>CM043009.1:11091116-16091116 GCA_023678885.1 Pogostemon cablin
CGATAAAAAGTAATCTCATTATCAAGTTTGCAGGGTGATCGGTCGAAGATATGTAGATCGGTAGGCATTGGAACTGTTAACCGACCACCAGACCGACCAATTGACCAACCCTATTGTGGAACTCCTATCCGACTGATTTAGAAATAGCAAAGGGGGACCTTTGGAAAACTATAACCTAACTGATCTATAAATAGCAAGGGGAGATATTTGTAAAATAGACTTGATAAAATGTAATCTCATTATCAAGTATATAAAGTGATCGGTTGATGATATGTGAGATGGTAGAAATTTAAACTATTAACCGAGCACTAGACCGACCAACCGACCAACTCTACAGTAGAATTGCTACCCAACTGATCTAGAAATAGTAGAGGGAGACCTTTGGAAAATAGACGCGTTAAAAGTTAATCTCATTATTAAAAAATGATCAATCGATGATATATGGGTCGGTAGAGGTTGGAACTATTAACCGACCACCTCAGCAACCAACTGACCAACCGTACTACAAAACTCCTATTCGACCGATCTAGAAATAGCAAATGGAGAATTTTGGAAAGTAGACGCATTAAAAATTAATCTCATTATCTAGTATACTGGGCGATCGGTCGATGATATGTGGGACGACAAACGTCAGAACTATTGACCGACCACCTGACTGACCAACTGACTTACCTTACTATGGAACTCCTACCCGACTAATCTAGAAATTAGATGCGATAAAAAGTAATCTCATTAACTGAAAACCATACTGTAGAACTCCTATTCGACTGATTTAGAAATAGTAAAGAAGGACCTTTGGAAAATAGACGTAATAAAAAGTAATCTCATTATCGAGTTTACAGAGCAACCGATTAATGAAATGTGGGTCGGTAGACATTAGAACTATTGATCGACCACCAAACCGACAAACCATACTATAGAATTGCTACCCGACTGATCCAAAAATAGCAGAGGGAGACCTTTAGAAAATAGACGCATTAAAAATAAATCTCATTATCACGTTTACAGGGCGATTGGTTGATGATATGTGAGTCTGTAGAGGTTAGAACTATTAATCGACCACCTGACTGACAAACCGACCAACCGTACTGCGAAACTCCTACTCGACTGATCTAAAAATAGCAAATGGATACCTTTGGAATGTAGACGCATTAAAAATTAATCTAATTATTAAGTATATAGGGCGATCGGGAGATGATATGTGGGTCAGTAGACGTTGGAACTATTAACCAACCAACTTACCGACCAACTGACTAACCTTATTATGGAACACCTACCCGACTGATCTAGAAACAGCAAAGTGGGATGTTTGGAAAATAGATGCGATAAAAAGTAATCTCGTGAACCGACCAACCCAACTGTAGAACTTCTATTCCACTGATCTAGAAATAGCAAAGGAGGACCTTTGGAAAATAAACGCGATAAAAAGTAATATCATTATCATGTTTACAGGGCGATCGGTCGATGATATGTGGGTTTGTAGATATTGGAACAGTTAACCGACCACCAGACCTACCAACCGACCAACCCTAATGTAGAACTCCTACCAGATTAATCTAGAAATAGCAAATGGGGACCTTTGAAAAATAGACATGATAAAAAGTAATCTCATATCATGTTTACAAGGTGATTAGTCAATGATATATGGGTCGATAGATATTAGAACTATTAACCGACCACTAGACCTACCAACCCTATCATAGAACTTCTACTCGACAGGTCTAGAAATAGCAATGGGTGACCTTTGGAAAATAGATGCGATAAAAAATAATCTTATTATTACATTTACAGGGCGATCAGTAGATGATATGTGGGTCAGTAGATATTAGAACTATTAACCGACCACCAGATCATCCAACCGACCAATCCTATAATGGAATTCTATTTGACTGATCGAGAAATAGCAAAGGAGAATCTTCGAAAAATAGACATGATTAAAAGTAATCTCATTATCAAGTCTATAAGGCGATCGATCGGTAGACATTAGAACTATTAACCGACAACCATACCGACCAACCAACCAACCCTACTATGGAACTCCTACCTGACTGATCTGGAAATTACATAAAGGGACCTTTGGAAAAACTGTAAAGGGAGATCTTTAAAAAATAGACACAATAAAATGAAGAGTAATCTCATTATCAAGTTTACAGGGCTATCGGTCGATGATATGTAGGTCAGTAGATATTAAAATTATTAACCGACCACCAGACAGACCAAACGACAACCCTATTGTAGAATTACTACCTAACTGATCTAGAAATAGTTTTGGGAGATCTTTGAAAAATAGACGTGATAAAAATTAATCTCATTATCACATTTATAGGGTGATCGGTCCACGATATGTGGGTCGGTAGAGGTTGATACTATTAACCAACCACCTAACTGACTAAGCGACCGACTGAACTGTGGAACTCTTACCTGACTAATTTAGAAATTATAAAGGAAGACTTTTTGAAAATAGACGCGTTAAAAAATAATCTCATTATCAAGTGTATAGGGCGATTGTTCGATGATATGTGGGTCGCTAAACATTGGAACTATTAACCGACCAACACTACTATAGAACTCTTATTCGACTGATCTAGAAATAACAAAGGAGAACATTTGGAAAATAGATGCGAAAAAAGTAATCTTATTATCAAGTTTTCAGGGCGATCGATCGATGATATATAACTCGGTAGACATTAGAACACTTAACCGACCAACAGACCGACCAACCGACCAATCCTACTCTAGAACTCCTACCCGACTGATCTAGAAATAGCAAATGGAGACCTTTGAATAATAGACATGATAAAAAGTAATCTCATTATCAAGTTTATAGGGAGATCGATTGATAATATGTTGGTAGGTAGACATTGAAACTATTAATCGACCACCAGATCGACAAACCGAACAACACTACTGTAGAACTCTTACTCGACTGATCGAGAAATAGCAAAGGGGGATCTTTGGAAAATATACGCGATAAAAAGTGATCTCACTATCATGTTTACAAGGTGATCGGTCGAAGATAAAAAGTAATCTCACCAACTGACCAACCCTATCATGGAACTCCTACCCGATTGATCTAGAAAAAGCAAAGGGGGACCTTTGGAACACTATAAAACTCCTACACGACTGATCTAGAATTAGCAAAGGGAGACCTTTGAAAAATAGACGCGATATAATGTAATCTCATTATCAAGTATATAGAGACAGAGACCTTTGAAAAATAAACACGTTAAAAATTAATCTCATTATCAAGTATATTGGGCGATCGGTCTATGATATGCAGGACGACAGACGTCAAAACTATTAACTGACCACCTAACCGACCAACCAACTTACCTTACTATGGAACACCTACCCGACTAACTACAAACAGCAAAGGGAGACCTTTGAAAATAGATGCGATAAAAAGTAACCTCGTTAACCGACCAATCATACTGTAGAACTCCTATTCGACCAATCTAGAAATAGTAAAGGAGGACTTTTGGAAAATAGACGTGATAAAAAGTAATATCATTATCAATTTTACAGGGCGATCGATTGATGAACTGTGGGTCGGTAGACATTAGAACTATTAACCAACCACTTGATCGACCAACCGACCAACCCTACTGTAGATATCCTACCCGATTAATCTAGAAAATAGCAAAGGGGGACCTTTTGAAAATCGATGCGATAAAAAAGCAATCTCATAATCAACTTTGTAAGGTCTATCGATCAATGATATGTGGGTCGGTAGATATTGGAACTATTAACCAACCACTAAATCGACAAACCGACCAACCCAACTGCAGAACTCCTACATGACTGATCTAAAAATAGCAGAGGGAGACATTTGAAAAATAGATGCAATAAATAGTGATCTCATTATCAAGTTTATAGGGTAATTGGTCGATAATATATGGGTCGGTAGACATTGGAACTATTAACCGACCATTAGATCGACCAATCGAACAACCCTACTGTAAAACTCCTACCTGATTGATCGAGAAATAGCAAAGGAGGACCTTTGGAAAATAGACGTGATAAAAGTGATCTCATTATCAAGTTTACTAGGCAATTGGTCGATGATATGTGGGTCGGAAGATATTAGAACTATTGACTGACTACCAGACCGACTAACCCTAGAGTAGAACTTCTACCCGACTAATCTAGAAATAGCAATGGGAGACCTTTGGATAAAATGTAGAACTCCTACCTGACTAATCTAGAAATAGAAAAGGGAGACCTTTGAAAAATAGACGCGATAAAACCGACCAACCGTACTGTGGAACTCCTACCCACTGATCTAGAAATAACAAATAGAGACCTTTGAAAAATAGACGCGTTAAAAATTAATCACATTATCAAGTATATAGGGCGAACGGTCGATGATATGTGGGTCAGAAGTCGTTGGTACTATTAAACAACTACCTGAATTACCAACCGACTGACCTTACTGTAGAACTCCTACCCGACTGATCTGGAAACACTAAAGGGGGACATTTTGAAAATAGACGCGATAAAAAGTAATATCGTTAACCAACCAACCCCACTCCAATACTCCTATTCGACTGATCTAGAAATAGAAAAGGTAGACCTTTGGAAAATAGACGCAATAAAAAGTAATCTCATTATCAAGTTTAAAAGCCGATCGATCGATGATATGTGGGTCGATAGACATTAGAACTGTTAATCGGCCACCAGACTAACCCTACTATAAAAATCCAACCCGACTTATCTAGAAATAGCAAAGGGGACCTTTGAAAAATAGACGTGATAAAAAGTAATCTCATTATCATGTTTACTGTGCAATCGGTTGATGATATGTTGGTCGGTGATGTTGGAACTATTAACCGACCACCTGACCTATCAACTGACCGACCCTACTCTGGAACTCCTACCCAACTTTTCTAGAAAATAGCAAAGGGGGACCTTTGGAAATTAAACGCGTTAAAAATTAATCTCAATATCAAGTTTACAGGGCGATCGATCGATGATATGTGGGTCGGTAGACGTTGAAACTATTAACCGACCACCTAACTGACCAACTGACCGACCCTACTGTCACTACAAGATAACTGACATTACATAACACCCCAAAAATGTTACTTAACAATTAAAAAATATTATTATAGATCACAAATAATTTTTCTATGTCGCTGTTGCCCCTGTTATCTAAAGTCTAATATTACACTTTTTTCCTTATGATAACACCTCTTATCAAATTTAATATTTTATCATAACACTTTAATAAATGTTACATTTACAGTTAATGTAATATTTTTTTATCTTAAGGTAACATTATTTTGTTAATATTTTTGAATATAAATGTAACATTACAAATATTATTTTGTTAATACTTTTAAATATAACGTAACATTAATTACTTTGTTTTTCTAACACTTTTAAATATAATGTAACATTAACTATTTTATTTTGGTAACGCTTTTAAATATAATGTAACATTGACTATATTGTTTTGCTAACACTTTTTGAATATAATGTAACATTAATTACATAATAATTTTATCACTTTTACCATACATGTAACACTTTTGCGAGATAATTATGTAACACATATGTTAACACTAGAGATATTTATGCAATATTTAATAATAATAAAAATATTTATTATTATTTTATTAAATTATTATTTAATAATTGTGTTGATTATTTAATAATTTAATAACAATAATTTAATTATATTATTATTATTATTTTTAATAACTTAATTCACTACATTTATTATATGGAACTATGGGTCATTTCACCCGTGTTCTAGTAGACAGTGATGTCCAGCAGGAGCTTCTTGACCATATCAACTTGGAGATCGATGGTAAGCTCTTATGTGTCTCACTTGGTTATGAAAATGTGCCAGAATTCTGTATATCTTGCTTCAATTTAGGGCACTCTATTAAGATTTGCTTGAAGAATCAGAAAAGAAAAAAGAAAGGAGAAGCTGGTTATGGTGAGCATATGGATAATCGTTTGAAAGTCCATTTAAAGCGGCCAGGTCTTACTGTTCTAGGTCGTATTATTCAGCCTACACCGGAAGAGATTCAGCTGCCTTTTGATGTAGTTGATGTTAGACAGCCTCGTACTGTTGTTCCTGCCAGTAGCGTGTGCGTCCTTGCGGATCAGTTTGATCAAACTCATTCTGGGCATAGGCCTCTTGTTCTTGCTACTACCGCCACTCATATCTCTAATAGATTCAATGCTCTTTCTTTAGAGGGAACTATGGAGAAACTGGTTCTATATCCTGATCATTTTGTATATGAGGCTGTTGTTTCTTGCTGACGTGAGATCGGGCAAGTTGATGATCTTGCCACTGGGTCTGCTAATTCCAAACAATCTGCTCAAAAGGTGGATTTAACTACTTCGCCTGACTTCATCAGCGCAGCCATTAATGCTACTGCGAGAGTGAAAGCCGAGGAGGATTCCCAGATTTCAATTCTTTCTAAACCGGACTCTAATGCTGGTACCTTGGATACGGATTTGAAAAATCTGTCTAATGATCTTGTTGATCATGTAAATGATGAATTTCCCACCCTGCTGAGTAGTGCGACAATTCCAAAGGGTGAAAAATTGAGGAAAAATGAAACTTCATTTATTCAAACAGACTGTAAGCGGGTAACTCACTCCTAAGATTTGGGAGATCATTAGTTTAAGCTTGTTTCATTTAGTGCCATCTTTGGCTTACCTGGGTCGACTGTTTGACCCCTTTTATAGCTTTTTGCTATCTTCATTACATTTTTTTGTTTTTCTTGTTCTTTGCTATTTTCTTTTCTCCTTTAATAATAATTTAATTAAAAAGTATCACTACTAAAATATAAAAAAATACTAAAGTCTAAATAATTGTAAAACAAGGTAAATATGCAGTATTATTTAAATTCATGTACTATGATGAAGTACGTATTTATATATCCCTAAACCTAATATTAAAGTTGACAAAAACGTAAAGAAAAAAAAAAGAAATCCTAATAAGTAATCTTCATCTTGAACTTTCATTTCTTAATCAATATCAACGTTGTCAAAGCCATCCTCCTGATTTGTCTTCATTATCTTTGTCTTCATTTCTCTGAAAATAAGAACACTCACATAAGGTATAGGAGAATCATCTCAAATATTTCCACTTAAATTATCTCCAGTTAAAACAAAAACTATTCAAGTTCATAAGTATTACTGCCATGTTATAAAAATAATTCACAAAAGACAATTGAAGCTCAAAAATAGCAAAAGGGGACCTTTGGAAAATAGATGCAATAAAAATTAATCTCGTTAACCGACCAACCTTACTATATAACTCCTACCGGACTAATCTAGAAATAGAGAAGGGGACCTTTGGAAAAACTGTAGAACCCCTAACCGACAGATCCAGAAATAGCATAGGGAGACCTTTGAAAAATAGACGCAATAAAATTTAATTTCATTATCAAGTTTACAGGGCAGTCGGTCAATGGTATGTGGTTCGGTAAACATTGAAACTATTAACCGACCATCAGAAAAACCAACCGACCAATATTACTATAGAACAGCTACCCAACTGATATATAAATAGCAGAGGAAGATATTTCGAAAATAAATACGTTGAAAATTAATCTCAATATCAAGTTTATAGGGCAATCGGTCGATGATATATTGGTCGGTAGACATTGAAACTATTAACCGAGCACCTGATCAAATAAATGATCTGCCTTACTGTAGAACTCCTACCCGACTGATCTAAAAATAGCAAAGAGGATCCTTTGCAAAATAGACACGTTAAAAATTAATCTCATTATCAATTTTATAGGGCGATCGATCGATGATATGTGGGACGATAGATGTTAGAATTATTAGCCGACCACCTGACCAACCAACCGATTGACCCTACTGTGGAACTCCTACTCGACAGATCTAGAAATTGAAAATGGGAACTTTTGGAAAATAGATACGATAAAAAGTAATCTCATTAATCGACCAACCCCAATATTGAACTCCTACCCGACAGATATAGAAAGGGGGACCTTTGGAAAATAGACTCGATAAAAATTAATCTCATTATCTTGTTTATATGGTGATCTTTTAATTATATATGGGTCGGTAAATATTGAAACTATTCACTGATAACAAAACCGACCAACCCTACTGTGGAACTCCTACCCGATAGATCTAGAAATAGCAAACGGGGACCTTAGGAAAAACTATAGAACTCCTACCCGACTGATCTAGAAATAGCAAAGGGAGACCTTTGAAAAATAGACGTGATAAAATGTTATCTCATCATCAAGTTTACAGGGCAATCGATCGATGATATGTGGGTCGGTAGACATTGAAACTATTAACCAACCACCAGACTGACCAACTGACTAACATTATTGTAAAAATGCTAACCGACTGATATAGAAATAGAAGAGGGAGATCTTTAGATAATAGACGCATTAAAAATTAATCTTATTATCAAATTTATAGGGCGTTCGGTCGATGATATGTGGGTCGATAGAAGTTAGAACTATTAACTGACCACCTGACCGACCTTACTGTGGAATTCCTTTCTGATTGATATAAAAATAGCAAAGGAGGGTCATTTGAAAATTGACGTGTTAAAAATTAATCTCATTATCAAGTTTACAGGGCGATCGGTCGATGATATATGGGTCAGAAGATGTTAGAACTATTAACCGACCACCTTACCAACCCTACTTTGGAATTCTTACCCGAATGATATAGAAATAGCTAAGGGGGAGCTTTGGAAAATTATTGCGATAAAAGTAATCACGTTAATCGACCAACCCTACTATAGAACTCCTACCCGAAAAATCTAAAAATAGCAAAGGGAGACATTTGGAAAATAGATGCGGTAAAAAGTAAACTCATTATCAAGTTTATAGGGCGATCGGTCGAAGATATGTGGGTCGGTAGATACTCGAACTATTAACTGACCACCTGACCGACCAACCCACCAATCCTATTGTGGAACTCTTACCCGACTGATCTAAAAATAGTAAAGGAAAACCTTTGGAAAAACTGTAGAACTATTACACGACTGATCTAGAAATAGCAAAGGGAAATGATGAGTGTGTAAATTCACAAGTTTAGCACCATGTTTTGTGCTAGTTTTGGATAGTTTTGAGGTGGAAATAGGTGAAAAACCTATATATATTGTGAATTAGCATGAATCAGGTGTTAGTGGAGCTATTTAAGTGGTTTTCATAGCAAAAACGAAGTGGAAGAGCCAAGAATCGAAGAGACAAAGTCGAGACCACGCGAACCACCAAGGAAAGAGTAGGGTTCGACCTAATGGAGGAGGGTTCGACCTCTCATACAGGTCGAACCAGCATTGCGGAACAGCAGAAGATGGGTTCGACCACGACTCAAGGGGTTCGACCTGTTCATCAGGTCAAACCATGGTCGAACCAGTTCGCGAGAAGATGGGTTCGACCACGATGTTGGGGGTTCGACCTGACAGTTGGTCGAACCAGGAGCGGAAATTGTCCAGTAGCGTGGTTCGACCTGGGGTTCGACCAAGACCTGAGTGGTTCGATCTGTGCAAGAGGTCGAACCAAACGCAGAATGTGTCCAGTAACAGGGTTCGACCTAGGGTTTGACTTGTTGGCCAGTGGTTCGACCTGTTGACGAGGTCGAACCAAAATGCGAAAACTTACCTTATCCAGATTTTTGAGGCCAAAACGCATGAGATCACTTGAAAAGCCCATTCCAAGCCCAAGAGACGTGATTTCAAGTATAAAAGAAGGCTCATGCAGTCGAGAAGACACAGAGACAACGTGATACAAGAGAGGAGTGAAGAAAAGAGATTAGTAATCCATCCGGAGGGCTGTGACAGAGATTCAGCTGGAGATTTAAGTAAGATTGGTCCATCTAACCATGATTGTTCTTAGATCAATCATGGGCTAGAGCCACTTCGGTAGTTCTAGGGTTATGAAGGTTTCATGAGTTAATTTGTATTTCGTGTGTATACTCCATACAACACTACTTGTGGTTTATTTTATATAAGATTGTGTTTTTTTAATCCATACTCATAGTTGTTTTGTGCATCATTAATCATTGTGTAGAGTCTGAATATATAACATGGTTATTGATTGAGTGCGTTTACTGTTGAGTAGGGTTTATTGTTATAATTCTAAGTGAAGGGATTCCGAAGTCTTATTAGAACTGTCGTATATGAATGTTTGTTAATTGAATTGAATTCGAGTTGACAAGTAGGATAAAGAGTATGACTTTATAGTACCTAAAAAGGGAGATCAAATCGGGTTAGAGTACTAAGTGCACGGGAAATAATTGATTATGATAGTACATAGAAAGGGAGGTGGAGTATACGTCTTGCTCTGAGGATACTCACACGTGTCAAAAGCTTATCTATTTGTGTCTATAGAATAGATTCGCATGGTCTAGTGATGCGTCCATAAACCACAAGGCAGAGTCGGACATCGACACACGAATTAACAAAGGAAACTGGATGGCCTGACGAACTACCTATCATCTTAATTGATCACAACTATTATTTACTTGCTCTTGTTATTTATTAGCTATTCAAATTATTACTTAATTTATAAACCAACTGTTTAATTCAAAATAGTCATAATCTACTAGAACGTAATTAAATTGATATTTATCCATCCCGTGGATTCGATATTTAACTTGGTCACCTTCGAAACTACAATTGATATCCTTCATACTTGGGGATTAATTGTGTGTTGAGGAAACGCCCATTAGGAAACCTCTGAAAAATAGACGTGATAAAATATAATCTTATTATCAATTTTACATGGCGAGTGATTGATGATATATAGGTCGGTAGACATTGGAACTATTAACTGGCCACAAGATCGACCAACCAACCAACCCTGCTGTAGGATTGCTATCCGACTGAATAGAAATAGCAGAGGGAGACCTTTGTAAAATAGATGCATAAAAAATTAATCTAATTATCAAGTTTACAAGACGATCGGTCGATAATATGTGGGTCGGTAGACATTGGAACTATTAACCAACCACCTGACCGACCAACCACCGACCAACTAATCGACCCTACTATAGATCTCCTATCTGATTGATCTAAAAATAGCAAAGGGGGACCTTTGCAAAATAGAAGCATTAAAAATTAATCTCATTATCAAGTTTACAGGGCGATCGATCGATGATATGTGGGTCGGTAGATATTGAAACTAATAACCAACAACCTGATCGACCAACCGACCGACCCTACTATGGAACTCCTATGCGACTGATCTAGAAATTACAAAGGAGGACCTTTGGAAAGTAGACTCGATAAAAAGTAATCTCATTAACCGACAAACCCTACTGTAGAACTCCTACCTGGCTAGTCTAGAAATAGCAAACATGGACCTTTGGAAAGTGGACGTGATAAATAGTAATCTCATTATCAAATTTACAGGACAATAGGTCGATGATATGTAGGTCGGTAGACATTGGAACTATTCACCGACCATCAGACCGACCAACCGTCTAACTTTACTGTGGAACTCTTACACGACTGATCTAGAAATAGTAAATGGGGACCTTTGAAAAATTTTTAGAACTCGTACCCGACTGATCAAGAAATTGTAAAGGGAGACCTTTGACATATAGAAGCGATAAAATGTGATATCATTATCAATTTTACAGGTCGATCGGTCGATGATATATGGGTCGGTAGACATTGAAACTATTAACCGACCACCAGACCAAGTAACCGACCAACCTTACTGTAGAATTACTACCCGACTGATATAGAAATATTGGAGGGAAACCTTTGAAAAATAAATGCATTAAAAATTAATCTCATTATCAAGTTTACAGGGCGATCAGTTGATGATATATGGTTTGGTAGACGTTGGAACTATTAACTGACCACCTGACCGACCAACCGACCGACTCTTCTGTGATACTCCTACCAGACTGATCTAAAAATAGCAAAGAGGGACCTTTAGAAAATAGACGCGTTAAAGATTAATCATATTATCAAGTTTACAGGGCGATCGATCGACGATTGTTGGATTGTATACTAAAGGTCTAGCTTTAGTATGAACAATATTTTAAAAATATTTGAAATTGGAATCATATGATCAAATATTTTAAATGTTTATCAACTTCCATGATTTCTCTTCCGTGGCTTTCTAAAGGTGTTTCACACGTCCAGTTCTGAGTTCTATACAGTTTTAGAAAAATCATGGAAGTTGATGAACATTTAAAACATTTGATCATATGATTCTCATTTCAAATAAATTGTTATAACATTATTCATACTAAAGTTAGACTTTTTGTATACAATCCAACAAAAGCAACTTGGAAAATATATCAAGACACTACGATCTGGTCGTGGTGGCGAATACCTCTTTGGAGAGGTTACGAATTATTTATCGGAGGAAGAGATAGAATCTGAATTGTCTGCACCGGGCATACCCTAGTAGAATGGTGTAGCGGAAAGAAGGAATAGGACTCTTATGGAAATGGTATGATCAATGGTGAGCTATTCAAAATTACCAAATTCGCTCTGAGGACATGCCTTGGAAACAACGACTTACATTTTAAACTTAGTAATTCTAAATCGGTAGCCTCCACACCCAAAGAACTATGGACATGATGTAAGGATAGTCTCAAATATATTCGGATTTGGGGTTTCCCAGCACGTGTTAAAGGCGGATGCTGATAAGTTAGAATCATGTACTGAAGTTTGTTTGTTTATAAGATATCCTAGAGGAATGAAAGGTGATTTGTTTTATAATCCAAAAGACCAAAAGGTGATCGTTGGCACGAATGCTGGATTTTTGGAAGAGGATTATATTATGAATCACAAACCCATGAGTAAAATTGTTCTAGAAGAAGTAAGAGGGAAAACACTAAACATAATACCAATTGTACATGAGGATATACCATTGGACACTGCACCGCGTGTCACACCTAATACACAATTGCCTGCGAAGCCTCATCGTATTGGGAGAGTTGTGAGACAACCTGAGAGATTCATGGGATTGGGAAAGTCATCCGACTTGGTCTCTGGTGAACATGAAATAGACCATGGAATTTCAATGAGGCACTGCATAATAAAGATGCTTAATCATGGCAAAAGGCAATGAAATCTGAAATAGAATCCTTGTATTTTAATCAAGTCTGGGATCTTGTAGAACCACCCAATGGTGCGAAAGCTATTGGATGCAAGTCAATCAGGATTCTTTTATCTATTGTTGCTCATATGGAAAATGAGGTATGACAAATGGATGTCAAGACAACTTTCCTAAATGGAAGTCTTGAGAAAAACATCTATATGAAGCAACCAGAGGGATTTATTACAAATTGCCAAGAGCATCTTGTGTGTAAGCTTAATATGTCCATTTATGGATTAAAACAAGCTTCAAAATCATGGAACTTCCGTTTTGATCAAGTAATCCAGTCATATGGATTTATTCAATGTCCAGATGAATCATGTGTGTAAAAGAAGTGTGATGGAAATGTAGTGGTACTTCTTGTACTCTACGTGGATGATATCCTTCTCATTGGAAATAATGTAAAGGTATTGTCGGGCGTACGGGTATGACTATCCAAGAAGTTTGAAATGAAGCACTTAGAAGAAGCCAGACATATTCTAGGGATTAAATTAATAAGGATCGCAAGAAAAGAATGTTTTACTTGTCCCAAGCTTCATACATTGATATAATCCTGGCTTGTTTTAGCATGCAAGATTCCAATAGGAAATTGAGGAGATGAAGCTGGTTCCTTATGTTTCGGTGGTAGGAAGCCTCATGTATGTTATGCTATGTACGAGATCGAATATCTGTTATGACGTGGGCATGGTCAGTAGGTATCAAAGTAATCCAGGATAAGGACATTAGACTGAGGTAAAGCATATTTTGAAGCAGTGATTTCAGAACCGAACCGGACAGGCTGGTTCGACCGATTTAACCGGGAACCGAAGCCAGAACCGTCTGGAAGCCCCCTAAAACCGCTTTTAAGGTCAAATCGGGAAAAACCAGTTTAAACCGGCTCAAACCAGAATAATCGACTAAACCGATCAAACCGGTAACCGGCGATTCATCTTTTTTTTAATTTTTAACTTTTTTTTTAATTTTCACTTTGAAACTTAGATCATTTTAAATTTTCACTTTGAAACTTGTATCGTCGACTAATTTAAGAGCCAACAATCCCATCAATACAAGTGTGAAGAAGGGGAAGTATTGATCTTTATATATAGAGATCTAATACCCCCTTCTCTCCAATAAGAAATCAATGTGGGATGAGAAAATAAGGGAAAGCATTAGTCTTTATATAGAGTTCCAATGCCCCTTTCTTTCCAATAAGTAACCAATGTGGGATTTTGAATAAAAGAATGGGAAGCATTTTATTAAACAAAATATTTACTACATGTAATTTAAATACTAACTCATTATTTGTTTAAATTTGAAATAAATAAATTTATTTTCTTTGTATACAAAAAATAAATAATTTTTTTAATAAATGTTGATTAAAATTAGAATTAATTATTTTCTTTTTATAATAGAATTAATTTTCTTTTGATCCATTATTTTTAATAGATGTATATTCACATGTAAATTAATATGTTAATGTCAAATTATATATAAATAATAAATTATTAAGTTATATAAAAATATTAAATTATATATAAAATAATAAAATATTAAATAATATATAAAATAATGAATTAATATTAAAAAATATGTGATTTTCATTTTTCCGGTTGAACCACAGGTCCAACCGGTCTGACCGGTCTGACCGTGAATCGTTAGGCCAACCGTTTGATCTATGATTCGGTTATGAAAACACTATTTTGAAATACCTACAAAGGACTAGGGATTATGTGCTAGTTTAACGGGCGGATACTTTGTTACCTTTGGGTTATACTGATTTGGATTTACAGTCAGATAGGGATGCTAGTAAATCCACCTCGGGTTATGTGTAAAGCAGAAATGTATTGCGGACTCCACCATGGAAGCTGAATATGTAGCAGCCTCTGAGGTAGCTAAAGAAGCAGTATAGCTTAGGAACTTCTTAATTGACTTGGATGTGATTCCTGATTTGCCCAAAGCTATCATAATGTAATGTGATAACAGTAGTGCAATAGAAAACTCGAAAGAACCACGAGCCTATAAGGCGAGTAAACTGAGCCCAAGTACCACATGATACGAGACATCGTTAAAAGAGAAGAGGTCGTTGTCGCTAAGATTGGCATCGGAGGATAACCTAGCTGATCCTTTTACTAAGAGCCTTCCAGCGAAAGCATTCGATGGGCATGTAGAAGGAATGAGGATTAGATGCGTGTCAGCAGATATGGCAACGTAGTCTTTTATTATAAGTGGGAGATTGCTAGATTGTATATTAAAAGTCTGGCTTTTGTATGAAATAATGTTTTAGTACTTTATTTGAAATGAGAACCATATAATCAAACATTTTGCATATTATAATTTATTTACATGTTTGTGCAAAAATCCATTTACTTTATACTGTAGATAATATGTTGTGCGACACTAAACGCATGATCATATTATTGATTTCCTTATAAAGTAGATGCTCACAACTAAGATAGATGGGAAATATCTATTGGGATGGTTATAGTGTGATTTGGTATTAGTTTGTCTTGACTGTAGAATCACATTAGTGCACTATGTGTGTATTGAGTAGGACCGCTTGAGATCAATCGACTCGTACTGTCTATATAGGAGAACTTGATCTCAGTTATTATTGATGTTCGTGCTCTTAATCCCTATGTAATAACCTTGACACATAAGGTACATCAAGGGATGAGATTTACATGTAATTAAATCAACAAACTCGGTGAATTGAGAAGTAGTGTTGTCTCTATGGTGTGATGTTAATTGTAAAAGGAATCCGTGTCCTATTTAGGTTGATGATGTCCCCTTGAGGATCTCTTAAGGATTATCATGTAAATCTTGCAAGTGGATTAATTCCTGCATGATAATGAGGTAGAGTGGTACTACTTTACAGATGAGATATTAATTAATTAGAGTTGTCAGTAACTTAATTAAATAATGGGCATTTTATATCTTAAACACGGGAAGACTGTCAGGCTCATAATAAGAAGGAGGTCATAAGTGCAGTAATAATATTTTAGTGGACTATATTTTTATTATAGGACTTAAGTATTAGTTTTGGGCTAAACTTGGATACTTAAGCCCAATGAAGGCCAAACTCTAATTTCTCCTCCTGGTCCCTCCTGTAGCCCATATATAAGTCATCTTAGCTTTCTGGAACCCTAATATCTGCGCCTATTTTGACGTGAATAGAGGGTTAGGAGCAGATTGATAAGATCCTGTAGATTGTCGCCCACACGACGTCAGGATTGGACTTGGGAATACAGCAAAAGATCAAGAGGTTGTTCTCTATAGCTGTTCTTCAACAACATACCCTGGTGAAAGGTAATGCGAACTTTGAAAATAATTACTATTCTATTTAAGTTTGCATGGAAACCTAACGGTTCACGCTAACCAAACAATCAAATGCCAACAGTACCCATGAGCCGATTTCATGTTTATTCGGGACCAAGTCTCATGACTCTTTCAAAATATAAATCTTTTAGGTTGTAAAACAACCCTCCCACTTCAACAAAGCGCTACATGCAATTGTGTATTAGAAGTATCACGCAATGCAGTTTTCTTGTGGTATATCCTCTTGTATAATTGGTATTATACTTTGTGTCTTCTCTCTCACTTCCTTTAGAACAATTTACACATAGGTTTGTGATTTATTACATAGTCCTTTTTCCAAAAATCTAGTATTTGCGTTAACAATCACCCTTCGATCTTTTGGACTAAATAAATCACCCTTCATTTATCTAGGATATCCCACAAATAGATAAATATTCATACGAAATACTATTTCTAGGGCATATCCATAAAATGAATTTATAATTCCAAATAACTCATCATCCATCTAACTATTTCCATAAGAGTCGTTCTCGTATTATAATTAGAAGAAGCGTTATTAATTACTATTTTTTGCAAGATAAACATGATTTATGAGTGTACAAATTCTTACTAACGTACCATAATAGATTATAGCTCCATCCCACATCACTACGACCATGTCATTTAAATAAAATGGAGTATCCATCCGTAAGTGCGTAGAAGCTGAAATGAAATTCTTTCAATGAAAAGGTATATAAAGACTATTTCACATAATCAATTGTTTATTCCTATCAAAAGATAAATAAACAACTCTCACTGTAATAGCCACTACTTTCATAGTATTACCCATGTACATAATAATCTGATCATTACTTAGTTGCAGGCTTTTAGAGATTCCGGTATCTGCAAACAACGTGTCAGTAGATGTCATGACTAATCATGCTTCAACAACTAGTGAATGAGATACTACCTTATTCAAACCTTGATGAAAATGGCTTTCCTTCGCCACATGTTTTGTCAGAGTTCCCTACAATATACAACCTCTCGTATTTCAGGTAGAACTTGCTCAAAACATCCAGACAAATTTTAGAGAATAATTGATTTAGGTTTCCCCTTCAATTTCTACTGCAAGTATTTCCAATTCATTCTTCAAGTTATCCATGATCTCTAGCCATTCTAACCTACTCAAATATCTGAAGAGTCGCATGACACCATCATATTTCTATGAACCTCTCACCTCTCCACTAGAGACTTTAATAGGCATCATGAAACATCCTTAGTGAGAACATATTTATATTTTCCTAAGCAGTAAGAATCAAAACTAAGATACTCTTCTAATAGAGACAACACTACTTCCCAACTAGCCGAGTTTGTTGATTTAATTACATGTAAATCTCACCTATTGATGAATCAAAGAATTACATACGGCCTTACATGTCGAGGTTGTACATCCATAATAACTGAGATCAAGTTCTCCTATATAATCACTGTAAGTCGAATGATCTCAAGCAGTCCTACTCAATACACTCAAAGTGCACTAACGTGATTCTATAGTCAAACAAACTAATACCAAATCACACTACAACCATCCCATCAGAGAGTCCCCATATATCTCAGTTGTGAGCATCTGTGTATACTTTATAAGGAAACTGATAATATGATCTTCCGCGTGTTGTCGCACAACATATTATTTACAATATAAAGTAAGTGGACTATTACATCGGACATATAAATAAATTATAAGACGCAATCATTTGATCAATCCAACAATCTCCCACTTACATAAATAGACTATGCTGTCTTGTCCACTGCCATACATCTGATTACCACACCCACTACACGACCCTCGAAAGCTTTCGCCTTAAGGTTCTTGTAAAAGGATTTGCTAGGTTATCATATGATACAATCTTGGCAACAACAACAACCTTCCCCTCATCATACGATTTCTCATATAAGGTAGTACTTGCTCTTAAAGTGTTTAATTTTGAACTCGTGATTCCTTCAAGTTTACAACTGCACCATTATTATCACAACAAATTGTGATAACCTTGGACAAATTCAGAAAACACATCCAAGTCTATCATGAAGTTTCTAGAGTCATACATACTCTGGCAGCCTCAAAGGCTCCAATTAATCATTTTTATATAGTGGAGACCATAATATATTTCTATATAACACTTCTCCATATTATAACTCATCTTCCTAAAATTAAACACATAACCTTTGAGGTGGATTTACTGACATCCTTATCTGATTTGAAAAATCTGAATCTATATAACCCACAAGAAGCAATGAATCAGTCTAGCAAGGCCACATATAATTTCTTGTCCTTTTCAGGTACATAAGTATATGTCTTACCACAGTTTAACTTGTTTTGGGTTATGTTGATACCCACTCATCATGCCATCGGCAAAACAGATATCCATTCTCGTGCATAACATTTATTAGATTAAGATTCCTTATTCGCCGAAGCATAAGGAATCACCTTTATCTCCTTTATCTTCTTTTGAGTCATAAGACACAATTTACTTAGATAAAGTCACATGCTAAAACAAGCAAGGATTGTATCATTACTTGAAACTTGTGATAAGCATAACATCCTATCTTGTGATCACCATGATCGCAAGGATATATTTTTCTTATCTTAAGTCCTTCATTTCATACAGCTTTATCAACTATACCCATACGCTCGACAATACTCTTTCATTATATCCAATGAGCAATATATCATCTACGTACAATACAAGACATACCACCATGTTTCCGTCACTCTTTTCAATACACAAGACACATCCACCCATTGAATAAATCCATTTGACTGTATTACCTCATTCAAACAGATGTACTTTGAGTTTAAAAGCTTATACTAAAAATGCTTTTAGCCCTTTTCAATGAATCACTCTGGTTGCTTCACATAGATGTTTTCCTCAAGACTTCCAATCAAGAAAGATGTCTTGACATCTAATTTCTATACCTCATAATGTAATTTGAGCAGCAACAAAATGAAAGAATCCGGATAGACTTAAACTTAGCTACCAGTAAAAAATGTTTCCTCATATTCAAACTCAACCTTCTTTTTAAGTGTACCTATACGCAACAAGATTTATTTCAAAGTATCACCTTACCGTCCTATCCTCTTTTATTTCGTAGAGCCACTTTAAATGGCTTTCACACCATTTTGCTGTTCTACAAGCACCCAGATCTAATTTAGAATCCATAAATTCTATTTCAGAAATCATTGCAACTTGTTAAGATACCATATTTCTATCATGTAGTACTTCGTCGTTCCCATGAGCCGATTTCATGTTTACTCGAACCAAGTCTCACGACTCTTCCAAAACATAAATATTTTAGGATGTAAAACAACCCTCCCACTACAACAAATCACTACATAGAATTGTGTATCAAATGTATCACGCGATGCAGTTTCCTTGTGGTATATCGTCTTGTACAATTAGTACTATACTTTTTATCTTCCCTCTCTCTTCCTTTAGAATAATTTACACATAGGTTTGTGATTTATTACATTATCATTTTCCCAAAAATCTAGTGTTTGTGTTGAAAATCTCCCTTCGATCTTTTGGACTAAATTAATCACCCTTCATTTATCTAAGATATCCCACAAATAGATAAACATTCATACTAAATAGTATTTCTACGGCATATCCATAAAATGAATTTAATAATTTCAAATAACTCATCATCCATCTAACATTTCCATAAGAGTCTTTCTCTTATTATAGATAGAAGACGTGTTACTAATTACTATTTGTTGCATCCATGAGATAAACATGATTTATGAGTGTACAAATTCTTACTAACTTAAAGACAATTTCACATAATCAAATATTTATTCCTATCAAAAGATAAATAAATAACTCCCACTACAATAGCCACTACTTTCGTAGTATTACACATGTACATAATAATCTCATCATTACTTAGTTGCAGGCTTTTAGTGATTCCGGTATCTTGATAAATGAGATACTAACCTTGTTCATACCTTGTTCATGCTTCAACAACTAGTGAATGAGATACTAATCATGCTTCAACAACTAGTGAATGAGATACTAACCTTGTTCATACCTTGATGAAAATGGCTTTCCTTCACCACATGTTTTGTCAGAAGTTCCCTAACATAAACAACCTCTCGTATTTAAGGTAGAACTTGCTCAATACATCCATGACCTCTAGCCTTTCTAACTTACTCAAGTATCTGAAGAGTCGCATGAGACCATCATGTTTCTATGAACCTCTCACCTCTCCACTAGAGACTTTTACAGGCATAATGGGACATCCTTAGTGAGAACATATTTGTATTTTCCTAATAAGAATCGAAACCAAGATTCTTTTCTAGTCATCTAATTTTTGACCAGTAAATATATTTCTTTAGTAAACAATAAGTAAGATAAAACTATTTGAAAATTCAGAGAATCTAAAATAAATACACCGATCAAATCTTTGAATTTTTTCATTTATATTGATTCCCTCAAAGCAATATAAAAGTAAAATTCACCGACATCTCAAATGCTGTGAGTCTGCATGCCACGTTAATGGGAATGTATACAAACCCGAACATTCACAAGAGAAGGTTATACCCATTAATTTTATTTGTTAATATAACTTCATGATAAAATAATTAATAGTCGGTTACTCTTTAGCCGTGCAAATACTAACAGTGACTCTGTTGGGGAGGATACTAATTATTCACACCTAAGTGTACACCATTATTTGATCCCAAGTTCGCAGCCCAAGCTTATGTGCCATATAGTTGGAGAAGTACACACATGATCGGATAACTTCCTACAATCATCATTTATAAGTTTGTACCAGTGAACCGCATATAAACTCATTCGTTAGGGAGGAAGGTCTATGCCAACACGCAAGTTCATGTGCATCACATTACAAACAATAATTATTTAATGAAGTCTGTACCAGTGATCCATGAATAAACTCATCCGTTGTGGAGAAAGGCCTATTACCAACACGCAAGTCTACTCACATCAATTACGAACCAATAATGGAGGTCGCAGGAATTATTTACCAATCCCATCTCTCACTTAGTTATTTAACACTGAGGGTTTTTACCTGCATATAATATTCAAGAATAAACTACGCAACCTAGCATGCTCCTATTATGGCAAATAAGGTAGTAAATCAAAGAGATCATGCATACAACATCACAATAATTAGATAATTAAATCAATTATACACAATTAAATATCGGTAAATTCGATTGTTCACCACTAAGCACGAATGCGGGCAATACAGATGGGGATCTAAAGTTGGCCTTCATGAATTTTCTTCAGATGTTCCGGTCACTACGCACGCTTCGACATGCACGACAAGCTGCTCAGCCCCATGCGTGCAACACCTCTGTGTGGAAGTCGCCCAACATGACTCATACCATTTCCAGCACGGGTCGTGCCACTGTACAGAATCACTCGTGCATGCCTACGCGTATATTGCACGCCCAGCAGCCAGGCTGTATGTATGACTCATGCCCGGCATGAGCTCAACAGCGTGCGTGCAACCACGCTAGCCCACTCGGCACCGAGATCGCATGTATGCCCTCTATGTGCCACAACGGGCATAGCACATGCCTGTATGCTCGGCGGTCTACCTGTCAATTATCTTGTGCGCCCAGCAGCATACTTCCATACTCGGTAGCATGCTCTTCTATCGTGTACCAATCGCCCAGCAACTTGCACGTTCAGTATGCCAATGCCAACCTACATGCATGTCCCATGCACTACACCGTTCACCAAGCTTCATGTCAGCACGCCAACATCGATAAGACACCTAACAGCACATGACAGACTCGCCCAGAACACTTGACAAACTCGTCTGGAAGCTGCACAGACCCACTCAGAAAAGTTTTGTGACTCACCCCGAACAACACATACTCGACATGGCCATCACGTCGAATCGCTTAGAAATCCCATCAGACTCGCTTGAAACCATCTTTTGACTCGCTCGGAAGATGCAGAACTCGCCTAGAACTGCGTCAGACCCGCCCGGAATGCTGGTCTACAGCGTCAACTGCCGACCACTAGTGATGCAGTCGCATGCCCCGCAATTATCATCAGCACTTTTTCTGCCTTCATATTACGCCAGTAATGCCACCCATCACAGTTTTCTGCTTTTGCCGCCCCCAAGAATACCGGCAGAATTATACGCCATCGATGATCAATGCTCATCCGTTGGTGCATGCAGGTGATCATGTCTCATATCGCGTGTCTGACTTGTACCACACGACATTTCGCATCAACCAACGATAATTGTTTATCGTCGTTCCAGCTTAATTTCCCACTGGGATGGTTCACAGCCGATTCCTGATAACAATGTTCATCACCATCGTGTAGCCATCGAACGTCGTTCAATCTAGCTGCTCGGGTTCACACTCAAAAACAAGCAGAAGGTCTGACAACTAATATGTGCGATCATCACGTCTCTATCATCCAACGTTACCGCCTAACATCGCAACTCCCGCCATCAGCTAGGCCCTGCCTGATGGTGTTTGGATCTTTAGGTTAGCGTGAACTTTTTAAGGTTCCATGCAATTCTACTGCAGCGGAAGCAAAATTATAAAATCGAATTACCTTTCACCCGGGTATGTTGAAGAAGGATTCTCGCCGACAGCCTGCGCAGCCTCATCATTTTGGCCATAACTTCCTCATCTGATCTCCGATTGGAATGATCTACATGGTAAAACAATCCTCTCTCCATGGCTTTCAACCAGTATATCACACGTCCAGTTTGGAATTCTATACTATTTTATAAAAAAACGTGGAATTTGATGGAAATAAACAGCAAATGACCTTCTGGTCTTCTGTTGTATTCCTAAGCCATGTCTCGACGTTGGTATGGGCAATGATCTACAAGATGAACTCAATCTACAGCCATAATCTACCTCTCATGGTTTTATGCGTGTGTTACTGATTATCTGGACTGTTGAGATTGGCTATTATATAGGCTACAATAAGGACCAGGAGGAGAAATTAGGGTTTGGGCCTCCCATTGGGCTTAAGCATCCAAGTTTAACCCAAAACTTATACTTAAGTCTAATAATAATAAATCATTCCACTAAAGAAACATTATTACACTGCCACCCTAATCCCAAATTACTTATGGGCTCCTTCTTATTATGAGCCCGTTAGTCTTTCCGTGTTTAAGATTCAATGCCAACTAATTAACTAAGTTACTGACAACTCCATTAATTAATATATTTACCAAGAGTAGTACCACTCAACCTTATTATCATGCTGGAATAAATCTACCTGTAGGGTTTACATGATAATCATTATGAGCTTCTCAAGGGGACATCATCAACCAATTCCATTAGGACATAGATTCCTTCTACAATCAACAACATACCTTAGAGGCAGCACCATCTCCTAACTCACCGAGCATATTGATTTAATAATTAAATCTCACCCATTGATCAATCAAGAAAATAAATAATGGCTTATGTGTCGAGGTTATTATATAGTATTAAGAGTACGAACTTCCATAATAACAGAGATCAAGTTCTATTATATAGTCAGTATAAACCGAACAATCTCAACAACAGTCCTATTTAATACACAAAGTGCACTAGTGCAATTTTATAGTCAAGACAGACTAATGCCAAATCACACTACAACCATACCGATAGATAGTCCCCGTCTATCTCGGTTGTGAACATCTGTTTATACCTTATAAGGAGCCGATAATATGATCTTCCATGTGACACCGCACACCACATTATCTACAGTATAAAGTAAATGGACTTCTGCAACAATTCATTATTGCAAACATTTGTTCACATGATTCTCATTTCAAATATTGTTAAAACATTGTTCATGCAAAAGCTAGACTTTTAGTATACAATCTAACAATCTCCCACTTATACTTAAAGACTATGTTCCCATATCTGCTGCCATACATCTGATTACCACTCCCACTACTTGACCATTAAAAACTTTCACCTTAAGGTCCTTGTAAAAGGATTACTAGGTTATCATCCGATGCAATCAAGGTGATAACAACCTTTCCCTCATTTATACAATTTCTCATATTATGTAGTACTAGCTATCAATGTGTTTAAGTGCCTCATGGGCTCGTGATTTCTTCAAGTTTGCAACTGCACCATTATTATCACAATAAATTGTGATAACCTTGGGCAAACTCGGAACCATATCTAATCCATTACGAAGTTTCTAGAATCATACAGATACTTTGACTGCCACAAGGCTCCAATATTATCATTTTTCCATAGTGGAGTCCGAAATATATTTTTATATAACACTCATCCATAGTATGGTCTAGTTCCATTAAACACATAACCTTGAGGTGGATTTACTGCCGTCCCATGATTTGAAAAACCCAATCTAAGTAACAGTCAGGAAGTAATGAATCAATCCGGTAAGTCTACATAAAATTTCCAGTCCTCTTCAGGCACTTCAAATATGTTTTACCAGAATTCAATATTCTTGTTCTGAGTTAACTTGATACCCACTGTCTATGCCATTGGCAAAACAGATATCCAATCTCGTGCATAGCATTCCATAAATTAATCTTTCTTATTGCCGAAGCATAGGGAACCGCCTTTATCTATTCTGTCTTCTTTTATGTCTTAAGACAAAAATCCTTAGATAAAGTCATATGCTAAAACGAGTAAGGATTGTATTATTTATATGAAGTTTGAGATAAGAAAAATATCCTTTCTTGTGATCCTTATCACCAAGATCACAAGTATATATTTTGCTTCTCTTAAGTCCTTCATTTCATACTGCTTTAGTAACCATACACATACGTCCGACAATACGCTTTCATTGTCTCCAATGAGCAAGATACCATCTACGTACATATAAGAAATACCACCACATTTCCATCACTCTTTTCAACACACAAGACCCATCCGAGCATTGATTAAATCCATACGACTGGATTTCCTTATCAAAATGGATGTTCCTCAATCTTGAAGCTTGTTTTAGTCCGTTGATGGACAATTTTAAGCTTACATTCAAAATGCTCTTAGCCCTTTGCAATGAATCACTCTGGTTACTTAACATGGATGTTTTCCTCAAGATTTCCAATAAGGAATTCTATCTTGACATCTATTTGTTGTACCTTATAATGAAAATGAGCATTAACAGATAAAAGAATCTGGATCTACATCGTGTGATCCTTTTTTATTTTGTATAACCACTTCCTACGGCTTTTACACCATTTAATTTCCTACAAGCTCCCAGATTTAATTTTAAAAATTCATTGCAACTTACTAAGATTCCGCATTTTGATCATGTAGTGCTTCGTCATAACTCATGGGGTGATTTCATGTTTACTAGGGACAAAGTCTTACGACTCTCCCAAAATATAAATCTATTGTGTTGTATAACAACACTCCCACTACGAGAAGACACTACATGTAATAGTGTATCAGATGTGACAAGCAATGCAGTTTACTTATGGTATATCCTCTTGTAGTCTTTGGTACTAGAATTTGTGTTTCCCTTCTCACACCTTTAGAACATTTTATACATGGTCTTGTAATTTATTACATCGTCCTTTCAAAAAATCTAGTGTTCGTGTTAACAATCACCTTCTAATCTTTTCGACTTTTAAATAAATCATCTTTCATTTTTCTAAGATATCCCACAAACAGACAAACGTCGTTTGACATGCTGTTTCTAGTGCTTACCCATAAAATGAAATTCAGTAACTCCAAATAACTCATCATGTATCTAACCATTTCCATAAGAGTCCTAATCCTTCTTTCCATCAAACCATACAGTTGGTGTATGCCCGATGTTAACAACTTGAGATTCAATCTCAATCTTTAATTAATAGCACCTAACTATCCTAAGAGGTACTCGCCAACATGATTAAATCGTAATGACTTGATATATTTTTCATGAGGCTTCACTGCATCAGTCATGCACTTCTTGAATTTAATCATAGTACTCAAACTTGCAGTGCATCAAATAAATATATCTTGTTTCTAGAATAATAGTCAAACAAAGTGACGAATATTCATAAACACCTCTCTCCAGGATAATCATAGGATCACTTAAATCAGAATGAACCATTCCAACATATCATTTAATGGCTCTATATCCCTTTGCCTTAAATGGTCTTTAATCATTTTTACTTTCAAGAAAGACTCGCAAGTCATGATAGTTTTCACTTCCAATAAACCTAACGGTTCACCGGCTATCAACTTTCGAATCATACTTAAGTAAAATGATCTAGTCTTAGATGTCAAAAGTATGTTTAGTTCATATCCGAAGGTTCCTTTCTCTTACTAATATTAGAAGATGCATTATTAATTACTACATGTTGCATCCATGGTATGAATATGATTTAAGAGTGTACAAATTTTCATTAATGTACCATAATAGATTATAGCTCCATCCTTCATTATAACGACCATGTCATTTAAATGAAATAGAATATCCATTCGTAAATGCATAGAAACCGAAATAAAATTCTTTCTATGAAAACGTACATAAAATAATTTCTAAAAATCAAACGTTTATTCATATCATAAGATAAATAGACAACTCCCATTGCAATAGCGACTACTCTTGTAGCTTTACCCATGTACATAGTAATCTTATCATCACTTAGTTATAAACATTTAGTGATTCCTGTATCTATACACAACGTATCAGTAGACACCATCACTAATCATGTTTCATCAGCTAGTGAATTAGAAACTAACCTTGTTTAACTCTTGATGAAATTGGTTTTCCTTTGCCTCACGCACTGTCAGAAGTTTCCCACCATGTAAAACAATTTCTAATTCAGATGAAACTTGCTCAAAACGTTAAGGCAAACTATGAAAAATCAATTAAGCTAGGTTTCCCTTCAATTTCTATTCCAAATATTTCCAATTCATTCATCAAGTTACCTCTTGCCTTTCTAACTTACTGAAGTATCCGAAGAGTCATATGAGACCATCATATTTCTATGAACCTCTCACCTCTTTAAAAAAGACTTAACTAGGCATCAGAAGGCATTCATTAGTGAGAACACATATTTATTTTCTTAAGCAGTAAAATTAAAACCAATATTCTTTTCTAAACATTTAATTCTGGACCAATAAATATGATTTCTTTCATAATAAGTGAAATAAACTATTTGAAAATTCAGAGAATCAAGTAAATAAATACGATGATCAAACTCTTTGAATTTATTTTATATTGATTCCCTCAAATATAATATAAAATAAATTCATCGACATCTCAAGTACCGTGAATTTGCATACCACGTTAGTGTGGACGTATACAAACCCTAACATTTGCAAGAGAAGGTTTTACCCATTAATTTCATACATCATAATTAACCTTATGACACAATGATTATTAGTCGGTTGTCCTTTTGCCATGCAATTTAATAGCAGTGACTCCATTGGGGAGGATACATATTAGTTGCACCTTAGTGTATACAATTATTTGATATCAAGTACGTTACCCAAGTTTGTGAGTCTTCCAGTTGGAGAAGTCCACACGCCCTCAAATAATTTCCTTTAACCATCAATTATTAATTTGTGCCAGTAATCCGTAAATAAAGCTCATCCGTTGGGGAAGAAGCCACTATAGCCGACTCATAAGCTTACTTGCATCACATTACAAATAATAATTATTTAATAAAATTTATTCCAGTGATCCACAAATAAAACTCATCCGTTGGGGAGGAAGGCACTATAGCCGACTCATAAGCTTACTTGCATCACACAATAAATCAATAATGGAGGCCGCAGGATCTATTGACCAATTCCTCTCCAACTTAGTTATTTAACAAGAGGGTTTTTGCATGCATACAATATAACAGATATAATTATGCAAATAAACATGCTATTATTATCGCAAATTAGGCAGTAAATCAAATAGCACACGCAATTGATCGTCGCTTTTTCAGCGCACAATATTAATCACCAAGGTTAAGGATATCTATTGTAGTATCAAAAGATGACCAAGTGAATATCGAACCCAAAGGACGGATAAATATCAAATTGATTATATTCTAATAAATCAAGACTATCATGGAGAGTATAATGGAAGTGATGTTGTGGTTGAATAAGAAGAGAAGTGAAATAACAATTAAAAGAAAATAACAGCAACGATAATGAAGTTGTTAGCAAACAAGAAAGTAGGTAGTTTTAAGATAATCCGGTTCCATTCATTAATCCATCATTCGTGTGCAAAAGTCGACTCTGCCTTGTGATTTATGAACGCATCACTAAACCATGCATTTCTACTCTATAGACACAAGTAGATATATGTGTGCATCGTGTGAATATCCTCGGAGCAAGAGATATAACCTACCTCCCTTTCTAGGTACTATCAGTATCAATTATTTCCCCCTAGGATTGGTACTTTAACCCGATATGATCTCCCTTTATAGGTACTATGGAATTTATACTCTTTGTCCTACTTGATAACCCGAATACGCTATGATTCAATTAACAAGTATTCATATAAGACAGTTCTAATAAGACTTCGGATTCTCTTCACTTAGAATTATAACGACAAACCCTGCTCAGCAGTGAATACACTCAATCGATAACCATGTTATGTATTCAGACTCTACACAACAATTAACGATGCACAAAACGACTGTGAGTATGGATTAAAAACGCGCAATCTTATATAAACTAAATCACAAGTAGTGTTGTCGTAGTTTTACACACGAAAGATAAATTAATTCATGAAACTTTCATAATCTAAGAACTACCATAAGAGGATCTACTCCATGATTGATTCAAGAACAACCATGGAGAAGTGGAATGATCTTACTTGAAGCTTCATGTCCTCTAGCACAAGAATGGGCTGATCGGACTTGAATCTCCATGTGTAGCTCCTCCCCCTCTTCTCTCTTGCTTGATTTGCAGCCCCACACGTCGCTGCTGCTGCTGCAAGTGCAGCCTACAGGCTCAAACGTTGCTGCTTGCTGCCATTGGCAGCAAGCTGCCCTTGCAGCCCTCCTCCTCTTCTTTCTTGTGTGTGTTGTGTTGTATTATGGTTTGGGATTGGATTGGGATGTTTTGAAATGTGGTGTTGTTGCCCCTTTTATAGTGGTTGAAGGGAACACATATCACATGCATCTATTACTCTTTATTTGCTGCCCATGTTGCTCCACATGCATCCATTTCTCTTTGTTCTTTGTTTTCCATGTGCTCCTCTTCTTTTGGTGCTGTTCTTGCAGCTCACTTCTTCCTTCCTTCCTTGTCTTCTTTGCTTTTGGCATCCATTTGTGTTGTCCATCTTTGTCCTCTATACCTTTGGCATTTGTTGGTGTGTTTTGTGCTTCATGTGCTCCATGTGGATGGTGCTTTACTCCCCCATGTGCTCATGTGCTCATGTTTTTCACGTAGGTTGTACATTAGGTCGAATTGAAGGCCCCAAGGTCGAATCCAGGTCGAATTGATTTGCACAGTTTCACCGTTTCGCGTATAACTTTTACATCCGAGTTCCGAATTTAGTAATTTTTATGCTCACGCGATCCTCTCTTCCTTGCCTTTCTATCCATATAAAGAACTCAGAAAAAATCAAAGATTTGAATGAAAAACAAGCCACGGAATGTAGAATAGTAATTCTGTTCGGCATAGCTCGTGCGACGTCACCATTTTGCTCATAACTTCCTCGTTTGGAACTCGATTGGTATGTTCTTTACGCCAAAACGACCCTCTCTTCAGTTGATTTCCAACCATGTATCACACCAACAGTTTTGATCTCCATAACAACACAGAAAAATTACAAAAATTGGACGTGCGTTTTTCAGCATCCTTGCACAAATTGCACCTTTTCTCCAATCTTGCATTTTTTTATCTTTTTTCCACCTAAAATACAATAAAACACCTTAAATGCACCTTTTTTCTCACATATATAAAATATAAGGCATTTGTGCTAATATATTACAATAATATCAATCAAATAGGTGTTTAATTGGACACTAAAACACGCTAATTTTCACTCTCATCAACCCCCCAAACTTACCTGTTGCTCGTCCCGAGGCAACAAAATAAAAATAAAGATCGAGAGAGTAAGAAAATTAGCGGGGAAACAAGGATAATGACCAACATCCCATTCAAAATACAATTGTCATCAACTTAGGACATGCAACTCTTATTACATGCAATAATTAATTCATAGAATACAAGTTAAGACAATCACCACCAATTCAAATGCTCTATTAACATGTTCTTACTGGGTGTATATATCACTCGCATTCAAGTGTAAAGATGTACACTTATAGGTTAAGGTATTTATATTCAAATTCAATTCAAGTGCATGCGTAACCATAAGCTTGCCTATTGTCTCAACTCTCCTTTTACTAGTAGCTAGTAAATCATGGATTAAAAAGGTCTTTTGTTAGGTTGTAAGATATGCTCTTTGGAATAGGTGAGAAATATATGGATAAGTGACTCAAAACTTGGATCAATAAAGCTGCAGTCTCTCTCGATCTTTCATTCTTCCTCATCACTTCAATCAAGCACAACATATTTTTACAACTTTTTCTAATTCTTCAACTCTATCATTTTCCTTCTCTTCACCTTTTTCTTATTTTTTTAAGGTACCAGTTTCGGGCACTACCTTTTATATCCTCCATAGGGTACTAGATTTAAGCACTACCCTAGGGTGTTTGATTACATGAAGTACTAGATTTAAGCACTACTTCATGAATTTTCTTCTTTAAGATTTTTCTTTCATTATCCTTACCATCCCTCAAATCACCACTCTCTTCAATTAAGCTTTATTGGCTATCAAAAGAATGGATTTAAAAAGGCTCAAACGGGCTGATTAGGGGTTTAATGATTTCAGGTAAAGTATATGGGAAAATATGGGTTAAATATCGAAGATGGCCTAATTTCATTTCCATAATTCACTAGACTAATCTTGAATATTCAAGGAGACTCAAGGCAAGTTCTAGAATACACGCACAAGAATGATACTCTCCAGAAAATAAATATCATGTGATTATGTAACATGATCAATAAGGCTCAAAATCTCACATGTGTTTTTAACAAGTAACAGAGCACCTTTCATGGTAAGTAATATCCCACAAGTACACATAGAACTTCATATCGCAATATAACTTAAGTACAATTCCTTCATCAACTTCAAGAGCATATGAATTTCCAAGAAAATTTAAACAATATAAGTTCACATGGATCACCACCATAACTCAACCCTTTACTCCATGAATTAAAAGCACATATGAAAATTAGAAAAAGGAAACGAGGGCACCTGATTTTTCTTCAACGTATACACAAGCTCCGCAGCGTAGAACTCGTCTTGCCACTCTTTTACCTTTTTCTATCATCAAAGCTCAAGCACTCCTCAACGTCAAAGGATTCATCAATCGAAAGAATCAATCCTAAAACTTATCAATCCCGAGTAACTCTGCAATTACTCAAAACAAAACTCAAACAAAAAAAAACACTAAACATTAGGCAAGTTATAAAAATTTGTAACTCCCCTAACAAACGTTATAAAGAAAAAATTATACGATCGGTGCTTATCAAGGTAAGTACATCACACCCCCCCAAACTTAGTAGAAACTAAGTTTGCAAAGAGATGTAATTGTCGATAAGTAAGCACTTCAAATATAAAAATTTCTTACTCACACGAAAGAAATAAAGTAATAAAATGGGAGGGATAAGCCCCCAACAGGCGCTTATGTTTAACGTCAGAAAGTCACGACGGATGTAACCTTTGTAGGCTACTTGATCGGAGGACGGTCTTCTCGCATCCTCACCTTCAAATACTTTTTTTTCCTCTTCCTGTCTACTCTTAACACCTCACCTTTCTTGGACACAAAAATATGATCGTTGGAACTTCCTTCCTCCCATGTCTGTGTGGGCACCTCCTTGTTAATCTTCCATTTAAATTCAGAGTCATCTGTCTTAGAAAAATTAAGATTAAACAAGTTAGAAATCACATATATGCTATTGTATGATTGAATCTCCATGGGCATCTTCATTTCATGATCAAGGGAGAAAGCCACATCGTCATTATCCATCTGCAGTTTAAGCTTCTCTGCTCCTAACTCTTTTGCTCTTTTCCACTTCTTCTCCATTGTAAGCTCAGTATTCTGCTCATGTAATGGTACTAGAGTAATGATCACATCTTTAGGAGTGCTCGGTGAAGACACAGGTGATGAATGGGTCAATTCGTCATCAATTCGACCAATTGTTCTAGTTAGAACGTGTACGTAGTGGTCGAATTGGGCAAGTAGTTCATTCTCATCCTGTATGTTTGATTCGACCTCAATTTGACCTGAAGATCTGGTCGAAATAGGCACATGGTGGTCGAAATGATCTTCGAGCTGTATTTGACCTGAGGGCCAGGTTGAGTTACCTAGATGTTGGTCAAATCGATGCGCTGGCTCTTCCAAATCACCAGTGGTCTCATTCAACCTTCCCTCGTATTGTGTGATGGCATTATCTTCACATTTCTGTATAAGTTGATTCATGTTATCGTTCATCTGCCTCATCATCAATTTAAGGTCCTCCAACTGCTAGGATAAATCTGTATGATCAACATTCCTTCTAGCATCGATGTGGTCAATACATACATCATTAGATAAATCTTCAAATTCTTCATTAGACAGGGTGAAGTTCCACATATCATAAAAATGTGATTCCATAGGTAGGATAGAGGAAAGAAAGTGGATTATGGTTGGAGGTTTGATCCTCCTTTGTTGATGATAGTCTTAATAAAGCTAGAAATAATCAAAAGATAATATATGCCGTCCCCGGCAACGGCGCCAAGAACTTGATCGTCGCTTTTTCAGCGCACAATATTAATCACCAAGGTTAAGGATATCTATTGTAGTATCAAAAGATGACCAAGTGAATATTGAACCCAAAGGACGGATAAATATCAAATTGATTATATTCTAATAAATCAAGACTATCATGGAGAGTATAATGGAAGTGATGTTGTGGTTGAATAAGAAGAGAAATGAAATAACAATTAAAAGAAAATAACAGCAACGATAATGAAGTTGTTAGCAAACAAGAAAGTAGGTAGTTCTAAGATAATTCGGTTCCATTCATTAATCCATCATTCGTGTGCAAAAGTCGACTCTGCCTTGTGATTTATGAACGCATCACTAAACCATGCATTTCTACTCTATAGACACAAGTAGATATACGTGTGCATCGTGTGAATATCCTCGGAGCAAGAGATATAACCTACCTCCCTTTCTAGGTACTATCAGTATCAATTATTTCCCCCTAGGATTGGTACTTTAACCCGATATGATCTCCCTTTATAGGTACTATGGAATTTATACTCTTTGTCCTACTTGATAACCCGAATACGCTATGATTCAATTAACAAGTATTCATATAAGACAGTTCTAATAAGACTTCGGATTCTCTTCACTTAGAATTATAACGACAAACCTTGCTCAGCAGTGAATACACTCAATCGATAACCATGTTATGTATTCAGACTCTACACAACAATTAACGATGCACAAAACGACTGTGAGTATGGATTAAAAACGCGCAATCTTATATAAACTAAATCACAAGTAGTGTTGTCGTAGTTTTACACACGAAAGATAAATTAATTCATGAAACTTTCATAATCTAAGAACTACCATAAGAGGATCTACTCCATGATTGATTCAAGAACAACCATGGAGAAGTGGAATGATCTTACTTGAAGCTTCATGTCCTCTAGCACAAGAATGGGCTGATCGGACTTGAATCTCCATGTGTAGCTCCTCCCCCTCTTCTCTCTTGCTTGATTTGCAGCCCCACACGTCGCTGCTGCTGCTGCAAGTGCAGCCTACAGGCTCAAACGTTGCTGCTTGCTGCCATTGGCAGCAAGCTGCCCTTGCAGCCCTCCTCCTCTTCTTTCTTGTGTGTGTTGTGTTGTATTATGGTTTGGGATTGGATTGGGATGTTTTGAAATGTGGTGTTGTTGCCCCTTTTATAGTGGTTGAAGGGAACACATATCACATGCATCTATTACTCTTTATTTGCTGCCCATGTTGCTCCACATGCATCCATTTCTCTTTGTTCTTTGTTTTCCATGTGCTCCTCTTCTTTTGGTGCTGTTCTTGCAGCTCACTTCTTCCTTCCTTCCTTGTCTTCTTTGCTTTTGGCATCCATTTGTGTTGTCCATCTTTGTCCTCTATACCTTTGGCATTTGTTGGTGTGTTTTGTGCTTCATGTGCTCCATGTGGATGGTGCTTTACTCCCCCATGTGCTCATGTGCTCATGTTTTTCACGTAGGTTGTACATTAGGTCGAATTGAAGGCCCCAAGGTCGAATCCAGGTCGAATTGATTTGCACAGTTTCACCGTTTCGCGTATAACTTTTACATCCGAGTTCCGAATTTAGTAATTTTTATGCTCACGCGATCCTCTCTTCCTTGCCTTTCTATCCATATAAAGAACTCAGAAAAAATCAAAGATTTGAATGAAAAACAAGCCACGGAATGTAGAATAGTAATTCTGTTCGGCATAGCTCGTGCGACGTCACCATTTTGCTCATAACTTCCTCGTTTGGAACTCGATTGGTATGTTCTTTACGCCAAAACGACCCTCTCTTCAGTGGCTTTCCAACCATGTATCACACCAACAGTTTTGATCTCCATAACAACACAGAAAAATTACAAAAATTGGACGTGCGTTTTTCAGCATCCTTGCACAAATTGCACCTTTTCTCCAATCTTGCATTTTTTATCTTTTTTCCACCTAAAATACAATAAAACACCTTAAATGCACCTTTTTTCTCACATATATAAAATATAAGGCATTTGTGCAAATATATTACAATAATATCAATCAAATAGGTGTTTAATTGGACACTAAAACACGCTAATTTTCACTCTCATCAGCAATCTAAATAAATATTAATAACTGACAACTAAAAACAATTATAGGTTTTATATAAAAGGAATAAAAAAATTAAAAATTGGTTGACTTAGTCAACACTCCAAACAATTAAGGAAGTGACTTGCACAAAAAGAAGAAAGAGCTTGTGTCCCAAGCCAACCACCACACGGTCTCACAGCGCCACTCCAACCATCTCACTGCCCGCCGGAGAACAGCCTATCGCCGGAATCCCATCGCCTGAATTCCATGAAACCGTGATCCACTTCCAGCCAACCCATTACTTGCTGACTCACGCAGCGCCCATCCACATGCACAACCAGCACACAACTACACCGAAGAAGGATTAACAACCACACATCAGTGTCCAGCAGCTGCCCGTCAATGACATCCAGCCTGTCTGACTGTACACAATGCATGACGTCAGTGCTAAGTGGATGGTGCTACCATTCCACCGCTCAGTAATTCTGCCGCCCACATCAGCAGATCATGCCTATTCCATCTAGCGAGTCGTGAATAGTTCTACCGACTGATAAAAACTTGAAGCGATGCACACTGAATGAACCGCGCTGTCCACTGCCAGCAGTCTTGCCGATAGTGGCTTCCAGTCGCGCTGCTACCAATCCACATCACGCCTGCTTCGTCATGCTTTTGGAAATTTTCACGCTGCCGACTGGTAAAAACTTGAAGCGATGCACACTGAGTTCCTCCATCGCGATAGCACTTACACCACCCACTGGAAATTTTCTATTTCCCGGAGTTCCATCGCTCAGCCGAGGTAATATCGACCGCCAGCGTGTCTACTCGTGGCTGCTATATGAATCAATGCACATGCCATCGATTGTTCGAGGTAGGGATCTATGCCAACAGCCTCACTGAGCCACCATCGGTGCGACTAGTATGGCCACCCACCGCGCTCGCGCTGCCAAGCTTATCATAGTCGTTCCAATGTCACTGCTGAACATGCAGTCATCTTCCACCCTGATAAGCCCAGACGTGAACGTCCACAAGGAGACTCGAGCAGAAAACTATGAGACCCGATCGTAAAACTAGAAGACTGCTCGAAAGATTCAGTGGACTCGCTCGGAAGCAGTAAAGGATCCACTCGGAATACTTATGGCTCGCCCAGAACTGGTGCACTGGGTCAAGACTTGTTTTGCAAGAACCAGCCGTCGCACCTTTCCTCTTCCACCAGCAAGCACCTGATCATTGTGGCCATTCAGCAGGAGTCAGCCGCCGTGCTGCCGCTGATGCAGCTCATGCCATCGTCCCGGCAGTTTGCAGCATTAATATGCCCCCAGTACCAGCCCTTTCAATATGCCATTTGTTGTCGCAGACCCATCGCCATATCGTGCCAGTTCATCATGGTTTAGCGATTTCGGCTCCATCACGTCATAAACCAGCAAACACCCCAAGCAACCGTCGACTTCACTCCACCATGCGACTACCAGTAGGCTTAATCTGCCATCAGACTGCTGTCACTTTCACCGTAGCCGTGATACATGCGGTCCTCATCTGTGATGGTGTTGTGCAATTAGAGTTTTAACATGTTTAAGCAATTAAACCCTAAACCCTAATATCACTTAATCCACTCAAACCCTATCCTAATATGTCACGTTTAGCTTTAGGACCTTTGCTCTGATACCAATTGTTGGCGTTTAAATCTTTTGGTTAACATGAACCATTAGGGTTCCATGTAAATCTACTGCTGCAGAAGCATAAGAGTAGAATCATATTACCTTTCACCAGGGTTGATATAGAGGTTGATCATCATAAGTAGGAATAAACGACCTTTCGATCTTTTATTATATTCTTAAGCCACGTCTTGACGTTGTGTGGGCAACGATCTACAAGATGATCTCAACCTATAATCCTAATCTTCGTGTTTTCATTAGATATTCGGACTGCTGAAATTAGCTATTATGTAGGCTACAACAGGGACCAGGATTAGAAACCCTCTGCAATTACGAAAAACCCCAACACCAGCAATAGTACCTCGAGCAGCACTAGCATATCCATCTGTATTCATCTTCACCTGACCAGGTTGGGGCTGGACCCACCTCAAAGGAGTAATAGAAGGCGCTTTACGTGGCCTCTCCTAACTCCAAAATAATGAAGAGTAGTAAGATCCTCAATAGAATTCCGCATCACACCAACATCAAGTTGGTTAATCTCACGAATCAGAGAAAATAATGATGCAGAAATAGGGTATGGTCTAACCACCTTGCCCACTATCCCTCCATCAATATCCTCTACATAACCATAGCCATAAAAGAATTATGTTGGTTCCAGATAATCCAAACGTAAGTTACTATAGCCAAACGCCAAACAGACATAACTTGATCACTACCCTGCATAGATATGGCCTGCAATATAAATTGCAGAAACATTTGTTCCGAAATGATATGATTACTAAAATGAAAACCATCCAAGATACATGGAAGAACATCCAGGCATAATATGATCGAAACTGTCTTCAGTCGACCTAGAAAGATAACACCGAGAAGGGCCCAAGAAATCATGATCCGTAAAAGTATTCCATGTCATAAGAACACCCCAAATAGCCTTCAAAGTGGTAAAGGGATGTCTAGGAGGAATAAAATGACTCTAAATACACTTTACCCAACTAAGAGCAGGGAACTTTTGACGAAGGTGAGTATAAGGCAAACTAGAGGAAATTCCCCCACGAATAGTGTTTGTCCAGCACCTGCGATCACTGATGGTAAAAGATATGCTAATAGCCAAGATAGAGTCCCCAATATCTGGAAAAGTATAATCAAACTCCTCAGTAATATGCCAAGTCCCGTCAAATAAATAAGCCAAAATCTTTTGAGTAAAATGATGCATGTACTCAATAGGTATACCAATAATATCAGCAATGGGCTGTCTAATCCAATTATCCAACTAGAAACGAATCGAAGACCCATTACCCACAATCCAAATTTCATCCTCAACAATCACGAATATGGGGAAGGCAGCCACCTCTATGAGAATAACGCAGCTGATGATTATTTGGCTGTCCTTGCCGAAGCCATCTATAACATAAAAAATTGAAACGGGTATCCACATCCAACACATCCCAAGAAAGCTTCATAAGGAAAGATTCATTAGCAATATGCAAAGAGCGCACACCTAGACTCCCTTCCTCAGAAGGATTACAGACCTTACTCCTACTCACACTAAAATAATGTCTCCTAGTAGCATCTCCTGACCAAATGAAATTTCTAATTGCCATCTCAATCCTCTTAAGCTGATCATGAGGCCATCTATAGATCATCATTGTATGAATAGCGGAGGAGACAATCACCGAATTGACAAGGCAAACATGGTCAGACATTGAAAGACTAGAACCCTTCCATCTGTTTAACTTATTAAAAATAACATCAGCAGCACCCTGAAAGTAAATAGCCTTTGGAGCTCCCAAAAAAATCGGCACCCCCAAGTAATGAAAAGGATAAGTACAATCCCGAAAATCAAGCACATGTCTAACATGTCTCTTAACAAAGTGCTTAGTATGCCTTCCATAGAAAGCAGAAGACTTAGCAGGATTGCAAACCTGTCCAGAAAGATCACCATATCCATCTAAAACTCTTTTAAAGACAGAAATAGACCCATAGTTTCCTTTATAGAAAATAAGAATATCATCGACATAAAATAAGTAAGAAGGGATGTAAAATTCCCGACCACCTGATTTTCTACCAATGGTCCTATGAGTCCGTCTAGTGTCCACTAATCTCAAAATCCAAAGGCCCAAGACTTCTTCCGCCAAACAGAAAAGAAGAGGAGAAAGGGGATCACCACGCCTAACCCCACGACCACAACCAAAATAACCAGCAGGCATTCCGTTAACTAGGATAGAGATCCTAGCAGATGAGAAAATACTTCTGAGAAGAAGAACAAACCTTTCAGAGAAGCCCATACGAGTATCAGCCTCCACTAAAAAATCCCACCTGATAGTGTCAAAATCCTTTTTAATGTCAATTTTAAGAGCCACACTGCCATGAGAAAAAATATCAAGCGCATTAAATCCGTCAGAGGCAATAGCAATACAATGATGTATACGTCTGCCAGGAATGAAACCAAACTGGAACCTGCCCAAATGCAAGTGCTGAATAGGGTCCAATCTAGAAGCAATGATTTTAGTGAGAATTTTAAAGAAGAAATTGCACATATTAATCGGGCGGAAGTCCACCACTCTATTAGCACAATCTACCTTCGGGATTAACGTAAGAAAATTATCATTAACACTATCTAGAATAGACCCCTCCTCAGAAAAATATTTCACAGCTCGGCACACATCCATGTCAATAACATGCAAAAGTTTCTAAAGGAACGCCCCACTAAACCCATCAGGTCCTGGAGAACTGTCAGGCGAGAGATAAAAAACAGCGACCCTAACCTTTTCATCAGTAGGAACTCTGATGTAATAAGTCATGATAAAGGAAATGAATATCATGATGAAGGAAATAAGCATCATTATGATGGAAATGAGCATCATGTTGAAGGCAATATGCATCATAATGAAGAAAATGAGGATAATGATGCAGGAAATAAGCATCATGATGAAGGAAACAGGAATCATGATGATAGATTTATGTATCATGATGATAGAAATGAGCATAATGATGAAGGAAATATGCATCATGATGAAGGAAATAATCATCATTATGATGAAAATGAGCATCATGTTGAAGGCAATATGCATCATAATGAAGGATATGAGCATAATGATGTAGGAAATAGGCATTATGATGAAGGAAACATGCATATGATTAAGGATATGAGCTTCATGATGATAGATTTATGTATCATGATGATGGAAATGTGCATCATGATGAAGGAAAAGAGAATAATGATAAAGAAAGTATGAATCATGATGAATGAGTACCATGACGAAGGAAATGATCATCATGATGAAGAAAATATTCATCAATATGTAGGAAAGAGCATCATGTCGAAAGAAATATGCATCATGATGAAGAAAATGTGCATCATGTTGAAGGAAATATGCATCATGATGAAATAAATAAGCATCATGATGAAGGAAATTAACATCATGACGATAAAAATATACATCATGAAGAAGGAAATAAGCATCATGAAGAAGAAAATGATCATCATGATGGAAGAAATAATCATCATGTTAATGGAAATGATCATCATGTTGATGGAAATGAACATCATGATGAAGGAAATATGAATCATGATGTAGGAAATGAGCATCATGATGATGGAAATATGCATCATGATGAATGAAATGAGCATATGATGTAGGAAATTAACATCATGATGAAGGAAATGAGCCTCACAATGAAGGAAATATGCATCATGATGAAGGAAATGATCATCACGATGATGGAAATGAGCATCATGATGAAGGAAATGTTCATTAAGATGATGGAAATAAACATCGAGATGAAGGAAATATGCATCATGATTTACGAAATGAGTATCATGATGAAGGAAATATGCATCATGATTAATGAAATGAGCATCATGATGATGGAAAGGATTATTAAGATGATGTAAATGAACGTCATTATGATGGAAATACGCATCATGATGAAGGAAATGAGCATCATGATGAAGAAAATAACCATAATGATGTTGGATATGATCAACTTGATGAAGTAAATATGCATCATGATGAAGGAAATTAGCATCATTATGTAGGAAAAGAGCATCATGATGTAGGAAATACACATCATAATGATGGAAATGAGTATCACGTTGAAGAATTGCATCATGATGAAGTCATTCTCGAGACGAAGGAAATACGCATCATGATGTAGGAAGAGCATCATGATGAAGGAAATATGCATCATTAAGAAGGAAATTACCTCATGACGAAGGAAATATGAATCATGATTAAAGGAAATGAGCATCACGTCGATGGATATGAGCATCATTATGAAGGAAATATGCATCATGATTTAGGAAATGAGCATCATGATGAATGAAATATGCATCATGATTATTGAAAAAGAGCATCATGATGAAGGAAACGATCATTAAGATGATGAAAATGAACATAATGATGAAGGAAATGATTATTAAGACGATGGAAAATGGAAATGAACATCATTATGAAGGAAATATGCATCATGATGAAGGAAATGAGCATTATGATGAATGAAATTACCATAATAATGTAGGAAATGATCAACATGATGCAGTAAATATGCATCATGATGAAGAAAATTTTCATAATGTTGTAGAAAATACGCATTATGATGATGGAAATGAGCATCATGATGAAGGAAATATGTATCATGATAATGGTAATGAGCATCGTGACAAAGAAGAGCATCATGATGATGGAAATAAGCATTATGATGGAGGAAATATGCATCATGATAAAGAAAATTTGTATCACACTGAAGAAAATAATTATAGAGATGATGAACATGAGCACCATGATAAAGAAAATATATATTACGATATAGGAAATGAGCATCATGATGAATGAAATATACATCATGATAAAGGAAATATGCATCATGATGTAGGAGAGAGCGTCATTATTAAAGAAATATGCGTCATAATGAAGGAAATGGGCATCTTGATATAGGAAATATGCATCATGATGAATGAAATGAGCATCATAATGTAGGAAATTAGCATCATGATGAAGGAAATGAGCCTCATGATGAAAGAAATATGCATCATGATGAAGGAAATGAGCATCACAATGAAAGATATGACCATCTTGATGAAGAAAATGAGTATCACAATGATGGAAATGAGCATCATGATGAAGAAAATGTGCAACATAATAAAGGAAATGTTCATTAAGATGAAGGAAATATGCATCATGATTTAGAAAATGAGCATCATGATGAAGGAAATATACATCATGATTAAAGATATAAGCATCATGATGAATAAATGATTATCAAGATGATGGAAATGAACATCATTATGAAGGAAATATGCATCATGATGAAGGAAACGAGAATCATGATGAAGGAAATGACCATGTTGATGTAGGAAATGATAAACATGATGAATTAAATATGCATCATGATTAAGGAAATTAGCATCATGATGTAGGAAACGAGCATTATGATGAAGAAAATATTCATCATTATTAACAAAATATTCATCATGATGATGGAAATGAGTACTATGATGTAGGAAATAGGCATCATGATGAAGGAAAAATGTATCATGATTAAGAAAATATGCATCATGATGATAGATTTATATACATGATAATTAAAATGAGCAACATAATGAAGGAAATGAGAATCAAGATGAAGGAAAAGAGCCTCATGATGTAGGAAATGGGCATCATGATGAAGAAATATGCATCATGATTAAAGAATTGACCATAAAGATGTAGGAAATATGCATCATGATGAAGGAAATTAGCATCACGATATAGGAAATGAGCATCATGATGAAGAAAATACGCATCATGATGATGGTAATGAGCATCATGCTGAAGGAAATATGCATCATGATAAAGGAATTGAGTATCAAGATTAAGGAAATGGTTAATAAGACGATGGAAATGAGAATCGTGATTAAGGAAATATGCGTCATGATGTAGGAAATTAGCATCATGATGAAGGAAACATAAATCATGATCAATTAAATGAGGATCATGAAGAATTAAATGAACATCATGATGTAGGAAATGAGCATCATGATGAAGGGAATAAGCATCATAATGATGGAAATGACTATCATGTTAGATGAAATATGCTTCATAATGAAGGTAATGAGCATAATAATGTAGGAAATAGGCATCATGATGAAGGAAACATACATCATGATGATGGAAATGGGCATCATGATGAAGGAAAAGAGAAATATAATGAAGAAAGTATACATCATGGTGAATGAAATGAGTACCATGATGAAGGAAATGAGTGCCATGACGAAGTAAATGAGCATCATGATAAAGTAAATACGCATTATGATGTAGGAAAGAGCATCATTTTGAAAGAATTATGCATCATGATGAAGGAAATTAGCATCACGATGAATGAAATATGCATCAAGATGCAAGAAATGAGCATCATGATGAAGGAAATGAGCATCACAATGATCAAAATTAACATCATGAAGAAGTAAATAAGCATCATGAAGAAGGAAATGATCGTCATGATGAAGAAAATAGTCATCATGTTGGTGGAAATGAACATGATGAAGGAAATATGCATCATGATAAAGGAAATGACATCACGACGATGGAAATGAGCATCATGATGATGTAACTATGTATCATTAAGAAGGAAATGAGCATCATAATTAAGAAAATGTTCATTAAGATGACGGAAATGAGCATCGTGATGAAGGAAATATGCATCATTATTTCAGAAATTAGCATCATGATGACTGAAATATGCATCATGATTAATGAAATGAGAATCATGATGAAGGAAACGATCATTAAGATGATGGAAATGAGAATCATGATGAAGGAAATGATTATTAAGATGATGGAAATTGACATCATTATGAAGGAAATATGCATCATGATAAAGGAAATGAGCATCACAATGAAGGAAATGAGCATCATGATGAAGGAAATATGCATCATGATGAAGGAAATGAGCAACTTAATAAAGGAAATGTTCATTAAAATGATGGAAATGAGCATCGTGACCAAGGAAATATGCATCATGATATAGGAAATGAGCTTCATGATAAAGGAAATATGCATCATGATGAATGAACTGATTATTAAGATGATGGAAATGAACATCATTATAAAGGAAATATGCATCATGATGAAGGAAATGAGCATCATGATGAAGGAAATGACCAAAATGATGTAGGAAATGATCAACAGGATGAAGTTAAATAAACTATATAGAAAATGAAACGAAAAAAGTATACAGGATAGATTAAAAGATGATGACAGACTCCCATAAAATGGGTTGACAGACAGACGCATTCGTGTGTAATGTACAGCTTCGACCCCGGAGCCACAGGCAGCGGACAAGCCAAATACATGGCTTAAAATAAAAACTAAATAAAAAGGCAGACTGATCAAATGATCGTAGGGACTCCCAAAAGGCCTCATTAAAAACCTCTATATGAGAAAACCCAGTGAGAAAAACCCATATAGAGGAAAATAGTACCTTTCAAAAAAGAGTTCCAAAAAATCTGCCATCTAGCCTATAGGCCCTAAGACGACCACGATCACGGCTGGGCAGATGCATCCATCTTTCGTAACAAAAGATAAAAGAATCCTGAAAATCGCCACAACAACAGCATTATATACGCGAATGTAACAAATTTAAATATGTTGGCCATAAATATTTCTAAATACATATATTTTGAACAATAATAAATATCATAGATTTTAATATATTGAACTTAAATATTTTGAACACAAATATTTTTGAATACATATAATTTGAATAAAAATAAATATGAATTTTTTTTTAAATAAGAATAAGGGAGGTTTGTTACGATGTTTAGGGAGTAAATCACGAAGATAATTTTCTTTGAATACAAATATATTAAATATTAATATTTTTGAATACATAAGTTTTGAATAATATATTGAAAAATAATTCTTTCTTAATACAAATTATTAGATATTAATATTTTTGAATACATAAGTTTTGGATAATACATAACATTATAACATAACAAATTTTAATATATTGAACATAAATATTTCTGAATATAAATATTTTGAACAATAATAAATGTCATAAATTTTAATTTATTAAACACAAATATGTTGATAATAAATCTTTTTGAATACAACCTATTATTTGAATATCATGTGTGACACTTTTCCAATTTTTAATGAGAGATTAATGGTTAATGAATTTCTTAATACAATAAATCTTATAATAGGGTTAAAAAGGATATTTGATGGGTTTAATTTGTAGTATATAATATTTTAATGTTGATAATATACCTACTAGTAATATAGATAGATAAATTGTACCTATAAATTCTAACCTTGTAAAGTTCATCATTTTCTTAAAAGTAATTTTTATTAATTTTTTCATATTCAAAAATAATAAATATGGAAATGTGCATCAAAATGAGAAAATGAGCATGAAGAAATAACACATCGAAAATAAAAAATGAGCATCGAAATGAAGGAATTGTTCATCAAAATAATGGAAATGAGTATCGAAATATAGAAAATGAGCATCGAAATAAAGAAAACATACAACGAAATGAAGGGATCGTGCATTGAAATGAAGAAAACAGGCAATGATATGATAAAATGAGCATCGAAATTAGAAAATATGTATCGAAATTAGAATATGAGAATCAAATGAAGTACACTTCATAAAAATGAGAAATGAGCAGGGAAAATGAAGAAGACGTTCATCCAAATAAGCATCAAAATGAAGGAAATATGCATTAGAAATGAGAAAATGAGCATCAAAACGAAGGAAATGTCGATCGAAATAAAAAATAAGCATTGAAATGAATTACATATGCTTCTTAATGAATAAAGATATTAAGAAAAAATAACAAAAATATTTTTCAAATTAAAATAGATAGGTTCTAAATTTTGTAATCCGTTCAAAAAAATTTCTACATAAAACCCGATCAGTTCTAACCTTGTAAAATTTATTTTTATTTTTAAACTAATTTTTATTAATTTTTTTTCATATTTAGGAATAATAAATACTCCCTCCGTCCCCTTGATACGTATCCATTTTTCCATTTAGGCACGTCCCATTACAAAGTATCCATTTTCCTTTTTAGATTGATGTGACCCACAACCACTACGCATGACCTCACACTCAACACTAATACAACTACCTACTATACATTAAAATATTATTTATCTCGCCTAACTATTCATTAAATTATTATACTCCTTAATATACGTGCAAAAAGTAATGAATATATTTCAAGGGGACGGAGGGAGTAAATATAAAAAATTTTCACAATAAACCAAATCGGTTCTAACCTTGTAAAGTTCATTTTTTTTAAAAATAATTTTTATTAATTTTTTCATATTAAAGAAATAAATACATATAAAATTTTTCCACATTAAACATGATAGGTTCTAACCTTGTAAAGTTCATTGTTTTTACTTATGGTAATTTTTATGAATATACTTTTTCATACTTAATAATAACTATCGCATATAAAATTTTTTCACATTAAACCCGATCGGTTCTAACCTTGCAAAGTTCATTGTTTTTCTAAGTAATTTTTTTTAATTTTTTTCATATTTAAGAATAATAAATACATAGAAAACTTTTTCACTTTAAACCTAATTAGTTCTAACCTTGAAAAGTTCATCGTTTTTTTATAAGTAATTTTTATTAATTTTTTTCATATTTAAAAATAATAATAACGAAATGTGTATCGAAATAAGAAAATGAGCAACAAAATAAAGTAAAAGTGCACTAAAATTAGAAAATGTGCATTGAGATGAGAAAATGAGCATCGAAGCAAATAAAATGTTGATCAAAATAAGAAAATGAACATCGAAATGTAATAAACGAGTATCGAAATGAAGGAAATAAGGATCGAAATGAAGAAAACGTGCAATGTAATGAAGGAATTGTGCATTGAAATGATAAAATGAACATCGAAATGAAGGAAATATGCATCAAAATTAGAAAATGAGCATCAAAATGAAGTAAACTTCATCAAAATGAGAAATGGGCATCGAAAATGAAGGAGGCGTGCATCCAAATGAACATCAAAATGAAGGAAATGTGCATTAGAAATGAAAATATGAGCATAGAAACGAAGGAAATTTTGATCAAAACTAGAAAATAAGCATCGAAATGAAGGTTATAGGTTTCTTAATGAAAGAATATGTTAATAAAAAATTACAAAAATATTTTTCAAATTGTAACAGATAGGTTCTAACCTTATTAACTCGTTCAAAAAAATTTTCACATTAAACCCGATTGGTTTTAACCTCGTAAAATTCATTGTTTTTAAAGTAATTTTTATTAATTTCTTTTCATATTTAGGAATAATATATATATATAAATGAAAATTTTCCACATTAAACCCGATCAGTTCTAACCTTGTAAATTTATTCTTTTGTTAAAAATAATTTTATTAATTTTTTTCATATTAAAGAATAATAAATATATATAAAAATTTTCCACGATAAACACGATCAGTTCTAACCTTTTAAGGTTCATTGTTTTTTCTTATAGTAATTTTTATGATTTTTTTTCATAATTAAGAATAATAATCACATTAAAAAAAATTCCACGTTAAACTCAATCGGTTTTAACCATATAAAGTTTATTGTTTTTTTTAAGTAATTTATAATAATTTTTTTTTCATAATTAAGAATAATAAATACACATAAAATTTTTATACTTTAAACAAGATAGGTTCTAAACTTGTAAAGTTCATTATTTTTTTAAGTAATTTTTATAAATTTTGTTTTCATATTTAAGAATAATAAATACATATAAAATTTTCAATGTTAAAACCGATTGGTTCTAATCTTGTAAAGTTCATTGTTTTTAATATAATTTTTATTAATTTTTTTTCATATTTGAGAATAATAAATACATATAAAAAAATTTCATATTAACCCCGATTGGTTCTAACCTTGTAAAGTTCATTATTTTTTTAAAGTAAATTTTATTAATTTTTTTTCATATTGAAGAATAATAAATACATATAAAATTTTTTCATGTTAAACCCGATTAGTTTAAACCTTGTAAAGTTCAGTGTTTTTTTACTTAAATAATTTTTGTTAATTTTTTTCATAATTAAGAAAAATAAATACATATAAAAATTTTTCACGTTAAACTCGATTAGCTCTAACATTGTAAAGTTCATTATTTTTTTAAAAGTATTTTTATTTTTTTTATTTTTAAAAATAATAAACAAAGAATGTGTATTGAATTGAGAAAATGTGCAATGAAATGAAGGAAAAGTGCATCGAAATTAAAAAATGAGCATTGAAATGAAGAAAATGTGCATCGATATGAAGGAAATGAGCATCGAAAATGAAAGAAATGTGCATTGAAATGAGAAAATGAATATCGAAGCAAATGATATGTTAATCGAAATGAGAAAATGAGCATCGAATGTAGGAAATGAGTATCGAAATGAAGGAAATGAGCAACAAAATGAAGGAAATGTGTATTGAAATTATAAAATGAGCATCGAAATGAAGGAAATGTGCATCGAAATTAGAAAATGAGCGTCGAAATGAAGTAAACCTCATCAAAATGAGTAATGAGCAAGGAAAATTATTAAGACGTGCATCGAAATGAGCATTAAAATGAAGAAAATATGCATTCAAAATAAGAAAACGAGCAACAAAACGAAGAAAATGTTGAGCGAAACAAGAAAATGAGCACCTAAATGATGGAAATACGCTTCTTAATAAATAAAGATATTTGAAAATAACAAAAACATTTTTCAAATTAAAACCGTTAGGTTCTAACCATTTTAAACCATCCAAAAAATTTTCTACGTTAAACTCAATCGGTTCTAACCTTAAAAATAAATTGTTTATTTCATATTCAAAAATAATAAATACATATTAAATTTTTTTACATAAAACCCGATCGGTTCTAACCTTGAAAAGTTCATTATTTTTTTAAGTAATTTTTATAAATATTTTTTCATAATTAATAATAATAATCACATATAAAATTTTTCCACATTAAACCCGATCGGTTCTAACCTTGTAAATTTCATTATTTTTTTAAGTAATTTTTATTAATTTTTTTTCATATTTAAAATAATAAATACATATAAAATTTTTCCACATTAAACCCGATCGGTTCCAACCGTGTAAAGTTCATTTTTTTAAAAGTAATTTTTATAAATATTTTTTCATATTTAAGAATATTAAATATATACATATAAAATTTTTCCACATTAAACCCGATCGGTTCTAACCTTGTAAATTTTATTATTTTTTAAAGTAATTTTTATTAATTTTTTTCATATTTAAAATAATAAATACCTATAAAATTTTTTCCCATTAAACCCGATCAGTTCCAACCGTGTAAAGTTTATTTTTTTAAAAGTAATTTTTATTTATTTTTTTATTTCTAAAAATAATAAATAAAGTTATGTGTATCGAAATAAGAAAATGAGCAACGAAATGATGGAAAAGTGCATCAGAATTAGAAAATGTGCATGGAAATGAAGGAAATGAGCATCGAAAATGAAGATAATGTGCATCGAAATGAAGAAATGAGCATCGAAGCAAATAAAATATTGATCGAAATGAGAAAATGACCATCGAAATGTATTAAATGAGTGTCGAAATGAAGGTGATGAGGATCGAAGTGAAGGAAACGTACAATGAAATGAAGGAAATGTGAATTGAAATGATAAAATGAGCATCGAAATGAAGGAAATATACATCGAAATTAGAAAATGATCATCGAAATGAAGTAAACCTCATCAAAATGAGAAATGAGCATCGAAAATGAAGGAGACGCGCATCCAAATGAGCATCCAAATGAAAGAAATGTGCATTATAAAAAAACTAAGGAAATATTGATCGAAACTAGAAAATAAGCATCGAAATAAAGGAAATATGTTTCTTAATTATGAAATTATTAATAAAAAATAACAAAAACAATTTTCAAATTAAAAACCGATAGGTTTTAACCATTGTAAACCGTTCAAAAAACTTTCCACATTAAACCCGATCGATTTTAATCTTGTAAAATTTATTTTTTAGAGTAATTTTTATTTTTTTTCATATTTACGAATAATAAATACTCCTATATCTAAAAATTTTTCACATTAAATCTGATAGATTCTAACCTTGTAAAGTTCATTATTTTTTTTAATAATTTTTAAGATTTAAAGAATAATAAATACATATAAAAATTTTCTACATTAAACCCGATCGGTTCTAACCTTGTAAGGTTCATTGTTTTTTCTAATAGTAATTTTTATGAATTTTTTTCATAATTAAGAATAATAATAACATATAAAATTTTTTCAAATTAAATTTAATCGGTTTTATCCTTGTAAAGTTCATGGTTTTTTAAGTAATAATTAAAATTTTTAAGTAATTTTTAAGTTCACATTAAACCCGATCGGTTCTGAATTTGTAAAGTTTTTTTTTTAAAGTAATTTTTATTATTTTTTTCATATTTAAGAATAATAAATACATAATAAAATTTCGACATTAAAACCTATCGGTTCTAACCTTGTAAAGTTCATTGTTTTTTAAATACTCCCTCCATCCCCATGATACTATCCAATTTTTTATTTTGCTATGTCTCATTACAAAGTATCCACTATCCTTTTTAGATTGATAAGACCCACAACCACTACACATAACCCCACACTCAACATTAATACAACAACTCACTACACATTAAAATATTATTTCTCTCACCTAACTATACATTAAATTATTATACTTCTTAATCCACGTGCAAATAGTAAATGAATACCTTTCAAGGGGACGGAGGGAGTATAATTTTTTTAATTTTTTTTCATATTTGAGAATAATAAATACATATAAAAATTTTGCATATTAAACCCGATCAGTTCTAACCTTGTAAAGTTCATTGTTTTTTTGAAATAATTCTTATTAATGTTTTTACATTTAAGAATAATAAATTCATATAAAATTTTTCCACGTTAAACCCGATCGGTTCTAATCTTGTAAAGTTCATTTTTTTAAAATAATTTTTGTTAATTTTTTTCATATTTAAGAATAATAAATACATTTAAAAATTTTCCACATTAAACCCAATTCATTCTTAAAAGTAATTTTTATTAATATTTTAGGGAGGATTACTACTAAGTACAAAAAAACTCTTAATTACTATGAGATACAAACATACAAAAATATTACTACTAACTACAAAAATTTATAGTGATATTCCAATATTACCCCTACAATATGCTGCACAAAAATATTGTGTGCAGTAAAAAAAGTGTGCAGTAAAAAAAAGTGTGTGTAGCAAAAAAGTGGGGTGGTCCGGCGGTGGTCTGGTGATCGGCCAGCGGAGCTCCGGCAGCGGAAGTAGGTTTCTGGCGATCGGCCGGCGATCCGGAAAAACTCCGAGGATCGGTCGACGGCGGTCCGGCAGTATTCTGGCGGCCAAACGACGGTCCGACGGAGCTTCGGCGATCGGCCGATGGTCCGACGGTGGTCCGATGGTGGTCCGACGGTGGGTGGGGGTTTAGGTTTGTGGTTTAATAGTGTATGTGTTTAGGGTTATATTTGGTATTTTACTCTAATATTTTGTATGTGATAGTAATTATTTTAAATTAATGTATCTAATAGTAATTAGCGGTACAAAGTGTGTACCTAGTAGTAATTAATCCTATTTTTATTTTTAAAAATAATAAATAAAGAATGTGTATCGAAATGAGAAAATGAGCAATAAAATGAAGGAAAAGTGCACTGAAATTAAAAAATGAGCATCGAAATGAAGTAATTGTGCATCAAAATGAAGGAAATGAGCATCGAAAATGAGAGAAATGTGCATTGAAATGAGAAAATGAGCATCGAAGCAAATAAAATTTTGATCGAATGAGAAAATGACCATTGAAATCTAATAAATGAGTCTCGAAACGAAGGAAATGAGGATCGAAATGAAGTAAACCTGCAATGAAATGAAGGAAATGTGCGTTGAAATGATAAAATGAGCATGGAAATGAAGGAAATATGCATTGAAATTAGAAAATGAGCATCGAAATGAAGTAAACCTCATCAAAATGAGAAATCAACATCGAAAATGAAGGAGACGTGCATCCAAATGTGCATCAGAATGAGGGAAATTTTAATTAGAAATGAGAATATGAGCATCGAAATGAAGGAAATGTTGATCAAAACTAAAAAATAAGCATTGAAATGAAGGAATATGTTTCTCAATGAATGAAGATATTAATAAAAATAACAAAAAACCTTTTTAAATTTAAAACCGATAGGTTCTAACCTTTGTAAACTGTTCAAAAAAATTTCTACATTAAGTCCGATCAGTTCTAACCTTGTAAAATTCATTATTTTTTAAAAGTAATTTTTATTAATTTCTTTTCATATTTAGGAATAATAAATATATATATAAAATTTTCACATTAAACTCAATTGGTTCTAACCTTGTAAAGTTCATTTTTAAAAAAAATAATTTTATTAATTTTTTTCATTTTAAAGAATAATAAATATATATAAAATTTCTCCACATTAAATGCGATCTGTACTAAACTTGTAAATTTCATTGTTCTTTCTTATAGTAATTTTTATGAATTTTTTTCATAATAAAAAATAATAATCACGTATAAAATTTCCACATTAAACTAAATCGGTTCTAACATTGTAAGGTTCATTGTTTTTTTAAGTAATTTTTATTATTTTTTTTATATTTAAGAATAATAAATACATATAAAATTTTCCCACATTAAACCTGATCGGTTCTAAACTAGTAAAGTTCATTGTTTTATTAAAGTAATTATTATTATTATTTTTTCATATTTAAGAATAATAAATGCATATAAAATTGTTCCACATTAAAAGAGATTGGTTCTAACCTTGCAAAGTTCATTGTTTTTTTTAATAATTTTTAACAATTTTTTTTCACATTTGAGAATAATAAATACATATAAACTTTTTCCATATTAAACCCGATTGGTCCTAACCATGTAAAGTTAATTATTTTTTTTAAGTAATTTTTATTAACCTTTTTTTTCATATTTAAGAAAAATATATACCTATTTTTTTTCAATGTTAAACTTGATCAGTTCTAACCTTGTAAAGTTCATTGTTTTATTTTTAAATAATTTTTATAATTTTTTTATACTCTCTCCGTCCCATTTCAATCTTTACATATTTCCATTTTGGGCGTCCCATTTCAATCATTACGTTTCCCTTTTTGGTAAATGGAACCCACACATATTAATTATTTCTCTCTCCATGAACCCACATATCACACTAATACACCACACCGGATCTTCTGCTCCATTTTGGTGCGTCATCTTCTATGCCACATGTTATGTGATTGACACGTAAGATGAGGAAACAAATCCAACCATTGCCTCTAGTGTTTAAGGATTATGGTATATTTTCTCTCTCATACGTATCGTCAATCTAACGATGTGGCACAGGAGATAGTGCACCAACATTGAAATATCATTTCTCTCACCTCACTACACATTAAAATACTACATTTCTTAATCTACGTGCAAAAAGCAGACGTAAAGTTTGAAACGGGACGGAGTATTTAAGAATAATAATGAATATAAAAATTTTCCACATTAAACCCAATTAGTTCTAACTTTGTAAAGTTCATTGTTGTTGAAAAGTAATTTTTATAAATTTTTTCGTTTTTAAAAATAATAAATAAAGAATGTGTATTGAAATGAGAAAATGAACAATGAAATGAAGGAAAAGTGCACCGAAATTAAATAATGAGCATCGAAATGAAGGAATTGTGCATCAAAATGAAGGAAAGAAGCATAAAAATGAAGGAAATGAGCACTGAAATGAGAAATGAACATCTAACCAAATGAAATGTTAATCAAAATGAGAAAATGAGCATCGAATGTACGAAATGAGTATCGAAATGAAGGAAATGAGCATGGAAATAAAAGAAACGTGCATTGAAATGATAAAATGAGCTAGAAATGAAGGAAATGTGCATCAAAATTTAAAAATGAGTGTCGAAATGAAGTAAACCTCATCAAAATGAGAAATGAGCATTTAAAATTATGGAGGCGTGCTTCAAAATGAGCATTAAAATAAAGGAAACGTGCATTCAAAATGAAAAAATGAGCATCGAAACAAAAAATTTTTTCTCCAAAACAAGAAAATGAGCGTCGAAATGAAGGAAATATGCTTTTTAATAAATAAAGATATTAAAAAAATAACAAAAATATTTTTCAAATTAAAACCGTAAGGTTCTAACCTTTTTAAACCATACAAAAAATTTTCTACATTAAACCCGATCGGTTCTAATCTTAAAAAAGGACATTGTTTCTTTTAAAGTAATTTTTATTAATTTTTTTCATATTTAAAAACAATAAATACTTATAAAAATTTTTCACATTAAACCCGATCAGTTTTAACCTTGTGAAGTTCATTATTTCTTTAAAAGTAATTTTATTAATATTTTTATATTTAAGAATAATAAATATGGAAATGTGCACCAAAATGTAAAATGAGCAACGAAATTAAGAAAAAGTGCATAAAAATTAGAAAATGAGCATCGAAATTAAGAAATCGTGCATCGAAATAAAGGAAATGAGCATCAAAATGTTGGAAATGAGTATCGAAATGAAGGAAATGAGCATCAAAATGAAGGAAACGTGCAACGAATTTATGGGAACGTGCATTGAAATGATAAAATGAGTATCGAAATGAAAGAAATGTGCATCGAAATTCGTAAATGAGCATCAAATGAAGTAAACGTCATCAGAAATGAGAAATGAGCATCGAAAATGAAGGAGACGTGCATCAAAATTAAGGAAATGTGCATCTGAAATGAGAAACTGAGCATCGAAACGAAGGAAATGTTGATCGAAACAAGAAATAAGCATTGAAATAAAGAAAATATGCTTCCTAAATAATAAGATATTAAAAAAATAAAAAAATATTTTCAAATTAAAACCGATAGGTTCTAACCTTTGTAAACTATTCAAAAAAATTAAACATTAAACTCGATCGGTTCTAAACTTATAAAATTCATTGTTTCTTTTAAAGTAATCTCTATTAATATCTTTTCATATATAAAAATAATAAATACATATAAATTTTTTTCACTTTAAACCCGATCGGTTCTAAACTTGTAAAGTTCATTATTTTTTTAAAGTAATTTTTATTAATTTTTTTTCATATTTAAGAATAATAAATATGGAAATGTGCATCAAAATGAGAAAATGAGCAACGAAATGAAGTAAAGTGTATCGAAATTAGAAAATGAACATCAAAATGAAGAAATTATGTATCGAAATAAAGGAAATTAGTATCGAAATGTAGGAAATGAGAATCGAAATGAAGGAAACGTGCAACGAAATGAAGGAAGCGTACATTGAAATGAAAGCATCAAAATTGGAAAATGTGGATCAAAATTATAACGTGAGCATCAAACGAAGTAAACGTCATCAAAATGAGAAATGAATATCGAAAATAAAGGAGACGTGCATCCAAATGAGTATCAAAATGAAGGAAATGTGCATTAGAAATGAGAAAATGAGTATCGAAATGAAGAAAATGTTGATCGAAATAAGAAAATAAGCATCGAAATGAAGGACATATGCTTCTTATTGAATGAAGATATTAAAAATAATAATAAAAATATTTTTAAATTAAAACCGATAGGTTATAAACTTTGTAAACCATTCAAAATATTTTTTACATTAAACTCAATCGCTTCTAACCTTGAAAAATTCATAGTTTTTTTAAAGTAATTTTTATTAATTTCTTTTCATATTTAGGAATAATATATATATATATATATATATATATATATATATATATATATATATATATATATATATATATATATATATATATATAATTTCCACATTAAACCCGATCTGTTCTAACCTTATAAAATTCTTTATTTATTTAAATTAATTTTATAAATTTTTTTCATGTTAAAGAATAATAAATATATATATAATTTTTTCACATTAAACACTATCGGTTCTAACCTTGTAAAGTTCATTGTTTTTTCTTATAGTAATTTTCATGAATTTTTTTTTCATAATTAAGAATTATAATCACATATAAAATTTCTCTACATTAAACTCAATCAGTTTTAACCTTGTAAAGTTTATTTTTTTTAAAGTAATTTTTATTAATTTTTCATTATTTAAGAATAATAAATACATATAAAATATTTCCAGATTAAAACTGATCAGTTCGCGGTCAGGTGGTCGGGTATTAACTTGATAATGAGATTAACTTTCATTGCGTCTATTTTCCAAAGGTCCTCCTTTGCTATTTCTAGATTAGTCGGATAGAAATTCCATAGTAGGGTCGGTCAGGTGGTCGGGTATTATTTCCATTATCTACCGACCCACATATCATCTACCGATCAATCAGTAAACTTGATGGTGAGATTACTTTTTATCGCATCTATTTTTCAAAGGTCACCATTTGCTATTTCTAGATCAGTCTGGTAAGAGTTCCATAATAGGGTCGGTCGCTTGGTCGATCAGGTGGTCGGGTATTATTTCTAGGGTATGTCTTGCGTGAGACCGTCTCACATGAGACCATTTTTCACTTATTAAAATAGTTTTTAGTTTCGCTATAGATCATTATCACTTGCGCTATAAAATGTTATCACTTTTTATTTATACTAAAAATTGTTCATAAAATAACATTATCGCTTTTCGTTAATTTATTATCACTTTCCTATATAAAAGTTATCACTTTCTGGCCATCTCACGTAAGCCCTTACGTGAGACGGTCTCATATAAGTCTTTGCCTTATTTCTATTGTCTTCCGACCCACATATCATCAAATGATCGCCCTATAAACTTGATAATCAAATTACTTTTATCGCGTCTATTTTCCAAAAGTTTTCCTTCGCTATTTCTAAACCAGTCGGGTAGGAGTTCCACAGTAGGGTCGGTCGGCTGGTCGGTCAAGAGGTCAGGTAGGAGTTCGACAATTTTTCCAAATATCCCCCTATGCTATTTTTTTCTATATGCCACCATTTGCTGATTCTCGATCAGTCGGGTAGGAGTTCTCTAATAGGGTTGGTCAGTTGGTCGATTTAGTGGTCGGTTAATAGTTTCAATATCTACTGACCCACATATCTTCGACTGATCGCCCTGTAAACTTGATAATGAGATGACTTGTTATCGCGTCAATTTTTCCAAGATCCCCATTAACTATATCTCAATCAGTCAGGTAGGAGTACCACATTAGGGTCAGTCGGTTGGTTGGTAAGGTGGTCGAGTATTATTTTCGTTGTCTGCTGACCTACATATCATCGAGCGATCCACTTGTTAACTTGATGATGAGATTACTTTTCATCGCGTCTATTTTCCAAAGGTCCTCCTTTGTTATTTCTAAACTAGTCGAGTAAGAGTTCCACAGTAGAGTTAGTCGGTTGGTCGGTCAGGTGGTCGGATATTATTTTTATTGTCTACTGGCCCACCTATCATCGATCGATCCCCTTGCAAACCTGATAATGAGATTACTTTTTTTCGCGTCTATTTTTCAATGGCCCCTTTGCTATTTTTATATTAGTTGGGTAGGAGTTCTACAGTAGGTTTTTTAGGTTAGTCGATCAGGTGGTCGGTTAATAGTTCCAATGTCTACCGACCCACATATCATCTATCGATTACCCTGTAAACTTAATAATGATAGTATTACTTTTTATTTCGTCTATTTTCAAATGGTCCCCCTTTGTAATTTCTAGATTAGTTGGGTAGGAGTTCCACTATACGGTTGGTCAGTTGGTCGGCCTGGTGGTCGGTTAATAGTTCCATTGTCTATCGACCCACATATCATCGATTGATAGCCCTGTAAACTATATAATGAGATTACTTTTTATCGCTTCTATTTTGCGAAGGTCTCTATTTGATGATTCTTGATCTGTCAAGTAAATGTTGAACTGAAGGGTCGGAATATGTGGGTCGATAGAAGGGTAGGAGTTCCATAGTGGGGTTGCTCTGTTGGTCGATCTGGTGGTCGGTTAATAGTTCCAATATCTAACGATCCACATATCATTGACCGATCGCCTTGTAAACTTGATAATGAGATTAATTTTTATCGCGTCTAACTTCCAAAGGTCCCACTTTGCTATTTCTAGATCAGTCGGGTAGGAGTTCCACAGTACAGTCGATCGGTTGGTCGGTCTGGTGGTCGGTTATTAGTTTCAAAGTCTATCAACCCACATAACATCGACCGATCACCCTGTAAACCTAGTAATGAGATTACTTGTTATCGCATCAGTTTTTTGTATGTCCCTGATTACTAATTCTTGGTCTGTCGGGTAAAAGTTTAACAGAAGGGTCGGTTAGGTGGTCAGGTTGTGGCTCCAATGTCTAACGACCCACATATCATCGAGTGACCACCCTTTTAAATAAGCACGATGTCCCCTTTTGATCGATCATCCTGTAACTTAATAATGAGATTAGTTTTATCATATCTATATTTCAAAGGTCCCCATTTGATATTTCTCCATCATTTGGGTAGGAGTTCTAAAGTAGGGTCAGTCGGTTGGTCGGTTAATAGTTACAAGGTCTACCGACCCAAATAATATCGATCGATTGTCTTATAAACTTGATAATAAGATTACTTTTTATCGCATCTTTTTTCAAAGATCCACATTTGCTATTTCTAGATCAGTCGAATAGGAGTTCCACAGTAGGGTTGATTTGGTGGTCGGGTCATGGCTCCATAATCTGCCGACCTAAATTTCATTGACTGATCGCCCTTTTAACTTGATAACGAGATTACTTGTTATCGCTTTTGTTTTCCATATATCCCTGTTTACTGATTCTCAACCACTCGGGTAGGTGTTCTAAAGGTAAGGAGATTGGGTCGATTATAGTTTGCTGAACGATGTAGACCTAGCCGACCCTTTTCGGTATACATTTGAACTATTAACCAACCACTAGACAGGCCAATATCGTTAAAAATTAATCTCGTTATCAAGTTTATAAGACGATCGGACGATGATATTTGGGTTGGTGGACTTTGGAGCCACGACCCGACCACCTAACCGACCCTTTTGTGGAACTTCTACCAAACATGTCGAGAAATAGCAAATAGGGACCTTAAGAATATAGACGCGATAAAAAGCAATAGGCGTGGGCAATCCTAGGCAACGGGCATGGACAACCCATTGGCAATCCTAGGCAACGGGCATGGGCAACCCCCGGGCAATCCTAAGCAACGGGCATGGGCAACCCGTGAGTAATCCTAGGCAATGGGAGTGGACAACCCTTTGGCAATCCTAGGCAACGGGCGTGGGCAACCCGTGGGCAATCATAGGCAACAGACGTGTGCAACCCGTGGGCTACTCTATGCAACGGGCGTGGGCAATTCCATGCAACGGGCGTGGGCAACCTGTGGGCAATCCTAGGCAACGGGCGTGGGCAATTCTTGGCAATGGGCTTGAGCATTCCTAGGCAACGGATGTGGGCAATCTTAGACAACGGGCATGGGCAATCCTGAGCAATGGACATGGGCAACCCGTAGGCAACCCGTAGGCAATCCTAGGCAATGGGCGTGGGCAACCCGTGGTTAATTCTAGGCAACGGGCATGGGCAATCCTTGGCAATGGGTGTGGGCAATCCAAGATAACATGCGTGAACGATCCGTGGTCAATCCTAGGCAACGGACGTGGGCAACAAGTGGGTAATCCTAGGCAACGGGCATGGACAATCCTAGGCAACGGGCGTGGCAATCCTAAGCAACGAGCATGGGCAACCTTTGGGCAATCCTAGGTAATAGGCGTGGGCAGCCCATGGACAATCCTAGGCAATGGGCGCGGGCAACCATAGGCTACGGGCGTGGGCAACCCGTGGGCAATCCTAGACAACGGACGTGGGAAACCTGTGGGCTATCCTAGGCAACGAGCATTGGCAACCTGTGGGCAATCTTTAGAAACGGGCGTGGGCAACCCGTAGGCAGTCCTAGGCAACGAGTGTGGGCAACATGTTGGCAATCCTAAGCAACTGGCGTGGGTAACTCGTGGGCAATCCTAGGCAACTGGCATGGGTAACCTGTGGTAATCCTAAGCAACGGGCATGGGCCACCCGTGGGCAATCCTAGGCAACGGGCGTGGACAACACGTTGGCAATCCTAAATAATAGGCATGGGCAACCGGTGAGCAATCCTAGGCAATGAGCGTGGGCAATCCTAGGCAATGGGTATGGGCTACCCGTGGGAAATTCTAAGCAACGGGCGTGGACAACCCGCGGGCAATCCTAGGCTACGGGCATACGCAACCCATGGGCAATCCTAGGCAACGAACGTGGGCAACCCGTGGGCAATCCTAGGCTACGGGTATAGGCAACCCGTGGGCTATCCTAGGAAACAGGTGTGGTCAACCCGTGGGCAATCCTAGGCAATGTGTGGGCAACCCGTGGGCAATCCTAGGCAATGGGCGTGGGTAACCCGTGGGCAATCCTAGTTAACGGGCATGGACAACCCGTTGGCAATCCTCGGCTATGGGCATGGATAACTCATGGTCAATCCTAGGCAACGAGAATGGGCTACCCATGGGCAATCCTAGGCAATGAGCGTCGGCAACCCTCGAGCAATCCTAGGCTATGGGCGTGGGAAATCCTAGGCAATGGGTGTGGGCTACCCATTGGCAATCCAAGGCAACGAGCATGGGCAACCCCCGGGCAATCCTAGGCAATGGACGTGGGCAACCCATGGGCAATCCTAGGCAACGGACGTAGGCAACCTGTGATCAATCCTAGGCAACAGGCGCGGGCAACCTAGGCAACTTGAGTGGGAAACCCATGGGCAATCCTAGGCAATGGGCATAGGCAATCCTAGGCAACGGGAATGGGCAACCCGTGGGCAATCCTAAGCAACGGGCGTGGGTAATTCTAGAAAATGGGCATGAAAAATCCTAGGCAACGGGCGTGGGAAACCCGTGTGAAAAATTCTAGGCAATGGGCGTGGGCAACTCATAGGCAATTCTAAACAATAGGTGTTAGTCGGTAGACATTGGAACTATTAACTGAGCACCAGACCAACCGTCCAACCTACTATACTGTAGAACTCCTACCCGACTGATATACAAATAACAAAGGGAGACCTTTGGAACATAGATGTGATAAAAAGTAATCTAATTATCAAGTTTACAACGCGATAGGTAAATGATATATGGGTCGATAGACATTCGATCTATTAACTGACCACCAGACCAACCAACTGACCAACCCTTCCATAGAACTCCTACCCGACTGATCTAGAAATAGTAAAAGGGGACCTTTGGAAAATAGACGCGATGAATAATAATCTCATTATCAAGTTTATAAGGCGATTGATCGATAATATGTGCGTCGGTAGACATTGAAATTATTAACCGACCACCAAATCGACCAACCCTATTGTTGAACTCCTACCCGACTGATCGAGAAATAGCAAAAAGAGGACATTTGGAAAATAGACTCGATAAAAAGTAATCTCATTATCAAGTTTATAGGATAATCAATCAATGATATGTGGGTCGGTAAATATTAGAATAATTAATCGACCACCAGACCCACCAACCGACTAACCCTACTATGGAACTCCAACCGACTAATCTATGAATAACAAAGCGGGACCTTTGGAAAACTAATAGAATTCCTACCCGACTAATCTAGAAATAGAAAAGGGGGACCTTCAAAAAATGATGAGATAAAATGTAATCTCACTATCAATTTCACAAGGTGATCGGTCGATAATATTTGGAATGGTACACATTGGAGTTAAATTTACCGGTTGATCGGTCTATGATATATTCGTCAGTAGAAATTAAGACTATTAACTAACCACCAGGTCGACTAAAGGATCAACCAAACTGTAGAACTCCTACCCGACTAATCGATAAATAACTAAGGGTGACCTTTGGAAAATAGATGTGATAAAAAGTAATCTCACTATCAAGTTTACAAGGTGATCGGTAGATAATATTTGGATCGGTAGACATTAAATTATTAACAGACAACCGGACTGACCAACCTCTTTGGAACTCCTACCCGACTATTCTAGATATAGCAAAGGGAGAACTTTGGAAAAACTGTAGAACTCCTACCCAATTGATCTAGAAATAGCAAAGGGAGATCTCTGAAAAATAGACAAGATAAAATATAATCTCATTACCGACCACAAAACCGAGCAACCGACCAACTCTACTATAGAAATCCTACCCGACTAATCAAGAATTAGCAAAGGGGGACATTTAGAAAATAGAATTGATAAAAAGTAATATCACTATCAAGTTTACAAGGCAATCGGTCGATGATATGTGGGTCGGTAGACATTGGAAATATTAATCGACCACCAGACTGACCAACCCTAGTGTGTAACTCCTACCCGACTAATATGTAAATAGCAAAGAGGGACCTTTAGAAAAATTGTATGACTCATACCGACTGATTTAGAAATAGTAAAGGAAGACCTTTGAAAAATAGTTGCAATAAAATGTATCTCATTATCAAGTTTACAGGGTGATCGGTCGATCATATGTGGGTCGGTAAAAATTGAAACTATTAACTGACCGCCAGACTGACGAAACGACCAACCCTATAGTAGAATTGCTACCCAACTGATCTGGAAAAATCTGAGGGAGACCTCTGGAAAATAAATGCATTAAAATTTAATCTCATTATCATATTTACAGGGCGATCAGTTGATGACATGTGGGTCGTTAGAGGTTGGAACTATTAACTGACCACCTAACTTACAAACCAACCGACCGACCAAACTGTGGATCCAACTCCTACCCGACTGATCTAGAAATAGTAAAGGGAGACCTTTGGAAAATATACGTGTTAAAAAATAATCTCATCATCAAGTATATAGGGCTATCGGTCTATGATGTATGGGTCGGTAAATGTTGGTACTATTAATCGACCAAACGACTGACCTTACTGTGGAGCCCCTACCCGATTGATTTGGAAATAGCAAAGGGGGACCTTTGAAAAATAAACGCGATAAAAAGTAATCTTGTTAACTTACCAACACTACTGTAGAACTCTTATTCGACTGATCTAGAAATAGAAAATGAGGGCATTTGAAAAATAGATTAGATAAAAAAAATCTCATTATCAAGTTTACTGGGCGATCTGTCGATGATATGTTGGTTGGTAGGCATTGGAACTGTTAATCGACCACTAGACCGACCAACTAACTAACCCTACTGTAGAACTCCTACCCGACTGATCTACAAATAGCAAAGGGTGAGTGACCTTTGAAAAATAAACTCGATAAAAAGTAATATCATTATCAAGTTTACATGGCGATCGATCGATGATATGTTTGTCGGTAGAAATTGAAACTATTAACTGACCACCAAGTCGACCAAAAGATCGATCATACTGTAGAACTCCTACCCGACTAATCGAGAAATAGCTAAGGAGGACCTTTGGAAAATAGACGTGAAAAAAATAATCACACTATCAAGTTTACAAGGCAATCGGTTGATAATTTGTGGATCAGTAGACATTGGTACTATTAACCGACAACCATACAGACCAACCAACCAAGCCTACTGTGGAACTCCTACCCGACTGATCTAGAAATAGCAAAGGGAGACCTTTTATAAAAACTATAGAACTCCTACCCAACTGATCTAGAAATAGCAATGGGATACCTCTGAAAAATAGATTAGATGAAATGTAATCTCATTATCAAGTTTATAAGGCGATCGATCGATGATATATGGGTCGATAGACATTGAAACTATTAACCGATCACCAGACCGACCAACTGACCAACTCTACTGTAGAACTCCTACCCGACTAATTGAGAATTAGCAAAAGGGGATCTTTGGAAAATAGATGTGATAAAAAGTAATATCACTATCAAGTTTACAAGGCGATCGGTCGATGATATGTGGGTCGGTAGACATTGAAAATATTAACTGACCACCAGACCGACCAACCGACCAACTCTACTGTGTAACTCTTACCCGACTTATCTGTAAATAGCAAAGAGGGACCTTTGGAAAAACTATATAACTTCCACCGACTGATTTAGAAATTACAAAGGGAGACCTCTAAAAAATAGTCGCGATAAAATATAATCTCATTATCAAGTTTATAAGTGATCGGTCGATGATATATGGATCAAAAGAAATTGGAACTATTAACCGACCACCAGATCGACCAAACGACCAACCCTAATTTAGAATTGTTACTCGACTGATCTAAAAATAGATGAGGGAGACCTTTGGAAAATAAACGTGTTAAAATTTAATCTCATTATTACATTTACAGGGCGATCAGTTGATGACATATGGGTAGTTAGAGGTTGAAACTATTAAACGACCACCTACCAAATCGATCAACCGTACTGTGGAACTCCTGCCTGAATGATCTAGAAATAGTAAAGGGAGACCTTTGGAAAATAGATGCATTAAAAAATAATCTCATCATCAAGTATATAGGGCGATCGGATGATTATATGGGGGTTGGTAAATGTTGGAACTATTAACCGACCAAATGACTTACCTTACTATGGAGCCCCTACCCGATTGATCTGGAAACAGCAAAGGGAGACCTTTGGAAAATAAACGTGATAAAAAGTACTCTCGTTAATTGACCAACACTACTGTAGAACTCTTATTAGACTAATCTAGAAATAGCAAAGGAGGGCATTTAGAAAATAGACGCGATAAAAAAATCTCATTATAAAATTTATCGGGCAACCAACCGATCAACCGACCAACCCTACTGTGGAACTTCTACCCGACTGATCTGTAAAAATAGCAAAGAGGGACCTTTGAAAAAACTGAATAACTCTTACCCGACTGATTTAGGAATAGCAAATAGAGACCTTTGAAAAATAGTCTGGGCAATAATCCTCAAGATCAACTCAATCTATTTCTCTCATTTTCACTAGATTAAGGATTTTCGGACTGCTTAGATAACTTATATATGGATTACAGTAGGGACCAGGAGAAGAAATTGGAGTTGGGCCTCCATTGGGCTTAAGTATCCAAGCTTAGCCCAAAGCTTATACTTAAGTCCAATAATAATAATATAGTCAAATTAATTATGTTATACAATGCCCATTAATTAAATTAAGTTACTGAAAACTCAAATTAATTAATATCTCTTCCGAGAGTAGTATAACTCAACCTTATTATCATGCTGGAATAAATCAACTTGCAAGATTTACATGATAATCTTTTTGAGTTCCTCAAGGAGACATCATCAACTTATGTCGGATACGGATTCCTTCTACAATCAACAACACATCATAGAGACAGCACTACTTCCCAACTCACCGAGTTTTTTGATTTAATAAATGTAAATCTCACTCATTGATGAATCAAACAAATATATACTGCCTTACGTGTCGAGGTTATTGTCGCACAACATATTATCTACAGTATAAAGTAAATAGACTTTTGCACAAACATATAAATAAATTATGATATGCAAAACGTTTGATCATATGATTCTCATTTCAAATAAATTGTTAAAACATTGTTTCATACAAAAGCCAGCCTTTTAGTATACAATCTAACAATATCACACTTATACTAAAAGACTACGCTGCCATATCTACTGATATGCATCTAATCCCCATTCCTTCTACATGCCCATCGAACGCTTTCGCTGGAAGGCTCTTAGTAAAACGATCAGCCAGGTTATCCTACAATGAAATCTTAGCGACAACGACCTTCCCTCTTTTAACGATATCTCATATTTGGTGGTACTTGCGCTCAATGTGTTTACTCGCCTTATGAGCTCGTGGTTCCTTCGAGTTTACTACTGCACCACTGTTATCACAATAAATTATGATCCTTTAGGCAAACCAGGAATCACATCCAAGTCCATTAAGAAGTTCCTAAGCCATACTACTTCTTTAGCTGCCTCAGAGGTGGCTACATATTCAGCTTCCATAGTGGAGTCCGCAACGCATTTCTGCTTTACACTCCATATTATGGCTCCTCCTCCAAGAGTAACACATAACCCGAGGTGGATTTAGTAGCATCCATATCTGACTGGAAATCTAAATCAGTAAAACCCAAAGGTAATAAAGTAACTGCCCAGTAAATCAGCACATAATCCCTAGTCCTTCTTAGGTACTTCAAAATATGCTTTACCACAGTCCAATACCCGCATACGTGAGGCTTCCTGCTGCCGAAGCATAAGAAACCAATCTCATTTCCTCTATCTGTTATTGTGTCTTAGGACACATACCCTTAGATAGAGGTATTCCATGTCTGAAAGGTAGAAAACCTTTCTTAGAATCTTGCATCCTAAAACGAGCCAGAATTGTATCAATGTATGAATCTTGGGATAAGCACAATATTCTTTACTTGCGATCCCTTATTAATTTAATCCCAAGAATATGTCCGGCTTCTCCTAAGTCCTTCATCTCAAACAACTTGGACATGCATACCCTTACGCCTGACAATACCTTTACATTATTTCCAATGAGTAGAATATCATCCACGTAGAGTACAAGAAAAACCACTACGTTTCCGTCACACTTTTTGTACACACATGATTTATCCGGACATTGAATAAATCCATATGATTCGATTACTTCATCAATACGGATGTTCCATGATCTTGAAGCTTTTTTCAATCCATAAATGGATCTTTTAAGCTTACACACTAGATGCTCTTCACCCTTCACAATGAATCTCTCTAGTTGCTTCATGTAGATGTTTTCCTCAAGGATCTGGATTGACTTAAGCATGGCCACAGGCGATAAGGTTTCCTCATAATCGATTCCTTCTTTCTGAGTATATCATTTAGCAACAAGCCTTAGATTAAAGGTTTCCACCTTACCGTTAGATCCTCTTTCCTTTTTATAGATCCACATGCATCCAATAGCTTTTACACCATCGGGTGGTTCTACTAGCTCCCAGACTTGATTAGAATACATGGATTCTATTTCAGATTTCATTGTGTTTTCCCATAATTGAGCATCTTTATCTTGCAGTGCCTCGTTGTAATTCCATGGGTCAATTTCATGTTCACCAGGGACCAAGTCGGATGACTCTCCCAATTCTATGATCTATTCGATTATCTCACAACCCTCCCACTACGATGAGGCTCCGCAGGCAATTGTGTATCAGGTGTGACACGCGGTGTAGTGTCCTGTTGTATATCCTCTTTTACATTTGGTATTAAGTTTGGTGTTTTCTCTCTTACTTCATCTAGAACAATTATACTCATGGTTTTGTGGTTCATTACATAATCCTCTTTCAAAAATCTAGCGTTAGTGCTAACGATCACCTTTTGGTCCTTAGGACTATAAAATAAACCATCCTTCGTTCCTCTAGAATACCCTATAAGCAGACAAATATCTGTACGCAATTCTAACTTATCAGCATCTAGCTTCAACAGATCCTTGGCTCTATACCCCTTTGCCTTGAAAGGCCTTTTGGTCATTTTTCCTTCCAAGTAGGATTCGTAAGTTAGATAATTTTCCACTACTAATGAACTCAGAGGTCCATCAGCTATCAACCTTTGCATCCTACTCAAGTTAATGTGACCCAGTCTTAGATGTCAAAGATATGTTTGGTTCATTTTCGAAGGTTCTTTTCTCTTATTAGTTGATGTATCATTCAATTCAATTTGTTGCACTGTGGGAGTAATTGGATTAAGAGTATACAAATTATCTATCAATGCACCATCACAGATAATAATTCTATCTTTCCTTATAACAACCTTGTCATTAAAAGAAACAGAATATCCATCCATAAGCAATTTAGAAATCGAAATTAAATTCTTTATAAAATGAGGTACATAAAGACAATTCCTCAAAATAAGAGTTTTATTCTTATTAAAAGATAAATAGATGTCTCCCACTGCAACAGTCGTTACTCTTGTAGCATTTTCCATGAGTATGGTAATCTCCTCATCACTAAGCTGTCGGGTTTGATGGAACCCCTGCAAAGATTTGCAGACATGGTCAGTGGCTTCCGTATCTACACACCAAGTGTCAGTAGATACAGCCGCTAAATATGATTCAACAACTAGTATAAAATACTTACCGTTCCTGTTCCCCTTCAGAAGAGAAGAATCATCCTTGTAGTATCCCGGCTGCTTGCATTTGAAGCACTTGCCTTTAGACTTCTTGACCGCACCAGTCTTTGCTTTCACTTGGTTCTCTGGTGCTGAATTTCCTTACTTCTTCTTATTCATGCCACCTTTCGGCCTAGGACGAGGAGCATTTTCAGCAACATGAACCTAAAGAGTCTACGAAATAGTTCTTCCGCTGCCACAAGTTCCCTCAGAAGTTCAGCCAACATGTACAAATATTTGTTCATACCGTACTTCAGGTAAAACTGCTAAAAACTCCTTGGAAAGCTTTGGAGTATGATATCGACTTGGGTTTCCCCATCGATTTCAGCTCCAAGAACTTCAAACTCTTTGAGTTGGCCCATCATCCTAAGGACATGCTCCCTTGCGGAAGTGCCCTCAGCCATTTTGGTGTTCATTAGAATAGACACGCCCTTCGACCTAGCAGGACGACTCTGATGCCCGAAGAGTTCCCTAAGATTATGTATCATATCATAGGCGGTGTCCATAGCTTGATGCTGAGTCTGAAGCACATTTGACATAGAAGCCAAAATATAACACTTAGCCATCCTATTAGCTTTGACCCACCTATTATAAGCAACTCTTTGCTCTTCGGTAGAGGCATCAGTAGGTGCCGGAGAACATTCTTCAGTGAGAACAAATATATAATTTTCAGTAGTTAAAACAATATCCATGTTCCGTTTCCAGCCAACATAATTAGTGCGAGTAAGTTTATGTTCTTTAAGTATAACAAAAAGTGAGTTGACTGTCATTTAAAAATCCTGAGAATCATAAATAAATAAATAGATCAAACACTTTGAATTTATCAATTTATATTGAATCACCGTGAATTCGCATACCACGATAGTGTGGACGTATACAAACCCGAACATTTACAAGAGAAGGTTTTACCCATTAATTTCAGTCATCAACCTAACTTTATGACAAAATAATTAATAGTCGATTTCTCTTTAGCCAAGCAAATAACAGCAGTGACTTTGATGGGGAGGATACATATTACTTGCATCTAAGTATATACTATTATTTACCCCAAATCCATTGCGCAAGCTTATGTGCCTTACAGATAGAGAAGTACACACGCACTCGGATAACTTCCTACAATCATTTTAAAGAAGTTTGTACAAGTGATCCGTGAATAAACTCATCCAATGGGGAGGAAGGCTCTATTGCCAATGCACAAGTTTACTCACATCACTTACAAACCAATAATGGAGGCCGCGGGAATTAATTACCAATCCCCTCTCCCACTTAGTTATTTAATACCGAGGATTTTTTAACATGCATATAATATTTCAATAATAAAATATACATCCTAGTATGCTTCTATTTTAAATAATTTAAAATAAATCACATAGGATATGCTAGCAAATATAACAATAATCATCAAAAATAAAAATTAAAGCAGTTATATCTATCGCAAAACAAGTGCATGAATGGGTTCAAGCAAATGGGCCCTGCAAGCCCAAAACAGCAATTACAAAAAGGAGCAGCCCATTAGCCACTTATTTTTCTAGCATGATTTATGCAGCCCAACAAGGCGGCCCAAGGAAAAACTCGAGAAACTCAGCCCACCAAACACGTGAGATGCTCCTGCTGTTCCCACCCAACCGAGTCTAACTTTCCCAGCGCCAAACGTTAACCTGCACGACTTGGTGGCCTCGGTGGCCATTCCGTCAGCCCACCGGAGTCGTGCCGCCAGCCCTCTGGAATTGTGCCGCCAGCCCACCTGAGATGTGCCCTTCGCGTCGTACAGCCAAAAATAGGCACGCCCAGAAACTGCCATGGATATGCCGAAAGCTCCAGTTTGCAGCGACAACCAACGCCTATATTCCATTACCATCTAGAACTCGTTATCGATCATCATCGAGAGTCACTTCCAGTCGATGCCACACTACCACCGATTATCAGTCGCACCTTGCAGACGGACCAGATCTGAAAAACACCTCAGACTCGACAGAAATAGCTTCTGACTCGCTCGAAAATTAGGAGACCCGCTTGGAGCTGCGCAAACCTGATCAGCTAGGGAGATGACTCGCTCTGAATCATCTTCTGATATGATTGGTTTCTGAGTCTGAACCACCCAGATCACCGGTCTGTCACAGCCCAATCCAGCGTCATCCTTGCCTACACGTTGATTCCAATAGGCACTTTGCAGCCACCGTCACCAGAATCGTCCAGCTATGCTTTCTGACAGCCAGAATCTGGCTTTTGTTTGTTGACACCTAGGTCTTTGGTGGTTGACGTGAGTCGCCAGGGATGTACCAGCACGCCCTCACTGCTGACGATGGGCATCAGCATCCCACACTAAAACCCGTCATCATGCTCCCGAGCAATAATAAACTTTTATTGCATACAGGTCGCGTGATCTCACGATGAGCGTGGTTGCTTTCCTTGCCGTCAATTATCAGCAACGCAAGAGCCAAAAACACTCGCCAATAAACACCATCACCATACAGTTGTGTGTGTGTGTCCAGCGTGTACAATTAGGAACAATCCCACGCCAATAATATCGAGAAAGCACCAAAGATTTATGGATAATTCACATATACCAAACCTTAATCACATGCATTCTATACGACAACAAACACACGTATGGCACATACTTTAACCTAACGTATCATGTTTCACCATGAAACTGATGCTCTGATACCATTTGTTGGCGTTCGATCATTTTGTTTAGCGTGAACCGTTAGGGTTCTATGCAAACTAACTCAGCGGAAGCAATTAATGATTAAAGTTTGCATTACCTTTCATCAGGGTTGATGTAGAGGATGAATAGTTCCAGAGAACAACCTCTTGATCTTCTGCTGTAATCCCCAAGTTCAATCCTGATGTTGTGTGGGCAACAATCCTCAAGATCAACTCAATCTGCTTATCTCCTTTTCACATCAAGAACGGCTAGATTAAGGGTTCTAGGAAGTTGAGAAGACTTATATATGGGCTACAGCAGGGACCAGGAGGAGAAATTGGAGTTGGGCCTCCATTGGGCTTAAGTATCCAAGCTTAGCCCAAAGCTTATACTTAATTCCAATAATAATAATATAGTCCACTAAAATATTATTACTGCACTGCCGCTTCAATCCCATAAGTATGTTATGGGCTCCTTATTATGAGCCCGAAAATCTCCCCATGTTTAAGATATACAATGCCAATTAATTTATTAAGTTACTGACAACTCAAATTAATTAATATCTCTTACGTAAGTAGTACCACTCAACCTTATTATCAGCCGGAATATATCCACTTGTAAGATTTATATGATAATCCTTATGAGCTCCTCAAGAGGACATCATCAACCTATGTCGGACACGGATTTCTTCTACAATCAATAGCACACCTTAGAGACAGCACCACTTCTCAACTCACCGAGTTTGTTGATTTAATACATGTAAATCTCACCCATTGATGAATCAAAGAAATATATATTGCCTTACGTGTCGAGGTTATTGTATAGAGATTAAGAGAATGAACATCCATAATAATTGAGATCAAGTTCTCCTATATAGATAGTACAAGTCAAACGATCTCAAGCGGTTCTATAAACTTGATAATGAGATTTCTTTTTATCGCTTCTATTTACCAAATGTCCTCCTTTTCTGTTTTTAGATCAGTTGAATAAGAGTTCTACAGTAGTGTTGGTCAGTTAACGAGATTACTTTTTATCGCGTCTATTTTCCAAAGGTCCCCCTTTGCTGTTCCAGAACAATCGGGTAGGGGTTCCACAGTAAGGTCCTTCGTTTGGTCGGTTAATAGTTTCAACATTTACCGATCCATATATCATCAACCAATCACCCTATATACTTGATGATGAGATTATTTTTTAACGCGTCTATTTTTCAAATGTCTCCCTTTACTATTTCTAGATCAGTCGGGTAGGAGTTCCACATTACGGTCAGTTGGTTTGTTAGTTAGGTAGTCGGTTAATAGTTCCAACCTCTAACGACCTACATGTCATCAATCGATCGCTCTGTAAATGTGATAATGAGATTAATTTTTAACGCGTTTATTTTTCAAAGGTCTCCCTCAACAATTTCTAGATTAATCGGGTAGCAAATCGACAGTAGGGTTGGTCGTTTGGTCAGTCTAGTGGTCGGTTAATAGTTTCAATTTCTACCAACCCATATATCATCGATCGATCGCCCTGTAAACTTGATAATAAGATTACAATTTATCGCGACTATTTTTCAAAGGTCTCCATTTGCTGTTTCTAAATCAGTCAGGTAGGAGTTATACTATTTTTCCAAAGGTCACTCTATGAAATTTACAGATCAGTCGGGTAGGAGTTCCGTAGTAGGATTGGTCGGTTGGTCGGTCTGGTAGTCGGTTAATAGTTCCAATGTCTATCGACCCACATATCATCGACCGATCGCCTTATAAACTTGATAGTGACATTACTTTTTATCACGTCTATTTTCCAAAGGTCCCCTTTTGCTAATTCTCGATTAGTCGGATAGGAGTTCTAAAATAGATTTGATCGGTTGGTCGGTCTGGTGGTCGGTTAAAAGTTCCAATGCCTACCGACTCACATATCATCGAACGATCAAGAGTTGGGTAGGAGTTCTACAGTTTTTCCAAAGATCTCCCTTTGTATTTCTCGATCAGTCGGGTAGTAGTTTTACAGTAGGGTTGGTCGGTTGGTCAATCTGGTGGTTGGTTAATAGTTCCAATGTATACGGACCAACATATCATCGACCGATCACCCTGTAACTTGATACTGAGATTACTTTCTATCGCATCTATTTTTCAAAGGTCAACCATTGCTATTTCTAGATCTATTGGATAGGAGTTCTACAATAGGGTTGGTCAGTCTTGTGGTCGATTAATAGTTCTAATATTTACTGACCCACATATCATCGACTGATCGCCTTGTAAACTTGATAATGAGATTACTTTTTATCAAGTCTATTTTCCAATGATAATGAGATAAACTTTTAATATGTCTATTTTCGAAAGGTCGCCCTCTACTATTTCTAGATCAGCCGGGCAGCAGTTCTATAGAAGGGTTTGCCAGTTGGTCGGTCTGGTGGTCAGTTAATATTCCAATGTCTACCGACCCATATATTATAAACTGATCGCCCTATAAAATTGATAATGACATTATATTTTATCACGTCTGTTTTTCAAAGGTTACCCTTTGCTATAGCTAGATCAGTCTGGTAGAAGTTTTACAGTTTTTTCAAATGTCCCCCTTTGCTATTTCTAGATTAGGTGGGTAGATGTTCCAAAGTAAGGTTGGTCGGTTGGTAGGTTTGGTGGTCAGTTAATAGTTTCAATATCTAATGACCCACATATCATCGACCGATCATCCTATAAACTTGATAATGAGATTACTTTTTATCGCGTCTATTTTCTAAAGGTCCCCCATTGCTATTTCTCGATCGGTAGGGTAGGAGTTCTATAGTAGGGTTTGTCTGTTGGTCGATCTTTTGGTCGGTTAATAGTTCCAATGTCTGTCGACCCACAAATCATCGACCGATCATACTTTAAACTTGATAATGAGATTACTTTTTATCATATCTATTTTCCAAAGGTCCCTCTTTTCTATTTCAAGATCAGTCAGGTAGGAGTTCTATCGTAGGGTTGGTTAGTTGGTCGGTATGGTGGTCGGTTAATAGTTCCAATGTCTACCGACCCACATATCATCAACCAATTGCCTTATAAACATGATAAAGAGATTACTTTTTATTACGTCTATTTTCCAAAGGTCCCTTTTTGCTATATCTAGATTAGTCGGGTAAGAGTTCTACAATAGGGTTGATCAGTTAGTCGGTCTGGTGGTCGGTTAATAGTTTTAAAGACCACCGACTCACATATCATCAACCGATCGCCCTGTAAAATTGATAATGAGATTACATTTTATCTCATCTATTTATAAAAGGTCCCCTTTTACTTTTTCTAGATAAATTAGTAGGATTTCTACAGTTTTCCAATGGTCCCGCTTTGCTATTTCTAGATTAGTTGGGTAGGAGTTCCATAGTAGGGTTGGTCGGTTGGTCGATCTGATGATCGGTTAAAAGTTCCAATGTCTACCGACCCACATATCATCAATCGATTGCCTTCTAAACTAGATAATAAGATCACTTTTATCATGTCTAGTTTCCTAGGATCCCTCTTTTACCATTTCATGATCTATCGGGTAGGAGTTCTATAATAGGGTTGGTCGGTTGGTCGATCTGGTAGTCATTTAATAGTTCCAATATCTATCGACCGACATATCATCGACCAATCGCTTGTAAAATTGATAGTGAGATTACATTTTATCTCGTCTATTTTTCAAAGGTCTCCAATTCTATTTCTAAATCATTCGGGTAGGAGTTCTAAAATTTTTTCAAAGGTCTCCCTTTCCTATTCATAAATTAGTCGAGTAGGAGTTCTATAGTAGGGTTAATCGGTTGGTGGGTCTGGTGGTTGGTTAATAGTTTTAATGTCTACCGACCCACATATCATCGATCGATCGCCATATAAACTTGATAATGAGATTACTATTCATCGCATCTATTTTCCAAAAGTTCCCCTTTCAAATTTCTAGATCATTCGGGTAGGAGTTCTATAGTAGGGTTGGCCTGTTGGTTGGTCTGGTGTCGATTAATAGTTCCAATATCTACTGACCCACATATCATCGACCGATCACGTCTCCCTTTGTTATTTGTAGATCTGTATGGTAGGACTTCTACAGTACTGTAGGTTGGATGGTCGGTCTGGTGGTAAGTTAATAGTTCCAACATCAACCGACCCACGCCCATTGCCTAGAATTTCCCACGAGTTGCCCACGCCAGTTGACTTTGATTTTTCCCAACGAGTTGGCTACGCCCGTTGCCTAGGATTTTCCATGCCCATTTTCTAGAATTGCGCACGCCCGTTGCCTAGGATTGCCCATGGGTTACCCATGCCCATTGCCTAGAATTGCCCACGGGTTGCCCACGCATGTTGCCTAGGTTACCAACGACCGTTGCTTATGGTTTCCAATGGGTTGCCCATGCCCGTTGCTTAGGATTGCCCACAGATTGCCCACGTCCGTTGCTTAGGATTGCCAATGGGTAGCCCACGGATTGCCCATGCCTGTTACCTAGGATATCCCACGCCCATTGCCTAGGACTGGCCAGGGGTTGCCTACACCCGTTGCTTAGGATTGCCCACGGATTGCCCACACCTATTGCCTAGGAATGCCCATGGGTTGCCCATGCCCGTTGCCTAGGATTGCCCATAAGTTACCTACGCCTGAAGCCTAGGATTGCCCACGGGTTGTCCACGTCCGTTGCCTAGGATTGCCCACGAAAATTATCTAGGATTTCCCATGCCCATTGCCTAGGATTACCCACGGGTTGCCCATGGATGTTGTCTAGGATAGTCCACTGATAGCCTACGCCCGTAGCCTAGGATTGCCTACGGGTTGCCCATGCCCATTGCCTAGGATTGCCCACGGGTTGCGTATGCCCGTAGCCTAGGATTGCCCGCGGGTTGCCCACGCCCATTGCCTAGAATTGCCCACGGGTAGCCCATGTCTGTTGCCTAAGATTGCCCACTGGTTGCCCAAGCCCCTTGCCTAGGATTGTTCATGCCAGTTGCCTAGGATTGCCCATGGATTGCCCACGCCCGTTGCTTAAGATTGCCCACAGGTTGCCCACGCCCGTTGCTCAAGATTGCCCATGGGTTGCCCACGCCCGTAGCCTAGGATTGCCTGCGTATTTTGACTAGGATTGTCCACGGGCTGTCCACGCCTGTTGCTTAGGATTGCCCACGCCCGTTACCTAGGATTGCCAATGGGTTGCCCACGCCCGTTGCTTAGGATTGCCCACATGTTGCCCACGACCGTTGCCTAGGATTGAGCACGGGTTGCCCACGCACGTTGCCTTGGATTGCCCATGCCCGTTGCCAAGGATTGCCCACGGGGTGCCGACGCCCATTGCCCAGAATTGCCCATGGATTGCCTACGTCTGTTGCCTATGATTGTCCATGGGTTGCCCACGCTCGTTGCTTAGGATTTCCCACGCTCGTTATCTAGGATTGTCCATGTCCGTTGCCTAGGAATGCTCACGCCCATTACCAAGGATTGCCCATGCCCGTTGCCTAGGATTGCCCATGAGTTGTCCACACCCATTGCGTGGGATTGCCCACGCCCGTTGCCTGAGATTGCCCACGTATGTTGCCTAGGATTGCACATAGGTTGGCCACGCCCGTTGCCTAGGATTGTCCAAAGGTTGCCTACGCCCGTTTCCTAGGATTTTCCAAGGGTTCCCTCGCCCATTGCCTAGGATTTACCAGGGGTTGCCCACGCTTGTTGCCTAGGATTGCCCACGGTTTGCCCACGCCCGTTGCCTTGTATTGCCCACGCCCATTGTTTTTTATCACGTTTATATTCTTTAGGTCCCCATTTGCTATTTTTCGACATGTTAGGTAAAAGTTCCACAAAAGGGTCGGTTAGGTGGTCAGGTCTGTTGGATTGTATACTAAAAGTCTAGCTTTAGTATGAACAATGTTATAACAATTTATTTGAAATGAGAGTCGTATGATCAAATGATTGCGTTTTATAATTTATTTATATGATCGATGCAATAGTCCACTTACTTTATACTGTAGATAATATGTTGTATGACAACACACGGAAGATCATATTATTGGTTTCCTTATAAAGTATAAATAGATGCTCACAACCGAGATAGATGGGGACTCTCTATCGGGATGGTTGTAGTGTGGTTTAGAATTAGCTTATCTTGGTTATAGAATCACATTAGTGCACTTGTGTGTAATGAGCAGGACCGCTTGAGATCATTCGACTTATACTGACTTATAGAAGAACTTGATCTCTGTTATTATAGATGTTCATGCTCTTCCTATACAATAACCTCGACACGTAAGGCAGTATGTATTTCTTTGATTCATCAATAGGTGAGATTTACATGTAATTAAATCAACAAACTCGGTGAGTTGGAAAATAGTGTTGTCTCTATGGTGTGCTGTTGATTGTAGAAGGAATCCATGTCCGACATATGTTGATGATGTCCCCATGAGGAGCTCATAAGGATTATCATGTAAACCCTGCAGGTGGATTTATTCCGGCATGATAATAAGGTTGACTAGTACTACTCTCGGATTAGATATTAATTAATGGATTTGTAAGTAACTTAATTAATTAATGGATATTGTATATCTTAAATATGGGGAGACTGTGGGACTCATAATAAGAAGGAGCTCATAACGTAATTATGGGATTAAAACGGTGGTGTAGTAATAATATTTCAGTGGTATATATTATTATCATTGGCCTTAAGTATAAGTTTTGAGCTAAGCTTGGATACTTATGCCCAATGGAGGCCCAACTCTAATTTCTCCTCCTAGTCCCTGCTGTAGCCCATATATAAGTCATCTCAGCTTGGATACTTATATATGGGCTACAGCAGGGACCAGGAGGAGAAATTGGGTTGGGCCTCCATTGGGTTTAAGTATCCAAGCTTAGCCCAAATCTTATACTTAAGTCCAATAATAATAATATAGTCCATTAAAATATTATTACTGCACTACTTTTCCAATCCCAAAATTACGTTTTGGGCTCCTTCTTATTATGAGCCCGTTAGTCTCCACATGTTTAAGATATACAATGTCCATTAATTAATTAAGTTACTTACAACTCTATTAATTAATATCTCATCCAAGAGTAGTACCACTCAACCTCATTATCGTGCCAGAATAAATCCACCTGCACGGTTTAAATGATAATCCTTATGAGCTCCTCAAGGGGACATCATCAACCTATGACGGACACGAATTCCTTCTACAATCAATAACACACTATAGAGACATCACTACTTCCCAACTCACCAAGTTTGTTGATTTAATTTCATGTAAATCTCACCCATTGATGAATCAAAGAAATACATACTGCCCTACATGTCGAGGTTATTGTATAGGGATTAAGAGCACGAACATCCATAATAATAGAGATCAAGTTCTTCTATACGTCAGTATAAGTCGAACGATCTCAAGTGTACTATGTGATTCTATAGCCAAGACAAGCTAATACCAAACCACACTACAACCATCTCGATAGAGAGTCCCCATCTATCACTTTTGTGAGCATCTGTTTATACTTTATAAGGAAACTGATAATATGATCTTCCGCGTGTTGTCGCATAACATATTATTTACAGTATAAAGTAAGTGGACTATTGCATCGTGCATATAAATAAATTATAAGACGCAATCATTTGATCATATGATTCTCATTTCAAATAAATTGTTATAACATTGTTCGTACTAAAGCTAGACTTTTAGTATACAATCCAACAGTAAGGGCTTACGTGAGATGGCCAGAAAGTGATAACTTTTATATAGGAAAGTGATAATAAATTATGAAAAGTGATAATGTTATTTCATGAACAATTTTTAGTATAAATAAAAAGTGATAACATTTTATAGCGTAAGTGATAATGATCTATAGCGAAAGTGATAATTATTTTAAAAAGTAAAAAATGATCACACGTGAGACGATCTCACACAAGACATACCATAGAAATAATACCCGACCACTTGATCGACCAAGCGACCGACCCTACTGTGGAACTCTTACCCGACTGATCTAGAAATAGCAAATGGTGACCTTTGGAAAATAGACGCGATAAAAAGTAATCTCATTATCAAATTTACAGAGTAATCGATAGATGATATGTGGGTCGGTAGACAATGGAAATAATACCCGATCACCTGACCGACCAACAGACCGACCCTACTGTAGAATTCCTACCCAACTAATCTAGAAATAGCAAAGGGGCACCTTTGGAAAATATACGCAATGAAAAGTAATCTCATTATCAAGTTAATACCCGACCACCTGACCTCGAACCTATCAGAATTTTAATATGGAAATATTTTATATGTATTTATTATTCTTAAATATTAAAAGAATTAATAAAAATTACTTAAAAAAATAATAAACTTTGCAAGGTTAGAACTGATTGAGTTTAATGTAGAGAAATTTTATATGTGATTATTCTTAATTATGAAAAAAAATTCATGAAAATTACTATAAGAAAAAACAATGAACTTTACAAGGTTAGAACCAATAGGGTTTAATGTGGAAAAATTTTATATATATTCATTATTCTTTAATATGAAAAAAATTAATAAAATTATTTAAAAAAAAATGAATTTTATAAGAATAGAATCGATTGGGTTTATTGTGAAAATTATATATATATATATATATATATTATTCCTAAATATGAAAAGAAATTAATAAAAATTACTTTAAAAAAACTATGAATTTTACACGGTTAGAAGCGATTGGGTTTAATGTAAAAAATATTTTGAATGGTTTACAAAGGTTATAACCTATCGGTTTTAATTTGAAAATATTTTTATTTTTTTTAATACCTTCATTCAATTGGAAACATATGTCATTCATTTCGATGCTTATTTTCTTATTTCGATCAACATTTTATTCATTTTGATACTCATTTTCTCATTTCTAATGCACATTTCTTTCATTTTGATGACGTTTGGATGCACGTCTCCTTCATTTTCGATCCTCACTTCTTATTTTGATGACGTTTACTTCGTTTGTTGCTCATTTTATAATTTTGATCCACATTTTTCCATTTTTGATGCTCATTTTAACATTTCAATGCACATTTCCTTCATTTCAATGTATGCTTCCTTCATTTCGTTGCACGTTTCCTTCATTTCGATTCTCATTTCCTACATTTCGATACTAATTTCCTTTATTTCGATACACAATCCCTTCATTTTGATGCTCATTTTCTAATTTCGATTCACTTTTACTTCATTTCATTGCTTATTTTCTCATTTTGATGCACATTTCCATATTTATTATTCTTAAATATGAAAAAAATTAATATAAATTACTTTTAAAAAAATAATGAACTTTACAAGTTTAGAACCGATCGGTTTTAAAGTAAAAAATTTTACATGTATTTATTATTCTAAAATATGAAAACAAAATTTAATAAAATTTACTATAAATTAACTTTACAAGGTTAGAACCGATCGGGTTTAATATGGAAAAATTTTATATGTATTTATTATTTTTATATATAAAAATATATTAATAGAGATTACTTTAAAAGAAACAATTAATTTTACAAGGTTAGAACCGATCAAGTTTAATGTTTAATTTTTTTGAATGGTTTACAAAGGTTAGAACCTATCGGTTTTAATTTGAATTTTTTTTAATATCTTATTGATTAAGAAGCATATTTTCTTCATTTCAATGCTTATTTCTTGTTTCGATCAACATTTTCTTCGTTTTGATGCTCATTTTCTCATTTCAGATGCACATTTCCTTCATTTTGATGCTAATTTCGATGCACGTCTCCTTCATTTTCGATGCTCATTTCTTATTTTTGATTATGTTTACTTCATTTGATTCTCATTTACTAATTTTGATGCATATTTCCTTCATTTCGATGCTCATTTTATCATTTCAATGCACATTTCCATAAATTCATTGCACGTTTCCTTCATTTCAATGCTCATTTCCTTCATTTCGATACTCATTTCTTACATTTTGATGCTCATTTACTTTATTTCGATGCACAATTTCTTAATTTCAATGCTCATTTTCTAATTTTTATGCACTTTTTCTTCATTTCGTTTCTCATTTTACATTTTAGTGCACATTTCCATATATATTATTCTTAAATATAACAAAATTAATAAAATTACTTTAAAAAAAACAATGAACTTCACAAGGTTAGAACTGATCGGGTTTAATGTGAAAAAATTTTATATGTATTTACTGTTTTTAAATATGAAAGATATTAATAAAAATTACTTTAAAAGAAACAATGTACTTTTTTAAGATTAGAACCGATCGGGTATAATGTACAAAATTTTTTGTATGGTTTAAAAAGTTTAGAACCTAATGGTTTTAATTTGAAAAATATTTTTGTTATTTTTTAATATATTTATTTATTAAGAAGCTATTTCTTCATTTCGGTGCTCATTATCTTATTTCGGTCAACAATTTCTTCGTTTCGATGCTCATTTTCTCATTTTAAATGCACGTTTCCTTCATTTTAATGCTCATTTCGATGCACGTCTCCATAATTTTCAATGCTCATTTCTCATTTTGACGAGGTTTACTCATTTCGACACTCATTTTTAAATTTCGATACATATTTCCTTAATTTCTAGCTCATTTTATCATTTCAATGCACGTTTCTTTCATTTCCATGCTCATTTCCTTCATTTCGATACTCATTTCGTACATTCGATACTCATTTTCTTATTTTGATTATCATTTCATTTGCTTAGATGTTCATTTTCTTATTTCAGTGCTCGTTTCCTTCATTTTTTATACTGCTTTCCTTCATTTCGATGCACAATTCTTTTATTTCGATGCTCATTTTCTAATTTCGGTGCACTTTTCCTTCATTTCATTGCTCATTTTCTCATTTCGATACACATTCTTTATTTATTATTTTTAAAATTAAAAAAATTTATAAAAATTACTTTTCAAGAACAATGAACTTTACAAAGTTAGAACTGATCGGGTTTAATGTGGAAAATTTTTATATGTATTTATTATTCTTAAATACTCCCTCCGTCCAATTTCAAACTTTACGTTTGCTTTTTGCACGTAGATTAAGAAATATAGTATTTTAATGTGTAGTGAGGTCAGAGAAATAATATTTTAATGTAAAGTGAGTAGGTATATTCGGTTCAAATTCTCTGTGCCATTTGGTACACATCTCCTATGACACATCATTAGACTGACAACACTTATGAGAGAGAAAATATACCATAATCCTTAAACCCTAGAGACAATGGTGGGATTTGTTTCCTCATCTTATGTGTCAATCACATAACGTATGGCACAGAAGATGATGCACCAAAATGGCGCAGAAGATCCGATGTGGTGTATTAGTGTGATGTGTGGGTCCATGGAGAGAGAAATAATTAATTTGTGTGGGTCCCATTTACCAAAAAAAGAAACGTAAAGGTTGAAATAGGACGCCCAAAATAGAAATATGTAAAGATTGAAATGGGACGGAGAGAGTATAAAAAAGTTAACGAAAATTATTTAAAAATAATAATGAACTTTACAAGGTTAGAACTGATCGGGTTTAACGTTGAAAAAAATAGGTATATATTAATCTTAAATATGAAAAAAAAGGTTAATAAAAATTACTTCAAAAAAAACAATGAACTTTACATGGTTAGAACCGATCGGGTTTAATATGGAAAAAGTTTATATGTATTTATTATTCTCAAATATGAAAAAAAATAATGAAAATTATTTAAAAAAATAATGAACTTTACAAGGTTAGAACCAATCGGTTTTAATGTGGAAAAATTCTACATGTATTTATTATTCTTAAATATGAAAAAATTAATAAAAATTACTTTAATAAGACAATGAACTTTACTAGTTTAGAACCGATCGGATTTAATGTGAAAAATTTTATATGTATTTATTATTCTTAAATATTAAAAAAGTTAATAAAAATTACTTAAAAACAATGAACCTTACAATGTTAGAACCGATTTAGTTTAATGTGGAAAATTTTATACGTGATTATTATTCTTAATTATGAAAAAAATTCATAAAAATTACTATAAGAAAGAACAATGAACTTTACAAGTTTAGTACAGATCGGGTTTAATGTGGAAAAGTTATATATATATTTATTATTCTTTAATATGAAAAAAATTAATAAAAATATTTTTTTTAAAAAAATTAACTTTACAAGGTTAGAACCAATCGGGTTTAATGTGAAAAATTTTTATATATATTTATTATTCATAAATATGAAAAGAAATTAATATAAATTTCTTTAAAAAAGCAATGAAGAAATTGATTGGGTTTAATGTAGAAATTTTTTTGAACGGTTTACAAAGATTAGAACCTATCAGTTTCATTTGAAAAAGGATTTTTTAAATTTTGTATTAATATCTTCATTCATTAAGAAACGTGTTCCTTCATTTCAATGCTTATTTTCTAGTTTTGATCTACATTTCCTTCATTTCGATGCTCATATTCTCATTTCTAATTAAAATTTCTCTCATTTTAATGCTCATTCGGTGCATGTCTCCTTCATGATGATCATATCCTTCATCATATGGATGTTTCCTTCATCATAATGCCTATTTCCTCCATCATTATGCTCATTTCCTTCATTATGATGCATATTTCCTTCAACATGATGCTCATTTTCATCATAATGATGATTATTTCCTTCATCATAATGCATATTTCCTTCATCATTATGCTTATTTCTATCATCATGATTCATGTTTCCTTCATCATGATGCTTATTTCCAGCATTATTATGCTCATTTCCTTCATTATGATGCATATTTCCTTCAACATGATGCTCATTTCCATCATAATGATGCTTATTTTCTTCATTATGATGCTCATTTCCTTCATCATGACTTATTACCTCAGAGTTCCTACTGACTAAGAGGTTAGGGTCGATGTTTTTTATCTCCCGCCTGACAGTTCTCCAGGACCTGATGGGTATAGTGGGGTGTTCTTTTAGAAACTTTAGCATGTTATTGACATGGATGTGTGCCGAGCTGTGAATTATATTTTTAAGGAGGAATCTATTTCGGATGGTGTTAATGTTAATTTTATTACATTAATCCCGAAGGTAGATGGTGCTATTAGAGTGGTGGACTTCTGCCCGATTAATATGTGCAATTTCTTCTTTTAAATTCTCACTTAAATCATTGCTTCTAGATTGGGCCCTATTCTACACTTGCATTTAGGCAGGTTCCAGTTTGGTTTCATTCCTGGCAGATGTAAACATCATTGTATTGCTCTTGCCTCTGAGGAATTTAATGCGATTGATGTTTTCTCTCATGGCACGGTGGCTCTTAAAATTGACATTGAAAAGGTTTTGACACTATCAGGTGGGATTTTTTAGTGGAGGCTATTACTCGTATGGGCTTCTCTGAAAGGTTTGTTCTTCTTCTCAGAAGTATTTTCTCATCTGCAAGGATCTCTGTCCTAGTTAATGGAATAAATGTTGGTTATTTTGGTTGTGGTCGTGGGGTTAGGCAGGGTGACCCCCTTTCTCCTCTTCTTTCCTGTTTGGCGGTACAAGTCTTGGGCCTTTGGATTTTGAGATTGGTGGACACTAGACGGACTCATAGGACCATTGGTGGAAAATCAGGAGGTCGGGAATTTTACATCCCTCCTTTCTTATTTTATGTCAATGATATTTTTATTTTATGTTAAGGAAACTATGGGTCTATTTCTGTCATTAAAAGAGTTTTAAATGGATATGGTGAGCTTTCTGGACAGGTTTGCAATCCTGCTAAGTCTTCTTCTTTCTATGGAACGCATTCTAAGCACTTTTTTAAGAGACATGTTAGACAGGTGCTTGATTTTCAGGATGGTACTTATCCTTTTCGTTACTTGGGGGTGCCAATTTTTTTGGGATCTCCAAAGGCTATTTACTTCCAGGGTGTTGCTGATGTTATTTTAAATAAGTTTAACAGATAGAAGGGTTCCAGTCTTTCAATGTCTGACCGTGTTTTCCTTGTCAATTCGGTGATTATCTCCTTCGCTGTTCATACAATGATGATTTATAGATGTCCTCATGATCAGCTTAAGAGGATTGAGATGGTAATGAGAAATTTCATTTGGTCAGGAGATGCTACTACGAGACATTATTTCAGTGTGAGTTGGAGTAAGGTCTGTACTCCTACTGAGGAAAGGGGTTTAGATGTACGCTCTTTTCATATTGCTAATGAATCTTTCCTTATGAAGCTTTCTTAGGATGTGTTGGATGTGGAGACCCCTTTAGATTTGTTACGTTATAGATGGTTTCAGCAAGGGCAGCCACATAATCATCAGCTGCGCTCTTCTCTTAGAGGGGGCTGCCTTCCCCATATTCGTCAGATTGTTGAGGATGAAATTACAATTGTGGGTAATGGGTCTTCGGTTCATTTCTAGTTGGATAATTGGATTGAACAGCCTATTGCTGATATTATTAGTATACCTGTTGAGTACAGTCATCATTTTACTCAGAAGATTTTGGATTATTTCTTTGACGGGACTTGGCATATAACTGAGGAGTTTGATTACACTTTTCTGGATAATGGGGACTCTATCTTAGCTCTTAGCACATCTTCTACCATCAATGATCGCAGGTGCTGGACTAAGACTATTCATGGGGGATTTCCTCAGTTTGGCTTATACTCACCTTCATCAAAAGTTCCCTGCTCCTAGTTGGGGAAAGTGGATTTGAAGTCGTTTTATTCCTCCTAGACATCCCCTAACCACTTGAAAGGCTATTCGGGGTGTTCTTATGACATGGGATACTTTTACAGATCATGGTTTCTTGGGCCCTTCTCAGTGTTATCTTTGTAGGTCGGCTGAAGGCAGTTTGGATCATATTATGCTTGGATGTTCTTCGTCGTATCTTGGATGGTTTTCAATTTGGTAATCGTATCATTCTGGAACAAACATTTCTGCAATTTATCTTGCAGGCCATATCTATGCAAGGTAATGATAAAGTTATGTTTGTTTTGCGTTTGGCTATAATATCATACGTTTGGATTATCTGGACCAATGTAATTCCTTTATGGCTGATGGTTATGTAGAGGATATGGATGGAGGGATAGTGGACAAGGTGGTTTGACCAAACCCTATTTTTGTATCATTATTTGCTCTTATTCGTGAGATTAACTAACTTGATGTTGGTGTGATGCAGAATTCTACTGAGGATCTTACTACTCTTCATTATTTTGGAGTCATGGGAAGGCCACGTAAAGCGCCTTCTATTACTCCTTTTAGGTGGGTCCCGTGCCAACTGGTTAGGTGAAAAGGTGAATACGGATTGATATGCTAGTGCTGCTCAAGGTACTATTACTGGTGTTGGGGTTTTACGTAATTGCAGAGGGTTCTACATGGGTGGCTTCTCTAGCGGATTTGGCCATGGCTTTGCTTTTGAAGTAGAACTTATTACTGCTTTAACGGCTATTGAGTTGGCATATGATAGAGGATAAAACTCTCTTTGGTTGGTGTCTGACTTGACTTATGTGGTTTATGTCCTTTCTTCTCCATCTACGGAGCTACCTTGGAAACTTCTTTCTCGATGGCGAAGAAGCATGGAGATTACTCAGATGATGAATTTTTTAGTCTCTCACATCTACTGTGAGGGGAATGTTGTTGCTGATCGTCTAGCTGATATTGGAGGGGACTTTGTTTTGCATGTTTATGCACCTCCTGATATTCTCCGTCTTATATTTGCAGATATGAACTTTGAAAATTATAGGATTAAATGAATTTTTGGAATTGTTGCTTGCTGGGTGATGAGTGATATTTTCACCTAGATTTTAGTGTCTTTTTATACGTGTTTTCGTATTATTTTATCCGTATTTTATGTGTTATTTGGTTGTGTTTTGTGTTTTCATGGAAATGTGTGTGAATGAGCTTAAAAAGCGGATCTCAATTTGGAGTTGAAACGAGGAAGAACGAGCCAAAACAGTGAAGGAATCAGGGCAGCAGCAACACGACTGGCCGTGTCAGTGGCACGAGCCGTGTCGCAGTGCACGACTCGTGTAGCTAACACGGGCCTGTCCAGAATGGTCGTGCGGCAACATCTATTCATCCAACACGACCACCACTTGGCCGTGTTGCAGAGCTCGACTCGTGTTACAGCACACGACCCGTGTAGCCAACACGGGCCTGTAAGCGATGGCCGTGCGGGAGCATCAGTTCACGCAACACGGGCACCTCATGGCCGTGTTGCGCCACACGACTCGTGTCGTGTCTTGGACCAGAAAAAAATCAGAATCCTTCTAGAAGGCCCAAAAGGGTATAAATACCCCTCCATTCAGATTTTATAAAAAAGATCTGATTTCCACCCCTTCCACACACACCTCACATACCATTTCCTCCATTCTTCACCTTCACCTTCATCCATTCTTCATCCTTTGGATCTACCTTCATCCAACCATCAAATCCTTCATCCAAGTAGCTAGAGAAGCAAGGAAGAGAGGTGAATTGCAAGGGGAAGAAGAAGATCACCATTGGAGACATCCAAGGGAGTTTTCATCTAAACTTTTTATTGAAACCTATTGTTTATCATGTTTTGTAAGGAATTTAATGTCTATGTTAATTTTCTTATGGATATGAGAGGCTAATCTCCCTTGTGAGATTAGCAATATGAATTGTATTGGATAATTTTTGGTATTTTGCAATTGAATGATTATGTTGATTGGGTTAATTGATTTTCTATCATTGATGCTTTAGATCTTGAGGTTTATGATGATTTGTGTGTTTAATTGTTTTAAGCATGTGATTAGATTGAGAAGTCAATTGCATATTTAGGATAATTAAGTGAATCATTTCATCAAAAACTTCATGTGCATTATAGATTGTGAAGAGATTGAGAAGTCCTTCATAGTTTAGAACCCTTTGATAGAACATATCATTTATTAGATTGAGAAGTCAATAGATTATGTGAAGGGACTCTCATTTCAAGCTTAGTACCTAGTTGGAATTGTTTGAGTGAGAACCAATCCAATGAATGTCATTCCATATCCTATTCATTCCGAGAGGGAGTTTAGGTGATCTTAGTGTTGGCCCTTAGCCTTTTTCCCATGACACATATGAATTCATTGCATGATACCTAGATTTTCCATACTTTAAGTATTGCTAGTCTCATCTCTATCTACTTGGCTCATTCATCCATCTTCCATTCATCTATCCTTTTATTTTATTGTCATTTCTTGATTATCTCCCCTTCTCGTTCATCTCTATAATACTATGACAAACACGAGATCGCTTAGACCCTAGTACCTTCCTCCCTATGGTTCGATAATTTCTTTAATTGGTCATTCTCCACTATATTATGGCTAATCACTGGGTCACTCTGGTTTCTCACCTATGCGATTGTATGCGAAGGAGATTCTGTCTCTCCAGTGGCGATGCCGCGGGGGTGTCAGGTGATATATTTCCTTTTTGTATTTGTGTACATCATTTCCATTTTGAGTCTTTGATGCTTTTTGTATTGATTCGCAGTGACTGGAATAATTGGAGTGTTTGGATGCTGCAGTTGATTGATTTGAGCGCCAGGGCTCTCTTTAGATCTAGGTTAGATGGTGAGTTTTATAAAATTCTTTGGAAGGTGCTCTTTTCCTCTATATAGGTTTTTTCCACTGGGTTTTTCCATATAGAGGTTTTTTACTGAGGCCGTTTGGGGTGGTCAGCTGATCCATATGATTTATATTCAGCCATGTATTCGACTGTACAGGTTTAGACCTCATGTTAGGGTAGGTCTGTTTTATCGGGTAACAGGATCCCTTGCCTGTTCCCATGATGGTTGGGTAGCAGGATCCCTCACCTACTCCTATTTGTATTATGTCTTTTTAGTCTCCATTGTATACTTTTGGTTTACTTGATTTTATATTATTTAGTTTTTTCATTTCCTTCATCATGATGCTCTTTTCATTGATCATGATGTATATTTCCTTCTTCATGATGCTCATTTTCATCATCTTACTAATCATTTCCATCATCATGATACTCAATACCTATATCATGATGCATATTTCCTTCATCATGATGCTCATTTCCATCATCATGATTCTTATTTCCGTCATCATTATGCTTATTTCCTACATCACGATGCTAATTTCCTTCATCGTGATGCATATTTCTTAAATCTTTATGGTTATTTCTTTCATTATGATGCACATTTTTTCATCATGATGCTCATTTCCTACATCACGAGACTCATTTCATTGATCATGATGCTTGTTTCCTTCATCATGATTATCATTACCATCATCATGATGCATAAGTCTATCATCATGATTCATATTTTTTTTCATCATGAAACATGTATCCTTCATCGTGATTCCTATTTCCTACATCATGACGCTCATTTCGTTCATTGATGGGCGTTTTCTCAACACACAACTTAAATCCCAAGTATGAATGATATCAATTGTAGTTTCGAAGGTGATCAAGTTAAATATCGAATCCACGGGACGGATAAATATTACTTTTGTTATTTTCTAGCAATTATGACTATATTGAGAATTATATTTGTAGGTTTGTAAGCTAAGTAGTAATAAAAATAGCAAATAAATAACAAGAACAAGAAAATAGTTGTTGTGATCAAATAAGATAATAGGTAGTTCGTCAAGCTATCCAGTTTCATTTGTTAATTCATACTTTCGTGTGTCGATGTCTGACTTTGCCTTGTGGTTTATGGACGCATCGCTAGACCATACAAATCTATTCTATAGACACAAATAGATAAGCTTTTGGCACGTGTGAGTATCCTCAGAGCAAGACGTATACTTTACCTCCCTTTCTAGGTACTATCATAATCAATTATTTCCCGTGCACTTAGTACTCTAACCCGATTTGATCTCCCTTTTTAGGTACTATAAAGTTATACTCTTAATCCTACTTGTTAACTCGAATTCAATTCAATTAACAAACATTCATATAAGACGGTTCTAATAAAACCTCGAAATCCCTTCACTTAGAATTATAACAATAAACCCTGCTCATTAGTGAACGCACTCAACCAATAACCATGTCATGCATTCAGACTCTACACAACGATTATTGATGCACAAAACGACTATGAGTATGGATTAAAAACGTGCAATCTTATATAAAATAAACCACAAGTAGTGTTGTACGGAGTATACACACGAAATACAAATTAACTCATGAAACCTTCATAACCCTAGAACTACCGAAGTGGCTCTAGCCCATGATTGATCTAAGAACAATCATGGTTAGATGGACCAATCTTACTTGAATCTCCAGCTGAACCTCTGTCACAGCTCTCCTACTCTCCTCTTGTAATGTGTTGTTGATGACGATCCCTTTCTTCTTTCTTTTCGTGATGATTAGGGTCCTCCTCCTTGACTGCATGAGCCTCCTTTTAAACTTGTAATCACGACTCTAGGGCTTGGAATGGGCTTTTCAAGTGATCCCACGCGTTTTGGCCTCGAAAATCTGGATAAGGTAACTTCCCACACGTCGGTTCGACCTCGTCAAACAAGTCGAACCACTGGCCGCAGGTCGAACCACAAGTCGAACCTACCTACTGGAAGTATTCTGTACTTGGTTCGACCTCTTGTATAGGTCGAACCCCTCGAGTCTTGATCGAACCTCAGGTCGAACCTCACCACTGGACAATTTCCGCTCCTAGTTCGACCAACCGTCAGGTCGAACCCCAACGTCGTGGTCAAACCCATCTTCTCACGAACTAGTTTGACCATGGTTCGACCTGATGAACAGGTCGAACCCCTTGAGTAGTGGTCGAACCTTCCTTCTGCACATTTTGCAACGCTGGTTCGACATGTAGGAGAGGTCGAACCCTCCTCCAACAGGTCGAACCACCTCTCTCCTTGGCGGTTCGCGTGGTCTCGACTTTGTCTCTTCGATTCTTAGCACTTCCACTCCGATTTTGCTATGAAAACCACTCAAATAGCTCCATAACACCCGATTCATGCTAATTCACAATATATATAGGTTTTTCACCTATTTCCACCTCAAAACTCTCCAAAACTAGCACAAAACATGGTGCCAAACTTGTGAATTTACACACTCATCAAACCCCCAAACTTACATGTTGCTAGTCCCGAGGTAACCAAATCAAACCACAGGAGTCATGTATAATTCACCAAGATAAAGTACAACACATATCACACATGCAACTTCATTCAATCAAACAAGTATTAATTGCTTCATATATATCACTCATGCAAAACCAATCTAATCACACACCATTCGGAGTACTAAGTAATTTTGCTCACAAGATAAGTATTTATTCTCTTTCACTCAAGTGCATGAGGCACTATATAGGCTAATATAAACATTCATATCAATCCATATTCACGCGTAACCATAAGCTTAGCAAAGGTCTCTAAAATCAACTTATAATAAACTCTCCACTAGGATCACAAAGGACTTGTTTTCGGGTTGTAATGTTGGCTCTTTTGAAAAGGGTAGGAAAATTTAGACTTAGTGACTTAAGACACTAGTAGAGAGATACCTTGGAGGTTCTTGATTTCTTCTTCTTACAGCAAGTTCTCCTCCAATGTCGTCTCTTGAACTTGTAAAATTCCTGAATTTTCCTTCTTTTCATGGCATCAACATCATCTTTTTAAACAATTCGGGTACCGGTTTCAGGCACTACCCTTCTTCTCATGTATAGGCCATCAACTGCTAAGCTCACACACCATGTATAAAAACAATCAGAGTACCAGTTTCGGGCACTACCCCTAAACAAGATTTAACCATATTCTTTTCATCCAACCATATTCTATCTTCCTTTTTCTTCTTGCAACACTTACTCACTTCCACTCTCCCTACCAATGAATAGGTTAATCAAAGCTCAAGTAAAGGTTTATAAGGTTATTTATTTCGGCTACCAAAGAAAAAGCTTTAACAGCTCAACGGGGCATCCAAAGGTTAATAAGATCATTAGAAAGGACAAAATTTGGCTAAGTAACTTAATCACAAAATAATGGCCTAAGATCATGTCCTAGCGATTTATCAATCATAAGTCTCACACAAGACTCCAAGCCAAGTTCTAGAATACGTTCATATGAATGATCCTCTCAAGAATAAAATAATCATGATCACGCATGATTATCAAGGCTCAAATCCTCACATAGGTAATTAAAATCCTAAGTACTCCTCATAGCACATAATTAAGATCAATTTCACAAAAATTCAATATACTTATCAAATTATACATGCTTTTCATCAATAGAAATTAACACATGAATATATGAATGCACAAAAAAATCAATAAGCTTATACCAAATCAATCATACAAGATATCACTTATACATTCCACTCACGCATGAATCACAACCCAACCTATAAAGATAAAAAGAAGAATAATGGAATCAAGATGAATCGGAGAAAACCAAAGAAAACCTGAAAAACTACTCCCCCGGAGCATCATCATCCTCATCATCAAGCCTCCGCTCCACAATCCGGTGCAGATCACCGATGTGTCTATCCAAGTAATCAACTCGATCACCCAACCTACTAACTTTCTCATTCAAGGCCGTGTACCTCTCATTCAGCATAGCATAGTTGGCGTTGGCAAGTGCGAGCTGTCGGTTTATCTCCTGCTGGCTAGCAACGATCGCGACCAGCTGCTCATGAATAAGGCGGAGCTGCTCCCGTGTATCATTCGGGACAGCCCGCTGCTGCTGCGGTGCTGGCTCATGCCGATGTGCATCGTGCTGCATCGGCATCTTCTCATCCTGCTGCTCCTCTAGATACTTCTCTTCTTCGGGCTGCTGTGGTAGACGGAACTTTCCTTGATCAACAATCTGCTGTAACTCCATCATCATACCATCCGCACACATCTGCGATACTGTCCTCCAATCACCACCCAACCTCGCTGCCACGGATAAGGCGTTGTGTCCAAGAGAATCCATCAACTTGTTCCTCGCCACCCGAATAGTTGTCAAGTTACTCACGTCGAAGGGAAACATGAAATCGAAGGGCTTGAGTCCCCTTATGAAGAACCAATCTCCATTTCTGAAATGGGCAAATCCTCCCTTCACGCATGTAAACATCGCCAAATTGGGCTCTCCTCTAACTGGTGTGATGCCGGTGAAATCCAAATTATAATGCTCAGCCACGATCGTCAGTAACCCTCCAATATTCACCTTTTGAAACCCAATAGTCCTGAATCGATGTAGCTGTGCAATGAAATACGCTCCAACATTAAACTGCACCCCATTAAGCATGCACCACAAAGCATAAAGCTCTCCTCTAGACACAACACTTCCCTCTGAGCGGGCGAACAACGTGTTGCTCAAGACACGATCTATGTACCTCAAAACTGGATTCTTTATTGAGGAAGCACGAGCCTGTCTAGTCTTATAATCTCCAATCTCCTCTGTAATCTCTCTCCAAAACCTATTAGCGTTGAACGCACCATTCTCCAAACGAGAGATCCCCAAAGGCGTCTCAAACAGCTCATTAAAATCCTCAGACGTCCATCTTCTACTCACTCCACCAAGCTGAAATGTACACTGATACGGGTACCCAAGCGGGTCCTTCACCATCTCGAATGAGCAGACTACTTCCGTTGTAACATGGAAATATGTCGGCCTCTTTAACTCCATAAACCTCCGGATACCCACTTGATCGAACATCCAGAAAATGTCATCCCCGATTCTCATTATCCTCATCGCCTCATCATCTTGGTATCGAGTATGAGCTATCTTGTCCGAGACTTCTTCCCACTTTTCTTTAATCTCATCCCAGTTTTGCATTTGAATTTTGAAGTTCTCGGGTAAACGATCTTGTAGCCTCAGCTTCCTTGTCACTGTGTCCACATTCGAGGGCCTGTCATTCCTCTTCTTCGATCTTACTTCATCCGCCTTACCTTTTCCTTTACTTGATCCTTGTCCCTTTTCTGAAAACAACTACTTCAATACAACCAACAAGACAAGAACACAAGTATATGACTAGCATATCCTATACTCTATTCAAGACTTCAAGCATCCATGCTTAATTAACCCAACTATCATCTCAACATCACTTGCTTATTTAACATGCTCAAAACATCTTCAATCACACTACCTTTAATCTTCAAATCATAAACAACAAGCATGCATCAACCAATTCAAGTTATTCAACAAAAATTTCAACAATTGAACTTCATGAACAACTCCAATTATCAACAATTCAAACCTAACTAACATGCTCATTCATCTAGATGCATCATATTCTTGATCAATCCACATAAAACTCAAGTTCTATCCAATCAAGCAATCTCAAACCAATAAACATGAATTCATATAAATCAACTCAACAATATCCATTATCACCATGAATTTCAACCAAAATCAACATCAATCAACTTACCCACAACACATTTCTTGCAATAAACTTCAATCCTAAGGTAATTGAGTTGAAAAAACGTACCTTTAGTCTTGCCCATGGTTAACTATCGAAAATCGGAACACAACACTCAAAATCGCACAACTGAACCCTAATTCGCGATGAAATTGCCCCAAATCCGCGCTCAATTCAAGAATCAAGAGTGTAGTATTGTGTAATCGGTGCAAAATCAAGTGTAATTGATGAATTTGTGCAAGGGTGTTAAGGTTTGAGGAGGGTTCAAGGTTTGGTGAACAAAAAGAATGATCGAACCCTTCTAAAAAAATAACTTAAAACGCGTACCTGAATGGGTTCGACCTCGAATTCGACCTGCGGAACAGGTCGAACCTCGAGCGACGAGGTCGAACCTACCTTCTGGATAGACTTACCTTTTGGTTCGACCTAGGTTCGACCTTCTGAACAGGTCAAACCACTCTTGTTTTGGTCGAACCTATCACTTGAAAAACAGAGTGCTCTGAACAGACTGGTTCGATCTCAGGTTCGACCTTCTGAACAGGTCGAACCATAACGGCTCAGGTCGAACCACCCTACTGTAAGTTTTAAGTCACCGGGTTCGACCTTGGTTCGACCTGTTAGACAGGTCGAACCAACAATGATTAGGTCGAACCACCTCACTGGATGATTTTCTGCATCGGTTCGACTTCCTCTGCTCGGTTTGACCTCCTGGCACTGGTCGAACCTCTCTTGGCTTTGGTCAAACCACCCTTCTAAGCTTTCAAACTGAGTGTTTTTCAATCCCTACACACTTCAAACTTCAATACGAATCATTAGGTACCAACTAGAGCACAACTTCATCACAAATTGTTCCACAAAATATCATTCATGAATAACTCCATAAAAGAAAACACAACCAAAACCCACTAAACATTAGGCAAGTTGTAAAAAATTGTCACATCAAAATCGATTAAAATTTTAAATATGGCGCAAAAACCAACTCCCCTTACAAACATCACAAAGAAAAAATTATACTATCGGTGCTTATTGAGGTAAGTACATCACACCCCCCCCCAAACTTAGTAGAAACCATAGGTGAAACTAAGTTTGCAAAGAGATGTAATTGCCAAAAAGTACGCACTTCAAATATAAAAATTTCTTACTCACACGAAAGAAATAAAATAATAAAACGGGAGGGAAAGCCCCCAACAGGCACTCATGTTTAACGTCGGAGAGTCACGACGGTACCAAATTAGATCAAGGTATCCACAAAGATGACACAAACATCATCCGGCGACTTATAATGCTTCAAGCGATGTCCATTTGCCGCAAAAATGTCTCCATCCTTGTCAATGAGCTCAAAACTCCCTCCTCCTAAGGCTCGATGAATCATGAACGGTCCCATCCACTTCGACTTCAACTTCCCTGCAAAAAACTTTAAACGAGAGTTAAAAAGTAATACCTTATCTCCTTGCTTGAATTCCTTGTACGAGATCTTCGAATCATGCCACCTCTTAATCTTTTCCTTATAGATCTCTGAATTCTTGTACGCACGACTCCGAAACTCATCCAAAAGATTTATGTGAGTAATCCTCAACTCCTTCACATCCTTGAGAGTCAAGTTCAAGTATCGCAAAGCCCAAAACGCTTTGTGTTGAATCTCTACAGGTAAGTGGCACGGCTTCCCATAGATAATCTGATACGGTGACATGTCTAACACCATCTTGTACGCGGTCCGGAACCCCCACACGACATCATCGAGCTTCAAAGCCCAATCCTTTCTATTGGTTCCGACCACCTTCTCCAAAATCTATTTAACTTGACGGTTAGAGACCTCCGCTTGCCCATTCGCTTGAGGATGATAGGGTGTAGTAACCCTATACTTAACACCATACCCTTTAAGCATCTTCTCAAAAAATTTATTGACGAAGTGCGTACCTCCATCACTAACAAGTGCTCTAGGGACTCCAAAACGGGCAAAGATATGCTTCTTCAAGAAAGATATAACAGTTTTCGAATCATTCAAGCGAGTAGGAATCGCTTCCACCTACTTAGAAACATAATCCACCGCAAGTAGAATGTAGAGAAATCCATTAGATGGGTGAAAAGGCCCCATAAAATCAATACCCCACACATCAAAAATCTCGACCACTATGCTTGGCTGAAGCGGCATCTCGTCTCTCATACCGATGTTCCCCATGCGTTGACACCTATCGCAAGACGCCACATAGGTCTCGCAGTCCTTGAACAACATAGGCCAATAAAGAGTGGACTGAAGTACCTTGGCTGCTGTCTTTTGAGTGCCGAAGTGCCCCCCGTTAGGTTGTGCATGGCAAAACTCGAGAACACTCTCCATCTCCATCTCGGGCACACACCTACGTATGATAGAATCCGTGCAAATTTTGTACACAAACGGATCATACCATATGAAGGTCTCAACATCCCTTTTGAATTTAGCAAGTTGATATCGGTTGAGATCCCTTGGAATTTCTCCCACAGTAATATAATTAACATAATCCGCATACCATGGATCAACTCCCTGCGCAGCAACCACACACGCTCGCTCAGCCCCTTCAACAAACACGGCCATGATATTTTCATCCGGAAACATTTACTCAATATACTCGAAAGAATTATCACAATGCTCCCTAGTCTCCAACCTCGAAAGTTGATCCGCCAACACATTATCAGAACCTTTCTTATCCCGGATCTCCATGTCAAACTCTTGAAGTAAAAGAATCCACCTTATTATCCTAGGCTTCGTCTTCTTCTGTTCCATCAAGTACCGAATCGCTGAATGGTCCGTGTACACAATAGTCTTCATGCCAACCAAATACTGACGAAACTTGTCGAATGCGTACACAACTGCCAAAAACTCCTTTTTAGTCACCGTGTAATTCTTTTGTGCCGCATCGAAAGTCTTACTTGCGTAGTAAATGGCGCAAAACTTCTTCTTCTTCAGCTGCCCAAGCACCACTCCAAGTGCTGCATCACTTGCATTACACATTAGTACAAATGGTTGAGTCCAATCCGGTGTGATCAAGATAGGTGCAGAAATAAGCGCCTCCTTCAAAACTTGAAAAGCTGTTAGACAATCTTCATCAAACACAAAAGGAACATCCTTTTCAAGTAAGCGAGATAAGGGCTTAGAGTATTTTGAGAAGTCTTTTATGAATCTCCTGTAAAAACCAGCGTGTCCAAGGAAGGACCGCACTCCTCTTTCATTGGTCGGTGGTGGAAGCTTCTCTATTGCCACCACTTTAGCACGATCTACCTGCAACCCTTTGGCTGAGGCATGATACCCAAGAACAATCCCATCCTTCACCATGAAGTGGCACTTCTCCCAATTCAAGACAAGATTAGTCACTTGGCATCTCTTCAAAACAGTAGCTAGGTTAGACAAACAAATATCAAATGAGGAACAAAATACAGAAAAATAATCCATGAACACCTCCATGATCTTCTCTATCAACCCATCGAATATTGTCATCATGCATCTCTGAAAAGTAGCAGGCGCATTACATAACCCAAATGACATTTTCCGAAAAGCAAAGGTCCCGTAGGGGCAAGTAAAAGTGGTCTTTTCTTGATCCTCGGGGGCAATCATAATTTGGTTATACCCCGAGTATCCATCCAAGAAACAATAAAACTCATACCCTGCAAGACGATCTAACATTTGATCCATGAAAGGAAGAGGAAAATGATCCTTACACGTGTTCTCATTCAACTTCCTATAATCTACACATGTACGCCATCCCGTAGGAATCCTAGTGGCTATCGCTTCTCCATCCTCAGCTTTTACTACAGTCATACCCCCTTTTTAGCAACTACATGCAATGGACTCACATGGGGACTATCACTAATAGGATATATGATTCCAGCATCCAACCACGTAAGGATTTGCTTCCTAATCACCTCTTGAATCGCGGGATTAACCCTCCGCTGATTCTGAACACTTGCCTTTGCCTCGTCTAACAATCTTATCCTATGCATACAATACAAAGGACTAATTCCTTTCAAATCCTCAAAAGACCAACCAATCGCAGATTTATACTTTATAAGAACGTTCAATAACTCCTCAAGTTGATCATCATCAAGAGAAGAGGATACAATTACTGAATATTTTTCATTGTCGCCAAGAAAGGCGTACTTCAAGTATTCCGGCAAAAGTTTCAACTCCTCTTTCCTCACTTCCATCGGAGAGCTCTCGTTATCCAAAGGCAAGTACTTCCTAGTCCACTTGACTTCTTCCACCTTAGTTCTTTCCGAATCAAACCTGTCATCACCCAAAGCAAGTAAGTTTTCTAGAAATTCAATACATACCTCGTTGGAGAGTCCGTCAAGCTCCGTAGTGGGATAAGTAAGAGACTCCATCAAATATGTCTCAAGAGGATCCTTTGACAGTATCAGAGACATATCCTCCTTCACAATCTCCTCCACCACGTCAATACTATAACACTGCGACTCCATGGCATCTTCATTGCTTTGTCCAAGTTGAAAAGAACTTCTTCTTTGTCCATCTGCAATCTAAGCTCTCCTTTCTGAATATCAATCATAGCTCCAGCAGTAGCAAGGAAAGGTCTTCCTAAGATTAAAGGGATATTATCCTTGTCTTCTTCCATCTCTAGCACAAAAAAGTCCACAGGAAAGACTAGCTTCTCCACTTTGACGAGAACATCTTCAATTATACCTTTTGGAAACGTCATCGACCTGTCCGCCAATTGGAGAACCACTGTTGTAGGGGTCAACTCCCCTAAACCAAGCCTCAGAAAGATGGACAAAGGCATCAAATTGATGCTTGCCCCTAGATCGCACAAAGCTCGCCGTGCCGGCCCCTTTCCTATTTCACATAGAATAGTGAAGCTCCCCGGATCCTTCATCTTTTGCGGCAGCTTCCTTTAGATGATTGAGCTGCAATTCTCAGATAAATTCATCGTTTCAATTCCGATTAAGCTCTGCTTCTTCAATAATATGTCTTTAAGAAATCGGGCATAGTACGGCATCTCCATGATTGCCTCTGAGAAAGGAATGCTCAAGCTTATTTTGTTCATTATCTCTGAAAACTTCTTGAACTTCTCTTCCAATCCCTTCTTCACAAGCTTGTAAGGAAACGGCGGAGGTATCTTTATTTTGGGAATCCCCCATTCATCACAATCACCCATCCCCGCTTTCTCCTTTTCGTCTCTCAATCGCTTGGCTCTCTCCCACTTTTTCTCAGCTATTATGTCTGTACTTTGCTTATTCCGAACCACTGGAGTAGCATCAAAATCATCAAGAGTGTTCGGAGTAGCAACATACAATTTCTGGTGGGGTTCGACCGGGGTTCGACCTGTGGAACAGGTCGAAATAGGTACGTACTGGTCGAACCTACCTTCTGGATAACGGCTCTCTTTTTGAATTTGAGGTTCGACCTGGGTTCAACCTGTTGAGTAGGTCGAACCACGGGCACCTAGGTCGAACTGGCCTACTGTACTCCTTCCGCAATCCAGTTCGACCAAGCTTCGACCTATTTGATAGGTCGAACCATGACCGTCGTGGTCGAACCGTTGCTGCGACAAAACAGAGTGCTCCAAGTGGTGCGGTTCGACCTGGGTTCGACCTGTTGGATAGGTCGAACCAAGATTGATTTGGTCAAATCGATGTTCTGGAAAAATAGAGTGCTCCGAGTTGTCGGGTTTGACCATGGTTCGACCTGTGGAACAGGTCGAACTATCTGCAGTTTGGTCGAACCTATGTTGCAATGCCTCCTGATCGTGTCCAGTGTGTTGGTTCGACCTCCCCTGTATGGTTCGACCTTCAATGTTAGTCGAACCATGGTCGAACCTCGCCCTAAACATGTCCAAATTTGATTCCGGCCTCATAGGTCCCTCGTACTATATTCCCGACCTCAATGTGATGGCGTTGCAGGACCTTGGATTCTCAATACTTTGAGACGGGAACTTACCCTTCTCAAGAGTTTGAGTAAGCTTGTTAACACTTCCTGCCATCTCCCCCATCAGCAACGTAAGGTCCTTCACCTGCTTAGATATAACCTCATGGTTTGCACCGATTTTCTTTTCAAGTTTGGCCTCAAGGCGGTTAACTCTTTCATCATTCTTGGCCATATACCTGTTCAAAGTATCCTCAAGACCTGGTTTCCCTTCTTCCACCTTAGCACCCGGATCAACACCCATCGGAGGTTGAATCGCATTATTCGGATTACTCCATGAAAACTCCGGCCTCCTAGGCTGTTGATAACCACTAGGGGGACCACGATTAAAGTTTCCTCGATAGTTCCCTTGGTAATTCTGATTTTCTTGATCTGGATACCTAGTCCCTTGAATACTTTGACCCATGGCATAGTGTGCCTCTTCCAACTCCTCTTGGATTGGTCCCTCATTCTTTAACTCCTGCTGCATGATTGGTACGCGCTGAGATAATTCGTTGATTTGCTTCTGTTGGGATTCAAGTAGCTTGTTGATATTGGACAAGCTAGAGACGATCTCATCCTCTCTACTTGTTTTCACCATTTCTTGTTCAACCTTAGCTACCTTACCAAGGACATAAGTACCTCTAACTCTATCAGTTGGCCAATCCCTCGAATTCATCGAAATATCTTCAAACAACTTTTCGGCCTCTACGGATGACTTTGTAAGCAATGCTCCATTAGAAGAAGCATCCAATAACACTCGTGAATCATAGTCCAATCCATTGTATAATATACTGATATATTGAGCTTTAGATAGCCCATGTTGAGAACACTTCCTAAGCATGTCCTTGAATCTATCCCATGCTTCATGAAATTTTTCACCTCCACCCATAGCAAATTGGTTAATGTCTTGCTTCATCTTAAACACCTTTGAAGGTGGCATGTACCTCTCCAAGAACCTTAACTTCAGTTGCTCCCAAGTGGTGCACTCAGCTGCGTTGATAGTGTCGTACCAATCTCTCGCCTTTTCAGTAAGCGAGAATTTGAACAAAAGGATCTTCCTAGCATCTTCATGTTCTCATGCGTCTTTTTGAGTACTTGCATAGCCCAAGAACTTGTTCAGATGCTGCTGCGGATCCTCGAAAGACCCTCCTGAAAAGGAGTTCCTTTCTATCATGCTAATAAGAGCGGGATGAAGATCGAAAGCTGAATTAGTTCCCCTCGCTCCAAGAAGCCCAATATTTCCAGCCCCATTGTTTCTGAAAACCTCTCGGATGGCTAGATTATCCGGATTCGCTGCCATGTTGACTGTCCTTACTCCCGAATTAACTTCAGTTGTAGCTTCAATCGTCTGCGAATTCTGCTCGTCAACTTCAACTCCAAAATTCAGAGCTTCAGTTGGATCAATAGTCTTTGCCTTGCTCTTTTTCTTCTTCTTCTTTCTTGACGATGCTCCGATTTCAGGATTATAGGGTTCGAGTTCACCTTTCTTTGATCTCGTGAGCATGCACCTAAAAAGAACTAGAATTAAAATAACAAAACAAGAAAAATAGCCTTAATAAACTAGAAATAACAAAAGGATATTTTAAGCCGTCCCCGGCAACGGCGCCAAAAACTTGATGGGCATTTTCTCAACACACAACTTAAATCCCCAAGTATGAAGGATATCAATTGTAGTTTCGAAGGTGACCAAGTTAAATATCGAATCCACGGGATGGATAAATATTACTTTTGTTATTTTCTAGTAATTATGATTATATTGAGAATTATATTTGTAGGTTTGTAAGCTAAGTAGTAATAAAAATAGCAAATAAATAACAAGAACAAGAAAATAGTTGTTGTGTTCATATAAGATAATAGGTAGTTCATCAAGCCATCCAGTTTCATTCGTTAATTCATACTTTCGTGTGTCGATGTCCGAATCTGCCTTGTAGTTTATGGACGCATCGCTAGACCATACAAATCTATTATATAGACACAAATAGATAAGCTTTTGACACATGTGAGTATCCTCAGAGCAAGACGTATACTTTACCTCCCTTTCAAGGTACTATCATAATCAATTATTTCCCGTGCACTTAGTACTCTAACCTGATTTGATCTCCCTTTTTAGGTACTATAAAGTTATACTCTTAATCCTACTTGTTAACCCGAATTCAATTCAATTAACAAACATTCATATAAGACGGTTCTAATAAAACCTCGGAATCCCTTCACTTAGAATTATAACAATAAACCCTGCTCATTAGTGAACGCACTCAACCAATAACCATGTCATGCATTCAGACTCTACACAACGATTATTGATGCACAAAACGACTATGAGTATGGATTAGAAATGTGCAATCTTATATAAAATAAACCACAAGTAGTGTTGTACGGAGTATACACACGAAAAACAAATTAACTCATGAAACCTTCATAACCCTAGAACTACCAAAGTGACTCTAGCCCATGATTGATCTAAGAACAAGCATGGTTAGATGGACCAATCTTACTTGAATCTCCAGCTGAACCTCTATCACAGCTCTCCTACTCTCCTCTTGTAATGTGTTGTTGATGACGATCCCTTTCTTCTTTCTTTTCGTGATGATTAGTGTCCTCCTCCTTCACTGCATGAGCCTCCTTTTAAACTTGTAATCACGACTCTAGGGCTTGGAATGGGTTTTTCAAGTGATCCCACGCGTTTTGGCCTCGAAAATCCAAATAAGGTAAGCACCCGAACGTCGGTTCGACCTCGTCAAACAAGTCGAATCACTAGCCGTAGGTCGAACCACAGGTCGAACCTACCTACTGGAAGTATTCTGCACTTGATTCGACCTCTTGTACAGGTCGAACCCCTCGGGTCTTGGTCGAACCTCAGGTCGAACCTCACCAATGGACAATTTCCACTCCTGGTTCGACCAACCGTTAGGTGGAACCCCAACGTCGTGGTCGAACCCATCTTCTCGCAAACTGGTTCGACCATGGTTCGACCTGATAAACAGGTCGAACCCCTTGAGTCGTGGTCGAACCTTCCTTCTGCACACTTTGCAACGCTGGTTCGACATGTAGGAGAGGTCGAACCCTCCTCCAACAGGTCGAACCACCTCTCTCCTTGGCAGTTCGCATGGTCTCGACTTCGTCACTTCGATTCTTGGCACTTCCACTCCGATTTTGCCATGAAAACCACTCAAATAGCTCCAATAACACCTGATTCATGCTAATTCACAATATATATAGGTTTTCCACCTATTTCCACCTCAAAACTCTCCAAAATTAACACAAAACATGGTGCAAAACTTGTGAATTTACACACTCATCATTCATCATGAGGCATATTTTCTTCTTTGTGATGCTCATTTCCTACACCATGATGCTCATTTAATTCATAATGATGCTCATTTCATTAATTCATATTTCCTTCATCGTGATTCTTATTTCCTTCATTATGATGCGTATTCCCTTCATCACGATGTTTTTTTCCTTCATCATGATGTATATTTACTTCATAATGATGTTCATTTCCCTTATTATAATGCCCAATTATTTCAATATGATGCATATTTCCTTCATCATGACGTTTCCTACATCATGATGCATATTTCCTTCATCATGATGCTCATTTCCTTCATCATGATGCATATTTTCTTCATCACGATACTCATTCCTTCATCTTGATGCTCATTTCCATCATCATGATGCTCATTTCCTTTGTCATGATGCGTATTTCCTTCATCCTGATTCTTATTTCCTTCATCATGATGATTATTTCTTACATCATTAACCACATTACCTTCATCATGATGCATATTACCTTCATAATGATGCTCATTTCAATCATCTTAATGATCGTGTCCTATCATGATGCTCTTTTCCTTCATCTTAATGCATATTTCCTTCAGCATGACTTTGATTTTCATCAACATGATGCTCATTTCTTTCATCATGATGCATATTTCCTTCATCATGATAATCATTTCCTATATAATTATGGTCATTATCTTCATCATGAAGATCATTTCCATCATCTTAATGATCGATCCTTCATCGTGATGCTCATTTTCTTCATCATGATTCTTATTTCCATCGTCATAATGTTCATTTCTTTCACCATGATGATTATTTTCTCCATCACGATGCATATTTCCTTAATCGTAATGCTCATTTCCATCATCTTGATAATCATTTCCTTCATCATGATGTTAATTTCCTTCATCATGATGCATATTTCATTCATCATTATGCTTATTTCCATCATCAGGATGCATATTTCCTTCATCAAGATGTTCATTAACTACATTATGATGCATATTTCATTAATCATGACGCTCTTTCCTACATCATAATGCATATTTCCTTCATCATGATGCATATTTCTTTCATCATGATGCTCATTTCCTTCACAATAATGCATATTTTCTTCATCATGATGCTCACGTTCATCATCTTGATAAACTTTTTCTTCATCATCATACTCATTTCCTTTATCATGATGCACATTTCCTTCATCATGGTACTAATTTCCATCATCATGATGCTCTCCTTTGTCAAGATGCTCGTTTCCTCATCATGATACTCATTTCATTCATTATGATACATATTTCGTTCATCATGACAATCTTCCAACATTATGATGCGTATTTCCTTTGTCTCGATGCTGAATGACTTCATAATAATCCAATTCTTCATCAAGATGCTCATTTCCATCATCATGATACATATTTCCTACATCATAATGCTCATTTCCTACGCCATGATGCTCATTTCCTACAACACGATGCTGATTTCCTTCATCGTGATGCATATTTACTTCGTCATGTTGATTATTTCCTTCATCATGATGCATATTTCCTCCATAATGATGTTTATTTGCATTGTCTTTATAATAATTTCCTTCATCATGATGCTCATTTCCATCATCTTTAATGTTCATTTCCATCATCATAATGCTCATTTCATTAATCATGATGCATATTTCCTTCATCATAATGCTCATTTCCTAAATTATGATGCAAATTTCCTTCATCACGATGCTCATTTTTCCGTCATCTTAATGAATATTTCATTCATCATGATGCATATTTCATCTATCATGATGCTCATTTCCATCATCGTGATGCTTATTTCCTTCATCATGATGCATATTTCCTTCATTATGAGGCCCATTTCCTTCATCATGGTGCATATTTCCTTCATCATGAGGCTCATTTCCTTTATCATGATCCATGTTTCCTTCTTCATGATGCTAATTTCCAATATCATGATGTTCATTTCATTCATCATGAAGTATATTTCCTTCATCATGATTCTCATTTTCTACATCATGATGCATATTTCCTTCATTATGATGTTAAATTCCAACAACATGATTATCATTTCCTTCATCATGACTATCATTTCCTTCTTCGTGATGCTTATTTCCTTCTTCATGATGTTCATTTCCATCATTATGATGCTGATTTCCTTCATCATGATGCTCATTTATGTCATCATAATGCATATTTCCTTCATCATGATGCACATTTCCTTCATTATGATGCATATTTCCTTCAACATGATGCTCATTTCAATCTTAATGATGCGTATTTCCTTCATCATGATGCATATATCCTTCATCAAGATGCTCATTTCCTTCATCATGATGCTCATTTCATTGATCGAGATGTATATTTCCTTCATCATGATGCTCATTTCCTACATCATAATGCATATTTCCTATATCACGATGCCCATTTCCAAAATCTTATTAATGATTTCCTTCATCATGATACCCAATTCCTTTATCATGATGCATATTTCCTTTATCGTGATTCTCATTTCCATCATCATGATTCTTATTTCCTTCATCATGTGGCGTATTTCCTTCATCATGATGCTCATTTTCTACATCACGATACTAATTTCCTTCATCATGGTGCATATTTCCTACATCTTTATATTCATTTCTTTCATCATGATGCATATTTCCTTCAGAATGATGCTTATTTCCTACATCATGAGGCTCATTTCCTTGATCATGATGCTCATTTCCTTCATCATGATGCTTATTTCCATCATCATGATGCATAAATCTTTCATCATGATGCATATTTACTTCATCATGATGCCTATTTCCTACATCATGATGTTCATTTCCTTCATCACGATGCATATTTCCTAAATGATGCTCATTTCCTGCATCATGATGCACATTTAATTCAAAATGATGCCCATTACATTAATCATGATAAATATTTCCTTCATCATGATACTCATTTCCTTCATTATTGATGCGTATTTCCTTCATCACGATGCTCATTTCCTTTATCATACTGTATATTTACTTCATAATGATGCTCATTTCCTTCATAGGTACATTTCCTTCATTGTGATACATATTTCCTTCATCATGATGTTCTTTCCTATGATGCATATTTCCTTCATTATGATGCATATTTTCTTCATCATGATGCTCATTCCCTTCATTATGATGCTCATTTCCATCATCATGATACTCATTTACTTCGTCATACGCTTATTTCCTTCATCATGATACCTATTTTCTTCATCATGATGCTCATTTCCTTCATCATGATGCATATTACCTTCATGATGATGCTTATTTCCATCATTTTAGTGATCCTTTCCATTATCATGATGCTCATTTCCTTCATCTTGATGCATATTTCCATCGTCATGGTTTTTATTTCCATCATCACGATGCATGTTTCCTTCATCATGATTCTGATTTCCATCATCATGACGCTCATTTCCTTCATCATGATGCATATTTTCATAGGTTATAATCTTTGTAAACCGTTCAAAATATTTTTTACATTGAACCCGGTCGGTTCTAACCTTGTAAAATTCATTGTTTTTAAAAGTAATTTTTATTAATTTCTTTTTATATTTAGGAATAATAAATATATATAAAAACTTTTCACATTAAATCCGATCGGTTCTAACCTTGTAAAGTTCATTATTTTTTAAAATAATTTTATTAATTTTTGTCATGTTTAAGAATAATAAATACATATAAAAAATTTCCACATTAAACCCGATTAGTTCTAACTTTGTAAAGTTCATTGTTTTTTAAAGTAATTTTTATTAAATTTTTTTCATTTTTCAAAATAATAAATAAAGAATGTGTATTAAAATGAGAAAATGAACAATGTAATGACGGAAAAGTGCACCTAACATAGAAAATGAGCATCAAAATGAAGGAATTGTGCATCAAAATGAAGGAAATGAGCATCGAAAATGAAGGAAATGTGCATTAAAATGAGAAAGTGAACATCGAAGATAATGAAATCAAAATGAGAAAATGAGCATCGAATGTAGGAAATGAGTATCAAAATGAAGGAAATGTGCATCGAAATGATAAAATTAGCATCGAAATGAAGGAAATGTACATCGAAATTAGAAAATGAGCGTCGAAATGAAGTAAACCTCATCAAAATAAGAAATGAGCACTGAAAATTAGGAGATGTGCATTGAAATGAGCATTAAAATGAAGGAAACGTGCATTTGAAATGAGAAAATGAGCATCAAAATGAAGAAATTGTTGATCGAAACAAGAAAATGTGCATCGAAATGAAGGAAATATATTTTTTAATAAATAAAGATATTAAAAAATAAAAAATATATTTTCCAAATTAAAACCGTCAGGTTCTAACCTTTTTAAAACCATACAAAAAAATTTCTATATTATTCTATGCACAATTCCTTCATTTCGATGCTCATTTTCTAAATTTAGTGCACTTTTCCTTCATTCATTGCTCATTTTCTCATTTCGATACACATTCTTTATTTATTTTTTAAAAAAATTAATAAAAATTACTTTTAAAAAAATAATGAACTTTACAAAGTTAGAACGGATCGGCTTTAATGTGGAAAATTTTTATATATATTTATTATTCTTAAATATGAAAAAAAATTAACAAAAATTATTTAAAAAAATGAACTTTACTAGATTAGAAACGATCAGGTTTAACATGGAAAAATTTTAAATGAATTTATTATTCTTAAATGTAAAAAAAATTAATAAAAATTATTTCAAAAAAAAAAAAACAATGAACTTTAAAAGATTAGAACAGATCAGGCTTAATATGGAAAAATTTTATATGTATTTATTATTCTCAAATATGAAAAAATATTAACAAAAATTATTTTTAAAAAACAATGAATTTTTCAAAGTTAGAACTGATCTGTTTTAATGTCGAAAAGAAGTATATGTATTTTTATTCTTAAATATGAAAAAAATTAATAAAAATTACTTTAAAAAAATAATAAACTTTACAAGTTCAGAACCGATCGTGTTTAATGTAGAAAAGTTTTATATGTGTTTTATTATTCTTAAATATGAAAAAAAATTAACAAAAATTACTTAAAAAACCAGGAACTTTACAAGGTTAAAGCTGATTGAATTTAATGTGAAAAAATTTTATATGTGATTATTATTCTTAATTATGAAAAAAATTCATAAAAATTACTACTAAAATTTATACTTAAGTCCAGTGATAATAATAATATGTATCATTAAAATATTATTACCGTACTACCGTTCTAATCCCATAATTATATTTTGGGCTCCTTATTATGAGTCCGTTAGTCTCCCCATGTTTAGGATATACAATGCCCATTAACTAATTTAGTTACTGACAACTCCATTAATTAATATATCATACAAGAGTAGCACCACTCAACCTCATTATCATGTCGGAATAAATCCACCTGTAGGTTTACATAATAATCCTTATGAGCCCCTCAAGGGGACATCATCAACCTATAGCGGACATAGATTCTTTCTATAATCAACAGCACACCATAGAGACAGCACTACTTCCCAACTCACCGAGTTTGTTGATTTAATTACATATTAATCTCACCCATTGATAAATCAAAGAAATACATACTGCCTTACGCGTCGAGCTTATTGTATAGGGATCAAAAGCACGAACATCCATAATAACTGTGATCAAGTTCTCCTATATAATCAGTATAAGTTGAACGATCTCAAGCGGTCCTGCTCAATATACACAAAATGCACTAATGTGATTCTATAGTCAAGACAATCTAATACCAAATCACACTACAATAATCCTGATAGAAAGTCCCCGTCTATCTCGGTTGTGAGCAACTGTTTATATTTTATAAGGAAACCGATAATATGATCTTCCGCGTGTTGTCGCACAATATATTATCTGCACCATAAAGTAAGTGGACTATTGCATCGGACACATAAATAAATTATAAGATGCAATTATTTGATCAATCCAACAATCTCCCACTTATAAAAAAGACTATGCTGTCATGTCTACTGCCATACATCTGATTAGCAGACCCACTATACGACCATCGAAAGCTTTCGTCCTAAGGTCCTTGTAAAAGAATTTACTAGGTTATCATCCAATGCAATCTTGGCGACAACAACCTTTCCCTCATCATTCAATTTCTTGTATAAGGTGGTACTTGCTCTTAATGTGTTCAATTGCCTTTTGGACTCGTGATTCCTTCAAGTTTGTAACTGCACCATTATTATCACAATTAAATTGCGATAACCTTGGAAAAATTTAGAAAAAATATCCAAGTCTATCATGAAGTTTCTAGAGTCATACAGACACTTTGGCTGCCTCAAAGGCTCCGATTCATCATTTTTCCATAGTGGAGAGCGAAATATATTTCTATATGACACTCCTCCATATTATGACTCAACTTCCTAAAATTAAACACATAACCTTTGAGGTGGATTTACTATCGTCCCTATCTGATTTGAAAAATCCAAATCTATGTAACCCACAAGAAGCAATGAATCTGTCTGGTATGGCCATATATAATTTCTATTCCTTTTCTGGTACATAAGTAAATGTGTTACCATAGTTTAACATTCTTGTTTTGGGTTACCTTGATATAGCATTTCTTAGATTAAGCTTCCTTATTCGCCGAAGCATATGGAACCGCTTTCATCTTCTTTATCTTCTTTTGAGTCATGAGACACAATTTCCATAGATAAAGTCACATGCTAAAACAAGCAAGGATTGTATCATTCCTTGAAACTTGTGATAAGTATAACATCCTATCTTGTGATCACCATGATCGCAAGGATATATTTTTCTCATCTTAAGTCCTTTATTTCATACCGGTTTATAAACCATACCCATACGCCCAACAATTTCATTGTCTTCAACAAGCAATATATCATCTACCTACAGTACAAGACATACCACTATATTTCGTCACTCTTTTCAATACATAAGATGTATCTGCCCGTTGAATAAATCTATTTGACAGGATTACCTCATTCAAACAGATGTACTTTGAGTTTAAAGCTTATACTCAAAATGCTCTTAGCCCTTTTCAATGAATCACTCTGGTTGCTTCACATAGATATTTTCCTCAAGACTTCCAATCCAATCAGGAAATCTTTCTTGACATCATTTTGCTATACCTCATAATTTATTTATAGCAGCAACAAAATAAAAGAATCCCAATCGAGTTAAACTTAGCTACTAGCAAAAAAGGTTTCCTTATACTCAAACACACCCTTCTTTCTGAGTGTACCTTTACGCAACAAGCCTTGTTTCAAAATATCACCTTACCGTCCTAGCCTCTTCTATTTTGTACAGCCAATTTCAATGGCTTTCACACCATTTGGCAATTCTACAAGCAACCAGATCTAATTTAGAATCTAAAAATTCTATTTCAGAAATTATTGCAACTTGCTAAGATATCACATTTCTATCTTGTAGTGCTTCATCGTACCCATGAGCCGATTTCATGTTTACTCGGGACCAAGTCTCACGACTCTCCCAAAACATAAATCTTTCAGATTGTAAAATAACCCTCCGACTACAATAAAGCGCTACATGCAATTATGTATCAGATGTATCATGCGATGCAGTTTCTTTGTGGTATACCCTCTTGTACAAAAGGTACTATACTTTGTGTCTTCCCTCTCACTTCCTTTAGAACAATTTACACTTAAGTTTGTGATTTATTACATAGTCCTTTTTCTAAAAATCTAGTGTTTGTGTTAACAGTCACCCTTCGATCTTTTGGACTAAATAAATCACCCTTCATTTATCTAGGATATCCCACAAATAGATAAACATTCATACGAAATACTATTTCTAGAGCATATCCATAAAATGAATTTAATAATTCCAAATAACTCATCATCCATCTAACCATTTCCATAATAGTCTTTCTTTTATTATATTCAGAAGACACGTTATTAATTACTATTTGTTATCCGTGAGATAAACATGATTTATGAGTGTACAAATTGTTACTAACGTACCATAACAGATTATAGCTCCATCCCTCATCACTATGACCATGCCATTTAAATGAAATGGTGTATCCATCCATAAGTGCATAGAAACTGAAATGAAATTCTTTATATGAAAATGTACGTAAAAATAATTTCACATAATCAAATATTTATTCCTGTCAAAAGATAATAGATGACTCCAACTGCAATAGCCATTACTTTTGTAGTATTACCCATGTACATAATAATCTCATAGTCACTTAGTTGTAGGCTTTTAGAGATTCCAGTATCTGCACACAAAATGTCAGTAGATGTCATGACTAATCATGCTTCAACAACTAGTGAATGAGATACTAACATTGTTCATACCTTGATAAAAATGGATTTCCTTCGCCACATGTTTTGTTAAAAGTTCCCTACCATATACAACCTCTCATATTTCAGGTAGAACTTGCTCAAAACATCCAGGCAAATTGTGGAGAATAAATTGATTTTCCCCTTCAATTTCTACTGCAAGTATTTCCAATTCATTCATCAAGTTATCCATGACCTCTAGCCTTTCTAACTTACTCAATGAATCTCTCACCTGTCCACTGGAGACTTTAATAGGCATCATGGGACATCCTTAGTGAGTACATATTTATATTTTCCTAAACAGTAAGAATCAAAACCAAGATTCTTTCCTAATTATCTAGTTTTGGACCAGTAAATATATTTCTTTTAGTAAACAATAAGCAAGATAAAACCATTTGAAAATTCAGAGAATCATAAATAAATTCACTGATCAAATCTTCAAATTTTTTCATTTATATTGATTCCCTCAAAATAATATAAAAATAAAATTCACCGACTTCTCAAGCATTGTGAGTCTGCATGCCACTTTAATGTGGACGTATACAAACCCAAACATTTACAAAAAAAGGTTTTACCCATTAATTTCATTCGTCAAACTAACTTCATGATAAAATAATTAATAGTTGGTTCCTCTTTGGCCATGCAAATAATAGCAGTGACTCTGTTGGCGAGGATAATAATTATTCACACCTAAGTGTACACCACTATTTGATCCCAAGTTCGTGGCCCAAGCTTATGTGCCTTATAGTTGGAGAAGTACACGCGCTCGGATAACTTCGTACAATCATTAACTATAAGTTTGTACCAGTGAATCGCATATAAACTCATCCTTTAGGGAGGAAGGTCTATGCCAACACGAAAGTTCATGTGCATCATATTACAAACAATAATTATTTAATAAAGTCTGTACCAGTGTTCCGTGAATAAACTAATCCATTGTGGAGGAAGGCCTATTACCAACACGCAAGTCTACTCACATCACTTACAAAGTAATAATAGAGGACATGAGAATTATTTACCAATCCCCTCTCCCACTTAGTTATTTAACGCTGAGGGTTTTTACATGCATATAATATTCAAGAATAAAATTCGCAACCGTGCACCAAGCTCTATGTCAGCACGCTAACATCAACGACGCACCTGACAACACATGGTAGACTCGCTCAGAAAACTTGAGAGACTCGTTCGGAAGCTGCCCTAACCCGCTCAGAAAAGCTGTGGACTCGCCCGAAACAACATGGACTCAATATGGCCATCACGATGAATCACTCGAAAGTCCCATCAGAGTCCCCTGAATCCATCTTCTGACTTGCTTGGAAGATGCAGAACTTGCCCAGAACTACGTCAGATCTGCTTGGAATGCTATCTACAGTGCCAACTGCTGACCGCTAGCGATATAGTCGCATGCCCCGCCATTGTCATCAGCGCCACTTCTGCCCACATATTGCGCCAGTAAAGCCACCAATCGCAGTTTTTGATTTTGCCGCCCCAATGAACACCGGCAAAATTATACGCCATCGATGATAAGCGCTCATCCAATGGTGCATGCTGGTGATCGTGCCTCATGTCGCGTGTCAAGCTTGCACCACACACCACTTTGCATCGTTTAACGGTAGTTGTTTGTCATTGTTCCAGCGTAGTTTCCTGCTTTCACAAGTCCAGTTCTGTTTTCTGCACAATTTTAGAAAAAATGTGAAAGTTGACAAACAGCAGCAGCAAACAACCTTCTGATCTTCTGCTGTATTCTCATGTCCAATCTTGACATTGTGTGGGCGTCGATCCTCAAGATCTTCTCAATCTACTGTTCTCTCTCCCAACTCATGGTTAGGCATGAATAATTAATTAGGGCTTTCAGACAGTTGAGATGACTTAAATATGGGCTACAGCAGGGACCAGGAGGAGAAATTAGGTTTAGGCCACTATACCAAAAACACTGATAGACATCACCGAATAAACATCAGTTCCTTGTAAAATGTGATGTCTTTGGTTAAAAACCGATATCTTTTCTGGAACTGATGTCTTTCAATATAAAAGTACGCTGATGGACATCGATTTTTATTGAAAATGTGCTGATAGACATCGGTTTTTAATAACTGATGTCTTTCAAGCGATGTTTATTCTCAACTCTTATAAAAAATATGCTAATAGACATCGGTTTTGAAATTTGATGTCTTTTTACCTGATGTTAATGCTCTGTTAGATATCAGTTCTTCTAGCCGATGTCTATTCAGTGATGTCATTTATATAAAATATATTATTTTAATTTGAAGAATTAACCTAAAAAATATCATTTCTATTCTTAAATCGTGTTTTGTAAGCAAAATTCTTCATCATTCAGTAACACATAATTCTCAAAATTTCTGAATCCCTTTCCCCCCAATTAAGCAACGAAATAGCCGCTGCTCCGCTCTCTTCCGCCACCATCCCGACACACTCACCACCGTCAAGTCGAAGGAGAATTTTCTCATTAGGTGTTGCGATGATATTGCAATCGCTTGGAAAAGTTGTTGTTCCGCGCTCTCTCCAACTATGCCACCATCGCCGACACGCTCGCTGTCTTCAAGCGAATTTTTGAGTTTAAAATTACGAGCTGCCACTCCTCTATCTTTCATACTCAATATTTGGAATTATTCCCATTTACCTTAATCACGATGGAAGTTCTGCGCAAACTTCGACAAGATGAAGTTGAAACTCGCAGCTTCCTTTCTCTTATGTCTTATTGATTGGTAATTTCAGATCCTTTATTTATAGTATTAGTAAAACCGCCCCATTTTGTAACCTAAAATTTCTCTCCCTACTCATTCTTTACTCTCTACATTCACAATTTTCCCTCTGTCTTTTCTATCTCAGAAAATTGAGATTTGTGTTTGTTTATTTTGAATGAATCTGAGTTTCTTCTTTCTCTTTTACTTCATTTTTTGTGTATGGAATTTGAAGTTTGACGGTATACAACAACATTGGATGCGCGAGAGTGACATCTTCTCTGGTTGAATCTGGTATTATTTTTTCTATTTGTTTGTAATTCGTATTGTTTCACTTTTTGTTTCTTTGGTGTTCTATGAATTGCAATGTTGATGTTGAGGAATAGTTGTACATCTTCATATGGATATCCAATAAAAATATGACTTGTATATTCTTTTAATGAGGTGAATTTTTGTTCACAGTGAGGTGGATTGCAATGCATATGCTAGTTGTATAGCATGGGTTAGTAATTCTACTCCTTTATTTGATCCATCTGCTGTCACTCTTGTAAATAATTGATAATTTGCAACATGAAGTTGTAAAAATAATAAAAATCCAAATAAGGAGTATCAAGGGGTAGGATAAGACTACGAGCTTGTATAATACTTTAAGAAATTAGAAACAACTTAGTTATTTTAATTATTTGAAAGATTTCCTTCACATTTCTGTATCTTGGGAATTTTACTACATCATAGATTTGTTATTTAAGTAATTAATACATGTCAATATCAGGTGCTTGACATCCAAAAACTGGTGGCTGCAATGGGCTTAAAGTGCACAACTACCTATAAACTCGACACTCTGAGATTTTTACAGCAAATTTATAAATCTGATAGTTAAGATGCTCCACATGTGGAAAGAGTGAAAGGCATTCAGTCCTTAAATACATAAAAATCAAGAATAGAAAATTTATCAGATTTTACTTTAGGTATTGCTCATGGTGAGTTTGATTCCTAATACCACAATTTTTTTATGTCTTGCTAACTCTTATGTGTAGAGGGGCATTTTCTTTGATTTTATGAGCTTTAGTGTGGCTTTGTGATAACTTGAATGGACCTTTTCTACGATTGATATTCCACCTATGTTATATACTTTATTGATTTAGTTTCAATAATTTTACAAGGAATGAATGTAGTGGTGAAAATTAATTTTGAACCTCTAGCTGCATTAAGTAACATCAACCATAGATTTGGCAAACCCTTACTAGGAAAGTCAACAAGAATTGACAAAGCGACCAGGCCATAAGAAAACCAATGTATTTATATCTTTTCTAGAAGATGTGATCAATTTCCAAGTATTTAGAAAATGTGATAGATACCTTATTTTTAAAAATACGGTATTAGTTTCTCAAAGGGTCTAAATTTCTGATACTTGCTCTGATAAATCATGCTTTCTCATCATTTTTAGTATCTGTTTGTTAAGTTTCAAAAGCATATGTGATCTGCTTTGTGATAAGACGCAAAAAACAAAATAATGATTAAAATACGTACTTTATGAATAAAATCCTCTCCCTTACTCGTGCTTTTATGTAGTATGCAAACTTAGTCATACACATTTTATTTTATTGAAAGATATGTTGATAAGGCTTAATAGCTAAAGTTAGTTCATTCGTCTAGCATTTTATCTTTCACCATAATACTTCTTTGTGCTACAATCACCCCATTTGAACATGATGCCCATAATTTTCACATTCTATAAGTAATTGCCTTTCTTGTGATCATATCTGTAAAATTTATGTGCTAATAATGAGAGAAGCATTGAAGGCCTACAGGGGGTGCTGATTTGCTGCTGGAGAGTGGGGTTTCATTTGATTAATGGTGTATACTATTATGATGATTAAGTAATAATTATCCCTGATAAGGACTATCAAAGTACTATCTATAACTTAAAGATGATTGAGTAATTATCCTTTCCAGAAATACCTTGCAAGATTACTTGCTCAAATAATAACTAAGAATAGTTTTACACTTTGCTAGTTTGAATTACCTTTGCAACTTATCAAATACTAAGCCCTTTCATTAGAGAATGATTATGCAGTTGTTGTGTCAAGATGGATGTGGATGTGTTGTGATTGAAATTTGTGCAGTCATAGATAGATGAAGATGTCACTAACACCAGATTAGTAAAATCCAGTTTAATTTTTTTCATTGACTCTGAATAAGTCATGAGGTGTGTATGGTGTATTATTGTTGTCTACATGTAACTTGATGACATGAGTGGTTACTAGTTTGCATGTGGGATATACTATGATACTTAAACTGCTGGTGTATGATAAAGCAATTAGATGTTGATTAATAGAATTATCTTGACGTGATAAACATACTATTGATGTGGTTATATGCACGATATGACACTTGTCTCCAAGTAATTGCAGTTCTGGAGTACTACTTTCCAAGTGGGGGCCGACTTCTCAGCCGCAACTGTTTTTGACGAGCTCTATGCGTTCTATGATGGTGCTACTGAACCTAATGTTTCTTTGACAAACCAGAACTCATAAGTAAGCTCTTCCTGTTATGATCAGTACTGATTTTATGATACATTCCATGTAGAAGTCTGTTGATTGACTTCTCTTCCTAAGTTCTTTGTTAATCGTTTCTTTTTCATTTTCTCCATATCTGTTACTCTTATATCAAACAGGTTGGGGCAGCTGATTATATTGTGATTCCCAAAATCTACCATACAGTTTTCATATCAAACATTCCTGTTATGAGTATGCGCATCTGAGATTTGGTGAATTGCTTCTATATGGCTTATCACTTTCACCAACTTAGGCCAAGTTAAGTTTTGTTGAGAAATGGTATACTTACTGTATGTATGGTCATACTAATTGTAATATGCTTTTATTGTTTGATTTGAATGAGGATATAATGAGGAAGAAAACAAGGATATGAGCACCTCAACGAACCTCTTCATACACTTGTTGAGGGGGAGATGCCTCTGAGATAGTTTCAAGGTCAATTCAATCATTCTTGTACAACTGACTATTATGGCTGAGTGAGTTTTTCATTTTGATTTTTTTTATCGCTTTAAACCTACAAATATAATATATTTAGTTTATTGATAAATTATGCATAGAAATGGTATAATTGCACTTATCAAGTGAACCCTCATAGTATAATTTTATTTCTGTTTTGTCATGAAAGAAGGAAAAAAATAGTCATTGGCCTTTGTTATGTGTAGTTGAAATGGTATAATTTTATTTCTATTAAGTAAATCTCCACAAATAAGAGAAATGAATTACCTATTTCCTAGAAGTCTTAAAAAATACACTTTCTCGTTTTATTTCATTCTTCTTAGGCTATACATGTAAATTTTAAGTATATTAAAATCTTTGTTCTATTGCAATATCTTTAAGTCATATTAACTTTTTTCCTAATAAATATCTTTTAGTCTTGTTATTAAGTGCAAAACTTTTATTCTATCTCAGATAATTGCAGTGAGACGAAAAAAATAAAGATATTATATAATGCAAGGCAAGAAGATAGAGTGAATTCGAAACAATAGGTTGGAAATCTCTCGATCATGAGATTTTTGTTTATAAATTTAGGTTTAATTTAATGTAAATTGAAGTTTGTATTTAATTAGTTAGGATATTTTTATACTTTAGATTTGAAGGATAATTTTCTTTGTATTTTAAATTAAAATTTTAAAATTATTGTAAAATATTCATATGTTTTGAGTTATATACTAATAATTGTGTTTAATTTTATTTTAATAATATTATAAATTATATAAAATTAAAGTAAATAAAATTAAAATATAATAGACATCATGTAAAAATCGATGTCTATTGGTGTGGAATGATGTCAATACTAGAAAAGACATCGGTGGAAAAACAATGTGTTTTGGTGCCAAACTGATGTCTTTTCTCAAATAGGCATCAATGAAAAATTGATATTTATTAGTACCTTGCAATGTCTTTAAGTGGATAGACATCAGTTATTAACTGATGTCTAATAGGTCATGATCGATATCTTTTCCTAGAATGACATCGATTTAAAGTCGATGCCTTTTGGTCCCATTCGATATCTATTCTTGGAAAGACATCAGTTGAATAGCGATGTCTTATGGGTGAAAGTAAGTGGACTATTGCATTGGACATATAAATAAATTATAAGACGCAATCAATTGATCAATCCAACAATCTCACACTTATACTAAAGACTATGCTATTATGTCCACTGCCATACATCTGATTACCACACCCACTAAACGACCATCGAAAGCTTACACCTTAAGGTCTTTGTAAAAGGATTTACTAGGTTATCATCCAATGCAATCTTGGTGACAACAACCTTCCCCTCATCATACGACTACTCATATAAGGTGGTACTTACTCTTAATGTGTTTAATTGTCTTTTGGACTCGTTATTCCTTCAAGTTTGCAACTGTACCATTATTATCACAATAAATTGTGATAACCTTGGGCAAACTCATAAAACACATCCAAGTATATCATGAAGTTTCTAGAGTCATACAGACACTTTGGCTGCCTAAGAGCTCCAATTCTTTATTTTTACATAGTGGAGACCGAAATATATTTCTATATAACACTCCTCCATATTATGACTCATCTTCCTAAAATTAAACACATAACCTTTGAGCTGGATTTACTGCAGTCCCTATCTTATTTGAAAAATCCGAATCTATGTAATCCACAGAAGTAATGAATCTGTCCGATAATGCCACATATAATTTATGGTCCTTTTCAGGTACATAAGTATATGTCTTACCACAGTTTAACATTTTTGTTTCGGGTTACCTTGATACCCATTGATCATGCCATCGGCAAAATAGATATCTATTCTCGTGCATAGCATTTCTTAGATTAAGCTTCCTTATTCGCTGAAGCATAAGGAACTGCCTTCATCTCCTTTATCTTCTTATGAGTCATAAGACACAATTTCCTTAGATAAAGTCACATGCTAAAACAATCAAGGATTGTATCATTACTTGAAACTTGTGATAAGCATAACATCCTATCTTGTGATCATCATGATCGCAAGGATATATTTTTCTCATCTTAAGTCCTTCATTTCAAACTACTTTATCAACCATACACATATGCCCGATAATACTCTTTTATTGTCTCCAATGAGCAATATAACATCTACGTTCAGTACAAGATATACTACCACGTTTCCGTCACTCTTTTCAATACATAAGACACATTCGCCCATTGAATAAATCCGTTTGACGGATTACCCCATTCAAACAGTTGTACTTTGAGATTAAAGTTTATACTCAAAATGCTCTTTGCCCTTTTCAATGAATCACTTTGTTGCTTCACATAGATGTTTTCCTTAAGACTTTCAATTAGGAAAGCTGTCTTGACATCTATTTACTATACCTCATAATTTAATATGAGCAGCAACAAAATAAAAGAATTCGGATCGACTTAAACTTAGGTACCGGTGAAAAAGGTTTCCTCATACTCGAACTCACCCTTCTTTCTGAATGTAACTTTACTCAACAAGCCTTGTTTCAAAGTATCACCTTAACGTCCTATCCTCTTTTATTTCGTAGAGCCACTTTCGATGGCTTTCACACCATTTCACGATTTTACAAGCACCAAGATCTAATTTAGAATCCATAGATTCTATTTCAGAAATTATTGCAACTTGCTAAGATACCACATTTCTATCTTGTAGTGCTTCGTCGTACCTGTTAGATTATATACTAAAAGTTTGGCTTTTGTATAAAATAATGTTTTAACAATTTATTTGAAGTGAGAACCATATGATCAAACTTTTTGTAAATTATAATTTATTTATATGTTTGTGCAAAAGTTCATTTACTTTATACTGTAAATAATATGTTGTGCGACAATACACAGATGATCATATTATAGGTTACCTTAAAAAGTATAAATAGATGCTCACAGTCGAGATAGACGAGTACTATCTATCGGGATGGTTATAGTGTGATTTGGTATTAGTTTGTCTTGACTATAAAATCACATTAGTGCACTTTATATGAATTGAACAGGACCACTTGAGATCATTCGACTTGTACTGTTTATATAGGAGAACTTTATCTCAGTTATTATGGATGTTCGTGCTCTTAATCCCTATACAATAACCTCGACACGTAAGGCAGTATGTATTTCTTTGATTCATCAATGGGTAAGATTTACATGTAATTAAATCAACAAACTCGGTGAGTTGGGAAGTAGTGATGTCTCTATGGTGTGCTGTTGATTATAAAAGGAATCCATGTCCTATTTAGGTTGATGATTTCTCCTTGAGGAGCTCATAAGGATTATCATGTAAATCTTGAAAGTAGATTAATTCTGGCATAATAATGAGGTTGAGTGATACTACTCTCGGGTGAGATATTAATTGATTTGAGTTGTCAGTAACTTAATTGATTAATGGACATTGTATATCTTAAACACGGGGAGACTGCCGGGCTAATAATAAAAAGGAGCCCATAACATAATTATGGAATTAGAACAATAGTGCAGTAATAATATTTTAGTGTACTGTATTATTATTATTGGACTTAAGTATAAGTTTTGGGCTAAACTTGGATACTTAAGCCCAATGGAGGCCCAACTGTAATTTCTCCTCCTGGTCCCTGTTGTAGCCCATATATAAGTCATCTCAACTTCCTAGAACCCTAATACCTGCGCCTATTTTGACATGAATAGAGGGTAAGGAGCAGGATCAGAATTGGAATTGGGAATATAGTAAAAGATCAAGAGGTTGTTCTCTGCAGTTGTTCTTCAACAACATACCCTGGTGAAAGGTAATGCGAACTTTGAAAATAATTTCTTCCACTATTTAAGTTTGCGTGGAACCCTAACAATTCATCCTAATGAAACGATTGAACGCCAATAATTGGTATCAGAGTTTCAGTTTTGTGGTGAATCATGACACGTTAGGCTAGGGTTTATACGCTATACGTGATTTAAATATCGTGTGGAATTGCATGAGAATTAGGATTAGGGTTTGATATATGTGAAAGTATGATTGGTGGAACTCTACGTGTGTCAATTACTTGTGCGATACCTATCCTTGTTTGTTGTTTGATGGCTACACGGTATAAAAACACTCGTGAAACCCTTTGTGTAATTGGCGACGCATGGTGGTTGGTGGGCTGAAAGCTCTGATGGGCCCGTATACGATTGCTAGCAAAAGCCCATGACGAATGTGGGCACTGTTGGACTGCTATCGTGCGGTAAGTGAACGACAACCACGGTTGCGAGTGACGGATAGAGAAATGGCAATGGGAGGTTGTCGGGGCTTAGCAGCGGGATTGATGGCTGAATATCCACGGCCAGGGACGGCCAGCCATGGTGTGGCTGGTGACCATTGGCTGCGCAACGTCGACTGATTACAATCCGCCATTAAGATCAACTTCAGGTTGTGAGCAGAGTCGGACATGTAAAGCGACATTCCTAGGCCAGTCGAATGAAGCTTCCAGGCGAGTCTACGATAGGTTCCGAGCGGGTCTCAGCTATTTTCATGCAATTCCATGATGGTTTCTGTCGAATCTGAAGTTGCTGCCAGTCGGGTCATATTATATTCGATCGGGTTTGAGGTAATTCTGCAGCGGCGTACCTGATGACGGCTGATGGGAGGCTTCCAATGTTCAACACCGGTGTGCCGAGTGTGTCAGAATGAAGTTCCAGGCGGGTTTGTCCTTTGGTCGATCGAGTCTCCATGGTGACCTGGTCGGGTCTCTCTTCTGGCCGATCGGGCCTGTCGGAATCTAAGCAGTTCCAGCGAGCATCATGCGCCTTCGACAGCCAGTTAGTGGGATGACCTGATGATATTGCTAGCATGATTCATGCTAGGAGAGCAATACAAGGCTCAGAGAATCACCAACAGCAGCAGCACGATCTCAAGATGTTGGCGCGCATGAAAGGCAAGTGTTGCCGGCATGACTGGCCTGATGACGGGACAAGTCGTGCTGGGGCAATGCTCCAAGCGACAGTGTGCGTTGACAACTCGGAAGGCAGAATGGTGTCGTGCAGGTGGCGAATTCTTGGGCAGCGTTGATAGGTTTTATTCATGCTAATGGGCTAGACAAATCGTGTAATTGTAACATATGGGATAGCCAGGCTCTTTTTTGTGATTCAACATTTTTTGTGTTTATTTCGTGATATATAACTAAATTAAATGTTTTATTTGACGATTATTTTTTTATATGTGAGCATGTTTTATGTGATTTAATTTTTTTAAATTACTTAAAATAGAAGCATGCTAGGATGTATATTTTATTATTAAATATTATATGCATGTCAAAAACCCTCGGTGTTTAAATAATTAAGTGGGAGAGGGGATTGGTAATTAATTCTCGCAGCCTCCATTATTGGTTCGTAAGTGATGTAAATAAACTTGCGTGTTGGCATAGACCTTCCTCTCAATCAGATGAGTTTATTCACGAATCACTGGTACAAACTTCTTTATGATGATTGTAGGAAGTTATCCGAGCGCATGTATAATTCTCCATCTGCAAGGCACACACACTTAGGCTACGGACTTGGGATCAAATAATGGTGTACACTTAGGTGTAAATAATAAGTATCCTCCCCATCGGAGTCACTACTGTTATTTTGTCATAAAGTTAGATTGACAAATGAAATTAATGAGTAAAACCTTCTCCTGTAAATGTTCGGGTTTGTATACGTCCACACTATCGTGGCATGCAGACTCACGGTGCTTAAGATATTGGTGAATTTTATTTTATATTATTTTTGAGAGAATCGATATAAATTAATAAATTCAAAGTGTTTGATCTGTTTATTTATTTATGATTCTCAGAATTTTCAAATGACACTCAACTCACTTTCTGTTATACTTAAAGAACATAAACTTACTGGCACTAATTATGTTGACTAGAAATGAAACATGGACATTATTTTAACTGTTGAAGATTATATCTTTGTACTCACTGAGATGTGTCCTACGGAACATACTGATGACTCTACTGAAGAGCAAAGAGTTGCTTATAATAGGTGGCTCAAAGCTGATAGGATGGATAAGTACTATATTTTGGCTTCTATGTTAAATGTGCTTCAGACTCAGCATCAAGTTATGAACACCGCCTATGATATGATGCATAATCTTAGAGAACCTTCGGGCACCAGAGTCGTTCTGCTAGGTTGAAGGGCATGTCTGTACTCATGAATACCAAAATGGCTGAGGGCACTTCCATAAGGGGATGTTTTTTCCGGATTTGAAACCCTAAATTGAAATTCAAATTCCACACCCAAATTTTAGAAATCACCCCTATATATAATTATATACATTCTCTCTCCTCAATTAATACACTTTCTCTCTTTATCTCTCCTCTCTCATCTACTTTCTTACATAAATTAATATATTTTTACACATTGATTTGACATAAAGTTAAAACCTACCCTATCAAAAACCCAAAACAAACACAACATTACTATTCATGATTTTCAAACTCCCCAAAACCCCAAAACAAACATCACCTAAGGGAACATCTCCTAAGGATGATAGGCCAACTCAATGAGTTGGAGATTCTTGGAGTTGAAATTGATGGGGAAACCCTAGTCGATATCATACTCCAAAGCTTTCCTAGGAGTTTTGAGTAGTTTCGCCTGAACTACAGTATGAACAAATATTTTTACACATTTGCGGAACTTCTGATAGAACTTGTAACAGTGTTAGAACTGTTTCGTAGAGCTCCTCAGGTTCATGTTGCTGAAAATGCTCCTCATCCTAGGCCAAAAGGCGGTAGGAATAAGAAAAAGCAAGGAAATTTAGCACCGGTGAACCAAGCGAATGCAAAGACTAGTGCAGTCAAGAAGCCTAAAGGCAAGTGCTTCAAATGCAAGCAGCCGGGACACTACAAGGCTGACTTCCCTTTTCTAAAAGGGAATAGAAACTGTGTCTTTTATACTAGTTGTTGAATCATTTTTAGCGGTTGTATCTGCTGATACCTGGTGTTTAGTGGTTCCATCAAACCCGACAGCTTAGTGATGTGGAGATTACAATATTCATGGGGAATGCTACAAGAGTAGCGGCTGTTGCAGTGGGAGACGTTTATTTATTTTTCAATAAGAATAAAACTCTTGTTTTGAGAAATTATCTTTATGTGCCTCATTTTAGAAAGAATTTAATTTCGGTTTCTAAATTATTTATGAATGGTTATTCTGTTTCTTTTAATGACAAGGTTGTTTTAAGGAAAAATAGAGTTTTTATTTGTGATTGTGCATTGATAGATAATTTGTATACTCTTAATCCAATTTCGCCCAAACATATCTTTGGCATCTAAGATTGGGTTATATTAACTTGAGTAGGATTCAAAGGTTGATAGCTAATTGACCTCTGAGTTCATTAGTAATGGAAAATTATCCAACTTCCAAATCCTGCTTGGAAGGAAAAATGGCCAAATGGCCTTTTAAGGCAAAAGGGTATAGAGCCAAGGATCCTTTGAAATTGGTTCATTATGATTTATGCGGTCCTATGTCTGTCCAGGCAAGAGGTGGTAATGAATACTTCGTCACTTTTATTGATGATTATTCTAGATGCGAATATATTTATTTGATGCACCACAAGTCTGAGTGCTTTGATAAATTCAAAGAGTACAAGGCTGATGTGGAAAAGCAACTTGGAAAATATATCAAGACACTACGATCTGTTTGTGGTGGCGAATACCTCTTGGTAGAGTTTACTAATTATTTATCAGAGGAAGGGATAGAATCCTAATTGTCTACACCGGGCACACCCCAATAGAATGGTGTAGCGGAAAGAAAGAATATGACTCTTATGAAAATTGTAAGATCAATGATTAGTTATTCGGAATTACTAAATTCGTTCTGGGACATGCCTTGGAAATGACTTACATTTTAAACTTAGTACCTTCTAAGTCGGTAGCCTCCACACCCACAGAACTGTGCACAGGGCGTAAGCCTTATCTTAAACATGTTTAGATTTGGGGTGCCCCGGCACATGTGTTAAAGACAGATGCTGATAAGTTAGAATCACGTACTGAAGTTTGTCTATTTATAGGATATCCTAGAGGAACGAAAAGTGGTTTGTTTTATAATCAAAAAGACCAAAAGGTGATCGTTAGCATGAACGCTAGATTTTTTGGAGAGGATTATATTATGAATCACAAACCCATGAGTAAATTGTTCTAGAAGAAGTAAGAGGAGAAATACCAAACATAATACCAACTGTGCAAGAGGATATACCACAGGACACTGCACCGTGTGTCACACCAGATACACAATTGTCTGCTGAGCCTCGTCGTAGTGGGAGAGTTATGAGACAACCCAAGAGATTCATGGGATTGGGAGTGTCATCCGACTTGGTCCTTGGTGAACATGAAATCGACCATGGAATTTCAATAAGGCACTGTATGATAAAGATGCTCAATCATGGCAAAAGGCAATGAAATCTGAAATAGAATCCATGTATTCTAATCAAATCTGGGATCTTGTAGAACCACCCAATGGTGTAAAAGCTATTGGATGTAAGTGGGTCTATAAAAGAAAAAGAGAATCTGACGGTAAGGTGTAAAGCAAGGATTGTTGCTAAAGGATATACTCAGAAAGAAGGAATCGATTATGAAGACCTTCTCGCCTGTGGCCATGCTTAAGTCAATCTAGGTTCTTTTGTCTATTGCTGCTCATATGGATTATGAGGTATGGCCAACGGATGTCAAGACAGCTTTCCTAAATGGAAGTCTTGAGGAAAATATCTATATGATGCAACCAGAGGGATTCATTGCAAGGGCGAAGAGCATCTTGTGTGTAAGCTTAATAGGTCCATTTATGGATTAAAACAAGCTTCAAGATCATGGAACATCTGTTTTGATGAAGTAATCTAGTCATATGAATTTATTCAATGTCCGGATGAATAATGTGTGTAAAAGAAGTATGACGGAAACGTAGTGGTATTTCTTATACTCTACGTGGATGATATCCTTTTTCCTTCATCATAATGTTTATTTCCTTCATCATGATATATATTTCCTTCACGAAGATGATCATTTCCTACGTCATTATGGTCATTTCTTAATCATGATGATCATTTTTTCATCTTAATGCATATTTCCTTCATCATGATGCTCATTTCCTACAAAATTATACGTATTTCCTTCATCATGATGACCATTTATTTCATCGTGATGCTCATTTCCTATGTCATTATGATCATTTTCTTCATCATGATGCATGTCTTCTTCATCATGATGCTAATATACTTCATCATGATGCATATTTACTTCATCATGGTACTAATTTCCTACATAGTAAGCTCATTTCATTCATAATGATGCATATTTCCTTCATCATGATGCTCATTTTCTACATCATGATGCATATTTCCTTTATCATTATGCTCATTTCCATCATCATGATACAGATTTCTTCATAACGATGCTCATTTTCATCATCATGATGGATGAATCCTTCATCATGATGCGCATTTCGTTCATCAATATGTGTATTTCCTACATCATTTTGCTCATTTCTCTTATCATGATGATTAATTTCGACATCATTATGGTCATTTCCTTCATCATTTCATTCATCACGATGCATATTTCCTTCATAGTGATGCTCATTTCCTACATGATGATGCTTATTTCTTTCATCATGATGCATATTTCATTCATCAAGATACCCATTTCCTTCATCATGATGTATATTTTCTTCTTCATGATGATCATTTCCTACGTCATTATGGTCATTTCCTTAGTCATGATGCTCATTTCATTCATCATATTGCATATATCCATCAACATGATGATCATTTCCTTCATTGTGATGCTCAATTCCTACATCATTATGCTCATTTCCTTCATCATGATGCTCATTTCAAACATCATGATGCTCATTTCATTCATCATGATGGATATTTCTTTCATCATGATGCTCATTTCCTACATCATGGTTCATATTTCCTTCAGCATTATGCTCATTTCCAACATCATGATGATTATTTCCTTCATCAATATGCAAATTTTCTTTATCATGATACTCATTTCCTACATCTTGATGCTCATTTCCATTATCATGATGATCAATTTCGATGTCGTTATGGTCATTTCCTTCATAATGATGCTCATTCCTACATCATGATGCATGTTTCCTTCATCATGATGCTCATTTCCTACATCATGAAACTCATTTCATTCATCATGATGCTTATTTCCTACTCACGATACGAGCATCATCATGATTCTAATTTCCATCATCATGATGCATATTTTCTTCTTCATGATGCTCATTTCTTACATCATGATGCTTATTTCCAATATCAAGATGCATAAATCTTTCATCATGATGCTTATTTCCTTCATCATGATGCTTATTTCCATCATCATAATGCTTGTTTCCTTCTTCATGGGCTTATTTCCTACATATTCATTTTCTTCATCATGATGCATATTTCCCTTCACCATGATACTCATTTCCTACATCACGATGCATATTTCCATCATCATGATGGTCATTTCCTCATCATGATGCTCATTTCTTTCATCATGATGAATATTTCCACTTATCACGATGCTCATTCCTTAATCATGACGCATATTTCCTATATCATGATGCTCATTTCCTTCATCTTGATGATCATTTCCAACGACATTATGGTCATTTCCTTCATTATGATGCTCATTTACTTTAACATTATGCGTATTTCCTTCATCATAATGCTTTTTTCCTACATTATGATACTCATTTCCTTCATCATGTTGCTTGTTTCTTTCATCATAATGCGTATCCCGTCATCATGATGCTTTCTTCATTCCTTAGAATGCATATTTACTTTATCATGATTGCTCATTTCCTACATCATGATGCATATTTCCATCATCATGTTGCTCATTTCTGTCATTTTGATGATCATTCCCCTCATCATGATGCTCATTTTCTTCATCATGATACATATTTTCATCATCATGATACACATTTCCTACATCATTATGCTCATTTCTTTAATCATGATGCATATTTCATTCATCATGATGTTAATTTCCTACATCATTGTGGTCATTTCCTTCATCATGATACTAATTTCCTTCACCATGATGCGTTATTCCATCATAATAATGTTCATTTCCTACAGTTTTATGCTCATGTCCTTCATCATGATACATGTTTCTATCATCATAATGCTAATTTTCTACATCATGATGCTCATTTTGTTCATCATGATACATATTTCCTTATTCATAATGCTCATTTTCTACTTCGCGGTGCATATTTCCGTCATAATTATTCTCATTTCTTTTTATCATGATGCTCATTTCCTTCATCATGATGCATATTTCCTTTATAACAATGCTCTTATCTACATCATGATGCTCATTCCCCACATGATGATACTCATTTCCATCATCATGATAATCATTTCCTTCATCATTTGCTCATTTTCAGTATCGTGATGCTCATTTCCTTCATCATGATGCGTATTTCCATTATCATGATGCTTATTTCCTATATCATAATTCTCATTTCTTTATCATGATGCTCATTTCTATCATCGTGATTCTCATTTTCATCATTATGATGCACAATTCCTTCATCGTCATGCTCATTTCCATAATAAAGTTGCATATGTCCTTCATCATGATTACCATTTCCTACATCATTATGCTCATTTCCTTCATCACGATGCATATTTACTTCATCATGATACTCATTTCATTCATCATGATGCTCATTTCCATCATCCTGATGCTCATTTCCATCATCATGATGTATATTTCATTCATAAAGATTCTCTTTCCTACATCATGATGCTTATTACCTTAATCATGTTGCTCAATTCCTTCATCATGATGCATATTTTCTTTATCAAGATGCTTATTGTCTTCATCATGATGCTCATTTCCATCATCATGATGCAAAAATTCTTTATCATGATGCTTATTTTCTTCATCATGATGCTCATTTCCTTTATCATGATGCTTATTTTCATCATCATGATGCATAAATCCTTCATCATGATGCTTATTTCCTACATAATGGTGCTCATTTCCTTTACCATGATGCGTATTTCCTTCATAATGATGCTCCTTTCCTATATCATGATGCTCATTTTCTTCATCATGATGTATATTTCCTTCATCATGATGATCATTTCCTATGTCATTATGGTCATCTCTTTTATCATGATGCTCATTTCATTCATCATGATGCTAATTTCCGACATCATGATAATATTTCCTTCAGCATGATGCATATTTTCTTCATCATGAAGCTCATTTCCTTCATCATGGTGCTTATTTCCATCATCATCATAAATTAATCCCTTACCAATATGCTTATTTCCTTCATCATGATAAAGAAATCCTTCATCATGATGCGAATTTCCATCATCATGATGCTCATTTCCTACATCAATATGCTTATTTCTTTCATCATGATGCATGTTTTCTTCATTATGATGCTCTTTTCCATCATCAAGATGCTAATTTCATTCATTACGATGTGTATTTCCTTCATCATGATACTAATTTCCTACATCACTATACTCATTTAATTCATCATGAAGCATATATCCTTCATCATGATGCTAATTTTCTACATCATGCTACATATTACCTTCATCATTACGCTTATTTCCAACATCATGATGCAAATTTTCTTCATTTTGATGCTCATTTCCATCATCATGATGCATAAACACTTCATCATGATGGTTAATTTCGTTCATCATTATGCGTATTTCCTTTATCATGATACACATTTCCTACATCATGATGCTTATTTCCTTCATCATACATATTTCCTTAATCATGATGCTTCATGATGGTCATTTCCTCATCATGATACTCATTTCTTTCTTCATGATGCATATTTCCTTTATCACGATGCTCATTCCTTCGTCATGACGCATATTCCCTTTATCATGATGCTTATTTCTTTCATCTTGATGATCATTCCCTTTATCATTATGATCATTTTCTTCATTATGATGCTCATTTCCTTCAACATTATGCGTATTTCCTTCATCATGATACAGAAATCCTTCATCCTAATGCGAATTTTTGTCATCATAATGCATGTTTCATTCAACATGATGCTCATTTTCTTTGTCATGATCCATATTTTCCTTCTGCATGATGCACATTTCCTACGTCAAGATGAATATTTCCATCATAATGATGCTCATTTCCTTTATCATGATACTCATTTCCTACATCACGATTCCTATTTACATCTTCATGATGCTCATTTCCTTCATCATGATGCTAATTTTGTTCATCTTGATGACCATTTCCTTTATCAGTATGGTTATTTCCTTCACTATGATGCTAATTTCCTTCATCATTATCCGTATTTCCTTCATCATGATGCTTATTTCCTACACTATGATGCTCATTTCCTTGATGTATGTTTCTTTCATCACAATGCATATTTCCTTCATCATGATGCCCAATTCCTTCATCATGATGCTCATTTCCCTCATCATGATTCATATTTCCTTTATCATGATGCTCATTTCCTTCATCATAATGTTTATTTCCTTCATCATGATATATATTTCCTTCAAGAAGATGATCATTTCCTACGTCACTATGGTCATTTCTTAATCATGATGCTCGTTTCCTTCATCTTAATGCATATTTCCTTCATCATGATGCTCATTTCCTACAAATTATACTTATTTCCTTCATCATGATGACCATTTGTTTCATTGTGATGCTCATTTCCTATGACATTATGATCATTTCCTTCATCATGATGCATGTCTTCTTCATCATGATGCTAATATACTTCATCATGATGCGTATTTACTTCATCATGATACTCATTCCCTACATAGTAAGCTCATTTCATTCATAATGATGAATATTTCCTTCATCATTATGCTCATTTTCTACATCATGATGCATATTTCCTTTATCATTATGATCATTTCCATCATCATGATACATATTTCTTCATATTGATGCTCATTTTCATCATCATGATGGATGAATCCTTCATCATGATGCTCATTTCGTTCATCAATATGCGTATTTCCTACATCATTTTGCTCATTTGCCATATCATGATGATTAATTCCTACGTCATTATGGTCATTTCCTTCATCATGATGCTCATTTCATTCATCAGGATGCATATTTCCTTCATAGTGATGCTCATTTTATACATGATGATGCTTATTTCTTTCATCATGATGCATATTTCATTCATCAAGATACTCATTCCCTTCATCATGATGTATATTTCCTTCTACATGATGATAATTTCCTACGTCATTATGGTCATTTCCTTAGTCATGATGCTCATTTCATTCATCATTTTGCATATATCCATCAACATGATGATCATTTCCTTCATTGTGATGCTCAATTCCAACATCATTACGCTCATTTCCTTCATCATGATGCTCATTTCAAACATCATGATGCTCATTTCATTCATCATGATGGATATTTCCTTTATCATGATGCTCATTTCCTACATCATGGTTCATATTTCCTTCAACATTATGCTCATTTCCAACATCATGATGATCATTTCCTTCATCAATATGCAAATTTTCTTTATCATGATACTCATTTCCTACATCTTGATGCTCATTTCTATTATCATGATGATCAATTTCGATGTCATTATGGTCATTTCCTTCATAATGATGCTCATTTCCTACACCATGATGCATGTTTCCTTCCATGATGCTCATTTCCTACATCATGAAACTCATTTCATTCATCATGATGCTTATTTCCTACATCACGATACAAACATCATTATGATGCATATATTCTTCTTCATGATGCTCATTTCCTACATCATGATGCTTATTTCCAATATCAAGATGCATAAATATTTCATAGTGATGCTTATTAACTTCATCATAATGCTCATTTCCATCATCATAATGCTTGTTTCCTTCTTCATTGGTCTTATTTCCTACATCATTCATTTCCTTCATCATGACGCATATTTCCCTTCACCATGATGCTCATTTCCTACATCACGATGCATATTTCCATCATCATGGTGGTCATTTCCTCATCATGATGCTCATTTCTTTCATCATGATGCATATTTTCGTTTATCATGATGCTCATTTCTTTCATCATGATGCATATTTCCTATATCATGATGCTTATTTTCTTCATCTTGATGATCATTCCCGACATCATTATGGTCATTTCCTTCATTATGATGCTCATTTCCTTCAACATTATGCGTATTTCCTTCATCATAATGGTTTTTCCTGCATTATGATACTCATTTCCTTCATCATGTTGCTTGTTTCTTTCATCATAATGCGTATCTCATCATCATGATGCTTTCTTCATTCCTTATAATGCATATTTCCTTTATCATGATTGCTCATTTCCTACATTATGATGCATATTTCCACCATCATGTTGCTCATTTCTGTCATTTTGATGATCATTCCCCTCATCATGATGCTTATTTTCTTCATCATGATACATATTTTCGTCATCATGATACACATTTCCTACATCATTATGCTCATTTCTTTATTCATGATGCATATTGTTGGATTGTATACTAAAAGTCTAGCTTTTTGTATGAACAATATTATAACAATTAATTTGAAATGAGAATCATATGATCAAATGATTGCATCTTATAATTTATTTATATGTTCGATGCAATAGTCCACTTACTTTATATTGTAGATAATATGTTGTGCGACAACACGCGGAAGATCATATTATCGGTTTCCTTATAAAGTATAAACAGATGCTCACAACTGAGATAGACGGGGACTCTCTATCGGGATGGTTGTAGTGTGGTTTGGTATTAGCTTGTCTTGGCTATAGAATCACATTAGTACACTTGTGTGTATTGAGCAGGACCGCTTGAGATCGTTCGACTTATACTGACTTATAGGAGAACTTGATCTCAGTTATTATGGAAGTTCGTGCTCTTAATCCCTATACAATAACCTCGACACGTAGGGCAGTATGTATTTCTTTGATTCATCAATGGGTGAGATTTACATGTAATTAAATCAACAAACTCGATGAGTTGGGAAGTAGTGCTGTCTCTATGGTGTGCTGTTGATTGTAGAAGGAATCCGTGTCCGTCATAGGTTGATGATGTCCCCTTGAGGAGCTCATAAGGATTATCATGTAAACCCTACAGGTGGAATTTATTCCGGCATGATAATGAGGTTGAGTGGTACTACTCTTGGATGAGATATTAATTAATTGAGTTGTCAGTAACTTAAATTAATTAATGGACATTGTATATCTTAAACATGGGGAGATTAACGAGCTTATAATAAGAAGGAGCCCAAAACGTAATTTTGGGATTGGTACGGTAGTGCAGTAATAATATTTTAGTGGAATATATTATTATTATTGGACTTAAGTATAAGCTTTGGGCTAAGCTTGGATACTTAAGCCCAATGGAGGCCCAACCCAATTTCTCCTCCTGGTCCCTGCTGTAGCCCATGTATATAAGTCACCTCAGTTTGTTCTAAACCTAACTTTGCGCCTAACATACGAGAGAATCAGAGTGAACAGCAGATTGAGTAGGTCTCGTAGATCGTCGCCCACACGACGTCGAGATCGGACTTGGGACATACAGCAGAAGACCGGAAGGTCGTTTGCTGCTGCAGTTCGTTATGTTCAAAAATTCATATAAAATTTTACAGTTCTTCGATTTTGATGTATTATATACTGATGGAAAGCCGTCGAAGAGGAATCGTCTGAGCACAAAGATCACTTAATTCCGACATCAGAAGAGGAACTTATGGCTATTCTCGTGGGATTGCGCAGACTGCCAGCGAGAATTCAACCTCTACATCAACCCTTGGTGAAAGGTAATGCGTTTCATGTTTACTTGCTTCCCCTGCTTGTTAGAAATACATGGAACCCTAACGGGTCACGTTAACCAAACGATCGAGTGCCAACAATTGGTATCAGAGCTTCGGTTTCGTGGTGAAGCGTGACACGTTAGGCTAGGGTTTATGTGATTAATTTTTCGGAATTAGGATCACATGTTTAGGGTTTTTGTTTTATTGCGCAAACCATGAATATCTCTATGTGATATATACCCTGTATCATATCTATTCGTCCATGGTTGTGTGTGAGAGGATTCGACGAAAACTGTTCGTCAATTTCACATGCAAGGAAGAAAAAGAGGGCAAAAATTGAATCACGTTTTTGAGAGAAAATCCAGCGCAGTGATATTGCAGAGGCAATAACCGGAGTTTCAACGGTCGGATTGAGCTGTAATTTGGTCAGCACGTTCAGATCTTGTGGATGTACATTCTGAACGGTGGAGATCGAATGTGGAGCTTTTTCTTGCTGGGATTACGCTGAAAACAGAAGCAGATATTTGGGCGATTCTGTTTTGCGCAGTCGGGGGAAAAGAGCCGTTTCTATCAAACTATCCGTTGGATCGGGCTGTAATTTGGTCAGAACGTTCATACCTTGTGTATGTAAATTCTGAACGGTGGAGATCGAATTTGGAGCTTGTTCTTGCTGGGATTACGCTGAAAACAGAAGCAGATCTTTGGGCGATTCTGTTTTGCGCAGTCGAGGGAAAAGAGCCGTTTCTCACAAACTAACCGTGAGATCGAGCTGTAATTTGGTCAGCACGTTCAGACCTTATGGATGTACATTCTGAACGGTAGAGATCGATTTTGGTGCTTTTTCTTGCTGGGATTACGCTGAAAACAGAAGCAGATATTTGGGCGATTCTGTTATGCGCAGTCGGGGGAAAAGAGCCGTTTTTATCAAACTATCTGTTGGATCGGGCTGTAATTTGGTCAGAACGTTCATACCTTGTGTATGTAAATTCTGAACGGTGAAGATCGAATTTCGAGCTTGTTCTTGCTGGGATTACGCTAAAAACAGAAGCAGATCTTTGGGCGATTCTGTTTTGCGCAGTCGAGGGAAAAGAGCCGTTTCTCACAAAATAACCGTTGGATCGACCTGTAATTTGCACAACATGTTCAGGACTTACAGTAATAGATTCTGGACGGTGGAGATTGGATTCTGAGAGTTTTGCAGTTTCGAACTACGAACGACAGTTGGTGTAGTTTGGTGTTGCGCGTTGGGCTGAACTTGGTTTCATGCAAGTAGGCCCTTGGACGAGCGACAGTCCGGGCGAGGGGAGCTCGTCAAGGCACTTGGAGCGCTCCCTGACACGATTGGCGGTGGGATATGGCGATGGACGTCTTGGGGCACAAGCAATCCTGCTTGTTGCGTAAGGCATCGATTCCACAGTAGGAGTGTCGGACAAGACATTAAAATTTAGAGGCGTTTTTATTCCTAATATATATAACTGTCATAATTGATTTAATTGTCTATTATTGTTATATATATATGGATGCCTGATCTCTATGATTTATTGTCTTATATAGAAGCATGCTAGATTGCGTATTATATTTGGTATATTATATGCATGTATTGCTAGAGTGTTGGATAAGACATCCAATTTTAGGAAAACTAATTCCTAATATATAACTGCCATAATAGATTGTATATTATTGTTATATATGGATGTCGAATTAATTCCTAATATATGACTGCTATAATTGATTTAATAATCTATTATTGTCATATATGGATGTCGAATTAATTCCTAATATATAACTGCTATAATTAATTATCTATTATTGTTATATATGGATGTTGAATTAATTCCTAATATATAACTGACATAATTGATTTAATTATCTATTATTGTTGTATATGGTTGCTCGTCGATATCGATGATTTCGATAATCTAGAAGATATCGACGATCGATATCGATAGTTTTGGAATGTTGATAATCTTGATATTTTTCGAATATTTGATAATCTAATCGATATCGATGATTTTGATAATCTGGACGACATCGACGGTCGATATCGATGGTTTCGAAAATTGGAAAATCTGGAAATTTCAAAATTTTGATAGTGTGGAAGTCTTTGCTGATATTCGTGCCTGATGGCGAACAATCGAATTCGCTGATATATAACTGTTAATGATTGATTTAATTATTAATTATTGTTATATATGTATGCATGACTCTCTGGGATTTACTGCCTCATGTGCCGTGATAGGAGCATGCTAGAATTGCGTATTTTATTTTATGAATATTATATGCATGTAAAAACCCTCAGTTTTAAATAACTAAGTGGGAGAGGGGATTGGTAATTAATTCCCATGGCCTCCATTATTGGTTTGTTAGCAATGTGAATAAACTTGCGCGTCGGCATTAGAGCCTTCCTCCCCATCGGATGAGTTTATTCATGGATATTGCTGGAACAGGCTTCTTTAAAATTATGTTTGTAATGTGATGCACATGAACTTGCGCGTTGGCTTAGACCTTCCTCCCTATCAGATGAGTTCATGTGCGGATCACTGTACAGACTTATAATTGATGACTGTAGGAAGTTATCCGAGCGCGTGTGTACTTCTCCATCTGTAAGGCACATAAGCTTGGGCCGCGGACTTGGGGTCAAATAATGGTGTACACTTAGATGTGAATAATAAGTATCCTCCCCATCGGAGTCACTGCTTTTATTTGCATGGCTAAAGAGGAACCGACTATTAATTATTTTGTCATGAGGTTAGGTTGACAAATGAAATTAATGGGTAAAACCTTCTCTTGTAAATGTTCGGGTTTGTAAACGTCCACACTATCGTGGCTTGCAGACTCACGGTGCTTGAGATGTCGGTGAATTTTAATTTTATATTATTTTGAGGGAATCAATATAAAAGGATAAAATTCGAAGATTTGATCGGTGTATTTATTTATGATTCTCTGTAATTTCAAATGGTTTTATCTCGCTTATTGTTGACTAAAAGAAATTATATTTACTGGTCCAAAATTAGATGATTAGAAAAGAATCTTGGTTTTGAATTTTACTGCTTAAGAAAATACATGTGTGTTCTCACAATGGACGTCTCATGATGCCTATTAAAGTCTCTAGTGAAGAGATGAGAGGTTCATAGAAATATGATGGTCTCATGTAACTCTTCGGATACTTGAGTAAGTTAAAAGGCAGAAGATCATGATTTAATTTGATGAATGAATTGGGAAAGCATGGAGTATAAATTGAAGGGAAACCTAGATCAATTTAATTCTTTGTGAATTGCCTAGATGTTTTTGAGTAAGTTCCACCTGAATTACAATAGGATGTATATGGTGGAAAACTTCTGGCAAAACATGTGGCAAAGGAAAGCCATTTTCATCATAATGTGAACAAGTTTTATATCTTATTCACTAGTTGTTTAAAACATGATTAGTGATGGCATTTACTGACACGAAGTGTGTAGATACTGGAATCACTAAATGTTTATTACTAAGTGAGGATAAGATTGTTATGACATGGGTAAAACTACAAGAGTAGTGGCTATTGCAGTAGGAGTTGTTTATTTATCTTACGATATGAATAAACGTTTGATTTTATGAAATTGTCTTTACGTACATTTTCATAGAAAGAATTTGATTTCGGTTTCTATGCATTAATAGATGGATACTCAATTTCATTTAAATGACATGGTCATTAAAATGAATGATAGAGTTGTAATCTGTTATGGTACGTTGGTGAACAATTTGTACACTCTTAAATCATGTTTATTCCCTGGATGCGACAAATAGTAATTAATAATGAGTCTTCTAATCTAGTAAGAGAAAGGTACCTTCGGAAATGAATTTCCCACCTTAATGGTGTGACGAATAGAAGGAATAGCACTCTTATGGTAGTGATTAGATAGATGATGAATTATTTGGAATTACTAAATTCATTTTATGGATATGCCCTAGGAACAGTAATTCGTAAGAATGTTTATCTGTTTGTGGGATATCCTAGAAAAATGAAGGATGATTTATTTAGTCCACAAGATCGAAGAGTGATTGTTAACATAAACACTAGATTTTTGGAAAATGACTATGTAATAAATCAAATACCCATGTATAAGTTGTTCTAAAGGAAGTGAGAGAAAAACACGAAGTATTAGTACCAAGTGTACAAGAGGATATACCACAAGGTAAACTGCGACGCGTGTCACATCTGATATACAATTGCGTGTAGTGTCTTCTCGTAGTGGGAAGGTTGTTCTAACACCTGATAGATATATGTTTTGGGAGAGTCGTGAGGCTTGGTCCCTAGTAAACATGGAGTTAACCCACGGATACGACGAAGCACTACAAGTTAGAAATGCCTAAATCTTAACAAATTGCAATAAATGTTGAAATAGAATCAATAGATTCTAAATAAGATCTGGATGATTGTAGAACCACGGATGGTGTGAAAACCATTGGAAGTGGTCATACAAAATAAAAGAGGATCATACGGTAAGGTGAAAACCTTATAAGTAAAGCTTGTTGGGAAAAGGTATACTCAGAAAGAAAGGGTTCGATTATGAGAAAACCTGTTCGCCAGTAGCTATGCTTATGTTGATCCGGACTCTTTTATCTGTTGCTACTCATATGAAATATGAGGGATAGCAAATAGATGTCGAGACAGCTTTCCTGATTGGAAGTCTTAAGGGAAACATCTATGTGAAGCAACCAGAGTGATTCATTGCAAAGAGCTAAGAGCATTGTAATAGTGAGCTTAAAAGTGTCCATTAATGGACTAAAACAAGCTTCAAGATCATGAAACATCCGTTTTGATGAGGTAATCTAGTGACATGGATCTAATCAATGAGCGGATGTGTCTTGTGTATTGAAAAGAGTGATGGAAACGTGGTGGTATTACTTGTACTATACATAGATATTATCTTGCTCATTGGAGACAATGAAAGAGTATTATCGGGCGTATGGGGTATGGTTAATAAAGCGGTATAAGATGAAGGACTTAAGAGGAGCAAAAATATCCTTTTGATCACGGTAATACGGATCACAAGAAAGGATGTTATGCTTATCTCAAGCTTCATGAAATGATACAATCCTTACTCGTTTTAGCATGTGACTTTATCTAAGGAAATGTGTCTTGAGACACAAAAGGAAGATAAAGGAGATGAAAGCAGTTCCTTATGCTTCGATAAATGAGGAAGCCTAATCTAAGGAATGCTATACATGAGTATGGATATCTGTTTTGCTAAATGCATGAACAGTGGGTATCCGACGTAACCTGGAACAAGAATGATGAGCTGTGGTAAGACATATATGAAGTGCCTGAGAAGGAGTGGAAATTATATGTAAGCTTACTGGACAGATTCACTGCTTCTTGTGGATTACGTAGATTCAGATTTTTTAGTCAGATTGGACGACAGTAAATCCACCTCAAGGTTATGTGTTTAATTTTAGGAAGTTGAGTCATAATGTGGAGGAGTGTTATATAGAAATGTATTTTAGACTTCGGACTCCATATGGAAAGATGATAAATTGGAGCCTATGAGGCAACCAATATATCTGTATGACTCTAGAAACTTCATGATGGACTTTGATGTGATTCTAAGTTTGCCCAAGGTTATCACAATTTATATTGATGATATTGGTGCAGTTGCAAACTTGAAGGAATCACAAGTTCATAAGGCAATTAAACACATGGAGCGCAAGTACCACCTGTTACGAGAAATCGTATGATGAGGGGAAGGTTGTTGTTGCCTAGATTGCATCGGATGATGACCTAGTAAATCCATTTACAAGGACATTCAGGCGAGAGCTTTTAATGGTCGTGTAGTGGGAGTGGGAATCAGATGTATGGCAGAAGACATGACAGCATAGTCTTTTAGTATAAGTGGGAGATTGTTGGATTGTATACTAAAAGTCTAGCTTTTTGTATGAACAATATTATAACAATTAATTTGAAATGAGAATCATATGATCAAATGATTGCATCTTATAATTTATTTATATGTTCGATGCAATAGTCCACTTACTTTATATTGTAGATAATATGTTGTGCGACAACACGCTGAAGATCATATTATCGGTTTCCTTATAAAGTATAAACAGATGCTCACAACTGAGATAGACGGGGACTCTCTATCGGGATGGTTGTAGTGTGGTTTGGTATTAGCTTGTCTTGGCTATAGAATCACATTAGTGCACTTGTGTGTATTGAGCAGGACCGCTTGAGATCGTTCGACTTATACTGACTTATAGGAGAACTTGATCTCAGTTATTATGGAAGTTCGTGCTCTTAATCCCTATACAATAACCTCGACACGTAGGGCAGTATGTATTTCTTTGATTCATCAATGGGTGAGATTTACATGTAATTAAATCAACAAACTCGATGAGTTGGGAAGTAGTGTTGTCTCTATGGTGTGCTGTTGATTGTAGAAGGAATCCGTGTCCGTCATAGGTTGATGATGTCCCCTTGAGGAGCTCATAAGGATTATCATGTAAACCCTGCAGGTGGAATTTATTCCGGCATGATAATGAGGTTGAGTGGTACTACTCTTGGATGAGATATTAATTAATTGAGTTGTCAGTAACTTAAATTAATTAATGGACATTGTATATCTTAAACATGGGGAGACTAACGGGCTCATAATAAGAAGGAGCCCAAAACGTAATTTTGGGATTGGTACGGTAGTGCAGTAATAATATTTTAGTGGAATATATTATTATTATTGGACTTAAGTATAAGCTTTGGGCTAAGCTTGGATACTTAAGCCCAATGGAGGCCCAACTCAATTTCTCCTCCTGGTCCCTGCTGTAGCCCATGTATATAAGTCACCTCAGTTTGTTCTAAACCTAACTCTGCGCCTAACATACGAGAGAATCAGAGTGAACAGCAGATTGAGTAGGTCTCGTAGATCGTCGCCCACACGACGTCGAGATCGGACTTGGGACATACAGCAGAAGACCGGAAGGTCGTTTGCTGCTGCAGTTCGTTATGTTCCAAAATTCATATAAAATCGTACAGTTCTTCGATTTTGATGTATTATATACTGATGGAAAGCCGTCGAAGAGAGAATCGTCTGAGCACAAAGATCACTTAATTCCGACATCAGAAGAGGAACTTATGGCTATTCTCGTGGGACTGCGCAGACTGCCAGCGAGAATTCAACCTCTACATCAACCCTTGGTGAAAGGTAATGCGTTTCATGTTTACTTGCTTCCGCTGCTTGTTAGAAATACATGGAACCCTAACGGGTCACGTTAACCAAACGATCGAGTGCCAACACATATTTCATTCATCATGATGTTAATTTCTTACATCATTATGGTCATTTCCTTCATCATGATACTAATTTTCTTCACCATGACGCGTTGTTCCATCATAATAATGCTCATTTCCTACAGTTTTATGCTCATGTCATTCATCCTGATACATGTTTCTATCATTATAATGCTAATTTCTTACATCATGATGCTCATTTCGTTCATCATGATACATATTTCCTTATTCATGATGCTCATTTTCTACTTCGCGGTGCATATTTCCGTCATAATGATTCTAATTTCTTTTTATCATGATGCTCATTTCCTTCATCATAATGCATATTTCCTTTATAACGATGCTCTTATCTACATCATGATGCTCATTCCCCACATGATGATACTCATTTCCATCATCGTGATGATCATTTCCTTTGTCATTTACTCATTTTCACTATCGTGATGCTCATTTCCTTCATCATGATGCATATTTCCTTTATCATGATGCTTATTTCCTATATCATAATGCTCATTTTCTTCATCATGATGCTCATTTCTATCATCATGATTCACATTTTCATCATAATTCCTTCATCGTGATGCTCATTTCCATAATAAAGATGCATATGTCCTTCGTCATGATTCCAATTTCCTATATCATTATGCTCATTTCCTTCATCACGATGCATATTTACATCATCATGATACTCATTTTATTCATCATGATGCTCATTTCCGTCATACTGATGCTCATTTCGGTCATCATGATGTATTTTTCATTCATAACGATTCTCTTTCCTACATCATGATGCTTATTTCATTAATCATGTTGCTCATTTCCTTCATCATCATTCATATTTTCTTCATCAAGATGCTTATTTCCTTCATCATGATGCTCATTTCCATCATCATGATGCAAAAATTCTTTGTCATGATGCTTATTTTCTTCATCATGATGTTCATTTCCTTCATATTAATGCTTATTTCCATCATCATGATGCATAAATCCTTCATCATGATGCTCATTTCCATCATCATGATGCATAAATCCTTCATCATGTTACTCATTTCCTTCATCATGATGCTTATTTTCTTCATCACGATGCATGTTTCCTTCATCGTGATGCTAATTTCCTACATCATGATGCTCATTTCCTTCATCATTATGCTCATTTCCTTCATCATGATGATCATTTCCTATGTCATTATGGTCATTTACTTAATCATTATGCCCTTTTCATTCATCGTGATGTATATTTCCTTTAACATGATGCTCATTTCCTACATCATTATACATATTTCTTTCCTCATGATGCTCATTTCCATCATCATGATGTATGTTTCCGTCATCATGATGCTAATTTCCTATATCATGATGCTCATTTCCTTCATCATTATGCTCATTTCCTTCATCATGATGATCATTTCCTATGTCATTATGGTCATTCACTTAATCATTATGCCCTTTTCATTCATAGTGATGCATATTTCCTTTAACATGGTGCTCATTTCCTACATCATTATACATATTTATCTCTTCGTAATGCTCATTTCCATCATCATGATGATTATTTCCTTCACCGTGATGCTCATTTACTTCATCATGATGCATATTTTGTTTATCATAATGCTTATTTTCTTCATCTTGATGATCATTTCCCACATCATTATGGTCATTTCCTTCATTATGATGCTCATTTCCTTCATCATAAGGTTTTTTTCCTACATTATGATGCTCACTGCCTTCATCTTGTTTCATGTTCCTTTCATCATAATGTGTATTTCCTTCATAGAGATGCTTACTTCATTCCTTATTATGCATATTTCTTTTACCATGATGCTAATTTCCTACATCATGATGCATATTTCCATCATCATGTTGCTCATTTATGTCATCTTGATTATCATTCCCCTTATCATGATGCTCATTTCCTTCATCATGATACATATTTTCTTAATCATGATACACATTTCCTACATCATTATACTCATTTCGTTCATCATGATGCATATTTCCTTCATCATAATGTTAATTACCTACATAATTATGTTCATTACCTTCATCATGATGCTCATTTTCTTCACCATGATGCATAGTACCATCATAATGATGCTCATTTCCTACATTATTATGCTCAGGTCCTTCATCATGATGCATGTTTCCATTATCATAGTGCTAATTTCCCACGTCATTGTGCTTATTTCGTTCATCATGATACATATTTCCTTCATCATGATGCTCATTTCCTACATCATGGAGCATATATCTTCCATAGTGATGCTAATTTCCTTCTTCATGATTCTTAATTTTTCATCAGGATGCATATTTTCTTTATGAGATGCTCTTTACCAATATCATGATGCGCATTCCCTACATGATGATGCACATTTCCATCATCATGATGCTCATTTTCACTACCGTGATACTCATTTCCTTCATTATTATTCTCATTTCAAACATAATGATGCTCATTCATTCTTCATTATGGATATTTTCTTCATCATGATGCCCATTTCCTACATCATGTTGCATATTTCCTTCATTATTATGCTCATTTCCAACATCATGATGATAATTTCTTTCATCATTTTGAAAATTTTCTTTATAATGATGCTAATTTCCATTACCATGATGCATAAATCCTTCATCATGATGCTCATTTATTTCATCTTTATGCATATTTCTGTTATCATGATACTCATTTCCTACATCTTGATACTCATTTCCTTTATCATGATGATCAATTTCGACGTCATTATTGTCAGTTCCTTCATCATGATGATTTTTTCCTACATCATGATGTATGTTTCCTTCATCAAGATGCTTATTTCCTACATCATGAAACTCATTTCATTCATTACGATGCATATATCCTTCATCTTGATGCTTATTTCCTACATCACGAATCAGACATCATCACGATGCGAATTTCCATATTCATGATGCATATTTTCTTCAACATGATGCTCATTTCCTACATCATGATGCTTACTTCCATTATCATGATGCATAAATCTTTCATCATGATTCTTATTTCCATCATCATCATGCTAATTTCCATCATCATGATGCTTGTTTCCTTCATCATGAGTCTCAGTTCCTAGATCATGATGCTCTTTTCCTTCTTCATGATGCATATTTCCCTTCATCATGATGCTCATTTCCTACATCACAATGCATATTTACATCATCTTGATGGTCATTTCCTTCAACATGATGCTCATTTCCTTCATCGTGATGCATATTTCCTTTATCACGATGCTCATTCCTTCGTCATGATGTATATTTCCTTTATCATGAAGCTTATTTCCTTCATCTTGAAGATCATTTCCGACATCATTATGGTCATATCCTTAATTATGATGCTTATTTCCTTCAACATTATGCATATTTCCTTCATCATAATACTTTTTTCCTACATTATGATGCTCATTTCCTTCATAATGTTGAATGTTTCTTTCATAATAATGCGTATTTCCTTCATCATGATGCTTACTTCAGTCCTTATAATTCATATTTTCTTTATCATGATGCTCATTTCCTATATCATGATGCATATTTCCTTCGTCATGATGCATATTTTTTTCATCGTTATACACATTTCCTACATCATTTCGCTCATTTCTTTAATCATGATGCATATTACCTTCATCATGATTTTAATTTTCTGCATAATTATGGTCATTTCCTTCACCATTATGCGTTGTTCCATCGCAATAATGCTCATTTCCTACATTATCATGCTCATGTCCTTCATCATGATGCAACTTTCTATCATCACAATGCTAATTTCCTACATCATAATGATTATTTTGTTCATCATGATACATATTTCCTTCATCATGATGCTCATTTCCTACATCGCGATGCATATTTCCGTAATAAGGATTCCCAATTCTTTTATCATGATGCTCATTTCCTTCATTATGATGCTTATTTCTTCATCCTGATGCATATTTCCTTTATAACTATGCTCTTATCTACATCATGATGCTCATTCCCTTCATCATGATGATCATTTCCTTCATCATGATGTTCAATTCAATCATCATAATGATCATTTCCTTCATCATTATGCTTATTTTCACTACGTGATACTCATTTCCTTCATCATGATGCGTATTTCCGTCATCATGATGCTTATTTCCTGTGTCATAATGCTCATTTTTTTCATAATGATGGTCATTTCTATCATCAAGATTCTCATTTCCATCATTATGATGCATAATTCGTTCATCATGATGCTCATTTCCTTAATCAAGATGCATATGTACTTTGTCATGATGCCCATTTCCTACATCATTATGCTCATTTCCTTCATCACGATGCATATTTACTTCATCATGATACTCATTTCATTCATCATGATGCTCATTTCCATCATCATGATGTATATTTCATTCATAATGATTCTCTTTCTTACATCATGATGCTTATTTCCTTAATCATGTTGCTCATTTCCTTCATCATGAAGCATATTTTCTTCTTCATGATGCTTATTTCCTTCATCATGATTCTCATTTTCATCATCATGATGCTTGTTTTCTTCATCATGATGCTCATTTACTTCATCATGATGCTTATTTCCATCATCATGATGCATAAATCTTTCATCATGAAACTTATTTCCTTCATCACTATGCTTATTTCCTACATCATGATGTATGTTTCTATAATATCTTAGCCTAACTAGATTATTTTTTTTAGAAAGCCCAAAACCTATTTATTTATTTTTGGCCCAAGTTGACCTAGATTTGTTTTTAGAGCCCAAAACCTATTTATTTATTTATTTGGCCCAAGTCCAGCCCACTTAAATGGCATAACATGGAAATAAGCCCAGCCCATTCTAATAGCCTCAACACATATAAAAAAAAAAAGAAAAGAAAGAAAGAAGAGTACGGGAGAAGAAAAGTGAGAAGAACAAAAGAGGGGAAAGAAGAGAGTGAAGAGGAGAAACCCTTGTTGATCAAATTCTCCCTTACAACCCTCATCCTAGGTGGTTTCTATGTTGTTTTGAGGTAAGTAATAGGTTAATTAAGCTTCCTTCCTCCAAGATTTTGTGATTTTGTTGGGTTTTCTTCCTTATATGAGGAAATTCGTAGCTACTGTTCGAACTACTTTCGACATAGCTATTGATCTCTGAAATTTGTAAACTTAATTTCTATACGTAGCTGAACTCGTTAGCTTTCCGTAGCCACCTGAAACGCCTCCATCCGATTTTTTTACAATTAGTTATGATTTTTCTCGTAAACTGCTGCTAGGCAATTCGCAGCTGCTGTTCGAACTGATTCTGACATAGCTACTGACCTCAGAAGTTTACAAACTCAATTTCTGTATGTAGCTGAACTTGTTAGCTTTCTGTAGCCACTTGAAACTCCTTAATTCGATCTTTCTACAATTAGTTATGATTTTTCTTGTAAACTGCCGCTAGCTGGAAAATTTCAGAATATTTATGTCGAATTCAAATTTATTTCCTATCGTTTTGTTTAAGAAATGATCTGAAACGGGTTATGTGAGATTGGGAGATGATGTTGAGGAGATACGGGCTGTTCTTATTTAATATCGACTCGCTCAAGCTCGATTAAGATTTATTTTGACAATGAAAGACGATGTTACTGCTAATAGTTAGTTATATTTGATTTGTCTTTAATTGCTCATCTCCTTTCTAGGTAAAGAACCATCGACGAAGGGCAAAGGACCGATTTCAGATTCCGGAGAGAGTTAATCACTTCCTTGTGAGTTGATAATTCGGGAACGCCTTCTCTTGTGGGAAGTGTGGACCCTCATTAAATTTGCATTCATTTTATTTTTAGTTAATTGATAACAAAATTATTTTGGTAATGTGTTATGTGGTAAAGAGTATGATTGGCTCGATTGTTCTAGTTAGAGCCTGATTGGCCTAAGATGGTCCATTGATTATCTTATATTATTTCATATGGGTATTGTTGATTTTTAACTTATGTTGAAGAGCCTTGCCGGCTCGATATTTGATAGTCTTTATTGCGAATTATTTGCAGATTGATTTCTGGTTATTCATGTGTGCCATTTAGACTCTAACTTGAGTCGTTATTCATCTTATGATGCATATGCATATGTATACCTGGTACCAAGGTTAAGTAGCCCGAATTGGTCACGGTTCGGGTGAGTTGGAGCGACATTGATTAAGTAGCCCGAATTGTCGCGGTTCGGGTGAGTTAGAGTGACAATCAAGTTGCCCATGGCTTGGCAAACCCGGGTGAGTTAGATCTAACGGGTCACCTGTCCATTTGCCAAATACTGATACTTTGGAAGGTGATCGTTAGATGAATCAGTCTATTGTAGGCTCAGCCAACGTCACCGGTGTGGACATGCATGTCATATATGTTTATATATTTTCATTTCAAGTATTCACATCGATATTGAATTGTGAACTTTAACATTTGGCATGTTGAGAAAGAACATTAATGTGCATTTTATCTAGAGTAACGGTGACGGGCTCGGACTGACTCTCGACGGAGAGATCAGTTTGAGGAGGATATTGGCTACCCACGCGTCTTTTATGTGATAACATCTTGTTTGAACTAATTGTGTATTTGTAAATGCATTCATAGGTTGTATTTTTGTTAAGTTGTATATTAAGTAAACATAATAATTGATGTGGAACGAAATATTGGATTTTATGTTATGAACCGCGAGTGGGAGTACATGCTTCGTATAAGGGTTGGGGTGACCGGCTTATCACCTCACTGAGCTAGTGGTTTTGCTCACCCCCATCATTTCCTTCCTTTTCAGGCTATTGATATCGTTTTGGTTGGAGGTTTGCCTATCGTTTGCTCATCATTCGATCGGGGTTTTGGGTACTTTCTCTTTTATGTAAATTGACGGATCCATTGGCGAGATTGTATATTTTATATTTTGTGATCCCCCTTGATGTTCTTTTTGTACTTTCGCGATGTTATATCGCTCATGTATATTTTCTTCAAACTAAGTTACATCGTGGTATTTTGTACCTTTGTAAATCCTTGTTGATACTTTATGTAATGATGTCCTCGGGTTGTGCCCGTAGTTATCAGTTGTTCAATTCTACAGGTACTTGATAGCAAGCCTTACGTTTTCTATAAACTTTGTGGAGTGGAGTGCACCCATTTCATGAAATTTATGATTAACGTGGCGGTTGTCGCGTTCTCCTGCGGGTTGGGGCGTGACAACTTTCTTGGTATCAGAGCCTGGTTATATGATTCTCATTCTTTTTGAGTCGAGCTAATGGATCCAATTTTGTTTCTATGTCATCCTAAGGTATCGTATTACCTTAATATTGACCTTGCATTTTCTTTCCCTTCTTTCTTTCAGTCATTATGGCACCTCCAGTTCGTCGCCGAGGTCGAGGTCGAGGACACGTTCCTCGTGATCCTCCGAGTCCTCTACTCTCTTCTGTTCCTCGTGGACCTCGAGGACATGTTTCTTCTGATCATGCCGTTCATCCGACATTTACGGACCCTATCAATTCTGATCATAGGGTGCCGGTTACCCAGGTAGAGCAACCACGGGCCCAGTTGCGTGTTGAGCACATGATGACCCCAGAGCAGTACCAGTTGTATTATGATCACATCTGAGTACATGGTGTTCCACCACCTACGACGACTCTTACCACTACAACTGTCACTGAGGATGTTCTTCGTGCTAATGAACCAATTCGACCCACATCTCATGTACCAGTTTCTACTCCAGAAATGGCTTTAGTAGGTCCTACTTCTCGAGGTGCACTTTTCATACCTGATTTAGTGAAAGCAGTTGAAAACATGGGGACTTCGAAATTTGACGGTACAAGAGATGCTTCTAAAGCGGGGACGTGGTTAAAGGAGATTACAGAGACCTTTGACACCTTGATGATTGAAGAATGTTATCGTGTGGTCATTGCGACCAAGCTATTAGGCCCAGACGCACGACGATGGTGGCAGAATCTAAAAGAGACATATTCGGTTACTATTACGTGGGCTATCTTTGTGGAACGATTCAAAGATCGATACTTCTCTCAGTACATCAAGGATCAGAAGAAAAAGGAGTTCTTCAACCTCTTTCAAGGCACTATGTCGGTTGTGGAGTATGAAAGCAAATTTCTGGAATTGCGAGAATTCGCTCCTGAGTCATATACGATGAGAGACTTATGCAAGAGATTTGAAGATGGTCTTAATCTAAATATTCGAGATCGCATCAAGTCCGGAGACAAGTATGAGAGCCTTGACGAGCTCGTAGAAGAAGCCCTGAGGGTAGAAAGTTTAGTTCAGGCGAGACATAAGCTTGCAGAACGATCTCAAAAGAAAAGGCAAGGGAGCGCATTTCCAGGAAATGCATCGAAGGTGTATAGGGATGTGGGATCTTCACGTGGCGCACCAAGTTCAGTGTCTATTAGTTTTCCTCAACCTCGGGAGCAGTTTAGTAGAGGCGGGAGCAATGTCTCGGGATCGGTTGGTGAAAATCGCAAGTGCCAGAATTGCTTAAAGTATCATGACGGCCCTTGTAAGGCTCCTCAAGTATGTTTTCAGTGTCGACAGCCGGGCCATATGCGAAGTTCTTGTCCTCAACTTATGGGAGCGAGTAGTCAGAGTTCTGGTCAGCCTCGTGGTAGACTAACATATTCTACACCCAGAGATACTCGATCTGCAGCTACCAGAGTGCCTGAAGCCTCAAGCGGCCCTAGTACTCGATCACCTATGCAAGGAAGGAATCAAACTAGAGTATTTCATATTTCCCAGGAAGAGGCTCGCTCAGATCCGAAGGTTGTGACAGGCCATGTGTTTGTGGGAGACCATCAGGTCTACACTTTATTTGACCTAGGTTCTGATAGATCTTATATTCGGGATGATCTTGCTGCGATCTTAGATTATCCTATCTCTCATTTGTCACCTGAAATCATTGTTCATACCCCTCTTGGAGAGCGTCTATTTCGTGATTCGGTGTTTCTTGGTTGTCCATTGAAGATCAAAGATGTCATTCTAGAGGCTGAATTGATACCATTGCCTTTGATTGATCTCGATGTTATTCTTGGCATGGATTGGCTTTCTTCTCATCATGCAATTCTCGACTGCCACGAGAAGCTTGTTATTTTTCGTAGACCAGGATTCTCAGAACTTGTTTTTGAAGGTGAACTTCAAACGAGATCCCTTTCTTTTATTTCAATGTTGACTGCGCATAAATTAATATGTACGGGTTGTGAGGCATTCTTGGCATTTGTCGTCGATAATTCTCTTTCTGAGACTAAACTAGATGACATCCCGATCGTGAATGAATTTCCTGATGTCTTTCCCGAAGACTTACCAGGACAGCCTCCGAATCGAGAGATTGATTTTTCCATTGATGTACTTCCTGGAATCACACCTATATCGATTACTCCATATCGAATGTCGCCAGCTGAGCTTAAGGAACTCCAGAAACAACTTGGAGAATTATTGGAGAAGGGATTCATACGACCTAGCACATCTCCTTGGGGTGCTCCAGTTCTTTTTGTCAAGAAGAAAGATGGATCATTTCGCCTATGTGTCGACTACCGTCAATTGAACAAGGTGACAATCAAGAACAAATATCCTCTTCCGAGAATCGATGATCTATTTGATCAATTGCAAGGAGCAACTGTGTTCTCAAAAATTGATTTGCGGTCTGGTTATCACCAACTCAAGATTAGGGAATCTGATATCCCTAAGTCTACTTTTCGAACCAGATACGGTCATTTTGAATTCTGTGTTATGCCTTTTAGACTCACAAATGCTCCTGCAGCTTTTATGGATCTTATGAATCGAGTCTTTCGGCCATACTTAGATAAGTTTGTCATCATTTTCATTGATGACATTCTTATTTATTCTAAATCAGACGACGAGCATTCTCATCATCTAAGAATTGCTCTGAACATTCTTAGAGAAAATCAGCTTTATGCTAAATTTTCGAAGTGTGAATTTTGGCTTCGTGAGGTAAGCTTTTTGGGTCATCACATTTCTAAAGAAGGAATCTACGTCGATCCAGTGAAGATTCAAGCTATACTAGATTGGGAGCATCCAAAGAACGTGACAGAGATTCGTAGTTTTCTGGGATTAGCTGGATATTATCGACGGTTTGTCAAAGACTTTTCGTTGTTGGCTTCATCTTTGACTAAATTGACTCGGAAAGGGGTAAAATTTGAATGGAGTGAAGAATGCGAGGAAGCATTTCAAGAATTGAAAAGACAACTTGTTTCAGCTCCTATTCTTGCTTTGCCAGACCCAGCAATTGGAGAATTTACCATTTATAGCGACGCCTCGAGACAAGGATTAGGATGCGTTCTCATGCAAGAAGGAAAGGTTATTGCCTACGCTTCAAGGCAATTGAAGAAGAACGAAGAAAATTATCCTACACACGATTTAGAGTTGGCTGCAATCGTGTTTGCATTGAAGATCTGGAGACACTATCTATATGGTGTAACTTGTTGGGTTTTTACTGATCACAAGAGCTTAAAGTATATCACCACGCAAAAGGAGCTCAACCTCAGGCAAAGACGATGGATGGAGTTGATTAGTGACTATGACTTAGTCATTGATTATCACCCTGGCAAGGCGAACGTTGTTGCAGATGCTCTGAGTAGAAAGTCTTCTACCTCACTTGCTTCGATTCAATCTTTTTATCTTCCTATGTTGGAGCAATTTAAATCTTTACACATTTCGCTCGATTGTGAAAAGTCTAATGATTACGCCTTAATTGCCAAATTTGAGGTTAGACCTACCTTGTTCGAGCAAATTCGAGAAAGACAATCACACGATGTTCATTTACAACAAAAGATGGTGAAGCTAAATCAAGGAAAAGAACCAGAATTTCAAATTCGGGATGACGGACTCCTTACTTTTAAAAATCGTGTTTGTGTTCCATCAGAACTTGATGTTCGTAGAGCTATTCTTGAGGAAGCCCATTCTTCAGCCTATGCTATGCATCCTGGTAGTACCAAAATGTACAGAACACTTCGGGAGCATTATTGGTGGCCAGGTATGAAACGGGACATTGCTGAATTTGTATCAAAGTGCTTATCATGCCAACAGATTAAAGCGGAACACCAAAAACCAGCTGGCATGCTTCAACCACTACCTATTCCTGAGTGGAAATGGGAGAACATCACGATGGATTTTGTTTCCGGTTTACCTCGAACCCAAAAGGGTCATGACTCAATCTGGGTCATTGTCGATCGTCTGACGAAATCGGCACATTTCCTTCCAGTGCATACCAACGAATCTTTAGAGAAACTTGCCAAGTTATATGTCGATGAGATCGTGAGATTGCACGGAGTACCAGTGTCAATCATATCTGATCGTGATCCAAGATTCACTTCCTGTTTTTGGCCTAGTCTGCAGAAGCGCTAGGTACAAAATTACTATTCAGTACCTCGTTTCATCCACAGACTGATGGACAGTCAGAGAGAACTATACAGACACTAGAAGACATGTTACGTGCAGTGGTGTTGAATTTAGGAGGTAGCTGGGATAAGTACGTGACTTTGGTGGAGTTCGCTTATAACAACAGTTATCATTCAAGCATTGGAATGCCCCCGTACGAAGCTCTGTATGGCCGAAAGTGTCGAACACCGCTCTTTTGGGATGAGGTTGGCGAGAGACAAATCGAACAAGTAGAGCTTATCGAAGATGCGAAGGAAAAAATACAACTTATTCGAGACAGACTTAAGGCAGCGCAAGATCGACAGAAAAGCTATGCAGATAATAGGAGGCGCGATTTGGAGTTTAATGAAGGCGACAAAGTTTTTCTAAAAGTTTCTCCGTGGAAGGGCGTGTTGCGATTCCGCCGTCGAGGAAAGTTGAGTCCAAGGTATATTGGACCGTTTACGATCGTGCAAAGGATTGGTCGTGTCGCGTATCGACTTGAGCTACCATCTGAATTGTCAAAGATTCACGATGTCTTCCATGTCTCTATGCTTAGAAAATATGAACCAGATCCTTCGCATGTGCTCGAATATCCCCCAGTTGTATTAAAGGAGAATCTATCGTACGAAGTACAACCTGTTCAAATTGTAGATCGCCGAGAGAAAATGCTTCGTAATAAATCCATTCCTATGGTGAGAGTTCTATGGAAAAGTGATCGAATTGAAGAAGAAATGTGGGAACCAGAGTTAGTCATGCGTCAACAACATCCACATCTCTTTTCATCTCTAGGTACGTTTACGTTTCGAGGACGAAACTTTTTAGAGGAGGGGATACTTTATAATATCTTAGCCTAACTAGATTATTTTTTTTAGAAAGCCCAAAACCTATTTATTTATTTTTGGCCCAAGTTGACCTAGATTTGTTTTTAGAGCCCAAAACTTATTTATTTATTTATTTGGCCCAAGTCCAGCCCACTTAAATGGCATAACATGGAAATAAGCCCAGCCCATTCTAATAGCCTCAACACATATAAAAAAAAAAGAAAAGAAAGAAAGAAGAGTACGGGAGAAGAAAAGTGAGAAGAACAAAAGAGGGGAAAGAAGAGAGTGAAGAGGAGAAACCCTTGTTGATCAAATTCTCCCTTACAACCCTCATCCTAGGTGGTTTCTATGTTGTTTTGAGGTAAGTAATAGGTTAATTAAGCTTCCTTCCTCCAAGATTTTGTGATTTTGTTGGGTTTTCTTCCTTATATGAGGAAATTCGTAGCTACTGTTCGAACTACTTTCGACATAGCTATTGATCTCTGAAATTTGTAAACTCAATTTCTATACGTAGCTGAACTCGTTAGCTTTCCGTAGCCACCTGAAACGCCTCCATCCGATTTTTTTACAATTAGTTATGATTTTTCTCGTAAACTGCTGCTAGGCAATTCGCAGCTGCTGTTCGAACTGATTCTGACATAGCTACTGACCTCAGAAGTTTACAAACTCAATTTCTGTATGTAGCTGAACTTGTTAGCTTTCTGTAGCCACTTGAAACTCCTTAATTCGATCTTTCTACAATTAGTTATGATTTTTCTTGTAAACTGCCGCTAGCTGGAAAATTTCAGAATATTTATGTCGAATTCAAATTTATTTCCTATCGTTTTGTTTAAGAAATGATCTGAAACGGGTTATGTGAGATTGGGAGATGATGTTGAGGAGATACGGGCTGTTCTTATTTAATATCGACTCGCTCAAGCTCGATTAAGATTTATTTTGACAATGAAAGACGATGTTACTGCTAATAGTTAGTTATATTTGATTTGTCTTTAATTGCTCATCTCCTTTCTAGGTAAAGAACCATCGACGAAGGGCAAAGGACCGACTTCAGATTCCGGAGAGAGTTAATCACTTCCTTGTGAGTTGATAATTCGGGAACGCCTTCTCTTGTGGGAAGTGTGGACCCTCATTAAATTTGCATTCATTTTATTTTTAGTTAATTGATAACAAAATTATTTTGGTAATGTGTTATGTGGTAAAGAGTATGATTGGCTCGATTGTTCTAGTTAGAGCCTGATTGGCCTAAGATGGTCCATTGATTATCTTATATTATTTCATATGGGTATTGTTGATTTTTAACTTATGTTGAAGAGCCTTGCCGGCTCGATATTTGATAGTCTTTATTGCGAATTATTTGCAGATTGATTTCTGGTTATTCATGTGTGCCATTTAGACTCTAACTTGAGTCGTTATTCATCTTATGATGCATATGCATATGTATACCTGGTACCAAGGTTAAGTAGCCCGAATTGGTCACGGTTCGGGTGAGTTGGAGCGACATTGATTAAGTAGCCCGAATTGTCGCGGTTCGGGTGAGTTAGAGTGACAATCAAGTTGCCCATGGCTTGGCAAACCCGGGTGAGTTAGATCTAACGGGTCACCTGTCCATTTGCCAAATACTGATACTTTGGAAGGTGATCGTTAGATGAATCAGTCTATTGTAGGCTCAGCCAACGTCACCGGTGTGGACATGCATGTCATATATGTTTATATATTTTCATTTCAAGTATTCACATCGATATTGAATTGTGAACTTTAGCATTTGGCATGTTGAGAAAGAACATTAATGTGCATTTTATCTAGAGTAACGGTGACGGGCTCGGACTGACTCTCGACGGAGAGATCAGTTTGAGGAGGATATTGGCTACCCACGCGTCTTTTATGTGATAACATCTTGTTTGAACTAATTGTGTATTTGTAAATGCATTCATAGGTTGTATTTTTGTTAAGTTGTATATTAAGTAAACATAATAATTGATGTGGAACGAAATATTGGATTTTATGTTATGAACCGCGAGTGGGAGTACATGCTTCGTATAAGGGTTGGGGTGACCGGCTTATCACCTCACTGAGCTAGTGGTTTTGCTCACCCCCATCATTTCCTTCCTTTTCAGGCTATTGATATCGTTTTGGTTGGAGGTTTGCCTATCGTTTGCTCATCATTCGATCGGGGTTTTGGGTACTTTCTCTTTTATGTAAATTGACGGATCCATTGGCGAGATTGTATATTTTATATTTTGTGATCCCCCTTGATGTTCTTTTTGTACTTTCGCGATGTTATATCGCTCATGTATATTTTCTTCAAACTAAGTTACATCGTGGTATTTTGTACCTTTGTAAATCCTTGTTGATACTTTATGTAATGATGTCCTCGGGTTGTACCCGTAGTTATCAGTTGTTCAATTCTACAGGTACTTGATAGCAAGCCTTACGTTTTCTATAAACTTTGTGGAGTGGAGTGCACCCATTTCATGAAATTTATGATTAACGTGGCGGTTGTCGCGTTCTCCTGCGGGTTGGGGCGTGACAGTTTCCTTCATCATGATGCTCATTTCCTACATAATGATGCTCATTTCTTTTATCATTATGCTCATTTTCTTCATCATGCTGATCATTTCCCACGTCATTATGGCCATTCCCCCTTAATCATTATGCTCTTTTCATTCATAATGATACATATTTCCTTTAACATGATGCTCATTTCCTACATCAATATATATATTTCTTTCTTCGTGATGCTCATTTCCATCATCTTGATGATTATTTCCTTCATCGTGATGCTCTTTTACTTCATCATTATGCTCATTTCCTTCATAATGATGCATATTTTGTTTATCATGATCCTTATTTGCTTCATCATTATGATCATTTCCTACATCATTATGGTCATTTCCTTCATTATGATGCTCATTTCCTTCATCATTATGCTTATTTCCTTCATCATAATGTTTTTTTTTCTAAATTATGATGCTCACTACCTTCATCGTATTTCATGTTCCTTTCATCATAATGTGTGTTTCCTTCATCATGATGCTTATTTCATTCCTTATTATCCATATTTCCTTTATCATGATGCTCATTTCCTACATCATGATGCATATTTCCGTCATCATGTTGCTCATTTCCACAACTTGATGATCATTGCCCTCATCATGTTGCTCATTTCCTTCATCATGATGCACATTTTATTAATCATGATGCATATTTTCAACATCATTATGCTCATTTCGTTCATCATGATGCATATTTCCTTCATCATAATGCTAATTTCCTACATCATTATGTTCATTTCCTTCATCATGATTCTCATTTCCTTCACCATGATGCGTAGTTCCATCATAATGATGCTCATTTCCTACATTATTATGATCATGTCCTTCATCATGATTCATTTTTCCATTATCATAATGCTAATTTCCTACATCATGATGCTCATTTCGTTCATCATGATACATATTTCTTTCATCATGATGCTCAAATTTCCTACATCATGGTGCATATTTCCTTCATAATGATGCTAATTTCTTTTATCATGATGCTAATTTCCTTCATCATGATTCTTATTTCTTCATCATGATGCATATTTCCTTTATGATGATGCTCTTTACTAATATCATTATGCTAATTCCTTACATGATGATGCTCATTTCAGTCATCATGATGCTCATTTTTACTATCGTGATGCTCAATTCCTTCATCATGATACTCATTTCAAACATAATGATGCTCATTTCATTCATCATGATGGATATTTCCTTCATCATAACATTCATTTCCTACATCATGTTGCATATTTCATTCATTATTATGCTCATTTCCAACATCACGATGATCATTTCTTTCATCATTATTTAAATTTTCCGTTATCATGATACTAATTTCCTACATCTTGATGCTCATTTCCTTTATCATGATGATCAATTTTGACTTCATTTATGGTCATTTCCTTCATCATGATGCTTTTTTCCTACATCATGATGCATGTTTCCTTCATCAAGATGCTTATTTTTTATATCATGAAACTCATTTCATTCAACATGATCCATATTTCCTTCATCTTGATGCTCATTTCCTACATCACGGATCAGGCATCATCACGATGCTAATTTCCATATTAATGATACATATTTTATTCATCATGATGCTCATTTCCTACATCATAATGCTTATTTCTATTATCATGATGGATAAATCTTTCATCATGATGCTCATTTCCATCATCATGATGCTTGTTTTCTTCATCATGAGTATCATTTCCTACATCATGATACTCATTTCCTTCATCATGATTCTCATTTCCTACATCACGATGCATATTTCCATCATCATGATGGTCATTTCCTTTATCATGATGCTCATTTACTTCATCGTAATGCATATTTCCTTTATCACGATGCTCATTCCTTCGTCATGATACATATTTCCTTTATCATGATGCTTAATTCCTTCATTTTGACGATCATTTCCTACATCATTATGGTCATATCCTTCATTATGATGCTCATTTTCTTCATTATGATGCAAAAGTTCTTCATCATGATGCTCATTTCCTACATCATGATGCATATTTCCATCATCATGATGCATAAATTCTTCATCATGATACTTATTTCCTTCATCGTGATGCTCATTTCCTACATCACGATGCATGTTTCCTTCATCATGATGCTCATTTCCTACATCACGATGCATGTTTCCTTCATCATAATGCTCATTTCCTACATCACGATGCATGTTTTCTTCACTATGATGCTCATTTCCTACATCAATATACATATTTCTTTCTTCTTGATGCTCATTTCCAACATCATGATGAATATTTCTTTCATCATTATTCAATTTTTTTTATAATGATACTAATTTCCATCTCCAAATAAATCCTTCATCATGATGCTAATTTCCTTCATTATGATTCTTATTTCTTCATCATGATGCATATTTCCTTTATGATGATGCTCTTTACCAATATCATGATGCTCATTCCCTAAATGATGATGCTCATTTCCATCATCATGATGCTCATTTCTTTCATCATGACGCTCATTTTCACTATCGTGATGCTCATTTCCTTCATCATGATGCTCATTTCAAACATAATGATGCTCATTTCATTCATCATGATGGATATTTCCTACATCATAATGCTCACTTCCTACACCATATTGCACATTTCCTTCATTATTATGCTCATTTCCAACATCATAATGATCATTTCTTTCATTATTATTTTCTTTATAATGATACTAATTTCAATCACCACGATGCATAAATCCTTCATCATGATGCTCATTTAGTTCATCTTTATGCATATTTCCATTATCATGATACTCATTTCCTATATCATGATGCTCATTTCCTTTATCATGATGATTAATTTCGACGTCATTTATGGTAATTTCCTTCATGATGATGATTTTTCTTACATCATGATGCATGTTTCCATCATCAAGATGCTTATTTTTCATATCATGAAACTCATTTCACTCATCACGATTCATATTTCCTTCATCTTGATGCTTATTTCCTACATCACGAATCAGGCATCATCACGATGCCAATTTCAATATTCATGATGCATATTTTCTTCATCATGATGCTCATTTCCTACATCATGATGCTTATTTCCATTATCATGATGCATAAATCTTTCATCATGATGCTTATTTCCTTTATCATAATGCTCATTTTCATCATCATGATGCTTGTTTCCTTCATCATGAGTCTCATTTCCTACATCATGATGCCCATTTCCTTCATCATGATGCATATTTTTATTCATCATGATGCTCATTTCCTACATCACGATGCATATTTCCATCATCATGATGGTCATTTCCATCATCATGATGCTCATTTCCTTCAACGTGATGCATATTTCCTTTATCACGATGCTCATTCCTTCATCATGATGCATATTTCCTTCATCATGATGCTCATTTCCATCACCATGATGCGTTGTTCCATCATAATAATGCTCATTTCCAACATTATCGTGCTCATGTCATTCATCATGATGCATGTTTCCATCATCATAATGCTAATTTCCGACATCATGATGCTCATTCCATTATAATGATTCTCATTTCCTACATCGCGATGCGTATTTCCTTCATCATGATGCTCATTTCCTACATCACGATGTATATTTCCGTCATACTGATTTTCATTTCTTTTATCATGATGCTCATTTCACTCATCATGATGTTTATTTCTTCATCATGATGCATATTTCCTTTATAACGATGCTCTTATCTACATCATGATGCTCATTTCATATATGATGATGCTCAATTACATCATCATCATGATCATTTCCTTCACCCTTATGCTTATTTTCACTATCGTGATGCTCATTTCCTTCATCATGATGCATATTTCCTTCATCATGACGCTTATTTCCTGTATCATAATGCTCATTTTCTTCATAATGATGCTTATTTCTATCATCATGATTCTCATTTCCATCATTATGATGCATATCTCCTTCATCATATACTAATTTCCATAATCAAGATGCATATGCCCTTCGTCATGATGCCCATTTCCTACATCATTATGCTCATTTTCTTCATCACGATGCATATGATGAACTCATTTCCATCATTATGATGCATATCTACTTCATCATTATACTAATTTCCTTAATCAAGATGCATATGCCCTTCATCATGATGCCCATTTCCTACATCATTATGCTCATTTTCTTCATCACGATGCATATTTACTTTATCATGATACTCATTTCAGTCATCATGATGCTCATTTCTGTCATCATGATGCTCATTTTCATCATCATGATGTATATTTCATTAATAGTGATTCTCTTTCCTACATCATGATGCTTATTTCCTTAATCATGTTACTCATTTCCTTCATCATGATGCTCATTTCCTATATCATGATGCATGTTTCCTTCATCATGATGCTCATTTCCTACATCTTGATGCTCATTTCCTTTATCATGATGATCAATTTTGACGTCATTTATGGTCATTTCCTTCATCATGATGCTTTTTTCCTACATCATGATGCATGTTTCCTTCATCAAGATGCATATTTTTTATATCATGAAACTCATTTCATTCATCACGATGCATATTTTCTTCATCTTGATGCTTATTTCCTACATCACAAATCAGGCATCATCACGATGCTAATTTTCATATTCATGATGCACATTTTCTTCATCATGATGCTCATTTCCTATATCATGATGCTTATTTCCATTTTCATGATGCATAAATCTATCATCATGATGCTTTTTTCCTTCATCATGATGCTCATTTCCATCAACATGATGCTTGTTTCCTTCATCATGAGTCTCTTTCCTACATCATGATGCCCATTTTCTTCATCATGATGCATATTTCCGTCATCATGATGCTTATTTCCTTCATCTTGACGATAATTTCCTACATTATTATGGTTATATCCTTCATTATGATGCTCATTTCCTTCAACTTTATGCGTATTTCCTTCATCATAATTATTTTTTCCTACATTATGATGCTCATTTCCTACATCATGTTGCATGTTTTTTTCATAATAATGCGTATTTCCTTAATCATGATGCTTACTTCATTCCACATAATGCATATTTCCTTTGTCATGATGCTCATTTCCCACATCATGATGCTCATTTCCTTCATCATGTTGCTTGTTTCTTTCATAATAATGCATATTTCCTTCATCACGATGCTTACTTCATTCCTTATAATGCATTTTTCCATTTTAACATGATGCTCATTTCCTACATCATGATGCATATTTCCATCATCATGTTGCTCATTTCTGTCATCTTGATGATCATTCCCCTCATCATGATGCTCATTTCCTTCATCATAATGCCTATTTTTTTCATCATTATACACATATCCAATATCATTATGCTCATTTCTTTAATAATGATTAATATTTCCTTCATCATAATGTTAATTTCCTACAAAATTATGGTCATTTCCTTCATCATGATGCTCATTTCCATCACCATGAGGCATTGTTCCATCATAATAATGCTCATTTCCTACATTATCGAGCTCATGTCCTTCATCGTGATGCATGTTTCCATCATCATAATGCTAATTTCCAACATCATGATGCTCATTTCGTTATAATGATTCTCATTTCCTACATCGCGATGCATATTTCCTTCATCATGATACTCATTTCCTAGATCACGACGCATATTTCCGTTATACTGATTCTCATTTCTTTTATCATGATGCTCATTTCTTTCATCATGATGTTTATTTCTTAATCATGATGCATATTTCCTTTATAATGATGCTCTTATCTACATTATGATGCTCATTCCCTATATGATGATGCTCAATTCCAACATCATAATGATCATTTCCTTCAGCATTATGCTCATTTTCACTATCGTGATGCTCATTTCCTTCATTATGATGCTTAATTCCTGTATCATAATGCTCATTTTCTTCATAATGATGCTCATTTCTATCATCATGATTCTCATTTCCATCATTATGATGCATATCTCCTTCATCATTACGCTCATTTCCTTAATCAAGATGCATACGTCCTTCGTCATGATGCCTATTTCCTACATCATTACGCTCATTTACTTCATCACGATGCATATTTACTTCATCATGATACTCATTTCTGCCATCATGATGCTCATTTTCGTCATCATGATGCTCATTTTCATCATCATGATGTATATTTCATTCATAATGATTCTCTTTCCTACATCATGATGCTTATTTCCTTAATCATGTTGCTCATTTCCTTCATCATGATGCATATTTTCTTCATCATGATGTAAAAATTCTTTATCATGATGCTCATTTCCTACATCTAGATGCATGTTTTCTTCATCATGATGCTCATTTCCTACATCACGATGCATGATTCCTTCATCATGATGCTCATTTCCTACATCATGATGCTCATTTCCTTCATCATGATAATCATTTCCTACGTCATTATGGTCATTACCTTATTCATTGTGCTCTTTTCATTCATAATGATGCATATTTCCTTTATCATGATGCTCATTTCCTACATCATTATACATATTTCTTTATTCATGATTCTCATTTCCAACATCATGATGATTATTTTCTTCATCCTTATGCTCATTTACTTCATCATTATGCTCATTTCCTTCATCCTGATGCATATTTCCTTTATCATAATGCTCATTTCCCACATCAATATGCTTATTTCCTTCATCATGATACATATTTTCATCATCATGATGCTTATTTCCTACATCACGATACTAACATCATCGCGATGCATATTTTCTTCGTCATGATGCTCATTTCCTTCATCATGGTGCTTATTTTCATCATCATCATGCATTAATCCCTTACCATAATGGTTATTTCCTTCATCATGATACAAAAATCCTTCATTATGATGAGAATATCCATCATCGTGATGCATGTTTACTTCAACATGATGCCCATTTCCTACATCAATATGATCATTTCCTTCATCAAGATGCATGTTTTCTTCATTATGATGCTCATTTCCATCATCAAGATGTTATTTCCGTTCATCATTATGTGTATTTCCTTCATCATGATGCTAATTTTCTATATCATGATGCTCATTTCGTCATCGTGATGCATATTCCTTCATTATGATGCTCATTTTCAACATCATGGTGCATATTTCCTTCATCATTACGCTTATTTCCAACATCATGATGATCATTTCCTTCATCATGATGCTCATTTCCATCAGCTTTATGCGTATTTCCTTCATCATAATGCTTTTTTCCTAAATTATGATGCTCACTACCTTCATAATTTTTCATGTTCCTTTCATCATAATGTGTATTTCCTTCATCATGATGCTTACTTCATTCCTTATTATGCATATTTCCTTTATCATGATGCTCATTTCCTACATAATGATGCATATTTCCATCATCTTGTTGCTCATTTCCGTCATCTTGATGATCATTCCCCTCATCATGATACTCATTTCCTTCATCATGATGCATATTTTATTAATCATGATACACATTTCCTACATCATTATGCTCATTTCGTTCATCATGATGCATATTTCCTTCATCATGATGTTAATTTTCTACATCATTACGTTCATTTCCTTCATCATGATCCTCATTTCCTTCACCATGATGCTCATTTCCTTCAGCATTATTTGTATTTCCTTCATCATAATGCTTTTTTCCTAAATTATGATGCTCACTACCTTCATCATGTTTCATGTTCCTTTCATCATAATGTGTATTTCCTTCATCATGATGCTTACTTCATTCCTTATTATGCGTATTTCCTTTAACATGATGCTCAATTCCTACATATTGATGCATATTTCCATCATCATGTTGCTCATTTCCGTCATCTTGATGATCATTTCCCTTATCATGATGCTCATTTCCTTCATCATGATGCATATTTTATTAATCATGATACACATTTCCTACATCATTATGCTCATTTCGTTCATCATGATGCATATTTACTTCATAATGATGTTAATTTCCTATATCATTACGTTCATTTCCTTCATCATGATGCTCATTTCCTTCACCATGATGCATAGTTCCATCATAATGATGCTCATTTTCTACATTATTGTGCTAATGTCCTTCATCATGATACATGTTTCCATTATCATAATGCTAATTTCCTACATCATGATGCTCATTTTGTTCGTCATGATACATATTTCCTTCATCATGATGCTCATTTCCTACATCATGGTGTATATTTCCTTCATAATGATGCTCATTTCTTTTATCATGATGCTAATTTCCTTCATCATTATTCTTATTTTTCATCATGATGCATATTTCCTTTATGATGATGCTCTTTACCAATATCATGATGCGAATTCCCTACATGATGATGTCATTTCCATCATCATGATGCTCATTTCTTTCAACATGATGCTCAATTTCACTATTGTGATGCTCATTTCCTTCTTCATGATGCTAATTTCAAACATAATGATGCTCATTTCATTCATCATGATGGATATTTCCTTCATTATGATGCTCATTTCCTGCATCATATTGCATATTTCCTTCATTATTATGCTCATTTCCAACATCATGATGATCATTTCTTTCATCATTATGCAAATTTCATTATAATGATACTAATTTCCATCACCACGATGCATAAATCCTCCATCATGATGCTCATTTAGTTCATCTTTATGCATATTTCCGTTATCATGATACTCATTTCTTACATCTTGAAGCTCATTTCCTTTATCATGATGATCTAGTTCGATGTCATTAATGTCAATTCCTTCATCATGATGCTTTTTTCCTACGTCATGATGCATGTTTCCTTCATCAAGATGCTTATTTCCTACATCATGAAACTCATTTCATTCATCACGATGCATATTTCATTCATCTGGATGCTTATTTCCTACATCACGAATCGGACATCATCACGATGCGAATTTCTATATTCATAATGCATATTTTCTTTATCATGATGCTCATTTCCTACATCATGATGCTTATTTCCATTATCATGATCCATAAATCTTTCATCATGATGCTTATTTCCTTCATCATGATGCTCATTTCCATCATCATGTTGCTTGTTTCCTTCATCATGAGTCTTATTTCCTTCATCATGATGCATATTTTCCTTCATCATGATGCTCATTTCCTACATCATGATGGATATTTCCATCATCATGATGGTCATTTCCTTCATCATGATGCTCATTTCCTTCACCGTGATGCGTATTTCCTTTATCACGATGCTCATTCCTTCGTCATGATGCATATTTCTTTTATCATGATGATTATTTCCTTCATCTTGACGATCATTTCCTACATCATTATGGTCAAATCCTTCATTATGATGCTCATTTCATTCAACATTATGTGTATTTCCTTCATCATAATGTTTTTTCCTACATTATGATGCTCATTTCCTTCATCATGTTGCATGTTTCTTTCATAATACTCCCTCCATCCCATAAACAAATTCACACTTTTTATTTTTATCCGTCCAATAAACAAGTTCACACCCCCCAAATAAGAAAATACACACAAATCAATACCCCCCAATATACTTTAATATCAAAATTGCCATCCCTTTACAACTCACATAACTTACTTTATAATTTATTTATTACATAAAAATACCAAACTAACCCAAAAAAGTAACTTTTTCATAAACTCCGTATCTACAGTAACTGTGAACTTCTTTATGGGATGGAGGGAGTAATGCGTATTTCCTTCATCATGATGCTTACTTCATTCCATATATTGCATATTTCCTTTATCATGATGCTCATTTCCTACAACATGATGCATATTTCCATCATCATGTTGCTCATTTCTGTCATCTTGATGATCATTCCCCTCATCATGATGCTCATTTACTTCATCATGATGCATATTTTTTTCATCATTATACACATTTCCTGCATTATTATGCTCATTTCTTTAATCATGATGCATATTCCCTTCATCATGATGTTAATTTCCTACATAATTATGGTCATTTTCTTCATCATGATGCTCATTTTCTTCACCATGATGCGTTGTTCCATCATAATAATGCTTATTTACAACATTATCATGCTCATGTCCTTCATAATGATGCATTTTTCCATCATCATAATGCAAATTTCCGACATCATGATGCTCATTTCGTTCATCATGATACATATTTCCTTCATCATGATGCTCATTTCTAACATCGCGATGCATATTTCCGTCATAATGATTCTCATTTCTTTTATCATGATGCTCATTCCCTACATGATGATGCTCAATTTCGTCATCATGATGATCATTTCCTTCATCATTATGCTCATTTTCACTATCGTGATGCTCATTTTCTTCATCATGATACGTATTTTCTTCATCATGATGCTTATTTCCTGTATCATAATGCTTATTTTTTCATAATGATGCTCATTTCTATCATCATGATGCAAAAATTCTTCATCATGATGCTCATTTCCTACATCGTGATGCTTATTTCCATCATCATGATGCATAAATCCTTCATCATGATACTTATTTCCTTCATCATGATGCTCATTTCCTACATCATGATGCATGTTTCCCTCATCATGATGCTCATTTCCTACATCATGATGCTCATTTCCTTCATCATTATGCTCATTTCCTTCATCATGATGATCATTTCCAATGTCATTATGGTCATTCCCTTAATCATTATGCTCTTTTCATTTATAATGATGCATATTTCCTTTAACATGATGCTCATTTCCTACATCATTATACATATTTCTTTCTTCATGATTCTCATTTCCATCATCATGATGATTATTTCCTTCATCCTTATGCTCATTTACTTCATTATTATGCTCATTTCCTTCATCTTGATGCATATTTCCTTCATCGTAATGCTCGTTTCCATGCTCATTTCCTACATCAATATGCTCATTTCCTTCATCATGATGCATATTTCCATCATCATGATACTTATTTCCACATCACGAGACTAACATCATCATGATGCATATTTCTTCATCATGATGCTCATTTCCTTCATCATGGTGCTTATTTTCATCATCATCATCCATTAATCCCTTACCATGATGCTTATTTCCTTCATCATGATACAGAGATCCTTCATTATGATGCGAATATCCATCATCATGATGCATGTTTCCTTTAACATGATGCCCATTTCCTACAACAATATGCTCATTTCCTTCATCACGATGCATGTTTTCTTCATTATGATGCACATTTCCATCATCAAGATGCTATTTTCGTTCATCCTTATGTGTATTTCCTTCATCATGATGCTAATTTCCAACATTGTGATGCTCATTTCATTCATCAAGATCCATATTTCCTTCATCATGATGCTCATTTCCTACATCATGGTGCATATTTCCTTAATCATTACGCTTATTTCCAACATCATGATGATCATTTCCTTCATCATGATGCTCATTTCCTTCAGCATTATGCGTATTTCCTTCATCATAATGTTTTTTTTCTAAATTATGATACTAACTACCTTCATCATGTTTCATGTTCCTTTCATCATAATGTGTATTTCCTTCATCATAATGCGTATTTCCTTTATCATGTTGCTCATTTTCATCTTCTTGATGATCATTCCCCTCATCATGATGCTCATTTCCTTCATCATGATTCATATTTTATTAATCATGATACAAATTTCCTACATCATTATGCTCATTTTGTTCATCACGATGCATATTTCCTTCATCATGATGTTAATTTCCTATATCATTACGTTCATTTCCTTCATCATGATGCTCATTTCCTTCACCATGATGCGTAGTTCCATCATAATGATGCTCATTTCCTACATTATTATGCTCATCTCCTTCATACATATTTCCATTATCATAATGCTAATTTCCTATATCATGATGCTCATTTCATTCATCATGATACATATTTCCTTCATCATGATGCTCATTTCCTACATCATGGTGCATATTTCCTTCATAATGATGCTAATTTCTTTTATCATGATGCTAATTTCCTTCATCATGATTCTTATTTCTTCATCATGATGCATATTTCCTTTATGATGATACTCTTTACCAATATCATGATGATAATTCCCTTCAAGATGATGCTCATTTCCATCATCATGATGCTCATTTCTTTCATCATGATGCTCATTTTCGCTATCGTGATGCTCATTTTCGTGATGCTCATTTCAAACATAATGATGCTCGTTTCATTCATCATGATGGATATTTCCTTCATCATGATTCTCATTTCCTACATCATGTTGCATATTCCCTTCATTATTATGATCATTTCCAACATCATGATGATCATTTATGTCATCATTATGCAAATTTACTTTATAATGATACTAATTTCTATCTCCACGATGCATAAATCCTTCATCATGATGCTCATTTAGTTCATCTTTATGCATATTTCCGTTATCATGATACTCATTTCCAACATCTTGATGCTAATTTCCTTTATCATTATGATCAATTTCGACGTCATTATGGTTATTTCCTTCATCATGATGCTTTTTTCCTACATCATGATGCATGTTTCCTTCATCAAGATGCTTGTCCTACATCATGAAACTCATTTCATTCATCACGATGCACATTTTCTTCATCTTGATGCTCATTTCCTACATCATGATGCTTATTTCCATTATCATGATGCATAAATATTTCATCATGATGCTTATTTCCTTCGTCATGATGATAATTTCCATCATCATGATGCTTGTCTCCTTCATCATGAGTCTCATTTCCTACATCATGGTGCTCATTTCCTTCATCATGATGCATATTTTCCTTCATCATGATGCTCATTTCCTACATCACGATGCATATTTCCATCATCATGATGGTCATTTCCTTCATCATGATGCTCATTTCGTTCATCATGATGCATATTTCCTTTATCACGATGCTCATTCATTCACCATGATGCATATTTCCTTTATCATGATGTTTATTTCCTTCATCTTGACGATCATTTCCTACATCATTATGGTCATATCCTTCATTATGATGCTCATTTCCTTCAACATTATGCGTATTTCCTTCATCATAATGTTTTTTTTTTCTATAATATGATGCTCGTTTCCTTCATCATGTTGCATGTTTCTTTCATAATAATGCGTATTTCCTTCATCATGATGCTTACTTCATTCCATATAATGCATATTTCCTTTATCATGATGCTCATTTCCTACATCATGCTGCATATTTCCATCATCATGTTGCTCATTTCTGTCATCTTGATGATCATTCCCCTCATCATGATGCTCATTTACTTCATCATGATGCATATTTTTTCATCATTATACACATTTCCTGCATTATTATGCTCATTTCTTTAATCATGATGCATATTTCCTTCATCATGATGTTAATTTCCTACATAATTATGGTCATTTTCTTCATCATGATGCTCATTTTCTTCACCATGATGCGTTGTTCCATCATAATAATGCTAATTTCCAACATTATCATGCTCATGTCCTTCATAATGATGCATTTTTCCATCATCATAATGCAAATTTCCGACATCACGATGCTCATTTCGTTCATCATGATACATATTTCCTTCATCATGATGCTCATTTCCTACATCGCGATGCATATTTCCATCATAATGATTCTCATTTCTTTTATCATGATGCTCATTTCCTTCATCATGATGCTTACTTCTTCATCATGATGCAAATTTCTTTTATAATGATACTCTTATCAACATCATGATGCTCATTCCCTACATGATGATGCTCAATTTCGTCATCATGATGATCATTTCCTTCATCATTATGCTCATTTTCACTATCGTGATGCTCATTTTCTTCATCATGATGCTTATTTCCCATATCACAATGCTTATTTTCTTCATAATGATGCTCATTTCTATCATCATGATGGAAAAATTCTTCATCATGATGCTCATTTCCTACATCGTGATGCTTATTTCCATCATCATGATGCATAAATCCTTCATCATGATACTTATTTCCTTCATCATGATTCTCATTTCCTACATCATGATGCATGTTTCCCTCATCATGATGCTCATTTCCTACATCATGATGCTCATTTCCTTCATCATTATGCTCATTTCCTTCATCATGATGATCATTTCCAATGTCATTATGGTCATTCCCTTAATCATTATGCTCTTTTCATTCATAATGATGCATATTTCCTTTAACATGATGCTCATTTCCTACATCATTATACATATTTCTTTCTTCATGATTCTCATTTCCATCATCATGATGATTATTTCCTTCATCCTTATGCTCATTTACTTCATTATTATGCTCATTTCCTTCATCTTGATGCATATTTCCTTCATCGTAATGCTAGTTTTCATACTCATTTCGTACATCAATATGCTCATTTCCTTCATCATGATGCATATTTCCATCATCATGATACTTATTTTCACATCACGAGACTAGCATCATCATGATGCATATTTTCTTCATCATGATGCTCATTTCCTTCATCATGGTGCTTATTTTCATCATCATCATCCATTAATCCCTTACCATGATGCTTATTTCCTTCATCATGATACAGAGATCCTTCATTATGATGCGAATATCCATCATCATGATGCATGTTTCCTTCAACATGATGTCCATTTCCTACAACAATATGCTCATTTTCTTCATCACGATACATGTTTTCTTCATTATGATGCACATTTCCATCATCAAGATGCTATTTTTGTTCATCCTTATGTGTATTTCCTTCATCATGATGCTAATTTTCTACATCGTGATTCTCATTTCGTTCATCATGATCCATATTTCCTTCATCATAATGCTCATTTCCTACATCATGGTGCATATTTCCTTAATCATTAAGCTTATTTCCAACATCATGATGATCATTTCCTTCATCATGATGCTCATTTCCTTCAGCATTATGCGTATTTCCTTCATCATGATGCTCATTCCCTTAATCATTATGCGTATTTCCTTCATCATAATGTTTTTTTTATAAATTATGATACTAACTACCTTCATCATGTTTCATGTTCCTTTCATCATAATGTGTATTTCCTTCATCATAATGCATATTTCCTTTATCATGATGCTCATTTCCTACATCATGATGCATATTTCCATCATCATGTTGCTCATTTCCATCTTCTTGATGATCATTCCCCTCATCATGATGCTCATTTCCTTCATCCTGATTCATATTTTATTAACCATGATACAAATTTCCTACATCATTATGCTCATTTCGTTCATCATGATGCATATTTCCTTCATCATTATGTTAATTTCCTACATCATTACGTTCATTTCCTTCATCATGATGCTCATTTCCTTTACCATGATGCGTAGTTCCATCATAATGATGCTCATTTCCTACATTATTATGCTCATCTCCTTTATACATGTTTCCATTATCATAATGCTAATTTCCTTCATCATGATGCTCATTTCATTCATCATGATACATATTTCCTTCATCATGGTGCATATTTCCTTCATAATGATGCTAATTTCTTTTATCATGATGCTAATTTCCTTCATCATGATTCTTATTTCTTCATCATGATGCATATTTCCTTTATGATGATGCTCTTTACCAATATCATGATGATAATTCCCTACAAGATGATGCTAATTTCCATCATCATGATGCTCATTTCTTTCATCATGATGCTCATTTTCACTATCGTGATGCTCATTTCCATCATCATGATGCTCATTTCAAACATAATGATGCTCATTTCATTCATCATGATGGATATTTCCTTCATCATGATCCTCATTTCCTACATCATGTTGCATATTCCCTTCATTATTATGATCATTTCCAACATCATGATGATCATTTATGTCATCATGATGCTCATTTAGTTCATCTTTATGCATATTTCCGTTATCATGATACTCATTTCCAACATCTTGATGCTAATTTCCTTTATCATTATGATCAATTTCGACGTCATTATGGTCATTTCCTTCATCATGATGCTTTTTTCCTACATCATGATGCATGTTTCCTTCATCAAGATGCTTATTTCCTACATCATGAAACTCATTTCATTCATCACGATGCATATTTCCTTCATCTTGATGCTCATTTCCTACATCATGATGCTTATTTCCATTATCATGATACATAAATCTTTCATCATGATTCTTATTTCCTTCATCATGATGATCATTACCATCATCATGATGCTTGTTTCCTTCATCATGAGTCTCATTTCCTACATCATGATTCTCATTTCCTTCATCATGATGCATATTTTCCTTCATCATGATGCTCATTTCCTACATCACAATGCATATTTCCATCATTATGATGGTCATTTCCTTCATCATGATGCCCATTTCATTCATCATGATGCATATTTCCTTTATCAGGATGCTCATTCATTCGCCATGATGCATATTTCCTTTATCATGATGCTTATTTCCTTTATCTTGACGATCATTTCCTACATCATTATGGTCATATCCTTCATTATGATGCTCATTTCCTTCAACATTATGCGTATTTCCTTCATCATAATATTTTTTTCCTACAATATGATGCTCGTTTCCTTCATCATGTTGCATGTTTCTTTCATAATAATGCATATTTCCTTCATCTTGATGCTTACTTCATTCCATATAATGCATATTTCATTATCATGATGCTCATTTCCTACATCACGCTGCATATTTCCATCATCATGTTGCTCATTTCTGTCATCTTGATGCTCATTCCCCTCATCATGATGCTCATTTACTTCATCATGATGCATATTTTTTTCATCATTATACACATTTCCTGCATTATTATGCTCATTTCTTTAATCATGAGGCGTATTTCAATCATCATGATGTTAATTTCCTACATAATTATGGTAATTTCCTTAATCATGATGCTCGTTTCCATCGCCATGATGCGTTGTTCCATCATAATAATGCTTATTTCCTACATTATCATGCTCATGTCCTTCATAATGATGCATTTTTCCATCATCATAATGCAAATTTCCGACATCATGATGCTCATTTCGTTCATCATGATACATATTTTCTTCATCTTGATGCTCATTTCCTACATCGCGATGCATTTTTCCGTCATAATATTTCTCATTTCTTTTATCATGATGCTCATTTCCTTCATCATGACGCTTACTTCTTCATCATGATGCAAATTTCCTTCATCATAATGATCATTTCCTTTATCATTATGCTCATTTTCACTATCGTGATGCTCATTTCCTTCATCCTGATGCGTATTTTCTTCATCATGATGTTTATTTCCTACATCATGGTGCATATTTCCTTCATAATGATGCTCATTTCTTTTATCATGATGCTAATTTCCTTCATCATGATTCTTATTTCTTTATCATGATGCATACTTCCTTTATGATGATGCTCTTTACCAATATCATGATGATAATTCCCTACAAGATGATGCTCATTTCCATCATCATGATGCTCATTTCTTTCATCATGATGCTCATTTTCACTATCGTGATGCTCATTACTTTCATCGCGATGCTCATTTCAAACATAATGATGCTCATTTCATTCATCATGATGGATAATTCCTACATTATTATCCTCATTTCCTACATCATGTTGCATATTTCCTTCATTATTATGATCATTTCCAACATCATGATGATCATTTCTTTCATCATTATGCAAATTTACTTTATAATGATACTAATTTCTATAACCACGATGCATAAATCCTTCATCATGATGCTCATTTAGTTCATCTTTATGCATATTTCCGTTATCATGATACTCATTTCCAACATCTTTATGCTAATTTCCTTTATCATTATGATCAATTTCGACGTCATTATGGTCATTTCCTTCATCATGATGCTTTTTTCCTACATCATGATGCATGTTTCCTTCATCAAGATGCTTATTTCCTACATCATGAAACTCATTTCATTCATCACGATGCATATTTCCTTCATCTTGATGCTCATTTCCTACATCATGATGCTTATTTCCATTATCATGATACATAAATCTTTCATCATGATTCTTATTTCCTTCATCATGATGATCATTTCCATCATCATGATGCTTGTTTCCTTCATCATGAGCCTCATTTCCTACATCATGATTCTCATTTCCTTCATCATGATGCATATTTTCCTTCATCATGATGCTCATTTCCTACATCACAATGCATATTTCCATCATTATGATGGTCATTTCCTTCATCATGATGCTCATTTCGTTCATCATGATGCATATTTCCTTTATCAGGATGCTCATTCATTCGCCATGATGCATATTTCCTTTATCATGATGCTTATTTCCTTTATCTTGACGATCATTTCCTACATCATTATGGTCATATCCTTCATTATGATGCTCATTTCCTTCAACATTATGCGTATTTCCTTCATAATAATATTTTTTTCCTACAATATGATGCTCGTTTCCTTCATCATGTTGCATGTTTCTTTCATAATAATGCATATTTCCTTCATCTTGATGCTTACTTCATTCCATATAATGCATATTTCTTTATCATGATGCTCATTTCCTACATCACGCTGCATATTTCCATCATCATGTTGCTCATTTCTGTCATCTTGATGCTCATTCCCCTCATCATGATGCTCATTTACTTCATCATGATGCATATTTTTTTCATCATTATACACATTTCCTGCATTATTATGCTCATTTCTTTAATCATGAGGCGTATTTCAATCATCATGATGTTAATTTCCTACATAATTATGGTAATTTCCTTCATCATGATGCTCGTTTCCATCGCCATGATGCGTTGTTCCATAATAATAATGCTTATTTCCTACATTATCATGCTCATGTCCTTCATAATGATGCATTTTTCCATCATCATAATGCAAATTTCCGACATCATGATGCTCATTTCGTTCATCATGATACATATTTTCTTCATCTTGATGCTCATTTCCTACATCGCGATGCATTTTTTCCGTCATAATATTTCTCATTTCTTTTATCATGATGCTCATTTCCTTCATCATGACGCTTACTTCTTCATCATGATGCAAATTTCCTTCATCATAATGATCATTTCCTTTATCATTATGCTCATTTTCACTATCGTGATGCTCATTTCCTTCATCCTGATGCGTATTTTCTTCATCATGATGTTTATTTCCTACATCATGGTGCATATTTCCTTCATAATGATGCTCATTTCTTTTATCATGATGCTAATTTCCTTCATCATGATTCTTATTTCTTTATCATGATGCATACTTCCTTTATGATGATGCTCTTTACCAATATCATGATGATAATTCCCTACAAGATGATGCTCATTTCCATCATCATGATGCTCATTTCTTTCATCATGATGCTCATTTTCACTATCGTGATGCTCATTACTTTCATCGCGATGCTCATTTCAAACATAATGATGCTCATTTCATTCATCATGATGGATAATTCCTACATTATTATCCTCATTTCCTACATCATGTTGCATATTTCCTTCATTATTATGATCATTTCCAACATCATGATGATCATTTCTTTCATCATTATGCAAATTTATTTTATAATGATACTAATTTCTATCACCACGATGCATAAATTCTTCATCATGATGCTCATTTAGTTCATATTTATGCATATTTCCGTTATCATGATACTCATTTCCAACATCTTGATGCTAATTTCCTTTATCATGATGATCAATTTCGGCGTCATTATGGTCATTTCCTTCATCATGATGTTTTTTTCCTATATCATGTTGCATGTTTCCTTCATCAAGATGCTTATTTCCTACATCATGAAACTCATTTCATTCATCACGATGCATATTTCCTTCATCTTGATGCTTATTTCCTACATCACGATGCGAATTTCCATATTCATGATGCATATTTTCTTTATCATGATGCTCATTTCCTACATCATGATGCTTATTTCCGTTATCATGATGCATAAATCTTTCATTATGATGCTTATTTCCTTCATCATAATGATCATTTCCATAATCATGATGCTTGTTTCTTTCATCATGAGTCTCATTTGCTACATCATGATGCTCATTTCCTTCATCATGATGTATATTTTCCTTCATCATGACGCATATTTCCTACATCACGATTGTCACGCCCCGACCCCAGACAAAATGCGACAACCACCACGTTAACCATAAATTTCGCGGAATGGGTGCACTCCACTCCACAAAGTGTAAAGAAAACGTAAGGCTTTCTATCAAGTACCTGTAGAACTGAACAACTGATAACAACGGGTACAACCCGAGAACATCATCTCATAAAGTATCAACAATGATTTACAAAGGTACAAAATACAACGGTGTAACTTAGTTTAAAGAAAATATACATGAACGATATAACATCGCGAAGGTACAAAAAGAACATCAAGGGGGTCACCAAATATAAACTATACAACCTCACCAATGAATCCGTCAATTTACATAAAAGAGAAAGTACCCAAAACACTGATTGGATGACGAGCAAACGATAGGCAAACCTCCAACCAAAATGATATCAACAGCCTGAAAAGGAAAGAATGATGGGGTGAGCAAAATCACTAGCTTAGTGAGGTGATAAGCCGGTCACCCCGACCTTTATACCAAGCATGTATTCCCACTCGTGGTTCATAACATAAAATTCAACATTTCGTCCCACAATAATAATTTCTCACTCAGTATACATATTAATGAAAATAAAAACTTTAGTGCACATTTACGAATAACACAATTAGTGTTGGATTGTATACTAAAAGTCTAGCTTTAGTATGGACAATGTTATAACAATATTTGAAATGAGAATCATATGATCAAATGATTGCATCTTATAATTTATTTTGTATGCATGATGCAATAGTCCAATTACTTTATACTGTAGATAATATGTTGTGCGACAACACGCGGAAGATCATATTATCGGTTTCCTTATAAAGTATAAACAGATGCTCACAACTGAGATAGACGGGGACTCTCTATCGGTATGGTTGTAGTGTGGTTTGGTATTAGCTTGTCTTGGCTATAGAATCACATTAGTGCACTTGTGTGTATTGAGTAGGACCGCTTGAGATCGTTCGTTTTATACTGACTATATAGTAGAACTTGATCTCTGTTATTATGGAAGTTCGTGCTCTTAATCCCTATACAATAACCTCGACACGTAGGGCAGTATGTATTTCTTTGATTCATCAATGGGTGAGATTTATAAGTATTAAATCAACAAACTCGGTGAGTTGGGAAGTAGTGCTGTATCTATGGTGTGCTGTTGATTATAGAAGGAATCCATGTCCGTCATAGGTTGATGATGTCCCCTTGAGGAGCTCATAAGGTTTATCATGTAAATCTTGCAAGTGGATTAATTTCCGGCATGATAAAAAGGTTGAGTGGTACTACTCTTGGATGAGATATTAATTAATTTGAGTTGTCAGTAACTTAATTAATTAATGGACATTGTATATCTTAAACATGGGGAGACTATCGGGCTTATAATAAGAAGGAGCCCAGAACATAATTTTGGGATTGGACGGGTAGTGCAATAATAATATTTTAGTGGACTATATTATTATTATTGGATTTAATTAAAAGCTTTGGGCTAAGCTTGGTTAATTAAATCTAATTGAGGCCCAGCCCAATTTCTCCTCCTGGTCCCTGCAGTAGCCCAATATATATAGTCATCTCAGCTTCTGGAAACCTAACTTCCTGCGCCTCTTTTGACGTGAGTTAGAGAGAAGCAGATTGAGAGAACTCTGGGGATTGTTGACCACCCAACACCAGAGTTGACTTGGGACATACAGCAGAAGATCAAGAGGTGTTCTTCTGCAGCGATTCAGACTCTACATCAACCCTGAAGTACGGTAAACATTGTTTAAATCGCTTCCTCTGATTTTGTTTGCCTGTTAATCCTAACGGATCACGTTGAACCGCACGATCCAATTGCCCAACAATTGGTATCAGAGCATTGGTTACGTGGTAAAACGTGAGACGTTACGTTGGGTTTTGAGCCATATATGTGTTTATTGTCGATTAAAGTATGAATGAAAGGGCTTATGTGATCATATATTTTATTCTGGTATTAATCACATAGAAGAACACATGTTTTAGGATTTTAATAATTCTGTATTATTTGTGAAATCCTATGATTATCTACGTCAATAATTTTATGTGTGATGATTGTGATTCAACACACTGGACACGCACATGGATAAACATGGACTATAACTGATGGATCGAACAAACAAAATCCAAACGACGGTGAGGCTGTCAAATCAGCTGTCGGTTCCGGCGAGATCCTTGAAGGCCAGGGCATGTCAGCGATGAGACTCGGGCTGGATGACGTGCAGGCAGGCGGGTACTCCGGGGACTTTGTCGACTGGACGATCAAGGCGCGTCTGATGCAAGCTCCAGCAAGTCCATGGCGGGTTTCGAGCAAGGCTTCAGGGTGTTCTGTGCGCGGCTGATGCGGGCGAATCCCGATCGGTGTTGTGCTGGGCGATGGCGACCTTGGGCGTCAATCCGTAGGGGATCCAAATCGATAGGCGGCGGCGCTGTCAAAGTGAATCGGGGTATCCCGATAGAAGAAACTGCTGACTGGAGTAAATCCAATCGGATCGGAGCAGTTCGGCGACGCGCATCGGACGCCCAGAGAGGAAGATTGGGGCGCTGTCGTTGCTGGCGGCGTGCATTCAGTTGGGCCGTCGGTTGGTTACAGCGTGATGTATCAGTCGGCAGCCCCGGCGATGGCCGGCGAGTGGAGGCAGCAGGCGATTGAGACGACCACTGCCGGCTGGTGGACGAGTGTTGGCACCGCTGCCCGGCGATAGCATGGCAGTGGGCGGACGACACGTTTCTGGGCAGTCTGGCGTCGTTCCGCTGGGCTGATGGCGTCGTTCCGGTGGGCTGAGGGAGGCGCCGACGGCGGCAGCGGCGGCGCCGTGTGACAGATTGCCGTGTGGTTTCCGTCTGGAGGTTACGGCTGGAAGGAATGATAGGGCAGCAATGGTTATTGGGCTTATTTTTAATAAGTTGGTTTTGGGCCTGTTCTGTTCAGGGCCCAATTTTAATTTAATTTGGCTGCTGGGCTGCTGATTTAGGATTGTTTGTTGGGCCTGGTTTAATTATTTGGGCCCAAAATTTTAATTAAAAGGATATTGGGCTGCAGGGCCCTATTTTAATTAAGGAGTATTTGGGCTGATGATTAAAGGGCCCAATTCAGTAATTATATTAGATGCTGCTCAATTTTAATTTGGTTTTGGGCTTTTGGGCCCAATTTTAATTAAATGGCAATGAGCTGCTGGACTAATTAATTTAATTAATTGTGTGTAATGGGCCAAACATGATAAATTAATTTTATTAATGGACTAATTTTGTGCTAGTGGGCTTGGTGGACTTAATTTAAATTTTGGGTTAAGATTATGGGCCATGGATAATGAGCTTGATTAATTATTTAATCTGCTGCTCATTTTGTGCTTATTTGTTGCTCTTGGGCCCAAATTGATTGATCCACTAATTATGCAATTTATTAATGTTATATAACTGATTAATTGATTTAATTGTCAATTATTGTTGTATATGTGACATGCATGTTCTATGTGATTTATTTATTTAAATTGCTGTTAATAGAAGCATGTCTTAGATGTATATTTTATTCTGGAATATTATATGCATGTTAAAAACCCTCGGTAATTAAATAATTAAGTGGGAGAGGGGATTGGTAATAAATTCCCGCGGCCTCCATTATTGGTTTGTTAGCAATGTGAATAGACTTGCGCGTCGGCATTAGAGCCTTCCTCCCCATCGGATGAGTTTATTCATGGATTGCTGGAACAGACTTCATTAAATAATTACGTTTGTAATGTGATGCATATGAACTTGCGCGTTGGCTTTAGAGCCTTCCTCCCTATCGGATGAGTTTATATGCGGTTCACTGGTACAAACTTGTAATTGATGACTGTACGAAGTTATCCGAGCGCGTGTGTACTTCTCCATCTGTAAGGCACACAAGCTTGGGCCGCGGACTTGGGGTCAAATAATGGTGTACACTTAGATGCAAATAATAAGTATCCTCCCCATCGGAGTCACTGCTTTTATTTGCATGGCTAAAGAGGAACCGACTATTAATTATTTTGTCATAAAGTTAGGTTGACAAATGAAATTAATGGGTAAAACCTTCTCTTGTAAATGTTCGGGTTTGTAAACGTCCACACTATCGTGGCTTGCAGATTCACGGTGCTTGAGATGTCGGTGAATTTTATTTTATATTGTTTTGAGGGAATCGATATAAAAGAATAAAATTCGAAGATTTGATCGGTAAATTTATTTGTGATTCTCTGAATTTTGAATGGTTTTATTTCACTAATTGTTAACTAAAAGACATTACATTTACTTGTCCAAATTAATGATTAGAAAGAATCTTGGTTTTGATAATTACTACTTAAGAAAATACATGTGTATCTCACAAAGGACGTATCATGATGCCTATTAAAATCTCTAGTGAAGAGATGAGAGGTTCATAGAAATATGATGGTCTCATGTAACTCTTCGGATACTTGAGTAAATTAAAAGGCAGAAGATCATGGTTCAATTGATGAGTGAATTGGAAAAGCTTGGAATAGAAATTGAAAGGGAAACCTAGATCAATTTATTCTTCATAATTTGCCGGGATGTTTTGAGCAAGTTCTACCTGAAATACGAGAGGTTGTATATGGTGGGAAACTTCTGACAAAACATGTGGCAAAAGAAAGCCATTTTCATCATGATGTGAACTAGTTTAATATCTCATTTACTAATAGTTTAAACATGATTGGTGATGGCATCTACTAGCACGAACTGTGTAGATACAGGAATCACTAAATGTTTATCACTAAGTAAGGATAAGATTGTTATTGACATGGGTAAAACTACAAAGGTAGTGGCTATTGCAGTGGGAGTTATTTATCTATCTTATGATAGGAATAAATGATTGATTATGAGAAATTATCTTTACGTACGTTTTCATGGAAAGAATTTAATTTCGGTTTCTATGCATTAACGGATGGATACTTCATTTCATTTAAATGACATGGTCATAGAAATGAGGAATGAGGCTATAATCCGTTAAAGTACATTGGTGGATAATTTGAATACTCTTGAATCATGCACATCCCACAGATGCAATAAATGGTTATTAAATAATGCATCTTCTAATATTAGTAAGAGAAAGGAACCTTCGGAAATGAACTAAACATACATTTGGCGTCTATGACTAATTCATTTTACTTGAGTAGGATTCAAAAGTTGATAGCCGATAGACCGTAAGGTTTATCTGAAGTGGAAACTATCGAACTTGCGAGTCTTGCTTGGAAGTAAAAATGATTAACTGCCTTTCCAAGGCTGTGGGGGTAGAGCCAAAGATATATATGTTGGAATTAGTTCATTCTGATTCAAGCGAACCTAACATTATCCGGGCGAGAGGTGGTTATGAATATTCGAAGATTATTCTGGATACCAATATATTTAATTGATACACTGCAAGTCTAAGTTCTTGGATTAATTCAAGAATTGAAAGGCTGGTGCAGTGAAGCGTCATGAAAAATATATTAAGTCATTACGATCTAATCGTGATGGCGAGTACCTCTTGGGATAGTTAGGAGCTATTAATCAGAAGTTGAGATTGAATCTCAAGTAGTCTACACCGGGCATGCCCCAGCTGAATGGTGTGGTGGGTAGAAGGTATTAGGCTCTTACGATTATGATTAGATAGATGATGAATTATTTGGAATAATTAAATTCATTTTATGGATATGCCCTAGATACAGTAATTCGTGAAACGTTTGTCTGTATATAGGATATTCTAGAAAAATGGATAGTGATTTATTTAGTCCAAAAGATCGAAGGGTAATTGTTAACACAATGACCAGATTTTTGGAAAAGGACTATGTAATAAATCACAAGCCCATGTATAAGTTGTTCTAAAGGAAGTGAGAGAAAAACACTAAGTATAAGTACCAAGTGTACAAGAGGATATACCACAAGGTAAACTGCAACGCGTGTCACGTCTGATACACAATTACATGTATTGCCTTGTCGTAGTGGGAGGGTTGTGTGACAACTCATAAATATATGTTTAGGAGAGTCGTGAGACTTGATCCCTAGTGAACATAGTATTATCCCACGGATACGACATAGCACTACAAGATTAAAATGCGGAATCTTAGTAAGTTGCAATGTACGTTGAAATAGAATCTACGGATTCTATATTTAGTCTGGGAACTTGTATGACCACTAAATGGTGTAAAAACCATTGCAAGTGATCATAGGAAATAAAAGAGGATCATACGGAAAGGTGAAAATCTAGGAAGCAAAGCTTGTTGCGAAAAGATGTACTCAGAAAGAAATGGTTCGATTATGAGGGAACATATTCGCTGGTAGCTATGCTTAAATTGATCCGGATTCTTTTATTTATTGCTGCTCATATTAAATTATGAGGGACAGCAAATAGATGTCAAGACAGCTTTCCTGATTGGAAGTCTTGAGGAAAACATCTATGTGAAGCAACCAGAGTAATTCATTGCAAAGTACTAATAGCATTTTGATAGTAAGCTTAAAAATGTCCAGCGATGGACTAAAGCAAGTTTTAAGATCGTGAAGCATCTGTTTTGATTAGATAATCCAGTGGCATGGATTTAAATCAATGAGCGGATGAGTCTTGTGTGTTGTAAAGAGTGACGGAAACGTGGTGGTGTTTCTTGTACTATACGTAGATAGTATCTTGCTCATTGGAGACAATGAAAGAGTATTATCGGGTGTATGGGTACGGTTAATAAAGCGGTAAAGATGAAGGACTTAAGAAAGGCAAAATACATCCTTTTGATCACGGTAATACAGATCACAAGAAAGGATGTTATGCTTATCTCAAGTTTCATAAAATGATACAGTCCATACTCATTTAGCATGTGAATAGACTTGCGCGTCGGCTTTAGAGCCTTCCTCCCCATCGGATGAGTTTATTCATGGAATGCTATGAACGAAGTTGGATATCTGTTTTGGTTAACGCATGAACAGTGGGTATCAACGTAACCCGGATCAAGAATGATGAACTGTAGTAAGACATATATAAAGTGCCTGAGAAGGACTGGAAATTATATATGAACTTACTGGACAGATTCACTGCTTCTTGTGGATTACGTAGATTTGGATTTTATAGTCAGATTGGACGGTAGTAAATTCTCCTCAAAGGTTATGTGTTTAATTTTAGGAAGTAGAGTCATAATGTGGAGGAGTGTTATATAGAAATATATTTCAGACTCCGGACTCCATCATGGTAAGATGATAAATTGGAGCCTATGAGGCAGCCAAAGTATCTATATGACTCTAGAAACTTCAAGATGGATTTCGAAGTGTTTCTAAGTTTGCCCAAGGATATCACAATTTATATTGATGATATTGGTGCAGTTGCAAACTTGAAGGAATCACGAGTCCATAAGGCAATTAAACACATGGAGCGCGAGTACCACCTGTTACGAGAAATCGTATGATGAGGGGAAGGTTGTTGTCGCCTAGATTGCATCGGATGATGACCTAGTAAATCCATTTACGAGGACCTTAAGGCGAGAGCTTTTTATGGTCGTGTAGTGGGAGTAGGAATCAGATGTATGGCAGAAGACATGACAGCATAGTCTTTTAGTATAAGTGGGAGATTGTTGGATTGTATACTAAAAGTCTAGCTTTAGTATGGACAATGTTATAACAATATTTGAAATGAGAATCATATGATCAAATGATTGCATCTTATAATTTATTTTGTATGCATGATGCAATAGTCCAATTACTTTATACTGTAGATAATATGTTGTGCGACAACACGCGGAAGATCATATTATCGGTTTCCTTATAAAGTATAAACAGATGCTCACAACTGAGATAGACGGGGACTCTCTATCGGTATGGTTGTAGTGTGGTTTGGTATTAGCTTGTCTTGGCTATAGAATCACATTAGTGCACTTGTGTGTATTGAGTAGGACCGCTTGAGATCGTTCGTTTTATACTGACTATATAGTAGAACTTGATCTCTGTTATTATGAAAGTTCGTGCTCTTAATCCCTATACAATAACCTCGACACGTAGGGCAGTATGTATTTCTTTGATTCATCAATGGGTGAGATTTATAAGTATTAAATCAACAAACTCGGTGAGTTGGGAAGTAGTGCTGTATCTATGGTGTGCTGTTGATTATAGAAGGAATCCATGTCCGTCATAGGTTGATGATGTCCCCTTGAGGAGCTCATAAGGTTTATCATGTAAATCTTGCAAGTGGATTAATTTCCGGCATGATAAAAAGGTTGAGTGGTACTACTCTTGGATGAGATATTAATTAATTTGAGTTGTCAGTAACTTAATTAATTAATGGACATTGTATATCTTAAACATGGGGAGACTATCGGGCTTATAATAAGAAGGAGCCCAGAACATAATTTTGGGATTGGACGGGTAGTGCAATAATAATATTTTAGTGGACTATATTATTATTATTGGATTTAATTAAAAGCTTTGGGCTAAGCTTGGTTAATTAAATCTAATTGAGGCCCAGCCCAATTTCTCCTCCTGGTCCCTGCAGTAGCCCAAGTATATAAGTTGTCTCAGTTCCTAATAACCTATCTCTGCGCCTCTTACGTAGAAAGAGATCAGGAACAGATTGAGAACTCTCTGGGGATTGTTGACCACACAACACCAGAGAGTTGACTTTGGGTAATACTGCAGAAGATCAGAGGTGTTCTTCTCAGATTATCATCCACTACATCAAACCAGAAGACAGGTAATTGTTTTATGCTTCCGCTGTATCTAATTATCTGTTTTAATTATCGAATCACGTTAACCATAAGATCCAATTGCCAACAATTAGTTCAAACAATATGTTATCACATAAAAGACACGTGGGTAGTCAATATCCTCCTCGAACTGAGCTCTCCGTCGAGAGACAGTCCAAGCCTGTCACCGTTACTCTAGATAAAATGCACATTAATATTCTTTCTCAACACGCCAAGTGCTAAAGTTCATAATTCAATATCGACGTGAATACTTGAAATGATCAAACATATAAACATATATGACATGCATGTCCCACACCGGTGACGTTGACTGAGCCTATAATAGACTGATCCATCTAACAATCACCCTCCAGAGTATCAGTATTTGGCAAATGGACAGGTGCCCCGTTAGATCTAAATCACCCGGGTTTGCCAAGCAACGGGCAACTTGGTTGTCACTCTAACTCACCCGAACCACGACAATTCGGGCTACTTAATCAATGTCGCTCCAACTCACCCGAACCGTAATCAATTTGGGCCACTTAACCTTGGTACCAGGCATACATATGCATATGCATCATAAGATGAATAACGATTCAAGTTAGAGTCTTAATTGGCACACAAGAATAACCACAAATCAATTCTCTAATAGTTCACAATAAATGCTATCAGATATCGAGCCGGCAAGGCTCTTCAACATAAGTTAAAATCAATAATACTCATAAAATGGCTAACAGGACTCTAACCAGAGCAATCGAGCCAATCAGGCTCTTTACCACATAACACAATACCAAATAATTTTCTCATCTATTAACTAAAACTAAAATAAATGCACATTTATCGAGGGTCCACACTTCCCACAAGAGAAGGCGTTCCCGAATTATCAACTCACAAGGAAGTGATTAACTCTCTTCGGAATCTGAAGTCGATGTGCATTTTATTAATGTTGAGAAAGAATATTAATGTGCATTTTATCTAGAGTAACGGTGATGGGCTTGGACTGTCTCTCGACAGAGAGCTCAGTTCGAGGAGGATATTGACTACCCACGCGTCTTTTACGTGATAAAATGTTGTTTGAACTAATTGTGTTATTCGTAAATGTGCACTAAGGTTTTTATTTTCATTAATATGTATACTGAGTGAGAAATTGTTATTGTGGGATGAAATGTTGGATCTTATGTTATGAACCGCGAGTGGGAATACATGCTTCGTATAAGGGTTGGGGTGACCGGCTTATCACCTCACTGAGCTAGTGGTTTTGCTCACCCCCATCATTCTTTCCTTTTCAGGCTGTTGATATCATTTTGGTTGGAGGTTTGCCTATCGTTTGTTCGTCATCCAATCAGTGTTTTGGGTACTTTCTCTTTTATGTAAATTGACGGATTCATTGGCGAGATTGTATAGTTTATATTTGGTGACCCCCTTGATGTTCTTTTTGTACCTTCGTGATGTTATATCGTTCATGTATATTTTCTTTAAACTAAGTTACATCGTTGTATTTTGTACCTTTGTAAATCCTTGATACTTTATGAGATGATGTCCTCGGGTTGTACCCGTTGTTATCAGTTGTTCAGTTCTACAGGTACTTGATAGCAAGCCTTACGTTTTCTATAAACTTTGTGGAGTGGAGTGCACCCATTCCGCAAAATTTATGGTTAACGTGGCGGTTGTCGCGTTCTGTCTGGGGTCGGGGCGTGACAACTTTCTTGGTATCAAAGCCTGGTTTTATGATTCTCATTATTTTTGAGTCGAGCCAATGGGTCCAACTTTGTTACTATGTCATCCTAAGGTATCGTATTGCCTTGATGTTGACCTTGCATTTTCTTTCCTTTCTTCCTTTCAGTCATTATGGCACCTCCAGTTTGTCGTCGAGGTTGAGGTCGAGGACACGCTCCTCGTGATCCTCCGAGTCTTCTACTCTCTTCTGTTCCTCATGGACCTCGAGGACATGTTTCTTCTGATCATGCCGTTCCTCCGACGGTTATGGACCCTATCAATTCTGATCATAGGGTGCCGGTTTCCCAGGTAGAGCAACCACGGGCCCAGTTGCGGGTTGAGCACATGATAACACCGGAGCAGTACCAATTGTATTATGATCACATTCGAATACATGGTGTTCCACCACCTACAACGGCTCATACGACTATGACTATCACTGAAGAGGTTCTTCGTGCTAATGAACCAATTCGACCTACAACTAATGTACCAGTTTTTACTCCACAAATGGCTTTAGGAGGTTCTACTTCTCGAGGTGCACTTTTTATACCTGATTTGGTGAAAGCAGTTGAAAACATGGGGACTTCGAAATTTGACGTGCAAGAGATGCTTCTAAAGCGGGGGGATGGATAAAGGAGATTACAGAGACCTTTGACACCTTGATGATTGAAGAATGTTATCGTATGGTCATTGCGACCAAGCTGTTAGGCCCAGATGCACGACGATTGTGGCAGAATCTAAAAGAGAAATCTTCGGTTACTATTACGTGGGCTATCTTTATGGAACGATTCAAAGATCGATACTTCTCTCAGTACATCAAGGATCAGAAGAGAAAGGAGTTCTTCAACCTCTTTCAAGGCATTATGTCGGTCGTGGAGTACGAAAGCAAATTTCTGGAATTTTGAGAATACGCTCCTGATCATATACGACGAGAGACTTATGCAACAGATTTGAAGATGGACTTAATTTAAATATTCAAGATCGCATCAAGTCCGGAGACAAGTACGAGAGTCTTGACAATCTCATAGAAGAAGCCCTGAGGGTAGAAAGTTTAGTTCAGGCGAGACATAAGCTTGCAGAACGATCTAAAAAGAAAAGGCAAGGGAGCGCATTTCCAGGAAATGCATCGAAGGTGTATAGGGGTGTGGGATCTTCGCGTGGCGCACCAAGTTCGGTATCTATTAGTTTTTCTCAACCTCGGGAGCAGTTTAGTAGAGGCGGGAGCAATGTCTCGGGATCGGTTGGTGAAAATCGCAAGTGCCAGAATTGCTTAAAATATCACGACGACCCCTGTAAGGCTCCTCAAGTATGTTTTCAGTGTTGACAGCCGGGGCATATGCGAAGTTCTTGTCCTCAGCTTATGGGAGCGAGCTGTCAGTGTTCTGGTCAGCTTCGTGGTAAACTAACATATTCTACACCCAGAGATACTCGATCTACAGCTACCAGAGTGCCCGATGCCTCAAGCGGCGCCCTAGTACTCAATCACCTATGCAAGGAAGGAAGCAAACTAGAGTATTTCATATTTCCCAGGAAGTGGCTCGCTCAGATCCGAAGGTTGTGACAGGTAATTTATAATCTGAGTATTTTCACATACTAGATCTAACCCCGCCTTATTATGCTACTTGATTACGAATAAAACATTCGTAAGAAATTCTATCTTTCCGAATTTTTAAATCACAATCTCACCTAATATTGCTTATTTAGGCCATGTGTTTGTGGGAGACCATCAGGTCTACGCTTTATTTGACCCAGGTTCTAATAGGTCTTATATCCGGGATGATCTCACTGCGATCTTAGATTATCCTATCTCTCATTTGTCACCTGGAATCATCGTTCATACCCCTCTTGGAGAGCGTCTAATTCGTGATTCGGTATTCCTTGGTTGTCCATTGAAGATCAAAGATGTCATTCTAGAGGCTGAATTGATACCATTGCCTTTGATTGATCTTGATGTTATTCTTGGCATGGATTGGCTTTCTTCTCATCATGCAATTCTCGACTGCCACGAGAAGCTTGTTATTTTTCGTAGACCAGGATTCTCAGAACTTGTTTTTGAAGGTAAACTTCAAACGAGATCCCTCTCTTTTATTTCAATGTTGACTGCGCATAAATTAATGCGTAAGGGTTGTGAGGCATTCTTGGCATTTGTCATCGATACTTTTCTTTCTGAAACTAAACTAGATGACATCCCGATCGTGAATGAATTTCCTGATGTCTTTCCCGAAGACTTACCAGGACAACCTCCGAATCGAGAGATAGATTTTTCCATTGACGTACTTCCTGGAATCATACCTATATCGATTACTCCATATCGAATGTTGCCTGCTGAGCTAAAGGAACTCCAGACACAACTTGGGGAATTATTGGAGAAGGGATTCATACGACCTAGCACATCTCCGTGGGGTGCTCCAGTTCTTTTTGTCAAGAAGAAAGATGGATCATTTCGCCTATGTGTCGACTACCGTCAATTGAACAAGGTGATAATCAAGAACAAATATCCTCTTCCAAGAATAGATGATCTGCTTGATCAGTTGCAAGGAGTAACTGTGTTCTCAAAAATTGAATTGCGATCTGGTTATCACCAACTCAAGATTAGGGAATCTGATATCCCTAAGTCTGCTTTTCGAACCAGATACGGTCATTTTGAATTCTGTGTTATGCCTTTTGGACTCACAAATGCTCCTGCAGCTTTTATGGATCTTATGAATCGGGTCTTTCGGCCGTACTTAGATAAGTTTGTCATCATCTTCATTGATGACATTCTTATTTATTCTAAATCGGACGACGAGCATTCTCATCATCAAAGAATTGCTCTGAACATTCTCAGAGAAAATCAGCTTTATGCTAAATTCTCGAAGTGTGAATTTTAGCTTCGTGAGGTAAGCTTTTTGGGTCATCACATTTCTAAAGAAGGAATCTACGTCAATCCAGTGAAGATTCAAGCTATATTAGATTGGGATTGTCCAAAGAACGTGACATAAATTTGTAGTTTTCTGGGATTAGCTGGATATTATCGACGGTTTGTCAAAGACTTTTCGTTATTGGCTTCATCTTTGACTAAATTGACTCAGAAAGGGGTAAATTTTGAATGGAGTGAAGAATGCGAGGAAGCATTTCAAGAATTGAAAAGACGACTCGTTTCAGCTCCTATTCTTGCTTTGCCAGACCCAGCAATTGGAGAATTTACCATTTATAGTGATGCCTCGAGACAAGGATTAGGATGCGTTCTCATGCAAGAAGGAAAGGTTATTGCCTACGCTTCAAGGCAATTGAAGAAGAACGAAGAAAATTATCCTACCCATGATTTAGAGTTGGCTGCAATCGTTTTTGCATTGAAGATCTGGAGGCACTATCTGTATGGTGCAACTTGTCGGGTTTTCACAGATCACAAGAGCTTAAAGTATATCACCATGCAAAAGGAGCTCAACCTCAGGCAAAGGCAATGGATGGAGTTGATTAGTGACTATGACTTAGTCATCGATTATCATCCTGGCAAGGCAAATGTTGTTGCAGATGCTCTGAGTACAAAGTCTTCTACCTCACTTGCTTCGATTCAATCTTTTTATCTTCCTATGCTGGAGCAGTTTAAATCTTTACACATTTCGCTCGATTGTGAAAAGTCTAATGATTCTGCCTTAATCGCCAAATTCGAGGTTAGACCTACCTTGTTCGAGCAAATTCGAGAAAGATAATCACACGATGTTCATTTATGACAGAAGATGGCAAAGCTAAATCAAGGAAAAGAAACAGAATTTCAAATTCGGGATGATGGACTTCTTACTTTTAAAAATCATGTTTTGTTCCATCAGAACTTGATGTTCGTAGAACTATTCTTGAGGAAGCCCATTCTTCAGCCTATGCTATGCATCTTGGTAGTACCAAAATGTACAGAACACTTCGGGAGCATTATTGGTGGCCAGGTATGAAACGGGACATTGCTGAATTTGTATCAAAGTGCTTATCATGCCAACAGATTAAAGCGGAACACCAAAAACCAGCCGGCATGCTTCAACCACTACCTATTCCTGAGTGAAAATGGGAAAACGTCACAATGGATTTTGTTTCTGGTTTACCTCGAACCCAAAAGGGTCATGACTCAATTTGGGTCATTGTCGATCGTCTGACGAAATCGGCACATTTCCTTCCAGTGCATACCAATGAATCTTTAGAGAAACTTGCCAAGTTATATGTCGATGAGATCGTGAGATTGCACGGAGTACCAGTGTCAATAATATCTGATCATGATCTAAGATTCACTTCCTGTTTTTGGCCTAGTCTGCAGAAAGCGCTAGGTACAAAATTACTATTCAGTACCTCGTTTCATCCACAGACTGATGGACAGTCAAAGAGAACGATACAGACACTAGAAGACATGCTACGTGTAGTGGTGTTGAATTTGGGAGGTAGCTGGGATAAGTACGTGACTTTGGTAGAGTTCGCTTATAACAACAGTTATCATTCAAGCATTGGAATGCCCCCGTACGAAGCTCTGTATGCTCGAAAGTGTCGAACACCGCTCTTTTGGGAAGAGGTTGGCGAGAGACAAATCGAACAAGTAGAGCTTATCAAAGATGCGAAGGCAAAAATACAACTTATTCGAGACAGACTTAAGGCAGCGCAAGATCGACAGAAAAGCTATGCAGATAATAGGAGGCGCGATTTGGAGTTTAATAAAGGAGATAAAGTTTTTCTGAAAGTTTCTCCATGGAAGGGCGTGTTGCGATTCCGCCGTCGAGTAAAGTTGAGTCCAAGGTATATTAGCCCATTTACGATCGTGCAAAGGATTGGTCGTGTCGCGTATCGACTTGAGCTACCATCGGAATTGTCGAAGATTCACGATGTCTTCCATGTCTCTATGCTAAGAAAATATGAACTAGATCCTTCGCACGTGCTCAAATATCCCCCAGTTATATTAAAGGAAAATCTATCGTACGAAGTACAACCTGTTCAAATTATAGATCGCCGAGAGAAAATACTTCGTAACAAATCTATTTGTATGGTGAGAGTTCTATGGAGAAGTGATCAAATTGAAGAAGAAACATAGGAACCAGAGTCAGTCATGCGTCAACAATATCCAAATCTTTTTTCATCTCTAGGTACGTTTATGTTTCGAGGACAAAACTTTTTAGAGGAGGGGATATTTTATAATATCTTAGCCCAACTAGATTTTTTTTAGAAAGCCCAAAACCTATTTATTTATTTTTATGGCCCAAAAGGCCAGCCATTGCCCAACTAGATTTTTTTTTAGAAAGCTCAAATCCTATTTATTTATTTTTATGGTCCAAAAGGCCAGCCCTATCTTAGCCTAACTAGATTTTTTTTAGAAAGCCCAAACTTATTTATTTATTTATTTTGTGGCCCAAAGTTTCAGCCACTTAAATTGCCTGATATATAATTATTAACGCTAAAGTTAAAAAAAAAAGAGACAGAAGAATGGGAGAAGAAAAACAAAAGAGGGGAAAGAAGAGAGTGAAGAGGAGAAACCCACCCTTGTTGATCAAATTCTCCCTTACAACCCTCATCCTAGGTGGTTTCTAAGTTGTTTTGAGGTAAGTGGTGTGTGAATTAAGCTTCCTTCTTTCATGGTTTTGTAATTTGTGGGGTTTTTCTTTTTGGTATGTGGGTAATTTGCAGACTGTTCGAACTGATTTTGATATAGCTATTGCCCTCGAAAGTTTGCAAAATTAATTTCTTACGTAGCTGAACTCGTTAGCTTTCCGTAGCCACTTGAAACGCCTCAATCCGATTATTCTACAATTAGTTATGATTTTTCTCGTAAACTGCCGCTAGCTGGAAAATTTCAGAATTTTTATGTCGAATTCAAACTTATTTTCTATCGTTTCGTTTAGTTAATGTATCGAAATGAGTTATGTGGGATTGGGAACTGATGTTAAGGAGTTACATGCCATTTTTATTTAATATCGACTTGTTCGAACTCGATTAGGATTTGTTTTTAGCAATGCAAGGGATGTTACAACTAATAGTTAGTTATACTTGATTTGTCTTTAATTGCTCATCTCCTTTCTAGGTAAAGAACCATCGACGAAGGGCAAGGGACCGACTTCAGATTCCGGAGAGAGTTAATCACTTCCTTGTGAGTTGATAATTCGGGAACGCCTTCTCTTGTGGGAAGTGTGGACCCTCAATAAATGTGCATTTATTTTAGTTTTAGTTAATTGATAAGAAAATTATTTGGTATTGTGTTATGTGGTAAAGAGCCTGATTAGCTCGATTGCTCTTGTTAGAGTCCTGTTAGCCATTTTATGAGTATTATTGATTTTAACTTATGTTGAAGAGCCTTGCCGGCTCGATATCTGATAGCATTTATTGTGAATTATTTGAGAATTGATTTCTGGTTATTCTTGTGTGCCAATTAAGACGCTAACTTGAGTCGTTATTCATCTTATGATGCATATGCATATGTATGCCTGGTACCAAGGTTAAGTAGCCCGAATTGGTCACGGTTCGGGTAAGTTGGAGCGACAATGATTAAGTAGCCCGAATTATCGCGGTTCGGGTGAGTTAGAGTGACAACCAAGTTGCCCGTTGCTTGGCAAACCCGGGTGATTTAGATCTAATGGGGCACCTGTCTATTTGCCAAATACTAATACTCTGGAGGGTGATCGTTAGATGGATCAGTCTATTATAGGCTCAGTCAACGTCACCGGTGTGGGACATGCATGTCATATATGTTTATATGTTTGATCATTTCAAGTATTCACGTCGATATTGAATTGTGAACTTTAGCACTTGGCGTGTTGAGAAAGAATATTAATGTGCATTTTATCTAGAGTAACGGTGACGGGCTTGGACTGTCTCTCGACGGAGAGCTCAGTTCGAGGAGGATATTGACTATCCACGCGTCTTTTATGTGATAACATATTGTTTGAACTAATTGTTTTATTCGTAAATGTGCACGAAGGTTTTTATTTTCATTAATATGTATACTGAGTGAGAAATTGTTATTGTGGGATGAAATATTGGATCTTATGTTATGAACCGCGAGTGGGAATACATGCTTCGTATAAGGATCGGGGTGACCGGCTTATCACCTCACTGAGCTAGTGGTTTTGCTCACCCCCATCATTCTTTCCTTTTCAGGCTGTTGATATCATTTTGGTTGGAGGTTTGCCTATCGTTTGTTCGTAATCTAATCAGTGTTTTGGGTACTTTCTCTTTTATGTAAATTGACGGATTCATTGGCGAGATTGTATAGTTTATATTTGGTGACCCCCTTGATGTTCTTTTTGTACCTTCGCGATGTTATATCGTTCATGTATATTTTCTTTAAACTAAGTTACATCGTTGTATTTTGTACCTTTGTAAATCCTTGTTGATACTTTATGAGATGATGTCCTCGGGTTGTACCCGTTGTTATCAATTGTTCAGTTCTACAGGTACTTGATAGCAAACCTTACGTTTTCTATAAACTTTGCAGAGTGGAGTGCACCCATTCCGTGAAATTTATGGTTAACGTGGCGGTTGTCGCGTTCTGTCTGGGGTCGGGGCGTGACAACAAGTCTTACGTTTTCTATAAACTTTGTGGAGTGGAGTGCACCCATTCCGCAAAATATATGGTTAACGTGGTGGTTGTCGTGTTCTGTCTGGGGTCGGGGCGTGACAACTTTCTTGTTATCAGAGCCTGGTTTTATGATTCTCATTCTTTTTTAGTCGAGCTAATGGGTCCAACTTTGTTTCTATGTCATCCTAAGGTATCGTATTGCCTTGATGTTGACCTTGCATTTTCTTTCCTTTCTTTCTTTCTGTCATTATGGCACCTCCAGTTCGTCGTCGAGGACACGCTCCCCGTGATCCTCCGAGTCCTCTACTCGCTTATGTTCCTCGTGGACCTCGAGGACATGTTTCTTCTGATCATGCCGTTCCTCCGACGGTTACGGACCCTATCAATTCTGATCATAGGGTGCCAGTTTTCCAGGTAAAGCAACCACGGGTCCAATTGCGGGTTCAACACATGATGACACCGGAGCAGTACCAATTGTATTATGATCACATTCGAATACATGGTATTCCACCACCTACAACGGCTCATACGACTACGACTGTCACTGAAGAGGTTCTTCGTGATAATGAACCGATTCGACCTACAACTAATGTACCAGTTTTTACTCCAGAAATGGCTTTAGCAGGTTCTACTTCTCGAGGTGCACTTTTTATACCTGTTTTGGTGAACGCAATTGAAAACATGGGGACTTCGAAATTTGACGGTGCAAGAGATGCTTCTAAAGCGGGGGCATGGTTAAAGGAGATTACAGAGACCTTTGACACCTTGGTGATTGAAGAATGTTATCGTGTGGTCATTAAGATCAAGCTGTTAGGCCCAGAAGCACAATGATGGTGGCAGAATATAAAAGAGACATCTTCGGTTACTAATAAGTGGGCTATCTTTGTGGAATGTTTCAAAGATCAATACTTCTCTCAGTACATCAAGGATCAGAAGAGAAAGGAGTTCTTCAACCTCTTTCAACCCCCATCATTCTTTCCTTTTCAGGCTGTTGATATCATTTTGGTTGGAGGTTTGCCTATCGTTTGCTCGTCATCCAATCAGTGTTTTGGGTACTTTCTCTTTTATGTAAATTGACGGATTCATTGGAGAGATTGTATAGTTTATATTTGGTGACCCCCTTGATGTTCTTTTTGTACCTTCGCGATGTTATATCGTTCATGTATATTTTTTTTAAACTAAGTTACACCGTTGTATTTTGTACCTTTGTAAATCCTTGTTGATACTTTATGAGATGATTTCCTCGGGTTGTACCCGTTGTTATCAGTTGTTCAGTTCTACAGGTACTAGATAGCAAGCCTTACATTTTCTATAAACTTTGTGGAGTAGAGTGCACCCATTCCGCGAAGTTTATGGTTAACGTGGCGGTTGTCGCATTCTATCTGGGGTCGGGGCATGACAACGATGCATATTTCCATCATCATGATGGTCATTTCCTTCATCATGATGCTCATTTCGTTCATCGTGATGCATATTTCCTTTATCATGATGCTCATTCATTCGCCATGATGCATATTTCCTTTATCATGATGCTTATTTCCTTCATCTTGACGATCATTTCATACATCATTATGATCATATCCATCATTATGATGCTCATTTCCTTCAACATTATGCGTATTTCCTTCATCATAATGCTTTTTCCTACATTATGATGCTCGTTTCCTTCATCATGTTGCATGTTTCTTTCATAATAATGTGTATTTCCTTCATCATGATGCTTACTTAATTCCATATAATGCATATTTCCTTTATCATGATGCTCATTTCCTACATCATGCTGCATATTTCCATCATCATGTTGCTCATTTCTGTCATCTTGATGATCATTTCCCTCATCATGATGCTCATTTACTTCATCATGATGCATATTTTTTTCATCATTATACACATTTCCTGCATTATTATGCTCATTTCTTTAATCATGATGTGTATTTCCATCATCATGATAATAATTTCCTACATAATTATGGTCATTTCCTTCATCATGATGCTCATTTCCTTCACCATGATGCATTGTTCCATCATAATAATGCTTATTTTCAACATTATCATGCTCATGTCCTTCATAATGATGCATTTTTCCATCATCATAATGCAAATTTCCGACATCATCATGCTCATTTCGTTCATCATGATACTTATTTCCTTCATCATGATGCTCATTTCCTACATCGCGATGCATATTTCTGTCATAATGATTCTCATTTCTTTTATCATGATGCTCATTTCCTTCATCATGATGCTTACTTCTTCATCATGATGCAAATTTCCTTTATAACGATGCTCTTATCTACATCATCATGCTCAATTTCATAATCATGATGATCATTTCCTTCATCATTATGCTCATTTTCACTATCGTGATGCTCATTTCCTTCATCATGATTCGTATTTTCTTCATCATGATGCAAAAATTCTTCATCAAGATGCTCATTTCCTACATCGTGATGCTTATTTCCATCATCATGATGCATAAATCCTTCATCATGATACTTATTTCCATCATCATGATGCTCATTTCCTACATCACGATGCATGTTTCCCTCATCATGATACTCATTTCCTACATCATGATGCTCATTTCCTTCATCATTATACTCATTTCCTTCATCATAATAATCATTTCCAACGTCATTATGGTCATTCCCTTAATCATTATGCTCTTTTCATTCTTAATGATGCATATTTCCTTTAACATGATGTTCATTTCCTACATCATTATAAATATTTCTTTCTTCATGATTCTCATTTCCATCATCATGATGATTATTTCCTTAATCCTTATGCTCATTTACTTCATCATTATGCTCATTTCCTTCATCCTGATGCATATTTCCTTCAGCGTAATGCTCATTTCCTACATCAATATGCTCATTTCCTACTTCAATATGCTCATTTCTTTCATCACGATGCATTTTTTCTTCATTATGATGCACATTTCCATCATCAAGACGCTATTTTCGTTCATCCTTATGTGTATTTCCTTAATCATGATGCTAATTTCCTACATCGTGATGCTCATTTCGTTCATCATGATCCATATTTCCTTCATCATGATGCTCATTTCCTACATCATGGTGCATATTTCCTTCATCATTACGCTTATTTCCAACATCATGATGATCATTTCCTCCATCATGATGCTCATTTCCTTCAACATTATGCGTATTTCCTTCATCATAATGCTTTTTTCTTAAATTATGATGCTAACCACCTTCATCATGTTTCATGTTTCTTTCATCATAATGTGTATTTCCTTCATCATGATGCTTACTTCATTCCTTATTATGCATATTTCCTTTATCATGATGCTCATTTCCTACATCATGATGCATATTTCCATCATCATGTTGCTCATTTCTGTCTTCTTGATGATCATTCCCCTTATCATGATGCTCATTTCCTTCATCATGATTCATATATTATTAATCATGATACAAATTTCCTACATCATTATGCTCATTCTGTTCATCATGATGCATATTTCCTTCATCATGATGTTAATTTCCTACATCATTATGTTCATTTACTTCATCATGATGCTCATTTCCTTCACCAGATGCGTAGTTCCATCATAATGATGCTCATTTCCTACATTATTATGCTCATGTCCTTCATACATGTATCCATTATCATAATGCTATTTTACTCCATTATGATGCTCATTTCGTTCATCATGAAACATATTTCCTTCATCATGATGCTCATTTCCTATATCATGGTGCATATTTCCTTCATAATGATGCTCATTTCTTTTATCATGATGCTAATTTCCTTCATCATGATTCTTATTTCTTCATCATGATTCATATTTCCTTTATGATGATGCTCTTTACCAATATCATGATGATAATTCACTACAAGATGATGCTCATTTCCATCATCATGATGCTGATTTCTTTCATCATGATGCTCATTTTCACTATCGTGATGATCATTCCATTCATCATGATGCTCATTTCAAACATAATGATGCTCATTTTATTCATCATGATGGATATTTTCTTCGTCATGATCCTCATTTCCTATATCATGTTGCATATTTTCTTCATTATTATGATCATTTCCAACATCATGATGCTCATTTAGTTCATCTTTATGCATATTTTTGTTATCATGATACTCATTTCCAACATCTTGATGCTAATTTCCTTTATCATGATGATCAATTTCGACGTCATTATGGTCATTTCATTCATCATGATGCTTTTTTCCTACATCATGATGTATGTTTCCTTCATCAAGATGCTTATTTCCTGCATCATGAAACTCATTTCATTCATCACGATGCATATTTCTCTCATCTTGATGCTTATTTCCTACATCACGAATCAGACATCACCACGATGCGAATTTCCAAATTTATGATGCATATTTTCCTCATCATGATGCTCATTTCCTACATCATGATACTTATTTCCATTATCATGATGCATAAATCTTTCATCATGATGCTTATTTCCTTCATCAAGATGATCATTTCAATCATCATGATGCTTGTTTCCTTCATCATGAGTCTCATTTCCTACATCATGATGCTCATTTCCTTCATCATTATGCATATTTTCCTTCATCATGATGCTCATTTCCTACATCACGATGCATATTTCCATCATCATGATGGTCATTTCCTTCATCATGATGCTAATTTTGTTTATCGTGATGCATATTTCCTTTATCACGATGCTCATTCCTTCGCCATGATGCATATTTCCTTTATCATGATGCTTATTTCCTTCATCTTTACGATCATTTCCTACATCATTATGGTCATATCCTTCATTATGGTGCTCATTTTCTTCAACATTATGCGTATTTCCTTCATCGTAATGCTTTTTTCCTACATTATGATGCTCATTTCCTTCATCATGTTGCATGTTTCTTTCATAATAATGCGTATTTCCTTCATCATGATGCTTACTTCATTCTATATAATGCATATTTCCTTTATCACGATGCTCATTTCCTACATCATGCTGCATATTTCCATCATAATGTTGCTCAATTCTGTCATCTTGATGATCATTCTCCTCATCATGATGCTCATTTACTTCATCATGATGCATATTTTTTTCATCATTATACACATTTCCTGCATTATTATGCTCATTTCTTTAATCATGATGCGTATTTCCATCATCATGATGTTAATTTCCTCCATAATTATGGTCATTTCCTTCATCATGATGCTCATTTCCTTCACCATGATGCATTGTTCCATCATAATAATGCTTATTTCCTACATTATCATGCTCATGTCCTTCATAATGATGCATTTTTCCATCATCATAATGCAAATTTCTGACATCATGATGCTCATTTCATTCGTCATGATACATATTTCCTTCATCATGATGCTCATTTTCTACATCGCGATGCATATTTCCGTCATAATGATTCTCATTTCTTTTATCATGATGCTCATTTCCTTCATCATGAAGCTTACTTCATCATGATGCAAATTTCCTTTATAACGATGATCTTATCTACATCATGATGCTCAATTTCATCATCATGATGATCATTTCCTTCATCATTATGCTCATTTTCACTATCGTGATGCTCATTTCCTTCATCATGATGCGTATTTTCTTCATCATGATGCTTATTTCCTGTATCACAATGCTCATTTTCTTCATAATGATGCTCATTTCTATCATCATGATGCAAAAATTCTACATCATGATGCTCATTTTCTATATCATGATGCTTATTTCCATCATCATGATGCATAAATCCTTCATCGTGATGCTCCTTTCCTACATCACGATGCATGTTTCCCTCATCATGATGATCATTTCCTACATCATGATGCTCATTTTCTTCATCATTATACTCATTTCCTTCATCATGTTGATCATTTCCAACGTCATTATGGTCATTCCCTTAATCATTATGCTCTTTTCATTCATAATGATGCATATTTCCTTTAACATGATGCTCATTTCCTATATCATTATACATATTTCTTTCTTCATGATTCTCATTTCCATCATCATGATGATTATTTCCTTCATCCTTATGCTTATTTACTTCATCATTATGCTCATTTCCTTCATCCTGATGCATATTTCCTTCATCATAATGCCCATTTCCTACATCAATATGCTCATTTCCTTCATCATGATGCATATTTCCATCATCATGATACTTATTTCCACATCACGAGACTAACATCATCATGATGCATATTTTCTTCATCATGAAGCTCATTTCCTTCATCATGGTGCTTATTTTCATCATCATCATCCATTAATCCCTTACCATGATGCTTATTTCTTTCATAATGATACAGAAATCCTTCATTATGATGTGAATATCCATCATCATGATGCACGTTTTCTTCATTATGATGCCCACTTTCTACATCAATATGCTCATTTCCTTCATCACGATGCATGTTTTCTTCATTATGATGCACATTTCCATCATCAAGATGTTATTTTCGTTCATCTTTATGTGTATTTCCTTTATCATGATGCTAATTTCCTATATCGTGATGCTCATTTCGTTCGTCATGATCCATATTTTTTTCATCATGATTCTCATTTCCTACATCATGGTGCACATTTCCTTCACCATTACGCTTATTTCCAACATCATGATGATCATTTCCTTCATCATGATGCTCATTTCCTTCATCATGATGCTCATTTCCTTCAGCATTATGCATATTTCCATCATCATGTTGCTCATTTTCTTCTTCTTGATGATCATTCCCCTCATCATGATGCTCATTTCCTTAATCATGATTCATTTTTATTAATCATGATAAAATTTCCTACATCATTATGCTCATTTCGTTCATCATGATGCATATTTCCTTCATCATGATGTTAATTTCCTACATCATTACGTTCATTTCCTTCATCATGATGCTCATTTCCTTCACCATGATGCGTAGTTCCATCATAATGATGCTCATTTCCTACATTATTATGCTCATGTCCTTCATACATGTTTCCATTATCATAATGCTAATTTCTTCCATCATGATGCTCATTTCGTTCATCATGATACATATTTCCTTCATCATGATGCTCATTTACTACATCATGGTGAATATTTCCTTCATAATGATGCTCATTTCTTTTATCATGATGCTAATTTCCTTCATCATAATTCTTATTTCTTCATCATGATGCATATTTCCTTTATGATGATGCTCTTTACCAATATCATGATGATAATTCCCTACAAGATGATGCTCATTTCCATCATCATGATGCTCATTTTCACTATCGTGATGCTCATTTCCTTCATCATGATGCTCATTTCAAAACATAATGATGCTCATTTCATTCATCATGATGGATATTTCCTTCATCATGATCCTCATTTCCTACATCATGTTGCATATTTCCTTCATATTTCTTTCATCATTATGCAAATTTACTTTATAATGATACTAATTTCCATCACCACGATGCATAAATCCTTCCTCATGATGCTCATTTAGTTCATCTTTATGCATATTTCCGTTATCATGATACTCATTTCCTACATCTTGATTCTAATTTCCTTTATAATGATGATCAATTTCGACGTCATTATGGTCATTTCCTTCATCATGACGCTTTTTTCCTACATCATGATGTATGTTTCCTTTATCAAAATGCTTATTTCCTACATCATGAAACTTATTTCATTCATCACGATGCATATTTCCTTCATCTTGATGCTTATTTCCTACATCACGAATCAGACATCATCACGATGCGAATTTCCATATTCATGATGCATATTTTCTTCATCATGATGCTCATTTCCTACATTATGATGCTTATTTCTATTACATGATGCATAAATCTTTCATCATGATGCTTATTTCCTTCATCATTATGATCATTTCCATCATCATGATGCTTGTTTCCTTCATTATGAGTCTCATTTCTTACATCATGATGCTCATTTTCTTCATCATGATGCATATTTTCCTTCATCATTATGCTCATTTCCTTCATCACGATGCATATTTCCATCATCATGATGGTCATTTCCTTCATCATGATGCTCATTTCGTTTATCGTGATGCATATTTCCTTTATCACGATGCTCATTCCTTCGCCATGATGCATATTTCCTTTATCATGATGCTTATTTCCTTCATCTTTATGATCATTTCCTACATCATTATGGTCATATCCTTCATTATGATGCACATTTCCTTCAACATTATGCGTATTTCCTCATCATAATGCTTTTTTCCTACATTATGATGTTCATTTCCTTCATTATGTTGCATGTTTCTTTCATAATAATACGTATTTCCTTCATCATGATGCTTACTTCATTCCATATAATGCATATTTCCTTTATAATAATGCTCATTTCCTACATCATGCTGCATATTTCCATCATCGTGTTGCTCATTTCTGTCATCTTGATGATCATTCCCCTCATCGTGATGCTCATATACTTCATCATGATGCATATTTTTTTCATCATTATACACATTTCCTGCATTATTATGCTCATTTCTTTAATCATGATGCGTATTTCCTTCATCATGATGCTCATTTCCTTCACCATGATGCGTTGTTCCATCATAATAATGCTTATTTCCTACATTATCATGCTCATGTCCTTCATAATGATGCATTTTTTCATCATAATAATGCAAATTTCCGACATCATGATGCTCATTTTGTTCATCATGATACATATTTCCTTCATCATGATGCTCATTTCCTACATCGCGATGCATATTTCCGTCATAATGATTCTCATTTCTTTTATCATGATGCTCATTTCCTTCATAATGATGCAAATTTTCATTATAACGATGCTCTTATTTACATCTTGATGCTCAATTTCATCATCATTATGATTATTTCCTTCATCATTATGTTCATTTTCACTATCGTGATGCTCATTTTCTTCATCATGATGCATATTTTCTGTATCATAATGCTCATTTTCTTCATAATGATGCTCATTTCTATCATCATGATGCAAAAATTCTTCATCATGATGCTCATTTCCTACATCGTGATGCTTATTTTCATCATCATGATGCATAAATCCTTCATCATGATACTTATTTTCTTCATCATGATGCTCATTTCCTACATCACGATGCATGTTTCCCTCATCATGATGCTCATTTCCTACATCATGATGATCATTTCCTTCATCATTATACTCATTTCCTTCATCATGATGATCATTTCCAACGTCATTATGGTCAATCCCTTAATCATTATGCTCTTTTCATTCATAATGATGCATATTTTCTTTAACATGATGCTCTTTCCTACATCATTATACATATTTCTTTCTTCATGATTCTCATTTCCATCATCATGATGATTATTTCCTTCATCCTTGTGCTCATTTACTTCATCATTATGCTCATTTCCTTCATCCTGATGCATATTTCCTTCATCGTAATGCTCATTTCCTTCAACATGATGCATATTTCCATCATCATGATACTTATTTCCACATCACGAGACTAACATCATCATGATGCATATTTTCTTCATCATGATGCTCATTTCCTTCATCATGGTGCTTACTTTCATCATCATCATCCATTAATCCCTTACCATGATGCTTATTTCCTTCATCATGATACAGAAATCCTTCATTATGATGCGAATATCTATCATCATGATGCACGTTTCCTTCAACATGATGCCCATTTCCTACATCAATATACTCATTTCCTTCATCACGATGCATGTTTTCTTCACTATGATGCACATTTCCATCATCAAGATGCTATTTTCGTTCATCCTTATGTGTATTTCCTTCATCATGATGCTAATATCCTACATCGTGATGCTCATTTCATTCATCACGATCCATATTTCCTTCATCATGATGCTCCTTTCCTACATCATGGTGTACATTTCCTTCATCATTACGATTATTTCCAACATCATGATGATAATTTCTTTCAGCATTATGCGTATTTCCTTCACCATAATGTTTTTTTCCTAAATTATGATGCTAACTACCTTCACCATAATGCTTTTTTTCCTAAATTATGATTCTTACTTCTTTCCTTATTATATATATTTCCTTGTCATGATGCTCATTTCCTACATCATGATGCATATTTCCTAAATTATGATTCTTACTTCTTTCCTTATTATATATATTTCCTTATCATGATGCTCATTTCCTACATCATGATGCATATTTCCATCATCATGTTGCTCATTTCCGTCTTCTTGATGATCGTTCCCCTCATCATGATGCTCATTTCCTTCATCATGATTCATATTTTATTAATCATGATACAAATTTCCTACAACAGTATGCTCATTTCGTTCATCAATTTGCGTATATCCTTCATCATGATGTCAATTTCCTACATCATTACGTTCATTTCCTTCATCATGATATTCATTTCCTTCACCATGATGCGTAGTTCCATCATAATGATGCTCATTTCCTACATTATTATGCTCATGTCCTTCATACATGTTTCCATTATCATAATGCTAATTTCCTCCATCATGATACTCATTTCGTTCATCATGATACATATTTCCTTCATCATGAAGCTCATTTACTACATCATGGTGCATATTTTCTTCATAATGATGCTCATTTCTTTTATCATGATGCTAATTTCCTTCATCATGATTCTTATTTATTCATCATGATGCATATTTCCTTTATGATGATGCTCTTTACCAATATCATGATGATAATTCCCTACAAGATGATGCTCATTTTCACTATCGTGATGCTCATTTCCTTCATCATGATGCTCATTTCAAACATAATGATGCTCATTTTATTCATCATGATGGATATTTCCTTCATCATAATCCTCATTTCCTACATCACGTTGCATATTTCCTTCATTTTTATGATCATTTCCAACATCATGATGATCATTTCTTTCATCATTATGCAAATTTACCTTATAATGATACTAATTTCCATCACCACGATACATAAATCCTTCATCATGATGCTCATTTATTTCATCTTTATGCATATTTCCGTTATCATGATACTCATTTCCTACATTTTGATTCTAATTTCCTTTATCATGATGATCAATTTCGACGTCATTATGGTCATTTCCTTCATCAAGACGCTTTTTTCCTACATCATGATGCATGTTTCCTTTATCAAGAAGCTTATTTCCTACATCATAAAACTCATTTCATTCATCAATATGCATATTTCCTTCATCTTGATGCTTATTTCCTACATCACGAATCAGACATCATCACGATGCGAATTTCCATATTCATGATGCATATTTTCCTCATCATGTTGCCCATTTCCTACATCATGATGCTTATTTCCTTTATCATGATGCATAAATCTTTCATCATGATGCTTATTTCCTTCATCATGATGATCATTTCAATCATCATGATGCTTGTTTCCTTCATCATGAGTCTCATTTCCTACATCATGATGCTCATTTCCTTCATCATGTTGCATATTTTCCTTCATCATGATGCTCATTTCCTACATCACGATGCATATTTCCATCATCATGATGGTCATTTCCTTAATCATGATGCTAATTTCGTTTATCGTGATGCATATTTCCTTTATCACGATGCTCATTCCTTCGCCATGATGCATATTTCCTTTATCATGATGCTTATTTCCTTCATCTTTATAATCATTTCCTACATCATTATGGTCATATCCTTCATTATGATGCTCATTTCCTCCAACATTATGTGTATTTCCTTCATCATAATGCATTTTTCCTACATTATGATGCTCATTTCCTTCATCATGTTGCATGTTTCTTTCATAATAATGCGTATTTCCTTCATCATGATGCTTACTTCATTTCATATAATGCATATTTCCTTTATCACGATGCTCATTTCCTACATCATGCTGCATATTTCCATCATCATGTTGCTTATTTCTGTCATCTTGATTATCATTCCCCTTATCATGATGCTCATTTACTTCATCATAATGCATATTTTTTTCATCATTATATATGTTTCCTGCATTATTATGCTCATTTCTTCAATCGTGATGCGTATATACTTTATCATGATGTTAATTTCCTACATAATTATGGTCATTTCCTTCATCATGATGCTCATTTCCTTCACCATGATGCGATGTTCCATCATAATAATACTTATTTCCTACATTATCATGCTCATGTCCTTCATAATGATGCATTTTTCCATCATCATAATGCAAATTTCCGACAACATGGTGCTCATTTCGTTCATCATGATACATATTTCCTTCATCATGATGCTCATTTCCTACATCGCGATGCATATTTCTGTCATAATGATTCTCATTTCTTTTATCATGATGCTCATTTCCTTCATCATGATGCAAATTTCCTTTATAACAATGCTCTCATCTACATCATGATGCTCAATTTCATCATCATGATGATCATTTTTTCATCATTATGCTCATTTTCACTATCGTGATGCTCATTTCCTTCATCATGATGCGTATTTTCTTCATCATGATGCTTATTTCCTGTATCACAATGGTCATTTTCTTCATAATGATGCTCATTTCTATCATCATGATGCAAAAATTCTTCATCATGATGCTCATTTCCTACATCGAGATGTTTATTTCCATCATCATGATACATAAATCCTTCATCATGATACTTATTTCCTTTATCATGATGCTCATTTCCTACATCACGATGCATGTTTCCCTCATCATGATGCTCATTTCCTACATAATGATACTCATTTCCTTCATCATTATGCTCATTTGCTTCATCATGTTGATCATTTCCAATGTCATTATGGTCATTCCCTTAATCATTATGCTCTTTTCATTCATAATGATGCATATTTCATTTAACATGATGCTCATTTCCTACATCATTATACATATTTCTTTCTTCATGATTCTCATTTTCATCATCATGACGATTATTTCCTTCATCCTTATGCTCATTTACTTCATCATTATGCTCATTTCCTTCATCCTGATGCATATTTCCTTCATCATAATGCTCATTTCCTATACCAATATGCTCATTTCCTTCATCATGATGCATATTTCCATCATCATGATACTTATTTCCACATCACGAGACTAACATCATCATGATGCATATTTTCTTCATCATGATGCTCATTTCCTTCATCATGGTGCTTATTTTCATCATCATCATCCATTAATCCCTTACCATGATGCTTATTTCCTTCATCATGATACATAAATCCTAAATTATGTTGCGAATATCCATCATCATGATGCACGTTTCCGTCAACATGATGCCCATTTCCTACATCAATATGCTCATTTCCTTCATCACAATGCATGTTTTATTCATTATGATGCACATTTCCATCATCACGAAGCTATTTTCGTTCATCCTTATGTGATGATGCTAATTTCCTACATCGTGATGCTCATTTCGTTCATCATGCTCCATATTTCCTTCATCATGATGCTCATTTCCTACATCATGTTGCACATTTCCTTCATCATTAGGCTTATTTTCAACATCATGATGATCATTTCCTTCATCATTATGCTCATTTCCTTCAGCATTATGCGTATTTCCTTCATCATAATGCTTTTTTCCTAAATTATGATGCTAACTACCTTCATCATGTTTCATGTGCCTTTCATCATAATGTGTATTTCCTTCATCATTATGCTTACTTCTTTCCTTATTATGTATATTTCCTTTATCACGATGCTCATTTCCTATATCATGATGCATATTTCCATCATCATGTTGCTCATTTTCTTCTTCTTGATGATCATTCCCCTCATCATGATGCTCATTTCCTTAATCATGATTCATTTTTTATTAATCATTATACATATTTCCTACATCATTATGCTCATTTCGTTCATCATGATGCATATTTCCTTCATCATGATGTTAATTTCCTACATCATTACGCTCATTTCCTTCATCATGATGCTCATTTCATTCATCATGATGGATATTTCCTTCATCATAATTCATATTTCCTTCGTTATTATGATCATTTCCAACATCATGATGATCATTTCTTTCATCATTATGCAAATTTACTTTATAATGATACTAATTTCCATCACCACGATGCATAAATCCTTCAACATGATGCTCATTTAGTTCATCTTTATGCATATTTCTGTTATCATGATACTCAATTCCAACATCTTGATACTGCTTTCCTTTATCATGATGATCAATTTCGACGTCATTATGGTCATTTCCTTCATCATGATGCTTTTTTCCTACATTATGATGCATGTTTCCTTCATCAAGATGCTTATTTCCTACATCATGAAACTCATTTCATTCATCACGATGCATATTTAGTTCATCTTGATGCTTATTTCCCACATCTCGAATAAGACATCATCACGATGCGAATTTCCATATACATGATGCATATTTTCCTCATCATGATGCTCATTTCCTACATCATGATGCTTATTTCCTTTATCATGATGCATAAATCTTTCATCATGATGCTTATTTTCTTCATCATGATGATCATTTCAATCATCATAATGCTTGTTTCCTTCATCATGAGTCTCATTTCCTACATCATGATGCTCATTTCCTTCATCATGTTGCATATTTTCCTTCATCATGATGCTCATTTCCTACATCACGATGCATATTTCCATCATCATGATGGTCATTTCTTTCATCATGATGCTCATTTCGTTCATCGTGATGCATATTTCCTTTATCACGATGCTCATTACTTCGCCATGATGCATATTTCCTTCATCTTTATGATCATTTCCTACATCATTATGGTCATATCCTTCATTATAATGCTCATTTCCTTCAACATTATGCATATTTCCTTCATCATAATGCTTTTTTCCTACATTATGATGCTCATTTCCTTCATCATGTTGCGCTGTTTCTTTCATAATAATGCGTATTTCCTTCATCATGATGCTTACTTCATTCCATATAATGCATATTTCCTTTATCACGATGCTCATTTCCTACATCATGCTGCATATTTCCATCATCATGTTGCTTATTTCTGTCATCTTGATTATCATTGCCCTTATCATGATGCTCATTTACTTCATCATGATGCATATTTTTTTCATCATTATACATGTTTCCTGTATTATTATGCTCATTTCTTCAATCATGATGCGTATTTCCTTTATCATGATGTTAATTTCCTACATAATTATGGTCATTTCGTTCATCATGATACTCATTTCCTTCACCATGATGCGCTGTTCCATCATAATAATGCTTATTTCCTACATTATCATGCTCATGTCCTTCTTAATGATGCATTTTTCCATCATCATAATGCAAATTTCCGACAACATGGTGCTCATTTTGTTCATCATGATACATATTTCTTTCATCATGATGCTCATTTCCTACATCGCGATGCATATTTCCGTCATAATAATTCTCATTTCTTTTATCATGATGCTCATTTCCTTCATCATGATGCTTACTTCTTCATCATGATGCAAATTTTCTTTATAACGATGCTCTTATCTATATCATGATGCTCGATTTCATCATCATGATGATCATTTCTTCATCATTATGCTTATTTTCACTATCGTGATGCTCATTTCCTTCATCATGATGCGTATTTTCTTCATTATGATGCTTATTTCCTGTATCACAATGGTCATTTTCTTCATAATGATGCTTATTTCTATCATCATGATGCAAAAATTCTTCATCATGATGCTCATTTCCTACATCGTGATGCTTATTTCCATCATCATGATGCATAAATCCTTCATCATGATACTTATTTCCTTCATCATGATGCTCATTTCCTACATCACGATGCATGTTTCCCTCATCATGATGCTCATTTCCTACATCATGATGCTCATTTCCTTCATCATTACGCTTATTTCCTTCATCATGTTGATCATTTCCAACATCATTATGGTCATTCCCTTAATCATTATGCTCTTTTCATTTATAATGATGCATATTTCCTTTAACATGATGCTCATTTCCTACATCATTATACATATTTCTTTCTTCATGATTCTTATTTTCATCATCATCATGATTATTTCCTTCATCCTTATGCTCATTTACTTCATCATTATGCTCATTTCCTTCATCCTGATGCATATTTCCTTCATCATAATGCTCATTTCCTATACCAATATGCTCATTTTCTTCATCATGATGTATATTTCCATAATCATGACACTTATTTCCACATCACCAGACTAACGTCATCATGATGCATATTTTCTTCATCATGATGCTCATTTCCTTCATCATAGTGCTTATTTTCATCATCATCATCCATTAATCACTTACCATGATGCTTATTTCCTTCATCATGATACAGAAATCCTTCATTATGTTGCGAATATCCATCATCACGATGCGCGTTTCCTTCAACATGATGCCCATTTCCTACATCAATATGCTCATTTCCTTCATCACAGTGCATGTTTTCTTCGTTATGATGAACATTTCCATCATCAAGATGCTATTTTCGTTCATCCTTATGTGTATTTCCTTCATCATGATGCTAATTTCCTACATCGTGATGCTCATTTCGTTCATCATGCTCCATATTTCCTTCATCATGATGCTCATTTCCTTCATCACGATGCATATTTCGTTCATCTTGATGCTTATTTCCTACATCTCGAATCAGACATCATCACGATGCGAATTTCCATATACATGATGCATATTTTCCTCATCATGAAGCTCATTTCCTACATCATGATGCTTATTTCCTTTATCATGATGCATAAATCTTTCATCATGATGCTTATTTCCTTCATCATGATGATCATTTCAATCATCATGATGCTTGTTTCCTTCATCATGAGTCTCATTTCCTACATCATGATGCTCATTTCCTTCATCATGTTGCATATTTTACTTCATCATGATGCTCATTTCCTACATCACAATGCATATTTCCATCATCATGATGGTCATTTCTTTCAACATGATGCTCATTTCGTTTATCGTGATGCATATTTCCTTTATCACGATGCTCATTACTTCGCCATGATGCATATTTCCTTTATCATGATACTTATTTCCTTCATCTTTATGATCATTTCCTATATCATTATGGTCATATCCTTCATTATGATGCTCATTTCCTTCAACATTATGCATATTTCCTTCATCATAATGCTTTTTTCCTACATTATGATGCTCATTTCCTTCATCATGTTGCGCTGTTTCTTTCATAATAATGCGTATTTCCTTCATCATGATGCTTACTTCATTCCATATAATGCATATTTCCTTTATCACGATGCTCATTTCCTACATCATGCTGCATATTTCCATCATCATGTTGCTTATTTCTGTCATTTTGATTATCATTGCCCTTATCATGATGCTCATTTACTTCATCATGATGCATATTTTTTTCATCATTATACATGTTTCCTGTATTATTATGCTCATTTCTTCAATCATGATGCGTATTTCCTTTATCATGATGTTAATTTCCTACATAATTATGGTCATTTCGTTCATCATGATACTCATTTCCTTCACCATGATGCGCTGTTCCATCATAATAATGCTTATTTCCTACATTATCATGCTCATGTCCTTCTTAATGATGCATTTTTCCATCATCATAATGCAAATTTCCGACAACATGGTGCTCATTTTGTTCATCATGATACATATTTCCTTCATCATGATGCTCATTTCCTACATCGCGATGCATATTTCCGTCATAATAATTCTCATTTCTTTTATCATGATGCTCATTTCCTTCATCATGATGCTTACTTCTTCATCATGATGCAAATTTCCTTTATAACGATGCTCTTATCTATATCATGATGCTCAATTTCATCATCATGATGATCATTTCTTCATCATTATGCTTATTTTCACTATCGTGATGCTCATCTCCTTCATCATGATGCGTATTTTCTTCATTATGATGCTTATTTCCTGTATCACAATGGTCATTTTCTTCACAATGATGCTCATTTATATCATCATGATGCAAAAATTCTTCATCATGATGCTCATTTCCTACATCGTGATGCTTATTTCCATCATCATGATGCATAAATCCTTCATCATGATACTTATTTCCTTCATCATGATACTTATTTCCTTCATCATGATGCTCATTTCCTACATCACGATGCATGTTTCCCTCATCATGATGCTCATTTCCTACATCATGATGCTCATTTCCTTCATCATTATGCTCATTTCCTTCATCATGTTGATCATTTCCAACGTCATTATGGTCATTCCCTTAATCATTATGCTCTTTTCATCCATAATGATGCATATTTCCTTTAACATGATGCTCATTTCCTACATCATTATACATATTTCTTTCTTCATGATTCTCATTTTCATCATCATCATGATTATTTCCTTCATCCTTATGCTCATTTACTTCATCATTATGCTCATTTCCTTCATCCTGATGCATATTTCCTTCATCATAATGCTCATTTCCTATACCAATATGCTCATTTCCTACATCATGATGCATATTTCCATCATCATGACACTTATTTCCTCATCACGAGACTAACATCATCATGATGCATATTTTCTTCATCATGATGCTCATTTCCTTCATCATAGTGCTTATTTTCATCATCATCATCCATTAATCACATACCATGATGCTTATTTCCTTCATCATGATACAGAAATCCTACATTATGTTGCGAATATCCATCATCATGATGCACGTTTCCTTCAACATGATGTCCATTTCCTACATCAATATGCCCATTTCCTTCATCACAATGCATGTTTTCTTCATTATGATGAACATTTCCATAATCAAGATGCTATTTTCGTTCATCCTTATGTGTATTTCCTTCATCATGATGCTAATTTCCTACATCGTGATCCTCATTTCGTTCATCATGCTCCATATTTCCTTCATCATGATGCTCATTTTCTACATCATGTTTACATTTCCTTCATCATTACGCTTATTTCCTTCATCATTATGCTCATTTCCTTCAGCATTATGCATATTTCCTTCATCATAATGCTTTTTTCCAAAATTATGATGCTAACTACCTTCATCATGTTTCATGTTTCTTTCATCATAATGTGTATTTTCTTCATCATGATGCTTACTTCTTTCCTTATTATGTATATTTCCTTTATCATGATGCTCATATCCTACATCATGATGCATATTTCCATCATCATGTTGCTCATTTTCTTCATCTTGATGATCATTCCCCTCATCATAATGCTCATTTCCTTAATCATGATTCATTTTTTATTAATCATGATACAAATTTCCTACATCATTATGCTCATTTCGTTCATCATGATGCATATTTCCTTCATCATGATATTAATTTCCTACATCATTATGTTCATTTCCTTCATCATGATGCTCATTTCCTTCACCATGATGCGTAGTTCCATCATAATGACGCTCATTTCATACATTATTATGCTCATGTCCTTCATACATGTTTCCATTATCTTAATGCTAATTTCCTCCATCATATGCTCATTTCGTTCATCATGATACATATTTCCTTCATCATGATGCTCATTTACTACATCATGGTGCATATTTCCTTCATAATGATGCTCATTTCTTTTATCATGATGCTAATTTCCTTCATCATGATTCTTATTTATTCATCATGATGCATATTTCTTTTATGATGATGCTCTTTACCAATATCATGATGATAATTCCCTACAAGATGATGCTCATTTTCACTATCGTGATGCTCATTTCCTTCATCATGATGCTCATTTCAAACATAATGATGCTCATTTTATTCATCATGATGGATATTTCCTTCATCATAATCCTCATTTCCTACATCACGTTGCATATTTCCTTCATTTTTATGATCATTTCCAACATCATGATGATCATTTCTTTCATCATTATGCAAATTTACTTTATAATGATACTAATTTACATCACCACGATGCATAAATCCTTCATCATGATGCTCATTTATTTCATCTTTATGCATATTTCTGTTATCATGATACTCATTTCCTACATTTTGATTCTAATTTCCTTTATCATGATGATCAATTTCGACGTCATTATGGTCATTAACTTCATCAAGACGCTTTTTTCATACATCATGATGCATGTTTCCTTTATCAAGAAGCTTATTTCCTACATCATAAAACTCATTTCATTCAACAAGATGCATATTTCCTTCATCTTGATGCTTATTTCCTACATCATGAATCAGACATCATCACGATGCGAATTTCCATATTCATGATGCATATTTTCCTCATCATGATGCCCATTTCCTACATCATGATGCTTATTTCCTTTATCATGATGCATAAATCTTTCATCATGATGTTTATTTCCTTCATCATGATGATCATTTCAATCATCATGATGCTTGTTTCCTTCATCATGAGTCTCATTTCCTACATCATGATGCTCATTTCCTTCATCATGTTGCATATTTTCCTTCATCATGATGCTCATTTCCTACATCACGATGCATATTTCCATCATCATGATGGTCATTTCCTTCTTCATGATGCTAATTTCGTTTATCGTGATGCCTATTTCCTTTATCATGATGCTCATTCCTTCGCCATGATGCATATTTACTTTATCATGATGCTTATTTCCTTCATCTTTATAATCATTTCCTACATCATTATGGTCATATCCTTTATTATGATGCTCATTTCCTCCAACATTATGTGTATTTCCTTCATCATAATGCTTTTTTCCTGCATTATGATGCTCATTTCCTTCATCATGTTGCATGTTTCTTTCATAATAATGCGTATTTCCTTCATCATGATGCTTACCTCATTCCATTTAATGCATATTTCGTTTATCACGATGCTCATTTCCTACATCATGCTGCATATTTCCATCATCATGTTGCTTATTTCTGTCATCTTGATTATCATTCCCCTTATCATGATGCTCATTTACTTCATCATGATGCATATTTTTTTCATCATTATACATGTTTCCTGCATTATTATGCTTATTTCTTCAATCATTATGCGTATTTCCTTTATCATGATGTTAATTTCCTACATAATTATGGTCATTTCCTTCATCATGATGCTCATTTCCTTCACCATGATGTGATGTTCCATCATAATAATACTTATTTCCTACATTATCATGCTCATGTCCTTCATAATGATGCATTTTTCCATCATCATAATGCAAATTTCCGACAACATGGTGCTCATTTCGTTCAACATGATACATATTTCCTTCATCATGATGCTCATTTCCTACATCGCGATGCATATTTCCGTCATAATGATTCTCATTTCTTTTATCATGATGCTCATTTCCTTCATCACGATGCTTACTTCTTCATCATGATGCAAATTTCCTTTATAACGATGCTCTTATCTACATCATGATGCTCAATTTCATCATCATGATGATCATTTTTTCATCATTATGCTCATTTTCACTATCGTGATGCTCATTTCCTTCATCATGATGCGTATTTTCTTCATCATGATGCTTATTTACTGTATCACAATGGTCATTTTCTTCATAATGATGCTCATTTCTATCATCATGATGCTCATTTCCTACATCGAGATGCTTATTTCCATCATCATGATGCATAAATCCTTCATCATGATACTTATTTCCTTCATCATGATGCTCATTTCCTACATCACGATGCATGTTTCCCTCATCATGATGCTCATTTCCTACATCATGATGCTCATTTCCTTCATCATTATGCTCATTTCCTTCATCATGTTGATCATTTCCAACGTCATTATGGTCATTCCCTTAATCATTATGCTCTTTTCATTCATAATGATGCATATTTCCTTTAACATGATGCTCATTTCATACATCATTATACATATTTCTTTCTTCATGATTCTCATTTTCATCATCATCATGATTATTTCCTTCATCCTTATGCTCATTTACTTCATCATTATGCTCATTTCCTTCATCCTGATGCATAAATATGCTCATTTCCTTCATCATGATGCATATTTCCATCATCATGATACTTATTTCCACATCACGAGACTAACATCATCATGATGCATATTTTCTTCATCATGATGCTCATTTCCTTCATCATAGTGCTTATTTTCATCATCATCATCCATTAATCACTTACCATGATGCTTATTTCCTTCATCATGATACAAAAATCCTTCATTATGTTGCGAATATCCATCATCATGATGCACGTTTCCTTCAACATGATGCCCATTTCCTACATCAATATGCTCATTTCCTTCATCACAATGCATGTTTTCTTCATTATGATGCACATTTCCATCATCAAGATGCTATTTTCGTTCATCCTTATCTGTATTTCCTTCATCATGATGCTAATTTCCTACATCGTGATGCTCATTTCGTTCATCATGCTCCATATTTCCTTCATCATGATGCTCATATTCTACATCATGTTGCACATTTCCTTCATCATTAGGCTTATTTCCAACATCATGATGATCATTTCCTTCATCATTATGCTCATTTCCTTCAGCATTATGCGTATTTCCTACATCATAATGCTTTTTTCCTAAAATATGATGCTAACTACCTTCATCTTGTTTCATGTTCCTTTCATCATAATGTGTATTTCCTTCATCATGATGCTTACTTCTTTCCTTATTATGTATATTTCCTTTATCATGATGCTCATTTCCTACATCATGATGCATATTTCCATCATCATGTTGCTCATTTTCTTCATCTTGATGATCATTCCCCTCATCATGATGCTCATTTCCTTAATCATGATTCATTTTTTATTAATCATGATACATATTTCCTACATCATTATTCTCATTTCGTTCATCATGATGCATATTTCCTTCATCATGATGTTAATTTCCTACATCATTACGTTCATTTCCTTCATCATGATGCTCATTTCCTTCACCATGATGCGTAGTTCCATCATAATGACGCTCATTTCATACATTATTATGCTCATGTCCTTCATACATGTTTCCATTATCATAATGCTCATTTCCTCCATCCCGATGCTCATTTTGTTCATCATGATACATATTTCCTTCATCATAATGCTCATTTACTACATCATGGTGCATATTTCCTTCATAATGATGCTCATTTCTTTTATCATGATGCTAATTTCCTTCATCATGATTCTTATTTCTTCATCATAATGCATATTTCCTTTATGATGATGCTCTTTACGAATATCATGATGGTAATTCCCTACAAGATGATGCTCATTTCCATCATCATGATGCTCATTTCTTTCATCATGATGCTCATTTTCGCTATCGTGTTGCTCATTTCCTTCATCATGATGCTCATTTCATTCATCATGATGGATATTTCCTTCATCATAATTCATATTTCCTTCATTATTATGATCATTTCCAACATCATGATGATCATTTCTTTCATCATTATGCAAATTTACTTTATAATGATACTAATTTCCATCACCACGATGCATAAATCCTTCAACATGATGCTCATTTAGTTCATCTTTATGCATATTTCTGTTATCATGATACTCAATTCCAACATCATGATACTGATTTCCTTTATCATGATGATCAATTTCGACGTCATTATGGTCATTTCCTTCATCATGATGCTTTTTTCCTACATTATGATGCATGTTTCCTTCATCAAGATGCTTATTTCCTACATCATGAAACTCATTTTATTCATCACGATGCATATTTCGTTCATCTTGATGCTTATTTCCTTCATCATGATGCTCATTTCCTACATCACGATGCATATTTCCATCATCATGATGCTCATTTCGTTCATCGTGATGCATATTTCCTTTATCACGATGCTCATTCCTTCGCCATGATGCATATTTCCTTTATCATGATGCTCATTTCCTTCAACATTATGCGTATTTCCTTCATCATAATGCTTTTTTCCTACATTATGATGCTCATTTCCTTCATCATGTTGCATGTTTCTTTCATAATAATGTGTATTTCCTTCATCATGATGCTTACTTCATACCATATAATGCATATTTCCTTTATCACGATGCTCATTTCCTACATCATGCTGCATATTTCCATCATCATGTTGCTCATTTCTGTCATCTTGATTATCATTCCCCTCATCATGAAGCTCATTTACTTCATCATGATGCATATTTTTTACATCATTATACATGTTCCTGCATTATTATGCTCATTTCTTCAATCATGATGCGTATTTCCTTTATCATGATGTTAATTTCCTACATAATTATGGTCATTTCCTTCATCATGATGCTCATTTCTTTCACCATGATGGGCTGTTCCATCATAATAATGCTTATTTCCTACATTATCATGCTCATGTCCTTCATAATGATGCATTTTTCCATCATCATAATGCAAATTTCCAACAACATGATGCTCATTTCATTCATCATGATACATATTTCCTTCATCATGATGCTCATTTCCTACATCGCGATGCATATTTCCGATAACATGATGCTCATTTCATTCATCATGATAAATATTTCCTTCATCATGATGCTCATTTCCTACATCGCGATGCATATTTCCATCATAATGATTCTCATTTCTTTTATCATGATGCTCATTTCCTTCATCATAATGCTTACTTCTTCAACATGATGCAAATTTCCTTTATAACGATGCTCTTATCTACATCATGATGCTCAATTTCATCATCATGATGATCATTTCTTCATCATTATGCTCATTTTCACTATCGTGATGCTTATTTCCTTCATGATGATGCGTATTTTCTGCATCAAGATGCTTATTTCCTGTATCACAATGCTCAGTTTCTTCATAATGATGCTCATTTCTATCATCATGATGCAAAAATTCTTCATCATGATGCTCATTTCCTACATCATGATGATTATTTCCATCATCATGATGCATAAATCCTTCATCATGATACTTATTTCCTTCATCATGTTGCTCATTTCCTACATCACGATGCATGTTTCCCTCATCATTATGCTCATTTCCTACATCATGATGCTCATTTCCTTCATCATTATGCTCATTTCCTTCATCATGTTGATCATTTCCAACGTCATTATGGTCATTCCCTTAATCATTATGCTCTTTTCATTCATAATGATGCATATTTCTTTTAACATGATGCTCATTTCCATCATCATGATGATTATTTCCTTCATCCTTATGCTCATTTACTTCATCATTATGCTCATTTCCTTCATCCTGATGCATATTTCCTTTATCATAATGTTCATTTCCTACATCAATATTCTCATTTCCTTCATCATGATGCATATTTTCTTCATCATGAAGCTCATTTCCTTCATCATGGTGCTTATTTTCATCATCATCATCCATTAATCCCTTACCATGATGCTTATTTTCTTCATCATGATACAGAAATCCTTCATTATGTTGCGAATATCCATCATCATGATGCACGTTTCCTTCAACATGATGCCCATTTCCTACATCAATATGCTCATTTCCTTCATTACAATGCATGTTTTCTTCATAATGATGCACATTTCCATCATCAAGATGCTATTTTCGTTCATCCTTATGTGTATTTCCTTCATCATGATGCTAATTTCCTATATAGTGATGCTCATTTCGTTCATCATGATCCATATTTCCTTCATCATGATGCACATTTCCTACATCTTGGTGCACATTTCCTTCATCATTACGGTTATTTCCAACATCATGATCATCATTTCCTTCATCATTATGCTCATTTCCTTCAGCATTATGCGTATTTCCTTCATCATAATGTTTTTTTCCTAAATTATGATGCTAACTACCTTCATCATGTTTCATGTTCCTTTCATCATAATGTGTATTTCCTTCATCATGACGCTTACTTCTTTCCCTATTATGTATATTTCCTTTATCATGATGCTCATTTCCTACATCATGATGCATATTTCCATCATCATGTTGCTCATTTTCTTCTTCTTGATGATCATTCCCCTCATCATGATCCTCATTTCCTTAATCATGATTAATTTTTTGTTAATCATGGTACATATTTCCTACATCATTATGCTCATTTCGTTTATCATGATGCATATTTCCTTCATGATGTTAATTTCCTACATCATTACGTTCATTTCCTTCATCATGATGCGTAGTTCCATCATAATGATGCTCATTTCCTACATTATTGTGCTCATGTCCTTTATACATGTTTCCATTATCATAATGCTATTTCCTCCATCATGATGCTCATTTCGTTCATCATGATACATATTTCCTTCATCATGATACTCATTTACTACATCATGGTGCATATTTTCTTCATAATAATGCTCATTTCTTTTATCATGATGCTAATTTCCTTCATCATGATTCTTATTTCTTCATCATAATGCATATTTCCTTTATGATGATGCTCTTTACGAATATCATGATGGTAATTCCCTACAAGATGATGCTCATTTCCATCATCATGATGCTCATTTCTTTCATCATGATGCTCATTTTCGCTATCGTGTTGCTCATTTCCTTCATCATGATGCTCATTTCATTCATCATGATGGATATTTCCTTCATCATAATTCATATTTCCTTCATTATTATGATCATTTCCAACATCATGATGATCATTTCTTTCATCATTATGCAAATTTACTTTATAATGATACTAATTTCCATCACCACGATGCATAAATCCTTCAACATGATGCTCATTTAGTTCATCTTTATGCATATTTCTGTTATCATGATACTCAATTCCAACATCTTGATACTGATTTCCTTTATCATGATGATCAATTTCGACGTCATTATGGTCATTTCCTTCATCATGATGCTTTTTTCCTACATTATGATGCATGTTTCCTTCATCAAGATGCTTATTTCCTACATCATGAAACTCATTTCATTCATCACGATGCATATTTCGTTCATCTTGATGCTTATTTCCTTCATCATGATGCTCATTTCCTACATCACGATGCATATTTCCATCATCATGATGCTCATTTCGTTCATCGTGATGCATATTTCCTTTATCACGATGCTCATTCCTTCGCCATGATGCATATTTCCTTTATCATGATGCTTATTTCCTTCACCTTTATGATCATTTCCTACATCATTATGGCCATATCCTTCATTATGATGCTCATTTCCTTCAACATTATGCGTATTTCCTTCATCATAATGCTTTTTTCCTACATTATGATGCTCATTTCCTTCATCATGTTGCATGTTTCTTTCATAATAATGTGTATTTCCTTCATCATGATGCTTACTTCATACCATATAATGCATATTTCCTTTATCACGATGCTCATTTCCTACATCATGCTGCATATTTCCATCATCATGTTGCTCATTTCTGTCATCTTGATTATCATTCCCCTCATCATGAAGCTCATTTACTTCATCATGATGCATATTTTTTACATCATTATACATGTTCCTGCATTATTATGCTCATTTCTTCAATCATGATGCGTATTTCCTTTATCATGATGTTAATTTCCTACATAATTATGGTCATTTCCTTCATCATGATGCTCATTTCTTTCACCATGATGGGCTGTTCCATCATAATAATGCTTATTTCCTACATTATCATGCTCATGTCCTTCATAATGATGCATTTTTCCATCATCATAATGCAAATTTCCAACAACATGATGCTCATTTCATTCATCATGATACATATTTCCTTCATCATGATGCTCATTTCCTACATCGCGATGCATATTTCCGATAACATGATGCTCATTTCATTCATCATGATAAATATTTCCTTCATCATGATGCTCATTTCCTACATCGCGATGCATATTTCCGTCATAATGATTCTCATTTCTTTTATCATGATGCTCATTTCCTTCATCATAATGCTTACTTCTTCAACATGATGCAAATTTCCTTTATAACGATGCTCTTATCTACATCATGATGCTCAATTTCATCATCATGATGATCATTTCTTCATCATTATGCTCATTTTCACTATCGTGATGCTTATTTCCTTCATGATGATGCGTATTTTCTGCATCAAGATGCTTATTTCCTGTATCACAATGCTCAGTTTCTTCATAATGATGCTCATTTCTATCATCATGATGCAAAAATTCTTCATCATGATGCTCATTTCCTACATCATGATGATTATTTCCATCATCATGATGCATAAATCCTTCATCATGATACTTATTTCCTTCATCATGTTGCTCATTTCCTACATCACGATGCATGTTTCCCTCATCATTATGCTCATTTCCTACATCATGATGCTCATTTCCTTCATCATTATGCTCATTTCCTTCATCATGTTGATCATTTCCAACGTCATTATGGTCATTCCCTTAATCATTATGCTCTTTTCATTCATAATGATGCATATTTCTTTTAACATGATGCTCATTTCCATCATCATGATGATTATTTCCTTCATCCTTATGCTCATTTACTTCATCATTATGCTCATTTCCTTCATCCTGATGCATATTTCCTTTATCATAATGTTCATTTCCTACATCAATATTCTCATTTCCTTCATCATGATGCATATTTTCTTCATCATGAAGCTCATTTCCTTCATCATGGTGCTTATTTTCATCATCATCATCCATTAATCCCTTACCATGATGCTTATTTTCTTCATCATGATACAGAAATCCTTCATTATGTTGCGAATATCCATCATCATGATGCACGTTTCCTTCAACATGATGCCCATTTCCTACATCAATATGCTCATTTCCTTCATTACAATGCATGTTTTCTTCATAATGATGCACATTTCCATCATCAAGATGCTATTTTCGTTCATCCTTATGTGTATTTCCTTCATCATGATGCTAATTTCCTATATAGTGATGCTCATTTCGTTCATCATGATCCATATTTCCTTCATCATGATGCTCATTTCCTACATCTTGGTGCACATTTCCTTCATCATTACGGTTATTTCCAACATCATGATCATCATTTCCTTCATCATTATGCTCATTTCCTTCAGCATTATGCGTATTTCCTTCATCATAATGCTTTTTTCCTAAATTATGATGCTAACTACCTTCATCATGTTTCATGTTCCTTTCATCATAATGTGTATTTCCTTCATCATGACGCTTACTTCTTTCCCTATTATGTATATTTCCTTTATCATGATGCTCATTTCCTACATCATGATGCATATTTCCATCATCATGTTGCTCATTTTCTTCTTCTTGATGATCATTCCCCTCATCATGATCCTCATTTCCTTAATCATGATTAATTTTTTGTTAATCATGGTACATATTTCCTACATCATTATGCTCATTTCGTTTATCATGATGCATATTTCCTTCATGATGTTAATTTCCTACATCATTACGTTCATTTCCTTCATCATGATGCGTAGTTCCATCATAATGATGCTCATTTCCTACATTATTGTGCTCATGTCCTTTATACATGTTTCCATTATCATAATGCTATTTCCTCCATCATGATGCTCATTTCGTTCATCATGATACATATTTCCTTCATCATGATACTCATTTACTACATCATGGTGCATATTTTCTTCATAATAATGCTCATTTCTTTTATCATGACGCTAATTTCCTTCATCATGATTCTTATTTCTTCATCATGATGCATATTTCCTTTTTGATGATGCTCTTTACCAATATCATGAAGATAATTCCCTACAAGATAATGCTCATTTTCACTATCGTGATGCTCATTTCCTTCATCATGATGCTCGTTTCAAACATAATGATGCTCATTTCATTCATCATGATGGATATTTCCTTCATCATGATCCTTATTTCCTACATCACGTTGCATATTTCCTTCATTTTTATGATCATTTCCAATACCATAATTATCATTTCTTTCATCATTATGCAAATTTACTTTATAATGATACTAATTTCCATCACCACGATGCATAAATCCTTCGTCATGATGCTCATTTATTTCACCTTTATGCATATTTCCGTTATCATGATACTCATTTCCTACATCTTGATTCTAATTTCCTTTATCATGATGATCAATTTCGACGTTATTATGGTCATTTCCTTCATCACGACGCTTTTTTCCTACATCATGATGCATGTTTCCTTCATCAAGATGCTTATTTCCTACATCATGAAACTCATTTCATTCATCACGATGCATATTTCCTTTATCTTGATGCTTATTTCCTACATCACGAATCAGACATCATCAAAATGCGAATTTCCATATTCATGATGCATGTTTTCTTCATCATGATGGTCATTTCCTACATCATGATGCTTATTTCCATTATCATGATGCATAAATCTTTCATCATGATGCTTATTTCCTTCATCATGATGATCATTTCCATCATCATGATGCTTGTTTCCTTATCAAGAGTCTTATTTCCTACATCATGATGCTCATTTCCTTCATCATGATGCATATTTTCCTTCATCATGATGCTCATTTCCTACATCATGATGCATATTTCCATCATCATGTTGGTCATTTCCTTCATCATGATGCTCATTTCGTTCATCGTGATGCATATTTCCTTTATCACGATGCTCATTTCTTCACCATGATGCATATTTCCTCTATCATGATGCTTATTTCCTTCATCTTGACGATCATTTACTACATCATTATGGTCACATCCTTCATTATGATGCTCATTTGCTTCAAATTATGTATATTTCCTTCATCATAATGCTTTTTTCCTACATTATGATGCTATTTCCTTCATTATGTTGCATGTTTCTTTCATAATAATGCGTATTCCTTCATCATGATGCTTACATAGTTCCATATAATGCATATTTCCTTTATCACGATACTCATTTCCTACATCATGCTGCATATTTCCATCATCATGTTGCTCATTTCTGTCATCTTGATGATCATTCCCCTCATCATGATGCTCATTTACTTCATCATGATGCATATTTTTTTCATCATTATACACATTTCCTGCATTATTATGCTCATTTATTTAATCATGATGTGCATTTCCATCATCATGATGTTAATTTCCCACATAATTATGGTCATTTCTTTCATCATGATGCTCATTTCCTTCACCATGATGCGTTGTTCCATTATAATAATGCTTATTTCCTACATTATCATGCTCATGTCCTTCATAATGATGCATTTTTCCATCATCATAATGCAAATTTCCAACATCATGATGCTCATTTCGTTCATCATGATACAGTGATACAGATTTCCTTCATCATGATGCTCATTTCCTATATCGCGATGCATATTTCCGTCATGATGATTATCATTTCTTTTATCATGATGCTCATTTCCTTCATCATGATGCTTACTTCTTCATCATGATGCAAATTTCCTTTATAACGATTATCTTATCTGCATCATGATGCTCAATTTCATCATCGTGATGATCATTTCCTTCATCATTATGCTTATTTTCACTATCGTGATTCTCATTTCCTTCATCATGATCCGTATTTTCTTCATCATGATGCTTATTTCATGTATCATAATACTCATTTTCTTCATAATGATAATCATTTATATGATCATGATACAAAAATTCTTCATCATGATGCTCGTTTCCTACATCGTGATACATATTTCCATCATCATGATACCTATTTCCTTCATCATGATGCTCATTTCCTACATCACGATGCATGTTTCCCTCATCATGATGCTCATTTCCTACATCATGATGCTCATTTCCTTCATCATTATGCTCATTTCCTTCGTCATGATGATCATTTCCAACGTCATTATGGTCATTCCCTTAATCATTATGCTCTTTTAATTCATAACGATGCATATTTCCTTTAACATGATGCTCATTTCCTACAACATTATACATATTTCTTTCTTCATGATTCTCATTTCAATCATCATGATAATTATTTCCTTCATCCTTATGCTCATTTACTTCATCATTATGCTCATTTCCTTCATCCAGATGCATATTCCCTTCATCGTAATGCTCATTTCCTTCATCAATATGCTCATTTCCTTCATCATGATGCATATTTCCATCATCATGATACTTATTTCCACATCACGAGACTAACATCATCATGATGCATATTTTCTTCATCATGATGCTCATTTCCTTCATCATGATGCTTATTTTCATCATCATCATCCATTAATCCCTTACCATGATGCTTATTTCCTTCGTCATGATACAGAAATCGTTCATTATGATGCGAATATCCATCATCATGAAGCATGTTTCTTTCAACATGATGCCCATTACCTACATCAATATGCTCATTTCCTTCATCACGATGCATGTTTTCTTCATTCTGATGCACATTTCCATCATCAAGATGTTATTTTCATTCATCCTTATGTGTATTTCCTTCATCATGATGCTAATTTCCTACATCGTGATGCTCATTTCGTTCATCATTATCCATATTTCCTTCATCATGATGCTCATTTCCTACATCATGGTTCATAATTCCTTCATCATTACGCTTATTTCCAACATCATGATGCTCATTTCCTTCAGCATTATGCGTATTTCCTTCATCACAATGCTTTTTTCCTAAATTATGATGCTAACTACCTTCATCATGTTTCATGTTCCTTTCGTCGTAATGTGTATTTCCTTCATCACGATGCTTACTTCATTCATTATCATGCATATTTCCATTATCATGATGCTCATTTCCTACATCATGATGCATATTTCCATCATCATGTTGCTCATTTATGTCTTCTTGATGATCATTCCCCCCATTATGATTCATATTTTATTAATCATGATACAAATTTCCTACATCATTATGCTCATTTCGTTCATCATAATGCATATTTTCTTCATCATGATGTTAATTGCCTACATCATTATGTTCATTTCCTTCATCATGATTCTCATTTCCTTCACCATGATGCGTAGTTCCATCATAATGATGCTCATTTCCTACATTATTATGCTCATGTCCTTCATGCATGTTTTCATTATCATAATGCTAATTTTCTCCATCATGATGCTCATTTCGTTCATCATGATACATATTTCCTTCATCATGATGCTCATTTCCTACATCATGGTGCATATTTCCTTCATAATGATTATAATATCTTAGCCCAACTAGATTTTTTTTAGAAAGCCCAAAACCTATTTATTTATTTTAATGGCCCAAAAGGCCAGACCTATAATATTTTAGCCCAACTAGATTTTGTTTTAGAAAGCCCAAAACCTATTTATTTATTTTTATGGCCCAAAAGGCCAGCCCTATCTTAGCCCGACTATATTTTCTTTTAGAAAGCCCAAACTTATTTATTTATTTATTTATTTTGTGGCCCAAAGTTTCAGCCCACTTAAATGGCCTGATATATAATTATTAAGGCTAAAGTTAAAAAAAAAAAGAGAGAAGAACGGGAGAAGAAAAACAAGAGAGGGGAAAGAAGAACGGGAGAAGAAAAACAAGAGAGGGGAAAGAAGAGAGTGAAGAGGAGAAACCCTTGTTGATCAAATTCTCCCTTACAACCCTCATCCTAGGTGGTTTCTAAGTTGTTTTGAGGTAAGTGGTGTGTGAATTAAGCTTCCTTCTTCCATGGTTTTGTAATTTTGTGGGGTTTTTCTTTTTGGTATGTGGGTAATTCGAAGACTGTTCGAACTGATTTTGACATAGCTATTGCCCTCGAAAGTTTGCAAACTTAATTTCTCTACGTAGCTGAACTCGTTAGCTTTCCGTAGCCACTTGAAACGCCTCAATCCGATTATTCTACAATTAGTTATGATTTTTCTCGTAAACTGCCGCTAGCTGGAAAATTTCAGAATTTTTATGTCGAATTCAAACTTATTTTCTATCGTTTCGTTTAGTTAATGTATTGAAACTGGTTATGTGGGATTGGGAACTGATGTTAAGGAGTTACATGACATTTTTATTTAATATCGACTCGTTCAAACTCGATTAGGATTTGTTTTTAGCAATGAAAGGTGATGTTACCGCTAACAGTTAGTTATATTTGATTTGTCTTTAATTGCTCATCTCCTTTTTAGGTAAAGAACCATCGACGAAGGGCAAGAGACCGACTTCAGATTCCGGAAAGAGTTAATCACTTCCTTGTGAGTTGATAATTCGGGAACGCCTTCTCTTGTGGAAAGTGTGGACCCTCGATAAATGTGCATTTATTTTAGTTTTAGTTAATTGATAAGAAAATTATTTGGTATTGTGTTATGTGGTAAAGAGCCTGATTGGCTCGATTGCTCTGGTTAGAGTCCTGTTAGCCATTTTATGAGTATTATTGATTTTAACTTATGTTGAAGAGCCTTGCCGGCTCGATATCTGATAGCATTTATTGTGAATTATTTGAGAATTGATTTCTGGTTATTCTTGTGTGCCAATTAAGACTCTAACTTGAGTCGTTATTCATCTTATGATGCATATGCATATGTATGCCTGGTACCAAGGTTAAGTAGCCCGAATTGGTCACGGTTCGGGTGAGTTGGAGCGACATTGATTAAGTAGCCTGAATTGTCGCGGTTCGGGTGAGTTAGAGTGACAACCAAGTTGCCCGTGGCTTGGCAAACCCAGGTGAGTTAGATCTATCGGGGCACCTATCCATTTGCCAAATACTGATACTCTGGAGGGTGATCGTTAGATGGATCAGTCTATTATAGGCTCAGTCAACGTCACCGGTGTGGGACATGCATGTCATATATGTTTATTTGTTTGATCATTTCAAGTATTCACGTCGATATTGAATTGTGAACTTTAGCACTTGGCGTGTTGAGAAAGAATATTAATTTGCATTTTATCTAGAGTAACGGTGACGGGCTTGGACTGTCTCTCGACGGAGAGCTCAGTTCGAGGAGGATATTGACTACCCATGCGTCTTTTATGTGATAACATGTTGTTTGAACTAATTGTGTTATTCGTAAATGTGCACTATGGTTTTTATTTTCATTAATATGTATACTGAGTGAGAAATAGTTATTGTGGGACGAAATGTTGGATTTTATGTTATGAACCGCGAGTGGGAATACATGCTTCGTATAAGGGTCGGGGTGACCGGCTTATCACCTCACTGAGCTAGTGGTTTTGCTCACCCCCATCATTCTTTCCTTTTCAGGCTGTTGATATCGTTTTGGTTGGAGGTTTGCCTATCGTTTGCTCGTCATCCAATCAGTGTTTTGGGTACTTTCTCTTTTATGTATATTGATGGATTCATTGGCGAGATTGTATAGTTTATATTTGGTAACCCCCTTGTTCTTTTTGTACCTTCGCGATGTTATATCGTTCATGTATATTTTCTTTAAACTAAGTTACATCGTTGTATTTTGTACCTTTTAAATCCTTGTTGATACTTTATGAGATGATGTCCTCGGGTTGTACCCGTTGTTATCAGTTGTTCAGTTCTACAGGTACTTGATAGCAAGCCTTACGTTTTCTATAAACTTTGTGGAGTGGAGTGCACCCATTCCGCGAAATTTATGGTTAACGTGGCGGTTGTCGCGTTCTGACTGGGGTCGGGGCGTGACAACTTTCTTGGTATCAGAGCCTGGTTTTATGATTCTCATTCTTTTTGAGTCGAGCCAATGGGTCCAACTTTGTTTCTATGTCATCCTAAGGTATCGTATTGCCTTGATGTTGACCTTGCATTTTCTTTCTTTTCTTCCTTTCAGTCATTATGGCACCTCCAGTTCATCGTCGAGGTCGAGGTCGAGGACACGCTCCTCGTGATCCTCCGAGTCCTCTACTCTCTTCTGTTCCTCGTGGACCTCGAGGACATGTTTCTTTTGATCATGCCGTTCCTCCGACGGTTACGGACCCTATCAATTCTGATCATAGGGTGCCAGTTTCCCAGGCAGAGCAACCACAGGCCCAGTTGCGGGTTGAGCACATGATGACACCGAAGCAGTACCAATTGTATTATGATCACATTCGAATACATGGTGTTCCACCACCTACAACGGCTCATACGACTACGACTGTCACTGAAGAAGTTCTTCGTGCTAATGAACCAATTCGACCTACAACTAATGTACCAGTTTTTAATCCAGAAATGGCTTTAGGAGGTTCTACTTCTAGAGGTGCACTTTTTATACCTGATTTGGTGAAAGCAGTTGAAAACATGGGGACTTCTAAATTTGACGGTGCAAGAGATGCTTCTAAAGCGGGGGCATGATTAAAGGAGATTACAGAGACCTTTGACACCTTGATGATTGAAGAATGTTATCGTGTGGTCATTGCGACCAAGCTGTTAGGCCCAGATGCACGACGATGGTGGCAGAATTTAAAAGAGACATCTTCGGTTACTATTACGTGGGCTATCTTTGTGGAACGATTCAAAGATCGATACTTCTCTCAGTACATCAAGGATCAGAAGAGAAAGGAGTTCTTCAACCTCTTTCAAGGCATTATGTCGGTTGTGGAGTACGAAAGCAAATTTTTAAAATTGCGAGAATTCGCTCCTGAGTCATATACGATGAGAGACTTATGCAAGAGATTTGAAGATGATCTTAATTTAAATATTCGAGATCGCATCAAGTCCGGAGACAAGTACGAGAGTCTTGACGATCTCGTAGAAGAAGTCCTGAGGGTAGAAAGTTTAGTTCAGGCGAGACATAAGCTTGCAGAACGTTCTCAAAAGAAAAGGCAAGGGAGCGCATTTCCAGGAAATGCATCGAAGGTGTATAGGGGTGTGGGGTCTTCGCGTGGCGCACCAAGTTCGGTATCTATTAGTTTTCCTCAACCTCGGGAGCAGTTTAGTAGAGGCGGGAGCAATGTCTCGGGATCGGTTGGTGAAAATCGCAGGTGCCAGAATTGCTTAAAATATCACGACGGCCCCTGTAAGGCTCCTCAAGTATGTTTTCAGTGTCGACAGCCGGGGCATATGCGAAGTTCTTGTCCTCAGCTTATGGGAGCGAGAAGTCAGGGTTCTGGTCAGCTTCGTGGTAAACTAACATATTCTACACCCAGAGATACTCGATCTGCAGTTACCAGAGTGCCCGATGCCTCAAGCGGTCCTAGTACTCAATCACCTATGCAAGGAAGGAAGCAAACTAGAGTATTTCATATTTCCCAGGAAGAGGCTCGCTCAGATCCGAAGGTTGTGATAGGTAATTTATAATCTGAGTATTTTCACATGCTAGATATAACCCCGCCTTATCAACTTGATTACGAATAAAACATTCGTAAGAAATTCTAGCTTTCCGAATTTTTAAATCACAATCTCACCTAATATTGCTTCTTTAGGCCATGTGTTTGTGGGAGACCATCGGGTCTATGCTTTATTTGACCCAGGTTCTGATAGGTCTTATATTCGGGATGATCTTACTGCGATCTTAGATTATCCTATCTCTCATTTGTCACCTGAAATCATCGTTCATACCCCTCTTGGAGAGCGTCTAATTCGTGATTCTGTATTCCTTGGTTGTCCATTGAAGATCAAAGATGTCATTTTAGAGGCTGAATTGATACCATTGCCTTTGATTGATCTTGATGTTATTCTTGGCATGGATTGGTTTTCTTCTCATCATGCAATTCTCGATTGCCACGAGAAGCTTGTTATTTTTCGTAGACCAGGATTCTCAGAACTTGTTTTTGAAGGTAAACTTCAAACGAGATCCCTCTCTTTTATTTCAATGTTGACTGCGCATAAATTAATGCGTAAGGGTTGTGAGGCATTCTTGGCATTTGTCATCGATACTTCTCTTTCTGAAACTAAACTAGATGACATCCCGATCGTGAATGAATTTCCTGATGTCTTTCCCGAAGACTTACCAGGACAACCTCCGAATCGAGAGATTGATTTTTCCATTGACGTACTTCCTGGAATCACACCTATATCGATTACTCCATATCGAATGTCGCCTGCTGAGCTCAAGAAACTCCAGACACAACTTGGAGAATTATTGGAGAAGGGGTTCATACGACCTAGCACATCTCCGTGGGGTGCTCCAGTTCTTTTTGTCAAGAAGAAAGATGGATCACTTCGCCTGTGTGTCGACTACCATCAATTGAACAAGGTGACAATCAAGAACAAATATCCTCTTCCAAGAATCGATGATCTGTTTGATCAATTGCAAGGAGCAATTGTGTTCTCAAAAATTGATTTGCGATCTGGCTATCACCAACTCCAGATTAGGGAATCTGATATCCCTAAGTCTGCTTTTCGAACCAGATACGGTCATTTTGAATTCTGTGTTATGCCTTTTGGACTCACAAATGCTCCTGCAGCTTTTATGGATCTTATGGATCGGGTCTTTCGGTCGTACTTAGATAAGTTTGTCATCATCTTCATTGATGACATTCTTATTTATTCTAAATCGGACGACGAGCATTCTCATCATCTAAGAATTGCTCTGAACATTCTCAGAGAAAATCAGCTTTATGCTAAATTCTCAAAGTGTGAATTTTGGCTTCGTGAGGTAAGCTTTTTGGGTCATCACATTTCTAAAGAAGGAATCTACGTCGATCCAGTGAAGATTCTAGCTATACTAGATTGGGAGCGTCCAAAGAACGTGACAGAGATTCTTAGTTTTCTGGGATTAGCTGGATATTATCGACAGTTTGTCAAAGACTTTTCGTTATTGGCTTTATCTTTGACTAAATTGACTCGGAAAGGGGTAAAATTTGAATGGAGTGAAGAATGCGAGGAAGAATTTCAAGAATTGAAAAGACGACTCGTTTCAGCTCCTATTCTTGCTTTGCCAGACCCAACGATTGGAGAATTTACCATTTATAGCGATGCCTCGAGACAAGGATTAGGATGCGTTCTCATGCAAGAAGGAAAGGTTATTGCCTACGCTTCAAGGCAATTGAAGAAGAACGAAGAAAATTATCCTACACATGATTTAGAGTTGGCTGCAATCATCTTTGCATTGAAGATCTGGAGGCACTATCTGTATGGTGCAACTTGTCGGGTTTTCACTGATCACAAGAGCTTAAAGTATATCACCACGCAAAAGGAGCTCAACCTCAGGCAAAGGCGATGGATTGAGTTGATTAGTGACTATGACTTAGTCATCGATTATCATCCTGGTAAGGCAAACGTTGTTGCAGATGCTCTGAGTAGAAAGTCTTCTACCTCACTTGCTTCGATTCAATCTTTTTATCTTCCTATGTTGGAGCAATTTAAATCTTTATACATTTCGCTCGATTGTGAATAGTCTAATGATTCTGCCTTAATCGCCAAATTCGAGGTTAGACCTACCTTGTTCGAGCAAATTCGAGAAAGACAATCACACGATGTTCATTTACAACAGAAGATGGCGAAACTAAATCAAGGAAAAGAAACAGAATTTCAAATTCGGGATGATGGACTTCTTACTTTTAAAAATCGTGTTTGTGTTCCATCAGAACTTGATGTTCGTAGAGCTATTCTTGAGGAAGCCCATTCTTCAGCATATTCTATGCATCCTGGTAGTACCAAAATGTACAGAACACTTCGGGAGCATTATTGGTGGCCAGGTATGAAACGGGACATTGCTGAATTTGTATCAAAGTGCTTATCATGCCAACAGATTAAAGCGGAACACCAAAAACCAGCCGGCATGCTTCAACCACTACCTATTCCTGAATGGAAATGGGAAAATGTCACAATGGATTTTGTTTCTGGTTTACCTCGAACCCAAAAGGGTCATGACTCAATTTGGGTCATTGTCGATCGTCTGACGAAATCGGCACATTTCCTTCCAGTGCATACCAACGAAGATTCACTTCCCATTTTTGGCCTAGTCTGCAGAAAGCGCTAGGTACAAAATTACTATTCAGTACCTCGTTTCATCCACAGACTGATGGACAGTTAGAGAGAAATATACAGACACTAGAAGATATGCTACGTGCAGTGGTGTTGAATTTGGGAGGTAGCTGGGATAAGTACGTGACTTTGGTGGAGTTTGCTTATAACAACAGTTATCATTCAAGCATTGGAATGCCCCCGTACGAAGCTCTGTATGGCCGAAAGTGTCGAACACCACTCTTTTGGGATGAGGTTGGTGAGAGACAAATCGAACAAGTAGAGCTTATCGAAAATGCGAAGGCAAAAATACAACTTATTCGAGAAAGACTTAAGGCAGCGCAAGATCGACAGAAAAGCTACGCAGATAATAGGAGGCGCGATTTGGAGTTTAATGAAGGAGACAAAGTTTTTCTAAAAGTTTCTCCATGGAAGGGCGTGTTGCGATTCCGCCATCGAGGAAAGTCGAGTCCAAGGTATATTGGTCCGTTTACGATCATGCAAAGGATTGGTCGTGTCGCGTATCGACTTGAGCTACCATCGGAATTGTCAAAGATTCACGATGTCTTCCATGTCTCTATGCTTAGAAAATATGAACCAGATCCTTCTCACGTGCTCAAATATCCCCCAGTTGTATTAAAGAAAAATCTATCGTACGAAGTACAACCTGTTCAAATTGTAGATCGCCGAGAGAAAATGCTTCGTAACAAATCAATTCCTATGGTGAGAGTTCTATGGAGAAGTGATCAAATTGAAGAAGAAACATGGGAACCAGAGTCAGTCATGCGTCAACACCATCCAAATCTCTTTTCATCTCTAGGTACGTTTATGTTTCGAGGACGAAACTTTTTAGAGGAGGGGATACTTTATAATATCTTATCCCAACTAGATTTTTTTTAGAAAGCCCAAACCCTATTTATTTATTTTTATGGCCCAAAAGGCCAGCCCTATAATATCTTAGCCCAACAAGATTTTTTTTAGAAAGCCCAAAACCTATTTATTTATTTTTATGGCCCGAATGGCCAGCCCTATCTTAGCCCAACTATATTTTCTTTTAGAAAGCCCAAACTTATTTATTTATTTATTTATTTTGTGGCCCCAAGTTTCAGCCCACTTAAATGGCCTGATATATAATTATTAAGGCTAAAGTTAAAAAAAAAAAGAGAGAAGAACGGGAGAAGAAAAACAAAAGAGGGGAAAGAAGAGAGTGAAGAGGAGAAACCTTTGTTAATCAAATTCTCCCTTACAACCCTCATCCTAGGTAGTTTCTAAGTTGTTTTGAGGTAAGTGGTGTGTGAATTAAGCTTCCTTCTTCCATGGTTTTGTAATTTTGTGGGGTTTTTCTATTTGGTATATGGGTAATTCGCAGACTGTTCGAACTGATTTTGACATAGCTATTGCCCTCGAAAGTTTGCAAACTTAATTTCTGTACGTAGCTGAACTCGTTAGCTTTCCGTAGCCACTTGAAACGCCTCAATCCAATTATTCTACAATTAGTTATGATTTTTCTCGTAAACTGCCGCTAGCTGGAAAATTTCAGAATTTTTATGTCGAATTCAAACTTATTTTCTATCGTTTAGTTTAATTAATGTATTGAAATGGGTTATGTGGGATTGGGAACTGATGTTAAGGAGTTACATGCCATTTTTATTTAATATCGACTCGTTCGAACTCGATTAGGATTTGTTTTTAGCAATGAAAGGTGATGTTACCGCTAATAGTTAGTTATATTTGATTTGTCTTTAATTGCTTATCTCCTTTTTAGGTAAAGAACCTGTTGGATTGTATACTAAAAGTCTAGCTTTTTGTATGAACAATATTATAACAATTAATTTGAAATGAGAATCATATGATCAAATGATTGCATCTTATAATTTATTTATATGTTCGATGCAATAGTCCACTTACTTTATATTGTAGATAATATGTTGTGCGACAACACGCGGAAGATCATATTATCGGTTTCCTTATAAAGTATAAACAGATGCTCACAACTGAGATAGACGGGGACTCTCTATCGGGATGGTTGTAGTGTGGTTTGGTATTAGCTTGTCTTGGCTATAGAATCACATTAGTGCACTTGTGTGTATTGAGCAGGACCGCTTGAGATCGTTCGACTTATACTGACTTATAGGAGAACTTGATCTCAGTTATTATGGAAGTTCGTGCTCTTAATCCATATACAATAACCTCGACACGTAGGGCAGTATGTATTTCTTTGATTCATCAATGGGTGAGATTTACATGTATTTAAATCAACAAACTCGATGAGTTGGGAAGTAGTGCTGTCTCTATGGTGTGCTGTTGATTGTAGAAGGAATCCGTGTCCGTCATAGGTTGATGATGTCCCCTTGAGGAGCTCATAAGGATTATCATGTAAACCCTGCAGGTGGAATTTATTCCGGCATGATAATGAGGTTGAGTGGTACTACTCTTGGATGAGATATTAATTAATTGAGTTGTCAGTAACTTAAATTAATTAATGGACATTGTATATCTTAAACATGGGGAGACTAACGGGCTCATAATAAGAAGGAGCCCAAAACGTAATTTTGGGATTGGTACGGTAGTGCAGTAATAATATTTTAGTGGAATATATTATTATTATTGGACTTAAGTATAAGTTTTGGGCTAAGCTTGGATACTTAAGCCCAATGGAGGCCCAACCCAATTTCTCCTCCTGGTCCCTGCTGTAGCCCATGTATATAAGTCACCTCAGTTTGTTCTAAACCTAACTCTGCACCTAACATACGAGAGAGAGAGTGAACAGCAGATTGAGTAGGTCTCGTAGATCGTCGCCCACACGACGTCGAGATCGGACTTGGGACATACAGCAGAAGACCGGAAGGTCGTTTGCTGCTGCAGTTCGTCATGTTCCAAAATTCATATAAAATTGTAAAGTTCTTCGATTTTGATGTATTATATACTGATGGAAAGCCGTCAAAGAGAGGATCGTCTGAGCATAAAGACCACTTAATTCCGACATCAGAAGAGGAACTTATGGCTATTCTCGTGGGACTGCGCAGACTGCCAGCGAGAATTCAACCTCTACATCAACCCTTGGTGAAAGGTAATGCGTTTCATGTTTACTTGCTTCCGCTGCTTGTTAGAAATACATGGAACCCTAACGGGTCACGTTAACCAAACGATCGAGTGCCAACAATTGGTATCAGAGCTTCGGTTTCGTGGTGAAGCGTGACACGTTAGGCTAGGGTTTATGTGATTAATTTTTCGGAATTAGGATCACATGTTTAGGGTTTTGGTTTTATTGCGCAAACCATGAATATCCCTATGTGATATATACCCTGTATCATATCTATTCGTCCATGGTTGTGTGTGAGAGGATTCGACGAAAACTGTTCGTCAATTTCACATGCAAGGAAGAAAAAGAGGGCAAAAATTGAATCACGTTTTTGAGAGAAAATCCAGCGCAGTGATATTGCAGAGGCAATAACAGGAGTTTCAACGGTCGGATTGAGCTGTAATTTGGTCAGCACGTTCAGATCTTGTGGATGTACATTCTGAACGGTGGAGATCGAATTTGGAGCTTGTTCTTGCTGGGATTACGCTGAAAACAGAAGCAGATCTTTGGGCGATTCTGTTTTGCGCAGTCGAGGGAAAAGAGCCGTTTCTCACAAAATAGCCGTTGGATTGACCTGTAATTTGGACAGCATGTTCAGGACTTACAGTAATAGATTCTGGACGGTGGAGATTGGATTATGAGAGTTTTGCAGTTTCGAACTACGAACGACAGTTGGTGTAGTTTGGTGTTGCGCGTTGGGCTGAACTTGGTTTCATGCAAGTAGGCCCTTGGACGAGCGACAGTCTGGGCGAGGGGTGCTCGTCAAGGCACTTGGAGCGCTCCCTGACACGATTGGCGGTGGGATATGGCGATGGACGTCTTGGGGCACAAGCAATCCTGCTTGTTGCGTAAGGCATCGATTCCACAGTAGGAGTGTCGGACAAGACATTAAAATTTAGAGGCGTTTTTATTCCTAATATATATAACTGTCATAATTGATTTAATTGTCTATTATTGTTATATATATATGGATGCCTGATCTCTATGATTTATTGTCTTATATAGAAGCATGCTAGATTGCGTATTATATTTGGTATATTATATGCATGTATTGCTAGAGTGTTGGATAAGACATCCAATTTTAAGAAAACTAATTCCTAATATATAACTGCCATAATAGATTGTATATTATTGTTATATATGGATGTCGAATTAATTCCTAATATATGACTGCTATAATTGATTTAATAATCTATTATTGTCATATATGAATGTCGAATTAATTCCTAATATATAACTGCTATAATTGATTGTCTATTATTGTTATATATGGATGTTGAATTGATTCCTAATATATAACTGACATAATTGATTTAATTATCTATTATTGTTATATATGGTTGCTCGTCGATATCGATGATTTTGATAATCTAGACGATATGACGATCGATATCGATAGTTTTGAAATTTTGATAATCTTGATGTTTTTTGAATATTTGATAATCTAGTCGATATCGATGATTTTAATAATCTGGATGACATCGACGGTCGATATCGATGGTTTCGAAAATTGGACAATCTGAAAATTTTGAAAATTTGATATTCTGGAAGTCTTTGCTGATATTCGTGCCTGGTGGCGAACAATCGAATTCGCTGATATATAACTGTTAATGATTGATTTAATTATTGATTATTGTTATATATGTATGCATGACTCTCTGTGATTTACTGCCTTATGTGCCGTAATAGAAGCATGCTAGCGTTGCATATTTTATTCTGAATATCATATGCATGTAAAAACCCTCGGTGTTAAATTACTAAGTGAGAGAGGGGATTGGTAAATATTCCCGCGGCCTCCATTATTGGTTTGTAAGTGATGTGAGTAAACTTGCGTGTTGGCAATAGGCCTTCCTCCCTAACGGATGAGTTTATTCACGGATCACTGGTACAGACTTCATTACATAATTATTGTTTGTAATGTGGTACATGAACTTGCGTGTTGGCAATAGGCCTTCCTCCCTAATGGATGAGTTTATGTGGGGCTCACTGGTACAAACTTATAATTGATGATTGTAGGAAGCTATCCGAGCGCGTGTGTACTTCTCCAACTGTAAGGCACACAAGCTCGCGCAGTGGACTTGGGATCAAATAATGGTGTACACTTAGGTGTAAATAATTAGTATCCTCCCCAACGGAGTCACTGCTATTATTTGCATGGCTAAAGAGGAACCGACTATTAATTATTTTGTCATAAAGTTAGGTTGACAAATGAAATTAATGGGTAAAACCTTCTCTTGTAAATGTTTGGGTTTGTAAACGTCCACACTAACGTGGCTTGCAGACTCACGGTGCTTGAGATGTCGGTGAATTTTATTTTTATATAGTTTTGAGGGAATCAATATAAAAGGATAAAATTCGAAGATTTGATCGGTATATTTATTTATGATTCTCTGTAATTTCAAATGGTTTTATCTCGCTTATTGTTGACTAAAAGAAATTATATTTACTGGTCCAAAATTAGATGATTAGAAAAGAATCTTGGTTTTGAATTTTACTGCTTAAGAAAATACATGTGTGTTCTCACAATGGACGTCTCATGATGCCTATTAAAGTCTCTAGTGAAGAGATGAGAGGTTCATAGAAATATGATGGTCTCATGTAACTCTTCGGATACTTGAGTAAGTTAAAAGGTAGAAGATCATGATTTAATTTGATGAATGAATTGGGAAAGCATGGAGTATAAATTGAAGGGAAACCTAGATCAATTTAATTCTTTGTGAGTTGCCTAGATGTTTTTGAGTAAGTTCCACCTGAATTACAATAGGATGTATATGGTGGAAAACTTCTGGCAAAACATGTGGCAAAGGAAAGCCATTTTCATCATAATGTGAACAAGTTTTATATCTTATTCACTAGTTGTTTAAAACATGATTAGTGATGGCATTTACTGACACGAAGTGTGTAGATACTGGAATCACTAAATGTTTATTACTAAGTGAGGATAAGATTGTTATGACATGGGTAAAATTACAAGAGTAGTGGCTATTGCAGTGGGAGTTGTCTATTTATTAAATGATATGAGTAGACGTTTGATTTTATGAAATTGTCTTTACGTACATTTTCATAGAAAGAATTTGATTTCGGTTTCTATGCATTAATAGATGGATACTCCATTTCATTTAAATGATATGGTCATTATAATGAATGATAGAGTTGTAATCTGTTATGGTACGTTGGTGAACAATTTGTACACTCTTAAATCATGTTTATCCCCTGGATGCGACAAATAGTAATTACTAATGAGTCTTCTAATCTAGTAAGAGAAAGGTACCTTCGGAAATGAATTTCCCACCTTAATGGTGTGACGGATAGAAGGAATAGCACTCTTATGGTAGTGATTAGATAGATGATGAATTATTTGGAATTACTAAATTCATTTTATGGATATGCCCTGGGAACAGTAATTCGTAAGAATGTTTTTCTATTTGTGGGATATCCTAGAAAAATGAAGGATGATTTATTTAGTCCACAAGATCGAAGAGTGATTGTTAACATAAACACTAGATTTTTGGAAAAGGACTATGTAATAAATCAAATACCCATGTATAAGTTGTTCTAAAGGAAGTGAGAGGAAAACACGAAGTATTAGTACCAAGTGTACAAGAGGATATACCACGAGGTAAACTGCGACGCGTGTCACATCTGATATACAATTGCGTGTAGTGTCTTCTCGTAGTGGGAAGGTTGTTCTAACACCTGATAGATATATGTTTTGGGAGAGTCGTGAGGCTTGGTCCCTAGTAAACATGGAGTTAACCCACGGATACGACGAAGCACTACAAGTTAGAAATGCCTAAATCTTAACAAATTGCAATAAATGTTGAAATAGAATCAATAGATTCTAAATAAGATCTGGATGATTGTAGAACCACGGATGGTGTGAAAACCATTGGAAGTGGTCATACAAAATAAAAGAGGATCATACGGTAAGGTGAAAACCTTATAAGTAAAGCTTGTTGGGAAAAGGTATACTCAGAAAGAAAGGGTTCGATTATGAGAAAACCTGTTCGCCAGTAGCTATGCTTATGTTGATCCGGACTCTTTTATCTGTTGCTACTCATATGAAATATGAGGGATAGCAAATAGATGTCGAGACAGCTTTCCTGATTGGAAGTCTTAAGGGAAACATCTATGTGAAGCAACCAGAGTGATTCATTGCAAAGAGCTAAGAACATTGTGATAGTGAGCTTAAAAGTGTCCATTAATGGACTAAAACAAGCTTCAAGATCATGAAACATCCGTTTTGATGAGGTAATCCAGTGACATGGATCTAATCAATGATCGGATGGGTCTTGTGTATTGAAAAGAGTGATGGAAACGTGGTGGTATTACTTGTACTATATATAGATATTATCTTGCTCATTGGAGACAATGAAAGAGTATTATCGGGCGTATGGGGTATGGTTAATAAAGCGGTATAAGATGAAGGACTTAAGAGGAGCAAAAATATCCTTTTGATCACGGTAATACGGATCACAAGAAAGGATGTTATGCTTATCTCAAGCTTCATGAAATGATACAATCCTTACTCGTTTTAGCATGTGACTTTATCTAAGGAAATGTGTCTTGAGACACAAAAGGAAGATAAAGGAGATGAAAGCAGTTCCTTATGCTTCGATAAATGAGGAAGCCTAATCTAAGGAATGCTATACATGAGTATGGATATCTGTTTTGCTAAATGCATGAACAGTGGGTATCAACGTAACCTGGAACAAGAATGATGAGCTGTGGTAAGACATATATGAAGTGCCTGAGAAGGACTGGAAATTATATGTAAGCTTACTGGACAGATTCACTGCTTCTTGTGGATTACGTAGATTTCAGATTTTTTAGTCAGATTGGACGGCAGTAAATCCACCTCAAGGTTATGTGTTTAATTTTAGGAAGTTGAGTCATAATGTGGAGGAGTGTTATATAGAAATGTATTTCAGACTTCGGACTCCATATGGAAAGATGATAAATTGGAGCCTATGAGGCAACCAATGTATCTGTATGACTCTAGAAACTTCATGATGGACTTTGATGTGATTCTAAGTTTGCCCAAGGTTATCACAATTTATATTGATGATATTGGTGCAGTTGCAAACTTGAAGGAATCACAAGTCCATAAGGCAATTAAACACATGGAGCGCAAGTACCACCTGTTACGAGAAATCGTATGATGAGGGGAAGGTTGTTGTTGCCTAGATTGCATCGGATGATGACCTAGTAAATCCATTTACAAGGACATTCAGGCGAGAGCTTTTAATGGTCGTGTAGTGGGAGTGGGAATCAGATGTATGGCAGAAGACATGACAGCATAGTCTTTTAGTATAAGTGGGAGATTGTTGGATATTATACTAAAAGTCTAGCTTTTTGTATGAACAATATTATAACAATTAATTTGAAATGAGAATCATATGATCAAATGATTGCATCTTATAATTTATTTATATGTTCGATGCAATAGTCCACTTACTTTATATTGTAGATAATATGTTGTGCGACAACACGCGGAAGATCATATTATCGGTTTCCTTATAAAGTATAAACAGATGCTCACAACTGAGATAGACGGGGACTCTCTATCGGGATGGTTGTAGTGTGGTTTGGTATTAGCTTGTCTTGGCTATAGAATCACATTAGTGCACTTGTGTGTATTGAGCAGGACCGCTTGAGATCGTTCGACTTATACTGACTTATAGGAGAACTTGATCTCAGTTATTATGGAAGTTCGTGCTCTTAATCCCTATACAATAACCTCGACACGTAGGGCAGTATGTATTTCTTTGATTCATCAATGGGTGAGATTTACATGTAATTAAATCAACAAACTCGATGAGTTGGGAAGTAGTGTTGTCTCTATGGTGTGCTGTTGATTGTAGAAGGAATCCGTGTCCGTCATGATGCACAATTCATTCATCGTGATACTCATTTCCTACGCCATAATGAGCATTTTCCTCATCATGATACTCATTTCATTCTTCATGATGCATACTTTCTTCATCATGATTCTCATTTCTTACATCATGATGCTCATTTAAATCATCATCATGATCGTTTCCATAATCATAATGCTAATTCCCTACATCATGATGCTCATTCCGTTCATCATGATGCATATTTCCTTCATCATGATGCATATTTCCTTTATCATGATGCTCATTTCCTTCATTATGATGTGTGTTTTCTTCATCATGATGCTCATTTCATCATCATGATTTATATTTCCTTTATAATGATACTCTTTATCTACATGGTGATGCTCATTCTCTACATCATGATGTTCATTTCCATCATTATGATGCTCATTTCCTTCATCATGATGCTCATTTTCACAATCGTGGTGCTCATTTCCTTCTTCATGATGCGTATTTCCTTCATCACGATGCTTATTTCTTAAATCATAAAGCTCATATTCTTCATCATGATTCTCATTTCCATTATAATGGTGCATAAATCCTTCATCATGATGCTCATATCCTTCATCAAGATGCATATGTCCTTCGTCACGATGCTCGTTTCGTACATCATGTTGCTCATTTCCTTCATCATGATACATATTTCATTCAACATGATACTCATTTTCTTCATCATGATGCTAATTTCCATCGTCATGATACTCATTTCCTAAACCATGAAGCTCATTTCATAAACCATGATGCTAATTTTCCTCATCATGATGATTAATTCTGACTTCACTAGGTCATTTCCTGCATCCTGATGCTCATTTCCATAATCATGATGCATATTTCCTTAATCACAATTCTCTTTCCTGAGTAATGATGCTTATTTCCTTTTTCATGTAGCTCATTTCCTTCATCACGATGCTTATTTCCATTATCACGATGCTCATTTCCTTCATCGTGATGCATATTTCTTTCAGCATGATGCTCATTTCCGTCATCTTGATGATCATTTCCTACATCATTATGGTCATTTACTTCATTATGATGCTAATTTTCTTCATCATAATACGTATTTCCTTTATCATGATACTTATTTTCTATATTATGATGCTCATTTCCTTCATCATGATGCATGTTTGTTCATTGTAATTCATATTTCCTTCATCATGATGCTCATTTCCTACATCATGATGCACGTTTTCTACATCGTAATGCACAATTCCTTCTTCAAAATGTTCATACATCATGATGCACATTTCCTTCATCATAATGCACATTTTCAACATCATGATGCATATTTCCGTCATCATAATGCTCATTTCTATCATCTTGGTGATCATTTCCCTCACCATGATGCTCATTTCCTTCATCATGATGCATACTTTCTTCATCATGATACTCATTTCCTACATCATGATGATAATTTCCTTCATCATGATGCATATTTCCTTCATCATGATGATAATTTCCTACATCATTATGGTCATTTCCTTTATCGCTGCTCATTTACTTCATCATGATGCGTATTTCCATCATAATAATGCTCATTTCCTACGCTATTATGCTAATTTCCTTCATCATGATGCATGTTTCCATCATCCTAATGCTTATTTCCTACATCATGATGCTGATTTGGTTCATCATGATTCATAATTACTTCATCAGATACTCATTTCCTACACATAGTGCATTTTTCCTTCATCATGATGCTCATTTCCTTTATCATGATGCTCATTTCCTTCATTATTATGCATGTTTTCTTCATCATGATGCTCATTTCTTCATTATGATTCATATTTCCCTTATAACGATGCTCTTTATCTACATCGTGATGCTCATTCCCTACATCATGACACTCATTTCAATCATCATGATGCTCATTTCCTTCATCATGATGCTTATTTTCACTATGGTAATGCTCATTTCCTTCTTCATGATGCTTATTTCCCTCATCACGATGCTTATTTCTTATATCATGAAGCTCATATTCTTCATCATGATTCTCATTTCTTTCATTATGATTCTCATTTCCATCATCATGATGCATAAATCCTTCATCATGATGCTCATATCCTTCGTCAAGATACATATGTCCTTTGTCATGATGCTCATTTACATCATCATGATGCACATTTCCTTCATCATGATGCATATTTCATTTATCATGATACTCATTTCCTTCATCATGATGCTCATTTCCATCATCATGATGCATAAATCCTTCATCATGGTGCTCATTTCGTTCATCGTTATGTGTATTTCCTCTATTATGATGCTCATTTCCTTCAGCATGATGATTAATTCCGATGTCATTATAGTCATTTCCTGCATCCTGATGATCATTTCTATCATAATGACACAAATTTCCTTATTCATGATTCTCTTTCCTAAGTCATGATGCTTATTTACTTCTTCATGTTGCTCATTTCCTACATCATGATACTCATTTCCTTTATCATGATGCTTATTTCCATCATCATGATGCATAAATCCTTCATCATGAGGTTCATTTCCTACATTATGATGCTCATTTCCTTCATGATGATTCATATTTCCTTCATCATTATGTCCATTACCTTCATCATAATGCTCATTTCCTTCAACATGATGCATATTTCCTTCATCTAGATTATCATTTCCTACGTAATTATGGTCATTTCTTCATCATGATGCTAATTTCATTCATCTTAATGAATATTTCCATCATCAAGATGCTCATTTCCGAAATCATTATATATATTTCCTTCATCATGATGCTTATTTCCATCATCATGACGATCATTTTCTTCATGTCTTCTTCATCATGATGCTAATTTCTATCGTCATGATGCTAATATACATCATCATAATGCGTACTTCATCATGATGCTCATTTCCTAAATCATGATGCTCATTTCATTCATAATGATGCATATTTCCTTCAGCATGATACTAATTTCTATTATCATGATGCGTACTTCCTTCATCATGATGCTCATTTCAAACATCATGATGATAATTTCCTTCATCATGATACAAATTTTCATCATAACGAACCTCATTTCAATCATCATGATGCATATATCCTTCATAATGATGCTCATTTCGTTCATCAATATGTGTATTTCCTTTATCATGATACTCATTTCCAACATCATGATGCTCATTTCCTTCATCATGATTATTAATTCCGAAGTCATTATGATCATTTTCTTCATCATGATGCTCATTTCATTCATCATGATGCATATTTCCTTCATCATGATGCTCATTTCCTACATGATGATACTCATTTCCTTAACCACGATGCATATTTCCTTCATAATGATGTTCATTTCCTATATCACGATGCTCATTTCCTTCATCATGATGATCATTTCCTATGTCATTATGGTCGTCTCTTTTATCATGATGCTCATTCATTCATCGTGATGCTCATTTCCTACATCAAAATGCTCATTTCCTTCATCAAGATGTATATTTCCATCATCATGATGCTTATTTCCTTCATCATGATACAGAAATCCTTCATCTTGATGCTCATTTCCTACATCATGATGCTCATTTTCTTTGTCGTGATGCATATTTTCCTTCATCATGATGCACATTTCCTACGTCACGATGAATATTTCCATCATAATGATGCTCATTTCCTTCATCATGATGCTCATTTACTACATCGCGATTCCTATTTCCATCTTCATGATGCTCATTTTCTCATCATTATGCTCATTTCCTTCATCTTGATGATCATTTCCTTCATCATTATGGTCATTTCCTTCACTATGATGCTAATTTCCTTCATCATTATCCGTATTTCCTTCATCATGATGCTTATTTCCTACACTATGATGCTCATTTCTTTCATCATGGTACATGTTTCTTTCATCACAATGTATATTTCCTTCATCATCGTTCCCAATTCCTGGATCATGATGCTCATTTCCTACATCATGCTGCATATTACCTTCATCTTTATGCTCATTTCAAACATAATGATATTTTCATCATAATGATACTCATTTCAATCATCATGATGCATAAATCCTTCATAATGATGCTCATTGGGAGAGCTCCATAGTTCTGAAATGAGTCGAGAGAGATCACTTGGTTGAAACGGAGATTGCCCTTTATCTAGAAGGGTGTGGAATGTGATAAACGAAGAACATAGAGATGCCTTTTGATTGAAATACAAATCCTCAATTGGAATTGAAATTCCTGAATCTGGGATTCCTAGAAGCTGTCGAAATCCTTCGATAATTGTTGGTCTTTAGATGCGCCAGCAGTTGGGGGTGCAGCAGGTGCCTTTTCGAATCAGAGAGGAGGACAGCTCCTCGAAGACGAAACAGGAGCGCTCTGTTTTGAGATTGGAACCGATCGAGATGGAGATCCATGGCGCACAGCATCCGTGAAGAGGCGACGAGGAGAGATCTCCGAATTGTGGCCAGTGATCTGCTGGTCAACGCAAGACATGACAGCTAGAGTTCTAGAAAAGGTTGAGAGAGAATTCTAGTGAGAGAATTTTTTAGAGCAACATCTTTTGGTGAGTTTTTGATGTAATGAGTATTATGATGAAGTAAATATACATCATGATGAAGAAAATAAACGTAATGATGTAGTAAATGAGCATCATGAAGAAGGACATATAATATCTTAGCACAACTAGATTTTTTTTAGAAAGCCCAAAACCTATTTATTTATTTTTACGGCCCAATAGGCCAGCCCTATCTTAGCCCAACTAGATTTTTTTTAGAAAACCCAAAACCTATTTATTTATTTTTATGGCCCAAAAGGCCAGCCCTATCTTAGCCCAACTAGATTTTTTTTAGAAATCCCAAACTTATTTATTTATTTATTTTGTGGCCCAAAGTTTCAGCCCACTTAAATGGCCTGATATATAATTATTAAGGCTAAAGTTAAAAAAAAAAAGAGAAGAACGGGAGAAGAAAAACAAAAGAGGGGAAAGAAGAGAGTGAAGAGGAGAAACCCTTGTTGATCAAATTCTCCCTTACAACCCTCATCCTAGGTGGTTTCTAAGTTCTTTTGAGGTAAGTGGTGTGTGAATTAAGCTTCCTTCTTCCATGGTTTTGTAATTTTGTGGGGTTTTTCTTTTTGGTATGTGGGTAATTCGCAGACTGTTCGAACTGATTTTGACATAGCTATTGCCCTCGGAAGTTTGCAAACTTAATTTCTGTACGTAGCTGAACTCGTTAGCTTTCCGTAGCCACTTGAAACGCCTCAATCCGATTATTCTACAATTAGTTATGATTTTTCTCGTAAACTGCCGCTAGCTGGAAAATTTCAGAATTTTTATGTCGAATTCAAATTTATTTTCTATCGTTTCGTTTAGTTAATGTATTGAAACGGGTTATGTGGGATTGGGAACTGATGTTAAGGAGTTACATGCCATTTTTATTTAATATCGACTCGTTCAAACTCGATTAGGATTTGTTTTTAGTAATGAAAGGTGATGTTACCGCTAATAGTTAGTTATATTTGATTTGTCTTTAATTGCTCATCTCCTTTCTAGGTAAAGAACCATCGACGATGGGCAAGGGACCTACTTCAGATTCCGAAGAGAGTTAATCACTTCCTTGTGAGTTGATAATTCGGGAATGCTTTCTCTTATGGGAAGTGTGGACCCTCGATAAATGTGTATTTATTTTAGTTTTAGTTAATTGATAAGAAAATTATTTGGTATTGTGTTATGTGGTAAAGAGCCTGATTGGCTCGATTGCTCTGGTTAGAGTCCTGTTAGCCATTTTATGAGTATTATTGATTTTAACTTATGTTGAAGAGCCTTGCCGGCTCGATATCTAGTAGCATTTATTATGAATTATTTGAGAATTGATTTCTGGTTATTCTTGTGTGCCAATTAAGACTCTAACTTGAGTCGTTATTCATCATAGGATGCATATGCATATGTATGTCTGGTACCAAGGTTAAGTAGCCCGAATTGGTCACGGTTCGGGTGATTTGGAGCGACATTGATTAAGTAGCCCGAATTGTCGCGGTTCGGGTGAGTTAGAGTGGCAACCAAGTTGCCCGTTGCTTGGAAACCCGGGTGAGTTAGATCTAATGGGGCACCTGTCCATTTGCCAAATACTGATACTCTGGAGGGTGATCGTTAGATGGATCAGTCTATTATAGGCTCAGTCAACATCACCGGTGTGGGACTTGCATGTCATATAAGTTTATATGTTTGATCATTTCAAGTATTCACGTCGATATTGAATTGTGAACTTTAGCACTTGGCGTGTTGAGAAAGAATATTAATGTGCATTTTATCTAGAGTAACGGTGACGGGCTTGGACTGTCTCTTGACGGAGAGCTCAGTTCGAGGAGGATATTGACTACCCACTCGTCTTTTATGTGATAACATGTTGTTTGAACTAATTGTGTTATTCGTAAATGTGCACTAAGGTTTTTATTTTCATTAATATGTATACTGAGTGATAAATAGTTATTGTGGGACGAAATGCTGGATTTTATGTTATGAACCGCGAGTGGGAATACATGCTTCGTATAAGCGTCGGGGTGACCGGCTTATCACCTAACTGAGCTAGTGGTTTTGCTCACCCCCATCATTCTTTCCTTTTTAGGCTGTTGATATCATTTTGGTTGGAGGTTTGCCTATCGTTTGCTCGTCATCCAATCAGTATTTTGGGTACTTTCTCTTTTATGTAAATTGACGGATTCATTAGCGAGATTGTATAGTTTATATTTGGTGGCCCCCTTGATGTTCTTTTTGTACCTTCGCGATGTTATATCGTTCATGTATATTTTCTTTGAACTAAGTTACATCGTTGTATTTTGTACCTTTGTAAATCCTTGTTGATACTTTATGAGATGATGTCCTCGGGTTGTACCCGTTGTTATCAGTTGTTCAGTTCTACAGGTACTTGATAGCAAGCCTTACGTTTTCTATAAACTTTGTGGAGTGGAGTGCACCCATTCCGCAAAATTTATGGTTAACGTGGCGGTTGTTGCGTTCTGTCTGGGGTCAGGGCGTGACAACTTTCTTTGTATCAGAGACTGGTTTTATGATTCTCATTCTTTTTTAGTCGAACCAATGGGTCCAACTTTGTTTCTATGTCATCCTAAGGTATCGTATTGCCTTGATGTTAACCTTGCATTTTCTTTCCTTTCTTCCTTTCAGTCATTATGGCACCTCCAGTTCGTCGTTGAGGTCGAGGTCGAGGACACGCTCCTCGTGATCCTCCATTTCCTCTACTCTCTTCTATTCCTCGTGGACCTCGAGGACATGTTTCTTCTGATCATGCCATTCCTCCGACGGTTACGGACCCTATTAATTCTGATCATAGGGTGTCGGTTTTCTAGGTAGAGCAACCACGGGCCCAGTTGCGGGTTGAGCACATGATGACACCGGAGCAGTACCAATTGTATTATGATCACATTCGAATACATGGTGTTCCATCACCTACAACGGCTCATACGACTACGACTGTCACTGAAGAGGTTCTTCGTGCTAATGAACCGATTCGACCTACAACTAATGTACTAGTTTTTACTCCAGAAATGGCTTTAGGAGGTTCTACTTCTCGAGGTGCACTTTTTATACCTGATTTGGTGAAAGCAGTTGAAAACATGGGGACTTCGAAATTTGACGGTGCAAGAGATGCTTCTAAAGCGGGGGCATGGTTAAAGGAGATTACAGAGACCTTTGACACCTTGATGATTGAAGAATATTATCGTGTGGTCATTGCAACCAAGCTGTTAGACCCAGATGCACGACGATGGTGACAGAATCTAAAAGAGACATCTTCGGTTACTATTACGTTGGCTATCTTTGTGGAACAATTCAAAGATCGATACTTCTCTCAGTACATCAAGGATCAGAAGAGAAAGGAGTTCTTCAACCTCTTTCAAGGTATTATGTCGGTCGTGGAGTACGAAAGCAAATTTCTTGAATTGCGAGAATTCGCTCCTGAGTCATATACGACGAGAGACTTATGCAAGAGATTTGAAGATGGTCTTAACTTAAATATTCGAGATCGCATCAAGTCTGGGGACAAGTACGAGAGTCTTGACGATCTCGTAGAAGAAGCCCTGAGGGTAGAAAGTTTAGTTCAGGCGAGACATAAGCTTGCAGAACGATCTCAAAAGAAAAGGCAAGGGAGCGCATTTCCAGGAAATGCATCGAAGGTGTAACATGGGAACCAGAGTCAGTCATGCATCAACAACATCCAAATCTTTTTTCATCTCTAGGTACGTTTATGTTTCGAGGACAAACCTTTTTAGAGGAGGGGATACTTTATAATATATTAGTCCAACTAGATTTTTTTTAGAAAGCCCAAAACCTATTTATTTATTTTTATGGCCCAAAAGGCCAGCCCTATCTTATCCCAACTAGATTTTTTTTAGAAAACCCAAACTTATTTATTTATTTATTTTGTGGCCCAAAGTTTCAGCCCACTTAAATGGCCTGATATATAATTATTAAGGCTAAAGTTAAAAAAAAAAAGAGAGAAGAACGGGAGAAGAAAAACAAAAGAGGACAAAGAAGAGAGTGAAGAGGAGAAACCCTTGTTGATCAAATTCTCCCTTACAACCCACATCCTAGGTGGTTTCTAAGTTGTTTTGAGGTAAGTGGTGTGTGAATTAAGCTTCCTTCTTCCATGGTTTTGTAATTTTGTGGGGTTTTTCTTTTTGGTATGTGGGTAATTCGCAGACTGTTCGAACTGATTTTGACATTGCTATTGCTCTCGAAAGTTTGCAAACTTAATTTCTGTACGTAGCTGAACTCGTTAGCTTTCCGTAGCCACTTGAAACGCCTCAATCCAATTATTCTACAATTAGTTACGATTTTTCTCGTAAACTGCCGCTAGCTGGAAAATTTCAGAATTTTTATGTCGAATTCAAATTTATTTTCTATCGTTTCATTTAGTTAATGTATTGAAACAGGTTATGTGGGATTGGGAACTGATGTTAAGGAGTTACATGCCATTTTTATTTAATATCGACTCGTTCGAACTCGATTAGGATTTGTTTTTAGCAATGAAAGGTGATGTTACCGCTAATAGTTAGTTATATTTGATTTGTCTTTAATTGCTCATCTCCTTTCTAGGTAAAGAACCATCGACGAAGGGCAAGGGATCTACTTCAGATTCCGGAGAGAGTTAATCACTTCCTTGAGAGTTGATAATTCGGGAATGCTTTCTCTTGTGGGAAGTGTGGACCCTCGATAAATGTGCATTTATTTTAGTTTTAGTTAATTGATAAGAAAATTATTTGGTATTGTGTTATGTGGTAAAGAGCCCGATTGGCTCAATTGCTCTGGTTAGAGTCCTGTTAGCCATTTTATGAGTATTATTGATTTTAACTCATGTTGAAGAGCCTTGTCGGCTCGATATCTAGTAGCATTTATTGTGAATTATTTGAGAATTGATTTCTGGTTATTCTTGTCTGCCAATTAAGACTCTAACTTGAGTCATTATTCATCTTAGGATGCATATGCATATGTATGCCTGGTACCAAGGTTAAGTAGCCCGAATTGGTCACGGTTCGGGTGAGTTGGAGCGACATTGATTAAGTAGCCCGAATTGTCGCGGTTCGGGTGAGTTAGAGTGACAACCAAGTTGCCCGTTGCTTGGCAAACCCGGGTGAGTTAGATCTAACGGGGCACCTGTCCATTTGCCAAATACTGATACTCTGGAGGGTGAACGTTAGATGGATCAGTCTATTATAGTCTCAGTCAACGTCACCGGTGTAGGACATGCATGTCATATATGTTTATATGTTTGATCATTTCAAGTATTCACGTCAATATTGAATTGTGAACTTTAGCACTTGGCGTGTTGAGAAAGAATATTAATGTGCATTTTATCTAGAGTAACGGTGGACGGGCTTGGACTGTCTCTCGACGGAGAGCTCAGTTCGAGGAGGATATTGACTACCCACATGTCTTTTATGTGATAACATGTTGTTTGAACTAATTGTGTTTTACGTAAATATGCACTAAGGTTTTTATTTTCATTAATATGTATACTGAGTGAGAAATAGTTATTGTGGGACGAAATGTTGGATCTTATGTTATGAACCGCGAGTGGGAATACATGCTTCGTATAAGGGTCGGGGTGACCGGCTTATCACCTCACTGAGCTAGTGGTTTTGCTCACCCCCATCATTCTTTCCTTTTCAGGCTGTTGATATCGTTTTGGTTGGAGGTTTGCCTATCGTTTGCTCATCATCCAATCAGTGTTTTGGGTACTTACTCTTCTATATAAATTGATGGATTCATTGGCGAGATTGTATAGTTTATATTTGGTGACCCCCTTGATGTTCTTTTTGTACCTTCGCGATGTTATATCGTTCATGTATATTTTCTTTAAACTATGTTACATCGTTGTATTTTGTACCTTTGTAAATCCTTGTTGATACTTTATGAGATGATGTCCTCGGGTTGTACCCGTTGTTATCAGTTGTTCAGTTCTACAGGTACTTGATAGCAAGCCTTACGTTTTCTATAAACTTTATGGAGTGGAGTGCACCCATTCCGCAAAATTTATGGTTAACGTGGCGGTTGTTGCGTTCTGTCTAGGGTCAGGGCGTGATAACTTTTTTTGTATCAGAGACTGGTTTTATGATTCTCATTCTTTTTTAGTCGAACCAATGGGTCCAACTTTGTTTCTATGTCATCCTAAGGTATCGTATTGCCTTGATGTTGACCTTGCATTTTCTTTCCTTTCTTCCTTTCAGTCATTATGGCACCTCCAGTTCGTCGTCGAGGTTGAGGTCGAGGACACGCTCCTCGTGATCCTCCGATTCCTCTACTCTCTTCTGTTCCTCGTGGACCTCGAGGACATGTTTCTTCTAATCATGCCGTTTCTCCGACGGTTACGGACCCTATTATTTCTGATCATAGGGTGCCGGTCTCCCAGGTAGAGCAACCACGGGCCCAGTTGCGGGTTGAGCACATGATGACACCGGAGCAGTACCAATTGTATTATGATCACATTCGAATACATGGTGTTCCACCACCTACAACGGCTCATACGACTACGACTGTCACTGAAGAGGTTCTTCGTGCTAATGAACCGATTCGACCTACAACTAATGTACCAGTTTTTACTCCAGAAATGGCTTTAGGAGGTTCTACTTCTCGAGGTGCACTTTTTTTACCTAATTTGGTGAAAGCAGTTGAAAACATGGGGACTTCGAAATTTGACGGTGCAAGAGATGCTTCTAAAGCGGGGGCATGGTTAAAGGAGATTACAGAGACCTTTGACACCTTGATGATTGAAGAATGTTATCGTGTGGTCATTGCGACCAAGCTGTTAGGCCCAGATGCACGACGATGGTGACAGAATCTAAAAGAGACATCTTCGGTTACTATTACGTTGGCTATCTTTGTGGAACGATTCAAAGATCAATACTTCTCTCAGTACATCAAGGATCAGAAGAGAAAGGAGTTCTTCAACCTCTTTCAAGGCATTTTGTCGGTCGTGGAGTACGAAATCAAATTTCTGGAATTGCGAGAATTCGGTCCTGAGTCATATACGACGATAGACTTATGCAAGAGATTTGAAGATGGTCTTAACTTAAATATTCGAGATCGCATCAAGTCTGGGGACAAGTACGAGAGTCTTGACGATCTCGTAGAAGAAGCCTGAGGGTAGAAAGTTTAGTTCAGGCGAGACATAAGCTTGCAGAACGATCTCAAAAGAAAAGGCAAGAGAGCGCATTTCCAGAAAATGCATCGAAGGTGTAACATGGGAACCAGAGTCAGTCATGCGTCAACAACATCCAAATCTTTTTTCATCTCTAGGTACGTTTATGTTTCGAGGATGAAACTTTTTAGAGGAGGGGATACTTTATAATATCTTAGTCCAACTAGATTTTTTTTAGAAAGCCCAAAACCTATTTATTTATTTTTATGGCTCAAAAGGCTAGCCCTATCTTAGCCCAACTAGATTTTTTTAGAAAGCCCAAACTTATTTATTTATTTATTTTGTGGCCCAAAGTTTCAGCCCACTTAAATGGCCTGATATATAATTATTAAGGCTAAAGTTAAAAAAAAAAAGAGAGAAGAACGGGAGAAGAAAAACAAAAGAGGACAAAGAAGAGAGTAAAGAGGAGAAAGCCTTGTTAATCAAATTCTCCCTTACAACCCTCATCCTAGGTGGTTTCTAAGTTGTTTTGAGGTAAGTGGTGTGTGAATTAAGCTTCCTTTTCCATGGTTTTGTAATTTTGTGGGGTTTTTCTTTTTGGTATGTGGGTAATTCGCAGACTGTTCAAACTAATTTTGACATAGCTATTGCCCCCGAAAGTTTGCAAACTTAATTTCTGTACGTAGCTGAACTCGTTAACTTTCCGTAGCCACTTGAAACGCCTCAATCCAATTATTCTACAATTAGTTATGATTTTTCTCGTAAACTGCCGCTAGCTGGAAAATTTCAGAATTTTTATGTCGAATTCAAATTTATTTTCTATCGTTTCGTTTAGTTAATGTATTGAAACGGGTTATGTGGGATTGGGAACTGATGTTAAGGAGTTACATGCCATTTTTATTTAATATCGACTCGTTCGAACTCGATTAGGATTTGTTTTTAGCAATGAAAGGTGATGTTACCGCTAATAGTTAGTTATATTTGATTTGCCTTTAATTGCTCATCTCTTTTCTAGGTAAAGAACCATCGACGAAGGGCAAGGGACCTACTTCAGATTACGGAGAGAGTTAATCCCTTCCTTGAGAGTTGATAATTCGGGAATGCTTTCTCTTGTTGGAAGTGTGGACCCTCGATAAATGTGCATTTATTTTAGTTTTAGTTAATTGATAATAAAATTATTTGGTATTGTGTTATGTGGTAAAGAGACTGATTGGCTCGATTGCTCTGGTTAGAGTCCTGTTAGCCATTTTATGAGTATTATTGATTTTAACTCATGATGAAGAGCCTTGCCGGCTCGATATCTAGTATCATTTATTGTGAATTATTTGAGAATTGATTTCTGGTTATTCTTGTGTGCCAATTAAGACTCTAACTTGAGTCATTATTCATCTTAGGATGCATATGCATATGTATGCCTGGTACCAAGGTTAAGTAGCCCGAATTGGTCACGGTTCGGGTGAGTTGGAGCGACATTGATTAAGTAGCCCGAATTGTCGCGGTTCGGGTGAGTTAGAGTGACAACCAAGTTGCCCGTTGCTTGGCAAACCCGGGTGAGTTAGATCTAACGGGGCACCTGTCCATTTGCCAAATACTGATACTCTGGAGGGTGAACGTTAGATGGATCAGTCTATTATAGTCTCAGTCAACGTCACCGGTGTAGGACATGCATGTCATATATGTTTATATGTTTGATCATTTCAAGTATTCACGTCAATATTGAATTGTGAACTTTAGCACTTGGCGTGTTGAGAAAGAATATTAATGTGCATTTTATCTAGAGTAACGGTGGACGGGCTTGGACTGTCTCTCGACGGAGAGCTCAGTTCGAGGAGGATATTGACTACCCACATGTCTTTTATGTGATAACATGTTGTTTGAACTAATTGTGTTTTACGTAAATATGCACTAAGGTTTTTATTTTCATTAATATGTATACTGAGTGAGAAATAGTTATTGTGGGACGAAATGTTGGATCTTATGTTATGAACCGCGAGTGGGAATACATGCTTCGTATAAGGGTCGGGGTGACCGGCTTATCACCTCACTGAGCTAGTGGTTTTGCTCACCCCCATCATTCTTTCCTTTTCAGGCTGTTGATATCGTTTTGGTTGGAGGTTTGCCTATCGTTTGCTCATCATCCAATCAGTGTTTTGGGTACTTACTCTTCTATATAAATTGATGGATTCATTGGCGAGATTGTATAGTTTATATTTGGTGACCCCCTTGATGTTCTTTTTGTACCTTCGCGATGTTATATCGTTCATGTATATTTTCTTTAAACTATGTTACATCGTTGTATTTTGTACCTTTGTAAATCCTTGTTGATACTTTATGAGATGATGTCCTCGGGTTGTACCCGTTGTTATCAGTTGTTCAGTTCTACAGGTACTTGATAGCAAGCCTTACGTTTTCTATAAACTTTATGGAGTGGAGTGCACCCATTCCGCAAAATTTATGGTTAACGTGGCGGTTGTTGCGTTCTGTCTAGGGTCAGGGCGTGATAACTTTTTTTGTATCAGAGACTGGTTTTATGATTCTCATTCTTTTTTAGTCGAACCAATGGGTCCAACTTTGTTTCTATGTCATCCTAAGGTATCGTATTGCCTTGATGTTGACCTTGCATTTTCTTTCCTTTCTTCCTTTCAGTCATTATGGCACCTCCAGTTCGTCGTCGAGGTTGAGGTCGAGGACACGCTCCTCGTGATCCTCCGATTCCTCTACTCTCTTCTGTTCCTCGTGGACCTCGAGGACATGTTTCTTCTAATCATGCCGTTTCTCCGACGGTTACGGACCCTATTATTTCTGATCATAGGGTGCCGGTCTCCCAGGTAGAGCAACCACGGGCCCAGTTGCGGGTTGAGCACATGATGACACCGGAGCAGTACCAATTGTATTATGATCACATTCGAATACATGGTGTTCCACCACCTACAACGGCTCATACGACTACGACTGTCACTGAAGAGGTTCTTCGTGCTAATGAACCGATTCGACCTACAACTAATGTACCAGTTTTTACTCCAGAAATGGCTTTAGGAGGTTCTACTTCTCGAGGTGCACTTTTTTTACCTAATTTGGTGAAAGCAGTTGAAAACATGGGGACTTCGAAATTTGACGGTGCAAGAGATGCTTCTAAAGCGGGGGCATGGTTAAAGGAGATTACAGAGACCTTTGACACCTTGATGATTGAAGAATGTTATCGTGTGGTCATTGCGACCAAGCTGTTAGGCCCAGATGCACGACGATGGTGGCAGAATCTAAAAGAGACATCTTCGGTTACTATTACGTTGGCTATCTTTGTGGAACGATTCAAAGATCAATACTTCTCTCAGTACATCAAGGATCAGAAGAGAAAGGAGTTCTTCAACCTCTTTCAAGGCATTTTGTCGGTCGTGGAGTACGAAATCAAATTTCTGGAATTGCGAGAATTCGGTCCTGAGTCATATACGACGATAGACTTATGCAAGAGATTTGAAGATGGTCTTAACTTAAATATTCGAGATCGCATCAAGTCTGGGGACAAGTACGAGAGTCTTGACGATCTCGTAGAAGAAGCCTGAGGGTAGAAAGTTTAGTTCAGGCGAGACATAAGCTTGCAGAACGATCTCAAAAGAAAAGGCAAGAGAGCGCATTTCCAGAAAATGCATCGAAGGTGTAACATGGGAACCAGAGTCAGTCATGCGTCAACAACATCCAAATCTTTTTTCATCTCTAGGTACGTTTATGTTTCGAGGATGAAACTTTTTAGAGGAGTGGATACTTTATAATATCTTAGTCCAACTAGATTTTTTTTAGAAAGCCCAAAACCTATTTATTTATTTTTATGGCTCAAAAGGCCAGCCCTATCTTAGCCCAACTAGATTTTTTTAGAAAGCCCAAACTTATTTATTTATTTATTTTGTGGCCCAAAGTTTCAGCCCACTTAAATGGCCTGATATATAATTATTAAGGCTAAAGTTAAAAAAAAAAAGAGAGAAGAACGGGAGAAGAAAAACAAAAGAGGACAAAGAAGAGAGTAAAGAGGAGAAAGCCTTGTTAATCAAATTCTCCCTTACAACCCTCATCCTAGGTGGTTTCTAAGTTGTTTTGAGGTAAGTGGTGTGTGAATTAGGCTTCCTTTTCCATGGTTTTGTAATTTTGTGGGGTTTTTCTTTTTGGTATGTGGGTAATTCGCAGACTGTTCAAACTAATTTTGACATAGCTATTGCCCCCGAAAGTTTGCAAACTTAATTTCTGTACGTAGCTGAACTCGTTAACTTTCCGTAGCCACTTGAAACGCCTCAATCCAATTATTCTACAATTAGTTATGATTTTTCTCGTAAACTGCCGCTAGCTGGAAAATTTCAGAATTTTTATGTCGAATTCAAATTTATTTTCTATCGTTTCGTTTAGTTAATGTATTGAAACGGGTTATGTGGGATTGGGAACTGATGTTAAGGAGTTACATGCCATTTTTATTTAATATCGACTCGTTCGAACTCGATTAGGATTTGTTTTTAGCAATGAAAGGTGATGTTACCGCTAATAGTTAGTTATATTTGATTTGCCTTTAATTGCTCATCTCTTTTCTAGGTAAAGAACCATCGACGAAGGGCAAGGGACCTACTTCAGATTACGGAGAGAGTTAATCCCTTCCTTGAGAGTTGATAATTCGGGAATGCTTTCTCTTGTTGGAAGTGTGGACCCTCGATAAATGTGCATTTATTTTAGTTTTAGTTAATTGATAATAAAATTATTTGGTATTGTGTTATGTGGTAAAGAGACTGATTGGCTCGATTGCTCTGGTTAGAGTCCTGTTAGCCATTTTATGAGTATTATTGATTTTAACTCATGATGAAGAGCCTTGCCGGCTCGATATCTAGTAGCATTTATTGTGAATTATTTGAGAATTGATTTCTGGTTATTCTTGTGTGCCAATTAAGACTCTAACTTGAGTCATTATTCATCTTAGGATGCATATGCATATGTATGCCTGGTACCAAGGTTAAGTAGCCCGAATTGGTCACGGTTCGGGTGAGTTGGAGCGACATTGATTAAGTAGCCCGAATTGTCGCGGTTCGGGTGAGTTAGAGTGACAACCAAGTTGCCCGTTGCTTGGCAAACCCGGGTGAGTTAGATCTAATGGGGCACCTGTCCATTTGCCAAATACTGATACTCTGGAGGATGAACGTTAGATGGATCAGTCTATTATAGGCTCAGTCAACGTCACCGGTGTAGGACATGCATGTCATATATGTTTATATGTTTGATCATTTCAAGTATTCACGTCAATATAGAATTGTGAACTTTAGCACTTGGCGTGCTGAGAAAGAATATTAATGTGCATTTTATCTAGAGTAACGATGATGGGCTTGGACTGTCTCTCGACGGAGAGCTCAGTTCGAGGAGGATATTGACTACCCACACGTCTTTTATGTGATAACATGTTGTTTGAACTAATTGTGTTTTTCGTAAATATGCACTAAGGTTTTTATTTTCATTAATATGTATACTGAGTGAGAAATAGTTATTGTGGGACGAAATGTTGGATCTTATGTTATGAACCGCGAGTGGGAATACATGCTTCGTATAAGGGTCGGGGTGGCCGGCTTATCACCTCACTGAGCTAGTGGTTTTGCTCACCCCCATCATTCTTTCCTTTTCAGGCTGTTGATATCATTTTGGTTGGAGGTTTGCCTATCGTTTGCTCGTCATCCAATCAGTGTTTTGGGTACTTTCACTTTTATGTAAATTGATGGATTCATTGGGGAGATTGTATAGTTTATATTTGGTGACCCCCTTGATGTTCTTTTTGTACCTTCGCGATGTTATATCGTTCATGTATATTTTCTTTAAACTAAGTTGCATCGTTGTATTTTGTACCTTTGTAAATCCTTGTTGATACTTTATGAGATGATGTCCTCGGGTTGTACCCATTGTTATCAGTTGTTCAGTTCTACAGGTACTTGATAGCAAGCCTTATGTTTTCTATAAACTTTATGGAGTGGAGTGCACCCATTCCGCAAAATTTATGGTTAACGTGGCGGTTGTTGCGTTCTGTCTGGGGTCAGGGCGTGACAACTTTCTTTGTATCAGAGACTGGTTTTATGATTCTCATTCTTTTTTAGTCGAACCAATGGGTCCAACTTTGTTTCTATGTCATCCTAAGGTATCGTATTGCCTTGATGTTGACCTTGCATTTTCTTTCCTTTCTTCCTTTCAGTCATTATGGCACCTCCAGTTCGTCGTCGAGGTTGAGGTCGAGGACACACTCCTCGTGATCCTCCGATTCCTCTACTCTCTTCTATTCCTCGAGGACCTCGAGGACATGTTTCTTCTAATCATGTCGTTCCTCCGAAGGTTACGGACCCTATTATTTCTGATCATAGGGTGCCGGTTTCCCAGGTAGAGCAACCACGGGCCCAGTTGCGGGTTGAGTACATGATGACACCGGAGCAGTACCAATTGTATTATGATCACATTCGAATACATGGTGTTCCACCACCTACAACGGCTCATACGACTACGACTGTCACTGAAGAGGTTCTTCGTGCTAATGAACCGATTCGACCTACAACTAATGTACCAGTTTTTACTCCAGAAATGGCTTTAGGAGGTTCTACTTCTCGAGGTGCACTTTTTATACCTGATTTGGTGAAAGCAGTTGAAAACATGGGGACTTCGAAATTTGACGGTGCAAGAGATGCTTCTAAAGCGGGGGCATAGTTAAAGGAGATTACAGAGACCTTTGACACCTTGATGATTGAAGAATGTTATCGTGTGGTCATTGCGACCAAGCTGTTAGGCCCAGATGCACGACGATGGTGGCAGAATCTAAAAGAGACATCTTCGGTTACTATTACGTTGGCTATCTTTGTGGAACGATTCAAAGATCAATACTTCTCTCAGTACATCAAGGATCAGAAGAGAAAGGAGTTCTTCAACCTCTTTCAAGGCATTTTGTCGGTCGTGGAGTACGAAAGCAAATTTCTGGAATTGCGAGAATTCGCTCCTGAGTCATATATGACGATAGACTTATGCAAGAGATTTGAAGATGGTCTTAACTTAAATATTCGAGATCGCATCAAGTCTGGGGACAAGTACGAGAGTCTTGACGATCTCGTAGAAGAAGCCTGAGGGTAGAAAGTTTAGTTCAGGCGAGACATAAGCTTGCAGAACGATCTCAAAAGAAAAGGCAAGGGAGCGCATTTCCAGGAAATGCATCGAAGGTGTAACATGGGAACCAGAGTCAGTCATGCGTCAACAACATCCAAATCTTTTTTCATCTCTAGGTACGTTTATGTTTCGAGGATGAAACTTTTTAGAGGAGGGGATACTTTAAAATATCTTAGTCCAACTAGATTTTTTTTAGAAAGCCCAAAACCTATTTATTTATTTTTATGGCTCAAAAGGCCAGCCCTATCTTAGCCCAACTAGATTTTTTTAGAAAGCCCAAACTTATTTATTTATTTATTTATTTTGTGGCCCAAAGTTTCAGCCCACTTAAATGGTCTGATATATAATTATTAAGGCTAAAGTTAAAAAAAAAAAAGAGAGAAGAACGGGAGAAGAAAAACAAAAGAGGACAAATAAGAGAGTGAAGAGGAGAAACCCTTGTTAATCAAATTCTCCCTTACAACCCTAATCCTAGGTAGTTTCTAAGTTGTTTTGAGGTAAGTGGTATGTGAATTAAGCTTCCTTCTTCCATGGTTTTGTAATTTTGTGGGGTTTTTCTTTTTGGTATGTGGGTAATTCGCAGACTGTTCAAACTGATTTTGACATAGCTATTGCCCCCGAAAGTTTGCAAACTTAATTTCCGTACGTAGCTGAACTCGTTAGCTTTCCGTAGCCACTTGAAAAGTCTCAATCCAATTATTCTACAATTAGTTATGATTTTTCTCGTAAACTGCCGCTAGCTGGAAAATTTCAGAATTTTTATGTCGAATTCAAATTTATTTTCTATCGTTTCGTTTAGTTAATGTATTGAAACGGGTTATGTGGGATTGGGAACTGATGTTAAGGAGTTACATACCATTTTTATTTAATATCGACTCGTTCGAACTCGATTAGGATTTGTTTTTAGCAATGAAAGGTGATGTTACCGCTAATAGTTAGTTATATTTGATTTGCCTTTAATTGCTCATCTCTTTTCTAGGTAAAGAACCATCGACGAAGGGCAAGGGATCTACTTCAGATTGCGGAGAGAGTTAATCACTTCCTTGTGAGTTGATAATTCGGGAACGCTTTCTCTTGTGGGAAGTGTGGACCCTCGATAAATGTGCATTTATTTTAGTTTTAGTTAATTGATAAGAAAATTATTTGGTATTGTGTTATGTGGTTAAGAGCCTGATTGGCTCGATTGCTCTGGTTAGAGTCCTGTTAGCCATTTTATGAGTATTATTGATTTTAACTTATGTTGAAGAGCCTTGCCGGCTCGATATCTAGTAGCATTTATTGTGAATTATTTGAGAATTGATTTCTGGTTATTCTTGTTTGCCAATTAAGACTCTAACTTGAGTCGTTATTCATCTTATGATGCATATGCATATGTATGCCTGGTACCAAGGTTAAGTAGCCCGAATTGGTCACGGTTCGGGTGAGTTGGAGCGACATTGATTAAGTAGCCCGAATTGTCACGGTTTGGGTGAGTTAGAGTGACAACCAAGTTGCCCGTTGCTTGGTAAACCCGGGTGAGTTAGATCTAACGGGGCACCTGTCCATTTGCCAAATACTGATACTCTGGAGGGTGATCGTTAGATGGATCAGTCTATTATAGGCTCAGTCAACGTCACCGGTGTGGGATATGCATGTCATATATGTTTATATGTTTGATCATTTCAAGTATTCACATCGATATTGAATTGTGAACTTTAGCACTTGGCGTGTTGAGAAAGAATATTAATGTGCATTTTATCTAGAGTAACGGTGACGGGCTTGGACTGTCTCTCGACGGAGAGCTCAGTTCGAGGAGGATATTGACTACCCCGCATCTTTTATGTGATAACATGTTGTTTTAACTAATTGTGTTATTCGTAAATGTGCACTAAGGTTTTTATTTTCATTAATATGTATACTGAGTGAGAAATAGTTATTGTGGGACGAAATGTTGGATTTTATGTTATGAACCACGAGTGGGAATACATGTTTCGTATAAATGAAATACGCATATAGATGAACTAAATGAGCATCATGATGAAGGATTTATGCATCATGATGATGGAAATGAGCATCAATATGAACAAAATTTGCAGAATGATGAGGGAAATGATCTTCATGATGTTGGAAATGAGCATATTGATGAAGGAAATATGCAGCATGATGTAGGAAATGAGCATCATGATTAAGGAAATATGCATCATTATGAATGAAATGAGCATCATGATGTAGGAAATGAGTATCATGATGATGGAAATACGCATCATGATGAAGTATATTAGCATCACGATGAAGGAAATGATCATCATGATATTGGAAACGCGCATTATGATGAAGGAAATATGTATAATGATTTAGGAAATGAGCATCATGATGAAAGAAATATGCATCACGATGAATGAAATGAGCATCATATTAGGAAATGACCATAATGACATAGGAAATGATCATCATATTAGGAAATGACCATAATGACATAGGAAATGATCACCATGATGAAGGAAATATACATCATGACGAAGGAAATGAGCATCATAATGAAGGAAATAAGCATCATGATGTAGAAAATGAGCATCAAGATGAAGGAAATAAGCATCTTGATAAAGGAAATGAGCAACATGATGAAGGAAATGAGCATCATGATGAAGGAAATGGGCATGATGATGAAGGAAATATGCATAATGATGATGGAAATGAGCATAATTATAATGTCTTGCCTCAACTTTTAAAAGCCCAAAATAATTTATTTATCTTTGGCCCAAACCTTATAATATATCAGCCCCAAACTAGAATTTGTTTTTAGAGCCCAAAATCTATTTTATTATTATTAGCCCAACTAGAATTTGCTTTTAGAGCCCAAAATCTATATATTTATTTTTGGCCCAAAGTCTAACTCACTTAAATGGCTTAATCTATTAATAAGCCCAGCCCATCAATAGCCCCAACAATATATGTCAAAAATAGAATAAAAAGGAGAAAGGAAGATAAGAAATAAGAAAGGGCTTCTAGAACATCCAAGAGGGGGAAAGAAGAGAAAGGAAGAGGAGAAACCCTTGTGATCAAATTCTCCCATACAACTCTCATTTTAGTTGGTGTATAAGTGTGTTAAGGTAAGTAATATGTCAATTAAGCTTCCTTTCTCCACGATTTTGTGATTTTGTTGGGTTTCTACCTAGTAAAGGGAAATTCGTATGCTTCTGTTTGACCTACTTTCGACATAGCTATTGATCTTAGAAAGTTTCAAACTTAATTTCTATACGTAGCTAGATTCGTTAGCTTTCCGTAGCCACTTGAAACGCCTCAATCCGAGTTATATACAATTAGTTATGATTTTTTTCGTGAACTGCCGCAGGCTGGAAAATTTCAGAATTTGTTATTTGTTATGTCAAATTCAAATTTATTTCCTATCGTTTCGTTTGAGAAATGATATGAACCAGGTTATGTGAGACTCGGAGTTGGTGTTGAGGAGTTACAAGCTGCCCTTTATTTAATATCAACTCCTATGTATATTGATTTGTATTCATTTGCTTATCTACTTTTTAGGTAAAGATCAATCGTCGAAGGGCAAGGGAATAACTTCAGATTTCGGAGAGAGTTAATCATTTTCTTGTGAGTTGATAATTCGGGAATGCCTTCTCTTGTGGGAAATGTGGACCCTTGACAAGTTTGCATTCATTTTCTTTACTTACTTGATAAGAAAATTACTTGGTGATGTGTTATGTGGTAAAGAGGCTGATTGGCTCAATTGCTCTAGGTTGAGTCTGATTGGCATGATATGGTCCATTGATTATCTTATATTATTTCATATAGAGTCCTGTCAGCCATGTATTACGGGTATTGTTTGTTTTAATTTATAGAGCCTTGCTGGCTCGATATATGATATCATTTGTTGTGAAGTATTTGAGGATTAATCTATTGATAATCTTGTGACTTGAGTTGTTATGCATTTGATGATTTATATGCATACCTGGTACCAAGGTTAAGTAGCCCGAATTGGTCACGGTTCGGGTGAGTTGGAGCGACATTGATTAAGTAGCCCGAATAGTCGCGGTTCGGGTGAGTTAGAGTGACAAACTAATTGCCCGTGGCTTGGCAAACCTGGGTGAGTTAGATCTAACGAGGCACCTGTCGATTTGCCAAATATGGATACTCTGGAAGGTGATCGTTAGATGGATCAGCCTATTATAGGCTCAGTCAACGTCACCGGTGTGGGACACGCATGTTATATATGTTTACATGTTTTATCATTTCAAGGATCTCATTGATATTAAATTGTGGTACTTGGTATATGTTGAGAAAGAGCATTAACCTTCATTTTGTCTAGAGTAACGGTGACGGGCTCGGACTGACTCTCGATGGAGAGCTCAGTTCGAGGAGGATATTGGCTAACCACGCGTCTTTTATGTGTTAACATGTTGTTTGAACTAAATGTGTTATTTTTTAAATGCGTATAGAGGTTTTATTTTCATTAATTTGTATATTGTGTAAGAAATACTTGATGTGGAACGCAAATGTTGGATTTTAAGTTATAAGTCATGAACGTGAGTACATACTTCGTATAAGGGTTGGCGTGATCGGCTTATCACCTCACTGAGCTAGTGGTTTTGCTCACCCCCCACCATTCCTTTCCATTTCAGGCGGTTGATATCTTTTGGTTGGAGGTTTGCCTATCTTTTGCTCGTCATCCGATCAGTGCTTGGGTACTCTTCTTTTTGTGTATAAATTGGCGGATCCATTGGCGAGATTGTATAGTTCATATCCGGTACCCCTTGATGTTTTTTTTTTACTTTCGCGATGTTATATCGCTTATGTATATTTTCTTCAGACCGAGTTACATCATTGTATTTTGTTCCTTTGTAAATCTTTGGTGGTATGTTATGAAAATGATGTCCTCGGGTAGTACTCGTTATCATCAGTTGTTCTGTCCTACAGGTAATTGATAGCAAGCCTTACGCTTTCTATAAATTTTCGGAGTGGAGTACACCCATTCCGTGAAATTTATGGTTAACGTGGCGGTTGTCGCGTTCTGTCTACGGTCGGGGCGTGATAATAATGATGAAAGGAATGAGTATCATGATGAATGAAATATGCATCATGATGAAGGAAATGAGCATCATGATTTAGGAAATGAGCATCATGACGAAGGATATATGCATCTCTATGATTAAAATGAGTATCATGGTGGAAATAAGTATCATGAAGAAGGAAATGAGCATCACGATTGTGAAAATGAGCATCATGATAAAGGAAATGATCATCATGATGATGGAAACGAGGATCATGATGTAGGGAATGAGTATCATGGTGTAGATAAAGAGCATCATTTTATAGGAAATATGTGTCATGATGAGGAAATGAGCATCATGATAAAGAAAATGAGCATCATAATAAAAAAATGTGAATCATGATGAAGGAAATATGCATCATGATGTAGGAAATGTGCATCATGATGAAGAAAATATGCATCATGCTGAATGAAATGAGCATCATGATTTAGGAAATTAGCATTATGATGATGGAAACACGCATTAAGATGGATGAAATGAAAATAATAGTGTAGGAAATGAAAATCATTACGATGGAAATACACATCATGATGAAGGAAATGAGCATCATTATGAAAGAAATGACCATAATGACAAAGGAAATTATCGTCATGATAAAAGAAATATGCATCATGATGAAGGAAATGAGCATATCATGATGAGGGAAATGATCATCAAGATGATGTAAATGAGCATCATGATGATGGAAATATGAATCACGTTGTAGGAAATGAGCATTATGATGAAAGAAATGTGCATCATGATGAATGAAGTAAGCATTCTAATGTAGGTATTGTGCATAATGATGTAGAAAACATGCATCCTAATGTAGGAAATAAACATCATGATGAAGGAAATATGCATTATGATGAAAGAAACATGCATCATGATGTAGGAAATGAGCACAATAATGTAAAAAAAAGAATTATGATGAAGTGAAAATGAAATACGCATAATGATTTAGGAGATGAGCATCATATTGAAGGAAATGACCATATTGTTGTAGCAAATGATCATCAAGATCGAGTAAATGATCATCAAGATAAAGGAAATATGCATCATGATGAAGAAATGAGCATCGTGATAAAAGAATTATGCATCATGATGAAGGAAATAAGCATCATGATGAATGAAATGAGCATCATGATGATGAAAATATGCAATGTGATGTAGGAAATTAGCATCATGATGAAGAAAAATATGTATCGTGATGAAGGAAATGAACATCATGATGTAGGAAATGAGCATCTTGATGAAGGAAACAAGCATCACGATGAAGGATTTATGCATAATGATGATTGAAATAAGTATCATGATTTATGAAATGATCATCATGATGAAGAAAATATGCATCATGATGAATGAAATGATGTAGGAATTGTGCATCATGATGTAGAAAACATGCATCATGTTGTATGAAGTATGCATTCTGATGTAGGAATTGTGCATCATGATGTTGAAAACATGCATCATGATGTAGGAAATGAGCATCATGATGAAGGAAATATTCATTATGATGAAAGAAACATGCGTCATGACGAAGGAAAAGAGCATCTTGATGATGAAGGAAATACGCATAATGATGAAGGAAATGAGCATTATAATGAAGGAAATGACCATAATGATGTAGGAAATGATCATGAAGATAAAGGAAATGAGCATAATGATAAAGAAAATATGCATCATGACGAAAGAATCAGCATCGTGATAAAAGAAATATGCATCATTAAAAAGGAAATAAGCTAAATGATGAATGAAATGAGCATCATGACGATGGAAATATGCATTATTCTGTGGGAAATGAGCATCATTATGAAGGGAAATATGTATCGTGATGAAGGAAATGTTCATATGATGTAGGAAATTAGCATCTTGATGAAGGAAACAAGCATCATTATGAATGAAATGAGCATCATGATGAAGGATTTATGCATAATGATGATGGAAATAAGAATCACGATGTATAAAATGAGCATTATGATGAAGACAATATGCATCATGATGAAGTAAATGAGCATAATGATGATGTTTGCATCGTGTTCTATGAAATAAGCATCATGATGAAGGAAATATGCATCATGATGAATGAAATGAGTTTCATGATGTTGGAAATGAGCATCTTGATGAAGGAAACATGCATCATGATATATGAAAAAAGCATCATGATGAAGGAAATGACCATAATGACGTCGAAATTGATCATCATGATAAAGGAAATGAGCATCAAGATGTAGGAAATGAGTATCATGATAACGGAAATATGCATAAAGATGAACTAAATTAGCATCATGATGAAGGATTTATGCATCGTGGTGATGGAAATTAGTATCATTATAAAGAAAATTTGGATAATGATGAAAGAAATGATCATCATGATGTTTGAAATGAGCATAATAATGAAGGAAATATGCAACATGATGTAGGAAATGAGCATCATGGTGAAGGAAATATCCATCAATATGAATGAAATGAGCATCATTATGTTTGAAATGAGCATCACGATAGTGAAAATGAGCATCATGATGAAAGAAATGAGCATCATGATGATGGAAATGAGAATCATCATGTCGGAAATGAGGATCATAATGATGGAAATGAGCATCATGATGAAGAAAATATGCATCATGATGAAGAAAAAGAGCATAATGATGAAGGAAATGACCATCACGATGAAGGAAATGATCATCATGATGATGGAAATGAGCAGCATAATGAAGGAAATGTGTATAATTATGTAGGATATGAGCATAATGATGAATGAAATATGCATTATGATGAATGAAATGAGCATAATGATTAAGGAAATGACCATAAAGACGTAGGAAATGATCATCATTATGAAGGAAATATATATAATGATCAAGGTAATGAGCATCATGATAAAGTAAATGAGCATCATGATGAAGGAATTGAGCATCACGATATAGGAAATGGGCATTGAGATGAAGAAAACATGCATCACGCTGAAGGAAATGAAAATCATGATATTGGAAATGGGCATTGAGATGAAGGACACATGCATCACAATATAGGAAATGAGCATCACGATGAAGGAAATGAGCAACATGATGAAGAAAATAAGCATCATGATGAAGGAAAGAGAATCATTATGAAGGAAATATGCATCATGATGATGGAAATGAGCATCAGGATGATGGAACTGATTATGATGATGATGGAAATGAGTATCATGTTGAATGAAATATGTATCATGACGAAGGTAATGAGCATCATGATAAAGGACATATGCATCTTGATAAAGGAAATGAGCATCATGACTAAGAAAATGGGCATCATGATGAATGATTTATGCATCATAATGATGGAAATGATAATCATGATAAAAGAAATGAGCATCATGATGAAGTAAATGAGAATTATGATATAGGAAATAAGCATCATGATGAAGGAAATACGCATCATGATGAAGGAAATGAGAATCACGATGGTGAAAATGAGCATCATAAAGAAGTAAATGAGCATCAAGATGATGGAAATCAGCGTCATGATGTAGGGAATGAGAACATGATGTAGATAAATAGCATCATCATTATGATGAAATGAGCATCACGATGAAGGAATGAGCAACATGATAAAAGAAATGAGCATCATGATAAAGGAAATATGCATCGTGACATGAGCATCATGATGAAAAAAATATGCATCTGGATGAACGAAATGAGAATCATGATGTAGGGAATGAGCATCATAATGTAGGAAATGACCATAATGATGTAGAAAATGAGCATAACAATGAAGGAAATGAACATTATGATGAAGGAAACATGCATCACGACAAAGGAAATTAGCATCGTGATGTAGGAAATGCGTATCATGATGCAGAAAATATGCATCATGACAAAGGAAATGAGCATCATGATGAAGGAAACGATCATCATGATGATAGAAATGAGCAACATGATGATGGAAATATGCATCATGATGTAAAAAATTAGCATCATGACGAAGGAAATATACATCATGAAGAATTAAGTGAGCATTATGATGTAGGAAATGTGTATCATGATGAAAGAAATCATGCATCATGATGTACGAAATGAGCATCATGACGAAGGAAATATGCATTATGATGAGAGAAACATGCATCACGATGAAGGAAATGTGCATCATAATGTAGGAAAAAAGCATTATGATTAAGGAAAAATGCATAATGATGAAGGAAATGAAATGACCATAATGATGTAGGAAATGATCATCAAGATGAATGGAGTGAGATCATGATAAAAGAAATATGCATCATGACGAAGAAATGAGCATCGTGATAAAGGAAATGTGCATCATGATGATGGAAATATGCATCGTGATGTACGAAATGAGCATCATGTTGAAGGAATATATACATCGTGATGAAGGAAATGAACATCATGATGTAGGAAATGAGCATCATGATGAAAGAAATAAGCATCATGATGAATGAAATGAGCATTATGAAGTAGGAAATGAGCATCATGATGAAGAAAATATGCATCACGATTAAGGAAATTAGCGTCATGATGATGGAAATTTGCATACTGATGAAGAGAACATGCATCATGTTTAGGCAAATGAGCATATTGATGTAGGAATTGAGCATCACGATGAAGGAAATATCATTATGATGATGGAAATTAGCATCATGATGAAGGAAATATTTATCATGGTGTAGGAAATTAGCAACATAATGAAATCAATATGCATCATGATGAATGAAATGAGCATCATGATTAATAAAATGACCATAATGACATAAGAAATGATCATCACTATGAAGGAAATGAGCATCATGATGTAGGAAATGAGCATCTTGATGAAGGAAATACGCATCATGATGATGGAAATGAGATTCATGATGAAGTAAACATGCATCATGACGAAGAAAAAGAGCATCATGATAACGGAAATATGCAAAGTGATGCAGGAAATGAGAATTATGATGAAAGAAAATATGCATCATGATAAAGGAAGTGAGCAGCATGATGAAGGAAACATGCATTATGATGACGGGAATGTGCATCGTGATATAGGAAAGGAGCATTATGTTGAATGAAAATATGCATCATGATGACGGAAATAAGCATCACGTTGATAGAAATATGCATCATGATGAAGGCAATAAGCATTATGATGATGGAAATGAGCATCATTTTGAAAAAAAATTGCGTTATGACGAAGGAAACGATCATCATGATATTGGAAATGAACATAAAGATAAAGAAAATGTGCAGCACAATGTAGGAAATGAGCATAATGATGAAGCAAATATGCATCATGATGTAGGGAAAAATGCATCATGATGAAGGAAATATGCATAATGATGAACTAAATGAGCATCATGATGTAGGAAATTAGCATTATGATAATGGAAACATACATCATGATGATGAATATGAGCATCATGAAGTAGAAAAACGTGTCTCATGATGAAAAAAATATGCATAACTTTTTTCTGACGTAATGAACTAAATATGATGTAGGAAATGAGCATCACGATGAAGTAATGATCATCAAGGTGATGGAAATGAGCATCATGATGATGGTTATATGCATCATGATGTGGGAAATGAGCATTATGATGAAGGAAATGTGCGTCATGATTAATGAGGTAAGCATTCTGATGTGGGAATTGGGCATCATGATGTTCAAAACATGCATCATGATGTATGAAATGAGCATTAAGATGAAGGAAATATGCATTATGATAAAAGATATATACATCATGATGAAGGAATTGAGCATCATAATATAGGAAATAAGCATCATAATGAAAGAAACACGATTAATGATGAAGGAAATTAGCATCTTAATGAAGGAAATGACCATAATGATGTAGGAAATGATCATCAAGATGAAGGAAATGAGTATCGTTATGAAGGAAATATGCATCATGATGAAGGAAATGACCATCATAATGAAAGAAATGAGTATCATGATGAAGGAAATAAGCATCATGAAGTAGGAAATGAGTATCATATGAAGGAAATATGCATCATGATGAAGGAAATTAGCGTCATGACAATGGAAATTTGCATCCTGATGAAGAAAACATTCATCATGATTAGGGAAATGAGCATATTGATGTAGGAATTGAGTATCACGATGAAGGAAATATCATCATGATGATGGAAATTAGCATCATGATGAAGGAAATATTTATCATGTTGTAGTGAAATGAGCAACATAATGAAGGAAATATGTATCATGATGAATGAAATGAGCATAATGATTAAAAAAATGACCGTAATGACATCGGAAATGATCATCATGATGAAGGAAATGAGCATCATGATAAAGTATATTAGTATCATGATGATGGAAGTGAGCATCATGATGAAGGAAATATGCATCATGACTAAGGAAAAAAGCATCATGATGAAGGAAAAGAGCTTCATGATGATGGAAATATGCAAAGTGATGCAGGAAATGAGCTTTATGATGAAGGAAAATATGCATCATATTAAATGAAGTGAGCAGCATGATAAAGGAAACATGCATTATGATGAGGGGAATGAGTATCATGATGATGGAAATATGCATCGTGATATAGGAAATGAGCATTATGTTGAATGAAAATATGCATCATGATGATGGAAATAAGCATCATGTTGATGGAAATACGCATCATGATGAAGGAAATGAGCATCATTATTAAAAAAATTGCGTTATGATAGGAAACGATCATCATGATATTGGAAATGAATATAAAGATAAAGGAAATGTGTAGCACGATGTAGGAAATGAACATCATGATGAAGGAAATATACATCATGATGAAGAAAGTATGCATCTTGATGATGGAAAAAAGCATAATGATGTTGGAAATGACCATCACGTTGAAGGAAATGATCATCATGATGTTGGAAATGAGCATCATGATAAAGGAAATGTGTATAATGATGTAGCATATGAGCATAATGATGAAGGAAATATGCATCATGATGAATGAAATGAGCATAATGATGACGGAGATGACCATAAAGACGTAGGAAATGATCATCATGATGAAGGAAGTATACATAATGATCATGGTAATGAGCATCATGGTAAAGTAAATGAGCATCATGATGAAGGAAATGAGCATAATGATATAGGAAATGGGCATTGAGATGAAGGAAACATGCATCACAATGAAGGAAATGAGCATCATGATATAGGAAATGGGCATTAAGATGAAGGAAATATGCATCACGATATAGGAAATGAGCATCATGATGAAGGGAATAAGCATCATGATAAAGTATTTTTGCATCATGATGATGGAAATGAGCATCACGATGAAGGAAATGAGCATCATAATGAAGTAAATAAGCATCATCATGAAAGATTTATGAATCATGATAATGGAAATAAGTATAATGATGAAGAAAATATGTATCATGAATATGGAAATTAGCATCGTGATGATGTCTGATTCGTGATGTAGGAAATAAGCATCAAGATGATGGAAATATGCATCGTGACGAATGAAATGAGTTTCATGATGTAGGAAATAAGCATCTTGATGAAGGAAACATGCATCATGATGTATGAAAAAAGCATCATGATGAAGGAAATGACCATAATGACGTTGAAATTGATCATCATGATAAAGGAAATGAGCATCAAGATATAGGAAATGAGTATCATGATAACGGAAATATGCATAAAGATGAACTAAATTAGCATCATGATGAAGGATTTATGCATCGTGGTGATGGAAATTAGTATCATTATAAAGAAAATTTGGATAATGATGAAAGAAATGATCATCATGATGTTTGAAATGAGCAAAATAATGAAGGAAATATGCAACATGATGTAGGAAATGAGCATCATGGTGATGGAAATATCCATCAATATGAATGAAATGAGCATCATTATGTTTGAAATGAGCATCACGATAGTGAAAATTAGCATCATGATGAAAGAAATGAGCATCATGATGAAAGAAATGAGCATCATGATGATGGAAATGAGAATCATCATGTCGGAAATGAGGATCATAATGATGGAAATGAGCATCATGATGAAGAAAATATGCATCATGATGAAAGAAAAGAGCATAATGATGAAGGAAATGACCATCACGATGAAGGAAATGATCATCATGATGATGGAAATGAGCAGCATGATGAAGGAAAAGTGTATAATGATGTAGGATATGAGCATAATGATGAATGAAATATGCATTATGATGAATGAAATGTGCATAATGATTAAGGAAATGACCATAAAGATGTAGGAAATGATCATCATTATGAAGAAAATATATATAATGATCAAGGTAATGAGCATCATGATAAAGTAAATGAGCATCATGATGAAGGAAATACGCATCGTGGTGAAGTAAATGAGCATCATGATATAGGAAATGGACATTGAGATGAAGAAAACATGCATCACGATGAAGGAAATGAGCATCATGATATTGGAAATGGGCATTGAGATGAAGGACACATGCATCACAATATATGAAATGAGCATCACGATGAAGGAAATGAGAAACATGATGAAGAAAATAAGCATCATGATGAAGGAAAGAGAATCATTATGAAGGAAATATGCATCATGATAGTGGAAATGAGCATCAGGATGATGGATCTGATTATGATGATGAAGAAAATGAGTATCATGTTGAATGAAATATGTATCATGATGAAGGTAATGAGCGTCATGATAAAGGACATATGCATCATGATAAAGGAAATGAGCATCATGACTAAGAAAATGGGCATCATGATGAAAGATTTATGCATCATAATGATGGAAATGATAATCATGATAAAAGAAATGAGCATCATGATGAAGTAAATGAGAATTTATATATAGGAAATAAGTATCATGATGAAGGAAATACGCATCATGATGAAGGAAATGAGAATCACGATGGTGAAAATGAGCATCATAAAGAAGTAAATGAGCATCAAGGTGATGGAAATTAGCGTCATGATGTAGGCAATGACAACATGATGTAGATAAATAGCATCATCATTATGATGAAATGAGCATCACGATGAAGGAATGAGCAACATGATAAAAGAAATGAGCATCATGATAAAGGAAATATGCATCATGTCATGAGCATCATGATGAAAAAAATATGCATCTGGATGAACGAAATAAGAATCCTGATGTAGGGAATGAGCATCATAATGAAGGAAATGACCATAATGATGTAGAAAATGAGCATAACAACGAAGGAAATGAACATTATGATGAAGAAAACATGCATCACGACGAAGGAAATTAGCATCGTGATGTAGGAAATGCGTATCATGATGCAGAAAATATGCATCATGACGAAGAAAATGAGCATCATGATGAAGGAAATGGTCATCATGATGATAGAAATGAGCAACATGATGATGGAAATATGCATCATGATGTAAAAAATTAGCATCATGACGAAGGAAATATGCATCTTGAAGAATGAAGTGAGCATTATGATGTAGGAAATGTGCATCATGATGAAAGAAATCATGCATCATGATGTACGAAATGAGCATCATGACGAAGGAAATATGCATTATGATGAGAGAAACATGCATCACAATGAAGGAAATGTGCATCATAATGTAGGAAAAAAGCATTATGATTAAGGAAAAATGCATAATGTTGAAGGAAATGAAATGACCATAATGATGTAGGAAATGATCATCAAGATGAATGGAGTGAGATCATGATAAAAGAAATATGCATTATGATGAAGAAATGAGCATCGTGATAAAGGAAATGTGCATCATGATGATGAAAATGAGCATCATGATGATGGAAATATGCATCGTGATGTACGAAATGAGCATCATGTTGAAGGAAAATATACATCGTGATGAAGGAAATGAACATCATGATGTAGGAAATGAGCGTCATGATGAAAGAAATAAGCATCATGATGAATGAAATGAGCATTATGAAGTAGGAAATGAGCATCATGATGAAGAAAATATGCATCACGATGAAGGAAATTTATAATATCTTAGTTCCAACTAGATTTGTTTATAGAGCCCAAAACCTATTTATTTATTTTTGGCCCAAGTTGCCCTAGATTTGTTTATAGAGCCCAAAACCTATTTATTTTTTTTTTTGCCCCAAGTTGCCCTAGATTTGTTTTTAGAGTCCAAAACCTATTTATTTATTTTTGGCCCAAGTTGCCCTAGGTTTGTTTTTAGAGCCCAAAACCTACTTATTTATTTATTTGGCCCAAGTTTCAGCCCACTTAAATGTCATAGATACTAGTAAGTATGGCCAGCCCATTAAAAATAAAATAAAAGAAAAGAAAAGAAAGAAGAACGGGAGAAGGAAAACAAAAGAGGGAAAAGAAGAGAGTGAAGAGGAGAAACACTTGTTGATCAAATTATTCCTTACAACCCTCATCCTAGGTGGTTTCTAAGTTGTTTTGAGGTAAGTAATGTGTAAATTTAGCTTCCTTCCTCCATAATTTTGTAATTTTGTTGGATTTTTTCTAGTATTGACATAATTCGCAGCTACTGTCCGAATTACTTTTGACCTAGCTATTGTCCTCAAAAATTTATAAACTCAATTTCTGTATGTAGCTGACTTGTTATCTTTCTGTAGCCACCTGAAACGCCTCCATCCGATTTTTCTACAATTAGTTATGATTTTTCTCGTAAACTGCTGCTAGGTAATTCGCAGCTGCAGTTCGAACTGATTTTGACATATCTACTGACATCAGAAGTTTACAAACTCAATTTCTGTATGTAGCGGAACTTGTTAGATTTCTGTAGCCACTTGAAACTCCTCAATTCGATTTTTCTACAATTAGTTATGATTTTTCTTGTAAACTGCCACTAGCTGGAAATTTCAAAATATTTATGTCGAATTCAAATTTATTTCCTATCGTTTTGTTTAAGAAATGATCTAAAACTGGTTATGTGAGATTGGGAGATGAGGTTGAGGAGATATGGGCTGTTCTTATTTAATATCGACTCGCTCGAGCTCGATTAAGATTTATTTTGACAATGAAAGACGATGTTACCGCTAATAGCTAGTTATATTTGATTTGTCTTTAATTGCTCATCTCTTTTCTAGGTAAAGAACCATCGACGAAGGGCAAAGGACCGACTTCAGATTTTGGAGAGAGTTAATCACTTTCTTGTGAGTTGATAATTCGGGAACGCCTTCTCTTGTGGGAAGTGTGGACCCTCGATACATGTGCATTTATTTTAGCTGTAGTTAATTGATAAGAAAATTATTTGGAAATGTGTTATGTGTTAAGAGCCTGATTGGCTCGATTGTTCTGGTTAGAGCCTGATTGGTCTAATATGGTCCATCGATTATCCTATATTATTGCATACAGAGTTCTGGTTGGCCATATGTTATGGGTATTGTTGAGTTTAACTTATGTTAAAGAGCCTTGCCGGCTCGATATCTGATAGCCTTTATTGCGAATTATTTGCATATTGATTTCTGGTTATTCTTGTGACTTATGTGCCAATTAAGACTCTAACTTGAGTCGTTATTCATCTTATGATGCATATGCATATGTATACCTGGTACCAAGGTTAAGTAGCCCGAATTGGTCACGGTTTGGGTGAGTTGGAGCGACATTGATTAAGTAGCCCGAATTATCGTGGTTCGGGTGAGTTAGAGTGACAACCAAGTTGCCCGTGGCTTGGCAAACCCGGGTGAGTTAGATCTAACGGGGCACCTGTCCATTTGCCAAATACTGATACTCTGGAGGGTGATTGTTAGATGGATCAGTCTATTATAGGCTCAGTCAACGTCACCGGTGTAGGACATGCATGTCATATATGTTTATATGTTTGATCATTTCAAGTATTCGATATTGAATTGTGAACTTTAGCACTTGGCATGTTGAGAAAGAATATTAATATGCATTTTATCTAGAGTAACGGTGACGGGTTCGGACTGACTCTCGACGGAGAGATCAGTTCGAGGAGGATATTGACTACCCACGCGTCTTTGATGTGATAACATCTTGTTTGAACTAATTGTGTATTTGTAAATGCGTTCATAGGTTGTATTTTCATTAAGTTGTATATTAAGTAAACATAAAAAATGGATGTGGAACGAAATATTGGATTTTTTGTTATGAACCGATAGCGGGAGTACATGCTTCGTATAAGGGTTGGGGTGACCGGCTTATCACCTCACTGAGCTAGTGGTTTTGCTCCCCCCATCATTTTTTCCTTTTCAGGCTGTTGATATCGTTTTGGTTGGAGGTTTGCCTATCGTTTGCTCGTCATCCAATCAGTGTTTTGGGTACTTTCTCTTTTATGTAAATTGACGTATTCATTGGCGAGATTGTATAGTTTATATTTGGTGACCCCCTTGATGTTCTTTTTGTACCTTCGCGATGTTATATCGTTCATGTATATTTTCTTTAAACTAAGTTACATCGTTGTATTTTGTACCTTTGTAAATCCTTGTTGATACTTTATGAGACGATGTCCTCGGGTTCTACCCGTTGTTATCAGTTGTTCAATTCTACAGGTAGTTGATAGCAAGCCTTACGTTTTCTATAAACTTTGTGGAGTGGAGTGCACCCATTCCGGAAAATTTATGGTTAACGTGGTGGTTGTCGCGTTCTGTCTGGGGTCGGGGCGTGACAACTTTCTTGGTATCAGAACCTGGTTTTATGATTCTCATTCTTTTTGAGTCGAGCCAATGGGTCCAACTTGTTTCTATGTCATCCTAAGGTATCGTATTGCCTTGATGTTGACCTTGTATTTTATTTCCTTTCTTCCTTTCAGTCATTATGGCACCTCCAGTTCGTCGTCGAGGTCGAGGTCGAGGACACGCTCCTCGTGATCCTCCGAGTCCTCTACTCTCTTTTGTTCCTCGTGGACCTTGAGGACATGTTTCTTCTGATCATGCCGTTCCTCTGACGATTACGAACCCTATCAATTCTGATCATAGGGTGCCGGTTTCCCAGGTAGAGCAACCACGGGCCCAGTTGCGGGTTGAGCACATGATGACACCGGAGCAGTACCAATTGTATTATGATCACATTCGAATACATGGTGTTCCACCACCTACAACGGCTCATACGACTACGACTGTCACTGAAGAGGTTCTTCGTGCTAATGAACCGATTCGACCTACAACTAATGTACCAGTTTTTACTCCAGAAATGGCTTTAGGAGGTTCTACTTCTAGAGGTGCACTTTTTATACCTGATTTGGTGAAAGCAGTTGAAAACATGGGGACTTCGAAATTTGACGGTGCAAGAGATGCTTCTAAAGCGGGGGCATGGTTAAAGGAGATTACAGAGACCTTTGACACCTTGATGATTGAAGAATGTTATCGTGTGGTCATTGCGACCAAGCTGTTAGGCCCAGATGCACGACGATGGTGGCAGAATTTAAAAGAGACATCTTCGATTACTATTACGTGGGCTATCTTTGTGGAACGATTCAAAGATCGATACTTCTCTCAGTACATCAAGGATCAGAAGAGAAAGGAGTTCTTCAACCTCTTTCAAGGCATTATGTCGGTCGTGGAGTACGAATGTAAATTTTTGGAATTGCGAAAATTCGCTCCTGAGTCATATACGATGAGAGACTTATGCAAGTGATTTGAAGATGGTCTTAATTTAAACATTCGAGATCGCATCAAGTCCGGAGACATGTACGAGAGTCTTGACGATCTCGTAGAAGAAGCCCTGAGGGTAGAAAGTTTAGTTCAGGCGAGACATAAGCTTGCAGAATGATCTCAAAAGAAAAGGCAAGGGAGCGCATTTCCAGAAAATGCATCGAAAGTGTATAGGGGTGTGGGATCTTCGCGTGGCGCACCAAGTTCGGTATCTATTAGTTTTCCTCAACCTCGGGAGCAGTTTAGTAGAGGCGGGAGCAATGTCTCGGGATCGGTTGGTGAAAATCGCAAGTGCCAGAATTGCTTAAAATATCACGACGGCCCGTGTAAGGCTCCTCAAGTATGTTTTCAGTGTCGACAGCCAGGGCATATGCGAAGTTCTTGTCCTCAGCTTATGGGAGCGAGCAGTCAGGGTTCTGGTCAGCTTCGTGGTAAACTAACATATTCTACACCCAGAGATACTCGATCTGCAGTTACCAGAGTGCCCGATGCCTCAAGCGGCCCTAGTACTCAATCACCTATGCAAGGAAGGAAGAAAACTAGAGTATTTCATATTTCCCAAGAAGAGGCTCGCTCAGATCCGAAGGTTGTGACCGGTAATTTATAATCTGAGTATTTTCACATGTTAGATCTAACCCCGCCTTGTTATGTCACTTGATTACGAATAAAACATTCGTAAGAAATTCTATCTTTCCGAATTTTTAAATCACAATCTCACCTAATATTGCTTTTTTAGGCCATGTGTTTGTGGGAGACCATCAGGTCTACGCTTTATTTGACCCAGGTTTTGATAGGTCTTATATCCAGGATGATCTTACTGTGATCTTAGATTATCCTATCTCTCATTTGTCACCTGGATTCATCGTTCATACCCCTCTTGGAGAGCATCTAATTCGTGATTCGGTATTCCTTGGTTGTCCATTGAAGATCAAAGATGTCATTTTAGAGGCTGAATTGATACCATTGCCTTTGATTGATCTTGATGTTATTCTTGGCATGGATTGGTTTTCTTCTCATCATGCAATTCTCGATTACCACGAGAAGCTTGTTATTTTTCGTAGACCAGGATTCTCAGAAATTGTTTTGAAGGTAAACTTCAAACGAAATCCCTCTCTTTTATTTCAATGTTGACTGCGCATAAATTAATGCGCAAGGGTTGTGAGGCATTCTTCGCATTTGTCATCGATACTTCTCTTTCTGAAACTAAACAAGATGACATCCCGATCGTGAATGAATTTCCTGATGTCTTTCCCGAAGACTTACCAGGACAACCTCCGAATCGAGAGATTGATTTTTCCATTGACGTACTTCCTGGAATCACACCTATATCAATTACTCCATATCGAATGTCGCCTGCTGAGCTCAAGGAACTCCAGACACAACTTGGGGAATTATTGGAGAAGGGGTTCATACGACCTAGCACATCTTCGTGGGGTGCTTTAGTTCTTTTTGTCAAGAAGAAAGATGGATCACTTCGCCTATGTGTCGACTACCGTCAATTGAACAAGGTGACAATCAAGAACAAGTATCCTCTTCCAAGAATCGATGATCTGTTTGATCAATTGCAAGGAGCAACTGTGTTCTCAAAAATTGATTTGCGATCTGGCTATCACCAACTCAAGATTAGGGAATCTGATATCCCTAAGTCTGCTTTTCGAACCAGATACGGTCATTTTGAAATCTGTGTTATGCCTTTTGGACTCACAAATGCTCCTGCAGCTTTTATGGATCTTATGAATCGGGTCTTTCGGCCGTACTTAGATAAGTTTGTCATCATCTTCATTGATGACATTCTTATTTATTCTAAATCGGACGACGAGCATTCTCATCATCTAAGAATTGCTCTTAACATTCTCAGAGAAAATCAGCTTTATGCTAAATTCTCGAAGTGTGAATTTTGGCTTCGTGAGGTAAGCTTTTTGGGTCATCACATTTCTAAAGAAGGAATCTACGTCGATCCAGTGAAGATTCAAGCTATACTAGATTGGGAGCGTCCAAAGAACGTGACAGAGATTCGTAGTTTTCTAGGATTAGCTGGATATTATCGATGGTTTGTCAAAGACTTTTCGTTATTGGCTTCATCTTTGACTAAATTGACTCGGAAAGGGGTAAAATTTGAATGGAGTGAAGAATGCGAGAAAGCATTTCAAGAATTGAAAAGACGACTCGTTTCAGCTCCTATTCTTTCTTTGCCAGACCCAGCGATTGGAGAATTTACCATTTATAGCGACGCCTCGAGACAAGGATTAGGATGCGTTCTCATGCAAGAAGGAAAGGTTATTGCCTACGCTTCAAGGCAATTGAAGAAGAACGAAGAAAATTATCCTACACACGATTTAGAGTTGGCTGCAATCGTCTTTGCATTGAAGATCTGGAGGCACTATCTGTACGGTGCAACTTGTTGGGTTTTCACTGATCACAAGAGCTTAAAGTATATCACCACGTAAAAGGAGCTCAACCTCAGGCAAAGGCGATGGATGGAGTTGATTAGTGACTATGACTTAGTCATCGATTATCATCCTGGCAAGGCGAACGTTGTTGCAGATGCTCTGAGTAGAAAGTCTTCTACCTCACTTGCATCGATTCAATCTTTTTATCTTCCTATGTTGGAGCAATTTAAATCTTTACACATTTCGCTCGATTGTGAAAAGTCTAATGATTCTGCCTTAATCGCCAAATTCGAGGTTAGACCTACCTTGTTCGAGCAAATTCGAGAAAGACAATCACACGATGTTCATTTACAATAGAAGATGGCGAAGCTAAATCAAGGAAAAGAAACAGAATTTCAAATTCGGGATGATGGACTTCTTACTTTTAAAAATCGTGTTTATGTTCCATCAGAACTTGATGTTCGTAGAGCTATTCTTGAGGAAGCCCATTCTTCAGCCTATTCTATGCATCCTGGTAGTACCAAAATGTAAAGAACACTTCGGGAGCATTATTGGTGGTCAGGTATGAAACGGGACATTGCTGAATTTGTATCAAAGTGCTTATCATGCCAACAGATTAAAGCGGAACACCAAAAACCAGCCGGCATGCTTCTACCACTACCTATTCCTGAGTGGAAATGGGAAAACGTCACAATGAATTTTGTTTCTGGTTTACCTCGAACCCAAAAGGGTCATGACTCAATTTGGGTCATTGTCGATCGTCTGACGAAATCCGCACATTTCCTTCCAGTGCATACCAACGAATCTTTAGAGAAACTTGCCAAGTTATATGTCGATGAGATCGTGAGATTGCGCGGAGTACCAGTGTCAATCATATCTGATCATGATCCAAGATTCACTTCCCATTTTTAGCCTAGTCTGCAGAAAGCGCTAGGTACAAAATTACTATTCAGTACCTCGTTTCATCCATAGACTGATGGACAGTCAGAGAGAACTATACAGACACTAGAAGAGATGCTACGTGCAGTGGTGTTGAATTTGGGAGGTAGCTGGGATAAGTACGTGACTTTGGTGGAGTTCGCTTATAACAACAGTTATCATTCAAGCATTGGAATGCCCCTATACGAAGCTCTGTATGGCCGAAAGTGTCGAACACCGCTCTTTTGGGATGAGGTTGGCGAGAGACAAATCGAACAAGTAGAGCTTATCGAAGATGCGAAGGCAAAAATACAACTTATTCGAGACAGACTTAAGGCAGCGCAAGATCGATAGAAAAGCTACGCAGATAATAGGAGGCACGATTTGGAGTTTAATGAAGGAGACAAAGTTTTTCTGAAAGTTTCTCCATGGAAGGGCGTGTTGCGATTCCGCCGTCGAGGAAAGTTGAGTCCAAGGTATATTGGCCCGTTTACGATCGTGCAAAGGATTGGTCGTGTCGCGTATCGACTTGAGCTACCATCGGAATTGTCAAAGATTCACGATGTCTTCCATGTCTCTATGCTTAGAAAATATGAACCAGATCCTTCGCACGTGCTCAAATATCCCCCAGTGGTATTAAAGGAAAATCTATTGTACGAAGTACAACCTGTTCAAATTGTAGATCGCCGAGAGAAAATGCTTCGTAACAAATCCATTCCTATGGTGAGAGTTCTATGGAGAAGTGATCAAATTGAAGAAGAAACATGGGAACCAGAGTCAGTCATGCGTCAACAACATCCACATCTCTTTTCATCTCTAGGTACGTTTACGTTTCGAGGACGAAACTTTTTAGAGGAGGGGATACTTTATAATATCTTAGTTCCAACTAGATTTGTTTATAGAGCCCAAAACCTATTTATTTATTTTTGGGCCAAGTTACCCTAGATTTGTTTATAGAGCCCAAAACCTATTTATTTATTTTTGGCCCAAGTTGCCCTAGATTAGTTTTTAGAGCCCAAAACCTATTTATTTATTTTTGGCCCAAGTTGCCCTAGATTTGTTTTTAGAGCCCAAAACCTACTTATTTATTTATTTGGCCCAAGTTTCATCCCACTTAAATGTCATAGATACTAGTAAGTATGGCCAGCCCATTAAAAATAAAATAAAAGAAAAGAAAAGAAAGAAGAACGGGAGAAGGAAAACAAAAGAGGGAAAAGAAGAGAGTGAAGAGGAGAAACCCTTGTTGATCAAATTCTCCCTTACAACCCTCATCCTAGGTGGTTTCTAAGTTGTTTTGAGGTAAGTAATGTGTAAATTAAGCTTCCTTCCTCCATAATTTTGTAATTTTGTTGGATTTTTTCTAGTATTGACATAATTCGCAGCTACTGTCCGAATTACTTTTGACCTAGATATTGTCCTCAGAAATTTGTAAACTCAATTTCTGTATGTAGCTGAACTTGTTAGCTTTCTGTAGCCACCTGAAACGCTCCATCCGATTTTTCTACAATTAGTTATGATTTTTCTCGTAAACTGCTGCTAGGTAATTCGCAGCTGCAGTTCGAACTGATTTTGACATAGCTACTGACCTCAGAAGTTTACAAACTCAATTTATGTATGTAGCTAAACTTGTTAGCTTTCTGTAGCCACTTGAAACTCGTCAATTCGATTTTTCTACAATTAGTTATGATTTTTCTTGTAAACTGCCACTAGCTGGAAATTTCAGAATATTTATGTCGAATTCAAATTTATTTCCTATCGTTTTGTTTAAGAAATGATCTAAAACTGGTTATGTGAGATTGGGAGATGAGGTTGAGGAGATACGGGCTGTTCTTATTTAATATCGACTCGCTCGAGCTCGATTAAGATTTATTTTGACAATGAAAGACGATGTTACCGCTAATAGCTAGTTATATTTGATTTGTCTTTAATTGCTCATCTCTTTTCTAGGTAAAGAACCATCGACGAAGGGCAAGGGACCGACTTCAGATTTCGGAGAGAGTTAATCACTTTCTTGTGAGTTGATAATTAGGGAACGCCTTCTCTTGTGGGAAGTGTGGACCCTCGATACATGTGCATTTATTTTAGCTGTAGTTAATTGATAAGAAAATTATTTGGAAATGTGTTATGTGTTAAGAGCCTGATTGGCTCAATTGTTCTGGTTAGAGCCTGATTGGTCTAATATGGTCCATCGATTATCCTATATTATTGCATAGAGAGTTCTGGTTGGCCATATGTTATGGGTAGAGTTTAACTTATGTTGAAGAGCCTTGCCGGCTCGATATCTGATAGCCTTTATTGCGAATTATTTGCATATTGATTTCTGGTTATTCTTGTGACTTATGTGCCAATTAAGACTCTAACTTGAGTCGTTATTCATCTTATGATGCATATGCATATGTATACCTGGTACCAAGGTTAAGTAGCCCGAATTGATCACGGTTCGGGTGAGTTGGAGCGACATTGATTAAGTAGCCCGAATTATCGCGGTTCGGGTGAGTTAGAGTGACAACCAAGTTGCCCGTGGCTTAGCAAACCCGGCTGAGTTAGATCTAATGGGGCACCTATCCATTTGCCAAATACTGATACTCTGGAGGGTGATCGTTAGATGGATCAGTCTATTATAGGCTCAGTCAACGTCACCGGTGTGGGACATGCATGTCATATATGTTTATATGTTTGATCATTTCAAGTATTCACGTCGATATTGAATTGTGAACTTTAGCACTTGGCGTGTTGAGAAAGAATATTAATGTGCATTTTGTCTAGAGTAACGGTGACGGGCTCGGACTGACTCTCGACGGAGAGATCAGTTCGAGGAGGATATTGACTACCCACGCGTATTTGATGTGATAACACTTGTTTGAACTAATTGTGTATTTGTAAATGTGTTCACAGGTTGTATTTTCATTAAGTTGTATATTAATTAAACATAAAAAATGGATGTGGAACGAAATATTGGATTTTTTGTTATGAACCGCGAGCGGGAGTACATGGTTCGCATAAGGGTTGGGGTGACCGGCTTATCACCTCACTGAGCTAGTGGTTTTGCTCACCCCCATCATTCTTTCCTTTTCAGGCTGTTGATATTGTTTTGGTTGGAGGTTTGCCTATCGTTTGCTCGTCATCCAATCAGTGTTTTGGGTAATTTCTCTTTTATGTAAATTGACGAATTCATTTGCGAGATTGTATAGTTTATATTTGGTGACCCCCTTGATGTTCTTTTTGTACCTTCGCGATGTTATATCGTTCATGTATATTTTCTTTAAACTAAGTTACATCGTTGTATTTTGTACCTTTGTAAATCCTTGTTGATACTTTATGAGACGATGTCCTCGGGTTGTACCCGTTGTTATCAGTTGTTCAGTTCTACAGGTACTTAATAGCAAGCCTTACATTTTCTATAAACTTTGTGGAGTGGAGTGCACCCATTCCGCAAAATTTATGGTTAACGTGGCGGTTGTCGCGTTCTGTCTGGGGTCGGGGCGTGACAAAATTAGCGTCATGATGAAGGAAATATCATTATGATGATGGAAATTAGCATCATGATGAAGAAAATATTTATCATGATGTAGGAAATTAGCAACATAATGAAATCAATATGCATCATGATGAATGAAATGAGCATCATGATTAATAAAATGACCATAATGACATAGGAAATGATCATCATGATGAAGGAAATGAGCATCATGATATAGAAAATGAGCATCTTGATGAAGGAAATACGCATCATGATGATGGAAATGAGATTCATGATGAAGTAAACATGCATCATGACGAAGGAAAAGAGCATCATGATAACGGAAATATGCAAAGTGATGCAGGAAATGAGAATTATGATGAAAGAAAATATGCATCATGATAAAGGAAGTGAGCAGCATGATGAAGGAAACATGCATTATGATGACGGGAATGTGCATCGTGATATAGGAAAGGGGCATTATGTTGAATGAAAATATGCATCATGATGATGGAAATAAGCATCACGTTGATGGAAATATGCATCATGATGAAGGAAATAAGCATTATGATGATGGAAATGAGCATCATTATGAAAAAAATTGCGTTATGACGAAGGAAACGATCATCATGATATTGGAAATGAACATAAAGATAAAGAAAATGTGCAGCACAATGTAGGAAATGAGCATCATGATGAAGCAAATATGCATCATGATGTAGGGAAAAATGCATCATGATGAAGGAAATATGCATCATGATGAACTAAATGAGCACCATGATGTAGGAAATTAGCATTATGATAATGGAAACATACATCATGATGATGAATATGAGCATCATGAAGTAGGAAAACGTGTCTCATGATGAAAAAAGTATGCATCACTTTTTTCTGATGTAATGAACTAAATATGATGTAGGAAATGAGCATCACGATGAAGTAATGATCATCAAGGTGATGGAAATGAGCATCATGATGATGGTTATATGCATCATGATGTGGGAAATGAGCATTATGATGAAGGAAATGTGCATCATGATGAATGAGGTAAGCATTCTGATGTGGGAATTGTGCATCATGATGTTCAAAATATGCATCATGATGTAGGAAATGAGCATTAAGATGAAGGAAATATGCATTATGATAAAAGATATATGCATCATGATGAAGGAATTGAGCATCATAATATAGGAAATAAGCATCATAATGAAAGTAACACGATTAATGATGAAGGAAATTAGCATCTTAATGAAGGAAATGACCATAATGATGTAGGAAATGATCATCAAGATGAAGGAAATGAGTATCGTTATGAAGGAAATATGTATCATGATGAAGGAAATGACCATCATAATAAAGGAAATGAGCATCATGATGAAGGAAATAAGCATCATGAAGTAGGAAATGAGTATCATATGAAGGAAATATGCATCATGATGAAGGAAATTAGCGTCATGACAATGGAAATTTGCATCCTGATGAAGAAAACATGCATCATGATTAGGGAAATGAGCATATTGATGTAGGAATTGAGTATCACGATGAAGGAAATATCATCATGATGATGGAAATTAGCATCATGATGAAGGAAATATTTATCATGTTGTAGTGAAATGAGAAACATAATGAAGGAAATATGTATCATGATGAATGAAATGAGCATAATGATTAAAAATGACCGTAATGACATAGGAAATGATCATCATGATGAAGGAAATGAGCATCATGATAAAGTATATTAGTATCATGATGATGGAAGTGAGCATCATGATGAAGGAAATATGCATCATGACTAAGGAAAAAAGCATCATGATGAAGGAAAAGAGCTTCATGATGATGGAAATATGCAAAGTGACGCAGGAAATGAGCTTTATGATGAAGGAAAATATGCATCATATTAAATGAAGTGAGCAGCATGATGAAGGAAACATGCATTATGATGAGGGGAATGAGTATCATGATGATGGAAATATGCATCGTGATATAGGAAATGAGCATTATGTTGAATGAAAATATGCATCATGATGATGGAAATAAGCATCATGTTGATGGAAATACGCATCATGATGAAGGAAATGAGCATCATTATTAAAAAAATTGCGTTATGATAGGAAACAATCATCATGATATTTGAAATGAATATAAAGATAAAGGAAATGTTCAGCACGATGTAGGAAATGAACATCATGATGAAGGAAATATGCATCATGATGAAGAAAGTATGCATCTTGATGATGGAAAAGAGCATAATGATGTTGGAAATGACCATCACGTTGAAGGAAATGATCATCATGATGATGGAAATGAGCATCATGATAAAGCAAATGTGTATAATGATGTAGTATATGAGCATAATGATGAAGGAAATATGCATCATGATGAATGAAATGAGCATAATGATGATGGAGATGACCATAAAGACGTAGGAAATGATCATCATGATAAAGGAAGTATACATAATGATCATGGTAATGAGCATCAAGGTAAAGTAAATGAGCATCATGATGAAGGAAATGAACATCATGATATAGGAAATGGGCATTGAGATGAAGGAAACATGCATCACGATGAAGGAAATGAGCATCATGATATAGGAAATGGGCATTAAGATGAATGAAACATGCATCACGATATAGGAAATGAGCATCATGATGAAGGGAATAAGCATCATGATGAAGTATTTTTGCATCATGATGATGGAAATGAGCATCACGATGAAGGAAATGAGCATCATAATGAAGTAAATAAGCATCATCATGAAAGATTTATGAATCATGATAATGGAAATAAGTATCATGATGAAGAAAATATGCATCATGAATATGGAATTAGCATCGTGATGATGTCTGATTCGTGATGTAGGAAATAAGCATCAAGATGATGGAAATATACATCGTGATGAATGAAATGAGTTTCATGATATAGGAAATAAGCATCTTGATGAAGGAAACATGCATCATGATGTATGAATAAAGCATCATGATGAAGGAAATGACCATAATGACGTCAAAATTGATCATCATGATAAAGGAAATGAGCATCAGGATGTAGGAAATGAGTATCATGATAACGGAAATATGCATAAAGATGAACTAAATTAGCATCATGATGATGGATTTATGCATCGTGGTGATGGAAATTAGTATCATTATAAAGAAAATTTGGATAATGATGAAAGAAATGATCATCATGATGTTTGAAATGAGCATAATAATGAAGGAAATATGCAACATGATGTAGGAAATGAGCATTATGGTGAAGGAAATATCCATCAATATGAATGAAATGAGCATCATTATGTTTGAAATGAGCATCGTGATGAAGAAAATGAGCATCACGATAGTGAAAATGTGTCTCATGATGAAAAAAGTATGCATCACTTTTTTCTGATGTAATGAACTAAATATGATGTAGGAAATGAGCATCACGATGAAGTAATGATCATCAAGGTGATGGAAATGAGCATCATGATGATGGTTATATGCATCATGATGTGGGAAATGAGCATTATGATGAAGGAAATGTGCATCATGATGAATGAGGTAAGCATTCTGATGTGGGAATTGTGCATCATGATGTTCAAAATATGCATCATGATGTAGGAAATGAGCATTAAGATGAAGGAAATATGCATTATGATAAAAGATATATGCATCATGATGAAGGAATTGAGCATCATAATATAGGAAATAAGCATCATAATGAAAGTAACACGATTAATGATGAAGGAAATTAGCATCTTAATGAAGGAAATGACCATAATGATGTAGGAAATGATCATCAAGATGAAGGAAATGAGTATCGTTATGAAGGAAATATGTATCATGATGAAGGAAATGACCATCATAATAAAGGAAATGAGCATCATGATGAAGGAAATAAGCATCATGAAGTAGGAAATGAGTATCATATGAAGGAAATATGCATCATGATGAAGGAAATTAGCGTCATGACAATGGAAATTTGCATCCTGATGAAGAAAACATGCATCATGATTAGGGAAATGAGCATATTGATGTAGGAATTGAGTATCACGATGAAGGAAATATCATCATGATGATGGAAATTAGCATCATGATGAAGGAAATATTTATCATGTTGTAGTGAAATGAGCAACATAATGAAGGAAATATGTATCATGATGAATGAAATGAGCATAATGATTAAAAATGACCGTAATGACATAGGAAATGATCATCATGATGAAGGAAATGAGCATCATGATAAAGTATATTAGTATCATGATGATGGAAGTGAGCATCATGATGAAGGAAATATGCATCATGACTAAGGAAAAAAGCATCATGATGAAGGAAAAGAGCTTCATGATGATGGAAATATGCAAAGTGATGCAGGAAATGAGCTTTATGATGAAGGAAAATATGCATCATATTAAATGAAGTGAGCAGCATGATGAAGGAAACATGCATTATGATGAGGGGAATGAGTATCATGATGATGGAAATATGCATCGTGATATAGGAAATGAGCATTATGTTGAATGAAAATATGCATCATGATGATGGAAATAAGCATCATGTTGATGGAAATACGCATCATGATGAAGGAAATGAGCATCATTATTAAAAAAATTGCGTTATGATAGGAAACAATCATCATGATATTTGAAATGAATATAAAGATAAAGGAAATGTTCAGCACGATGTAGGAAATGAACATCATGATGAAGGAAATATGCATCATGATGAAGAAAGTATGCATCTTGATGATGGAAAAGAGCATAATGATGTTGGAAATGACCATCACGTTGAAGGAAATGATCATCATGATGATGGAAATGAGCATCATGATAAAGCAAATGTGTATAATGATGTAGTATATGAGCATAATGATGAAGGAAATATGCATCATGATGAATGAAATGAGCATAATGATGATGGAGATGACCATAAAGACGTAGGAAATGATCATCATGATAAAGGAAGTATACATAATGATCATGGTAATGAGCATCAAGGTAAAGTAAATGAGCATCATGATGAAGGAAATGAACATCATGATATAGGAAATGGGCATTGAGATGAAGGAAACATGCATCACGATGAAGGAAATGAGCATCATGATATAGGAAATGGGCATTAAGATGAATGAAACATGCATCACGATATAGGAAATGAGCATCATGATGAAGGGAATAAGCATCATGATGAAGTATTTTTGCATCATGATGATGGAAATGAGCATCACGATGAAGGAAATGAGCATCATAATGAAGTAAATAAGCATCATCATGAAAGATTTATGAATCATGATAATGGAAATAAGTATCATGATGAAGAAAATATGCATCATGAATATGGAATTAGCATCGTGATGATGTCTGATTCGTGATGTAGGAAATAAGCATCAAGATGATGGAAATATACATCGTGATGAATGAAATGAGTTTCATGATATAGGAAATAAGCATCTTGATGAAGGAAACATGCATCATGATGTATGAATAAAGCATCATGATGAAGGAAATGACCATAATGACGTCAAAATTGATCATCATGATAAAGGAAATGAGCATCAGGATGTAGGAAATGAGTATCATGATAACGGAAATATGCATAAAGATGAACTAAATTAGCATCATGATGATGGATTTATGCATCGTGGTGATGGAAATTAGTATCATTATAAAGAAAATTTGGATAATGATGAAAGAAATGATCATCATGATGTTTGAAATGAGCATAATAATGAAGGAAATATGCAACATGATGTAGGAAATGAGCATTATGGTGAAGGAAATATCCATCAATATGAATGAAATGAGCATCATTATGTTTGAAATGAGCATCGTGATGAAGAAAATGAGCATCACGATAGTGAAAATGAGCATCATGATGATGGAAATGAGAATCATCATGATATTGGTAAAGAGCATCATCACAAAGAAATATGCATAATGATGTAGAAATAAGAATCATGATGAAGGAAATTAGCATCATGATAAAAGAAATGAGCATCATTATGAAGGAAATATGCACCATGATGTAGGAAATGAGCATCATGATGAAGGAAATATGTATCATGATGTTGGAAATTAGCATTATGATAGTGGAAACATGCATCATGATGAAGGACATGAGCATAATATTGTAGGAAATGAGCATCATTATGATGGAACTACGCATCATGGTGAAGAAAATGAGCATCATGATGAAGGAAATGAACGTAATGATGTAGGAAATTAACATCATGATGAAGGAAATATGCATCATGATGAACGAAGTAAGCATAATGATGTAGGAAATGTGTATCATGATTAATAAAATATGCAGTATCATGATTAATAAAATATGCATCATGATGAAGGAAATGAGCATCATGATGAGGGGAATGATCATCAAGCTGACGGAAATTTGCAACATGATGATGGAAATATGTATCATGATGTAGGAAATGAGCATAATGATAAAGGAAATATGCATAATATAGAATGAAGTAAGCATCATTATGAAGGAAATACACAATATGATGAAAGGAACATGAAACGCGATGAAGGTAGTGAGCATCATAATTTAGGAAAAAAGCATTATGATGAAGGAAATACGCATAATGCTGAAGGAAATGAGCATCATGATGAAGGAAATGATCATCACGATGTTGGAAATAAGCGTAATGATGAAGGAAATACGCATCATGAAATATGCATCATGATGAACAAAATGAGCATCACGATGTAGGAAATTAGCATCATGATGAAGGAAATACACATAATGATGAACGAAAATAGCATCTTGATGATGGGAATGAGCATCAAAATGAAGAAAACATGCATCGTGATGAAGGAAATGAGCATATTGATGTAGGAAATGGGCATCATGTTGAAGGAAACATGCACCATGATGATGGATATTCACATCATAATGAAGGATTTCTGTGTCACTATGAAGGAAATAAGCATCATAGTAATGGATTAACGCATAGTGACGATGAAATAAGTACCATGATGAAGGAAATGAGCATCATGATGAAGAAAATATGCATCGTGATGATGTTAGTATCGTGATGTAGGAAATAAGCATCATGATGATGATGTTAGTATCGTGATGTAGGAAATAAGAATCATGATGATGGAGATATGGGACCAGAGATGCCAGTGGACAAAACAGATGATACATTGGGCAATAATGAGCCAATTCAGCTTGATAGTGACCCAACTCAAGTTGAGTTGGAGTCAAGTAGTGATGCAGTTATTCAAGAAATTCCAGATTCGTCTCAGATTCAAGTTGAGAAGGAAATTCCTACGAAAAAGTGGCAAGTGGCTAAGAGGATGAGTGAAGAAAACAGAAGGTTGAGGAACCAGAGAGGAATAGTTGGGGATTATGAAAAAAATCGCATTATGATAGGAAACGATCATCTAGATATTGGAAATGAACATAAAGATAAAGGAATGTGCAGCACGATGTAGGAAATGAGCATCATGATGAAAGAAATATACATTATGATGAAGATAATATGCATCTTGATGATGGAAAAGAGCATAATGATGTAGAAAATGACCATCACGTTGAAGGAAATGATTGTCATGATAATGGAAATGAGCGTCATGATAAAGGAAATGTGTATAATGATGTAGTATATGAGCATAATGATGAAGGACATATGCATCATGATGAATGAAATGAGCATAATGATGAAGGAAATGACCATGAAGACGTAGGAAATGATCATCAAATACATAATGATCATGGTAATGAGCATCATGATAAAGTAAATGAGCATCATGATGAAGGAAATGAGCATCATGATATAGGAAATGGGCATTGAGATGAAGGAAAAATGCATCACGATGAAGGAAATGAGCATCATGATATAGGAAATGGGCATTGAGATGAAGGAAACATGCATCACGATATAGGAAATGAGCATCATGATGATGGGAATAAGCATCATGATGAAGTATTTTTGCATCATGATGATGGAAATGAGCATCACGATGAAGGAAATGAGCAACATGATAAAGAAAATAAGAATCATGATGTGGGAAAGAGAATCATTATGAAGGAAATATGCATCATGATGATGGAAATGAGCATCAGGATGATGGAAGTGATCATCATGATGAAGGAAATGAGTATCATGTTGCAGTATATATGCATCATGATGAAGGTAATGAGCATCATGATAATGGACATATGCATCTTGTCAAAGGAAATGAACATTATCACTAAGAAAATGGGCATAATGAAGAATGATTTATGCATTATAACGATGTAAATTAGAATCATGATAAAATAAATGAGCATGATGATGAAAAAAAGAGAATTATGATATAAGACATAAGCATAACGATTGTTAAAATAAGCATCATGATGAAATAGATGAGCATCATGATGATGGAAATGAGCGTTATGATGTAAGGAATAAGAACATGATGTAGATAAATAGCATCATCGTTATGATGAAATGAGCATCACGATAAAGAAATGAGCATCATGATTCAAGAAATGAGCATCATGATGATGGAAATATGCATCATGATGAACGAAATGAGAATCATGATGTAGGAAATGAGCATTATAATGAAGGAATTGACAATAATGATGTACGAAATGGGCATAAAAATGAAGGAAATGAACATTATGATTATGGAAACTTGCATCACGATGAAGGAAAGAACATCATAATGTAGGAAACGCGTATGCTGATGCAAAAAATATGCATCATGACGAAGGAATTGAGCATCATGATGAAGGAAATTATCATTATGATGATGGAAATGAGCAACACGTAGATGGAAATATGCATCATGATGTAAAGAATTAGCATCATAATGAAGGAAAAATGCATAATGAAGAATGAAGTAAGCATTATGATGTTGGAAATGTGCATCATGATGAAGAAAACGTGCGTCATGATGTAGGAAATGAGCATGACGATAAAGGAAATATGCATTTTGATGAGAGAAACATGCATCACGATGAAGGAAATGTGCATCATAATGTAGGAAAAAAGAATTATAATGAAATGACCATAGTGAGCATCATGATTAAGGAAACGAGCATCATGATGATGGAAATATGCATCGTGATGTACGAAATGAGCATCATGAAGAAGGGAAATATACATCATGATGAAGGAAATGAGCATCATGATGTAGGAAATGAGCGTCATGATGAAGGAAATAAGCATCATGATGAATGAAATGAGCATTATGAAGTAGAAAATGAGCATTATGAAGTCGGAAATGTGCATCATGATGAATGAAATTAGCATCCTGATGAAGAAAACATGCATCATGATTAGGTAAATGAGCATATTGACATAGGAATTGAGCATCACGATGAAGAAAATATCATCATGATGATGGAAATTAGCATCATGATGAAGGAAATATTTAACATGATGTTGGAAATGAGCAATATAATGAAGGAAATATGCATCATGATGAATGAAATGAGCATCATGATTAAGAAAATGACCATAACGACATAGGAAATGATCATCATGATGAAGGAAATGAGCATCATGATGAAAGAAATACGCATCATGATGAAGTATGTATCATGATGATGGAAATGAGCATTATGATGAAGGAAATAAGCATCATGTTGATGGAAATACGCATCATGATGAAGGAAATGAGCATTATGATGATGGAAATGAGCATCATTATTAAAAAAATTGTATTATGATGAAGGAAACGATCATCATGATATTGGAAAAGAACATAAAGATAAAGGAAATGTGCAGCATGATGTAGAAATGAGCATCATTATGAAGGAAACATGCATCATGATGAATAAAATGAGGATCATAATGATGGAAATGAGCATCATGATGAAGAATATATGCATCATGATGAAGGAAAAGAGCATAATGATGAAGGAAATGACCATCACGATGAAGGAAATGATCATCATGATGATGGAAATGAGCAGGATGATGAAGCAAATGTGTATAATGATGTAGGATATGAGCATAATGATGAATGAAATATTCATCATGATGAATGAAATGAGCATAATGATAAAGGAAATGACCATAAAGACGTAGGAAATGATCATCATGATGAACGAAATATATATAATGATCAAGGTAATGAGCATCATGATAAAGTAAATGAGCATCATGATGAAGGAAATGCGCATCGTGATGAAGGAAATGAGCATCAAGATATAGGAAATGGGCATTGAGATGAAGAAAACATGCATCACGATGAAGGAAATGAGCATCATGATATTGGAAATGGGCATTGAGATGAAGGAAACATGCATCACGATATAGGAAATGAGCATCATGATGAAGGGAATAAGTGTCATGATGAAGTATTTTTGCATCATGATGATGGAAATGAGCATCAAGATGAAGGAAATGAGCAACATGATGAAGAAAATAAGCATCATGATGTAGGAAATGAGCATCATGATGAAGGAAATATCCATTATGATGAACGAAACATGCGTCATGATGAAGGAAATGAGCATCTTGATGATGAAGGAAATTCGCATAATGATGAAGGAAATGAGCATCTTTATGATGAAGGAAATTCGCATAATGATGAAGGAAATGAGCATTATAATGAAGGAAATGACCATAATGATGTAGGATATGATCATCAAGATCAAGGAAATGAGCATCATGATAAAAGAAATATGCATCATTATGAAGGAAATAAGCTAAATGATGAATGAAATGAGCATCATAACGATAGAAATATGCATTATTCTGTGGGAAATGAGCATCATTATGAAGGGAAATATGTATCGTGATGAAGGAATTGTTCATATGATGTAGGAAATGAGCATCTTGATGAAGGAAACAAGAATCATGATGATTGAAATGAGCATCATGATGAAGGATTATGCATAATGATGATGGAAATAAGAATCACGATGTATAAAATGAGCATTATGATGAAGACAATATGTATCATGATGAAGGAAATGAGCATAATGATGATGTTTGCATCGTGTTCAAGGAAATAAGCATCATGATGAAGGAAATATGCATCATGATGAATGAAATGAGTTTCATGATGTTGTAAATGAGCATCATGATGAAAAAATATGCATCATGATGAAGGAAACATGCATCATGATGTAAGAAATGAGCATCGTGATGAAAGAAATATGCATCATGATGAATGAAATGAGCATCATGATAAAGGAATGACCATAACGATGTCGGAATTAGTCATCATGATGAAGGAAATGGACATCATGATGTAAGACATGAGTATCATGATAGAGGAAATACGCATAACTATGAACCAAATGAGCATCATGATTAAGGAAATAAGCATAATGATGAATTAAATGAGCATCATTATTAAGGAAATGAGTATAATGACGTAGAAAATGATCATCATGATGAAGGAAATATGCATTATGATGTAGGGATGAGCATCACGATGAAGGGAAATATGCATTATGATGAAGAAAATGAGCATCATGATGTAGGAAATGAGCATCTTAATGAAGGAAACAAGCATCATGATGATGGAAATGAGCATCATGTTGAAGGGTTTCTGTATTATGATGAAGGAAATAAGCACATGATGAAGAATTTTTTCATCGTGATAATCGAAATGAGCATCATGATGAAGGAAATAAGTATCATGATGAAGGAAATGAGCAACATGATGAAGGAAATAAGCATCATGATGTATGAAAGAGAATCATGATGAGGGAAATATGCATCATGATAATGGAAATGAGCATCAGGATGATGGAAATGAGCATCATGATGTAGGAAATGAGTATCATGATTATGAAAGTATGCATGATGATGAATGAAATGAGCATCATGATGAGGGAAATGATCATCAAGATGATGGAAATGTTAGCGTTTAGATCTTTTGGTTAACGTGAACCGTTTGGGTTCCATGCAATTCTATCGCATCGGAAGCATAAACACAGAATTGATTACCTTTCACCAGGGTTGATGTAGAGGTTGATCTGCAGCAACAAACACAAACGACCTTCCAATCTTATATTGTATTCCTAAGCCACGCCTTGACGTTGTGTGGACAACGATCTACAATACGATCTCAATTTGTAGTCAATCTGCTTTTCATGGTTGTTATGCGTGTGTAGTAGTAATCCGGACTGCTGAGATTGGCTATTATGTAGGCAACAACAGGGACCAGGAGAAGAAATTAGGGTTTGGGCCTCCCATTGGGCTTAAGTATCCAAGTTTAGCCCAAAACTTATACTTAAGTCCAATAATAATAAATCAGTCCACTAAAGAAATATTATTGCACTGCCACCCTAATCCCAAATTCCGTTATGGGCTCCTTCTTATTATGAGCCCATTAATCTCTCTGTGTTTAAGATTCAATTCCCATTAATTAATTAAGTTACTGACAACTCCATTAATTAATACCGAGAGTAGTACCACTCAACCTTATTATCATGTCGAAATAAATCCACCTGCAGGGCTTACATGATAATCATTATGACCTCCTCAAGGGAACATCATCAACCAATTCCGTTAGGAAACGGATTCCTTCCATAATCAATAGCATACCATAGAGACAGCACCATCTCCCAACTCACCGAGCATATTGATTTAATATTTAAATCTCACCCATTGATGAATCAAATAAATAAATACTGGCTTACGTGTCGAGGTTATTGTATAGGTATTAAGAGTACGAACATCCATAATAATAGAGATCAAGTTCTATTATATAGTCAGTATAAACCAAACGATCTCAATGCATTCCTGATCAATACACACAAAGTGCACTAGTATAATTCTATAGTCAAGACAGACTAATACCAAATCACACTACAACCATACTGATAGATAGTCCCCATCTATCTCGGTTGTGAACATCTGTTTATTCTTTATAAGGAGTCAATAATATGATCTTCCCTGTAACGCCTCACACCACATTATCTACAGTATAAAGTAAATGGACTTTTGCAACATGATGAATGAGGTAAGCATTCTGATATAGGAATTGTGCATCATGATGTTGAACACATGCATCATGATGAAGGAAATGAGCATCGAGATGAAGGAAATATGCATTATGATAAAAGAAACATGCATCATGATCAAGGAAATGAGCATCATAATATAGGAAATAAGCATCATGATGAAGGTAATACGATTAATGATGAAGGAAATTAGCATCTTAATGAAGAAAATGACCATAATCATGTAGGAAATGATCATTAAGATTAAGGAAATGAGTATCATGATGAAGAAAATATGCATCATGACGAAGGAAATGACCATCATGATAAAGGAAATATGCATCAGGATGAAGGAAATGAGCATCATGATGAAGGAAATAAGCATCATGAAGATGGAAATATGCATCGTGATTTAGGAAATGAGCATCATATTGAAGAAAACATGCATCATGATGATGGAAATGTGCATCTTGATGAAGGATTTCTGCATCATGATGAAGGAAATAAGCATCATGATAAGGGATTTATGCATTATGATTTTAAAAATAAGCATCATGATGAAGGAAATAAGCATCATTATGATGTTTGCATCGTGACGTAGGAAATAAGTATCATGTTAAAGGAAATATTCATCATGATGAATGAAATGAGTTTCATGATGTAGGAAGTTAGCATTATGATGAACGAAATGAGCATCATGATGATGGAAATGAGCATCATTATGAAGAAAAATTGCATCATGATGAAGGAAATGATCTACATGATGTTGGAAATAAGCATAATGATGAAGGAAATATGCAGCATGATGTAGGAAATGAGCATCGTGATGAAGGAAATAAGCATCATGATGAATGAAATGAGCATCATAAAGTAGGAAATGAGCATCAAGATGAAGGAAATATGCATAATGATGAAGGAAATTAGCGTCATGATGATGGAAATTTGCATCCTGATGAAGAAAACATGCATCATGATTTGGGAAATGAGCATATTGATGAAGGAATTGAGCATCACGATGAAGGAAATATCATCATCATGATGGAAAGTAGCATCATGATGAAGGAAATATTTATCATGTTGTAAGAAATGAGCATCATAATGAAGGAAGTATGCATCATGATGAATGAAATGAGCATCATGAAGGCAATTGCGTTATGATAGGAAACGATCATCATGATATTGGAAATGAATATAAAGATAAAGAAAATGTGCAGCATAATGTAGGAAATGAGCATCATGATGAAGGAAATATATATCATGATGAAGAAAATATGCATCTTGACGATGGAAAAGAGCATAATGATGTTGGAAATGACCATCACGTTGAAGGAAATGTTCATCATGATGATGGAAATGAGCTTCATGATAAAGGAAATATGTATAATGATGTAGGATATGAGCATAATGATGAAGGAAATATGCATCATGATGAATGAAATGAGCATAATGATGAAGGAGCTGACCATAAAGACGTAGGAAATGATCATCATGATGAAGAAGTATACATAATGATCATGGTAATGAGCATCATGATAAAGTAAATGAGCATCATGATGAAGGAAATTAGCATCATGATACAGGAAATGGGCATTGAGATGAAGGAAACATGCATCACGATGAAGGAAATGAGCATTATGATATAGGAAATGGGCATTTAGATGAAGGAAACATGCATCACGATATAGGAAATTAGCATCATGATGAAGGGAATAAGCATCATGATGATTGAAATAAGCATCATGATGAAGGAAATGAGGATCATGATGAAGGAAATCAGCATCATCATGAAAGATTTATGAATCATGATAATGGAAATAAGCATCATGATGAAGAAAATATGCATCATGAATATGGAAATTAGCATCGTGATGATGTCTGATTCGTGATGTAGTAAATAAGCATCAAGATGATGGAAATATGCATCGTGATGAATGAAATGAGTTTCATGATGTAGGAAATAAGCATCTTGATGAAGGAAACATGCATCATGATGTATGAAAAAGCATCATAATGAAGGAAATGACCATAATGACGTCGAAATTGATCCTCACGATAAAGGAAATGAGCATCAAGATGTAGAAAATGAGTATCATCATAACGGAAATATGCATAAAGATGAACTAAATGAGCATCATGATGAAGGATTTATGCATCGTGGTGATGGAAATTAGTATCATTATAAAGAAAATTTGGATAATGATGAAAGAAATGATCATCATGTTGTTGGAAATGAGCATAATAATGAAGGAAATATGCAACATGATGTAGGAAATGAGCATCATGGTGAAGGAAATATCCATCAATATGAATGAAATGAGCATCATTATGTTTAAAATGAACATCGTGATGAAGGAAATGAGCATCACAATAGTGAAAATGAGCATCATGATGAAAGAAATGAGCATCATGATGATGGAAATGAGAATAATCATGTAGGGAATGAGCATCATGATATTGGTAAAGAGCATCATCATAAAGAAATATGCATAATGATGTAGAAATAAGAATCATGATGAAGGAAATTACCATCGTGATAAAAGAAATGAGCATCATTATGAAGGAAATATGCACCATGATGTAGGAAATGAGCATCTTGATGAAGGAAATATGTATCATGATGTTGGAAATTAGCATTATGATAGTGGAAACATGCATCATGATGAAGGACATGAGCATATTAATGTAGGAAATGAGCATCATTATGATGGAACTACGCATCATGGTGAAGAAAATGAGCATCATGATGAAGGAAATGAACGTAATGATGTAGGAAATTGACATCATGATGAAGGAAATATGCATCATGATTAACGAAAATATGCAGTATCATGATGAAGGAAATATGCATAATGATGTAGGAAATGTGTATCATGATTAATAAAATATGCAGTATCATAATTAATAAAATATGCATCATGATGAAGGAAATGAGCATCATGATGAGGGGAATGATCATCAAGCTGACGGAAATGAGCAACATGATGATGGAAATATGCATCATGATGTAGGAAATGAGCATAATGTTAAAGGAAATATGCATAATATAGAATGAAGTAAGCATCATGATGAAGGAAATACACAATATAATGAAAGGAACATAAAACACGATGAAGGTAGTGAGCATCATAATTTAGGAAAAAAGCATTATGATGAAGGAAATACGCATAATGCTGAAGGAAATGAGCATCATGATGAAGGAAATGATCATCATGATGTTGGAAATAAGCGTAACAATGAAGGAAATACGCATCATGATGTATGGAATGAGCATCATGATGAAGGAAATATGCATCATGATGAACAAAATGAGCACCACGATGTAGGAAATTAGCATCATGATGAAGGAAATACACATAATGATGAACGAAAATAGCATCTTGATGATGGAAATGAGCATCAAAATGAAGAAAACATGCATCGTGATGAAGGAAATGAGCATATTCATGTAGGAAATGGGCATCATGTTGAAGGAAACATGCATCATGATGATGGATATTCGCATCATAATGAAGGATTTCTGTGTCATGATGAAGGAAATAAGCAACATGGTAAGGGATTAATGCATGATGACGATGAAATAAGCACCATGATGAAGGAAATGAGCATCATGATAAAGAAAATATGCATCATGATGATGTTAGTATCGTGATGTTGGAAATAAGCATCATGATGATGGAAATATGGGAAGCAGTATGAGGGACCAGAGATGCCAGTGGACAAAACAGATGATACATTGGGAAATAATGAGCCAATTCAGCTTGATAGTGACCCAACTCAAGTGATGCAGTTATTCCAGAAATTCCAGATTCGTCTCAGATTCAAGTTGAGAAGGAAATTCCTGCGAAAAAGTGGCAAGTGGCTAAGAGGATGAGGGAAGAAAAAGCAGAAGGTTGAGGAACCAGAGAGGAATAGTTGGGGATTATGAAAAAAAATTGCGTTATGATAGGAAACGATCATCTAGATATTGGAAATGAACATAAAGATAAAGGAAATGTGCAGCACGATGTAGGAAATGAACATCATGATGAAGGAAATATACATCATGATGAAGAAAATATGCATCTTGATGATGGAAAAGAGCATAATGATGTAGGAAATGACCATCACGTTGAAGGAAATGATCATCATGATAATGGAAATTAGCATCATGATAAAGAAAATGTGTATAATGATGTAGGATATGAGCATAATGATGAAGCACATATGCGTCATGATGAATGAAATGAGCATAATGATGAAGGAAATGACCATAAAGACGTAGGAAATGATCATCATGATGAAGGAAGTATACATAATGATCATGGTAATGAGCATCATGATAAAGTAAATGAGCATCATGATGAAGGAAATGAGCATCATGATATAGTAAATGTGCATTGAGATGATGGAAACATGCATCACGATGAAGGAAATGAGCATCATAATATAGGAAATGGGCATTGAGATGAAGGAAACATGCATCACAATATAGGAAATGAGCATCATGATGAAGGGAATAAGCATCATGATGAACTATTTTTGCATCATGATGATGGAAATGAGCATCACGATGAAGGAAATGAGCAACATGATAAAGAAAATAAGCATCATGATGTGGGAAAGAGAATCATTATGAAGGAAATATGCAACATGATGATGGAAATTAGCATCAGGATGATGGAACTGATCATCATGATGAAGGAAATGAGTATCATGTTGCAGTATATATGCATCATGATGAAGTTATTGAGCATCATGATAAAGGACATATGCATCTTGTCAAAGGAAATGAGCATTATCACTAAGAAAATGAGCATAATGATGAATGATTTATGCATTATAACGATGGAAATTGGAATCATGATAAAATAAATGAGCATCATGATGAAAAAAATGAGAATTATGATATAAGAAATAAGCATCACGATTATAAAAATGAGCATCATGATGAAGTAGATGAGCATCATGATGACGGAAATGAGCGTCATGATGTAGGGAATGAGAACATGATGTAGATAAATAGCATCGTTATGATGAAATGAGCATCATGATAAAGAAATGAGCATCATGATGATGGAAATATGCATCATGATGTAGAAAATGAGCATAATGATAAAGGAAATATGTGTAATATAGAATGAAGTAAGCATCATGATGATGTAAATACACAATATGATGAAAGGAACATGAAACACGATGAAGGTAGTGAGCATCATAATGAAAGAAATTGTTGGATTGTATACTAAAAGTCTAGCTTTTTGTATGAACAATTTTATAACAATTAATTTGAAATGAGAATCATATGATCAAATGATTGCATCTTATAATTTATTTATATGTTCGATGCAATAGTCCACTTACTTTATACTGTAGATAATATGTTGTGCGACAACACGCGGAAGATCATATTATCGGTTTCCTTATAAAGTATAAACTGATGCTCACAACCGAGATAGACGGGGACTCTCTATCGGGATGATTGTAGTGTGGTTTGGTATTAGCTTGTCTTGGCTATAGAATCACATTAGTGCACTTGTGTGTATTGAGCAGGACCGCTTGAGATCGTTCGATTTATACTGACTTATAGGAGAACTTGATCTCAGTTATTATGGAAGTTCGTGCTCTTAATCCCTATACAATAACCTCGACACATAGGGCAGTATGTATTTCTTTGATTCAACAATGAGTGAGATTTACATGCAATTAAATCAATAAACTCGGTGAGTTGGGAAGTAGTGCTGTCTCTATGGTGTGCTGTTGATTGTAGAAGGAATCCGTGTCCGTCATAGGTTGATGATGTCCCCTTGAGGAGCTTATAAGGATTATCATGTAAACCCTGCAGGTGGAATTTATTCCGGCATGATAATGAGGTTGAGTGGTACTACTCTTGGATGAGATATTAATTAATTGAGTTGTCAGTAACTTAAATTAATTAATGGACATTGTATATCTTAAACATGGGGAGACTAACGGGCTCATAATATGAAGGAGCCCAAAACGTAATTTTGGGATTGGTATGGTAGTGCAGTAATAATATTTTAGTGGAATATATTATTATTATTGGACTTAAGTATAAGCTTTGGGCTAAGCTTGGATACTTAAGCCCAATGGAGGCCCAACCCAATTTCTCCTCCTGGTCCCTGCTGTAGCCCATGTATATAAGTCACCTCAGCTTATCTGGAACCCTAATCTAATTCATTATTCACGTGTGATGAGGGTTGAGAGCAGATTGAGTAGGTCTCGTAGATCGTCGCCCACACGACGTCGAGATCGGACTTGGGACATACAGCAGAAGACCGGAAGGTCGTTTGCTGCTGCAGTTCGTCATGTTCCAAAATTCATATAAAATCGTACAGTTCTCCGATTTTGATGTATTTTATACTGACGGAAAGCCGTCGAAGAGAGGATCGTCTGAGCACAAAGATCACTAAATTCCGACATCAGAAGAGGAACTTATGGCTATTCTCGTGGGACTGCGCAGACTGCCAGCGAGAATTCAACCTCTACATCAACCCTTGGTGAAAGGTAATGCGTTTCATGTTTACTTGCTTCCGCTGCTTGTTAGAAATACATGGAACCCTAACGGGTCACGTTAACCAAACGATCGAATGCCAACAGAAATGACAATAATGATGTACGAAATGAGCATAATAATGAAGGAAATGAACATTATGATGAAGGAAACTTCATCACGACGAAGGAAAGAGCATCATGATGTTGGAAATGCGTATACTGATGCAAAAAATATGCATCATGATGAAGGAAATGAGCATCATAATGAAGAAAATGATCATCATGATGATGAAAATGAGCAACATGTTGATGGAAATACGCATCATGATGACATATATTAGTATCATGATGATGGAAATGAGCATCATGATGAAGGAAATAAGCATCATGTTGATGGAAATACGCATCATGATGAAGGAAATGAGCATTATGATAATGGAAATGAGCATCATTATTAAAAAAATTTGCATTATGATGAAGAAAACGATCATCATGATATTGGAAATGAACATAAAGATAAAGAAAATGTGCAGCACGATGTAGGAAATTAGCATCATGATGAAGGAAACATGCATCATGATGAATGAAATGAGGATCATAATGATGGAAATGAGCATCATGATGAAGAAATATATGCATCATGATGAAGGAAATGACCATCACGATGAAGGAAATGACCATCACGATGAAGGAAATGATCATCATGATGATGGAAATGAGCAGCATGATGAAGGAAATGTGTATAATGATGTAGGATATGTGCATAATGATGAATAAAATATGCATCATGATGAATGAAATGAGCATAATGACTAAGGAAATGACCATAAAGACGTAGGAAATGATCATCATGATGAAGGAAATATATACAATGATCAAGGTAATGAGCATCATGATAAAGTAAATAAGCATCATCATGAAGGAAATGAGCATCATGATATAGGAAATGGGCATTGAGATGAAGAAAACATGCATCACGATGAAGGAAATGAGCATCATGATATTGGAAATGGGCATTGAGATGAAGGAAACATGCATCACGATATAGGAAATGAGCATCATGATGATGGGAATAAGTGTCATGAAGAAGTATTTTTGCATCATGATGATGGAAATGAGCATCACGATGAAGGAAATGAGCAACATGATTAAGAAAATAAGCATCATGATGAAGGAAAAAGAATCATTATGAAGGAAATATGCACCATGATGATGGAAATGAGCATCAGGATGATGGAACTGATCATGATGATGAAGGAAATGAGTATCATGTTGAATGAAATATGTATCATGATAAAGGTAATGAGCGCCATGATAAAGGACATATGCATCTTGATAAAGGAAATGAGCATCATGACTAAGAAAATGGGCATCATGATGAATGATTTATGCATCATAATGATGGAAATGATAATCATGATAAAAGAAATGTGCATCATGATGAAGAAAATGAGAATTATGATATAGGAAATAAGCATCATGATGAAGGAAATACGCATCACGATGAAGGAAATGAGCATCACGATGGTGAAAATGAGCATCAAGATGATGAAAATTAGAGTCATGATGTAGGGAATGAGAACATGATATAGATTTATAGCATCATCATTATGATGAAATGAGCATCACGATGAAGGAATGAGCAACATGATAAAATAAATGAGCATCATGATAAAGGAAATATGCATCATGATGTAGTAAATGAGCATCATGATGAAAAAAATATGCATCAGGATGAACGAGATGAGAATCATGATGTAGGAAATGAGTATCATAATGAAGGAAATGAACATTATGATAAAGGAAACATGCATCACGACGAAGGAAATTAGCATCGTGATGTAGGAAATGCGTATCATGATGCAGAAAATATGCATCATGACAAAGGAAATGAGCATCATGATGAAGGAAATGATCATCAAAATGATGGAAATGAGCAACATGATGATGGAAATATGCATCATGATGTAAAAAATTAGCATCATGACGAAGGAAATATGCATCATGAAGAATGAAGATTATGTAGGAAATGTGCATCATGATGAAAGAAATCATGCATCATGATGTAGGAAATGAGCATCATGATGAAGGAAATATGCATTATGATGAGAGAAACATGCATCACGATGAAGGAAATGTGCATCATAATGTAGGAAAAAAGCATTATGATTAAGGAAAAACGCATAATGATGAAGGAAATGAAATGACCATAATGATGTAGGAAATGATCATCAAGATGAATGAATTGAGCATCATGATAAAAGAAATATGCATCATGACGAAGGAATGAGCATTGTGATAAAGGAAATGAGCATCATGATGATGGAAATATGCATCGTGATGTACGAAATGAGCATCATGATGAAGGAATGAGCATCTTGATGTAGGAAATGAGCGTCACGATGAAAGAAATAAGCATCATGATGAATGAAATGAGCATTATGAAGTAGGAAACGAGCATCTTGATGAAGGAAATTAGCGTCATGATGATGGAAATTTGCATACTGATGAAGAAAACATGCATCATGTTTAGGGAAATGAGCATATTGATGTAGGAATTGAGCATCACGATGAAGGAAATATCATTATGATGATGGAAATTAGCATCATGATGAAGGAAATATTTATCATGATGTAGGAAATTAGCAACATAATGATATAAATATGCATCATGATGAATGAAATGAGCATCGTGATTAAGAAAATGACCATAATACCATAGGAAATGATCATCATGATGAAGGAAATGAGCATCATGATGTAGGAAATGAGCATCATGATGAAGGAAATACGCATCATGATGAAGTATATTAGTATCATGATGATGGAAATGAGATTCTTGATGAAGTAAACATGCATCATGATGAAGGAAATATGCATCATAATGAACTAATGAGCATCATGATGTAGGAAATTAGCATTATGATAATGGAAACATACATCATGATGATGAATATGAGCATCATGAAGTAGGAAAAAGTGTATCATGATGAAAAAAGTATGCATCACTTTTTTCTGACATAATGAACTAAATATGATGTAGAAAATGAGCATCATGATGAAGTAAATGATCATCAAGGTGATGGAAAGGAGCATCATGATGATGGTTATATGCATCATGATGTAGGAAATGAGCATTATGATGAAGGAAATGTGCATCATGATGAATGAGGTAAGCATTCTGATGTGGGAATTGTGCACCATGATGTTCAAAACATGCATCATGATGTAGAAAATGAGCATTAAGATGAAGGAAATATGCATTATGATAAAAGATATATGCATCATGATGAAGGAAATGAGCATCATAATATAGGAAATAAGCATCATAATGAAAGAAACACGATTAATGATGAAGGAAATTAGCATCTTAATAAAGGAAATGACCATAATGATGTAGGAAATGATCATCAATATGAAGGAAATGAGTATCGTTATGAAGAAAATATGCATCATGACGAAGGAAATGACCATCATGATAAAGGAAATATGCATCAGGATGAAGGAAATGAGCATCATGATGAAAGAAATGAGCATCATGAAGATGGAAATATGCATTGTGATTTAGGAAATGAGCATCATGATGATATGGAAATGCGCATCTTGATGAAGTATTTCTGCATCATAATGAAGGAAATAAGCATCATTATGATATTTCCATTGTGACGTAGGAAATAAGTATCATGTTGAAGGAAATATGCATCATGATGAATGAAATGAGTTTCATGATGTTGGAAGTAATCATCATGATGTAGGAAATGAGCAATCTGATGAAGTAAATATGCATCATGATGAATGAAATGAGCATCAAGATGACGGAAACGACCATAATGATGTTGGAATCAATCATCATGATGAAGAAATGAGCATCATGATGAAGTGTGTATGTATCATGATGAAATATTTATGTATCATTATGAATAAAAATTGCATCTTGATGAAGGAAATGATAAACATGATGTTGGAAATAAGCATAATGATGAAAGAAATATGCAGCATGATGTAGGAAATGAGCATCATGATGAAGGAAATAAGCATCATGAAGTAGGAAATGAGCATCATATGAAGGAAATATGCATCATGATGATGGAAATTTGCATCCTGATGAAGAAAGCATGCATCATGATTAGGGAAATGAGCATATTTATGTAGGAATTGAGCATCACGATGAAGGAAATATCATCATGATGATGGAAATTAGCATCATGATGAAGGAAATATTTATCATGTTGTAGTGAAATGAGCAACATAATGAAGGAAATATGTATCATGATGTAGGAAATTAGCAACATAATGATATAAATATGCATCATGATGAATGAAATAGGCATCATGATTAAGAAAATGACCATAATGATGAAGGAAATGAGCATTATGATGTAGGAAATGAGCATCATGATGAAGGAAATACGCATCATGATGAAGTATATTAGTATCATGATGAAGGAAACATGCATCATGACGAAGGAAATGAGCATCATGGTAACGGAAATACGCAAAGTGATGCAGGAAATGAGAATTATGATGAAAGAAAATATGCATCATGATAAAGGAAGTGAGCAGCATGATGAAGGAAACATGCATTATGATGACGGGAATGTGCATCGTGATATAGGAAATGAGCATTATGGTGAATGAAAATATGCATCATGATGATGGAAATAAGCATCACGTTGATGGAAATATGCATCATGATGAAGGAAATAAGCATTATGATGATGGAAATGAGCATCATTATGAAAAAAATTGCGTTATGACGAAGTAAACGATCTTCATTATATTGGAAATGAACATAAAGATAAAGAAAATGTGCAGCACAATGTAGGAAATGAGCATCATGATGAAGGAAATATGCATCATGATGAAGGGAAAAATGCATCATGATGAAGGAAATATTCATCATAATGAACGAAATGAGCATCATGATGCAGTAAATTAGCCTTATGATAATGGAAAAATACATCATGATGATGAATATGAGCATCATGAAGTAGGAAAAAGTGTATCATGATGAAAAAAGTATGCATCACTTTTTTCTGACGTAATGAACTAAATATGATGTAGGAAATGAGCATCATGATGAAGTAAATGATCATCAAGGTGATGGAAAGGAGCATCATGATGATGGTTATATGCATCATGATGTAGGAAATGAGCATTATAATGAAGGAAATGTACATCATGATGAATGAGGTAAGCATTCTGATGTGGGAGTTGTGCACCATGATGTTCAAAACATGCATCATGATGTAAGAAATGAGCATTAAGATGAAGAAAAAATGCATTATGATAAATGATATATGCATCATGATGAAGGAAATGAGCATCATAATATAGGAAATAAGCATCATAATGAAAGAAACACGATTAATGATGAAGGAAATTAGCATCTTAATGAAGGAAATGACCATAATGGTGTAGGAAATGATCATCAAGATGAAGGAAATGAGTATCGTTATGAAGAAAATATGCATCATGACGAAGGAAATGACCATCATGATAAAGGAAATATGCATCAGGATGAAGGAAATGAGCATCATGATGAAAGAAATGAGCATCATGAAGATGGAAATATGCATTGTGATTTAGGAAATGAGCATCATGTCGAAGAAAACATGCATCATGATGATATGGAAATGCACATCTTGATGAAGGATTTTTGCATCATAATGAAGGAAATGAGCATTATGATGAAGGAAATAAGCATCATTATGATGTTTCCATTGTGACGTAGGAAATAAGTATCATGTTGAAGGAAATATGCATCATGATGAATGAAATGAGTTTCATGATGTTGGAAGTAAGCATCATGATGTAGGAAATGAGCAATCTGATGAAGTAAATATGCATCATGATGAATGAAATGAGCATCAAGATGAAGGAAATGACCATAATGATGTTGGAATCAATCATCATGATGAAGAAATGAGCATCATGATGAAGTATTTATGTATCATGATGAAATATTTATGTATCATTATGAATAAAAATTGCATCTTGATGAAGGAAATGATCAACATGATGTTGGAAATAAGCATAATGATGAAGGAAATATGCAGCATGATGTAGGAAATGAGCATCATGATGAAGTAAATAAGCATCATGCAGTAGGAAATGAGCATCATATGAAGGAAATGTGTGTCATGATGAAGGAAATTAGCGTCATGATGATGGAAATTTGCATCCTGATGAAGAAAGCATGCATCATGATTCGGGAAATGAGCATATTTATGTAGGAATTGAGCATCACGATGAAGGAAATATCATCATGATGATGGAAATTAGCATCATGATGAAGGAAATATTTATCATGTTGTAGTGAAATGAGCAACATAATGAAGGAAATATGTATCATGATGAATGAAAATAGCATCATGATTAAAAAAATAACCATAATGACATAGGAAATGATCATCACGATGAAAGAAATGAGCATCATGATAAAGTATATTAGTATCATGATGATGGAAGTGAGCATATTATGAAGGAAATATGCATCATGACTAAGGAAAAAAGCATCATGATGAAGGAAAAGAGCATCATGATGATGGAAATATGCAAAGTGATGCAGGAAATGAGCATTATGATGAAGGAAAACATGCATCATGATAAATGAAGTGAGCAGCATGATGAAGGAAACTTGCATTATGATGAGGGGAATAAGTATCATGATGATGAAAATATGCATCGTGATATAGAAAATGAGCATTATGTTGAATGAGAATATGTATCATGATGATTGAAACAAGCATGATGTTGATGGAAATACGGATCATTATAAAGGAAATGAGCATTATGATGATGGAAATGAGCATCATTATGAAAAAAATTACGTTATGATAGGAAACGATCATCATGATATTGAAAATGAATATAAAGATAAAGGAAATGTGCCGCACGATGTAGGAAATGAGCATCATGACGAAGGAAATATACATCATGATGAAGAAAATATGTATCTTGATGATGGAAAAGAGCATAATGATGTTGGAAATGACCATCACGTTGAAGGAAATGATCATCAAGATGATGGAAATGAACATCACGATAAAGGAAATGAGCATAATGATGAAGGAAATGAGCGTCATGATGTAGGAAATGAGCATCATGATGAGGGAAACATGCATCGTGATGTAGGAAATGAGCATCATGATGAAGGAAATAAGTATAATGGTGAAGGATTTATGCATCATTTTGATGGAAATAAGCATCATGATGTAGGAAATGAGCATCATGATGAAGAATTTTTGCATCATGATGACGGAAATGAGCATCATGATGTAGGAAATAGGCATCATGATGAGAAAATATTCATCATGACGAAGGAAATGAGAACATGATTAAGGAAATTAGCATCATGATGTAGGAAAGAGAATCATTATGAATGAAATATACATCATGATGATGGAAATGAGCATCAGGATGACGAAAATGAGCATCATGATGAATGAAATGAGTATCATGATGAAGTAAATATGTATCGTGATGAAGGAAATGAGCATAATGATGTTGGAAATGGGCATCATGACAAACGATATCAAGATTAAGGAAATGAGCATAATGATGAAGGAATTATGCATCATAATGATGGAAATGAGAATCATGATGATAAAAATAAGCATCATTATAAAGAAAATGAGCACTATGATACCGGAAATAAGCATCGTGATGAAGGAAATGAGCATCACCATAGTGAAAATGAGCATAATGATGAAGGAAATGATCATCATGATGATGAAATTGAGCATCATCATGTAGGGAATGAGCATCATGATGTAGATAAGAGCATCGTTATAAAGGAAATTTGCATCATGAAGAAGAAATACACATCATGATGAAGGACATGAGCATCATGATAAAAGATATGAGAATCATTATGACGGAAATATGCGTCGCGTTGTAGGAAATGAGCATGATGATGAAGGAAATATATATCATGATGAACGAAATGAGCATCATGATGTTGGAAATTAGCATTATGATGACGGAAAAATGCATCATGATGAAAGACATGAGCACGATAATGAAGGAAATGAGCATCATGATGAAGGAAATGGCAATAATTATGTGAGAAATTAACATCATGATGAAGGAAATATGCATCATGATTAAAAAAATGAGCATAATGATGCAGGAAATGTGTATAATGATGAAAAAAATATGCATCATGATGAAGGAAATGAGTATCATTATGAGGGGAATGATCATCAAGATGACAGAAATGAGCAACATGATGATGGAAATATGTAGCATGATATAGGAAATGAGCATCATGATAAAGGAAATATGCATTACATGGAATGAAGTAAGCATCATGATGAAGGAAATACGCATTATTATGAAAGAAACATGCAACATGATGAAGGAAATGAGTATCCTAAGCATAATGAGCATCATGATGAAGAAAATATGCATCATGAATATGGAAATTTGCATCGTGATGATGTCTGATTCGTGATGTGGGAAATAAGCATCAAGATGAAGGAAATATGCATCGTGATGAATGAAATGAGTTTCATGATGTAGGAAATAAGCACCTTGATGAAGGAAACATGCATCATGATGTAGGAAAAAAGCATCATGATAAAGGAAATGACCATAATGACGTCGAAATTGATCATCATGATAAAGGAAATGAGCATCAAGATGTAGGAAATGAGTATCATGATAACAGAAATATGCATAAAGATGAACTAAATGAGCATCATGATGAAGGATTTATGCATCGTGGTGATGGAAATTAGTATCATTATAAAGTAAATTTGCATAATGATGAAAGAAATGATCATCATGATGTTGGAAATGAGCATAATAATGAAGGAAATATGCAACATGATGTAGGAAATGAGGATCATGATGAAGGAAATATCCATCATGATGAATGAAATGAGCATCGTTATGTTTGAAAAGAGCATCATGACAAAGGAATATGAGCATCACGATAGTGAAAATGAGCATCATGAAGAAAGAAATGAGCATCATGATGATGGAAATGAGCATAATCTTGTAGGGAATTAGCATCATGATGATGGAAATGAGCATAATCTTGTAGGGAATTAGCATCATGATATTGGTAAAGAGCATCATCATAAAGGAAATATGCATCATGATGAAGAAATAAGAATCATGATGAAGGAAATTAGCATCATGATAAAAGAAATGAACATCATTATGAAGGAAATATGCACCATGATGTAGGAAATGAGCATCATGATGAAGGAAATATGTATCATGATGTTGAAAATTAGCATTATGATAGTGGAAACATGCATCATGATGATGGACATGAGCATAATAATGTAGAATATGAGCAACATTATGATGGAACTGCGCGTCATGGTGAAGAAAATGAACATCATGATGAAGGAAATGAACGTAATGATGTAGGAAATTAACATCATGATGAAGGAAATATGCATCATGATGAACGAAATAAGCATAATGATGTAGGAAATGTGTATCATGATTAATAAAATATGCAGTATCATGATTAATAAAATATGTATCATGATGAAGAAAATGAGCATCATGATGAGGGGAATGATCATCAAGATTACGGAAATGAGCAACATGATGAAAGAAATATGCAACATGATGAATGAAATAAGCATCACGATGAAGGAAATACACATAATGATGAACGAAAATAGCATCTTGATGATGCAAATGAGCATCAAAATGAAGAAAACATGCATCGTGATGAAGGAAATAAGCATATTGATGTAGGAAATGGGCATCATGTTGAAGGAAACATGCATCATGATGATGGATATTCGCATCATAATGAAGGATTTCTGTGTCATGATGAAGGAAATAAGCATCATGGTAAGGGATTAATGCATGATGACGATGAAATAAGCACCATGATGAAGTAAATGAGCATCATGATGAAGAAAATATGCATCATGATGATGTTAGTATCGTGATGTAGGAAATAAGCATCATGATGATGGAAATATGGGAAGCAGTTTGTGGGACCAGAGATGCCAGTGGACAAAACAAATGATACATTGGGCATTAATGAGCCAATTCAGCTTGATAGTGACCCAACTCAAGTTGAGTTGGAGTCACGTAGTGATGCAGTTATTCCAGAACTTCCAGATTCATCTCAGATTCAAGTTGAGAAGGAAATTCCTACGAAAAAGTGGCGAGTGGCTAAGAGGATGAGGGAAGAAAAGCAGAAGGTTTAGGAACCAGAGAGAAATAGTTGGGGATTATGAAAAAAAATTGCGTTACGATAGGAAACGATCATCATGATTTTGGAAATGAACATAAAGATAAAGGAAATGTGCAACACGATGTAGGAAATGAGAATCATGATGAAGGAAATATACATCATGATGAAGAAAATATGCATCTTGATGATGGAAAAGAGCATAATGATGTAGGAAATGAACATCACGTTGAAGGAAATGATCATCATGATGATGGAAATGAGAATCATGATAAAGGATATGTGTATAATGATGTAGGATATGAGCATAATGATGAAGGAAATATGCATCGTGATGAATGAAATGAGCATAATGATGAAGGAAATGACCATAAAGACGTAGGAAATGATCATCATGATGAAGGAAGTATACATAATGATCATGGTAATGAGCATCATGATAAAGTAAGAGCATCATGATGAAGGAAATGAGCATCATGATATAGGAAATGGACATTGAGATGAAGGAAACATGCATCACGATGAAGGAAATGAGCATCAGGATATAGGAAATGGGAATTGAGATAAAGGAAACATGCATCACGATATAGGAAATGAGCATCATGATGAAGGGAATAAGCATCATGATGAAGTATTTTGCATCATGGTGATGGAAATGAGCATCACGATGAAGGAAATGAGCAACATGATGAAGAAAATAAGCATCATGATGTGGGAAAGAGAATCATTATGAAGGAAATATGCATCATGATGATGGAAATGAGCATCAGGATGATGGAACTGATCATCATGATGAAGGAAATGATTATCATGTTGCAGTATATATGCATCATGATGAAGGTAATAAGCATCATGATAAAGGACATATGCATCTTGATAAAGGAAATGAGCATTATCACTAAGAAAATGAGCATAATGATGAATGATTTATGCATTATAACGATGGAAATGAGAATCATGATAAAATAAATGAGCATCATGATGAAGAAAATGAGAATTATGATATAAGAAATAAGCATCATGATGAAGAAAATGAAAATCACGATTGTGAAAATAAGCATCATAATGAAGTAGATGAGCATCATGATGTTGGAAATGTGCGTCATGATGTAGGGAATGAGAACATGATGTAGATAATTAGCATCATCGTTATGATGAAATGAGGATCACGATAAAGAAATGAGCATCATGATAAAAGAAACGAGCATCATGATGAAGGAAATATGCATCATGATGAACGAAATGAGAATCATGATGTAGGAAATGAGCATCATAATGATGGAAATGACCATAATGATGTACGAAATGAGCATAATAATGAAGGAAATGAACATTATGATGAAGGAAACTTGCATCACGATGAAGGAAAGAGGATCATGATGTAGGAAATGCGTTTCATGATGCAAAAAATATGCACCATGACGAAGGAAATGAGCATCATGATGAAGGAAATGATCATCATGATGATGGAAATGAGCAACATGATGGAAATATGCATCATGTTGTAAAAATTAGCATCATGATGAAGGAAAAATGCATCATGAAGAATGAAGTAAGCATTATGATGAAGGAAATGTGCATCATGATGAAGAAAACATGCATCATGATGGTGGAAATGAGCATGCCGATAAATGAAATATGCATTATGATGAGAGAAACATGCATCACGATGAAGAAAATGTGCATCATAATGTTGGAAAAAGCATTATAATGAAATGAACATAATGAGCATCATGATTAAGGAAATGAGCATCTTGATGATGGAAATATGCATCGTGATGTACGAAATGAGCATCATGATGAAGGAAAATATACCTAATGATGAAGGAAATGAGCATATGATGTAGGAAATGAGCGTCATGGTGAAGGAAATAAGCATCATAATGAAGAAAATATGCATCATAATGAAATTAGCATCATGATGATTGAAATTTTCATCCTGATGATGAAAACATGCATCATGATTAGGTAAATGAGCATGATGTAGGAATTGAGCATCACGATGAAGGAAATATCATCATGATGATGGAAATTAGCATCATGATGAAGGAAATATTTATCATGACGTAGGAAATGAGCAATATAATGAAGGAAATATGCATCATGATGAATGAAATGAGCATCAGGATTAAGAAAATTACCATAATGACATAGGGAATGATTATCATGATGAAGGAAATGAGAATCATGATGTAGGAAATGAGCATCATGACGAAGGAAATAAGCATCATGATGAAGTATATTAGTATTATGATGATGGAAATGAGCATCATGATGAAGGAAATAAGTATCATCATGAAAGATTTATGTATCATGATAATGGAAATAAGCATCATGATGTAGTAAATGAGCATCATGATGAAGAAAATATGCATCACGAATATGGAAATTAGCATCGTGATGATGTCTGATTCGTGATGTAGGAAATAAGCATCAAGATGATGGAAATATGCATCGTGATGAATGAAATGAGTTTCATGATGTAGGAAATAAGCATCTTGATGAAGGAAACATGCATTATGATGTATGAAAAAAGCATCATGATGAAGGAAATGACCATAATGACGTCGAAATTGATCATCATGATAAAGGAAATGGGCATCAAGATGTAGGAAATGAGTATCATGATAACGGATATATGCATAAAGATGAACTAAATGAGCATCATGATGAATGATTTATGCATTGTGGTGATGGAAATTAGTATCATTATAAAGAAAATTTGGATAATGATGAAAGAAATGATCATCATGATAATGGAAATGAGCATAATAAGAAGGAAATATGCAACACGATGTAGGAAATGAGCATCATGGTGAAGGAAATATCCATCAATATGAATGAAATGAGCATCATTATGTTTGAAATGAGCTTCGTGATGAAGGAAATGAGCATCACGATGTAGGAAATGAGCATCATGGTGAAGGAAATATCCATCAATATGAATGAAATGAGCATCATTATGTTTGAAATGAGCATCGTGATGAAGGAAATGAGCATCACGATAGTGAAAATGAGCATCATGATGTAAGAAATGTGCATCATGATGATGGAAATGAGAATCATCATGTAGGGAATGAGCATCATGATATTGGTAAAGAGCATCATCATAAAGAAATATTCATCATGATGTAGAAATAAGAATCATGATGAAGGAAATTAGCATCATGATAAAAAAATGAGCATCGTTATGAAGGAAATATGCACCATGATGTAGGAAATGAGCATCATGATAAGGAAATATGTATCATGATGTTGGAAATTAACATTATGATAGTGGAAACATGCATCATGATGAAGGACATGAGCATAATAATGTAGGAAATGAGCATCATTATGATGGAACTACGCATCATGGTGAAGAAAATGAGCATCATGATTAAGGAAATAAACGTAATGATGTAGGAAATTAACATCATGATGAAGGAAATATGCATCATGATGAACGAAATAGCATAATGATGTAGGAAATGTGTATCATAATTAATAAAATATGCAACATGATGACGGAAATGAGCATCATGATGAGGGGAATGATCATAAAGATGACGGAAATGAGCAACATGATGATGGAAATATGCATCATGATGTAGGAAATGAGCATAATGATAAAGGAAATATGCATAATATAGAATGAAGTAAGCATCATGATGAAGGAAATACACAATATGATGAAAGGAACATGAAACACGATGAGGGTAGTGAGCATCTTAATTTAGGAAAAAAGCATTATGATGGAGGAAATACGCATAATGCTGAAGAAAATGAGCATCATGATGAAGGAAATGATCATTATGATGTTGGAAATAAGCGTAATGATGAAGAAAATACGCACCATGATGTAGGAAATGAGCATCATGATGAAGGAAATATGAATCATGATGAACGAAATGAGCATCACGATGTAGAAAATTAGCATCATGATGAAGGAAATACACATAATGATGAACGAAAATAGCATCTTGATGATAGAAATGAGCATCAAAATGAAGAAAACATGCATCGTAATGAAGGAAATGAGCATATTGATGTAGGAAATGGGCATCATGTTGAAGGAAACATGCATCATGGTAAGGGATTAATGCATGATGATGGATATCCGCATCATAATGAAGGATTTCTGTGTCATGATGAAGGAAATAAGCATCATGGTAAGGGATTAATGCATGATGATGATGAAATAAGCACCATGATGAAGGAAATGAGCATCATGATGGAGAAAATATGCATCATGATGATGTTAGTATCGTGATGTAGGATATAAGCATCATGATGATGGAAATATGCATCATGATGAAGGAAATGAGCATATTGATGTAGGAAATGAGCATTACGATGAAGGAAATATGGATCAGGATGAAGGAAATGAGAATAATGATGAAGTAAATGAGCATAAGGAAATAATCATCATGATGATGGAAAAGAGAATCATGAAAAAGAAATATGTATAATGATGTAGGAAATGAGCATCATGATAAAGGAAATATGCATCATTATGACGTAGGAAATGATCATCATGATGAAGGAAATGAGCATAATGATGAAGGATATGAGCATCATGATGCAGGAAATGAGCATCAGGATGAGGGAAAAATGCATCGTCATGTAGGAAATGAGCATTATGATGAAGGAAATAAGTTTCATGGTGAATGATTTATGCATCATGTTGATGGAAATAAGCATCATGATGTAGGAAACGAGCATCATGATGAAGAATTTTTGCATCATGATGATGGAAATGAGCGTCATGATTATTCATCATGATGAAGGAAATGAGCAACATGATTAAGGAAATTAGCATCATGATGTAGGAAAGAGAATTATTATGAATGAAATATACATCATGATGATGGAAATGAGCATCAGGATTACGAAAATGAGCATCATGATGAATGAAATGAGTATCATGATGAAGTAAATATGCATCGTGATGAAGGAAATGAGCATAATGATGTAGGAAATGGGCATCATGACTAAGGGCATCAAGATTAAGGAAATGAGAATAATGATGGAAATGAGAATCATGATGATAGAAATAAGCATCATTATGACGAAAATGAGCACTATGATACAGTAAATAAGCATCATGATGAAGGAAATAAGCATCATGATAGTGAAAATGAGCATAATGATGAAGGAAATGATCATCATGATGATGAAATTGAGCATCATCATGTAGGGAATGAGCATCATGATGTAGATAAGAGCATCATTATAAAGGAAATTTGCATCATGAAGAAAAAATAAGCATCATGATAAAAGAAATAAGAATCATTATGACGGAAATATGCATCGCGTTGTAGGAAATGAGCATGATGATGAAGGAAATATATATCATGATGTCGGAAATTAGCATTATGATGATGGAAAAATGCATCATGATGAAGGACATGAGCACGATAATGTAGGAAATGAGCATTATTATGATTAAACAACATATCATGGTGAAGGAAATGAGCATCATGATGAAGGAAATGACCATAATTATGTGGGAAATTAACTTCATGATGAAGGAAATATGCATCATGATTAAAAAAAATGAGCATAATGATGCATGAAATGAGTATAATGATGAAAAAAATATGCATCATGATGAAGGAAATGAGCGTCATGATGAGGGGAATGATCATCAAGATGACAGAAATGAGTAACATGATGATGGAAATATGCAACATGATGAAGGAAATGAGCATCATGATAAAGGAAATATGCATTATATGGAATGAAGTAAGCATCATGATGAAGGAAATATGCATTATTATGAAAGAAACATGCAACATGATGAAGGAAATGAGGATCATAATGAAGGATATGACCATAATAATGTAGGAAATGATCGTCAAGATGAAGGAAATAAGCATCATGATAAAGAAAATATACATCATGACGAAGGAATGAGCATCATGATAAAGGAAATATGCATCACGATAAACGAAATGAGCATCACGATGAAGGAAATGACCATCATGATGACGGAAATTTGCATCGTGATGTAGGAAATGAGCATCATGATGAAGGAAATGAGCACCATGATGTAGGAAATGAGACTCATGATGAAGGAAACAGACATCATGATGATGGAAATGATCATCATGATGAAGGAAATAAGCATCTTGATGAAAGATTTATGCATCATGATAATGGAAATAAGCATCATGATGTAGGAAATGAGCATCATGATGAAGAAAATATGCATCATGATGAACGAAATGAGCATCACGATGTAGAAATTTAGCATCATGATGAAGGAAATACACATAATGATGAACGAAAATAGCATCTTGATGATGGAAATGAGCATCAAAATGAAGAAAACATGCATCGTGATGAAGGAGATGAGCATATTGATGTAGGAAATGGGCATCATGTTGATGGAAACATGCATCATGATGATGGATATTTGCATCATAATGAATGATTTATGTGTCATGATGAAGGAAATAAGCATCATGGTAAGGGATTAATGCATGATGATGATGAAATAAGCACCATGATGAAGGAAATGAGCATCATGATGAAGAAAATATGCATCATGATGATATTAGTATCGTGATGTAGGAAATAAGCATCATGATGATGGAAATATGCATCATGATGAAGGAAATGAACATATTGATGTAGGAAATGAGCAGTACGATGAGGGAAATGAGCATAATGATGAAATAAATGAGCATAAGGATGAAGGAAATAATCATCATGATGATGGAAATGAGAATCATGAAAAGAAATATGTATAATGATGTAGGAAATTAACATCATGATAAAGGAAATATACATCATTATGAATGAAAAGAGCATAATGATTAAGGGAATGACCATAATGACGTAGGAAATGATCATCATGATGAAGGAAATGAGCATAATGATGAAGGAAATGAGCTTCATGATGTAGGAAATGAGCATCATGATGAGGGAAACATGCATTGTGATGTAGGAAATGAGCATCATGATGAAGGAAATAAGTATCATGGTGAAGGATTTATGCATCATGTTTATGGAAATAAGCATCATGATGTAGGAAATGAGCATCATGATGAAGAATTTTTGCATCATGATGAAGGAAATGAGCATATTTTATGTAGGAAATTAGCATTACGATGAAGGAAATATGCATCAGGATGAAGGAAATGAGCATAATGATGAGGCAAATGAGCATAAGGATGAAGGAAATAATCATCATGATGATGGAAATGAGAATCATGAAAAGAAATATGTATAATGATGTAGGAAATCAGCATCATGATAAAGGAAATATGCATCATTATGAATGAAAAGCGCATAATGATTAAGGGAATGACCATAATGACGTAGGAATGATCATCATGATAAAGGAAATGAGCAAAATGATGAAGGAAATGAGCATCATGATGTAGGAAATGAGCATCATGATGAGGGAAACATGCATCGTGATGTAGGAAATGAGCATCATGATGAAGGAAATAAGTATCATGGTGAAGGATTTATGCATCATTTTAATGGAAATAAGCATCATGATTTAGGAAATGAGCATCATGATGAAGAATATTTGCATCATGATGATGGAAATGAGCATCATGATGAAGGAAATAAGCATCATAATGAAGAAAATATTCATCATGATGAAGGAAATGAGCAACATGATTAAGGAAATAAGCATCATGATGTAGGAAAGAGAATCATTATGAATGAAATATACATCATGATGATGGAAATGAGCATCAGGATGACAAAAATGAGCATCATGATGAATGAAATGAGTATCATGATGAAGTAAATATGCATCGTGATGAAGGAAATGAGCATAATGATGTTGGAATTGGGCATCATGACGAAGGACATCAAGATTAAGAAAATGAGCATAATGATACAGGAAATAAGCATCATGATGAAGGAAATATGCATCATAATGATGGAAATGAGAATCATGATGATAGAAATAAGCATCATTATGAAGAAAATGAGTACTATGATACAGGAAATAAGCATCATGATGAAGGAAATGAGCATCACCATAGTGAAAATGAGCATAATATGAAGGAAATGATCATCATGATGATGAAATTGAGAATCATCATGTAGGGAATGAGCATCATGATGTAGATAAGAGCATCGTTATAAAGGAAATTTGCATCATGAAGAAGAATAAGCATCATGATGAAGGAAATGAGCATCATGATAAAAGAAATGAGAATCATTATGACGGAAATATGCATCACGTTGTAGGAAATGAGCATGATGATGAAGGAAATATATATCATGATGAACGAAATGAGCATCATGATGTCGGAAATTAGCATTATGATGATGGAAAAATGCATCATGATGATGGACATGAGCACGATAATGTAGGAAATGAGCATTATTATGATGAAACAACGCATCATGGTGAAGGAAATGAGCATCATGATGAAGGAAATGACCATAATTATGTGGGAAATTAACATCATGATGAAGGAAATATGCATCATGATTAAAATATTAGCATAATGATGCAGGAAATGTGTATAATGATGAAAAAAATATGCATCATGATGAAGGAAATGAGCATCATGATGAGGGGAATGATCATCAAGATGACAGAAATGAGCAACATGATGATGGAAATATGCAGCATGATATAGGAAATGAGCATCATGATAAAGGAAATATGCATTACATGGAATGAAGTAAGCATCATGATGAAGGAAATACGCATTATTATGAAAGAAACATGCAACATGATGAAGGAAATGAGCATCATAAGCATCATGATGTAGGAAATGAGCATCAAGATGAAGAAAATATGCATCATGAATATGGAAATTCGCATCGTGATGATGTCTGATTCGTGATGTGGGAAATAAGCATCAAGATGAAGGAAATATGCATCGTGATGAATGAAATGAGTTTCATGATGTATGAAATAAGTATCTTGATGAAGGAAACATGCATCATGATGTAGGAAAAAAGCATCATGATGAAGGAAATGACCATAATGATGACGAAATTGATCATCATGATAAAGGAAATGAGCATCAAGATGTAGGAAATAAGTATCATGATAACGGAAATATGCATAAAGATGAACTAAATGAGCATCATGATGAAGGATTTATGCATCGTGGTGATGGAAATTAGTATCATTATAAAGTAAATTTGCATAATGATGAAAGAAATGATCATCATGATTTTGGAAATGAGCATAATAATGAAGGAAATATGCAACATGATGTAGGAAATGAGGATCATGATGAAGGAAATATCCATCATGATGAATAAAATGAGCATCATTATGTTTGAAATGAGCAACATGACGAAGGAAAATGAGCGTCACGATAGTGAAAATGAGCATCATGAAGAAAGAAATGAGCATCATGATGATAAAAATGAGCATAATCTTGTAGGTTATTAGCATCGTGATATTGGTAAAGAGCATCATCATAAAGGAAATATGCATCATGATGAAGAAATAAGAATCATGATGAAGGAAATTAGCATCATGATAAAATAAATGAACATCATTATGAAGGAAATATTCACCATGATGTAGGAAATGATCATCATGATGAAGGAAATATGTATCATGATGTTGGAAATTAGCATTATGATAGTGGAAACATGCATCATGATGAAGGACATGAGCATAATAATGTAGGAAATGAGCATCATTATGATGGAACTGCGCGTCATGGTGAAGAAAATGAGGATCATGATGAAGGAAATGAACGTAATGATGTAGGAAATTAACATCATGATGAAGGAAATATGCATCATGATGAACGAAATAAGCATAATGATGTAGAAAATGTGTATCATGATTAATAAAATATGTAGTATCATGATTAATAAAATATGTATCATGATGAAGAAATGAGCGTCATGATGAGGGGAATGATCATCAAGATTACGGAAATGAGCAACATGATGAAGGAAATATGCAACATGATGAATGAAATGAGCATCACGATGTAGGAAATTAGCATCATGATGAATGAAATACACATAATAATGAACGAAAATAGCATCTTGATGATGGAAATGGGCATCAAAATGAAGAAAGCATGCATCGTGATGAAGGAAATAAGCATATTGATGTAGGAAATGGGCATCATGTTGAAGGAAACATGCATCATGATGATGGATATTCGCATCATAATGAAGGATTTCTGTGTCATGATGAGGGAAATAAGCATCATGGTAAGGGATTAATGCATGATGACGATGAAACAAGCACCATGATGAAGTAAATGAGCATCATGATGAAGAAAATATGCATCATGATGATGTTAGTATCGTGATGTAGGAAATAAGCATCATGATGATGGAAATATGGGAAGCAGTATGAGGGACCAGAGATGCCATTGGACAAAACATATGATACATTGGGCAATAATGAGCCAATTCAGCTTGATAGTGACCCAACTCAAGTTGAGTTGGAGTCACGTAGTGATGCAGTTATTCCAGAACTTCCGGATTCGTCTCAAATTCAAGTTGAGAAGGAAATTTCTACGAAAAAGTGGCGAGTGGCTAAGTGGATGAGGGAAGAAAAGCAGAAGGTTGAGGAACCAGAGAGAAATAGTTGGGGATTATGAAAAAAAATAGCATTACGATAGGAAACGATCATCATGATATTGGAAATGAACATAAAGATAAAGGAAATGTGCAACACGATGTAGGAAATGAGCATCATGATGAAGGAAATATACATCATGATGAAGAAAATATGCATCTTGATAATGGAAAAGAGCATAATGATGTAGGAAATGAACATCACGTTGAAGGAAATGATCATCATGATGATGGAAATGAGCATCATGATAAAGGATATGTCTATAATGATGTAGGATATGAGCATAATGATGAAGTAAATATGCATCTTGATGAATGAAATGAGCACAATGATGAACGAAATGACCATAAAGACGTAGGAAATGATCATCATGATGATGGAAGTATACATAATGATCATGGTAATGAGCACCATGATAAAGTAAATGAGCATCATGATGAAGGAAATGAGCATCATGATATAGGAAATGGACATTGAGATGAAGGAAACATGCATCACGATGAAGGAAATGAGCATCATGATATAGGAAATGGGCATTGAGATTAAGGAAACATGCATCACGATATAGGAAATGAGCATCAAGATGAAGGGAATAAGCATCATGATGAAGTATTTTTGCATCATGGTGATGGAAATGAGCATCACGATGAAGGAAATGAGCAACATGATGAAGAAAATAAGCATCATGATGTGGGAAAGAGAATCATTATGAAGGAAATATGCATCATGATGATAGAAATGAGCATTAGGATGATGGAACTGATCATCATAATGAAGGAAATGATTATCATGTTGCAGTATATATGCATCATGATGAAGGTAATGAGCATCATGATAAAGGACATATGCATCTTGATAAAGGAAATGAGCATTATCACTAAGAAAATGAGCATAATGATGAATGATTTATGCATTATAACGATGGAAATGAGAATCATGATAAAATAAATGAGCATCATGATGAAGAAAATGAGAATTATGATATAAGAAATAAGCATATGATAAAGGAAATGAGCATCACGATTGTGAAAATGAGCATCATAATGAAGTAGATGAGCATCGTGATGACGGAAATGAGCGTCATGATGTAGGGAATGAGAACATGATGTAGATAAATAGCATCATCGTTATGATGAAATGAGGATCACGATAAAGAAATGAGCATCATGATAAAAGAAACGAGCATCATGATCAAGGAAATATGCATCATGATGAACGAAATGAGAATCATGATGTAGGAAATGAGCATCATAATGATGGAAATGACCATAATGATGTACGAAATGAGCATAATAATGAAGGAAATGAACATTATGATGAAGAAAACTTGCATCACGACGAAGGAAAGAGCATCATGATGTAGGAAATGCGTTTCATGATGCAAAAAATATGCATCATGATGAAGGAAATGAGCATCATGATGAAGGAAATGATCATCATGATGATGGAAATGAGCAACATGTTGATGGAAATATGCATCATGATGCAAAAATTAGCATCATGATGAAGGAAAAATGCATCATGAAAAATGAAGTAAGCATTATGATGAAGGAAATGTGCATCATGATGAAGAAAACATGCATCATGATGTAGGAAATGAGCATGACGATAAATGAAATATGCATTATGATGAGAGAAACATGCATCACGATGAAGGAAATGTGCATCATAATGTAGAAAAAAGCATTATAATGAAATGAACATAATGAGCATCATGATTAAGGAAGTGAGCATCTTGATGATGGAAATATGCATCATGATGTACGAAATGAGTATCATGATGAAGGAAGTGAGCATCATGATATAGGAAATGAGCGTCATGGTGAAGGAAATAAGCATCACGATGAATGTAATGAGCATTATGAAATAGGAAATGAGCATCATAATGAAGAAAATATGCATCATGATGAATGAAATTAGCGTCGTGATGATTGAAATTTGCATCCTGATGATGAAAACATGCATCATGATTAGGTAAATGAGCATATTGATGTAGGAATTGAGCATCACGATAAAGGTAATATCATCATGATGATGGAAATTAGCATCATGATGAAGGAAATATTTATCATGACGTAGGAAATGAGCAATATAATAAAGGAAATATGCATCATGATGAATGAAATGAGCATCATGATTAAGAAAATGACCATAATGACATAGGAAATGATCATCATGATGAAGGAAATGAGCATCATGATGTAGGAAATGAGCATCATGATGAAGGAAATACGCATCATGATGAAGTATATTAGTATCATGATGATGGAAATGAGCATCATGATGAAGGAAATAAGCATCATCATGAAAGATTTATGGATCATGATAATGGAAATAAGCATCATGATGTAGGAAATGAGCATCATGATGAAGAAAATATGCATCATGAATATGGAAATTAGCATCATTATAAAGTAAATTTGCATAATGATGAAAGAAATGATCATCATGATGTTGGAAATGAGCATAATAATGAAGGAAATATGCAACATGATGTAGAAAATGAGGATCATGATGAAGGAAATATCCATCATGATGAATGAAATTAGCATCATTATGTTTGAAATGAGCATCATGATGAAGGAAAATGAGCATCATGAAGAAAGAAATGAGCATCATGATGATGAAAATGAGCATAATCTTGTAGGGAATTAGCATCATGATATTGTTAAAGAGTATCATCATAAAGGAAATATGTATCATGATGAAGAAATAAGAATCATGATGAAGGAAATTAGCATCATGATAAAAGAAATTAACATCATTATAAAGGAAATATGCACCATGATGTAGGAAATGAGCATCATGATGAAGGAAATATGTATCATGATGAACGAAATGAGCATCATGATGGAGGAAAATAGAATTATGATAATGGATACATGTATGAAGGACATGAGCATAATAATGTAGGAAATGAGCATCATTATGATGGAACTACGCATCATGGTGAAGGAAATGAGTATCATGATGATGGAAATGAACGTAATGATGTAGGAAATTAACATCATGATGAAGGAAATATGCATCATGATGAACGAAATGAGCATAATGATGTAGGAAATTTGTATCATGATTAATAAAATAGGAATCATGATGAAGGAAATGAGCATCATGATGAGGGGAATGATCATCAAGAAGACGGAAATGAGCAACATGATGATGGAAATATGCATCATGATGTAGGAAATGAGCATAATAAGGAATGAAGTAAGCATCATGATGAAGGAAATACACATTATGATGAAAGGAACATGAAACATGATGAAGGTAGTTAGCATCATAATTTAGGAAAAAAAGCATTATGATGAAGAAAATACGCATAATGCTGAAGGAAATGAGCATCATGATGAAGGAAATAATCATCATGATGTTGGAAATAAGCGAAATGATTAAGGAAATATGCACCATGATGTAGGAAATGAGCATCATGATGAAAAAAATATGGATCATGACGAAGGAAATGAGCATCACTATGTAGGAAATTAGCATCATGATGAAGGAAATACACATAAGGATGAACAAAAATAGCATCTTATATGATGGAAATGTGAATCATAATGAAGAAAACATGCATCGTGATGAAGGAAATGAGCATATTGATGTAGGAAATGGGCATCATGTTGAAGGAAACATGCATCATGATGATGGATATTCGCATCATAATGAAGGATATATGTGTCATGATGAAGGAAATAAGCATCATGGTAAGGGATTAATGCATGAAGACGATGAAATAAGCACCATGATGAAGGAAATGAGCATCATGATGAAGAAAATATGCATCATGATGATGTTAGTCTCGTGATGTGGAAATAAGTATCATGATGATGGAAATATGCATCATGATAAAGGAAATGAGCATATTGATGTAGGAAATGAGCATTACGATGAAGAAAATATGCATTAGGATGAAGGAAATAATCATCATGATGATGGAAATGAGAATTATGAAGAAAGAAATATGTATAATGATGTAGGAAATGAGCATCATGTTAAAGGAAATATGTATCATTATGAATGAAAAGAGCATAATGATTAAGGGAATGACCATAATGACGTTGGAAATGATCATCATGATGAAGGAAATGAGCATAATGATGAAGGAAATTAGCATCATGATGAGGGAAACATGCATCGTGATGTAGGAAATGAGCATCATGATGAAAGAAATGAGCATCATGATGAAGAAAATATGCATCATGAATATGGAAATTCGCATCGTGATGATGTCTTATTCATGATGTGGGAAATAAGCATCAAGATGAAGGAAATATGCATCGTGATGAATGAAATGAGTTTCATGATGTAGGAAATAAGCATATTGATGAAGGAAACATGCATCATGATGTATAAAAAAGCATCATAATGAAGAAAATGACCATAATGACGTCGAAATTGATCATCATGATTAAGGAAATGAGCATCGAGATGTAGGAATTGACTATCATGATAATGAAAATATGCATGAAGATGAACTAAATGAGCATCATGATGAAGGATTTATGCATCGTGGTGATGGAAATTAGTATCATTATATAGAAAATTTGGATAATGATGAAAGAAATGATCATCATGATGTTGGAAATGAGCATAATAATAAAGGAAATATGCAACACGATGTAGGAAATGAGCATTATGGTGAAGGAAATATCCATCAATATGAATGAAATGAGCATTATTATGTTTGAAATGAGAATCGTGATGAAGGAAATGAGCATCACGATAGTGAAAATGAGCATCATGATGAGAATCATCATGTAGGGAATGAGCATCATGATATTGGTAAAGAGCATCACGATGTAGAAATAAGAATCATGATGAAAGAAATTAGCATGATGATAAAAGAAATGAGCATCATTATGAAGGAAATATGCACCATGATGTAGGAAATGAGCATCATGATGAAGGAAATATGTATCATGATGTTGGAAATTAGCATTATAATAGTGGAACCATGCATCATGATGAAGGACATGAGCATAATAATGTAGGAAATGGGCATCATCATGATGGAACTACACGTCATGGTGAAGAAAATGAGCATCATGATGAAGGAAATGAACATAATGATGTAGAAAATTAACATCATGATGAAGGAAATATGCATCATGATGAACGAAATAAGCATAATGATGTAGGAAATATGTATCATGATTAATAAAATATGAATCATGATGATGGAAATGAGCATCATGATGAGGGGAATGATCATCAAGAAGACGGAAAAGAGCAACATGATGATGGAAATATGCATCATGATGTAGGAAATGAGCATAATGATAAAGGAAATATGCATAATATAGAATGAAGTAAGCATCATGATGAAGGAAATACACAATATGATGAAACAAACATGAAACACGATGAAGGTAGTGAGCATCAAAATTTAAGAAAAAAGCATTATGATGAAGGAAATGAGCATCATGATGTTGAAAATTAGCATCATGATGAAGGAAATACACATAATGATGAACGAAAATAGCATCTTGATGATGGAAATGAGCATCAAAATGAAGAAAACATGCATCGTGATGAAGGAAATGAGCATATTGATGTAGGAAATGGGCATCATGTTGAAGGAAACATGCATCATGGTAAGGGATTAATGCATGATGATGGATATTCTCATCATAATGAAGGATTTCTGTGTCATGATGAAGGAAATAAGCATCATGGTAAGGGATTAATGCATGATGATGATGAAATAAGCACCATGATGAAGGAAATGAGCATCATGATGAAGAAAATATGCATCATGATGATGTTAGTATCGTGATGTAGGATATAAGCATCATGATGATGGAAATATGCATCATGATGAAGGAAATGAGCATATTGATGTAGGAAATGAGCATTACGATGAAGGAAATATGGATCAGGATGAAGGAAATGAGAATAATGATGAAGTAAATGAGCATAAGGAAATAATCATCATGATGATGGAAAAGAGAATCATGAAAAAGAAATATGTATAATGATGTAGGAAATGAGCATCATGATGAAGGAAATGAGCATAATGATGAAGGATATGAGCATCATGATGCAGGAAATGAGCATCAGGATGAGGGAAACATGCATCGTCATGTAGGAAATGAGCATTATGATGAAGGAAATAAGTTTCATGGTGAATGATTTATGCATCATGTTGATGGAAATAAGCATCATGATGTAGGAAATGAGCATCATGATGAAGAATTTTTGCATCATGATGATGGAAATGAGCGTCATGATTATTCATCATGATGAAGGAAATGAGCAACATGATTAAGGAAATAAGCATCATGATGTAGGAAAGAGAATTATTATGAATGAAATATACATCATGATGATGGAAATGAGCATCAGGATTACGAAAATGAGCATCATGATGAATGAAATGAGTATCATGATGAAGTAAATATGCATCGTGATGAAGGAAATGAGCATAATGATGTAGGAAATGGGCATGATGACTAAGGGCATCAAGATTAAGGAAATGAGCATAATGATGGAAATGAGAATCATGATGATAGAAATAAGCATCATTATGAAGAAAATGAGCACTATGATACAGTAAATAAGCATCATGATGAAGGAAATAAGCATCATGATAGTGAAAATGAGCATAATGATGAAGGAAATGATCATCATGATGATGAAATTGAGCATCATCATGTAGATAAGAGCATCGTTATAAAGGAAATTTGCATCATGAAGAAGAAATAAGCATCATGATAAAAGAAATAAGAATCATTATGACGGAAATATGCATCGCGTTGTAGGAAATAAGCATGATGATGAAGGAAATATATATCATGATGTCGGAAATTAGCATTATGATGATGGAAAAATGCATCATGATGAAGGACATGAGCATGATAATGTAGGAAATGAGCATTATTATGATTAAACAACGCATCATGGTGAAGGAAATGAGCATCATGATGAAGGAAATGACCATAATTATGTGGGAAATTAACTTCATGATGAAGGAAATATGCATCATGATTAAAAAAATGAGCATAATGATGCATGAAATGAGTATAATGAAGAAAAAAATATGCATCATGATGAAGGAAATGAGCATCATGATGAGGGGAATGATCATCAAGATGACAGAAATGAGTAACATGATAATGGAAATATGCAACATGATGAAGGAAATGAGCATCATGATAAAGGAAATATGCATTATATGGAATGAAGTAAGCATCATGATGAAGGAAATACGCATTATTATGAAAGAAACATGCAACATGATGAAGGAAATGAGGATCATAATGAAGGATATGACCATAATAATGTAGGAAAGGATCGTCAAGATGAAGGAAATAAGCATCATGATAAAGAAAATATGCATCATGACAAAGGAATGAGCATCATGATAAAGGAAATATGCATCACGATAAACGAAATGATCATCACGATGAAGGAAATGACCATCATGATGACGGAAATTTGCATCGTGATGTAGGAAATGAGCATCATGATGAAGGAAAATATGTATCATGATGAAGGAAATGAGCATCATGATGTAGGAAATAAGACTCATGATGAAGGAAACAGACATCATCATGATGAAGGAAATAAGTATCATGGTAAGGGATTAAATGATGATGATGATGAAAATAAGCACCATGATGAAGAAATTGAGCATCATGATGAAGAAAATATGCATCATGATGATGTTAGTCTCGTGATGTGGAAATAAGTATCATGTTGATGAAAATATGCATCATGATGAAGGAAATGAGCATATTGATGTAGGAAATGAACATTACGATGAAGGAAATATGCATCAGGATGGAGGAAATGAGCATAATGATGAAGTAAATGAGCAAAAGGATAAAGGAAATAATCATCATGATGACGGAAATGAGAATCAAGAAGAAAGAAATATGTATAATGATGTAGGAAATGAGCATCATGTTAAAGGAAATATGTATCATTATGAATGAAAAGAGCATAATGTTTAAGGGAATGACCATAATGACGTTGGAAATGATCATAATGATGAAGGAAATGAGCCTAATGATGAAGGAAATGAGCATCATGATGTAGGAAATGAGCATCATGATGAGGGAAACATGCATCATGATGTAGGAAATGAGCATCATGATTAAGGAAATAAGTATCATTATGTAGGATTTATGCATCATGATGATGGAAATAAGCATCACGATGTAGGAAATGAGCATCATGATTAAGAATTTTTGCATCATGATGATACAAATGAGCATCATTAAGAAGAAAATAAGCATTATGATACAGGAAATAAGCATCATGATGAAGGAAATGAGCATCACGATAGTGAAAATGAGCATAATGATGAAGGAAATGATCTTCATGATGATGAAATTGAGCATCATGATGTAGATAAGTGCATCGTTATAAAGGAAATTTGCATCATGATGAAGAAGTAAGCATCGTGATGAAGGAAATGAGCATCATGATAAAAGAAATGAGAATCATTATGACAGAAATATGCATCACGATGTAGGAAATGAGCATCATGATGAAGGAAATATGTATCATGATGAACGAAATGAGCATCATGAAGTCAGAAATTTGCATTATGATGGTGAAAAAATGCATCATTATGAAGGACATGAGCATGATAATGTACGAAATAAGCATTATTATGATGGAACAACGCATCTTGGTGAAGGAAATGAGCATCATGATGAAGGAAATGACCATAATTATGTAGGAAATTAACATCATAATGAAGGAAATACACATCATGATTAAATAAATGAGCATAATAATGCATGAAATGCGTATAATGATGAAAAAATATGCTTCATGATGAAGTAAATGAGCATCATGATGAGGGGAATGATCATCAAGATGACAGAAATGAGCAACATGATAAAGGAAATATGCATTATATGGAATGAAGTAAGCATCATGATGAAGGAAATACGCATTATTATGAAAGAAACATGCAACATGATGATGGAAATGAGCATCATAATGTAGGAAAAAAGCATTATGAAGAAGGAAATACGCATAATGTTGAAGGAAATGAGCATCATAATGAAGGATATGACCATAATGATGTAGGAAATGATTGTCAAGATGAATGAAATAAGCATCATGATAAAGGAAATATGCATCATGCCGAAGGAATGAGCATCGTGATAAAGAAAATATGCATCTCGATGAACGAAATGAGCATCATGATGAAGGAAATGACCATCATGATGATGAAAATATGCATCGTGATGTAGGAAATTAGCACATGATGAAGGAAAATATGCATCATGATGAAGGAAATGAGCATCATGATGTAGGAAATGAGACTCATGATGAAGGAAACAAGCATCATGATGATGGAAATGATCATCATGATGAAGGAAACAAGCATCATGATGAAAGATTTATGCTTCATGATAATGGAAATAAGCATCATGATGTAGGAAATGAGCATCATGATGAAGAAAATATGCATCATGAATATGGAAATTCGCATAGTGATCATGTCTGATTCGTGGTGTAGGAAATAAGCATCAAGATGAAGGAAATATGCATCGTGATGAATGAAATGAGTTTCATGATGTAGGAAATAAGCATCTTGATAAAGGAAACATGCATCATGATGCAGGAAAAAAGCGGCATGATGAAGGTAATGACCATAATGACGTTGAAATTGATCATCATGATAAAGGAAATTAGAATCAAGATGTAGGAAATGAGTATCATTATTACGGAAATATGCATAAAGATGAACTAAATGAGCATCATCACGAAGGATTTATGCATCGTGGTGATGGAAATTAGTATCATTATAAAGTAAATTTGCATAATGATGAAAGAAATGATCATCATGATGTTGGAAATGATCATAAAAATGAAGGAAATATGCAACATGATGTAGGAAATGAGGATCATGATTAAGGAAATATCCATCATGATGAATGAAATGAGCATCATTATGTTTGAAATGAGCATCATGATGAAGGAAATGAGCATCACGATAGTGTAAATGAGCATCATGATGACAGAAATGAGCATCATCTTGTAGGGAATTATCATCATGATATTGGTAAAGAGCATCATCATAAAGGAAATATGCATCATGATGAATAAATAAGAATCATGATGAAGGAAATTAGCATCATGATAAAAGAAATGAGCATCATTGTCACGCCCCGACCCCAGACAGAACGCGGCAACCGCCACGTTAATCATAAATTTTGCGGAATGGGTGCACTCCACTCCACAAAGTTTATAGAAAACGTAAGGCTTGCTATCAAGTACCTGTAGAACTGAACAACTGATAACAACGGGTACAACCCGAGGACATCATCTCATAAAGTATCAACAAGGATTTACAAAGGTACAAAATACAACAATGTAACTTAGTTTGAAGAAAATATACATGAACAATATAGCATCGCGAAGGTACAAAAAGAACAAGGGGGTCACCAAATATAAACTATACAATCTCGCCAATGAATCCGTCAATATACATAAAAGAGAAAGTACCCAAAACACTGATTGGATGACGAGCAAACGATAGGCAAACCTCAACCAAAACGATATCAACAGCCTGAAAAGGAAAGAATGATGGGGGTGAGCAAAACCACTAGCTCAGTGAGGTGATAAGCCGGTCACCCCGACCCTTATACGAAGCATGTATTCCCACTCGCGGTTCATAACATAAAATCTAACATTTCATCCCACAATAACTATTTCTCACTCAGTATACATATTAATGAAAATAAAAACCTTAGTGCGTATTTACGAATTACGAATAACACAATTAGTTCAAACAACACGTTATCACATAAAAGACGCGTGTGTAGTCAATATCCTCCTCGAACTGAGCTCTCCGTCGAGAGACAGTCCAAGCCCGTCACCGTTACTCTAGATAAAATGCACATTAATATTCTTTCTCAACACGCCAAGTGCTAAAGTTCACAATTCAATATCGACGTGAATACTTGAAATGATCAAACATATAAACATATATGACATGCATGTCCCACACCGGTGACGTTGACTGAGCCTATAATAGACTGATCCATCTAACGATCACCCTCCAGAGTATCAGTATTTAGCAAATGGACAGGTGCCCCGTTAGATCTAACTCACCCAGGTTTGCCAAGCCACGGGCAACTTGGTTGTCACTCTAACTCACCCGAACCGCGACAATTCGGGCTACTTAATCAATGTCGCTCCAACTCACCCGAACCGTGACCAATTCGGGCTACTTAACCTTGGTACCAGACATACATATGGATATGCATCATAAGATGAATAACGACTCAAGTTAGAGTCTTAATTGGCACACAAGAATAACCAGAAATCAATTCTCAAATAATTCACAATAAAAGCTATCAGATATCGAGCCGGCAAGGCTCTTCAACATAAGTTAAAATCAATAATACTCATAAAATGGCTAACAGGACTCTAACCAGAGCAATCGATCCAATCAGGCTCTTTACCACATAACACAATACCAAATAATTTTCTTATCAATTAACTAAAACTAAAATAAATGTACATTTATCGAGGGTCCACACTTTCCACAAGAGAAGGCGTTCCCAAATTATCAACTCACAAGGAAGTGATTAACTCTCTCCGGAATCTGAAGTCGGTCCCTTGCCCTTCGTCGATGGTTCTGTTGGCACTCGATCGTTTGGTTAACGTGACCCGTTAGGGTTCCATGTATTTCTAACAAGCAGCGGAAGCACGTAAACATGAAACGCATTACCTTTCACCAAGGGTTGATGTAGAGGTTGAATTCTCGCTGGCAGTCTGCGCAGTTCCACGAGAATAGCCATAAGTTCCTCTTCTGATGTCGGAATTAAGTGATCTTTGTGCTCAGACGATCCTCTCTTCGACGGCTTTCCATCAGTATATAATACATCAAAATCGAAGAACTGTACAATTTTATATGAATTTTGGAACATGACAAACTGCAGCAGCAAACGACCTTCCGGTCTTCTGCTGTATGTCCCAAGTCCGATCTCGATGTCGTGTGGGCGACGATCTACGAGACCTACTCAATCTGCTGTTCACTCTCTCTCTCGTATGTTAGGCGCAGAGTTAGGTTTAGAACAAACTGAGGTGACTTATATACATGGGCTACAGCAGGGACCAGGAGGAGAAATTGGGTTGGGCCTCCATTGGGCTTAAGTATCCAAGCTTAGCCCAAAACTTATACTTAAGTCCAATAATAATAATATATTCCACTAAAATATTATTACTGCACTACCGTACCAATCCCAAAATTACGTTTTGGGCTCCTTCTTATTATGAGCCCGTTAGTCTCCCCATGTTTAAGATATACAATGTCCATTAATTAATTTAAGTTACTGACAACTCAATTAATTAATATCTCATCCAAGAGTAGTACCACTCAACCTCATTATCATGCCGGAATAAATTCCACCTGCAGGGTTTACATGATAATCCTTATGAGCTCCTCAAGGGGACATCATCAACCTATGATGTACAAAATGAGCATCATGATGTAGGAAATTAGCATTACGATGATGGAAACATGTATCATGATGAAGGAAATGAACATAATAGTGTAGTAAATGAGCATCATTAATGGTGAAAATACGCATCATGATGAAGGAAATGAGCATTGACGATGGAAATGATCATAATGATGTAGGAAATTATCATCATGATGAAGGAAATATGCATCATGGTGAAGGAAATGAGCATCAAGATGTAGGAAATGAGTATCATGATGAAGAAAGTATGTGTAATGATGAAGAAAATGAGCATCATGGTGAGGGAAATGATCATCAAGATGATGGAAATGAACATCATGATGATAGAAATATGCATTATGATGTAGGAAATGAACATTATGATGATGGAAATGTGCATAATGATGAATGAAGTATGCATTCTGATGAAGGAATTGTGCATCATGATGTAGAAAACATGCATCATGATGTAGAAAATGAGCATCATGATGAAGGAAATATGCATTATGATGATAGAAACGTGCATCATGCTGAAGGAAATGAGCATCATAATGTAGGAAGTGAGCATCATGATGAAGAAATACGTAATATGATGTAAGAAATTAGCATCATAATGAAGGAAATGACCATAATGATTTAGGAAATGAGCATCATGATGAAGGAAATGTGCTTCACAACGAAGGAAATGAGCATCATGTTAAAGGAAATATGCATCATGATGAAGGAAATGAGCATCATGAATATGGAAATATGCATCGTGATGTAGGAAATAGCATCATGATTAAGGAAATGAGCATCATGATGATGGAAATATGCATCGTGATGTATGAAATGAGAATCATGATGAAGGAAAATATGCATCATAATGAAGGAAATGAGCATCATGATGTATGCAATGAGCATCATGATGAAGGAAATATGCATCATGCTGAATGAAATGAGTTTCACGATGTAGGAAATGAGCATCACAAATAAGGAAACATGCATCATGATGTGGGAAATGAGCATCATGATGAAGGAAATTTGCATCATGATAAATTAAATGAGCTTTGAGATGAAGGAAATGACCATAATGACGTTGGAATCAATCATCATGATGAAGGAAATGAGGATCATGATGTAGAAAATGAGTATCATGATAAAGGAAATACGCATAATAATATACGAAATGAGCATCATGATGAAGTATTTGTGCATCATGATGATGGAAATGAGCATCGTTATAAAGAAAGTTAGTATCATGATGAAGGAACTCATCATCATGATGATGGAAATAAGCATAATGAATAAGAAAATATGCAGCATGATATAGGAAATGAGCATCATGATGAAGGAAATGAGCATCATGATAAAAGAAATGAGAATCTTGATAAAGGAAATATTTTTCATGATGTAGAAAATGAGCATCATGATAAGGGAAATATGTATCATGATAAATGAAATGAGCAACATGCTGTAGGATATTAGCATTATGAAGTTGGAAACATGCATCATGTTGAAGGAAATGAGCATCATTATGATGGAACTACGCATCATGGTGAAGGAAATGAGCATCATTATGATGAAAGAAATTAGCGTCGTGATCAAGAAAATTAGCATCATGATGATGAAAATATGTATCGTGATGTAAAAAATGAGCATCATGATGATGGGAAATATGCATCATGATAAAGGAAATGAGCATCATTGCGTAGGAAATGAGCATCATGATGAAGTAAACAAGCATCATGATTATAGAAATGAGTATCATGATGAAGGAAATATGCATTATAATGGAAGAAACGTGCATCATGATGAAGGAAATGAGCATCATAATATAGGAAGTAAGTATCATGATGAAGGAAATACGTAATATGATGAAAGAAATTAGCATCATATTGAAGGAAATGAGTGTAATGATGTAGGAAATGATCATCAAGATGAGCATCATGATGAAGGAAATGTGCATCACGATGAAGGAAATGAGCATCGAGATAAATGAAATATGCATCATGATAAAGGAAATGAGCATCATGAATATGAAAATATGCATTGTTATGTAGGAAATAGCATCATGATGAAGGAAATGAGCATCATGATGATGGATATATGCATCGTAATGTAGGAAATGAGCATCATGATGAAGGAAAATATGCATCATGATGAAGGAAATGAGCATAATGATGTAGGAAATGAGCATCATGATGACGGAAATATGTATCATGATGAATGAAATGAGTTTCACGATATAGGAAATGAGCATCACAAAGAAGGAAACATGCATCATGATGTAGGTAATGAGCATCCTGATGAAGAAAATACGCATCATGATGAATTAAATGAGCAATGAGAAGACGGATTTGACCATAATAACGTCGGAATCAATCATCATGATGAAGGAAATGAGCATCATGATGTAGAAAATGAGTATCGTGATGTAGAAAAGGAAACAAGCATCATGATGATAGAAATGAGCATTATGATAAAGGAAATAAGCATCTTGATGAAGGATTTATGCATTATGATGATGGAAATAGTCATCATGATGCCAATGAGCATCTTGATGTAGGAAATGAGCATCATGATATAGGAAATGAGCATAATGATGAAGGAAATATGTATCATGACGAATGAAATGAGCATCATGATGAAGGAAATGACCAAAATGATGTTGGAATTAACCATCACGATGAAGGATTTAATATATCGTGATGATGGAAATGAGTATCATTATAATGAAAATTTGCATAATGATGAAAGAAATGAGCATCATGATGCTGGAAATGAGCATAATGATGAAAGAAATTTGCAGCATGATGTAGGGAATGAGCATCATGATGAATAAAATATACATCATGATGAATAAAATGACCACAATGACGCAGGAAATGATCATAATGATGAAGGAAATATACATCACAATGAAGAAAATGAGCATCATGATGAAGGAATCGAGCATCATGATGAAGAAAATATGCATCATGACGAATGAAATAAGCATTATCATGAAGGAAATGAGCATCATGATAAAGGAAATATGCATCATAATGAATGAAATGAGCATCATGATGAAGGAAATGACCATAATGACGTCGGAATTAATCATCATGATGATGGAAATGAGCATCATGATGTAGGAAATGAGCATCATGGTAAACAAAATATGCATATTGATGAACAAAATGACGATCATGATGAAGGATTTATGCATCATGATGAGTGAAATGAGCATCATTATGATAAAAATTTGCATCATGATGAAGTAAATGATCATCATGATGTTGGAAATGAGCATAATGATGAAGGAAATGTACAGCATATGTAGGAAATGAGCATCATTATTAAGGAAATATGCATCATTTTGAATGAAATGTGCATCATGATGCAGGAAATGATCCACATGATTATGGAAATGAGCATCATGATGAAGGAAATATAAAAAATGATTTAAGATATGAGCATTATGATGAAGGAAATATGCATCAAGATGAATGAAATGAGCATCACGATTAAGAAATGACCACAATAACGTAGGAAATGATCAACTTGATGATGGAAATATATATCATGATGAAGGAAATGATAATCATTATGATGGAAATATTCATCGTGACGTAAGAAATGTGCATCATAATGAAGAAAAATATGCATCACGACAAAGAAAATGAGCATCATGATGTAGGAAATGAGCATCACAATGAATGAAATGGGCATCATGATAAAAGAGATGACCATAATGACATAGGAAATGATCATCATGATGAAGGAAATATACATCATGATATAGGAAATGAGCATCATTATGAAGGAAATACGCATCATGGTTAAGGAAATGAGCATCATCATATAGGAAATGAGCATCATGATGAAGGAAATATGCATCATGATGAATGAAATGAGAATCATGATGAAGAAAATGACCATAATGACTTTGGAATTAATAATCATGATAAAGGAAATGAGCATCATGATGTTGGAAATGAGTATCATGATAAAGGAAATACACATATTGATGAACGAAATAAGCATCATTATGAAGGATTTATGCATCATGATGATTGAAATGAGGGTCATTATGATGAAAATTTGTATCATGATGAAGGAAATTATCATCATGATGTTTGAAATGAGCAACATGATGAAGGAAGTACGCATCATGATAATAGAAATTAGCATCATGATGAAGGAAATATGCATCATTATGAATGAAATGAGCATCATGATGAAGGAAGTACGCATCATAGTGACGTATATTAACATCATGATGAAGAAGACATGAAGGAAATGAGCATAATGATGTGGGAATTGAGCATTACGATGAAGGAAATAATCATCATGATGAAGGAAATATATATAATGATTTCATAAATGAGCATCATGATGATGGAAATATTCATCAAGATGAACGAAATGAGCATCATTATGAAGAAATGACCATAATGACATAGGAAATGATTATCTAGATGAAGGAAATATGCATCATGATGAAGAAAATGAGCATCATGATGAAGGAAATGGGCATAATGATGAAGGAAATATGAATCATGATGAAGGAAATGAGCATCATGATGTAGGAAATGAACATCATGATGAAGGATTTATGCATCAGGATGAAGGAAATAAGCATCATGATGATGGAAATGAGCATCATGATAAAGGAAATAAGTATCATGATGAAGGAAATGAGCAACATGAAGAAGTAAATAAGCATCATGACTTAGGAAAGAGAATCATGAATAACGAAATTTGCGTCATTATGATAGAAATGATCATCAGGATGCAAGAAATGACCAAAATGACTTTGGAATTAATCATCATGCTGAAGAAAATGAGCATCATGATAGAGGAAATACGCATAACGATGAACGAAATGAGCACCATGATAAAGGATTTATGCATCATGATGACGGAAATAAGCATCATGATGAAGGAAATGAGTATCATGATAATGAAATATGCATCATGATGAAGGAAATGAGAATCATGATGATGTAAATAAGCATCATGACGAAGGATATATGCATCTTGATGAATGATATGAGCATCATGATGATGGATTTACGCATCATGATGATAGAAATGAGAATCATAATGAAAGAAATGAGAATCATGATGAAGAATATGAGCTTCATGATATATGTAAATAGATAATATTAAAAACGAGAGCCAAATGTGTACAATGAAGATCTGAAAAGATGCATTACAAATGGGAGCAGGCGAGGGATCTTGGCTGAAAAAATCCTATGGATTAGCTGACCACGTCCCGGACGGCCTCGGTAAAAACCACTATATGGAAAAACCCAGTGGGAAAAACCCATATAGAGGAAAAGAGCACCTTTCAAAGGATGTCATAATACTCACCATCTACCCTAGATCTGAAGGAGGTCTTGAAGCCCAAATCAAGCCACTGAAGCATACAACCACTCCCAATATTCTAGCCACTTCTGAAAAAGGGATCTAAAATCTTGCCATCTAGCCCATAACTAGGCAAACGCATCCATATTTCATAACAAAAGATAAGAGAATCCTGAAAATAGCCATAACAATATGTTTGAAATACGAAGAAATCAGAATAAGAGATAGAAGTACAAGGAGAGGAGCCACATGGCAATCCAGACGATGTCGCCTCCAGAGAACAAACCCCTTCACATCTCATCGTCTGTCAAGAGGTCATCGAAAACTGTAGTAAGTGGAGTTCAAATCCTCCAACAAATGCCTCTAAAGAATAAAAGGAGTTGTAAGATGCCAGACAAAGGGCCCACTAACATCTGAGATGGCATCAGCTGCAACATTTCCTTCTCTATAAATGTGAGTGACTCTGAACTGCATCAAAGGAACCACATCCTTAGCAGACCTCCACTACTGCAGAAATTTCCAAGGAATATCTGGATTGTCAGAAAAAAGTTCATGGACCACATATGTAGAATCTGTCTCCAACCAAATATAACGCCATCCTCTATCATAAGCCAAATCAATGGCCAAACGAGCGGTGTGAAGCTTAGCATCAAAATCAAACTCGTGATCAAACCCCCAAGTGAAACTTCCCAAATGGTCACCATTTCCATCTCTATAAACCCCATAACCTGCAATGGTACCAGGCGTGCCATCGCATGGCCATCAGTGTTCAGCTTAACCCACCCATGGGAAGGGGGAACCCATCTAACAGGAATAATATTAGGGGCTTTCCTTGGATTTTCTCGAACTCCAAAATAATGCAGAGTGTTAAGGTCATCAATAGAGTTGTACATTGACCCAACAGCAAAATTATTAATCTCATGAGCCATGGCCATAATGGAGGTAGTAATGTTAGAAGCACGAACAATTTTATCAACCAATTCCCCATCCTCCGTAGTAGAGTAACCATCAGCCATAAAATTGTTAAGAATAGTCCAAATCAACCAAACATAGGTAACAATCATATATCTCCATAAGGATATGATCTGTGAGCTCCCCTAAATAGTGATAGAGTGCAAAAAGAGTACTAGAAATCCATTAGTACGTGGCACCCTATCCCGCAAATGAAACCCATCCAATATATGCTAAGGACAACTGAAGAAACCGGACAGGTAACAAAAAGATTATCCATAGATTCAGAATCACATCTACACAAATAACACCTGGAAGGACCATGAAAACCCCTCTCCAAAAACACATCCCAAAGAGTAAGAATACTCCTTATAGCTTTCCAAATAATCAAGGAACACCTAGGAGGTATAAAAGAACCCCATATCCATGAGCCCCAACTCACAGCAGGATACGAAGTTCTCAAGTGAGCATAGGCCAACTTAGAAGTGACTTTACCATGAGAAGAATGATTCCAACACCTCTGATCCAATTGATTTTGGGAAACCCTGATCCTGATTATAGCAAGGAATATATGAGGAAAAGCATGAGCAAAATCTTCAGTAAAGTACCATTTCCCATTGTAGTAGTAGTAAGATATCTTTTGATCAAAACAATGTCTAATATCAATAGGGATATTAACCTGATCAGCAATAGGAATGCCCAACCAATTATCTAACCAAAATCTAATAGAGGAATCATGAACAATAATCCAAGTGTCATTCTGCTGCAAACTACGAATGTGAGGAAGACATCCTTTTCTCAAAGAGGATGGAACACGATACTGGAAAGCAATACCTTGTCTAAACCATCTATGTCGAAAGATATACAAAGGTGTGTCTTCACATAAAATATCCCAAGAAAGCTTCATCAGATATGCCTCATTAGCAATTCTGAAAGAGCAAATACCTAACCCACCTTCCTCCAAAGGGGAACAAACCTGCTTCTAATTCAAACAAAAATAGCTACGCTAGGATGGGTTCTCAGTCCACATGAAATTCCTAACTGCTCTTTCAATGCGATTTAGCTCAGTCCAAGGCCATATATAAACCATCATGATATGCACAGCAGCTGAAATAATGACAGAATTCACAAGACAAACTCTACCAGCCATGGAAAGGCTCTCCCCTTTCCATCTACCGAACTTATTAATAATAGCATCAGTAGCAGCATGAAAGTGAGCAACCCTAGGAGACCCTATAAAGATAGGGACACCTATATAACGAAAAGGATAGGAACCATCCTGCATCCCAAGTTCCGTCCTAACCTGATGCTTAATATAATGTTTGGTGTGCTTACCATAATAAGCCTTCGACTTGTTAGGATTGAACACTTGCCTAGATAACTCACCATAATTGTTCAAAGCATCCCTACCAGCTGTTATAGACCCAATATTTCCTCTACAGATAATAAAAATGTCATCTACATAGAATAGATAAGGAGGGAGAAAATACGATCTCCCAATAGCAACACGATGAAGATGCATGTTATCCACAAAATGCCACAACCAAAGACCAAGGACTTCCTCAGCTAGACAAAAGAGGAGGGGAGATAGGGGGTCCCCCTGTCGAACTCCTCTCCTACAGCCAAAATAACCAAGAGGAGAACCGTTAATAAGTATAGAAATTTTAACAGAGATAAAAATACCCTTAAGCAAAATCATAAACTGATCAGAGAAACCCATACGGCCAAGGCATTCAACAAGAAAGTCCCACCTTAAAGTATTGATCGATGTGAAATTCACCTAAATTTTAAGTGGATTTTTGTGGCTTTAATTCAATAATTAAGTATGATTTTAATGAAATTATTATTAATTGCTTAATTAGTTTGAGGAAGGTATTTTTGTTTATTTTTGCAGAAAAATGGGTGATTTTGATAAAAATGGATTCTACAAGTGAAGAAGAAGATTTGAGAGAAAACGGAGCTCGATTTGGAGTTGAAACGAGCACAAACGGGCCATAGAAAAATTTGTTATAAATACCATTTTTGGTCCCATGAGCTAAATTATCGCACATTGATTACTTACCACAAATTCCTCTCACTCTACCACTACATGAACCCACTTGTCCCACATTGGAAACTCACTCAAATTTCTCTCATCCTTACTACTATAAATACCCTCTTCCATGAAAGCCACCATTGAACAATTCTTTACCCATTTAAATTCCATTAAATTGAATCATTTCCAAGTTTCAATAGTTGAGAGGGCTTTTAAGTAAGACCTCTATAGTTGAGATCCCTCCCCCTTTTGGGGCGAGGGATCCGTAGTTTTAAATATTTTTCTAGATTAGGATTTTATTTGCTTTCCAAGAAGGTGGGCACACCAAGGAAAGGATGAGCTTGGTGGATGTAAAAACTTCATTCGGTGAAATCTAATCCTACTTATTATCTTTTTATTTTCTATGTTTTGGATGTTTAAGTGATGTTTAGATTACAGATTAATTTGTGATATTATTTAAATTGTGATCCCGTCTTTGATTAGTTTCATTTATGGATGCTTAATTGCTTAATCTATATGTATGATTTGTGTGGTTAATTATCTAGTGCATGTGGTTAGAACGAGAGTTCAATTATGTGTCTTATGAATTAATTGAATCATTTCAACATGTGGGTTATGTGGATTAATGTGGGAAGAGTTGGAGATGACCTCTCATGTTTAGAACTACATAAGTGGACACTAGAGAGGTTAGATCGAGAGGTCAATTAATCTAGTGAGGGAACCCATCCTTAGTGAATTCATAGTACCAAGAAAGGGAATATTACCTATGATTTAGTACCTTTTAGGGAACTCGTACGTGTAATTAGTACCTATTGGGAGGTGTTCGCTATGGTATCGATCCTATGTGCTATTTTGGGGTCTTTGTAAGGGCCTACATCCTCTTCATCTCTAGAGAGAGTTTAGGTGGAATTTGTGATCGCTCTTACTATGATAGCTTAAATTGGGAGGCAATTAGATGTGTTACATGATTAATTCATTTGAAGTGCATCATGAAAATTTCCTTTGCATTGAAAATTCTAAAAATATTATAATTATTTTCTTTTCTTGTTTCTATTATCCTCCCTTCTCGATCGTTCCTAACTAATACGAGACTATAACTTGAAGGCCATGAATCCTAAATTCCCCGTGGTTCGATAAATTCTTTAATTGGTCATCCCGACTATTAACGACCAATCAATTGATACTATATTATATGTCTTAGGACGCCTAATACCTCTATCATTATGAGCCACAAAATGATAACCCAAATTGTGCTAATCATTAGACAAGGAAGCAGAAGGTCGAACCTTATGCTCAGCAAGGGCAAGCCAGATGGGTTGATGCTCGTAACAAAATGTTTTGAGAGCCGATAAGGAGCTCCCCACACCATGAATATTCCAAAAGAGGCAATTCATTAAGTACGCCCTGTAGAGCCGTGCTTCGGCAGTTTAGATAGGTCATCTACTTGTCCCCAATCTTGACGGGCTGTATGTTGCATATTCCGAGAATTCCTACTAGTGTTAGGATCAATAAATTCATGATTATCATCAAACGAATCACGAGCATCAAACGGAGTAGGAGGGTGCTGAAGATTGCTGCCATGCTCATCGATTGCACCCCTAATCTGTCCAACATGACGAATAGCATCATCAAGGAATGCCGAGACATCCATACATTCGTCCTGCTGATCTTGAAGAGCATCAAAACGATTTGTAAGCTGCAGTCTGTCGTTTACGATGGGGCTGCTGGTTCATGTTCTTCATCTTCAAGGTAACCTGTTTCAAGTATCTCCTGATCCGTGCGCTGAAGATATGAAGTCCCAATCTGATCATCATGCTGAATATTCTGAACAACCTGATCATGAGCATCAGTCTGAATCTGATTCGTAGGCTGCTGAATATTTCTAACAGGAGTCCACCTCTCCATCGGAATAGGTGGCACATCCTTCCTCTTCTTCCTCAAGTTAGCTGGTGCATCATTCCTCTTCATATTTGCTGCTGGAACATCAGTCTTCGCTGCTGCTTTCTTTCCCTTACGACGCTCCTCATTAGAGTGTCTAATAATATAACACCTTGTATAATAACTTGGCACATTCTCATAAGTTATATGTCGAAAAAGAATGATCTGAAGTGTTTATAGTAATACTAGTTGGTAGCTCTTCCAAAACATCGATTTCAACAAGGACACGTGCAAAATGACCAAGAGAGCCGTCTAATGCTCTAGCATCAACATTCACAGGCTTACCAATCCCTGAGGTAATGGAACGGAGAATAGGGCCGCTTCAAAACTCATATGGAAATTCATAGATACGAATCCACACATTAGCAATTGAAGACTTGATTTTTTAAGGGGTGAAGAAAGGTACCCACTTCTGCAATCTGATCAAACCCGAACAAAGGTCAAAAGACCGCTCTTTCAGAACCTTTTGACGTATGGTAGCATCATGAATATGTATATCGAAATACCCTCTGCCAAGGGGTGCCATGAAGATGTCCTTTATCATCCAAAGCTTCGTCAATTGGCAAGTAAATCCTGATGTAAAAGGGGACGCTGCCCACGAGAATGAATGACCCTACCAATAAAGAAATTGGAGCATAAAGATAAACGATCATGAAGGAGAGAATCATCAACCGTAATCGAAATGGAGTCACCTGAGCACTCCGGTGGCTTCGCAACCGGGCTTGGGAGTCCTTTGCTTAATGCCACATGAACTAAAATGTAAGGGAGAGGCGTCGCCTTTATCAGCCGGCGAAGGCATTAAAGGGAGATCAGAATCTCGTGTGGTAGCATTGGCCATAGTGAAACGAAAGGGATTGATGGAAGAAGTTCTGGGCTGCGTAGGAGGGATCAATCGCCGCTGCTGAACTTGATCCGAGAGAATCGCTGCATCCGAGAGAATCGCTGTAGATTTTGAGCGATCATCAGCATTTTCAATCGGTTCTGTGGATGATCCAGTTGGGTCACAGTAGATTTCAATCGAGGCTCAACATAATCCGATCGAGTCGCTGCAGGCGATGTGGATTTTGCAGAGACCGCTGCACAGAGACGATCAGAAGGATGGGAAGTGATCGGATGAACAACAGGAATTACGATTGATGAAATAAGCACCATGATGAAGGAAATGAGCATCATGATGGAGAAAATATGCATCATGATGATGTTAGTATCGTGATGTAGGATATAAGCATCATGATGATGGAAATATGCATCATGATGAAGGAAATGAGCATATTGATGTAGGAAATGAGCATTACGATGAAGGAAATATGGATCAGGATGAAGGAAATGAGAATAATGATGAAGTAAATGAGCATAAGGAAATAATCATCATGATGATGGAAAAGAGAATCATGAAAAAGAAATATGTATAATGATGTAGGAAATGAGCATCATGATAAAGGAAATATGCATCATTATGACGTAGGAAATGATCATCATGATGAAGGAAATGAGCATAATGATGAAGGATATGAGCATCATGATGCAGGAAATGAGCATCAGGATGAGGGAAAAATGCATCGTCATGTAGGAAATGAGCATTATGATGAAGGAAATAAGTTTCATGGTGAATGATTTATGCATCATGTTGATGGAAATAAGCATCATGATGTAGGAAACGAGCATCATGATGAAGAATTTTTGCATCATGATGATGGAAATGAGCGTCATGATTATTCATCATGATGAAGGAAATGAGCAACATGATTAAGGAAATTAGCATCATGATGTAGGAAAGAGAATTATTATGAATGAAATATACATCATGATGATGGAAATGAGCATCAGGATTACGAAAATGAGCATCATGATGAATGAAATGAGTATCATGATGAAGTAAATATGCATCGTGATGAAGGAAATGAGCATAATGATGTAGGAAATGGGCATCATGACTAAGGGCATCAAGATTAAGGAAATGAGAATAATGATGGAAATGAGAATCATGATGATAGAAATAAGCATCATTATGACGAAAATGAGCACTATGATACAGTAAATAAGCATCATGATGAAGGAAATAAGCATCATGATAGTGAAAATGAGCATAATGATGAAGGAAATTATCATCATGATGATGAAATTGAGCATCATCATGTAGGGAATGAGCATCATGATGTAGATAAGAGCATCATTATAAAGGAAATTTGCATCATGAAGAAAAAATAAGCATCATGATAAAAGAAATAAGAATCATTATGACGGAAATATGCATCGCGTTGTAGGAAATGAGCATGATGATGAAGGAAATATATATCATGATGTCGGAAATTAGCATTATGATGATGGAAAAATGCATCATGATGAAGGACATGAGCACGATAATGTAGGAAATGAGCATTATTATGATTAAACAACATATCATGGTGAAGGAAATGAGCATCATGATGAAGGAAATGACCATAATTATGTGGGAAATTAACTTCATGATGAAGGAAATATGCATCATGATTAAAAAAAATGAGCATAATGATGCATGAAATGAGTATAATGATGAAAAAAATATGCATCATGATGAAGGAAATGAGCGTCATGATGAGGGGAATGATCATCAAGATGACAGAAATGAGTAACATGATGATGGAAATATGCAACATGATGAAGGAAACGAGCATCATGATAAAGGAAATATGCATTATATGGAATGAAGTAAGCATCATGATGAAGGAAATATGCATTATTATGAAAGAAACATGCAACATGATGAAGGAAATGAGGATCATAATGAAGGATATGACCATAATAATGTAGGAAATGATCGTCAAGATGAAGGAAATAAGCATCATGATAAAGAAAATATACATCATGACGAAGGAATGAGCATCATGATAAAGGAAATATGCATCACGATAAACGAAATGAGCATCACGATGAAGGAAATGACCATCATGATGACGGAAATTTGCATCGTGATGTAGGAAATGAGCATCATGATGAAGGAAATGAGCACCATGATGTAGGAAATGAGACTCATGATGAAGGAAACAGACATCATGATGATGGAAATGATCATCATGATGAAGGAAATAAGCATCTTGATGAAAGATTTATGCATCATGATAATGGAAATAAGCATCATGATGTAGGAAATGAGCATCATGATGAAGAAAATATGCATCATGATGAACGAAATGAGCATCACGATGTAGAAATTTAGCATCATGATGAAGGAAATACACATAATGATGAACGAAAATAGCATCTTGATGATGGAAATGAGCATCAAAATGAAGAAAACATGCATCGTGATGAAGGAGATGAGCATATTGATGTAGGAAATGGGCATCATGTTGATGGAAACATGCATCATGATGATGGATATTTGCATCATAATGAATGATTTATGTGTCATGATGAAGGAAATAAGCATCATGGTAAGGGATTAATGCATGATGATGATGAAATAAGCACCATGATGAAGGAAATGAGCATCATGATGAAGAAAATATGCATCATGATGATATTAGTATCGTGATGTAGGAAATAAGCATCATGATGATGGAAATATGCATCATGATGAAGGAAATGAACATATTGATGTAGGAAATGAGCAGTACGATGAGGGAAATGAGCATAATGATAAAATAAATGAGCATAAGGATGAAGGAAATAATCATCATGATGATGGAAATGAGAATCATGAAAAGAAATATGTATAATGATGTAGGAAATTAACATCATGATAAAGGAAATATACATCATTATGAATGAAAAGAGCATAATGATTAAGGGAATGACCATAATGACGTAGGAAATGACCATCATGATGAAGGAAATGAGCATAATGATGAAGGAAATGAGCTTCATGATGTAGGAAATGAGCATCATGATGAGGGAAACATGCATTGTGATGTAGGAAATGAGCATCATGATGAAGGAAATAAGTATCATGGTGAAGGATTTATGCATCACGTTTATGGAAATAAGCATCATGATGTAGGAAATGAGCATCATGATGAAGAATTTTTGCATCATGATGAAGGAAATGAGCATATTTTATGTAGGAAATGAGCATTACGATGAAGGAAATATGCATCAGGATGAAGGAAATGAGCATAATGATGAGGCAAATGAGCATAAGGATGAAGGAAATAATCATCATGATGATGGAAATGAGAATCATGAAAAGAAATATGTATAATGATGTAGGAAATCAGCATCATGATAAAGGAAATATGCATCATTATGAATGAAAAGCGCATAATGATTAAGGGAATGACCATAATGACGTAGGAATGATCATCATGATAAAGGAAATGAGCAAAATGATGAAGGAAATGAGCGTCATGATGTAGGAAATGAGCATCATGATGAGGGAAACATGCATCGTGATGTAGGAAATGAGCATCATGATGAAGGAAATAAGTATCATGGTGAAGGATTTATGCATCATTTTAATGGAAATAAGCATCATGATTTAGGAAATGAGCATCATGATGAAGAATATTTGCATCATGATGATGGAAATGAGCATCATGATGAAGGAAATAAGCATCATAATGAAGAAAATATTCATCATGATGAAGGAAATGAGCAACATGATTAAGGAAATAAGCATCATGATGTAGGAAAGAGAATCATTATGAATGAAATATACATCATGATGATGGAAATGAGCATCAGGATGACAAAAATGAGCATCATGATGAATGAAATGAGTATCATGATGAAGTAAATATGCATCGTGATGAAGGAAATGAGCATAATGATGTTGGAATTGGGCATCATGACGAAGGACATCAAGATTAAGAAAATGAGCATAATGATACAGGAAATAAGCATCATGATGAAGGAAATATGCATCATAATGATGGAAATGAGAATCATGATGATAGAAATAAGCATCATTATGAAGAAAATGAGTACTATGATACAGGAAATAAGCATCATGATGAAGGAAATGAGCATCACCATAGTGAAAATGAGCATAATATGAAGGAAATGATCATCATGATGATGAAATTGAGAATCATCATGTAGGGAATGAGCATCATGATGTAGATAAGAGCATCGTTATAAAGGAAATTTGCATCATGAAGAAGAATAAGCATCATGATGAAGGAAATGAGCATCATGATAAAAGAAATGAGAATCATTATGACGGAAATATGCATCACGTTGTAGGAAATGAGCATGATGATGAAGGAAATATATATCATGATGAACGAAATGAGCATCATGATGTCAGAAATTAGCATTATGATGATGGAAAAATGCATCATGATGATGGACATGAGCACGATAATGTAGGAAATGAGCATTATTATGATGAAACAACGCATCATGGTGAAGGAAATGAGCATCATGATGAAGGAAATGACCATAATTATGTGGGAAATTAACATCATGATGAAGGAAATATGCATCATGATTAAAAAATTAGCATAATGATGCAGGAAATGTGTATAATGATGAAAAAAATATGCATCATGATGAAGGAAATGAGCATCATGATGAGGGGAATGATCATCAAGATGACAGAAATGAGCAACATGATGATGGAAATATGCAGCATGATATAGGAAATGAGCATCATGATAAAGGAAATATGCATTACATGGAATGAAGTAAGCATCATGATGAAGGAAATACGCATTATTATGAAAGAAACATGCAACATGATGAAGGAAATGAGCATCATAAGCATCATGATGTAGGAAATGAGCATCAAGATGAAGAAAATATGCATCATGAATATGGAAATTCGCATCGTGATGATGTCTGATTCGTGATGTGGGAAATAAGCATCAAGATGAAGGAAATATGCATCGTGATGAATGAAATGAGTTTCATGATGTATGAAATAAGTATCTTGATGAAGGAAACATGCATCATGATGTAGGAAAAAAGCATCATGATGAAGGAAATGACCATAATGATGACGAAATTGATCATCATGATAAAGGAAATGAGCATCAAGATGTAGGAAATAAGTATCATGATAACGGAAATATGCATAAAGATGAACTAAATGAGCATCATGATGAAGGATTTATGCATCGTGGTGTTGGAAATTAGTATCATTATAAAGTAAATTTGCATAATGATGAAAGAAATGATCATCATGATTTTGGAAATGAGCATAATAATGAAGGAAATATGCAACATGATGTAGGAAATGAGGATCATGATGAAGGAAATATCCATCATGATGAATAAAATGAGCATCATTATGTTTGAAATGAGCAACATGACGAAGGAAAATGAGCGTCACGATAGTGAAAATGAGCATCATGAAGAAAGAAATGAGCATCATGATGATAAAAATGAGCATAATCTTGTAGGTTATTAGCATCGTGATATTGGTAAAGAGCATCATCATAAAGGAAATATGCATCATGATGAAGAAATAAGAATCATGATGAAGGAAATTAGCATCATGATAAAATAAATGAACATCATTATGAAGGAAATATTCACCATGATGTAGGAAATGAGCATCATGATGAAGGAAATATGTATCATGATGTTGGAAATTAGCATTATGATAGTGGAAACATGCATCATGATGAAGGACATGAGCATAATAATGTAGGAAATGAGCATCATTATGATGGAACTGCGCGTCATGGTGAAGAAAATGAGGATCATGATGAAGGAAATGAACGTAATGATGTAGGAAATTAACATCATGATGAAGGAAATATGCATCATGATGAACGAAATAAGCATAATGATGTAGAAAATGTGTATCATGATTAATAAAATATGTAGTATCATGATTAATAAAATATGTATCATGATGAAGAAATGAGCGTCATGATGAGGGGAATGATCATCAAGATTACGGAAATGAGCAACATGATGAAGGAAATATGCAACATGATGAATGAAATGAGCATCACGATGTAGGAAATTAGCATCATGATGAAGGAAATACACATAATAATGAACGAAAATAGCATCTTGATGATGGAAATGGGCATCAAAATGAAGAAAGCATGCATCGTGATGAAGGAAATAAGCATATTGATGTAGGAAATGGGCATCATGTTGAAGGAAACATGCATCATGATGATGGATATTCGCATCATAATGAAGGATTTCTGTGTCATGATGAGGGAAATAAGCATCATGGTAAGGGATTAATGCATGATGACGATGAAACAAGCACCATGATGAAGTAAATGAGCATCATGATGAAGAAAATATGCATCATGATGATGTTAGTATCGTGATGTAGGAAATAAGCATCATGATGATGGAAATATGGGAAGCAGTATGAGGGACCAGAGATGCCATTGGACAAAACATATGATACATTGGGCAATAATGAGCCAATTCAGCTTGATAGTGACCCAACTCAAGTTGAGTTGGAGTCACGTAGTGATGCAGTTATTCCAGAACTTCCGGATTCGTCTCAAATTCAAGTTGAGAAGGAAATTTCTACGAAAAAGTGGCGAGTGGCTAAGTGGATGAGGGAAGAAAAGCAGAAGGTTGAGGAACCAGAGAGAAATAGTTGGGGATTATGAAAAAAAATAGCATTACGATAGGAAACGATCATCATGATATTGGAAATGAACATAAAGATAAAGGAAATGTGCAACACGATGTAGGAAATGAGCATCATGATGAAGGAAATATACATCATGATGAAGAAAATATGCATCTTGATAATGGAAAAGAGCATAATGATGTAGGAAATGAACATCACGTTGAAGGAAATGATCATCATGATGATGGAAATGAGCATCATGATAAAGGATATGTCTATAATGATGTAGGATATGAGCATAATGATGAAGTAAATATGCATCTTGATGAATGAAATGAGCACAATGATGAACGAAATGACCATAAAGACGTAGGAAATGATCATCATGATGATGGAAGTATACATAATGATCATGGTAATGAGCACCATGATAAAGTAAATGAGCATCATGATGAAGGAAATGAGCATCATGATATAGGAAATGGACATTGAGATGAAGGAAACATGCATCACGATGAAGGAAATGAGCATCATGATATAGGAAATGGGCATTGAGATTAAGGAAACATGCATCACGATATAGGAAATGAGCATCAAGATGAAGGGAATAAGCATCATGATGAAGTATTTTTGCATCATGGTGATGGAAATGAGCATCACGATGAAGGAAATGAGCAACATGATGAAGAAAATAAGCATCATGATGTGGGAAAGAGAATCATTATGAAGGAAATATGCATCATGATGATAGAAATGAGCATTAGGATGATGGAACTGATCATCATAATGAAGGAAATGATTATCATGTTGCAGTATATATGCATCATGATGAAGGTAATGAGCATCATGATAAAGGACATATGCATCTTGATAAAGGAAATGAGCATTATCACTAAGAAAATGAGCATAATGATGAATGATTTATGCATTATAACGATGGAAATGAGAATCATGATAAAATAAATGAGCATCATGATGAAGAAAATGAGAATTATGATATAAGAAATAAGCATATGATAAAGGAAATGAGCATCACGATTGTGAAAATGAGCGTCATAATGAAGTAGATGAGCATCGTGATGACGGAAATGAGCGTCATGATGTAGGGAATGAGAACATGATGTAGATAAATAGCATCATCGTTATGATGAAATGAGGATCACGATAAAGAAATGAGCATCATGATAAAAGAAACGAGCATCATGATCAAGGAAATATGCATCATGATGAACGAAATGAGAATCATGATGTAGGAAATGAGCATCATAATGATGGAAATGACCATAATGATGTACGAAATGAGCATAATAATGAAGGAAATGAACATTATGATGAAGAAAACTTGCATCACGACGAAGGAAAGAGCATCATGATGTAGGAAATGCGTTTCATGATGCAAAAAATATGCATCATGATGAAGGAAATGAGCATCATGATGAAGGAAATGATCATCATGATGATGGAAATGAGCAACATGTTGATGGAAATATGCATCATGATGCAAAAATTAGCATCATGATGAAGGAAAAATGCATCATGAAAAATGAAGTAAGCATTATGATGAAGGAAATGTGCATCATGATGAAGAAAACATGCATCATGATGTAGGAAATGAGCATGACGATAAATGAAATATGCATTATGATGAGAGAAACATGCATCACGATGAAGGAAATGTGCATCATAATGTAGAAAAAAGCATTATAATGAAATGAACATAATGAGCATCATGATTAAGGAAGTGAGCATCTTGATGATGGAAATATGCATCATGATGTACGAAATGAGTATCATGATGAAGGAAGTGAGCATCATGATATAGGAAATGAGCGTCATGGTGAAGGAAATAAGCATCACGATGAATGTAATGAGCATTATGAAATAGGAAATGAGCATCATAATGAAGAAAATATGCATCATGATGAATGAAATTAGCGTCATGATGATTGAAATTTGCATCCTGATGATGAAAACATGCATCATGATTAGGTAAATGAGCATATTGATGTAGGAATTGAGCATCACGATAAAGGTAATATCATCATGATGATGGAAATTAGCATCATGATGAAGGAAATATTTATCATGACGTAGGAAATGAGCAATATAATAAAGGAAATATGCATCATGATGAATGAAATGAGCATCATGATTAAGAAAATGACCATAATGACATAGGAAATGATCATCATGATGAAGGAAATGAGCATCATGATGTAGGAAATGAGCATCATGATGAAGGAAATACGCATCATGATGAAGTATATTAGTATCATGATGATGGAAATGAGCATCATGATGAAGGAAATAAGCATCATCATGAAAGATTTATGGATCATGATAATGGAAATAAGCATCATGATGTAGGAAATGAGCATCATGATGAAGAAAATATGCATCATGAATATGGAAATTAGCATCATTATAAAGTAAATTTGCATAATGATGAAAGAAATGATCATCATGATGTTGGAAATGAGCATAATAATGAAGGAAATATGCAACATGATGTAGAAAATGAGGATCATGATGAAGGAAATATCCATCATGATGAATGAAATTAGCATCATTATGTTTGAAATGAGCATCATGATGAAGGAAAATGAGCATCATGAAGAAAGAAATGAGCATCATGATGATGAAAATGAGCATAATCTTGTAGGGAATTAGCATCATGATATTGTTAAAGAGTATCATCATAAAGGAAATATGTATCATGATGAAGAAATAAGAATCATGATGAAGGAAATTAGCATCATGATAAAAGAAATTAACATCATTATAAAGGAAATATGCACCATGATGTAGGAAATGAGCATCATGATGAAGGAAATATGTATCATGATGAACGAAATGAGCATCATGATGGAGGAAAATAGAATTATGATAATGGATACATGTATGAAGGACATGAGCATAATAATGTAGGAAATGAGCATCATTATGATGGAACTACGCATCATGGTGAAGGAAATGAGTATCATGATGATGGAAATGAACGTAATGATGTAGGAAATTAACATCATGATGAAGGAAATATGCATCATGATGAACGAAATGAGCATAATGATGTAGGAAATTTGTATCATGATTAATAAAATAGGAATCATGATGAAGGAAATGAGCATCATGATGAGGGGAATGATCATCAAGAAGACGGAAATGAGCAACATGATGATGGAAATATGCATCATGATGTAGGAAATGAGCATAATAAGGAATGAAGTAAGCATCATGATGAAGGAAATACACATTATGATGAAAGGAACATGAAACATGATGAAGGTAGTTAGCATCATAATTTAGGAAAAAAAGCATTATGATGAAGAAAATACGCATAATGCTGAAGGAAATGAGCATCATGATGAAGGAAATAATCATCATGATGTTGGAAATAAGCGAAATGATTAAGGAAATATGCACCATGATGTAGGAAATGAGCATCATGATGAAAAAAATATGGATCATGACGAAGGAAATGAGCATCACTATGTAGGAAATTAGCATCATGATGAAGGAAATACACATAAGGATGAACAAAAATAGCATCTTATATGATGGAAATGTGAATCATAATGAAGAAAACATGCATCGTGATGAAGGAAATGAGCATATTGATGTAGGAAATGGGCATCATGTTGAAGGAAACATGCATCATGATGATGGATATTCGCATCATAATGAAGGATATATGTGTCATGATGAAGGAAATAAGCATCATGGTAAGGGATTAATGCATGAAGACGATGAAATGAGCACCATGATGAAGGAAATGAGCATCATGATGAAGAAAATATGCATCATGATGATGTTAGTCTCGTGATGTGGAAATAAGTATCATGATGATGGAAATATGCATCATGATAAAGGAAATGAGCATATTGATGTAGGAAATGAGCATTACGATGAAGAAAATATGCATTAGGATGAAGGAAATGAGCATAATGATGAAGTAAATGAGCATAAGGATGAAGGAAATAATCATCATGATGATGGAAATGAGAATTATGAAGAAAGAAATATGTATAATGATGTAGGAAATGAGCATCATGTTAAAGGAAATATGTATCATTATGAATGAAAAGAGCATAATGATTAAGGGAATGACCATAATGACGTTGGAAATGATCATCATGATGAAGGAAATGAGCATAATGATGAAGGAAATTAGCATCATGATGAGGGAAACATGCATCGTGATGTAGGAAATGAGCATCATGATGAAAGAAATGAGCATCATGATGAAGAAAATATGCATCATGAATATGGAAATTCGCATCGTGATGATGTCTTATTCATGATGTGGGAAATAAGCATCAAGATGAAGGAAATATGCATCGTGATGAATGAAATGAGTTTCATGATGTAGGAAATAAGCATATTGATGAAGGAAACATGCATCATGATGTATAAAAAAGCATCATAATGAAGAAAATGACCATAATGACGTCGAAATTGATCATCATGATTAAGGAAATGAGCATCGAGATGTAGGAATTGACTATCATGGTAATGAAAATATGCATGAAGATGAACTAAATGAGCATCATGATGAAGGATTTATGCATCGGGGTGATGGAAATTAGTATCATTATATAGAAAATTTGGATAATGATGAAAGAAATGATCATCATGATGTTGGAAATGAGCATAATAATAAAGGAAATATGCAACACGATGTAGGAAATGAGCATTATGGTGAAGGAAATATCCATCAATATGAATGAAATGAGCATTATTATGTTTGAAATGAGAATCGTGATGAAGGAAATGAGCATCACGATAGTGAAAATGAGCATCATGATGAGAATCATCATGTAGGGAATGAGCATCATGATATTGGTAAAGAGCATCACGATGTAGAAATAAGAATCATGATGAAAGAAATTAGCATGATGATAAAAGAAATGAGCATCATTATGAAGGAAATATGCACCATGATGTAGGAAATGAGCATCATGATGAAGGAAATATGTATCATGATGTTGGAAATTAGCATTATAATAGTGGAACCATGCATCATGATGAAGGACATGAGCATAATAATGTAGGAAATGGGCATCATCATGATGGAACTACACGTCATGGTGAAGAAAATGAGCATCATGATGAAGGAAATGAACATAATGATGTAGAAAATTAACATCATGATGAAGGAAATATGCATCATGATGAACGAAATAAGCATAATGATGTAGGAAATATGTATCATGATTAATAAAATATGAATCATGATGATGGAAATGAGCATCATGATGAGGGGAATGATCATCAAGAAGACGGAAAAGAGCAACATGATGATGGAAATATGCATCATGATGTAGGAAATGAGCATAATGATAAAGGAAATATGCATAATATAGAATGAAGTAAGCATCATGATGAAGGAAATACACAATATGATGAAACAAACATGAAACACGATGAAGGTAGTGAGCATCAAAATTTAAGAAAAAAGCATTATGATGAAGGAAATGAGCATCATGATGTTGAAAATTAGCATCATGATGAAGGAAATACACATAATGATGAACGAAAATAGCATCTTGATGATGGAAATGAGCATCAAAATGAAGAAAACATGCATCGTGATGAAGGAAATGAGCATATTGATGTAGGAAATGGGCATCATGTTGAAGGAAACATGCATCATGGTAAGGGATTAATGCATGATGATGGATATTCTCATCATAATGAAGGATTTCTGTGTCATGATGAAGGAAATAAGCATCATGGTAAGGGATTAATGCATGATGATGATGAAATAAGCACCATGATGAAGGAAATGAGCATCATGATGAAGAAAATATGCATCATGATGATGTTAGTATCGTGATGTAGGATATAAGCATCATGATGATGGAAATATGCATCATGATGAAGGAAATGAGCATATTGATGTAGGAAATGAGCATTACGATGAAGGAAATATGGATCAGGATGAAGGAAATGAGAATAATGATGAAGTAAATGAGCATAAGGAAATAATCATCATGATGATGGAAAAGAGAATCATGAAAAAGAAATATGTATAATGATGTAGGAAATGAGCATCATGATGAAGGAAATGAGCATAATGATGAAGGATATGAGCATCATGATGCAGGAAATGAGCATCAGGATGAGGGAAACATGCATCGTCATGTAGGAAATGAGCATTATGATGAAGGAAATAAGTTTCATGGTGAATGATTTATGCATCATGTTGATGGAAATAAGCATCATGATGTAGGAAATGAGCATCATGATGAAGAATTTTTGCATCATGATGATGGAAATGAGCGTCATGATTATTCATCATGATGAAGGAAATGAGCAACATGATTAAGGAAATAAGCATCATGATGTAGGAAAGAGAATTATTATGAATGAAATATACATCATGATGATGGAAATGAGCATCAGGATTACGAAAATGAGCATCATGATGAATGAAATGAGTATCATGATGAAGTAAATATGCATCGTGATGAAGGAAATGAGCATAATGATGTAGGAAATGGGCATGATGACTAAGGGCATCAAGATTAAGGAAATGAGCATAATGATGGAAATGAGAATCATGATGATAGAAATAAGCATCATTATGAAGAAAATGAGCACTATGATACAGTAAATAAGCATCATGATGAAGGAAATAAGCATCATGATAGTGAAAATGAGCATAATGATGAAGGAAATGATCATCATGATGATGAAATTGAGCATCATCATGTAGGGAATGAGCATCATGATGTAGATAAGAGCATCGTTATAAAGGAAATTTGCATCATGAAGAAGAAATAAGCATCATGATAAAAGAAATAAGAATCATTATGACGGAAATATGCATCGCGTTGTAGGAAATAAGCATGATGATGAAGGAAATATATATCATGATGTCGGAAATTAGCATTATGATGATGGAAAAATGCATCATGATGAAGGACATGAGCATGATAATGTAGGAAATGAGCATTATTATGATTAAACAACGCATCATGGTGAAGGAAATGAGCATCATGATGAAGGAAATGACCATAATTATGTGGGAAATTAACTTCATGATGAAGGAAATATGCATCATGATTAAAAAAATGAGCATAATGATGCATGAAATGAGTATAATGAAGAAAAAAATATGCATCATGATGAAGGAAATGAGCATCATGATGAGGGGAATGATCATCAAGATGACAGAAATGAGTAACATGATAATGGAAATATGCAACATGATGAAGGAAATGAGCATCATGATAAAGGAAATATGCATTATATGGAATGAAGTAAGCATCATGATGAAGGAAATACGCATTATTATGAAAGAAACATGCAACATGATGAAGGAAATGAGGATCATAATGAAGGATATGACCATAATAATGTAGGAAAGGATCGTCAAGATGAAGGAAATAAGCATCATGATAAAGAAAATATGCATCATGACAAAGGAATGAGCATCATGATAAAGGAAATATGCATCACGATAAACGAAATGATCATCACGATGAAGGAAATGACCATCATGATGACGGAAATTTGCATCGTGATGTAGGAAATGAGCATCATGATGAAGGAAAATATGTATCATGATGAAGGAAATGAGCATCATGATGTAGGAAATAAGACTCATGATGAAGGAAACAGACATCATGATGATGGAAATGATCATCATGATGAAGGAAATAAGCATCATGATGAACGATTTATGTATCATGATAATGGAAATAAGCATCATGATGTAGGAAATGAGCATCATGATGAAGGAAATGAGCATCATGATGAGGGGAATGATCATCAAGAAGACGGAAATGAGCAACATGATGATGGAAATATGCATCATGATGTAGGAAATGAGCATCATGATAAAGGAAATATGCATAATAAGGAATGATGTAAGCATCATGATGAAGGAAATACACATTATGATGAAAGGAACATGAAACATGATGAAGGTAGTTAGCATCATAATTTAGGAAAAAAGCATTATGATGAAGGAAATACGCATAATGCTGAAGGAAATGAGCATCATGATGAGGGAAATGATCATCATGATGTTGGAAATAAGCGTAATGATGAAGGAAATATGCACCATGATGTAGGAAATGAGCATCATGATGAAGGAAATATGGATCATGATGAACGAAATGAGCATCACGATGTAGGAAATTAGCATCATGATGAAAGAAATACACATAAGGATGAACGAAAATAGCATCTTGATGATGGAAATGTGCATCATAATGAAGAAAACAAGCATTGTGATGAAGGAAATGAGCATGTTGATGTAGGAAATGGGCATCATGTTGAAGGAAACATGCATCATGATGATTGATATTCGCATCATGATGAAGGATTTCTGTATCATGATGAAGGAAATAAGTATCATGGTAAGGGATTAAATGATGATGATGATGAAAATAAGCACCATGATGAAGAAATTGAGAATCATGATGAAGAAAATATGCATCATGATGATGTTAGTCTCGTGATGTGGAAATAAGTATCATGTTGATGAAAATATGCATCATGATGAAGGAAATGAGCATATTGATGTAGGAAATGAACATTACGATGAAGGAAATATGCATCAGGATGGAGGAAATGAGCATAATGATGAAGTAAATGAGCAAAAGGATAAAGGAAATAATCATCATGATGACGGAAATGAGAATCAAGAAGAAAGAAATATGTATAATGATGTAGGAAATGAGCATCATGTTAAAGGAAATATGTATCATTATGAATGAAAAGAGCATAATGTTTAAGGGAATGACCATAATGACGTTGGAAATGATCATAATGATGAAGGAAATGAGCCTAATGATGAAGGAAATGAGCATCATGATGTAGGAAATGAGCATCATGATGAGGGAAACATGCATCATGATGTAGGAAATGAGCATCATGATTAAGGAAATAAGTATCATTATGTAGGATTTATGCATCATGATGATGGAAATAAGCATCACGATGTAGGAAATGAGCATCATGATTAAGAATTTTTGCATCATGATGATACAAATGAGCATCATTAAGAAGAAAATAAGCATTATGATACAGGAAATAAGCATCATGATGAAGAAAATAAGCATCATGATGAAGGAAATGAGCATCACGATAGTGAAAATGAGCATAATGATGAAGGAAATGATCTTCATGATGATGAAATTGAGCATCATGATGTAGATAAGTGCATCGTTATAAAGGAAATTTGCATCATGATGAAGAAGTAAGCATCGTGATGAAGGAAATGAGCATCATGATAAAAGAAATGAGAATCATTATGACAGAAATATGCATCACGATGTAGGAAATGAGCATCATGATGAAGGAAATATGTATCATGATGAACGAAATGAGCATCATGAAGTCAGAAATTTGCATTATGATGATGAAAAAATGCATCATTATGAAGGACATGAGCATGATAATGTAGGAAATAAGCATTATTATGATGGAACAACGCATCTTGGTGAAGGAAATGAGCATCATGATGAAGGAAATGACCATAATTATGTAGGAAATTAACATCATAATGAAGGAAATACACATCATGATTAAATAAATGAGCATAATAATGCATGAAATGCGTATAATGATGAAAAAATATGCTTCATGATGAAGTAAATGAGCATCATGATGAGGGGAATGATCATCAAGATGACAGAAATGAGCAACATGATAAAGGAAATATGCATTATATGGAATGAAGTAAGCATCATGATGAAGGAAATACGCATTATTATGAAAGAAACATGCAACATGATGATGGAAATGAGCATCATAATGTAGGAAAAAAGCATTATGAAGAAGGAAATACGCATAATGTTGAAGGAAATGAGCATCATAATGAAGGATATGACCATAATGATGTAGGAAATGATTGTCAAGATGAATGAAATAAGCATCATGATAAAGGAAATATGCATCATGCCGAAGGAATGAGCATCGTGATAAAGAAAATATGCATCTCGATGAACGAAATGAGCATCATGATGAAGGAAATGACCATCATGATGATGAAAATATGCATCGTGATGTAGGAAATTAGCACATGATGAAGGAAAATATGCATCATGATGAAGGAAATGAGCATCATGATGTAGGAAATGAGACTCATGATGAAGGAAACAAGCATCATGATGATGGAAATGATCATCATGATGAAGGAAACAAGCATCATGATGAAAGATTTATGCTTCATGATAATGGAAATAAGCATCATGATGTAGGAAATGAGCATCATGATGAAGAAAATATGCATCATGAATATGGAAATTCGCATAGTGATCATGTCTGATTCGTGGTGTAGGAAATAAGCATCAAGATGAAGGAAATATGCATCGTGATGAATGAAATGAGTTTCATGATGTAGGAAATAAGCATCTTGATAAAGGAAACATGCATCATGATGCAGGAAAAAAGCGGCATGATGAAGGTAATGACCATAATGACGTTGAAATTGATCATCATGATAAAGGAAATTAGAATCAAGATGTAGGAAATGAGTATCATTATTACGGAAATATGCATAAAGATGAACTAAATGAGCATCATCACGAAGGATTTATGCATCGTGGTGATGGAAATTAGTATCATTATAAAGTAAATTTGCATAATGATGAAAGAAATGATCATCATGATGTTGGAAATGATCATAAAAATGAAGGAAATATGCAACATGATGTAGGAAATGAGGATCATGATTAAGGAAATATCCATCATGATGAATGAAATGAGCATCATTATGTTTGAAATGAGCATCATGATGAAGGAAATGAGCATCACGATAGTGTAAATGAGCATCATGATGACAGAAATGAGCATCATCTTGTAGGGAATTATCATCATGATATTGGTAAAGAGCATCATCATAAAGGAAATATGCATCATGATGAATAAATAAGAATCATGATGAAGGAAATTAGCATCATGATAAAAGAAATGAGCATCATTGTCACGCCCCGACCCCAGACAGAACGCGGCAACCGCCACGTTAATCATAAATTTTGCGGAATGGGTGCACTCCACTCCACAAAGTTTATAGAAAACGTAAGGCTTGCTATCAAGTACCTGTAGAACTGAACAACTGATAACAACGGGTACAACCCGAGGACATCATCTCATAAAGTATCAACAAGGATTTACAAAGGTACAAAATACAACAATGTAACTTAGTTTGAAGAAAATATACATGAACAATATAGCATCGCGAAGGTACAAAAAGAACAAGGGGGTCACCAAATATAAACTATACAATCTCGCCAATGAATCCGTCAATATACATAAAAGAGAAAGTACCCAAAACACTGATTGGATGACGAGCAAACGATAGGCAAACCTCAACCAAAACGATATCAACAGCCTGAAAAGGAAAGAATGATGGGGGTGAGCAAAACCACTAGCTCAGTGAGGTGATAAGCCGGTCACCCCGACCCTTATACGAAGCATGTATTCCCACTCGCGGTTCATAACATAAAATCTAACATTTCATCCCACAATAACTATTTCTCACTCAGTATACATATTAATGAAAATAAAAACCTTAGTGCGTATTTACGAATTACGAATAACACAATTAGTTCAAACAACACGTTATCACATAAAAGACGCGTGTGTAGTCAATATCCTCCTCGAACTGAGCTCTCCGTCGAGAGACAGTCCAAGCCCGTCACCGTTACTCTAGATAAAATGCACATTAATATTCTTTCTCAACACGCCAAGTGCTAAAGTTCACAATTCAATATCGACGTGAATACTTGAAATGATCAAACATATAAACATATATGACATGCATGTCCCACACCGGTGACGTTGACTGAGCCTATAATAGACTGATCCATCTAACGATCACCCTCCAGAGTATCAGTATTTAGCAAATGGACAGGTGCCCCGTTAGATCTAACTCACCCAGGTTTGCCAAGCCACGGGCAACTTGGTTGTCACTCTAACTCACCCGAACCGCGACAATTCGGGCTACTTAATCAATGTCGCTCCAACTCACCCGAACCGTGACCAATTCGGGCTACTTAACCTTGGTACCAGACATACATATGGATATGCATCATAAGATGAATAACGACTCAAGTTAGAGTCTTAATTGGCACACAAGAATAACCAGAAATCAATTCTCAAATAATTCACAATAAAAGCTATCAGATATCGAGCCGGCAAGGCTCTTCAACATAAGTTAAAATCAATAATACTCATAAAATGGCTAACAGGACTCTAACCAGAGCAATCGATCCAATCAGGCTCTTTACCACATAACACAATACCAAATAATTTTCTTATCAATTAACTAAAACTAAAATAAATGTACATTTATCGAGGGTCCACACTTTCCACAAGAGAAGGCGTTCCCAAATTATCAACTCACAAGGAAGTGATTAACTCTCTCCGGAATCTGAAGTCGGTCCCTTGCCCTTCGTCGATGGTTCTGTTGGCACTCGATCGTTTGGTTAACGTGACCCGTTAGGGTTCCATGTATTTCTAACAAGCAGCGGAAGCACGTAAACATGAAACGCATTACCTTTCACCAAGGGTTGATGTAGAGGTTGAATTCTCGCTGGCAGTCTGCGCAGTTCCACGAGAATAGCCATAAGTTCCTCTTCTGATGTCGGAATTAAGTGATCTTTGTGCTCAGACGATCCTCTCTTCGACGGCTTTCCATCAGTATATAATACATCAAAATCGAAGAACTGTACAATTTTATATGAATTTTGGAACATGACGAACTGCAGCAGCAAACGACCTTCCGGTCTTCTGCTGTATGTCCCAAGTCCGATCTCGACGTCGTGTGGGCGACGATCTACGAGACCTACTCAATCTGCTGTTCACTCTCTCTCTCGTATGTTAGGCGCAGAGTTAGGTTTAGAACAAACTGAGGTGACTTATATACATGGCCTACAGCAGGGACCAGGAGGAGAAATTGGGTTGGGCCTCCATTGGGCTTAAGTATCCAAGCTTAGCCCAAAACTTATACTTAAGTCCAATAATAATAATATATTCCACTAAAATATTATTACTGCACTACCGTACCAATCCCAAAATTACGTTTTGGGCTCCTTCTTATTATGAGCCCGTTAGTCTCCCCATGTTTAAGATATACAATGTCCATTAATTAATTTAAGTTACTGACAACCCAATTAATTAATATCTCATCCAAGAGTAGTACCACTCAACCTCATTATCATGCCGGAATAAATTCCACCTGCAGGGTTTACATGATAATCCTTATGAGCTCCTCAAGGGGACATCATCAACCTATGATGTACAAAATGAGCATCATGATGTAGGAAATTAGCATTACGATGATGGAAACATGTATCATGATGAAGGAAATGAACATAATAGTGTAGTAAATGAGCATCATTAATGGTGAAAATACGCATCATGATGAAGGAAATGAGCATTGACGATGGAAATGATCATAATGATGTAGGAAATTATCATCATGATGAAGGAAATATGCATCATGGTGAAGGAAATGAGCATCAAGATGTAGGAAATGAGTATCATGATGAAGAAAGTATGTGTAATGATGAAGAAAATGAGCATCATGGTGAGGGAAATGATCATCAAGATGATGGAAATGAACATCATGATGATAGAAATATGCATTATGATGTAGGAAATGAACATTATGATGATGGAAATGTGCATAATGATGAATGAAGTATGCATTCTGATGAAGGAATTGTGCATCATGATGTAGAAAACATGCATCATGATGTAGAAAATGAGCATCATGATGAAGGAAATATGCATTATGATGATAGAAACGTGCATCATGCTGAAGGAAATGAGCATCATAATGTAGGAAGTGAGCATCATGATGAAGAAATACGTAATATGATGTAAGAAATTAGCATCATAATGAAGGAAATGACCATAATGATTTAGGAAATGAGCATCATGATGAAGGAAATGTGCTTCACAACGAAGGAAATGAGCATCATGTTAAAGGAAATATGCATCATGATGAAGGAAATGAGCATCATGAATATGGAAATATGCATCGTGATGTAGGAAATAGCATCATGATTAAGGAAATGAGCATCATGATGATGGAAATATGCATCGTGATGTATGAAATGAGAATCATGATGAAGGAAAATATGCATCATAATGAAGGAAATGAGCATCATGATGTATGCAATGAGCATCATGATGAAGGAAATATGCATCATGCTGAATGAAATGAGTTTCACGATGTAGGAAATGAGCATCACAAATAAGGAAACATGCATCATGATGTGGGAAATGAGCATCATGATGAAGGAAATTTGCATCATGATAAATTAAATGAGCTTTGAGATGAAGGAAATGACCATAATGACGTTGGAATCAATCATCATGATGAAGGAAATGAGGATCATGATGTAGAAAATGAGTATCATGATAAAGGAAATACGCATAATAATATACGAAATGAGCATCATGATGAAGTATTTGTGCATCATGATGATGGAAATGAGCATCGTTATAAAGAAAGTTAGTATCATGATGAAGGAACTCATCATCATGATGATGGAAATAAGCATAATGAATAAGAAAATATGCAGCATGATATAGGAAATGAGCATCATGATGAAGGAAATGAGCATCATGATAAAAGAAATGAGAATCTTGATAAAGGAAATATTTTTCATGATATAGAAAATGAGCATCATGATAAGGGAAATATGTATCATGATAAATGAAATGAGCAACATGATGTAGGATATTAGCATTATGAAGTTGGAAACATGCATCATGTTGAAGGAAATGAGCATCATTATGATGGAACTACGCATCATGGTGAAGGAAATGAGCATCATTATGATGAAAGAAATTAGCGTCGTGATCAAGAAAATTAGCATCATGATGATGAAAATATGTATCGTGATGTAAAAAATGAGCATCATGATGATGGGAAATATGCATCATGATAAAGGAAATGAGCATCATTGCGTAGGAAATGAGCATCATGATGAAGTAAACAAGCATCATGATTATAGAAATGAGTATCATGATGAAGGAAATATGCATTATAATGGAAGAAACGTGCATCATGATGAAGGAAATGAGCATCATAATATAGGAAGTAAATATCATGATGAAGGAAATACGTAATATGATGAAAGAAATTAGCATCATATTGAAGGAAATGAGTGTAATGATGTAGGAAATGATCATCAAGATGAGCATCATGATGAAGGAAATGTGCATCACGATGAAGGAAATGAGCATCGAGATAAATGAAATATGCATCATGATAAAGGAAATGAGCATCATGAATATGAAAATATGCATTGTTATGTAGGAAATAGCATCATGATGAAGGAAATGAGCATCATGATGATGGATATATGCATCGTAATGTAGGAAATGAGCATCATGATGAAGGAAAATATGCATCATGATGAAGGAAATGAGCATAATGATGTAGGAAATGAGCATCATGATGACGGAAATATGTATCATGATGAATGAAATGAGTTTCACGATATAGGAAATGAGCATCACAAAGAAGGAAACATGCATCATGATGTAGGTAATGAGCATCCTGATGAAGGAAATACGCATCATGATGAATTAAATGAGCAATGAGAAGACGGATTTGACCATAATAACGTCGGAATCAATCATCATGATGAACGAAATGAGCATCATGATGTAGAAAATGAGTATCGTGATGTAGAAAAGGAAACAAGCATCATGATGATAGAAATGAGCATTATGATAAAGGAAATAAGCATCTTGATGAAGGATTTATGCATTATGATGATGGAAATAGTCATCATGATGCCAATGAGCATCTTGATGTAGGAAATGAGCATCATGATATAGGAAATGAGCATAATGATGAAGGAAATATGTATCATGACGAATGAAATGAGCATCATGATGAAGGAAATGACCAAAATGATGTTGGAATTAACCATCACGATGAAGGATTTAATATATCGTGATGATGGAAATGAGTATCATTATAATGAAAATTTGCATAATGATGAAAGAAATGAGCATCATGATGCTGGAAATGAGCATAATGATGAAAGAAATTTGCAGCATGATGTAGGGAATGAGCATCATGATGAATAAAATATACATCATGATGAATAAAATGACCACAATGACGCAGGAAATGATCATAATGATGAAGGAAATATACATCACAATGAAGAAAATGAGCATCATGATGAAGGAATCGAGCATCATGATGAAGAAAATATGCATCATGACGAATGAAATAAGCATTATCATGAAGGAAATGAGCATCATGATAAAGGAAATATGCATCATAATGAATGAAATGAGCATCATGATGAAGGAAATGACCATAATGACGTCGGAATTAATCATCATGATGATGGAAATGAGCATCATGATGTAGGAAATGAGCATCATGGTAAACAAAATATGCATATTGATGAACAAAATGACGATCATGATGAAGGATTTATGCATCATGATGAGTGAAATGAGCATCATTATGATAAAAATTTGCATCATGATGAAGTAAATGATCATCATGATGTTGGAAATGAGCATAATGATGAAGGAAATGTACAGCATATGTAGGAAATGAGCATCATTATTAAGGAAATATGCATCATTTTGAATGAAATGTGCATCATGATGCAGGAAATGATCCACATGATTATGGAAATGAGCATCATGATGAAGGAAATATAAAAAATGATTTAAGATATGAGCATTATGATGAAGGAAATATGCATCAAGATGAATGAAATGAGCATCACGATTAAGAAATGACCACAATAACGTAGGAAATGATCAACTTGATGATGGAAATATATATCATGATGAAGGAAATGATAATCATTATGATGGAAATATTCATCGTGACGTAAGAAATGTGCATCATAATGAAGAAAAATATGCATCACGACAAAGAAAATGAGCATCATGATGTAGGAAATGAGCATCACAATGAATGAAATGGGCATCATGATAAAAGAGATGACCATAATGACATAGGAAATGATCATCATGATGAAGGAAATATACATCATGATATAGGAAATGAGCATCATTATGAAGGAAATACGCATCATGGTTAAGGAAATGAGCATCATCATATAGGAAATGAGCATCATGATGAAGGAAATATGCATCATGATGAATGAAATGAGAATCATGATGAAGAAAATGACCATAATGACTTTGGAATTAATAATCATGATAAAGGAAATGAGCATCATGATGTTGGAAATGAGTATCATGATAAAGGAAATACACATATTGATGAACGAAATAAGCATCATTATGAAGGATTTATGCATCATGATGATTGAAATGAGGGTCATTATGATGAAAATTTGTATCATGATGAAGGAAATTATCATCATGATGTTTGAAATGAGCAACATGATGAAGGAAGTACGCATCATGATAATAGAAATTAGCATCATGATGAAGGAAATATGCATCATTATGAATGAAATGAGCATCATGATGAAGGAAGTACGCATCATAGTGACGTATATTAACATCATGATGAAGAAGACATGAAGGAAATGAGCATAATGATATGGGAATTGAGCATTACGATGAAGGAAATAATCATCATGATGAAGGAAATATATATAATGATTTCATAAATGAGCATCATGATGATGGAAATATTCATCAAGATGAACGAAATGAGCATCATTATGAAGAAATGACCATAATGACATAGGAAATGATTATCTAGATGAAGGAAATATGCATCATGATGAAGAAAATGAGCATCATGATGAAGGAAATGGGCATAATGATGAAGGAAATATGAATCATGATGAAGGAAATGAGCATCATGATGTAGGAAATGAACATCATGATGAAGGATTTATGCATCAGGATGAAGGAAATAAGCATCATGATGATGGAAATGAGCATCATGATAAAGGAAATAAGTATCATGATGAAGGAAATGAGCAACATGAAGAAGTAAATAAGCATCATGACTTAGGAAAGAGAATCATGAATAACGAAATTTGCGTCATTATGATAGAAATGATCATCAGGATGCAAGAAATGACCAAAATGACTTTGGAATTAATCATCATGCTGAAGAAAATGAGCATCATGATAGAGGAAATACGCATAACGATGAACGAAATGAGCACCATGATAAAGGATTTATGCATCATGATGACGGAAATAAGCATCATGATGAAGGAAATGAGTATCATGATAATGAAATATGCATCATGATGAAGGAAATGAGAATCATGATGATGTAAATAAGCATCATGACGAAGGATATATGCATCTTGATGAATGATATGAGCATCATGATGATGGATTTACGCATCATGATGATAGAAATGAGAATCATAATGAAAGAAATGAGAATCATGATGAAGAATATGAGCTTCATGATATATGTAAATAGATAATATTAAAAACGAGAGCCAAATGTGTACAATGAAGATCTGAAAAGATGCATTACAAATGGGAGCAGGCGAGGGATCTTGGCTGAAAAAATCCTATGGATTAGCTGACCACGTCCCGGACGGCCTCGGTAAAAACCACTATATGGAAAAACCCAGTGGGAAAAACCCATATAGAGGAAAAGAGCACCTTTCAAAGGATGTCATAATACTCACCATCTACCCTAGATCTGAAGGAGGTCTTGAAGCCCAAATCAAGCCACTGAAGCATACAACCACTCCCAATATTCTAGCCACTTCTGAAAAAGGGATCTAAAATCTTGCCATCTAGCCCATAACTAGGCAAACACATCCATATTTCATAACAAAAGATAGAAGCACGAACAATTTTATCAACCAATTCCCCATCCTCCGTAGTAGAGTAACCATCAGCCATAAAATTGTTAAGAATAGTCCAAATCAACCAAACATAGGTAACAATCATATATCTCCATAAGGATATGATCTGTGAGCTCCCCTAAATAGTGATAGAGTGCAAAAAGAGTACTAGAAATCCATTAGTACGTGGCACCCTATCCCGCAAATGAAACCCATCCAATATATGCTAAGGACAACTGAAGAAACCGGACAGGTAACAAAAAGATTATCCATAGATTCAGAATCACATCTACACAAATAACACCTGGAAGGACCATGAAAACCCCTCTCCAAAAACACATCCCAAAGAGTAAGAATACTCCTTATAGCTTTCCAAATAATCAAGGAACACCTAGGAGGTATAAAAGAACCCCATATCCATGAGCCCCAACTCACAGCAGGATACGAAGTTCTCAAGTGAGCATAGGCCAACTTAGAAGTGACTTTACCATGAGAAGAATGATTCCAACACCTCTGATCCAATTGATTTTGGGAAACCCTGATCCTGATTATAGCAAGGAATATATGAGGAAAAGCATGAGCAAAATCTTCAGTAAAGTACCATTTCCCATTATAGTAGTAGTAAGATATCTTTTGATCAAAACAATGTCTAATATCAATAGGGATATTAACCTGATCAGCAATAGGAATGCCCAACCAATTATCTAACCAAAATCTAATAGAGGAATCATGAACAATAATCCAAGTGTCATTCTGCTGCAAACTACGAATGTGAGGAAGACATCCTTTTCTCAAAGAGGATGGAACACGATACTGGAAAGCAATACCTTGTCTAAACCATCTATGTCGAAAGATATACAAAGGTGTGTCTTCACATAAAATATCCCAAGAAAGCTTCATCAGATATGCCTCATTAGCAATTCTGAAAGAGCAAATACCTAACCCACCTTCCTCCAAAGGGGAACAAACCTGCTTCTAATTCAAACAAAAATAGCTACGCTAGGATGGGTTCTCAGTCCACTTGAAATTCCTAACTGCTCTTTCAATGCGATTTAGCTCAGTCCAAGGCCATATATAAACCATCATGATATGCACAGCAGCTGAAATAATGACAGAATTCACAAGACAAACTCTACCAGCCATGGAAAGGCTCTCCCCTTTCCATCTACCGAACTTATTAATAATAGCATCAGTAGCAGCATGAAAGTGAGCAACCCTAGGAGACCCTATAAAGATAGGGACACCTATATAACGAAAAGGATAGGAACCATCCTGCATCCCAAGTTCCGTCCTAACCTGATGCTTAATATAATGTTTGGTGTGCTTACCATAATAAGCCTTCGACTTGTTAGGATTGAACACTTGCCTAGATAACTCACCATAATTGTTCAAAGCATCCCTACCAGCTGTTATAGACCCAATATTTCCTCTACAGAGAATAAAAATGTCATCTACATAGAATAGATAAGGAGGGAGAAAATACGATCTCCCAATAGCAACACGATGAAGATGCATGTTATCCACAAAATGCCACAACCAAAGACCAAGGACTTCCTCAGCTAGACAAAAGAGGAGGGGAGATAGGGGGTCCCCCTGTCGAACTCCTCTCCTACAGCCAAAATAACCAAGAGGAGAACCGTTAATAAGTATAGAAATTTTAACAGAGATAAAAATACCCTTAAGCAAAATCATAAACTGATCAGAGAAACCCATACGGCCAAGGCATTCAACAAGAAAGTCCCACCTTAAAGTATTGATCGATGTGAAATTCACCTAAATTTTAAGTGGATTTTTGTGGCTTTAATTCAATAATTAAGTATGATTTTAATGAAATTATTATTAATTGCTTAATTAGTTTGTGGAAGGTATTTTTGTTTATTTTTGCAGAAAAATGGGTGATTTTGATAAAAATGGATTCTACAAGTGAAGAAGAAGATTTGGGAGAAAACGGAGCTCGATTTGGAGTTGAAACGAGCACAAACGGGCCATAGAAAAATTTGTTATAAATACCATTTTTGGTCCCATGAGCTAAATTATCGCACATTGATTACTTACCACAAATTCCTCTCACTCTACCACTACATGAACCCACTTGTCCCACATTGGAAACTCACTCAAATTTCTCTCATCCTTACTACTATAAATACCCTCTTCCATGAAAGCCACCATTGAACAATTCTTTACCCATTTAAATTCCATTAAATTGAATCATTTCCAAGTTTCAATAGTTGAGAGGGCTTTTAAGTAAGACCTCTATAGTTGAGATCCCTCCCCCTTTTGGGGCGAGGGATCCGTAGTTTTAAATATTTTTCTAGATTAGGATTTTATTTGCTTTCCAAGAAGGTGGGCACACCAAGGAAAGGATGAGCTTGGTGGATGTAAAAACTTCATTCGGTGAAATCTAATCCTACTTATTATCTTTTTATTTTCTATGTTTTGGATGTTTAAGTGATGTTTAGATTACAGATTAATTTGTGATATTATTTAAATTGTGATCCCGTCTTTGATTAGTTTCATTTATGGATGCTTAATTGCTTAATCTATATGTATGATTTGTGTGGTTAATTATCTAGTGCATGTGGTTAGAACGAGAGTTCAATTATGTGTCTTATGAATTAATTGAATCATTTCAACATGTGGGTTATGTGGATTAATGTGGGAAGAGTTGGAGATGACCTCTCATGTTTAGAACTACATAAGTGGACACTAGAGAGGTTAGATCGAGAGGTCAATTAATCTAGTGAGGGAACCCATCCTTAGTGAATTCATAGTACCAAGAAAGGGAATATTACCTATGATTTAGTACCTTTTAGGGAACTCGTACGTGTAATTAGTACCTATTGGGAGGTGTTCGCTATGGTATCGATCCTATGTGCTATTTTGGGGTCTTTGTAAGGGCCTACATCCTCTTCATCTCTAGAGAGAGTTTAGGTGGAATTTGTGATCGCTCTTACTATGATAGCTTAAATTGGGAGGCAATTAGATGTGTTACATGATTAATTCATTTGAAGTGCATCATGAAAATTTCCTTTGCATTGAAAATTCTAAAAATATTATAATTATTTTCTTTTCTTGTTTCTATTATCCTCCCTTCTCGATCGTTCCTAACTAATACGAGACTATAACTTGAAGGCCATGAATCCTAAATTCCCCGTGGTTCGATAAATTCTTTAATTGGTCATCCCGACTATTAACGACCAATCAATTGATACTATATTATATGTCTTAGGACGCCTAATACCTCTATCATTATGAGCCACAAAATGATAACCCAAATTGTGCTAATCATTAGACAAGGAAGCAGAAGGTCGAACCTTATGCTCAGCAAGGGCAAGCCAGATGGGTTGATGCTCGTAACAAAATGTTTTGAGAGCCGATAAGGAGCTCCCCACACCATGAATATTCCAAAAGAGGCAATTCATTAAGTACGCCCTGTAGAGCCGTGCTTCGGCAGTTTAGATAGGTCATCTACTTGTCCCCAATCTTGACGGGCTGTATGTTGCATATTCCGAGAATTCCTACTAGTGTTAGGATCAATAAATTCATGATTATCATCAAACGAATCACGAGCATCAAACGGAGTAGGAGGGTGCTGAAGATTGCTGCCATGCTCATCGATTGCACCCCTAATCTGTCCAACATGACGAATAGCATCATCAAGGAATGCCGAGACATCCATACATTCGTCCTGCTGATCTTGAAGAGCATCAAAACGATTTGTAAGCTGCAGTCTGTCGTTTACGATGGGGCTGCTGGTTCATGTTCTTCATCTTCAAGGTAACCTGTTTCAAGTATCTCCTGATCCGTGCGCTGAAGATATGAAGTCCCAATCTGATCATCATGCTGAATATTCTGAACAACCTGATCATGAGCATCAGTCTGAATCTGATTCGTAGGCTGCTGAATATTTCTAACAGGAGTCCACCTCTCCATCGGAATAGGTGGCACATCCTTCCTCTTCTTCCTCAAGTTAGCTGGTGCATCATTCCTCTTCATATTTGCTGCTGGAACATCAGTCTTCGCTGCTGCTTTCTTTCCCTTACGACGCTCCTCATTAGAGTGTCTAATAATATAACACCTTGTATAATAACTTGGCACATTCTCATAAGTTATATGTCGAAAAAGAATGATCTGAAGTGTTTATAGTAATACTAGTTGGTAGCTCTTCCAAAACATCGATTTCAACAAGGACACGTGCAAAATGACCAAGAGAGCCGTCTAATGCTCTAGCATCAACATTCACAGGCTTACCAATCCCTGAGGTAATGGAACGGAGAATAGGGCCGCTTCAAAACTCATATGGAAATTCATAGATACGAATCCACACATTAGCAATTGAAGACTTGATTTTTTAAGGGGTGAAGAAAGGTACCCACTTCTGCAATCTGATCAAACCCGAACAAAGGTCAAAAGACCGCTCTTTCAGAACCTTTTGACGTATGGTAGCATCATGAATATGTATATCGAAATACCCTCTGCCAAGGGGTGCCATGAAGATGTCCTTTATCATCCAAAGCTTCGTCAATTGGCAAGTAAATCCTGATGTAAAAGGGGACGCTGCCCACGAGAATGAATGACCCTACCAATAAAGAAATTGGAGCATAAAGATAAACGATCATGAAGGAGAGAATCATCAACCGTAATCGAAATGGAGTCACCTGAGCACTCCGGTGGCTTCGCAACCGGGCTTGGGAGTCCTTTGCTTAATGCCACATGAACGAAAACGTAAGGGAGAGGCGTCGTCTTTATCAGCCGGCGAAGGCATTAAAGGGAGATCAGAATCTCGTGTGGTAGCATTGGCCATAGTGAAACGAAAGGGATTGATGGAAGAAGTTCTGGGCTGCGTAGGAGGGATCAATCGCCGCTGCTGAACTTGATCCGAGAGAATCGCTGCATCCGAGAGAATCGCTGTAGATTTTGAGCGATCATCAGCATTTTCCAATCAGTTCTGTGGATGATCCAGTTGGGTCACAGTAGATTTCAATCGAGGCTCAACATAATCCGATCGAGTCGCTGCAGGCGATGTGGATTTTGCAGAGACCGCTGCACAGAGACGATCAGAAGGATGGGAAGTGATCGGATGAACAACAGGAATTACGATTGTGAAAATGAGCATCATGATGAAGGAAATGAGCATCATGATAATTTAAATGAGCATCACGATGTAGATAAAGAGCATCGTTATAAGGGAAATATGAATCATGATGAAGAAATGAGTATCATGATGAAGAAAACATGCATAATAATGAAGGAAATGAGCATCATGATATAGGGAATGAGCATCATGATGAAGGAAAAATGCACTATGATGTAGGAAATGAGTATCTTGATGAAGGAATTATGCATCATGATGAACCAAATCAGCATCATGATGTAGGAAATTAGCACTAGGATGATGGAAACTTGCATTATGATGAAGGAAATTAGCATAATAATGTAGGAAATGAGCATTATTATGATGGAAATACGCATCATGATGAAGGAAATGAGCAACGATGAAGGAAATGACCATAATGATGTAGAAATTTGTGAAAGAAGGATTGTTGAATCTTTCTTCTAAAGTCGAATTACCCAAATGCAAACATTATCTTGCAGGCAAATTTACTAGAAAACTTTTTTTGTAAAGCTATTATGTCTTCCATTAGAAGTAATCCATTCTGATATATATGGTACTGTAAATGTGAGAGCACGACATGAAGCTCACTGTTTCATTATGTTCATTGATAATTATTCAGTCTATTTGATATCTCATAAGTCTGAAGCATTGGATTGTTTTAGACGATACTTGAGTAAAGTTGAAGACGTGAATATCTATCATAACAATTCAAGAAATTTTGTATGAAAAGGGCATAATCCGACAAACGTCTATCTTGGAAAAGTTCTAGGAATCATGTGCCCAAAAGGCATTATGATATTGAAGGAGAAGCCTTCTTTGTTTTACCAGAAAATGGAGATGTTTCTCCTGTTGATAAAGAAGAGCCCAGAAATGTCAAAGAAGCTCTGACTTGTCCGGCAAAGGAGAAATAGATGAAAGTGATAAAAGAGGAGAAGGAGTCTATGAAGTCAAATCAAGTATGGGAACTTATAGATCTTCCGAAGGGACGAAAGGCAATTGGAAATAAATGGATTCTCAAAATCAAAAGAAAGGCTGATGGCTCAATAAAAAGGTATAAAGCTCGTCTGGTGGAAAAATGTTATACTCAACAAGAGGGTATTGACTATGAAGAAACTTTTTCACATGTGGTGAGGTTTGTCTCGATTCGTCTAATGTTGGCTATTGTGGCTAGTGTGGATTTAGAGTTACATTAAATGGATGTTAAGACCGGATTTCTCAATGGAGAACTAGGAGAAGAAATTTACATACAACAGCCTGTAGGATTTATTCTTCGAGGTCAAGAGGATAAAGTTTGTAGATTGAAAAAGTCGATCTACGGACTCAAACGATCCTCTAGACAATGGTATTTGAGATTTCACACTATGATCATCTTATATAACTTCGTTATGATAAATAAAGACCATTGTATTTACATTAAACTGTCCAATGGATGTTTTTTGATTCTATCCTTGTATGTGGATGACATACAACTAGCGGGTAATAGCTGAAATCATAAAAAGATGGTTGCCTTCGAATTTCGAAATGAAAGATATGGGTGAAGCAGAGTACATATTGGTGTGAAGATCCATAGGGATCGTTCAAAAAAATTATTGAGTTTGTCTCAAGATACTTACATCAAGAAACTTTTAGAAAGGTTCAAAATGGAGGATCCATAGGGGTCGTTCAAAGAAATTATTGAGTTTGTCTCAAGAGACTTACATCAAGAAACTTTTAGAAAGGTTCAAAATGGACACTTGCAAACATATGGATACTCTCATTGTGAAAGGCGAATAATTGAGTAAGCAAATGTGTCCCAAGACTCAAGATTAGAAAGAATGAAATGGTCAGAGTACCATATGCCAATGTGATTGATTGCAAGTATTCTCTCTGTTATCATGGGAATAACAGTACACTGAATGGATATACAAAGGTTGACTGGAGTGGTGATTTAGATAAACATAAATCAACTCCCGGTTATGTCTTCTTGCTCAACAATGGAGCAATCTCATAGTGTAGCAAGTAACAGACTTGCATAGCACTGTGCACTATGGAAACATAGTTTGTGGCATGTGCGTCTGCAGTTCAAGAGGCTATTTGGTTGAGAAGATTCATGAAATATTTGGAAGTCTCAAACACTCCAGTGGGAGCTGTTTTAATTAATTGTGATAATTAGGCGATTATTGCTTATACAAAAGACCCCAAATATCATGGAAAGACCAAACATATTGACACTAAGTTCGATTTTGTTAGAGATATTGTAGACAAGAAGAAAGTGATTCTTAGTTACATTTCCACTCTTTGATGTTAGTAGATCTTTTTACGAAACCAATTCCCAAAAATGTAAGCATAGAACATATAAAGGGATTGGGTTTGCAAAGGATTTAAAATGATGTATTGAATATGTATATGTATGTTAATGGAATAGTTAATGGCTTAACTATACATATATGTTTTATAAATTATATATGATGGTTCATATATAATAGTATGTCGGCAAGTTATGATTGCTCTCTCATACAAGCAATCACCTTTGGCTTAGTAGGAGTGCAGAGATGAGATTACAATGATTAATGTAATCAAGATAGATTTCGCCATGAATCGAATCTAACTTGTTGTAAAGCTAAATCGACGGAGATCTTGTACGTTGGAGGGAGGATATCCGAGTTAAGTGTATTGGACACACTTGAACTTTGATTTATACGATGTCTAAATTAAATGAAATACGACATACGCTTTCTTATAAGGAAATTAAAGACATTGTGACATGTGTTTTTGGAAAACGACATGTGCTAAGTTGACCCAAACAGGATTGAGAAAATTATCCCTATTTTTTCAAAAGTACGAGTCCTTATCTATTGGTTACCCTTATGATTTTCTACTATATTCTAAGTCTTCACTTTGGTGTTGCTACTTTAGCATGTTACCAAAAGAGCTTTGGTTAATAACGATGGTGGGGTACATGTCTAGGAAAACAGCTACAGTGGAAGACTGTAGATACTTAGTGAGATGGAAAGAACGTCTTAATTTAATATATACTATTGTGATTCATTGACTAGTCAATCAAGCAGGGTCTTGATTATGAATACATAGTTTTTGCAAAAGGGTTGAATATGCTCTTACAAAATTAAGGGATTGAGAAGAGATATGTCAACTTATGTTAAATATTCAAGAGTTCTGGGGTATAGCGAGCTTATTGAGTTTCATTGATAAACTGGTTTAGTTTCTATATATATCTAACAAGTGTATAGCGATTAAAACTCATATCTCGTGGGTCAAAAGAAAATATGTGAGAGAATATGATTCATAAAGAAAATGAGTCAGATGACTTTTTGACTTCATATGTGAGTAGGACATGTAAATTATAATTAATATTAATTAATTATATTCCACATATGAAAGTGGATAAGAGAGAGAGAGAAAGGTAGTTATGAAGCGGTAGTTCTTAACTCCCATCTTTTGGGAATATATAATACTGCGCCATGTAGTTTTCAAAGACGCTAAACATTGAGACACGTTGTAGCATTACAGAACGCAGAAGCAGAACACAAAATGTTGAGAAGCGTGGTTTCTCTCTCTTGGGGTTTTTTCTCTCCTTATTCACATGAAAATTCAGTTTACATATTCTCCATACTAATACCATATTGTGAAAACATATCTTTCAGCCCCATGTTGAACAATTGATCCAGAGATCACAGTTTAACATTAGTACCAATCGGTTCATACATTTTTCTTTCACTGCAACTTAACCCTACGGAGAAAAGTAAGTTTTCTCACTAGGCATGATTAGGGTTAGTGCTTTTGTGAACGTGAGTTTTTCCAACATTCCTCAGTGAGTACAAAGATATAATCCTCAACAGTTAAAATAATGTCCATGTTTTGTTTACACTCAACATAAATAGTGCCCGTAAGTTTATGTTCTTTAAGTATAACAGAAAGTGAGTTGAGTGTCATTTGAAAATCCTAAGAATCATAAATAAATAAACAGATCAAACGCTTCAAATTTACCAATTTATATTGATTCCCTCAAAAATAATATAAAATAAAATTCACCAACATCTCAAGCACTGTGAATCTGCATGCCACGATAGTGTGGACGTATACAAACCCGAACATTTACAAGAGAAGATTTTACCCATTAATTTCAATTGTCAACCTAACTTTATGACAAAATAATTAATAGTCGACTTCACTTTAGCCATGCAAATAACAGCAGTGACTCCGATGGGGAGGATACTTATTATTTACTCCTAAGTGTACACCATTATTTGATCCTAAGTCCGCGGCCCAAGCTTGTGTCCCTTACAGATAGAAAAGTACACATGCACTCGGATAACTTCCTACAATCATCATAAAGAAGTTCGTACCAGTGATCCGTGAATAAACTCATCCGATTGGGAGGAAGGTCTATGCTAACACGCAAGTTTATTCACATCACTTACGAACCAATAATGGAGACCGCAGGAAATAATTACCAATCTCCTCTCTCACTCGGTTATTTAAACACCGAGGGTTTTTAACATGCATATAGTATTTAATAATAAAATATACTCCACGTCCTAGCATGCTTCTATTTTAAGTAATTTTAAAAAAAATAAATCACATAGAACATGCTCACATATATAACAATAATCGTCAAATAAAATAATTAATGCAGTTATATATCACGAAATAAACACGGAAATTGTTAAATCATGAAAACGAGCCCGACTGGCCTATAGGCTACAACTACACAATTTGTCCAGGCTTTAGCACGAATAAAACCCGTCAACATTGCCCAAGAATTCGCATGCCTCACGACACCATTCTACCATCCGTGCCATCAACGCACACTGTCGCTTGGAGCATTGCCCTGGCACGACTTGTCCCGGCCATCTTCAGGCCAGTCGTGCCAGCAACACTCGCCTCTCGTGCACGCCAACATCATGAGATCATGCCGCTGCTGTTGGTGGTTCTCCCAGCCATGTATTGCTCTCCCAGCGTGAATCATGCCGACAACATCATCAGGTCATCCCACTGACTGGGCTGTCAATGGCACATGTTACCCGCTGGAACTGTTCAAATTCCAGCGGACCCAATCGGCCAGAGAAGAGACCCGATCAGGTCACCATGGAGACCCGATCGACTAGAGGATAGACCCACCTGGAACTTCCTTCTGATGCACTCGGAATGCCAGTGCTGAACATCAGAAGCCTCCCATCAGCCATCATCAGGTACGCCATTGCAGAATTACCTCAGACCTGATCGGGTATACTAAGACCCGATCGACAGAAGCTTCAGATTCAACCGAAACCACCATGGACTCACTCGGAAGTGGCTGAGACCCACTCAAAACCTATCGTAGACTCGCCCAGAAGCTGCCGTCGACTCACCCAGAAGCTTCATTCGACTAGCCTGGGAATGTCGCTGTACATGTCCGACGCCGCTCACAACCTGCAGTCGATCTCCACGGTGGGTTGTAACCGGTCGACGTCGTGCAGCCAATGGTCACCATCCACACCAGGGCTGGCCGTCGCTGGCCATGGATATTCAGCCATCAGTCCTACCTCTGAGCCCCAACAACCTCCTGTTGTCGTGTCTCTGTCCGTCGCTCGCAACTGTGGTCATCGTTCACTTGCCCACGACAGCAATCCAGCAGTGCCAACATCTGCCGTGGGCTTGGCAGTAGCAAACAGGACCATCAGCGCTTTCAGCCCACCAGCCACCATGCGTCGCCAATCACACATAGGGTTTCGCGGGTGTTGCTTACACCGTGTAGCCATCAAACAACAAACAAGGATACGCATCGCACAAGAAATTGAACACGTAGGGTTTCACCGATCATACTTTCACATATATCAAACCCTAACCCTAATTCTCATGCTATTCCACACGATAATTAAATCACGTATAGCAGATAAACCCCAGTCTAATGTGTCACACTTTACCACAAAACTGAAGCTCTGATGCCAATTATTAGCGTTCGATCATTTCGTTAGGGTGAACTATTAGGGTTCCATGCAAACTTAAATAGCAGAAGCAATTATTTTCAAATTTCGCATTAACTTTCACCAAGGTATGTTGTTGAAAAATAGTTGCAGAGAACCTCTTGATCTTCTGTTGTATTCCCAAGTCCAATCCTGACGTCGTATAGGCGACGATCTTCAGGATCTTCTCAATCTGCTCCTAACCCTCTATTCACGTCAAAATAGGCGCAGGTATTAGGGTTCCAAGAAGCTGAGATGACTTATATATAGGTTACAGCAGGGACCAGGAGGAGAAATTACAGTTGGGCCTCCATTGAGCTTAAGTATCCAATTTTAGCCCAAAACTTATACTTAAGTCCAATAATAATAATATAGTCCACTGAAATATATTACTGCACTACCGTTCTAATCCCATAATTATGTTATGGGCTCCTTTTTATTATAAGCCCCACAGTCTCCCCATGTTTAAGATATACAATGCCCATTAATTAATTAAGTTACTGACAACTCAAATTAATTAATATCTCATCCAAGAGTAGTAACACTCAACCTCATTATCATGCCGGAATTAATCCACTTGCAAGATTTACATGATAATCTTTATGAGCTCCTCATGGGGATATCATAAACCTAAATAGGACACGAATTCCTTTTATAATCAACAGCACACTATAGAGACAGTACTACTTCTCAACTCACTGAGTTTGTTGATTTAATACATGTAAATCTCACCCATTGATGAATCAAATAAATACACACTGCCTTACGTGTCAATGTTATTGTAAAGCGATTAAAAGTACAAACATCCATAATAACTTAGATCAAGTTCTCCTAAATAGACAGTACAAGTCGAACGATCTCAAGCGGTACTGGTCAATACACACAAAGTGCACTAATGTGATTCTATAGTTAAGACAAACTAATACTAAAATAGATAATATTAAAAATGAGAACCAGTAGTGTACAATGAAGACCGAAAAGACGTATTACAAGTGGGAGCAAGCAAGGGATCCTGCTACCCAACAGACTTGAGAACAGGAAAGGGATCCTGTTACCCGACTAAACAGACCCACCTTAACAAAAGGTCTAAACATGTACAGCCGAATACATGGCTGTAAAAATCCTATGGATGAGCTGACCACCCCCTGTACGGCCTCGGTAAAAACCTCTATATGAAAAAACCCAATGGAAAAAACATATATAGAGGAAAAGAGCACCTTCCAAAGGATGTCATAATACTCACCATCTACCGTAGACCTAAAGAAGGTCTTGAAGCGCAAAACAAGCCACTGGAGCATACAAACACTCCTAATGTTCCTGCCACTTCTGAAAAAGGGATCCAAAATCATGCTATCTAGCCCACGACTAGGGAAAACAAGCCACGACAATGTCGCCTCCAGAGAGCAAACCCCTTCACATCTCATCGTCTAGCAAGAGATCATCGAAAATGGTAGTGAGTGAAATTCATATCCTCCAACAGATGCCTCTGAAGAATATTAGGAGTTATAAGATGCCAGACAAAGGGCCCAATAACATCTGAGGTAGCATTAGCTGCAGCATTCCCTTCTCTATAAGTGTGAGTGACTCTGAACTGCATCAAAGAAACCACATCCTTAACAGACCTCCACTGCTGAAGAAATTTCGAAGGAATATCTGGATTATCAGAAGAAAGAGCATGGACCACATATGTAGAGTCTGTCTCTAACCATATAGAACGCCATCCTCTATCACAAGGCAACTCAATGGCCAAAAGAGCGGTGTGAAGCTCAGCCTCAAAAGCAAACCCATGATCAAACCCACAAGTGAAACTTCCCAAATGGTCACCATTTCCATTTCTATAAACTCCAGCCCCTGCAATGGTACCAAGCGCGCCATCAGCATGGCCATCAGTGTTCACCTTAACCCACCCATGGGTAGGAGGCACCCATCTAACAGGAATAATATTAGGGGCTTTCTTTGGATTTCCTCGAACTCCAAAATAATGCAGAGTGTTAAGGTCATCAACTAAATTGTACACTAGCCCAACAGCAAAATTATTAATCTCACGAGCCATGGCCATAATCGAGGCAGTAATGTTAGAAGCACGAGCAATCTTATCAACCAACTCCCCATTCTCCGTAGTAGAGTAACCATCAGCCATAAAATTGTTACGAACAGTCCGAATCAACCAAACATAGGTAACCATCATATATCTCCATAAGGATATGATCTGTGAGCTCCCCTAAATAGTGGTAGAATGCAAAAAAAGTACTAGAAATCCATTAGTGCGTGGCACCCTATACCCAAAATAAAACCCATCCAAAATATGCTGAAGGACAACTGAATATTACGGACAGGTAATAAAAAGATGATCCATAGATTCAGAATCACATCTACACAAATAACACCTGGAAGGGCCATGAAAACCCCTCTCCAAAAATATATCCTAAAGAGTATGTATACCCCTCATAGCTTTCCAAATAATCATGGAACGCCTAGGAGGTATAAAAGAACCCCATATCCATGAGCCCCAACTCACAGTAGGATACGAAGTTCTCAAATGAGCGTAAGCCAACTTAGAAGTGACTTTTCCACGAGAAGAATGATTCCAACACCTCTGATCTGATTCATTTGGGAAACCCTGATACTGATGATAGCAAGGAATATATGAGAAAAAGCATGAGCAAAATCTTCAGTGAAGTGTCATTTCCCATTATAGTAGTAGTCAGATATCTTCTGATCAAAACAGTGTCTAATATCAACAGGAATATTAACCTGATCAGCAATAGGAATGCCCAACCATCTATGTCAAATGTGAGGAAGACATCCTCTTCTCAAAGAGGATGAAATACGATACTGGAGAGCAATGCCTTGTCGAAACCATCTATGTCGAAATATATACAAAGGTGTGTCTTCACACAAAATATCCTAAGAAAGCTTCATCAGATACGCCTCATTAGCAATTATTAGAGAACGGATACCTAACCCACCTTCCTCTAAAGGGGAACAAACCTGCTTCCAATTCAAACAAAAATAGCTACGCTGGGATGGGTTCCCAGTCCACATGAAATTCCTAACAGTTCTTTCAATGCGATTCAACTCAGTCCTAGGCCATCTATAAACCATCATGATATGCACAGCAGCCGAAATAAAGACAGAATTCACAAGACAAACTCTACCAACCATGAAAAGACTCTCCCCTAGTTCCGACCTAACCTAGCGCTTAATATAGTGTTTGGTGCGCTTACCATAATAAGCATTTGACTTTTTAGGATTGAACACTTGCCCAGATAACTCTCCATAATTGTTCAAAGCATCACTAATAGCTGTTATAGACCTAATATCAATTATACAGAAAATAAGAATGTCATCTGCATAGAAGAGATAAGGAGGGAGAAAACAAGATCTCCCAATAGCAACACGATGAAGACACCTGTTATCCACAAAATACCACAACAAAGCCCAAGGACTTCCTCAGCTAGATAAAAGAGGAGGGGAGATAGGGGGTCCCCCTGTAGAACTCCTCTCCCACAGCCAAAATAACCATTAGGAGAACCATTAATAAGCACAAAGATTTTAGCAGAGGCAAATATACCACTAAGCAATATCAGAAACTTATCAGAGAAACCCATATGGCCAAGGCATTCAACAAGAAAATCCCACCTTAAAGTATCAAAAGCTTTCTTGATGTCAATCTTAAAATCAGTACTACCCAAAGTAGAAACATCCAGACTATTAAAAGACTCAAATGCAGTGGCAATACAATGATGTATACTAAGACCAGGCACAAACCCATATTGATGCACACCAAGATGATTTTTAAGGATCGGGCCCAAATGCGTAGCAAGAATTTTAGTGAGCACTTTAAAGAAATAGTTACACATATTAATAGGCCGATAATCCTCCACACGATTAGCACCCTCATGCTTAGCTATCAAGGTAACAAAATTAACATTAACCCCATCAGGAATAAAACTAGTGTTAAAAAAATACCTGACAGCAATGCATAAATCTTCATGAATAATATGCCAAACAGCCTGAAAGAATGAATCACCAAAACCATCAAGACCTGGAGAACTATCTGGAGAAAGATCAAAAACCGCAGCTCTAATTTCCACATCATCAGGATCAAGAGTCAGAGCATCATTTATTATATTAAAACAAAAAAATAAATAAAAGTTACATTATTGAAATTGAAAAAGATGCATGAAAAAAGCCAAACAGACGGCTGAAGAGGGTACCAAACAAATGGCCCTTAATAAAAGTATCCCAAATTAAGTAAGCATGAAGAAAGCCAAACTGACGGCTTAATAGGGTACCAAAACAGATGGCCCTTATCCTAGAGAAAGTAGATCATTTTTCTTTTTCTTATTACCATGCTTCGACGGCTGTTTTGGATCCTCAACATCTTCCCACTTTTGAAGGGCAGTATAGTGCATATTACGAGAGTCTCTAGAAGAGTTGGGATCCACAAAATCGTAATTGTCTTCAACCTGAACCAAACTGAAATCCCCCTGCCAGGACGGGCTGCCATCGGGGTGTATGAGTTCGCTTGGTGCTGACCCTCAAACTCAGGCCGCCCATCAGTTTGCTGCTCCACACGTCGAAGTGTATCATCATCCGGCATTTGAAGGGCCCCAAACCAATTACCTAGCTGAATATTATCCCAAATAATATGCTCAGTTCAGACCTGAATATGATCAACAATATGTTCATTCTCTATCGGCATTGTGTGCTAATCAGCCTTCTTATTATTCATCTAATTCATCATCTGACGAATGTCCCCCTCATTATCTCCATCAAGAACCATAAAACTATTAGTCGATTGAGTGACCACACTGTCTTTAACATGTCTGATCTGAGTAGCCCCGAGATCAATATCAATATAGGTAACATCATGCTCCATATTTAGATATAAATCCTCGTCCTCCCTATCCACATGCCCAGTGCCTTCATTACGAACATCATTACCCACATTATCCACTGTAGCAGCATTTTTATCAAATCCCACAACTTTATGTTTAACAGGAGCCCAAAGAGGTTTAGGATTCCCCTTGGGATGTAGTTGACCCACCTTCTTGTTTTTGCGACACTCCTCAACTCCATGACCCAAAGTAGAACATGTAGTACAAAATTTAGGTAGATTTTTATAACCATTATAAGTATCAAAAGAAAAATCCTCTCATGCATTAATAGTAATATGTGTAGGGAGCTTCTCCTGAACATCAACCTCAACTTGCACCCTAGCAAAATGTCCCATCGAGCCATTAAGAGCTCTTTGATCAACATGAATAAGCTTTCCAACACCCTGAGCAATTGCACGTATGATCTGGTCACTCCAAAATTCATAAGGTAGTTCATAGATTCGTATCCAAACTTGCGTAACAGAGGACTTTATGCAATATGGATTGAAAAAGGTGTCCATCTTTGTAATCGAATAAAAACTGGCCTCAAATCATAACTTCCTTCATCCAAAACCCGATCTCGGACTCCATTGTCATTAATCATAATATTATGATAACCCCGGCCAAGAGGGATCACAAGCAAGTCATCAACAACCCAAAGACTATTTAAACGATGAATAAGCTCATGTAACAACATAGGTTTCTCTCCTCTGGAATACATGATTCTACCAATAATGAACTTTGAACACAATGGAAACTGAAATAGTATCACCTGAACGTTCTGGCGGCCTCACCACCGGAGATGGAACCCCTTCACATAGAGCCACCCGGAACGAGCAAATTGGAGTTGCCATGCCCGTTAGAGGGCGATGAACTAGTAGCAGCAGTTTCCTCAACAGTCTGCTTTCCTTCAAGTCGAGCGTGAAAAGAAGAAATAGACGGAGCCATGTTTGGAATTGTGGGCTGAACATGCCTGATCGGCATCCATGTGTTAGATTGCTATTGTACAGAATTCTGAGAAGGTCGATTCAGCAACGGCTCAGCAGGAAAAGATCCGTCTTGAACCGAATTCATGTAAGGAGCAGAAACACCAGACAACATCTCTGAAATTTTAGGAATTCTGTGAGTCAGCAAATCTTCTTGATCAGAATCACGATCAGCGCGCTGTTCAGGTAGCATCTCCAAGATTTTCGGAATTGCAGAAATGTTGCGATCTGTGAATTTCATCAATGTGGCAAGGGCCGATCTAGGCGATGCCGTGGCAGTAAGGTCTTGCAGAAGGGATCGTACAAGTACATCATCATGTTCGCTGATCCCAGAACTAGAGGGAGAGAAAGATTCCATTGCAGGCAAATTCGGTGAGGGAGATCGTGTACAGCGTTCAGAAATCTTCATTCGGTCATCACGATCAGTCATGGGCTGGTGAGAGGAAACCAAGGCAGATCAAATCAAAAAAAGAAGCCAAGGATGATCCTTTGTTAGTTGGAAATATGTAGCGACAATATTCGATGGAAGATCCGAATCACTAGGAATAGTGATCTGAGATGACGGCGGCGGCGTTGATGAGAGAAGGGAGAGAAAAATTTTTAAAGAGAGAAAGCATATTTTAGAACATGTTTTCAATGTATCAAAGAGTCAGAGCAGCATTATCATCCACAGATACAAACTGATGAATGAAGCCCATCAAACCCCAATCCGGAACATCAGTAGGTGTACTGAAAAGGTCTCTGTAATTGTCCACAATGTGCTGAGAAATAGCAGAGATATCGTGAGAGACTTCATCCCCAACCATCATAGTACTAATGTGTGTTCTAGTCTTCTTGACTCTATGAGCTCTTTGAAAAAAAGTCGTGTTACGATCACCATCGTTCAACCAGCTGCTTCTATTCTTTTGAGAATAAAAGATTTGCTTCTGTTTGAGTTTCTCTTCCAAAAAGATATGAGCATCTACCTCCTCACAAAATAAATCATCAGAATCCGCATACTGATCAATACGTTTTTGAATATCCTGCAAGTTATTCATTGCTGCCTCGACCCCACTCAGAATGTCACCAAAAGACTCTTTATTCCACACCTTTATCTCAAGTTTAAGTCTCTTAAACTTCCAACAAAAGTAAGAGATGGGATTAGGAGCAACCATCCATTTTCCCCACAAAGTAGCAACCAGAACAAAAAAACCCATATCAGAAAGCCACATTCTCTGAAATCTAAAAGGAAGATGGACATGCCCAACAATGCTATCGAAGGACAACAGGATAGGATTGTGATCTAAACTGTGTCTATAAAGCACCAACAGATCAATTTTATCCCAAATATCAATCACACCATCAGAAACAAGTGCACGATCAATTCTAGAAGTACGAAGAGAATGATTCACAGATCATCTAAACCAAGTATATTTAGAGCCCCCTATCTCTAAATCATGCAAACCACTTTCCCCCAGGAATTCCCTAAAATCAGCAGAACCCAAACTCAAATAACTAGAGGGGGTGTTTCTTTCATGATCCCCCAACGTACAATTAAAATCTCTAAAAATAATCATATTCGGACTGATGAAAGATATGATGTCAAACCACAAATTTCTACAATCCAAATATGTACTAGCAGCACGAACCAATCCCAATCGGTAAAGAGCATGATTAAATATGAAATCATAATAATAATCTGCTCAAACATGAAAATAATCACAATATTCGAAACAAGATGATCATGACAAAAGATACAAATATTCGGACGCCTGTTGACTCCATCATTATGAGCCAAATATTCAAGACAAACTAATACCAAATCACACTATAACCATCCCGATAGATAGTCCTTATCGATCTCGGTTGTGAGTATCTATTTATACATTATAAGGAAACTTATAATATGATCATCTGCATGTTGTAGCACAAAATATTATCTATAGTATAAAGTAAATGAACTTTTGCACAATCATATAAATAAATTATAATATGCAAAACATTTGATCATATGGTTCTCATTTCAAATAAATTGTTAAAACATTATTTCATATAAAAGACATACTTTTAGTATACAATCTAACAGGTATGACAAAGCACTACAAGATAGAAATGTGGTATCTTAGCAAGTTGCAATAATTTCTGAAATAGAATCTATGAATTCTAAATTAGATATTGGTGCCTGTAGAATTGCGAAATGGTGTGAAAGCCATTGAAAGTGGCTCTACGAAATAAAAGAGGATAGGACGGTAAGGTGATACTTTGAAATAAGGCTTGTGAGTAAAGGTACATTCAGAAAGAAGGGTGAGTTCGAGTATGAGGAAACTTTTTTTGCCGGTAGCTAAGTTTAAATCAATCCGGATTATTTTATTTTGTTGCTGCTCATATTAAATTATGAGGTATAGCAAATAGATGTCAAGACAGCTTTCCTGATTGAAAGTTTTGAGGAAAACATCTATGTGAAGCAACTAGAGTGATTCATTAAAAAGGGCTAAGAGCATTTTGAGTATAAGCTTTAAACTTAAAGTACATCTATTCGAATGTAGTAATCCAGTCAAATGGATTTATTCAATGGGTGGATGTGACTTGTGTATTGAAAAGAGTGACAAAAATGTGGCAGTATGTCTTGTACTATACGTAGATGATATATCGCTCATTGAAGACAATGAAAGAGTATTATCGAGCGTATGGGTAAGGTTGATAAAGCGGTATGAAATGAAGGACTTAAGATGAGAAAAATATATCCTTGCGATAATGGTGATCACAAGATAGGATGTTATGCTTATCACTAGTTTCAAGGAATGATACAATCCTTGCTTGGTTTAGCATGTGACTTTATCTAAGAAAATTGTGTCTTATGACTCAAAAAAAGATGAAGGAGATGTAGGCGGTCCCTTATGCTTCGGCAAATAAGGAAGCTTAATCTAAGAAATACTATGCACGAGAATGGATATCCATTTTGCTGATGGCATGATCAGTGGGTATCAAGGTAGCCAGAAACAAGAATGTTAAACTGTGGTAAGACATACACTTATGTACCTGAAATGGACCAGGAATTATATGTGGCCTTACCAGACAAATTCATTGCTTCTTGTGGGTTACATAGATTCGGATTTTTCAAATCAGATAGGGACTGCAGTGAATCCACCTCAAAGGTTATGTGTTTAATTTTTTGAAGATGAGTCATAATATGGAGGAGTGTTATAAAGAAATATATTTCGGTCTCCACTATGTAAAAATGATAAATTGGAGCCTCTGAGGCAGCCTAAGTGTCTGTATGACTCTAGAAACTTCATGATAGACTTGGATGTGTTATCTAAGTTTGCCCAAGATTATCACAATTTATTGTGATAATAATGGTGCAGTTGCAAACTTGAAGGAATCACGAGTCCAAAAGGTAATTAAACACATTAACAGTAAGTACCACCTTATATGAGAAATTGTATGATAAGAGGAAGGTTGTTGTCGCCAATATTATATCGGATGATAACCTAGTAAATTATTTTACAATGACCTTAAGGCGAAAGCTTTAGTGAGTGTGGTAATCAGATGTATGGTTGTGGACATGACAACATAGTCTTTTAGTATAAGTGAAAGATTGTTGGATTAATAAAATGATTGCGTCTTATTTATTTATATGTCCGATGCAATAGTCTACTTACTTTATACTGTAGATAATATGTTGTACGACAACTCACGAAAGTTCATATTATCAATTTCCTTATAAAGTATAAAAAGATGCTCACAACCGAAATAGACGGGGACTCTCTATTGGGATGGTTGTAGTGTGATTTGGTATTAGTTTGTATTGACTATAGAATCACATTAGTGCATTTTGTGTGTATTGAGCAGGATCGCTTGAGATCGTTCAACTTAATATACTGACTATAGGAGAACTTGATCTCAGTTATTATGGATGTTAAACCTCGACACATAAGGCAGTATGTAATTCTTTTATTCATCAATAGGTGAGATTTACATGTAATTAATTCAACAAACTTGGCGAGTTGGGAAGTAGTGCTGTCTCTACGGTGTGCTGTTGATTGTAGAAGGAATCTGTATCCACCATAGGTTGATGATGTCCCCTTCAGGAACTCATAAGGATTATAATGTAAACCCTGCAGGTGGATTTATTTTGGCATAATAATGAGGTTGAGTGGTACTACTCTTGGATGAGATATTAATTGATGGAGTTGTCAGTAACTTAATTAATTAATGGGCTTTGTATATCTTAAACATGGAGAGACTAACGGGCTCATAATAAGAAAGAGCCCATAATGTAATTATGGGATTAGAACTAGCAGGCAATGTTGTCGGATCTTCTGCTTCTTTCTGGGCGTGAACGCAAGCAGCTAGGTTGAACGACATTCGATGACTACGCGATGGTAATGAACGTTCTTGTCAGGAATCGGCTGTGAACCATCGCAGCAGGAAACCACGCTGATGATGGTGGCAGGGCATGTGACTACATCGCTAGTGGTCATATGTTGGCGTTATAGATGGGCATTCCGGTGGGTTTGACGCAGTTTTGAGCAAGTTCTGTATCTTCCAAGCCAGTCAGAAGATGGATTCAAACGACTCTGATGGGACTTTTGAGCGATTTGACATGATGCCCATGTTGAGTCTGTGTTGTTCCGGGCAAGTAGCACAGCTTTTCCGAGTTAGTCAGGGTAGCTTCCGGATGAGTCTGTTGAATGTTCCAAGCGAGTCTACCATGTGCTGTCGGGTACGTCATCAATGTTGGCGCACAGTTTAATGCACGTGTCGTGCATGTAGGCTGGCATTGGTGTGCTGATCATGCAGGTGGCTGGGCGATTTACGCACAACTAACGAGCAGGCTACTTGGTCTGGGAGTAAGCTGCTGGGCACGGTGGATAATTGCCGGATGGACAGCCGAGCATGCAGGCGGGTGCTACGCCCATTGGGGATCACGGAGGGCAGACATGCGCGCATGATGTCGGGCGGGCTGGCGTGCTTGCACGTACGCTGTGAAGCTCATGCTGGGCACGAGTGGTGCATACAGCTAGGCTGCTTGGCATGCACTATACGCATAGGCAGACACGATTGATGTTGTGGAGTGGCACGACCCGTGCAGGAAATGGCACGTGTCGTGCAGGGCAACTTCTATACAGAGTTGTTGCATCTGTGGGCTTAGCTGCTTGCCATGAATGTCGAAGCTTGCATGATGATGGGAAAATATGAAGAAAATTCGTGATGGCCGGCTTTAGATCCCCGTCTGTGTTTCCCATATTTATTTTTGGTGGTGAACAATCGAATTCGCCGATATATAACTCTATATAATTGATTTAATTATCTAATTATTGTTATATATTATGCATGTTCTCTGTGATTTACTACCTTATTTGTCGTAACAGGAGCATGCTAGGTTGCGTATTTTATTCTTGAATATTATATGCATGTAAAAATCCTAAGTGTTAAATAACTAAGTGGGAGAGGGAATTGGTAAATAATTCCCATGCACTCCATTATTGGTTTGTAAGTGATGTGAGTAGACTTGCATGTTGGTAATAAGCCTTCCTCCACAATGAATGAGTTTATTCACGCATCACTGGAGCAAACTTCATTAAATAATTATTGTTTGTAATGTGATGCACACATAAACTTGCGTGTTGGCATAGACTTTCCTCCCTAACGGATGAGTTTATATGCGGTTCACTGGTACAACCTTATTTTTGATGATTAAACGAAGTTATCCGAGTGCGTGTGTACTTCTCAACTGTAAGGCACATAAGCTTGGGCCGCGGATTTTGGATCAAATAATGGTGTATACTTAGGTTTAAATAATTAGTATCCTCCCCAACGGAGTCACTGCTATTATTTGCATGGCTAAAGAGGAACCCACTATTAATTATTTTGTCATGAAGTTAGGACGAATAAAATTAACGGGTAAAACCTTCTCTTGCAAATATTTGGGTTTGTATACATCCACATTAACATGGTATGCAGACTCACAGTGCTTGAGATGTCGGTGAATTTTATTTTTATATCGTTTTGAGGGATTAATATAAATGAAAAATTCAAAGATTTGATCGGTGTATTTATTTATGATCCTCTGAATTTTCAAATGGTTTTATCTTGCTTATTATTTACTAAAAGAAACATATTTACTGGTCCAAAACTATATGATTGAAAAGCATCTTGGTTTTGATTCTTACTGCTTAGGAAAATATAAATATGTTCTCACCAAGGATGTCCCATGATGCCTATTAAAATCTCTAGTGGACTGGTGAGAAGTTCATAGAAATATGATGATCTCATGTGACTCTTCAGATACTTGAGTAAGTTAGAAAGGCTAGAGGTCATGGATAACTTGATGAATGAGTTGGAAAGCCTTGCAGTAGAAATTGAAGTGGAAACCTAAATCAATTTATTCTCCATAATTTTCCTAGATGTTTTGAGCAAGTTCTACCTGAAATACGAGAGATTATATATGGTAGGGAACTTTTGACACATGTGGCGATGGAAAAACATTTTCATCAAGGTATGAACAAGGTTAGTATCTCATTCACTAGTTGTTGAAGCATGATTAGTCATGACATCTACTGACACGTTGTGTGCAGATATCGGAATCTCTAAAAGCCTGCAACTAAGTGATGATGAGATTATTATATACATGGGTAATACTACGAAATTAGTGGCTATTGCAATTGGAGTTGTTTATTTATCTTTTGATAGGAATAAACATTTGATTATGTGAAATTATCTTTACGTACGTTTTCATATAAAGAATTTCATTACAGTTTCTATGCACTTACGGATGGATACTCCATTTTATTTAAATGACATGGTCATATTGATGAAGGATGGAGCTATAATCTGTTATGGTACGTTAGTAACAATTTGTACACTCATAAATCATGTTTATCTCACGGATACGACAAATAGTAATTAATAACGTGTTTTCTAAATATAATGAAAGAAAGACTCTTATGGAAATGGTTAGATGGATGATGAGTTATTTAGAATTATTAAATTCATTTTATGGATATGCCCTACAAATAGTATTTCGTATGAATGTTTCTCTATTTGTGGGATATCCTAGATAAATGAAGGGTGATTTATTTAGTCCAAAAGATCGAAGGGTGTTTGTTAACACAAATACTAGACTTTTGGAAAAAGGACTATGTAATAAATCACAAACCTATATGTAAATTGGTCTAAAGAAAGAGAGAGGGAAGACACAAAGTATAGTACCAATTGTACAAGTGGATATACCACAAGAAAATTGCATCGCGTGATACGTCTGATACACAATTGCATATAGCGCTTTGTTGTAGAGGGTGGGTTGTTTTACAACCTAAAAGATTTATATTTTGAGAGAGTCGTGAGACTTAGTCCCAAGTAAATATGAATCAGCTCATGGGTACAATGAAGCACTACAAGATAGAAATGTGGTATCTTAGCAAGTAGCAATGATTTTTGAAGTAGAATCTATGGATTCTAAATTAGATCTGGTTGCTTATGGAACCACGAAATAGTGTGAAAGCCATTGAAAGTGGCTCTACGAAATAAGAAAGGATAGGACTGTAAGGTAAATAGATAATATTATAAAAAGAAAAAAAGTAAAAGAGTACAGAAATAAAAGAAATTAAAATTATGATCCAAAAGTGATCATTGAAGAGCCAAACAAATGGCTTTAAAAGGAGGACCAAAATAGTTAGTCTCGTAAAAGAAAACTATTAGCCCCACTCATATAATTTTATCTATGTAAAATAGGGGCTGTAAAATAAAAAGAGAACCAAAACAGTTGGTCTCGTAAAAGAAAATTATTAGCCCTACTCGTCTAATTTAATCAACATAATATGTAACGTAGCGGCTGTAGAAGGTGGCAGTAGGGGCTTGCTCACATCCAATGCAATCAAATCACAGAGCCCAAGAGATAAACCATAAACAAATCTGCTAAGCAGATAACATACAAAACCCAAATATCAGTAGATGAGCAAACAATTTTAATATGAATCAATGAAAACCAGTGCTGTCTCATCCAGGACATAGAGAACTGCTAAAAGCAGTATACAATACTGAAACCAAATGCATCCCCATAGAGATTTCCTCAACACAATCAAATGCATCTTTCAATGCATAAGAAATAAACATACTCAAAAAAAATAAGAAAAAAACCAGTCATTGCCCATCAAACAAATTAAGTTGCATCATTAAATCAAACCAAATCATGAATTAACTAAAAATTCCCAGAAGATATGAAGGATCCTTGACGAAATTAATTCTACAGAAACGGTTGCTTTGGATTGTGGAATGGCAGCAGCTATAGAATAGCAGAACATCAGGTTTTGTACGTAGCGCAAGATGGAGGCAGAACTACTCCTGGCAGAGGGGGACCCCTGGTCGGGGGAAGAGCCGCGTCACAGGATTGAAGAACGAATCTGTCATGGCGGCGACTCAAAAATTAGTAGCTGCTAGATAATTTCTACAGTAAAGACAGTGGCAGAATATCCCATGGAAGATATTGAGGAGACCGCGGCACTGTATTATCACAGCGCACAGCCACCGGATTGAACAACAGTGGTGGCGGAGAAAGGAAGCACCTCTGAAAATCAGACAGCGGCGAAAGTGTAACGCACGTCAGAAGTCATCGTGGATTGAAAGGCTGATTAGCCACGAAACACCAAACCCTCAAGGGAAAGGCCAGAGGAAATTGCACAAAGCGAGATAAGCATCGGGCATAGCCAAAATGGCAGCCACGAAACTAGGTGAGACACAGTCTCCGGCGGTTGATTTCACATGGGTAGTCGCTAAATTGGAATAGGGGAACCGGCCTAGACAAAGTGAAAGGGATCGTGATCAGATGGTTGTAGCGAAAAGCAGACCAACGAAGAATTGAACTTCGGCAGGAAAGAAGGCTGCCTAAGGCAAAAATCATCACTGGAAATCAGCGAGCAAAGTCGGCAGAGCGTGACTTCCCTACGAAAGGAAGAACGGGATTGCCTTTGAAAAATCAAAATTAAAATGAGAAGAATGACTCAAATCAATCCCAAAGCAAATATGTGTAGTGACACATAGGGGAAGACCTAATCCATGTAAAATCCAGCAATAGTTGGCGTCCAAGTACGGTGGAATTAGGGCAAAACTTTAGGGGGAGGGGGGAGAAAAATTTTAGAGAGAGATAACACACCTTCGAAACAAGGCTTGTTGCGTAAAGGTACACTCAGAAAGAAGGGTGAGTTTTAGTATGAGGAACCCTTTTTCGCCGGTAGCTAAGTTTAAGTCGATTCACATTCTTTTATTTTATTGCTGCTCTTATTATATTATGAGGTATAGCAAATAGATGTCAAGACAGCTTTTCTGATTGGATTGGAAGTCTTGAGGAAAACATCTATGTGAAGCAACCAGAGTTATTCATTGAAAAGGGCTAAGAGCATTTTGTGTATAAACTTTAATCTCAAAGTACATCTGTTTGAATGAGGTAATCCTGTCAAATGGATTTATTCAATGGGCGGATGCGTCTTGTGTATTGAAAAGAGTGATGAAAACGTGGTGGTATATTTTGTATTGTACGTAGATGATATATTACTCATTGTAGATAATGAAAGAGTATTGTCGGGCGTATGGGTATGGTTTATATACCGGTACAAAATAAAGGACTTAAGATGAGAAAAATATATCCTTGCGATCATGGTGATCACAAGATAGGATGTTATGCTTATCACAAGTTTCAAGGAATGATACAATCCTTACTTGTTTTAGCATGTGACTTTATCTAAGGAAATTGTGTCTTATGACTCAAAAGAAGATAAAGGAGATGAAGGCGGTTCCTTATGCTTCGGCGAATAAGGAAACTTAATCTAAGAAATGCTATGCACGAGAATGGAGAACTATTTTGCTGATGGCATGATCAGTGGGTATCAAGGTAACCAAAAACAAGAATGTTAAATTGTGGTAAGACATATACTTATGTACCAGAAAAGGACAAGAAATTATATCTGGCCTTACCAGATAGATTCATTGCTTCTTGTGGGTTACATAGATTCGAATTTTTCAAATCAGATAGTGACGAGAGTAAATCCACCTCAATGGTTATGTATTTAATTTTAGGAAGTTGAGTCATAATATGGAAAAGTGTTATATAGAAATTTATTTCGGTCTCCACTATGGAAAACCCTCTGAGAAACTTCATGATAGACTTGGATGTATTTTCTGAATTTGCCAAAGGTTATCACAATTTATTGTAATAATAATGGTGCAGTTGCAAACTTGAAGGAATCACGAGTCCAAAAAGTAATTAAACAAATTAAGAGCAAGTACCACCTTATATGAGAAATTGAATGATGAGGGAAAAGTTGTTGTCGCCAAGATTGCATTGGATGATAACCTAGTAAATCCTTTTACAAGGACCTTAAGGCGAAAGCTTTCAATGGTCGTGTAGTGGGTGTGGTAATCAGATGTATGGAAGTAGACATGATAGCATAGTATTTTAGTATAAGTGAGAGATTGTTGGATTGATCAAATGATTGCATCTTATAATTTATTTATATGTCCAATGCAATAGTCCACTAACTTTATAGTGTAGATAATATGTTGTGCAACAACACGCGGAAGATCATATTATCGGTTTTCTTATAAAGTATAAACATATGCTCACAGCTGAGATAGACAGGGACTCTCTATCGGGATGGTTGTAGTGTGATTTGGTATTAGATGATCTTTACTATAGGATCTTATTAGTGCACTTTGTGTATATTGAGCAGGACCGCTTGAGATTGTTCGTCTTATACTGATTATATAGGAGAACTTGATCACAGTTATTATGGATGTTCGTACTCTTGATTTCTATACAATAACCTCGACACGTAAGGCAGTATGTATTTCTTTAATTCATCAATGGGTGAGATTAACATGTAATTAAATCAACAAACTCGGTGAGTTGGAAAGTAGTGCTGTCTCTATAGTGTGTTGTTGATTATAGAAGGAATCCGTGTTCGCTAAAAGGTTGATGATGTTCTCTTGAGGAGCTCATAAGGATTATCATGGAAACCCTGCAGGTGGATTTATTCCGGCATGATAATGAAATTGAGTGGTGCTACTCTTGGATGAGATATTAATTAATAGAGTTGTCAGTAACTTAATTAATTAATGGGCATTGTATATCTTAAACATGGGGAGACTAATGGTCTCATAATAAGAAGGAGCCCATAACGTAATTATGGGATTAGAACGGTAGTGCAGTAATAATATTTTAGTGCTATATTTATTATTATTGGATTTTAGTATAAGTTTTAGGCTAAACTTGGACACTTAAGCCCAGTGGAGGCCCAACTCTAATTTCTCCTCCTGATCCCTTATGTAGCCCATATATAAGTCATCTCAGCTGTCTGAAAAATCTAATTAATTATTCACGCCTAACCATGAGTAGAAAGAGAGAAAAGCATATTGAGAAGATCTTGAGGATCGTCGCCCACACGACGTCAAGATTGGACTTGGGAATACAGAAGAAGAACGAAAGGTTGTTTTCTGCTGTTGTTCGTTAACTTCCATGATTTTTCTAAAAGTGTATTGAACTCAGAACTGGACATGTGAAAAACCTTTAGAAAGCCACGAAAGAGAGAATCATTTTGTCGTGTAGATCACTTTAATTGAAAATCGGATGAGGAAGTTAATTCCAAAACCGTGAGGCTGCGCACGCTGCCAGCGAGAATATTTCTTCTTCAACATACCCTGGCAAAAGGTAATACGTTTCTATATTTTCTTTCTTCCTCTAATTATAGAATTGTATGGAACCATAACGGTTCATGTTAACCAAATAATCGAACGTCAACAATTGCATCGAAAATATAAATAAATTATAAGATGCAATCATTTGATCAATGATTCCAATTTTAAATATTGTTAAAACATTGTTCATACTAAAGCTAGACTTTTAGTATACAATCCTACAATCGTCGATCGATTGTCTTGTAAACTTGATAATAAGATTAATCTTTAACGCGTGTATTTTCCAAAGACCCCCCTTCGCTATTTTTAGATCAGTCCGGTAGGATTTCCACAGCATAGTCGGTCGGTTGATCAGTCAAGTGATCGGTTAATAGTTCCAACGTCTACCGACCCACATATCATCGATCGATCGCCCTATAAACTTGATAATGAGATTAATTTTTACGAGTCTATTTTACAAAGGTCTCCCTCTATTATTTCTATTCAGTCGGGTAGCAATCCTACAGTAGGGTTGGTCAGTTGGTCGGTCTTGTGGCCGGTTAATAGTTTCAATATCTACCGACCTATATATCATCGATCGCTCGCCATGTAAACTTGATAATAAGTTTACATGTTATCACATCTATTTTTCAGAGATCTTCCTTTGCTATTTCTAGATCAGTCTGTTGGGCAATTGGATCGTGCGGTTCAACGTGATCCGTTAGTAAACAAGCAAACAAATAAGCGGAAGCAAAAAATCATGTTTACCGTACTTCAGGGTTGATGTAGAGTCTGAATCGCTGCAGAAGAACACCTCTTGATCTTCTGCTGTATGTCCCAAGTCAACTCTGGTGTTGGGTGGTCAACAATCCCCAGAGTTCTCTCAATCTGCTTCTCTCTAACTCACGTCAAAAGAGGCGCAGGAAGTTAGGTTTCCAGAAGCTGAGATGACTATATATATTGGGCTACAGCAGGGACCAGGAGGAGAAATTGGGCTGGGCCTCAATTGAACTTAATTAACCAAGCTTAGCCCAAAGCTTTTAAGCAAATCCAATAATAATAATATAGTCCACTAAAATATTATTATTGCACTACCCGTCCAATCCCAAAATTATGTTCTGGGCTCCTTCTTATTATGAGCCCGATAGTCTCCCCATGTTTAAGATATTCAATGTCCATTAATTAATTAAGTTACTGACAACTCTAATTAATTAATATCTCGTCCGAGAGTAGTACCACTCAACCTTTTTATCATGCCGGAAATTAATCCACTTGCAAGATTTACATGATAAACCTTATGAGCTCCTCAAGGGGACATCATCAACCTATGACGGACATGGATTCCTTCTACAATCAACAGCACACCATAGATACAACACTACTTCCCAACTCACCGAGTTTGTTGATTTAATACTTATAAATCTCACCCATTGATGAATCAAAGAAATACATACTGTCCTACGTGTCGAGGTTATTGTATAGGGATTAAGAGCACGAACTTCCATAATAACAGAGATCAAGTTCTACTATATAGTCAGTATAAGAAGAACGATCTCAGGCGGTCCTGCTCAATACACACAAGTGCACTAATGTGATTCTATAGCCAAGACAAGCTAATACCAAACCACACTACAACCATACCGATAGAGAGTCCCCGTCTATCTCAGTTGTGAGCATCTGTTTATACTTTATAAGGAAACCGATAATATGATCTTCCGCGTGTTGTCGCACAACATATTATCTACAGTATAAAGTAAATGGACTATTGCATCATGCATATAAAATAAATTATAAGATGCAATCATTTGATCAATGATTCTCATTTCAAATAATGTTATGACATTGTTCATACTAAAGCTAGACTTTTAGTATACAATCCAACAATCTCCCACTTATACTAAAAGACTATGCTGTCATGTCTTCTGCCATACATCTGATTCCTACTCCCACTACACGACCATAAAAAGCTCTCGCCTTAAGGTCCTCGTAAATGGATTTACTAGGTCATCATCCGATGCAATCTAGGCGACAACAACCTTCCCCTCATCATACGATTTCTCGTAACAGGTGGTACTGGCGCTCCATGTGTTTAATTGCCTTATGGACTCGTGATTCCTTCAAGTTTGCAACTGCACCAATATCAGCAATATAAATTGTGATAATCTTGGGCAAACTTAGAAACACTTCAAAGTCCATCATGAAGTCTCTAGAGTCATATAGATACTTTGGTTGCCTCATAGACTCCAATTTATCATTTTTCATGATGGAGCCCGGAGTCTGAAATATATTTCTATATAACACTCCTCCACATTATGACTCTACTTCCTAAAATTAAACACATAACCTTTGAGGAGAATTTACTGCCGTCCAATCTGACTAAAAATCCGAATCTACGTAATCCACAAGAAGCAGTGAATCTGTCCAGTAAGTGTATATATGATAACCAGTCCTTCTCAGGCACTTCATATATATCTTATCACAGTTCATCATTCTTGTTCCGGGTTACGTTGATACCCACTGTTCATGCATTCAGCAAAACAAATATCCAATCTCGTTCATAGCATTCTTTAGATTAAGCTTCCTTATTTGCCGAAGCATAAGGAACCGCTTTCATCTCCTTTATCTTCATTTATGTCTCAAGACACATCCAATAAGATAAATTCACATGCTAAACGAGTATGGATTGTATCATTTATGAAACTTGAGATAAGCATAACATCCTTTCATATGATCCGTATTACCGTGATCAAAAGGATATATTTTACTTTTCTTAAGTCCTTCATATCATACTACTTTCTTAATCATACCCATACGCCCGATAATACTCTTTCATTGTCTCCAATGAGCAAGATACTATCTACGTATAGTACAAGAATTACCACCACGTTTTCGTCACTCTTTACAATACACAAGATACATCCGCTCATTGAATAAATCCATATCTATGGATTTCCTTTTCAAAACAGATGTTTCACAATCTCAAAGCTTGGTTTAGTCCATTGATGGGCACCTATAAGCTTACTATTAAAATGCACTTAGCCCTTTGCAATGAATTATTTTGATTGCTCCACATAGATGTTTTCCTCAAGACTTCCAATCAGGAAAGCTGTCTTGACATCTATTTGCTGTTTCTCATAATTCAATATGAGCAGCAAAAATTAAAAGAATCCGGATCAACTAAGCATAGCTACAAGCGGACAGGTTTTCTCATAATCGAACCATTTCTTTCTGAGTACACCTTTTCGCAACAAGCTTTGCTTCCAAGGTTTTCACCTTACCATATGATCCTCTTTTATTTCATCATTCATTACAACTTACTAAGATTCCGCATTTTAATCTTGTAGTGCTGAGTCGTATCCGTGGGATAATACCATATTTACTAGGGACCAAGTCTCACGACTCTCCTAAAAAATATATTTTACGAGTTGTCGAACAACCCTCCCACTACGACAAGGTACTACTTGTAATTGTGTATCAGATGTGACACGCGTTGCAGTTTACCTTGTGGTATGTCCTCTTGTACACTTGGTACTTATACTTAGTTTTTTCCTCTCACTTCCTTTAGAACAACTTATACATGGGCTTGTGATTTATTACATAGTCCTTTTCCAAAAATCTGGTTATTGTGTTAACAATTATCCTTCGATCTTTTGGACTAAATAAATCACCCTCCATTTTTCTAGGATGTCCCATAAATAGACAAATGTTATACGAATTACTGTTTCTAGGGCTTATCCATAAAATGAATTTATTCATTTTTAATAATTCTCCATCTATCTAATCATTACTATAAGAGATTATACCTTCTATTCACCACACCATTCAGCTGGGGCATGCCCGGTGTAGTCAACTTGAGATTTAATCTCAACTTCTGATTATTAGTTCCTAACTATCCTAAGAGGTCTTCATCATCACGATTGAATCGTAATGATGTGATATATTTTTCATGACGCTCACTGTACCAGCCTTACAATTCTTGAATTAATCCAAGAACTTAGACTTGCAGTGCATCAAATAAATATATCGGTTCCCAGAATAATCTTTGAATATTCATAACCACCTCTCGCCTGGATATTGTTAGGTTCGCTTGAATCAGAATGAACTAATTCCAACATATATATCTTTGGCTCTACACCCCACAGCCTTGAAAAGGCAGTTAATCAATTTTACTTCCAAGCACGACTCGCAAGTCCGATAGTTTCCACTTCAGATAAACCTTACGGTCTATCGGCTATCAACTTTTGAATCCTACTCAAGTAAAATGAATTAGTCATAGACGCCAAATGTATGTTTAGTTCATTTCCGAAGGTTCATTTCTCTTACTAATATTAGAAGATGCATTATTTAACTACTTTTTATTGCATCTGTGGGATGTACATGATTCAAGAGTTTATATATTATCCACTAACATACTTTAATGGATTATAGCCTCATTCCTCATTACTATGACCATGTCATTTAAATGAAATGAAGTATCCATCCGTTAATGTATAGAAACCGAAATCAAATTCTTTCTGTAAAACGTACGTAAAGATAATTTCTCATAATCAATCGTTTATTCTTATCATGAGATAAATAAACTACTCCCACTGCAATAGCCACTACCTATGTAGTTTTACCCATGTTATTAACTATCTTATCCTCACTTAGTAATAAACATTTAGTGATTCCAGTATCTACACACTTCGTGTTAATAGATGCCATCACTAATCATGTTTAAACAACTAGTGAATAAGATATTAAACTTGTTCATTTATGATGAAAATGGCTTTCCTTTGCTACATGTTTTGTCAGAAGTCTCCCACCATATACATTCTCTAGTATTTCAGGTAGAACTTTCTCAAAACATCAAGGCTAAACATGGAGAATAAAATTGATCTTGGTTTCCCTTTCAATTTATACTCCAAGCTTTTCCAATTCATTCATCAAATTCTATCATGATCTTGCGCCTTTTAAATTACTCAAGTATCTGAAGAGTTACATGAGTTCATCATATTTCTATGATCCTCTCATCTCTTCACTAAAGACTTTAATAGGCATCATGAGCCGTCCTTTGAGAGAACACATGTATTTTCTTAAGCAGTAAATTTCAAAATTAAGATTCTTTTCTAATCAGTTAATTAGGACAAGTAAATATAATTTCTTTTAGTTAATAATTAGTGAGACTAAAACTATTCGAAATACAGAGAATCACGATTAAATTTACTGATCAAAACTTCGAATTTTATCCTTTTATATTGTTTCCCTCAAAACAATATAAAATAAAATTCACCGACATCTCAAGCACCGTGAGTCTGCAAGCCACGTTAGTGTGGACGTTTACAAACCCGAACATTTACAAGAGAAGGTTTTACCCATTAATTTCATTTGTCAACCTAACTTTATGACAAAATAATTAATAGTCGGTTACTCTTTAGCCATGCAAATAATAGCAGTGACTCCGTTGGGGAGGATACTAATTATTTACACCTAAGTGTACACCATTATTTGATCCCAAGTCCACTGCGCGAGCTTATGTGCCTTACAGTTGGAGAAGTACACACGCGCTCGGGTAGCTTCCTACAATCATCAATTATAAGTTTGTACCAGTGTACCGCACACAAGCTCATCCGTTAGGGAGGAAGGCCTATGCCAACACGCAAGTTTATGTGCCACATTACAAACAATAATTATTTATGAAGTCTGTACCAGTGATCCGTGAATAAACTCATCCGTTAGGGAGGAAGGCCTATGCCAACACGCAAGTTTACTCACATCACTTACAAACCAATAATGGAGGCCGCGGGAATTTATTACCAATCCCCTCTCCCACTTAGTTATTTAACACCGATGGTTTTAAACATGCATATAATATTTCATAAATAAAATATACATCTTAACATGCTTCTATTAATAGCAATTTAAATAAATAAATCACATAGAACATGCCTGTCACATATACAACAATAATTGACAATTAAATCAATTAATCAATTATATAACATTAATTAATTGCATAAATAGTGGATTAATAAATTCGGGCCCTAGAGCAACAAAGAAGCACAAAATGAGCAGCAGACTAAATTAATTAATCATGCTCATTATCTATGGCCCATAATCTTAGCCCAAAACCAAATTAAATCCACCAAGCCCACTAGCACAAATTAGTCCATCAACAAAATTAATTTTTTTTTTATGCTTGGCCCATTACTCACAATTAATTAAATTAATTAGTCCAGCAGCCCATTTCCATTTTAATTAAATTTGGGCCAACAGCCCAAAACCAAATTAAAATAAGGCCCAACTGAGACAACCCATATGTCAAGCCCATTTCCTCCACAATTTTAATAAGAGGCCCAGCAGAAGAAACAAACACGGCCCAACAGCCCAACTGCAAAAAATAGGCCCTTGAACTGTTGCCCTAGACACAGCCGTCCCTCTTTCCAGCCGCAACCTGCAGACGGACACCACACAACAACCGCACGGCGCCGCCGCACATAGCGGTCGTGCCATCATGCCGTCGGCAACGCGCCTCTGACCATAAGTAACGAGCCGCCACATCACCGGATCTGCTCGTCCACACCCATCGTCGGAATCAAGCCGTCAGATCGCCGCCGTGCTTGGACCGCAGTCGCGCCTGCCTCCCACCTTCGCAGGCAACAGCTCGCACCCGCCAGCAATCACCGACGCGACCACGCACACAGTCCACCGGAATCGAGTGCCAGGCTACCCATCGCGTCCAGTAACTCCAGCCTTCAACACGCCGAAAGTCCCGATCGACTGGAAGAGAGATACGACGAGAACACCGAAATCCATCGCCACTCCTCCCCAATCGACTGAAGGTACCCGTCTCTGGTCTTAGAAGGACTCGCTCGGAATCTTGGAGGACTCGCCCGATCGCCGCCTCGACGCGCCCGGAACGCCGCTGTGTCTCGACCGCCATCGTTACCGACTGGAGTCGCCACCTCAGCCATCTTGCAGTCGAGCGACAGCAATCCAGCAGCACGCGCCATCATGCCGTGCGCCGTCTTCTCCGCTCGGAGTCAACATTGGACTCGCCCGAAACTTGTCAGATGAAGGCCCAGTTGACCCGCCCTGAACCACGTTTGATTCGCCCCAAACGCCGGTATGAAGCGCTTATCGCTGCCATCATCAAGCGATCACATCGTCGGAACTATCTGGCCGCCATCTCGTTCAGCCATCAGCCCTTGATCGTGGTCTCGAGTTGCGACCCATCAGCCTTCAACAGTCTGCGCCTGATTGACCCACCTTCACCTCCAATGAGCACGCGCCGCCGGTTGTACACCCATCGAGGGTGTTCATGTGTGACGTGATGAAGTGTACAGAAGGTTTTCGTACAGTCGAGGGAAGTGTGTGTGTAAAGTCCAGTGGATAGATAGGACAAAGTATGATGAGATCAGTGTATAACAATCAGCAGCAATCACACACCAAATAGGATACCAAGGGGAAAAACAATAACAGTACAAAACTATGTGATTATATCCAGATTAAATCTTATAATCAAATAATCTATTTCATGCATGCTATCAATCAGACCAGAGACACAAATAGCACATAAACCCCCTAACGTGTCACGTTTCACCACGAAACCAATGCTCTGATACCAATTGTTGGGCAATTGGATCGTGCGGTTCAACGTGATCCGTTAGTAAACAAGCAAACAAATAAGCGGAAGCAAAAAATCATGTTTACCGTACTTCAGGGTTGATGTAGAGTCTGAATCGCTGCAGAAGAACACCTCTTGATCTTCTGCTGTATGTCCCAAGTCAACTCTGGTGTTGGGTGGTCAACAATCCCCAGAGTTCTCTCAATCTGCTTCTCTCTAACTCACGTCAAAAGAGGCGCAGGAAGTTAGGTTTCCAGAAGCTGAGATGACTATATATATTGGGCTACAGCAGGGACCAGGAGGAGAAATTGGGCTGGGCCTCAATTGAACTTAATTAACCAAGCTTAGCCCAAAGCTTTTAATTAAATCCAATAATAATAATATAGTCCACTAAAATATTATTATTGCACTACCCGTCCAATCCCAAAATTATGTTCTGGGCTCCTTCTTATTATGAGCCCGATAGTCTCCCCATGTTTAAGATATTCAATGTCCATTAATTAATTAAGTTACTGACAACTCTAATTAATTAATATCTCGTCCGAGAGTAGTACCACTCAACCTTTTTATCATGCCGGAAATTAATCCACTTGCAAGATTTACATGATAAACCTTATGAGCTCCTCAAGGGAACATCATCAACCTATGACGGACATGGATTCCTTCTACAATCAACAGCACACCATAGATACAGCACTACTTCCCAACTCACCGAGTTTGTTGATTTAATACTTATAAATCTCACCCATTGATGAATCAAAGAAATACATACTGTCCTACGTGTCGAGGTTATTGTATAGGGATTAAGAGCACGAACTTCCATAATAACAGAGATCAAGTTCTACTATATAGTCAGTATAAGAAGAACGATCTCAGGCAATCCTGCTCAATACACACAAGTGCACTAATGTGATTCTATAGCCAAGACAAGCTAATACCAAACCACACTACAACCATACCGATAGAGAGTCCCCGTCTATCTCAGTTGTGAGCATCTGTTTATACTTTATAAGGAAACCGATAATATGATCTTCCGCGTGTTGTCGCACAACATATTATCTACAGTATAAAGTAAATGGACTATTGCATCATGCATATAAAATAAATTATAAGATGCAATCATTTGATCAATGATTCTCATTTCAAATAATGTTATGACATTGTTCATACTAAAGCTAGACTTTTAGTATACAATCCAACACAGTCGTGTAATAATTCTATAGTTTTTCCAAAGAAACCTTTACTATTTCTAGATCAGTCGGGTAGGAGTTCTATAGTAGGGTTAGTTGGTTGGTCGGTTAATAGTTCAAATGTCTAACAACCCACATATCATCGATCGATCACCCTATAAACTTGATAATCAGTTTACTTTTTATCGCGTCTATTATCCAAAGGTCCCCCTTTGCCATTTCTAGATCTGTCGGGTAGAAGTTCTACAATAGGGTTGGTCGGTTAATGTGATTACTTTTTATCGCGTCTATTTTCCAAAGCTGCCCCTTAGCTATTTCTATATCAGTCAGGTAGGAATTCCAAAGTAGGGTTTGTAAGGTGGTCGGTTAAAACTTTCAATGTCTTCCAACCCATATATCATATACTGATCGCCCTCTAAACTTGATAATGAGATTAATTTTTAACACATCTATTTTCAAAAGGCCCCCCTTCGTTATTTTTAGATCAATTGGGTAGGAATTCCACAGTAGGGTCGGTCAGGTAGTCAGTTAATAGTTCTAACATCTACCGACCCATATATCATCGACTTAAAACCCTATAAATTTGATAATGAGATTAATTTTTAACGCATCAATTTTCCAAAGATCTCCCTCTTCTATTTCTATATCAGTCGGTTGGCAATTTACAATAATGTTGGTCGATTGGTTGGTCTGGTGGTTGGTTAATAGTTCCAATGTCTACCGACCCACATATCATCAACCAATTGCCCTGCAAACTTGATGATGAGATCATATTTTATCACGACTATTTTACAAAGGTCTCCATTTGCAGATTCTAGATCAATCGGGTAGGAGTTCTACAGTTTTTCCAAAGATCCCCATTTACTATTTCTAAGACAGTCGGGTAGGAGTTCTACAGTAGGGTTCGTCGGTTTTGTAATCGATGAATAGTTCCAATATCTACCGACCCACATATCATTGAAAGATCGCCCTGTAAAGAAGATAATGAGATTACTTCTTATCGTGTGTATTTTCCAAAGGTCCCCCTTTGCTATTTCTAGATCTGTCGGGTAGGAGTTCTATAGTAGGGTTGGTCGGTTAACGAGATTACTTTTTATCGCTTCTATTTTTCAAAGGTTCTCATTTTCAATTTCTTAATTCCACAGTAGTGTCGGTCGATTGGTTGGTCTAGTGGTTGGTTAATAGTTTCAATGTCTACCGACCCACATATCATCGACCGATCTCCCTTTGTTATTTGAAGATCAGTTAGGTAGGAGTTCTATAGTTTTTTCCAAGGTCCCCGTTTGCTATTTTTAAATCAGTAGGAGTTCCACAGTAGAGTTGGTTGGTTGGTCGGTCTAGTGGTCAGTGAATTATTCCAATGTCTACCGACCAACATATTATCGACCGATCGCCATGTAAACTTAATAATGAGATTACTTTTTATCGCATCTATTTTAAAAAGGTCCCCCATTGCTATTTCTAGATCAGTCAGGTAGGAATTATACAGTAGGATTTGTCGGTTAACGAGATTACTTTTTATCACGTATATTTTCCAAAGGTTCCTCTTTGCTATTTTTAGATCAGTCAAGTAAGAGTTCCAAAGTTCCAGTATGAGTTCCAAAGTAGGGTCGGTCTGGTGGTAGGTTAATTGTTCCAATGTCTATTGAACCATATATCATCGACCGATAGCCCAGTAAACTTAATAATGAGATTAATTTTTAACACGTCTACCTTAGCTATTTCTATAGCCCTATAAAAAGGTCTACCTTAGCTATTTCTATATCTTTCGGATAGCAATTCTATAGTAAGGTTGGTTGGTTGGTCGGTCTGGTGGTTGGCTAATAGTTTCAATGTCTACCGATCTACATATCATCCACCGATCGCCTTGAAAAAATGTTAATGAGATAATATTTTATCTTGTCTATTTTTAAACAGTCTTCCTTTGCTATTTCTAGATTAGTTGAGTAGGAGTTCTATAGTTTTTTCCAAAAGTCCTCGCTTGTTATTTCTGGATCAGTCGGGTAGGAGTTCCATAGTAGGGTTGGCCGATTAGTTGGTCTGGTGGTCGGTGAATATTTTCAATGTCTACCGACCCACATATCATAAACTGATCACGTTGTAAACTTGATATTGAGATTACTTTTTATCGCTTCTATTTTCCTAAGGTCTCTCTTTGCTATCTCTAGATCAGTCGTGTAGGAGTTCTATAGAAGGGTTTGTCGATTAACGAGATTACTTTTTACTGCGTCTATTTTCAAAAGGACCACCTTTGCTATTTAAAGATCATTGGGTAGGAGTTCTATAGTAGGGTCAGTCTGTTGGTCGGTCAGGTGGTTGGTTAATAGTTCCATCATCTACCGATGCACATATCATCGATCGATCGCCCTGTAAATTTGATAACAAGATTAATTTTAAACGCGTCTATTTTCCAAATGTCCCCCTTTGCTATTTTTAGATCAGTCGAGCAGGATTTCCTCAGTAGGGTTAGTTAGGTGTAGGTTAATAGTTCCAACATCAACCGACCAATATATCATCAACAAATCGCCCTGTAAACTTGATAATGAGATTAATTTTTAATGCATCTATTTTTCAAAGGTCTCCCACTTCGATTTCTATATCAGTCGGGTAGCTATTCTACAGTAGGGTTGGTAGGTCTGGTGGTCGGTTAATAGCTCTAATATCTACCGACCCACATATCATCGACTGATCACCCTGTAAATTTGATAATGAGATCATATTTTATCGTGCGTATTTTTCAAAGGTCTCCCTTTGTATTTCTAGATCAGTTGGGTAGGAGTTCTATAATTTTTCCAAAGGTACCCATTTGATATTTCTATTTCAGTCGAATAGGAGTTCCACAGTAGGGTTGGAAGGTTGTTTGGTCCTGTGGTTAGTTTATAGTTTCAATCTCTACTGACCATATATCATCGACCGATTACCCTCTAAACATGATAATGAGATTACTTTTTATTGCGGTTATTTTCTAAAGGTCCCCCTTTGCTATTTCTAGATTACTGAGATTACTTTTTATCTCGTCTATTTTCCAATGGTTCCCATTTGTTATTTCTGGATGAGTTGTGTAGGAGTTCAGCAGTAGGGTCAGTCGGTTGGTGTTCAGGTGGTCGGTTAATAGTTCCAACGTCTATCGAACCACATATCTTCAACTAATCACCCTGTAAATTTTATAATGAGATTAATTTTAAGCCGTCTATTTTTCAAATGTCCCCCTTTGCTATTTTTAGATCAGTCTGGTAGGAGTTCATAGTTGGGTCGGTCGATCAGGCTGTCAGTTAATAGTTCCAACGTCTACCGACTCAAATATCATCAATCGATCGCTCTGTAAACTTGATAATGAGATTACTTTTTATCGTATCATTTTCCCAAGGTCCCCCTTTGCTATTTCTAGGTCAGCCGGGTAGCAGTTCTATATAAGGATTTTCCAGTTAACGAGATTAATTTTTATCGCGTCTATTTTCCAAAGGTCCCCCTTTGTTGTTTCTAGATCAGTCAGGTAGAAGTTCCGTAGTAGGGTCGGTCAGGTGGTCAGTTAATAGTTTCAACATCTACCGACCCACATATCATCAACGATCGCCATGTTACTTGATAATGAGATTAATTTTTAACTCTTCTATTTTCCTAAGGTCTCTCTTTACTATTTTTAGAATCAATCGGGTGGGAGTTCCATAGTAAGGCTGTCGGTTAAAAGTTCCAATATTTATCGACCCACATATAATCGAACGATCGCCCTGTAAACTTGATAATTAGATTAATTTTTAACGCGTCAAATTTTCAAAGGTCTTCATCTGCTATTTCTATATCATTCGGATAGCAATTCTGCATTAGGGTTGGTCGGTCTGGTGGTCGGTTAATAGTTCCAATATCTATCGACCCACATATCATCGACCAATCACACTGTAAATTTTATAATGAGATTATATTTTATCGTGTCTAGTTTCCAAATGTCCTCCTTTTCTATTTTCAAATAGTCAGGTAAAAGTTCTACAGTAGGGTTTGTCGGTTAATGAGATTACTTTTTATCGCGCTAATTTTTTGAAGGTCCCCTATTTCTATTTCTAGATTAGTCAGGTTGGTGTTCCACAGTAAGGTCGGTCGGTTGGTCAGGTGGTCCGTTAACAGTTCCATCGTCTACCGACCCACATATTATTGATCGATTGCCATGTAAATTTAATAATGAGATTCATTTTTAACGCGTCTATTTTCCAAAGGTCCCCCTTCTAAATTTTTAGATCAGTCAAGTAAGAGTTCCACAGTAGGGTCGGTCAAGTGGTCGGTTAATAATTCCAACGTCTACTGACCCACATATTATAGATCGATCGTCCTGTAAACTTGATAATGAGATTAACATTTAACGTGTCTATTTTCTAAATGTCTCCCTCTGCTATTTCTATATAAGTCGGGTAGCAATTCTGCAGTAAGACTGGTCGGTTGGTCGATCTGGTGGTCGGTTAGTAGTTCTAATGTCTACCGACCCACATATCATCGATCGATCGACCTGTAACTTGATAATAAGATTACATTTTATCAGGTCTATTTTCCCAAGGTCTTCCTTTGCTATATCTAGATCAGTCATTTAGGAGTTCTACAGTTTTTCCAAAGGTCCTCCTATGTTATTTTTTGATCAGTCGGGTAGAAGTTCTATAGTAGGATTGGTCGGTTGGTTGGTCTAGTGGTCGGTTAATAGTTTCAATGTCTACCGACCCACATATCATCGATCGATCGCCCTGTAAACTTGATAATAAGATTACTTTTTATCGCGTCTGTTTTCCAAAGGTCCCCCTTTGCGTATTATCGATCAGTCGGGGGTAGGAGTTCTTAAGTAGAATTCGTCTGTTGGTCGGTTTTGTGGTCGGTTAATAATTTCAACATATACCGACAGACATAACGTCGATCGATGGCCCTATGAAATCTTGATAATGAGAATAACTTTTAACATGTCTATTTTTTAAAGGTCTCCCTTTACCATTTTTTGATCTGTCGGGTAGGTGTTCAATGGTAGGATTGGTCGCTTGGTCGATCTGGTGTTGTTTTATAGTTCCAATATCTACCGACCCACATTTCATCGACCGATCGCATTGTAAACTTGATATTGAGATTAATTTTTAACGCATCTATTTTCTAGAGGTCCCTCTTTGCTATTTTTAGATCAGTCTGGTAGCAGTTCTATAGTAGGGTTAGTCGGTTGGTCAGCCTGGTGGTCGGTTAATAGTTTTAATGTCTATCAACCCATATATCATCAACCAATCGCACCGTAAACTTGATAATAAAATTACATTTTATCGTGTCTATTTTGCAAAGGTCTTTATTTTCTATTTCAAGATCAGTCGGGTAGAAGTTCTACAGTTTTTCCAAAGGTCCCCCTTTGCTATTTGTAGATCACTCGGGTAGGAGTTCTACAGAAGGGTTGGTCGATTAATGAGATTATATTTTATCGCATCTATTCTCCAAAGGTCCCCCTTTGCTATTTCTAGATCAGTTGGGTAGGAGTTCCACACTAGGGTCGGTCAGATGGTTGGTAAAAAGTTTAAACATCTACTAACCCACATATCATCGAACGATCGCCCTGTAAACTTGATAGTTAAATAAATTTTTTACGCGTTAATTTTTTCCAAAGGTCTCCCTCTGCTATTTCTATATCAGTTGGGTAGCAATTCTGCAGTAGGGTTTATCAGTCTGATTATCGGTTAATAGTTCCAATGTCTATCGACCGACAATTCTGCACTGTAAGCTTTATAATGAGATTACATTTTATTGCATCTATTTTCCAAAGGTCGTCTTTTGTTATTTTTCAGATAAGTCAGGTAGGAGTTCTATTGTAGAGTTTGTCGGTTTACGAGATTATTTTTTATCACGCCTATTTTTCAAAAGTCTCTCATTTCTATTTTAGATCAGTCGGGTAAGTGTTGTACAGTAGGGTCGGTCAGTCGGTTAGTCAGGTTGTCAGTTAATAGTTCCATCGTCTATCGATCCATATATTATCTACCGATCGCCATGTAAACTTGATAATGAGATTAATTTTTAACATGCCTGTTTTTCGAAGGCCCGCTTCTTAATTTTTAGACCAGTCAGGTAAGAGTTCCACGGTAGAGTCGGTCAGGTGGTCGGTTAATAGTTCCAACATCTACCTACCCACATATCGTTGACCGATCGCCCTGTAAATTTGATAATGAGATTAACTTTTAACGCGTCTATTTTCTAAATGTCTCCTTCTACTATTTCTATTTGAGTCAAGTAGCAATACTACAATAGGGCTGGTCGATTGGTCGGTCTGGTGGTCGGTTAATAGTTCTAATCTCTACTGACCCACATATTATCGACCAATCTCCCTGTAACATGATAATATATTTTATCGCGTTTATTTTTCAAAGGTCCCTTTGCTATATCTAGATCATCGGGTAGGAGTTTTACAGTTTTTCTAAAGGTCTTCCTTTACTATTTTTAGATCAGTCGGGTTGGAGTTCTATAGTAGGATTGGTCGGTTGGTTGGTCTGGTGGTCGGTTAATAGTTCCAATGTCTACTGACCCACATATCATCGATCGATCACCTTGTAAACTTAATAATGAGATTACTTTTTATCGAGTCTATTTTTCAAAGGTCCTCCTTTGTATTTTATTAGTCAGTCGTGTAGGAGTTCTTAAGTAGATTCGGTTGATTGGTCGATTTGGTGGTTGGTTAATAATTCCGACATCTACCAACACACATAATGTTGACCGATGGCCCTATGAAATCTTGATAATGAGATTAACTTTTAACATGTCCATTTTCCAAAGATCCCCCTTTGCTATTTCTAGATCAGTCGGGTAGGAATTCTATGGTAAGGTTGGTCGATTAGTCGATCAGGTTGTCGTTTAATAGTTCTAATATCTACCAACCCACATATCATAGACCGATCACCTTATAAACTTGATAATGAGATTAATTTTTAACGCGTCTATTTTGCAGAGGTTCCTCTTTGCTATTTCTAGATCAGTCGGGTAGTAGTTTTATAGTATGGTTAGTCGGTTGGTCGGTCTGGTGGTCGGTTAATAGTTCCAATGTCTATCAATCCACGTACCATCAACCAATCACACTGTAAATTTGATAATGAAATTACATTTTATCACGTCTATTTTCCAAAGGTCTTTATTTGCTATTTCTAAATCAGTCGGGTAGAAGTTCTACAGTTTTTTCAAAGGTCCCCCTTTACTATTTCTAGATCACTCGGGTAGGAGTTCTACAGTAGGGTTGGTCGGTTAACGAAATTATATTTTATCGTGTCTATTTTTCAAAGGTCCCCCTTTGTTATTTCCAGATCAGTTGGGTTGAAATTCTACAGTAGGGTCGGTGGGTTGGTCGGTCAGGTGGTTGGTTAATAGTTCCAACATCTACCGTCCCACGTATCATCGACCGATCACCCTGTAAACTCGATAATGAGATTAATTTTTAACGTATCTATTTTCCAAATATCCCTCTTTGCTATTTCTAGATTAGTCAGGTTGTAGTTCTATAGTAGGGTTAGTCGGTTGGTTGGTCTGGTGGTCGATTAATAGTTCCAATATCTATCGACCAATATATCATCGACCAATCACACTGAAACTTGATAATGAGATTACATTTTATCGTGTCTATTTTCCAAAGGTCCCCCTTAGTTATTTCTAAATTAGTCGGGAAGGAGTTCCACAATAAGGTCGGTCGGTTGGTCGGTCAGGTGATTTGTTAATAGTTCTAACGTCAACCGTCCTACATATCATCGACCGATTGCCCTTTAAACTTGATAATGAGATTAATTTTTAATGCGTCTATTTTTCGAAGGTCCCTTTTTGCTATTTCTGGATCAGTCGGGTAGTAGTTCTACAGTATGGTTAGTCTGGTGGTCGGTTAATAGTTCCATTATCTATCGACCCTCATATCATCAATCAATCGCACTATAAACTTGATAATGAGATTACATTTTATCACGACTATTTTCCAAAGATCTCCCTTTACTATTTCTAGATCAGTCGGGTTTTTACAAATGTCCCCGTTTACTATTTCTAGATCCGTCGGGTTAGAGTTTCTCATAGGATTGGTCGGTTGGTCGGTCTGGTGATTGGTTAATAGTTCCAATATCTACTGACCCACATATCATCGACAAAGCTAAACAACCCTTATTGTGGCTGAATTTTTTTCTTGATCCAAATACGTATGAAAAATGATAAAAATCCATCTCGATGTAGTTATTATTTGGGTTTAAATCCTGAAAATTAATAATGTTGTTTTGATCAATACGAGTAGTCGATAAATTAGAAAAACTAATATTTATAAAAGGGCTTCTTTCTTTTTGAGAGTGAATTCTTAAAAGGCATATCTTTTAACCATGTTAATGATCCTAAAAGATGCAAGGCTCCTTGGTTTCTTGACTTCAATGTAGTTATTTATTCAAGAAAAATGCATTTAAAAATAATAATGAATGCATCTAAAGCGATTTTTAAAAAATCCATGAAAAAGACAAAAGGTTATCATACTTGATTTTCCACTAAAATAAGCCGGCAAATATACAAAATAAGTTATTGAAACATCATATTAATAGAAGAATGAAACAATACATTGAAGACACGACGAAAATGTCTTCCAATAATTTAAGTAAAACAAAAAAGGAAGTGGAAAATGGTTCAACCCTGTAAAATATGTAAGGTAAAGAAAACCCACAAACACATAAAGCTAATATATTATATAAACATAACTTCATAACAGTAGCTTTTCACCAAAACAAAAGATTCGATTTTCTCTCTAAATAATTCAGAAAATACTCACCCTCTTCACTAGATTTCATAATTTATACATGTTGTTCAATTCAGTTCAGCGAACAACTACACTCAACTTAATAAATGAACTACAACAATTTCAATCAAATCATACACATTTTGGAGATAAGTACAACTAACTGCGTTGAACATACAAACAACCCATCCCCATCTAATTTTCCAAATGATTCAACTTCTAAATGATAGCTTAATATAATTTGAAGCATTAAACTCTTAAATAAAATGGTAGAAATTTATAGAACATGTTGTTTATAGTAGAATGTGACTATTGAAAATTTGATACCTTTTTTTCCGAGTAATTTACACTCTAGTCTCTAGCCACTAATTAGTATAAATTGTGGATATCTACGTCAACAACTCCTCTTTCAAAAGTTTTTATTTTTATATTTTTCTACAAGTATGTTGATATTTATGTTAGCTTATTATCCAATTAGAGTAAAAAATTAGATAAATTCTCCATCAACTTGGAGATTACGTTTCTTAATTTACAAATTAATATTCTACCTGAGATGAGTGTTGCAGTACAAACTTTGTATGACCTTGTCCAAATAAGTTCCATGTGCTGGCAACGATAGCTACACCCGGTTTAAAAGACATCTATGATAATCTGGCCAAATTCATGTATTATATCAGCATATTTGTTGTCTCCTAAGATAAATAAACATATCATTTCTTCAATACATATTGTTTTATGAACTTTCTCCTTATCAACTACACTAGCTATTACAGGTGAGAGATAAATCATTTATCTTATCAAATCTTTTGCTTCATTCTCAGAATTTAAAATTGGCTTTAAGTCCTATTTATTATAATTATTATGTATTTTTCTTTTACCATTAAAAAAAGAGTAATAGAAATACAAATTAGGTCCTACTCTTAACTTGGTACCTCCAATGTTATTTTTCTCTAGATGCATTAAATTCTCATTAGAAGCTCATAGCATTGTAATGAAAATAAATAGAAAAATAGAAGTAAACCTGATATTAATATCAATTGAATCTTCCATTTCCTTTACAGAATCTAGAAGCCTCTCCATTTGACCATAATAGGATTCTCATCCGCCAAATCACGTAATAATTCAAATATCATATACCATGAGAAATAATTGTGTCAATATTCAAGAAAAAGTCACTGTACAATGAAACAAAGTCAGTCACCTTTAAAAAATATTAATAATTGACTCAACAAGAAAAGTAAAATGCTAAGTCTGATCAGGAATAAATGGTAGAAAGTAGCACTAAAAGTTAGGACAAAGTAACACAATTACAGGCAATTAGCGAGACTATAATTAGAGAAAGTAAAATGTTTTATAAGTTCCAGAGGAACTGTTTATCCTTGATGACCCAGCCAGACTAACACTTCCATTATATTTGTATTTAGCTAATGTTTAGTTGCTTTCTCAAAATGTGCAATTTTTAGCGGACACCATAGAACTTCACTTGAGCCATCTATTCCAAATCAACAATTTAAATTAGGATTAGAGAACATGATAATGTGAATAATACTACTTAAAACTTATTATTGTAAATATAAGTGGAACATCCTTTTCTGTTACTTTCCAACCAAATTATGAATTTTGGTACAAAAAACCAAACTTCCATCTATATTTAAGTCGCTCAACTTTACCTTAATGAAGATTTTTCCAAATTTTCTATTGTCTAGCTAAATTGCAATTAGATATGAAAATTGAAATGCATTTGAATCGACAAAAAATTATCAAACAAGTAAAGGGACGGTTAAACGGTTAGTAAGAAGAAACAAAAAAAGAAACCAAAACACAGCAACATAACAGGTAGTTCTTTATCTCTAGATATTAGACCAAATACTTGCAGTCCAAATATTCAAGCTAAGTTAAAACTAAATGTAACGAAGTTAGTTCAGTCACATTTACAAAATAATAAAAAAATTCAACATTTACGAAACTACTAGATTTCAGCGAGCAGAGTGGAGAAAGAGATAAACACAATCTCAGAATCATACTGACAAAATTTCTTATTGTTAAACTAAAGTAAAGTGTATGCTTGTATTTACTGTTGGCTGAAACATAAATACTTACTCAATAGTCAATAATGTTATAATAAAAATGTAATCTAAATTAAAATATTGTATTACTCTCGAGCTAATCCAACTCATCTAAGGTTGCCAACATACAAAAATATCAAAATATAGAAATAAATTACAACCAGAATTTATTCAAATCTATTCTCTAAATGAACTAAAAGGGAATAGCAAAGATACAGAAGCCAGTAAATTAATTAGTATATGCCTCAAATGAATCGCATATTTCAAAAGCTCGGACAAAATAACATATATTAAACAGAAGAAACTCATTAGGCAAAAAATAATAAGCCTAGTGCATTACCTAAAACCAACCCTAAATCCACCAGTTCGATCTCACTTGAAACAACGTATCCTTACTTAAAGACATTCTTCATCCAAGAAATGGAACAAAATTTTCATCCACTTTGGAAACTCTCAGATTCTTTTGTTCCACGATAATTGCTAGTCCAATATGGAAATTCTACCAATTTTTAAATGTCAAATTAGTACAAAATATTTGTTAAATTCACACTCAAAGTGAAAAGAATAGGAGATACAGACAAGGAATAAAATATTTACCTGAATGAAGAACCATTTGGTGGAATTGTTATGATGTGAGAAACTTCCATTAAGCGTCGGGGACACCTTTGGAGGGATATCCATGAAAGCGCCAAGAGATGTCCTTGACTTCGGAATCGATTGATGTTCAGTGGAGATTGAATATATTTGTGTACAAATACTCAAATAATTTCTCATCTCTCAGCAGCGAGCAGTTTATGGCCACTATCGTCATCAATTTGAGAAATAAACGAGCAAATGAACAATATAACTAGCATCAAATATAATTTAGGGAAAAGCACTTCTACTGTGCTTACCCCCAACAAATGACTCCACATGAAGCTCATTAGTCATGTAAGCTACAATTAGATCTTGTTTGATTTTGGTGAAAATTTTCAAGTTTGGCGCTTTTCCTTTTTACTTTGCTGCTGATTCTGCTACAATTAGGTCTTGTTTGATTTTGGCAGAAATTTTCAAGTTTGACGCTTTTCCTTTTTACTTTGCCGCTGATTCTGCTTTTCGTCCAATAATATTTTGTTGCTTCTTGATTATTTTTTCGAACTTATTAATATTATCATCTAAAAATATGATATTTCTTTCAAAATACTGAATATTGTGTTGTTGTGTTTAAAATTTTTGCTTTTTATTCTAAATACGTTGCACATTAATTGAGTTATTCTATGATAAATAGTTAAATAAATATTTAAAATTTAATTAATCACCATCTCAAAAAGAAATGGAAAAATAATATTTAAAAAAGAAATACTATTTAATAAGAAAAATTAATTGGGAGTAAATAAGAAAAATTAAAAAAAATAAAAATGAATAATTAAAACAATCGTCATTAGCTTAGAAAACAATCCGTAAATAATAAAAAACTTTGCTATAGTAACCAGTACAAAGCTCGCGTAACACGCGGGACATTCGAATTTTTTTAAGGAATCAGCTATTCGTATATTCAAATTTGCTAAACGTATTAAAAAATAATTAAATTAAAATACTCCCTCCGACCGTCACAATGGGTGTCATTTGCTTTCTGGCACGTGGATTAAGGAGTATTATTATTTATTGTGTAGTGGATAATTACATTAGTGGAGGTATGAGTCCCATTTTTTAGTTGTATTAGTGGGTGTGTGTGGGTCCCATATATGTAAAAAAGGAAATAAGATCCTTGGGGGCGGACACCCAAAATGGAAAAATGGGACTCTTTGGAGCAGACGGAGGGAGTATTAAAAATTAATAATATATAAATATTTTAATAATTAAGATTTTATATTGTGTTCGGTTGTAGTACCCGAAAAATATCTTCGATTTCATATTGTGTTCGATTGTAATACCCGAACAATATAGTGTATTTGGTTGGAGTATCCGAAAGATGTATTAGGTTGAGAAATTTAATGGTCCTTGAGGGATGGTGATAACACTTTCACTATGAATTGTTATCAATTTTATTATAAAATTTTTTCAATTAATTTTTATTTATATTATAAATTATTCATAAAATAATATTATCACTTTTCGTTAATTGAGTATCACTTTCCATTATAGAAATTATTTCTTTTTATACTTAAGACATAAGCCCTCACCTGAGACGGTCTTATACCATAAACTTTGTGTGTGTGTGTATACTCCCTCCGTCCCCTTGAAACGTAACCATTTGCTTTTTGCACGTGGATTAAGGAGAATAATAATTTAATGTATTTTGAGTTGAGAGAAATAATATTTTAAAGTGTAGTGGCTAGTTGTTTAAGTGTTGAGTGTGTGGCCATGAGAGGTCACATCAATCTAAAAATGAAAATTGATTCTTTGTGATGGAACGGATCAAAATAGTAAAATGGATACGTATCAAGGGGACGGAGGAAGTATATATAAATAGTGTACCCGCGGGTATTGAATTATTATCAGTACCCATTCCAAACCCTAATGAGATTTTCACAAATATCTGTATCCGTCCCAAATCCATTTACAACTATCCATACCCGCCCTATTAAGATTTGGATAGAACGAGTACTTGAAAATGCCCATGTCATTACCATCCCTAACTATTATAGTTTAATAATAAAATTAATAAATGTATATAACAATTATAAATTTTTGTATAATTAAGGATAAAATATTTAATATAATAAAATAATTATAAAATAAATAATTAACGATAAAAAAATTATGAAAATTAATTAATATTAAACTAAAATTTATTTTTTTCATTAAATTCCTTATTTAGGAATTTATAATTAACTAAATTTATTAAACTTAAAAATTCTAAGGATAAATAGATGAAATATATTAAATAATTTCTTATTGCTTATAAAAATATTTTATTTATTAATATATTTTATTAAAGAATATTTTAAAATATAAAATTTTTTATTAAACTTAAGAATCTATTTCTCCAATTATATTATTGGTAATATGATTTCAAATTAAAGATCATGAAAAGATAATTAATTTGATATAATTTTTATATAAATCCGATTTAAAAATAAAAAGTTAAAAACACTTAAAGTTTTAGGTAAATTTTTTAAATAAAATAAAAAAAATAAAATATTTTGATTGATTGTTTAAAATAAAGTAACTATGTTATCTTCTTTTCTAAGCAAGTTTATCATCAAAAAATAAAAATAAAAAATCTATAAAAATGACACATCATGCCAAAATTATTTCCTTGATGCTACCTAATAAATGTAAAACCCTCCTTTAGTTTATTTACCTCCTTTAGTTTATATATATATATATATATATATATATATATATATATATATATATATATATATATATATATATATATATATATATATATATATATATATACGTGTGTGTGTGTGAGTGTGTATATATGTGTGTGTATATATATGTATATATATATATTAAATATTTAATAAAAATATTATTATTATTTTACTATTGTTAAAATTACCCTCTAAATATATATAATCATGAGATGTTGTGCAAGTGAGATGGATTGTAAGATGTACAATCCAAATTTATTATTTTATTCACTATTTAAGTATGATTTTTAGATTAAATTTTTTTTTCTAAGATAGTTAAAGTATATAGTAATTTATTAAAATTCGATATTTAATTTATTAATATATATTTTATTTATTAATTTACATTGGTAAACATTTAATATTAAAAATTTTTGGGCAGTCATGTATGAGACTGTCTCATGATAAGACCATTTTATACTTTCGTAATTAGTTATTACTTTTTATTAAAAATTTAATACTTCTTTTTTTAATATTATCACTTTTTATTTATACTATAAATTATTCATGAAACAGTTCACTAAACTATTATCATACTTCGCCAATTAAGTGTTACATTTACATTAAAATATTATAACTTTTTACCCGTTTCATGAAAATCATTTAGTGAAACAGTCGCACATAATTGTTTGGTTAAACGCTGAACTTTTAAATACTTTAACATTAATATTTAACAATTTAAATTTATAGAAAAATGATACAACTTTTTTTTCAAAAATATACACATGGATGTGAAATCACTATAAATATTTATCACTATGTAAATTTTGAAGTAAAAGTAAAGAATTATTTGAGGATAAACGGGAAAATTCGTATTCTAAAAGTTATATCAAATTAGAATTGCTCTTATATGTTGGTTAGACATGTGATGAAGTTGTATTGTTAATTAAAATATACTCCATCATTACATTTAAATAACTACATCATTTAAAGATTAAAGAATATAATATTTTAATCTGTAGTGATTTGGTAAAAATATAATATTTTAATGTACAATACATAATTTTACCAATATTGTATATAAACCCCATAAATATATAATAATTATTTTGTGTAGATCTTATTCTCTAAAAGGAAAATGTAACTCTTTTAGTGAGACCCTTTAATTAGTAAAAGGTAATAATTCCCTTTTATTTATAATCATATTTGTGACAATAAAAATAAAAATTGGTAAATAATCATATTTGTAAAAAAAAATAAAAATTGAGTTTATATCCATGGACAAGTACATAAGAGTATTATGAATTTATGTGATCAGATCTAATCACTTTAAGTCTGTCAACAATTAAATAAAAAAAATGTCATCAGAAAAAGAAAATTGATAATAAAAAAATTTCTTATTTCAAATTCACAAAGATATGCTACTCATCACCTCAAAATTAAATATTAGAAAGTAAAATATCTCACATTCGCGTACAATATGCCAAGTGCTTAATTAAGTTTGAGAGATAAAATAATACCATAACAAACGAGTAAAAACAAATTAAGAAATAAAAATAATAAGATAACAAGTTGTAAATGTATTCTGAAGTGGCTATAACTCGTCACATCCTCCATGGTCCGTCATCAGCGTGGTTAAGGAAAATAAAGGTGCGGGTGATAGTTCTGAAAAAAATTTTGAACGGTTTTTTTTTAGATTTGAGGTTTGAATTCCCTTTCATTTCATGTGAAAAAGCCCTAGATTAGTCGAAATCTAAATTATAGCTCATGTGGCTGAACACCACCTATACCTAGTTGATTGTAGGGAGGATGCTTTGTGAATTGATGAGTTCGATCGATTAAGGTATTAGGGTATCAATTACCGTATTTTTTTAATGCCAGATTATTGTGCTGATCGTTAATCCAATCCTCTGTTTACTGCAAGATTGCTTTGAGAAACCGGCAGTAAAGAGACCATCAGGCCCAGGGTATACTGCATTTGAAAGCTCTGGTCGGAGTTTGCCTAGAACCATCAATAAAATATCGAGCCCACCCAATTACTGTTCAATTACCTTTTTATTTTATTTTATTCTGTTATTAGTTCATCATAGTCATCTGTTTCTTATTCTCCTTTTTGGTCAAACTTTACATAAATTTAGCATTTGACAACCTTGTGGAAATATCTCATTTTCAACTAGGGTGCTTGTGGGATCTGAATTCCATGTGCAGCTTTTGTATCATAGAAATTACCTTTAATCCTACTGACTATTTCAATTTATAGTGGATTTGTTAAGACCATCAATCTCAGGAATATCTGACAATTAGATATTTTATTATTTCCTTTAACTTGGCTTTCACTTGATCCTTTAATTTACATATCCGAAGAACATAAGAAAACATATTCCCTAAGAACTTAGTGTATATTTTAATCGTATTGAATTTAGAGAAAAATTGTATGCTACATTGGTCTATTTTCTAATAATAAATTGTATGCAGCATAATTTTTGAGACTGTCAGAGCCAAAATACCATATAATCACCTGAACATTACATAAATGAGAAAGTGAAGATCAGATTACATTTCAAAAATTTTATTAGCATTTGCTTCTTCACCATGTAATCAAACTTAAATTCTGTGCTTCAAAGTTAAGTTTGGGTATCTCTTCTCTCTCACAATTAGTTTCTTTTTTTTTCAAATTCTTTGCAATAGGATTCTTTCCACGTTTAGTTGGGATTTTTTCTCAAATCTGATAGGGAAGCACTTTTGAATATTTTTTGAATAAGGGTTCCAAAATATTTTTATCCAAGAATGTCCGTCTTGCTATATTATATTATATCAGGTTCTTGTTGCAGGGTAGGACCTTGACCTCCTTAGTTACAGCTTCTAACATTATCTTATCTTATAGGTGAATTGTTTGCAGAAGAGATAACCACACTTTGTTCCGTTGGACTTACTAATCATATTCATATGTAGTTTGTGTTATATAGTTGAGGTGCGATTCACATTTGTGTGATGAATAGAAATATGTTAGATTTATCTTCTAAATATTATTGCTGACTATAATTTGAATGAATAAGTAATAACTTTGTTTCAGTGTCTTCGCAATTTTTCATGTATCACACTATTGTGGTATGTCACAGAAAATAACAGAAATTTACAACAGAATCAGTAATAAATATGTCATTATAAGGCTTTTATATCTGTGTTTGAGTGTCTTCGCTACATTTGTGTGAAAATAACTGAAATTTACAACAGATATCAGTAATAATTCTGTCATTATAAGGCTTTTATATCTCTGATTGACTGCCTTTGCTATTTTTCAGGGATGTATAAAACATCTTATATTGTAAAAAAATCCAATGAATAATGTTGAAAATATGCCTATCTAAAATCGCATGCAACTAATAATAATATATAGATGTAACAAGTCATGCTTATAATTCCTGTTATATTTCCTATTTTATACTCTTAAGTTGTGAGGTTGGATCTTTGAGCACACGGTGGTCTCTAGTAATTTGAATCTTATTCTTATCGCTTGAATTCTATTCTTGGAAGCAAAACTTAGTTGATTTGGTGTAAAAACTCATGGATTTACTTACAAGTTTGTGTAGTTTTTTATTTCCGTGTGCCTTTTAGTCTACGTACATGAATTATATGATAAGTGAAGTATTTTGAATTCCCGCTAAATTGTCAATACCTTATTGAGAAATTCAGAAAATTGTTTGTGCTGTAAGGCACTATTCATGCGCTCTATCTAGTGGATAAATGTAATTTTCAGTTTAGACCATCTATCAAATAATTCATGAACGTCAGATTACAACTCAAGAATAAATTCTCACTTAATCAAATAATTCACAAAGCCTGTTTCTAAGTTGTTATGCTGCTAGAGTTTTAGTGATTGAAAGTTATTCCTTAGCTATAAATTGTGAGTAAAATGTTTATTTTTTAAAAAAGAGTGCTTGTTGTCTACCCTACAGTTGGTATAATGAATTCGATCATTTTCATAAAAAAAATTGGACATCTTTTTTTTATTATTTAATATTATTTTTTTCTTGTCAATGATGAGTATGCCATATTTTAGGAAAAAGGATAAGTGAACTACAAGTCTACTAATATGAGTAAATATAGTTCTATTATTATTGAAATTGTTTAATTATTTATATTTATGTTTTGGCTTTTTTATGGCTAATTTGCGGCAGGAACAAGTTAGAGAGATTTTAGTGACTGAAGTAACAATGTACTTAGAAATTCATAGAAAGAAAGAAGGAAAAGAATACATAAAATCTTATCAACTCATTGAGGATGACACTGTAAATACAAGTGTTTAATATTTTTGTATACATTGATGTAGAATTTATCTGATGTGTTATCAAAATTTGTTGAAGGAGGTTATAATCCAAAGACATGACACACTTACAGGCAGGTGTATTAAGAGGGCAAGGGGAGCATGTATTAAGGATTGTATAATTATTCCTAATAAGTTTCTGTAATAAATTAATATTGAAATAATAAAAGACATTATCAACATGGTTTTGAACCTCTTTCAACAAGTTCTTCCACTTGATATGCTTGCGCGCATCATCCCTTCCCTCGAGGATCCATAAAACTATCAACACAATAGAGAATCTTTTGAAAATATTGATGATGTGGAGCCATGCTAGGTAATCGATTATGGATATATATTATTACAAATTTTAAAATTACTATTTTTACAGTTTACGATCTCCAATTTTTTTTATATATGCTGCTGCAATTTACTTGTAAATTTTTTTATTTGGGGAGTTTACTTATGACTGCAATTTTTGTTCATTACTTAATTTATGCATGTTGAGTTGAAATTATAAGTATTAAAATTTCATGCTTTCTCATTTGTAAAGTATGTACCTGCAGATATGACATCATAATGATATTGAATGACTTGTTGCTGCATTTATTATCGTTTGACTATTATTGTATTAATCCTAAGTTTTTGAATTACAAAATTTAGGTGTTGCTTTGTTTAACCTCAACTGTTGCTGCATAGGCCATTTGGTATTTATGTGTTCAAGTTACAGAATTTTTGCTTTGTTAAGAACTAGAGCTCTTGCTAACAGATGGTATTATGTCATTGTTTATATCTAATTATGTGATGCGAAAAAATCGTAGCTATTACTTGTGCTTGTCTAGGAAATTAAACACATAATTAGAAACTGAATTGTGTTATTCTTATACAAATTTTGAGCTTCAATTGTCTTTTGTGAATTATAATTGTAACATGGCATGTAATACTTATGAATTTGAATAGTTTTTGTTTTAACTGGAGATAATTTAAGTGGAAATATTTGAGATGATTCTCCCATACCTTATGTGAGTGTTGTTCTTATTTTCAGAGAAATGAAGACAAAGATAATGAAGACAAAACAGGAGGATGACTTTGAACACGGTGATGTTGATTATGAAATGAAAGTTCAAGATGAAGATTACTTATTAGGCTTTCTTTTATTTTTTTTCTTTATGTTTTTGTCAACTTTAATATTAAGTTTAGGGATATATAAATACGTGCTTCATCATAGTACATGAATTTAAATAATACTGCGTATTTACCTTGTTTTACAATTATTTAGACTTTAGTAATTTTTTATATTTTACTAGTGATACTTTTTAATAAATGTAGTGAATTAAGTTATTACAAATAATAATAATATAATTAAATTATTGTTATTAAATTATTAAATAGTCAATATAATTATTAAATAATAATTTAATAAAATAATAATAAAATTTTTATTATTATTAAATATTGCATAAATATCTCAAGTGTTAACATATGCGTTACATAATTATCTTACAAAAGTGTTACATGTTATCGTAAAAGTGATAAAATTATTATGTAATTAATGTTACATTATATTCAAAAAGTGTTAGTGAAACAGTATAGTCAATGTTAGAATATATTTAAAAGTTTTACCAAAATAATATAGTTAATGTTACATTATATTTAAAAGTGTTAGGAAAACAATGTAATTAATGTTACGTTATATTTAAAAGTGTTAACAAAATAATATTTGTAATGTTACATCTACATTCAAAAATATTAACAAAATAATGTTACCTTAAGATAAAAAAATATTACCTTAACTTTAAATATAACATTTATTAAAGTGTTATAATAACATGTTAAATTTGAAATGAGGTGTTATCATAAGGAAAAAAAATGTAACATTACACTTTAGATAACAGGGGCAACAGCGACACTGAAAAAATTATTTATGATCTATAATAATATTTTTTAATTGTTAAGTAACATTTATGGGGTGTTATGTAATGTCAGTTATCTTGTAGTTCGGTTGGTCGGTTAGGTGATCGGTTAATAGTTCCAACATCTACCGACCCATATATCATCGATCGATCGCCATGTAAACTTGATAATGAGATTAATTTTTAATGCATTTATTTTACAAAGGTCCCCCTTTACTATTTCTAGATAAGTCGGGTAGGAGTTCCACAGTGGGGTCGGTCGGTTGATAGGTCAGGTGGTCGATTAATAGTTCCAACATCTATCGAACCCACATATCATCGACAGATTGCACAGTAAACATGATAATGAGATTATTTTTTATCAAATCTATTTTTCAAAGGTCCCCTTTGCTATTTCTAGATCAGTTGGGTAGGAGTTTTATAGTAGGGTTGATCGGTCTAGTGGTCGATTAACAGTTCCAATATCTACCGACCCACATATCATCGACCGATCACCCTGTAAACTTGATAATGAGATTAATTTTTATCGCGTCTATTTTCCAAAGGTCCACCTATCTAATTTCTAAATCAATCGAATAGGAGTTCTACAATAGGGTTGTTAGGTTAATGAGATTACTTTTTATCGCGTCTATTTTCCAAAGGTCCCCCTTTACTATTTCCAGATCAGTCGGGTAGGTGTTCCATAGTAAGTCCAATCGGTTGGTAAGTCAGGTGGTCGTTTAATTGTTCTAACGACTATCGATTCATATATCATCGACCGATCACCCTATATACTTAATAATGAGAATAATTTTTAACGCGTCTATTTTCCAAAGGTCTCCATTTGCTATTTCTAGATCAATCGGTAGGAGTTCCACTATACGGTCGGTCGGTTGGTCAGTCAGGTGATCAGTTATTAGTTCCAACCTCTACTGAGCCGCATATCATCGACCAATCGCCCTGTAAACGTGATAATGGAATTTATTTTTAATGTGTCTACCTTTCAAAGGTCTCCCTCTGCTATATCTAGATCAGTCAGGTAGCAATTTTACAGTAGGGTTTTTCGGTTTGTCGATCAGGTGATCGGTTAATAGTCCTAATATCAACCGACCCACATATTATCGACCGATCATCCTGTAAACTTGATAATGAGACTACATTTTATCGCTCTATTCTAGATTAGTGGAGTAGGAGTTCCATAGTACGGTCGGTCAGTTGATTAGTGAGGTGGTCGGTTAAAAGTTCCAACTTCTACCGACCCGCATATCATCGACTGATGACCTTGTAACGTAATAATGAGATTAACTTTTAACGCGTCTATTTTCCAAAGATCTCCCTCTACTATTTCTAGATCAGTTGGGTAGAAATTCTACTGTAGAGTTGGTCAGTTGGTCGGCCTAGTACTCAGTTAAAAGTTCCAATGTCTACCGTCCCACATATCATCGACCAATCGCCGTAAATACTTGATAATGAGATTACATTTTATCACGTCTATTTTTCAAAGGTCTCCCTTTTCTATTTATAGATCGTTCGGGTAGGAGTTCTACAGTTTTCCAAATGTTCCCCTTTGCTATTTCTAAATCAGTCGGGTAGGAGTTTCATAATAGGGTTGGTCAGTTTGTCGGTCTGGTGGTTAGTTAATAGTTCCAATATCTACCGATCCACATATCAACGACTGATCGCCTTGTAAAGTTGATAATGAGATTACTTTTCAACGACATATCAACGACTGATCGCCTTGATTGGTCAGTCTGACGGTCGGTTAACAGTTCCAATGCATAATGAGCCACATATCTTTGACCGATCACCCTGTAAACTTTATAATGATATTACTTTTTATCGCATCTACAGTAGTGTTGGTCGGTTAATGAGATTACTTTTTATTATGTCTATTTTTCAAAGGTCCCCCTGTGTTGTTTCTAGATCAGTCGGGAAGAAGTTCCATAGTAAGGTCATTCGGTTGATCGGTCAGGTGGTTGGTTTATAGTTCCAATATTTACCAACCCACAAATCATTGACTGATCGCCCTATATACTTGGAATGAGATTATTTTCTAATGCGTCTATTTTTTGAAGGCCTCCCTTTACTATTTCTAGATTAGTCGGGTAGTAGTTCTACAGTACGATCAGTTGCTTGGTCAGTTAGGTGTTCGGTTAATAGATCCAACCTCTAACAGCCCATATATTATCGACTAATTATCTTGTAAACTTGATAAGGAGATTAATTTTTAACGCTTCTATTTTCAGATATCTCTCTCAGCTATTTCTAGATCAATCGGGTATTAATTCTACAGTAGGGTTAGTCATTTGTTCGGTCTGGTAGTCAGATAATAGTTCTAATTTCTACCGAACCACATATCATCGACCGATCAGCCTATAAACTTTATAATCAGATTATATTTTATCGCGTCTGTTTTTAAAGTTCTCCCTTTGCTATTTCTAAATCACTTGGATAGGAGTTATATAATTTTTTCATAGGTCCCTCTTTGCTACTTACAGATAAGCCGAGTAGGAGTTCCACAGTAGGGTTGGTCGGTTGGTCGGTTTGGTGGTTGGTTATTAGGCTCCAATGTCTATCGAACCACATATCATCGATCGATCACCTTATAAACTTGATAGTGATATTACTTTTTATCACGTCTATTTTTTAAAGGTCCCCCTTTCCTAATTCTCGATTAGTTGGGTAGGAGTTCTACAGTAAAGTTGGTCAGTTGGTCTGTCTGGTGGTCGGTTAAGAGTTACAGTGTCTACCCACCCACATTTTATCGATTGGTCGCCCTATAAACTGACAATGAGATTACATTTTATCACGTCTATTTTCCAAAGGTCTTCCTTCACTATTTCTAGCTCAGTTGGGTAGGAGTTCCATAGAAGGGTTGGTCAGTTGGTCGGTCTGGTGATCGGTTAATAGTTTCAATATCTAATGACCCATATATTATCGACCGATCACCTAGTAAACTTGATAGTGATATAACTTTTTATCACGTCTATTTTTCAAAGGTCACCCTTTGCTGTTTCTCGATCAGTAGGGTAGAAATTCTACATTAGGGTTAGTCGGTTTGTCAGTCTGGTGGTCGATTAATAGTTCCAATGGCTACTGACCCACATATTATCGACCGATCGCCCTATAAACATGATAATGAGATTACATTTTATCGCATCTATTTTTCAAAGGTCCCCTTACTATTTCTCAATCAGTCAGGAAGGTGTTCTACAGTAGGATTGATCGATTTGGTCGATCTAATTATCGGTTAATTGATCCAATGTCTACCGATGAACATATCATCGACGATAGCCTTGTAAACTTGATAATTAGATTACTTTATCGCGTTTGTTTTCCAAAGGTCACTCACCCATTGCTATTTCTAGATCTATTGGGTAGGAGTTCTACAGAAGGGTTGGTCAGTCTGTTAATCGGTTAATAGTTCTAATGTCTACCGACCCACGTATCATCAACCAATTGCCTTGTAAACTTGATAGTGATATTACTTTTTATCATGTCTATTTTTCAAAGGTCCCCCTTTGCTAATTCTCGATTAGTCAAGTAGGAGTTCTACAGTAGAGTTGGTTGATTGGTCGGTCTAGTGGTCGGTTAATAGTTCCAATGTCTACCGACCCACATATCTTCGACTGATCGCCCTATAAACTTGATAATGAGATTACATTTTATCTCATCTATTTTTCAAAGGTCTTCCTTTTCTATTTCTAGATCAGTCGGGTAGGAGTTTTACAATTTTTTCTAAAGGTCTCCCTTTGCTATTTCTAGATCAGTCGGGTAGGAGTTCAACAGTAGGCTTGATCGGTTGGTCGGTTCGGTTGTCGATTAATAGTTCCAATGTCTATTGATCCACATATTATCGATTGATCACCTTGTAAACTTGATAGTGAGATTACTTTTTATCACGTTTATTTTCCAAAGGTCCCCCTTAGCGATTTCTTGATTAGTCGGGTAGGAGTTCAACAGTATGGTTGATCTTTTGGTCGACCTGGTGGTCAGTTAATAGTTCTAATTTCTACTGATAAACTTATCATCGACTGATCACCCTGTGACTTGATAATGAGATTACTTTTTATCGTGTCTGTTTTTCAAAGGTCACTCACCTATTGCTATTTCTAGATCTATTGGGTAGGAGTTCTATAGTAGGTTGGTCGGTTAATAGTTCTAATGTCTACTGACCCACATATCATCGACTGATCGCCTTGTAAAATCGATATTGAGATTATTTATTATCACATATATTTTCCAAAGGTCCCCCTTTGCTGTTTCTAGATCAGTCGGATAGGAGTTCTACAGTAGGGTTAGTTGGTTGATCGGTCTAGTGGTCGGTTAATAATTCCAATGCCTACCGACCCACATATCATCGGCAGATCGCCTTGTAAACTTGATAAGGAGATTTTTATATATCGTGTCTATTTTCCAAATATCCTCCTTTGCTATTTCCAAATTAGTCGAATAAGAGTTCTACAATAGTGTTGGTCAGTTAAAGAGATTACTTTTTATCGCATCTATTTTCTAAAGGTCCTCCTTTTCTGTTTCTAGATTATTCGGGTAGGAGTTCCACAGCAAGGTCAGGTGATTTGTCTGTCAGGTGATCGGTTTATAGTTCCAATATTTATGGACCAAAATATCATCGATCGATCGCCCTATACACTTGATGATAAGATTATTTTTTAACGCATCAATTTTCCAAGGGTCTTCCTTTACTATTTCTAGATAAGTTGGGTAGGAGTTCTAGAGTATGGACGGTCGATTTGTTAGTTAGGTGGTCAGTTAATAATTACAACCTCTAACGACCCATATTTCATCAATCGATCGCCAAGTAAATGTGATAATGAGATTAATTTTTAACGTATTTATTTTCCAAAGGTCTCCCTCAACTATTTCTAGATCAGTCGGGTAGCAATTCTACAGTAGGGTTGGTCGTTTGGTCGGTTTGGTGGTCGTTTAATAGTTCTAATTTCTACCGATCCACATATCATCGACCGATCGCCCTGTAAACTTGATAATGAGATTACATTTTATCGCGACTATTTTTTTAAGGTCTCCATTTGTAATTTTTAAATCAGTCGGGTAGGAGTTATACGGTTTTTCCAAAGTTTCCTCTTTGCTATTTACAGATCAGTCGGGTAGGAGTTCCATAGTAGGTTTGGTCGGTTGGTCGGTCCGGTTGTCGGTTAATAGTTCCAATTTCTACCGACCCACATATCATTGATCGATAGCCCTGTAAACTTGATAATGAGATTTTATTTTACCGCGACTATTTTTCAAAGGTCTCCCTTTGGTATTTCTAAATCAGTCGGTAGGAGTTATACAATTTTTCCAAAGGTCCCTCTTTGCTCTTTACAGATTAGTCGGGTAGGAATTCCATAGTAGGGTTGGTCGGTTGGTCAGTTTGGTAGTTGGTTAATCGCTCCAATGTCTATCGAACCACATATCATAAACCGATCACCTTGTAAACATGATTGTGATATTACTTTTTATCACGTCTATTTTTCAAAAGTCCCCTTTTGCTAATTTTTGATTAGTCGGGTAGGATTTCTATAGTAAAGTTGGCCGGTTAGTCGGTCTGGTGGTTGGTTAATAGTTTCAATATCTATCGACCCACATATCATAGACCGATCGCCCTATAAACTTGATAATGAGATTACATTATATCTCGTCTATTTTTCAAAGGTCTCCCTTTGCTATTTCTAGATCAGTCGGGTAGGAGCTCTACAGTTTCTCCAAAGGTCTCCCTTTGCTATATCTAGATTAGTTGGGCAGGAGTTCCACAGTATGTTTGGTCAGTTAGGTGGTCGATTAATAGTTCCAACCTCTAACAACCCACATGTCATCAACCGATCACCCTGTAAACATGATAATGAGATTAATTTTTAATGTTTTTATTTTCCAAAGGTCTCCCTCAGCTATTTCTAAATCAGTCGAGTTGAAATTCTACAGTAGGGTTGGTTGTTTGATCGGTCTGGTAGTAGGTTAATAGTTCTAATTTCTACCGACCCACATATTATTGATCGATCACCCTGTAAACTTGATAATGAGATTACATTTTACCGTAACTATTTTTCAAAGGTCTCCATTTGGTATTTCTAAATCAGTCGGTAGGAGTTATACAGTTTTTCCAAAAGTCCTATTTTCTATTTACAGATAAGCCGGGTAGGAGTTCCATAGTAGGGTTGGTCGGTTTGGTGGTTGGTTATTAGCTCCATTGTCTATCGAACCACATATCATCGACCGATCACCTTGTAAACTTGATAATGATATTATTTTTTATCACGTCTATTTTTTAAAGGTCCCCTTTGCTAATTCTCGATTAGTTGGGTAGGAGTTCTGCAGTAAAGTTGGTCAGTTGGTCGGTCTGGTGGTCGGTTAATACTTTCAATGTCTATCGACCCACATATCATCGACCGATTGCCCTATAAACTTGATAATGAGATTACATTTTATCTCGTCTATTTTTCAAAGGTCTCCCTTTGCTATTTCTAGATCATTCGGGTAGGAGTTTTACAGTTTGTCCAAAGGTCTCCCTTTTCTATTTCAAGATCAGTCGGGTAGGAGTTCCACAGTAGGCTTGGTCGGTTGGTCAGTCTGGTTGTCGGTTAATAGTTTCAATGTCTACTGGTCTACATATTATTGACCGATCTCCTTGTAAACTTGATAGTGAGATTATTTTTATCACGTCTATTTTCCAAAGTCCTCCTTAGCTATTTTTTGATTAGTCGGGTAGGAGTTCTATAGTATGGTTGATCCTTTAGTCGACCTGGTGGTCTGTTAATAGTTCTAATTTCTATCGATGAACATATCATCGACCGATCACCCTGTAAACTTAATAATGAGATTACTTTTTATCGCGTTTATTTCTAAAAGTTCATTCACCCATTGCTATTTCTTGATCTATCGGGTAGGAGTTCTAAAGTAGGATTGATCGGTCTGTTGGTCAGTTAATAATTCCAATGTCTACTGACCCACATATCATCGACCGATCACCTTGTAAACTTGATAATAAGATTACTTTTTATCACGTATATTTTCCAAAAGTCCCCCTTTGCTATTTCTAGATCAGTCGGGTAGGAGTTCTACAGTAGGATTGGTTGGTTGGTCGGTCTAGTGGTCGGTTAACAGTTCCAATATATACCGACTCACATATCATCGACAGATCGCCCTGTAAACTTGTTAATTAGATTTTTTATCACGTATATTTTTCAAATATCCTCCTTTGCTATTTCTAGATCAGTCGAATAAGATTTCTATAGTAGGTTTGGTCAGTTAACGAGATTACATTTTATCGCGTCCATTTTCAAAAGGTCCCCCTTTACTGTTCCCAGATTAATCGGGTAGGGGCTCCACAGTAAGGTCAGTCTGTTAGTTGGTTAATTGTTCCAACATTTACCGACACACATATCATCGATCGATCGCCCTATATACTTGATGATGAGATTATTTTTTAACACATCTATTTTCAAAGGTCTCCCTTTACTATTTCTAGATCAGTCGGGTAGAAGTTCCACAGTACGGTTGGTCGGTTTCTCTGTTAGGTGGTCGATTAATAGTTCCAACCTCTAACAACCTACATGTCATCCACCGATAAACCTTAAAATGTGATAATGAGATTAATTTTTAATGTGTTTATTTTCCAAAGGTCTCCCTCAACTATATCTAGATCAGTCGAGTTGAAATTCTAGAGTAGGGTTGGTCGTTCGATTGGCCTGGTGGTAAGTTAATAGTTCTAATTTCTACCGACCCACATATCATCGATCGATCGCTCTGTAAACTTGATAATGAGATTAATTTTATCGCAACTATTTTTCAAAGGTCTCCCTTTGGTATTTTTAAATCAGTCGATAGGAGCAATACAATTTTTCCAAAGGTCCCTCTTTGCTATTTACAGATAAGTTGGGTAGAAGTTCCACAGTAGGTTTGGTCGGTTGGTTGGTTTAGTGGTTGGTTATTAGCTCCAATGTCTACCGAAACACATATCATCGATCGATCACCTTGTAAACTTGATAGTGATATTACTTTTTATCACGTCTATTTTTCAGAGGTCCCCCTTTGCTAATTTTCGATTAGTCGGGTAGGAGTTCTATAGTAAAGTTGGTCAGTTGGTCGGTCTGGTAGTCGGTTAATAGTTTTAATGTCTACTGACCCACATATCATTGACCGATCACCCTATAAACTTGATATGAGATTACATTTTATCTCATCTATTTTTCAGAGGTCTTCCTTTGCTATATATAGATCAGTCAGTTAGGAGTTCTACAGTTTCTACAAAGATCTCCCTTTGCTGTTTCAAGATCAGTCAGGTAGGAGTTCTATAGTAGGCTGGGTCAGTTGGTCGGTCCGGTTGTTGATTAATAGTTTCAATGTATACCAATCTACATATTATCGACCGATTACCTTGTAAACTTGATAGTGAGATTATTTTTATCACGTCTATTTTCTGAAGTCCCCTTAGATATTTCTCGATTAGTCGGGTAAGAGTTCTATAGTATATTTGATCCTTTGGTCGACCTGGTGGTCAGTTAATAGTTCTAATTTCTGCCGACGAACATATCATCGACCGATCGTCCTGTAAACTTGATAATGAGATTAATTTTTATCGCGTCTGTTTCCCAAAGTTCACTCACCTATTGCTATTTCTAGATCTATCGGGTAGGAGTTCTACAATAGAGTTGGTCAGAATATTGGTCGGTTAATAGTTTCAATGTCTACCGACCCACATATCATCGACTGATCGTCTTGTTAATTTGATAATGAGATTATTTTTTATCACGTATATTTTCCAAAAGGTCCTCCTTTGCTATTTCTAGATCAGTCGGGTAGGAGTTCTATAGTTTGTCCAAAGGTCCTCCTTTGCTATTTCTAGATTAGTCGGGTAGGAGTTCTACAGTTTGTCCAAAGGTCTCCCTTTGCCATTTCAAGATTAGTCGGGTAGGAGTTCCACAGTAGGCTTGGTCGGTTGGACAGTCTGGTTGTCGGTTAATAGTTTCAATATCTACCGATCTACATATTATCGACCGATTTCCTTGTAAACTTGATAGTGAGATTATTTTTATCACGTCTATTTTCCAAAGTCCCCCTTAGTTATTTCTCGATTAGTTGGGTAGCAGTTCTATAGTATGGTTGATCCTTTGGTCGACCTGGTGATTAGTTAATAGTTCTAATTTCTACCAATGAACATATCATCGACCGATCGCCCTATAAACTTAATAATGAGATTACATTTTATCGCGCATGTTTCCCAAAATTCATTCACTCATTACTATTTCTAGATCTATCGAGTAGGAGTTCTAAAGTAGGGTTGGTCGGAATGTTGGTCGGTTAATATTTCCAATGTCTACTGACCCACATATCATCGATCGATCACCTTGTAAACTTGATAATAATATTAGTTTTTATGACGTATATTTTCCAAAGGTCCCCCTTTGCTATTTCTAGATCAGTCGTGTAGGAGTTCTACAGTAGGGTTGGTTGGTTGGTCGGTCTAGTGGTTGGTTAACAGTTCCAATGCCTACCGACTCACATATCATCGATAGATCGCCCTGTAAACTTGTTAATTAGATTTTTTTATCGCGTCTATTTTCTAAATGTCCTCCTTTGCTATTTCTAGATCAGTCGAATAAGATTTCTACAGTAGTGTTGGTCAGTTAACGAGATTACTTTTTATTGCGTCTATTTTAAAAAGGTCCCCCTTTGCTGTTTCTTGATTAATCAGGTAGGGGCTCCATAGTAAGGTCAGTCGGTTAGTTGGTTAATAGTTCCAACGTTTACCGACACACATATCATCGACTGATCACTCTATATACTTGATGATGAGATTATTTTTTAACGCATCTATTTTCAAAGGTCTCCTTTTACTATTTCTAGATCAGTCGGGTAGGAGTTCCACAATATGGTCGGTCGGTTTGTCAGTTAGGTGGTCCATTAATAGTTCCAACCTCAAACAACCCACATGTCATCAACCGATCGCCCTATAAAAATGAAAATGTGATTAATTTTTAATGCTTTTATTTTCAAAAGGTCTCCCTCTACTATTTCTAGATCTGTCGGGTAGCAATTCTATAGTAGGGTTGATCGTTTGATCGGTCTAGTGATCGGTTAATAGTTCTAATTTATACCAATCAACATATCATCGATCGATCGCCCTGTAAACTTGAGAATGAGATTACATTTTATCGCGACTATTTTTCAAAGGTCTCCCTTTGGTATTTCTAAATCAGTCGGTAGGAGTTATACATTTTTACAAAGGTTTCTCTTTACTATTTACAGATTAGTCGGGTAGGAGTTCCACAGTAGGGTTGGTTGGTTGGTCGATTTGGTGGTTAGTTAATAGCTCCAATGTCTACTGAACCACATATCATCGACCGATCGCCTTTTAAACTTGATAGTGATATTACTTTTTATCAGTTCTATTTTCTAAAGGGCCCCTTTGCAAATTCTCGATTAGTTGGGTAGGATTTCTACAGTAAAGTTGGTCGGTTGGATGGTCTGGTGGTCGGTTAATGGTTTCTATATCTATCGACCAATCGCCCTATAAACTTGATAATGAGATTACGTTTTATCTCGTATATTTTTCAAAGGTCTTCCTTTGCTATTTCAAGATCAGTCGGGTAGGAGTTCTACAGTTTCTCTAAAGGTCTCCCTTTGCTATTTCAAGATCAGTCGGGCAGGAGTTCCACAGTAGGCATGGTTAGTTGGTCGGTTGTCGGTTATAGTTTCAATGTCTACCAATCTACATATTATCGACCGATCGCCTTGTAAACTTGATAGTGAGATTATTTTTATCATGTCTATTTTTTAAAGGTCCCGCTTAGCTATTTCTCGACTAGACGGGTAGGAGTTCTATAGTATGGTTGATCCTTTGGTCGACCTGGTGGTCAGTTAATAGTTTCAATTTCTATCGACGAACATATCATTGAGTGATCGCCCTGTAAACTTGAAAATGTGATTACTTTTTATCGCGTATATTTTCTAAAGTTCACTCATATATTGCTATTTCTAGATCTATCGTGTAGAAGTTCTACAGTAGGTTAGTCGGTCTGTTGGTTGGTTAATAGTTTCAATATCTACCGACCCATATATCATCGACCGATCATCTTGTAAACTTGATAATTATATTACTTTTTATCACGTATATTTTCCAAAGGTCCTCCTTTGCTATTTATAGATCAGTCGGGTAAGAGTTTTATAGTAGGGTAGGTTGGTTGGTCGGTCTAGTGGTCGGTTAACAGTTCCAATGCCTACCAACTCACATATCATCAATAAATCGCCCTGTAAACTTGTTAATTAGATTTATTTTTGTCGCGTCTATTTTCCAAATGTCCTCCTTTTCTATTTCTAGATCAGTCAAATAAGAGTTATACAGTAGTGTTGGTCAATTAACGAGATTACTTTTTATCGCGTCTATTTTCTAAAGGTCCCTTTTGATGTTTCCAGATTAATCGGGTATGGGCTCCACAGTAAGGTGATTGTCGTTATTTTCACCTAGATTTTAGTGCCTTTTTGAGTGTATTTTGCGTATTGTTTTATCCGTATTTTAGTGTATTTTGGTGGTGTTATGTATTTTCATAGGAATGTGTGAGAATGATCTTAAACATACATATAACAGGTGAAAATGGAGTAAAAATAAAGAAGGAAGATCAAACAAAGAAGAAGAAACAAAGGTGCAAGAACACGGCCGGCCGTGCTGTCAACACGGCTCGTGTTACAGCAAAACGGCCCGTGTGCCAGACACGGGCCTGTCCAGAATGGTCGTGCGGCGGCATCTATTTATCCAACACGACCACCACTTGGTCGTGTTGTGGAGCACGACCCGTGTTGCGGAGAATGACCCGTGTACAAGACACGGGCCTGTAAGCGGAGGCCGTGCGGCGACGTCTAGGCATTCAACATGGCCATCCTTTGGCCGTGCGACGCAGAACGACTCGTGTGCCACATGCCCTGACACGACACGACCCGTGCTACGTAGCACGACTCGTGTCGACACCAGAACAGGATATTTTTTACAATTCTTCTAGAAGGTCTCCATGGGGTATAAATACCAATCCATTCAACATTTTAAAGGAGATCCGAAATTCTACTGTTCCCACACACCTCACACACTATTCCTTTGATTTCACACCATATTCTCCATCCCATTCATCCATTTTTGAGATCTACATCATCTCTCCATAATTTCCTCCATCCAAATCAAGTGAAGAAGCAAGGAAGCTTGGGTGATCACCAAAGGAAGAAGGGAGATTCAATTGGATCCATTTCCAAGGGAGTTTTCATTCCAATTTTGTGTTAATCCTTTAGTTTATCATGATTTGTAAGAATTATAATGTCTATGTTATGGATCTTATGAAGATTGTAGGCTAATCTCCCTTGTGAGATTAGCAACATGAAGGTTGTTGGTTAATTTGTGGATCTATGTAATTAAATTCATATGTTGATGGGGATATTTGATTTTCTATCATTGGTGCTTATATATCTTGAGATCTATGATGTTTTGTGTGTTTGATTGTTCTAATTATATGATTAGATTGAGAAATCAATGATGTGCTTAGGATAGTCAAGTGAATCATTTCATCAAACACCTCATGTGCATTATAGATGGTAAAGTGATTGAGAAGTTCTTTATTATTTAGAACCCTTTGATGGAACATGTGATTAGTTAGATTGAGAAGTCAATTGATTATATGAAGGGATTCTATAATTGAACTTAGTACCTAGTTGGAATAGTTTAATTTAGAACCAACCTTTGAGCTATTTTGAGATTGTGCAAATGATCTACATCCTATTCATTTCGAGATGAAGTTTAGGTGGTATAAGTGTTGGCCCTTAGTCTTAACCCTTGATACATATGAGTTTAATGCATGAATCCATAAGTTACCACTTCATTAGTGTTGTTAATCTCACTTCTACTTAATTTGGAAAACCACTCATTCATCATCTTTATCTTGTCATTTGATTATTGCTTGTCTACTTTCATTTAATTACTTGTTTCCCAAACCATCCATCTATGATTCGTCTCTATAAAATCGTGATAAACGTGATATCGCTTAAGTGCTAGCATCAACCTCCCTGTGGTTCGATAAATTCTTGAATTGGTCAACCCGACTACAAGTTATGGCTAATCAAATGGCGCCGTTGCCGGGGAGGTAACGGTTGCTAGCAGCTTAAAGAAGGAACGTTTAAAGCGATCTTACTAGAGACATTTATTTTCTTGTATTTATTACTTGTTTTTGCTTTGTGAAAATTTGTTCTAATCTCTCTTGTCTTGAAGGTGTATGCAAACGAGATCAAAAGGGAAGCAAGTCGAACCAATTGATCTAGAGCTTGAAAACACTTTGAGGAGAAAGAGAAGAGAGAACAAAACCAAAAATAGTAATTCAATGGAGAATTTTCAAGGTGACAATCGTGTTGGGATAGAGCATGATGGGGAAGGAGGACACAATATGAACGTGCATGACAACGCACATCAATTCAATGAGAATCCTCCTCAACAAGCCTATCAAAATCATGGAGCTATAAACAATCAAGCTTATATTCAACAACTTGTGCAACAAGCGATGATTCAACAAGGTTTTCAACAACCTTATCCTCCTCAACAACAAGCTTATGAACCACCACCTCCACCTCCGGTTCAACATGGAGTTCAAAATGATCAAAGGGTGATACGGGATTTCTTCATGCCAAGGGCAATTCCACAAATGATGGGACCACCAATTCATGCCAACAATTTTGAGTTTAAAATGGGCTTGATTTCATTGGTGAGAGAGCAACAGTTTGGTGGAGCTCCGAATGAAGATCCTAACGCTCATCTAGCTCAGTTTGTGGAGATTGCCAACACAGTAAAGATGAACGGAGTGAGCGAGGATTGCATAAAGATGAGGCTATTCCCATTTTCTTTGAGGGATAGAGCAAGAACATGGCTCTCCACTCTTACTCCCGGTACATGCAACACTTGGGATGAGCTAGCGCAAATGTTTTTGAACAAATACTTTCCACCTTCTAAGACGCTTCAAATGAAGAGCTTGATCACGCAATTCAAGCAAATGCCTCAAGAGAGTTTTTATGAAGCGTGGGAAAGGTTCAAAGAAATGCTACGCAAGTGTCCACAACATGGCTTCCCGGAGAATCAACAAGTTGGATTTTTCTATCAAGGACTTGTGAACGGACAAAGAGTGCTTGTTGATGCCTCGGCAGGAGGATCCGTACTAGGTGTAACTCCGGAAAGGGCTATTCGAATTTTTGATGAGATTGCTACAAATGTTTATCAATGGCCATCGGAGAGAGTTAGTGGAAGCTATGATAAAGGACAACAGTTTAGTGTGAAGAGTGTAAGTGTTGAACCAAGTATGCCAAGCATGGAAAAGATAGTGGCGGAAGTTGTTAAACAAATGAGCTTGAATCAAAGTATGAACAATCAAGGAATGAATATGGTTGAGGGGCTACAAGTCGAGCAAGGTGTGCTACCTCCGAATGCTGTGAATGGTGAACAATGGACCAACTCTATGCCACGCGTTGAGGATGTGTCTTATATGCAAGGAAGAAATTATCAAGGTAATTATCAAAACAATTACCAAGGTAATTTCAATCAAAATCAAGGAAGTTATCCACAAAGGCAAGGGGGATTCAACGCTCAAAGTAGTGGAAGTTCACATTCACAACATCAACCAAGGCAAGGAGGGTTCACTAGCCAAGGAAGCGGAAGTTCTTATCCACAACAACCAAGGAGGCAAGATAATTTTTCATATGCAAACCCAAATAATGCGGTTGCTTATCCTCCGGGGTATCATCCGGGAGCTAAAGCGCCAAATAATGAAGGGAAGGCGACTACCGACGAACTTATTGAAAAATTGATTGCTTCCAACAAAAATCAAGAGGAAATGATTGAAAGAAAATTCAAGGCTTTTGAGGAAGTAAATGATAGACGATTAAAAGCCTTGGAGTATTCATTTAGTCAAATGGCGAGCTCAATGAGTGCTAATGAGAAAGGAAAATTTCCTTCCACTACCATTGTGAACCCAAAGGAACAATGCAAGGCAATTACCTTGAGAAGTGGAACAAATTATGATGGACCATCTATGCCATTAGAAGATGATAAGGTGGAAGAGAAGGAAATGGAGAAAACCTTGGTTGAAGAAGAAATCGATGTTGAAAGTGAAGTTGAAGATAAATTGAATGAGGAATCGGAATTGATTGATAACAAGGTTGTTGAAAAGAAATGGGAAAGAACCAAGGCGATGAAAAAGAAAGAGGAGGAAATTGAAGTGGAAAGGGATAGTTGGGGAATTCCAAAAACACAAGTACCTATTCCTTTTCCACATCGATTTTTGAAGAAAGGCTTGGATGAAAAGTTTGCAAAGTTTTTGGAAATTTTCAAGAAAATCCACATTAATATACCCTTTGCGGATGCTTTGAAACAAATGCCTCACTATGCGAAGTTTTTGAAGGACATCATGTCAAGGAAGAGGAGCTTGATAGAGAATGAGACCGTCAACTTGACGGAGGAGTGTAGTGCAATAATTCAAAGGAAGTTGCCTCCAAAGCTCAAAGATCCGGGGAGTTTTGTTATTACATGTGAAATGGGCAAGAGTGAGGTTCATAAAGCTCTTTGTGATCTTGGGGCAAGTATTAACTTGATGCCTATGTCCATTTTCAAGAAACTTGGTATAGGGGAAGTGAAACCTATATCCGTTACATTGCAATTAGCGGATAGGTCTTTAACCTACCCTAGAGGAATAGTGGAGGATGTGTTAGTCAAGGTTGGAAAGTTTATATTCCCGGTTGATTTTGTAGTGCTTGATATGGACGAGGATGCAAATGTTCCATTGATATTGGGGCGTCCATTTTTAGCAACGGGAAGAGCTTTAATTGATGTACAAAAAGGGGAGTTGAAGTTGAGAGTAAATGAGGAAGAGGTGGTTTTCTCGTTGAAGAGTGCTATGAGATATCCAAATGAGAAAGAAGAATGTAGAAGGATCGACATGATTGATGAAGTTGTTGAAGAGAACCTACCATTCATCTTAGCTAAAGATCCTCTTGAAATGAGCATAAGCCATTCTCTTACTTTATCTTTAAATTCTAATCATTCTGTTCATTGTTTAGAAGATGAAGATATTAATGTTTGTTTACATGAATTGAATGCTTGTAGGGAAATGCAAGAGGATGAAGCAAAGTTGGCATACTATGGAAAGAGGGAATATCTTCCATTAGAGATGGAGATTGAAGAGTCAAAGGTTGATAAAGGAAAGGAAGAATTGAAGCCTCTACCCGATCACCTTAGGTATGCATATTTGGGGGACGAGAAGACATTTCCGGTAATTGTATCATCATCCCTTTCTCCTTTAGAACTTGATAAATTGTTGAGAGTACTTAGAGATCATAAGAGTGCTATAGGGTGGAGTTTGGATGATTTGAAGGGAATTAGTCCCACAATTTGCATGCATCACATAAGGTTGATTGATGAGAACAAATCATGTATACAACCTCAAAGACGTTTGAATCCTATTATGCAAGAAGTTGTTAGAAAAGAAGTTTTAAAATGGTTGGATGCTAAAATTGTTTATGCCATTAGTGATAGTCCTCATGTAAGTCCTTTGCATGTTGTGGCTAAGAAAGGAGGGTTAACCATTGTTAAAATGGAATTTGATGAAGAACTTGCAACAAGGGTGAAAACGGGGTGGAGAGTTTGTTGTGATTATAGAAAACTTAATGACAATACTCATAAGGATCATTTCCCTTTGCCTTTTATTGATCAAATGCTTGATAGGTTGGCGGGATACAAGTATTATTGTTTTCTAGATGGTTACTCGGGGTATAACCAAATCATGATAGCCCCCGAGGATCAAGAGAAAACAACTTTTACTTGTCCGTATGGCACATTCGCGTTCTATAAATTGCCTTTTGGGTTATGATGCACCCGCCACCTTTCAACGTTGTATGATGGCTATTTTTGGAGAATTGATTGAAAATGTGATGGAAGTTTTTATGGATGATTTCTCCGTGTTTGGATCTTCATTTGATATATGCTTAACTAATTTGTCCATGGTCTTGCAGCGATGTCAAGATACGAACCTCGTCTTGAATTGGGAAAAATGTCACTTTATGGTTCAAGAGGGTATCGTACTTGGTCATCATATCTCCGAAAAAGGTTTAAGAGTTGATAGAGCGAAGGTTGTAGCCATTGAACATCTTCCACCTCCTAAAAACGAAAAAGGGGTTAGATCGTTTCTTGGTCACGCCGGTTTCTATCGACGTTTTATAAAAAATTTTTCTAATATTGCCAAACCTTTGTGTAAATTGCTTGAGAAAGATACTCCATTTGAATTTAATGATGAATGTCTTGATGCTTTTAGGGTGTTAAAGGAAGCTTTGATTTCTTCACCAATCCTTGTCTCTCCCGATTGGAGCAAGCCCTTTGAACTCCATTGTGATGCAAGTGATAGTGCTTTGGGAGTAGTGCTTGGACAAGTGCGAGAGAAGAAATTTCGAGCTATCTATTATGCATCAAAGACGTTCAATGCAAATCAAAAGAATTACACCACAACGGAAAATGAGTTTCTTTCCGTAGTCTATGCTTTTGAAAATTTTCGTCCATACTTAGTTGGCACGAAAACCATTGTCTATACGGATCATGCTGCCATTAGGTATTTGATGAGTAAAAAGGATGCCAAACCAAGACTAATTCGTTGGGTTCTTTTGTTGCAGGAGTTTGATGTTGAGATACGTGATAAGAAGGGAGTCAAAAATGTCATAGCAGACCACTTGTCACGATTGGAGAATGTTGATGAAAAAGGAACCATGGAGCTCATAAATGATATGTTCCCGGATGAAGAGATACTTCAAGTGGATTTTCATCGGATGTACACTTTGTGTGAGACCGGAAGACCGTGGTACGCGGATTTGGTAAATTACTTAGCGTGTGGTATCAAGCCGGACCATCTCACCGAGTCAAAAAGGAAAAAGTTCTACCATGATGTTAAAGAATATTTTTGGGATGATCCTTTGTTGTTTAAGCATTGTCCGGATGATATCATACGGAGGTGTATTCCGGAGGAAGAAAAACTAAGTGTCATGGAGATGTGCCATAGTTTACCATGTGGAGGACACTTTGGGTTTCAAAAGACGGGAGCTAAGATCTTACAGTCGGGATTGTTTTGGCCAACATTGTTCAAGGATTGCAAAGAATACATCATGAAGTGTGATAGATGCCAAAGAATTGGAAGTATTGGACAAAGAGATGAGATGCCTATGAAGAACATCTTTGAAGTTGAAGTGTTTGACGTTTGGGGAATGGACTTCATGGGCCCATTTCCGTCTTCCAATGGTTTTCTTTACATTTTGCTTGCGGTAGACTATGTGTCTAAATGGGTAGAAGCAATTCCTACAAGAACAAATGATGCTCTAGTTGTCAAAGCTTTCTTGAAGAAGAACATTTTTGCAAGGTTTGGAGTACCAAAGGCAATCATTAGCGATCAAGGGACTCATTTCATAAACAAGATCATTGAAAAGCTTTTGAGAAGCTATGGAGTGAAGCACAAGGTGTCAACACCTTATCATCCGCAAACAAATGGTTTGGCGGAGGTATCAAATAGGCAAGTAAAGCTTGTACTTGAGAAGACAGTAAAGGGGAATAGGAAGGATTGTTCTTCTAAGCTAGATGATGCGCTTTGGGCTTATCGAACGGCGTACAAGACCACTCTTGGTTTGTCTCTGTATAAACTTGTCTATGGGAAAGCATGTCATCTTCCGGTTGAAATAGAACACAAGGCTTTATGGGCATTGAGGAAGTTAAATCTTGTGGAGAAAGAATCGGGAAAGAAAAGATGCCTTCAATTGATTGAGCTTGAGGAATTTCGTGAGGACGCATATTCAAACTCACAAATTGTCAAGGAGAAGCTGAAACGATGGCATGATGAAAGAATCAAAGCAAAGGAGTTTATACCGGGGGATAGAGTACTTTTGTTCAATTCGAGATTGAAACTGTTTCCCGGAAAGCTTCGTTCAAAATGGACCGGTCCATACGAGGTGATTGAAGTTAGAGAAAATGGATCTTTAATGCTTGAGGGATCGGATGGGAATTCTTTTATTGTCAATGGTCATAGGGTTAAGCATTACCATTCTCCCTCTCAAAGGGAGTTGGTATATGTTGACACCTTCTCTTCTTGAGATCCGTATCCTTTTAGTAGTTTAGGTTTGTATATATTTCTTTTCTTGCTTTGTTTTCTTTTGGTTTCGTAGGTGGATTGTGCTTATGAGGAGAAGATTTTTTTTAAAACATTCTACGTGTGTGTCATTGATGTGAACGGTATATCGTACCACTTTTTGCAAACTTTCTTTGAAACTCTTGTTTCAATTCAAGTTTGGGGGGATATGATGTGATACGATATATTATATTCTTTGTTGACATGCATTCGTATATGATGTGATACGATATATTATATTCTTTGTTGACATGCATTCGTGTGTTTTTGAGCCAAATTTGAAATTTTCTCATAAGTTCGGTTTAGTTTTGATTCGTTTTGGTGGTGTTGAAGTGGATAGTCCTTTTGTGTTGACATTATGATTGAACTAATGATGTTGATGAAGTGTGAGCATGAATAGGGAGTTTTGGAAGCATGGAAACAAGGAAAGACAAGAGTTGAAGATGAAAAAAGGAAGATTCAAGGGAGTAGTGACACGCCTCGTGTCGCCGACACGGCCCTGTTAGCTTTGGCCGTGCGGCGACATCAGCTAGTCCAACACGAGCAGGATTTGGTCGTGTTGCGTGACACGGGTCGTGTCCAAGCGCGAGACTCGAGTCGTGTAGGCGACACGACCCTGTACACTTTGGCCGTGCGGGAGCACCAGAACACGCAACACGGGCACCTTATGGCCGTGTTGCGTGACACGACTCGTGTCGGGTCTGAAGCAGCGTTTTAAAAGGCAGATTCTGAACACAGCTCGAAGGCCAAAAACTCATTCCACCGTGAATTTCCAGTCGAAACTCCACCCATCATCCTCTAAACACCAAAGAGTGGTAAGATTGTGAGTGTAGAAGGTGAACTTCAAAGCATAAACAACAATCCCCTACATTTTGTTCAATAGAATTCAAGGTATGTCTTCTTGTACCCTAATTCTCAATTCGAGGTATGAATGGCGAAATTCATGTATGGGTTTTGAATGATGGAATGTATAAAGCATGTCTAGGATAGTGAAACATGAATTTGCATATTTAATTGTTGGATTGATTGAATTTTGATTAGATTTAGGGTTCATGAAGGATGAATTTGGGGATAATTGTTTTAGGATGATTAATTTAGGGCATGTGATTGTTAAATTGATTAATAATGCTTCTATGATGATTGTATTGATGTGAATTAGTTTAGGTATTGAGGAATTGAGCATGAAAGCATAGTTAAGACTTGTTGAATTGAATTGTGAAATAGGTGCATGCCAAGTGTTTGATGAAATGCCTAAATGAAAATTCAAATTAGAATTCAAAGTTTTTACATGAAGCATTATTGAATTGAATTGTGCCCATTGAAAAAGTGAAATGTTATGAAAGAATGAGAGGATTAGGATGTTGAAAGCGAGTGATTGAATGAAATTTTTGAAATAACTTTGTGTTAAGTTGATTGGATCGAAATGTTAAGTCTTTGAAACAAAATGTGTATTGTGCTTGAATATGTGTTAGGATTAACACTTAGTTGAATAACTAGTGATAATTCTAATCAACATGAGACATTTTGTTTTGAGTTAACTTGAAACTAATTTGAATTATGTTGGACATTGTAGATGGCTGAAAGAAGAGTGAGGAAACGCAATGAGGACTTCATTTTCATTGAGTCAGATATGGAACTGTCCAACCTTGATGCCAAACTGCTAATGAAAGACCAACACCCTGAGAATTTTGGAGTAGAGTTCATGGAATGGGAGAAGTACGCATTGAGATGGGAGTACATAATCCCAAAGATTAGGGCAACTCGATTCCAAGATCAAGCAACCATGGAAGGCCTTGGAATAGAAGGTGATCTGAGGACTCTATTCCGTCGAGTGGAAATGGAGGAGTTTTTCGATAAGAGACCTCCCACTTATCTCCACCTTACAGCCGAGTTCATGAGCACCTTGGAGGTTCACAGAGATAGGAACAAGTTTCCTATTGCTATCACATTTCAGTTAAACAATGAGATGTGGGAGAAGATACCTGTGAATGAGCTGAATAGATTTTTTGGGTGCCCAATCATGAGAGGCCATCAGAACTTCTTACCACAAGGGGGTTTCAATCAACAAACGTGGTGGAGAAAATTGGTTGAGGATGGGACTGAGCCTCCAGAGTACATTCCAAGTTCGTCAAAAGGGACAGCCATAAGGAACCCAGTCATGAGGTACCTTGAGAAGATAGTATCAAATACTATTCTGGGTCGGTTCGAGAGTGGATCTGTTGGGGAAAAGCAGTTGTACATCATGTACAGTATATTCAAAGAGTTCACAGTGAACATTGCAGCTCATTTCGTTCAGCATGCAGAGAGAGTGGCGAAGAGAGAGAACACTAGAGGGATTATGATTGGAGGAATGGTGACAATGATTGCTCAAGGGTTAGGCATCGACCTTAGAGGGATGCAACACTCGATGATTAGTGAAGGGCTCACGTACAATCAACTCATAAGGATGGAGTTCCTATCATTCATAGGAAATATGTATTGCTTGAAGCAAGATAAGGGAGCTCCATTCCCTCTACCTGCTCCTGAGCTCACCACACTGCAAGGACGAATAAAACATCAGAATTTAGCAATGGCGAGTCCTAACCACTCCGCAGTCGTGAGAGCTTTCTACCGAGAGAATAGAGATGGAGTGGAAGCAGTGCTCCAGCAGATGAGAGTGGATGAGAATCCTGAGCTAAGGAATCTGAGAGCTGAGCCGATGGACAAGGATGTAGGGGAGGAAGAGCAACATCATCAGGTGGAATTTGAAGAGCATGCACCAGAACCTCCAGCATTTGAGCAAGAAGAAGAAGAACAAGAGGAAGGAGATGGACCAAGAGAGGGGAATGCAAGATGGAATCTTCTGGAGAATGAACTCATGGAGATCAGGCAGACGCAGCAGGCGCTTGGAGATGAGATGAGAGAGTTCCGAGAGGAGCAGCAGAGGCAGGGTGCAATGATAAGGGAGATCCATGAAGGGCAGCGTCGTAGGGAGTACTATGAAGAGAATACACGATCACGCTCGAACAACATGGAAGAGATGATCACAAGGATGTTCAATTTCCAATTCCCTACCACACCTCGTGCTTATACTCCTTGGGGATCATGGCATAATCAACCCCCTCAGCCTCCGGATAACTAAGGGAGTACTTTTGGTGTTCGACACTTCATTAGTTCATTTTCTTTAGTGATTTAATTTGTGTTGGATTTGAGACTTCGTATTGTTTTGTTTTGGAATGTTTAATTTCGTACTTTTCTTTCAATTAAGGATTGAGATGATTTTTGTTGTGTATTGACTATGGATGGGGTGAATTTTCTTTGTATCTTTTCTTTTATTGTTGTCTTTGTGCTTTTGCTTTTGTCGTTTTGTTGTTTCTTTGGTTTTTTCGTGTTTAGGTTTGATTTGGTGGTTTGTTTGGGAGGTTGTGAGTCGTTTTGAATATGAGTGATGATGCATTATGGTGATAAGTGAGGTCGAATTATGATTAAGGAACTCTACGCTTTCGAATTGTGATATGTTTTATTTAACTAATTCAATTAAAAGAATGAATAAGTTGTAATAAGTCCATTTAAGTCGAGCATAAACCTGTGAGAATTTGAGCCTCGACCATGTATACATGGTACCTTTTCATGAGTGGATCGGTTGAGTTTTGATAAACTAAATACTTGCTCAAAGACTTTAGGAATGAATCCGATTAATGGAGATCGATGAAATGATTTAAGGCCATCCTTGTCATGTATAGCCATTGCCAAATATTTCCTTACCTTTAAAAATCATCCCTAGTCAACCACTTTGAGCCTATAAGCCTATTTATTGTGAAGATAGCACATTACAAGCTTTAATTACCCACATGAGCCTAAGATATATACCTTGAGTGTGAGTAATAAAGAAGATGGTGGCTAGAAAGGTGTGATGAGATAACAAAAGAGAAAGAGGAAATGGTAAATAAGTAAGGAAAAGGATGAAAAGAGCATAAGAAAGAATGGACATGCAACTTCAAAACAAGAAAATGAGCAAGCAACAATAATATGCTCAAGTACTTAAGAGTCAAAGAAAAGAGGCATGAATCTATAAGAAGCTCAAAAATCCAAGAAAGTGATGATTAGTGCTTATGATCAATAAAGAAAAGAAAGGAAGAAAAAGAATGTGAAGAGATGGAAGAAAGTAGCTACCTCTTCGATTGCTTACACTCGTTTAGTCACTTTTACCTATATTCTTCCTACCCTACCAAAGAGCCTATCATTACATCCTTAATTAAAGACCTTTTTGATCATTGATTAAATTTTTGGTGGTTTGTGAATAGAGTCTACGAGCAAGTGTATGGTGAGTCGAGCCAATTGATTGATGAGTGTTGATTTACCTTATTTAAAGAGTGTCGAGTGATATTGATAAACTTATGTGAGGCTTAGACTAAAAAGGACTATATTGCTCTTTATTCTCTTTTGATTGAACTTGTTAATTTCTCTTATCATGAATCTAATGTTGTAGGTTAGCTTAGCATGATTTGAAATTCTTGTTGCTAATGATGTGTTCTTACTTGTATTCGTTTAGTCTTTTTACTAGGTGAAAGCTTCTCCCTCAGTCTATCATTTTCATTGTTCGGGGACGAACAATACTTCAAGTTTGGGGGTGTGATTGTCGTTATTTTCACCTAGATTTTAGTGCCTTTTTGAGTGTATTTTGCGTATTGTTTTATCCGTATTTTAGTGTATTTTGGTGGTGTTATGTATTTTCATAGGAATGTGTGAGAATGATCTTAAACATACATATAACAGGTGAAAATGGAGTAAAAATAAAGAAGGAAGATCAAACAAAGAAGAAGAAACAAAGGTGCAAGAACACGGCCGGCCGTGCTGTCAACACGGCTCGTGTTGCAGCAAAACGGCCCGTGTGCCAGACACGGGCCTGTCCAGAATGGTCGTGCGGCGGCATCTATTTATCCAACACGACCACCACTTGGTCGTGTTGTGGAGCACGACCCGTGTTGCGGAGAACGACCCGTGTACAAGACACGGGCCTGTAAGCGGAGGCCGTGCGGCGACGTCTAGGCATTCAACACGGCCATCCTTTGGCCGTGCGACGCAGAACGACTCGTGTGCCGCATGCCCTGACACGACACGACCCGTGCTACGTAGCACGACTCGTGTCGACACCAGAACAGGATATTTTTTACAATTCTTCTAGAAGGTCTCCATGGGGTATAAATACCAATCCATTCAACATTTTAAAGGAGATCCGAAATTCTACTATTCCCACACACCTCACACACCATTCCTTTGATTTCACACCATATTCTCCATCCCATTCATCCATTTTTGAGATCTACATCATCTCTCCATAATTTCCTCCATCCAAATCAAGTGAAGAAGCAAGGAAGCATGGGTGATCACCAAAGGAAGAAGGGAGATTCAATTGGATCCATTTCCAAGGGAGTTTTCATTCCAATTTTGTGTTAATCCTTTAGTTTATCATGATTTGTAAGAATTATAATGTCTATGTTATGGATCTTATGAAGATTGTAGGCTAATCTCCCTTGTGAGATTAGCAACATGAAGGTTGTTGGTTAATTTGTGGATCTATGTAATTAAATTCATATGTTGATGGGGATATTTGATTTTCTATCATTGGTGCTTATATATCTTGAGATCTATGATGTTTTGTGTGTTTGATTGTTCTAATTATATGATTAGATTGAGAAATCAATGATGTGCTTAGGATAATCAAGTGAATCATTTCATCAAACACCTCATGTGCATTATAGATGGTAAAGTGATTGAGAAGTTCTTTATTATTTAGAACCCTTTGATGGAACATGTGATTAGTTAGATTGAGAAGTCAATTGATTATATAAAGGGATTCTATAATTGAACTTAGTACCTAGTTGGAATAGTTTAATTTAGAACCAACCTTTGAGCTATTTTGAGATTGTGCAAATGATCTACATCCTATTCATTTCGAGAGGAAGTTTAGGTGGTATAAGTGTTGGCCCTTAGTCTTAACCCTTGATACATATGAGTTTAATGCATGAATCCATAAGTTACCACTTCATTAGTGTTGTTAATCTCACTTCTACTTAATTTGGAAAACCACTCATTCATCATCTTTATCTTGTCATTTGATTATTGCTTGTCTACTTTCATTTAATTACTTGTTTCCCAAACCATCCATCTATGATTCGTCTCTATAAAATCGTGATAAACGTGATATCGCTTAAGTGCTAGCATCGACCTCCCTGTGGTTCGATAAATTCTTGAATTGGTCAACCCGACTACAAGTTATGGCTAATCATAAGGTCAGTCGGTGGTCGGTTAATAGTTCCAACTTTTACTGATCCACACATTGTTGATCGATCGTCCTATATACTTGATGATGAGATTATTTTTTAATGCGTCTATTTTCAAAGGTCTCCCATTATTATTTCTAGATCAGTCTGGTAGGAGTTCCACAGTACGATCGGTCGGTTTGTCAGATAGGTGGTCAATTAATAGTTCCAACCTCTAACAACCCACATTTCATCAACTGATCACCCTGAAAATGTAATAATGAGATTAATTTTTAATGCGTTTACTTTCCAAAGGTCTCCCTCAGCTATTTCTAGAACAATCGGGTTGAAATTCTAGAGTAGGGTTGGTCGTTTGATTGGCCTGGTGATAGGTTAATAGTTCTAATTTCTTCCGACCCACATATCATCGATCGCCCCGTAAACTTGAAAATGAGATTACATTTTACAGCAACTATTTTTCAAAGGTCTCCCTTTGGTATTTCTAAATCAGTCGGTAGGAGTTATACAATTTTTCCAAAGATCTCTTTTTGCTATTTAAATATAAGTCGGGTAGAAGTTCCACAGTAGGTTTGGTCGGTTGGTTGGTTTGGTGGTTGGTTATTAGCTCCAATGTCTATCGAACCACATATCATCGATCGATCACCTTGTAAACTTGATAGTGATATTACTTTTTATCACGTCTATTTTTCAAAGGTCCTCCTTTGCTAATTCTCGATTAGTCGGGTAGGAGTTCTATAGTAAAGTTGGTCGGTTGGTCGGTCTGGTGGTCGGTTAATAGTTTCAATATCTACTGACCCACATATCATTGACCGATCGCTCTATAAACTTGATATGAGATTACATTTTATCTCGTCTATTTTTCAAAGGTCTCCCTTTGCTATTTATAGATCAGTCGGGTAGGAGTTCAATAGTATGGTTGATCTTTTGGTCGACCTGGTGGTCAGTTAATAGTTCTAATTTCTATTGATAAACTTATCATCGACTGATCACCCTGTGTCTTGATAATGAGATTACTTTTTATCGTGTCTGTTTTTCAAAGGTCACTCACCTATTGCTATTTCTAGATCTATTGGGTAGGAGTTCTATAGTAGGTTGGTCGATTAATAGTTCTAATGTCTACTGACCCACATATCATCGACTGATCGCCTTGTAAAATCGATATTGAGATTATTTATTATCACATATATTTTCCAAAGGTCCCCCTTTGCTGTTTCTAGATCAGTCGGGTAGGAGTTCTACAGTAGGGTTAGTTGGTTGATCGGTCTAGTAGTCGGTTAACAATTCCAATGCCTACCGACCTACATATCATCGGCAGATCGCCTTGTAAACTTGATAAGGAGATTTTTATATATCGTGTCTATTTTCCAAATATCCTCCTTTGCTATTTCCAAATTAGTCGAATAAGAGTTCTACAGTAGTGTTGGTCAGTTAAAGAGATTACTTTTTATCGCATCTATTTTCTAAAGGTCCTACTTTTCTGTTTCTAGATTAGTCGGGTAGGAGTACCACAGCAAGGTCAGGTGATTTGTCTGTCAGGTGATCGGTTTATAGTTCCAATATTTATGGACCAAAATATCATCGATCGATCACCCTATACACTTGATGATAAGATTATTTTTTAACGCATCAATTTTCCAAGGGTCTTCCTTTACTATTTCTAGATAAGTTGGGTAGGAGTTCTAGAGTATGGACGGTCGATTTGTTAGTTAGGTGGTCAGTTAATAGTTACAACCTCTAACGACCCATATTTCATCAATCGATCGCCAAGTAAATGTGATAATGAGATTAATTTTTAACGTATTTATTTTCAAAAGGTCTCCCTCAACTATTTCTAGATCAGTCGGGTGGCAATTCTACAGTAGGGTTGGTCGTTTGGTCGGTTTGGTGGTCGATTAATAGTCCTAATTTCTACCGATCCACATATCATCGACCGATCGCCCTGTAAACTTGATAATGAGATTACATTTTATCGCGACATTTTTTTTAAGGTCTCCATTTGTAATTTTTAAATCAGTCGGGTAGGAGTTATACGGTTTTTCCAAAGTTCCCTCTTTGCTATTTACAGATCAGTCGGGTAGGAGTTCCACAGTAGGTTTGGTCGGTTGGTCGGTCCGGTTGTCGGTTAATACTTCCAATTTCTACTGACCCACATATCATTGATCGATAGCCCTGTAAACTTGATAATGAGATTTTATTTTACCGCAACTATTTTTCAAAGGTCTCCCTTTGGTATTTCTAAATCAATCGGTAGGAGTTATACAATTTTTCCAAAGGTCCCTCTTTGCTCTTTACAGATTAGTCGGGTAGGAATTCCATAGTAGGGTTGGTCGGTTGGTCAGTTTGGTAGATGGTTAATCGCTCCAATGTCTACCGAACCACATATCATCAATCGATCACCTTGTAAACATGATTGTGATATTACTTTTTATCACATCTATTTTTCAAAAGTCCCCTTTTGCTAATTCTCGATTAGTCGGGTAGGATTTCTATAGTAAAGTTGGCCGGTTAGTCGGTCTGGTGGTTGGTTAATAGTTTCAATATCTATCGATCCACATATCATCGATCGATCGCCCTATAAACTTGATAATGAGATTACATTATATCTCGTCTATTTTTCAAAGGTCTCCCTTTGCTATTTCTAGATCAGTCGGGTAGGAGCTCTACAGTTTCTCCAAAGGTCTCCCTTTGCTATTTCTAGATTAGTTGGGCAGGAGTTCCACAGTATGCTTGGTCAGTTAGGTGGTCGATTAATAGTTCCAACCTCTAACAACCCACATGTCATCAACCGATCACCCTGTAAACATGATAATGAGATTAATTTTTAATGCTTTTATTTTCCAAAGGTCTCCCTCATCTATTTCTAAATCAGTCGAGTTGAAATTCTACAGTAGGGTTGGTTGTTTAATCGGTCTGGTGGTAGGTTAATAGTTCCAATTTCTACCGACCCACATAGCATCGATCGATCACCCTGTAAACTTGATAATGAGATTACATTTTACCGTAATTATTTTTCAAAGGTCTCCATTTGGTATTTCTAAATCAGTCGGTAGGGGTTATACAGTTTTTCCAAAAGTCCTTTTTTCTATTTACAGATAAGCTGGGTAGGAGTTCCATAGTAGGGTTGGTCGGTTTGGTGGTTGGTTATTAGCTCCATTGTCTATCGAACCACATATCATCGACCGATCACCTTGTAAACTTGATAATGATATTACTTTTTATCACGTCTATTTTCCAAAGGTCCCCCTTTGCTAATTCTCGATTAGTTGAGTAGGAGTTCTGCAGTAAAGTTGGTCAGTTGGTCGGTCTGGTGGTCGGTTAATAGTTTCAATGTCTATCGACCCACATATCATCGACCGATTGCCCTATAAACTTGATAATGAGATTACATTTTATCTCGTCTATTTTTCAAAGGTCTCCCTTTGCTATTTCTAGATCAGTCGGGTAGGAGTTTTACAGTTTGTCCAAAGGTCTCCCTTTTCTATTTCAAGATCAGTCGGGTAGGATTTCCACAGTAGGCTTGGTCGGTTGGTCAGTCTGGTTGTCGGTTAATAGTTTCAATGTCTACTGATCTACATATATTGACCGATCTCCTTGTAAACTTGATAGTGAGATTATTTTTATCACGTCTATTTTCCAAAGTCCTCCTTAGCTATTTTTTTATTAGTCGGGTAGGAGTTCTATAGTATGGTTGATCCTTTAGTCGACCTGGTGGTCTGTTAATAGTTCTAATTTCTATCGATGAACATATCATCGACCGATCGCCCTGTAAACTTAATAATGAGATTACTTTTTATCGCGTTTATTTCTAAAAGTTCATTCACCCATTGCTATTTCTTGATCTATCGGGTAGGAGTTCTAAAGTAGGATTGATCGGTCTGTTGGTCGGTTAATAATTCCAATGTCTACTGACCTACATATCATCGACCGATCACCTTGTAAACTTGATAATAAGATTACTTTTTATCACGTATATTTTCCAAAAGTCCCCCTTTGCTATTTCTAGATCAGTCGGGTAGGAGTTCTACAGTAGGATTGGTTGGTTGGTCGGTCTAGTGGTCGGTTAACAGTTCCAATGTCTACCAACTCACATATCATCGACAGATCGCCCTGTAAACTTGTTAATTAGATTTTTATCACATATATTTTCCAAATATCCTCCTTTGCTATTTCTAGATCAGTCGAATAAGATTTCTATAGTAGGTTTGGTCAGTTAACGAGATTACTTTTTATCGCGTCCATTTTCAAAAGGTCCCCCTTTACTGTTCCCAGATTAATCAGGTAGAGGCTCCACAGTAAGGTCAGTTTGTTAGTTGGTTAATTGTTCCAATATTAACGACACACATATCATCGACCGATCGCCCTATATACTTGATGATGAGATTATTTTTTAACACATCTATTTTTAAAGGTCTCCCTTTACTATTTCTAGATCAGTCGGGTAGAAGTTCCACAGTACGGTTGGTCGGTTTCTCTGTTAGGTGGTCGATTAATAGTTCCAACCTCTAACAACCTACATGTCATCCACCGATAAACCTTAAAATGTGATAATGAGATTAATTTTTAATGCGTTTATTTTTCAAAGGTCTCCCTCAGCTATATCTAGATCAGTCGAGTTGAAATTCTAGAGTAGGGTTGGTCGTTCGATCGTCCTGGTGGTAAGTTAATAGTTATAATTTCTACCGACCCACATATCATCAATCGATCGCTCTGTAAACTTGATAATGAGATTACATTTTATCGCAACTATTTTTCAAAGGTCTCCCTTTGGTATTTTTAAATCAGTCGGTAGGAGTAATACAGTTTTTCCAAAGGTCCCTCTTTGCTATTTACAGATAAGTTGGGTAGAAGTTCCACAGTAGGTTTGGTCGGTTGGTTGGTTTAGTGGTTGGTTATTAGCTCCAATGTCTACCGAAACACATATCATCGATCGATCACCTTGTAAACTTGATAGTGATATTACTTTTTATCACGTCTATTTTTCAGAGATCCCCCTTTGCTAATTTTCGATTAGTCAGGTAGGAGTTCTACAGTAAAGTTGGTCAGTCGGTCGGTCTGGTAGTCGGTTAATAGTTTTAATGTCTACTGACCCACATATCATTGACCGATCACCCTATAAACTTGATATGAGATTACATTTTATCTCATCTATTTTTAGAGGTCTCCCTTTGCTATATATAGATCAGTCGGTTAGGAGTTCTACAGTTTCTACAAAGATCTCCCTTTGCTATTTCAAGATCAGTCAGGTAGGAGTTCTATAGTAGGCTGGGTCAGTTGGTCGGTCCGGTTGTCGATTAATAGTTTCAATGTATACCAATCTACATATTATCGACCGATTACCTTGTAAACTTGATAGTGAGATTATTTTTATCACGTCTATTTTTCGAAGTCCCCTTAGATATTTCTCGATTAGTCGGGTAAGAGTTCTACAGTATATTTGATCCTTTGGTCGACCTGGTGGTCAGTTAATAGTTCTAATTTCTACCGACGAACATATCATCGACCGATCGTCCTGTAAACTTGATAATGAGAATAATTTTTATCGCGTCTGTTTCCCAAAGTTCACTCACCTATTGCTATTTTTAGATCTATCGGGTAGGAGTTCTACAATAGAGTTGGTCAGAATGTTGGTCGGTTAATAGTTTCAATGTCTACCGACCCACATATCATCGACTGATCGTCTTGTTAATTTGATAATGAGATTATTTTTTATCACGTATATTTTCCAAAGGTCCTCCTTTGCTATTTGTAGATCAGTTGGGTAGGAGTTCTACAGTTTGTTCAAAGGTCCTCCTTTGCTATTTCTAGATTATTCGGGTAGGAGTTCTACAGTTTGTTCAAAGGTCTCCCTTTGCCGTTTCAAGATTAGTCGGGTAGGAGTTCCACAGTAGGCTTGATCGATTGGTCAGTCTGGTTGTCGGTTAATAGTTTCAATATCTACCGATCTACATATTATCGACCGATTTCCTTGTAAACTTGATAGTGAGATTATTTTTATCACGTCTATTTTCCAAAGTCCCCCTTAGTTATTTCTCGATTAGTTGGGCAGGAGTTCTATAGTATGGTTGATCCTTTGGTCGACCTGGTGATTAGTTAATTGTTCTAATTTCTACCAATGAACATATCATCGACCGATCGCCCAATAAACTTAATAATGAGATTATATTTTATCGCGCATGTTTCCCAAAATTCATTCACTCATTACTATTTCTAGATCTATCGAGTAGGATTTTTAAAGTAGGGTTGGTCAGTCTGTTGGTCGGTTAATATTTCCAATGTCTACTGACCCACATATCATCGATCGATCACCTTGTAAACTTGATAATAATATTAGTTTTTATCACGTATATTTTCCAAAGGTCCCCCTTTGCTATTTCTAGATCAGTCGGGTAGGAGTTCTACAGTAGGATTGGTTGGTTGGTCGGTCTAGTGGTTGGTTAACAGTTCCAATGCCTACCGACTCACATATCATCGACAGATCGCCCTGTAAACTTGTTAATTAGATTTTTTTATCGCGTCTATTTTCTAAATATCCTCCTTTGCTATTTCTAGATCAGTCGAATTGTTGGTGCTTGGATCATTTGGTTAACATGACCTGTTAGGATACCATGCGTTTCTGTCACAGCGGAAGCAATAAATCATAGAAACGATTACCGTTCACCAAGGTATGTTGATGAAGATTAATTCTCGCAGGCAGTCTGCGCAGTCCCACGAGAATGACCATAACTTCCTCGTCTAATGTCGGAATTGAATGATCTTTGTGGTCAAACGATCCTCTCTTCAACGGCTTTCCATCAGTATATTGATCATCAAATTCTGAGCACTTTACGATTTATATCAATTTCGCAAGGTGGCAGACAGCAGCAGCAAACTACCTTCTGATCTTCTGCCGTATGTCCCAAGTCCAATCTCGACGTCATGTAGGTGACGATCTACGAGACCTCCTCAATCTGCTCTCAACCCTCATCACACGTGAATAATCAGTTAGATTAGATTAGGGTTCCAGATAAGTTGAGGTGACTTATATACATGGGCTACAGCAGGGACCAGGAGGAGAAATTGGGTTGGGCCTCCATTGGGCTTAAGTATCCAAGCTTAGACCAAAGCTTATACTTAAGTCCAATAATAATAATATATTCTACTAAAATATTATTATTGCACTACCGTACCAATCTCAAAATTACGTTTTGGGCTCCTTCTTATTATGAGCCCGTTAGTCTCCCCATGTTTAAGATATGCAATGGCCATTAATTAATTTAAGTTACTGACAACTCAATTAATTAATATCTCATCCAAGAGTAGTACCACTCAACCTCATTATCATGTCGAAATAAATTCCACCTGCAGGGTTTACATGATAATCCTTATGAGCTCCTCAAGGGGATATCATCAACCTATGACGGACACGGATTCCTTCTACAATCAACAGCACACCATAGAGACAGCACTATTTCCCAACTCATCGAGTTTGTTGATTTAATTACATGTAAATCTCACCCATTGATGAATCAAAGAAATACATACTGCCCTACGTGTCGAGGTTATTGTATAGGGATTAAGAGCACGAACTTCCATAATAACTGAGATCAAGTTCTCCTATAAGTCAGTATAATTCGAACGATCTCAAGCGGTCCTGCTCAATACACACAAGTGCACTAATGTGATTCTATAGCCAAGACAAGCTAATACCAAACCACACTACAACCATCCCGATAGAGAGTCCCCGTCTATCTCGGTTGTGAGCATCTGTTTATACTTTATAAGAAAACTGATAATATGATCTTTCGCGTGTTGTCGCACAATATATTATCTACAGTATAAAGTAAGTGGACTATTGCATCGAACATATAAATAAATTATAAGATGCAATCATTTGATCATATGATTCTCATTTCAAATTAATTGTTATAACATTGTTCATACAAAAAGCTAGACTTTTAGTATACAATCCAACAATCTCCCACTTATACTAAAAGACTATGCTGTCATGTCTTCCGCCATACATCTGATTTCCACTCCCACTACACGACCATCAAAAGCTCTCGCCTTAAGGTCCTTGTAAATGGATTTACTAGGTTATCATCCGATGCAATCTAGGTGACAACAACCTTCCCCTCATCATACGATTTCTCATAACAGGTGGTACTCGCGCTCCATGTGTTTAATTTCCTTATGGGCTCGTGATTCCTTCAAGTTTGCAACTGCACCAATATCATCAATATAAATTATGATATCCTTGGGCAAACTTAGAAACACTTCGAAGTCCATCTTGAAGTTTCTAGAGTCATACAGATATTTTGGCTGCCTCATAGGCTCCAATTTATCATCTTTCCATGATGGAGTCCGGAGTCTGAAATATATTTCTATATAACACTCCTCCACATTATGACTCAACTTCCTAAAATTAAACGCATAACCTTTGAGGTGGATTTACTGCCGTCCCTATCTGATTTGAAAAATCTGAATCTATGTAACCCATAAGAATCAGTGAATCTGTTCGGTAAGCCCACATATAGTTTCTAGTCCTTTTCAGGTACATAAGTATATGTCTTACCACAGTTCAACATTCTTATTTTGGGTTACCTTGATACCCACTGTTCATGCCATCGGTAAAACAGATATCCAATCTCGTGCATAGCATTCCTTAGATTAAGCTTCCTCATTTCCCGAAGCATAAGGAACCGCTTTCATCTTCTTTATCTACTTTTGTGTCACAAGACACATTCACTTAGATAAATTCACATGCTAAACGAGTAAGGATCGTATCATTATATGAAACTTGAGATAAGCATAACATCCTTTCTTGTGATCCGTATTACCGTGATCAAAAGGATATTTTTGCTCTTCTTAAGTCCTTCATCTCATACCGCTTTATCAACCATACGCATACGCCCGACAATACTCTTTCATTGTCTCCAATGAGCAAGATACTATCTACGTATAGTACAAGAAATACCACCATATTTCCATCACACTTTTCAATACACAAGACCCATCCGATCATTGATTAGATCCATGTCACTGGATTACCTCATCAAAACGGATGTTTCATGATCTTGAAGCTTGCTTTAGTCCATGAATGAACACTTTTAAGCTTATTATCACAATGCTCTTAGCTTTTTGCAATGAATCTCTCTGGTTGCTTCACATAGATGTTTCCCTTAAGACTTCTAATCAGGAAAGCTGTCTCGACATCTATTTGCTATCCCTCATATTTCATATGAGTAGCAACAAATAAAAGAGTCCGGATCAACTTAGGCATAGCTACCGGCGAATAGGTTTTCTCATAATCGAATCCTTTCTTTCTGAGTATACCTTTTCGCAACAAGCTTGTTTCCAAGGTTTTCACCTTATTCTATGATCCTCTTTTATTCTTGCATGCCCACTTCCAATGGCTTTTACGCCATTTAGCGGTTCAACAAGCATCCAGACCTAATTTAAAATCCATCGATTCTATTTTAATATTCATTGCACTTTGCTAGGATTTGGCATTTCTAACTTGTAGTGCTTCGTCGTATCCGTGGGTCCATTTCATGTTTGCGAGGGACCAAGTCTCACGACTTTCCCAAAACATGTATCTTACAGGTTGTCGAAGAACTCTCCCACTACGACAAGGCACTAATGCAATTGTGTATCAGACGTGACATGCATTGCAGTTTACCTGTGGTATATCCTCTTGCACAATTGGTACTAATACTTTGTGTTTTTCCCTCTCACTTCCTTTAGAACAATTTGTACATGGGTTTATGATTTAATACATAGTCTTTTTCGAAAAATCTAGTGTTTGTGTTAACAATCACCCTTCGATCTTTTGGACTAAATAAATCACCTTCATTTTTCTAGGATATCCCACAAACAGACAAACATTCATACAAATCACTGTTTCTAGGGCATACCCATAAAATGAATTTAGTAATTCCAAATAATTCATCATCCATCTAATCATTTCCATAAGAGTGCTACACCTTCTATCCGCCACACCATTCAGCTGGGGTATGCCCGGTGTAAATAATTTGAGATTTAATCTCAACCTCTGATTAATAGCTCCTAACTATCCTAAGAGGTACTCGTAATGACGATTAAATCGTCATTACTTGATATATTTTCCATGACGCTTCACTGTACCAGCCTTGCAATTCTTGAATTAATCAAAGAACTTAGACATGCAGTGTATCAAATAAATATATCGGTATCTAGAATAATCATCGATTGACGAATATTCATATCCACCTCTCATCCGGACAATCTTAGGATCACATAAATCATAATGAACTAATTCCAACATATATATCTTTGGTTCTGCACCCCCTTTTCCTTGAAAAAGCAATTAGTCATTTTTACTCCCAAGCAAGACTCGAAAGTCAGATAGTTTTTACTTCAGATAAACCTAAGGGTCTATCGGCTATCAACTTTTGAATCCTACTCAAGTAAAATGATCTAGTCTTAGATGCCAAATATATGTTTAGTTCATATCCGAAGGTATCTTTCTCTTACTAAGATTAGAAGATTCATTATTAATTACTATTTGTTGCATCTGTGGAATATACATGATTTAAGAGTATACAAATTGTTCACCAACGTACAATAACAGATTACAACTCTATCCTTCATTATAATGACCATGTCATTTAAATGAAATGGAGTATCCATCTATTAATGCATAGAAACCGAAATCAAATTCTTTCTATGAAAACGTACGTAAAATAATTTCTCATAATCAAACGTCTACTCATATCATTAGATAAATAGACAACTCCCACTGCAATAGCCACTACTCTTGTAGTTTTACCCATGTCATAACAATCTTATCCTCACTTAGTAATAAACATTTAGTGATTCCAGTATCTGTTGGATTGTATACTAAAAGTCCAGCTTTTTGTATGAACAATGTTGTAACAATTAATTTGAAATGAGAATCATATGATCAAATGATTGCATCTTATAATTTATTTATATGTTCGATGCAATAGTCCACTTACTTTATACTGTAGATAATATGTTGTGCGACAACACGCAGAAGATCATATTATCGGTTTCCTTATAAAGTATAAACATATGCTCACAACCGAGATAGACGGGGACTCTCTATTGGGATGGTTGTAGTGTGTTTTGGTATTAGCTTGTCTTGGCTATAGAATCACATTAGTGCACTTGTGTGTATTGAGCAGGACCGCTTGAGATCGTTCGACTTATACTGACTTATAGGAGAACTTGATCTCAGTTATTATGGAAGTTCGTGCTCTTAATCCCTATACAATAACCTCGACACGTAGGGCAGTATGTATTTCTTTGATTCATCAATGGGTGAGATTTACATGTTATTAAATCAACAAACTCGATGAGTTGGGAAGTAGTGCTGTCTCTATGGTGTGCTGTTGATTGTAGAAGGAATCCGTGTCCGTCATAGGTTGATGATGTCCCCTTGAGGAGCTCATAAGGATTATCATGTAAACCCTGCAGGTGGAATTTATTCCGGCATGATAATGAGGTTGAGTGGTACTACTCTTGGATGAGATATTAATTAATTGAGTTGTCAGTAACTTAAATTAATTAATGGACATTGTATATCTTAAACATGGGGAGACTAACGGGCTCATAATAAGAAGGAGCCCAAAACGTAATTTTGGGATTGGTACGGTAGTGCAGTAATAATATTTTAGTGGAATATATTATTATTATTGGACTTAAGTATAAGCTTTGGGCTAAGCTTGGATACTTAAGCCCAATGGAGGCCCAACCCAATTTCTCCTCCTGGTCCCTGCTGTAGCCCATGTATATAAGTCATCTCAGTTTGTTCTAAACCTAACTCTGTACCTAACATACGAGAGAGAGAGTGAACAGCAGATTGAGTAGGTCTCGTAGATCGTCGCCCACACGACGTCGAGATCGGACTTGGGACATACAGCAGAAGACCGGAAGGTCGTTTGCTGCTGCAGTTCGTCATGTTCCAAAATTCATATAAAATTGTAAAGTACTTCGATTTTGATTTATTATATACTGATGGAAAGCCGTCGAAGAGAGGATCGTCTGAGCACAAAGATCACTTAATTCCGACATCAGAAGAGGAACTTATGGCTATTCTCGTGGGACTGCGCAGACTGCCAGCGAGAATTCAACCTCTACATCAACCCTTGGTGAAAGGTAATGCGTTTCATGTTTACTTGCTTCCGCTGCTTGTTAGAAATACATGGAACCCTAACGGGTCACGTTAACCAAACGATCGAGCGCCAACAATTGGTATCAAAGCTTCGGTTTCGTGGTGAAGCGTGACACGTTAGGCTAGGGTTTATGTGATTAATTTTTCGGAATTAGGATCACATGTTTAGGGTTTTGGTTTTATTGCGCAAACCATGAATATCCCTATGTGATATATACCCTGTATCATATCTATTCGTCCATGGTTGTGTGTGAGAGGATTCGACGAAAACTGTTCGTCAATTTCACATGCAAGGAAGAAAAAGAGGGCAAAAATTGAATCACGTTTTTGAGAGAAAATCCATCGCAGTGATATTGCAGAGGCAATAACCGGAGTTTCAACGGTCGGATTGAGCTGTAATTTGGTCAGCACGTTCAGATCTTGTGGATGTACATTCTGAACGGTGGAGATCGAATTTGGGGCTTTTTCGTGCTAGGATTACGCTGAAAACAGAAGCAGATTTTTGGGCGATTCTGTTTTGCGCAGTCGAGGGAAAAGAGCCGTTTCTCACAAACTAACCGTGAGATCGAGCTGTAATTTGGTCAGTACGTTCAGACCTTATGGATGTACATTTTGAACGGTGGAGATCGAATTTGGAGCTTTTTCTTGCTGGGATTACGCTGAAAACAGAAGCAGATATTTGGGCGATTCTGTTTTGCGCAGTCGGGGGAAAAGAGCCGTTTATATCAAACTATCCGTTGGATCGGGCTGTAATTTGGTCAGAAAGTTCATACCTTGTGTATATAAATTCTGAACGGTGGAGATCGAATTTGGAGCTTGTTCTTGCTGGGATTACGCTGAAAACAGAAGCAGATCTTTGGGCGATTCTGTTTTGCGCAGTCGAGGGAAAAGACCCGTTTCTCACAAAATAACCGTTGGATCGACTTGTAATTTGGACAGCATGTTCAGGACTTATAGCAATAGATTTTGGACGGTGGAGATTGGATTCTGAGAGTTTTGCAGTTTCGAACTACGAACGACAGTTGGTGTAGTTTGGTGTTGCGCGTTGGGCTGAACTTGGTTTCATGCAAGTAGGCCCTTGGACGAGCGACAGTCCGGGCGAGGGGCGCTCGTCAAGGCACTTGGAGCGCTCCCTGACACTATTGGCGGTGGGATATGGCGATGGATGTCTTGGGGCACAAGCAATCCTGCTTGTTGCGTAAGGCATCGATTCCACAGTAGGAGTGTCGGACAAGACATTAAAATTTAGAGGCGTTTTTATTCCTAATATATATAACTGTCATAATTGATTTAATTGTCTATTATTGTTATATATATATGGATGCCTGATCTCTATGATTTATTGTCTTATATAGAAGCATGCTAGATTGCGTATTATATTTGGTATATTATATGCATGTATTGCTAGAGTGTTGGATAAGACATCCAATTTTAGGAAAACTAATTCCTAATATATAACTGCCATAATAGATTGTATATTATTGTTATATATGGATGTCGAATTAATTCCTAATATATGACTGCTATAATTGATTTAATAATCTATTATTGTCATATATGGATGTCGAATTAATTCCTAATATATAACTGCTATAATTAATTGTCTATTATTGTTATATATGGATGTTGAATTAATTCCTAATATATAACTGACATAATTGATTTAATTATCTATTATTGTTGTATATGGTTGCTCGTCGATATCGATGATTTCGATAATCTAGACGATATCGACGATCGATATCGATAGTTTTGGAATGTTGATAATCTTGATATTTTTTGAATATTTGATAATCTAATCGATATCGATGATTTTGATAATCTGGACGACATCGACGGTCGATATCGATGGTTTCGAAAATTGGACAATCTGGAAATTTCAAAATTTTGATAGTGTGGAAGTCTTTGATGATATTCGTGCCTGATGGCGAACAATCGAATTCGCTGATATATAACTGTTAATGATTGATTTAATTATTAATTATTGTTATATATGTATGCATGACTCTCTGGGATTTACTGCCTCATGTGCCGTGATAGGAGCATGCTAGAATTGCGTATTTTATTTTATGAATATTATATGCATGTAAAACCCTCAGTTTTAAATAACTAAGTGGGAGAGGGGATTGGTAATTAATTCCCGCGGCCTCCATTATTGGTTTGTTAGTAATGTGAATAAACTTGCGCGTCGGCATTAGAGCCTTCCTCCCCATCGGATGAGTTTATTCATGGATATTGCTGGAACAGGCTTCTTTAAAATTATGTTTGTAATGTGATGCACATGAACTTGCGCGTTGGCTTAGACCTTCCTCCCTATCGGATGAGTTCATGTGCGGATCACTGTACAGACTTATAATTGATGACTGTAGGAAGTTATCCGAGCGCGTGTGTACTTCTCCATCTGTAAGGTACATAAGCTTGGGCCGCGGACTTGGGGTCAAATAATGGTGTACACTTAGGTGTAAATAATAAGTATCCTCCCCATCGGAGTCACTGCTTTTATTTGCATGACTAAAGAGGAACCGACTATTAATTATTTTGTCATAAAGTTAGGTTGACAAATGAAATTAATGGGTAAAACCTTCTCTTGTAAATGTTCGGGTTTGTAAACGTCCACACTATCGTGGCTTGCAGACTCACGGTGCTTGAGATGTCGGTGAATTTTAATTTTATATTATTTTGAGAGAATCAATATAAAAGGATAAAATTCGAAGATTTGATCGGTGTATTTATTTATGATTCTCTGTAATTTCAAATGGTTTTATCTCGCTTATTGTTGACTAAAAGAAATTATATTTACTGGTCCAAAATTAGATGATTAGAAAAGAATCTTGGTTTTGAATTTTACTGCTTAAGAAAATACATGTGTGTTCTCACAATGGACGTCTCATGATGCCTATTAAAGTCTCTAGTGAAGAGATGAGAGGTTCATAGAAATATGATGGTCTCATGTAACTCTTCGGATACTTGAGTAAGTTAAAAGGTAGAAGATCATGATTTAATTTGATGAATGAATTGGGAAAGCATGGAGTATAAATTGAAGGGAAACCTAGATCAATTTAATTCTTTGTGAATTGCCTAGATGTTTTTGAGTAAGTTCCACCTGAATTACAATAGGATGTATATGGTGGAAAACTTCTGGCAAAACATGTGGCAAAGGAAAGCCATTTTCATCATAATGTGAACAAGTTTTATATCTTATTCACTAGTTGTTTAAAACATGATTAGTGATGGCATTTACTGACACGAAGTGTTTAGATACTGGAATCACTAAATGTTTATTACTAAGTGAGGATAAGATTGTTATGACATGGGTAAAACTACAAGAGTAGTGGCTATTGCAGTGGGAGTTGTTTATTTATCTTACGATATGAATAAACGTTTGATTTTATGAAATTGTCTTTACGTACATTTTCATAGAAAGAATTTGATTTCGGTTTCTATGCATTAATAGATGGATACTCCATTTCATTTAAATGACATGGTCATTAAAATGAATGATAGAGTTGTAATCTGTTATGGTACGTTGGTGAACAATTTGTACACTCTTAAATCATGTTTATTCCCTGGATGCGACAAATAGTAATTAATAATGAGTCTTCTAATCTAGTAAGAGAAAGGTACCTTCGGAAATGAATTTCCCACCTTAATGGTGTGACGAATAGAAGGAATAGCACTCTTATGGTAGTGATTAGATAGATGATGAATTATTTGGAATTACTAAATTCATTTTATGGATATGCCCTAGGAACAGTAATTCGTAAGAATGTTTATCTGTTTGTGGGATATCCTAGAAAAATGAAGGATGATTTATTTAGTCCACAAGATCGAAGAGTGATTGTTAACATAAACACTAGATTTTTGGAAAAGGACTATGTAATAAATCAAATACCCATGTATAAGTTGTTCTAAAGGAAGTGAGAGGAAAACACGAAGTATTAGTACCAAGTGTACAAGAGGATATACCACAAGGTAAACTGCGACGCGTGTCACATCTGATATACAATTGCGTGTAGTGTCTTCTCGTAGTGGGAAGGTTGTTCTAACACCTGATAGATATATGTTTTGGGAGAGTCGTGAGGCTTGGTCCCTAGTAAACATGGAGTTAACCCACGGATACGACGAAGCACTACAAGTTAGAAATGCCTAAATCTTAACAAATTGCAATAAATGTTGAAATAGAATCAATAGATTCTAAATAAGATCTGGATGATTGTAGAACCACGGATGGTGTGAAAACCATTGGAAGTGGTCATACAAAATAAAAGAGGATCATACGGTAAGGTGAAAACCTTATAAGTAAAGCTTGTTGGGAAAAGGTATACTCATAAAGAAAGGGTTCGATGATGAGAAAACCTGTTCGCCAGTAGCTATGCTTATGTTGATCCTGACTCTTTTATCTGTTGCTACTCATATGAAATATGAGGGATAGCAAATAGATGTCGAGACAGCTTTCCTGATTGAAAGTCTTAAGGGAAACATCTATGTGAAGCAACCAGAGTGATTCATTGCAAAGAGCTAAGAGCATTGTGATAGTGAGCTTAAAAGTGTCCATTAATGGACTAAAACAAGCTTCAAGATCATGAAACATCCGTTTTGATGAGGTAATCCAGTGACATGGATCTAATCAATGATCGGATGGGTCTTGTGTATTGAAAAGAGTGATGGAAACGTGGTGGTATTACTTGTACTATACATAGATATTATCTTGCTCATTGGAGACAATGAAAGAGTATTATCGGGCGTATGGGGTATGGTTAATAAAGCGGTATAAGATGAAGGACTTAAGAGGAGCAAAAATATCCTTTTGATCACGGTAATACGGATCACAAGAAAGGATGTTATGCTTATCTCAAGCTTCATGAAATGATACAATCCTTACTCGTTTTAGCATGTGACTTTATCTAAGGAAATGTGTCTTGAGACACAAAAGGAAGATAAAGGAGATGAAAGCAGTTCCTTATGCTTCGATAAATGAGGAAGCCTAATCTAAGGAATGCTATACATGAGTATGGATATCTGTTTTGGTAAATGCATGAACAGTGGGTATCAACGTAACCTGGAACAAGAATGATGAGCTATGGTAAGACATATATGAAGTGCCTGAGAAGGACTGGAAATTATATGTAAGCTTACTGGACAGATTCACTGCTTCTTGTGGATTACGTAGATTCAGATTTTTTAGTCAGATTGGACGGCAGTAAATCCAACTCAAGGTTATGTGTTTAATTTTAGGAAGTTGAGTCATAATGTGGAGGAGTGTTATATAGAAATGTATTTCAGACTTCGGACTCCATATGGAAAGATGATAAATTGGAACCTATGAGGCAACCAATGTATCTGTATGACTCTAAAAACTTCATGATGGACTTTGGTGTGATTCTAAGTTTGCCCAAGGTTATCACAATTTATATTGATGATATTGGTGCAGTTGCAAACTTAAAGGAATCACGAGTCCATAAGGCAATTAAACACATGGAGCGCGAGTACCACCTATTATGAGAAATCGTATGATGAGGGGAAGGTTGTTGTCACCTAGATTGCATCGGATGATAACCTAGTAAATCCATTTACAAGGACCTTAAGGCGAGAGCTTTTGATGGTCGTGTAGTGGGAGTGGAAATCAGATGTATGGCAGAAGACATGACAGCATAGTCTTTTAGTATAAGTGGGAGATTGTTGGATTGTATACTAAAAGTCTAGCTTTTTGTATGAACAATGTTATAACAATTAATTTGAAATGAGAATCATATTATCAAATAATTGCATCTTATAATTTATTTATATGTTCGATGCAATAGTCCACTTACTTTATACTGTAGATAATATGTTGTGCGACAACACGCAGAAGATCATATTATCGATTTCCTTATAAAGTATAAACAGATGCTCACAACCGAGATAGACGGGGACTCTCTATCGGGATGGTTGTAGTGTGTTTTGGTATTAGCTTGTCTTGGCTATAGAATCACATTAGTGCACTTGTGTGTATTGAGCAGGGCCGCTTGAGATCGTTCGACTTATACTGACTTATAGGAGAACTTGATCTCAGTTATTATGGAAGTTCGTGCTCTTAATCCCTATACAATAACCTCGACACGTAGGGCAGTATGTATTTCTTTGATTCATCAATGGATGAGATTTACATGTTATTAAATCAACAAACTCGATGAGTTGGGAAGTAGTGCTGTCTCTATGGTGTGCTGTTGATTGTAGAAGGAATCCGTGTCCGTCATAGGTTGATGATGTCCCCTTGAGGAGCTCATAAGGATTATCATGTAAACCCTGCAGGTGGAATTTATTCCGGCATGATAATGAGGTTGAGTGGTACTACTCTTGGATGAGATATTAATTAATTGAGTTGTCAGTAACTTAAATTAATTAATGGACATTGTATATCTTAAACATGGGGAGACTAACGGGCTCATAATAAGAAGGAGCCCAAAACGTAATTTTGGGATTGGTACGGTAGTGCAGTAATAATATTTTAGTGGAATATATTATTATTATTGGACTTAAGTATAAGCTTTGGGCTAAGCTTGGATACTTAAGCCCAATGGAGGCCCAATTCAATTTCTCCTCCTGGTCCCTGCTGTAGCCCATGTATATAAGTCACCTCAGTTTGTTCTAAACCTAACTCTGCGCCTAACATACGAGAGAGAGAGTGAACAGCAGATTGAGTAGGTCTCGTAGATCGTCGCCCACACGACGTCGAGATCGGACTTGGGACATACAGCAGAAGACCGGAAGGTCGTTTGCTGCTGCAGTTTGTCATGTTCCAAAATTCATATAAAATCGTACAGTTCTTCGATTTTGATGTATTATATACTGATGGAAAGCTGTCGAAGAGAGGATCGTCTGAGTACAAAGATCACTTAATTCCGACATCAGAAGAGGAACTTATGGCTATTCTCGTGGGACTGCGCAGACTGCCAGCGAGAATTCAACCTCTACATCAACCCTTGGTGAAATGTAATGCGTTTCATGTTTACTTGCTTCCGCTGCTTGTTAGAAATACATGGAACCCTAACGGGTCACGTTAACCAAACGATCGAGCGCCAACAGTATCTACATACTTCGTGGCAGTAAATGCCATCACTAATCATGTTTTAAACAACTAGTGAATAAGATATAAAACTTGTTCACATTATGATGAAAATGGCTTTCCTTTGCCACATGTTTTGCCAGAAGTTTTCCACCATATACATCCTATTGTAATTCAAGTGGAACTTACTCAAAAACATCTAGGCAATTCACGAAGAATTAAATTGATCTAGGTTTCACTTCAATTTATACTCCATGCTTTCCCAATTCATTCATCAAATTAAATCATGATCTTCTGCCTTTTAACTTACTCAAGTATCCGAAGAGTTACATGAGACCATCATATTTCTATGAACCTCTCATCTCTTCACTAGAGACTTTAATAGGCATCATGAGACGTCCCTTGTGAGAACACACATGTATTTTCTTAAGCAGTAAAATTCAAAACCAAGATTCTTTTCTAATCATCTAATTGGACAAGTAAATATAATTTCTTTTAGTTAATAATATGTGAGATAAAACCATTTGAAAATCAGAGAATCATAAATTAATTTACCGATCAAAACTTCGAATTTTATCCTTTTATATTGATTCCCTCAAAACAATATAAAAATAAAATTCACCGACATCTCAAGCACCGTGAGTCTGCAAGCCACGTTAGTGTGGACATTTACAAACCCGAACATTTACAAGAGAAGGTTTTACCCATTAATTTTATTTGTCAACCAAACTTCATGACAAAATAATTAATAGTCGGTTCCTCTTTAGCCATGCAAATAATAGCAGTGACTCCGTTGGGGAGGATACTAATTATTTACATCTAAGTGTACACCATTATTTGATTTCAAGTCCGCTGCCCAAGCTTATGTGCCTTACTGTTGGAGAAGTACACACGCGCTCAGATAACTTTCTACAACCATCAATTATATAAGTTTGTACTAGTGAACCGCATATAAGCTCATCCGTTAGGGAGGAAGGCACTATAGCCAACGCGCAAGTCCATATGCATCACATTACAAACAATAATTATTTAAAGAAGTTTGTACCAGTGATCCGTGAATAAACTCATCCGTTAGGGAGGAAGGCTCTATTGCGAACGCGCAAGTTTACTCACATCACTTACAAACCAATACTGGAGGCAGCGGGAATTTTTACCAATCCCCTCTCCCACTTAGTTATTTAAGACCGAGGGTTTTTACATGCATATAATATTTCAGAATAAAATATGCAACCTAGCATGCTCATACTTCCAAATATATAACAATAATTGACCAATAAAACAATTATAGCAGTTATATATAAGGAAATAAATTGCCAAAAATAAGTTGACTTGATCAATACTCCAACACATATGCATATAATATACCAAATATAATACGCAATCTAGCATGCTTCTATTTAAGGCAATAAATCATAGAGAATCATGCATACATATATAACAATAATCAATTAATAAATCAATTATAACAGTTATATAACAGCGAATTCGATTGTTCGCCACCAATCACGAATGCGGACAACTGCGATGGGGATCGACCTCCCTGCAGCCTGCTGCACCACTCTGGCACCCTGCCCGATCATATTGTGAAGACTCACGCGGAACCTGATGCAGACTAGTCGAACTTGATGCAAACCCGCTCGAACCTAGTGCAGAGTCGATCGAACCTGATGCAGACCAATCGAACCTGATGTGAATCCGCTCGAACCTGGTGCATCATTGATCGAACCTGATGCAGACCAACCGAACCTGATGCAAATTCGCTCGAACCTGGTGTAGCATCAATCGAACCTGATGTAGACCAATCGAACCTGATACAAATCCGCTCGAACCTGGTACAGCATCGATCGAACCTGATGTAGACCAATCGAACCTGATACAAATCCGCTTGAACCTGGTGCAGCATCGATCGAACCTGATGTAGACCAACCGAACCTGATGTAAATCTGCTCGAACCTGGTGTAGCATCAATCGAACCTGATGCAGACCAATCGAACCTGATACAAATCCGCTCGAACCTGGTACAGCATCGATCGAACCTGATGTAGATGAATCGAACCTGATGCAAATCCGCTCGAACTGTCGCTCGTCCAAGGGCCTACTTGCACGGAATCAAGTTCAGCCCAACGCGCAATATCAAACTACACCAACTGTCGTTCAGGGTTCGCAATTGTAGGAACCTAGGAATCCAATCTCCACCGTCCAGAATCTACGCCTGTGAGTTTTGAACATTCTGTCCAAATTACAGGTCGATCCAACGGTTAGATTGTGAGAAATAGCTCTTTTCCCTCGACTGCGCAGAACAGAATCGCCCAAAAAACTGCTTCTGTTTTCGGCGTATTCCCAATAACACAAAGCTTCAAATACGATCTTTACCGTTCAGAATGTACATCCACATAATCTGAACGTGCTGACCAAAATTCATCCTGATCCGACGGTTGAAACTTCGGTTATTGCCTCTGCAATATCACTGCGCTGGATTTTCTCTCAATTTCTTCCTTCCATGTGAAATTGACGAACAGTTTTCGTCGAATCCTCTCACACACAATCATCAACGAACAGATATGATATAGGGTATATTTCACATAGGGATATTCATGGTTTGCGCAGTAAAACCAAAACCCTAAACATGCGATCCTAATTTCAAAAAATTAATCACATAAACCCTAGCATAACGTGTCACGCTTCACCACGAAACCGAAGCTCTGATACCAATTGTTGGTGCTTGGATCATTTGGTTAACATGACCTGTTAGGATACCATGCGTTTCTGTCACAGCGGAAGCAATAAATCATAGAAACGATTACCATTCACCAAGGTATGTTGATGAAGATTAATTCTCGCAGGCAGCCTGCGCAGCCCCACGAGAATGACCATAACTTCCTCGTTTGATGTCGGAATTGAATGATCTTTATGGTCAGACTATCCTCTCTTCAACGGCTTTCCATCAGTATATTGATTATTAAATTCTGAGCAATTTACGATTTTATATCAATTTCGCAAGGTGGCAGATAGCAGCAGCAAACTACCTTCTGATCTTCTGCCGTATGTCCCAAGTCCGATCTCGACGTCGTGTAGGCGACGATCTACGAGACCTCCTCAATATTCTCTCAACCCTCATCACACATGAATAATCAGTTAGATTAGATTAGGGTTCCAGATAAGTAGAGGTGACTTATATACATGGGCTACAGCAGGGACCAGGAGGAGAAATTGGGTTGGGCCTCCATTGGGCTTAAGTATCCAAGCTTAGCCCAAAGCTTATACTTAAGTCCAATAATAATAATATATTCCACTAAAATATTATTATTGTACTACCGTACCAATCCCAAAATTACGTTTTGGGCTCCTTCTTATTATGAGCCCGTTAGTCTCCCCATGTTTAAGATATACAATGTCCATTAATTAATTTAAGTTACTGACAACTCAATTAATTAATATCTCATCCAAGAGTAGTACCACTCAACCTCATTATCATGTCGGAATAAATTCCACCTGCAGGGTTTACATGATAATCCTTATGAGCTCCTCAAGGGGATATCATCAACCTATGACGGACACGGATTCCTTCTACAATCAACAGCACACCATAGAGACAGCACTATTTCCCAACTCATCGAGTTTGTTGATTTAATTACATGTAAATCTCACCCATTGATGAATCAAAGAAATACATACTGCCCTACGTGTCGAGGTTATTGTATAGGGATTAAGAGCATGAACTTCCATAATAACTGAGATCAATTTCTCCTATAAGTCATTATAAGTCGAACGATCTCAAGCGGTCCTGCTCAATACACACAAGTGCACTAATGTGATTCTATAGCCAAGACAAGCTAATACCAAACCACACTACAACCATCCCGATAGAGAGTCCCCGTCTATCTCGGTTGTGAGCATCTGTTTATACTTTATAAGGAAACCGATAATATGATCTTCCGCGTGTTGTCGCACAACATATTATCTACAGTATAAAGTAAGTGGACTATTGCATCGAACATATAAATAAATTATAAGATGCAATCATTTGATCATATGATTCTCATTTCAAATTAATTGTTATAACATTGTTCATACAAAAAGCTAGACTTTTAGTATACAATCCAACACGAATAAGATTTCTACAGTAGTGTTGGTCAGTTAATGAGATTACTTTTTATTGCGTCTATTTTAAAAAGGTCCCCCTTTGCTGTTTCTAGATTAATCAGGTAGGGGCTCCATAGTAAGGTCAGTCGGTTAGTTGGTTAATAGTTCCAACGTTTACCGACACACATATCATCGACTGATCACTCTATATACTTGATGATGAGATTATTTTTTAACGCATCTATTTTCAAAGGTCTCCTATTACTATTTCTAAATCAGTCGGGTAGGAGTTCCACAGTATGGTCGGTCGGTTTGTCAGTTAGGTGGTCCATTAATAGTTCCAACCTCAAACAACCCACATGTCATCAACCGGTCGCCCTGTAAAAATGAAAATGTGATTAATTTTTAATGCTTTTACTTTCAAAAGGTCTCCCTCTACTATTTCTAGATCTGTCGGGTAGCAATTCTACAGTAGGATTGATCGTTTGATCGGTCTAGTGGTCGGTTAATAGTTCTAATTTATACCAATCAACATATCATCGATCGATCGCCCTGTAAACTTGAGAATGAGATTACATTTTATCGCGACTATTTTTCAGAGGTCTCCCTTTGGTATTTCTAAATCAGTCGGTAGGAGTTATACATTTTTACAAAGGTCCCTCTTTACTATTTACAGATTAGTCGGGTAGGAGTTCCACAGTAGGGTTGGTTGGTTGGTCGATTTGGTGGTTAGTTAATAGCTCCAATGTCTACTGAACCACATATCATCGACCGATCGCCTTTTAAACTTGATAGTGATATTACTTTTTATCAGTTCTATTTTCTAAAGGTACCCTTTGCAAATTCTCGATTAGTTGGGTAGGATTTCTACAGTAAAGTTGGTCGGTTGGATGGTCTGGTGGTCGGTTAATGGTTTCTATATCTATCGACCAATCGCCATATAAACTTGATAATGAGATTACGTTTTATCTCGTCTATTTTTCAAAGGTCTTCCTTTGCTATTTCTAGATCAGTCGGGTAGGAGTTCTACAGTTTCTCCAAAGGTCTCCCTTTGCTATTTCAAGATCAGTCGGGCAGGAGTTCCACAGTAGGCATGGTTAGTTGGTCGGTTGTCGGTTATAGTTTCAATGTCTACCGATCTACATATTATCGACCGATCGCCTTGTAAACTTGATAGTGAGATTATTTTTATCATGTCTATTTTTCAAAGGTCCCGCTTAGCTATTTCTTGACTAGACGGGTAGCAGTTCTATAGTATGGTTGATCCTTTGGTCGACCTGGTGGTCAGTTAATAGTTCCAATTTCTATCGACGAACATATCATTGACTGATCGCCCTGTAAACTTGAAAATGTGATTACTTTTTATCGCGTCTATTTTCTAAAGTTCACTCATATATTGCTATTTCTAGATCTATCGTTTAGAAGTTCTACAGTAGGTTAGTCGGTCTGTTGGTCGGTTAATAGTTTCAATATCTACCGACCCATATATCATCGACCGATCATCTTGTAAACTTGATAATTATATTACTTTTTATCACGTATATTTTCCAAAGGTCCTCCTTTGCTATTTATAGATCAGTCGGGTAAGAGTTTTATAGTAGGGTAGGTTGGTTGGTCGGTCTAGTGGTCGGTTAACAGTTCCAATGCCTACCAACTCACATATCATCGATAAATCGCCCTGTAAACTTGTTAATTAGATTTATTTTTGTCGCGTCTATTTTCTAAATGTCCTCCTTTTCTATTTCTAGATCAGTCAAATAAGAGTTACACAGTAGTGTTGGTCAATTAACGAGATTACTTTTTATCGCGTCTATTTTCTAAAGGTCCCTTTTGATGTTTCCAGATTAATCGGGTAGGGGCTCCACAGTAAGGTCAGTCGGTTGGTCGGTTAATAGTTCCAACATTTACTGATCCACACATTGTTGATCGATCGTCCTATATACTTGATGATGAGATTATTTTTTAATGCGTCTATTTTCAAAGGTCTCCCATTATTATTTCTAGATCAGTCTGGTAGGAGTTCCACAATACGGTCGGTCGGTTTGTCAGATAGGTGGTCAATTAATAGTTCCAACCTCTAACAACCCACATTTCATCAACTGATCACCCTGAAAATGTGATAATGAGATTAATTTTTAATGCGTTTACTTTCCAAAGGTCTCCCTCAGCTATTTCTAGATCAATCGGGTTGAAATTCTAGAGTAGGGTTGGTCGTTTGATTGGCCTGGTGATAGGTTAATAGTTCTAATTTCTTCCGACCCACATATCATCGATCGATCGCCCCGTAAACTTGAAAATGAGATTACATTTTACCGCAACTATTTTTCAAAGGTCTCCCTTTAGTATTTCTAAATCAGTCGGTAGGAGTTATATAATTTTTTCAAAGATCCCTTTTTGCTATTTACAGATAAGTCGGGTAGAAGTTCCACAGTAGGTTTGGTCGGTTGGTTGGTTTGGTGGTTGGTTATTAGCTCCAATGTCTATCGAACCACATATCTGTTGGATTGTATACTAAAAGTCTAGCTTTAGTATGAACAATGTCATAACAATATTTGAAATGAGAATCATATGATCAAATATTTTTGCATATTATAAATTGTTTATTTATATGTTTGTGCAAAAGTCCATTTACTTTATATTGTAGATAATATGTTGTGCGACAACACGCAGAAGATCATATTATCGGTTTCCTTATAAAGTATAAACAGATGCTCACAACTGAGATAGACGGGGACTATCTATCGGTATGGTTGTAGTGTGGTTTGGTATTAGTTTGTCTTGACTATAGAACCACATTAGTACACTTCTTTGTGTATTGAGTAGGACCGTCTGAGATCGTTCGACTTGTACTGTCTAAATAGAAGAACTTGATCTCTGTTATTATGGATGTTCGTACTCTTAATCCCTATACAATAACCTCGACACATAAGGCAGTATATATTTCTTTGATTCATCAATGGGTGAGATTTAAATGGATTAAATCAACAAACTCGGTGAGTTGGGAAATAATGATGTCTCTATGGTGTGTTGTTGATTGTAGAAGGAATCCATGTCTGTCATAGGTTGATGATGTCCCCTAGAGGAGCTCATAAAGTTTATCATGTAAATCTTGCAAGTGGATTAATTTCCGGCATGATAATAAGGTTGAGTGGTACTACTCTCGGATAAGATATTAATTAATTTGAGTTGTCAGTAACTTAATTAATTAATGGACATTGTATATCTTAAACATGGGGATATTATCGAACTCATAATAAGAAGGAGCCCAGAACATAATTTGGGATTAGGGTGGCAGTTCAATAATATTTCTTTAGTGGAATGATTTATTATTATTGCTTAAGTATAAGTTTTAGGCTAAACTTGGATACTTAACCAATGGGAGGCCAACACCCTAATTTCTCCTCCTGGTCCCTGTTGTAGTCTATAAATAGCCACCTCAGTAGCCTATTCACATGTATCAAACAAAAACTCACAACATACACAACTTATGTTTGAGAGTCGTAAGGGTGTGAAGGGGCTGCAGATTGAGTTCTCCTTGGTGATCGTTGCCCACACAACGTCAAGGAGAGGCTTAGATATACAACAGAAGATCAGAAGGTCGTTTCGCTGTTCATCCTCTACATCAAACCTGGTGGAAGGTAATTCTACTCTTGTTATTCCGCTGCAGTTAGAATTACTTGAAGTCCTAATTGTTCACGTTAGCCTTAATGATCCGAAACTCCAACAAATGGTATCAGAGCGCCGGTTTTAAGGCTAAACGTGACAAGTTAGGCTTGAGTTTGATGTGAATTATGTGAATTATTTTTTAATAATGATCACATGATGGTATGGATGTCGGTGTATGTAATCGATGGATATCCTGTGAAAATCCTATGTGTTATTCATGTATAACACATCCCGAACACGATGATTTTCTGTTAACGGATGAACGATTGAACGACGAGGTGGAAGCCTTGAAAGCCTCTGCTATTCCATGTCAGTTCGACTTGATGATTAGGTCGAATTGATTTGATGAAGTCGAATTGATTTTCTGTATGTTTACTGCCTCCAATTCGATCTCAATTCGAGGTGAGGGCCTGGTCGAATTGATGTTGTGCTGGACACACGTTGCCTACCGAGCACCACGGGCATAATCAACAACGAGATTGAGCGGTGGTGTGAAAAGATGAAAGAAAGGCAACACAGCAGCGAGATGGTGGCTGAACAATCGGTGAAAGCCGACTGGACAGGAACGGCACACATAGGCTGATGGCGTTGACGTGCTTGCAGTAAGATCGTGATGCGGCAGACGCTGCTGGTGCTCACGGGATTCTTGGCAGCTGGGCACGTCAGGAAGCATGGCTTGAGCAACCGGCGGCCACTCGGCTATGCCATGGCGTTCCAGCGGGTGACTTGCTGATGGGACCATTAACATGGCTGTTCCCTCGTCGCTGGGGTTTGTAAAGAATCTGACAGCGATGGAGGGAAGGAAGTTAGCTATGCACAATGGTGCAGTGGCTGCTGGTCGACGACTCGTTTCAAATCAAGCATGGCTTGTTCCTGATCAGGGCTGTAGTTTTCCATCGGGTCTAGTAGCTTTCCGAGATAGTCTTCATGATTATGGTTGGGTCTGTGATGAAATGCTAAGGTCGGAGGCAGCAGCTGCACGCTGAAAATTGACTAGGCGAATGGCAGCAATCCGACTGTCATTTTCACGGCTGGATACGGACAACCATCGACATGAATTTCAATCAATAGTCCGGCGAACAACAGCTTCTCCATCTGGCAGCAGCACTACGGCAGTGATGAGTCTCCTTCATCAACGGATAGCGGCTGGCGTCGGAAGTTGGCCAGCTGGTAGCTGCTGCCGGTTTGATGGCCGGCAGCGGACGACGTGGCTGAAAGTCGATGACCAAGTTTTTTTTTTCCGGCGATATCAGTTTGAAGATGCATTGGTTGAGATGTTGTCGACTGAAATTGTTGGAGGGAAGCTACATTTAATAATGAAAGTGGATCCATCAAATTATTAAATAACAAAAAGTTGATGTTGATTGACCAACAATAGTGGTGTGCATAGTTATGTTTGTAGTGGTGATAAGGCCGGCTGTCTTCTCCACACAAATAAAAAAAAAATGTATAGTAGATGTTGATTTAGGCATGCATTATTATTATTAGTGATGCATGCATGGGCATGATTGTGTTGTCGGGAAGTGGACACAAAGTGGGAAATAAATAAAGACAAGTGAAAGGGAAAGGTCGGAGGATAATGGCAAGTTGATAAACACAATATATTATTGTGAGTTGTCGGCTGTGTTGTCGGTAATGGAAATGGTGGAGATGCTTCACACCAAGTAAAGACAAATTAGCATAAAACAAATGGGAGTGATTTTGATATGTGTTGTCGGCAGAAGCAACATGGTGCATGAATAAATGGAAAATTGACGTGTGGATTTCAACAGGGGCCGGTATGGTGGAACAGGTTGACGAACAAAGAATCGAATTTGCCAATATATAACTGTTTATAATCATTTAATTATTTGATTATTGTTATATATGCTTTGCATGATTCTCTGGGATTTACTGCATTATTTGTCGTAATAAGAACATGCTAAGTTGCGTATTTTAATTTTAATATTATATGCATGTTATAAAACCCTCGGTGTTAAATAACTAAGTGGGAGAGGGGATTAGTTATAAATTCCCGCGGCCTCCATTATTGGTTTGTAAATGATGTGAGTAAACTTGCGTGTTGGCAATAGGCCTTCCTCCCTAACGGATGAGTTTATTCACGGATCACTGGTACAGACTTCATTAAATAATTATTGTTTGTAATGTGGCACACAAACTTGCGTGTTGGCATTGGCATTCCTCCCTAACGGATGAGTTTGTGTGCGATTCACTAGTACAAACTAATAATAGATGATTGTAGGAAGCTATCCGAGCGCGTGTGTACTTCTCCAACTGTAAGGCACACAAGCTCGCGCAGTGGACTTGGGATCAAATAATGGTATACACTTAGGTGTAAATAATTGGTATCCTCCCCAACGGAGTCACTGCTATTATTTGCATGGCTAAAGAGGAACCGACTATTAATTATTTTGTCATAAAGTTAGGTTGACAAATGAAATTAATGGGTAAAACCTTCTCTAGTAAATGTTCGGGTTTGTAAACGTCCACACTAACGTGGCTTGCAGACTTACGGTGCTTGAGATGTCGGTGAATTTTATTTTTATATTGTTTTGAGGGAAACAATATAAAAAGATAAAATTCGAAGATTTGATCAGATTATTTATTTGTGATTCTCTGAATTTCGAATGGTTTTATTTCACTTATTGTTAACTAAAAGACATTATATTTACTTGTCCAAATTAGATGATTAGAAAAGAATCGTGGTTTTGAAAATTACTGCTTAAGAAAATACAAGTGTGTTCTCTCCAAGGACGGCTCATGATGCCTATTAAAGTCTCTAGTGAAGAGATGAGAGGTTCATAGAAATATGATAGTCTCATGTAACTCTTTGGATACTTGAGTAATTTAAAAGGCGCAAGATCATGATAGGATTTGATGAATGAATTGGAAATATATGGATTAGAAGTTGAAAGGGAAACCTAAGTCAATTTTATTCTCCATAATTGCCTAGATATTTTGAGAAAGTTTCACCTAAATACAATAAGTTGTATATGGTGGGAAACTTCTAACAAAACGTGTGGCAAAGTAAACCAGTTTCATCAAGAAGTGTACAAGGATATTATCTTATTCACTAGTTGATTGAAACATGATTAATGATGGTGTTTACTAGCACGTTGTGTATAAATACCAGAATCATTAAATATTTTAAACATAGTGATGATAAGATAAATACACGGGTTAACTACGAGAGTAGTGGTTGTTGCAGTGGGAGTTTATCTTATGATAGGAATAAACGTTTGATTTTGAAGAATTGTCTTTATGTACATTTTCATAGAAAGAATTTTATTTCAGTTTCTATGTATTTACAGATCAATACTCTATTTTATTTAAATGACATGGTCATTATAATGAAAGTTGAAGCTATAATCTGTAATGGTACGATAGTGACAATTTGTTCACTCTAAAATCATGTTTATCTCACGAATGCAATAAATAGTAATTAATAATGCATCTTCTAATATTAGTAAGAGAAAGGAACCTTCAAAGATGAACTAAACATATATTTGGCGTCTAAGACTTGATCATTTTACTTAAGTACGATTCGAAAGTTGATAGCCGATGAACCGTTAGGTTTATTGGAAGTGGAAACTATCTGACTTGTGAATCTTGCTTGGAAGTGAAAATGATTAACTGCCTTTTAAAGGCTGAGGGTGTAGAGCCAAAGATATATATGTTGGAATTAGTTCATTCTGATTTAAGCAAACCTAACATTATCCAGACGAGAGGTGGTTAAGAATATTCAAAGATTATTCTAGATACCGATATATTTATTTGATGCACTGCATGTCTAAGTTCTTTGATTAATTCAAGAATTGCAAGGCTGGTACAGTGAAGTGTCATGAAAAATATATCAAATCATTACGATTCAATCGTAATGATGAATACCTCTTAGGATAGTTAGGAACTATTAATCAGAAGTTGAGATTAAATCTCAAGAAGTCTACACCGGACGAGACCCAGCTGAATGGTGTGGTGGAAAGAAGGTGTAAGTTCTTACGGTTATGATTAGAAAGATGATGAATTATTTGGAATTATTAAATTCATTTTATGGATATGCCCTAGATACAGTAATTCGTGAAATGTTTGTCTGTATATGGGATATCCTAGAAAAATGAAGGGTGATTTATTTAGTCCAAAAGATCGAAGGGTTATTGTTAACACAATAACTAGATTTTTGGAAAAGGACTATGTAATAAATCACAAACCCATGTACAAGTTGTTCTAAAGGAAGTGAGAGGAAAACACTAAGTAAAAGTACCAAGTGTATAAGAGGATATACCACAATGTAAACTGCAACGCGTGTCACGTCTGATACACAATTACGTGTAGTGTCTTGTCGTAGTGGGAGGGTTGTTTGACAACCCAAAAGATATATGTTTTGGGAGAGTCGTAAAACTTGGTCCCTGGTAAACATGGTATTGTCCCACGGATACGACATAGCACTACAAGATAAAAATGCGGAATCTTAGTAAGTTGCATTGAATATTGAAATAGAATCTACGGATTCTAAATTAAGTCTGGGAGCTTATAAGACCACTAAATGGTGTAAAAGCCATTGGAAGTGGTCATAGGAAATAAAAGAGGATCATACAGCAAGGTGAAAACCTTAGAAGCAAAGCTTGTTGCGAAAATGTACTCAGAAAGAAATAGTTCGATTATGAGGAAACATATTCGCTGGTAGCTATGCTAATGTTGATCCGGATTCTTTTATTTATTGCTGCTCATATTGAATTATGAGGAACAGAAAATAGATGTCAAGACAACTTTCCTGAATGGAAGTCTTGAAGAAAACATCTATGTGAAGCAACCAGAGTAATTCATTGCAAAGTACTAATAGCATTTTGATAATAAGCTTAAAAGTGTCCAGCGATGGACTAAAGCAAGCTTTGAGATCATGAAGCATCTGTTTTGATTAGGTAATCCAGTGGCATGGATTTAAATCAATGAGCAGATGAGTCTTGTGTATCGTAAAAAGTGACGGAAACGTGGTGGTGTTTCTTGTACTATACGTAGATAGTATCTTGCTCATTGGAGACAATGAAAGAGTAATATCGGGCGTATGGGTACGGTTAATAAAGTGGTAGTGATAAGGATCACAAGAAAGGATGTTATGCTTAACTCAAGTTTCATAGATGATATAGTCCATACTCGTTTAGCATGAGAATTTATCTAAGTGATTGTGTCTTAAGACACAAAAAGAAGATAAAGAAGATGAAAGCAGTTCTTTATACTTCGGCGAATAAGGAAGCTTAATCTAAGGAATGCTATGAACGAAGTTGGATATCTGTTTTGCTGGATGCATGAACAGTGGGTATCAACGTAAACCGGAACAAGAATGATGAACTGCTGTAAGAGATATATGAAGTGCCTGAGAAGGATTGAAAATCATATATAAACTTACTGAGCAGATTCGCTGCTTCTTGTGGATTACGTAGATTTGGATTTTTTAATCAGATTGGATGGTAGTAAATTCTCCTCAAAGGTTATGTGTTTAATATTAGGAAGTAGAGTCATAATGTGGAGGAGTGTTATATAGAAATATATTTCAGACTCTAGACTCCATCATAGAATGATGATAAATTGGAGCCTATGAGGTAACCAAAATATCTATATGACTCTAGAAACTTCAAGATGGACTTCGAAGTGTTTCTAAGTTTGCCCAAGGTAATCACAATTTACATTGATGATATTGGTGCAGTTGCAAACTTGAAGAAATCACAAGTCCATAAGGCAATTAAACACATGGAGCGCGAGTACCACCTGTTACGAGAAATCGTATGATGAGGGAAAGGTTGTTGTCGCCTAGATTGCATCGGATGATGACCTAGTAAACCATTTACAAGGACCTTAAGGCGAGAGCTTTTAATGGTCGTGTAATGGGAGTAGGAATCAGATGTATGGCAGAAGACATGACAGCATAGTCTTTTAGTATAAGTGGGAGATTGTTGGATTGTATACTAAAAGTCTAGCTTTAGTATGAACAATGTCATAACAATATTTGAAATGAGAATCATATGATCAAATATTTTTGCATATTATAAATTGTTTATTTATATGTTTGTGCAAAAGTCCATTTACTTTATATTGTAGATAATATGTTGTGCGACAACACGCAGAAGATCATATTATCGGTTTCCTTATAAAGTATAAACAGATGCTCACAACTGAGATAGACGGGGACTATCTATCGGTATGGTTGTAGTGTGGTTTGGTATTAGTTTGTCTTGACTATAGAACCACATTAGTACACTTCTTTGTGTATTGAGTAGGACCGTCTGAGATCGTTCGACTTGTACTGTCTAAATAGAAGAACTTGATCTCTGTTATTATGGATGTTCGTACTCTTAATCCCTATACAATAACCTCGACACATAAGGCAGTATATATTTCTTTGATTCATCAATGGGTGAGATTTAAATGGATTAAATCAACAAACTCGGTGAGTTGGGAAATAATGTTGTCTCTATGGTGTGCTGTTGATTGTAGAAGGAATCCATGTCTGTCATAGGTTGATGATGTCCCCTAGAGGAGCTCATAAAGTTTATCATGTAAATCTTGCAAGTGGATTAATTTCCGGCATGATAATAAGGTTGAGTGGTACTACTCTCGGATAAGATATTAATTAATTTGAGTTGTCAGTAACTTAATTAATTAATGGACATTGTATATCTTAAACATGGGGATATTATCGAACTCATAATAAGAAGGAGCCCAGAACATAATTTGGGATTAGGGTGGCAGTTCAATAATATTTCTTTAGTGGAATGATTTATTATTATTGCTTAAGTATAAGTTTTAGGCTAAACTTGGATACTTAACCAATGGGAGGCCAACACCCTAATTTCTCCTCCTGGTCCCTGTTGTAGTCTATAAATAGCCACCTCAGTAGCCTATTCACATGTATCAAACAAAAACTCACAACATACACAACTTATGTTTGAGAGTCGTAAGGGTGTGAAGGGGCTGCAGATTGAGTTCTCCTTGGTGATCGTTGCCCACACAACGTCAAGGAGAGGCTTAGATATACAACAGAAGATCGGAAGGTCGTTTCGCTATTCATCCTCTACATCAAACCTGGTGGAAGGTAATTCTACTCTTGTTATTCCGCTGCAGTTAGAATTACTTGAAGTCCTAATTGTTCACGTTAGCCTTAATGATCCGAAACTCCAACAATATCATCGATCAATCACCTTGTAAACTTGATAGTGATATTATTTTTTATCACGTCTATTTTTCAAAGGTCCTCCTTTGCTAATTCTCGATTAGTCGGGTAGGAGTTCTATAGTAAAGTTGGTCGGTTGGTCGGTCTGGTGGTCGGTTAATAGTTTCAATATCTACCGACCCACATATTATTGACTGATCGCCCTATAAACTTGATATGAGATTACATTTTATCTCGTCTATTTTTCAAAGGTCTCCCTTTGCTATTTATAGATCAGTCGGGTAGGAGTTCTACAGTTTCTCCAAAGGTCTTCCTTTGCTATTTCAAGATCAGTTGGGTAGGAGTTCCATAGTAGGCTTGGTCGGTTGGTCGGTCCGATTGTCGGTAAATAGTTTCAATGTATACCAATCTACATATTATCGATCGATCGCCTTGTAAACTTAATAATGAGATTATTTTTATCACGTCTATTTTTCAAAGTCCTCCTTAGATATTTCTCGATTAGTCGGGTAAGAGTTCTATAGTATGGTTGATTCTTTGGTCGACCTGGTAGTCAGTTAATAGTTCTAATTTCTACCCACGAACGTATTATTGACCGATCGCCCTGTAAACATGATAATGAGATTAATTTTTATCGCGTCTGCTTCCCATAGTTCACTCACCCATTGCTATTTCTAGATCTATCGGGTAGGAGTTCCACAATAGGATTGGTCAAAATGTTGATCGGTTAATAGTTCCAATGTCTACCGACCCACATATCATCGACTGATCGCCTTGTAAACTTAATAATGAGATTACTTTTTATCATGTATATTTTCCAAAGGCCCCCCTTTGCTATTTCTAGATCAGTCGGGTAGGTGTTCTATAGTAGGTTTGGTTGGTTGATCGGTCTAGTGGTCGGTTAATAGTTTCAATGCCTACCGACCCAAATATTATCGACAGATCTCCCTGTAAACTTGTTAATTTGATTTCTTTTTATCACATCTATTTTCCAAATGTCCTCCTTTGCTATTTCTAGATCAGTCGAATAAGGGTTCTACAGTAGTGTTGGTCAGTTAACGAGATTACTTTGATTGCGTCTATTTTCCAAAAGTGCCCCTTTGCTGTTTCCAGATTAATCGGGTTGGGGCTCCACAGTAAGGTCAGTCAGTTTATCGGTTAATAGTTCCAACGTTAATGACCCACATACCATCGACCGATCGCCCTATATACTTGATGATGAGATTATTTTTTAACTCATCTATTTTCCAAGGTCTTCCTTTACTATTCTTAGATCAGTCGGGTAGAAGTTTCACAGTACGATCGGTCGGTGTGTTATTTAGGTGGTCGATTAATAGTTCCAACCTCTAACAACCCACATGTCATCAACCGATCACCCTGTAAACATGATAATAAGATTAATTTTTAATGCTTTTAATTTCCAAACGGTCTCCTCAGCTATTTCAAGATCAGTCGGGTAGCAATTCTACAGTAGGGTTGGTCGTTTAATCAGTCTGGTGGTCGGTTAATAGTTTCAATCTACCGAAAAACATATCTTCGACCGATCACCTTGTAAATTTGATAGTGATATTACTTTTTATCACGTCTATTTTCCAAAGGTCCCACTTTGGTAATTCTCGATTTGTCGGGTAGGAGTTCTTGTTGGTCGGTTGGTCGGTTTGGTGGTCGATTAATAGTTTCAATATCTACCGACCCACATATCATCGATCGATCGACCTATAAACTTGATAATTAGATTATATTTTATCTCGTCTACTTTTCAAAGGTCTCCCTTTGCTATTTCGAAATCAGTCGGGTAGGAGTTATACAGATTTTCCAAAGGTCCCTCTTTGCTATTTACAGATCAGTCGGGTAGGAGTTCCATTGTAGGGTTGGTCTGGTGGTCGGTTAATAGTTCCAATGTCTACCCACCCACATATCAACAATCGATCGCCTTGTAAACTTGATAGTGATATTATTTTTTATCACGTCTATTTTCCAATGGCCCCCCTTTGCTAATTCCCGATTAGTCGGGTAGGAGTTCTATATTAGAGTTGGCCGGTTGGTCGGTCTGGTGGTCAATTAAAAGTTCCAATGTGTACCGACCCACATATCATCGACCGATCGTCCTATAAACTTGATAATGAGATTACATTTTATCTCTTCTATTTTCAAGGGTCTCCCTTTACTATTTCTAAATCAGTCGGGTAGGAGTTCTACAGTTTTTTCAAAGGTCTCCCTTTGCTATTTCTAGATCAGTTGGGTAGGAGTTCCACAGTACGCATGGTCGGTTAGGTTGTCGGTTAATAGTTCCAATATCTATCGATCCACATATTACCAATCGATCGCATTGTAAACTTGATAGTGAGATTACTTTTTATTGTGTCTATTTTCCAAAGGTCCCCCTTAGCTATTTCTAGATTAGTCGGGTAAGAGTTCTACAGTATGGTTGATTCTTTGGTTGACCTGGTGGTCAGTTAATAGTTCTAATTTCTACCAACGAACATATCATCGACCGATTGCCCTGTAAACTTGATAATGAGATTATTTTTTATCACGTCTACTTTTCAAATGTCCTCCTTTACTATTTCTAGAGAAGTCGAATAAGAGTTCTATAGTAGTGTTGGTCGGTTAATGAGATTAATGATTGCCCTTATTTTCAAATCTTGATAATGAGATTAACTTTTAACGTGTCTATTTTCCAAAGGTCCCCCTTTACTATTTCTAGATCAGTTGGGTAGGAGTTATACGGTAAGGTTGGTCAGTTGGTCGATCTGGTGGTCGTTTAATAGTTTCAATGTCTACCGACCCAAATATCATAGGCCGATCGCCTTGTTAACTTGATAATGAGATTAATTTTTAACATGTTTATTTTGTAGAGGTCCCTCTTTGTTATTTCTAGATCAGTCTGTAGCAGTTCTATAGTATGGTTAGTACGTTGATCGGGCTGGTGGTCGATTAATAGTTCTAATGTCTATCAACCCACATATCAGTACCCATTCCAAACCCTAATGATATTTTCACAACTATCTGTATCCATCCAAAATCCGTTTACAACTATCCATACCGACCCTATTAAGATCTTGGATAGAATGAGTACTTGAAAATGCCCATCTTATTACCATCCCTAACTATTATATTTTAATAATAAAATTAATAAATGTATATAACAATTATAAATTTTTGTATAATTAAGGATAAAATATTAAATATAATAAAATAAATAATTAACGATGAAAAAATTATGAAAATTAATTAATATTAAACTAAAATTTATTTTTTTCGTGAAATTCCTTATTTAGGATTTTATAATTAACTAAATTTATTAAACTTAAAAATTCCAAAGATAAATAGATGAAATATATTAAAAATTTTCTTATTGCTTCTAAAAATATTTTATTTAATAATATATTTTACTAAAGAATATTTTAAAATATAGAAATTTTTATTAAACTTAAGAATCTATTTCTCCAGTTACATATTATTGGTATAATGATTTCAAATTAAAAATTATGAAAAAAAATTAATTTGATATAATTTTTGAATAAATCCGATTTAAAAATAAAAAGTTAAAAACACTTAAAGTTTTAGGTAAATTTTTTAAATAAAATAAAGAAAAGAAAAATAAAATATTTTAATTGGTTGTTTAAAATAAAGTAACTATATTATCTTCTATTCTAAGCAAGTTTATCATCAAAAAATAAAAATAAAAAAATCTATAAAAATGACACATCATGCCAAAATTATTTCCATGATGCCACCTAATAAATATAAAACCCTCCTTTAGTTTATATATATATATATATATATATATATATAATAAAAATATTATTATTATTATTTTACTATTGTTAAAATTACCCCCTAAATATATATAATCATGAGATGTTGTGCAAGTGAGATGGATTGTAAGATGCACAATCCATATTTATTATTTTATTCACTATTTAAGTATATTTTTAGATTAAAAAAATTATTCTAAGATAGTTAAAGTTATTAAATTTTGATATTTAATTTATTAATATATTTTTATTTATTAATTTACATAGTTAAATATTTAATATTTAAAATTTTTGGGCAGTAATGTGTGAGACTGTTTCATTGTAAGACCATTTTATACTTTCGTAATTCGTTATTACTTTTTATTAAAAATTTAATTACTTCTTTTTTTAATATTATCACTTTTTATTTATACTATAAATTATTCATGAAACAGTTCACTAAACTATTATCATACTTCGCCAATTAAGTATTACATTTGCATTAAAATTTTATCATTTTATACGTTTCATGAAAATCATTTAGTGAAACAGTCGCACACAAGTGTTTGGCTAAACTCTGAACTTTTAAATACTTTAATATTAAAATTTAAGAATTTAAATTTATAGAAAAATGATGCAACCTTTTTTCAAAAATATACACATGGATGTGAAGTCGCTATATCATCACTATGTAAATTTTGAAGTAAAAATAAAGAATTGTTTGAGGATAAACGGAAAAATTTGTATTCTAAAAGTTATGTCAAATTGGAATTGCTTTTATATGTTGGTCAGACATGTGATGAAGTACAATACAATTTATTAATTAAAATATACTCCATCGTTATATTTAAATAACTACATCGTTTGAAGATTAAGGAGTATAATATTTTAATCTGTAGTGAGTTGGTAAAAATATAATATTTTAATGTACAATACATAATTCTACCAATATTATATATAGACCCCATAAAAATATAATAATTATTTTGTGTAGATCTTATTCTCTAAAAGGAAAATGTAACTCTTTTAGTGAGACGCTTTAATTAGTAAAAGGTAATAATTCCCTTTTATTTATAATCATATTTGTGACAATAAAAATAAAAATTGGTAAATAATCACACTTATAAAAAAAATAAAAATTGAGTTTGTGTCCATTGACAAGTACATAAGAGTATTATGAATTTATGTGATCTGATCTAATAACTTTAGGCCCGTCAACAATTAAATAAAAAAACTATCATCAGAAAAAGAAAATTGATAATAAAAAATTTCTTATTATCAAATTCACAAAGATATGCTACTCATCACCTCAAAATTAAATGTTAGAAAGTAAAATATCTCACATTCGTGTACAATATGCCAAGTGCTTAATTAAGTTTGAGAGATAAAATAATACCATAACAAATGAGTAAAAACAAATTAAGAAATAAAAATAATAAGATAACAATCAGTAAACGTATTCCGAAGCGGCTATAACTCGTCACATCCTCCATGGTCCTTCATCAGCGTGGTTAAAGAAAATGAAGGCGTGGGTGATAGTTCCAAAAACAATTTTGAACGGGTTATTTTTTTAGATTTGAGGTTTGAATTCCCTTTCATTTCATGTGAAGAAGCCCGAGAATAGTGGAAATCCAATTTATAGCTCATGTGGCTGAACACCACCTATACCTGTTGATTGTAGGGAGGATGCTTCACGAATTGATGAGTTCGATCAATTAAGGTATTAGGGTATCAATTACAGTGTTTTTTTCAATGCCAGATTATTGTGCTGACCATTAATCCAATCATCTGTTTACTGCAAGATTGCTTTGAGAAACCGGCGGCAAAGAGACCGTCAAGCGCAGGGTATACTGCATTTGAAGGCTCTAGTCGGAGTTTGCCCAGAACGATCAATAAAACATCGAACCCACCCAATTACTGTTCAATTACCTTTTTATTTTGTTTTTTTCTGTTATTAGCTTATCTAAGTCATCTGTTTCTTATTCTCCTTTTTGGTCAAACTTTACATAGTATGAGCATTTGACAACCTTGTGGAAATAGCTCATTTTCCAACTAGGGTACTTATGGGATCTGAAATCCATGTGCTGCTTTTGTATCATATGAATTACTTTTAAGCCTACTGACTATTTCAATTTATAGTAGATTTGTTAAGACCATCAATCTCAGGAATATCTGACAATTAGATAATTCATTATTTCCTTTAATTTGGCTTTCACTTGATTCTTTAATTTACATGACCGAAGAACAAAAGAAAGCATATTCCCTAAGAACTTAGTGCATATTTCAATCGTATTGAGTGTAGAGGAAAATAGTATGCTACATTTATCTATTTTCTAATAATAAATTGTATGCAACATAATTTGTGAGACTGTCAGAGCCAAAATACCATATAACCACCAGAACATTACATATATGAGAAAGTGAAGATCAGATTACAGTTCAAAGATTTTATTAGTATTTGCTTCTTCACCATGTAATCAAACTTAAATTCTATGCTTCAAAGTTAAGTTTGGGTATCTCTTCTCTCTCACAATTAGTTTCTTATTTTTTTCCTTCACTTTGCAATAGGATTCTTTCCATGTTTAGTCGGGATTTTTCCTCAAATCTGATAGGGAAGCACTTTTGAATATTTTTTGAATAAGGGTTTCTAAATATTTTTATCCAAGAATGTCCGTCTTCCTATATTATATTATATCAGGTTCTTGTTGCAGGGTAGGAGCTTGACCTCCTTAATTACAGCTTCTAACATTATCTTATCTTCCAAGTGAATTGTTTGCAGAAAAGGTAACCACACTTTGTTCCGTTGGGCTTACTAATCATATTCATGTGTAGTTTATGTTATATAGTTGAGGTGCGACTCACATTTGTATGATGAATAGAAATATTTTAGATTTATCTTCTAAATATTATTGCTGCTATAATTTGAATGAATAAGTAATAACTTTGTTTGAGTGTCTTCGCTATTTTTTATGTATCACACTACTGTGGTATGTCAAAGAAAATAACATAAATTTACAGCAGAATCAGTAATAAATCTGTCATTATAAGGCATTTATGTCTATGTTTGAGTGTCTTCGCTACATTTGCGTGAAAATAATTGAAATTTACAACAGATATCAGTAATAAATCTATCATTATAAGGCTTTTATAGCTTTGATTGACTGCCTTTGCTATTTTTCAGGGATGTATAAACATCACACATTGTGAAAAAAATCCAATGTATAATGTTGAAAATATGTCCATCTAAAATCGCATGCAACTAATAATAATATATAGATTTAACAAGTCATGCTTATAATTTCTGTTAAAATTCCTATTTTATACTCTTAAGTTGTGAGATTGGATCATCAAGCACACGGTGGTCTCTAGTAATTTGAATCTTATTCTTATCGCTTGAATTCTATTCTTGGAAGCTAAACTTAGTTGATTTGGTTAAAAACTTATGGATTTCCTTACAAGTTTGTATAGTTTTTTTATTTTCGTGTGCCTTCTAGTCTACGTACATGAATTATATGATAAGTGAAGTATTTTGAATTCCCGCTAAATTATCAATACCTTATTGGGAAATCCAGAAAATTATTTGTGTTGTAAGGCACTATTCATGCGCTCTATCTAGTGTATAAATGTGATTTTCAGTTTAGACCATCTATCAAATAATTCATAAACCTCAGAGTACAACTCAAGAACAAATTCTCACTTAATAGAATATTTCACAAAGCCTGTTTCTGAGTTGTTATGCTGCTAGAGTTTTAGTGATTGAAAGTTATTCCTTAGCTATAAATTGTAAAATATTTATTTTTTAAAAAAGAATGCTACTTGTCTACCTCTACAGTTGGTATAATTTGTTTCGTGTCAATGATGAGTATGCCATATTTTAGGGAAAAAAGATAAGTGAACTACAAGTCTACTAATACGAGTAAATATAGTTATATTATTATTGAAATTGTTTAATTATTTATATTTATGTTTTGGCTTTTTAAGATATTTTATGGCTAATTTGCGGTAGGAACAAGCTAGAGAGATTTTAGTGACTGCAGTAACAATGTACTTAGAAATTCATAGTAAGAAAGAAGGAAAAGAATACATAAAATCTTATCAACTTGTCGAGGATGACACTATAAACAAAAGTATTTAATATTTTTGTATACATTGATGTAGAATTTATCTAATGTGTTATTAAAATTTTTTGAAGGAGGTTCTAACCTAAAGACATGACACACTTATAGGCAGATGTACTAAGAGGGTAAGAGGAATACATATTAAGGATGGTATGATGATTCCTAATAATTTTTTGTAACAAATTAACATTGAAATAATAAAAGACACTGTCAACATGGTTTTGAACCTCTTTCAACATGTCTTCCACTTGATATGCTTGCGCGCATCATCCCTTCCCTCGAGAATTCATAAAACTATCAACACAATGGAGAATCTTCTGAAAATATTGATGATGTGGAGCTATTCTAGGTAATTTATTATGAATATATCAAATTACAAATTTTAAAATTACTATTTTTACAGTTTACGACCTCCAATTTTTTTTATATATGCTGCTGCAATTTATTTGTAATTTTTTTTGTTTGGGGAGTCTATTTGTGGCTGCAATTTTTGTTCATTACTTAATTTCTGTATGTTGAGTTGAAATTGTAAGTGTTAAAGTTTCATGCTTGCTCATTTGTAAAGTATGTACCTGCAGATATGACTTCATAATGATATTGAATGACTTGTTGCCGCATTTATTAACGTTTAATGATTGTTACTGCATTAATCCTAAGTTTTTGAGTTACAGAATTTAGGTGTTCCTTTGTTTAACCTCAATTGTTGCTGCATAGGCCATTTGGTATTTATGTGTTCATGTTATAGAATTTTTGCTTTGTTAAGAACTAGAGCTCATGCTAACAAATGGTATTATGCTTGAAGTAGAAATTGAAGGGGAAACCCAAGTCAACTTATTCTTCATTATTCACATAGATGTTTTGAGCAAGTTCTGCCTGAAATACAAGTGGTTGTATATGGTGGGGAATTTTCGACAAAACATATGGCGAAGGAAATCCAATTTCATCAAGATGTGAACAAGGTGAATATCTCATTCACTAGTCGTTGAAGCATGATTAGTGATGGCATTTACTGACACGTTGTGTGTAGATACCGGAATCACTAAAAGCCAGCAACTAAGTGATGATGAAATTATAATATACATGGGTAAAACTACGAGAGTAGAGGCTATTGCAGTGGGACTTGTTTATTTATCTTACGAAATGAATAAACGTTTGATTATGAGAAATTATCTTTACGTACGTTTTCAAAGAAAGAATTTTATTTCAGTTTCTATGCATTTACGGATGGATACTCCATTTCATTTAAATGACATTGTCATAGTAATGAAGGATGGAGCTATAATCTATTGAGGTACGTTAGTCACAATTTGTAAACTCTTGAATCTGGTTTATCCTACGGATGCAACAAATAGTAATTAATAACGCGTCATCTAATCTTAATAAGAGAAAGACTCTTATGGAAATGATTAGATAGATGATGAATTATTTGGAATTATAAAATTCATTTTATGGATATGCCCTAAGAAACAGTAATTCGTAAGAATGTTTGTCTGTTTGTGGGATATCCTAGAAAAATGAAGGGTGATGATTTATTTAGTTCAAAAGATCGAAGGGTGATTGTTAACACAAATACTAGAATTTTGGAAAAGGACTATGTATTAAATCATAAACCCATGTATAAATTGCTCTAAAGGAAGTGAGAGGGATAACACAAAGTATAAGTATCAAGTGTACAAGAGGATTTACCACAAGCTAAACTGCAACGTGTGTCACGTCTGATACAGAATTGCGTGTAGTGCCTTGTCGTAGTGGGAGGGTTGTTCAACAACCTGTAAGATATATGTTTTGGGAGAGTCGTGAGACTTGGCCCCTAGTAAACATGAAATTGACCCGTGGATACGACGAAGCACTACAAGATGATAATGCGGAATCTTAGCAAAGTGCAATGAATGTTGAAATAGAATCGATAGATTGTAAATTAGATCTGGCTGCTTGTAGGACCACTAAATGGTGTAATAGCCATTGGAAGTGGTCATACGAAATAAAAGAGGATCATACAGTAAGGTGAAAATCTTGGAAGCAAAGCTTGTTGCGAAAAGGTATAATTAGAAAGAAAAGGTTCGATTATGAGGAAACTTATTCGCCGATAGCTATGCCTGTAATGATTCGGACTCTTTTATCTGTTGCTACTCATATGAAATATGAGGGTTAGCAAAGAGATATCAAGACAGCTTTCCTGATTAGAAGTCTTGAAGAAAACATCTATGTGAAACAACCAGAATGGTTCATTGAAAAGGGCTAAGAGCATTGTGATAGTAAGCTTAAAAGTGTCCAACAATGGACTAAAACAAGCTTCAAGATTATAGAACATCCGTTTTGATGAGGAAATCCAGTGATATGGATTTAATCAATGCTCTAATGTGTCTTATGTATTGTAAAGAGTGACGAAAATGTGGTGGTATTTCTTATACTACACGTAGATAGTATCTTGCTCATTGGAGATAATGAAAGAGTATTGTCGGGCGTATGGGTATGGTTGATAAAGCGGTATGAGATGAAGGACTTAAGAGAAGCAAAAATATCCTTTTGATCACGGTAATACAGATCACAAGAAAGGATGTTATGCTTGTCTCAAGCTTCATGAATTGATATGATCCTTACTTATTTTAGCATGTGACTTTATCTAAGGAAATGTGTCTTGAGACACAAAAAGAAGATAAAGGTGATGAAAGTGGTTCCTTATGCTTTGGTGAAGAAGGAAGCTTAATCTAAGGAATGCTATGACGAGAATGGATATTTGTTTTGCAAAAGACATGAACAATATGTATCAAGGTAACCCGAAATAAGAATATTGAACTGTGGTAACACATAATTTTGAAGTACCTGAAAAGGACTAGAAACTATATGTAGGCTTACCAGACAGATTCATTACTTCTTAAGGGTTACATAGATTCAAAATTTTCAAATCAGATAAAGACGGCAGTAAATCCACCTCAAAGTTATGTGTTTAATTTTAGGAAGTAGAGTCATAATGTGGAGGAGTTTATATATGATAAATTGGAGCCTATGAGGTAGCCAAAGTATTTATATGACTCTAGAAACTTCATGATGGACTTTGAAGTGTTTCTAAGTTAGCCCAAGGTTATCACAATTTATTTTGATGATAAAGGTGCAGTTGCATGCTTGAAGGAATCACGATTCCATAAGGTAATTAAACACATGGAGCATGAGTACTACCTGTTACGAGAAATCGTATGATGAGGGGAAGGTTGTTATCGCCTAGATTGTATCAGATGATAACCTAGTAAATCCATTTACAAGGACCTTAAGGCGAGAGCTTCTGATGGTCATATAGTGGGAGTAGGAATCAGATGTATGGCAAAAGACACGAAAGCATAGTCTTTTAGTATAAGTGGGAGATTGTTGGATTGTATACTAAAAGTCTAGCTTTTTGTATGAACAATGTTTAAACTATTTATTTGAAATGAGAATCATATGATCAAATGATTGCGTCTTATAATTTATTTATATGTTCGATGCAATAGTCCACTTACTTTATACTGTAAATAATATATTGTGCGACAACACGCGGAAGATCATATTATTGGCTTCCTTATAAAGTATAAACAGATATTCACAACCGAGATAGACGGGGACTCTCTATCGGGATGGTTGTAGTGGGTTTGGTATTAGCTCTTCTTGGCTATAGAATCACATTAGTGCACTTGTGTGTATTGAGCAGGACCGCATGAGATCATTCGACTTATACTGACTTATAGAAGAACTTGATCTCTGCTATTATGTATGTTAGTGCTCTTAATCCCTATACAATAATCTCGATACGTAGGGCAATATGTATTTCTTTGATTTATCAATGGGTGGTTAAATGTAATTAAATCAACAAACTCGGTGAGTTGGGAGATAATGTTGTCTCTATGGTGTGCTGTTGATTGTAGAAGGAATCCGTGTCCGTTATAGGTTGATGATGTCCCCTTGAGGAGCTCATAAGGATTATCATGTAAACCCTGCAGGTGGATTTTTTCCGGCATGATAATGAGGTTGAGTGGTACTACTTGGATTAGATATTAATTAATGGAGTTGTCAGTAATTTAATTAATTAATGGACATTGTATATCTTAAACATGGGGAAACTAACGAGCTCATAATAAGAAGGAGCTCATAACGTAATTATGGGATTCGAACGGTAGTGCAGTAATAATATTTTGGTGGTATATATTATTATTATTGGACTTAAGTATAAGCTTTGAGCTAAGCTTGGATACTTAAGCCCAATGGAGGCCCAACTCTAATTTCTCCTCCTGGTCCCTTATGTAGCCCATATATAAGTCATCTCAGCTATCCGAAAAATCTAATTAATTATTCATGCCTAACCATGAGTAGGAAGAGAGAACAGCAGATTGAGAAGATCTTGAGGATCGTCGCCCACATGACATCGAGGTTGGACTTGGGAATATAGCAGAAGACTGGAAGGTTGTTTGCTGCTATTATCTGCCACATTCTATGATTTTTATAAAATGGTACAGACTTCAGAATGGGATGTGTGATATACAGATAGAAAGCCACGAAAGAGATGATCATTTTGGAGCTTAGATCACTCAATTCCAACATCGGATGAGAGAGTTATGGCCAAAACGGTCGAACTACACAGGCTGCCTGAGAGAATCCATCTTCTTCAACATACCCTAGTAAAAGGTAATATGTTTCTTGTTTACTTGCTTCCGCTGCTTCTTAAAAACGTATGGAACCTTAACGGGTCACGTTAACCAAATGATCAAACGCCAACAGATAACACATAATTTTGAAGTACCTGAAAAGGACTAGAAACTATATGTGGCTTACCGGATAGATTTACTGTTTCTTAGGGGTTACATAGATTTGGATTTTTCAAATCAGATAGGGATGGCAGTAAATCCACCTCAAAGGTTATGTGTTTAATTTTAGGAAGTTGAGTCATAATGTGGAGGAGTGTTATATAGAAATATATTTCAGACTCCGGATTCCATCATGGAAAGATGATAAATTGGAGCCTATGAGGTAGCCAAAGTATCTGTATGACTCTAAAAACTTCATGATGGACTTCGAAGTGATTCTAAGTTTGCCCAAGGTTATCATAATTTATTTTGATGATAATGGTACAGTTGCAAACTTGAAGGAATCACGAGCCCATAAGGCAATCAAATGCATGGAGCGCGAGTACCACGTGTTACGAGAAATCGTATGATGAGGGGAAGGTTGTTATCACGCCCCGACCGTAGACAGAACGCGACAACCACCACGTTAACCATAAATTTCACGGAATGGGTGCACTCCACTCCGAAAATTTATAAAAAAATGTAAAGCTTGCTATCAAATACCTGTAGGACAGAACAACTGATGATAACGAGTACTACCCGAGGACATCATTTTCATAACATACCACCAAAGATTTACAAAGGAACAAAATACAATGATGTAACTCGGTCTGAAGAAAATATACACAAGCGATATAACATCGCGAAAGTAAAAAAAAACATCAAGGGGTACCAGATATGAACTATACAATCTCGCCAATGAATTCGCCAATTTATACACAAAAAGAAGAGTACCCAAGCACTGATCGGATGACGAGCAAAAGATAGGCAAACCTCCAACCAAAAGATATCAACCGCCTGAAAAGGAAAGGAATGGTGGGAGGTGAGCAAAACCACTAGCTCAGTGAGGTGATAAGCCGATCACGCCAACCCTTATACGAAGTATGTACTCACGTTCATGCCTTATAACTTAAAATCCAATATTTGCGTTCCACATCAAGTATTTCTTACACAGTATACAAATTAATGAAAATAAAACCTCTATACGCATTTAAAAAAAATAACACATTTAGTTCAAACAACATAACACATAAAAGACTCGTGGGTAGCCAATATCCTCCTCGAACTGAGCTCTCCGTCGAGAGTCAGTCCGAGCCCATCACCGTTACTCTAGACAAAATGAAGGTTAATGCTCTTTCTCAACATATACCAAGTACCACAATTTAATATCAATAAGATCCTTGAAATGATAAAACATGTAAACATATATAACATGCGTGTCCCACACCGGTGACGTTGACTGAGCCTATAATAGGTTGATCCATCTAACGATCACCTTCTAGAGTATCAATATTCGGCAAATGGATAGGTGCCTCGTTAGATCTAACTCACTCAGGTTTGCCAAGCCACAGGCGATTAGTTTGTCACTCTAACTCACCCGAACCACGACTATTCGGGCTACTTAATCAATGTCGCTCCAACTCACCCGAACCGTGACCAATTCGGGCTACTTAACCTTGGTACCAGGTATGCATATAAATCATCAAATGCATAACAACTCAAGTCACAAGATTATCAATAGATTAATCCTCAAATACTTCACAACAAATGATATCATATATCGAGCCAGCAAGGCTTTATAAATTAAAACAAACAATACCCGTAATACATGGCTGACAGGACTCTATATGAAATAATATAAGATAATCAATGGACCATATCATGCCAATCAGGCTCAACCTAGAGCAATTGAGCCAATCAGCTTCTTTACCACATAACACATCACCAAGTAATTTTCTTATCAAGTAAGTAAAGAAAATAAATGCAAACTTGTCAAGAGTCCACACTTCCCACAAGAGAAGACATTCCCGAATTATCAACTCACAAGGAAATGATTAACTCTCTCCGAAATCTGAAGTTATTCCCTTGCCCTTCGACGATTGATCTTTACCTAAAAAGTAGATAAGCAAATGAATACAAATCAATATACATAGGAGTTGATATTAAATAAAGGGCAGCTCGTAACTCCTCAACACCAACTCCGAGTCTCTCATAACCCGGTTCATATCATTTCTCAAACGAAACGATAGGAAATAAATTTGAATTTGACATAACAAATTCTGAAATTTTCCAGCCTACGGCAGTTCACAAAAAAAATCATAACTAATTGTATATAACTCAAATTGAGGCGTTTCAAGTGGCTACGGAAAGCTAATAAACTCAGCTACATACAGAAATTGAGTTTGCAAATTTCTGAGGGCAAAAGATATGCCAAAATCAGTTCGGACAGTGGCTACGAATCACCTAGAGGCAGTTTACGAAAAAATTCATAACTAATTGTAGAAAAATCGGATTGAGGTGTTTCAAGTGGCTACGGAAAGCTAACGAATCCAGCTACGTATAGAAATTAAGTTTGCAACTTTCTAAGATCAATAGCTATGTCGAAAGTAGGTCGAACAGAAGCATACTAATTTCCCTTTACTAGGAAGAAACCCAACAAAATCACAAAATCATGGAGAAAGGAAGCTTAATTGACATATTACTTACCTTAACACACTTATACACCAACTAAAATGAGAGTTGTGTGGGAGAATTTGATCACAAGGGTTTCTCCTCTTCCTTTCTCTTCTTTCCCCCTCTTGGATGTTCTAGAAGCCCTTTCTTATTTCTTATCTTCCTTTGTCCTTTTTATTCTATTTTTGACATATATTGTTGGGGCTATTGATGGGCTGGGCTTATTAATAGATTAAGCCATTTAAGTGAGTTAGACTTTGGGCCAAAAATAAATATATAGATTTTGGGCTCTAAAAGCAAATTCTAGTTGGGCTAATAATAATAAAATAGATTTTGGGCTCTAAAAACAAATTCTAGTTTGGGGCTGATATATTATAAGGTTTGGGCCAAAGATAAATAAATTATTTTGGGCTTTTAAAAGTTGAGGCAAGACATTATAGTTGTTGTCAGCCAAATTGCATCAGATGATAACCTAGTAAAATCCATTTACAAGGACCTTAAAGTGAGAGCTTTTGATGGTCGTATAGTGGGAGTAGGAATGAGATGTATGGCAAAAGACTGACAACATAATCTTTTAGTTTAAGTGAGAGATTGTTAGATTGTATACTAAAAGTCTAGCTTTAGTATGAACAATGTTATAACAATTTATTTGAAATAAGAATCAAATGATCAAATGATTGCATCTTATAATTTATTTATATGTACAATGCAATAGTCCACTTACTTTATACTGTAGATAATATGTAGTGCGACAACAAGCGGAAGATCATATTATCGGTTTCCTTATAAAGTATAAATAGATGCTCACAACTGAGATAGACGGAGACTCTCTATTGGGATGGTTGTAGTGTGGTTTGTTGTATTAGCTTGTCTTGGCTATAAAATCACATTAGTGCACTTTGTGTTTATTGAGCGGACCGCTTGAGATCGTTCGACTTATACTGACTTAAAGGAGAACTTTATCTCAGTTATTATGGATGTTCGTGCTCTTAATCCCTATATAATAACCTCGACATGTAGGGCAGTATGTATTTCTTTGATTCATCAATGGATGAGATTTACATGTAATTAAATCAACAAACTCGGTGAGTTGGGAAGTAGTGTTGTCTCTATTGTGTGCTGTTGATTGTAGAAGGAATCTGTCCTTCATAGGTTGATGATGTCCCCTTGAGGAGCTCATAAGGACTATCATGTAAACCCTACAGGTGGATTTATTCCAGCATATAATGAGGTTGAGTGGTACTACTCTCGAATGAGATGTTAATTAATGGAGTTGTAAGTAACTTAATTAATTAATGGGCATTGTATATCTTAAACATGGAGAGACTGTCGGGCTCATAATAAGAAGGAGCCCATAACGTAATTATGGGATTAGAATGGTAGTGTAGTAATAATATTTTAATGGTATATATTATTATTATTGGACTTAAGTATAAGCTTTGGGCTAAGCTTGGATACTTAAGCCCAATGGAGCCCAACTCTAATTTCTCCTCCTGGTCCCTGCTGTAGCCCATATATAAGTCATCTCAGTAGTCCGGAAACCCTGATCTATGAGATTAATCACGCCTAACACTATGAGGAGGGAGCGGGAACAGCAGATTGAGAAGATCTTGTGGATCGTCGCCCACATGACGTCGAGATTAGACTTGGGAATACAGCAGAAGACTGGAAGGTTGTTTGCTGCTGCTGTTCGTCAGCTTCTACGATTTTTATAAAATCATATAGTACTTCAGAACAGGATGTGTCATATACTGATGGAAAGCCACGGAAGAGAGGATCATTGTGGCATATAGATCAATCAAAATCCGACATCAGATAAGAGAGTTATGTCCAAAACGGTGACACTGCGTAGGCTGGTGGCAAGAATTCATCGTCTTCAACATACAATGGTGAAAGGTAATACGTTTCTTGTTTACTTGCTTCCGCTACTTGTTAGAAACGTATGGAACCTAACGGGTCACGTTAACCAAACGATCGAATGAAAATAGATATTAACATCATGATGAAGAAAATTTGCATCATGATGAACGAAATGAGCATAATGATGTAGGAAATGTGTATCATGATAAATAAATATGCATCATGATGAAGGAAATGAGCATCATGATGAGGGGAATGTGTTAGATTTGTATACTAAAAGCCTTGCTTTTTGTATTGAACAATGTAATAACAATTTTATTTGAAATGAGAATCATATGATCAAACGTTTTTGCATTTTATAAATTGTTTATTTATATGTTTGTGCAAAAGTCCATTTACTTTATACTGTAGATAATATGTTGTGCGACAACACGCGGAAGATCATATTATCGGTTTCCTTATAAAGTATAAACAGATGCTCACAACCGAGATAGACGGGGACTATCTATCGGTATGGTTGTAGTGTGATTTGGAATTAGTTTGTCTTGACTATAGAATCACATTAGTGCACTTAGCGTGTATTGAGTAGGACCGCTTGAGATCGTTCGACTTGTACTGTCTATATAGAAGAACTTGATCTCTGTTATTATGGATGTCCATGCTCTTAATCCCTATACAATAACTTCGACACGTAGGGCAGTATGTATTTCTTTGATTCATCAATGGGTGAGATTTAAATGAATTAAATCAACAAACTCGGTGAGTTGGGAAGTAGTGCTGTCTCTATGGTGTGCTGTTGATTGTAGAAGGAATCCATGTCCGATTTAGGTTGATGATGTCCCCTTGAGGAGCTCATAAGGTTTATCATGTAAATCTTGCAAGTGGATTAATTTCCGGCATGATAAAAAGGTTGAGTGGTACTACTCTCGGATGAGATATTAATTAATTTGAGTTGTCAGTAACTTAATTAATTAATGGGCATTGAATATCTTAAACATGGGGAGATTATTGGGCTCATAATAAGAAGGAGCCCAGAACATAATTTGGGATTGGATGGGTAGTGCAGTAATAATATTTTAGTGGACTATATTATTATTATTGGATTTAATTAAAAGCTTTGGGCTAAGCTTGGTTAATTAAATCTGATTGAGGCCCAGCCCAGTTTCTCCTCCTGGTCCCTACTGTAGCCCTTTATAATAGTCTGCTCAGCTCCTGGATGCCCTAAGAATTGAGAACGCCGTTCTTTTGTCTAAAAAGTGGTTAGGAGCAGATTGAGTGATCCTGCAGACTGTTGACCACACAACAACAGGATTAGACTAGGGTAATACAGTAGAAGAACAAGAGGTAGTTCTTCTCAGATATTCATCCTCTACTCCAATCCAGAAGACAGGTATTGATTTATGCTTCCGTTGTTTATTAATTACTTGTTTTCTTTTCAAATCGTGTTCACCATAAGATCCAATTGCCAACAATTGGTATCAGAGCATGGTTTCTTGGTGAAACTGATTTGTAAAGATTTATGTGATTAATTGATTATTTGTTTTAATCTGAATTTTTCACATGGTGTATACAGACTGGCATGTTTGTTTGTATTGTGTGTATTATTAATTGATTAATTGTTTAATATTTGGCACACACTACGAGAATCCACCCTGCTCTTTCACACACACGCCGTTCACCCTCCCCCCCTTCCCCCTCTCTCTCTCTCTCGTTACGGCTGGCGGAGGCGACGCTTCTGACGGCAGACAGTTGAGTCACCGGTAATGGCTCGATGGCCCCGAATCACGGCGGATTCGAGGCAGACCGGCGGCGATGGCGGTAGAGGGAAAATCGAAGAAGGTGGGGTGACAGGGAGACTGTCCCAATCGAATCGGTGATGGCGATGGTAGTTGACCGGCGACGGAGATGACACGCCGCTATCCGGGTGAGTCAATGGCGACGACACCAGATCGGACGAAAGCGGTAGTGGCAGTCATGACGGCGCGAGGTCGAGGCGGAGAATTCTATATTAACGCTTCGACTGAAGCACTGCGATGACGGCGGCGTCGTCTTCACGGCGAGGCGCGTCTGGGCTGTTCAGATCGGAGGCGGCGGCTCTGGTGCGGGCAACGACCACGGCGGCATCGGCTCGGTGGAGGCAGTTCTTGGCGATGTGGTCGAGGCTGTTCAGATCGGAGGCGGCGGCTATGGTGGGGGCAACGGCCGCGGCGGCGCGGTAACCTAGGGGAACGGCGGCGGGGAGCATGTCAGTTGGCGCTCCCGGGCATTTCCTCGATGGCTTTTGGAGTTTCGCAGCGTTTCGGATGGGGCGCGTTGTTCGGCGAGGCGATTCCGGTGGGAAGAAGGACGCGGCTGTGCGGCGGTGGACTGATGGCTCTGTTTCGGCAGTAGTTGCGGGCGGCGTTTTTCCCAGCGGTGATAATTCGCTGTTGTCGACGATTTGCTGGGTCTGATCGACGGCGGGTTGTTGGCGCTATTGCGGTTGGTTGTGGACGGACCGTCGGCTGCGGTGGCGACGGTGATTGCCTGCTGGCGGAGTTTGTCGCGCTGTTGGCGGCGATTCACGGCTGGAAACTGGTCGGCGATGGGCTAACGGCGGATATCCGGTGGACTGTTGGCGGCACCACCGGCGGCGGCGGCAGCTGGTTGTGCCGGTGGCTTCTGCAGGCTGACGGCTGTGGCGGCTGGGCATGGGCTAGGGTTTTCTCTTGTTTGGGCTGGGCTTGGTTTTAATTAATTGCTATTGGGCCTGTTTTTTTTTTATTGTATTGGGCTTACTGGATTGTAATTAATTATTTGAGCAGCTGGGCCTGTATGTGTTTTATTTATTAATTGTTTGTGGTGTTGGGCCTTGAGATGTATTGGGCTTGTTCCAAAGAAATAAAATTGGCTGGCTTAATGGGCTTTAATTTTTTTAATAATAATGACTGCTCATTAATTGCTAATTTTATTTGGAATAGGTAGGCCCAATTTTTGATCCAACTTTATTTTGCAATTAATTGAATTATATAATTGATTTAATTGTTTAACATGACGATTAATTGTTATATATGTGTAAAGCATGTTTTATGTGATTTATTTAATTTTAAATTAATTGGATTAAAAGCATGCTTTATTGTATATTTTATTTGTTAATATTATATGCATGACAAAAACCCTCGGTATTAAATAACTAAGTGGGAGAGGGGATTGGTAAATAAATTCCCATGGCCTCCATTATTGGTTTGTAAGTGATGTGAGTAAACCTGCATGTTGGCAACAGGCCTTCCTCCACAACGGATGGGTTTTATTCACGGATCACTAGTGCAAACTTCTTTGTGATGATCGTAGGAAGTTACCCAAGCGCGCGTGTACTTCTCCAACTGTAAGGCACACAAGCTTGCGCAATGGACTTGGGATCAAATAATGGTACACACTTAGATGTGAATAATCAGTATCCTCCCCAACGGAGTCACTGCTGATATTTGCATGGCTAAAAAGAAACCGACTATTAATTATTTTATCATAAAGTTAGGTTGATAAATGAAATTAATGGGTAAAACCTTCTCTTGTAAATGTTCGGGTTTGTATACGTCCACACTAACGTGGCATGCAAATCCACGGTGCTTGAGATATTGGTGAATTTTGTTTTATATTGTTTTGAGGGATTCAATATAAATTGGTAAATTCGAAGTGTTTGATCTGTTTATTATTTATGATTCTCAGGATTTTCAAATGGCTTTGAACTCACTTTCTGTCATACTTAAAGAACACAAACTTACTGGCACTAATTATGTCGACTGGAAGCGTAACATGGATATTGTTTTAACTGCTGAAGATTACATCTTTGTACTTTCTGAGGAATGCCCTCCGGCACCTACTGATGCCTCTACCGAAGAGCAAAGAAATGCTTATAATAGGTGGGTCAAAGCTGATAAGATGGCTAAGTGCTATATTTTGGCTTCAATGTCAAATGTGCTTCAGACTCAGCATCAAGCTATGGACACCGCCTATGATATGATGCATAATCTTAGGGAACTTTTCGGTCATCAGAGTCGTCCTGCTAGGTCGAAGGGCATGTCGGTCTTGATGAACACCAAAATGGCTGAGGGCACTTCCGTAAGGGAGCATGTCCTTAGGATGATGGGCCAACTCAATGAGTTGGAAGTTCTTGGAGCAGAAATCGATGGGGAAACCCAGGTCGATATTATACTCCAAAGCTTGCCTAGGAGTTTTGAGCAGTTTCGCCTGAACTATGGTATGAACAAACATTTGTACTCGTTGGCGGAACTGATGACAGAACTCGTGGCGGCGGAAGAACTGTTTCGTAGACCACCTCAGGTTCATGTTGCTGAACATGCTTCTCATCCTAGGCCGAAAGGCGGTAGGAAGAAGAAGAAGCAAGGGAATCCAGCACCGGTGAACCAAATGAAAGCAAAGACGGGTGCGGTCAAGAAGCCTAGAGGCAAGTGCTTCAAATGTAAGCAGCCGGGACAGTACAAGGTTGACTGCCCTCTTCTGAAGGGGAACAGGAATGGTAAGTCTTACATACTAGTTGTTGAATCGTGTTTAGCGGCTGTATCTGCTGACACTTGGTGTGTAGATACGGGAGCCACTGATCATGTCTGCAATTCTATGCAGGGGTTCCACCAAACCCGGCAGCTTAGTGATGGGAAGATTACCATACTCATGGGGAATGCTACAAGTGTAGTAGCTGTTGCAGTGGGAGACGTGCATTTATTTTTCAATAAGAATAAAACTCTTGTTTTGAGGAATTGTCTTTATGTACCTCATTTTAGAAAGAATTTAATTTCAGTTTCTAAATTGTTTATGGATGGATATTCTGTTTCTTTTAATGACAAGGTTGTTATAAGGAAAAATAGAATTGTTATCTGTAATGGTGCATTGATAGATAATTTGTACACTCTTAATCCAATTTCTCCCACGGTGCAACAAATTGAAACTAATGATACATCTACTAATAAGAGAAAAGAACCTTCAAAATTGAACCAAACATATCTTTGGCATCTAAGACTTGGTCATATTAACTTAAGTAGGATTCAAAGGTTGATAGCTGATGGACCTCTGAGTTCATTAGTAGTGGAATATTATCCAACTTGCGAATCCTGCTTGGAAGGAAAAATGACCAAAAGGCCTTTCAAGGCAAAGGGGTATAGAGCCAAGGATTTGTTGGAATTGGTTCATTCCGATTTATGTGGTCCTATGTCTGTCCAGGCAAGAGGGGGTTTTGAATATTTCGTCACTTTCATTGACGATTATTCAAGATATGGATATATTTATTTGATGCGCCGCAAGTCTGAGTGCTTTGATAAATTCAAAGAGTACAAGGCTGATGTGGAAAAGCATCTTGGAAAATATATCAAGACACTACGATCTGATCGTGGTGGCGAATACCTCTTGGGAGAGTTTAGGAATTATTTATCGAAAAATGGGATTGAATCCCAATTGTCTGCACCAGGCACACCCCAGCAGAATGGTGTAGCGGAAAGAAGGAATAGGACTCTTATGGAAATGGTAAGATCAATGATGAGTTATTCGGAACTACCAAATTCGTTTTGGGGATATGCCTTAGAAACAGCGGCTTACATTCTAAACTTAGTACCCTCTAAATCAGTAGCTTCCACACCCATTGAATTGTGGACTGGGCGAAAGCCTAGTTTGAAACACTTTCGGATTTGGGGTGCTCCGGCACATGTGTTAAAGACGGATACTGATAAGTTAGAGTCACGTACGGAAGTTTGTCTGTTTGTAGGATATCCAAAAGGAACGAAGGGTGGTTTATTCTATAATCCAAAGGACCAAAAGGTGATTGTTAGCACGAATGCTAGATTTTTGGAAGAAGATTATATAATGAATCACAAACCCATGAGTAAAATTGTTCTAGAAGAAGTAAGAGGGGAAACACTTAACATAATACCAACTGTACAAGAGGATATACCACAGGACACTGCACCGCGTGTCACACCTGATACACAATTACCTGCGGAGCCTCGTCGTAGTGGGAGGGTTGTGAGACAACCGGATAGATTCATGGGATTGGGAGAGTCTTCTGACTTGGTCCCTGGTGAACATGAAATTGACCCATAGAATTACAACGAGGCACTGCAAGATAAAGATGCTCAATTATGGAAAAATGGAATGAAATCTGAAATAGAATCCATGTATTCTAATCAAGTCTGGGAGCTTGTAGAACCACCCAATGGTGTAAAAGCTATTGGATGCAAGTGGATCTATAAAAGAAAAAGAGGATCTGATGGTAAGGTGGAAACCTTTAAAGCAAGGCTTGTGGCTAAAGGATATACTCAGAAAGAAGGAATCGATTATGAGGAAACCTTCTCCCCTGTGGCCATGCTTAAGTCAATCCGGATTCTTTTGTCTATTGCTGCTCATATGGATTATGAGGTATGGCAAATGGATGTCAAGACAGCTTTCCTAAATGGAAGTCTTGAGGAAAACATCTATATGAAGCAACCAGAAGGATTCATTGCTAAGGGCGAAGAGCATCTAGTGTGCAAGCTTAAAAAGTCCATTTATGGATTGAAACAAGCTTCTAGATCATGGAACATCCGTTTTGATGAAGTAATCCAGTCATATGGATTTATTCAATGTCCGGATGAATCATGTGTGTACAAGAAGTGTGACGGAAACGTAGTGGTATTTCTTGTACTCTACGTGGATGATATTCTACTCATTGGAAATAATGTAAAGGTATTATCGGGCGTAAGGGTATGGCTGTCCAAGCAGTTTGAAATGAAGGACTTAGGAGAAGCCGGACACATTCTTGGGATCAAATTGATAAGGGATCGCAAGAAAAGAATGTTGTGCTTATCCCAAGCTTCATACATTGATACAATCCTGGCTCGTTTTAGCATGCAAGATTCCAAGAAAGGTTTTCTACCTTTCAGACATGGAATACCTCTATCTAAGAAAATGTCTCCTAAGACACAACATGAAATAGAGGCAATGGAGCTGGTCCCTTATGCTTCGGCAGTGGGAAGCCTCATGTATGCTATGCTATGCACGAGACCGGATATCTGTTATGCCGTGGGCATGGTCAGTAGGTATCAAAGTAATCCAGGACAAGGGCATTGGACTGCGGTAAAGTACATTTTAAAGTACCTGAAAAGGACTAAGAATTATGTGCTGGTTTACCGGGCAGATACTTTGTTACCTTTGGGTTATACTGATTCGGATTTCCAGTCAGATAGGGATGCTAGTAAATCCACCTCGGGTTATGTGTATACTTTTGGAGGAGGAGCCATAATATGGAGGAGTGTAAAGCAGAAATGCGTTGCGGACTCCACCATGGAAGCTGAATATGTGGCAGCCTCTGAGGCAGCTAAGGAAGCAGTATGGCTCAGGAACTTCTTAATGGACTTGGATGTGATTCCTGGTTTGCCCAAAGCAATTACAATTTATTGTGATAATAGTGGTGCAGTAGCAAACTCGAAGGAACCACGAGCCCATAAGGCGAGTAAACACATTGAGCGCAAGTACCACCTGATACGAGACATCGTTAAAAGAGGGGAAGTCGTTGTCGCTAAGATAGCATCTGAGGATAACCTTGCTGATCCTTTTACTAAGAGCCTTCCAGCGAAAGCGTTCGATGGGCATGTAGAAGGAATGGGGATTAGATGCGTGTCAGCAGATATGGCAGCGTAGTCTTTTAGTATAAGTTGGAGATTGTTAGATTTGTATACTAAAAGCCTTGCTTTTTGTATTGAACAATGTAATAACAATTTTATTTGAAATGAGAATCATATGATCAAACGTTTTTGCATTTTATAAATTGTTTATTTATATGTTTGTGCAAAAGTCCATTTACTTTATACTGTAGATAATATGTTGTGCGACAACACGCGGAAGATCATATTATCGGTTTCCTTATAAAGTATAAACAGATGCTCACAACCGAGATAGACGGGGACTATCTATCGGTATGGTTGTAGTGTGATTTGGAATTAGTTTGTCTTGACTATAGAATCACATTAGTGCACTTAGCGTGTATTGAGTAGGACCGCTTGAGATCGTTCGACTTGTACTGTCTATATAGAAGAACTTGATCTCTGTTATTATGGATGTCCATGCTCTTAATCCCTATACAATAACTTCGACACGTAGGGCAGTATGTATTTCTTTGATTCATCAATGGGTGAGATTTAAATGAATTAAATCAACAAACTCGGTGAGTTGGGAAGTAGTGCTGTCTCTATGGTGTGTTGTTAATTTTAGAAGGAATCCATGTCCGATTTAGGTTGATGATGTCCCCTTGAGGAGCTCATAAGGTTTATCATGTAAATCTTGCAAGTGGATTAATATCCGGCATGATAAAAAGTTTGAGTGGTACTACTCTCGGATGAGATATTAATTAATTTGAGTTGTCAGTAACTTAATTAATTAATGGGCATTGAATATCTTAAACATGGGGAGATTATTGGGCTCATAATAAGAAGGAGCCCAGAACATAATTTGGGATTGGATGGGTAGTGCAGTAATAATATTTTAGTGGACTATATTATTATTATTGGATTTAATTAAAAGCTTTGGGCTAAGCTTGGTTAATTAAATCTGATTGAGGCCCAGCCCAATTTCTCCTCCTGGTCCCTACTGTAGCCCTTTATAATAGTCTGCTCAGCTCCTGGATGCCCTAAGAATTGAGAACGCCGTTCTTTTGTCTAAAAAGTGGTTAGGAGCAGATTGAGTGATCCTGCAGACTGTTGACCACACAACAACAAGATTAGACTAGGGTAATACAGTAGAAGAACAAGAGGTAGTTCTTCTCAGATATTCATCCTCTACTCCAATCCAGAAGACATGTATTGATTTATGCTTCCGTTGTTTATTAATTACTTGTTTTCTTTTCAAATCGTGTTCACCATAAGATCCAATTGCCAACAGAATGATCATCAAGATTATGGGAATGAGCAACATGATGATGGAATTATGCATCATGATGTAGGAAATGAGCATCATGATAAAGGAAATATGCATAATAAAGAATGAAGTAAGCATCATGATGAAAAAAATATACATAATGATAAAAGGAACATGAAATACGATGAAGGTAGTGAGCATCATAATTTAGGAAAAAAACATTATGATGAAGGAAATGAGCATCATAATGAAGGAAATGACCATTATGATATAGGAAATGATCATAAAGATGAAGGAATAAGCATCATGATTAACAAAATATGCATTATTATGAAGGAAATTAGCATAATAATGAAGTAAAAGAGTATCACGATGAAGGAAATAATCATCATGATGATGGAATTGAGCATCACGAAGAAAAAAATATGTATAATGATGTAGGAAATGAGCGCCATGATAAAGAAAATATGCATCATGATGAATGAAAAGAGCATAATGATTATGGGGGAATGACCATAATGACGTTGGAAATTAGCATAATGTTGAAGGAAATCAGCATCATGATGTAGGAAATGAGCATCACGATGAAGGAAAAATGCATCGTGATGTAGGAAATGAGGATCATGATGAAGATAATAAGTATCATGATTAAGGATTTATGCATCATGATGATGGAAATAAGCATCATGATGAAGGAAATGAGCATCATGATGAAGAAAATAAGCATCATGATTATGGAAATGAGCATCATGATGAAGGAAAATAAGCATCATGATGAAGAAAATATGCATCATGATTAAGGAAATGAGCAACATGATTAAGGAAATAAGCATCCTGATGTAGGAAAGAGAATCATTATGAATGAAATATACATCATGATGATGGAAATGAGCATCATGATGAATGAAATGAGTATCATGATGAAGTTAACTAGAAAATATTAAAAACGAGGTCCAAAAGTGTACAATGAAGACCGAAATGATACATTACAAGTAGGAGAGGCGAGGGATCCTGCTACCCGACTGACCTGGGAACAGGTGAGGGATCATGTTACCCGACCAAACAGACCCACCCTAACATGATGTCTAAGACCATAACAGCTAGATACATGGCTGTAAATAAAACCTATGGGTGAGCTGACCACCCCCAAATGGCCTCGGTAAAAACCTCTATATGGAAAAATCCAGTGGGAAAAACCCATATAGAGAAAAAGAACACCTTCCAAAGGATGTCATAATACTCACCATCTACCCTAGACCTGAAGGAGCTCTTGAAGCCCAAATCAAACCACTGCAGATTCCAATCACTTCTGAAAAAGGGATCAAAAATCCTGCCATCTAGCCAATGCCTAGGCAAACGCATCCATATTTCGTAACAAAAGATAAGAGAATCCTGAAAATTACCATAGCAACAGTACGTTTGAATTCCAAAAAAATCAAAATAAGAAATAAAAGTACAAGGAGAGGAGCCACATGTCAATCTAGACGATGTTGCCTCCAGAGAAAAAACCTCTTCACATCTCATCGTCTGGCAAGAGGTCATCGAAAATGGTAGTAAGTGGAGTTTATATCCTCTAATAGATACCTCTGAAGAATAGGAGGAGTTGTAAGATGCCAGACAAAGGGCCCACCAACATCTGAAATAGCATCGGCTACAGCATTCCCTAATCTATAAATGTGAGTGACACTGAACTGCATCAGAGGAATCACATCCTTAACAGACCTCCACTACTGAAGAAATTTCCAAGGAATATCTGGATTGTAAGAAGAAAGAGCATGGATCTCATATGTAGAGTCTGTCTCCAACCATACAGAACACCATCCTCTATCGTAGGCCAACTCAATGGCCAAAAGGGCGGTGTGAAGCTCAGCCTCAAAAGCAAACCCATGGTCAAACCCACAAGTGAAACTTCCCAAATGGTCACCATTTCCATCTCTATAAACACCAGCCCCTGCAATGGTACCAGGCACACCATCATTATGGCCATCAGCGTTCACCTTAACCCACCCATGGGTAGGGGGCACCCATCTAACAGGAATAATATTAGGGGCTTCCCTTGGATTTCCTCAAACTCCGAAATAGTGCAGTGTTAAGGTCATCAACTGAATTGTGCATTGGCCCAACAGCAAAATTATTAATCTCACGAGCCATGGCCATAATCGAGGCAGTAATATTGGAAGCACGATCAATCTTATAAACCAACTCTCCATCCTCCATAGTAGAGTAACCATCAGCCATAAAATTATTACGAACAGTCCAAATCAACCAAACATAAGTAACAATCATATATCTCCATAATGATATGATCTGTGAGCTCCCATGAATAGTGATAGAGTGCAAAAAAAGAACTCGAAATCCATTAGTACGTGGCACCCTATCCCCAAATGAAACCCATCTAATATATACTGAAGGACAACTGAAGAAACCGGACAGGTAACAAAAAGATGATCCATAGATTCAGAATCACATCTACACAAATAACACCTAGAAGGGCCACGAAAACTCCTCTCCAAAAACACATCCCAAAGAGTAAGAATACCCCTTATAGCTTTCCAAATAATCAAGGAATGCCTAGGAGGTATAAAAGAACCCCATATCCATGAGCCCCAACTCACAGTAGGATACGAAGTTCACAAATAAATGTAAGCCAACTTAGAAGTGACTTTACCATGAGAAGAATGTCCAACACCTCTGATCCGATTGATTTGGGTAAACCCTGATCCTGATGATATCAAGGAATATATGAGGAAAAGCATGAGCAAAATATTCTGTGAATTGCCATTTCCCATTATAGTAGTAGTCAGATATCTTCTGATCAAAATAGTGTCTAATATCAAAAGGAATATTAACTTGATCAGCAATAGGAATGTCCAACCAATTATCAAACCAAAATCTGATAGAGGAATCATGACCAATAACCCAAGTTTCATTCTGCTGCAAACTACGAATGTGAGGAAGTCATCCTCTTCTCGAAGAGGATGAAAGATGACGCTGAAAAGTAATGCCTTATCGAAACCATCTATGTCGAAAGATATACAAAGGCGTGTCTTCACACAAAATATCCCAAGAAAGCTTCATCAGATATGCCTCATTAGTAATTCTGAGAGAGCGAATACCTAACCCACCGTCCTTCAAGGGGGAACAAATGTACTTCCAATTCAAACAAAAATAGCTACGCTGGGATGGGTTCCCAGTCCACATGAAATTCCTAACAGCTCTTTCAATGCAATTCAACTCAGTCCCAGGCCATCTATAAACCATCATGATATGCACAGTAGCCGAAATAATAACAGAATTCACAAGACAAACTCTACCAGCCATGGAAAGACTCTCCCCTTTTCATCTACCAAACTTATTAATGATACCATCAGTAGCAGCCTGAAAGTGAGCAATCCTAGGAGACCCCTATAAAAATAGGGACACCTAAGTAACAAAAAGGATAGGAACCATCCTGTATCCCAAGTTTCATCCTAACCTGATGCTTAATATAGTGTTTAGTGTGCTTACCATAATAAGCCTTCGACTTGTTAGGATTGAAGGCTTGCCCAGATAAATCTCGATAATTGTTCAAAACATCCATGACAGCTATTTTAGACCCAATATTACCTCTATAGATTATAAGAATGTCATCTGCATAGAAGAGATAAGTAGGTAGAAAACAAAATCTCCCAATAGCAACATGATGAAGACGCCTGTTATCCACAAAATGCAACAACCAAAGACCAAGGACTTCCTCAACTAGACAAAAGCGGAGGGGAGGTAGGGGGTCCCCCTGTCGAACTCCTCTCCCACAGCCAAAATAACCATGAGGAAAACTATTAATAAGCATAGAGATTGGGCCCAAATGCGTAGCAAGAATTTTAGTGAGCACTTTAAAGAAATGTTACACATATTAATAGGCCGATAATCCTCCACACGATTAGCACCCTCATGCTTAGCTATCAAGGTAACAAAATTAGCATTAACCCCATCAAGTATAAAACCAGTGTTAAAAAAGAACTTAACAGCAATGCACAAATCTTCATAAAAAATATGCCAAACAGCCTGAAAGAATGAACCGCCAAAACCATCAGGACCTAGAGAACTATCTGGAGAAAGATCAAAAACTGCAGCTCTAATTTCCACATCATCAGGCTCAAGAGTCAGAGTAGCGTTATCAGCCACAAACACAAACTAACAAACGAAGCCCATCAAACCCCAATCCGGAACATCAATATGTGTACTGAAAAGGTCCCTGTAATAGTCCACAACATGCTGAGAAATAGCAGAAATATCATGAGAGACTTCATCCCCAACCATCATGGTACTAATGTGTGCTTTACTCTTCCTGACTCTATGAGCTCTTTGGAAAAAAGCCGTATTACGATTACCACCCTTCAACCAGCTGCTTCTATTCTTTTGAGAATAAAAGATTTGCTTGTGTTTGAGTTTTTCCTCCAAAAGGATAGGAGCATCTACCTCCTCACAAAACAAATCATCAGAATCCCCATACTGATCAATAGGTTTCCGAATATCCTGCAAGTTATTCATGGCTGTCTCGACCCCACTCAGAATGTCACCAAAAGGCTCTTTATTCCATACCTTTATCTCAAGTTTAAATCTCCTAAGCATCCAACAAAACTGAAAGATGAGATTAGGAGCAACCATTCCTTTTCCCACGAAGTAGCAACCAGAACAAAAAACCCACATCAGAGAGCCACATTTTCTGAAACATAAAAGGACAATAAACATGCCCAACAATGCTATCCAAGGACAACAGGATAGGATTGTGATCTGAACTGTGTCTAGGAAACGCCAATAGATCAATTTTGTCCCAAATATCAATCACACCATCAGAAACAAGTGCACGATCAATTCTAGAAGCACGAAGAGAGTGATTCACAGATCATCTAGATCAAGTATATTTAGAGCCTCCTATCTCTAAATCATGCAAACCACTTACCCCCAGGAATTCCCTAAAATCAGCAGAACCCAAACTCGAGAAACTAGATGGGGTGTTTCTTTCATGATCCTCCAAAGTACAATTAAAGTTACCCGAGACAACCATATTCGGACTGATGAAAGATGTGATGTCAAAAAACAAATTTCTACGATCCAAATACCCACTAGCAGCATGAACCAATCCCAGACGGTAAAGAGTATGATTGAATATGAAATCAACAATAATAATCTGCTCAGGCATGAAAATAACCACAACATTCGAAACAAGATGATCATGATAAAAATCCAAATATTCATATGCCTGTTGCCTCTATCATTATGAGCCACAAAACGAAAACCCAAATTGTGCCAATTATGAGATAAAAAAGAAGGAGGATGAACCTTAGGCTCAGCAAGTGCAAGCCATACAGGTTGATATCTGTGACAGAAAGTTTTGAGAGCTGATAAAGAGCTCTTCACACCACGAATATTCCAAAAAAGATAATTCATCAAGAATTACTCGTAGAGCCGTGCTTCGGCGGCTTTGTAGGATCTTCCACTTGTCCCCACTCTTGTTGTGCAGTGGAGTGCATATTAGGATGTATAAAATCATAATTATCCTCCAGCTGGTCACGATCAATAAAGTAAGAAGCACCAGAGAAATCCTCCCTAGCCATATTTTGATTAACTTCAATAACCACATCAGTAGGATTAGATTGTTGCTCCACACGTCATAGCGTTTCGTCAAGAAGCTCAGTGACATCTACCACCTCATCAGTGTCATTCTGAAAAACTCCGATGCAGCTGCTCAATTGCAAATCACAAGGCAAGGGTGCCACTTCTTCCCGAGCCACAAAACTCAAATCACGCTGCTGTAAGTCATCTGCAGATTTGTCTCGCTGCTGCTGATATAGGTCAGATTGCTGAAGTTCAGATTGCATCATATATTGCTAATGCATAGTGCGCTGAAAATTATCAGCAAACTTATATGAATCATCCATCACGCTGCTGCTGACTTGTTTTCTGCTGTACAGTTTGCTGCTGCCCATTATTAAGCTGATGTTGCTGCCCATTATTGCGCTGATGTTGCTGCTTATCATCATGTTGTTTATCATACTGCTCGGTTCGGACCTGTGGCGAAAGCTCAGCAACCTGCTGATGCTCAAAATAAACATCTTCAGCCTCACCCTCTCTAGTATGCTGATTTTTAGCAAAGGTCCAGCGCTGCATTGGTTTGGTAGGCCTTGGAGGTTTAACCTGCTGCCTTTTCATTCCCCTATTGCAATCCTCATTGGCATGCCCAAGAGTATAACACCGAGTGCAGTAGCTAGGGATATTCTCATATCCTATATAGGTTGAGAAAGAATGATCAGAGGTTTAATGGTAATGTGATTTGGTAGCTGCTCCATAACATCAACTTCCACTAAGACACGAGCAAAATGGCCAAGAGATCCATCCAATGGACGCTCATCAATCTTAACAGGATGCCCAATACCAGAAGCAATAGAGCACAAAATCACCCAACTTCAAAACTCATATGGCAGTTCATAAATTCGAATCCACACATTAGTAACCGAAGATTTAATTTTGTATGTATTGAAATAAGGAACCCACTTTTGCATATGAATTAAACCAGACTCCAAATCGAAAGTTTTTCATCCAAAACCCATTCTCTGATTGAGAAATCGTGAATATGAATGTTATAATACCCTCTGCCCAATGGGGCCATGAAGATATCCTGAGTATTCCATATACGCCTCAGATTTTCGAGCAAAACAAATTGTGGAAGCGGCTTCTGCCCACTTTTATTCAATCAAAAATTTAGAGCATAAGGACACAAGATCCTGTAAGAGAGCATTATCAACAATAATCGAAACGGTATCACATGTGCGCTCCAGCGGCTTCGCCACCGGGCTCGAAAGCCCTTTGCATAATGCCACACGGAACGAGTAAATAGGGGAGGCATTGCCATTATCAGCCAATGGGGGCATCGACAAATGAACAACAGCCTATGTGGAATCCCGTGAGGGATTGACAGTGGAGTTGAAATGAAGAGGATTGACAGAGGATATTCCAAGCTACAAATAAACGCCGCAGATCAGAAGCAACACGAACATGGCTAGGAAGCATCACTCTAGACTGATCCGTCGAGGAAATGCAGTTTCTAAATAGGTTGAAGGCAGTCCTGATCGAGTCTTAGTCAAGTCCGATCGGGTTGAAGGCTGTCCAGATCAAGTCATTACAGAAAGTTCCGATCGAGTAGTTGCGGGTGGTGATGAAACCCTAGCAATCAGAATCCACAGCCACAGCTAAATCCTTGGCAGCAATTGTCGTACGAAGTCGATCAGAAGGGTGAGTATTGATCAGGAAACCAACAAAAGACGTGGGAGTCTAAAACACATCCCGATCAGATGGAGAGATCGCCAATGGGGTCGAATCTTTGGCAGCAATTGCCACGCGAAATTGATCAGAAGAATTATTCAGATGATCAGTAGCGGATGTGGGAGTCAGATTAGTACTGCCATCACAATCAGCAGCAAAGTCGCGACGTTGATCAGATTTGAGCGGAGGAAGAGTATTCAGCAATTGCACGAGGAAGCCATGGATTGACGATGCAAAGCCTTGCGATGGCGGCCAGAGTTTCTTCCGGTGATGAATCAAGCGGCCGCAGAACACCGCTCGGCGGAAGATCTGAAAGATTGGCGGCTGACATAGGTTTAGAGTTGTAGAGAGAATTTTCTTAGAGAGAGAATTTTTGCATCGTGATAAAGGAAATGAGCATAATGATGTAGGAAATGAGCATTATGACAAAGGACATATGGATCTTGATTAAGGAAATGAGCATCATGATGAAGGAATTATGCATCATAATGATGGAAATGAGAATCATGATGATAGAAATGAACATCATTATGAAGAAAATGAGCATTATGATACAGGAAATAAGCATCATGATGAAGGAAATGAGCATCACGATAGTGGAAATGAGCATAATGATGAGGGAAATGATCATCATGATGATGGAATTGAGCATCATCATGTAGGAAATGAGCATCATCATGTAGATAAGAGCATCATTATAAAGGAAATATGCATCATGATGAAGAAATAAGCATCATGATGAAAGAAACGAGCATCATGATGAAGGAAATATGCATCATTAAGAATGAAATGAGCATTATTTTGTAAGAAATGAGTATCGTGATGGAGGAAATACACATCATGATGAAGAAGACGTGCATCATGATGAAGGAAATGATCATAATGACGTAGAAAATAAGCATCACGATAAAGGAAATGATCATCCTTATGAAGGAAATATGTATAATTTTATGGGAAATAAGTATCATGATGAAGGAAATATGCATCAAGATGAATGAAATGAGCATCACGATTAAGAAATGACCATAATGACGCAGGAAATGATCATCAAGATGAAGGAAATGAGTATTATTGTTAAGGAAATGAGCATCATGATAAAGGAAATATGAATCATGATGTAGGAAATGAGCATCATGATGTAGGAATTAGGCATCATGATGAAGGAAATATGCATTGTGATGAAAGAAACATGAATCATGATGAAGGAAATGAGCATCACAGTGTAGGAAATAAGCATCATGATAAAGAAAATGAGTATCATAATATAGGAAATACGCATCATGATGAAGGAAATATGGATAATGATGAAGAAAATTAGCATCATAGTGAAGGAAATGACCATAATGATGTAGGAAATGATCATCAAGATGACGGAAATGAGCATCATGATGAAAGAAATGAGCATCATGAAGATGGAAATAGGAATCGTGATGTATGAAATGGGCATCATGATAAAGAAAATTAGCATCATTATGATAGAAATATTCACATGACGTAGGAAATGTGCATCAAGATGAAGGAAATGAGCATCATGATGTAGGAAATGAGCATCATGTTGAATGAAACATGCATCATGATGACAGAAATGCGCATCAGGATGAAGGATTTCTGTATCATGATAAAGGAAATATGCATCATGTTGAGGGATTAATGGAAGATGATGATGAAAATAAACATCATGATGAAGGAAATGAGTATCTTGATGAAGAAAATATGCATTATGATGAAGAAAATGAGCATCATGATGATATTTGCATCGTGACGTAAGAAATTAGCATCATTATGAAGGAAATACGCGTCATGATGAATGAAATGAGTTTCATGATGTAGGAAATGAGCATCACGATAAAGGAAACAAGTATCATGATATAGGAAACAAGCATCATGATGAAGGAAATATGTATCATGATGAAGGAAATGAGCATCATGATGTAGGAAATGTGTGTCTTGACAAAGGAAATACGCATAATGATGAACGAAATGAACATCATGATGAAGTGTTTATGCATCATGATGATGGAAATGAGCATCAAGGTGAAGAAAATTTGCATCATGATGAAGGAAATGATCATCATGATGTTGGAAATAAGGGTAATTATGAAGGAAAATGCAGCATGATGTAAAAAATGAGCATCATGATGAAGGAAATATGCATCATGATGAATGAAATAAGCATCACGATGTAGGTAATAAGCATCATGATGAAGGAAATACACATAATGATGAACGAAAATAGCATCTTGATGATAGAAATGAGCATCATAATGAAGAAAACATGCATCGTGTTGAAGGAAATGAGCATATTGATGTAGGAAATGGGCATCATGTTGAAGGAAACTTGCATCATGATGATGGATATTCACATCATAATGAAGGATTTTTGTATCATGATGGAAATAAGCATCATGGTAAGGGATTAATGCATGATGATGATGAAAATAAGCACCATGATGAAGCAAATTAGCATCATGATGAAGAAAATATGCATCATGATGATGTTAGTATCGTGATGTAGGAAATAAGCATCATGGTGATAGAAATATGTATCATGATAAAGGAAACGAGCATATTGATGTATGAAATGAGCATCACGATGAAGGAAATATGCTGAAAATGATCAGTAAGGTAGTAGTTCCACAGTTTGGTCGGTCGCTTGGTCAGTTAGGTGGTCGGTTAATAGTACCAACCTCTACCGACCAACATATCATCGACCGATCACCCTGTAAACGTGATAATGAGATTAATTTTAATGCGTCTATTTTCCAAAGGTCTCCCTCAACTATTTCTAGATCAGATGGGTAGTAATTCTATAGCAGGGTTGGTCGTTTGGTCAGTCTAGTGGTTGGTTAATAGTTCCAATTTCTACTGACCCACATATCATCGACCGATAGCCCAGTAAACTTGATAATGAGATTACATTTTATCGCGTCTATTTTTAAAGGACTCCCTTTAGTATTTCGAGATCAGTTGGGTAGGAGTTCCATAGTAGGGTTGGTCGGTATGGTTGTCAGTTAAAAGTTCTAATGTCTACCGACCCACATGTCATCGATCGATCACCTTATAGACTTGATAATGAGATTACTTTTAATCACTTCTATTTTCCAAAGGTTCTCCTTTGCTATTTCTCGATCAGTCAAGTAGGAGTTCACTATAGGGTTGGTCGGTTGGTCGATCTGGTGGTCAGTTAATAGTTTTAATATCTACCCGACCCACATATTATCAACCGATCACCCTGTAAACTTGATAATGAGATTACTTTTTATCGCGCCTATTTTCCAAAGGTCACCCATTACAATTTCTAGATCTGTCGGGTAGTAGTTCTATAGTAAGGTTGGTCGGTCTGATGGTTGGTTAATAGTTCCAATATCTATTGACCCATATATCATCGTCTGATCGCCTTATAAACATGATAATGAGATTATTTTTTATCATGTCCATTTTCTAAAGGTCCCCATTTGCTATTTTTAGATCATTCGGGAAGGAGTTCTATAGTAGGGTTGGTCGGTTGATAGGTCTGGTGGTCGGTTAATAGTTCCAATGCCTACTGACCCACATATCATCGACCGATTGTTCTGTAAAGTTGATAATAATATTACTTTTTAATGCGTTTATTTTACAAAGGTCCTCCTTTGCTATTTTTAGATTAGTCGAATAGGAGTTCTATAGTGGGGTTGGTTGGTTCACAAGATTACTTTTTATCGCATATATTTTCCAAATATCCCACTTTGCTATTTCTAGATCAGTCGGGTAGGTGTTCCATAGTAAGGTCAGTCGGTTGATCGGTTAATAGTTCTAACATCTACCGACCCACATATCATTGACCGATCACCCTATATACTTGATAATAAGATTAATTTTTAACGCATCTACTTTCCAAAGGTTCCATTTGGTATTTCTAGATGGTTGGTCTACCATAGTATGGTCAGTCGGTTAGTCAGTCAGGGGTCGATTAATAGTTCCAACCTCTACTGAATCACATATCTTCGATCAATCACCCTGTAAACGTGATAATAAGATTTATTTTTAACGCATCTACTTTCCAAAGGTCTCTCTCTACTATTTTTAGATCAGTCGGTCAGCAATTCTATAATAGAATTTGTCGATTTAGTGGTCGATTAATAGTTCTAATGTCTACCGACCAACATATCATCGACCGATCGCCTTGTAAACTTGATAATGAGATTACCTTTTATCACGTCTATTTTCCAAAGGTCTCCCTCTGCTATTTCTCGATCAGTCCAGTAGGATATTTAAAGTGGGGTTGGTCGGTTGGTCGATCTGGTGGTTGGTTAATAGTTCCAATGTCTACCGATCCTCATTTCATCGATCGATCGCCCTGTAAACTTGATATTGAGATTATTTTTTATTACGTCTATTTTCAAAAAGTCCTCCTTTACTATTTCTCAATTAGTCAAATAGGAGTCTACAGTATGGTTGGTCGGTTAATGAGAATACTTTGTATCGCATCTATTTTCCAAAGGTCTCCTTTTGTTGTTTCTAGATTAGCCGGGTAGGAGTTCCACAGTAAAGTAAGTCGGTTGGTCAGTCAGGTGGTCGGTCAATAGTTCTGACATCTGTCGTCTCGTATATCATCGACCGATCGCCCAATATACTTGATAATGAAATTAATTTTTAATGCGTCTACTTTCCAAAGGTCTCCGTTAGCTATTTCTAGATCAATCGAGTAGGAGTTCCATAGTACGGTCGATCTATTGGTTGGTGAGGTGGTCGGTTAAAAGTTCCAGCCTCTACCGACCCGCATATCATCGACCGATCACCTTGTAATGTAATAATGAGATTAACTTTTAACGCGTCTATTTTCCAAAGGTCTTCATCTACAATTTCTAGATCAGTTGGGTAGCAATTCTACTGTAGAGTTGGTTGGTTAGTAGGTCTAGTGCTCGGTTAATAGTTCAAATGTCTACTGTCCCACATATCATCGACTGATCACCCTATATACTTGATAATGAGATTATATTTTATCGTGTCTATTTTTCAAAGGTCTCCCTTTGCTATTTATAGATCAGTCGGGTAGAAGTTCTAAAGTTTTCCAAAGGTCTTCCTTTGCTATTTCTATATCAATTGGGTAGGAGTTCCACAATAAAGTTGGTCGGTTGGTCGGTCTGGTGGACGATTAATAGTTCTAATGTCTACCGACCCACATATTATCGACCGATCACCTTGTAAAGTTGATAATGAGATTACTTTTATCACGTACATTTTCCAAAGGTCTCCCTTTGCTATTTATAAATCAGTCGGGTAGGAGTTCTACAGAAGGGTATGTTGGTTGGTCGGTCTTATGGTTGGTTAACAGTTCCAATACTTACCGACCCACATATCTTCGACCGATCACCCTGTAAACATGATAATGAGATTAATTTTTAACGCGTCTATTTTCCAAAGGTCTCCCTCAACTATTTCTAGATCAGTTGGGTAGCAATTCTATAGCAGGGTTGGTCGTTTGGTCGGTCTAGTGATTGGTTAATAGTTCTAATTTCTACTGACCTACATATCATCGATCGATAGCCTTGTAAACTTGATAATGAGATTACATTTTATTGCATCTATTTTTTAAAGGTCTCCCTTTGGTATTTCGAGATCAGTCGGATAGGAGTTCCATAGTAGGGTTGGTCGGTATGGTTGTCAGTTAATAGTTCTCATATCTACCAACCCACATGCCATCGACCGATCACCTTGTAGACTTGATAATGAGATTACTTTTAATCACTTCTATTTTCCAAAGGTTCTTCTTTGCTATTTCTTTATCAGTCAAGTAGGAGTTTTACTATAGGGTTAGTCGGTTGGTCGATCTGGTGGTCGGTTAATAGTTTTAATATCTACCGACCCATATATTATCAATCGATCGCCCTGTAAACTTGATAATGAGATTACTTTTTATCGCGCCTGTTTTTCAAAGGTCACCCATCATAATTTCTAAATCTGTCGGGTAGAAGTTCTATAGTAAGGTTGGTTAGTCTGGTGTTTGGTTAATAGTTCCAATATCTACCGATCCACATATCATCGACTAATATTCTTATAAATAGGATAATGAGATTACTTTTTATCATGTCCATTTTCCATCGAGAACACCGTATGGAACCATATCCTCTAAGTCCTTCTCGTTGAACAGCAAGCAATGATGATCGGTGTAGGAATCCAACGAAAATGTGGAGAAAGCTTCCAGAATCCATGGACAAATTTTGTATGTGAGTAAATTTGTCTTTAATAATTATTATTTTAATTATAAAAATAAAAATCAACAGTGGCGGATTAATTAGAAACCCTAGTCGCCAAGCTCACTTGGGAAAGGGGAAATAGTTACGTAAAAGAAAATGGGTGAATACGAAATACAAAAGGTTTTGGATGTTATCCATAGTGGTTCACCATCATTAATACATGCTAGTTTCTTTCTTATACACTACTTCATTATTATTATTATTTCATATATTTGTGATTGTTACTGCAGCAGTAAGTTGAGACAGTTGATGCATATTGGGGCCTTCATTACTTATCTTTTTAGTAATATTTTTGTAAAGGATTCATGTTTTTACTCATGATAGATCCTTGTTATGACACATGGAGCAGGAAAAACTCTAATCAAATCAGGTTTAAAATACCACAAACTTATAGTTGTATTCAATGTTGGTTAGAAAAATAATGAACATATCATTTTTGTCATATTCTTTGTCATATCATTTTTATGGGGTCATCTCTAAAGCCTTATGATCTTTGTACGTGTATTGATCCTCATTTGTAAGACAATTAGATGTTATACTTAGGCCTGGTCCTTTTTTTCCCTTCATAATTTTTTGTTTACCATGTGATGCAGGTCAAACCTGAAATGGTTAGCTGGTCACCACGTATTATTGTGTTTCATAACTTCTTAAGTCTTGAGGTATCCTCACCATATATCATTGTTATTACTAGATTGCTCAACATGTATAATTCCTGTATGATCAATGCTTTGACTTTTTCTTTAAAAGGTACTTGACTATCTTAGAGCCATTGCCGATCCTTGTCTACGGTTGCGGATACAAGAACTGAAAAGGTAAGCAAGGTTCAATTGTTCTTTTTATGTGTTTTCGTGCAACTTTTGTGATCATAATCCATCTGATTAGTGGTTTTTTAGTTGATAGTTACCATTTTCTCTATCTTTGCACATGCTGGTTGTACTGGGGAACCACCACCATAACTAATTTACCAATGAGTATTTAATTATCATCTGCGACAACATTATTTTACTACAATTTTTTTAGCTAGTTAGGATCTCATGTATGTATGTTCTTAATGTTATCAGATAAGCAACTATGAGAAAGAAATAGAGAAAATGAAGCACATGACAAGACAGATGTATGTAGCATCATTGAGAAGTTAAAGGAAAGGTAAATGAGTATGAAATATTGCAATCATCATGAGCTGATTATAAAATGTCAATTATGATTTTTTCAATTTCCAGAAAGAGTTGTGGATTCTCTTGTGGTGCAGGTGCCTCCATTTATAGAGTTACTAGGTATGTATGTAACTACATTCTTGTTTTTAGTCCAAGAAACTAACAATCATTTAATGTTTTTGAACTACTAGCAGCAGTTTGCCTTTTCACACTGGTTAGTTTTTCATTTTAATGAAATTACAATTTAATGAAGAGTTCTTTTATTTATTTATTTAAGGATTTTTGAGGGGTAAAAAAATAGATAAATTCTGAGTTATGGCATGCTTGTCTGGGTCCGCTAGTCACATTGCCTTAGATGGAAAGCCTTGTTTACTATTTTCCACAAGGCCATAGTGAACATGTTTGTTTCTTTTATTTTCAAACTTGTCCTCTTACATATAAATTCATCATCTCACTGTAGTAATTAAGAGTGACAGATTACTATTGTTTGAATTTCTGCATTTTAAGAAAAGATCTGAACTAGTTTAACTTTGTCCTCTTACATATAAATTCATCATCTCACTGTAGTAATTCATAATCTGGACATGATGATCTTCCTCATGCAATATGTTGTTGAATTTTTCCTCTACAAATTACAATGGAAAAAGAAAAACTAATATTGAATGCTAATTTGTGAAGGCATTTTCTAGTGGAAATTCCACTACAGAAGATTTATTTGTGAAGTGAGAATTTCTAGAAATTAGAGTGTGTACAAATACCAAGTGAATTTGTGAAGTGAGAATTTTCAGAAATTAGTTGTGAGTTTTTCTTAAATTTAAATTGCCCTTTTCGTTTGCCACTCACTGCTTGCCTTATGTTGGGCTTTACTTGTTGCGGAATTGCTTTTTTGACTGGAATTGCCTTGCACATTGATACTCTTATCCCAACCGAACAATCATTGGTCACAAGTTTAACTTAGAGGTTGGTTTGTCTTCTTTTCACATAGATGACTGGAATCTTACTGCATTCAACACTTAATATTGATAACTAGATAATATCCTATGCTAATCAAGTTAGAAGGATTACATGCTTATGAATTGGTGTTACACACTGTTGTAACATTATTTGCACATACTGAAGTTTTAGATTCTTAAAAATTATAAGTATAATTTTTGTTAAAAATCTTCCTCACTACAAGTATAAAAATTATATTACCGAAAGATAAATAATAAAAGATGAGTGACAGTTGGATGAATCAAAGGGTAATTAGTGTTTTTCTCAAAAGCTTATTATATGGAGTATTTTCTGTGCATGCTATTTTTCTTGCTTTCTTTAACCGTCTATTTGTTTGTTGCAGACCAAGCAGTCTCGGAGAGTATCCCCTGTCTCATAGTGGCTCTATGCCTGCCAAATGAACCTAAACTGGTAAAATTATAGGTACTTTGTATCTTTGATTTCTAAATTAACATAATGATGCACTTATTACTAGAACTTGGTTAGGAAACTTACAAATTAGTAATCCAATTAATGGCCACTAATATCAGACATAACAAATTGCTAATAAACGAGAAATATAGTAGGCTGGAATTAGTTTTTCAGACTCATTCTATGTGGCCTTTTAAATGGAGTGGAACTTCTAGCATAAGGCATTGGACTTATTATATAAATAATATAGCACGTTGGTCTATCTTGACAAAATGTGAAAAGAGCATAAGTTTATTTTCATTCAGAATGTGATGAGATGGCCATCTTCTTTTGTTATTTATTCGTCATCTTCTTATGTTAGTTTACTTTAGTATCAATGTATTTTTGGTCACCTGCTATAAGTGTAGTATTTTGTTAATATTTTTAGAATGTTCTTGTTTGTGCTGAGATGGTCATCTTCTCAGGTGTTCCAGCAGTATGCATTCCAAGTCGAACATTACAGTGGGGATGTCGAAGTAAAACTAATGATGGAGAGAAAGGATGACAAATGATTGAACTGATATTTCTTTGTAATATTAATCCGAGATAGAAACTCATCATATGATGCGCTCCTAAACTTGTATGAAATTATGTAGAGTTTTTTTAATTGTAATGTTATGTTAAATGAAAAAAATTATATTAAATGAATAATTTTATTGAAGATTTATTTACTTATTATTATTATTTTTTTTTGCATTTTACTAACGGATTTTTCCATCACTAATTTTACTGACGGAAAAATCCGTCGGTAAAAATGCCACTATATTATCACTTCCGACGACTTGAAATTGAATTATTACCGATGAAATTTTTTCTTTCCCGATAGAAAATTTCGTCGGTAATTACTAACGGATTTAAAATTCTGTCGCTAAATAGTTATCGACGCATGTTTTCGAGATAGATCCATTACCTTCGGTAATCCGTCGGTAATTAACTTACCGACCAAAATTTTCATATTTTACCGATAGATTTTTTCATTGGTAATTTGGCAGTTTCTTGTAGTGTAGGTCGATGATATGTTCGTCGTAGAAATTAAAACTATTAACTGACCACCAGGTCGACCAAAAGATCAACCATAATATAGAACTCCTACCCGACTAATCGAGAAATAACTAAGGGGGACCTTTGGAAAATAGATGTGATAAAAAGTAATCTCACTATCAAATTTACAAGGGGATCGATCGATAATATGTGGATCAGTAGATCTTGAAACTATTAACCGACAACCAGACCGACCAACCGACCAAGCCTACTGTAGAACTCCTACCCGACTGATCTAGAAATAGCAAAGGGATACCTTTGAAAAATAGAAGAGATAAAATGTAATATCATTATCAAGTTTATAGTGCGATCAGTCGATGATATGTGGGTCGGTAGATATTGGAATTATTAACCGACCACCAGGCCGACCAATCGACTAACTCTAATGTAGAACTCCTACTCGACTAATCGAGAATTAGCAAAGGGGGACCTTTGGAAAATAGACGTGATAAAAAGTAATATCACTATCAAGTTTACAAGGCGATCAGTCGATGATACCTAGGTCGGTAGAAATTGGAACTATTAATCGAGCACTAGACTGACCAATCGACCAACCCTACTGTGGAACTTCTACCCGACTAATCTGTAAATAGCAAAGAGGGACCTTTGGAAAAAACTATATAACTCTTACCCGACTGATTTAGAAATAGCAAAGGGAGACCTTGAAAAATAATCATGATAAAATGTAATCTCATTATCAAGTTTACAGGGCGATCGGTCGATGATATCTAGGTTGGTAGAAATTGGAACTATTAACCGACCACCAAACAACAAAATGATCAAACAAACTGTAGAATTACTTCCCGACTAATCTAGAAATAGCTGAGGGAGACCTTTGAAAAATAAACGCGTTAAAAATAAATCTTATTATTACATTTACAGGGTGATCGGTTGATAACATGTGGGTCATTAGAGGTTGGAACTATTAACCGAACACCTAACTGATAAATCGATCGACCGTACTATGGAACTCCTACCCGACTGATCTAGAAATAGTTAAGGGAGACTTTTGGAAAATAGACGCATTAAAAAATAATCTCATCATCAAGTATATAATGCGATTGATCGATGATATATGGATCGGTAAATGTTGGAACTATTAACTGACCAACCGACTGACCTTACTGTGGAACCCTTACCCGATTAATCTGGAAACAACAAAGGGGGACCTTTGGAAAATAGACGCGATAAAAAATAATCTCATTAACTGACCAACACTATGGTAGAACTCTTATTTGACTGATCTTAAAATAGTAAAGGAGGGTATTTGGCAAAAATAGACGCGATAAAAAGAAATCTACAGGGAGATTTGTCAATGATATGTTCGTCGGTAGAAATTAGAGCTATTAACTGACCACCAGGTCGACCAAAGAATCAACCATACTGTAGAACTCCTACCCTACTAATTGAGAAATAGCTAAGGGGGACCTTTTGAAAAATAGACGTGATAAAAAGTAATCTCACTATAAAGTTTACAAGGCGATCAGTCGATAATATGTGGATCGGTAGACATTGGAACTATTAATCGACAATCAGACCGACCAACAAACCAAGTCTACGGTGGAACTCTTTTCTAACTGATCTTGAAATAGCAAAGGGAGACCTTTGGAAAAACTATAAAACTCCTACCCGACTGATCTAGAAATAGCAAAGGGAGACCTTTGAAAAATAGACAAAATAAAATGTAATCTCATTATCAAATTTATAAGGTGATCGGTCGATGATATGTGGGTCGGTAGATAATAGAACTATTAACCAACCACCAGACCGACCAACCAATCAACTCTACCGTAGAACTCCTACCCGACTAATCGAGAATTAACAAAGGGGGACCTTTGAAAAATAGACGTGATAAAAAAAAATATCACTATCAAGTTTACAAGGTGATCGGTTGATGTTATGTGAGTCGGTAGACATTGGAACTATTAACTGAGCACCAGGCCGACCAACCATCCAACCCTACTGTGAAACTCCTACCCCACTGATCTATAAATAGCAAAGATAGACCTTTGGAAATATTGTATAACTCCTACCTGACTGATTTAGAAATAGCAAAGGGAGACCTTTGAAAAATATTCACAAAAAAATGTAATCTCATTTTCAAGTTTACAGGGCGATCGGTCGATGATATAGGGTTGGTAGAAATTAGAATAATTAACCGACCACCAGACTGACCAAACGACTAACCCTACTGTAGAATTGCTACCCGACTGATCTAGAAATAGCTGAGGGAGATCTTTAGAATATAAATGTGTTAAAAATTAATCTCATTATCATGTTTGCAGGGCGATCGGTTGATGACATGTGGGTCGTTAGAGGTTGGAACTATTAACTGACCACCTAATTGACAAACCGACTGACCGTACTATGGAACTCCTACCCTACTGATCTAGATTTAGTAAAGGGAGGCCTTTCAAAAATTGATGCATTAAAAAATAATCTCATCATCAAGTATATAAGGCGATTGATCGATGATATGTGGGTCGATAAATGTTGGAACTATAAACTGACCACCTGACCGACCCTCCAACTGACCTTACTATAGAACTCCTACCCGACTGATCTAGAAAAACAAAGGGGGACCTTTGGAAAAAATATGCGATAATAAGTAATCTCTTTAACTAACCAACACTACTGTAGAACTTTTATTCGACTTATCTAGAAATAGCAAAGGAGGATATTTGAAAAATAGATACGATAAAAAGAAATCTTATTTTCAAGTTTACAGGGCGATCTGTCGATGATATGTGGGTCGGTAGGCATTGGAACTGTTAACCGACTACTAGACCGACTAACTAGAACTCCTACCCGAATGATTTAGAAATAGCAAAGGGGGACCTATGAAAAATATACGTGATAAAAAGTAATCTCATTATCAATTTTACAAGGTGATCGGTCAATGATATGTGGGTCGGTAGATATTAAAACTATTAACCGACCAACAGATCGATCAATCCTACTGTAGAACTCCTACCCAATAGATCTAGAAATAGAAATGGGTGAGTGACCTTTGAAAAATAGACGCAATAAAAAGTAATCTCATTATAAAGTTTATAAAGTGATCGGTCGATGATAAGTTCGTCGGTAGAAATTGGAACTATTAACTGACCACCAGGTCAACCAAAGGATCAACCATACTGTAGAACTCCTATCCGACTAATCGAAAAATAACTAAGAGGGACCTTCGGAAAATAGACATTATAAAAAGTAATCTTACTATCAAGTTTACAAGGCGATCGGTCGATAATATATGGATCGGTAGATATTGGAACTATTAACCGATAATCGAACTGACCAACCAACCAAGCCTACTGTGGAACTCCTACCCGACTGATCTAGAAATAACAAAGGCAGACCTTTGAAAAATAGACGCAATAAAAATTAATCTCATTATCAAGTTTACAGGGCGATCGGTTGATGATATGTTCATCGGTAGACATTAGAACTATTAACCAACCATCAGATCTACCAAACGATCAACCCTATTATAGAACTCATTCCTGACTAATCAAGAAATGGTAAGGGGACATTTGGAAAATAGACGTGATAAAAAGTAATATCACTATCAAATTTACTAGGCGATCGATCGATGATATGTGGGTCATTGGAAATTGAAACTATTAACCGATTACCAGACCGACCAACTTGACCAACCATGCTGTGGAACTCTTATCCGACTGAGCTAGAAATAGTAAAGGGAGATCTTTGGAAAATAGAAGCGATAAAATGTTATCTCATTCTCAGTTTATAGGGCGACCTATCGATGATATGCGGGTCGATAGACACTGGAACTATTAACCGACCAACAGATCGACCAACCCTACTGTGGAACTCCTACACGACAGATCTATAAATAGCAAAGAGGGACCTTTGTAAAAACTATATAACTCCTACCCAACTGATTTAGAAATAGCAAAGGGAGAAATTTAAAAATAGACGCGATAAAATATAATCTCATTATAAAGGGTGATCGGTCGATGATATGTGGTTCCGTAGAAATTATTGTTGGATTGTATACTAAAAGTCTAGCTTTTTGTATGAACAATGTTATAACAATTAATTTAAAATGAGAATCATATGATCAAATGATTGCATCTTATAATTTATTCATATGTTCGATGCAATAGTCCACTTACTTTATACTGTAGATAATATGTTGTGCGACAACACGCGGAAGATCATATTATCGGTTTCCTTATAAAATATAAACAGATGCTCACAACCGAGATAGACGGGGACTCTCTATCGGGATGGTTGTAGTGTGGTTTGGTATTAGCTTGTCTTGGCTATAGAATCACATTAGTGCACTTGTGTGTATTGAGCAGGACCGCTTGAGATCGTTCGACTTATACTGACTTATAGGAGAACTTGATCTCAGTTATTATGGAAGTTCGCGCTCTTAATCCCTATACAATAACCTCGACACGTAGGGCAATATGTATTTCTTTGATTCATCAATGGGTGAGATTTACATGTAATTAAATCAACAAACTCGATGAGTTGGGAAATAGTGCTGTCTCTATAGTGTGCTGTTGATTGTAGAAGGAATATGTGTCCCCTTGAGGAGCTCATAAGGATTATCATGTAAACCCTGCAGGTGGAATTTATTCTGACATGATAATGAGGTTGAGTGGTACTACTCTTGGATGAGATATTAATTAATTGAGTTGTCAGTAACTTAAATTAATTAATGGACATTGTATATCTTAAACATGGGGAGACTAACGGGCTCATAATAAGAAGGAGCCCAAAACGTAATTTTGGGATTGGTACGGTAGTACAATAATAATATTTTAGTGGAATATATTATTATTATTGACTTAAGTATAAGCTTTGGGCTAAGCTTGGATACTTAAGCCCAATGGAGGCCCAACCCAATTTCTCCTCCTGGTCCCTGTTGTAGCCCATGTATATAAGTCACCTCATCTTATCTAGAACCCTAATCTAATCTAATCTAACAGATTATTCACGTGTGATGAGGGTTGAGAGCAGATTGAGGAGGTCTCGTAGATCGTCGCCCACACGACGTCGAGATCGGACTTGGGACATACAGCAGAAGATCAGAAGGTAGTTTGCTACTGCTATCCGCGACCTTGCGAAATTTGTATAAATTTGTATAGTGCTCATAATTTAATGATCAATATACTGACGGAAAGCCATCGAAGAGAGAATCGTCTGAACGTAAAGATCAGTCAATTCCGACATTAGACGAGGAAGTTATGGCCATTCTCGTGGGACTGCGCATGCTGCCTGCGAGAATCAATCTTCATCAACATACCTTGGTGAACGGTAATCGTTTCTATGATTTATTGCTTCCGCTGTGATAGAAATGTATGAATCCCTAACGGGTCACATTAACCAAATGATCAAGCGCCAACAATTGGTATCAGAGCTTCGGTTTCGTGGTGAAGCGTGACACGTTAGGCTAGGGTTTATGTGATTAATTTTTCGAAATTAGGATCGCATGTTTAGAGTTTTGGTTTTACTGCGCAAACCATAAATATCCCTATGTGAAATATACCCTATATTATATCTGTTCGTTGATGGTTGTGTGTGAGAGGATTCGACAAAAACTGTTCGTCAATTTCACATGGAAGGAAGAAATTGAGAGAAAATCCAGCGCAGTCATATTGCAGAGGCAATAACCAGAGTTTTAACCGTCGGATCAGGCTGATATTTGGTGAGTACGTTCAGATTTTGTGGATGTACATTCTGAATGGTGAAGATCGTATATGTAGATTTGTGTTGTCAGGAATACACCGAAAACAGAAGCAGTTTTTTGGGCGATTCTGTTCTGCGCAGTCGAGGGAAAAGAGCTATTTCTCACAATCTAACCGTTGGATCGACCTGTAATTTGGACAGTATGTTCAAAACTCACAGGCGTAGATTCCGGACGGTGGAGATTGGATTCTCAGGTTCCTACGGTTGCGAACCCTGAACGACAGTTGGTGTAGTTTGATGTTGCGCGTTGGCTGAACTTGATTCCGTGAAAGTAGGCCCTTGGACGAGCGACAGGTTCGAGCGGATTTGCATCAGGTTCGATTGGTCTACATCAGGTTCGATCGATGATGTACCAGGTTCGAGCGGATTTGTATCAGGTTCGATTGATCTGTATCAGGTTCGATTGATGCTACACCAGGTTCGAGCGGATTTGCATCAGGTTCGGTTGGTCTACATCAGGTTCGATCGATGCTGTACCAGGTTCGAGTGGATTTGTATCAGGTTCGATTGGTCTGCATCAGGTTCGATTGATGCTACACCAGGTTCGAGCGGATTTGCATTAGGTTCGGTTGGTCTGCATCAGGTTCGATCAATGATGCACCAGGTTCGAGCAGATTCACATCAGGTTCGATTGGTCTGCATCAGGTTCGATCGACTCTGCACTAGGTTCGAGCGGGTTTGCATCAAGTTCGACTGGTCTGTATCAGGTTCCGCGTGAGTCTTCACAATATGATCGGGCAGGGTGCCAGAGTGGTGCAGCAGGCTGCAGGGAGGTCGATCCCCATCGCAGTTGTCCGCATTCGTGATTGGTGGCGAACAATCGAATTCGCTGTTATATAACTGTTATAATTGATTTATTAATTGATTATTGTTATATATGTATGCATGATTCTCTATGATTTATTGCCTTAAATAGAAGCATGCTAGATTACGTATTATATTTGATATATTATATGCATGTATGTTGGAGTGTTGATCAAGTCAACTTATTTTTGGCAATTTATTTCCTTATATATAACTGCTATAATTGTTTTATTGGTCAATTATTGTTATATATTTGGAAGTATGAGCATGCTAGGTTGCATATTTTATTCTAAAATATTATATGCATGTAAAAACCCTCGGTCTTAAATAACTAAGTGGGAGAGGGGATTGGTAAAAATTCCCGCTGCCTCCATTATTGGTTTGTAAGTGATGTGAGTAAACTTGCGTGTTGGCAATAGGCCTTCCTCCCTAACGGATGAGTTTATTCACGGATCACTGGTACAGACTTCATTACATAATTATTGTTTGTAATGTGGCACATGAACTTGCGTGTTGGCAATAGGCCTTCCTCCCTATCGGATGAGTTTATGTGGGGCTCACTGGTACAAACTTATAATTGATGATTGTAGGAAGCTATCCGAGCGCGTGTGTACTTCTCCAACTGTAAGGCATACAAGCTCGCGCAGTGGACTTGGGATCAAATAATGGTGTACACTTAGGTGTAAATAATTAGTATCCTCCCCAACGGAGTCACTGCTATTATTTGCATGGCTAAAGAGGAACCGACTATTAATTATTTTGTCATAAAGTTAGGTTGACAAATGAAATTAATGGGTAAAACCTTCTCTTGTAAATGTTCGGGTTTGTAAACGTCCACACTAACGTGGCTTGCAGACTCATGGTGCTTGAGATGTCGGTGAATTTTATTTTTATATTGTTTTGAGGGAATCAATATAAAATGATAAAATTCGAAGTTTTGATCGGTAAATTAATTTATGATTCTCTAATTTTCAAATGGTTTTATCTCACATATTATTAACTAAAAGAAATTATATTTACTTGTCCAAATTAGATGATTAGAAAAGAATCTTGGTTTTGAATTTTACTGCTTAAGAAAATACATGTGTGTTCTCACAAGGGACGTCTCATGATGCCTATTAAAGTCTCTAGTGAAGAGATGAGAGGTTCATAGAAATATGATGGTCTCATGTAACTCTTCGGATACTTGAGTAAGTTAAAAGGCAGAAGATCATGATTTAATTTGATGAATGAATTGGGAAAGCATGGAGTATAAATTGAAGGGAAACCTAGATCAATTTAATTCTTCGTGAATTGCCTAGATATTTTAGAGTAAGTTCCACCTGAATTACAATAGGATGTATATGGTGGAAAACTTCTGGCAAAACATGTGGCAAAGGAAAGCCAATTTCATCATAATGTGAACAAGTTTTATATCTTATTCACTAGTTGTTTAAAACATGATTAGTGATGGCATTTACTGACACGAAGTGTGTAGATACTGGAATCACTAAATGTTTATTACTAAGCGAGGATAAGATTGTTATGACATGGGTAAAACTACAAGAGTAGTGGCTATTGCAGTGGGAGTTGTCTATTTATCTAATGATATGAGTAGACGTTTGATTATGAGAAATTGTTTTACGTACATTTTCATAGAAAGAATTTGATTTCGGTTTCTATGCATTAATAGATGGATACTCCATTTCATTTAAATGACATGGTCATTATAATGAAGGATAGAGTTGTAATATGTTATTGTACGTTGGTGAACAATTTGTATACTCTTAAATCATGTATATTCCACAGATGCAACAAATAGTAATTAATAATGAATCTTCTAATCTTAGTAAGAGAAAGATACCTTCGGATATGAACTAAACATATATTTGGCATCTAAGACTAGATCATTTTACTTGAGTAGGGTTCAAAAGTTGATAGCCGATAGACCCTTAGGTTTATCTGAAGTGAAAACTATCTGACTTTCGAGTCTTGCTTGGGAGTAAAAATGACTAATTGCTTTTTCAAGGCAAAGGGGTGCAGAACCAAAGATATATATGTTGGAATTAGTTCATTATGATTTATGTGGTCCTAAGATTGTCCGGATGAGAGGTGGATATGAATATTCGTCAATCGATGAATTATTCTTGAAATGGATATATTTATTTGATGCACTGCATGTCTAAGTTCCTTGATTAATTCAAGAATTGCAAGGCTGGTACAGTGAAGCGTCATGGAAAATATATCTAGTCATTACGATTTAATCGTGATGGTGAGTACCTCTTAGGATAATTAGGAGCTATTAATCAGAAGTTGAGATTAAATCTCAAATTGTTTACACCGGGCATACCCCAGCTGAATGGTGTGGCGGATAGAAGGTGAAGCACTCTTATGGAAATGATTAGATGGATGATGAATTATTTGGAATTACTTAATTCATTTTATGGATAAGCCCTTGAAACAGTAATTCATTTGAATGTTTGTCTGTTTGTGGGATATGCTATAAAAATGAAGGTGATTTATTTAGTCTAAAAGATCGAAGGGTGATTGTTAACACAAACACTAGATTTTTGGAAAGAGACTATGTATTAAATCATAAACCCATGTATAAATTGTTCTAAAGGAAGTGAGAAGGAAAAACACAAAGTATAAGTACCAATTGTACAAGAGGATATACCACAAGGTAAACTGCAACGCGTGTCATGTCTGATACACAATTGCATGTAGTGCCTTGTCGTAGTGGGAGGGTTCTTCGACAACTTGTAAGATACATGTTTTGGGAAAGTCGTGAGACTTGGTCCCTCGCAAACATGAAATGGACCCACGGATACGACGAAACACTACAAGTTAGAAATGCCAAATCCTAGCAAAGTGCAATGAATATTAAAATAGAATCGATGGATTTTAAATTAGGTCTGGATGCTTGTTGAACCGCTAAATGGCGTAAAAGCCATTGGAAGCGGGCATGCAAGAATAAAAGAGGATCATAGAATAAGGTGAAAACCTTGAAAGCAAGCTTGTTGTGAAAAGGTATACTCAGAAAGAAAGGGTTCGATTATGAGAAAACCTGTTCGCCAAGAGCTATACCTAAGTTGATCCGGACTCTTTTATTTGTTGCTACTCATATGAAATATGAGGAATAGCAAATAGATGTCGAGACAGCTTTCCTGATTGGAAGTCTTAAGGGAAACATCTATGTGAAGCAACCAGAGTGATTCATTGCAAAAAGCTAAGAGCATTGTGATAATAAGCTTAAAAGTGTTCATTCATGGAGTAAAGCAAGCTTCAAGATCATGAAACATCCGTTTTGATGAGGTAATCCAGTGACATGGATCTAATCAATGATCGGATGGGTCTTGTGTATTGAAAAGAGTGATGGAAATGTGGTGGTATTTCTTGTACTATACGTAGATAGTATCTTGCTCATTGGAGACAATGAAAGAGTATTGTCGGGCGTATGGGTATGGTTGATAAAGCGGCATGAGATGAAGGACTTAAGAAGAGCAAAAATATCCTTTTGATCACGGTAATACGGATCACAAGAAAGGATATTATGCTTATCTCAAGTTTCATATAATGATACGATCCTTACTCGTTTAGCATGTGAATTTATCTAAGTGAATGTATCTTGTGACACAAAAGTAGATAAAGAAGATGAAAGTGGTTCCTTATACTTCGGCAAATGAGGAAGCTTAATCTAAGGAATGCTATGCACGAGATTGGATATCTATTTTGCCGATGGCATGAACAGTGGGTATCAAGGTAACCCAAAATAAGAATGTTGAACTGTGGTAAGACATATTCTTATGTACCTGAAAAGGACTAGAAACTATATGTGGGCTTACCGAACAGATTCACTGATTCTTATGGGTTACATAGATTCAAATTTTTCAAATCAGATAGGGACGGCAGTAAATCCACCTCAAAGGTTATGCGTTTAATTTTAGGAAGTAGAGTCATAATGTGGAGGAGTGTTATATAGAAATATATTTCAGACTCCGGATTCCATCATGGAAAGATGATAAATTGGAGCCATGAGGCAGCCAAAGTATCTGTATGACTCTAGAAACTTCATGATGGACTTTGGTGTATTTCTAAGTTTGCCCAAAATTATCACAATTTAAATTAATGATATTGGTGCAGTTGCAAACTTAAAGGAATCACGAGTCCATAAGGAAATTAAACACATGGAGCGCGAGTACCACCTGTTACGAGAAATCGTATGATGAGGGGAAGGTTGTTATCACCTAGATTGCATCGGATGATAACCTAGTAAATCCATTTACAAGGACCTTAAGGCGAGAACTTTTGATGGTCGTGTAGTGGGAGTGGAAATCAGATGTATGGCAGAAGACATGACAGCATAGTCTTTTAGAATAAGTGGGAGATTGTTGGATTGTATACTAAAAGTCTAGCTTTTTGTATGAACAATGTTATAACAATTAATTTGAAATAAGAATCATATGATCAAATGATTGCATCTTATAATTTATTCATATGTTCGATGCAATAGTCCACTTACTTTATACTGTAGATAATATGTTGTGCGACAACACACGGAAGATCATATTATCGGTTTCCTTATAAAGTATAAACAGATGCTCACAACCGAGATAGACGGGGACTCTCTATCGGGATGGTTGTAGTGTGGTTTGGTATTAGCTTGTCTTGGCTATAGAATCACATTAGTGCACTTGTGTGTATTGAGCAGGACCGCTTGAGATCGTTCGACTTATACTGACTTATAGGAGAACTTGATCTCAGTTATTATGGAAGTTCGTGCTCTTAATCCCTATACAATAACCTCGACACGTAGGGCAGTATGTATTTCTTTGATTCATCAATGGGTGAGATTTACATGTAATTAAATCAACAAACTCGATGAGTTGGGAAATAGTGATGTCTCTATGGTGTGCTGTTGATTGTAGAAGGAATCTGTGTCCGTCATAGGTTGATGATGTCCCCTTGAGGAGCTCATAAGGATTATCATGTAAACCCTGCAGATGAAATTTATTCCGACATGATAATGAGGTTGAGTGGTACTACTCTTGGATGAGATATTAATTAATTGAGTTGTCAGTAACTTAAATTAATTAATGGACATTGTATATCTTAAACATGGGGAGACTAACGGGCTCATAATAAGAAGGAGCCCAAAACTTAATTTTGGGATTGGTACGGTAGTACAATAATAATATTTTAGTGGAATATATTATTATTATTGGACTTAAGTATAAGCTTTGGGCTAAGCTTGGATACTTAAGCCCAATGGAGGCCCAACCCAATTTCTCCTCCTGGTCCCTGCTGTAGCCCATGTATATAAGTCACCTCAGCTTATCTGGAACCCTAATCTAATCTAATCTAACTGATTATTCACGTGTGATGAGGGTTGAGAGCAGATTGAGGAGGTCTCGTAGATCGTCGCCCACACGACGTCGAGATCGGACTTGAGACATACAGCAGAAGATCAGAAGGTAGTTTGCTGCTACTGTCCGTGACCTTGTAAAATTTGTATAAATTCGTATAGGTCTCAGAATTTAATGATCAATATACTGACAGAAAGCCGTCAAAGAGAGGATCGTCTGAACGCAAAGATCACTCAATTCCGACATTAGACAAGGAAGTTATGGCCATTCTTGTGGGACTGCGCATACTGCCTGCGAGAATCAATCTTCATCAACATACCTTGGTGAACGGTAATCGTTTCTATGATTTATTGCTTCCGCTGTGATAGAAACGTATGAATCCCTAACGGGTCACGTTAACCAAATGATCGAGCGCCAACAATTATAACTATTAATTAACCTACCACCAAACCGACCAAATGACTAACCCTACTGTAGAATTACTACCCGACTGATCTAGAAATAGATGAGGGAGATTTGAAAAATAGATGCGTTAAAAATTAATCTCATTATCAAGTTTACAGGGTGATCGGTCAATGATATGTGGTTTGTTAGAGGTTGGAACTATTAACTGTCCACCTAACTGACGAACCAACTGACCGTATTTTGGAACTCCTACCCGACTAATCTAGAAATAGTAAAGGAAAACCTTCAAAAAATAGACACGTTAGAAAATAATCTCATTACCAAGTATATCGGACGATCGATCGATGATATGTGGGTTGGTAAATATTGAAACTATAAACCTATCACCTAACTGATCAATCGACTGACCTTACTATGGAACTCCTACCCGAATAATCTAGAAACAGCAAAGGAGGAACTTTGGAAATTAGACGCGATAAAAAGTAATCTCGTTAACCGAACAATACTATTGTAGATGCGATAAAAAGTAATCTCATTATCAAGTATACAGGGCGATCGATCGAAGATATGTGGGTCTGTAGGCATTGGAACTGTTAACCGACCACCAGACCGACCAACCGACCAACCCTATTGTGGAATTCCTATCCGACTGATTTAGAAATAGTAAAGGGGGACCTTTGGAAAACTGTAGAACTCCTACCTGACTGATCTATAAATAGCAAAGGGAGACCTTTGAAAAATAGACGTGATAAAATGTAATCTCATTATCAAGTATATACAGCGATCGGTCGATAATATGTGGGACGATAGATATTGGAACTATTAACCGAGCACAAGACCGACCAACCGACCAACTCTACAGTAGAATTGCTACCCAACTGATCTAGAAATAGTAGAGAGACCTTTGGAAAATAGACGCGTTAAAAGTTAATCTCATTATTAAGTTACAAGATGATCGGTCGATGATATATGGGTCGATAAAGATTGGAACTATTAACTGACCACCTCACCAACCAACTGACCTAACGTACTATGGAACTCCTATACGACTGATCTAGAAATAGCAAACGGAGAACTTTGGAAAATAGACGTGTTAAAAATTAATCTCATTATCAAGTATATTGGGCGATTGGTCGATGTTATGCGGGACGACATACGTCAGAACTATTGACTGACCACCTGACTGACCAACTAACTTACCTTACTGTGGAATTCCTACCCGACTAATCTAGAAATTAGATACGATAAAATGTAATCTCGTTAACCGACAACCATACTGTAGAACTCCTATTCGACTGATTTAGAAATAGTAAAGGAGGACCTTTGAAAAAAAAATGCAATAAAAAATAATCTCATTATCGAGTTTACAAGGTAATCGGTCGATGAAATATGGGTCGGTAGATATTAGAATTATTAACCGACAACCAAACCGACAAACCCTACTATAGAATTGCTACCCGACTGATCCAAAAATAGAAAAGGGAGACCTTTGGAAAATAGACGCATTAAAAATAAATCTCATTATCATGTTTACAGGGTGATCGGTTGATGATATACGAATTAGTTGAGGTTAGAACTATTTACCGACCACCTAACTGACCAACCGACTGATCGTACTATGAAACTCCTACCGACTGATCTAGAAATAGCAAATGGATTCCTTTGAAAAGTAGATGGTTAAAAATTAATCTTATTATTAAGTATATAGGGTGAACGGTCTATGATATGTGGGTCAATAGACGTTGGAACTATTAACCAACCACCTTACCGACCAACCGACTAACCTTACTATGGAACACCTACCCGACTAATATAGACACAGCAAAGTGGGATGTTTAGAAAATAGATGCGATAAAAAGTAATATCATGAACCGACTAACCACACTATAGAACTCTCATTCGACTGATCTAGAAATAGCAAAGGATGACCTTTGGAAAATAAACGCGATAAAAAGTAATATCATTATCAAGTTTACAGGGCGATCAGTCGATGATATGTGGGTTTGTAGACATTGAAACTGTTAACTGACCAGTAGACCGACCAACCGTCCAACCCTATTGTGGAACTCCTACCTGACTGATTTAGAAATAGTAAAGGGTGACCTTTGGAATACTGTAGAATCCTACCAGAATGATCTATAAATAGTAAAGGGAGACCTTTGAAAAATAGACGTGATAAAATGTAATCTCATTATCAAGTATATATGGCGATCGGTCGATGATATGTGGGATGGTAGACATTGGAACTATTAATCGAGCACTAAACTGACCAACCGACCAACTCTATAGTAGAATTGCTACCCAACTGATCTAGAAATAGTAGAAGGAGACCTTTGGAAAATAGATGCGTTAAAAGTTAATCTTATTATTACGTTACAAGATGATCGGTCGATGATATACAGGTCAATTGAGGTTGGAACTATTAACCGACCACCTCACCAACCAACTGACCAATCGTACTATGGAACTCCTATTCAACTGATCTAGAAATAGCAAATGGAGAACATTGGAAAATACACGCGTTAAAAATTAATCTCATTAACAAGTATATTGGGCGATCGACCGATGATATGCGGGACGACGTACGTCAGAACTATTGACCAACCACCAGACTGACCAACTGACTTACCTTATTGTGGAATTCCTACCCGACAAATCTAGAAATTAGATGCGATAAAAAGTAATCTCGTTAACCGACAACCATATTGTAGAACTCCTATTCGACTGATTTAGAAATAGTAAAGAAGGACCTTTGAAAAATAGACGCAATAAAAAGTAATCTCATTATAGAGTTTACAGGGCAATCGGTCGATGAAATATGGATCGGTAGATATTAGAACTATTAACCGACCACCAAACTGACAAACCCTATTATAGAATTGCTACCCGACTGATCCAAAAATAGTAGAGGAAGACCTTTGAAAAATAGACACGTTAAAAATAAATCTCATTATCACGTTTACAGGGCGATCGGTTGATGATATGCAAGTCGGTAGAGGTTAGAACTATTAACCGACCACCTAACTGACCAACTGACCGACCGTACTGTGAAACTCCTACCCGACTGATCTAGAAATAACAAATGGATACCTTTGGAAAGTAGACTTGTTAAAAATTAATATCATTATTAAGTATATAGGGCGATCGGTCAATGATATGTGGGTCGGCAGATGTTGAAACTATTAACCGACCAACCGACTAACCTTACTATGGAACACGTACCCAACTGATCTAGAAACAGCAAAGTGGGATGTTTGAAAAATAGATGCGATAAAAAGTAATCTCGTGAACCGACCAACCACATTGTAGAACTCCTATTCGACTGATCTAGAAATAGCAAAGAAGGACCTTTGGAAAATAAACGTGATAAAAAGAAATATCATTATCAAGTTTACAGGGCGATCAGTCGATGATATATGGTTTGTAGACATTGGAACTGTTAACCGACCACCAGACCTATCAACCGACCAACCCTAATGTAGAACTCCTACCCTAATGTAGAAATAGCAAATGGGAACCTTTGGAAAATAAGCATGATAAAAAGTAATCTCAAATCATGTTTACAAGACGATCAATCGATGATATGTGGGTCGATAGATATTAACCGACCACTGAACCTACCAACCCTATCATAGAACTCCTACCCGACAGATCTAGAAATAGCAATGGGTGACCTTTGGAAAACAGACACAATAAAAAGTAATCTCGTTATTACGTTTACAGGGCGATCGATCGATGATATATGGGTCGATAGATATTGAAACTATTAACCGACCACCAGATAGTCCAACCGACCAACCCTATAGTAGAACTCCTACTTGACTGATCGAGAAATAGCAAAGGAGAACCTTCGAAAAATAGATGTGATTAAATGTAATCTCATTATCAAGTCTACAAGACGATCAGCCGATAATATGTTGGTCGGTAGACATTAGAACTATTAATTGATAACTATACTGACCAACCGACCAACCCTACTATGAAACTCCTACTCGACTGATCTGAAAATTGCATAAGGGGACCTTTGGAAAAACTGTAAAAGGGAGATCTTTAAAAAATAGATGCGATAAAATGTAATCTCATTATCAAGTTTATAGGGCGATCGATCGATGATATGTAGGTCAGTATAAATTGAAATTATTAATCGACCAAACGACAACCCTGTTGTAGAATTGCTACCCAACTGATCTAGAAATGATTGCAGAAGACCTTTGGAAAATATACGCGTTAAAAATTAATCTCATTATCGCGTTTAAAGGGTGATCGGTCCATTATATGTGGGTCAGTAGAGGTTGATACTATTAACCAACCACCTAACTGACCAAGCGACCAACCGAACTGTGGAACTCTTACATGATTGATCCAGAAATTATAAAGGGAGACTTTTGAAAATAGACGCGTTAAAAAATAATATCATTATCAAGTATATAGGGCGATCGTTTGATGATATGTGGGTCGGTAGACGTTGGAACTATTAACCTACCAACACTACTGTAGAACTCTTATTCGACTGATCTAGAAATAACAAAGGAGGACATTTGGAAAATAGACGGGAAAAAAAATAATCTTATTATCAAGTTTTCAGGGCTATCGGTCGATGATATATAAGTTGATAGATATTAGAACACTTAACCGACCAACAGACCGACCAACCCTACTCTAGAACTCCTACTCGACTAATCTAGAAATAACAAAAGGGGACCTTCAAAAAACAGACATGATAAAAAGTAATCTCATTATCAAGTTTATAGGGAGATCGGTCGATGATATGTTGGTCGGTAGACATTGGAACTATTAATCGACCACTAGATCGACCAACCGAACAACACTACTGTAGAACTCCTACTCGACTGATCGAGAAATAGTAAAGGGAACCTTTGGAAAACAGACGTGATAAAAAGTAATCTCACTATCAAGTTTACAAGGCAATCGATCGAAGATCTATGGGTCGGTAGACATTGGAACTATTAAACGACCACGAGACCGACCAACCCTATTATGGAACTCCTACCCGACTGATCTAGAAATAGCAAAGGGGGACCTTTGGAAAAACTATAAAACTCTTACTTGACTGATCTAGAAATAGCAAAGGGAGACCATTGAAAAATAAAACGATAAAATGTAATCTCATTATCAAGTATATAGGGCGATCGGTCGATGATATATGGGACGATAGACATTGGAACTACTAATCGACCAATCGACCAATTCTACTATAGAATTGCCACCCAACTGATCTAGAAATAGCAAATGGAGACCTTTGAAAAATAGACGCGGTAAAAACTAATCTTATTATCAAGTATTTTGGGCGATCGGTCTATGATATGCGGGACGACAGACGTAAGAACTATTAACTGACCACCTAACCGACCTACCAACTTACCTTACTATGGAACTCCTACCCGACTAACTACATACAGCAAAGGGGGACCTTTGGAAATAGATGCGATAAAAAGTAATCTCGTTAATCGACCAACCATACTGTAGAACTCCTATTCGACCTATCTAGAAATAGTAAAGGAGGACCTTTGAAAAATAGACGCGATAAAAAGTAATCTCATTATCAAGTTTACAGGGCGATCGATCAAAGAAATGTGGGTCAGTAGACATTGGAACTATTAACCAACCACCTGATCGACCAACCAATCAACCCTACCGTAGATATCTACCCGATTGATCTAGAAATAGCAAAGGGGGACCTTTGAAAAATTGATGCGATAAAAAGCAATCTCATTATCAACTTTGTTAGGGCGATTGGTTAATGATATGTGGGTCGGTAGATATTGAAACTATTAACCAACCACCAAACCGACCAACCGACCAACCCTACTGTAGAACTCCTAACCGACTGATCTAGAAATAGCAGAGGGGGACATTTAGAAAATAGACGCAATAAAAAGTAATCTCATTATCAAGTTTACAGGGTAATCGGTCGATAATATATGGGTCGGTAGATATTGAAACTATTTGCCGACCATTAGATCGACCAACCGAACATCTCTACTGTAGAACTCCTACTCGATTGATCGAGAAATAGCAAAGGGGGACCTTTGAAAAATAGACATGATAAAAAGTGATTTCATTATCAAGTTTACAAGGCTATCGATCGATGATATGTGAGTCGGAAGATATTAGAACTATTAACTGACTATCAGACCGACCAACTCTACTGTGGAACTCCTACCCGACTAATCTAGAAATAGTAATAGGGGACCTTTGGATAAACTGTAGAACTCCTATTGGACTAATCTAGAAATAGAAAATGGAGACCTTTGAAAAATAGACGCGATAAAATATAATCTCATTATCAAGTTTACAGGATGATCGATCGATGATATGTGGGTCGGTAGATATTAAACTATTAAACGACCACCTGACCGACAAACCAAAAAACCCTACTGTGAAATTGTTACCTGACTGATCTAGATATAGCAGATGGAGACCTTTAAAAAATAGACGCATTAAAAATAAATCCCATTATCACGTTTATAGGACGATCGATCGATGATATGCGGGTTAGTATAGGTTGGAACTAATAACCGACCACCTGACTGACCAACCGACCGATCGTATTGTGGAATTCTTACCCGACTGATCTAGAAATAGTAAATGTAGACCTTTGGAAAATAGATGCGTTAAAAATTAATCTCATTATCAAGTATATGAGGCAATCAGTCGATAATATGTGCGTCGATAGTCGTTGGTACTATTAAACGACCACCTAACTTACCAGCCGACTGATTTGGAAAAAGTAAAGGGGGACCTTTTAAAAATAGACGCGATAAAAAGTAATCTTTTTAACCAACCAACCCCACTTTAGAACTCTTATTCGACTGATCTAGAAATAGGAAAGGTAGACCTTTGGAAAATAGATGCGATAAAAAGTAATCTCATTGTCAAGTTTACAGAATGATCGATCGATGATATATGGGTTCGTAGACATTGGAACTGTTAATCGACCACCAGACCGACCAACCCTACTATAAAACTCCTATCCGACTGATCTAGAAATAGTAAAGGGAACCTTTGAAAAATAGACATGATAAAAAGTAATCTCATTATCATGTTTACTGTGCAATCGATCGATGAAATATTGGTCGGTAGATGTTGGAACTATTAACCGACCACCTGACCTATCAACCGACCGACCCTACTGTGGAACTCCTACCCGACTTATCTAGAAATAGCAAAGGGGGACCTTTGGAAATTAAGCGCGTTAAAAATTATTCTTATTATCAAGTTTACAGGGCGATCGGTCGATGATATGTGGGTTGGTAGAAATTAGAACTGTTAATCGACCACTAGACCGACCAACCCTACTATAAAACTCCTACCCGATTGATTAAGAAATAGCAATGGGGACCTTTGAAAAATATATGTGATAAAAAGTAATCTCATCATCATGTTTACTGTGCAATCGGTCGATGATATATTGGTCGGTAGACGTTGGAACTATTAACCGACCACCTGACCTATCAACCGACCGATCCTACTGTGGAACTCCTACCTGACTTATCTAGAAATAGCAAAGGGGGACTTTTGAAAATTAAATGCGTTAAAAATTAATCTCATTATCAAGTTTACAGGGCGATCGATCGATGATATGTGGGTCGGTAGACGTTGGAACTATTAACCGACCACCTAACTGACCAACCGACCGACATATTGTCACTACAAGATAACTGACATTACATAACACCCCAAAAATATTATATAACAATAAAAAAATATTACTATAGATCATAAATAATTTTTTTAATGTCGCTGTTGCCCCTGTTATCTAAAGTCTAATATTATAATTTTTTTCCTTATGATAACACCTCTTATCAAATTTAACATTTTATTATAACACTTTGATAAATGTTACATTTACAGTTAATGTAATATTTTTTTTATCTAAAGGTAACATTATTTTGTTAACATTTTTGAATGTAAATGTAATATTACAAACATTATTTTGTTAACACTTTTAAATATAACGTAACATTAATTACATTATTTTTCTTACACTTTTAAATATAATGTAACATTAACTATTTTATTTTGGTAACACTTTTAAATATAATGTGACATTGACTATATTGTTTTGCTAACACTTTTTGAATATAATTTAACATTAATTACATAATAATTTTATCACTTTTATCATAACATGTAACACTTTTGCAAGATAATTATGTAACACATATGTTAATACTTGAGATATTTATGCAATATTTTATAATAATAAAAATATTTATTATTATTTTATTAAATTATTATTTAATAATTATGTTGATTATTTAATAATTTAATAACAATAATTTAATTATATTATTATTATTATTTATAATAACTTAATTCACTAAATTTATTATCTGGAACTATGGGTCACTTCACATGTGTTCTAGTAGACGTTGATGTCCAGCAGGAGCTTCTAGACCATATCAACTTGGAGATCGATGGTAAGCTCTTATGTGTCTCACTTGGTTATGAAAATGTGCCGGAATTCTGTACATCTTGCTTTAATTTAGGGCACTCTGTTAAGAATTGCTTGAAGAATCAGAAAAGAAAAAGAAAGGAGAACTTGGTTTTGGTGAGCAAATGGATAATCGTTTGAAAGTCCCTTTGAAGCGGCCTGGTCTTACCGTTCCAAGTCGTATTATTCAGCCTGCACCGGAAGAGATTCAGCTGCCTTTTGATGCAGTTGATGTTGGACAGCCTCGTGATGTTGTTGCTGCTAGTAGCGTGCGCATCCTTGCGGATCAGTTTGATCAAACTCATTATGGGCATAGGCCTCCGGTTCCTGCTACTACCGCTACTCATATCTCTAATAGATTCAATGCTCTTTCTTTTGAGGGAACTGTGGAGAAATCGGTTCTATATCCTGATCATTGTATATATGAGGTTGTTGTTCCTTGCCGACGTGAGATCGGGTAAGTGATGATCTGGCCACCGGGTCTGCTAAGCCCAAACAATCTGCTCAAAAGGTAGATTTAACTGCTTCGTCTGACTTCATCAGCGCAGCTATTAATGCTATTGCGAGAGTGAAAGCCGAGGAGGATTCTCGGACTTCAATTATTTCTAAACCGGACTCTAATAGTGGTACCTTGGATACGGATTTGAAAAATCTGTCTAATGATCTTGTTGATCATGTGAATGATGAATTTTCCACCCTGCTGAGTAGTGCGACAATTCCAAAGTGTGGAAAATTGAGGAAAATGGAACTTCATTTGTTCAAACAGATTGTAAATGGGTAACTCGCTCCTAAGATTTGGGAGATCATTAGTTTAAGCTTGTTTCATTTAGTGCCATCTTTGGCTTACCTGGGTCGACAGTTTGACCCCTTTTATAGCTTTTTGCTATCTTCATTACATCTTTTTATTTTTCTTATTCTTTGCTATTTTCTTTTCTCTTTTAATAATAATTCAATTAAAAAGTATCACTACTAAAATATAAAAAATTACTAAAGTCTAAATAATTGTAAAACAAAGTAAATATGCAGTATTATTTAAATTCATGTACTTTGATGAGGACGTATTTATATATCCCTAAACCTAATATTAAAGTTGAAAAAAATGTAAAGAAAAAATAAAAGAAAGCCTAATAAGTAATCTTCATCTTGAACTTTCATTTCATAATTAATATCACCGTTGTCAAAGTCATCCTCCTGATTTGTCTTCATTGTCTTTGTCTTCATTTCTCTGAAAATAAGAATAACACTCACATAAGGTATGAGAGAATCATCTCAAATATTTTCGCTTAAATTATCTCCAGTTAAAACAAAAACTATTCAAATTCATAAGTATTACATGCCATGTTACAAATATAATTCATAAAAGACAATTGAAGCTCCAAATTTGTATAAGAATAGCACAATTCAGTTTCTAATTATGTGTTTAATTTCCTAGACAAGCACAAGTACTACGATTTTTTCGCATCACATAATTAGATATGAACAATGACATAATACCATCTGTTAGCATGAGCTCTAGTTCTTAACAAAGCAAAAATTATGTAACTTGAACACATAAATACCAAATGGCCTATGCAGCAACAGTTGAGGTTAAACAAAGTAACACCTAAATTTTGTAACTAAAAAACTTAGGATTAATGCAGTAACAGTCATTAAACGATAATAAATGCAGCAACAAGTCATTCAATATCATTATGATGTCATATCTGCAGGTACATACTTTACAAATAAGCAAGCATGAAACTTTAACACTTACAATTTCAACTCAACATGCATAAATTAAGTAATGAACAAAAATTGCAGCCACAAGTAAACTCCCCAAATAAAAAAAATTATAAGTAAATTGCAGCAGCATATATAAAAAAAATTGGAGGTCGTAAACTATAAAAATAGAAATTTTAAAATTTGCAATTTGATATATCCATAATCGATTACCTAGCATGGCTCCATATCATCAATATTTTCAAAAGATTCTCCATTGTGTTGATAGTTTTATGGATCCTCGAGGGAACGGATGAAGTGCGCAAGCATATCAAGTGGAAGAACTTGTTGAAAGAGGTTCAAAACCATGTTGATAGTGTGTTTTATTATTTCAATGTTAATTTGTTACAGAAACTTATTAAGAATAATCATACAATCCTTAATACGTGCTTCCCTTACCCTCTTAGTACACCTGCATGTAAGTGTGCCATGTCTTTGAATTAGAAGTTCCTTCAATAAATTTTGATAACAAATCAGATAAATTCTACATCAATGTATACAAAAATAAATATTTTACTCACATTTTATAGCTAAGGAATAACTTTCAATCACTAAAACTCTAGCAGCATAACAACTTAGATAGATTAATGGCTTTGTGAATTATTTGATTAAGTAGAAATTTGTTCTTGAGTTGTACTCTGAGGTTCATAAATTATTTGATAGATGGTTTAAACTGAAAATCACATTTATCCACTAGATAGAGCGCATGAATAGTGTCTTACAGCACAAATGATTTTCTAGATTTCCTAATAAGGTATTGACAATTTAGCGACAATTCAAAATAGTTCACTTATCATATAATTCATGTATGTAGACTAGAAGGCACACGAAAATAAAAAAACTATACAAACTTGTAAGTAAATCCAGGAGTTTTTACACCAAATCAACTAAATTTAGCTTCCAAGAATAGAATTCAAGCGATAAGAATAAGATTCAAATTACTAGAGACCACCGTGTGCTTGAAGATCCAACCTCACAACTTAAGAGTATAAAATAAGAATTATAACAGAAATTATAAGCATGACTTGTTACATCTATATATTATTATCAGTTGCATGCGATTTTAGATAGACATATTTTTAACATTATACATTGAATTTTTTTCACAATGTAAGATGTTTTATACATCCCTGAAAAATAGCAAAGGCAGTCAATAATAGCTATAAAAGCCTTATAATGACATATTTATTACTGATATCTGTTGTAAATTTCTGTTATTTTCACACAAATATAGCGAAGACACTCAAACACAGATATAAAAGCCTTATAATGACAGATTTATTACTGATTCTGTTGTAAATTTCTGTTATTTTCTGTGACATACCACAGTAGTGTGATACATGAAAAATAGGAAAGACACTCAAACAAAGTTATTACTTATTCATTCAAATTATATCAGCAATACTATTTAGAAGATAAATCTAACATATTTCTATTCATCACACAAATGTGAGTCGCACCTCAACTATATAACACAAACTACACATGAATATGGTTAGTAAGTCCAACGGAACAATGTGTGGTTACCTCTTCTGCAAACAATTCACTTGTAATATAAGATAATGTTAGAAGCTGTAATTAAGGAGGTCAAGCTCCTACCCTGCAACAAGACCTGATATAATATAATATAGCAAGACGGACATTCTTGGATAAAAATATTTAGGAACCATTATTCAAAAAATATTCAAAAGTGCTTCCCTATTAGATTTGAGGAAAAATCCCGACTAAACGTGGAAAGAATCCTATTGCAAAGTGAAGGAAAAAAATAAGAAACTAATTGTGAGAGAGAAGAGATACCTAAACTTAACTTTGAAGCACAAAATTTAAGTTTGCTTACATGGTGAAGAAGCAAATGCTAATAAGATATTTGAACTGTAATCTGATCTTCACTTTCTCATTTATGTAATGTTTTGGTGATTATATGGTATTTTGGCTCTGACAGTCTCAAAAATTATGCTGCACACAATTTACTATTAGAAAATAGACCAATGTAGCATACGATTTTCCTCTACACTCAATACGATTGAAAATATGCACTAATTTCTTAGGGAATATACTTTCTTATGTTCTTCGGTCATGTAAATTAAAGAATCAAGTGAAAGCCAAGTTAAAGGAAATAATGAAATATCTAATTGTCAGATATTCCTGAGATTGATGGTCTTAACAAATTCACTATTTATTATATTAAAATAAAAAAGAGAATAAAAGTTACATAATTAAAATAGAAAAAGATGCATGAAAAAAGCCAAACAGACAGCTGAAGAGGGTGCCAAATAGATGGCCCTTAACAATATTAAAATTGCAAAGATGCATGAAATAAGCCAAAACAGACAGCTGAATAGGGTACCAAACAAACGGCCCTTAACAAAGGACCACAGAGTAAGTAAATCATTTTTTCTTCTTCTTATTGCCGTGCTTCGGCGGTGGATCATCAGGAACAATTTCCCATTCCCCACGAATAGTGGGTTGCATGGCTATATGAAAACTTGCGCTCTTCTCATTACTAGATGCCTAGATGAGCAGGGTAAGCCATCTGGAGTCTTGCCCTCACTCACCGTTTGTCGAATGTCCTCATCATTATCCTCGTAGAGCACTACAAAACTGTTATTCGAATAAAGTACTACATTCTCAGCTGGGTTGATCTGAGAGCTCTCAAGATCAACATCAATAGAAGTCACTTCGTGTTCCACATATGAGTCGAGTCCCTCTTGTTCGAACTGCTTAAATTCCTCTTCCTTCACATGTTCATTGTCATCCACATGGAAGTTACTTGCATCATTACCAACCTTGTACGCTGTAACAATATTTTTTCCAGCAATATCAGATTCCACAGTCTTCTTTTTAGAAGGAGTCCAACGTGTTCTAGAATTTTCTTTGGAGGGTGGCTGATCTACCTTCTTGTTTTTTACGACATTCTTCAACTCCATGACCCAAAGTGTAGCATGTTGTACAATATTGAGGCAATTTTTCATAACCAATATATGTTTCAAATGAATATTCCCCTGCCTGAATAGTCACATGCTGAGGGAGCTTCTCCTGCACATCAACCTCGATCTGTACTCTGGAAAAATGCCCCATAGAATCATCTAAAGCCCTTCGATCAACTTGAATGGGCTTGCCAACCCCACTTGCAATAGCTCAAATGATCTGATTACTCCAAAACTTATAGGGAAGCTCATAAATACGTATCCAAACTTGCGTAACAGATGATTTAATTCGATATGGGTTAAAAAAAGGTATCCATCGCCGGAGCCGAATGACACCCGGCTATAAATTGAAATAGTCAGTAGGCTTAAAGGTAATTCCTATGATACAAAAGCAGCACATGGAATTCAGATCCCATAGCACCCTAGTTGAAAATGAGCTATTTTCACAAGGTTGTCAAATGCTCATACTATGAAAAGTTTGACCAAAAAGGAGAATAAGAAACAGATGACTTTGATGAACTAATAAAAGAATAAAATAAAATAAAAAAGGTAATTGAACAGTAATTGGGTGGGTTCGATGTTTTATTGATCGTTCTGGGCAAACTCCGACCAGAGCCTTCAAACGCAGTATACCCTGGGCCTGAGGATTGGATTAACGGTCAGCACAATAATCTGGCATTAAAAAAACATGGTATTTAATAACCTAATATCTTAATCGATCGAACTCATCAATTCATGAAGCATCCTCCCTATAATCAACTAGGTATAGGTGGTGTTCAGCCACATGAGCTATAATTTGGATTTCCACTAATCTAGGGCTTCTTCACATGAAATGAAAGGGAATTCAAACCTCAAATCTAAAAAAAATAACCCGTTCAAAATTTTTTTCGGAACTATCACCCGTGCCTTCATTTTTCTTACCACGCCGATGAAGGACCATGGAGGATGTGACGAGTTATAGCCGCTTCAAAATCATTTACTACTTGTTATCTTATTATTTTTTATTTCTTAATTTATTTTTACTCGTTTGTTATGGTATTATTTTATCTATTAAACTTAATTAAGCTCTTGGCATATTGTACGCGAATGTGAGATATTTTACTTTCTAACATTTAATTTTGAGGTGATGAGTAGCATATCTTTGTGAATTTGATAATAAGAAATTTTTTATTATCAATTTTCTTTTTCTGATGACATTTTTTTATTTAATTGTTGACGGACCTAAAGTGATTAGATCAGATCACATAAATTCATAATACTCTTATGTATTTGTCCATGGACACAAACTCAATTTTTATTTTTATATTTACAAATATGATTATTTACCAATTTTTATTTTTATTGTCAAAAATATGATTATAAATGAAAGGGAATTATTACCTTTTACTAATTAAAGCATCTCACTAAAAGAGTTACATTTTCCTTTTGAGAATAAGATCCACATAAAATAATTATTATATTTTTATGGGGTCTATATACAATATTGGTAGAATTATGTATTGTACATTAAAATATTATATTTTTACCAACTCACTACAGATTAAAATATTACATTCTTTAATCTTTAATTGATGTAGTTATTTAAATGTAACGATGTAGTATATTTTAATTAACAAATTGTATTTTACTTCATCACATGTCTAACCAACATATAAGAGCAATTCCAATTTGATATAACTTTTAGAATACGAATTTTTCTATTTATCCTCAAACAATTTTTATTCTTACTTCAAAATTTACATAGGGATAAATATTTATAGTGACTTCACATCCATGTGTATATTTTTGAAAAAAAGGTTGCATCATTTTTCTACAAATTTAAATTCTTAAATTTTAATGTTAAAGTATTTAAAAGTTCAGAGTTTAACCAAACACTTGTGTGCAATTATTTCACTAAATGATTTTCATGAAAGGGATAAAAAGTTATAAATTTTTAATGCAAATGTAATAACTTAATTGGCGAAGTATGATAATAGTTTAGTGAACTGTTTCATGAATAATTTATAGTATAAATAAAAGTGATAATATTAAAAAAACGTAATTAAATTTTTAATAAAAAGTAATAACTAATTACGAAAGTATAAAATGGTCTTACCATGAGACAATCTCACACATGACTGCCAAAAAATTTTTAATATTAAATATTTAACTATGTAAATTAATCAATAAAAATATATTAATAAATTAAATATCGATTTTAATAAATTACTATATGCTTTAACTATCTTAGAATAATTTTTTTAATGTAAAAATCATACTTAAATAGTGAATAAATTAATAAATTTGGATTGTGCATCTTACAATCCATCTCACTTGCACAACATCTCATGATTATATATATTTAGGGGGTAATTTTAACAATAGTAAAATAATAAAAATAATATCTTTTATTAAATATTTAATATATATATATATATTAAATATTTAATAAAAGATATCATTTTTATTATTTTACTATTGCTAAAATTACCCCCTAAATATATATAATCATGAGATGTTGTGATTATATATATTTAGGAGGTAATTTTAACAATAGTAAAATAATAAAAATAATATCTTTTATTAAATATATATATATATATATAAACTAAAGGAGGATTTTCCATTTATTAGGTGGCATCATGGAAATAATTTTGGCATGATGTGTCATTTTTATATATTTTTTTTATTTTTTGATGATAAACTTGCTTAGAAGAGAAGATAATATAGTTACTTTATTTTAAACAACCAATCAAAATATTTTATTTTTCTTTATTTTATTTAAAAATTTTACTTAAAACTTTAAGTGTTTTTAACTTTTTATTTTTAAATCGGATTTATATAAAATTATATCAAATTAATTGTCTTTTCATGATCTTTAATTTGAAATCATATTACCAATAATATATGATTGGAGAAAAAGATTCTTAAGTTTCATAAAAATTTCTATATTTTAAAATATTCTTTAATAAAATATATTAATAAATAAAATATTTTTAGAAGTAATAAGAAATTATTTAATATATTTCATCTATTTATCCTTAGAATTTTTAAATTTAATAAATTTAGGGATACTAACTATTAGGTACAAAATGGATTCTATATTTACTAATAGATACAAGGCTAAATTTTAATTACCATTAGATACAAAATTACATAATGAAATGCCCATATTGCCCTCTTAATTAATTAATGATGTGTAGAAGCTTAATAAATAGTATAAAATTTATTTCTCTTTCGTCAATCCCTTAATTTGTGGGATTTGCACAATATCAAATCTATATTTATGTAACGAACTAGAATCACATGACTATACAAGATACAATCTGATTAGATGACATTGATGCACAATTCGTTACATTTTTTCACAACTTTTGAATAAGGTTTCACAACCTGATTAGATATTATATGAATTACAACTTTTGAATAAGGCTTCACAACCTGATTAGATGTTATTATATGAATTACATTTTTTAGATTTGCACAACATAGTTGTCAAAAGTAAAATTATCAAAAATAAATTATTCGATGTTATTTGTTATAAATCATGTTATTTTTCATTACAATGAAAAATGTTGCACAATCGATTATATTGTTGAACAATCATTTAATATGTTTGCACAATCTATTATATTATTGCACGAGTAGTGCATAATTGTGCACTATCATTAATATCCTTCCACGTTCTCATCATCATAATTCTATCCCCGCTATAACTAAAGAAACGCCCTCCTGTAGCCTCCATGAGGCAGAGAAGGAACAACTCCCTTAATAATTTATTACTGCTTTTGCCACGAGTTTGCAATGTTTGTTTTTGACAACAGCCTCTCTTGATCCTAAGCAATCTTGTGCGAGATCCACACATCTCCTTTCATCTTATACATGGCCAGACACAACATTCGTCGAGCCATTGCAGAGGGATTTCTCTCGCTCAACAATCCTAGTTATGCAAAAAAAGTTAATTTCTGCGATTTCTAAAGAATTGGGAATCTGCTGAAGACGATGGGAAGCTAGGGAAGCTTTTCATCGATCTTTTGAAATCTGCAAACATTTCTCTTTCACGCACAATATGGACTAGATATTTGGAAAATCTTTGAAATAGGAAAAATCAATTTGAGATAATAAAGAAAATTAGATAATATTTTATTGTGATTTGAATATTAGATTAGGGTTATAATAGACATATTATTATATTATTTTGTATCTATTAGTAATAATACATGTTGATTGTTTTTAATAGTAATATTCTTAACTAACTTGTACTGTACAGTAATTATTCCATAAATTTAGTTAATTATAAAATCCTAAATAAGGAATTTCATGAAAAAATAAATTTTAGTTTAATATTAATTAATTTTCATAATTTATTTTATATTTATTTTATTATATTAAATATTTTATCCTTAATTATACAAAAATTTATAATTGTTATATACATTTATTAATTTTATTATTAAACGATAATAGTTTGGGATGGTAATGAGATGGGCATTTTCAAGTACTCGTTCTATCCAAATTTTAATAGGGTGGGTATGTATAGTTGTAAACGGATTTAGAACGGATACAGATAGTTGTGAAAATCTCATTAGGGTTTGGAATGGGTACTGATAATACCTCAATACCCGTGGGTACACCATTTATATATACTTCCTCTATCCCCTTTATACGTATCAATTTTGTCATTTAGGTCCGTTCCATTACAAAGAATTAATTTTTATTTTTAGATTGATGTGACCTCTCATGGCCCCACACTCAACACTTATACAACTACCCACTACACTTTAAATATTATTTCTCTCACCTCAAAATACATTAAATTATTATACTCCTTAATCCACGTATAAAAAGCAAACGATTATATTTCAAGGAGACAGAGGGAGTATATATAGACACACACACACAAAGTTTATGGTGTAAGACCGTCTCAGGTGAGGACTTATGTCATAAGTATAAAAGAAATAATTTCTATAATGGAAAGTGATATTCAATTAATGAAAAGTGATAATATTATTTTATGAACAATTTATAATATAAATAAAAATTAATCGATAAAATTTTATAATAAAAGTGATAACAATTCATAGTGAAAGTGTTATCACCATCCCTTATGGACCATTAAATTTCTCAACTGAATACATCTTTCGGATACTCTAATCAAATACACTATATTGTTCGGGTATTACAACCGAACACAATATGAAATCGAATACATCTTTCGAGTACTACAATTGAACACAATATAAAATCTTAATTATTAGAATATTTATATCTTATTAATTTTGAATACTCTCTTCGGCTGCTCCAAATAGTCCCATTTTTCCATTTTGGGCGTCTGTCCTCAAGGGTCTCATTTCCTTTTTTACATATATGGAACCCACACACACACACTAATACAACTAATAAATGGAACCCATACCTCCACTAATGCAATTACCCACTACACAATAAATAATAATACTCCTTAATCCACGTGCCAAAAAGCAAATGGCACCCATTGTGGCGGATGGAGGGAGTATTTTAATTTAATTATTTTTTCAATACGTTTAGCAAATTTAAATATACGAATAGCTGATTCCTTAAAAATTCGATTATCCCCCGTGTTACTAGGGCTTCGTACTAGTTACTATATTAGAGTTTTTTTATTACTTACGTGTTGTTTCCTAAGATAATGACGATTGTTTTAATGATTAATTTTTAACTTTTTTTTATTTTTTCTTATTTACTCCCAATTAATTTTTCTTATTGAATAATATTCTTTTTTAAATATTATTTTTTCATTTCTTTTTGAGGTGCAACATATTTAGAATAAAAAGTATACAAAAAATTTTAAACACAACAACACAATATTCAGTATTTTGAAAGAAATATCATATTTTTAAATGATAATATTAATAAGTTCGAAAAAATAACCAAGAAGCAACTAAATGTTATTGGACGAAAAGCAAAATCAGCGGTAAAGTGAAAAGGAAAAGTGCCAAACTTGAAAATTTCTGCCAAAATCAAACAAGACCTAATTGTAGCTTACATGAATAATGAGCTTCATGTGGTGTCATTTGTTGGGGGTAACAGGTACAATAGAAGTTCTTTTCCCTAAATTATATTGATATTGATTATATTGCTCATTTGCTCGTTTACACTACAAAAAAAAATGCTTATAAATACATTAAAAAGTGTTGTAATAGGTAATATATTAATACATTTTACCTATCACCACATTGATTTTTTGTGTGGTCAATTCTGCCGTGGGGATAGACAATAGCCCTATCACCACACTTTAAAGTGTGAAGAATTATGCATATTATCACACTTACTTTTATTAATACACTTTAAAGTGTGAAGATATGTGACTTATTAATACACTTTTAAATGTCCCAATAAAATAATATTACAGAAAATAAAATCAAAAGTGTTTTCTCTTAGACTCGATCCTGTATCACAGGTACTAGATCCTTATTTTAAGTCAGAAAGCCATTAAACTATAAGTAATTCTTGTAATATATTTTATTAAAATTAATATATATACATAGAATACATAATTAAGTTTTATACTGAATTTTATAATATTAATTATATATTATCAGTTTAATAGGTATAATAAAATAAAATTAAAATTACTAATTAAATTATAGTATAAATTTAATTTTGTAAGATAAAATATAATTATATAGAATAATATATAACTAATTATTCTAAATAATTAATTTAAAGTATAAGATTTTATTATTAAAATAAAAATAAATTTTACTTTCTTAATCATTAAATTAATTATTTATTATAAAAAATTAAAAAAATAATTTAATTTTTTAATAAAATAAATGGTTTCTATTTTAATATTTTTCAACGAAAAAAAATAAAATTTTAATAATATGTGATCTTTCATCGTGTGTTGTAACAAAATATATATTTACACATGTATTCTTAAGTGTCTCTAAATAGTACTTATAAGGACACTTTTTATTATGTGTTAAAAAGGTGTAGCAAAAGTGATACTAAAGAGTACATATAAGGATACTTTTTTGTGTAGTAAAAAATGTGTAGTAATAGATAAGTGTTCCTTTTGAAGTGTGGTGATAGGATAAATATCAACACACCATTTTATTAAGTGTCTTTAAAGAACACATATTAACACCCCTAAAAATATAATGTAGCAATACAATACTTATTATCACACTGATGTTAAAATGACATAAAAAAATATGTGGTTAAAGGCATTTTTTCTTGTAGTGTTATTTCTCAAATTGATGATGATAGTGGCCATAAACTGCTCGCGGCTGAGAGATGAGAAATTATTTGAGTATTTGTACACAAATATATTCAATCTCCACTGAACATCAATCGATTCCCAAGTCAAGGACGTCTCTTGGCGCTTTCATGGACATCCCTCCAAAGGTGTCTCCGACGCTTTAATGGACGTCTCTCACATGATAACAATTCTACCAAATTGTTCTTCATTCAGGTAAATCTTTTATTCCTTGTCTATATCTCCTATTCTCTTCGCTTTGAGTGTGAATTTAACAAAAATTTTGTACTAATTTGACATTTAAAAATTGGTAGAATTTCGATATTTGACTAGCAATTATCGTGGAACAAAACAATCTGAGAGTTTCCAAAATGGATGAAATTTTGTTTCATTTCATGGATGAAGAATGTCTTTAAGTAAGGATACGTTGTTTCAAGCGAGATCAAACTGGTGGATTCAGGGTTGGTTTTAGGTAATGCACTAGTCTTATTATTTTTCTCCTAATGAGTTTCTTCTGTTTAATATATATTATTTTGTCCACACATTTGAAATCTGTGATTCATTTGAGGCATATACTAATTAATTTATTAGCTTCTGATCTTTGTTATTCCCTGTTAGTTCATCTAGAGAATAGATTTGAATAAATTCTGGTTGTAATTCGTTTCTATATTTTGATATTTTGTATGTTGGCAGTCTTAGTGAATTGGATTAGCTCGAGAGTAATACAATATTTTAATTTGGATTATATTTTTACTATAACATTATTGACTATTGAGAAAGTATTTATATTTCATGCAACAGTAAATACAAGCATGCACTTTACTTTAGTTTAAAAACAAGAAGTTTTGTCAGTATGATTCTGAGATTGTGTTTATCTCTTTCTCCACTCTGCTCGCTGAAATCTAGTAGTTTCGTAAATGTTGAATTTTTTATATTTTGTAAATGTGACTGAACTAACTTCATTACTTTTAGTTTTTAACTTACCTTGAATATTTGGACTGCAAATATTTGGTCTAATATCTAGAGATAAAGAACTACCTGTTATGTTGCTGTGTTTTGGTTTCCTCTTTTTATTGCTTCTTACTGACTGTTTAACTGTCCCTTTACTTGTTTGATAATTTTTTGTCGATTCAAATCCATTTCAATTTTCATATATAATTGCAATTTAGCTAGACAATTGAAAATTTTGAAAAATCTTCATTAAGGTAAAGCTGGGCGACTTAAATATAGATGGAAGTTTGGTTTTTTGAACCTAATTCATAATTTGGTTGGACAATAACAGAAAAGGATGTTCCACTTATATTTAGAATAATAAGTTTTAAGTAGTGTTATTCACATTATCATGTTCCCTAATCCTAATTTAAATTGTTGATTTGGAACATATGGCTCAAGTGTAGTTCTATGGTGTCCGCTAAAAATTACACATTTTGAGAAAGCAACTAAACATCAGCTAAATAAAAATATGATGGAAGTGTTAGTCTGGCTGGGTCATCAAGGATAAACAGTTCCTCTATAACTTATAAAACATTTTACTTTCTCTAATTATAGTCTTGCTAATTGCCTATAATTGTGTTCCTTTGTCCTAACTTTTAGTGATACTTTCTACCATTTGTTCCTGATCAGACTTAGCATTTTAACTTTTCTTGTTGAGTCAATTATTAATATTTTTTGAAATGTGACTGACTTTGTTTCATTGTACAATGACTTTTTATTGAATATTGACGCAATTATTTCTCATGGTATATGTTATTTGAATTATTACGTGATTTGGCGGATGAGAATCCTATCATGGTCAAATGGAGAGGCTTCTAGATTCTGTAAAGGAAATGGAAGATTCAATTGATGTTAATATCAGGTTTACTTCTATTTTCCTATTTATTTTCATTACAATGCTGATGAGCTACTAATGACAATTTAATGCACCTAGAGAGAAACAACATTGGAGATACCAAGTTAAGAGTAGGACCTAATTTGTATTTCTATTACACTTTTTTTAATCGAAAAAGAAAAATACATAATAATTATAATAAACAGGACTTAAAGCCAAGTTTCAATTCTGAGAATGAAGCAAAAGATTTGATAAGATCAATCATTTATCTCTCGCCTGTAATAGCTAGTGTAGTTGATAAGGAGAAAGTGCATAGAACAATATGTAATGAAGAAATGATATGTTTATTTATCTTAGGAGACAACAAATATGCCGATATAATACATGAATTTGGCCAGATTATCATAGATGTCTTTAAAACCGGGTGTAGCTATCGTTGCCAGCACATGGAACTTATTTGGAAAAGGTCATACAGAGTTTGTGTAGCAATACAAATCTCAGGTAGAATATTAATTTATAAATTCAGAAATATAATCTCCAAGTTGATGGAGGATTTATCTAATTTTTACTCTAGTTGGATATTAAGATAACATAAACATCAACATACTTGTAGGAAAAAATAAAAATAAAAACTTTTGAAAGAGGAGTTGTTGATGTAGATATTCACAATTTATACTAATTAGTGGCTAGAGACTAGAGTGTAAATTACTCGAAAAAAAAGGTATCAAATTTTTAATAGTCACATTCTACTATAAACAGCCTGTTCTATAAATTTCTACCATTTTATTTCAGAATTTAATGTTTCAAATTATATTAAGCTATCATTTAGAAGCTGAATCATTTGGAAAATTAGATGGGGATGGGTTGTTTGTATGTTCAATGAAGTTAATTGTACTTGTCTCCAAAATGTGTATGGTTTGATTGAAATTGTTGTGGTTCTTTTATTAAGTTGAGTGTAGTTGTTCGCTGAAATGAATTGAACAGTAGGTATAAATTATGAAATCTAGTGAAGAGGGTGAGTATTTTTTGAATTGTTTAGAGAGAAAATCGAATCTTTTGTTGTGGAAAAAAGCTCCTGCTATGAAGTTATGTTTATATAATTTATTAGCTTTATGTGTTTGTGGATTATCTTTACTTTACATATTTTACAGGGATGAACCATTTTCTACTTGCTTTTTAGTTTTACTTACATTATTGGAACACATTTTCGTCTTGTCTTCAATGTATTGTTTCATTCTTCGATTAATATGATGTTATAATAACTTATATTTTGTATATTTGCCTGCTTATTTTAGTGGAAAATCAAGTATGATAACCTTTTGTCTTTTTCAGGGATTTTTTTAAAATCACTTTAGATGCATTTATAATTAATTTTAAATGCATTTTTCTTGAAAAATAAATAACTACATTGAAGTCAAGAAATCAAGGAGCCTTGCATCTCTTAGGATCATTAACATTGTTAAAAGGCATGCCTTTTAAGGATTCACTCTCAAAAAGAAAGAAGTCCTTTTATAACTATTAGTTTTTCTAATTCATCGACTGATCATATTGATCAAAACAACATTATTAATTTTTAGAATTTAAACCCAAATAATAACTACATCGAGATGGATTTTTATCATTTTTCATACGTATTTTGATCAAGAAAAAAATTTAGCCGCAATAAAGGTTGTTTAGCTGTGTCGATATATGTGGGTCAGTAGACATTGGAACTATTAACCAACAACCAGACCGACCAACCCTATGCGGAATTCTTACCCGACGGACCTAGAAATGGCAAATTGGGATATTTGTAAAAACTCGACTGATCTAGAAATAGTAAAGGGGGACTTTTGGAAAATAGACACGATAAAATATAATCTCATTATCAAGTTTATAGTGCGATTGATCGATGATATGTGGGTCGATAGATAATGGAACTATTAACCGACCACCAGTCTAACCCTACTGTAGAATTACTACCCGACTGATCCAGAAATAGCAAAAAAGGACCTTTGTAAAGTAGACGCATTAAAAATTAATCTCATTATCAAGTTTACAGGGCGATCGGTCGATGATATGTGGGACGGCAGACGTTGGAACTATTAACCAATCACCTGACCAACCAACCGACCGATCTTATTATGGAACTCCTACCCGACTGATTTAGAAATAGCAAAGGGGGACCTTTGGAAAATAGACGCGATAAAATATAATCTCATTATCAAGTTTACAGTATGATTGGTCGATGATATGTTGGTCGATAGACATTGAAACTATTAATCAACCACCAGACCGACCAACAAAGTAACCCTACTATAGAACTACAACCTGACTGATCTAGAAATAGCAAAGAGGGACCTTTGGAAAATAGACGCGTTAAAAATTAATCTCATTATCGAGTTTACAGGGTGATCGGTCGATGATATGTGGGACTGTAAATGTTGGAATTATTAACCAACCACCTAACCGACCGATCGACCCTACTGCAGAACTTCAACCTAACTGATCTGGAAATAGCAAAGGGGGATCTTTGGAAAATAGACGCGATAAAATATAATCTCGTTAACCGACCAACCCTACTATAGAACTCCTACCCAAGTGATCTAGAAATAGCAAAGGGGTCCTTAAGAAAAACTGTAGAACTTCTATAGAATTGATTTAGAAATAGCAAATAAAGACCATTGGAAAATAGACGTGATAAAATGTAATTCAATTATCAAGTTTACAGTGCAATTGGTTGATGATATGTGAGTTAATAGATATTGAAACTATTAATCGACCAACAGACCGACCAACCGACTAACCATACTATAGAACTGCTACCCGACTGATCTAGAAATAGCAAAGAGGGACCTCTACAAAATAGACGCGTTAAAAATTAATCTCATTATCAAGTTTACAAGATGATCGGTCTATGATATGTGGGTCGATAGACGTTTGAATTATTAAACGAAACCAGATCGACCAACCGACCAACCTTACCGTAGAACTCCTACCCGACTGATCTAGAAATAGCAAATGGGGACCTTTGAAAAATAGACATGCTAAAAGTTAATCTCATTATCAAGAATTCACAGGGCCATCGGTCAACATTATGTGTGTAGGTAGACGTTGGAATTATTAACCGACCAACTGACTGAACTTACTTAAGAACTCCTACCCGACTGATCAATAAAATACAAAGGGGGACCTTTGAAAAATAAACGCGATAAAAAGTAATCTCATTATCAAGTTAACCGACTACTAGACCGACCAACCGACCAATCCTACTATGGAACTCCTACCCGACTGATCTAGAAATAGTAAAGGGGAACCTTTGGAAAAATTGTAGAACTCATACCCGACTGATCTAGATATAGCAAAGGGACCTTTAAAAAATAGACGCTATAAAATGTAATCTTATTATCAAATTACATAGCGATTGGTTGATAATATGTAGGTCAGTAGATATTAGAACTATTAATCGACCACCAGACCGACCAATCGACCAGCCCTATTATAGAATTGCTACCCGACTCATATAGAAATAGTAGAAGGAGACATTTAGAAAATAGACGCGTTAAAAGTTAATCTCATTATCAAGTTTACATGGCGATCGGTCGATGATATGTGGGTCGATAGACGTTGAAACTATTGACGGACCACCTGACCGACCCTACTATGGAACTCTTACCCGACTGATCTAAAAATTAAGAAGGGGCCTTTTGAAAATAGACACGTTAAAAATTAATCTCATTATCAAGTTTACATGGCGATCAATAGATGACATGTTGGTCGGTAGTCAATGGAACTATTAACTGATAACCTGACCAACTGACCAACCAACCCTACTGTGAAATCCCTACACGACTGATCTAGAAATAGAAAAGGGGGACCTTTGGAAAATAGGCGTGATAAAACGTAATCTCGTTAACCAACAAACCTACTGTAGAACTCCTACCTGACTGATCTGAAAATAGCAAAGGGGGACCTTTGGAAAATAGACGCGATAAAATGTAATCTCATTATAAAGCTTACAGTGCAATCGGTTGATGATTTGTCGGTTGGTAGACATTGAAACTCTTAACCGACAACTAGACCGACAAACCCTACTGCAGAATTGATATCCGACTGATATAGAAATAGCAGAGGGAGACCATTGGAAAATTAACGCGTTAAAAATTTATGTTATTATCAAGTTTATAGGGCTATCGTTCGATGATATGTGGGTTGGTAGATATTTAAAGTTTTAACCAACCACCTGACCGACCAACCGACCGATCCTAGTGTGGAACTCCTACCCAACTGATCTGGAAATAGCAAAGGGGACCTATGGAGAATAGACGCGATAAAATATAATCTTGTTAACCGACCAACCCTTTTGTAAAACTCCTAACTGAGTGATCTACAAATAGCAAAGGGGGACCTTTGGAAAAACTGTAGAACTTCTACCCGACTGATTTTGAAATAACAAATACAGACCTTTGAAAAATAGACGCCATAAAATGTAATTTTATTATCAATACATTGCGATTGGTTGATGATATGTGGGTTGATAGGCATTGAAACTATTAACCGACCACCAGGCAGACCAACCAACTAACCCTACAATAGAACTGCTACCCGACTAATCTAAAAATTGCTAAGAGGGACCTCTGAAAAATAGACGCATTAAAAATTAATCTCATTATCAAGTTTACAAGGTAATCGATCGATGATATGTGGATCGTAGATATTGGAATTATTAAACGACCACCAGACCGACCAACCAATCAATCCTATCGTTAAACTCCTACCCGATTGATATAAAAATTGCAAAGGGAGACCTTTGGAAAATAGACACGTTAAAAGTTAATCTCATTGTCAAGATTTCACAGGGCCATCAGTCAACATTATGTGTGTCGGTATACGTTGAAATTATTAACAGACCACAAAACTGACCAATCGACCAACCGACCAACTCTACTTAAGAACTCCTACCCGACTGATCGATAATACGGAAAGGGGAACCTTTGAAAAATAAACGCGATAAAAAGTAATCTTATTATCAAGTTTACAGGGCGATCGATCAATGATATATTAGTCGATAGATATTGGAACTTTTAACGGATCACCAGACCGACCAACTAACCAATCCTACTGTAGAACTCTTACCCGACTGATCTAGAAATAGAAAAGAGGGACCTTTAGAAAAACTGTAAAACTCCTAAACGACTGAGCTAGATATAGCAAAGGGAGACCTTGGAAAAATAGAAGCGATAAAATATAATCTTATTATCAAATTACAGGGTGATAGATCGATGATATGTGGATCGGTAGACATTAGAACTACTAACCGACCACCAGACCCACCAACCGACCAGCCCTACTACAAAATTGCTACCCAACTTATATAGAAATAGCAGAGGGAGACATTTAGAAAATAGACACGTTAAAAGTTAATCTCATTATCAAGTTCATAGGGTGATCGGTCTATGATATGTGGGTCAGTAGACGTTGGAATTATTAACCGACCACCTGACCGACCCTACTGTGGAACTCTTATATGACTGACCTAAAAATTTAGAAGGGGGGCTTTTGGAAAATAGATGCGTTAAAAATTATTCTCATTATCAAGTTTACATGGTGATCGGTCGATGATATGTGAGTTGGTAAAAGATAGAACTATTAATCGACTACCTGACAAACTGACCGACCGACCTTACTGTGAAACCTCTACCCGACTGATCTAGAAATAGAAATGGAGGATCTTCAAAAAATTGGTGCGATAAAAAGTAATCTCGTTAACCGATAAATCCTGCTGTAGAACTCTTACCCGACTGATTTAAAAATAGCAAAGGAGGACCTTTGGAAACTAGACGCGATAAAAAGTAATCTCATTATAAAGTTTACAGTGTGATTGGTCGATGATATGTGGGTCGATAGACATTGGAACTATTAACTGACCACCAAACCGACCAACCTTACTGTAGAATTGCTACCAAACTGCTATAGAAATAGCAGAGGAAGACCTTTGGAAATTTGACGCATTAAAAATTAATCTAATTATCAAGTTTACAGGGTGATCATTCGATGATATGTGGGTCGGTAGATAAAAAAACTTTTAATCGACCACCTGACCCACCAACCGACGACCTTACTGTAGAACTCCTATCCGATTGATTCTAGAAATAGCAAAGAGAAACCTTAGGAAAATCGAAGAGTTAAAAAGTAATCTCATTATCAAGTTAAAGAGTGATCGGTCGATGATATGTGGGTTGGTAGACGTTGAAACTATTAACCGATCACCAGACCGACCAACTGACCGACCCTACTACGGAACTCCTATCTGACTGATCTAGAAATAGCAAAGGTGGACCTTTGGAAAATAGACGTGATAAAAATTAATCTCATTAACTGGCTGATATAAAAATAGCAAAGGGGGACCTTTGGAAAATGATGCGATAAAAGTAATCTCATTATCAAATTTACAGGGCGATGGATCGATGATATATGGGTCGGTAGATGTTGAAACTATTAACTGACCGCCTGACCGACCGACCCTACTATGGAACTCCTACCAGACTGATCTAAAAATAGAAAAGGGGGACCTTTGAAAAATAGACGCCTTAAAAATTAATCTTATTATAAAGTTTAAAGGGCGATCGGTCGATGATATGTGGTTCGATAGACGGTAGAACTATTAACCAACCACTTGACCAACCAACTAACCGACCCTACTGTTGAACTCCTACACGACTGATCGTCCGACCATACTGTATAACTCCTACCTGACTGATCTAAAAATAGTAAAAGGGGATCTCTGGAAAATAACCACGATAAAAAGTAATCTCATTATCAAGTTTACAGGGCAATCGGTCGATGATATATTTTCGATAGACATTGGAACAATAAACTAACCACAAGACCTAACAACTTCCAACCTACTGTGGAACTCCTTTTCGACTGAAATAGAAATAGCAAATGGGGGCCTTTTGAAAAACTTTAGAAGTCCTACCCGACTGATCTAGAAATAGCAAAGGGAGACCTTTGAAAAATAGACATGATAAAATGTGATCTCATTATCAAGTTTACATGGCGATCTATCGATGATATGTGGGTCGGTAGACATTGGAACTATTAACCGACCACCAGATCGACCAACCCTACTGTAGGATAGCTACTCGACTGATATAGAAATAGAAGTGGGAGACCTTTAGAAAATAGATACATTAAAAATTAATCACATTATCAAGTTTACAGGGCGATCGGTGGATGATATGTTGGTCGGTTGACATTTAAACTATTAACCTACACCTAACCGACCCTACTGAGGAAATCCTGCCGGACTGATCTAAAAATAGCAAAGAGGGATATTTGGAAAATAGACATGTTTAAAATTAATCCCATTATCAAATTTACAGGGCAATTGGTCGATGATATGTGTGTCGGTAGATGATGGAACTATTAACCCACCACCTGACCGACCAACAGACTGACCCTACTAAGGAACTCTTACCCGACTGATCTAGAAATAGTAAAGGGGGACCTTTTGAAAATAGACACGGTAAAAAGTAATCTTGTTAACCGACAAACCCTACTGTAGAACTCTTACACGACAAATCAAGAATTAGCAAAGAGAGACCTTTGGAAAATAGACGCGATAAAAAGTAATCTCAACTATCAAGTTTACAAGGTGATCAGTTTATGTTATGTGGGTCGGTAGACATTGTAACTATTAACCAACCACCAGACCGACTAATCGACCAACCCTACTGTAGAACTTCTACCCGACTGATCTAGAAATAGCAAGCAAGGACTTTTGGAAAAACTGTAGAACTCCTACTCGACTGATCAAGAAATAGCAAAGGGAGACTTTTGAAAGATAGACGCGAAAAAATATGATCTCATTAACATGTCTTCAAGGCGATCGGTGGATCATATGTAGATATGTAGATATTGGAACTATTAATCGACCACCAGTCTGACCAACTAACCAATCCTACTATAGAATTGCTACCCAAATGATATAGAAGTAGCAAAAGTAGACCTTTGGAAAATAGACGCGTTAAAAATTAATCTCATTATCAAGTTTACAGGGCGATTGGTCGATGATATATGGGTCGGTAGGCGTGGGAATAATTAACCTACCACCTGACCGATCCTACTTTGGAACTCTTACTGGACTGATCTAAAAATAGCAAAGAGGGACCTTTGAAAAATAGGCGCGTTAAAAATTAATCTCATTATCAAGTTTATATGGCGATCGGTCGATGATATATGGGTCGGTAGATGTTGGAACTGTTAATCGACCAACCGACCGACTTTACCGTGGAACACCTACCCGATTGATCTAAAAATGGCAAAGGGGGACCTTTCGAAAATAGACGTGATAAAAAGTAATCTCGTTAATCGACAAATCCTACTGTATAATTCCTACCCAACTGATCTAGAAATAGCAATGGGGGACCTTTTTAAAATAGATGCGATAAAAAGTAATCTCATTATCAAGTTACATGGCAATCAGTCGATGATATATGGGTCAGTAGACATTGGAATAATTCACTGACCACCAGACCTACCAACCGACCAACCCTATAGTGGAACTCCTACCTGACTGATCTAGAAATAGCAAACGGGGACCTTTGGAAAAACTGTAGAACTCCTACCTGACTGATATTGAAATAACAATGGGAGACCTTTGAAAAATTGATGCGATAAAATATGATCTCATTATCAAATTTACAGGGCGATCGGTCATTGATATGTGGGTCGATAAACATTAGAACTATTTATCGACCACCAGACGGACCAACCGACCGACCTTATTGTAGAATTGCTACCTAATTGATCTAGAAATAGCAGAGGGAGACCTTTTGAAAATAGACGCGTTAATAATTAATCTCATTCTCAAGTTTACAAGGGCGATCGGTCGATGATATTTGGGTCGGATAACATTTGAACCAGTAATTAGAAAATCGAACCGGAGGCCAAACCAGTGAAGGCAACGATTCGAGATTCAATCGGTCGACTGGTTCAACCAGATGGTTCAACCGAAAAATTAAATTTTATATTTTTTAATTATATTTTAAAACTATTATTAATATATAATATAATAAATATGTTTTTTATATAAACATGAATAACCCATAACCTAAAGCCCAAACCCCAAACCCCAAACCCAGACACTTTAATTTTATAGGCCCAATCCAATTAAGAGTATTAAAAGAAATAAAAGTAGGGTTGTCTTCCATAATCGGCAGCCTGCGGCTCTATCTATTTTTCTCTCTCTACAACGCTATCAATTTCTCGTTTTCTCTATCACTTAGCAAAGTTCTATTACACCCTTTCTCCCTTACCAGAGCCATAGATATTTGTATGGCACAATGGTCTAAACTTTTATAGGTATCCGATGGCTTGAGATTCAATCGCTTGACGTATCCGAGCAATATTTTCATTTTTTTTATTGTTTCTCTTACTCTCAAATTGTAGTTTGCAATAATAAGTTGAGTGTAATAACTTAATAATTTCTAAATATTGAGATTGAGGAGGTTTCAATTTTGAATTTCTTCAATGAGATAATACAAGCGTACACAACAACTTATCTCAATGTTTTAATATTTATTTATTATATCGAACCGGCTATTTCTGGTTATCTCATTCTCTCGATTCAATCGGTTTTTTCTAGTTTAACTGCAAAAGTGGTTATGGGGGTGCTTTCGGAACGGTTCTCGCTCGATTCTTGATTGAACCGATTCAATCGGTCTGTCCTATCCGATTTTATGAACACTGATTTTAACTATTAACAGACCACCTGATCGACCAACCTACCGACCCTACTGTGGAACTCCCACATGACTGATCTAGAAATAAGAAAGAGGGGCCTTTGGAAAATAGACGCGATATAAAGTATTCTCGTTAACCGACCAACCCTACTATAGAACTCCTACCAGACATATCTAGAAATAGCAAATGGGGACCTTCGAAAAATAGACGAGATAAAAAGTAATCTCGTTACCGACCAACCATATTGTGGAAATCCTACCCGGCTGATCTAGAAATAGCAAAAGGAGACCTTTGGAAAATAGATGTAATAAAAAGTAATCTCGTTAACTGACCAACCTAACTATAGAACTCTTACCCGACTAATCTAGAAATAGAGAACTTTGGAAAAACTGTAGAACTCCTAATCGACAGATCCAGAAATAGCATAGGGAGACCTTTGAAAAATAGACGCAATAAAATTTAATTTTATTATCATGTTTACAGGGCAATCGATCGAAGATATGTGGGTCGATAAATATTAAAACTATTAACCTACCATCAGAAAAACCAACTGACCAACACTACTGTAGAACTGCTACCCGACTGATATAGAAATACCAGAGGGAGATATTTAAAAAATAAACGCATTGAAAATTAATCTCATTACCAAGTTTATTGGGCAATCGGTCGATGATATGTTGGTCGGTAGACGTTGGAACTATTAATCGAGCACCTGACCAACTAAACGATCTGCCTTACTGTGGAACTCCTACCTAACTGATCTAAAAATAGAAAAGAGGATCCTTTGGAAAATAGACATGTTAAAAATTAATTTCATTATCAATTTTATAGGGCAATCGATCGATGATATGTGGGACGGTAGACGTTAAAACTATTAACCGACTACCTGACCAATCAACTGATCGACCCTACTGTGGAACTCCTACCCGACTGATCTAGAAATTGAAAATGGAAACCTTTGGAAAATAGACGCGATAAAAGTAATCTCGTTAACCGACCAACCCTACTATAGAACTCCTATCCAACAGAAATAAAAATAGCAAAGGAAGACTTTTGAAAAATAGACGCGATAAAAATTAATCTCATTATCTTGTTTACATGGCGATCTTTTAATTATATGTGGGTCAGTAAATATTGAAACTATTCACCGATTACAAAACCGACCAACCTACTGTGGAACTCCTACCCGACTGATCTAGAAATAGCAAACGGGGACCTTTGGAAAAACCTTAGAACTCCTATCCGACTGATCTAAAAATAGCAAAGGGAGACCTTTGAAAAATAGACGTGAAAAAATGTGATCTCTGTTAGGTTTGTATACTAAAAGACTTGCTTTTGTACTGAACAAATTTTTAACAATTTTATTTGAAATGAGAATCATTTGATCAAATATTTTGCATATTATAAATTGTTTATTTATTTGTTTGTGCAAAAGTCCATTTACTTTATACTGTAGATAATATGTTGTGCGACAACACGCGGAAGATCATATTATTGGTTTTCTTATAAAGTATAAACAGATGCTCACAACCGAGATAGACGGGTACTATCTATTGGGATGGTTGTAGTGTGATTTGGTATTAGTTTGTCTTGACTATAGAATCACATTAGTGCACCTTGTGTGTATTGAGCAGGACCGCATGAGATCGTTCGACTTATACTGACTTATAGGAGAACTTGATCTCTGTTATTATGGATGTTCGTGCTCTTAATCCCTATACAATAACCTCGACACGTAGGGTAGTATGTATTTCTTTGATTCATCAATGGGTGAGATTTATATATATTAAATCAACAAACTCGATGAGTTGGGAAGTAGTGCTATCTCTATGGTATGCTGTTGATTGTAGAAGGAATCCGTGTCCAACATAGGTTGATGATGTCCCCTTGAGGAGCTCATAAGATTTATCATGTAAATCTTGCAAGTGGATTAATTCCGTCATGATAATAAGGTTGAGTGGTACTACTCTCGGATGAGATATTAATTAATTTGAATTGTCAGTAACTTAATTAATTAATGGGCATTGTATATCTTAAACATGGGGAGACTAACGTGCTCATAATAAGAAGGAGCCCAAAACATAATTTTGGGATTGGATGGGTAGTGCTGTAATAATATTTTAGTGAACTATATTATTATTATTGGATTTAATAATAAGCTTTGGGCTAAGCTTGGTTAATTAATTCCAATTGAGGCCCAATCCAATTTCTCCTCCTGGTCCCTATTGTAGCCCAATAAATAAGTCATCTCAACTTCCTGGAACCCTAAGTCTGCGCCTCTTTTGACGTAGAGAAGAGGGAAGGAGCAGATTGAGTGGATTTTGGAGATTATTGCCCACACAACACCAGAGTTGACTTTGGGTCATACAGAAGAAGATCAGAGGTGGTTTGCTACTTTTCATCATCTACATCAACACAGAAGAAAGGTAAACTGTTATTTTGCTTCCGCTGTAATTGTTTACTTGAGTTCCTAACGGATCACGCTGAGCCAAACGATCCAATAAAGAACAATTGGAATCAGAGCATTGGTTTCGTTATGAAACATGAGACGTTAGGTAGGGTTTGTGCCTTACGTGTGTTTATTATTGTTAATCGAACAAAGAAAGAAAGAAAGAAAGACGTTACTGCAAATTTACAATGAATGTTAAACACACGAGAGAGAGTTGGTCTCTGGTCCGCCATGACAGCGTGCTGAGGGCCTGGTGGGATGCTGGATGTATGATTGCTGGCATGCTTTTAGACTGTGCAAGTGAACGGCTTGATAGCGTGCTGGCGGCACAAGATGGCACAAGACGCATGGTTGCACGCAGGCGGCATGGTTGCAGGCTATGGGCTAGGCGATGGTGGTTCCCAGGGAGTCGACTCGATGTTTTCGGGCGGCCTCTGCAATTTTCCAATCGGGCCTGCTCCTTTCCTGGGTGGTTTAAAGGGAATTCGGGCGAGTCCGAGGCAGTTTCAGGGCAAATCCATGGCGGACCAGTCATGGTGTCTGCGAGTCGATGGTGTCAAGACTTGAAAGTACCGGAGAACTCCGGCCAGCAAGGGACAGCGTGGCATCAATCCAGGCATTAGTCGTCACTGTAAATTGGGGCTTCCGGCACATCCATGGCGGTTATCGATGGCGCTGCTGGAAGGTCGTAGTGAGGAGCTTGCAATGGCAGTGGGCTGACGGCGCAACTCCGGCAAGCTGATGGCACGATCACTGAGAGCAGCGGTGCCGGTGATAGCTTCGCGTGACAGCTATCGTGTGGTATCTTATCGCGGCTGGCAGGAAGGAGTGGGGTTGTTGAACTCTTGGGCTCAGTTTATTTTTGGGCTTAGTGGGCTCAATTTTTATTTAATGTGGAAATCTTCAGTTGGGCTGCTGGGCCAAAAATTTTTATTTGCTGGACATATGGGCTTAGTGGATTTAATTTTTTATATTTAATTTTGGGCTTAGTATATGAGCCACGGACAATGGGCTTGATTAATTATTTAGTCTGCTGCTCATTTTGTGCTTATTTGTTGCTCTTGGGCCCATTTTATTGATCCACTAATTATGTTATTAATTCATAATATATAATTGATTTAATTATTTTTGCTTGAAAATTAATTGTTATATATGTGGCATGTTCTATGTCATTTATTTTTTTAAATTACTTAAAATAGAAGCATGCTAGTATGTATATTTTATTTTTAAATATTATATGCATGTTAAAAACCCTTGGTGTTTAACAACTAAGTGGGAGAGGGGATTGGTAAAAAATTCCCGCGGCCTCCATTATTGGTTTGTAAGTGATGTGAGTAAACCTACGTGTTGGCAATAGGCCTTCCTCCACAACGGATGGGTTTATTCATGGATCACTGGTACAAGCTTCTTTATGATGATCGTAGAAAGTTATCCAAGCGCGTGTGTACTTCTCCAACTATAAGCCACATAAGCTTGCGTAATGGACTTGGGGTCAAATAATGGTGTACACTTAGGTGTAAATAATAAGTATCCTCTCCAACGGAGTCACTGCTATTATTTGCATGGCTAAAAAGGAACCGACTATTAATTATTTTATCATAAAGTTGGTTGATAAATGAAATTAATAGGTAAAACCTTCTCTTGTAAATGTTCGGGTTTGTATACGTCCACACTAACGTGGCATGCAAATCCACGGTACTTGAGATGTTGGTGAATTTTATTTTATATTGTTTTGAGGGATTCAATATAAATTGATAAATTCAAAGTGTTTGATCTGTTTAATTATTTATGATTCTCAGGATTTTCAAATGACACTCAACTCACTTTCTGTTATACTTAAAGAGCATAAACTTACTGGCACTAATTATGTTGACTGGAGGCGAAACATGGACATTGTTTTAACTGCTGAAGATTATATCTTTGTTCTCACTGAGGAATGTCCTCCGGCACCTACTGATGACTCTACCGAAGAGCAAAGAGTTGCTTATAACAGGTGGGTCAAAGCTGATAAGATGGTTAAGTTCTATATTTTGGTTCTATGTCAAATGTGCTTCAGACTCAGTATCAAGCTATGACCACAGCCTATGATATGATGCATAATCTTAGGGAACTCTTCGGGCATCAGAGTAGTCTTGCTAGGTCAAAGGGCATGTCTGTTCCAATGAATACCAAAATGACTGAGAGCACTTCCGTAAGGGAGCATGTCCTTAGGATAATGGGCCAACTCAATAAGTTGGAAGTTCTTGGAGCTGAGATCGATGGGGAAACCCAGGTCGATATCATACTTCAAAGCTTGCCTAGGAGTTTTGAGCAGTTTCGACTGAACTATGGTATGAACAAACATTTGTACACGTTGGCGGAACTTCTGACAGAACTTGTGGCAGCGGAAGAATTGTTTCGTAGACCTCCTCAGGTTCATGTTGCTGAAAATGCTGCTCATCCTAGGCCGAAAGGCTATAGGAATAAGAAGAAGTAAGGAAATTCAGCACCAATGAACTAAGTGAAAGCAAAGGCTGGTGCAGTCAAGAAGCCTAAAGGCAATACTTCAAATGCAAGCAGCCGGGACACTACAAGGCTGACTGTCTTCTTCTGAAGGGGAACAGGAATGGTAAGTCTTTTATACTGGTTGTTGAATCGTGTTTAGCGGCTGTATTTGCTGACACTTGGTGTGTAGATACGGGAGCCACTGACTATGTCTGCAATTCTTTGCAGGGGTTCCACCAAACCCAACAGCTTAGTGATGGGAAGATTACCATACTCATTAGAATGCTACAAGAGTAGCAGCAGTCGCAGTGGGAGACGTTTATTTATTTTTCAATAAGAATAAAACTCTTATTTTGAGGAATTATCTTTATGTACCTCATTTTAGAAAGAATTTAATTTCGGTTTCTAAATTGTTTATGGATGGATATTCTGTTTCTTTTAATGACAAGGTTGTTATATGGAAAGATAGAATTATTATCTGTGATGGTGCATTGATAGATAATTTGTATACTCTTAATCCAATTTCTCCCACGATGCAACAAATTGAAACGAATGATATATCTACTAGTAAGAGAAAAGAACCTTCTAAAATAAACCAAACATATCTTTGGCATCTGAGACTAAGTCATATTAACTTAAGTAGGATTCAAAGGTTGATAGCTGATGGACCTCTGAGTTCATTAGTAGTGGAAAATTATCCAACTTGCGAATCCTGCTTGGAAGGAAAAATGACCAAAAGGCCTTTTAAGGAAAAGGGGTATAGAGCCAAGGCTCTGTTGGAATTGGTTCATTCTGATTTATATGGTCCTATGTCTGTCCATGCAAGAGGTGGTTATGAATACTTCATCACTTTCATTGACGATTATTCTGGATACGGATATATTTATTTGATGCGCCACAAGTTTACTGCTTTGATAAATTCAAAGAGTACAAGGCTGATGTGGAAAAGCAACTTGGAAAATATATCAAGACTCTAAGATCTGATCGTGGTGGCGAATACCTCTTGGGAGAGTTTCGGAATTATTTATCAGAGAATGGGATTAAATCCCAATTGTCTGCACTGGGCACCCCAGCAGAATGGTGTAGCGGAAAGGAGGAATAGAACTCTTATGGAAATGGTAAGATCAATGATGAGTTATTCGGAATTACATAATTCGTTTTGGGGATACGCCTTAGAAACAACGGCTTACATCCTTAACTTAGTAGCTTCTAAATCAGTAGCTTCCACACCCATTGAATTGTGGACTAAGCTAAAGCCTAGTCTGAAATACTTTCGGATTTGGGGTGCTGCGGCACATGTGTTGAAGACGGATACTGATAAGTTAGAGTCACGTACGGAAGTTTGTCTATTTGTAGGATATCCTAAAGCAACGAAGGGTGGTTTGTTTTATAATCCAAAAGACCAAAAGGTGATCATTCGCATGAATGCTAGATTTTTAGAAGAAGATTATATTATGAATCACAAACCATGAGTAATATTGTTCTAGAAGAAATAAGAGGGGAAACACCAAACATAATACCAATTGTACAAAATGATATACCATAGGACACTGCACCACGTGTCACACCTGATACACAATTGCCTGCAGAGCCTTGTCATAGTGGGAGGATTGCGAGACAACCGGATAGATTCATGGGATTGGGAGAGTCTTCTGACTTGGTCCCTGGTGAACATGAAATTGACCCATGGAATTACAATGAGGCACTGCAAGATAAAGATGCTCAATTATGGCAAAACGCAATAAAATCTGAAATAGAATCCATGTATTCTAATCAAGTCTGGGAGCTTGTAGAACCACCCGATGGTGTAAAAGCTATTGGATGCAAGTGGATCTATAAAAGAAAAAGAGGATCTGACAGTAAGGTTGAAACCTTTAAAGCAAGGCTTGTGGCTAAAGGATATACTCAGAAAGAATGAATCGATTACGAGGAAACCTTCCCGCCTATGGCCATGCTTAAGTCAATCCGGATTCTTTTGTCTATTGCTGCTCATATGGATTATGAGGTATGGCAAATGGATGTCAAGACAGCTTTCCTGAATGGAAGTCTTGAGGAAAACATCTATATGAAGCAACCAGAAGGATTCATTGCAAAGGGCGAAGAGCATCTTGTGTGCAAGCTTAAAAGGTCCATTTATGGATTGAAACAAGCTTCAAGATCATGGAACATCCATTTTGATGAAGTAATCCAGTCATATGGATTTATTCAATGTCTGGAAGAATCATGTGTATACAAGAAATGTGACGGAAACGTAGTGCTATTTCTTGTACTCTACGTGTATGATATTCTGCTCATTAGTAACAATGTAAAGGTATTGTCGGGCGTAAGGGTATGGCTGTCCAAGAAGTTTGAAATGAAGGACTTAGGAGAAGCCGGACACATTCTAGGGATCAAATTAATAAGGGATCGCAAGAAAAGAATGTTGTGCTTATCCCAAGCATCATACATTGATACAATCCTGGCTCGTTTTAGCATGCAAGATTCCAAGAAAGGTTTTCTTCCTTTCAGACATGGAATACCTCTATCTAAAGAGATGTGTCCAAAGACACAAAAGGAAATAGAGGCAATGAAGCTGGTCCCTTATGCTTCAGCAGTAGAAAGCCTCATTTATGCTATGCTTTGTACGAGACCGGATATCTGTTATGCCATGGGCATGGTCAGTATGTATCAAAGTAATATAGGACAAGGGCATTTGACTGCGGTAAAGCATATTTTGAAGTACCTGCGAAGGACTAGGGATTATGTGCTGGTTTACCGGGCAGATACTTTGTTACCTATGGGTTATACTGATTCGGATTTCCGGTCAGATAGGGATGCTAGTAAATCCACCTCAAGTTAAGTGTATACTCTTGGAGGAGGAGCCATAATATGGAGGAGTGTAAAGTAGAAATGCGTTGCGGACTCTACCATAGAAGTTGAATATGTAGCAGCCTCTGAGGCAGCTAAAGAAGCAGTATGGCTTAGGAACTTCTTAATGGACTTGGATGTGATTCCTAGTTTGCCCAAAGCAATCACAATTTATTGTGATAATAGTGGTGCAGTAGCAAACTCGAAGGAACCACGAGCCCATAATGCGAGTAAACACATTGAGCGCAAGTACCACCTGATACGAGACATCGTTAGAAGAGGGGAAGTCGTTGTCACTAAGATTGCATTGGAGGATAACCTAACTGATCCTTTTACTAAGAGCTTTTCAACAAAAGCGTTCAATGGGCATGTAGAAGGAATGGGGATTAGATGCGTGTCAGCAGATATGGCAGCGTAGTCTTTTAGTATAAGTGGGAGATTGTTAGATTTGTATACTAAAAGCCTTGCTTTTGTATTGAACAATGTTTTAATAATTTTATTTGAATGATAATCATTTGATCAAATTAGATGCTCACAACCGAGATAGACGGGGACTATCTATCAGGATGGTTGTAGTGTGATTTGGTATTAGTTTGTCTTGACTATAGAATCACATTAGTGCACCTTGTGTATTTTGAGCAGGACCGCAAGAGATCGTTTGATTTATACTGACTTATAAGAGAACTTGATCTCTATTATTATGGATGTTCTTGCTCTTAATCCATATACAATAACCTCGATACGTAGGGCACTATATATTTCTTTGATTCATCAATAGGTGAGATTTACATGTATTAAATCAACAAACTAGGTGAGTTGGGAAGTAGTGCTGTCTCTATGGTGTGCTGTTGATTGTAGAAGGAATTCGTGTCCGACATAGGTTGATGATGTCCCCTTGAGGAGCTCATAAGATTTATCATGTAAATCTTGCAAGTGGATTAATTCCGGCATGATAATAAGGTTGAGTGGTACTACTCTCAGATGAGATTAATTAATTTGAGTTGACAGTAACTTAATTAATTAATTGGTATTGTATATCTTAAACATGGGGAGACTAACGGGCTCATAATAAGAAGGAGCCCAAAACATAATTTTTGGATTGGATGGGTAGTGCAGTAATAATATTTTAGTGGACTATACTATTATTAATGGATTTAATAAAAAACTTTGGGTTAAGTTTGGTTAATTAAATCCAATTGAGGCCAAATCCAATTTCTCCTCCTAGTCCCTGTTGTAGCCCAATAAATAAGTCATCTCAGCTTTTTGGAACCCTAAGCATGCGCCTATTTTGACGTAGAGAAGAGGGAAGGAGCAGATTGAGTGGATTATGGAGATTGTTGCCCACACAACACAAGATTTGACTTTGGGTCATACAATAGAAGATCAGAGGTTGTTCACTAATGTTCATCCTCTACATCAATCCAGAAGAAAGGTAAACTGTTATTTTGATTCTGCTGTAATTGTTTACTTGAGTTCCTAACGGATCATGCTGAGCCAAACGATCCAATAGCCAACAATCTCATCATCAAGTTTAGAGGGCAATCGGTCGATGATTTTGAGCCTCGTTGATCATGTACATAATCACATGATAATTCTTTTCTAGTGAGTATCGTTCTTGTGCGTGTATTCTAAAACTTGCTTTGAGTCTCCTTGAATATTCAAGATTAGTCTAGCGGATTATGAATATGATATTAGGCCATCTTTGAATAGCCCAACTTTTCCCATACTCTTCACCTGAATTCATTAAATCCCTAGTCAGCCAATTTGAGCCTTTTTAAATCTATTCTTTTGATAGCCAATAAAGCTTAATTGAAGAGAGTGGTAATATGTGGGATGATGAAAAAAGAGTCTTAAGGATTAAAAGGAAAATTCTTGGAGTAGTCTTAAATCTAGTACTCCATGAAAATATACACCCTAGGGTAGTACTTAAATCTAGTACCCTATTGAGGATACAAGAGGTAGTGCCCAAAATTGGTACCTCGAGAGAAGAAAGAAAAATGGTGAAATAAAAAGGAGAATGACGGAGTTGAAGAGCTAGAAAAAGTTGAAAAAGAAAATAGTTGTGCTTGAAGGAGAAAGATGGGAGAGTTTGAAGAGAATGTTGTGCTTGATTGAAGTGATGAGGAAGAATGAAAGATCGAGAGAGACTGCAGCTTGATTGATCTGAGTTCAAGTTTTGAGTCACTTATTCATATATTTCTCATCTTTTCCAAAAAGCCTAAATTACAACCAAATAAAAGACCTGTTTGATCCATAATTTGCTAGCTACAAGTAAAAGGAGAGTGAGACAATAGGCAAGCTTATGGTTATGCATGCTTTTGAATTGAATTTGAGCGTTAACACCTTAACCCATAAGTGTACATATTTTACACTTGAGTGCAAGTGATATATACTTCCCGTGAGAACATTTCAATGGAGCATTTGAATTGGTGGTGATTGTCTTGACTTGTATGCTATGAATTGATTATTACCTGTAATGAGAGATATATAACCTAAGTTGAGGACAATTGTATTTTGAATGGGGTATTTTTCATAGTCCTTATTTTCCCACTAATTTTCTTACTCTCTTTCTCTTTATTTTTATTTTGTTGCCTTGGGACGAGCAACGGGTAAGTCATCATCCCTATTCAGCTTTGATGTTCAACATGCGCCACCTTACCAAATACATATGTTCCCCTATCTCTCTCTACAGGCCAGTCACGTGAATTCATAGAGATGTCTTCAAATAACTTTTCTGTTTCAAGTATTGTCTTAGATAACAGATCTCCTCCAGATGATGCATCAATAAGAATACGCGACTCACAATCTAATCCATAGTAGAAGATACTTATATACTGAGCCTTAGATATCTCATGTTGTGGGCACCTCCTGAGCATATCTTTAAACCTATCCCACGCCTCATAAAATTTCTCAGCCTGATTCATAACAAATTGGGTGATCACTTGCTTCATTTTAAAGATCCTTGAGGGTGGCATGTATCTCTCCAAGAACTTCTGCTGCAGTTGGTCCCATGTAGTGCAGTCTGCTGCATAAAGAGTTTCATACCAAGCTTTTGCCCTATCAATCAATGAGAAATTGAATAGGGTGATCCGTCTAGCTTGATCATTAGCTCCAGCACCCTTCTGAGTATTTGCATAACAAAGGAATCTTTTGAGGTGCTGATATGGATCTTCAAACGAACCTCCAGAAAAGGGATTATTTTCTACCATGTTAATAAGAGCGGGATGTATCTCAAAATCATCATCTTCCCCCCTTGTGTTGGTATTTGGATCTTTTGCTTAACTTGAACCGTTAGGGTTCCATGCAATTCTACAGCAGCGGAAGCATAAGTGTAGAATCAAATTACCTTTCACCAGAGTTGATATAGAGGTTGAATTCTCACCGATAGCCTGTGCAGCCTCACGGTTTTGGGCTTAACTCTCTCATCCGATATCGGAATAGAGTGATCTATGCACCAAAACAATCCTATCTTTAGTGGCTTTCCAATGGTATATCACACATATAGTTTTGACTTTCACATGATTTTAAAAAAATCAGTGAAGTTGACAGACAGAAATAGCAAATGACCTTCCGGTCTTCTATTGTATTCATAAGCCACGTCTTGACGTTGGTGTGGGCAACGATCTACAAGATGAACTCAGTCTACAACCCTAATCTACCTTTCACTTGTGTTATGCATTTGTATCAGATTCTGAATTGATGAGATTGGCTATTATATAGGCTACAACAGGGACCAGGAGAAGAAATTAGGGTTTGGGCCTCCATTGGGCTTAAGCATCCAAGTTTAGCCCAACACTTATATTTAAGTCCAATAATAATAAATCATTTCACTAAAGAAATATTATTGCACTGCCACCCTAATCCCAAATTAAGTCCAATAATAATAAATCATTCCATTAAAGAAAATATTATTGCACTGCCACCCTAATCCCAAATTACGTTTATGGGCTCCTTCTTATTATGAGTCCGTTAGTCTCCCCGTGTTTAAGATTCAATGCCCATTAATTAATTAAGTTACTGACAACTCCATTAATTAATATTTTTACCGAGAGTAGTACCACTCAACCTTGTTATCATGCCGGAATACATACACCTGCATGGTTTACATGATAATCCTTATCAGCTCCTCAAGGGGACATCATCAACCAATTCCGTTAGGACACATATTCCTTCTACAATCAACAACACACTACAGAGACAACACAATTTCCTAACTTACCGAGCATATTGATTTAACTATTAAATCTCACCCTTTGAAGAATTAAAGAAATAAATATTAGCTTACGTGTCGATCTTATTGTATAGGGATTAAGAGTACGAACTTCCATAATGACTGAGATCTAGTTCTATTATATAGTCAGTATAAACTGAACGATCTCACCGCGGTCCTGCTCAATACACTCAAAGTGCACTAGTGTAATTTTATAGTTAAGACCGACTAATGCCAAATCATACTACACCCATACCGATAGATAGTCCCCGTCTATCTCGATTATGAACATCTATTTATACTTTATAAGGAGCCGATAGTATCTTCCGTGTGACGCCGCACACTATACTATCTACAGTATAAAGTAAATGGACTTTTGCAATAATATAATATAATTGCAAATGTTTGATCACATGATTCTCATTTCAAATATTGTAAAAAAATTATTCATACAAAAAGAAAGACTTTTAGTATACAATCCAACACCTTTCTCTTATCAAACCCATGTTACCAATCCTATAGTTCGTGAAAATTTCACGTATGGCAACATTATCTAGATTTTGCCCAGCTCCGGCCATGTCTAGCTCAGTGTGTTATTCGTTTCTTTCCTTCCTCTCCTTCTCCTAGTGCAAAATTACCTCAGAAAAATTCAAGGTTAGATAGAAATAAATAATTACAAATAAAAATCTTAATCAAATTAGAAATAATAAACTAATAATAACAGTCGTCCCCGACAACGACGTCAAGAACTTGATGCACGTTTTCTTTGCACGCAAAATTAATCCCCAAGTATTAAGGATATCAGTTGCAGCTTAAGCAAGCGACCAAGTGAAATATCGAACCCAAAGGATGGCGTATTATCAATTTAATTATTAACTAAATTAATTAAGACAAGTGATAATAAGATTGAGGATTATTATATATTTAAGTAAAATACTAGAAATTAAATAACAATTAAAATAAAATAAACACTAGAAGAATACGAAAGTAGATCAAGTAGGAGAATAGGTAGGTCTAGGGTAATCCAGTTTTACTACTTAACTTCCCTCTTAAGTGCAGGCCGACTATGCCTTGTGGACTATGGACGCATTATTAAACCATGCAAATCTACTCTATAGCACAAGTAAATATACGTGTAACACGTGTGAATAACCTCGGAGCAAGAGATATAATTTCACCCCCCTTTCTAGGTACTATCAGTATTAATTATTTCCCCCTAGGATTGGTACTCTAACCCAATATGATCTCCCTTTATAGGTACTATAAAATTACCCTCTTTATCCTGCTTACTAACCCGAATTCAATTCAATTAATAAACATTCATATATGATAGTTCTAATAAAACTTCGGAGTCCCTTCACTTAGAATCATAATATGGAATCCTGTTTAGCAGTGAACGCACTCAATCTACAACCAAGATATATATATATTCAGACTCTATATAACAATTGTAGATGCACAAAATGACCATGAATATGGATTAAAAAAGCACAATCATATATAAAATCAATCCATAAGTAGTGTTGTACGGAGGACACACAAGAGAGTTTAATTAATTCATAAAACCTTCAAAACCCTAGATATACCAAAATGGTTCTAGCCCATGATGTTGCGAAGAACAATCATGAGGTGTTCGATAGATCTTACCCATATGTCCAGAAAATACAAGATAAATTAGGAAACGAAGGAAACCCTAGATGTGGGCATCATCGCATCCTTCTCCATCTTGAATCCTCCTCTTGGTTCTCCTCTTGATTCCACAGATGAATTTTCAAAGCGATGGATAGATTGAGAAAAGGATGTGGATGATGGTTGGGGAATGAGCCCCCCTTGTGGGGTGTAGGATGATTGTGTTGATGTTCTCTCCTCTCCAATTATCTATATGCCTTCTTGGTATGATCTACATCCCCTTTTATAAATGTAAGCTCTCTTTATGGACCTTGGATGGGTTTTTTCTTGGAAAATATGCAAAAACACGCACTTGGAGTGTAAAAATACGGATCCAGAGCTGTTCAGGCATGTGGTTTGACCCAGGTCTCGACATAGGGCTTGGTCGAACAATGGTCGAATTGAAATCGGCGATTTTTCACACTTCAGGCATATGATCCGACCAAAACAGCATGGTCGAACTAGTGGTTCGACCACTGGTCGTGGTTGAACCAACTTGCACCAGCTTCACCGTTTTGCGTATAAACTTCCACATCCGGAATCTGATTTCAGTTATTCTTATGCTCACGTGATGCTCTCTTCCTTGGTTTTCTATCCATATAAAGAATTCACAAAATTTCTAATATTTGAAGGTGTAATAAACAATGCAACATAGCACAGCTGTTCTGTTCGACATAGCTTGCGTCGCGTCACCATTTTGATCATAACTTTCTCCTTTGGAATCCGATTGAGGTGTTCTTTATGCAAAAACGACCCTCTCTTCTGTGGCTTTCTAACCATGTATAACATCAACAGTTTTGATCTCCAAAATAACACCGAAAAAGTACGAAAGTTGGACGAGCATATTTCAGCATTCATACACAAGTTGCAACTTTTCTCCAACTTTGCACTATTGATCTCTTTTCCACCTAAAACACAATAAAACACCTCAAGTGCATCTTTTTCTCACATATAGTGAATATAAGTTGAAGCAAGTATGATTTGCAGAAGAGCCCAATGGAAGAAAGAATGACTGAAAGCAGAGCTAGAGTACAATTTCTTATGAGGTAATAACTGTTTGTCAAGTTGCATTATCTAAAAAACAATAACAATAAAATTAAAATTCAATTTTAAGCAGTAATAACATCAAATCCCATCAAGAAGGTGTTAAATTGGACACTAAAACACTCATATTTTCACTCTCATCAATCACGATCCTCATTTCCTTCATCACGATGCATATTTCCATTATCATAATGCTCATCTCCATCATCATGATGCTCATTTCTTTCATCATGATGCTCATTTCCTACATTATGATGCTCATTTCCTTCATCGTGATGCTCATTTACATCATCATGTTTCTCATTTCCTTCATCATGATGCTCATTTCCTACATCATGATTATCATTTCCATCATCATGATGTGTATTTCCTTCATCACGATGCACATTTCTATCATCATGATGAATAAATCCTTCATCATGATATGTAATTTTTTCATCATGATCCTCATTTCCTTCATCATGATGCACATTTTCATCATCATGATTCTTATTTCTTTCATCATGATGCTCATTTCGATCATCATGATGCACAAATCTATTAGCATCATGCTCATTTCTTTTATCATGATGCATAAATCCTTAATCATAATGTTCATTTCCTTAATCATGATGCATGTTTACTTAATCATGATACACATTTATTTCATCATGATGCATATTTCTATATCATGATGCTCATTTCCTTCATCAGAATGCTCATTTCCTACATTATGATGCTCATTTCCTATATCATGACGAATATTTCCCTCAACATGATGCTCATTTCCATCATCATGATGCTCATTTCCTTCATCATGATGCTCATTTTCACAATCATGATGCTCATTTTCTTCATCACCATGTGTATTTCCTAAATCATGATGTTTATTTCCTACATCATAATGCTCATTTCCTTCATCACCATGTGTATTTCCTAAATCATGATGTTTATTTCCTACATCATAATGCTCATTTCCTTCATCATGATGCTCACTATGATGTATTAATCCTTCATCATAATGCTCATTTCCTTCATCATAATGCTCATTTCCTCCATCAAGATGCGTGTTTCCTTCGTCATGATGCTCATTTTCTACATCATGATACTCATTTCCCTCATCATGATGCATATTTCCTTCATCATGATACTCATTTCCTACATCATGATGCTCATTTCCATCATCATGATGCATATTTCATTCATCATGCTTATCTTTCCAACATCAAGATGCTTATTTCCTTCATCATTTTGCTCATTTCCTTCATCATGATGCTTATTTACATCATCATGATGCAAAAATTCTTCATCATTATGGTCATTTCCTTCACCATGATGCTCATTTCCTTCATCATGGCATGTATTTCCATCATAATGATGCTCATTTCATACATTATGATGCTCATTTCCTTCATCATGATGCATGTTTTAATCACCATAATTCTAATTGCCAAATCATGATGCTCATTTCCTTCATCATGATGATCATTTTATTCATCATGATACATGTTTTCTTCATCATGATGCTCATTTCTTCATCATGATGCATATTTCCTTTATAATAATGCTTTTTATCTACATCTTGATGCTCATTCCCTACATCATGATGCTCATTTCCAACATCATTATGCTCATTTCCTTCATCATGATGCTCATTTTCACAAATGTGATGCTCATTCCCTTCATCATGATGCTTATTTCCAACATCATAATGCTCATTTTCTTCATCATGATGCTCAATTCTTTCATCATGATTCTCATTTCCATCATTATGTTGCATAAAGCCTTTATCATGATGTTCATTTCCTTCATCTTGATACTCATTTCCTTCATCAAGATGCATATTTCCTTTGTAACGATGCTCATTTCCTACATCATGATGCTCATTTCCTTCATCATGATGCATATTTCCTTCGTCACGATTCTCATTTCCTTAATCATGATGCTCATTTCCATCATCATGTTGCTCATATCCTTCATCATGTTGCTCATATCCTTCATCATGATGAATATTTTCTTCATCATGATGCTTATTTCCTTCATCATGATGTTCATTTCCATCATCGTGATGCTCATTTCCTTCATCATGATGCTCATTTCCTTCATCATGATGCATGTTTCCTTCATCATGATTCAAATTTCCTTCATTATGATTCTCATTTCCTTCATCTTGATGATGAATTCCTTCATCATGATGTATATTTCCTTCATCATGATGATCATTTCCTATGTCATGATGCTCATTTCATTCATTATGTTGCATATTTCCTTCATCATGTTACTCATTTCTTACATCATGATGTTTATTTCCTTCGTCATGATGCTTATTTATTTCCTTCTTCTTGTTGCTTATTTCCTTCATCGTGATGCTCATTTCCATCATCATGATGCATGTTTCCTTCATCATTATTCATATTTCCTTCATTATGATGCTCATTTCCTTCATCATGATGCTGAATTCCTTCATCATGATGTATATTTCCTTCATCATGATGATCATTCCTATGTCATGATGCTCATTCCATTCATCATGTTGCATATTTCCTTCATCATGTTACTCATTTGCTACATCATGATGCACATTTCCTTCATCATGTTGCTCATTTTCATCATCAAGCATTTCTATCATCTTTATGCTTATTTCCTTCATTATAATGCATGTTTTCTTCATCATGAAGATTATTTTATTCATAAGGATGTAGGAAATATGCATCATGATGATAATTCCCTTTATCATGATGCTCATTTCCCACATCATGATGCTCATTTGCATCATGATGCATTTTATTTCATCATGATGCTCATTTCCATTATCATGTATATTTCCTTCATCATGATCCTCATTCCCTACATCATGATGCATGTTTTCTACATCATGATGCATATTTCCTTCATTGTGATGCTCATTTCTTACATTTTCATGTATATTTCAATCATCGTGATGCTCATTTCCATCATCTTGATGCTCATTTCCTTCATCATGATGCACATTTGATGAAAGTGAAAATAAGCGTGTTTTAGTGTCCAAATTAACATCTTTTTAATGGAAATTGTTGTTATATATTTGCACAAGTGTCTTATATTTAATATATTTGAGAAAAAGGAGCATTTGAGGTGTTTTATTGTGTTTTAGGTGCAAAAAGGATCAAAAGTGTAAAGTTGGAGAAAAGGTGCAACTTGTGCAAGAATGCTGAAAAACGCATGTCCAATTTTGTAATTTTTCTATGTTCTTTTGGAGCTCAAATATAGAAGTGTAATATATGGATGGAAATCCACCAAAGTGTGGGTCGTTTTACATAAAGAACAGCTCAATCAGAATCCAAACAAGAATGCTATGATCGAAATGGTGACGTCGCGCAAGCTGTTTCTAATCATCACGACTGTTCTAGTTTACATGATATATAAATTAACAAATGTTAGACTTTTGGTGAGATCTTTAAATAAATAGAAATCCAACGAAAAGAGGATCGTGTGAGTGGAAGAATCACTAAAATCAAAGTTCAGACGAGGAAGTTATGCTCAAAATCGTGAAGTCGCCCAGCTGACAGCGAGAATTTCTGAGAATTTCCGAGAATTACCTATTTCTTGGAGCACAATAAATCTCCTTATCACATAATCCTCCATGCTTCATCCATATATTATATTTTCTTATTTAATTCCCTTCTCACACCTATATATATTTTACATCATTATTCATGTGAGGAGAATCACAACACAATCATCCTACACCCCACAAGGGGGGATCACCCCCAAACCATTATCCACATCCTTTCCTCCATCCATCCTCACTTTGAAGATTCGTCTATGCAATCAAGAGAAAAACCAAGAGGAGGATTCAACACGGAGAAGGACGCGACGACTCCCGCATTTAGGATTTTATTTGTTCCTAATATATCTTGTATTTTCCAGACATATGGTAAGATCTATACAATACCCATGATTTTTCTACGCAACATCATGGACTAGAGCCATTTTGGTAGATCTAGGGTTGTGAAGGTTTTTATCAATAAATTGAACTTGTGTGTGTATACCCTATACAACACTACTTGTGGATTTATTTTATATATGATTATACTTTCTTAATCCATATTCACGGTCATTTTGTGTATCTTCAGTTTGTATATAGAGTTTGAATATATATCTTGGTTGTAGATTGAGTGTGTTCACTGCTGAACAAGATTTCATATTATGATTCTAAGTGAGGGGACTCCGAAGCTTCATTAGAACTATCTTATATAAATACTTATTAATTGAATTGAATTTGAGTTAATAAGTAGGACAAAGAGGATAATTTAGTATAGTGGTGAGTATTCCCGCCTGTCACGCGACATTCTCTTTATATTGATGCTCATTTCCTTCTTTGTGATGCTTATTTCCATTATCATGATGCACAAATCCTTGTTTATTTCCTTCATCATGATGCATAAATACTTCATCATGATGCTCATTTCCTAAATCATGATGCTCACTTCCTTCATCATGATGCATATTTCCTTCATGTGATGCTCATTTTCATCATCATGATGCTCATTTCTTTCATCATCATGATTCTCATTTCCTTTATCTTGATTCTAATTTACATCATCATGATGCACAAATCCTTCATCATGATGCTCATTTCCTTAATCGAGATGCATGTTTCCTTCATCATGATGCTCATTTCCTTCATCATGATTCTCATGATGCATATTTTCTTCATCATGATGCTCATATTCTTCATCATGACTCTCATTTCCTTTATCATGATACTCATTTCCTACATCATGATACATATCTCCTTATTAATCTTTCAATGGCTTCCAGGACAATCTATGCCCGTTTGCTGATCACGAAGCCATATCCTGATTATGGCAAGGACCTTATGCCCTAGATCAGCACCAATTTAATTGCTACAAACACCGGTCCTCATGCTCTCTTCCGGTGGTCATCGTAGAATTCTCGGCGCCTCTACTTTCAATCAGCCCGTTCCTAGTTGTTAGACGAGTGCATCATACAACCATTGTGGTGCAAAAATCTTATTAATTTTGGTTGATTTTATTTTGTCTTTGATCCGCCTGTTTGGATCATTTAAAGCCACCTGCTTGGCTATTTCTTCTCTGATTTAATCAGTCCCCCCTTATCCTCTTTCCTTTGTCCCCTTCTTATATTCTTTTAACTTTTTTTATAATATTGCCTAGTTTGATGATTTCTTATATCATTATGGTCATTTCCTTCATCATGATGCATTCCATCATAATTCTGCTCATTTCCTACAATATGATGTTCCATTCATCATGATGCATATTACCTCTTCCATCACGATGCTCATTTCCTACATCATGATGCATATTTCCTTTATCATGATGCTCATTTCATTCATCATGATGCATATTTTCTTCATCATGATTATCATTTTGTTCATCGTGATGCTCATTTCCTTCATCATTATGCTCATTTCCTTCATCATAATGCTCATTTATGGCATCATGATGCTAATTTCCTTCATCATGATACGTATTTCCTTAATAATGATGCTTATTTACTACATCATGCTACATATTTCCTTCATAATTATGCTCATTTCAACATCATGATGATCATTTCCTTCATCACGATGCAAATTTTTTTATAATGATGTTCATTTCCATCATCATTATGCATAAATCCATTATCATGATGCTTATTTCCTTTATCATGATGCGTATTTCCTTTATAATAATACTCATTTCCTACATCTTGATGCTCATTTCCTTTATCATGATGTATATTTCCTTTATTATGATGATCATGTCCTATATCATTATGGCTATTTCCTTTATCATGATGATCATCTTCTTCATCATGATGATCATTTCCTACATCATCATGATGAAGGAAATGAGCATCATGATAATTATTTCCTACATCATGATGCTCATTTTCCACATCATGATGCTCATTTCCTTCATCATGATGCATTTTATTTCATCATGATGCATATTTCCTTCATCATGATGCTCATGTCCTACATCATGATGCATGTTTCCAACATCATGATGCTCATTTCCTACAACATAATGCTTATTTCATTCATCATGATGCATATTTCCTTATATGTGATTCTCATTTCTTACATCATGATGTATATTTCAATCAACATGATGCTCATTTCCTTCATCATGTGCACATTTACTTCATCTTGATGCTCATTTCCATCTTCATGATGCTCATTTCCATTATCATGATGCACAAATCCTTGCTCGTTTCATTCATCTTGATGCATAAATTCTTCATCATAATGCTCATTTCCTAAATCATGATGCCCATTTCCTTCGTAATGAAGCTTATTTCCTTCATCATGATGCTCAATTGCATCAAAATGATGCATGTTTCCTTCATAATGGTTCTCATTTACTTATCATGATGCTCATTTCCTTTATTATGATGATTAATTCCGACGTTATTATGGTCATTTTCTTCATCATTATGCTCATTTGATTCATCATAATGCATATTTCCTTCATCATGATGGTCATATCCTACATCATGATGCATGTTTCCTTCGTCATGAAGCTTATATCCTACATCATGAAACTCATTTTATTCATCATTATACATGTTTCCTTCATCATGATGTTCATTTCCTATATCATGATGATCATTTCCTTCGTCATGATGTATATTTCCTTCATCATGATGATCATTTCCTACGTCATTATGGTCATATCTTTAATCATTATGCTCATTTCCTACGTCTTTATACATATTTCCTTCATCATGATGCTCATTTCCATCATCATAATGATCATATCCTTCATTATGATTCTCATTTCCTTCATCATGATGCATGTTTTCTTCATTATGATGCTCATTTCCATCATTATGATGCTAATTTTCTTCATCATGAAGCTCATTTCCGACATCATGATACTCATTTCATTCATCATGATACATATTTCCTTCATCGTGATGCTCATTTCCTACATCAAGCTGCATATTTCCTTCATCATTAAGCTCATTTCCAACATCATGATGATAATTCCCTTCATCATGATGCAAATTCTCTTCATAATGTTGCTCATTTACATCATCATGATGCTCATTTCGTTCATCGTTATGCGTATTTCTTTTACCATGATACTCATTTCTTTCATCATGATTCTCATTTCTGACATCATGATGCTCATTTCCTTCATCATGATGCATATTTCCTTCATCATGATGATCATTTCCTACATAATTATGGTTATTTCCTTCATCATGATGCGTATTTCCTTCATCATGATGCTTATTTCATACATTATAATGTTCATTTTCTTCATCATGATGCTCATTTCTTTCATCATGATTCTCATTTCCATCATCATGATGCCTAAATCCATCATCATGATGCTCATTTCCTTCATAATGGTGCTCATTTCCTTTGTCAAGATGCACGTTTCCTTCGTCATGATACTCATTTCCTACATCATTATGCTAATTTCCTTCATCATGATCATATTTTCTTCATCATGACACTAATTTCCTTCACCATGATTCATGTTTCCATAATCATGATGCTCATTTCCTACATGAGGATGCTCATTTCCTACAAAATGATGCATATTTCCTTCTTTATGATGTTCATTTGCTTCATCAGAACGCTCATTTCATCATCATGATGCACAAATCCTTCATCATGATGTTAATTTCCTTTATCATGATGCGTATTTCTTTCATCATGATGCTTATTTCCCTACATCACGATGCAAACATCATCATGATGCTCATTTCCTTCATCTTGATACATATTTTCTTCATCATTATGCTCATTTCCTTCATCATGATGCTTATTTTCATCATCATGATACATAAATCCCATATCATGATGCTTATTTACTTCATCATTATACAGAAATCCTTCATCATGATGCGCATTTCCGTCATCATGATGCATATTTTCCTTCAACATGATGTCATTTTCTACATCACGATGCTCATTTTCTTGATCCTGATGCATATTTTCCTTCATCATAATGCTCATTACCTATGTCACGATGCATATTTCCATCATCATGATGCTCATTTCCTACATAACAATGCATATTTCGATCTTCATGATGCTCATTTCCTTCATCATGATGCTCATGTCCTTCATCATGATTCATATTTCCTATATCACGATTATGATTTCCTTTGTCATGATACATATTTCCTGCATCATGATGCTCATTCCTACATCATTATGGTTATTTCCTTCATTACGATGCTAATTTCATTCATCATTATCTGTATTTTCTTTATCATTATACTTATTTTTGTTGGCGATCGATCATTTTGTTAACGTGAACCTTTAGGGTTCCATGCATTTCTATATCAACGGAAGCAAAAAAATATAGAAATGTATTACCTTTCACCAGGGTATATTGGAAAAGATGAATTCCCGTCGGCAGCCTGCGCAGCCTCACTGTTTTGGGCATAACTATCTTGTCTGATCTCCGATTTGAGTGATCTATGCATTATAATGATCCTCTTTTCCGTGGCTTTCCAACAGTGTATCATACATCCAGTTTTGACTTCTACAAGATTTTATAAAAATCGTAGAATTTTACAAAAAGCATTAGCAAACAACCTCTTGATCTTCTGTTGTATCCCCAAGTCCAATCTCGACGTCATGTGGGCGGCGATCTTCGAGATCTTCTCAATCTGCTGATCCCTCTACCCTGTTCACATGTTAGGCGTGTCTCATCTAGGTTTTAGGACAGCTGAGATGACTTATATATGGGCTACAGGAGGGACCAGAAGGAGAAATTAGAGTCGGGCCTCCATTGTGCATAAGTATCCAAGTTTAGACAAAACTTTTACTTAAGTCCAGTAATAATAATATATTCCACTAAAATATTATTACTGCACACTGCCTAATTCCAAAATTACGATTTGGGCTCCTTCTTATTATGGGCCCGACAGTCTCCCCATATTTAAGATATACAATGTCCATTAGTTAATATTAAATTACTGACAACACAATTAATTAATATCTCATCCGAGAGTAGTACCACTCAACCTTATTATCATGCCGGAATAAATCCACCTGCATGGTTTACATGATAATCCTTATAAGCTCCTCAAGGGGACATCATCAACCTATAGCGGACACAGATTCCTTCTACAATCAACAACACACCATAGAGACAGCACTACTTCCCAACTCACCGAGTTTGTTGATTTAATTACATGTAAATCTTACCCATTGATGAATCAAAGAAATACACATTGCCTTACGTGTCGGGTTATTGTATAGGGATTAAGAACACAAACATCCATAATAACTGAGATCAAGTTCTCCTATATAGTCAGTATAAGTCGAACGATCTCAAGCGGTCCTACTCAATACACACAAAGCTCACTAATGTGATTCTATAGTCAAGACAATCTAATACCAAATCACACTACAACCATCCCGATAGAAAGATCTTGTCTATCTCGGTTTTGAGCAATTGTTTATACTTTATAAGGAAACCGATAATATGATCTTCTGCGTGTTGTCACACAACATATTATCTACAGTATTAAGTAAGTGGACTATTGCATCGAACATATAAATAAATTATAGACGCATTTGATCAATGATTCTCATTTCAAATATTGTTAAAGCATTGTTCATACTAAAGCTAGGCTTTTACTATACAATCCAACAATCTCCCACTTATACTAAAAGACTATGCTGCCATGTCTTCTGCCATACATCTAATTCCCACTCCCACTACATGAACAACAAAAACTTTCACCTAAAGGTCCTTGTAAAATGATTTACTAGGTTATCACCCGATGCAATCTAGGCGACAACAACCTTCCCCTCATCATACAACTTCTTGTTTAAAGTGGTACTTTCTCTTAATGTGTTTAATTTCTTATGGACTCGTGATTCCCTCAAATTTGCAACTGCATCATTATTATCACAATAAATTGTGATAACCTTGGGCAAACTCAGAAAACACATTCAAGTTCATCATGAAGTTTCTAGTTCTTTTCAGGTACATAAGTATATGTCTTACCACAGTTCAACATTCTTGTTTCAGGTTACCTTGATACCCACTGATCATGCCATCGGTAAAATAGATATTCATTCTCGTGCATAGCATTCCTTAGATTAAGCTTCCTTATACGCCGAAGCATAATGAACAACCTTCATCACCTTTATCCTATTTTGTGTCAAAAATATATTTCCTTAGATAAAGTCACATGCTAAAACGAGTAAAGATTGTATCATTTCATGAAGCTTTGAGATAAACACAACATTTTATCTTGTGATCACCATGATCGCAAGGATATATTTTGCTTCTCTCGAGTCCTTAATTTCATACCGCTTTATCAACCATGCCCATACGCCCGACAATACTCTTTTTTTATTGTCTTCAATGAGCAAGATACTATCCATGTATAGCATAAGAAATACCACCACGTTTTCATCGTCACTCTATTCAATACACAAGATACATCCGTGCATTGAATAAATCCATATCACTAGATTTCCTTATCAAAATGGATGTACTTTAAGTTTAAAGCATGCTTTAGATGGATGGACAATTTTAATATTACACTTAAAATGCTCTTAGCCCGTTGCAATGAATCACTTTGGTTGCTTCACACATATGTTTTTTTCTAGACTTCAAATCAGGAAAACTGTCTTGACATCTATTTGCTATTCCTCATATTTCATATGAGTAGCAACAGATAAAAGAATCCGGATCAATATAGGCATAGCTACTGGTGAACAGGTTTTCTCATAATCAAACCCTTTCTTTCTGAGTATACCTTTTTGCAACAAGCTTTCCTTTCAAGGTTTTCACCTTACAGTATGATCCTCTTTTATTTTGTATGGCCACTTCCATTGGCTTTTACACCATTTAGTGGTCCTACATGCTCCCAGACTTGATTTAGAATCCATCAATTCTATTTTAGAAATCATTGCAACTTGCTAAGATAGCGCATTTCATCTTGTAGTGCTTCATCGTATCCGTGGGATGATTTCATATTTACTAGGGACCAAGTCTCACGACTTTCCCAAAACATAAATATTTTGGGTTGTAAAACAACCCTCCCACTACGACAAGGCCCTATATGTAATTGTGTATCATATGTGACACGCGATGCAGTTTACTTGTGGTAAATCCTCTTGTACAATTGGTACTATACTTTGTGCCTTTCTCTCACATTTCATTTTAGGACAACTTATACATAGGTTTGTGATTTATTACATAGTCCTTTTTCAAAAAACTAGTCTTTGTGTTAACAATCACCCTTCGATCTTTTGGACTAAATAAATCACCCTTCATTTTTTTAGGATATCCCACAAACAGACAAACATTCATACGAATTACTATTTCTAGAGCATATCCATAAAATAAATTTAATAGTTCCAAATAACTCATCATCTATCTAACCATTTCCATAAGAGTCCTATACCTTCTTTTTGCCACACCAGTCGACTGGGGTTAGCCCAGTGTTGACAACTTGAGATTCATTAAATAGCTCCTGAACTATCCTAAGAGTCACTCGCCACCATGATTAAATCGTAATGAATTGATATATATTCGATGACCCTTCACCGCATGAGCCATGCACTTTTAGAATTAATCATAGTACTAAGACTTGCGGTGCATCAAAGTATATCTAACTACCTATCGCTTGGATAGTCTTAGGACTGCATAAATTAGAATGAACCAATTTCAACTTATCTTTGGCTCTACACCCCTTTGCCTTAAAAAAGGCAATCATGACCTAGTCTTAGATGCCAAAATTATGTTTGGCTCATATCCGAAGGTTCCTTTCTCTTATTAGGATTAGAAGATGTGTTATCATTACTATTTGTTGCATCCGTGGGATAAAAATGATTTAAGAGAGTTCAAATTATCCACCAACCTACCACAACGGATTATAGCTCCATCCCTCATTACTATGACCATGTCATTTAAATGAAATAGAGTATCCATCCGTAAATGCATAGAAACTGAAATGAAATTCTTTCTATGAAAACGTACATAAAGATAATTTCTAAAAATCAAACGTTTATTCCTATCAGAAGATAAATAAACAACTCCCACTGCAACAGCCACTAATTCCATAGCTTACCCATGTACTTAATAATCTCATCATCACTTAGTTGCACGCTTTTAGTGATTCTGATATCTACAAACAACATGTCAGTAGATGCCATCACTATTCATGCTTCAACAACTAGTGAATGAGATACTAACTTGCTCAAAACATCCAGGCAAAATTTAGAGAGTAAAATTGACCAATGTTTCCCTTTAATTTCTACTTCATGTTTTTTTAATTCATTCATCAAGTCAACCATGACCTCTTGCCTTTTTAACTTACTCAAGTATCCGAAGAGTCACATGAGACCATCATATTTCTATGAACCTCTCACCTCTCCACTAGAGAATTTAATAGACACTAGAGGACATCTTTAGTGAGAACACATGTTTTCCTAAGCAGTAAGAATCGAAAACAAGAATCTTTTCTAATCATCTAATTTTGAACCAGTAAATATATTTTCTCTTAGTTAAAGATAAGTGAAATTAAACCATTTGAAAATACAGAGAATCACATAAATATACCGATCAAATCTTCAAATTTATCCATTTATATTGATTCTCTCAAAACAATATAAAATAAAAATTCACCGACATCCCAAGCACCGTCTGCATGCCACGATAGTGTGGACATATACAAACCCGAATATTTACAAGAGAATATTTTACCCATTAATTTAATTTGTCAACCTAACTTCATGATAAAATAATTAATACTCGGTTCCTCTTTAGCCATGCAAATAACAGCAGTGACTCCGATGGGGAGGATACTTATTATAAATCGGAGTCATTTCATTCATCATGATGCTCATTTCCTACACCATGAAACTCATTTCATTCATCATGATGCTTATTTCCTACATCATGATACAAACATCATCATGATGCTAATTTCCATCATCATGATGCATATTTTCATCATCACGATGCTCATTTCCAACATCATTATACTTATTTTAGTTATCATGATGCATAAATCCTTCATCATGATGCTTATTTTCTTCATCATAATGCTAACTTCCATTATCACGATGCTTGTTTCCTTCATCATGAGTCTCATTTCCTATATTATGAAGCTCATTTCTTCATCATGATGCATATTTCCCTTCATCATGATGCTCATTTCCTACATCACGATGCATATTTCCATCATCATGATACTCGTTACCTTCATCATGATTCTCATTTCCTTCATCATGATGCATATTTCCTTTATCACGATGCTCATTCCTTCGTCATTATGCATATTTCCTTCATCATGATGATTATTTCCTTCATCTTGATGATCATTTCCCACATCATTATGGTCATTTCCTTTATTATGATGCTCATTTCCTGCATCATTATGTGTATTTCCTTCATCATAATGCTTTTTTCCAACATTATGATGCTCATTTCTTCATCATATTTCATATTTCTTTCATCATAATGCGTATTTCCTTCATCATGATGCTTACTTCATTCCATACTATGCATATTTCCTTTATCATGATGCTCATTTTCTACATCATGATGCATATTTCTATCATCATGTCACTTATTTCCATCATCTTGATGATCATTCCCCTCATCATACTGCTCATTTCCTTCATCATGATGCATATTTTCTTCATCATGATACACATTTCTACATCATTATTGTTTGCCTAATTTTGTAGCACTCACGAGCAAGAATACTCGATCGTTGTAGTAGTATATCCCAAGAAAAATTATCAATCCACAAAGGAGTTATGTTCGGACTAGCAAAATACGTGAGCTCATGTTCATGTCGTTTTTGTAAAGATGATAGGGGTTTTGAGATTGATTAACCACTTAAGCAAGTAGCAAGTAAATAAAAATAGCAAATAAGATAAACGACAAGTGAAGATGAATGAAAATAAAAGAGGATAGGTGTTAAAGTTCAAGGATGAAAAACATGGGATTAGCCTAACATGATAAAAGTAACAAAACACATAAATGATTCATTACAAATACCCATAGTCTTAGATCCAAAAGAAAATCAAAAGAGATGTGAATCTTCCCAAGCAATTTCTTGTAGAGAATTTTCAATACTCATGGATCTCCAACTCTAGCTCTTGATTTCTTGAGATCTTCAACACCCAAATGGAAGGGATGAAGAATGGATGAAGATGGATGAAGATGATGGTGGAAAATGGAAGAAATGGTGTGTGAGGTGTGTGTAGAAGGGTGGAATTTCGGATCTTGTCCATCAAAATATTGAAATGGGGTCTATTTATACCCCATGTGGGCCTTCTAGAAGATTTCAGCAATTTTCTGCGTTTTTGCACCAACACGGCTCGAGCTCCGCCGCACGCCCCGTGTTCTAACACAGCGCATGAGTCGTGTTCCGCAATCGGCCACAAGGGTGGCCGTGTTGTGTAATCTGACGTCCTAACACGACTTTCTTGACAGGCCAGTGCGCGGTGCACGACCGTGTGTCTGTACTGGGCACGGGTCGTGTTCTGCACTCGGCCACAGGCATGGCCGAGTTGGTATTTCGGGTGTCAGCGCACGGCCATTCTGACAGGGTCGTGCGTTGCACACGGCCTGTGTTGTGCAGCTTCTTCTCCTCTCTCACTCCATAAAAACACAAAACACAACCAAATAACATACAAATACGGATAAAATAATACAAAAACACATATAAAAAGACACTAAAATCTAGGTGAAAATAGCGCCAATCAAACCCCCCAACCTTAAGGTGTTGCTCGTCCCCGAGCAACGAAAATGACAAACCAAAAGGAGAAATTTTCACCTAGAAAAAGACTAAATGAATATATATGTAATAACACATCGTTAGTGATAACAACTACAAACTATGCTAAGTCTTCCTACAACATTAAAATCATAACATGAAGAATTTGCAAGTTCAATCACAAGAGAATAAAATGTAATATAGTCCCTTTTTTTTTGGTCCAAGCCTCACATATGTTATAAATGTCTCTCAACATTCTTTAAAGTAGGGTAAAGTAACACTCATCAACCGATTGGCTTGACTCGCTATAAGCTTGCTCGTGGACTACATTCACAAACCACCAAAGTTTCAATCAATGATCAAAAAGGTCTTTCATTAAGGATGTAATGATAGGCTTTTTGGTAGGGTAGGAAGTATATGGATAAGAGTGACTAATCATGTGTAAGTAATCAAAGAGATGGCCAATTTCCTCAACTTCTCCACTTTTCTTTCTTCCTTTCTTATCTTTGCAATCTCAAGCACTATTCATTAACTTTCCTTGGATTGAGCTTCTTTTGTTGCATGCTTCCTTTCTTTGAATTTTGTTTACTTGAGCATTTTGATGTTGTTTTACTCTTTCTCTTGCTTTGAGGTTGCATGTCCATTTCTTACTTTTGCTCTTTTCATCCTTTTTCTTGCTTGTTTACCATTCCCTTTTCTTCTTTTGCTAATCAATCAATCCTTTCTAGCTACCATCTCCTCAATCACCCACACAAAGGTATATATAAGCTTGAATGGGTAATTAAGGCTTGTAATGTGCTAAATTCACAAGAAATAGGCTTATAGGCTCAAAGTGGTTGACTAAGGATGATGTTCAAGGTAGGAACATATATGGCAATGACTATAATAACAAGGATGGCCCTAGATCATTTCACCAATCTCCACTAATCGGGCTCGTTCCTATAGTCCTTGAGCAAGTTCTAGCTTATCAAACACAACCGATCCACTCATGAAGAAATACCATGTGTGCATGGTTGAGGCTCAAATGCTCACAAGCTTGTGCTCGGACCTTAAGGAACTTATTACACCACATTCATCTCAAAATTGAACAAGTTAAGTAAAACATGTCACAATTTGAAAGTGTAGAGATTCTTAATCATAATTTGTCATCACTTATCACCACAACCTATCATCACTCACGTTCAAAAATGACTCACGACATCCCTAAACAAACCACCAAACATCCCAAGACAAGAATGAAAATACACACAACATACAAATAAGGACTCAACAAACAAGACACAACAAAAACACAAAACATGCAAAAACACAAAATACCATCATCCATAAGAAAATTAAGCACACATTCATCCCAACCTTTATTGAAAAGGAAATCCTAATATACGAAAGTAAACCTCCCACAAACATAACACATGAAGTAGCATGCTAGTCACAACAATCCAAATCAAAATCAATTCATTTCAAGTAATAAAATGATAAGGTGTAGAGTACTCCCTCAATAGGCATTTGGTAAGGAAAGCGTTAGCTTCAAGCTCCATCATGCTTCCAATACCTCTCATTCATGCTCAAACACTCAACAAACACCATTAGTTCAACAATTTCATTATAAATATGGACTATCATGCACTTCAACACCACCAATCATACCAAAATCAAACCCAAACTCATGAGAAAAATTTTAAAATTGACCCAATTTTACAAGAATCATACTCAAGTGGTGAGTCACACCACACACTCTCCCCCCAAACTTAAATCGAAACAAGAGTTGAGTCTTAAGTTTGCAAAAAGTGGTGAGACTTACCCTTGTAGTTTCCATTGATGATCTTCTTGTTGAGAAGTAACCGCATCCACACGACTCATGCTATGCCCACCACGCACTAGCACCCCCAAACTTAACTCGAGACAAGAGTCACGAATTAAGTTTGCAACAAGTTGTGGAATATGTCAACTTGAATCCATGAAGCATTTCTCTTTTCTTCAATGTGCATTTTTCTCCATGAGCACAATCAACCTACAAGGCCAAAACAACCATTATTGAAAGCACTAAAATAAAGCAATAAAGATAGTGATGGGGTGCCTCCCATCGAGCGCTAAGTTTAACGTCTTCAAGCTAGACGAGTTTAAGCTCTTAACAATTGGAGAAATCCAAGACCCCATCGGATCTCAACTTCACTTTAAACATTTCTTTAACAGCCTTTTTATCCACACTTCGTGCTCCTTTAACACTTGAACTCTCTTCGTTTCCTCTTTTCCTCACATTCTTAAATCCCGGAGGCCATTTATCAATCTTCAAATCAACATGTGGATCTCCCCCAAGCGTATTTCTTTTTGAATAGACATTTCCTGCAATTTCAAGCATAAAGTTAGTTAATTCTTCATCTTTTAAAATCGCACTTACCGCTTCATCTTGAACATCCGGAGGCTTAATGGGTGGCTTCAAATGAAGATTTCTCCCTTTTAAATTCTTGCTTGATAACACCAATTCTCTTTCATGTGATCGGAGTGTGAGTTCCTTCTTATCCATGTCAAATTTTGCTTTTGCGGTTGCCAAAAGCGGCCTTCCAAAAATTAATGGGATTAAAGGATCCGCTTGCTTCTCAACTACCATAAAATCCACCGGAAATACAAAATTCTCTATTCTCACAAGCATATCCTCCACAACTCCATGGGGCTTTATCATTGAACCATCCATTATTCCGATTTCCACATCCGTTTCCTTTAACCTCCCAATGCCAAGTTTTTCAAAAATCTCCAAAGGCATTACATTAATGCTTGAACCAAGATCACATATAGCATTAAAATATTCCCCCTTTCCAATTGTACAAGTAAGAATGAATTTACCGGGGTCTTCTACCTTCAATGAAGCATCAACCTCAACAATGTCATGATCTTGTTTCAACATTATCTCTCCATCACACGCACTTTCATCCTCCAAAAAAAAATAAGAATTCATCAATTATCTTCTCTTCATCCAAAGACAACTCTTCATCAATGATAATCTCCTCCTCAATTTTTGACACCACTTCATCACAAACTACTTCTTCAACCTTAGAAACAATGTTTGTTGTTTCCACCAACCCTTTCTCCACCTTACTTTCCATGCTGCACACGGTAACATACAAACATTGCTCCTTAGGATTAGTTACCGTGGTAGATGGGAATTTTCCTTGTTGGTGTTGTGATCCCACGGAAGAAGCAATTTGCCCCATTTGATACTCAAAAAATCTCATCCAATTGTCGGATTTCTTCTCATTTTCCTCCATTCTAGCCTCAAGCCTTGCTTCCCTCTTTTCCATTTGAGATTCAAGCTTAGCATCTCTCTTTTCCATTTGAGCCCTTGTATCTTTCATGAATACTAGCAATGTCTCTTCCAATGATGACTTACCTTCTCCATTCAATGGCTTGGCACTTGGATCGAATCCCGGAGGAAATGCAACTGCGGCTTGAGGATTAGAGTAGGAAAGATTTTCATACTTCCTCGGAGCTTGATAATTTCCACTTGATTGATTAAAATTGCTTCCCCGAGCTTGTCCTTGATATCCTCCTTGAAAATTACCTTGATTAGAAGGATAATTACCTTGGAAATTCCCTTGATGATGGAAATTCCCTTGGTAATTTCTCCTATCTAAATAGGCAACATCCTCTACACTTTGCATAACATTGCTCTCATCATTCACCATAGAAATTGTGCTTCCCCCTTGACTTACTCCTTGAGTGATCAAATTCAATTGCTTTGTTAAAGCTTGGATACTCTCATTGAATTCTTTCATTCCTTCACTTTGGAACACATCACTCTTCACTTTGTTCACACTTTCCACTTGAGCTACTTTTCCAAATGCATAACCTCCCATTACTCTCTCGGAAGGCCATTGATAAGCATTCATTGCAATATCTTCAAAAATATCCATGGCTTTCATAGCATCCACTCCAAATATAGACCCTCCGGATGAGGCGTCTACATGCATCCGATGTTGTCCACTCAACCCTTGATAGAAGAAAGCCACTTGTTGATTCTCATGAAAATCATGTTGAGGACACTTTCGTAGCATCTCCTTGTAGCGTTCCCATGCTTCATAAAAACTTTCATCCGGAAGTTACCTAAATTGAGTGATAAGGCTTTTCAATTGGAGAGTCTTCGAAGGAGGAAAGTACTTACTTAGGAACCTTTGCTCAAGATCTTCCCATGTATTACAACTTCCCAAAGGAATTGTATTATACCATGCTTTAGCCTTGTCTCTTAAAGAAAAAGAGAACAACCTCATTCGAATAGTATCTTCCGACACTCCCTTCATCTTGACGGTATTCGCAACCTCCAAAAAAGTAGATAGATGAGTGTTCGGGTCTTCAAGAGGACCTCCCCCAAACTGATTTGCTTTGACCATGTTGATCAATCCGGTCTTAATTTCATAATCATTGGCTTGAACCGGGGTAACCATATTGTGCACGGCTCTCGGTTGGAAGTAATCCCGAATTGCTCTAAGCCTTGGCCTCTCTTGAGGTATTTGCACATTTCCTTGCATAGCTTGGTTATTGAACATATTAACCATCTCTTGGACATTTCTACGAACATGTGGTTGTGCCTCTTGTTGTTGGAGTATCCTTTGAGCTTCTTGATTGTCAAGCAATTGCATATATTCTTGATTTTGAGCAATGAAATTCCTAAACATCCCCGCTTGATTCTCTTGCACTCCTTCTTGTACCCCCCTTTGATCTTGTAATGGATCTTGTGGTAGGTTATGATTAGCATTCTCTCTACGTTGATTCTCCATATTTGTTCCTTTTCTAGCTTTACGTCTCTCTCGCTTCCTTTGTCGTGCGGTCTTTTCTATCTCCAAATTCAAAGGAATGATCAATTGATTTCCCTTTGATCTTGTGATAAGAAAACACCTACGAAAAGTCAAAGAGTGAGACCACAAAAATAGTAAATAAAAGAAAATAAAAAGAATCCTTATCAAGAACAACTAAAACAATAACACAGTACTCGACTAGTCCTTCAAACTCCCCTTTGGCAACGGTGCCATTTTCTTGTTTGCCTAATTTTGTAGCACTCACGAGCAAGAATACTCGATCGTTGTAGTAGTATATCCCAAGAAAAATTATCAATCCACAAAGGAGTTATGTTCGGACTAGCAAAATACGTGAGCTCATGTTCATGTCGTTTTTGTAAAGATGATAGGGGGTTTTGAGATTGATTAACCACTTAAGCAAGTAGCAAGTAAATAAAAATAGCAAATAAGAGAAACGACAAGTGAAGATGAATGAAAATAAAAGAGGATAGGTGTTAAAGTTCAAGGATGAAAAACATGGGATTAGCCTAACATGATAAAATTAACAAAACACATAAATGATTCATTACAAATACCCATAGTCTTAGATCCAAAAGAAAATCAAAAGAGATGTGAATCTTCCCTAGAAATTTCTGGTAGAGAATCTTCAATACTCATGGATCTCCAACTCTAGCTCTTGATTTCTTGAGATCTTCAACACCCAAATGGAAGGGATGAAGAATGGATGAAGATGGATGAAGATGATGGTGGAAAATGGAAGAAATGGTGTGTGAGGTGTGTGTAGAAGGGTGGAATTTCGGATCTTATCCATCAAAATATTGAAATGGGGTCTATTTATACCCCATGTGGGCCTTCTAGAAGATTTCAGCAATTTTCTGCGTTTTTGCACCAACACGGCTCGAGCTCCGCCGTACGCCCCGTGTTCTAACATAGCGCATGAGTCATGTTCCGCACTCGGCCACAAGGGTGGCCGTGTTGTGTAATCTGACGTCCTAACACGGCTTTCTTGACAAGCCCGTGCGCGGTGCACGGGCCGTGTGTCTGTACTGGGCACGGGTCGTGTTCTGAACTCGACCACAGGCGTGGCCGAGTTGGTATTTCGGGTGTCAGCGCACGGCCATTCTGACTGGGTCGTGCGCTGCACACGGCCCGTGTTGTGCATCTTCTTCTCCTCTCTCACTGTTTCGGCTCGATCTTCCTCGTTTCAACTCCAAATTTAGATCTGCTTTTTCCTATGCCTTCCTTATCATATCTAGCATCCAATAAAAATTGAAAATATTAAGTTTAAGCTTATTCACACATATTTCCATAAAAACACAAAACACAACCAAATAACATACAAATACGGATAAAATAATACAAAAACACATATAAAAAGACACTAAAATCTAGGTGAAAATAGCGCCAATCAAACCCCCCAACCTTAAGGTGTTGCTCGTCCCCGAGCAACGAAAATGACAAACCAAAAGGAGAAATTTTCACCTAGAAAAAGACTAAATGAATATATATGTAATAACACATCGTTAGTGATAACAACTACAAACTATGCTAAGTCTTCCTACAACATTAAAATCATAACATGAAGAATTTGCAAGTTCAATCACAAGAGAATAAAATGTAATATAGTCCCTTTTTTTTTTGGTCCAAGCCTCACATATGTTATAAATGTCTCTCAACACTCTTTAAAGTAGGGTAAAGCAACACTCATCAACCGATTGGCTTGACTCGCTATAAGCTTGCTCATGGACTACATTCACAAACCACCAAAGTTTCAATCAATGATCAAAAAGGTCTTTCATTAAGGATGTAATGATAGGCTTTTTGGTAGGGTAGGAAGTATATGGATAAGAGTGACTAATCATGTGTAAGTAATCAAAGAGATGGCCAATTTCCTCAACTTCTCCACTTTTCTTTCTTCCTTTCTTATCTTTACAATCTCAAGCACTATTCATTAACTTTCCTTGGATTGAGCTTCTTTTGTTGCATGCTTCCTTTCTTTGAATTTTGTTTACTTGAGCATTTTGATGTTGTTTTACTCTTTCTCTTGCTTTGAGGTTGCATGTTCATTTCTTACTTTTGCTCTTTTCATCCTTTTTCTTGCTTGTTTACCATTCCCTTTTCTTCTTTTGCTAATCAATCTATCCTTTCTAGCTACCATCTCCTCAATCACCCACACAAAGGTATATATAGGCTTGAATGGGTAATTAAGGCTTGTAATGTGCTAAATTCACAAGAAATAGGCTTATAGGCTCAAAGTGGTTGACTAAGGATTATGTTCAAGGTAGGAACATATATGGCAATGACTATAATAACAAGGATGACCCTAGATCATTTCACCAATCTCCACTAATCGGGCTCGTTCCTATAGTCCTTGAGCAAGTTCTAGCTTATCAAACACAATCGATCCACTCATGAAGAAATACCATGTGTGCATGGTTGAGGCTCAAATGCTCACAAGCTTGTGCTCGGACCTTAAGGAACTTATTACACCACATTCATCTCAAAATTGAACAAGTTAAGTAAAACATGTCACAATTTGAAAGTGTAGAGATTCTTAATCATAATTTGTCATCACTTATCACCACAACCTATCATCACTCACGTTCAAAAATGACTCACGACATCCCTAAACAAACCACCAAACATCCCAAGACAAGAATGAAAATACACACAACATACAAATAAGGACTCAACAAACAAGACACAACAAAAACACAAAACATGCAAAAACACAAAATACCATCATCCATAAGAAAATTAAGCACACATTCATCCCAACCTTTATTGGAAAGGAAATCCTAATATACGAAAGTAAACCTCCCACAAACATAACACATGAAGTAGCATGCTAGTCACAACAATCCAAATCAAAATCAATTCATTTCAAGTAATAAAATGATAAGGTGTAGAGTACTCCCTCAATAGGCATTTGGTAAGGAAAGCGTTAGCTTCAAGCTCCATCATGCTTCCAATACCTCTCATTCATGCTCAAACACTCAACAAACACCATTAGTTCAACAATTTCATTATAAATATGGACTATCATGCACTTCAACACCACCAATCATACCAAAATCAAACCCAAACTCATGAGAAAAATTTTAAAATTGACCCAAATTTTACAAGAATCATACTCAAGTGGTGAGTCACACCACACACTCTCCCCCCAAACTTAAATCGAAACAATAGTTGAGACTTAAGTTTGCAAAAAGTGGTGAGACTTACCCTTGTAGTTTCCATTGATGATCTTCTTGTTGAGAAGTAACCGCATCCACACAACTCATGCTATGCCCACCACGCATTAGCCCCCCCAAACTTAACTCGAGACAAGAGTCACGAATTAAGTTTGCAACAAGTTGTGGAATATGTCAACTTGAATCCATGAAGCATTTCTCTTTTCTTCAATGTGCATTTTTCTCCATGAGCACAATCAACCTACAAGGCCAAAACAACCATTATTGAAAGCACTAAAATAAAGCAATAAAGATAGTGATGGGGTGCCTCCCATCGAGCGCTAAGTTTAACGTCTTCAAGCTAGACGAGTTTAAGCTCTTAACAATTGGAGAAATCCAAGACCCCATCGGATCTCATCTTCACTTTAAACATTTCTTTAACAGCCTTTTTATCCACACTTCGTGCTCCTTTAACACTTGAACTCACTTCGTTTCCTCTTTTCCTCACATTCTTAAATCCCGGAGGCCGTTTATCAATCTTCAAATCAACATGTGGATCTCCCCCAAGCGTATTTCTTTTTGAATAGACATTTCCTGCAATTTCAAGCATAAAGTTAGTTAATTCTTCATCTTTTAAAATCGCACTTACCACTTCATCTTGAGCATCCGTAGGCTTAATGGGTGGCTTCAAATGAAGATTTCTCCCTTTTAAATTCTTGCTTGATAACACCAATTCTCTTTCATGTGATCGGAGTGTGAGTTCCTTCTTATCCATGTCAAATTTTGCTTTTGCGGTTGCCAAAAGCGGCCTTCCAAAAATTAATAGGATTAAAGGATCCGCTTGCTTCTCAACTACCATAAAATCCACCGGAAATACAAAATTCTCTATTCTCACAAGCATATCCTCCACAACTCCATGGGGCTTTATCATTGAACCATCCATTATTCCGATTTCCACATCCGTTTCCTTTAACCTCCCAATACCAAGTTTTTCAAAAATCTCCAAAGGCATTACATTAATGCTTGAACCAAGATCACATATAGCATTAAAATATTCCCCCTTTCCAATTGTACAAGTAAGAATGAATTTACCGGGGTCTTCTACCTTCAATGAAGCATCAACCTCAACAATGTCATGATCTTGTTTCAACATTATCTCTCCATCACACGCACTTTCATCCTACCAAAAAAATAAGAATTCATCAATTATCTTCTCTTCATCCAAAGACAACTCTTCACCAATGATAATCTCCTCCTCAATTTTTGACACCACTTCATCACAAACTACTTCTTCAACCTTAGAAACAATGTTTGTTGTTTCCACCAACCCTTTCTCCACCTTACTTTCCATGTTGCACACGGTAACATATAAACATTGCTCCTTAGGATTAGTTACCGTGGTAGATGGGAATTTTCCTTGTTGGTGTTGTGATCCCACGGAAGAAGCAATTTGCCCCATTTGATACTCAAAAAATCTCATCCTATTGTCGGATTTCTTCTCATTTTCCTCCATTCTAGCCTCAAGCCTTGCTTCCCTCTTTTCCATTTGAGATTCAAGCTTAGCATCTCTCTTTTCCATTTGAGCCCTTGTATCTTTCATGAATACTAGCAATGTCTCTTCCAATGATGACTTACCTTCTCCATTCAATGGCTTGGCACTTGGATCGAATCCCGGAGGAAATGCAACTGCGGCTTGAGGATTAGAGTAGGAAAGATTTTCATACTTCCTCGGAGCTTGATACTTTCCACTTGATTGATTGAAATTGCTTCCCCGAGCTTGTCCTTGATATCCTCCTTGAAAATTACCTTGATTAGAAGGATAATTACCTTGGAAATTCCCTTGATGATGGAAATTCCCTTGGTAATTTCTCCTATCTAAATAGGCAACATCCTCTACACTTTGCATAACATTGCTCTCATCATTCACCATAGAACTTGTGCTTCCCCCTTTACTTACTCCTTGAGTGATCAAATTCAATTGCTTTGTTAAAGCTAGGATACTCTCATTGAATTCTTTCATTCCTTCACTTTGGAACACATCACTCTTCACTTTGTTCACACTTTCCACTTGAGCTACTTTTCCAAATGCATAACCTCCCATTACTCACTCGGAAGGCCATTGATAAGCATTCATTGCAATATCTTCAAAAATATCCATGGCTTTCATAGCATCCACTCCAAATATAGACCCTCCGGATGAGGCATCTACATGCATCCGATGTTGTCCACTCAACCCTTGATAGAAGAAAGCCACTTGTTGATTCTCATGAAAATCATGTTGAGGACACTTTCGTAGCATCTCCTTGTAGCGTTCCCATGCTTCATAAAAACTTTCATCCGGAAGTTACCTAAATTGAGTGATAAGGCTTTTCAATTGGAGAGTCTTCGAAGGAGGAAAGTACTTACTTAGGAACCTTTGCTCAAGATCTTCCCATGTATTACAACTTCCCAAAGGAATTGTATTATACCATGCTTTAGCCTTGTCTCTTAAAGAAAAAGAGAACAACCTCATTCGAATAGTATCTTCCGACACTCCCTTCATCTTGACGGTATTCGCAACCTCCAAAAAAGTAGATAGATGAGTGTTCGGGTCTTCAAGAGGACCTCCCCCAAACTGATTTGCTTTGACCATGTTGATCAATCCGGTCTTAATTTCATAATCATTGGCTTGAACCGGGGTAACCATATTGTGCACGGCTCTCGGTTGGAAGAAATCCCGAATTGCTCTAAGCCTTGGCCTCTCTTGAGGTATTTGCACATTTCCTTGCATAGCTTGGTTATTGAACATATTAACCATCTCTTGGACATTTCTACGAACATGTGGTTGTGCCTCTTGTTGTTGGAGTATCCTTTGAGCTTCTTGATTGGCAAGCAATTGGATATATTCTTGATTTTGAGCAATGAAATTCCTAAACATCCCCGCTTGATTCTCTTGCACTCCTTCTTGTACCCCCCCTTTGATCTTGTAATGGATCTTGTGGTAGGTTATGATTAGCATTCTCTCTACGTTGATTCTCCATATTTGTTCCTTTTCTAGCTTTACGTCTCTCTCGCTTCCTTTGTCGTGCGGTCTTTTCTATCTCCAAATTCAAAGGAATGATCAATTGATTTCCCTTTGATCTTGTGATAAGAAAACACCTACGAAAAGTCAAAGAGTGAGACCACAAAAATAGTAAATAAAAGAAAATAAAAAGAATCCTTATCAAGAACAACTAAAACAATAACACAGTACTCGACTAGTCCGTCAAACTCCCCTTTTGCAACGGTGCCATTTTCTTGTTTGCCTAATTTTTTAGCACTCACGAGCAAGAATACTCGATCGTTGTAGTAGTATATCCCAAGAAAAATTATCAATCCACAAAGGAGTTATGTTCGGACTAGCAAAATACGTGAGCTCATGTTCATGTCGTTTTTGTAAAGATGATAGGGGGTTTTGAGATTGATTAACCACTTAAGCAAGTAGCAAGTAAATAAAAATAGCAAATAAGAGAAACGACAAGTGAAGATGAATGAAAATAAAAGAGGATAGGTGTTAAAGTTCAAGGATGAAAAACATGGGATTAGCCTAACATGATAAAAGTAACAAAACACATAAATGATTCATTACAAATACCCATAGTCTTAGATCCAAAAGAAAATCAAAAGAGATGTGAATCTTCCCTAGAAATTTCTTGTAGAGAATCTTCAATACTCATGGATCTCCAACTCTAGCTCTTGATTTCTTGAGATCTTCAACACCCAAATGAAAGGGATGAAGAATGGATGAAGATGGATGAAGATGATGGTGGAAAATGGAAGAAATGGTGTGTGAGGTGTGTGTAGAAGGGTGGAATTTCGGATCTTATCCATCAAAATATTGAAATGGGGTCTATTTATACCCCATGTGGGCCTTCTAGAAGATTTCAGCAATTTTCTGCGTTTTTGCACCAACACGGCTCGAGCTCCGCCGTACGCCCCGTGTTCTAACACAGCGCATGAGTCGTGTTCCGCACTCGGCCACAAGGGTGGCCGTGTTGTGTAATCTGACGTCCTAACACGGCTTTCTTGACAGGCCCGTGCGCGGTGCACGGGCCGTGTGTCTGTACTGGGCACGGGTCGTGTTCTGCACTCGGCCACAGGCGTGGCCGAGTTGGTATTTCGGGTGTCAGCGCACGGCCATTCTGACAGGGTCGTGCGCTGCACACGGCCCGTGTTGTGCATCTTCTTCTCCTCTCTCACTGTTTCGGCTCGATCTCCCTCGTTTCAACTCCAAATTTAGATCTGCTTTTTCCTATGCCTTCCTTATCATATCTAGCATCCAATAAAAATTGAAAGTATTAAGTTTAAGCTCATTCACACATATTTCCATAAAAACACAAAACACAACCAAATAACATACAAATATGGATAAAATAATACAAAAACACATATAAAAAGACACTAAAATCTAGGTGAAAATAGCGCCAATCAAACCCCCCAACCTTAAGGTGTTGCTCGTCCCCGAGCAACGAAAATGACAAACCAAAAGGAGAAATTTTCACCTAGAAAAAGACTAAATGAATATATATGTAATAACACATCGTTAGCGATAACAACTACAAACTATGCTAAGTCATCCTACAACATTAAAATCATAACATGAAGAATTTGCAAGTTCAATCACAAGATAATAAAATGTAATATAGTCCCTTTTTTTTTTTCCAAGCCTCACATATGTTATAAATGTCTCTCAACACTCTTTAAAGTAGGGTAAAGCAACACTCATCAACCGATTGGCTTGACTCGCTATAAGCTTGCTCGTGGACTACATTCACAAACCACCAAAGTTTCAATCAATGATCAAAAAGGTCTTTCATTAAGGATGTAATGATAGGCTTTTTGGTAGGGTAGGAAGTATATGGATAAGAGTGACTAATCATGTGTAAGTAATCAAAGAGATGGCCAATTTCCTCAATTTCTCCACTTTTCTTTCTTCCTTTCTTATCTTTACAATCTCAAGCACTATTCATTAACTTTCCTTGGATTGAGCTTCTTTTGTTGCATGCTTCCTTTCTTTGAATTTTGTTTACTTGAGCATTTTGATGTTGCTTTACTCTTTCTCCTGCTTTGAGGTTGCATGTCCATTTCTTACTTTTGCTCTTTTCATCCTTTTTCTTACTTGTTTACCATTCCCTTTTCTTCTTTTGCTAATCAATCAATCCTTTCTAGCTACCATCTCCTCAATCACCCACACAAAGGTATATATAAGCTTGAATGGGTAATTAAGGCTTGTAATGTGCTAAATTCACAAGAAATAGTCTTATAGGCTCAAAGTGGTTGACTAAGGATGATGTTCAAGGTAGGAACATATATGGCAATGACAATAATAACAAGGATGGCCCTAGATCATTTCACCAATCTCCACTAATCGGGCTCGTTCCTATAGTCCTTGAGCAAGTTCTAGCATATCAAATACAACCGATCCACTCATGAAGAAAATACCATGTGTGCATGGTTGAGGCTCAAATGCTCACAAGCTTGTGCTTGGACCTTAAGGAACTTATTACACCACATTCATCTCAAAATTGAACAAGTTAAGTAAAACATGTCACAATTTGAAAGTGTAGAGATTCTTAATCATAATTTGTCATCACTTATCACCACAACCTATCATCACTCACGTTCAAAAATGACTCACGACATCCCTAAACAAACCACCAAACATCCCAAGACAAGAATGAAAATACACACAACATACAAATAAGGACTCAACAAACAAGACACAACAAAAACACAAAACATGCAAAAACACAAAATACCATCATCCATAAGAAAATTAAGCACACATTCATCCCAACCTTTATTGAAAAGGAAATCCTAATATACGAAAGTAAACCTCCCACAAACATAACACATGAAGTAGCATGCTAGTCACAACAATCCAAATCAAAATCAATTCATTTCAAGTAATAAAATGATAAGGTGTAGAGTACTCCCTCAATAGGCATTTGGTAAGGAAAGCGTTAGCTTCAAGCTCCATCATGCTTCCAATACCTCTCATTCATGCTCAAACACTCAACAAACACCATTAGTTCAACAATTTCATTATAAATATGGACTATCATGCACTTCAACACCACCAATCATACCAAAATCAAACCCAAACTCATGAGAAAAATTTTAAAATTGACCCAATTTTACAAGAATCATACTCAAGTGGTGAGTCACACCACACACTCTCCCCCCAAACTTAAATCGAAACAAGAGATGAGACTTAAGTTTGCAAAAAGTGGTGAGACTTACCCTTGTAGTTTCCATTGATGATCTTCTTATTGAGAAGTAACCGCATCCATACGACTCAAGCTATGCCCACCATGCACTAGCACCCCCAAAACTTAACTCGAGACAAGAGTCACGAATTAAGTTTGCAACAAGTTGTGGAATATGTCAACTTGAATCCATGAAGCATTTCTCTTTTCTTCAATGTGCATTTTTCTCCATGAGCACAATCAACCTACAAGGCCAAAACAACCATTATTGAAAGCACTAAAATAAAGCAATAAAGATAGTGATGGGGTGCCTCCCATCGAGCGCTAAGTTTAACGTCTTCAAGCTAGACGAGTTTAAGCTCTTAACAATAGGAGAAATCCAAGACCCCATCGGATCTCATCTTCACTTTAAACATTTCTTTAACAGCCTTTTTATCCACACTTCGTGCTCCTTTAACACTTGAACTCACTTCGTTTCCTCTTTTCCTCACATTCTTAAATCCCGGAGGCCCTTTATCAATCTTCAAATCAACATGTGGGTCTCCCCCAAGCGTATTTCTTTTTGAAGTGACATTTCCTGCAATTTCAAGCATAAAGTTAGTTAATTCTTCATCTTTTAACATCGCACTTACCACTTCATCTCGAACATCCGGAGGCTTAATGGGTGGCTTCAAATGAAGATTTCTCCCTTTTAAATTCTTGCTTGATAACACCAATTCTCTTTCATGTGATCGGAGTGTGAGTTCCTTCTTATCCATGTCAAATTTTGCTTTTGCGGTTGCCAAAAGCGGCCTTCCAAAAATTAATGGGATTAAAGGATCCGCTTGCTTCTCAACTATCATAAAATCCACCGGAAATACAAAATTCTCTATTCTCACAAGCATATCCTCCACAACTCCATGGGGCTTTATCATTGAACCATCCATTATTCCGATTTCCACATCCGTTTCCTTTAACCTCCCAATGCCAAGTTTTTCAAAAATCTCCAAAGGCATTACATTAATGCTTGAACCAAGATCACATATAGCATTAAAATGTTCCCCCTTTCCAATTGTACGAGTAAGAATGAATTTACCGGGGTCTTCTACCTTCAATGAAGCATCAACCTCAACAATGTCATGATCTTGTTTCAACATTATCTCTCCATCACACGCACTTTCATCCTCCAACAAAAATAAGAATTCATCAATTATCTTCTCTTCATCCAAAGACAACTCTTCATCAATGATAATCTCCTCCTCAATTTTTGACACCACTTCATCACAAACTACTTCTTCAACCTTAGAAACAATGTTTGTTGTTTCCACCGACCCTTTCTCCACCTTACTTTCCATGGTGCACACGGTAACATACAAACATTGCTCCTTAGGATTAGTTACCGTGGTAGATGGGAATTTTCCTTGTTGGTGTTGTGATCCCACGGAAGAAGCAATTTGCCCCTTTTGATACTCAAAAGATCTCATCCTATTGTCGGATTTCTTCTCATTTTCCTCCATTCTAGCCTCAAGCCTTGCTTCCCTCTTTTCCATTTGAGATTCAAGCTTAGCATCTCTCTTTTCCATTTGAGCCCTTGTATCTTTCATGAATGCTAGCAATGTCTCTTCCAATGATAACTTACCTTCTCCATTCAATGGCTTGGCACTTGGATCGAATCCCGGAGGAAATGCAACTGCGGCTTGAGGATTAGAGTAGGAAAGATTTTCATGCTTCCTCGGAGCTTGATAATTTCCACTTGATTGATTGAAATTGCTTCCCCGAGCTTGTCCTTGATATCCTCCTTGAAAATTACCTTGATTAGAAGGATAATTACCTTGGAAATTCCCTTGATGATGGAAATTCCCTTGGTAATTTCTCCTATCTAAATAGGCAACATCCTCTACACTTTGCATAACATTGCTCTCATCATTCACCATAGAACTTGTGCTTCCCCCTTGACTTACTCCTTGAGTGATCAAATTCAATTGCTTTGTTAAAGCTTGGATACTCTCATTGAATTCTTTCATTCCTTCACTTTGGAACACATCACTCTTCACTTTGTTCACACTTTCCACTTGAGCTACTTTTCCAAATGCATAACCTCCCATTACTCTCTCGGAAGGCCATTGATAAGCATTCATTGCAATATCTTCAAAAATATCCATGGCTTTCATAGCATCCACTCCAAATATAGACCCTCCGGATGAGGCATCTACATGCATCCGATGTTGTCCACTCAACCCTTGATAGAAGAAAGCCACTTGTTGATTCTCATGAAAATCATGTTGAGGACACTTTCGTAGCATCTCCTTGTAGCGTTCCCATGCTTCATAAAAACTTTCATCCGGAAGTTACCTAAATTGAGTGATAAGGCTTTTCAATTGGAGAGTCTTCGAATGAGGAAAGTACTTACTTAGGAACCTTTGCTCAAGATATTCCCATGTATTACAACTTCCCAAAGGAATTGTATTATACCATGCTTTAGCCTTGTCTCTTAAAGAAAAAGAGAACAACCTCATTCGAATAGTATCTTCCGTCACTCCCTTCATCTTGACGGTATTCGCAACCTCCAAAAAAGTAGATAGATGAGTGTTCGGGTCTTCAAGAGAACCTCCCCCAAACTTATTTGCTTTGACCATGTTGATCAATCCGGTCTTAATTTCATAATCATTGGCTTGAACCGGGGGAACCATATTGTGCACGGCTCTCGGTTGGAAGTAATCCCGAATTGCTCTAGGCCTTGGCCTCTCTTGAGGTATTTGCACATTTCCTTGCATAGCTTGGTTATTGAACATATTAACCATCTCTTGGACATTTCTACGAACATGTGGTTGTGCCTCTTGTTGTTGGAGTATCCTTTGAGCTTCTTGATTGGCAAGCAATTGCATATATTCTTGATTTTGAGCAATGAAATTCCTAAACATCCCCGCTTGATTCTCTTGCACTCCTTCTTGTACCCCCTTTGATCTTGTAATGGATCTTGTGGTAGGTTATGATTAGCATTCTCTCTACGTTGATTCTCCATATTTGTTCCTTTTCTAGCTTTACGTCTCTCTCGCTTCCTTTGTCGTGCAGTCTTTTCTATCTCCAAATTCAAAGAAATGATCAATTGATTTCCCTTTGATCTTGTGATAAGAAAACACCTACGAAAAGTCAAAGAGTGAGACCACAAAAATAGTAAATAAAAGAAAATAAAAAGAATCCTTATCAAGAACAACTAAAACAATAACACAGTACTCGACTAGTCCGTCAAACTCCCCTTTGGCAACGGTGCCATTTTCTTGTTTGCCTAATTTTGTAGCACTCACGAGCAAGAATACTCGATCGTTGTAGTAGTATATCCCAAGAAAAATTATCAATCCACAAAGGAGTTATGTTCGGACTAGCAAAATACGTGAGCTCATGTTCATGTCGTTTTTGTAAAGATGATAGGGGGTTTTGAGATTGATTAACCACTTAAGCAAGTAGCAAGTAAATAAAAATAGCAAATAAGCGAAACGACAAGTGAAGATGAATGAAAATAAAAGAGGATAGGTGTTAAAGTTCAAGGATGAAAAACATGGGATTAGCCTAACATGATTAAAGTAACAAAACACATAAATGATTCATTACAAATACCCATAGTCTTAGATCCAAAAGAAAATCAAAAGAGATGTGAATCTTCCCTAGCAATTTCTTGTAGAGAATCTTCAATACTCATGGATCTCCAACTCTAGCTCTTGATTTCTTGAGATCTTCAACACCCAAATGGAAGGGATGAAGAATGGATGAAGATGGATGAAGATGATGGTGGAAAATGGAAGAAATGGTGTGTGAGGTGTGTGTAGAAGGGTGGAATTTCGGATCTTATCCATCAAAATGTTGAAATGGGGTCTATTTATACCCCATGTGGGCCTTCTAGAAGATTTTAGCAATTTTCTGTGTTTTTGCACCAACACGGCTCGAGCTCCGCCGCACGCCCCGTGTTCTAACACAGCGCACGAGTCGTGTTCCGCACTCGGCCACAAGGGTGGCCGTGTTGTGTAATCTGATGTCCTAACACGGCTTTCTGGACAGGCCCGTGCGCGGCGCATGGGCCGTTTGTCTGTACTGGGCACGGGTCATGTTCTGCACTCAGCCACAGGCGTGGCCGAGTTGGTGTTTCGGGTGTCAGCGCACGGCCATTCTGACAGGGTCGTGCGCTGCAAACGGCCCGTGTTGTGCAGCTTCTTCTCCTCTCTCACTGTTTCGGCTCGATCTTCCTCGTTTCAACTCCAAATTAGATCTGCTTTTTTCCTATGCCTTCCTATGCCCTCCAAATTTGAGCTCATTCCACATATTTCCATAAAAACACAAAACACAACCAAATAACATACAAATATGGATAAAATAATACAAAACACATATAAAAAGACACTAAAATCTAGGTGAAAATAGCGCCAATCAATTATGCTCATTTCCTTCATCATGATGCATATTTCCTACATCATTATGTTCATTTCCTTCATTGTGATGCTCATTTCCTTTACCATGATGCGTTGTTCCATCATAATAATGCTCATTTCCTATATTATTATGCTCATATCCTTCATCATGATGCATGTTTCCATCATCATAATGTTAATTTCCTTCTCCATGTTGCTCATTTCCTTCATCATGATGCTTATTTTCTTTATCACGATGCTCATTTCCTTCGTCAAGATGCACATTTCCTTCAGCATGATGCTCATTTCCTTCATCTTGATGTTCATTTCTTACATCATTATGGTCATTTCCTTCATTGTGATGCTACTTACCATCATCATAATATGTATTTCCTTCATCATGATACTTATTTCCTATATTATGATCCTCAATTTCTTCATCATGATGCATATTTTTTCATCGTAATGCAAATTTCCTTCATCATGATGCTCATTTCCTATATAATGATGCATGTTTTCCACATCATAATGCACAATTCCTTCATCATAGTGCTTACTTCATTCATCATGATGCACATTTCCTTCATCATAATGCTCTTTTCCAACATCATGATGCATATTTCAATCATCATGATGCTCGTTTTCATCATCTTGGTGATCATTTCCCTCACCATGATGCTCATTTCCTTCATCATGATGCATACTTTCTTCATCATGATACTCATTTCCTATATAATGATGCCCATTTCCTTCATTATGATGCATATTTCCTTCATCATGATGAAAATTTCCTACGTCGTTATGGTCATTTCCTTCATTGCTGCTCATTTCCTTCAACATGATGCATATTTCCATCATAATAATGCTCATTTCCTACACTATTATGCTCATTTCATTCGTAATGATGCATGTTTCCATCATCGTAATGCTCATTTCCATCATCATGATTCTTAGTTCCTTCTGTTAGATTTGTATACTAAAAGCCTTGCTTTTGTATTGTACAATGTAATAACGATTTTATTTGAAATGAGAATCATATGATCAAACTGTTTTGCATATTATAAATTATTTATTTATATGTTTGTGCAAAAGTCCATTTACTTTATACTGTAGATAATATGTTGTGCGACAACACGCGGAAGATCATATTATCAGTTTCCTTATAAAGTATAAACAGAAGCTCACAATCGAGATAGACGGGGACTATCTATCGGTATGGTTGTAGTGTGGTTCGATATTAGTTTGTCTTGACTATAGAACCACATTAGTACACTGCTTTGTGTATTGAGTAGGACCGTATGAGATCGTTCAACTTGTACTGTCTATATAGAAGAACTTGATCTCTGTTATTATGGATGTTCGTGCTCTTAATCCCTATACAATAACCTCGACACGTAAGGCAGTATATATTTCTTTGATTCATCAATGGGTGAGATTTGTATGTATTAAATCAACAAACTCGGTGAGTTGGGAAGTAGTGTTGTCTCTATGGTGTGCTGTTGATTGTAGAAGGAAACCATGTCCGTCATAGGTTGATGATGTCCCCTTGAGGAGCTCATAAGGTTTATCATGTAAATCTTGCAAGTGGATTAATTTCCGCATGATAATAAGGTTGAGTGGTACTACTCTCGGATGAGATATTAATTAATTTGAGTTGTCAGTAACTTAATTAATTAATGGGCATCGTATATCTTAAACATGGGGAGACTGTCGGGCTCATAATAAGAAGGAGCCCAGAATGTAATTTTGGGATTGGATGGGTAGTGCAATAATAATATTTTAGTGGACTATATTATTATTATTGGATTTAATTAAAAGCTTTGGGCTAAGCTTGGTTAATTAAATATGATTGAGGCCCAGCCCAATTTCTCCTCCTGGTCCCTGCAGTAGCCCAAGTATATATAAGTTGTCTCATTTCCTAATAACCTAACTCTGCGCCTCTTACGTAGAAGAGATCAGGAACAGATTGAGAACTCTCTGGGGATTGTTGACCACACAACACCAAAGAGTTGACTTTGGGTAATACTGCAGAAGATCAGAGGTGTTCTTCTCAGATCATCATCCACTACACCAACCCTGAAGTCAGGTTATTTATTTTATGCTTCCGCTGTTTAATTATCTGTTTTATCTTATTGAATCATGTTCACCATAAGGTCCAATTTCAACAATTGGTATCAAAGCCTGGTTTTTTGGTGAAACGTGATATGATAGATGAGTATGTGATTACTTGATTATTTGTCTTAATCTGGTTTGGTCGCATGTATTAATTATTCAGTCAATATATGATTATTTGGAGTAATCTGTTTATTATTGTCTGAGTTGTTTGTTGGGGTTTGGTTATTTTATTAAAATAAAATTGGATAACGAATCCCCATCTTCTTTGTGCTGTAACGTTAGTCTAAGTAAGTCATTAATGTTCTTAAAATCTCACGCCACACCCTGCTCGGTGGGACTTCATGTGGCGGCGCGTGGACTTCGATTTTGACGACGGCGAGTGGCGTATAAAAGAAGGCAGGCAGGCAGTCGATCGATGGCTGATGGCTTCAGTCGGACTAAATCCGTCACGACGGCGCTGGTATTGCGAAAGGCTTCGTATGGAACGGAGTCACTCGGACTGACGGTGGCGGGTGTTGATCGAAAACGGTGAGGCGGCGATGACTTCACGGCAAGGTGTGTCTGGGCGATGCGTCGGTTGCCTGAAGTCTCACCAAGTGTCGACGGCATCGGTGAGTGCAGTGGTCGGCATTTGCACTGTCGGCGACAGCCATGGAGCGTCTTCTGGACTGCCGTCGCGCGACTGCTTGGAGGCGGTGATGTATCCGGGCAGTTCCCATCTCGGTGGGCTGACGGCGCTCAAACTGAGATGAGAGGCACCGAATCACGGTGGATTCGAAGCAGGCAGGCGGTGGTAGACTGAGAGAGCATCGTTCCAGGTGATTTGTCGGAGACGTGCGCCGGACGACTCACTGGACACGAACCAATTTTTTTGCAGCGACCATGACTCCTACCGGCTGAGACTGCACGGCAGCGATCAGATCGGCGTGGATCTGGTGGCGGGTGATAGCTGGGCGGCGTATTCAAGGAGACGGCGACGCTGTAAAAATGAATGCCGGATGGTGGTGCGATGGTGGCTCTTCACGACCGGGAGTTGCTCGGCGGCGTGCTAACGGCGAATTCTGGTGGTCGTTTGGCGGCGCCACCGACGGCAGTGGCGCCTTGTTGCGCGGCTGAACCCTGGAGGATGAAGATGGGCTTGCGGCTGCTTCTCCTAGGGTTTCAGGCTTATTGGGCTTAATTTTGGGCTTTTGCTTTTTAGGCTTGTTGGACTTGTTTTAATTAAGTGATTGTTGGGCCTTTTTTATTTGTTTGTTGTTGGGCTCATATTCTATTTAATTATTGGGCCCATATTTTAATTGCTGTAAATGGGCTTCTTGTTGTTTTTTTTAGTCAGCTGGGCTCTCTATTAATTGTTTGATATGTTGGGCCATAAATTGGATTGGGCTAGATCATACTAATATTGACTGGGATAAATGGGCATAATTAAATTATTAATGGGCTGCTCATTTTATGCCAATAATGTTTGGGTCTGTTGGGCCCATTAATTTGATCCCTCATTGTCATGCAATTAATTATTATATATAATTGATTTAATTGTTTTGCTTGACAATTAATTGTTATATATGTGAATGGCATGTTCTATGTGATTTATTTAATTTTAAATTACTTTAATAGAAGCATGCTAAGTTGTATATTTTATTATGAAATATTATATGCATGTTAAAAACCCTCTGTGCTAAATAACTAAGTGGGAGAGGGGATTGGTATATAAATTCCCATGGCCTCCATTATTGGTTTGTAAGTGATGTGAGTAAACCTGCGTGTTGGCATCAGGCCTTCCTCCACAACGGATGGGTTTATTCACGGATCACTGGTACAAACTTCTTTGTGATGATCGTAGGAAGTTATCCAAGCACGTGTGTACTTCTCTAACTGTAAGGCACATAAGCTTGCGCAATGGACTTGGGATCAAATAATGGTACACACTTAGATGTAAATAATCAGTATCCTCCCCAACGGAGTCACTGCTGTTATTTGCATGGCTAAAAAGGAACCGACTATTAATTATTTTATCATAAAGTTAGGTTGATAAATGAAATTAATGGGTAAAACCTTCTCTTGTAAATGTTTGCGTTTGTATACGTCCACACTAACGTGGCATGCAAATTCACGGTGCTTGAGATGTTGGTGAATTTTATTTTATATTGTTTTGAGGGATTCAATATAAATTGATAAATTCGAAGTGTTTGATCTGTTTATTTATTTATGATTCTCAGGATTTTCAAATGGCTCTCAACTCACTTTCTGTAATACTTAAAGAACATAAACTTACTGGCACAAACTATGTTGACTGGAAGCGAAACATGGACATTGTTTTAACTGCTGAAGATTATATCTTTGTTCTCACTGAGGAATGTCCTCCGGAACCTAATGATGACTCTACCGAAGAGCAAAGAAATGCTTATAATAGGTGGACCAAGGCTGATAGGATGGCTAAGTGCTACATTTTGGCTTCTATGTCAAATGTGCTTCAGACTCAGCATCAAGCCATGGAGACCGCCTATGATATGATGCATAATCTTAAGGAACTCTTCGGACATCAGAGTCGTCCTGCTAGGTCGAAGGGCATGTCGGTCTTGATGAATACCAAAATGGCTGAGGGCACTCCCGTAAGGGAACATGTACTCAGGATGATGGGCCAACTCAATTAGTTGGAAGTTCTTGGAGCTGAAATCGATGGGGAAACCCAGGTCGATATCATACTCCAAAGCTTTCCTAGGAGTTTTGAGCAGTTTCGCCTGAACTATGGTATGAACAAACATTTGTACACATTGGCGGAACTTCTGACAGAACTTGTGGCGGCGGAAGAACTGTTTCGTAGACCTCCTCAGGTTCATGTTGCTGAAAATGCTCCTCATCCTAGGCCGATAGGCGGAAGGAAGAAGAAGAAGCAAGGAAATTCAGCACCGGTGAATAAAGTGAAAGCAAAGACTGGTGCAGTCAAGAAGCCTAAAGGCAAGTGCTTCAAATGCAAGCAGCCGGGACACTACAAGGCAGACTGCCATCTTCTGAAGGGGAACAGGAATGGTAAGTCTTATATACTAGTTGTTGAATAGTGTTTAGCGGCTGTATCTGCTGACACTTGGTGTGTAGATACGGGAGCCACTAACCATGTCTGCAATTCTTTGCAGGGGTTCCACCAAACCCGACAGCTCAGTGATAGAGAGATTACCATACTCATGGGAAATGCTACAAGAGTAGCAGCTGTCGCAGTGGGAGACGTTTTTCAATAAAAATAAAACTCTTATTTTGAGGAATTGTCTTTATGTACCGCATTTTTGAAAGAATTTAATTTTAGTTTCTAAATTGTTTATGGATGGATATTCTGTTTCTTTTAATGACAAGGTTATTATAAGGAAAAATAGAATTATTATCTATGATGGTGCATTGTTAGATAATTTGTATACTCTTAATCCAATTTCTCCCACGATGCAACAATTTGAAACGAATGAAACATCTACTAATAAGAGAAAAGAACCTTCTAAAATGAACCAAACATATCTTTGGCATCTAAGACTAGGTCATATTAACTTGAGTAGGATTCAAAGGTTGATAGCTGATGGACCTCTTAGTTCATTAGTAGTTGAAAATTATCCAACTTGCGAATCCTGCTTGGAAGGAAAAATGACCAAAAGGCCTTTCAAGGCAAAGGGGTATAGAGCCAAAGATCTGTTGGAATTGGTTCATTCTGATTTATGTGGTCCTATGTCTATCCAGGCAAGAGGTGGTTATGAATATTTCGTCACTTTTATTGATGATTATTCTAGATACGGGTATATTTATTTGATGCGCCGCAAGTCTGAATGCTTTGATAAATTCAAGGAATACAAGGCTGATGTGGAAAAGCAACTTGGAAAATATATCAAAACACTACGATCTGATCGTGGTGGTGAATACCTCTATGGAGAGTTTAGGAGTTATTTATCAGAGAATGGGATTGAATCCCAATTGTCTGCACCGGGCACACGCCAGCAGAATGGTGTAGCGGAAAGAAGGAATAGGACTCTTATGGAAATGGTAAGATCTATGATGAGTTATTCGGAACTATCTAATTCGTTTTGGGATATGCCTTAGAAACAGCGGCTTACATTCTAAACTTAGTACCTTCTAAATCAGTAACTTCCACACCCATTGAATTGTGGACTAAGCGAAAACCTAGTCTGAAACACTTTCGGATTTGGGGTGCTCCAGCACATGTGTTGAAGATGGATACTGATAAGTTAGAGTCACGTACGGAAGTTTGTCTGTTTATAGGATATCCTAAAGGAACAAAGGGTGGTTTATTTTATAATCCAAAGGACCAAAAGGTGATCGTTAGCACGAATGCTAGATTTTTGGAAGAGGATTATGTAATGAACCACAAACCCATGAGTAAAATTATTCTAGACGAAGTAAGAGAGGAAACACCAAATATAATACCAACTGTGCAAGAGGATATACCACAGGACACTGCACCACGTGTCACACCTGATATACAAATGCCTACGGAGCCTCGTCGTAGTGGGAGGGTTGCTAGACAACCGGATAGATTCATGGGATTGGGAGAGTCATCCGACTTGGTCCCAGGTGAACATGAAATTGACCCATGGAATTACAACGAGGCACTACAGGATAAAGATGCTCTATTATGGCAAAACGCAATGAAATCTGAGATAGAATCCATGTATTCTAATCAAGTCTGGGAGCTAGTAGAACCACCCAATGGTGTAAAAGCTATTGGATGCAAGTGGATCTATAAGAGAAAAAGAGGATCTGACGGTAAGGTGGAAACCTTTAAAGCAAGGCTTGTGGCTAAAGGATATACTCAGAAAGAAGGAATCGATTATGAGGAAACCTTCTCGCCCGTGGCCATGCTTAAGTCGATCCGGATTCTTTTGTCTATTGCTGCTCATATGGATTATGAGGTATGGCAGATGGATGTCAAGACAGCTTTTCTGAATGGAAGTCTTGAGGAAAACATCTATATGCAGCAACCAGAGGGTTTCATTGCAAAGGGCGAAGAGCATCTTGTGTGTAAGCTTAAAAAGTCCATTTATGGATTGAAACAAGCTTCAAGATCTTGGAACATCCGTTTTGATGAAGTAATCCAGTCATATGGATTTATTCAATGTCCGGATGAATCATGTGTATACAAGAAGTGTGACGGAAACGTAGTGGTATTTCTTGTACTCTACGTGGATGATATTCTGCTCATTGGAAACAATGTAAAGGTATTGTCGGGCGTAAGGGTATGGTTGTCAAAGCAGTTTGAGATGAAGGACTTGGGAGAGGCCGGACACATTCTTGGGATCAAATTAATAAGGGATCGCAAGAAAAGAATGTTGTGCTTATCCCAAGCTTCATATATTGATACAATACTGACTCGTTTTAGCATGCAAGATTCCAAGAAAGGTTTTCTACCTTTCAGACATGGAATACCTCTATCTAAGGAGATGTGTCCTAAGACACAACATGAAATAGAGGCAATGAAGCTGGTCCCTTATACTTCAGCAGTGGGAAGTCTCATGTATGCTATGCTATGTACGAGACCAGATATCTGTTATGCCGTGGGCATGGTCAGTAGGTATCAAAGTAATCCAGGACAAGGGCATTGGACTGCGGTAAAGCATATTTTGAAGTACCTGCGAAGGACTAGGGATTATGTGCTGGTTTACCGGGCAGATACTTTGTTACCTTTAGGTTATACTGATTCGGATTTCCAGTCTGATAGGGATGCTAGTAAATCCACCTCGAGTTATGTGTATACTCTTGGAGGAGGAGCCGTAATATGGAGGACTGTAAAGCAGAAATGCGTTGTGGACTCTACCATGGAAGCTGAATATGTAGCAGCCTCTGAGGCAGCTAAAGAAGCAGTATGGCTCAGGAACTTCTTAATGGACTTGGATGTGATTCCTGGTTTGCCAAAGCTATCACAATTTATTGTGATAACAGTGGTGCAGTAGCAAACTCGAAGGAACCACGAGCCCATAAGGCGAGTAAACACATTGAGCGCAAGTGCCACCTGATACGAGACATCGTTAAAAGTGGGGAAGTCGTTGTTGCTAAGATAGCATCTGAGGATAACCTAGCTGATCCTTTTACTAAGAGCCTTCCAGCGAAAGCGTTCGATGGGCATGTAGAAGGAATGGGGATTAGATGCGTGTCAGCAGATAAGGCAGCGTAGTCTTTTAGTATAAGTGGGAGATTGTTAGATTTGTATACTAAAAGCCTTGCTTTTGTATTGTACAATGTAATAACGATTTTATTTGAAATGAGAATCATATGATCAAACTGTTTTGCGCTGCAAACGGCCCGTGTTGTCCAGCTTCTTCTCCTCTCTCACTGTTTCGGCTCGATCTTCCTCGTTTCAACTCCAAATTAGATCTGCTTTTTTCCTATGCCCTCCAAATTTGAGCTCATTCACACATATTTCCATAAAAACACAAAACACAACCAAATAACATACAAATACGGATAAAATAATACAAAAACACATATAAAAAGACACTAAAATCTAGGTGAAAATAGCGCCAATCAATTATGCTCATTTCCTTCATCATGATGCATATTTCCTACATCATTATGTTCATTTCCTTCATTGTGATGCTCATTTCCTTTACCATGATGCGTTGTTCCATCATAATAATGCTCATTTCCTATATTATTATGCTCATATCCTTCATCATGATGCATGTTTCCATCATCATAATGTTAATTTCCTTCTCCATGTTGCTCATTTCCTTCATCATGATGCTTATTTTCTTTATCACGATGCTCATTTCCTTCGTCAAGATGCACATTTCCTTCAGCATGATGCTCATTTCCTTCATCTTGATGTTCATTTCTTACATCATTATGGTCATTTCCTTCATTGTGATGCTACTTACCATCATCATAATATGTATTTCCTTCATCATGATACTTATTTCCTATATTATGATCCTCAATTTCTTCATCATGATGCATATTTTTTCATCGTAATGCAAATTTCCTTCATCATGATGCTCATTTCCTATATAATGATGCATGTTTTCCACATCATAATGCACAATTCCTTCATCATAGTGCTTACTTCATTCATCATGATGCACATTTCCTTCATCATAATGCTCTTTTCCAACATCATGATGCATATTTCAATCATCATGATGCTCGTTTTCATCATCTTGGTGATCATTTCCCTCACCATGATGCTCATTTCCTTCATCATGATGCATACTTTCTTCATCATGATACTCATTTCCTATATAATGATGCCCATTTCCTTCATTATGATGCATATTTCCTTCATCATGATGAAAATTTCCTACGTCGTTATGGTCATTTCCTTCATTGCTGCTCATTTCCTTCAACATGATGCATATTTCCATCATAATAATGCTCATTTCCTACACTATTATGCTCATTTCATTCGTAATGATGCATGTTTCCATCATCGTAATGCTCATTTCCATCATCATGATTCTAGTTCCTTCTGTTAGATTTGTACACTAAAAGCCTTGCTTTTGTATTGTACAATGTAATAACGATTTTATTTGAAATAAGAATCATATGATCAAACTGTTTTGCATATTATAAATTATTTATTTATATGTTTGTGCAAAAGTCCATTTACTTTATACTGTAGATAATATGTTGTGCGACAACACGCGGAAGATCATATTATCAGTTTCCTTATAAAGTATAAACAGAAGCTCACAATCGAGATAGACGGGGACTATCTATCGGTATGGTTGTAGTGTGGTTCGGTATTAGTTTGTCTTGACTATAGAACCACATTAGTACACTGCTTTGTGTATTGAGTAGGACCGTATGAGATCGTTCAACTTGTACTGTCTATATAGAAGAACTTGATCTCTGTTATTATGTATGTTCGTGCTCTTAATCCCTATACAATAACCTCGACACGTAAGGCAGTATATATTTCTTTGATTCATCAATGGGTGAGATTTGTATGTATTAAATCAACAAACTCGGTGAGTTGGGAAGTAGTGCTGTCTCTATGGTGTGCTGTTGATTGTAGAAGGAAACCATGTCCGTCATAGGTTGATGATGTCCCCTTGAGGAGCTCATAAGGTTTATCATGTAAATCTTGCAAGTGGATTAATTTCCGGCATGATAATAAGGTTGAGTGGTACTACTCTCGGATGAGATATTAATTAATTTGAGTTGTCAGTAACTTAATTAATTAATGGGCATCGTATATCTTAAACATGGGGAGACTGTCGGGCTCATAATAAGAAGGAGCCCAGAATGTAATTTTGGGATTGGATGGGTAGTGCAATAATAATATTTTAGTGGACTATATTATTATTATTGGATTTAATTAAAAGCTTTGGGCTAAGCTTGGTTAATTAAATCTGATTGAGGCCTAGCCCAATTTCTCCTCTTGGTCCCTACAGTAGCCCAAGTATATATAAGTTGTCTCAGTTCCTAATAACCTAACTCTGCGCCTCTTACGTAGAAGAGATCAGGAACAGATTGAGAACTCTCTGGGGATTGTTGACCACACAACACCAGAGAGTTGACTTTGGGTAATACTGCAGAAGATCAGAGGTGTTCTTCTCAGATCATCATCCACTACACCAACCCTGAAGTCAGGTTATTTATTTTATGCTTCCGCTGTTTAATTATCTGTTTTATCTTATTGAATCATGTTCACCGTAAGGTCCAATTCCAACACCTTCATCATGATGCATAAATCCTTCATCATGATGCTCATTTCCTTCATCATGATGTTCATTTCCTATATCATGATGCTCATTTCCTTCATCATGATTCATATTTCCTTCATCATTATGCCCATTTCCTTCATCATGATGCTCATTTCATTCATCATGATGCATATTTCCTTCATCTAAATAATCATTTCCTACGTCATTATGGTCATTTCTTCATTATGATGCTCATTTCATTCATCTTGATGAATAATTCCATCATCATGATGCTCATTTCCGAAATGATTATACATATTTTCTTCATCATGATGCTCATTTCCGAAATGATTATACATATTTTCTTCATCATGATGCTCATTTTCATCATCTGATGATCATTTCCTTCATCGTAATGCTCAATTGCGACATCATTATGCTCATTTCCTTCATGATGATGCTCATTTCTTTTATCATGATGCTCATTTCCTTAGTCATGATGCTCTTTTCCTACATCATGATGCTTATTTCCATCATCTTGATGCATAAATTCTTCATCTAGATGTGTATTTCCTTCATCATGGTGCTCATTTTCATCATCATGATGATTGTTTCTTTCATCATGATACTCATTTACGACGTCATAATGCACATTTCCTTTATCATGATGCTCATTTCCTACATCAAGATACATATTTACATCATCCTGATGCCTATTTCCTTCATCATGACGCTCATTTCTTTCATCATTATGCATATTTCCTTTATAACGATGCTCATTCCTTCGTCATGATGCATATTTCCCTTATCATATGCTTATTTCCTTCATCATAATGATCATTTCCAACATCATTATGGTCATTTCCTTCATCAATATGCGTACTTCCTTAATCATAATGCTTTTTTCCTACATTATGATTCTCATTTCCTTCATCATGATGCATGTTTCTTTCATCAGATTGCATATTACCTTCATCATGATGCTTATTTCCTACATAATGATGCATGTTTTCTACATCATGATGCAGATTTCCTACATCATAATACTTACTTCATTTCTCATGATACATATTTCCTTCATCATGATGCTTATTTCCTACATCACGATGCATATTTCCATGATCATGTTTCTCATTTCCATCGTCATGATGATCATTCCCTCATCATGATGCTCATTTCTTTCATTATATTGCATATTTTCTTCATCATGATATGCATTTCATACCTTATGATGCTCATTTCCTTCATGAGTATCATGATAAAGGAAAAAAGTATTATGATGAAGGAAATGAGCAGCATGATGAAGAAATGACCATAATGACGTAGGAAATGATTATCTATATGAAGGAAATATGCATCATGATGAAGGAAATGAGCATCATGATGAAGGAAATGGCATAATGATGAAGGAAATATGAATCATGATGAAGGAAATGAGCATCATGATGTAAAAATGAACATCATGATGAAGGAAATGAGCATCATGATGAAGGATTTATGCATCATGATAAAGGAAATAAGCATCATGATGATGGAAATGAGCATTACGATGATGGAATCATGCATCATGATGAATGAAATGAGCATTATTATGATGGAAATACGCATCATGATGAAGGAAATGAGCAGCGATGATGGAAATGACCATAATGACGTAGGAAATTATCATCATGATAAAGAAAATATGCATCATGATGAAGGAAATTATTATCATTATGTAGGAAATGAGTATCATCATGAAGAAAGTATGCATCATGATGAAGGAAATGAGCATCATGGTGAGGGAAATTATCACCAAGATGATGGAAATGAGCATCATGATGATTGAAATATGCATCATGATGTTGGAAATGAGCATTATGATGAAGGAAATGTGCATCATGATGAATGAAGTAGGCACTCTAATGAAGGAATTGTTCATTACGATGTAGAAAACGTGCATCATTATGTAGGAAATGAGCATCATGATGAAGGAAATTTGCATTACGATGAAAAAACATGCATCATTATGAAATAAATGAGCCTCATAATGTAAAAAATAAGTATCATGATGAAGGAAATACGTATTATGAAGAAGGAAATTAGCATCATAATGAAGGAAATGACCATAATGATGCAGGAAATGATCATCAAGATGAAGGAAATGAGCATAATGCTGATGGAAATGTGCATCATGACGAATGAAATGAGCATCGTGATAAAGAAAATAAGTATCATGATGAAGGAAATGAGCAACATGAAGAAGGAAATTAACATTATGATGATGGAAACATGCATCATGATGAAGGACAAGAGCACAATAATGTAGGAAATGAGCGTTATTATGATGGAACAACGCATCATGGTGAAGGAAATGAGCATCATGATGAAGGACATGAACATAATGATGTAGGAAATATGCATCATGATAAAGGAAATAAGCATAATTATGTAGAAATGTGTATCATGATGAAGAAAATATGCATCATGATGAAGGAAATGAGCATCACGATGAGGGAAATCATCATCAAGATGATGGAAATAAGTAACATGATGATGAAAATATGCATCATGATAAAGGAAATATACATAATATGGAGTGAAGTAAGCATCATGATGAAGGAAATACGCATTATGATGAAAGAAACATGCAATATGATGAAGCAAATGAGCATCATAATGTTGGAAAAAAGTATTATGATGAAGGAAATACGCATAATGATGCAGGAAATGAGCATCATAATAAAGGAAATGACCATAATGATGTGGGAAATGAATATAAAGATGAAGGAAATACGCATCATGATGAAGGAAATATGCATAATGACGAAGGAATGAGCATCGTGATAAAGGAAATATGCATCATGATGAAGGAAATGAGAATCATGATGAAGGTAACGAGCATCATGATGATGGAAATATGCATCGTGATGTAGGAAATGAGCATCATGATGAAGGGAAATATGTATCAAAGGAATGAGCTTCATTATGTAGGAAATGAGACTCATGATGAAGGAAACAAGCATCATGATAATGGAAGTGAGCATTATGATGAAGGAAATAAGCATCACGATGAAGGATTTATGCATCATGATAACTGAAATAAGCTTAATGTTGTTGGAAATGAGCATCATGATGATGTTTGTATGATGATGCAGGACATAAGCATCATGATGAATGAAATTAGTTTCATGATGCAGGAAATGAGCATCATGATGAATGAAATGACTCTGATTTGAGTGATCTACGCGCCAAAATGATTTTATTTTCTGTGGCTTTCCAATAGCATTTCACACATCCAGTTCAGTTCTGACTTCTACAAGATTTTATATAAATCGTGGAAGTTGACGAACAGCAGTAGCAAACAACCTCTTGATTTTCTGTTGTATTCCCTAGTCCAATCTCGACATCATGTAGGCGACGATCTTCGAGATCTTCTAAATCTGTTGTTCCCTCTACCCTGTTCACGTGTTAGGCGTGTCTCATCTAGGGTTTAGGACAGCTGAGATGACTTATATAATGGATACAGCAGGGACTAAGAGGAGAAATTAGAGTCGGGCCTCAATTGGGCTTATGTATCCAAGTTTAGACCAAAAATTATACTTAAATCCAATAATAATAATATATTCCACTAAAATAATATTACTGCACTACCGTTCTAATCACCGAACTACATTTTGGGCTCCTTCTTATTATGAGCCCGACAGTCTACCCATGTTTAAGATATACAATGCCCATTAAATAATTAAGTTACTGACAACTCAATTAATTAATATCTCATCCGAGAGTAGTACCACTCAACCTCATTATCATGCCGGAATAAATCCACCTGCAATGTTTACATAATAATCCTTATGAGCTCCTCAAGGAGACATCATCATCCTATAGTGCACACGGATTCCTACTAAATGAATAGCACACCATAGAGACAACACTACTTCCCAACTCACCGAATTTGTTGATTTAATTACATGTAAATCTCACCCATTTATGAATCAAAGAAATACATACTGCCTTACATGTCGAGGTAATTGTATAGGGATAAAGAGCACGAATATCCAAAATAACTGAGATCAAGTTCTCCTATAGAGTCAGTATAAGTCGAACTATTTCAAGCTGTCCTGCTCAATACACAAAAAGCGCACTAATGTGATTCTATAGTCAAGACAAACTAATATCAAATCACACTACAACCATCCCGATAGAGAGTCCCCGTCTATCTCGGTTGTGAGCCTCTGTTTATACTTTATAAGGAAACCGATAACATGATCTTCCACAAGTTGTCGCACAACATATTGTCTACAGTGTAAAGTAAGTAGACTATTGCACCGAACATATAAATAAATTATAAGACGCAATCATTTGATCAATGATTCCCATTTCAAATATTGTTAAAGCATTGTTCATACTAAAGCTAGGCTTTTAGTATACAATCCAATAATTTCCCACACTATGATGCTCATTTCCTTCATCATGATGCATGTTTCTTTCATCATAATACATATTTCCGTCATCATGATGCTCATTTCTTGCATCATGATGCATGTTTCCAACATCATGATACATAATTCCTACATCAGAATGCTTACTTCATTCATAATGATACACATTTCCTTCATCATAATGCTCATTTCATACATCATGATAAATATTTCCACCATTTTGATGATCATTTCCCTCATCATGATGGTCATTTCCTTTATCATGATGCATACTAACTTTATCATGATACTCATTTCCTACATTATGATGCTCATTTCCTAAATCATGATGCATATTTCTCTCAACATGATGATAATTTCCTACATCATTATTGTCATTCCTTCATCATGATGCTCATTTTCTTCATCATAATATGTATTTCCATCACAATGATGCTCATTTCCTACACTATTATGCTCATTTCCTTCATCATAAAGCATGTTTCCATCATCGTAATGCTAATTTCCTACATCATCATGCTCATTTCATTCATAATGATGCATATTTCCTTCATCGTGATACTCATTTCCTAAGTCAAGATATCTATTTCCTTCCTCATGATGCTCATTTCCTTTATCATGATGCTCATTCCCAACATCATGATACTCATTTCTTTCATCATGATGCTCATTTTCACAATCGTGATGCTCATTTCCTTCTTTATGATGCTTATTTTATTCATCATGAGCTTATTTAATATATCATAATGCTCCTTTTCTTCATCATGATTCTCATTTCCATAATTATGATGCATAAATCCTACACTATGATGCTCATTTCCTTCAGCATGATGCACATTTCCTTCATCTTGATAATCATTTCTTACATCATTATGGTCATTTCCTTCATTATGATGCTACTTTCCTTCATCATAATATGTATTTCCTTCATCATGATACTTATTTCCTACATTATGATCCTCAATTTCTTCATCATGATGCATATTTTTTCATCGTAATGCAAATTTCCTTCATCATGATGCTCATTTCCTATATAATGATGCATGTTTTCCACATCATAATGCACAATTCCTTCATCAAAGTGCTTACTTCATTCATCATGATGCACATTTCCTTCATCATAATGCTCATTTCCAACATCATGATGCATATTTCAATCATCATGATTCTCGTTTTCATCATCTTGGTGATCATTTCCCTCACCATGATGCTCATTTCCTTCATCATGATGCATACTTTCTTCATCATGATACTCATTTCCTATATAATGATGCCCATTTCCTTCATTATGATGCATATTTCCTTCATCATGATGAAAATTTCCTACATCGTTATGGTCATTTCCTTCATTGCTGCTCATTTCCTTCAACATGATGCATATTTCCATCATAATAATGCTCATTTCCTACACTATTATGCTCATTTCATTCGTAATGATGCATGTTTCCATCATCGTAATGCTCATTTCCATCATCATGATTCTTAGTTCCTTCATCATGATGCATAAATCCTTCATCATGATGCTCATTTCTTTCATCATGATGTTCATTTCCTTCATCATAATATGTATTTCCATCACAATGATGCTTATTTCCTACACTATTATGCTCATTTCCTTCATCATAAAGCATGTTTCCATCATTGTAATGCTAATTTCCTACATCATCATGCTCATTTCATTCATAATGATGCATATTTCCTTCATCGTGATACTCATTTCCTAAGTCACGATATCTATTTCCTTCCTCATGATGCTCATTTCCTTTATCATGATTCTCATTCCCAACATCATGATGCTCATTCCCAACATCATGATGCTCATTTCCATCATCATGATGCTCATTTTCACAATCGTGATGCTCATATCCTTCTTCATGATGCTTATTTTATTCATCATGAGCTTATTTAATATATCATAATGCTCTTTTTCTTCATCATGATTCTAATTTCCATAATTATGATGCATAAATCCTACACCATGATGCTCATTTCCTTCATCATGGTGCTCATTTCCTTCATCATGAAGCATAAATCCTCCATGATGATGCTCATTTCCTATATCATGATGCTCATTTCTTTCATCATGATGCATATTTCATTCATCATGATACTCATTTCCTTCATAATGATGCTCATTTCCAACATCCTGATGCTCATTTCCATCATCATGATGCATATTTCCTTATTCGTGAGGCTCTTACCTACGTCATGATGCTTATTTCCTTCATCATGTTGCTCATTTCCTTCATCATGATGCTTATTTCCATCATCATGATGCAGAAATCCTTCATCATGATGCTCATTTACCACATCATTATGCTCATTTCCTTCATCATGCTGTATGTTTCATTCATCAAGATAATCATTTCCTACGTTATTGTGGTCATTTCTTAATCATGATGCTCATTTCATTCATTTTGATGCATATTTCCTTCATCATAATGCTCATATCTTAAATCATTTTTTATATTTCATTCTTCATGATGCTCATTTCCATAATCATGTGGATCATTTCCTACATCATGATGCTCATTTCATTCAAAATGATGCATATTTCCTTCATAATGATGCTCATTTTCTACATCATGCTGCATATTTCCTTCATCATTATGCTCATTTCCAACATCATGATGATCATTTCCTTTATCATGATGCAAATTTTTATCATAATGATGCTCATTTCAATCATCTTGATGCATAAATCCTTCATCATGATTTTCATTTCGTTCATCAATATATCATGATGCTTATTTCCTCCATCATGATGCTCATTTCCTTCATCATGATGATTAATTCCGACGTCATTATGGTCATTTCCTTCATCATGATATTCATTTCATTCATCATGATGCATATTTTCATCATCATGATGCTCAATTCCTTCATGATAGTGCTCATTTCATTCGTCATGACGCATATTTTCTTCATCATGGTGCTCATTTCCTTCATCATGATGCTCATTTCTTTCATCATGATGTATATTTCCTTCATCATTATGATCATTTCCTATGTCATTATGGTCATTTCATTCATCATGATGTACATTATCTTCATCATGATGCTCTTTCCCAACATTATGCTGCATATTTCATTCATCATTATGCTCATTTCTATCATCATTATGCAAATTATCATTATAATGATACTCATTTCCATCATCAAGATATATTAAATCCTTCATCATGATGCTCATTTTGTTCATCGTTAACGTATTTTCTTTATCATGACACTCACTTCCTTCATCATGATGGTTAATTTCGACATCATTATGGTCATTTCCTTCATCATGATGCTCATTTCATTCTTCATGATGCATATTTCCTTCATCATAATGCTCATTTCCAACATCATGATGCTAATTTCCTACATCATGATGCTTATTTCAATCATCATGATGCATAAATCCTTTATCAAAATGCTTATTTCCTACATCATGATGCTCATTTCTATCATCATGACGCTTGTTTCCTTCATCATGATGCTCATTTCCTACGTCATGATGCTCATTTCCTTTATCATGATGCATATTTTCCTTCATCATGATGCTCATTTCCTGCATCACGATTCATATTTCCATCATCGTGATGCTCATTTTCTTCATCATGACGCTCATTTTTTCATCATGATGCATATTTCCTTTATCATGATGCTCATTACTACGTCATGATACATATTTCCTTTATCATGATGCTTATTTTTTTTTATCTTGATGATCATTTCCTACATCACTATGTTCATTTCATTCATTATAATGTTCATTTCCTTCATCATTAAGCGTATTTCCTTCATCATAATGCTTTTTCCCTACATTATGATGCTCATTTCCTTCATAATGATGCAAGTTTCTTTCATCATATTGCAAATTTTCTTCATCATGATGCTCATTTCCTACATAATGATGCACATTTCCTACATCATAATGCTTACTTCATTTCTCATGATGCATATTTCCTTCATCATGATGCTCATTTCCTACATCATGAGGCATATTTCCATGATCATGTCGCTCATTTCCATCATCATGATGATCATTTCCCTTATCATGATGCTCATTTCATTCATTATATTGCATATTTTTTTCATCATGATACACATTTCCTAACTTATAATGCTCATTTCCTTCTTCATGATGCATATTTCCTACATCATGACATTAATTTCCTACATCATTATGATCATTTCCTTCATCATGATGCTCATTTCCTTCACCATGATGCGTAGTTCCATCATAATGATGCTCATTTCATACATTATTATGCTCATTTCCTTCATCATAATGCATGTTTCCATCATCATAATTCTAATTTCCTATATCATGATGCTCATTTCGTTCATCATGATGCATATTTCCTTTATCATGAGGCCTATTTCCTACATTATGATAAATATTTCCTTTATCAGGATTCTAATCTCTTTTATCATTATGCTCATTTCCTTCATCATGATGTTAATTTCCTATATCATGCTACATATTTTCGTATTCACTATGCTTATTTCCATCATCATGATGATCAGTTACTTCATCATGATACTTATTTTCTTTATAACGATGCACATTTCCATCATCATGATGCACAAATACTTCATCATGATGCTCATTTCGTTCATTATTATGCGGATTTTCTTTATCATGATGCTCATTTCGTACATTATGATGCTCATTTCCTTCATCATGATGATTGATTCCAACGTCATTATGGTCATTTTCTTCATCTCAATGCTCATTTAATTCATCATTATGCATATTTCCTTCATCATGATGCTCATTTCCTCCATCATGATGCATGTTTCCTACTTTCTGATGCTCATTTCCAACATCGTGAAACTCATTTCATTTATCATGATGCATATTTCCTTCTTCATGATACTCATTTCCGACATCATGATGCTCATTTTCTTCATCATGATACATATTTTCCTTCATCATGATGCTTATTTCCTACATAACAATGCATATTTCCATCATCGTGATGCTCATTTCCTTCATCATGATGTTATTTCCTACATCACAATGCATATTTCCATCATCGTGATGCTCATTTCCTTCATCATGATGTTATTTCCTACATCACAATGCATATTTCCATATTCATGATGCTCATTTCCTTCATCATGATGCATAATTCCTTTATCATGATGCTCATTTCCTTCGTTGTGATGCACATTTCCTTCATTATGATGCTCATTTCGTTCATCTTGATGATCATACCCTAAATCATTATGGTCATTTACTTTATTATGATGCTAATTTCTTTCATCATATTACATATTTCCTTCATCATGATACTTATTTCCTACATTATGATGCTCATTTCCTTCATCATGATGCACATTTCTTTCATCATAATGCATATTTCCTTCATCATGATGCTCATTTCCTACATCATGATGTGTCTTTTCTACATCATGATGTACAATTCCTTCATCAGAATGTATACTTCATTCATCATTATGCACATTTCCTTCATCATAATGCTCATTTCCTACATCATGATGCATATTTCTATCATCATAATGCTCATTTCCATCATCTTTATGATCATTTTCCTCACCATGATGCTCATTTCCTTCATCATGATGCATACTTTCTTCATCAAGATACTCATTTCCTACATCTTGATGCTCATTTCCTTTATCATGATGCATATTTCCTCCATCATGATGATAATTTCCTGCATCATTATGGTCATTTCCTTCATCGATGCTCATTTCCTCATCATATTGCATATTTTCATCATCGTACTGCTAATTTTGTACATCATGACGCATAATTCCTTCATCATGATACTCATTTCCAACGTCATAATGCACATTTCCTTCATCATGATGCTCATTTCCTTTATCATGATGCTTATTTCCTTTATTATGATGCTTGTTTTCTTCATCATGATGTTCATTTCTTCATCATGATTTATATTTCCTTTATAATGATGCTCTTCATCTACATCATGATGCTCATTCCCTACATCATGATGCTCATTTCCATCATTATGATGCTCATTTCCTTCATCATGATGCTCATTTTCATAATCGTGATGCTAACTTCCTTCTTCATGATGCGTATTTCCTTCATCACGATGCTTATTTCTTATATCTTAAAGCTCATATTCTTCATCATGATTCTCATTTCGGTCATTATGATGCATAATTCCTTAATCATGATGCTCATTTACATCATCATAATGCTCATTTCCTTCATCAAGATGCATATGTCCTTCGTCATGATGCTCATGTCGTACATCATGTTGCTCATTCCCTTAAACTTGATGCATATTTTATTCATCATGATACACATTTCCCTCATCATGATGCTTATTTCCTAAATTATGAAGCTAATTTCCTAAACCATGATACTCATTTCCTTCATCATGATGATTTATTCCGACGCCATTATAGTCATTTCCTACATCCTGATGCTTATTTTCATCATCATGATGCAAATTTCCTTATTCATAATTCTCTTTCCTAATTAATGAAGCTTATTTCCTTCTTCATGTTGCTCATTTCCTATACCATGATGCGTATTTTCTTTATTACGATGCTCATTTCCTTAGTCATGATGCACATTTCCTTTAGGATGATGCTTATTTCCTTATCTTGATGATCATTTCCTACATCATTATGGTCATTTCCTTCATTATGATGCTAATTTCCTTCATCATAATACATATTTCCTTCAAGATGCTCATTTTCTTCATCATGATGCATGTTTTTTCATCGTAATGCATATTTCCTTCATCATGATGCTCATTTCCTACATCATTATGCACGTTTTCTACATTATAATGCACAATTCCTTCTTCAGAATGCTTACTTCATTCATCATGATGCACATTTCATTCATCATAATGCTCATTTCCAACATCATGATGCATATTTCAATCATCATGATGCTGATTACCATCATCTTGGGGATCACTTTCCTCACTATGATGCTCATTTCCTTCATCATGATGCATACTTTCTTCATCATGATACTCATTTCCTACATAATGATGCTCATTTCCTTCATCATGATGCATATTTCCTTCATCATGATGATAATTTCCTATATCATTATGGTCATTTCCTTCATCACTGCTCATTTTCTTCATCATGATGCGTATTTCCATCATAATAATGCTCATTTCCTATACTATTATGCTCATTTCCTTCATCATGATGCACGCATCCATCATCGTAATGCTAATTTCCTACATCATGATGCTCATTTTGTTCATCATGATGCATAATTCCTTCATCAAGATACTCATTTCCTACATCATAGTGCATTTTTCCTTCATCATGATGCTCATTCCTTTTATCATTATGCTAATTTCCTTCATTATTATGCATGTTTTCTTCATCATGATGCTCATTTCTTCATCATGATTCATATTTCCCTTATAATGATGCTCTTTATATAATTCGTGATGCTTATTCCCTACATCATGACGCTCATTTCAATCATCATGATGCTCAACCTTCATCATGATGCTCATTTTCACAATCGTGATGCTTATTTCCATCATCATGATGCGTATTTCCTTCATCACGGTGCTTATTTCTTATATCACAAAGCTCGTATTCTTCATCATGATTCTCATTTATTTCATCATGATTCTCATTTCCGTCATCATGATGCATAAATCCTTCATCATGATGCTCATATTTTTCATCAAGATGCATATGTCCTTCGTCATGATGCTCATTTCCTTCATCATGATTCTCATTTCCTTCATCATGATGCACATTTCAAACATCATGATGCATAAATCCTTTCGTCATGAAGGAAATGATCATCATGATAAATGAAATACCCATAACGATGTACAAAATAAGCATTATGTCGTGTTCAAAAGGTAACTAGGTGGATATGTGTAGGAATCAATGTTCGAGTCGAAGTCAAAGGACTTGGGACTTGCAAATTGGACCTTGACCACATTCAGGTGTTTATCCTACATGATGTTCTATATGCTCCGTAGATAACGCGAAATTTAACATAATTTGGGTTATGAGAAATAATGATACTTGTTATGCATCTAGACATATAACTGATGGCTTTATGGTTTTAAATTGTAATAGAATGACATTAAGTTATTATGATGATTATTCATATTCGCTAAATGCTCGTTCTTCTAGTAATGCAAATGTGAATGATGATGTTTGGCATGCTAGATTAGGTCATATTGGGCAAGATAGGATGAATAGACTTGTGAAAGAAGGATTGTTGAATCTTTCTTCTAAAGTTGAATTACCCAAATGCGAAAATTATCTTACAGACAAAATTACTAGAAAACCTTTTGGTGAAGCTATTATGTCTTAATCTCCATTAAAAGTAATCCATTCTGATATATGTGGTCCTATAAATGTGAGAGCACGACATGGAGCTCACTATTTCATTATGTTCATTGATGATTATTCAGTATATTTGATATCTCATAAGTCTGAAGCATGGATAATTTTAGATGATACTTGAGTGAAGTTGAAGACGTGAATATCTATCAGAACAATTCAAGAAATTTTGTAATGAAAAGGGCATAATCCGACAATTAACTGTTTCTTATATACTTCAATAAAATGGTCTTGCTGAAAGAAGGAATAGGACTTTGTTGGAGATGGTGAGATCCATGATGGCACAAGCTAATCTACTAATTTCTTTATGGGGAGATGTGTTGCTTACGACGGCTTATGTGCTTAATCGTGTACTTTCCAAATCGATTGCTTCGACTCCATATGAACTTTGGACGGGTAGAAAACTTGACTTAAGTAACCTAAGAGCTTGGGGATCAGCAGCTTAAGTACATTATGATATTGAAGGAGAAGCCTTCTTTGTTTTACCAGAAAATGTAGATGTTTCTCCTGTTGATAAGGAAGAGCCCAGAAATGTCAAAGAAGCTCTGACTTGTCCGGCAAAGGAGAAATGGATGAAAGTGATAAAAGAGGAGAAGGAGTCTATGAAATCAAATCAAGTCTGGGAACTTGTAGATCTTCCGAAGGGACGAAAGGCAATTGGGAATAAATGGATTCTCAAAATCAAAAGAAAGGCTGATGGCTCAATAGAGAGGTGTATAGCTCGTCTGGTGGAAAAAGGTTATACTCAACAAGAGGGTATTGACTATGAAGAAACTTTTTCACATGTGGTGAGGTTTGCTTCGATTCGTCTAATGTTGGCTATTGTGGCTAGTGTGGATTTAGAGTTACACCAAATGGATGTTAAGATTGCATTTCTCAATGGAGAACTAGAAGAAGAAATTTACATGCAACAGCCTGTAGGATTTATTTTTCGAGGTCAAGAGGATAAAGTTTGTAGATTGAAGAAGTCGATCTACGGACTTAAATGATCCTCTAGACAATGGTATTTGAGATTTCATACCACGATCATCTCATATAACTTCGTTATGATAAACGAAGACCACAGTGTTTACATTAAACGGTCCAATGGATGTTCTGTAATTCTATCCTTGTGTGTGGATGACATACTACTACCGGGTAATAGCTTAAACCATAAAAAGGTGGTTGTCTTCGAATTTCGAAATGAAAGATATGGGTTAAGCAGAGTACATACTTGGTGTGAAGATCCATAGGGATCGTTCAAAGAACTTATTGAGTTTGTCTCAAGAGACTTACATCAAGAAACTTTTTGAACAATTCAAAATGGACACCTGCAAACCTATGGATACTCTCATTGTGAAAGGCGAATCATTGAGTCAGCAGATGTGTCCCAAGACTCAAGATTAAAAGAATTAAATGGCCAGAATACTATATACCAATGTGATTGACTGCAATTATTCTCTCTGTTATCATGGGAATAACAGTACATTGAATGGGTATACAGACGTTGACTGGAGTGGTGATTTAGATAAACATAAATCAACTCCCGATTATGTCTTCTTGCTCAACAATGTAGCAATCTCATGGTGTAGCAAGAAACAGACTTGCATAGCACTGTCCACTATGGAAACATAGTTTGTGGCATGTGCGTCTAAAGTTCAAGAGGCTATTTGGTTGAGAAGATTCATAAAACATTTGGAAGTCTCAAACACTCCAATGGGCGTTGTTTTAATTAATTGTGATAATCAGGCAATTATTGCCTGCACAAAAGACCCCAAATATCATGGAAAGACCAAACATGTTGACATGAAGTTCAACTTTGTTAGAGATATTGTAGACAAGAAGGTGATTCTTAGTTACATTTCTACTCGTTTGATGTTAGCAGATCTTTTTACCAAACCAATTTCCAAAGATGTACGCATAGAACTTGTAAAGGGATTAGGTTTGCAAAGGATTTAAAATGATGTATTGAATATGTATATGTATGTTAATGGAATAGTTAATGGCTTAACTAGACATATATGTTTTATAAATTATATGTGATGGTTCATATATAATAGTATGTCGGCAAGTTATGATTAGCTCTCTCATACAAGCAATCACCTCTGGCATAGTCGGAGTGTAGAGATGAGATTACAGGCAATCACCTTCGCCACGAATAGAATCCAACTTGTTGTAAAGCTAAATCGACGGGGATCCTGTACGTTGGAGGGAGGATATCCGGGTTAAGTATATGGGACACACTTGAACTTTGATTTACACGATGTCTAAATTAAATGAAATACGACATATGCTTTCTTGGAAGGAAGTTAAAGACATTGTGACATGTGTTTTGGGAAAATGATATGTGCTAAGTTGACCCCAACAGGATTGAGAAAACTATCCCTATTTTCTCAAAAGTATGAGTCCTTATCGTTACTCTTATGATTTTCTACTATATTCTAAGTTTTTACTTTGATGTTGCTACTTTAGCATGTTACCAAAAGACCTATGGTTAATAACGGCGATGCGGTACATGTCTAGGAAAGCAGCTACAATGGGAGACTGTAGATACTTAGTGAGATGGAAAGAACGCCTTAATTTAACATATATTATTGTGATTAATTGACTAGTCAATCAAGCAGGGTCTTGATTATGATGAATACATAGTTTACAAAATTAAGGGATTGAAAAGAGATATGTCAACTTATGTTAAATATTCAAGAGTTCTGGGGTATAGCGAGATTGTTGAGTTTCGTTGATAAAGGTCCCCATTTGCTATTTCTAGATTAGTCGGGTAGGAGATCTACAGTAGGGTTGGTCGGTTGATAGGTCTATGGTCGGTTAATAGTTCCAATGCCTACTGACCCACATATCATCGACCGATCGCTCTGTAAAGTTGATAATGATATTACTTTTTATCACGTTTATTTTCCAAAGGTCCTCCTTTGCTATTTCTAGATTAGTCGAATAGGAGTTCTACTGTGGGGTTGGTCGGTTAACGAGATTACATTTTATCGCATATATTTTCTAAACATCCCACTTTGCTATTTTTAGATTAGTCGGGTAGGTGTTCCATAGTAAGGTCAGTCGGTTGATTGTAAAGGTGGTCGGTTAATAGTTCTAACGTCTACCGACCCACATATCATCGATCGATCACCCTATATGCTTGATAATGAGATTAATTTTTAACGCGTCTACTTTCCAAAGGTATCCATTTGCTATTTCTAGATGGTCGGTCTATCGCAGTATGGTCGGTCCGTTGGTAAGTCAGGTGGTCGGTTAATAGTTCCAACCTCTACTGAATCACATATCATCGACCGATCGCCCTGTAAATGTGATAATGAGATTTATTTTTAATGCATCTATTTTCCAAAGGTCTCCCTCTGCTATTTTTGGATCTGTCGAGCAGCAATTCTATAGTAGGATTTGTCGGTTTGGTGGTCGGTTAATAGTTCTAATGTCTACCGAGCAACATATCATCTATCGATCGCCTTGTAAACTTGATAATGAGATTACTTTTTATCACGTCTATTTTCCAAAGGTCTCCCTTTGCTATTTCTCGATCATTCGGGTAGGATATTTACAGTGGGGTTGGTCGGTTGGTCAATCTAGTGGTTGGTTAATAGTTCCAATGTCTATCGACCCTCATTTCATCGATCAATCGCCCTGTAACTTGATAATGAGATTACTTTTTATTGCGTCTATTTTCCAAAAGTCCTCCTTTACTATTTCTCAATCAGTCGAATAGGAGTCTACAATATGATTGGTTGGTTAATGAGATTACTTTTTATCGCATCTATTTTCCAAAGGTCCCAATTTGCTGTTTCTAGATTAGCCGGGTAGGAGTTCCACAATAAGGTAAGTCGATTGGTTAGTCAGGTGGTTGGTCAATAGTTCTGACATCTGTCGTCCCGCATATCATCGACCGATCGCCCAATATACTTGATAATGAGATTAATTTTTAACGCGTCTACTTTCCAAAGGTCTCCGTTTGCTATTTCTAAATCAGTCGAGTAGGAGTTCCAAAGTACGGTCGATCTACTGGTTGGTAAGGTGGTCGGTTAAAAGTTCCAACCTCTACCAACCCGCATATCATCGACCGATCACCTTGTAACGTAATAATGAGATTAACTTTTAAAGCGTCTATTTTCCAAAGGTCTCCCTCTACTATTTCTAGATCAGTTGGGTAGCAATTCTACTGTAGAGTTAGTCGGTTAGTAGGTCTAGTGCTCGGTTATTAGTTTAAATGTCTACTGTCCCACATATCATCGACCAATCGCCCTATATACTTGATAATAAGATTATATTTATCGCGTCTATTTTTCATTGGTCTCCCTTTACTATTTATAGATCAGTCGGGTAGGAGTTCTACAATTTTTCAAAGGTCCCCCTTTGCTATTTCTAAATCAGTCGGGTAGGAGTTCCACAATAGGGTTGGTAGGTTGGTCGGTCTGGTGGTCGGTTAATAGTTCTAAAGTCTATCGACCCATATATTATCGACCGATCGCCTTGTAAAGTTGATAATGAGATTACTTTTTATCACGTATATTTTTCAAAGGTCTCCCTTTGCTATTTATAGATCAGTCGGGTAGGAGTTCTATAGAAGGGTATGTTGGTTGGTCAGTATGATGGTTGATTAACAGTTCCAATGCCTACCGACCCATATATCTTTGGTCGATCACCCTGTAAACCTGATAATGAGATTAATTTTTAACGCGTCTATTTTCTAAAGGTCTCCCTCAACTATTTCTAGATCAGTTGGGTAACAATTCTATAGCAGGGTTGGTCGTTTGGTCGGTCTGGTGACTGGTTAATAGTTCTAATTTCTACTGACCCACATATCATCGACCGATAGCCCTGTAAACTTGATAATGAGATTATATTTTATCGCGTCTATTTTTTAAAGGTCTCCCTTTGGTATTTCGAGAGTAGTCGGGTAGAAGATCCATAATAGGGTTAGTCGATTGGTCGGTATAATTGTCGGTTAAAAGTTTTATTGTCTACCGACCCACATGCCTGTTGGGCAATTGGATCGTGCGGTTCAACGTGATCCGTTAGTAAACAAGCAAACAAATAAGCGGAAGCAAAAAATCATGTTTACCGTACTTCAGGGTTGATGTAGAGTCTGAATCGCTGCAGAAGAACACCTCTTGATCTTCTGCTGTATGTCCCAAGTCAACTCTGGTGTTGGGTGGTCAACAATCCCCAGAGTTCTCTCAATCTGCTTCTCTCTAACTCACGTCAAAAGAGGCGTAGGAAGTTAGGTTTCCAGAAGCTGAGATGACTATATATATTGTGTACAGCAGGGACCAGGAGGAGAAATTGGGCTGGGCCTCAATTGAACTTAATTAACCAAGCTTAGCCCAAAGCTTTTAATTAAATCCAATAATAATAATATAGTCCACTAAAATATTATTATTGCACTACCCGTCCAATCCCAAAATTATGTTCTGGGCTCCTTCTTATTATGAGCCCGATAGTCTCCCCATGTTTAAGATATTCAATGTCCATTAATTAATTAAGTTACTGACAACTCTAATTAATTAATATCTCGTTCAAGAGTAGTACCACTCAACCTTTTTATCATGCCGGAAATTAATCCACTTGCAAGATTTACATGATAAACCTTATGAGCTCCTCAAGGGGACATCATCAACCTATGACGGACATGGATTCCTTCTACAATCAACAGCACACCATAGATACAGCACTACTTCCCAACTCACCGAGTTTGTTGATTTAATACTTATAAATCTCACCCATTGATGAATCAAAGAAATACATACTGTCCTACGTGTCGAGGTTATTGTATAGGGATTAAGAGCACGAACTTCCATAATAACAGAGATCAAGTTCTACTATATAGTTAGTATAAGAAGAACGATCTCAGGCGGTCCTGCTCAATACACACAAGTGCACTAATGTGATTCTATAGCCAAGACAAGCTAATACCAAACCACACTACAACCATACCGATAGAGAGTCCCCGTCTATCTCAGTTGTGAGCATCTGTTTATACTTTATAAGGAAACCGATAATATGATCTTCCGCGTGTTGTCGCACAACATATTATCTACAGTATAAAGTAAATGGACTATTGCATCACGCATATAAAATAAATTATAAGATGCAATCATTTGATCAATGATTCTCATTTCAAATAATGTTATGACATTGTTCATACTAAAGCTAGACTTTTAGTATACAATCCAACAATCTCCCACTTATACTAAAAGACTATGCTGTCATGTCTTCTGCCATACATCTGATTCCTACTCCCACTACACGACCATAAAAAGCTCTCGCCTTAAGGTCCTCGTAAATGGATTTACTAGGTCATCATCCGATGCATCTAGGCGACAACAACCTTCCCCTCATCATACGATTTCTCGTAACAGGTGGTACTGGCGCTCCATGTGTTTAATTGCCTTATGGACTCGTGATTCCTTCAAGTTTGCAACTGCACCAATATCAGCAATATAAATTGTGATAATCTTGGGCAAACTTAGAAACACTTCAAAGTCCATCATGAAGTCTCTAGAGTCATATAGATACTTTGGTTGCCTCATAGGCTCCAATTTATCATTTTTTATGATGGAGCCCGGAGTCTGAAATATATTTCTATATAACACTCCTCCACATTATGACTCTACTTCCTAAAATTAAACACATAACCTTTGAGGAGAATTTACTGCCGTCCAATCTGACTAAAAATCCGAATCTACGTAATCCACAAGAAGCAGTGAATCTGTCCAGTAAGTGCATATATGATAACCAGTCCTTCTCAGGCACTTCATATATATCTTACCACAGTTCATCATTCTTGTTCTGGGTTACGTTGATACCCACTGTTCATGCATTCAGCAAAACAAATATCCAATCTCGTTCATAGCATTCTTTAGATTAAGCTTCCTTATTTGCCGAAGCATAAGGAACCGCTTTCATCTCCTTTATCTTCATTTATGTCTCAAGACACATCCAATAAGATAAATTCACATGCTAAACGAGTATGGATTGTATCATTTATGAAACTTGAGATAAGCATAACATCCTTTCATATGATCCGTATTACCGTGATCAAAAGGATATATTTTACTTTTCTTAAGTCCTTCATATCATACTACTTTCTTAATCATACCCATACGCCCGATAATACTCTTTCATTGTCTCCAATGAGCAAGATACTATCTACGTATAGTACAAGAATTACCACCACGTTTCCGTCACTCTTTACAATACACAAGATACATCCGCTCATTGAATAAATCCATATCTATGGATTTCCTTTTCAAAACAGATGTTTCACAATCTCAAAGCTTGGTTTAGTCCATTGATGGGCACCTATAAGCTTACTATTAAAATGCACTTAGCCCTTTGCAATGAATTATTTTGATTGCTCCACATAGATGTTTTCCTCAAGACTTCCAATCAGGAAAGCTGTCTTGACATCTATTTGCTGTTCCTCATAATTCAATATGAGCAGCAAATTTTAAAAGAATCCGGATCAACTAAGCATAGCTACAAGCGGGCAGGTTTTCTCATAATCGAACCATTTCTTTCTGAGTACACCTTTTCGCAACAAGCTTTGCTTCCAAGGTTTTCACCTTACCATATGATCCTCTTTTATTTCATCATTCATTACAACTTACTAAGATTCCGCATTTTAATCTTGTAGTGCTGAGTCGTATCCGTGGGATAATACCATATTTACTAGGGACCAAGTCTCACGACTCTCCCAAAAAATATATTTTACGAGTTGTCGAACAACCCTCCCACTACGACAAGGTACTACTTGTAATTGTGTATCAGATGTGACACGCGTTGCAGTTTACCTTGTGGTATGTCCTCTTGTACACTTGGTACTTATACTTAGTGTTTTCCTCTCACTTCCTTTAGAACAACTTATACATGGGCTTGTGATTTATTACATAGTCCTTTTCCAAAAATCTGGTTATTGTGTTAACAATTATCCTTCGATCTTTTGGACTAAATAAATCACCCTCCATTTTTCTAGGATGTCCCATAAACAGACAAATGTTATACGAATTACTGTATCTGGGGCTTATCCATAAAATGAATTTATTCATTTTTAATAATTCTCCATCTATCTAATCATTACTATAAGAGATTATACCTTCTATTCACCACACCATTCAGCTGGGGCATGCCCGGTGTAGTCAACTTGAGATTTAATCTCAACTTCTGATTATTAGTTCCTAACTATCCTAAGAGGTCTTCATCATCACGATTGAATCGTAATGATGTGATATATTTTTCATGATGCTCACTGTACCAGCCTTACAATTCTTGAATTAATCCAAGAACTTAGACTTGCAGTGCATCAAATAAATATATCGGTTCCCAGAATAATCTTTGAATATTCATAACCACCTCTCGCCTGGATATTGTTAGGTTCGCTTGAATCAGAATGAACTAATTCCAACATATATATCTTTGGCTCTACACCCCACAGCCTTGAAAAGGCAGTTAATCAATTTTACTTCCAAGCACGACTCGCAAGTCCGATAGTTTCCACTTCAGATAAACCTTACGGTCTATCGGCTATCAACTTTTGAATCCTACTCAAGTAAAATGAATTAGTCATAGATGCCAAATGTATGTTTAGTTCATTTCCGAAGGTTCCTTTCTCTTACTAATATTAGAAGATGCATTATTTAACTACTTTTTATTGCATCTGTGGGATGTACATGATTCAAGAGTTTATATATTATCCACTAACATACTTTAATGGATTATAGCCTCATTCCTCATTACTATGACCATGTCATTTAAATGAAATGAAGTATCCATCTGTTAACGTATAGAAACCGAAATCAAATTCTTTCTATAAAATGTACGTAAAGATAATTTCTCATAATCAATCGTTTATTCTTATCATGAGATAAATAAACTACTCCCATTGCAATAGCCACTACCTATGTAGTTTTACCCATGTTATTAACTATCTTATCCTCACTTAGTAATAAACATTTAGTGATTCCTGTATCTACACACTTCGTGTTAATAGATGCCATCACTAATCATGTTTAAACAACTAGTGAATAAGATATTAAACTTGTTCATTTATGATGAAAATGGCTTTCCTTTGCAACATGTTTTGTCAGAAGTCTCCCACCATATACATTCTCTAGTATTTCAGGTAGAACTTTCTCAAAACATCAAGGCTAAACATGGAGAATAAAATTGATCTAGGTTTCCCTTTCAATTTATACTCCAAGCTTTTCCAATTCATTCATCAAATTCTATCATGATCTTGCGCCTTTTAAATTACTCAAGTATCTGAAGAGTTACATGAGTTCATCATATTTCTATGATCCTCTCATCTCTTCACTAAAGACTTTAATAGGCATCATGAGCCGTCCTTTGAGAGAACACATGTATTTTCTTAAGCAGTAAATTTCAAAATTAAGATTCTTTTCTAATCAGTTAATATGGACAAGTAAATATAATTTCTTTTAGTTAACAATTAGTGAGACTAAAACTATTCGAAATACAGAGAATCACGATTAAATTTACTGATCAAAACTTCGAATTTTATCCTTTTATATTGTTTCCCTCAAAACAATATAAAATAAAATTCACCGACATCTCAAGCACCGTGAGTCTGCAAGCCACGTTAGTGTGGACGTTTACAAACCCGAACATTTACAAGAGAAGGTTTTACCCATTAATTTCATTTGTCAACCTAACTTTATGACAAAATAATTAATAGTCGGTTACTCTTTAGCCATGCAAATAATAGCAGTGACTCCGTTGGGGAGGATACTAATTATTTACACCTAAGTGTACACCATTATTTGATCCCAAGTCCACTGCGCGAGCTTATGTGCCTTACAGTTGGAGAAGTACACACGCGCTCGGGTAGCTTCCTACAATCATCAATTATAAGTTTGTACCAGTGTACTGCACACAAACTCATCCGTTAGGGAGGAAGGCCTATGCCAACACGCAAGTTTATGTGCCACATTACAAACAATAATTATTTATGAAGTCTGTACCAGTGATCCGTGAATAAACTCATCCGTTAGGGAGGAAGGCCTATGCCAACACGCAAGTTTACTCACATCACTTACAAACCAATAATGGAGGCCGCGGGAATTTATTACCAATCCCCTCTCCCACTTAGTTATTTAACACCGAGGGTTTTAAACATGCATATAATATTTCATAAATAAAATATACATCTTAGCATGCTTCTATTAACAGCAATTTAAATAAATAAATCACATAGAACATGCCTGTCACATATACAACAATAATTGACAATTAAATCAATTAATCAATTATATAACATTAATTAATTGCATAAATAGTGGATTAATAAATTCGGGCCCTAGAGCAACAAAGAAGCACAAAATGAGCAGCAGACTAAATTAATTAATCATGCTCATTATCTATGGCCCATAATCTTAGCCCAAAACCAAATTAAATCCACCAAGCCCACTAGCACAAATTAGTCCATCAACAAAATTAATTTTTTTTTTATGCTTGGCCCATTACTCACAATTAATTAAATTAATTAGTCCAGCAGCCCATTTCCATTTTAATTAAATTTGGGCCAACAGCCCAAAACCAAATTAAAATAAGGCCCAACTGAGACAACCCATATGTCAAGCCCATTTCCTCCACAATTTTAATAAAAGGCCCAGCAGAAGAAACAAACACGGCCCAACAGCCCAACTGCAAAAAATAGGCCCTTGAACTGTTGCCCTAGACACAGCCGTCCCTCTTTCCAGCCGCAACCTGCAGACGGACACCACACAACAACCGCACGGCGCCGCCGCACATAGCGGTCGTGCCATCATGCCGTCGGCAACGCGCCTCTGACCATAAGTAACGAGCTGCCACATCACCGGATCTGCTCGTCCACACCCATCGTCGAAATCAAGCCGTCAGATCGCCGCCGTGCTTGGCCGCAGTCGCGCCTGCCTCCCACCTTCGCCGGCAACAGCTCGCACCCGCCAGCAATCACCGACGCGACCACGCACACAGTCCACCGGAATCGAGTGCCAGGCTACCCATCGCGTCCAGCAACTCCAGCCTTCAACACGCCGAAAGTCCCGATCGACTGGAAGAGAGATACGACGAGGACACCGAAATCCATCGCCACTCCTCCCCGATCAACTGAAGGTACCCGTCTCTGGTCTTAGAAGGACTCGCTCGTAATCTTGGAGGACTCACCCGATCGCCGCCTCGACGCGCCCGGAACGCCGCTGTGTCTCGACCGCCATCGTTACCGACTGGAGTCGCCACCTCAGCCATCTTGCAGTCGAGCGACAGCAATCCAGCAGCGCGCGCCATCATGCCGTGCGCCGTCTTCTCCGCTCGGAGTCAACATCAGACTCGCCCGAAACCTGTCAGATGAAGGCCCAGTTGACCCGCCCTGAACCACGTTTGATTCTCCCCAAACGCCGGTATGAAGCGCTTATCGCTGCCATCATCAAGCGATCACATCGTCGGAACTATCTGGCCGCCATTTCGTTCAGCCATCAGCCCTTGATCGTGGTCTAGAGTTGCGACCCATCAGCCTTCAACAGTCTGCGCCTGATTGACCCACCTTCACCTCCAATGAGCACGCGCCGCCGGTTGTACACCCATCGAGGGTGTTCATGTGTGACGTGATGAAGTGTACAGAAGGTTTTCGTACAGTCGAGGGAAGTGTGTGTGTAAAGTCCAGTGGATAGATAGGACAAAGTGTGATGAGATCAGTGTATAACAATCAGCAGCAATCACACACCAAATAGGATACCAAGGGGAAAAACAATAACAGTACAAAACTATGTGATTATATCCAGATTAAATCTTATAATCAAATAATCTGTTTCATACATGCTATCAATCAGACCAGAGACACAAATAGCACATAAACCCCCTAACGTGTCACGTTTCACCACGAAACCAATGCTCTGATACCAATTGTTGGGCAATTGGATCGTGCGGTTCAACGTGATCCGTTAGTAAACAAGCAAACAAATAAGCGGAAGCAAAAAATCATGTTTACCGTACTTCAGGGTTGATGTAGAGTCTGAATCGCTGCAGAAGAACACCTCTTGATCTTCTGCTGTATGTCCCAAGTCAACTCTAGTGTTGGGTGGTCAACAATCCCCAGAGTTCTCTCAATCTGCTTCTCTCTAACTCACGTCAAAAGAGGCGCAGGAAGTTAGGTTTCCAGAAGCTGAGATGACTATATATATTGGGCTACAGCAGGGACCAGGAGGAGAAATTGGGCTGGGCCTCAATTGAACTTAATTAACCAAGCTTAGCCCAAAGCTTTTAATTAAATCCAATAATAATAATATAGTCCACTAAAATATTATTATTGCACTACCCGTCCAATCCCAAAATTATGTTCTGGGCTCCTTCTTATTATGAGCCCGATAGTCTCCCCATGTTTAAGATATTCAATGTCCATTAATTAATTAAGTTACTGACAACTCTAATTAATTAATATCTCGTTCAAGAGTAGTATCACTCAACCTTTTTATCATACCGGAAATTAATCCACTTGCAAGATTTACATGATAAACCTTATGAGCTCCTCAAGGGGACATCATCAACCTATGACGGACATGGATTCCTTCTACAATCAACAGCACACCATAGATACAGCACTACTTCCCAACTCACCGAGTTTGTTGATTTAATACTTATAAATCTCACCCATTGATGAATCAAAGAAATACATACTCTCCTACGTGTCGAGGTTATTGTATAGGGATTAAGAGCACGAACTTCCATAATAACAGAGATCAAGTTCTACTATATAGTCAGTATAAGAAGAACGATCTCAGGCGGTCCTGCTCAATACACACAAGTGCACTAATGTGATTCTATAGCCAAGACAAGCTAATACCAAACCACACTACAACCATACCGATAGAGAGTCTCCGTCTATCTCAGTTGTGAGCATCTGTTTATACTTTATAAGGAAACCGATAATATGATCTTCCGCGTGTTGTCGCACAACATATTATCTACAGTATAAAGTAAATGGACTATTGCATCATGCATATAAAATAAATTATAAGATGCAATCATTTGATCAATGATTCTCATTTCAAATAATGTTATGACATTGTTCATACTAAAGCTAGACTTTTAGTATACAATCCAACAATGCCATCGACCGATCGCCTTGTAGACTTGATAATGAGATTACTTTTAATCACTTCTATTTTCCAAATGTTCTCTTTTGCTATTTCTCGATCAGTCAAGTAGGAGTTCTACTATAGGGTTGGTCAGTTGGTCGATCTGGTAGTCAGTTAATAGTCTAATATCTACCGACCCACATATTATCAACTGATCGCCCTGTAAACTTTATAATGAGATTACTTTTTATCGCGCCTGTTTTCCAAAGGTCACCCATTTTAATTTCTATATCTGTCGGGTAGAAGTTCTATAGTAAAGTTGGTCGTTCTGGTGGTTGGTTAATAGTTCTAATATCTACCGACCAATATATCAGCGACTAATCTCCTTATAAACATGATAATGAGATTACTTTTTATCATCTCCATTTTCCAAAGGTCCCCATTTGCTATTTCTAGATCAGTCGGGTAGGAGTTCTACAATAAGGTTGGTCGGTTGATAGGTCTGATGGTTGGTTAATAGTTCCAATGCCTACAGACCCACATATCATCGACCGATCGCTCTGTAAAGTTGATAATTATATTACTTTTTATCGCGTTTATTTCCCAAAGGTCCTCCTTTGCTATTTCTAGATCAGTCGAATAGGAGTTCTACTGTGGGGTTGGTCAGTTCAAGATTTTACTTTTTATCGCATATATTTTCTAAATATCCCATTTACTGTTTCTAGATCAGTTGGGTAGGTGTTCCATAGTAAGGTCAGTCGGTTGATCGGAAAGGTGGTCGGTTAATAGTTCTAACATCTACCGACCCGCATATCATCGACCGATCACCCTATATGATTGACAATGAGATTAATTTTTAACGCGTCTACTTTTTAAAGGTATCCATTTGCTATTTCTAGATGGTTGGTCTACTGCAGTATGGTCGGTCGGTTGCTAAGTCAGGTGGTGGTTAATAGTTCTAACCTCTACTGAATCACATATCATCGATCGATCACCATGTAAACGTGATAATGAGATTTATTTTTAATGCATCTATTTTCCAAAGGTCTCCCTCTGCTATTTTTGGATCTGTCGGGCAGCAATTCTATAGTAGAATTTGTCGGTTTGGTGGTCGGTTAATAGTTCTAATGTCTACCGACCCATATATTATCTATAGATCGCCTGGTAAAGTTGAAAATGAGATTACTTTTTATCACATATATTTTCCAAAGGTCCTCCTTTGCTATTTATAGATTAGTCGGGTAGGAGTTCTACAGAAGAGTATGTTGGTTGGTTGGTCTGATGGTTGGTTAATAGTTTCTATGCCTACCGACCCACATATCTTCGATCGATCACCCTGTAAACGTGATAATGAGATTAATTTTTAACGTGTCTATTTTCTAAAGGTCTCCCTCAACTATTTCTAGATCAATTGGGTTGCACTTTTATAGCAGGGTTATCACGCCCCGACCATAGACAGAACGCGACAACCGTCACGTTAACCATAAATTTCACAGAATGGGTGCACTCCACTCCGAAAATTTATAAAAAATGTAGGCTTGCTATCAATTACCTGTAGGACAGAACAACTGATGATAATGAGTACTACCCGAGGACATTATTTTCATAACATACCACCAAAGATTTACAAAGAAACAAAATACAATGATGTAACTCGGTCTGAAGAAAATATACACAAGCGATATAACATCGCGAAAGTAAAAAAAAACATCAAGGGGTACCAGATATGAACTATACAATCTCGCCAATGGATCCCCCAATTTATATACAAAAAGAAGAGTACCCAAGCACTGATCAGATGACGAGCAAAAGATAGGCAAACCTCCAACCAAAAGATATCAACCGTCTGAAAAGGAAAGGAATGGTGGGGGGTGAGCAAAACCACTAGCTCAGTGAGGTGATAAGCCGATCACGCCAACCCTTATACGAAGTATGTACTCACGTTCATGACTTATAACTTAAAATCCAACATTTGCGTTCCACATCAAGTATTTCTTACACAATATACAAATTAATGAAAATAAAACCTCTATACGCATTTAAAAAATAACACATTTAGTTCAAACAACATGTTAACACATAAAAGACGCGTGGATAGCCAATATCCTCCTCGAACTGAGCTCTCCGTCGAGAGTCAGTCCGAGCCCGTCACCGTTACTCTAGACAAAATGAAGGTTAATGCTCTTTCTCAACATATACCAAGTACCACAATTTAATATCAATGAGATCCTTGAAATGATAAAACATGTAAATATATATAACATGCGTGTCCCACACCGGTGACGTTGACTGAGCCTATAATAGGCTGATCCATCTAACGATCACCTTCCAGAGTATCAATATTTGGCAAATGGACAGGTGCCTCGTTAGATCTAACTCACCCAGGTTTGCCAAGCCACGGGTGATTAGTTTGTCACTCTAACTCACCCGAACTGCGACTATTCGGGCTACTTAAGCAATGTCGCTCCAACTCACCCGAACCATGACCAATTCGGGCTACTTAACCTTGGTACCAGGTATGCATATAAATCATCAAATGCATAACAACTCAAGTCACAAGATTATCAATACATTAATCCTCAAATACTTCACAACAAATGATATCATATATCGAGCCAGCAAGGCTCTATAAATTAAAACAGACAATACCCATAATACATGGCTGACAGGACTCTATATGAAATAATATAAGATAATCAATGGACCATATCATGCCAATCAGGCTCAACCTAGAGCAATTGAGCCAATCAGCCTCTTTACCACATAACACATCACCAAGTAATTTTCTTATCAAGTAAGTAAAGAAAATGAATGCAAACTTGTCAAGGGTCCACACTTCCCACAAGAGAAGGCATTCCCGAATTATCAACTCACAAGGAAATGATTAACTCTCTCCGAAATCTGAAGTTATTCCCTTGCCCTTCGACGATTGATCTTTACCTAAAAAGTAAATAAGCAAATGAATACAAATCAATATACATAGGAGTTGATATTAAATAAAGGGCAGCTCGTAACTCCTCAACACCAACTCCGAGTCTCACATAACCCGGTTCATATCATTTCTCAAACGAAACGATAGGAAATAAATTTGAATTTGACATAACAAATTCTGAAATTTTCCAGCCTGCGGCAGTTCACGAAAAAAATCATAACTAATTGTATATAACTCGGATTGAGGCGTTTCAAGTAGCTACGGAAAGCTAACAAACTCGGCTACATACAGAAATTGAGTTTGAAAATTTCTGAGGGCAATAGATATGCCAAAATCATTTCGGACAGTGGCTGCGAATCACCTAGAGGCAGTTTACAAAAAAATTCATAACTAATTGTAGAAAAATCGGATTGAGGTGTTTCAAGTGGCTACGGAAAGCTAACAAATCCAGCTCCGAATAAAAATTAAGTTTGCAACTTTCTAAGATCAATAGCTATGTCGAAAGTAGGTCGAACAGAAGCATACGAATTTCCCTTTACTAGGAAGAAATCCAACAAAATCATGGAGAAAAGAAGCTTAATTGACATATTACTTACCTTAACACACTTATACACCAACTAAAATGAGAGTTGTATGGGAGAATTTGATCACAAGGGTTTCTCTTCTTCCTTTCTCTTCTTTCCCCCTCTTGGATGTTCTAGAAGCCCTTTCTTATTTCTTATCTTCCTTTCTCCTTTTTATTCTATTTTTGACATATATTGTTGGGGCTATTGATGGGCTGGGCTTATTAATAGATTAAGCCATTTAAGTGAGTTAGACTTTGGGCCAAAAATAAATATATACATTTTGGGCTCTAAAAGCAAATTCTAGTTGGGCTAATAATAATAAAATATATTTTGGGCTCTAAAAACAAATTCTAGTTTGGGACTGATATATTATAAGGTTTGGGCCAAAGATAAATAAATTATTTTGGGCTTTTAAAAGTTGAGGCAAGACATTATAAGGTATCCCCTCCTCTAAAAAGTTTCATCCTCGAAACGTAAACGTACCTAGAGATGAAAAGAGATGTGGATGTTTTTGGCGCATAACAGACTCTGGCTCCCATGTTTCTTCTTCAATTCGATCACTTCTCCATAGAACCCTCACCATAGGAATGGATTTATTACGAAGCATTTTCTCTCGGCGATCCACAATTTGAACAGGTTGGACTTCGTACGATAGATTTTCCTTTAATGTAACTGGGGGACATTTGAGCACATGTGAAGGATCTGGTTCATATTTTCTAAGCATAGAGACATGAAAGACATCGTGAATCTTTGACAATTCTGATGGTAGCTCAAGTCGATACGCGACACGACCAATCCTTTGCAAGATCGTAAACGAGCCAATATACCTCGGACTTAACTTTCCTCGATGGTGGAATCACAGCACGCCCTTCCACGGAGAAACTTTCTGAAACACTTTGTCTCCTACATTAAACTCCAACTCGCGCCTCCTATTATCTGCATAGCTTTTCTGTCGATCTTGTGCTGCTTTAAGTCTGTCTCGAATAAGTTGTACTTTTTCCTTTGCATCTTCGATAAGCTCTACTTGTTCGATTTGTCTCTCACCAACCTCATCCCAAAAGAGTGGTGTCCGACACTTTCGGCCATAAAGAGCTTCGTACGGGGGCATTCCAATGCTTGAATGATAACTGTTGTTATAAGCGAACTCCACCAAAGTCACGTACCTATCCCAGCTACCTCTCAAATTCAACACCACTGCACGTAGCATGTCTTCTAGCATCTGTATAGTTCTCTCTGACTGTCCATCAATCTGTGGATGAAACGAAGTACTGAATAGAAGTTTCGTATCCAACGCCCTTTGCAGACTAGGCCAAAAACGTGAAGTCAATCGTGGATCTCGATCAGATATGATTGACACTGGTACTCCATGCAATCTCACGATTTCATCCACATATAACTTGGCAAGTTTATTTAAAGAGTCATTGGTGTGTACCGGAAGGAAATGTGCCGATTTCATCAAACGATCAACAATGACCCAGATTGAGTCATGACCCTTTTGCGTTCGAGGCAAACCGGAAACAAAGTCCATCGTGATGTTCTCCCATTTCCACTCAGGAATAGGTAGTGGTTGAAGCATACCGGCTGGTCTTTGGTGTTCCGCTTTTATCTGTTGGCATGATAAACATTTTGATACGAATTCAGTAACGTCCCGTTTCATACCTGGCCACCAATAATGCTCCCGAAGCGTTCTGTACATTTTGGTACTACCAGGATGCATCGCATAAGCTGAAGAATGGGCTTCCTCAAGAATAGCTCTTCGAATTTCAAGTTCAGATGGAACACAAACACGATTTTTAAAAGTAAGGAGTCCTTCATCCCGAATCTGAAATTCTGTTTCTTTTCCTTGCTTTAGCTTCGCCATCTTCTGTTGTAAATGAACATCATGTGATTGTCTTTCTCGAATTTGCTCGAACAAAGTAGGTCGAACCTCAAATTTGGCGATTAGAGCGGAATCATTAGACTTTTCACAATCGAGCGAAATGCACAAAGATTTAAACTGCTCCAACATAGGAAGATAAGAAGATCGAATCGAAGCAAGTGAGGTAGAAGACTTTCTACTCAGAGCATCTGCAACAACATTTGCCTTGCCAGGATGATAATCAATGACTAAGTCATAGTCACTAATCAACTCCATCCATCGCCTTTGCCAGAGGTTGAGTTCCTTTTGCATGGTGATATACTTTAAGCTTTTGTGATCAGTGAAAATTCTACAAGTTGCACCATAAAGATAGTGCCTCCATATTTTCAATGCAAAGATTGCAGCCAACTCCAAATCGTGTGTGGGATAATTTTCTTCATTCTTCTTCAATTGCCTTGAAGCGTAGGCAATAACCTTTCCTTCTTGCATTAGAACACATCCTAACCCTTGTCGCGAGGCGTCGCTATAAATGGTAAATTCTTCAATTGCCGGGTTTGGCAAAGCAAGAATAGGGGCTGAAACGAGTCGTCTTTTCAATTCTTGAAATGCCTCCTCACACTCTTCACTCCATTCAAATTTTACCCCTTTCCGAGTCAATTTAGTCAAAGATGAAGCCAGCAACGAAAAGTCTTTGACAAATCGTCGATAATATCCAGCTAATCCCAGAAAGCTACGAATCTCTGTCACGTTCTTTGGACGCTCCCAATTCAGTATAGCTTGAATCTTCACTGGATTGATGTAGATTCCTTCTTTAGAAATGCGATGACCCAAAAAGCTTACCTCACGAAGCCAAAATTCACACTTCGAAAATTTAGCATAAAGCTGATTTTCTCTAAGAACATTCAAAACAATTCTTAGATGATAAGAGTGCTCGTCGTCTGATTTAGAATAAATAAGGATGTCATCAATGAAGACGATGACAAACTTATCTAAGTACGGCCGAAAGACCCGATTCATAAGATCCATAAAAGCTGCAGGAGCATTTGTTAGTCCAAAAGGCATAACACAGAATTCAAAATGACCGTATCTGGTTCGGAAAGCAGACTTAGGGATATCAGATTCCCTAATCCTGAGTTGGTGATAACCAGATCGCAAATCAATTTTTGAGAACATAGTTGCTCCTTGCAATTGATCAAATAGATCATCGATTCTCGGAAGAGGATATTTGTTCTTGATTGTCACTTTATTCAACTGACGGTAGTCGACGCATAGGCAAAGTGATCCGTCTTTCTTCTTGACAAAAAGAACTGGAGCACCCCACGGAGATGTGCTAGGTCGTATGAACCCCTTCTCCAATAATTCCCCAAGTTGTATCTTGAGTTCCTTGAGCTCAGCTGGCGACATTCGATATGGAGTAATCGATATAGGTGTGATTCCAGGAAGTACGTCAATGGAAAAATCAATCTCTCGATTCGGAGGCTTTCCTGGTAAGTCTTCGGGAAAGACATCAGAAAATTCGTTCACGATCGGGATGTCCTCTAGTTTAGTCTCAGGAAGAGAAGTGTCGATGACAAATGCCAAAAATGCCTCACAACCCTTGCGCATTAATTTATGCGCAAACAACATTGAAATAAAAGAGAGTGGTCTCTTTTGAAGTTCACCTTTAAAAACAAGTTCTGGGAATCCTGGTCTACGGAAAATAACAAGCTTCTCGTGGCAGCCGAGAATCGCATGATGAGAAGAAAGCCAATCCATACCTAGAATAACATCGAGATCGATCAAAGGCAATGGTATCAATTCAGCTTCTAGAATGACATCCTTAATCTTCAATGGGCAACCAAGGAACACCGAATCACGAATTAGACGTTCTCCAAGAGGGGTATGAACTTTGATTTCAGGTGACAAATGAGAGATAGGATAATTTAAGATCGCAGCAAGGTCATCCCGTATATAAGACCTATCAGAACCTGGATCAAATAAAGCATAGACCTGGTGGTCTCCAACAGACACATGGCCTAAAGAAGTAAGATTACATAAGATTATGAGTTAAAAGTTCGGAACGATAAAATTTCTTACGAATGTCTTATTCGTAATCAAGTGGCATAACGAGGCAGGGGTTAGATCAAGCATGTAAAAATACTCGAATTATAAATTCCTATCACAACCTTCGGATCTGATCGAGCCTCTTCCTAGGAAATATGAAATACTCTAGTTTGATTCCTTCCTTGCATAGGTGATCGAATGCTAGGGCCGCTTATGGTATCAGGTACTCTGGCAGCTGCTGATCGAGTATCTCTGGGTGTAGAATATACTGGTCTACCACGAGGCTGACTAGAACTCTGACCGCTCGCTCCCGTAAGCTGGGGACAAGAACCTCGCATATGCCCCGGTTGTCGACACTGATAACATACCTGAGGAGCCTTGCAGGGGCCATCGTGATAATTTAAGCAATTCTGGCACTTGTGATTTGCACCAACCGATCCCGAGACATTGCTCCAACCTCTATTAAACTGCTCTCGAGGCTGAGAAAAACTAGTGGATACCGAATTAGGTGCGCTACGCAAAGATCTCACACCCCTATACATCTTCAATGCATTTCCTGGAATTGCGCTCCCTTGCCTTTTCTTTTGAGTTCGCTCTGCAAGCTTATGTCTCGCTTGAACTAAACCTTCTACCCTTAGAGCTTCTTCTACGAGCTCGTCAAGACTCTCGTACTTGTCTCCAGACTTGATGCGATCTCGAATATTTAGATTAAGACCGTCTTCAAATCTCTTGAATAAGTCTCTCGTCGTATATTAGGCCACGTAATAGTAATAGAAGTTGTCTCCTTTAGATTCTGCCACCATCGTCGTGCGTCTGGGCCTAATAGCTTGGTCGTAATGACCACACGATAACATTCTTCAATCATCAGGGTATCAAAGGTCTCTGTAATCTCCTTTAACCATGCGCCAGCTTTAGAAGCATCTCTTGCATCGTCAAATTTTGAAGTTCCCATGCTCTCAACTGCTTTCACCAAATCAGGTATAAAAAGTGCACCTCGAGAAGTAGAACCTCCTAAAGCCATTCCTGGGGTAGAAACTGGGACATTGGATATGGGTTGAATCGGTTCATTAGCGCGAATAACATCCTCAGTGACAGTCGTAGTCGTAGGAGCCGTCGTAGTTGGTGGAACACCATGTATTCGAATGTGATCATAATACAACTTGTACTGCTCTGGTGTCATCATGTGCTCAACACGCAACTGAGCTCGTGGTTGCTCTACCTGGGTAACCGGCACCCTATGATCAGAATTGATAGGGTCCGTAGAAATCGGATGAACGACATGATCAGAAGAAACATGTCCTCAAGGACTCGAAGGATCACGAGGGGTGCGTCCTCGACGTCGAACTGGAGGTGCCATAAAGACTGAAAGAAAAATGCAATGTAAACATCAAGGTAATACGATACCTTAGAAGGACATAGAAACAAAATTGGATTCATTGGCTCGACTCAAAGAGAATGAGACTCATATAACCAGGCTCTGATAAGGGTTGGTCGTTTGGTCGGTCTGGTTGCTGGTTAATAGTTCTAATTTCTACTGACCCACATATCATCGACCGATAGCCCTGTAAACTTGATAATGAGAATACATTTTATCGCGTCTATTTTTTAAAGATCTCCCTTTGGTATTTCGAGATTAGTCGGGTAGGAGTTCTATAGTAGGGTTAGTCGGTTGGTCGGTATGGTTGTCGGTTAAAAGTTTTAATGTCTACCGACCCACATGCCATCGACCAATCACCTTGTAGACTTGATAATGAGATTACTTTTAATCACTTCTTATAATATCTTAGCCCAACTAGATTTTTTTTAGAAAGCCCAAAACCTATTTATTTATTTCTATGGCCCAAAAGGCCAGCCCTATAATATCTTAGCCCAACTACATTTTTTTTTGGAAAGCCCAAAACCTATTTATTTATTTTTATGGCCCAAAAGGCCAGCCCTATCTTAGTCCAACTATATTTTTTTTAGAAAGCCCAAACTTATTTATTTATTTATTTTGTGGCCCAAAGTTTCAGCCCACTTAAATGGCTTGATATATAATTATTAAGGCTAAAGTTAAAAAAAAAAAAGAAAGAGAAGAACGGGAGAAGAAAAACAAAAGAGGGGAAAGAAGAGAGTGAAGAGGAAAAACCATTGTTGATCAAATTCTCCCTTACAACCCTCATCCTAAGTGGTTTCTAAGTTGTTTTGAGGTAAGTTGTGTGTGAATTAAGCTTCCTTCTTCCATGGTTTTGTAATTTTGTGGGGTTTTTCTTTTTGGTATGTGGGTAATTCGCAGACTGTTCGAACTGATTTTGACATAGCTATTGCCCTCGAAAGTTTGTAAACTTAATTTCTGTATGTATCTGAACTCGTTAGCTTTCCGTAGCCACTTGAAACGCCTCAATCCGATTATTCTACAATTAGTTATGATTTTTCTCATAAACTGCCGCTAGCTGGAAAATTTCAGAATTTTTATGTCGAATTCAAACTTATTTTCTATCGTTTCATTTAGTTAATGTATTGAAACGGGTTATGTGGGATTGGGAACTAATGTTAAGGAGTTACATGCCATTTTTATTTAATATCGCCTCGTTCGAACTCGATTAGGATTTGTTTTTAGCAATGAAAGGTGATGTTACCGCTAATAGTTAGTTATATTTGAATTGTCTTTAATTGCTAATCTCCTTTCTAGGTAAAGAACCATCGACGAAGGGCAAGGGACCGACTTCAGATTCCGAAGAGAGTTAATCACTTCCTTGTGAGTTGATAATTCGGGAACGCCTTCTCTTGTGGGAAGTGTGGACCCTCGATAAATGTGCATTTATTTTAGTTTTGGTTAATTGATAAGAAAATTATTTGGTATTGTGTTATGTGGTAAAGAGCCTGATTGGTTCGATTGCTCTGGTTAGAGTCCTGTTAGCCATTTTATGAGTATTATTGATTTTAACTTATGTTGAAGAGCCTTGCCGGCTCGATATCTGATAGCATTTATTGTGAATTATTTGAGAATTGATTTCTGGTTATTCTTGTGTGCCAATTAAGACTCTAACTTGAGTCGTTATTCATCTTATGATGCATATGCATATGTATGCCTGGTACCAAGGTAAGTAGCCCGAATTGATCACGGTTCGGGTGAGTTGGAGCGACATTGATTAAGTAGCCCGAATTGTCGTGGTTCGGGTGAGTTAGAGTGACAATCAAGTTGCCCGTTGCTTGGCAAACCCGAGTGAGTTAGATCTAACGGGGCACCTGTCCATTTGCCAAATACTGATACTCTGGAGGGTGATCGTTAGATGGATCAGTCTATTATAGGCTCAATCAATGTCACCGGTGTGGGACATGCATGTCATATATGTTTATATGTTTGATCATTTCAAGTATTCACGTCGATATTGATTGTGAACTTTAGTACTTGGCGTGTTGAGAAAGAATATTTATGTGCATTTTATCTAGAGTAACGGTGATGGACTTGGACTGTCTCTTGACGGAGAGCTCAGTTCGAGGAGGATATTGACTACCCATGCGTCTTTTATGTGATAACATGTTGTTTGAACTAATTGTGTTATTCGTAAATGTGCACTAAGGTTTTTATTTTCATTAATATGTATACTGAGTGAGAAATAGTTATTGTGGGACAAAATGTTGGATTTTATGTTATGAACCGCGAGTGTGGGAATACATGCTTCGTATAAGGGTCGGGGTGATCGGCTTATCACCTCACTGAGCTAGTGGTTTTGCTCACCCCCATCATTCTTTACTTTTCAGGCTGTTGATATCGTTTTGGTTGGAGGTTTGCCTATCGTTTGCTCGTCATCCAATCAGTGTTTTGGGTACTTTCTCTTATATGTAAATTGACGAATTCATTGGCGAGATTGTATAGTTTATATTTGGTGACCCCCTTGATGTTCTTTTTATACCCTCCGATGTTATATCGTTCATGTATATTTTCTTTAAACTAAGTTACATCGTTGTATTTTGTAACTTTGTAAATCCTTGTTGATACTTTATGAGATGATGTCCTCGGGTTGTACCCGTTGTTATCAGTTGTTCAGTTCTACAGGTACTTGATAGCAAGCCTTACGTTTATTATAAACTTTGTGGAGTAGAGTGCACCCATTCCGCAAAATTTATGGTTAACGTGGCGGTTGTCGCGTTCTGTCTGGGGTCGGGGCGTGACAACTTTCTTGGTATCAGAGCCTGGTTTTATGATTCTCATTCCTTTTGAGTCGAGCCAATGGGTCCAACTTTGTTTCTATGTCATCCTAAGGTATAGTATTGCCTTGATGTTGACCTTGCATTTTCTTTCCTTTCTTCCTTTCAGTCATTATGGCACCTCCAGTTCGTCATTGAGGTCGAGGTCGAGGACACGCTCCTCGTGATCCTCCGAGTCCTCTACTCTCTTCTGTTCCTCGTGGACCTCGAGGACATGTTTCTTCTGATCATGCCGTTCCTTCGACGGTTACGGACCCTATCAATTCTGATCATAGGGTGCCGGTTTTCCAGGTAGAGCATGATGGCGCTTGGATCATTTGGTTAATGTGACCCGTTAGGGATTCATACCATGCGTTTCTATCACAGCGGAAGCAATAAATCATAGAAACGATTACCGTTCACCAAGGTACGTTGATGAAGATTGATTCTCGCAGGTAGCCTGCGCAGTCCCACGAGAATGGCAATAACTTCCTTGTCTGATGTCAGAATTGAATGATCTTTGTGGTCAGACGATCCTCTCTTCAACGGCTTTCCATCAGTATATTGATCATTAAATTCTATGTACTTTACGATTTTATATCAATTTCGCAAGGTGGCGGACAGCAGCAGCAAACTACCTTCTGATCTTCTGCCATATGTCCCAAGTCCGATCTCGACGTCGTGTGGGCGACGATCTACGAGACCTCCTCAATCTGCTCTCAACCCTCATCACACGTGAATAATCAGTTAGATTAGGGTTCCAGATAAGTTGAGGTGACTTATATACATGGGCTACAGCAGGGACCAGGAGGAGAAATTGGGTTGGGCCTCTCATCTCTTCACTAGAGACTTTAATAGGCATCATGAGACGTCCCTTTTGAGAACACACATGTATTTTCTTAAGCAGTAAAATTCAAAACCAAGATTCCTTTATAATCATCTAATTTGGACAAGTAAATATAATTTCTTTTAGTTAATAATATGTGAGATAAAACCATTTGAAAATCAGAGAATCATAAATTAATTTACTGATCAAAACTTCGAATTTTATCCTTTTATATTGATTCCCTCAAAACAATATAAAAATAAAATTCACCGACATCTCAAGCACCGTGAGTCTGCAAGCCACGTTAGTGTGGACGTTTACAAACCCGAACATTTAAAAGAGAAGGTTTTACCCATTAATTTCATTTGTCAACCTAACTTCATGACAAAATAATTAATAGTCAGGTTCCTCTTTAACCATGCAAATAATAGCAGTGACTCCGTTGGGGAGGATACTAATTATTTACATCTAAGTGTGCACCATTATTTGATTCCAAGTACGCTGCCCAAGCTTATGTGCCTTACTGTTGGAGAAGTACACACGCGTTCAGATAACTTTCTACAACCATCAATTATATAAGTTTGTACTAGTGAACTGTATATAAGCTCATCCGTTAGGGAGAAAGGCACTATAGCCAATGCGCAAGTCCATATGCATCACATTACAAACAATAATTATTTAAAGAAGTTTGTACCAGTGATCCGTGAATAAACTCATCCGTTAGGGAGGAAGGCTCTATTGCCAATGCGCAAGTTTACTCACATCACTTACAAACCAATAATGGAGGCCGTGGGAATTAATTACCAATCCCCTCTCCCACTTAGTTATTTAAGACCGAGGGTTTTTACATGCATATAATATTTCAGAATAAAATATGCAACCTAGCATGCTCATACTTCCAAATATATAACAATAATTGACCAATAAAACAATTATAGCAGTTATATATAAGGAAATAAATTGCCAAAAATAAGTTGACTTGATCAACACTCCAACATACATGCATATAATATACCAAATATAATACGCAATCTAGCATGCTTCTATTTAAGGCAATAAAACATAGAGAATCATGCATACATATATAACAATAATCAATTAATAAATCAATTATAACAGTTATATAACAGCGAATTCGATTGTTCGCCACCAATCAAGAATGCAGACAACTACGATGGGGATCGACCTCCCAGCAGCCTGCTCCACCACTCTGGCACCCTGCCCGATCATATTGTGAAGACTCACGCGGAACTTGATGCAGACCAGTCGAACTTGATGCAAACCCGCTCGAACCTGGTGCAGAGTCGATCAAACCTGATGCAGACCAATCGAACCTGATGTGAATCCGCTCGAACCTGGTGCAGCATTGATCGAACCTGATGCAGACCAATCGAATCTGATGCAGACCCGCTCAAACCTGGTGCAGCATCGATCGAACCTGATGCAGACCAATCGAACCTGATGCAAATCCATTCGAACCTGGTGCAGCATCGTTCGAACCTGATGCAGACCAATCGAACCTGATGCAAATCCGCTCGAACCTGGTGCAACATCGATCGAACCTGATGCAAACCAATCGAACCTGATGCAAATCCGCTCGAACCTGGTGCAACATCGATCGAACCTGATGCAGACCAATCGAACTTGATGCAGACCCGCTCGAACCTGGTGCAGCATCGATCGAACCTGATGCAAATCAATCGAACCTGATGCAAATCCGCTCGAACCTGGTGCAACATCGATCGAACCTGATGCAGACCAATCGAACCTGATGCAAATCCGTTCAAACTGTCGCTCGTCCAAGGGCCTACTTGCACGGAACCAAGTTCAGCCCAACGCGCAACATCAAACTACACCAACTGTCGTTCAGGGTTCGCAACTTTAGGAACCTGGGAATCCAATCTCCACCGTCCAGACTCTATGTCGGTGAGTTTTGAACATGCTGTCTAAATTACAGGTCGATCCAACGGTTAGATTGTGAAAAACAACTCTTTTTCCTCGACTGCACAGAACAGAATCGCCCAAAAAACTGCTTCTGTTTTCGGCGTATTCCCGACAACACAAAGCACCAAATACGATCTTCACCGTTCAGAATGTACATTCACAAAATCCGAACATGCTTACAAAAATTCAGCCTGATCTGACGGTTGAAACTCCGGGTATTGCCTCTGCAATATCACTGCGCTGGATTTTCTCTCAATTTCTTCCTTCCATGTGAAATTGACGAACAGTTTTCGTCGAATCCTCTCACACACAACTATCAACGAACATATATGATATAGGGTATATTTCACATAGGGATATTCATGGTTTGTGCAGTAAAACCAAAACCCTAAACATGCGATCCTAATTTCGAAAACCAAAGCTCTGATACCAATTGATGGCGCTTGGATCATTTGGTTAACATGACCCGTTAGGGATTCATACCATGCGTTTCTATCACAGCGGAAGCAATAAATCATAGAAACGATTACCGTTCACCAAGGTATGTTGATGAAGATTGATTCTCGCAGGTAGCCTGTGTAGTCCCACGAGAATGACAATAACTTCCTTGTCTGATGTCAGAATTGAATGATCTTTGTTGTCAGACGATCCTCTCTTCAACGGCTTTCCATCAGTATATTGATCATTAAATTATGAGAACTTTACGATTTTATATCAATTTCGCAAGGTGGCGGACAGCAGCAGCAAACTACCTTCTGATCTTCTGCCGTATGTCCCAAGTCCGATCTCGACGTCGTGTGGACGACGATCTATGAGACCTCCTCAATCTGCTCTCAACTCTCATCACACGTGAATAATCAGTTAGATTAGGGTTCCAGATAAGTTGAGGTGACTTATATACATGGGCTACAGCAGGGACCAGGAGAAGAAATTGGGTTGGGCCTCCATTGGGCTTAAGTATCCAAGCTTAGCCCAAAGCTTATACTTAAGTCCAATAATAATAATATATTCCACTAAAATATTATTATTGCACTACCGTACCAATCCCAAAATTACATTTTGGGCTCCTTCTTATTATGAGCCCGTTAGTCTCCCCATGTTTAAGATATACAATGTCCATTAATTAATTTAAGTTACTGACAACTCAATTAATTAATATCTCATCCAAGAGTAATACCACTCAACCTCATTATCATGTCGGAATAAATTCCACCTGCAGGGTTTACATGATAATCCTTATGAGCTCCTCAAGAGGACATCATCAACCTATGACGGACACGGATTCCTTCTACAATCAACAGCACACCATAGAGACAACACTATTTCCCAACTCATCGAGTTTGTTGATTTAATTACATGTAAATCTCACCCATTGATGAATCAAAGAAATACATACTGCCCTACGTGTCGAGGTTATTGTATAGAGATTAAGAGCACGAACTTCCATAATAACTGAGATCAAGTTCTCCTATAAGTCAGTATAAGTCAAACGATATCAAGCGGTCCTGCTCAATACACACAAGTGCACTAGTGTGATTCTATAGCCAAGACAAGCTAATACCAAACCACACTACAACCATCCCGATAGAGAGTCCCCGTCTATCTCGGTTGTGAGCATTTATTTATACTTTATAAGAAAACCGATAATATGATCTTCCGCGTGTTGTCGCACAACATATTATCTACATATAAAGTAAGTGGACTATTGCATCGAACATATAAATAAATTATAAGATGCAATCATTTGATCATATGATTCTCATTTCAAATTAATTGTTATAACATTGTTCATACAAAAAGCTAGACTTTTAGTATACAATCCAACAGAGCAACCACGGGCCCAGTTGTGGGTTGAGCACATGATGACACCTGAGCAGTACCAATTGTATTATGATCACATTCGAATACATGATGTTCCACCACCTACAATGGCTCATACGACTACGACTGTCACTGAAGAGGTTCTTCGTGCTAATGAACCGATTCGACCTACAACTAATGTACCAGTTTTTACTATAAAAATGGCTTTAGGAGGCTCTACTTCTCGAGGTGCACTTTTTATACCTGATTTGGTGAAAGCAGTTGAAAACATGGGGACTTCGAAATTTGATGGTGCAAGAGATGCTTCTAAAGCGGGGGCATGGTTAAAGGAGATTACAGAGACCTTTGACACCTTGATGATTGAAGAATGTTATCGTGTGGTCATTGTGACCAAGCTGTTAGGCCCAGATGCATGACGATGGTGGCAGAATCTAAAAGAGACATCTTCGGTTACTATTACGTGGGCTATCTTTGTAGAACGATTCAAAGATCGATACTTCTCTCAGTACATCAAGGATCAGAAGAGAAAGGAGTTCTTCAACCTCTTTCAAGGCATTTTGTCGGTCGTGGAGTACGAAAGCAAATTTCTGGAATCGCGAGAATTCGCTCCTGAGTCATATACGACGAGAGACTTATGCAAGAGATTTGAAGATGGTCTTAACTTAAATATTCGAGATTGCATCAAGTCTGGAGACAAGTACGAGAGTCTTGACGATCTCGTAGAAGAAGCCCTGAGGGTAGAAAGTTTAGTTCAGGCGAGACATAAGCTTGCAGAACGATCTCAAAAGAAAAGGCAAGGGAGCGCATTTCCAGGAAATGCATCGAAGGTGTATAGGGGTGTGGGATCTTCGCGTGGCGCACCAAGTTCGGTATCTATTAGTTTTCCTCAACCTCGGGAGCAGTTTAGTAGAGGCGGGAGCAATGTCTCGGGATCGGTTGGTGAAAACCAGAATTGCTTAAAATATCACGACGGCCCCTGTAAGGCTCCTCAAGTATGTTTTTAGTGTCGACAGCCAGGGCATATGCGAAGTTCTTGTCCTCAGCTTATGGGAGCGAGCAGTCAGTTTTCTGGTCAGCTTCATGGTAAACTAACATATTCTACACCCAGAGATACTCGATCTGCAGTTACCAGAGTGTCCGATGCCTCAAGCGGCCCTAGTACTCAATCACCTATGTAAGGAAGGAAGCAAACTAGAGTATTTTATATTTCCCAGGAAGAGGCTCACTCAGATTCGAAGGTTGTGACAGGTAATTTATAATCTGAGTATTTTCACATGCTAGATCTAACCCCGCCTTCTTATGCCACTTGATTACGAATAAAACATTCGTAAGAAATTCTATCTTTCCGAATTTTTAAATCACAATCTCACCTAATATTGCTTCTTTAGGCCATGTGTTTGTGGGAGACCATCAGGTCTACGCTTTATTTGACCCAGGTTCTGATAGGTCTTATATCCGGGATGATCATACTGCGATCTTAGATAATCCTATCTCTCATTTGTCACCTGGAATCATCGTTCATACCCCTCTTGGAGAGCGTCTAATTCGTGATTCGGTATTCCTTGGTTGTCTATTGAAGATCAAAGATGTCATTTTAGAGGCTGAATTGATACCATTGCCTTTGATTGATCTTGATCTTATTCTTGGCATGGATTGGCTTTCTTCTCATCATGCAATTCTCAATTGCCACGAGAAGCTTGTTATTTTTTGTAGACAAGGATTCTCATAACTTGTTTTTGAAGGTAAACTTCAAACGAGATCCCTCTCTTTTATTTCAATGTTGACTGCGCATAAATTAATGCATAAGGGTTGTGAGGCATTCTTGGCATTTGTCATCGATACTTCTCTTTCTGAATCTAAACTAGATGACATCCCGATCGTGAATGAATTTCCTGATGTCTTTCCCAAAGATTTAACAGGACAACCTCCGAATCGAGAGATTGATTTTTCCATTGACATACTTCCTGGAATCACACCTATATCGATTACTCCATATTGAATGTCGCCTGCTGAGCTCAAGGAACTCCAGACACAACTTGGGAAATTATTGGAGAAGGGGTTCATACGACCTAGCACATCTCCGTGGGGTGCTCCTATTCTTTTTGTCAAGAAGAAAGATGGATCACTTCACCTATGTGTCGACTACCGTCAATTGAACAAGGTGACAATCAAGAACAAATATCCTCTTCCAAGAATCGATGATCTATTTGATCAATTGCAAGGAGCAACTGTGTTCTCAAAAATTGATTTGCGATCTGGTTATCACCAACTCAAGATTAGGGAATCTGATATCCCTAAGTCTACTTTTCGAACCAGATACGGTCATTTTGAATTCTGTGTTATGCCTTTTGGACTCACAAATGCTCCTACAGCTTTTATGGATATTATGAATCGGGTCTTTTGACCGTACTTAGATAAGTTTGTCATCATCTTCATTGATGGCATACTTATTTATTCTAAATCGGACGACGAGCATTCTCATCATCTAAGAATTGCTCTGAACATTCTCAGGGAAAATTAGCTTTATGTTAAATTCTCGAAGTGTGAATTTTGGCTTCGTGAGTTAAGCTTTTTGGGTCATCACATTTCTAAAAAAGGAATCTACGTCGATCCAGTGAAGATTCAAGCTATACTAGATTGGGAGCATCCAAAGAACGTGACAGAGATTCATAGTTTTCTGGGATTAGATGGATATTATCGACGGTTTGTCAAAGACTTTTCGTTATTGGCTTCATCTTTGACTAAATTGACTCGGAAAGGGATAAAATTTGAATGGAGTGAAGAATGCGAGGAAGCATTTCAAGAATTGAAAAGACGACTCGTTTCAGCTCCTATTCTTGCTTTGCCAGACCCAGCGATTGGAGAATTTACCATTTATAGAGACGCCTCGAGACAAGGATTAGGATGCGTTCTCATGCAAGAAGGAAAGGTTATTGCCTATGCTTCAAGGCAATTGAAGAAGAACGAAGAAAATTATCCTACACATGATTTAGAGTTGGCTGCAATCGTCTTTGCATTGAAGATCTGGAGGCACTATCTGTATGGTGCAACTTGTCGGGTTTTCACTGATCACAAGAGCTTAAAGTATATCACCACGCAAAAGGAGCTCAACCTCAGGCAAAGGCGATGGATGGAGTTGATTAGTGACTATGACTTAGTCATCGATTATCATCCTGGCAAGGCGAACGTTGTTGCAGATGCTCTGAGTAGAAAGTCTTCTACCTCACTTGCTTTGATTCAATCTTTTTATCTTCCTATGTTGGAGCAATTTAAATCTTTACACATTTCACTCGATTGTGAAAAGTCTAATGATTCTGCCTTAATCGCCAAATTTGAGGTTAGACCTACCTTGTTCGAGAAAATTCGAGAAAGACAATCACACGATGTTCATTTACAACAGAAGATGGCGAAGCTAAATCAAGGAAAAGAAACAGAATTTCAAATTCGGGATGATGGACTTCTTACTTTTAAAAATCGTGTTTGTGTTCCATCAGAACTTGATGTTCGTAGAGCTATTCATGAGGAAGCCCATTCTTCAGCCTATTCTATGCATCCTGGTAGTACCAAAATGTACCGAACACTTCGGGAGCATTATTGGTGGCCAGGTATGAAATGGACATTACTGAATTTGTATCAAAGTGCTTATCATGCCAACAGATTAAAGTGAAACACCAAAAACCAGCTGGCATGCTTCAACCACTACCTATTCCTGAGTGGAAATGGGAAAACGTCACAATGGATTTTGTTTCTGGTTTACCTCGAACCCAAAAGGGTCATGACTCAATTTGGGTCATTGTCGATCGTCTGACGAAATCAGCACATTTCCTTCCAGTGCATACCAATGAATCTTTAGAGAAACTTGCCAAGTTATATGTCGATGAGATCGTGAGATTGCATGGAGTACCAGTGTCAATCATATCTGATCGTGATCCAAGATTCACTTCCCATTTTTGGCCTAGTCTGCAAAAAGCGCTAGGTACAAAATTACTATTCAGTACCTCGTTTCATCCACAGACTGATGGACAGTCAGAGAGAACTATACAGACACTAGAAGACATGCTACGTGCAGTGGTGTTGAATTTGGGAGGTAGCTGGAATAAGTACGTGACTTTGGTGGAGTTCGCTTATAACAACAGTTATCATTCAAGCATTGGAATGCCCCCGTACGAAGCTCTGTATGGCCGAAAGTGTCGAACACCGCTCTTTTGGGATGAGGTTGGCGAGAGACAAATCGAACAAGTAAAGCTTATCGAAAAAGCAAAGGCAAAAATACAACTTATTCGAGACAGACTTAAGGCAGCGCAAGATCGACAGAAAAGCTACGCAGATAATAGAAGGCGCGATTTGGAGTTTAATGAAGGAGACAAAGTTTTTCTGAAAGTTTCTCCATGGAAGGGCGTGGTGCGATTCCGCCATCGAGGAAAGTTGAGTCCAAGGTATATTGGCCCATTTACGATCGTGCAAAGGATTGGTCGTGTCGCGTATCGACTTGAGCTACCATCGAAATTGTCGAAGATTCACGATGTCTTCCATGTCTCTATGCTTAGAAAATATGACCCAGATCCTTCGCACGTGCTCAAATATTCCCCAGTTGTATTAAAGGAACATCTATCGTACGAAGTACAACCTGTTCAAATTGTAGATCGCCGAGAGAAAATACTTCGCAACAAATCCATTCCTATGGTGAGAGTTCTATGGAGAAGTGATCAAATTGAAGAAGAAACATGGGAACCAGAGCCAGTCATGCGTCAACACCATCCAAATCTCTTTTCATCTCTAGGTATGTTTATGTTTCGAGGACGAAACTTTTTAGAGCAGTGGATACTTTATAATATCTTAGCCCAACTAGATTTTTTTTTAGAAAGCCCAAAACCTATTTATTTATTTTTATGGCCCAAAAGGCCAGCCCTATAATATCTTAGCCCAACTAGATTTTTTTAGAAAGCCCAAAACCTATTTATTTATTTTTATGGCCCAAAAGGCCAGCCCTATCTTAGCCCAACTATATTTTTTTTAGAAAGCCCAAACTTATTTATTTATTTATTTTGTGGCCCAAAGTTTCAGCCCACTTAAATGGCCTAATATATAATTATTAAGGCTAAAGTTAAAAAAAAAGAGAGAAGAACGGGAGAAGAAAAACAAAAGAGGGGAAAGAAGAGAGTGAAGAGGAAAAACCCTTGTTAATCAAATTCACCCTTACAACCCTCATCCTAGGTGGTTTCTAAGTTGTTTTGAGGTAAGTGGTGTGTGAAGTAAGCTTCCTTCTTCCATGATTTTGTAATTTTGTGGGGTTTTTCTTTTTGGTATGTGGGTAATTCGTAGACTGTTCGAACTGATTTTGACATAGCTATTGCCCTCGAAAGTTTGCAAACTTAATTTCTGTACGTAGCTGAACTCGTTATCTTTCCGTAGCCACTTGAAACGCCTCAATCCGATTATTCTACAATTAGTTATGATTTTTCTCGTAAACTGCCGCTAGCTGAAAAATTTCAGAATTTTTATGTCGAATTCAAATTATTTTCTATCGTTTCGTTTAGTTAATGTATTGAAACGGGTTATGTGGGATTGGGAACTGATGTTAAGGAGTTACATGCCATTTTTATTTAATATCGACTCGTTCGAACTCGATTAGGATTTGTTTTTAGCAATGAAAGGTGATGTTACCGTTAATAGTTAGTTATATTTGAATTGTCTTTAATTGCTCATCTCCTTTCTAGGTAAAGAACCATCGACGAAGGGCAAGGGACCAACTTCAGATTTCGAAGAGAGTTAATCACTTCCTTGTAAGTTGATAATTCGGGAACGCCTTCTCTTGTGGGAAGTGTGGACCCTCGATAAATGTGCATTTATTTTAGTTTTAGTTAATTGATAAGAAAATTATTTGGTATTGTGTTATGTGGTAAAGAGCCTGATTGGCTCGATTGCTCTGGTTAGAGTCCTGTTAGCCATTTTATGAGTATTATTGATTTTAACTTATGTTGAAGAGCCTTGCTGGCTCGATATCTGATAGCATTTATTGTGAATTATTTGAGAATTGATTTCTGGTTATTCTTGTGTGCCAATTAAGACTCTAACTTGAGTCGTTATTCATCTTATGATGCATATGTATATGTATGCCTAGTACCAAGGTTAAGTAGCCCGAATTGATCACGGTTCGGGTGAGTTGGAGCGACATTGATTAAGTAGCCCGAATTGTCGCGGTTCGGGTGAGTTAGAGTGACAACCAAGTTGCCCGTTGCTTGGCAAACCCGGGTGAGTTAGATCTAACAGGGAACCTATCCATTTGCAAATACTGATACTCTATAGGGTGATCGTTAGATGGATCAGTCTATTATAGGCTCAGTCAACGTCACCGGTGTGGGACATGCATGTCATATATGTTTGTATGTTTGATCATTTCAAGTATTCACGTCGATATTGAATTGTGAACTTTAGTACTTGGCGTGTTGAGAAAGAATATTAATGTGCATTTTATCTAGAGTAACGGTGACGGGCTTGGACTATCTCTCGACGGAGAGCTCAGTTCGAGGAGGATATTGACTACCCACGCGTCTTTTATGTGATAACATGTTGTTTGAACTAATTGTGTTATTCGTAAATGTGCACTAAGATTTTTATTTTCATTAATATGTATACTGAGTGAGAAATAGTTATTGTGGGACGAAATGTTGGATTTTATGTTATGAACCGCGAGTGTGGGAATACATGCTTCGTATAAGGGTCGGGGTGACCGGCTTATCACCTCACTGAGCCAGTGGTTTTGCTCACCCCTATCATTCTTTCCTTTTCAGGCCATTGATATCGTTTTAGTTGGAGGTTTGCCTATCGTTTGCTCGTCATCCAATCAGTGTTTTGGGTACTTTCTCTTTTATGTAAATTGACGGATTCATTGGCGAGATTGTATAGTTTATATTTGGTGACCCCCTTGATGTTCTTTTTGTACCCTCCGATGTTATATCGTTCATGTATATTTTCTTTAAACTAAGTTACATCGTTGTATTTTGTACCTTTGTAAATCCTTGTTGATACTTTATGATATGATGTCCTCGGGTTGTACTCGTTGTTATCAGTTGTTCAGTTCTACAGGTACTTGATAGCAAGCCTTACGTTTTTTATAAACTTTGTGGAGTGGAGTGCACCCATTCCGTGAAATTTATGGTTAATGTGGCGGTTGTCGCGTTCTGTCTGGGGTCGGGGCGTGACACTTCTATTTTCCAAATGTTCTCCTTTGCTATTTCTCGATCAGTCAAGTAGGAATTCTACTATAGGGTAGGTCGGTTGGTCGATCTGGTGGTCAGTTAATAGTTCTAATATCTACCGACCCACATATTATCAACTGATCGCCCTGTAAACTTGATAATAAGATTACTTTTTATCACGCCTGTTTTCCAATGGTTTTCCATTGTAATTTCTATATCTGTCGGGTAGAAGTTCTATAGTAAGGTTGGTCGTTCTGGTGGTTAGTTAATAGTTCTAATATCTACCGACCCACATATCAGCGACTGATCTCCTTATAAACATGATAATGAGATTACTTTTTATCATGTCCATTTTCCAAAGGTCCCCATTTGCTATTTCTAGATCAGTCTGGTAGGAGTTCTATAGTAGGGTTGGTCGGTTGATAGGTTTGGTGGTCGATTAATAGTTCCAATGCCTACTGACCCACATATCATCGACCGATCACTCTGTAAAGTTGATAATGATATTACTTTTTATCGCGTATATTTTCCAAAGGTCCTCCTTTGCTATTTCTAGATCAGTCGAATAGGAGTTCTACAGTGGGGTTGGTCGGTTCACGATATTACTTTTTATCGTATATATTTTCTAAATATCCCACTTTGCTGTTTCTAGATCAGTCAGGTAGGTATTCCATAGTAAGGTCAGTCGGTTGACCGGAAAGGTGGTCGGTTAATAGTTCTAACGTCTACCGACCCATATATCATCGAAGGATCACCCTATATACTTGATAATGAGATTAATTTTTAACGTTTCTACTTTCCAAAGGTATCCATTTGCTATTTCTAAATGGTCGGTCTACCGCAGTATGGTCGATCGGTTGGTCAATCAGGTGGTCGGTTAATAGTTCCAACCTCTACTGAATCACATATCATCGACCGATCGCCCTATAAACGTGATAATGAGATTTATTTTTAATGCATCTACTTTTCAAATATCTCCCTTTGCTATTTTTAGATCTGTCAGGCAGCAATTCTATAGTAGGATTTGTCAGTTTGGTGGTCGGTTAATAGTTCTAATGTCTACCGACCAACATATCATCGACCGATCGCCTTGTAAACTTGATAATGAGATTACTTTTTATCACGTCTACTTTTCAAAGGTCTTTCTTAGCTATTTCTCAATCAGTCGAGTAGGATATTTACAGTGGGATTGGTCGGTTGGTCGATCTGGTGGTTGGTTAATAGTACCAATATCTATCGACCCTCATTTCATCGATCGATCACCCTGTAAACTTGAAAATGAGATTACTTTTAATTGCATCTATTTTCCAAAAGTCCTCCTTTACTATTTCTCAATCAGTAGAATAGGAGTCTACAGTATGGTTGGTCGGTTAATGAGAGTACTTTTTATCGCATCTATTTTCCAAAGGTCCCCCTTTGCTGTTTCTAGATTAGCCGGGTAGGAGTTCCACAGTAAGGTAAGTCGGTTGGTTAGTCAGGTGGTCGGTCAATAGTTCTGACGTGTGTCGTCTCGCATATCATCGACCGATCACCCAATATACTTGATAATGAGATTAATTTTTAACGCATCTACTTTCCAAAGGTCTCCGTTTGCTATTTTTAGATAAACGAGTAGGAGTTCCATAGTACGGTCGGTCTACTGGTTGGTGAGGTGGTCGGTTAAAAGTTCCAACCTCTACCGACCCGCATATCATCGATCGATCACCTTGTAACGTAATAATGAGATTAACTTTTAACGCGTCTATTTTCCATAGGTTTCCCTCTACTATTTCTAGATCAGTTGGGTAGCAATTCTTCTGTAGAGTTGGTCAGTTAGTAGGTCTAGTGCTCGGTTAATAGTTCAAATATCTACTGTCCCACATATCATCGACCGATCACCCTATATACTTGATAATGAGATTATATTTTATAGCGTCTATTTTTAAAGGTCTCCCTTTGCTATATATAGATCAGTCGAGTAGGAGTTCCACAGTTTTTCAAAGGTCCCCCTTTGCTATTTCTAAATCAGTCGGGTAGCGTTTCCATAATAGGGTTGGTCGGTTGGTCGGTCTGGTGGTCGGTTAATAGTTCTAATATCTATCGACCCACATATTATCGACCGATCACATTGTAAAGTTGATAATGAGATTACTTTTTATCACGTATATTTTCCAAAGGTCCCCCTTTGCTATTTATAGATCAGTCGGGTAGGAGTTCTACAGAAGGGTATGTTGGTTGGTCAGTGTGATGGTTGGTTAACAATTCCAATGCCTACCGGCCCACATATCTTCGACCGATCACCCTGTAAACTTGATAATGAGATTAATTTTTATCGCATCTATAATAGTCTTGGTCGGTTAACGAGATTACTTTTTATCGCGTCTATTTTTCAAAGATCTCCCTTTACTGTTTCTAGTTCAGTCGGGTAGGAGTTCCATAGTAAGGTCAGTCGGATGGTCGGTCACGTGGTCGGTTTATAGTTCTAATGTTTACCGACCAACATATCATCGACCGATCGTCTTATATACTTGGTAATGAGATTATTTTTTAACACATCTATTTTCCGAAGATCTCCCTTTTCAGGATCAGTCGGGTAGGAGTTCCACAGAACGATCAGTCAATTGGTCAGTTAGATGGTCGGTAATAGTTCCAACCTCTAACGACCCACATATCATCAACTGATCGCCCTGTAAACTTGATAATGAGATTAATTTTAAAGCATCTATTTTCCAAATGTCTCCTCAGCTATTTCTAGATCAGTCGGATTGTAATATACAGTAGGATTAGTCATTTGGTCGGTTTGATGGTCGGTTAATAGTTTCAATTTCTACTGAACCACATATCATCGATCGATCACCATATAAACATGATAATGATATTATATTTTATTGCGTCTATTTTTTAAAGTTCTCCCTTTGTTATTTCTAAATCAGTCGGGTAGGAGTTATACAGTTTTTCCAAAGGTCCCTCTTTGCTATTTACAGATCTGTCGGGTAGGAGTCCCACAGTAGGGTTTGTTGGTTAGTCGGTCTGGAGGTCAGTTAATAGTTTCAATGTCTACCGACCCACATATCATCGATTGGTCGCCCTATAAACTGATAGTGAGATTACTTTTTATTGCGTCTATTTTTCAAAGATCTCCCATTGCAATTTCTAGATCAGTCGGGTAGGAGTTGTACAATTTTTTCAAAGGACTCCCTTTACTATATCTGGATCAGTCGGTAGGAGTTTCACAACATGGTTGATCGGTTGGTTGGTCTGGTGATCGATTAATAGTTCCAATATCTAACGACCCACATAGCATATATTGATCGCCTAGTAAACTTGATAGTGATATAACTTTTTATCACGTCTATTTTCCAAATGCCCCCCTTTGCTATTTCTCGATCAGTAGGGTAGGAGTTCTACAGTAGGGTTAGTCGGTTGATCGGTCTGGTAGTCGGTTATTATTTTCAATTTCTATCGACCCACATATCATCGACCGATCGTCCTGTAAACTTGATAATGAGATTACATTTTATCATGACTATTTTTCAAAGGTCTACCTTTGCTATCTCTAGATCTATCGGGTAGGAGTTATATAGTTTTTTCAAAGGTCCCTCTTTTCTATTTACAGATTAGTCGGGTAGGAGTTCCACAGTAGGGTTGGTCGGTTGATCGATCTGGTGGTCGGTTAATAGTTTCAGTGTCTACCGATCCACATATCATCGATCGATCACCTTGTAAACTTGATAGTGAGATTACTTTTTATCACGTCTATTTTTTAAAGGCCCTCCTTAGCTATTTCTCGATTAGTCGGGTAGTAGTTCTACAGTGTGGTTGATCCTTTGGTTGATCTGGTGTAAGTTAATAGTTTTAATTTCTACCGACGAACATATCATCGACAGATCGCCCAGTAAACTTGATAATGAGATTACTTTATATCACGTCTGTTTTCCAAAGGTCACTCACCCATTTTTATTTTTAGATCTATTGGGTAGGAGTTCTACAGTAGGGTTGGTCGATCTGTTGGTTGGTTAATAGTTCCAATATCTACCGACCCACATATCATAGACCGATCGCCTTGTAAACTTGATAATAAGATTATTTTTTATCCCATATATTTTCCAAAGGTCTCACCTTGCCATTTCTAGATCAGTCGAGTAGGAGTTCTACAGTAGGGTTAGTTGGTTGGTCGGTTTAGTGGTCGGTTAACAGTTCCAATACCTACCGACCCGCATATCATCGACAGATCGCCCTGTATACTTGATAATGAGATTTCTTTTTATCGCGTCTATTTTTCAAATGTCCTCCTTTACTATTTCTAGATCAGTCAAATAAGAATTATATATTAGTATTGGTTAGTTAACGAGATTACTTTTTATCGCATCTATTTTCCAAATGTCCCCCTTTGCTGTTTCCAGATCAATCGGGTAGGGGTTCTACTGTAAGGTCAGTCGGTTTGTCGGTCCGACCCACATATCATCGATCGATCACCCTACATACTTGATGATGACATTATTTTTTATCGCGTCTATTTTCCGATGGTCTCCCTTTACTATTTCTAGATCAGTCGGGTATGAGTTCCACAGTACGGTCGGTCGGTTTGTCAATTAGGTGGTCGGTTAATAGTTCCAACCTCTAATGATCCACATGTCATCGACCTATCGCTCTGTAAACGTGATAATGAGATTAATTTTTAACGCGTTTATTTTCCAAATATCTCCCTCAGCTATTTCTAGATCAATCGGGTAACAATTCTATAGTAGGGTTGGTCGTTTGGTCTGTCCAGTGGTCGGTTAATAGTTCTAATTTCTACCGACTCACATATCATTAATTGATCGCCCTGTAAACTTGATAATGAGATTATATTTTATCAAGATTATTTTTCCAAGGCCTCCCTTTGCTATTTTTATATCAGTCGGTATGAGTTATATAGTTTTTCCAAAGGTTCCTCTTTGCTATTTACAGATCAGTCGGGTAGGAGTTCCACAATAGGGTTGGTCGGTTGGTCTGTTTGGTGGTCGGTTAATAGTTCCTATATCTTTCGACCCACATATCATCGACCGATTTCCTTGTAAACTTGATAGTGATATTACTTTTTATCACGTCTATTTTCCAAAGGTCCTCCTTTGCTAATTCTCGATTAGTCGGGTAGGAGCTCTACAGTAGAGTTGGTAGGTTGGTCGGTCGGGTGGTTAGTTAATAGTTCTAATGTCTACCGACCCACATATCATCGATCGATCACCCTATAAACTTTATAATGAGAATACATTTTATCTCGTCTATTTTTCAAATGTCTCCCTTTGCTATTTCTAGATCAGTCGGGTCAGAGTTCTACAGTTTTTCCAAAGGTCTCTCTTTGCTATTTCTAGATCAGTCGGATAGGAGTTTCACAGTAAACTTGATCGGTTGGTCAGTTCGGTTGTCGGTTAATAGTTCCAATGTCTACCGATTCAGATATTATCGATCGATCTCCTTGTAATCTTGATATTGTGATTACCTTTATCACGCCTACTTTCCAAAGGTCCTCCTTAGCTATTTCTCAATTAGTCAGGTAGGAGTTCTACAGTATGGTTGATCCTTTGGTCGACTTGGTGATCGGTAAATAGTTTTAATTTCTACCGACAAACATATCATCGACAGATCACCCTGTAAATTTGATAATGAGATTATTTTTTATCGCGTCTGTTTTCCAAAGGTCACTCACCCATTGCTATTTCTAGATTTATCAGGTAGGAGTACTACAGTAGGGTTGGTCGGTCTATTGGCCGGTTAAGAGTTCCAATGTCTACCGACCCTCATATTATCGATCGATCACCTTGTAAACATGGTAATGAGATTACTTTTTATCCCGTATATTTTCCAAAGGTCTCCCTTTGCTATTTCTAGATCAGTCAGGTAGGAGTTCTACAGTAGGGATGGTTGGTTGGTCAGTCTAGTGGTCTGTTAACAGCACCAATGCCTACCTGTTGGATTGTATACTAAAAGTCTAGCTTTAGTATGAACAATGTTATAACAATATTCGATATGAGAATCATTGATCAAATGATTGCATCTTATAATTTATTTTATATGCATGATGCAATAGTCCATTTACTTTATACTGTAGATAATATGTTGTGCGACAACACGCGGAAGATCATATTATCGGTTTCCTTATAAAGTATAAACAGATGCTCACAACTGAGATAGACGGGGACTCTCTATCGGTATGGTTGTAGTGTGGTTTGGTATTAGCTTGTCTTGGCTATAGAATCACATTAGTGCACTTGTGTGTATTGAGTAGGACCGCCTGAGATCGTTCTTCTTATACTGACTATATAGTAGAACTTGATCTCTGTTATTATGAAAGTTCGTGCTCTTAATCCCTATACAATAACCTCGACACGTAGGGCAGTATGTATTTCTTTGATTCATCAATGGGTGAGATTTATAAGTATTAAATCAACAAACTCGGTGAGTTGGGAAGTAGTGCTGTATCTATGGTGTGCTGTTGATTGTAGAAGGAATCCATGTCCGTCATAGGTTGATGATGTCCCCTTGAGGAGCTCATAAGGTTTATCATGTAAATCTTGCAAGTGGATTAATTTCCGGCATGATAAAAAGGTTGAGTGGTACTACTCTCGGACGAGATATTAATTAATTAGAGTTGTCAGTAACTTAATTAATTAATGGACATTGAATATCTTAAACATGGGGAGACTATCGGGCTTATAATAAGAAGGAGCCCAGAACATAATTTGGGATTGGATGGGTAGTGCAATAATAATATTTTAGTGGACTATATTATTATTATTGGATTTAATTAAAAGCTTTGGGCTAAGCTTGGTTAATTAAATTCAATTGAGGCCTAGCCCAATTTCTCCTCCTGGTCCCTGCAGTAGCCCTTATAAATAAGTTATCTCAGTTCCTGTTAACCCTAAGTCAGTGCCTCATTTGACAGTTAGAAAGAACAGGAACAGATTGAGAGAATCCTGCGGATTGTTGCCCACACAACAGCAGGATTCAACTTGGGACATACTGCAGAAGATTGAGAGGTGGTTCTCTGCAACGGATCAACCTCTATATCAACCCAGAAGTACGGTAAACAAGATTTAATTGCTTCCGCTGTTTATTGTTTGCCTGTTTACTAACGATCACGTTTGAGCCACAAGATCCAATTGCCAACAATTGGTATCAGAGCGTTGGTTTCGTGGTGAGACGTGAGACGTTAGGTTTGGGTTTTTGTGATTATTTGATTATATGGTATAATCTGGTTTTAATCATATTTTTTTTGTGCTTATCGTGATTTATTATCGTTAATCAAATAGCATGTTTTTAGGGTTTGTTTAATTATGGATTATCATGAAATCCCTTTTGATTATTCTGCCCTTTTTGTGATCGTTATCGCTGGATGTTCACACTGGATATTGATGTTCAATTACATGGCAATTCCAAAACACACACGAGTACGATACCACCATACATTATGTTTCCTTTCACCCTCTATGTTCACGGAGAAGACGCGACTGCACGACGGATCTGATGGCATAACATCGAGTCGGTGATGGGCGCTGTGGACTGGTGATCGAGGCGATGAACGGGCAAGGCAGATTCACGGCAATCTGACACCGGCTGACGGAAGGCTTCGTGGCGGATCGGCGGCGTGGACGCGGCTGAAGGATGAGGTCAGTCCGGGATGTGCGACTGTGGGTTGGCTAATCTGATGCAAGCTCTGGCAAGTCCACGGCGGGTCCGCTGTGATCTTCTGCGGCGACGGACGATTCAGGCGATGGTGGTTCCCAGCCAGTCGACTCGACGTTTTCGGTGCGGTCAGAGGCTCCGATTGGCTGTCGACGGTGGCTGCTGGGAGCAAGGGTCTGCGGGTTTTGGGCGGCGGCGGCAGCATCACCTGATATCGCCGGTTTTGAACTGGGAAGTTGGAGCATCGGTCCACGGCTGGCGGGTGTTATGATCGGCGCTGCCAACAGGCGACGAGTTCCGGCAGTCTGCGCTGCAACTTGCCGAGTCGTTTGCGACTTCCCTCAGGCTGGAGATGGTTGGTGGCAAGCGAGGCAGCAGCGTCGGATCAGTCGCAACGCGCTGGAAGGCGGCTCTATTCCGGCTGATTGATGGCTCGCCCTCCGCTGCTGCAGCGCCCGGCGACAACTGGTGTGGTGGCAGGAAGGAGGCGCGATCGGTTGCGGCTGGAAGGATTAGGGCAGCATAATGATCTTGCTGGGCCTTTCCTATTTTTTTTAATTTGGTTATGGGCTCTCCTTTGGGCCCATATTTAATTAAATACAAATGGGCCAATTGGGCCTATTTTTGTTTGATGGGCTGGGCAATTTTTATTGCTGGACTTAACTGCTGCTTGGGCTTGAACTTATAGGCTGCTCAATTTTTTTTAATTTGGTTTTGGGCTACTGGGCTCAATTTTAATTAAAATTGGTTTTGGGCTGGCAGGTTTAATTATATGGCCCAATTCAGTAATATATTTTGGGCTGCTCATTAATTTTAATTTAGTTTTGGGCTGTTGGGCCCAATTTTAATTAAAATGGTAATGGGTTGCTAGACAATATGGATTGCTGGATTTAATTAATTGTGGGTATTATGTTGGGCCTGATTTAAATATTGGGCTAGACCTTAATACAGAAATTGGCAAGATAAATGGGCTTAATTATTTTAATAATGGGCTGCTCATTTTATGCTAATAATGTTTGGGTCAGCTGGGCCTATTTAATTGATCCAACATTTTATGCAATTAATTAATATTATATAACTGATTAATTGATTTAATTGTCAATTATTGTTGTATATGTGTAAGGCATGTTCTATGTGATTTATTTATTTAAATTGCTGTTAATAGAAGCATGTCTTAGTTGTATATTTTATTCTGGAATATTATATGCATGTTTAAAACCCTCGGAGTTAAATAACTAAGTGGGAGAGGGGATTGGTAATAAATTCCCGCGGCCTCCATTATTGGTTTGTAAGTGATGTGAGTAAACTTGCGTGTTGGCATAGGCCTTCCTCCCTAACGGATGAGTTTATTCACGGATCACTGGTACAGACTTCATAAATAATTATTGTTTGTAATGTGGCACATAAACTTGCGTGTTGGCATAGGCCTTCCTCCCTAACGGATGAGTTTGTGTGCGGTACACTGGTACAAACTTATAATTGATGATTGTAGGAAGCTACCCGAGCGCGTGTGTACTTCTCCAACTGTAAGGCACATAAGCTCGCGCAGTGGACTTGGGATCAAATAATGGTGTACACTTAGGTGTAAATAATTAGTATCCTCCCCAACGGAGTCACTGCTATTATTTGCATGGCTAAAGAGTAACCGACTATTAATTATTTTGTCATAAAGTTAGGTTGACAAATGAAATTAATGGGTAAAACCTTCTCTTGTAAATGTTCGGGTTTGTAAACATCCACACTAACGTGGCTTGCAGACTCACGGTGCTTGAGATGTCGGTGAATTTTATTTTATATTGTTTTGAGGGAAACAATATAAAAGGATAAAATTCGAAGTTTTGATCAGTAAATTTAATCGTGATTCTCTGTATTTCGAATAGTTTTAGTCTCACTAATTGTTAACTAAAAGAAATTATATTTACTTGTCCAAATTAACTGATTAGAAAAGAATCTTAATTTTGAAATTTACTGCTTAAGAAAATACATGTGTTCTCTCAAAGGACGGCTCATGATGCCTATTAAAGTCTTTAGTGAAGAGATGAGAGGATCATAGAAATATGATGAACTCATGTAACTCTTCAGATACTTGAGTAATTTAAAAGGCGCAAGATCATGATAGAATTTTATGAATGAATTGGAAAAGCTTGGAGTATAAATTGAAAGGGAAACCTAGATCAATTTTATTCTCCATGTTTAGCCTTGATGTTTTGAGAAAGTTCTACCTGAAATACTAGAGGATGTATATGGTGGGAGACTTCTGACAAAACATGTGGCAAAGGAAAGCCATTTTCATCATAAAGTGAACAAGTTTAATATCTTATTCACTAGTTGTTTAAACATGATTAGTGATGGCATCTATTAACACGAAGTGTGTAGATACTGGAATCACTAAATGTTTATTACTAAGTGAGGATAAGATAGTTATGACATGGGTAAAACTACGAAGGTAGTGCCTATTGCAGTGGGAGTTATTTATCTATCTTATGATAGGAATAAACGATTGATTATGAGAAATTGTCTTTACGTACGTTTCATAGAAAGAATTTAATTTCGGTTTCTATGCATTAACGGATGGATACTTCATTTCATTTAAATGACATGGTCATAGAAATGAGGAATGAGGCTATAATCCGTTAAAGTACATTGGTGGATAATTTGGATACTCTTGAATCATGCACATCCCACAGATGCAATAAATAGTAATTAAATAATGCATCTTCTAATATTAGTAAGAGAAAGGAACCTTCGGAAATGAACTAAACATACATTTGGCGTCTATGACTAATTCATTTTACTTGAGTAGGATTCAAAAGTTGATAGCCGATAGACCGTAAGGTTTATCTGAAGTGGAAACTATCGGACTTGCGAGTCGTGCTTGGAAGTAAAATTGATTAACTGCCTTTTCAAGGCTGTGGGGTGTAGAGCCAAAGATATATATGTTGGAATTAGTTCATTCTGATTCAAGCGAACCTAACAATATCCAGGCGAGAGGTGGTTATGAATATTCAAAGATTATTCTGGGAACCAATATATTTATATGATGCACTACATGTCTAAGTTCTTGGATTAATTCAAGAATTGTAAGGCTGGTACAGTGAGCGTCATGGAAAATATATCATATCATTACGACCCAATCGTGATGATGAAAACCTCTTGGGATAGTTAGGAGCTAATAATCAGAAGTTGAGATTAAATCTCAAGTTGACTACACCGGGCATGCCCCAGCTGAATGGTGTGGTGGGTAGAAGGTATAAGGCTCTTATGGTTATGATTAGATAGATGATGGATTATTTGGAATAATTAAATTCATTTTGTGGATATGCCCTAGATACAGTAATTCGTGAAATGTTTGTCTGTATATGGGATATTCTAGAAAAATGGATAGTGATTTATTTAGTCCAAAAGATCGAAGGATAATTGTTAACTCAATAACTAGATTTTTGGAAAAGGACTATGTAATAAATCACAAACCCATGTATAAGTTGTTCTAAAGGTAGTGAGAGGAAAACACTAAGTATAAGTACCAAGTGTACAAGAGGATATACCACAAGGTAAACTGCAACGCGTGTCACGTCTGATACACAATTACATGTAGTGCCTTGTCGTAGTGGGAGTGTTGTATGACAACCCATAAATATATGTTTTGGGAGAGTCGTAAGACTGAATCCCTAGTGAACATGGTATTGTCCCACGGATACGACGTAGCACTACAAGATTAAAATGCGGAATTTTAGTAAGTTGCAATGTATGTTGAAATAGAATCTACAGATTCTATATTAAATTTGGGAACTTGTATGACCACTAAATGGTGTAAAAGCCATTGCAAGGGTCAAAGGAAATAAAAGAGGATCATATGGAAAGGTGAAAACCTTGGAAGCAAAGCTTGTTGCGAAAAAGTGTACTCAGAAAGAAATGGTTCGATTATGAGGGAACATATTCGCTGGTAGCTATGCTTATGTTGATCCGGATTCTTTTATTTATTGCTGCTCATATTGAATTATGAGGAACAGCAAATAGATGTCAAGACAGTTTTCCTGATTGGAAGTCTTGAGGAAAACATCTATGTGAAGCAACCAGAGTGATTCATTGCAAAGTACTAATAGCATTTTGATAGTAAGCTTAAAAATGTCCAGCGATGGACTAAAGCAAGCTTTGAGATCGTGAAGCATCTGTTTTGATTAGGTAATCCAGTGGCACGGATTTAAATCAATCAACGGATGTATCTTGTGTATTGTAAAGAGTGACGAAAACGTGGTGGTGTTTCTTGTACTATAAGTAGATAGTATCTTGCTCATTGGAGACAATGAAAGAGTATTATCGGCCGTATGGGTACGGTTAATAAAGCGGTAGAGATGAAGGACTTAAGAAAGGCAAAATATATCCTTTTAATCACGGTAATACGGATCACAAGAAAGGATATTATGCTTATCTCAAGTTTCATAAAATGATACAGTCCATACTCGTTTAGCATGTAAATTTATCTAAGTGAATGTGTCTTTGAGACACAAGAAGAAGATAAAGAGGATGAAAGCGGTTCCTTATGCTTCGGCGAATAAGGAAGCTTAATCTAAGGAATGCTATGAACGATATTGGATATCTGTTTTGCTGGATGCATGAACAGTGAGTATCAACGTAACCTGGAACAAGAATGATGAACTGTAGTAAGACATATATAAAGTGCCTGAGAAGGACTGGAAATTATATGTGGATTTACTAAACAGATTCATTGCTTCTTGTGGATTACGTAGATTCAGATTTTTTAGTCAGATTGGACGACAGTAAATTCTCCTTAAAGGTTATGTGTTTAATCTTAGGAAGTAGATTCATAATGTGGAGGAGTGTTATATAGAAATATATTTCAGACTCCGGACTCCATCATGGAAAGATGATGAATTGGAGCCTATGAGGCAGCCAAAGTATCTATATGACTCTAGAGACTTCATGATGGACTTTGAAGTGTTTCTAAGTTTGCCCAAGGTAATCACAATTTACATTGATGATATTGGTGCAGTTGCAAACTTGAAGAAATCACAAGTCCATAAGGCAATTAAACACATGGAGCGCGAGTACCACCTGTTACGAGAAATCGTATGATGAGGGGAAGGTTGTTGTCGCCTAGATTGCATCGGATGATGACCTAGTAATCCATTTACAAGGACCTTAAGGCGAGAGCTTTTAATGGTCGTGTAAGTAGGAGTAGGAATCAGATGTATAGCAGAAGACATGACAGCATAGTCTTTTAGTATAAGTGGGAGATTGTTGGATTGTATACTAAAAGTCTAGCTTTAGTATGAACAATGTTATAACAATGTTCGATATGAGAATCATTGATCAAATGATTGCATCTTATAATTTATTTTATATGCATGATGCAATAGTCCATTTACTTTATACTGTAGCTAATATGTTGTGCGACAACACGCGGAAGATCATATTATCGGTTTCCTTATAAAGTATAAACAGATGCTCACAACTGAGATAGACGGGGACTCTCTATCGGTATGGTTGTAGTGTGGTTTGGTATTAGCTTGTCTTGGCTATAGAATCACATTAGTGCACTTGTGTGTATTGAGTAGGACCGCCTGAGATCGTTCTTCTTATACTGACTATATAGTAGAACTTGATCTCTGTTATTATGGAAGTTCGTGCTCTTAATCCCTATACAATAACCTCGACACGTAGGGCAGTATGTATTTCTTTGATTCATCAATGGGTGAGATTTATAAGTATTAAATCAACAAACTCGGTGAGTTGGGAAGTAGTGTTGTATCTATGGTGTGCTGTTGATTGTAGAAGGAATCCATGTCCGTCATAGGTTGATGATGTCCCCTTGAGGAGCTCATAAGGTTTATCATGTAAATCTTGCAAGTGGATTAATTTCCGGCATGATAAAAAGGTTGAGTGGTACTACTCTCGGACGAGATATTAATTAATTAGAGTTGTCAGTAACTTAATTAATTAATGGACATTGAATATCTTAAACATGGGGAGACTATCGGGCTTATAATAAGAAGGAGCCCAGAACATAATTTGGGATTGGATGGGTAGTGCAATAATAATATTTTAGTGGACTATATTATTATTATTGGATTTAATTAAAAGCTTTGGGCTAAGGTTAATTAAATTCAATTGAGGCCCAGCCCAATTTCTCCTCCTGGTCCCTGCAGTAGCCCTTATAAATAAGTTATCTCAGTTCCTGTTAACCCTAAGTCAGTGCTTCATTTGACAGTTAGAAAGAACATGAGCAGATTGAGAGAATCCTGCGGATTGTTGCCCACACAACAGCAGGATTCAACTTGGGACATACTGCAGAAGAATGAGAGGTGGTTCTCTGCAACGGATCAACCTCTACATCAACCCAGAAGTACGGTAAACAAGATTTAATTGCTTCCGCTGTTTATTGTTTGCCTGTTTACTAACGATCACGTTTGAGCCACAAGATCCAATTGCCAACACTACCGACCCACATATCATCGATAGATCGCCCTATTTTATCATGTTTATTTTCCAAATGTCCTCCTTTGCCATTTCTAGATTAGTCGAATAAGAGTTCCATAGTGGTGTTGGTCAGTTAACGAGATTACTTTTTATTGCATCTATTTTCTAAATATCCCCCTTTGCAGTTTCCAGATTAATCGGGTATGGGTTCCACAGTAAGGTCAGTCGGTTGGTCAGTTTATAGTTTCAACATTTAACAACCCACATATCATCGATCGATCGTCCTATATATTTGATGATGAGATTATTTTTTAACACGTCTATTTTCCAATGGTTTCTCTTTACTATTTCTAGATCAGTTGGTAGGAGTTCCACAGTACGGTCGGTCGGTTTTTCAGTTAGGTGGTCGGTTAATAGTTCCAACCTCTATCGACCCACATGTCATCAACCGATCGCCCTATAAACATAATAATGATTAATTTTAATGCGTTTATTTTCTAAAGATCTCTCTCAGCTATTTCTAGATCAGTCGGGTAGCAATTCTACATTAGGGTTGGTCATTTGGTCGGTCTGGTGTTCGGTTAATAGTTTCAATTTCTACCGACACACATATTATCGATCGATCGCCTTGTAAACTTGATAATGAGATTACATTTTATCGCGACTATTTTCAAAAGTCTCCCTTTGCTATTTCTAAATCAGTCAGGTAGGAGTTATACTATTTTTCCAAAGGTCCCTCTTTGCTATTTACAGATCAGTCGGGTATGAGTTCCACAGTAGGGTTGGTCGGTTGGTCCGCCTGGTGGTCGATTAATAGTTCCAATGTCTACTGACCTACATATCATCAACTATCACCTTGTAAACTTGATAGTGATGTTTCTTTTTATCACGTCTATTTTCCGAAGGTCCCCCTTTGCTTTTTCTCGATTTGTCGGCTAAGAGTTCTACAGTAGAATTGGTCGATTGGTCGATCTGGTGGTTGATTAATAGTTCCAATGTCAATCGACCCACATATCATCGACCGATTGCCCTATAAACTTGATAATGAGATTACATTTTATCTCGTCTATTTTTAAAAGGCCCCCCTTTGCAATTTCTAGATCAATTGGGTAGGAGTTCTACAGTTTTACCAAAGGTCTCCCTTTGCTATTTCTAGATCTATCGGGTAGGAGTTCCACAGTAGGCTTGGTCGGTTGGTCGGTCCGATTGTCGATTAATAGTTCTAATATCTACGGATCAACATATTATCGACTGATCGCCTTGTAAACTTGATAGTGAGATTACTTTTTATCACGTAGGTCCCCCATAGCTATTTTTCGATTTGTCGGGTAGGAGTTCAACAGTATGGTTGATCCTTTGGTTGACCTGGTGGTCTGTTAATAGTTCTAATTTCTACCAATGAACATATCATTGACCGATCGCCCTGTAAACTTTATAATGAGATTACTTTTTATCGCGTCTGTTTTCCAAATGCCCTCCTTTTCTATTTCTAGATCAGTCGAATAAGAGTTCTACAATAGTGTTGGTCAGTTAACAAGATTATTTTTTATCGCTTCTATTTTTCAAAGGACACCCTTTGTTGTTTCAAGATCAGTCGGGTAGGAGTTCCACAGTAAGGTCAGTCGGTCGGTCATTTGGGTGGTCGGTTACTAGTTCCAACATTTATCGACCGACATATCATTGACCAATCGCCCTATATACTTGGTAATGAGATTATTTTTTAACACGTCTATTTTCCAAAGTTCTCTCTTTACTATTTCTAGATCAGTTGGGTAGGAGTTCCACAGTAAGATCGGTCGATTAGTCAGTTACGTGGTCGGTTAAAAGTTCAAACCTCTAACCACCCATAATTTATCAATCGATTGTCCTGTAAATGTGATAATGAGAGTAATTTTTATCGCGTCTATTTTTCAAAGGTCTCCCTCAGCTATTTCTTGATTAGTCGGGTAGCAATTGTACAGCAGGATTGGTCATTTGGTCGATCAGGTGGTCGATTAATAGTTCTAATTTCTATAGACCCACATATCATCGATCGATCACCTAGTAACCTTGATAATGAGATTATATTTTATCGCGTCTATTTTTTAAAGGGCACCCAATGCTATTTCTAAATCAGAAGGGCAGGAGTTATACAATTTTTCCAAAGGTCCTTTTTTGCTATTTACAGATCATTATTCGTGTAGGAGTTCCACAGTAGGGTTGATCGGTTGGTCAATCTGGTGGTCGGTTAAAAGTTCTAATATCTACTGACCCACATATCATCAATCGATCACCCTATAAACTTGACAATGAGATTACATTTTATCGCGTCTACTTTTCAAAGGTCTTCCTTTGCTATTTATAGATTAGTGGGGTAGGAGTTCTACGGTTATTCCAAAGGTCATCCATTGCTATTTCTAGATCAGTCGGGTAGGAGCTCCACAGTTGGTTGGTTTGGTGGTCGGTTAATAGATCCAATGTCTACCGATCCAGATATCATCAATCGATCGCCTTAAAACTTGATAGTGAAATTATTTTTATCACGTCTATTTTCCAAAGATCCCCCTTTACTATTTTTAGATCAGTCGGGCAGGAGTTCTACAGTAGGGTTGATCGATTAGTTGATTTGGTGGTTGGTTAATAGTTTCAATATCTACCGATCAACATATCATTGACCGATTACCCTGTAAACTTAATAATGAGATTACTTTTTATTGCGTCTATTTTTCAAAGGTCACCCATTGCTATTTATAGATCTGTCGGGTAGGAGTTCTATAGTAGGGTTGGTCGGTGTGGTGGTAGGTTTGTAGTTCTAATGTCTATCGACCCACATATCATCGATCGATCGCCTTGTAAACTTGATAATGTGATTAATTTTTATCACGTTATTATTTCAAAGGTCCCCCTTTACTATTTCTAGATTAGTCGGGTAGGAGTTCTTCAGTAGGGTTTGTTGGTTGGTCGGTCAGGTGGTCGGTTAACATTTCCAATGCCTACCGACCCATATATCATCGACCGATTACCCTGTAAACTTGATAATGAGATTACTTTTTATCGTGTCTATTTTCCAATATCTTTCTTTACTATTTCTAGATCAGTCGAATAAGAGTTCTATAGTAGTGTTAGTTGGTTAACGAGATTTCTTTTTATCGGATCTATTTTTCAAAGGTCAGTCGATTAGTCGGTCAACTGATTGGTTAATAGTTTCAACATTTACCAACCCACCTATCATTGATCGATATCCTATATACTTGGTAATGAGATTATTTTTAAATGCGTCTATTTACCAAAGGTCTCCCATAACTATATCTAGATCAGTCGGGTAGGAGTTCCACCGTACTGTCTGTCGGTTGGTCAGTTAGGTTGTCAGTTAATAATTCCAATCTATAACAACACACATATCATCGATCGATCACCCTGTCAACGTGATAATGGGATCAATTTTTAATGCGTCTACTTTCCAAAGGTCTCCCCCAGTTATTTCTAGATCAGTTGGGTAGTAATTCTACTGTAGGGTTGGTCATTTGGTCGGTCTGGTGGTTGGTTAATAGTTCGAATTTCTAACGATCCAGATATAATCGACCGATGGCCCGGTAAACTTGATAATAAGATTATATTTTATCGCGTCTAATTTTCAAAGGTCTCTCTTTGCTATTTCTAAATCAGTCGGGTAGAAGTTATACAGTTTTTCAAAGGTCCCTCTTTGCTATTTACAGACCAGTCAGGTAGGAGTTCCATAGTAGGGTTGGTCGGTTGATTTGTCTGGTGGTTGGTTAATAGTTCCAATATCTGCCGACCCACAAATCATCGCCTGATCACCTTGTAAACATCAATTTTTAAAGGTGCCCAATTGTTATTTCTCGATCAGTTGGGTAGGAGTTCTATAGTAGGGTTGGTCGGTTGGTCAATCTGGTGGTCGGTTAAAAGTTCCAATGTCTACGGACCAACATATCATCGACCGATTGCCATGTAAATTTGATAATGAGATTACTTTTTATTGAATCTGTTTTCCAGAGGTCACCCATTGTTATTTCTAGATCTGTCGGATAGGAGTTCTACAATAGGGTTGGTCGGTCTTGTGGTAGATTAATAGTTCCAATGTCTACCGACCCACATATCATCAATCGAATGCCATGTAAACATGATAATGAGATTAAATTTTATCATGTCTATTTTCCTAAAGTCCCCGTTTACTATTTCTAGATCAGTCAGGTAGGAGTTCTACGGTAGGGTTCATCTGTTCGTCGGTCTAGTGATCGGTTAACAGTTCTAATTTCTACCAACCCACATATCATCGACCGATTGCCATGTAAACTTGATAATGAGATTAATTTTTGTCGCGTATATTTTTTAAATGTTCTCCTTTGCTATTTCTAGATCAGTCGAATAAGTGTTCTATAATAGTGTTGGTCGGTTAACAAGATTAGTTTTTATCGTATCTATTTTCCAAAGGCTCCCTTTGCTGTTTCTAAATCAGTCGTGTCACAGTTTCACAGTAAGGTCAGTTGGTTGGTCGGTCAGGAGGTCGATTAATAGTTCCAACATCTACCAACTCACATATCATCAATTTATCGCTCTATATACTTGATAATGAGATTATTTTTTAACGTGTCTATTTTCTAAAGGTCTCCTTTACTATTTCTAAATCAGTCAGGTAAGAGTTCCACTGTACGGTCGGTGGGTTACTTAGTTAGGTTGTTGGTAAATAGTCCCAACCTCTACTGACCCACATATCATCGGCCGATCGCCCCGTAAATGTGATAATGATATTAATTTTAACGCGACAATTTTCTAAAGGTCTCCCTCAGCTATTTCTTGGTCATTTGGTAGGTCTGGTGGTCTGTTTATCGCGTTTATTTTTCGAAGGTCTCCCTTTGCTATTTCTAGATCAGTCGGGTAGGAGTTCTACAATTTTTCCCAAAGGTCCCCTTTTGCTATTTCCAAAGCAGTCGGGTAGGAGTTCCACAGTAGGGTTGGTCGGTTGATCAGTCTGGTAGTTAGTTAATAGTTTTAATGTCTACTGACCCACATATCATCGACTTATTGCCCTTTAAACAAGATAATAAAATTACTCTTTGTCACGACTATTTTCCAAAGGTCTTCCTTTGCTATTTCTAGATTAGTTGGGTAGGAGTTCTACATCAGAGTTGGTCAGTTTACGAGATTACTTTTTATCGTGTCTATTTTTCAATAATCTCCCATTGCTATTTCTAGATCAGTCGGGTAGGCTTCCAATGTAGGGTCGGTCGGTTGGTTGGTCAAGTGGTCATTAATAGTTCCAACGTCTACTGATCCATGTATCATCGACCAATCACCTTGTAAACTTGATTAAGAGATTTATTTTTAACGCGTCTATTTTCAAAAGGCCCCCTTTGCTATTTCTAGATCAGTCGAGTAAGTTCCATAGTAGGGTCCAGTCAGTTGATCGGTCAGGTGGTCGATTAATAGTTCCAACATCTACCATCCCACATATCATCAACAGATTGCTCTGTAAAATTGATAATGAGATTAATTTTTAAATTATTTATTTTTCAAAGGTCTTCTTCTGCTATTTCCAGATCAGTCGAGTAGTAATTCTACAGTAGGATTGGTAGGTTGATCGGTCTGGTGGTCGGTTAATAGTTCCTTACTCGAGTAACTATTGCTGGTGTTGGGATTTTCCATAATTGCAGAGGGTTCTACATGGGTGGCTTCTCTAGTAGATTTGGCCGTGGCTTTGCTTTTGAAGCAGAACTTACTACTGCTTTAATGGTTATTGAGTTGGCATATGATAGAGGATGAAACTCTCTTTGGTTGGAGTCTGACTTGACTTATGTGGTATATGCCCTTTCTTCTCTGTCTTTGGAGCTGCCTTGGAGACTTCTTTCTCGATGGCAAAGAAGCATCGAGATTACTCGAATGATGTATTTTCGAGTCTCTCCCATCTATCGTGAGGAGAATGTTGTGGCTGATCATCAAGCTGATGTTGGAGGGAATTTCGTTTGGCATGTTTATGCAACTCTTGATATTCTCCTTCTTATATTTGCATATATGAACTTTGAACTCTAGGATTAAATGAATTTTTGGAATTGTTGCTTGCTGGGTCACTCTGGTTTCTCACCAATGCGTTTGTATGCGAAGGATATTTCGTCTCTCCGGTGGCAATGCCGCAGGGTGTGTCAGGTGATATATTTCCTTTTGGTCTTTGTGTACATCATTTCCATTTTGAGTCTTTGATGCTTTTTGTATTGATTCACAGTGATTGAAATAATTGGAGTGTTTGGATGCTGCAGTGGATTGATTTTGAGCGCCAGGACTCTCTTTAGATCTATGTTAGATAGTGAGTTTTATGAAATTCTTTGGAAGGTGTTCTTTTCCTCTATATGGGTTTTTTCCACTGGGTTTTTCCGTATAGAGGTTTTTACCGAGGCCGTCTAGGGTGGTTAGCTCTGCCATAGGATTTATTTTCAGTCATGTATTCGGCTGTATAGATTTAGACCTCATGTTAGGGTAGGTTTGTTTGGTCGGGTAACAGGATCCCTTGCTTGTTCCCATGTTGGTTGGATTGCAGGATCCCTCTCCTGCACCCATTTGTATTGTGTTTTTTTGGTCTCCATTGTAGACTTATGGTTTACTTGATTTATTATATTATTTAGTTTGCTCATTTCCTTCAACATGATGCTCCTTCATTGATCATGATGTAAATTTCCTTTCTCATGATGCTCATTTCCATCATCTTATTAATCATTTCCATCATCATGATACTCAATTCCTATATCATGATGCATATTTCCTTCATCATGATGCTCATTTCCATCATCATGATTCTTATTTCCTTCATCATTATGCTCATTTCCTACATCACGATACTAATTTCCTTCATCATGATGCATATTTTCTACATCTTTATGGTCATTTCTTTCATCATGATGCATATTTCCTTCATCATAATGTTCATTTCCTACATCATGAGGCTTATTTCATTGATCCTGATGCTTGTTTCCTTTATCATGATTCTCATTTCCATCATCATGATGCATAAGTTTATCATCATGATTCATATTTTCTTCATTATGATACATGTTTCCTTCATCATGATGCCTATTTCCTACATCATGATGCTCATTTTCTTCATCATGAGGCATATTTTCTTCTTTGTGATGCTCATTTCCAACACCATGATGCTCATTTAATTCATAATGATGCTCATTTCATTAATCTTGATAAATATTTCCTTCATCGTGATTCTTATTTCCTTAATTATGATGCGTATTTCCTTCATCATGATGCTCCTTTTCTTCATCATGATGTGTATTTACTTCATAATGATGCTCATTTCCCTTATTATAATGCTCAATTATTTCAATATGATGTATATTTCCTTGATCATGACGTTTTTTCCTACATCATGAGGCATATTTCCTTCATCATGATGTTCATTTTCTTCATCATGATGCATATTTTCTTCATCATGATACTCGTTCCTTCATCATGATGCTCATTTCCATCATCATGATGCTATTTCCTTCGTCATGATGCGTATTTCCTTCATCCTGATGCCTATTTCCTTCATCATAATGATCATTTCACATCATTAACCACATTTCCTTCATCATGATGCGTATTACCTTCATAATGATGCTCATTTCAATTATCGTAATGATCGTTTCCCATCATGATGCTCTTTTTCTTCATCTTGATGCATATTTCCTTCAGCATGATTATGGTTTCCATCATCATGATGCTCATTTCTTTCATCATGATGTATATTTCCTTCATCATGATAATCATTTCCTATATCATTATAGTCATTTTATTCATCATGAAGATAATTTTCATCACCTTAATTATCGTTCCTTCATCATGATGCTCCTTCATTGATCATGATGTAAATTTCTTTTCTCATGATGCTCATTTCCATCATCTTATTAATCATTTCCATCATCATGATACTCAATTCCTATATCATGATGCATATTTCCTTCATCATGATGCTCATTTCCATCATCATGATTCTTATTTCCTTCATCATTATGCTCATTTCCTACATCACGATACTAATTTCCTTCATCATGATGCATATTTCCTACATCTTTATGGTCATTTCTTTCATCATGATGCATATTTCCTTCATCATAATGTTCATTTCCTACATCATGAGGCTCATTTCATTGATCCTGATGCTTGTTTCCTTTATCATGATTCTCATTTCCATCATCATGATGCATAAGTCTATCATCATGATTCATATTTTCTTCATTATGATACATGTTTCCTTCATCGTGATGCCTATTTTCTACATCATGATGCTCATTTTCTTCATCATGAGGCATATTTTCTTCTTTGTGATGCTCATTTCCAACACCATGATGCTCATTTAATTCATAATGATGCTCATTTCATTAATCTTGATAAATATTTCCTTCATCGTGATTCTTATTTCCTTCATTATGATGCGTATTTCCTTCATCATGATGCTCTTTTTCTTCATCATGATGTGTATTTACTTCATAATAATGCTCATTTCCCTTATTATAATGCTCAATTATTTCAATATGATGTATATTTCCTTGATCATGACGCTTTTTCCTACATCATGAGGCATATTTCCTTCATCATGATGCTCATTTCCTTCATCATGATGCATATTTTCTTCATCATGATACTCGTTCCTTCATCATGATGCTCATTTCCATCATCATGATGCTCATTTCCTTCGTCATGATGTGTATTTCCTTCATCCTGATGCCTATTTCCTTCATCATAATGATCATTTCACATCATTAACCACATTTCCTTCATCATGATGCGTATTACCTTCATAATGATGCTCATTTCAATTATCGTAATGATCGTTTCCCATCATGATGCTCTTTTCCTTCATCTTGATGCATATTTCCTTCAGCATGATTATGATTTCCATCATCATGATGCTCATTTCTTTCATCATGATGCATATTTCCTTCATCATGATAATCATTTCCTATATCATTATAGTCATTTTATTCATCATGAAGATAATTTTCATCACCTCAATTATCGTTCCTTCATCATGATACTCATTTTATTCATCATGATGAATATTTTCTTCATATGATTCTTATTTCCATCATCATAATGCTCATTTATTTCACCATGATGATCATTTCCTCCATCATGATGCATATTTCCTTAAACGTAATGCTCATTTCCATCATTTTGATAATCATTTCCTTCATCATGATGTTCATTTCCTTCATCATGATGCATATTTCCTTCATCATTATGCTAATTTTCATCATCAGGATGCATAATTCCTTCATCATGATGCTCATTAACTACATTATGATGCATTTTTCCTTAATCATGATACTCTTTCGTACATCATATTGTATATTTCCTTCATCATGATGTATATTTCTTTCATCATGATGCTCATTTTCTACACAATAATGCATATTTTCTTCATCATGATGCTCACGTTCATCATCTTGATAACTTTTTTCTTCATCATCATACTCATTTCATTTATCATTATGCACATTTCCTTCATCATGATGCCTATTTCCATCTTCATGATGCTCTCCTTTATCGTGATTCTCATTTCCTTTGTCATGATACTCATTTCCTTCATTATGATGCATATTTCGTTCATCATGACGATCTTCCTACATCATGATGCATATTTCCTCGTCTCGATGCTGAATGACTTCATCATGATCCAATTCTTCATCATGATGCTCATTTCCATCATCATGATACGTATTTCCTACATCATGATGCTCATTTCCTAAGTCATGATGCTAATTTCCTGCAACACGATGCTGATTTCCTTCATCGTGATGCATATTTACTTTGTCATGTTGATCATTCCCTTCATCATGATGCATATTTTCTTCATAATGATGTTTATTTCCATTATCTTTATAATCATTTCCTTCATCATGATGCTCTTTTCCATCATCTTAATGTTCGTTTCCATCATCATGAAGCTCATTTCATTAATCATGATGCATATTTCCTCCATCGTAATGCTCATTTCCTAAATTATGATGCAAATTTCCTTCATCACGATGCTCATTTTTCCATCATCATAATGAACATTTCCTTCATCATGATGCATATTTCATCCATCATGATGCTCATTTTCATCATCGTGATGCTTATTTCCTTCATCATAATGCATATTTCTATCATCATGATTCTCATTTCCTTCATCATGATGCATATTTCCTTCATCATGAGGCTCATTTCCTTTATCATGATGCATGTTTCCTTCTTCATGATGCTAATTTCCAACATCATGATGCTCATTTCATTCATCATGATGTATATTTCCTTCATCATGATTCTCGTTTCCTACATCATGATGCATATTTCCTTCATTATGATGTTCATTTCCAACAAAATGATGATCATTTCCTTCATCATGACGATTATTTCCTTCTTCGTAATGCTTATTTCCTTTGTAAATGTTCATTTCCATCATCATGATGCTCATTTCCTTCATCATTATGCTCATTTCTGTCATCATGATGCATATTTCCTTCATCATGATACACATTTCCTTTATTATGATGCATATTTCCTTCAACATGATGCTCATTTCCATCATAATGATACTTATTTCCTTCATCATGATGCATATATCCTTTATCGTGACGCTCATTTCCTTCATCATGATGCTCATTTCTTTGATCATGATGTAAATTTCCTTCATCATGATGCTCATTTCCTACATCATGATGCATATTTCCTAAATCACAATGCCCATTTCCAAAATCTTATTAATGGTTTCCTTCATCATGATACTCAATTCCTTTATCATGATGCATATTTCCTTCATTGTGATGCTCATTTCCATCATCATGATTCTTATTTCCTTCATCATGTTGCGTATTTTCTTCATCATGATGCTCATTTCCTACATCACGATACTAATTTCCTTCATCATGGTGCATATTTCCTACATCTTTATGGTCATTTCTTTCATCATGATGCATATTTCCTTCAAAATGATGCTCATTTCCTACATCATGAGGCTCATTTCCTTGATCATGATGCTCATTTCCTTCATAATGATGCTCATTTCCATCATCATGATGCATAAATCTATCATCATGATGCATATTTACTTCATCATGATACATGTTTCCTTCATCATGATGCCTATTTCCTACATCATGATGCTCATTTCCTTCATCACGATGCATATTTCCTTCATCATGATGCTCTTTTCTTACATCATGATGCACATTTAATTCAAAATGATGCTCATTATATTAATCATGATAAATATTTCCTTCATTATGATTCTCATTTCCTTCATATTTACGCGTATTTCCTTCATCATGAAGCTCATTTCCTTTATCATGATGTATATTTACTTCATAATGATGCTCATTTCCTTCATAGGTACATTTCCTTCATTATGATACATATTTTCTTCATCAAGACGTTCCTTTCCTATGATGCATTTTTCCTTCATCATGATGCATATTTTCTTCATCATGATGCTCATTCCCTTCATCATGATGCTCATTTCCATCATTATGATGCTCATTTACTTCGTCATATGCTTATTTCCTTCATCATAATACCTATTTCCTTCATCATGATAATCATTTCCTACATTATTATGGTCATTTCCTTCATCATGATGCTCATTTCCTTCATTATGATGCTCATTTCCTTCATCTTGATGTATATTTCCATCATCATGATTTTTATTTCCATCATCACGATGCTTATTTCCTTCATCTTGATGCATATTTTCTTCATCATGATTCTGATTTCCATCATCATGACGCTCATTATTATTTCTTTTCATATTTAAGAATAATAAATATATATAAAAACTTTCTACATTAAATCCGATCAGTTCTAACATTGTAAAGTTCATTGTTTTTTTAAAATAATTTTATAAATTTTTTCATGTTAAGAATAATAAATACATATAATAAATTTCCACATTAAACCCGATTAGTTCTAACTTTGTAAAATTCATTATTTTTTAAAATAATTTTTATTAAATTTTTTCATTTTTAAAAATAATAAATAAAGAATGTGTATGAAATGAGAAAATGAGCAATGTAATAAAGGAAAAATGCACCTAAATTAGAAAATGAGCATCAAAATGAAGGAATTGTGCATCGAAATGAAGGAAATGAGCATCGAAAATGAAGGAAATGTGCATTAAAATGAGAAAGTGAACATCGAAGCCAATGAAATGTTAATCAAAATGAGAAAATGAGCATCGAATATAAGAAATTAGTATCAAAAAATAAAGGAAATGAGCATCGAAATGAAGAAAGCGTGCATTGAAATGATAAAATTAGCATCGAAATGAAGGAAATGTACATCGGAATTAGAAAATGAGTGTCAAAATGAAGTAAACCTCATCAAAATGAAAAATGAGCACTGAAAATTAGGAGACGTGCATCGAAATGAGCATTAAAATGAAGGAACCGTTCATTTGAAATGAGAAAATGAGCATCGAAACAAAGAAATTGTTGATTGAAACAAGAAAATGAGCATCGAAATGAACGAAATATGCTTTTTAATAAATAAAGATATTACAAATTAAAAAAATATTTTCCAAATTAAAACCATTAGGTTCTAACCTTTTTAAACCATATAAAAATTTTTCTGCATTATTCTATGCACAATTCCTTCATTTCGATGCTCATTTTTCTAATTTTAGTGCACTTTTCCTTCATTTCATTGCTCATTTTCTCATTTCGATACAAATTCTTTATTTATTATTTTAAAAATAAAAAAAATAATAAAAATTACTTTTAAAAAAAAATGAACTTTACAAAGTTAGAATGGATCGGGTTTAATGTGTAAAATTTTTATATGTATTTATTATTCTTAAATATGAAAAAAAATTAACAAAAATTATTTTAAAAAAATAAACTTTACAAGATTAGAACTGATCAGATTTAACGTGAAAATTTTTTAAATGAATTTATTATTCTTAAATATTAAAAAAATTAATAAAAATTACTTTAAAAAAATAATGAACTTTACAAGGTTAGAACTGATCATGTTTAATATGGAAAATTTTTATATGTATTTATTATTCTCGAATATGAAAAATATTAACAAAAATTATTTTTAAAAACAATGAACTTTACAAGGTTAGAAATGCTACGCACGAGAATAAGGAATCTTAATCTAAGAAATGCTATGCACGAGAATGAATAACTATTTTGCCGCTGGCATGATCAGTGGATATCAAGGTAACCCGAAACAAGAATGTTAAACTGTATGACTCTAGAAACTTCATGATATACTTGGATGAGTTTTCTGAATTCGCCCAAGGTTATTGCAATTTATTGTGATAATAATGGTGCAGTTGCAAACTTGAAGGAATCACGAGTCCAAAAGGCAATTAATCACATTAAGAGCAAGTACCACCTTATACGAGAAATCGAATGATGAAGGAAATATTGTTGTCGCCAAGATTGCATCGGATGATAACCTAGTAAATCCTTTTACAAGGACCTTAAGGCGAAAGCTTTCGATGGTCGTGTAGTGGGTATGGTAATCAGATGTATGGTAGTAGACATGACAACATAGTCTTTTAGTATAAATAGAATATTGTTGGATTGATCAAATGATTACATCTTATAATTTATTTATATGTCTGATGCAATAGTCTACTAACTTTATAGTGTAGATAATATGTTGTGCAACAACATGCGGAAGATCATATTATCGATTTCCTTATAATGTATAATAGATGCTCACAACTGAGATAGATGGGGACTCTCTATCGGGATGGTTGTAGTGTGATTTGGTATTAGATTATCTTGACTATAGAATCACATTAGTGAACTTTGTGTATATTGTGCAGGACCGCTTGAGATCGTTCGACTTATATTGATTATATAGGAGAACTTGATCACGGTTATTATGGATGTTCGTGCTCTTGATCCCTATACAATAACCTCGACACGTAAGGCAGTACGTATTTCTTTGATTCATCAATGGGTGAGATTAACATGTAATTAAATCAACAAACTCGGTGAGTTGGAAAGTAGTACTATCTATATGGTGTGATGTTGATTATAGAAGGAATCCGTGTCCACTATAGGTAGATATGTCCCCTTGAGGAGCTCAGAATGATTATCATGTAAACTCTGCAGGTGGATTTATTCCGGCATGATAATGAAGTTGAGTGGTGCTACTCTTGGATGAGATGTTAATTAATAGAGTTGTCAGTAACTTAATTAATTAATGGGCATTGTATATCTTAAACATGGGGAGACTAACGGGCTCGTTAGAAGAAGCCCATAACGTAATTATAGGATTAGAACAGTAGTGTGATAATAATATTTTAGTGGTATATATTATTATTATTGGACTTAAGTATAAGTTTTAAGCTAAACTTGGATACTTAAGCCCAGTGGTGGTCCAACTCTAATTTCTACTCCTGGTCCCTTCTGTAGCCAATATATAAGTCATCTCAGCTGTCCGGAAACACTAATTAATTATTCACGCCTAACCATGAGTAGGGAGAGAGAACAACAGATTGAGAAGATCTTGAGGATCGTCGTCCACACGACGTCAAGATTGGACTTGAGAATATAGCAGAAGATCAGAAGCTTGTTTGCTGCTGTTGTTCGTCAACTTCTATGATTTTCAAAAATTATGTAGAACTCAGAAATGGACGTGTGATACACCTTTAGAAAACCACAGAAGAGAGTATCATTTTAGCGTGTAGATCACTTGTATCGAAGATCGGATGAGGAATTTAAGCCCAAAACCGTGAGGCTGCACAGGCTGCCGACGAGAATCTTTCTTCTTCAACATGCCCTGGTGAAAGGTAATACATTTTTATATTTTCTTGCTTTCTCTATTTATAGAATTGTATGGAACCCTAACGGTTAATATTAACCAAATAATCGAACGTCAACAATTGCATCGAAAATATAAATAAATTATAAAATACAATTATTTGATCAATGATTCTAATTACAAATATTGTTAAAACATTGTTCATACTAAAACTGGACTTTTAGTATGCAATCCAACAATCGTCGATCGATTGCCCTATAAACTTGATAATAAGATTAATCTTTAACGCGTCAATTTTCCAAAGATCCCCCTTTGCTATTTTTAGATCAGTCCCGTTGAAATTCCATAGTAGAGTCAGTCGGTTGGTCGGTCAGGTGGTCAGTTAATAGTTTCAACGTCTATCGAACCACATATCATCGACTGATCACCCTGTAAACTTGATAATGAGATTAATTTTTAACGCGTTTATTTTCATAGGTCTCCCTCAACTATTTCTATATCAGTCGGGTAGTAATTCTATAATAGGGTTAGTCGGTTAATTGGTCTTGTGATCGGTTAATAGTTTTAATGTCCACCGACCCACATATCATCGATCGATTGCCCTGTAATATTGATAATTAGATCACATTTTATTGCGTCTATTTTTCAAAGGTTTTCCTTGGCAATTTCTAGATCAGTCGAGTAGGAGTTCTAATGTTTTTCCAAAGGTCTCCGTTTGCTATTTCTATATCGATCGAGTAGGAGTTCCATAGTAGGGTTAGACGGTTGGTCGGTCTGGTAGTCGGTAAATAGATTCAATATCTACCGACCCACATATCATCGACCTATCACCCTGTAAACTTGATAATGAGATTTTTTTATCGCGTCTATTTTTCAAAGGTCCCCCTTTACTATTTCTAGATCTGTCGGGTAGGAGTTCTAGAGTAGGGTTGGTCGGTTAACGTTATTACTTTTTATCGTGTCTATTTTCCAAAGCTTCCCCTTAGCTATTTCTATATCAGACGTGTAGGAATTCCAAAGTAGGGTCAGTAAGGTGATCGGTTAATAGTCCAACATCTTCCGACCCATATATTATCGACCGATCGCCATGTAAATTTGATAATGAGATTAATTTTTAACACGTCTATTTTCAAAAGGTCCCCCTTCGCTATTTTTAGATCAGTCGGTTAGGAATTCCACAGTAGGGTCGATCAGGTGGTTAGTTGATAATTCTAATGTCTACCGACCCACATATCATCGACCGATCGCCCTATAAATTTGATAATAAGATTAATTTTTAATGCATCTATTTTCTAAAGATCTCCCTCTTCTATTTCTATATCAGACGGGTAGCAATTTTACAATAATGTTGGTCGATTGGTCGGTCTGGTGGTATGCTAATAGTTCCAATGTCTATCGACCACATATCATCGACTGATTGCATTGTAAACTTGATGATGATATCACATTTTATCATGTCTATTTTTCAAAGGTCTCTCTTTGCTATTTCTAGATCAGTAAGGTAGGAGTTCTATAGTTTTTCCAAAGGTCACTGTTTGCTATTTCTAGATCAGTTGGGTAGGAGTTCCACAGTATGGTTTGTCGGTCTGATAATCGATGAATAGTTCCAATATGTACCAACTCATATATCATTGAAAGATTGCTCTGTAAACAAGATAATGAGATTAATTCGTATCGCGTCTATTTTCCAAAGGTCCCCTTTGCTATTTCTAGATCTGTTTGGTAGGAATTCTATAGTAGGGTTGGTCGGTTAACGATATTATTTTTTATCGCGTCTATTTTCCAAAGGTTCCCATTTTCAATTTCTAAATCAGTTGAGTAGGAGTTCCATAGTAGGGTCGATCGGTTGGTTGGTCAGGTGATTGGTAATAGTTCTAACGTCTACTGTCCCACATATCATCGATCGATCGCCCTATAAAATTGATAATGAGATTAATTTTTAATGTGTTTTCCAAAGAATCCTCTTTGCTATTTTTAGAATAGTCGGGTAGGAGTTCTATAGTAAAGCCTATCAGTTAATGGTCAGGTGCTAGGTTAATAGTTCCAACGTCTACCGACCAACATATCATCGACCGATCGCCCTGTAAACTTGATAATGAGATTAATTTTCAATGCGTCTATTTTCCAAATGTCTTCCTCTGCTATTTCTATATCAGTCGGGTAGCAATTCTATAGTAGTGTTGGTTGGTTGGTTTTTCTGGTGCTCGGTTAATAGTTCCAATATCTACCGACCCACATATTATCTATCGATTGCCCTGTAAACTTGATAATGAAATTAAATTTTATCACGTCTATTTTTCAAAGGTCTCCCTATGCTATTTCTAAATATGTCGATTAGGAGTTCTACAGTTTTTCCAAAGGTCTCCCTTATCTATTTTTAGATCAGTCGGGCAGGAGTTCTATAGTAAGGTTGGTCAGTAAACGAGATTACTTTTTATTGTATTTATTTTCCAAAGGTCCCCATTTTTTATTTCTAGATCAGTCGGGTAGGAGTTCTATAGTAGGGTTAGTCGGTTAACGAGAATACTTTTTATCGTGTCTATTTTCCAAAGGTCCCTCTTTGCTATTTCTAGATTAGTCATGTGGGAGTTCCACAGTAGGGTCGATAGATTGGTAGATCAAGTGGTCTATTAATAGTTAAAACCAGTGTTCTTAAAATCAGACCGGACAGACCAATTGAACCATTTCAACAGAGAATCGAGCCGGGAACCGTACCGAAAGCACCCCCATAATTGCTTTTGCGGTTAAATTGGAAAAATGGTTGAATTAGGAGAATGAGATAACCAGAATCAGCCGGTTCGGTATAATAAATAAAAATTAAAACAATGAGATAAGCTATTGTGTACTCCTGTATTATCTCATTCAAGAAATTCAAAATTGAAACCTCTTCAATCCCAATATGTAGAAATTATTTAGTTATTACACTCAACTTATTGTTGCAAACTACAATTTGAGAGTAAGAGAAACAATAAAAAATAAAAAATGAAAAGGTTGCTCGGATACATCAAGCGATCGAACCTCAAGCCATCGGATCCCTACAAAATTTTAGACCATCGTGCCATACAAACATCTTCGGCTCTGGTAAGGGAGAAAAAGTATAAGAGAACTTTGCTAAGTGAGAGAGAAAATGAGAAATTGATAGCGTTGTAGAGAGAGAAATAGAAAGAGGGTGCGGCCGCAGACTGCTGATTATGGAAGACAACCCTACTTCTATTTATTTTAATACTCTTAATTTGATTGGGCCTATAAAACAAGTGTCTGAGTTTGGGTTTGGGGTTTGGGTTTTGGGTTATTCATGTTTATATAAAAACTTATTTATTATATTATATTTTAATAATAGTGTTAAAATATTTTTAAAAAATATAAAATTCCAGTTGAACAATCTGGTTGAACTTCGAACCATTGCCTTCACCGGTTTGGCCTCCTGTCTGATTTTTTAATCACTGGTTCAAACGTTAACCGACCCAAATATCATCGACCGATCGCCCTGTAAACTTGATAATGACATTAATTTTTAACACGTCTATTTATCAAAGGTCTCCCTCTACTATTTCTAGATCAGTCAGGTAGCAATTCTATGATAAGGTTTGTCGGTCTGGTGGTCGGTTAATAGTTCCAATATCTACCGACCCACATATCATCGATCGATCGTCCTGTAACTTGATAATGAGATCACATTTTATTGCTTCTATTTTTCAAAGCTCTCCCTTTGCTATTTCAAGATCAATAAGGTCAGAGTTCTACAGTTTTCCCAAAGGTCCCCGTTTGCTATTTCTAGATCAGTCGGGTAGGAGTTCCATAGTAGGGTTGGTCGATTGGTCGGTCTGGTAGTCAGTGAATTATTCCAATATCTACCGATCCTCATATCATCGACGATCACCCTGTAAACTTGATAATGAGATTACTTTTTATCGCATCTATTTTAAAAAGGTCCCCCATTGCTATTTCTAGATCAGTCGGGTAGGAATTATACAGTAGGATTTGTCGGTTAACGAGATTACTTTTCATCGTGTATATTTTCCAAAGTCCCCCTTTGCCATTTCTAGATCAGTCGGGTAGGAGTTCCACAACAAAGTCGATCGGTTGGTCGATTAAGTAGTCGGTTAACAGTTCCAACATCTATCGACCCACATATCATCAACCGATCTCTCTATAAACTTGATAATGAGATTAATTTTAAGGCATCTATTTTCCAAAGGCCCCCCTTTGCTATTTTTAGATCAGTTCGGTAAGAGTTCCAGAGTAGTGTCGGTCGATTGGTCGGTCAGTTGGTAGGTTAATAGTTCCAACGTCTACCGACCCATATATCATCGACCGATCGCCCTGTAAACTTGATAATAAGATTAATTTTTAGCGCGTCTATTTTCCCAAGGTCTACCTTTGCTGTTTTTGTATCATTCGGGTAGCAATTCTATAGTAGGGTTGGTCGGTTGGTCGATCTGGTGGTCGGTTAATAGTTTCAATATCTACTGATCCACATATCATCCACCGATCTCCTTGAAAATATATTAATGAGATCATATTTTATCGCCTCTATTTTTCAATAATCTACCTTTGATCGGTAAAGTAGGAGTTCTACATATTTTCAAATAAGTCCTCGCTTGCTATTTCTAGATCATTCGGGTAGGAGTTTCACAGTAGGGTTGGTCGATTAGTCAGTCTGGTGGTTGGTGAATAGTTCCAATATCTACCGACCCACATATCATAAACTAATCACCTTGTAAACTTGATAATGAGATTACTTTTTATTGCATCTATTTTCTAAAGGTCTCCCTTTACTATTTCTAGATCAGTCGTGCAGGAGTTCTACAATAGGGTTTGTCGATTAACGAGATTACTTTTTACCGCGTCTATTTTCAAAAGGTCCCCCTTTGCTATTTCTAGATCAGTCGGGTAGGAGTTCCATAGTAGGATCAGTCTGTTGGTCGGTCAGGTGGTCGGTTAATAGTTCTATTTTCTATCTACGCACATATCATCGACCGATCGCCCTATAAATTTGATAACGAGATTAATTTTAAATGCGTCTATTTTTCAAATGTCCCACTTTGCTATTTTTAGATCAGTCTGGCAAGATTTTCACAGTAGGGTTGGTTAGGTGGTAGGTTAACAACGTCCACCGACCAACATATCATCGACCGATCACCCTGTAAACTTGATAATGAGATTAATTTTTAACGCATCTATTTTCCAAAGGTCTCCCACTTCTATTTCTATATCAGTTGGGTAGCTATTCTACAGTAGGGTTGGTCGGTATGGTGGTCGGTTAATAGTTGTTGGATTGTATACTAAAAGTTTAGCTTTTGTATGAACAATGTTATAACAATTTATTTGAAATGAGAATCATATGATCAAATTATTGCATCTTATAATTTATTTATATGAATGATGCAATAGTCCATTTACTTTATACTGTAGATAATATGTTGTGCGACAATACGCAAAAGATCATATTATTGGTTTCCTTATAAAGTATTAAAAGATGCTCACAACCGAGATAGACGGGGACTCTCTATCAGGATGGTTGTAGTGTGATTTGGTATTAGCTTTTCATGGCTATAGAATCACATTAGTGCACTTTGTGTGTATTGAGCAGAACCTTTGAGATCATTCGATTTATACTGACTTATAGGAGAACTTGATCTCAGTTATTATTGATGTTCGTGCTCTTAATCCCTATACAATAACCTCGACACGTAAATTAAAATACTCCCTCCGTCCACCACAATTGGTGTCATTTGCTTTTCGGCACGTGAATTAAGGAGTATTATTTATTTATTGTTTAGTGGGTAATTACATTAGTGGAGGTATGAGTCCCATTTTTTAGTTGTATTAATGGGTGTGTGTGGGTCCCATATATTAAAAAAGAAAATAAGAACCTTGGGGGCGGACGCTCAAAATGGAAAAATGGGACTCTTTGGAGCAGACAGGGGGAGTATTCAAAATTAATAAGATATAAATATTCTAATAATTAAGATTTTATATTGTGTTCGGTTGTAGTACCCGAAAGATGTATTCGATTTCATATTGTGTTCGGTTGAAATACCCGAACAATATAGTGTATTTGATAGGAATATCTGAAAGATGTATTCAGTTGAGAAATTTAATGGTCCTTGAGGGATGGTGATAACACTTTCACTATGAATTGTTATCACTTTTATTATAAAATTTTATCAACTAATTTTCATTTATATTATAAATTATTTATAATATTATCACTTTTCGTTAATTGAGTATCACTTTTTATTATAGAAATTATTACTTTTTATACTTATGACATAAGCCCTCACCTGAGATGATCTTAAACCCTAAATTTTTTGTGTGTGTGTATCTATATATACTCCTTCCGTCCCTTGAAACGTAACTATTTTCTTTTTGTACGTGGATTAATGAGTATAATAATTTAATGTATTTTGATGTGAGAGAAATAATATTTTAAAGTGTAGTGGGTAGTTGTATAAGTGTCGAATGTGGGGCCATGAGAGGTCACATCAATGTAAAATGGAAATAGATTCTTTGTAATGCGACGGACCAAAATGGCAAAATAGATACGTATCAAGGGGACAGAGGGAGTATATATAAATGGTGTACCCATGGGTATTGAGGTATTATCAGTACCCTTTCCAAACCCTAATGAGATTTTTCACAACTATTTGTATCCGTCCCAAATCCCGTTTACAACTATCTATATCCGCCCTATTAAGATTTGAATAAAACGAGTACTTGAAAATGTCCATCTCATTACCATCCCTAACTATTATCGTTTAGAGACACTCTCTTGTGAGACAGATTATTTGGGAGACGGGTGTGAGACGGGTCGATCCATCACTAACGTATGTTTATTGTAGAAATAAAGTATGATTTTTTGTAGTTAAAGTATGTCAATAATAAATTATATTATAACACGCTGAAATCATACTTTAATGCATAATCTAGCATACTTTAGAAAACATACTTTAACCATTAAACATACATTATCTAAATAATAGACATACTTTAACATGTCTCACAAACCGTCTCATGTAAATAGCGTCCCACAAGAGAATTTGTCTATCGTTAAATTAATAAATGCATATAACAATTATAAATTTTTGAATACTTAAGGATAAAATATTAAATATAATAAAATAAATAATTAACGATAAAAAAATTATGAAAATTAATTAATATTAAACTAAAATTTATTTTTTTCATGAAATTCCTAATTTAGGATTTTATAATTAACTAAATTTATTAAACTTAAAAATTCTAAGGATAAATAGATGAAATATATTAAATAATTTCTTATTGCTTCTAAAAATATTTTATTTATTAATATATTTTATTAAAGAATATTTTAAAATATAGAAATTTTTATTAAACTTAAGAATCTATTTCTCCAATCATATATTATTGGTATTATGATTTCAAATTAAAGATCATGAAAAGACAATTAATTTGATATAATTTTTATATATAAATCCTATTTAAAAATTAAAAATTAAAAACACTTAAAGTTTTAGGTAAATTTTTTAAATAAAATAAAGAAAAATGAAATATTTTGACTGGTTGTTTAAAATAAAGTAACTTTATTACCTTCTCTTCTGATCAAGTTTATCATCAAAAAAAATCTATAAAAATGACACATCATGCCAAAATTTTTTCCATGATGCCACCTAATAAATGTAAAACCCTCCTTTAGTTTATATATTAAATATTTAATAAAAAATATTATTATTTTTTTACTGTTGTAAAAATTACCCCCTAAATATATATAATCATGAGATGTTGTGCAAGTGAGATGGATTGTAAGATGCACAATCCAAATTTATGATTTTATTCACTATTTAATTTATTAATATATTTTTATTTATTAATTTACATAGTTAAACATGAAATATTAAAAAATTTTGGGCAATCATGTGTGAGACTGTCTCATGGTAAGACCATTTTATACTTTCGTAATTAGTAATTACTTTTTATTAAAAATTTAATTACTTTTTTTTAATATTATCACTTTTTATTTATACTATAAATTATTCATGGAACAGTTCACTAAACTATTATCATACTTCGCCAATTAAGTATTACATTTGCATTAAAATATTATAACTTTTTATCTGTTTTATGAAAATCATTTAGTGAAACAGTCGCACACAAGTGTTTGGCTAAACTCTGATCGAACTTTTAAATATTTTAACATATTTTTCAAAAATATACACATGGATGTGAAGTCACTATAAATATTTATTACTATGTAAATTTTGAAATAAAAATAAAGAATTGTTTGAGGATAAACGAAAAAATTTATATCCTAAAAGTTATATCAAATTGGAATTGCTCTTATATGTTGGTTAGAAATGTGATGAAGTACAATACAATTTGTTAATTAAAATATACTCCATCGTTACATTTAAATAACTACATCGTTTGAAGATTAAGGAATATAATATTTTAATCTGTAGTGAGTTGGTAAAAGTATAATATTTTAATGTACAATACATAATTCTACCAATATTGTATATTGACCCCATAAAATGTAATAATTATTTTGTGTGGATCTTATTCTCAAAAAGGAAAGTGTAACTCTTTTAGTGAGACGCTTTAATTAGTAAAAGGTAATAATTCCCTTTTATTTATAATCATATTTGTGACAATAAAAATAAAAATTGGTAAATAATTATATTTGTAAAAATAAAAATAAAAATTAAGTTTGTGTCCATGGACAAGTACATAAGAGTATTATGAATTTATATGATCTGATCTAATCACTTTAGGTCCGTCAACAATTAAATAAAAAAATATCATCAGAAAAAGAAAATTGATAATAAAAAAATTTCTTATTATCAAATTCACAAAGATATCCTACTCATCACCTCAAAATTAAATGTTAGAAAGTAAAATATCTCACATTCGCCTACAATATGCCAAGTGCTTAATTAAGTTTGAGAGATAAAATAATACCATAACAAACGAGTAAAAATAAATTAAGAAATAAAAAATAATTAGATAACAAGCAGTAAACGTTCCGAAGCGGTTATAACTCGTCACATCCTCTAAGGTCCTTCACAGCATGGTTAAGAAAAATGAAGGCGCGGGTGATAGTTCCGAAAAAATTTTTGAACGGGTTATTTTTTTAGATTTGAGGTTAGAATTCCCTTTCATTTCATGTGAAGAAGCCCTAGATTAGTGGAAATCCAAATTATAGTTCATGTGGCTGAACACCACCTATACCTAGTTGATTGTAGGGAGGATGCTTCACAAATTGATGAGTTTGATCGATTAAGATATTAGGGTATCAATTACCGTATTTTTTCAATGCCAGATTATTATGCTGACCTTTAATTCAATCCTCTGTTTACTGCAAGATTGCTTTGAGAAATCGGCGGCTAAAAGACCGTCAGGCCCAGGGTATACTGCGTTTGAAGGCTCTGGTCGGAGTTTGCCCAGAACGATCAATAAAATATCGAACCCACCCAATTACTATTCAATTACCTTTTTTATTTTATTTTATTATGTAATTAATTCATCAAAGTCATCAGTTTCTTATTATCCTTTTTGGTAAAACTTTACATAGTATGAGCATTTAACAACCTTGTGGAAATAGCTCATTTTCAACTAGGGTGCTTGTGGGATCTGAATTCCATGTGCTGATTTTGTATCATAGGAATTATCTTTAAGCCTACTGACTATTTCAATTTATAGTAGATTTGTTAAAACCATCAATTTCAGGAATATCTGACAATTAGATAATTCATTATTTCCTTTAACTTGGCTTTCGCTTGATTCTTTAATTTACATGACTGAAGAACATAAGAAAGCATATTCCCTAAGAACTTAGTGCATATTTCAATCGTATTGAGTGTAGAGAAAAATCGTATGCTACATTGGTCTATTTTCTAATAATAAATTGTATGCAGCATAATTTTTGAGACTGTCATAGCCAAAATACCATATAGTCACCAGAACATTACATAAATGAGAAAGTGAAGATCAGATTACAATTCAAATATTTTATTAGCATTTGCTTCTTCACCATGTAATCAAACTTAAATTTTGTTCTTCAAAGTTAAGTTTGGGTATCCCTTCTCTCTCACAATTAGTTTCTTATTTTTTTCCTTCACTTTGCAATAGGATTCTTTCCACGTTTAGTCGGGATTTTCCTCAAATCTGATAGGGAAGCACTTTTGAATATATTTTGAATAAGGGTTCCTAAATATTTTTATCCAAGAATGCCCGTCTTGCTATATTATATTATATCAGGTTCTTATTGCAGGGTAGGAGCTTGACCTTCTTAATTACAGCTTCTAACATTATCTTATCTTACAAGTGAATTGTTTGCAGAAGAGGTAACCACACTTTATTCCGTTGGACTTACTAATCATATTCATGTGTAGTTTGTGTTATATAGTTGAGGTGCGACTCACATTTGTGTGATTAATAGAAATATGTTAGATTTATCATCTAAATATTATTGCTGCTATAATTTGAATGAATAAGTAATAAATTTGCTTGAGTGTCTTCGTTGTTTTTCATGTATCACACTACTGTGGTATGTCACAGAAAATAACAGAAATTTACAACAGAATCAGTAATAAATCTGTTATTATAAGGCTTTTATATCCGTGTTTGAGTGTCTTCGCTATATTTGTGTGAAAATAATTGAAATTTATAACAGATATCAGTAATAAATATGTCATTATAAGGCTTTTATAGCTCTGATTGACTGCCTTTGCTATTTTTCAGGGATGTATCAAACATCTTACATTGTGAAAAAAATCCAATGTATAATGTTGAAAATATGCATATCTAAAATCGTATGCAACTAATAATAATATATAGGTGTAACAAGTCATGCTCATAATTTCTATTATGATTCTTATTTTATACTCTTACGTTGTGAGGTTGGATCTTCGGGCACACGGTGGTCTCTAGTAATTTGAATCTTATTCTTATCGCTTGAATTCTATTCTTGGAAGCTAAACTTAGTTGATTTGGTGTAAAAACTCGTGGATTTACTTACAAATTTGTATAGTTTTTTTATTTCCGTGTGTCTTCTAGTCTACGTACATGAATTATATGATAAGTGAAGTATTTTAAATTCCCGCTAAATTGTCAATACCTTATTGGGAAATCCAAAAAATTGTTTATGCTGTAAGGCACTATTCATGCGCTCTATCTAGTGGATAAATGTGATTTTCGATTTAGACCATCTATCAAATAATTCATGAACCTCGGAGTACAACTTAAGAACAAATTCCCACTTAATCAAATAATTCACAAAGCATATTTCTAAGTTGTTATGCTGCTAGAGTTATAGTGATTAAAGTTATTCCTTAGCTATAAATTGTGAGTAAAATATTTATTTTTTAAAAAAGAGTGCTTCTTGTCTACCCCTATAGTTGGTATAATTTGTTTCGTGTCAATGATGAGTATGCCATATTTTAGGAAAAACGGATAAGTTAACTACAAGTCTACTAATACGAGTAAATATAGTTCTATTATTATTGAAATTGTTTAATTATTTATATTTATGTTTTGGCTTTTTAAGCTATTTTATGGCTAATTTGCAGCAGGAACAAGCTAGAGAGATTTTAGTGACTGAAGTAACAATGTACTTAGGAATTCATAGAAAGAAAGAAGGATAAAATCTTATCAACTTGTTGAGGATGACACTGTAAATACAAGTGTTTAATATTTGTAAACATTGATGTAGAATTTATCTAATGTGTTATCAAAATTTGTTGAAGGAGGTTCTAATCCAAAGACATGGCACACTTATAGGCAGGTGTACTAAGAGGGTAAGGGAGCACGTATTAAGGATGGTATGATTATTCCTAATAAGTTTCCATAATAAATTAACATTGAAATAATAAAAGACACTATCAACATGGTTTTTAACCTCTATCAACATGTTCTTCCACTTGATATGCTTGCGCGCATCATCCCTTCCCTCAAGGATCCATAAAATTATCAACACAATGGAGAATCTTTTGAAAATATTAATGATGTGGAGCCATTCTAGGTAATCGATTATGGATATATCAAATTACAAATTTTAAAATTACTATTTTTATAGTTTACGACCTCCAATTTTTTATATATGCTGCTGCAATTTACTTATAAATTTTTTTGTTTGGGGAGTTTACTTGTGGCTGCAATTTTTGTTCATTACTTAATTTATGTATGTTGAGTTGAAATTATAAGTGTTAAAGTTTCATGCTTGCTCATTTGTAAAGTATGTACCTGCAGATATGACATCATAATGATATTGAATGACTTGTTGCCGCATTTATTATCGTTTAATGACTGTTACTGCATTAATCCTAAGTTTTTGAGTTACAGAATTTAGGTATTGCTTTGTTTAACCTCAACTGTTGCTGCAAAGGCCATTTGGTATTTATGTGTTCAAGTTACAGAATTTTTGCTTTGTTAAGAACTAGAGCTCATGCTAACAGATGGTATTATGTCATTGTTCATATCTAATTATGTGATTCGAAAAAATCATAGCTATTACTTGTGCTTGTCTAGGAAATTAAACACATAATTAGAAACTAAATTGTGCTATTCTTACACAAATTTTGAGCTTCAGTTGTCTTTTGTGAATTATATTTTGTATCATGGCATGTAATACTTATGAATTTGAATAGTTTTTGTTTTAACTGGAGATAATTTAAGTGAAAATATTTGAGATGATTCTCCCATACCTTTTGTGAGTGTTGTTCTTATTTTCAGAGAAATGAAGACAAAGATAATGAAAACAAATCAGGAGGATGACTTTGACAACGGTGATGTTGATTATGAAATGAAAGTTCAAGATGAAGATTACTTATTAGGCTTTCTTTTATTTTTTTTCTTTACGTTTTTGTCAACTTTAAAATTAGGTTTAGAGATATATAAATACGTACTTCATCATAGTACATGAATTTAAATAATAGTGCATATTTACCTTGTTTTACAATTATTTAGAGTTTAGTAATTTTTTATATTTAGTAGTGATACTTTTTAATAAATGTAGTGAATTAAGTTATTATAAATAATAATAATATAATTAAATTATTATTATTAAATTATTAAATAATCAATATAATTATTAAATAATAATTTAATAAAATAATAATAAATATTTTATTATTATTAAATATTGCATAAATATCTCAAGTGTTAACATATGTGTTACATAATTGTCTTGCAAAAGTGTTACATGTTATGGTAAAAGTGATAAAATTATTATGTAATTAATGTTACAATATATTCAAAAAGTGTTAGCAAAACAATATAGTCAATGTTACATTATATTTAAAAGTGTTACCAAAATAATATAGTTAGTGTTACATTATATTTAAAAGTGTTAGGAAAACAATGTAATTAATGTTACATTATATTTAAAAGTGTTGACAAAATAATGTTTGTAATGTTACGTGTTGACAAAATAATGTTTGTAATGTTACGTTTACATTCAAAAATGTTAACAAAATAATGTTACCTTAAGATAAAAAATATTACATTAACTATAAATATAACATTTATTAAAGTGTTATAATAAAATGTTAAATTTGATATGAAGTGTTATCATAAGGAAAAAAAGTGTAACATTAGACTTTAGATAACAGGGGAAACAACGACACCGAAAAAATTATTTATGATCTATAATTATATTTTTTAATTGTAAAGTAACATTTTTGGGGTGTTATGTAATGTCAGTTATCTTGAAGTGACAGTAGGGTCGGTCGGTTGGTCGGTTAGGTGGTCGGTTAATAGTTCCAACGTCTATCGACCCACATATCATCGATTGATCGCCTGTAAACTTGATAATGAGATTAATTTTAATGCGTTTATTTTCTAAAGATCCCCTTTTGCCATTTTTAGATAAGTCGTAGGAGTTCCACAGTAGGGTCAGTCGGTCGATAGGTTAGGTGGTCGATTAATAGTTTCAACGTCTATCGACCCACATATTATTGACCGATTGCACAGTAAACATAATAATGAGATTACTTTTTTATCACGTCTATTTTCCAAAGGTCTCCCTTTGCTATTTCTAGATCAGTCGAGTAGGAGTTTTATAGTAGGATTGGTCGGTCTGGTGGTCGGTTAACAGTTCCAATATCTACTGACCCACATATCAACGACCGATCGCCCTATAAACTTAATAATAAGATTACTTTTTATCATGTCTATTTTCCAAAGGTCCACCTTTGCTATTTCTAGATCAATCGAATAGGAGTTCTACAGTGGAGTTTGTTGGTTAACGAGATTACTTTTTATCGCGTCTATTTTTCAATTGTCCCCCTTTACTATTTCCAGATCAGTCGGGTAGTAGTTGCACAGTAAGGTCAGTCGGTTGGTAGGTCAGGTGGTCGTTTAATAGTTCCAACAACTACCGACCCACATATCATTGACTGATCGCTCTATATACTTGATAATGAGATTAATTTTAACACGTCTATTATCCAAAGGTCTCCATTTGCTATTTCTTGATCAATCGGATAGGAGTTCCATAGTATGGTCGGTTGGTTAGTCAGTTAGGTGGTTGGTTATTAGTTCCAACCTCTACTGACCCGCATATCATCAACCGATCACCCTGTAAACATGATAATGGGATTTATTTTTAATGCGTCTATTTTTCAAAGGTCTCCGTTAGCTATTTCTAGATCAGTCGAGTAGGAGTTCCAAAGTACGGCCGGTCAATTGGTCGGTGAGGTGGTCGGTTAAAAGTTCCAACCTTTACCGACCTGCATATAATCAACCGATCGCCATGTAACGTAATAATGAGATTAATTTTTAACGCGTCTATTTTCCAAAGGTCTCCCTCTACTATTTCTAGATCAGTTGGGTGGAAATTCTATAGTAGAATTGGTCGGTTGGTTGGTCTAGTGGTCGGTTAGTAGTTCCAATATCTACCGTCCCCCATATCATCGACCGATCGCCCTATATATTTGACAATGAGATTGCATTTTATCGCGTTTATTTTTCAAAGGTCTCCCTTTGCTATTTCTATATCAGTCGAGTAGGAGTTTTATAATTTTTCTAAAGGTCCCCCTTTGCTATTTTTAGATCAATCGGGTTGGAGTTCCATAATAGGGTTAGTCGGTTGGTCGGTCTGGTGGTCGTTTAATAGTTCCAATGTCAATCGACCCTCATATCTTTGACCTATCACCTTGTAAACTTGATAGTGAGATTTTTTTTATCAGGTCTATTTTCCAAAGGTCCCCCTTTGTTATTTCTCGATCAGTCGGGTAGGAGTTCTACAGTAGTGTTGTTTGGTTGGTCGATCTGGTGGTCGGTTAATAGTTTCAATGTCTACCGACCAACATATCATCAATCGATCTCCCTGTAAACTTGATAATGAGATTACTTTTTATCGCATCTATTTTTCAAAGGTCCCCCTTTGCTATTTCTAGATCAGTCGGGTAGGAGTTCTAGAGTAGGTTGGTCAGTTGGTCGATCTGGTAGTCAGTCAAGTGTTCTAATGTCTATTGACTTACATATCATCGACCGATTGCCCTGTAAACTTGATAATAAGATTATTTTTTTTCGCGTCTATTTTCCAAATGTCCTCCTTTACTATTTCTATATTAGTCGAATAAGAGTTCTACATTAGTGTTGGTCGGTTAATAGTTCCAACGTCTACCGACCCACATATTATCAACCAATCGCCCTATATGCTTGGTAATGGGATTATTTTTTAACGCATCCCTTTTCAAAAGTCTCCCTTTACTATTTCTAGATCAGTTGGGTAGGAGTTCCACAGTTCGGTCGGTCGCTTGGTTAGTTAGGTGGTCGGTTAATAGTACCAATCTCTACCGACCCACATATCGTCCACCGATTACCCTTTAAATGTAATAATGAGATTAATTTTTATCGCGTCTATTTTACAAAGGTCTTCCTCAACTGTTTCTAGATCAGTTGGGTAGCAATTCTATAGTAGGGTTGGTCGTTTGGTCGGTCCGGTGGTCGACTAATAGTTCCAATTTCTACTGACCCACATATCATCAACCGATCGCCCTGTACACTTGATAATGAGATTATGTTTTATCGTGTCTATTTTTTAAAGGTCTCCCTTTGTTTTTCGAGATCAGTCGGGTAGGAGTTTTACAGTTTTTCCAAAGGTCCCCCTTTGCTATTTTCAGGTCAGTCGGGTAGGAGTTCCATTCTAGGGTTGGTCGGTATGGTTGCCGGTTAATATTCTAATATCTACCGACACACATGTCATCGACCGATGGCCTTGTAGACTTGATAATGAGATTACTATTAATCACATCTATTTTTCAAAGGTTCTCCTTTGCTATTTCTCGACCAGTCAAGTAGGAGTTCTACTATAGGGTGAGTTGGTAAGTTGGTCGATCTGGTGGTCGGTTAATAGTTCCAATATCTACCGATCCATATATTATCGATCGATTTCCCTGTAAACTTAATAATGATATTACTTTTTATCGTGTTTTTTTCAAAGATCCTCCTTTGCTATTTCTAGATGAGACGAATAGGAGTTCTACAGTTGGGTTGGTCAGTTAATGAGATTACTTTTTATCGCATCTATTTTTCAAATGTTTGACTTTGCTGTTTCTAGATCAGTCGGGTAGGTGTTCCATAGTAAGGTCAGTCGATTGGTCTGTATGGTGGTTGGTTAATAGTTCCAACGTCTACCGACCCACATATCATCGAACGATCGCCCTATATACTTGATAATGAGATTAATTTTTAACGCGTCTACTTTCTGAAGGTATCCATTTGCTATTTCTAGATCTGTTGGGTAGGAGTTCTAAAGTACGATCGGTCAGTTGGTCAGTCAGGTAACGGTTAATAGTTCCAACCTCTACCGACTTGCATATCATCTACCGATCGCCCTATACACGTGATAATGAGATTTATTTTTAATGCGTCTACTTTCCAATGGTCTCCCTCTGCTATTTTTGGATCAGTCATATAGCAATTCTATAGTAGGGTTTATCGGTTTGGTGGTCGATTAATAGTACTAATGTCTACCGACCAATATATCATCGACCGATCACCTTGTAAACTTGATAAAGAGATTATTTTTTATCACGTCTATTTTCCAAAGGACTTCCTTTGCTATTTTTCAATCAGTCGGGTAGGATATTTACAGAAGGGTTTGTCGATTGGTCAATCTGGTGGTTGGTTAATAGTTCCAATGTCTACCGACCCACATTTCATCATCCGATCGCCCTGTAAACTTGACAATGAGATTACTTTTTATTGCATCTATTTTCCAAAGGTCCTCTTTTACTATTTCTAAATAAGTCGAATAGAAGTTCTATAGTATAGTTGGTCGGTTAACGATATTACTTTTTATCGCATATATTTTCCAAAGGTCCCCCTTTACGTTAGATTACTTGGGTAGGAGTTCCATAGTAAAGTAAATCGGTTGGTCAGTCAGGTGGTCGGTCAGTAGTTCTGACGTCTGTCGTCCTGCATATCATCGACCGATCATCTAATATACTTGATAATGAGATTAATTTTTAACGCGTCTATTTTTCAAAGGTCTCCATTTGCTATTTCTAGATTAGTCGAGTAGGAGTTTCATAGTACGGTCAGTCAGTTGGTTGGTGAGGTGGTCGGTTAAAAGTTCCAACCTCTACCGACCCGCATATCATCGATCGATCGCCTTATAACGTAATAATGAGATTAGTTTTTAACGCGTCTATTTTCCAAATGTCTCCCTCTACTATTTCTAGATCAGTTGGGTAGCAATTCTACTGTAGAGTTGGTCGGTTGGGGTTCGGTAAATAGTTTCAATGCCTATCGTCCCATATGTCATCGATCGATCGCCCTATATACTTGATAATGAGATTATATTTTAATGCGTTTATTTTTCAAATGTCTTCCTTTGCTATTTATAGATCAGTCGGGTAGGAGTTCTACAGTTTTCCAAAGGTCCCCCTTTGCTATTTCTAAATCAGTCGGGTAGGAGTTCCACAATAAGGTTAGTCGGTCTGGTGGTTGGTTAATAGTTCCAATGTCTACCGACCCACATAGATCAACTTGTAAACTTTATAATGAGATTACTTTTTATCATGTATATTTTCAAAAGGTCCCCCTTTGCTATTTATATATCAGTCGGGTAGGAGTTCTACAGTAGGGTATGTTGGTTGGTCGGTCTGATGGTGGGTTAACAGTTTCAATGCCTACCAACCCACATATATTCGACCGATCGCCCTATAAATATGATAATGAGATTACTTTTTATCACGTCTACATTAATGTTGGTCGGTTAACAAGATTACTTTTTATCGCGTCTATTTTTCAAAGGTCCTCTTTTTCTGTTTCTAGATCAGTCGGGTAGGAGTTCCATAGTAAGGTCAGTCTGTTGGTCAGTCAGGTGATCGGTTTATAGTTCCAATGTTTACCAACACAAATATCATCGATCGATTGCCCTATATACTTGGTATTGAGATTATTTTTTAATGCCTATTTTCCGAAGGTCTCCCATTACTATTTCTACATCAGTCGGGTAGGAGTTCCATAGTACGGTCAGTCGGTTGGTCAGTCAGGTGGTTGGTTAATAGTTCCAACCTCTAGCGACACATATATCATCGACCGATTGTCCTATAAACGTGATAATGAGATTAATTTTTAACGCATCTATTTTCCAAATATCTCCCTCAACTATTTCTAGGTCACTCGGGTAGTAATTCTACAGTAGGGTTAGTCATTTGGTCAGTCTGGTGGTCGTTTAATAGTTCCAATTTTTACCGAACCAGATATCAACGACAAATTACTCTATAAATGTGATAATGAGACTATATTTTATCACGTTTATTTTTTAAAGTTCTCCCTTTGCTGTTTCTAATCGTCGGATTGGAGTTCCATAGTAAGGTCAGTCAGGTGGTCGGTTTATAGTTCCAACGTTTATCGACCCCCAAATCATCGATCGATCGCCCTATATACTTGATGATGAGATTATTTTTAACGCGTCTATTTTCCAAAGGTCTCTTTTACTATTTTTAGATCAGTCGGGTAGGAGTACCATAGTACGGTCAGTCGATTGGTCAGTTAGGTGGTTGGTTAATAGTTCCAACCTCTAACGACACACATATCATCTATCGATCGCCTTGTAAAGATGATAATGAGATTAATTTTTTTACGCATCTGTTTTCCATATGTTTACCTCAGCTATTTCTAGATCAGTCGGGTAGTAATTCTACAGTAGGGTTGGTCATTTGGTTAGTCTGGTGGTCGGTTAATAATTCTAATTTCTATCGAACCACATATCATCGATCACCCTATAAACTAGATAATGAGATTATATTTTATCGCGTCTATTTTTTAATGTCCTCTATTTGCTATTTCTAAATCAGTAGGGTAGGAGTAACATAGTATGGTCAGTCGGTTGGTCGATCAGGTGGTCGTTTATAGTTCCAACATTTACAGACCCACATATCATCGATCGATCGTCTATATACTTGATGATTAGATTATTTTTTAAAGCGTCAATTTTTCAAAGGTCTCCCTTTACTATTTCTAGATCAGTCGGGTAGGAGTTCCATAGTACGGTCGGTTGGTTTGTTAGTTATGTGGTCGGTTAATAGTTCCAACCTCTGTCGACCCACATGTCGTCAACCGATCACCTTTAAACGCGATAATGAGATTATTTTTCAATGCGTTTATTTTCCAAAGGTCTCCCTCAGCTATTTCTTGATCAGTCGGGTAGCAATTCTATAGTAGGGTTGGTCGTTTGGTCGGTCTGGTGGTCGGTTAATTGTTCTAATTTCTACTGACCCACAAATCATCGACCGATTGCCCTGTAAACTTGATAATAAGATTACATTTTATCGCGATAATTTTTCTAAGGTCTCCCTTTGCTATTTCTAAATCAGTCGGGTAGGAGTTATGCAGTTTTTCCAAAGATTCCTCTTTGCTATTTACATATCAGTCAGGTAGAAGTTCCACAGTAGGATTGGTCGGTTGGTCGATCTAGTGGTCGGTTAATAGTTTCAATGTCTACCGATCCATATATCATCGACCGATCGCCTTGTAAACTTGATAGTGATATTACTTTTTATCACGTCTATTTTCCAAAGGCCCCCCTTTGCTAATTCTAGATTAGTGGGGTAGGAATTCTACAGTAGAGTTGATCGGTTGGTCGGTCTGTTGGTCGGGTAATAGTTCCAATGTCTACCAACCCATATATCATCAACTGATTGCCCTATAAACTTGATAATGAGATTACATTTTATCTCGTCTTTTTTTTAAAGGTCTCCCTTTGCTATTTCTAGATCAGATGGGTAGGAGTTCTATAGTTTTTCCAAAGGTCTCCCTTTGCTATTTCTAGATCAGATGGGTAGGCTTGGTCGATTGGTCGGTTCGTTTGTTGGTTAATAGTTCCAATGTCTACCGATCCTCATATTATCGACCGATCGCCTTGTAAACTTGATAGTGAGATTACTTTTTATCACTTCTATTTTCCAAAGGTCCCCCTTAGCTATTTCTCGATTAGTTGGTTAGGAGTTCTACAGTATGGTTGATCCTTTGGTTGACCTGGTGGTTAGTTAATAGTTTCAATTTCTACCGACGAACATATAATCGACCGATTGCCCTATAAACTTGATAATGAGATTACTATTTATCGCGTTTGTTTTCCAAAGGTCACTCACCCATTTCTATTTCTAGATCTATCGGGTAGAAGTTCTATAGTATGGTTGGTCGATCTGTTGGTCGATTAATAGTTTCAATATCTACCGACCCACATATCATCGATCGATCGCCTTGTAAACTTTATAATGATATTACTTTTTATCACGTATATTTTCCAAAAGTCCCCCTTTGCTATCAGTCGGGTAAGAGTTCAATAGTAGGGTTGGTTGGTTGGTCAGTCTAGTGGTCGGTTAACAGTTCCAATACCTACCGACCCACATATCATGGACAGATTGCCCTGTAAACTTGATAATGAGATTTCTTTTTATCGCGTCTATTTTCGAAATATCCTCCTTTTTTATTTCTAGATTAGTCGAATAAGAGTTCTACAGTAGTTTTGGTCAGTTAACGAGATTACTTTTTATCGCATCTATTTTCCAAAGGCCCCCCTTTGCTATTTCCAGATCAATCGGGTAAGGGTTCCACCGTAAGGTCAATCGATTGGTTGGTTAATAGTTTCAATGTTTACCGACCCACATATCATCGACCGATCGCCCTATATATACTTGATGATGAGATTATTTTTTAACGCGTCTATTTTTCCAAGTTCTCCTTTTATTATTTCAAGATCAGTTGGGTAGGAGTTCCGCAGTACGATCGGTCGGTTTATCAGTTAGGAGGTCGGTTTAGTATGAACAATGTTATAACAATTTATTTGTAATGAGAATCATATGATCAAATGATTGCATCTTATAATTTATTTATATGTTTGATGCAATCGTCCATTTACTTTATACTGTAGATAATATGTTGTGCGACAACATGCGGAAGATCATATTATCGGTTGCCTTATAAAGTATAAACAGATGCTCAAAATCGAGATAGACGGGGACTCTCTATCGGGATGGTTGTAGTGTGGTTTGGTATTAGCTTGTCTTGGCTATAGAATCACATTAGTTGACTTGTGTGTATTGAGCAGGACCGCTTGAGATCGTTCGACTTGTACTGTCCATATAGGAAAACTTAATCTCAGTTATTATGGATGTTCATACTCTTAATCCGTATACAATAACCTCGACACGTAAGGCAGTATTTATTTATTTGATTCATCAATGGGTGAGATTTACAATGTATTAAATCAACAAACTCGGTGAGTTGGGAAGTAGTGCTGTCTCTATGGTGTGTTGTTGATTGTAGAAGGAATCCATGTCCGACATAGGTTGATAATGTCCCCTTGAGGAGCTCATAAAGTTTATCATGTAAATCTTGCAAGTGGATTAATTCCGGCATGATAATAAGGTTGAGTGGTACTACTCTCGGATTAGATATTAATTAATTTGAGTTGTCAGTAACTTAATTAATTAATGGGCATTGTATATCTTAAACATAGGGAGATTTTTGGTCTCATAATAAGAGGGAGCCCAAAACATAATTTTGGGATTGGATGGGTAGTGCAGTAATAATATTTTAGTGGACTATATTATTATTATTGGATTTAATTATAGGCTTTGGGCTAAGCTTGATTAATTAAATCCAATTGAGGCCCAATCCAATTTCTCCTCCTGGTCCCTGTTGTAGCCCAATATATAAGTCTTCTCAGCTTCCTGGAACCCTAACAGAGCGCCACTTTTGACGTGTTGAGAGGGTAGGAGCAGATTGAGTGGATTCTGGAGATTGTTGCCCACACAACACCAGAATTGAATTGGGACATACAACAAAAGATCAGAGGTGGTTCACTGTTGTTCATCCTCTACATCAACCCAGAAGAAAGGTAAACTTTTATTTTGCTTCTGCTATAATTGTTTACTTGGTTTCCTAATGGATCACGCTGAGCCAAACGATCCAATAGCCAACAATTGGTATCAGAGCGTTGGTTTCATGGTGAAACATAAGACGTTAGGTAAGGGTTTGAGCCATACGTGTGTTTATTATCGATAAGCAAGCATGTTTATTAGATTTTGTATATGTGTGAATTATCCTAAGTTCTTTTTCGGCGGGTTAAGCATGAATTAGGGTTGGTAAAGTAGTATTACACATGATTTTCCTAATTGTGGATGAAAGAGGTGAGTGTTTGCTGCTGTTCTATCACACGTTGAACACACACACACGGCTGATCAAAGCAGCTGGTGAGAACTCTGTGATGTTGAACGGCGTGGATACACGTGACGTTGCGCACGGTGTTGGGTCTTGATCGCTTGGTTGTAAAACGTTGCCATTGGCGTGGGCTGCTGGAAGCAATGTTCGCACGCTGCTAGAAGCAAATGGCGCTCGTCGCTGGATCTTTACCGCTGACTGGGCTGAACTGCGCTGCTGGATAATTGTCAACGACGATGGCTAGACACGACGGCGGTTGTGCACGGCTGCACGACTGCTGGCTGTTGAATGAAGAAAGAGCGACGACCACATAGCGCTGGACAACATGAATATGATTGCAGGCCGGTGAGATAAGAGCCAGATGAACGACAGCAATGGCTGGTGAGTTACGACTCGGGAAGAGGATCACCTGTGTTACTCATCATGTGACCTGGAGGCGGCGGCAGGCGTTCAGGTGATAGCGGTAGGTGGCTGGCGAGACAAAGTTGGGTTCTGGGCGGGTCACAAGTTGCTCTAGGTCGACCCAGTGGAGGGTTGCGGTTGAGACAGAGAAGAGGCAGGTTAGGGCTGAGTCAGAAGCTACTTCTGTCGGGTCTGAGGCGCTTTTCGATCGGGTTAGTCTGCAAGATGCGTTTGATGATTGGAGAAGGCATTGCATCGACTGGAAGTGACTCTCGGTGGTGATCGAAAGTAAGTTCTGGACGGTAATGGAATCCAGACGTTGGTTGTCGCTGCAACTGAAACTTCTAGTCTTTCCGAGCGGTTCGTGGCGGTTTTAGATCGGGTCCTGCTGGCTGCAGATGGCATGGCATCACGGCAATGCAATACACGACGTCACCAGGCAGACCACGACATCTTTTGAGCGAGGTAGCGATTTTTCGAGCAAGGTAGCAGCTTCCCGGTGTGATGCCGAGTGGAAGGCTGGGTGGCCTATCCGGTGGTGTGCACGGCAAGATTTCTGACTTTCGAGCATCTTGTGGATGGGAATAAGGGACAGATCGTGTATATGCATGTGGCGGCTGGCAAAATTAGGAAAGTTTAATGGGCTCCCTCACTTATTTTTTGATTGGGCTGCTCAGTTTGTGATTGTGGGCTTGTTGGGCTCATTTAATTAATTGTGGGATTTGTTTTGGGTCAACCTTCCTTGTTGGGCCAAGTTTAATTATTGGGCTGAATTTCTATTATTTGATTTGGGATGAGTATATGGGCCATGGACAATGGGCTTGATTAATTATTTAGTCTGCTGCTCATTTTGTGCTTATTTGTTGCTTTTGGGTCCATTTAATTGATCCACTAATTATGCTATTAATTCATAATATATAATTGATTTAATTATTTTTATTTGACAATTAATTGGTATATATGTGGCATGTTCTATGTGATTTAATTTTTTAAATTAATTGAAATAGAAGCATGCTAAAATGTATATTTTATTTCTAAATATTATATGCATGTTAAAAACCCTCGGTGTTAAATAACTAAGTGGGAGAGAAGATTGGTAATTAATTCCCACGGCCTCCATTATTGGTTTGTTAGCGATGTGAATAAACTTGCGCTTCGGCATTAGAGCCATCCTCCCCATCGGATGAGTTTATTCATGGATTGCTGGAACAGACTTCATTAAATAATTATGTTTGTAATGTGATGCATATGAACTTGCGCGTTGGCATAGACCTTCTTCCCTATCGGATGAGTTTATATGCGGTTCACTGGTACAAAATTATAATTGATGACTGTAGGAAGTTATCCGAGCGTGAGTGTACTTCTCTATCTGTAAGGCACATAAGCTTTCACAATGAACTTGGGGTCAAATAATGGTGTACACTTAGGTGCAAATAATATGTATCCTCCCCATCGGAGTCACTGCTATTATTTGCATGGCTAAAGAGGAATCAACTATTAATTATTTTGTCATGAGGTTAGGTTGACAAATGAAATTAATGGATAAAACCTTCTCTTGTAAATATTTGGGTTTGTAAACGTCCACACTATTGTGGCTTGTAGACTCACGGTGCTTGAGATGTCGGTGAATTTATATTTTATATTATTTTTTAGGGAATCAATATAAATAGATAAATTCGAATATTTGATCGGTATATTTATTTGTGATTCTCTGAATTTCAAATGGTTTTATCTCACTTATTGTTACTGGAAGTAATTATATTTACTGGTCCAAAATTAGTTGATTAGAAAAGAATCCTGGTTTTTTATTTTACTACTTTAGAAAATAAAAATGTGTTCTCACAAAGGATGTCTCATGATGCCTATTAAAGTCTCTAGTGAAGAGATGAGAGGTTCATAGAAATATGATGGTCTCATGTAACTCTTCGGATACTTGAGTAATTTAAAAGGCGCTAGGTCATGATAGAATTTGTTGAATGAATTGGAAATACATGGAATAGAAGTTGAAGGGGAAACCTAAGTCAATTTTATTCTCCATAATTGCCTAGATGTTTTGAGTAAGTTCCACCTGAATTACGAGAGGATGTATATGGTGGGAATTTTCTGACAAAAATTGTGGCAAACGAAAGCCATTTTCATCATAATGTGAACAAGTTTAATATCTTATTCACTAGTTGTTTAAACATGATTAGTGATGGCATCTACTGAAACGAAGTGTGTAGATACTGGAATCACTAAATGTTTATCACCAAGTAAGGATAAGATTGTTATGACATGGATAAAACTACGAATGTAATGGCTATTGTAGTGGGAGTTGTTTATTTATTTTATGATAAGAATAAACGATTGATTATGAAAAATTGTCTTTCGTACATTTTCATAGAAAGAATTTGATTTTGGTTTCTATGCATTAACGGATGCATACTTCATTTCATTTAAATGACATGGTCATAATGATGAGGAATGGGGCTATAATCTGTTATAGTACATTAGTGGATAATATGTAAACTCTTAAATCATGTAAATCCCACAGATGCAACAAATAGTAATTAATAATACATCTTCTAATATTAGTAAGAGAAAGGAACCTTTGGAGATGAACTAAACATACATTTGGCGTCTAAGACTAGTTCATTTTACTTGAGTAGGATTCAAAAGTTGATAGCCGATGGACCGTTAGGTTTATCTAAAGTGAAAACTATCGGACTTGCGAGTCTTGCTTGGAAGTAAAATGATTTACTGCCTTTTCAAGGTTAAGGGGTATAGAGCCAAAGATATATATGTTGGAATTGGTTCATTGTGATTCAAGCAGTCCAAATATTATCTAGGCAAGAGGTGGTTACTAATATTCATCAATCGATGATTATTCTTGAAATGGATATATTTGTTTGATACACTGCATGTCTATGTTCTTTGATTAATTCAAGAATTTCAAGGTTGGTACAGTCATGCGTCATGGAAAATATATCAAATCATTACGATTTAATCGTGATGGTGAATACCTCTTAGGATAGTTAGGAGCTATTAATCAGAAGTTGAGATTAAATCTCAAGTTGTCTACACCGGGCATTAAATCTCAAGTTGTCTACACCGGACATGCCCCAGCTGAATGGTGTGGTGGATAGAATGTGTAAAACTCTTATGGTAATGATTAGATAGATGAAGAATTATTTGGAATAATTAAATTCATTTTATGGATATGCCCTAGATACAGTAATTCGTAAAACATTTATCTGTTTGTGGGACATCCTAGAAATGGAGGGTGATTTATTTAGTCCAAAAGATCGAAGGGTGATTGTTAACACAAACACTAGATTTTTGGAAAAGGACTATGTAATAAATCACAAACCCATGTATAAGTTGTTCTAAAGGAAGTGAGAGGAAAAACACTAAGTATTAGTACCAAGTGTACAAGAGGATATACCACAAGGTAAACTGCATCGCGTGTCACGTCTGATACACAATTACGTGTAGTACTTTGTCACAGTGGGAGGGTTGTTAGACAACCCGTAAAATATATGTTTTGGAGAGTCGTGAGTCTTGGTCCCTAGTAAACATGGTATTGTCCCACGGATACGACATAGCACTACAAGATGAAAATGTGGAATCTTAGTAAGTTGCAATGAATGTTGAAATAGGATCTATGGATTCTAATTTGTATCTGGGAGCTTGTATGACCACTAAATAGTGTAAAAGCCATTGGAAGTGGTCATAAAAAATAAAAGAGGATCATACGGTAAGGTGAAAACCTTGGAAGCAAAGCTTGTTGCGAAAAGGTGTACTCAGAAAGAAATGGTTCGATTATGAGGAAACATGTTTGCTGGTAGCTATGCTTATGTTGATCCGGATTCTTTTATTTATAGCTAATCATATTGATTGTGAGGAATAGCAAATAGATGTCAAGACAGCTTTACTGAATGGAAGTTTTGAGAAAATCATCTATGAGAAGCAATCAGAGTAATTCATTGCAAAGAGCTAAGAGCATTTTGATAGTAAACTTAAAAGTGTCCATCGATGGATTAAAGCAAGCTTCAAGATCGTGACACATCTGTTTTGATGAGGAAATCCATAGATATGGATTCATTCAATGCGCGGATGTGTCTTGTGTATTGTAAAGAGTGACGGAAATGTGGTGGTGTTTCTTGTACTATACGTAGATAGTATCTTACTCATTAGAGACAATGAAATCGTATTGTCGGGCGTATGGGTATGGTTAAGAAAGCGGTAGAGATGAAGGACTTAAGAAAAATAAAATATATCCTTTTGATCATGGTAATACGGATCACAAGAAAGGATTTATGCTTATCTCAATCTTCATGAAAAGATATGATCCCTACTTATTTTTACATGTTACTTTATCTAAGAAAATGTGTCTTGAGACACAAAAGAAGATAAAGGAGATGAAATCGGTTCCTTATGCTTCGGGGAATAAGGAAGCTTAATTTAAGGAATGCTATGAACGAGGCTGGATATCTGTTTTGCTGAACGCATGAACAGAGGGTATCAACGTAACCCTGAACAAGAATGATGAACTGTGGTAAGACATATATGAAGTGCCTGAGAAGGACTGGAAATTATATGTACACTTACCGAACAGATTCACTGTTTCTTGTGGGTTACATAGATTTGAACTTTTCATATCAGATATGGATGACAGTAAATCCACCTCAAAGGTTATGTGTTTAATCTTAGCAAGTAGAGTCATAATGTGGAGGAGTTTTATATAAAAATATATTTCAAACTCCGGACTCCATCATGGAAAGATGATAAATTGGAGCCTATGAGGCAGCCAAAATATCTGTATGACTCTAGAGACTTCATGATGGACTTTGAAGTGTTTCTAAGTTTGCCCAAGGTTATCAAAATTTATATTGTTGATATTAGTGCAGTTGCAAACTTGAAGAAATCACAAGTCCATAAAGCAATTAAACACATGGAGCGCGAGTACGACCTACTACGAGAAATCGTATGATGAAGGAAAGGTTGATGTCACCTAGGTTGCATCAGATGATGACCTAGTAAATCCATTTACAAGGACCTTAAGGCGAGAGCTTTTAATGGTCATGTAGTGGGAGTGGGAATCAGATGTATGCCAGAAGACATGACAGCATAGTCTTTTAGTATAAGTAGGAGATTGTTGGATTGTATACTAAAAGTTTAGCTTTAGTATGAACAATGTTATAACAATTTATTTGTAATGAGAATCATATGATCAAATGATTGCATCTTATAATTTATTTATATGTTTGATGCAATAGTCCATTTACTTTATAATGTAGATAATATTTTGTGCGACAACACGCGAAAGATCATATTATCGGTTTCCTTATAAAGTATAAATAGATGCTCACAATCGAGATAGATGGGGACTCTCTATCGGGATGGTTGTAGTGTGGTTTGCTATTAGCTTGTCTTGGCTATAGAATCACATTAGTGCACTTGTGTGTATTGAGCAGGACCGCTTGAGATCGTTCGACTTGTACTGTCCATATAGGAGAACTTGATCTCAGTTATTATGGATGTTCGTACTCTTAATCCCTATACAATAACCTCGACACGTAAGGCAGTATATATTTCTTTGATTCATCAATGGGTGAGATTTACAATGTATTAAATCAACAAACTCTGTGAGTTGGGAAGTAGTGCCGTCTCTATGGTGTGTTGTTGATTGTAGAAGGAATCCATGTCCGACATAGGATGATAATGTCCCCTTGAGGAGCTCATAAAGTTTATCATGTAAATCTTGCATGTGGATTAATTCTGGCATGATAATAAGGTTGAGTGGTACTACTCTCGGATGAGATATTAATTAATTTGAGTTGTCAGTAACTTAATTAATTAATGGGCATTGTATATCTTAAACATGGGGAGATTTTTGGGCTCATAATAAGAAGGAGCCCAAAACATAATTTTGGTATTGGATCGGTAGTGCAGTAATAATATTTTAGTGGACTATATTATTATTATTGGATTTAATTATAAGCTTTGGGCTAAGCTTGGTTAATTAAATCCAATTGAGGCCCAATCCAATTTCTCCTCCTGGTCCCTGTTGTAGCCCAATATATAAGTCTTCTCAACTTCCTGGAACCCTAACAGAGCGCCACTTTAGATGTGTTGAGAGGGTAGGAGCAGATTGAGTGGATTCTGGAGATTGTTGCCCACACAACACCAGAATTGACATGGGACATACAGCAGAAGATTAGAGGTGGTTCACTGCTGTTCATCCTCTACATCAACCCAGAAGAAAGGTAAATTTTTATTTTGCTTCCGCTGTAATTGTTTACTTGGTTTTCTAACTGATCACGCTGAGCCAAACGATCCAATAGCCAACAATATCATTGACCGATCGCCATGTAAACATGATAATGAGATTACATTTTATCATGTCTATTTTCCAAAAGTCCCTCTTTACTATTTCTAGATCAGTCGTGTAGGAATTCTACAGTAAGGTTCGTCGGTTCATCGGTCTAGTGGTCGGTTAACAGTCCCAATTTCTAGAGACCCACATATCATTGACTGATCACCATGTAATCTTGATAATGAGATTAATTTTTATAGCATCTATTTTCTAAATGTCCTCCTTGCCATTTCTATATCAGTCGAATAAGAGTTCTACAGTAGTGTTGGTCGGTTAACAAGATTAGTTTTTATCGCGTCTATTTTCCAAAGGCCCCCCTTTGCTGTTTCTAAATCAGTCGGGTAGGAGTTTCACAGTAAGGTCAGTCGGTTGGTTGGTCAGGTGGTCGATTAATAGTTCCAACATCTACCGACCCACATATCATCAATTGATCGCCCCATATACTTGATAATGAGATTACTTTTTAACGCGTTTGTTTTTCAAAGGTCTCCCTTTACTATTTCTAAATCATTCAGGTAAGAGTTCCACAACATTATTATGAAGGAAATGAGAATCATGATGAAGGAAATGACCATAATGATGTAGGAAATCATCATCAAGATGAAGGAAATATGCATCATGATGAAGGAAATGCGCATCATGATGTGGGAAATAAGTATCATGATGAAGGAAATGAGCATCATGGTGAGGGAAACGATCATCAAGATGATGTAAATGAGAAAAATGCATCGTGATGTATGAAATGAGCATCATGATGAAGGGAAATGTACATCATGATGAAAGAAATGAGCATCATGATGTAGGAAATGAGAATCATGATGATGGAAAGGAGAATCATGATGAAGGAAATAAGCATCTCGTTGAAGAACTTATGCATCATTATGATTGAAATAGGCATCATGATGTAGAAAATGAACATAATGATGTTAGAATTAATCTTCATGATGAAGGAAATGAGCGTCATGATGTAGAAAATGATCATCATGATATAGAAAATGATCATCATGATAAAGGAAATACACATAATGATGAATGAAATGAGCATCATGATGAAGGATTTATGCATCATAATGATGGAAATGAGTATCATTATAAATAAAATTTGCATAATGATTAAGGGAATGAGCATCATGATGTTTGAAATGAACATAATAATGAAGGAAATATGTAGCATGATGTAGGAAATAAGCATCATGATTAAGAAAATATCCATCATGATGAATGAAATGACCATCATGATGAAGGAAATAAGCATCATGATGAAGGAAATGAGCAACATGATGAAGGAAATAAACATCGTGATGTAGGAAAGAGAGTCATGATGAAGGAAATATGCATCATGATGATGGAAATGAGCATCAGGATGATTGAGTGCATCACGATGAAGGAAATGAGTATCATGATGAATGAAATATGCACATGATGAAGGAAATAAGCTTCATGATGTAAGAAATGAGCATCATTATGATGGACATATGCATCTCTATGATGGAAATGAGCATCATGATGAAGAATTTATGCATCATAATGTTGGTAATTAGAATCATTATGAAGAAAATAAGAATTATGATACAGAAAATAAGCATCATGACGAAAGAAATACGCCTCATGTAGAAGGAAATGAGCATCACAATTTAGAAATGAACATCAAGATAAGGAAATGAGCATCATGATGATGGAAATAAGCATTATGATGATAAAGGAAATATGCATCATGATGAAGAAATGGAAATATGCATCATGATGAACGAAATGAGCATATTGATGTAGGAAATTAGCATTATGATAATGGAAACATTCATCATGATGATGAATATGAGCATCATGATATAGGAAATGTGTATCATGATGAAGAAAGTATGCATCACTTTTTTTCTGATGTAATAAAGTAAATATGATGTAGGAAATGAGCATTATGATGAAGGAAATGTGCATCATGATGAATGAGGTAAGCATTCTAATGTAGGAATTGTGCATCATGATGTAGGAAATGAGCATCAAGTTGAAGGAAATATGCATTATAGTAAAAGAAACATGCATCATAATAAAGGAAATGAGCATCATAATATAGGTAATAAGCATTATGATGAAGGAAATGCGATTAATGATGAAGGAAATTAGCTTCTTGATGAAGGAAATGACCATAATGATGTCGGAAATGATCATCAAGATGAAGGAAATGAGTATCGTTATGAAGGAAATATGCATCATCACGAAGGAAATGACTATCATGATAAAGGAAATATGCATCAGGATGAAGGAAATGAGCATTATGATGAAGGAAATGAGCATCATGAAGATTGGGATATGCATCGTAATTTAGGAAATGAGCATCATGTTGAAGGAAACATGCATCATGATGATGGAAATGCGTCTTGATGAAGGATTTCAGCATCATGATGAAGGAAATAAGCATCATGATATGAGATTTATGCATTATGATTTTAAAAATAAACATCATGACGAAGGAAATATGTATCACGATGAATATGTATCATGATAAGGGAAATGAGCATCATGATGATGTTTGCATCATGATGTAGTAAATAAGTATCATGTTGAAGGAAATATGCATCATGATGAATGAAATGAGTTTCATGATGTAGGAAGTAACCATAACGATGAAGGAAACATTTATCATGATGTAGGAAATGAGCATCATGATAAAGGAAATATGCATCATGATGAATGAAATAAGCATCAAGATGTAGGAAATGACCATAATGATGTCGGAATCAATCATCATGATGAAGAAATGAGCATCAAGATGTAGGAAATGAGTATCATGATAAAGGAAATACACATAATGATGAACGAAATTAGCATCATGATGAAGTATTTGTGCATCATGATGATGGAAATGAGCATCATTATGAAGAAAAATTGCATCATGATGAAGGAAATGATCAACATGATGTTGGAAATAAGCATAATGATGAAGGAAATATGCAGCATGATGTAGGAAATGAGCATCATGATGAAGAAAATAAGCATCATGATGAATGAAATGTGCATCATGAAGTAGGAAATGAGCATCAAGATGAAGGAAATATGCATCATGATGAACGAAATTAGCGTCATGATTATGGAAATTTGCATCCTGATGAAGAAAACATGCATCATGATTAGGGAAATGAGCATTTTGATGTAGGAATTGAGCATCACGATGAAGGAAATATCATCATGATGATGGAAATTAGCATCATGATGAAGGAAATATTTATCATGTTGTAGGAAATGAGAAACATAATGAAGGAAATATGTATCATGATGAATGAAATGAGCATCATGATTAAAAAAATGACCATAATGACATAGGAAATAAGCATCATTATGTAGGAAATGAGCATCATGATGAAAGAAATACGCATCATAATGAAGTATATTAGTATCATGATGATGTAAATGAGCATCATGATGAAGGAAATATGCATCATGACTAAGGAAAAGAGCATCATGATGAAGGAAAAGAGCATCATAATGATGGAAATATGCAAAGTGATGCTGGAAATGAGCATTATGATGAAGGAAAATATGCATCATGATAAATGAAGTGAGCAGCATGATGAAGGAAACATGCATTATGATGACGGAAATGAGCATCATGATGATGAAAATATGCATCGTGATATAGGAAATGAGCATTATGTGGAATGAAAATATGCATCATGATGATGGAAATAAACATCATGTTGATGGAAATACGCATCATGATGAAGGAAATGAGCATTATGATGATGGAAATGAGCATCATTATGAAAAAAAATTGCGTTATGATGAAGGAAACGATCATGATATTGTAAATGAGGATCATAATGATGGAAATGAGCGTCATGATGAAGAAAATATACATCATGATGAAGGAAAAGAGCATAATGATGAAGGAAATAACCATCAAGATGAAGGAAATGATCATCATGATGATGGAAATGAGTAGCATGATGAAGGAAATGTGTATAATGATATAGGATATGAGCATAATGATGAAGGAAATATGCATCGTGATGAATGAAGTGAGCATAATGATTAAGGAAATGACCATAAAGATGTATGAAATGATCATCATGATGAAGAAAATATACATAATGATCAAGGTAATGAGCATCATGATGAAAGAAATACGCATCGTAATGAAGGAAATGAGCATCATGATATAGGAAATGGACATTGAGATAAAGGAAACAAACATCACGATGAAGGAAATAAGCATCATGATATAGGAAATGGGCATTGAGATGAAGGAAACATGCGTCATGATATAAGAAATGAGCATCATGATGACAGGAATAAGCATCACGATGAAGTATTTTTTTGCATCATGATGATGGAAATGAGCATCACGATGAAGGAAATGAGCAACATGATGAAGAAAATAAGCATCATGATGTAGGAAAGAGAATAATTATGAAGGAAATATGCATCATGATGATGGAAATGAGCATCAGGATGATGGAACTTATCATCATGATGAAGGAAATGAGTATCATGTTGAAGTATATATGCATCATGATGAAGGTAATGAGCGTCATGACATGATAAAGGAAATGAGCATCATGACTAAGAAAATGAGCATCATGATGAATGATTTATGCGTCATAATGATGGAAATGAGAATCATGATAAAATAAATGAGCATCATGATGAAGAAAATGAGAATTATGATATAGGAAATAAGTATCATGATGAAGGAAATACGCATCATGATGAAGGAAATGAGCATCACGATGGTGAAAAAGAGCATCATGATGAAGTAAATGAGCATCATGATGATGGAAATGAGCATCATGATGTAGGGAATGAGAACATGATGTTGATAAATAGCATCATCATTGTGATGAAATGAGCATCACGATGAAGAAATGAGCATCATGATAAAATAAATGAGCATCATGATAAAGGAAATATGCATCATGATGTAGTAAATGAGCATCATGATGAAGGAAATAAGCATCATGATGAACGAAATGAGAATCATGATGTTGGAAATGAGCATCATAATGATGTAAGAAATGATCATAATAATGAAGGAAATGAACATTATGATGAAGGAAACGTGCATCACGACGAAGGAAAAAGCATCATGATGTAAGAAATGTGTATCATGATGCAGAAAATATGCATCATGACGAAGGAAATGAGCATCATTAAGAAAGAAATGATCATCATGATGATGTAAATAAGCAACATGATGATGGAAATATGCATCATGATGTAAAAAATTAGCATCATGATGAAGGAAATATGCATCATGAAGAATGAAGTAAGCATTATGATGCAGGAAATGTGCATCATGATGAAGAAAACATGCATCATGATATAGGAAATGAGCGTCACGATGAAGGAAATATGCATTATGATGAGAGAAACATGCATCACGATGAAAGAAATGTGCATCATTATGTAAAAAAAAGCATTGTAATGAAATGACCATAATGAGCATCATGATGAAGGAAATGTGCATCATGATGAAGGAAATGAGCATCATGATGATGGAAATATGCATCGTGATGTACGAAATGAGCATCATGATGAGGGAAATATATATCATGATGAAGGAAATGAGCATCATGATGTAGGAAATGAGCATCATGATGAAGGAAATAAGCATCATGATAAATGAAATGAGCATCATGAAGTAGGAAATGAGCATCATGATGAAGGAAATATGCATCATGATGAAGGAAATTAACATCATGATGATGGAAATTTGCATCCTGATGAAGAAAACATGCATCATGATTAGGGAAATGAGCATATTGATGGAGGAATTGAGCATCACGATGAAGGAAATATCATCATGATGACGGAAATTAGCATCATGACGAAGGAAATATTTATCATATTGTAGGAAATGAGTAATATAATGATGGAAATATGCATCATGATGGATGAAATGAGCATCATGATTAAGAAAATGACCATAATGACATAGGAAATGATCATCACGATGAAAGAAATGAGCATCATGATGTGGGAAATGAGCATCATGATGAAGGAAATTAGCATCATGATGAAGTATATTAGTATCATGATGATGGAAATAATCATCTTGATGAAGAAAACATGCATCATGATGTAGGAAAAAAGCATCATGATGAAGGAAATGACCATAATGACGTCGAAATTGATCATCTTGATGAAAGAAATGAGCATCAAGATTTAGGAAACGAGTATCATGATAACGGAAATATGCATAAAAATGAACTAAATGAGCATCATGATGAAGGATTTATGCATCGTGATGATGGAAATTAGTATCATTATAAAGAAAATTTGCATAATGATGAAAGAAATGATCATCATGATGTTGGAAATGAGCATAATAATAAAAGAAAATATGCAACATAATGTAGAAAATGAGCATCATGATGAAGGAAATGTGCATCACGATAGTGAAAATGAGCATCATGATGAAATAAATGAGCATCATGATTATGGAAATAAGAATAAGAATCATGATATTGGTAAAGAGCTCATGATATTGGTAAATAAGCATCATGATATTGGTAAAGAGCATCATCATAAAGGAAATATGCATCATGATGAAGAAATAAGAATCATGATGAAGGAAATTAGCATCATGATAAAAGAAATGAGCATCATTATGAAGGAAATATGCACCATGATGTAGGAACTGATCATCATGATGAAGGAAATATGTATAATGATGAAATAAATGAGCATCATGATGTTGGAAATTAGCATTATGATAATGGAAACATGCATCATGATGAAGGACATGAGCATAATAATATAGGAAATGAACATCATTATGATGGAACTACGCATCATGGTGAAGGAAATGAGTATCATGATTAATAAAATATGCATCATGATGAAGGAAATGAGCATCATGATGGGGGAATGATCATCAAGATGACGGAAATGAGCAACATGATGATGGAAATATGCATCATGATGTAGAAAATGAGCATCATGATAAAGGAAATATGCATTATAAGGAATGAAGTAAGCATCATGATGAAGGAAATACACATTATGATGAAAGGAACATGAAACACGATGAAGGTAGTGAGCATCATAATTTAGGAAAAATACATTATGATGAAGGAAATATGCATAATGATGAAGGAAATGAGCATCATGATGAAGAAAATAATCATCATGATGTTGGAAATAAGCATAATGATGAAGGAAATACGCACTATGATGTAGGAAATGAGCATCATAATGAAGGAAATATGCATCATGATGAATGAAATGAGCATCACGATGTAGGAAATTAGCATCATGATAAAGGAAATACACATAATGATGAACGAAAATAGCATCTTTATGATGGAAATGAGCATCATAATGAAGAAAACATGCATCATGATGATGCTAGTATCGTGATGTAGGAAATAGCATCATGATGATGGAAATATGCATCATGATGACGGAAATGAGCATATTGATGTAGAAAATGAGCATTACGATGAAGGAAATATGCATCAGGATGGAGGAAATGACATAATAATTAAGTAAATGAGCATAAGTATGAAGGAAATAATCATCATGATGATGGAAATGAGAAACATGAAGAAAGAAATATGTATAATGATGTAGGAAATGAGCATCATGTTAAAGGAAATATGCATCATGATGAATGAAAAGAGCATAATGATTAAGGGAATAACCACAATGACGTAGGAAATTATCATGGTGAAGGAAATGAGAATAATGATGAATGAAATGAGCATCATGATGTAGGAAATGAGCATCATGATGTAGGAAACATGCATCGCGATGTAGGAAATGAGCATTATGATGAAGGAAATAAGTATCTTGATGAAGAATTTATGCATCATGATGATGGAAATAAGCATCATGATGTTGGAAATGAGCATCATGATGAAGAAAATAAGCTTCATGATGAAGAATTTTTGCATCATGATGATATAAATGAGCATCATGATGAAGGAAATAAGCATCATGATGAATAAAATATGCATCATGATGAAGAAAATGAACAACATGATTAAGGAAATAAGCATCATGATGTAGAAAAGAGTATCATGATGAAGTAAATATGCATCGTGATGAAGAAAATGAGCATAATGATGTAGGAAATGGGCATCATAACGAAGGACATATGCATCTTGATTAAGGAAATGAGCATAATGATGAAGGAATTATGCATCATAATGATGGCAATGAGCATCATGAAGATAGAAATGAGCATCATTATGAAGAAAATGAGAATTATGATATAGGAAATAAGCATCATGATGAAGGAAATACGCATCATAATGAAGGAAATGAGCATCACGATAGTGAAAATGAGCTTAATGATGAAGTAAATGATCATCATGATGATGGAATTGAGCATCATCATGTAGGAAATTAGAATCTTGATGTAAATAAGAGCATCGTTATAAAGAAAATATGCATCTTGATGAAGAAATAAGCATCATGATGAAGGAAATGAGCATCATGATAAAAGAAATGAGAATCATTATGAAGGAAATATGCATCACGATGTAGAAAATGAGCATCATGATAAAGGAAATATGTATCATGATGAACGAAATGAGCATCAAGATGTCGGAAATTAGCATTATGATGATGGAAACATGCATCATGATGAATGACATGAGCATGATAATGTAGGAAATGAGCATTATTATGATGGAACAACGTATCATGGTGAAGGAAATTATGTAGGAAATTAACATGATGATGAAGGAAATATTCATCATGATTAAAGAAATGAGCACAATGATATAGGAAAGGTGTATAATGAGGAAAATTAGCAACATGATGATGGAAATATGCATCATGATATAGGAAATGAGCGTCATGATAAAGGAAATATGCATTATATGGAATAAAGTAAGCATCATGATGAAGGAAATACGCATTATTATGAAAGAAACATACAACATGATGAAAAGAATTATGATGAAGGAAATACGCTTAATTTTGAAGGAAATGAGCATCATAATGAAGGATATGACCATAATGATGTAGGAAATAATCATCAAGATGAAGGAAATAAGCATCATGATAAAGGAAATATGCATCATGACGAAGGAATGAGCGTCGTGATAAAGGAAATATGCATCACGATTAAGGAAATGAGCATCATGATGAAGGTAATGACCATCATGATGATGGAAATATGCATGGTAATGTAGGAAATGAGCATCATGATGAAGGGAAATATGCATCATTATGAAGGAAATAAGCATCATGATGTAGGAAATGAGACTCATGATGAAGGAAACAAGCATCATGATGAAGGAAATAAGCATCATGATGAAAGATTTATGCATCATGATAATGGAAATAAGCATCATGATGTAGGAAATGAACATCATGATGAAGAAAATATTCATCATGAATATGGAAATTAGCATCGTGATGATGTCTGATTCTTGATGTAGGAAATAAGCATCAAGATGAAGGAAATATGTATCGTGATGAATGAAATGAGTTTCATGATGTAAAAAATAAGCATCTTGATGAAGGAAACATGGATCATGATATAGGAAAAAAGCATCATGATGAAGGAAATGACCATAATGACGTCGAAATTGATCATCATGATAAAGGAAATGAGCATCAAGATGTAGGAAATGAGTATCATGATAACAGAAATATGCATAAAGATGAACTAAATAAGAATTATGATGAAGGATTTATGCATCGTGGTGATGGAAATTAGTATCATTATAAAGAAAATTTGCATAATGCTGAAAGAAATGATCATCATGATGTTGGAAATGCACATAATAATGAAGAAAATATGCAACATGATGTAGGAAATGAACATCATGATGAATGAAATGAGCATCATTATATTTGAAATGAGCATCAAGATTAAGAAAATGAGCATCAGGATAGTGAAAATGAGCATCATAATAAAAGAAATGAGCATCATGATAATGATAAAGTGCATAATCAAAAAGAAAATATGCATCATGATGAAGAAATAAGAATCATGATGAAGTAAATTAGCATCATGATAAAAGTAATGAGCATCATTATGAAGGAAATATGCACCATGATGTAGGAAATAAGCATCATGATGAAGGAATTATGTATCATGATGAATGAAATGAGCATCATGACGTAGGAAATTAGCATTATGATAATGGAAACATGCATCATGATGAAGGACATGAGCATAACAATATTGGAAATGAGCATCATTATGTTGGAACTACGCATCACGGTGAAGGAAATGAGCATCATGATGAAGAAAATGAACGTAATGATGTAGGAAATTGACATCATGATGAAGGAAATATGCATCAAAATGAACGAAATGAGCATAATGATGTAGGAAATGTGTATCATGATTTATAAAATATTCATCATGATGATAGAAATGAGCATCATGATGAGGGGAATGATCATCAAGATGACAGAAAAATGATATTGGAAATGAGCATCAAGATAAAGGAAATATGCATAATAAGGAATGAAGCAAGCATCATGATGAAGGAAATACACATTATGATGAAAGGAACATGAAATACGATGAAGGTAGTGAGCATCATAATGTAGGAAAAGAGCATTATGATGAAGGAAATACTCATAATGATGTAGGAAATGAGCATCATAATAAAGGAAATGACCATAATGATGTAGGAAATGATCATCAAGATGAAGGAAAAAATCATTATGATAAACAAAATATGCATCATTATGAAGGAAATGAGCATAATGATGCAGTAAAAGAGCATCACGATGAAGGAAATAATCATCATGATGAATGAAAAGAGCATAATGATTAAGGGGGAATGACCATAATGACGTTGGAAATTATCATCATGATGAGGGAAATGAGCATAATGATGAAGGAAATGAGCATCATAATGTAGGAAATGAGCATCATGATGATAGAAACATGCATCGTGATGTTGGTAATGAGCATTATGATGAAGGAAATAAGTATCATGATGAAGGATTTATGCAATATGATGATGGAAATAAGCATCATGATGAAGGAAATGAGCATCATGATGAAGAAAATAAGCATCATGATGAAGAATTTTAGCATCATGATGATGGAAATGAGCATCATGATGAAGAAAATATACATCATGATGAAGGAAATGAGCAACATGATTAAGGAAATAAGCATCATGATGTAGGAAAGAGAATCATTATGAATGAAATATACATCATGATGATGGAAATGAGCATCAGGATGACGGAAATGAGCATCATGATGAATGGAATGAGTACCATGATGAAATTAACTAGATAATATTAAAAACGAGGTCCAAAAGTGTACAATAAAGACCGAATAGACGCATTACAAATGGGAGCAGGCGAGGGATCCTGCTATCCGACTCACCTGGAAATAGGGGAGGGATCCTGTTACCCGACCAAACAGACCCACCCTTACATGAGGTCTAAAACTAGGACAACCAGATACATGGCAGTAAATAAAACCTATGGGTGAGCTGACCACCCCCAGACGGCCTTGGTAAAAAACTCTATATGGAAAAACCCAGTGGAAAAATCTCATATAGAGGAAAAGAGCACCGTCCAAAGGATGTCATAATATTCACCATCTACCCTAGACCTAAAGGAGGTCTTGAAGCCCAAATCAAACCATTGCAGATTCCAATCGCTTCTGAAAAAGGGATCCAAAATCTTGCCATCTAGCCAACGGCTAGGAAAACGCATCCATATTTTGTAACAAAGGATAAGAGAATCCTGAAAATCACCATAGCAACAGTACGTTTGAATTCCAAAAAAATATGAATAAGAAATAAAAGTACAAGGAGAGGAGCCACATGGCGATCCAGACGATGTCGCTTCTAGAGAAAAAAACCCCTTCACATCTCATCGTCTGGTAAGAGGTCTTCGAAAATGGTAGTAAGTGAAGTTTATATGCTCCAATAGATGCCTCTGAAGAATAGGAGGAGTTGTAAGATGCCAGACAAAGGGCCCAATAAGATCTGAGATAGCATCAGTTGTAGCATTCCCTTCTCTATCAAACTGAACAATAATATAAAGAGAAAAAACCAAAAGTGTACAAGTGGAAACCGAAAAGACGCATTACAAATGGGAGCAGGCAAGGGATCCTGCTACCCGAAAGACCTGGGAACAGGCAAGGGATCCTATTACCCGACCAGACAGACTCACACTAACATGAGTTCTAAACCTGAACAGCCGAATACATGGCTGAAAAACCCAGTGGAAAAATCCATATAGAGGAAAAGAGCACCTTCCAGAGAATGTTCATAATACTCACCATCTAACCTAGACCTAAAGGAGGACAAGGTAACAAAGTCTAGTGAGTCACTCCAATTATGCCTTTCACTGCGCACCAAAACGAACAACATCAAAGTCTCAAAATGGAAATTATGAGCATAAAAGACAAAAGGGAATAAATCACCTGGCACACCCGGCGGTTTCGCCACTGGAGAGACTAAATCTCCTTCACATTTAACCGCATGGGTGAGAAACCAGAGTAACCTAGTAATGCAGAAATGCCAACTATTCATTTAATTCTGTAGTGTTCAAAATTCATATCCGCAAACATAAGGCAGAGAATAGCAGGTGGAGCGTAATCATGCCAAAGAAAATCCCCCCCAATATCAGCTAAGCGATCACCACATCATTCCCATCACGATAGATGTGAAAGACTCTAAAATTCATCTGGCGAATCATCACCATATAGCTACGCCAATGGGAGAGGAGCCTCCAGGGCAGTTCTGGGGATGAAGAAGAGAGAGCATAAACTACATAAGTGGAGTCAGATTCCAACCAAAGAGAGTGCCATCCTCTATCATATGCCAGTTCAATAGCCATTAAAGCAATAATGAGCTCAGCCTCAAATGCAAAACCATGGCCTAATCCGCTAGAGAAGCCACCCATGTAAAACCCCCTGCACTTATGGAAACCCCAGCACTAGAGATAGTTCTAGGAGCACCACTAGCATATCCATCTATATTCACTTCACCCATTCAGGTTGAGGTGGGACCCACCTTAAGGCAATAATAGAAGGCACCTTACGGGGCCTCCCCTTGACTCCATGATAATGAAGAGTAACTAAATCATCAGTAGAATTCCTCATCACTCCCACATCAAGTTGATTTATGTCTCGAATCAGAGCAAGAAATGTTGCAGAAATAGCGTTTGGACGAACCATTTTATCCTCTCTGTCTACATCCATATTCTCAGTATATCCATCAGCCATGAAAGAATTACGTTGGTCCCAGATAATCCAAATGTAAGTCACGATTGTTAGACGCCAAACAGACAGAATCTGATCACTACCCTGCATAGACATGGCCTGGAATAGGAATTGCATAAAAGTTTACTTCAAAATAATTCGATGGCCAAAAGAGAAACCATCAAGGAGTCGTCGGAGAACAACTATAAAAACTGAACATCCCAACATAATATGGTCCAAGCTATCCTCAGCTGATATGCAAAGATAACACCGAGAAGGTTCCAAAAAACCACGCTCCTTAAAAGCGTCCCATGTCATAATAACACCCCGAATAGCCTTCCAAGTAGTGAGGGAACGCCTCGAAGGGATAAACCGACTCCAAATTCACTTTCCCCAACTAGGAATAGGAATTTCTGATGAAGATGAGTATAAGCTAGGCTAGAAGAAATCCCCCCAGGAATGGTCTTCGTCCAACACCTGCGATCACTAATGACAGGAGAAATGCTAATAGCCAAGATAGAGTTCACAACATCCGGGAAAGTGTGATCAAAGTCCTCTGTAATATGCTAAGTACCATCAAAGAAATAAGCTGAAATCTTCTGAGTATAGTGGTGCCTATACTCAACAGGTATACCAATAATATCAGCAATGGACTGACCAATCCAATTATCCAACCATAAATGAACCGAAGATCCATTACCTACTACCCAAACTCATCATCAATAAAATGATGTATGTGAGGAAGAAAACCCCCTCTGAGAGAAGAAACCCGTCGTTGATTATGAGGTTGCCCCTACTGAAGCCATCTAGAACGCAAAAAATCCAAGGGAGTTTCACCGTCCAGAACATCCCAAGCAAGTTTCATAAGAAAGGATTTATTAGCAATATACAAAGAGCGTACACCAAGGCCTCCTTCTTCAGTAGGAGTGAAAACTTTACTCCAGCTCATACTGAAGTAATGCCTCCTAGTAGCATCCCCTGACCAGATGAAATTCCTCATAGCCGTCTCAATTTTCTTGAGCTGATCACGAGGCCATCAATAAATCATCATAGTATGAATAGTAGAAGAGACAATCACAGAATTAATCAGATAGACACGACCAGACATTGAAAGACTGGAACCCTTCCATCTGTTAAACTTGGAAAGGATGGTGTCAACAACACCCAGAAAATAAACAGCCTTCGGAATTCCTAAGAATACTAGAACCCCCAAATAACGAAAAGGATAAGAACCATCTCGAAAGCCAAGTACCTGTCTAACATGCCTTTTAACGAAGTACTTCGTGTGCTTTCCAAAGAAAGCAGAAGACTTGGCTGGATTGCAAACCTGACCGGAAAGCTCACCGTATTCATCCAATACTCTTTTAACAGGAGAAACAGATCTAGTGTTACCTTTACAGAAGATAAGAATATCATCAGCATAAACAGGTATGGAGGAAAGAAGAACTCCCTACCTCCATTTCTGCCACCAATAGCCCTATGAATTCTTCCGGTGTCCATAAATCTTAAAATCAAAAGACCCAGAACCTCCTCCGCCAAACAGAAAAGAAGAGGAGAAAGGGGATCACCCTGTCTAACTCCTCGACCACAACTAAAATATCCAGCAGGGACTCCATTAACTAGGACAAAAATCCTAGCAGAAGAGAAAATACTTCTGAGAAGTAGAACAAACCTTTCAGAGAAACCCATACAAGTAACAGCCTCCACCAAAAAAATCCCATCTGATAGTGTCGAAAGCCTTTTTCATATCAATTTTAAGTGCCTCACTACCTTCAGAAGAAACATCAAGCGCATAAATCCCTTTGAAGCAAGGGCAATACAGGGATGTATACATCTGCTTGGAATGAAACCAAACTGAAACTGCCCAAATGCGAGTGAAGAATAGGACCCAATCTAGAGGCAATGATTTTAGTGAGAATTTTAAAGAAAAAGTTGCACATACTAATCGGACGGAAATCCTCAACTCTGTTAGCACCTTCAATCTTCGGAATTAATGTCACAAAGTTAGCATTAACTCCATCAGGAATAGAGCCTTCCTCAAAAAAATATTTCACAGCTCTACACACATCCAAGTCAATAACATGCCAAAGCTTCTGGAAAAATTCCCCACTAAAACCATCCGGCCTAGGAAAAATGTCAGGCGAAAGATCAAAATAGCAATCCTAATCTCATCATCAGTAGGAACTCTGACAAGATCCAAATTTTCAGCTGCCGTCATGAAGTTATGAATGAAACCCATATCGAGAAATCAGGCTGATCAACAGGCGAACTAAATAGCTATGTATAATAGTCTACAATGTGCTGAGAGATAGCCTGAACATCATGACTCAAGTCAATACCAACATAAAGCATAGAGATGTCAGCATTACATTTCCGAAGTTTGTGAGCCTTATGGAAAAATTTAGTGTTACGATCACCATCACTAAGCCAAGAAGTTCTGTTCTTCTGAGAGAGAAATTGAGCTTTCTTTTGAAATTCTGACTCCAAATGCATATGAGCATCGACCTCCTCAAGAAATAAATCTTCGGTGTCTCCTTCATTATTAATGCGACTCTGAATGTTTTGAAGCTCAATAAGAGCTTCGTCAACTCCAGCCCATACATTGCCAAAATAAGAATTATTCCATGCCTTGATATCAAATTTCAATCTACGAAGCTTCCAACAAAAATAAGATATAGGATCAGGAGCCCACATAGTTTTAGTCCATGAAGATGAGACTAAGATGTATAAACCTGTATCAAGAAGCCACATTCGCTGATAACAAAAAGGCCTTCTAACTGAACCACCACCAGAACTGGCCGAGAGAAGGATTGGATTATGATCAGAGTGATGTCTAGGGAGAACCTTAAGATAAATAACTTCCCAAGAATCCAAGAAATTCACAGAAACCAATGCTCGATCAATTAAGCACTAAAAGGTCTTCTAGAATATCTAGAAAACCAAGTATACTTAGACCCAGACAAATCAACATCATGCAGATCACTAACAATAAGGAATTCTCGGAACTCAGTAGATCCCAAAGTAGAATAACGAGAGGGTGCACTCCTCTCATGATCACCAAGAGTTGAGTTAAAATCACCCAAAATTATCATGCTATCAATGCATCCAAGCCAAAATATCACTCCATAGATCTCGACGACCCACACACGTGTTACTCGCGTGCACCTCACCTAAACAATAGAAAGAACGGTTATATATATAATCAACAATAATAATCTGATCAGAGGTAAACACCACATTGACATTACTGACAGAAAAATCACGACACAGCAGCCAAATATTAGGTTTCATTCCCATACGATGATTATGTGCCACAAAGGTATGTCCCAAAGACAGCAGAAAGTGTGTGTAAACATAATCAGAACTAAACTTAGGTTCAGCAATGGCAAGCCAGTCGGGCTCCAACTTAGGTTCAGCAATGGCAAGCTAGTCGGGTTGATGGAGCTGACATAAGGCTTTTAAAGTGGCAAGAGAAGAGGAATTGCCAATCCCGTTAACATTCCAGAAGAGAAATTCATTTATGGCGGTCTTTGTTACCGTGCTTCAGCGGTAAGGAATAATCAAAAGTACCCCATTCATGAGTGGTAGAATGCATAGCATGAGCATCATGAGTAACTGAAGGGTCGACATGAGTAAGCATTTCTTGCTGTGATTTGTATTGCATGGCAAGGCCTCTACCCCTACCACGACCTCCTCCGGTCCCACGACCTCCACGGAGAGATTGCGAGTTTCTTAAAAGGCCCTCAAAGAACTGATCAGATTTTCCCATGAAAACCCCTGGGTCACTGAAGCCCTCATGACAAAGCAAATCCGCCATAATCTCAATGGAATCCTCGTCAGCGTTCAGAACATATAATCTGTTGCTCAATGGTGTTTCCATACGATCATTAGACTCTTTAGGAACCTCCTGTTGGAGAGAGGCCCCCGAAGTTCCCTCATGAGCATCACTCTTCCCACCAATCTGACACTCACCACCATCATGATCAGGAATATAAATATGATCAACAATATGATCTCTCTCTAAAGGTTCCGATTGGTGATCGAATGTCTCTGGGTGCTGCTCAACCGGCTTATTATTCACTGGAGTCCAACGAGTTGTATTCTTTCTGGGTTGCTGTTGCCCTCCCTTTTTTGGACGTGGAGGAGCATGCTTTCTATTTTTATTACATTCCTCATTACCATGCCCCATAGTATAACAACGAGTACAATACTGTGAAAAATTCTCATAACCAATGGAGGTGTGGAAAGAGTAGTCCTCCGCTTGAATAGTAACATTCTGTGGTAGTTTCTCCTAGACATCAAGCTCAACCAAAACACGTGCAAAGTGGCCCATTGAACCATCCAATGCTCTCTTATCAACCCTAATGGGCTTACAAACTCCAGAAGCAATTGCACGAATAATAGCTTCACTCCAAAATTCAAATGGTAGCTCATATATACGAACCCAAACCTGTGTGATAGTGGATTTGATACGGTATGGATTGAAGAAAGGAATCGATTTCTGAATTCTAATACAACCCAGTTTAATATCAAATATTTTCTCATCCAAAATACATTCCTTAACAGCATGATCATGGATTAATATGTTGTAATATCCACGCCCAAGCGGCACCACAAAAATATCATTCACTTCAAAAATAGCTTTAAGACGAGCGACAATATCTGGGAATGGGAGGGGCTTTTGTCCATGTTCATATGTAATCCTACCAATCACAAATTTAGAGCATAATGTAATACGATCTTTGAGCAAACTAGCATCAACAGAAACTGAAACAGTGTCACCTGAACGCTCCGGCGGCCTCGCCATTGGAGATGGAACTCCTCACATAGAGCCACTCGGAACAAACGGATAGGGGAATCATAACCTTGAATGGGCTGCTCATGAACACGTTGCTTCCCATCATGGCGGGAGGGAGAACCTTCACCAGAAAACTCAACACGATTGGAGGCTATCTCTCGACACACGTGTCTGATCGGCATCCTGGAGGTATTATTAGCAGCGGGATTTTTGACAGATTGCTTTAGAACATCGCGAGCATTAGCGTCAAGAGGAATTCTGGCGGAGTGCTACGGAGCTTCACAAGTAGAAGGAATAGAACGCAAATCCTTATCCACATCAGCAGCCTTGAAATTCGCTACCCGGGTCGGAGGAAGAGAGTGCGTGTCCTGGGAATTCATGTCCACGTCTGAACGGGAAAATTTAGTAAAATCAGCAGAAGGATCCTTGGCCACATCAGCAGCCATGAAAGTAAGACTCTCGGTCAGAAGGTGAGAAAACTTGTCCAAGGAAAGATAGAGGTTTCTGCCCACGTTCATAAGTAATTCTGTATGCTCCGGCGATGTCGGGCCATGAGCAGTAGAAACTGCTGGTGGTGGGGGGTAATCCGGTGATTTTCCCGGCCGTTGACCTGGTTCAGAGGGTGGGTCGCTGTTGGTCTGAGTTGGAGCATCTCCGGCATGCTGTAAAACATGGTGGGGTGATGTTGTCATCACACGAGGAGAGCCTAAAGGGTGAGAACGAGCTAGGGGCGATTGGTTCATCCCAGTTGGTTGAGCGTCACCATCGTGGGTGAAGGAGACGCCGTGAGCAGGCTGAGTATCAAGTTCAGCAGGGGGCGTGACATAGGAGTGCTCATGGTTGAACTTGATGTAGTCGACAATCCTTGGGTATTTCTGGCATAGATCAGCGAAAGATGGAGCAGAAGTGCTATGTGGTTGGGGGGCCGGGTTGACTAGGGTTGGTAGGGTTGATAGCAGCTCTGTTTGGCAAAGAAAAGGCTGTTGTAGTCCTTTGTACTCTGAAATAGCAGGTTCTGCTATATGAAATAGGGTGGTAGGGCAGCTTTCAGCAGGAGCAATAAATGCTCCCTGAAAAGTCACGTTCACTCCATTTTTGGCAAGCAGAAGGTCGGCAATGTACTGTTACTTGGGCAGACAGCCTGGTTCTTGGTCAGAGAGTCGTTTCTGATGGATAGAGACACCGCTGGGCAGTCGAGAGTTCTTTGGCAGGATGGATTCGGAACTGTAGACTTCGAAGATTGGACAGAAGAAGCAATTGGGCAGACAGCTTGCCTCTTGGTCGGGGAGTTGTTTCCAGCGGAAAGAGATGCTGCTGGGCAGTTGGGAGTTCTTTGGTAGGGCAGATTCGGAGCTGTAGACTTCGGATTCTGAAAAGAAGAAGCAGCGAGGTTTTTTTTTTGTTCCTTGAGATGTTGAAGGGCGAGACCTCAGGCTACTGGCCGAAAAACGTATCGGCATCCCTAAACCCCTAACCATATCTCCAAAGGGGTCAACTGCAGGCTGAGCAGAAACTTAGAGAGTGGAGGAAAGAACTTTCTAGAGAGAGAAATGAGTGCATCTTTAAATGTGAGTGACTCTGAACTGCATCTGAGGAATCACATCCTTAACAGACCTCCACTGCTGAAGAAATTTCCAAGGAATATCTGGATTGTCAGAAGAAAGAGCATGGACCACATATGTAGAGTCTGTCTCCAACCATACAGAACGCCATCCTCTATCGTAAGCCAACTCAATCCCAAAAGGGCAGTGTGAAGCTCAGCCTCAAAAGCAAACCCATGGTCAAACCCACAAGTGAAACTTCCCAAATGGTCACCATTTCCATTTCTATAAAATAAGCATCATGATGAAGGAAATATGCATTATGATGTAGGAAATGAGTATAATGATGAAGTAATTATGCATCATGATGTAGGAAATTAGCATTACGATGATGAAAATATACATCTTGATGAATGAAATGAGCATCAATGAAGGAAATAACCATAATGATATAGGAAATTATTATCATGAAGTAGGAAATATGCATCATCATAAGGAAATTAGCATCAAGATGTAGGAAATGCGTATCATGATGAAGAAAGTATGCATCATGATGAAGGAAATGAGCATCATGGTGATGGAAATGATCATAAAGATGATGGAAATGAGCATCATGATGATGGAAATATGCATCATGATGTAGGAAATGTGCATAATGATGAATGAAGTATGCATTCTGATGAAGGAATTGTGCATTATGATGTAAGAATTGAGCATCATGATGAAGGAAATATGCATTATGATGAAAGAAACGTGCATCATGATGAAGGGAATTAGCATCATTATGTAGGAAATAGGTATCATGATGAAGGAAATATGTAATATGATGAAAGAAATTAGCATCATAATGAAGTAAATGACCATAATGATGTAGGATATGATCATCAAGATGAACGAAATGAGCATCATGATGAAGGAAATGTGCATCACAACGAAGGAAATGAGCATCGTGATAAAGGAAATATGCATCATGATGAAGGAAATGTTCATCATGAATATGGAAATATGCATTGTGACGTAGGAAATAGCATCATGATGAAGAAAATAAGCATCAGGATGATGGAAATATGCATCGTGATGTAGGAAATAAGCTTCATTATCAAGGAAAATATGCATCATAATAAAGGATATGAGCATCATGATGTAGTTAATGAGCATCATGATGAATGAAATAAGTTTCACGATGTTGGTAATGAACATCAGAAAGAAGGAAACATGCACCATGATGTGGGAAATGAGCATCATGATGAAGGAAATATGTATCATGATGAATTAAATGAGCATTGAGATGAAGAAAATGACCATAATGACGTCGGAATCAATCATCCTGATAAAGGAAATGAGTATCATGATAAAGAAAATACGCATAATAATGAACGAAATGAGTATCATGCTGAAGTATTTGTGCATCATGATGATGGAAATGACCATCATTATAAAGAAAATTAGTATCATGACGAAGGAACTTATCATCATGATGATGGAAATAAGCATTATGAATAAGAAAATATGCAGCATGATATAGGAAATGAGCATCATAATGAAGAAAATGAGCATCATGATAAAAGATATGATAATCTTGATAAAGGAAATATTTATCATGATCTAGGAAATGAGCGTAATGATAAAGGAAATATGCATCATGATGAAAAAAATGAACATCATGATGTACGAAATTAGCATTGTGATGATGGAAATATGCATCATGATGAAGGGAATGAGCATAATAATGTATGTAATGAGAATCATTATGATGGAACTACGCATCATGGTGAAGGAAATGACCATAATGATGTAGGAATTAATATCATGATGTAGGAAATATGCATCATGATGAAGAAAATGAGCATTATAAGGTAGGAAATGCATATCATGAAGAAGAAAATATGCAATATAATGAAAAAAATGAGCATCATGATGAGGGAAATAATCATCAAGATGATAGAAATAAGCAACATGATCATGGAAATATGCATCATGATGTACGAAATAAGCATCATGATGAAGGAAATATGCATCATGAGAAATGAAGTAAGCATTATGATGTAGGAAATATGTATCATGATGTAGAAAACATGCAGCATTATGTAGGAAATGAGCATCATGATGAAGGTAATATGCAAAAGGATGAAAGAAACATGCATCATGACGAAGGAAATGAGCATCATAATGTAGTAAAAAAGCAAAATGATGAAGGAAATGAGAATCATAATGAAGGAAATGACCATAATGATGAAGGAAATGATCATCATGATGAAGGAAATATGCGTCGTGATAAAGGAAATATGTATCATGATGAAGGAATGAGCATCGTGATAAAGGAAATATGCATCACGATGAAAGAAATGAGCATCATGATGAAGGAAATAGGCATCATGATGATGTAAATATGTATCATGATGTAGGAAATGAGCATCATGATGAAGGAAATATGTATCATGATGAACGAAATGAGCATCATGATGAAGGAAATGAGCATAATAATGTAGGAAATGAGCATTAATATGATGGAACAACGCATCATGGTGAAGGAAATGAGCATCATGATGAAGGAAATGAACATAATGATGTAGGAAATATGCATCATGATGAAGGAAATGAGCATCATGATGAGGGGAATGATCATCAAGATGAAGGAAATGAGTAACATGATGATGGAAATATGCATCATGATGTAAGAAATGAGCATCATGATAAAGGAAATATGCATAATAAGGAATGAAGTAAGAATCATGATGAAGGAAATAAGCATTATGATGAAAGAAACACGTATTATGATGAAGGAAATGAGCATCATAATGTAGGAAAGAAGCATTATGATTAAGGAAATACGCATAATGATGCAGGAAATGAGCATAATAATGAAGGAAATGACCATAATGATGTAGAAAATGATCATCAAGATGAAGGAAATATGCATAATGACGAAGGAATGAGCATCGTGATAAAGGAAATATGCATCATGATGAAGGAAATGAGCATGATGATAAAGATAATGAGCATCATGATGATGGAAATATGCATCGTGATGTAGGAAATGAGTATCATGATGAAGGAAAATATGCATCATGATGAAGGAAATGAGCTTCATGATGTAGGAAATGAGACTCATAATGAAGGAAACAAGCATCATGATGATGGAAGTGACCATCATTATGAAGGAAATAAGCATCATGATGAAGGATATATGCGTCATGATAATGGAAATAAGCATAATGATGTAGAAAATGAGCATCATGATAAATAAAATACGTATCATGATTATGGAAATTAGCATCATGATGATATTTGTACCGTGATGTAGGAAATAAGCATCATGATGAATGAAATTAGATTCATGATGTAGGAAATGAACATTTTGTTGAAGGAAACGTGCATCTTGATGAAGGAAATTAGCATCATGAAGATGGAAATATGCATCGTGATATAGAAAATAGAATCATAATGAATAAAATGAGCATCATGATGATTGAAATATGCATCATAATGATGGAAATGAGCATCACGATGAATGAAATGAGTTTCACGATGTAGGAAATGAGCATCACAAAGAAGGAAACATGCATCATGAAGTAGGAAATGAGCATCATGATGAAGGAAATATGCAACATGATGAATTAAACAAGAATTGAGAAGAAGGAAATGACCATAATGACGTCAAAATCAATCATCATGATGAAGGAAATGGGCATCATGATGTAGGAAATGAGTATCATGATAAAGGAAATACGCATAATAATGAATGAAATTAGCATAATTATAAAGTAAATTTGTATCATGATGAAGGAACTGATCATCATGATAATGTAATTAAGCATAATGAATAAGAAAAAGAAATGATGAATCTTGATAAAGGAAATATTTATCATGGTGTAGGAAATAAGCATGATAAAGGAAATGTGCATCATAATGAATGAAATGAGCATCATGATGTAGGAAATTAGTATTATGATGATGGAAACACGCATCATGATGAAGGGAATGCGCAAAATAATGTATGAAATGAGCATCATTATGATGGAACTACGCAATATGGTGAAGGAAATGAGCATCATGATGAAGGAAATGACCATAATGATGTAGGAAATATGCATCATGATGAAAGGAAATAATCATAATGATGTAGGAAAATATGCATCATAATGATGGAAATGAGGATCATGATGAATGAAATGAGTTTCACGATATAGGAAATGGTCATCGAAAAGAATAAAACATGCATCATGATGTAGGAAATGAGCATCATGATGAAGGAAATATGCATCATGATGAAAGAAATGAGCGTCATGATGAAGGAAATAATCATCATGATGATGAAAATATGTATAGTGATGTAGGAAATGAGCATCATGATGAAGGAAAATATGCATCATGATAAAGGAAAAGAGCATCAAGATAAAAGATATGAGCATCATCATGAAGGAAATATGCATCATGATGTAGGAAATATGTATCATGATGAACGAAATGAGCATCATGATGAAGGAAATTAACATTATGATGATGGAAACATGCATCATGATGAAGGACATGAGCATAATAATGTAGGAAATGAGCATTATTATGATGGAACAACGCATCATGGTGAAGAAAATAAGCATCATGAAGAAGGAAATGAACATAATGATGTAGGAAATATGCATCATGATGAAAGAAATGAGCAAAATGATGTAGAAATGTGTATCATGATGAAGAAAATATGCATCATGAGGTAGGAAATGATCATCATGACGAGGGGAATGATCATCAAGATGACGGAAATGAGTAACATGATGATGGAAATATGCGTCATGATGTATGAAATGAGCATTATGACAAAGGAAGTGTGTATAATAAGGAATGAAGTAAGCATCGTGATGAAGGAAATGCGCATTATGATGAAACATGCAATATGATGAAGGAAATGAGCATCATAATATAGGAAAAAAGCATTATGATGAATGAAATACGCATAATGATGCAGGAAATGAGCATCATAATGAAGGAAATGACCATAATGATGTGGGAAATGATCATCAAGATGAAGTAAATAAGCATCATGATGAAGGAAATATGCATAATGACGAAGGAATGAGCATCGTGATAAAGGAAATATGCATCTTTATGAAGTAATGCACATCATGATGATGGAAATATGCATCGTGATGTAGGAAATGAGCATCATAATGAGGGAAATATGCATTATGATGAAGGAAATGAGCTTCATGATGTAGGAAATAAGACTAATGATGAAGGAAACAAGCATCATGATGATGGAAGTGAGTATCAAGATGAAGGAAATAAGCATCATGATGAAGGTTTTATGCATCATGATAATGGAAATAAGCATAATGATGTTGGAAATGAGCATCATGATGATGAAAATATGCGTCATGATGATGGAAATTAGCATCATGATGATGTTTGTATCGTGATGTAGGAAATAAGCATCATGATGAATGAAATGAGTTTTATGAGCATCATGATGAAGAAAATTACCATAATGATGTCGTAATTGATCATCTTGATAAAGAAAATGAGCATCAAGATGTACGAAATAAGTATCATGATAAAAGATGTATGCATAATGATGAAAGAAATGAGCACCATGATGAAGAATTTATGCATCATGGTGATCGAAATGAGTATCATTATAAGGAAAATTTGGATAATGTTGAAGGAAATGATCATCATGATGTTGGAAATGAGCGAAATATCCATCATGATGAATGAAATGAGCATCATGATGCTTGAAATGAGCATCTTGATGAAGGAAATATGCATCATGATGGAGGAAATTAGCATCATGATGAATGAAATTAGCATCATGATGAATGAAGTGAGCATAATAATGTAGGAATTGAGCATCACAATGAAGGAAATGATCATCACGTTGATGGAAATTTGCATAATGATGAATGAAATGAGCATCATGACTGAGGAAATGACCGTAATGACGTAGGATATGATCATCATGATGAAGGAAATATACATCATGATGGGGGATATGAGTATCTTGAAGAAGGAAATATGCATCAAGATGAAGGAAATATGCATCATCATGTAGGAAATGAGCATCATGATGAAGAAAATGACCATAATGACTTCGGAATTAATAAAATCATGATGAAGGAAATAAGCATCATGATGTTGGAAAGGATTATCATGTAAATAGATAATATTAAAAACGAGAGCCAAAAGTGTACAATGAAGACGTGAAAAGACGCATTACAAATGGGAGCAGGCAAGGGATCCTGATACCCAACTGACCTGGGAACAGGCGAGGGATCCTATTACCAGACCAAACAGACCCACCCTAACATGAGGTCTAAACCAGTACAGCCGAATACATGACTGAAAAAACCTATGGATGAGCTGACCACCCCCCGGATGGCCTCGGTAAAAACCTCTATATGGAAAACCCAGTGGGAAAATCCCATATAGTGGAAAAGAGCACCTTCCAAAGGATGTCATAATACTCACCATCTACCCTAGACCTAAAGGAGGTCTTGAAGCCCAAATCAAGCCACTGAAGCATGCAACCACTCCCAACATTCCAGCCACTTTCTGAAAAAGGGATCCAAAATCTTGCCATCTAGCCCACAACTAGGCAAACACATCCATATTTCGTAACAAAAGATAATAGGATCCTAAAAATTGCCATAGCAACAATATGTTTGAAATCCAAAGAAATCAGAATAAGAGGTAAAAGTACAAGGAGAGGAGCCACCTGGCAATCCAGACGATGTCGCCTTCAGAGAACAAACCCCTTCACATCTCATCGTCTAGCAAGAGGTCATCGAAAACGGTAGTAAGTGGAGTTCAAGTCCTCCAACAAATGCCTCTGAAGAATAAGAGGAGTTGTAAGATGCCAGACAAAGGGCCCACCAACATCTGAGATAGCATCAGCTGCAGCATTTTCTTCTCTATAAATGTGAGTGAATTTGAACTGCATCAAAGGAACCACATCCTTAACAGACCTCCACTGCTGAAGAAATTTCCAAGGAATATCTAGATTGTCAGAAGAAAGAGTATGAACCACATATGGAGAGTCTATTTCCAACCAAACAGAACTCTAACCCCCTATCATAAGCCAACCCAATGGCCAAAAGAGCGGTGTGAAGCTCAGCCTCAAAAGCAAACCCCTGATCAAACCCACAAGTGAAACTTCCCAAATGGGCACCATTTCCATCTCTATAAACCCCAGCACCTGCAATGGTACCAGGTGCGCCATCGGCATGGCCATCAGTGTTCACCTTAACCTACCCATGGGAAGGGGGCTCCCATCTAACAGGAATAATATTAGGGGCTTTCCTTGGATTTCTTGAACTCCAAAATAATGCAGAGTGTTAAGGTCATCAATTGAATTGAACATTGACCCAATAGCAAAATTATTAATCTCACGAGCTATGACCATAATCGAGGCAGTAATGTTAGAAACACGAACAATTTTATCAACCAACTCCCCATTCTCCGTAGTAGAGTAACCATCAGCCATAAAATTGTTACGAACAGTCCAAATCAACCAAACATAGGTAACAGATTATATATCTCCATAGGGATATGATCTGTGAGCTCCCCTGAATTATGATAGAGTGCAAATGGAATACTAGAAATCCATTAGTACGTGGCACCCTATCCCCAAAATGAAACTCATCCAATATATGCTGAAGGACAATTGAAGAAACCAGACAGGTAACAAAAAGATGATCCATAGATTCAAAATAACATCTACACAAATAACACCCGGAAGGACCATGAAAACCCCTCTCCAAAAACACATTCCTAAGAGTAAGAATACCCCTTATAGCTTTCCAAATAATCAAGGAATTCCTAGGAGGTATAAAAGAACCCCATATCCATGAGCCACAACTCACAATAGGATACAAAGTTCTCAAGTGAGCATAGGCCAATTTAGAAGTGACTTTACCACGAGAAGAATGATTCTAACATCTCTGATCCAATTGATTTTGGTAAACCCTGATCCTGATTATAGCAAGGAATATATGACGAAAAGCATAAGCAAAATCTTCAGTGAAGTGCCATTTCCCATTATAGTAGTAGTCATATATCTTCTGATCAAAACAGTGTCTAATATCAACAGGGATATTAACCTGATCAGCAATAGGAATTTTCCCAACCAATTATCCAACCAAAATCTGACAGAGAAATCATGACCAATAATCCAAGTTTCACTCTGTTGCAAACTACGAATGTGAGGAAGACATCCTTTTCTCAAAGAGGATGGAACACGATGCTGGAAAGCAATACCTTGTCTAAATTATCTATGTCGAAAGATATATAAAGGCATGTCTTCACACAAAATATCCCAAGAAAGCTTCATCAGATACGCCTCATTAGCAATTCTGAGAGAGCGGATACCTAACCCATCTTCCTCCAAAGGGGAACAAACTTGCTTCTAATTCAAACAAAAATAGCTACGTTGGGATGGGTTCCCAGTCCACATGAAATTTCTAACAGCTCTTTCAATGCGATTCAGCTCAGTCCTAGGCCATCTATAAACCATCATGATATGCACAGCAGCCGAAATAATGATAGAATTCACAAGACAAACTCTACCAGACATGGAAAGACTCTTCCCTTTCAATCTACCAAAGTTATTAACAATAGCATCAGTAGCAGCATGAAAGTGAGCAACCCTAGGAAACCCTATAAAGATAGGGACACCTAAGTAACGAAAAGGATGGAAACCATCCTGCATCCCAAGTTCCGTTCTAACCTGATGCTTAATATAATGTTTGGTGTGCTTACCATAATAAGCCTTCGACTTGTTAGGATTGAACACTTGCCCAGATAACTCACCATAATTGTTCAAAGCATCCCTAACAGCTGTTATATACTCAATATTTCCTCTACAGAAAATAAGAATGTCATCTGCATAGAATAGATAAGGAGGGAGAAAACAAAATCTCCCAATAGCAACACGATGAAGATGCCTGTTATACACAAAATGCCACAACCAAAGACCAAGGACTTCCTCAGCTAGACAAAAGAGGAGGGGAGATAGGGGGTCCCCCTATCGTACTCCTCTCCCACAGCCAAAATAACCATGAGGAGAACCGTTAATAAGTACATAAATTTTAGCAGAGATAAAAATACCCTTAAGCAAAATCATAAACTGATCAGAGAAACCCGTACGGCCAAGGCATTCAACAAGAAAATCCCACCTTAAAGTATCAAAAGCTTTCATGGTGTCAATCTTGAGAGCAACACTACCCAAAGTAGAAATATCCAGACTATTAAAAGACTCAGATGCAGTGGCAATACAATGATGTATACTACGACCCAGCACAAACCCATATTGACGCACACCAAGATGATTTATAAGGATCAGACCCAAACGCGTAGTAAGAATTTAGTGAGCACTTTAAAGAAATAGTTACACATATTAATAGGCCGATAATCCTCCACACGATTAGCACCCTCATGCTTCGCTATCAAGGTAACAAAATTAGCATTAACCCCATCAAGAATAAAACCCGTATTAAAGAAGTATCTGACAGCAATGCACAATTCTTCATGAAAAATATGCCAAACAGCCTGAAAGAATTGACCGCCAAAACTATCAGGGCCTGGAGAACTATCTGAAGAAAGATAAAAAAATGCAGCTCTAATTTCCACATCATCAAGCTCAAGAGTCAGAGCAGCATTATCATCCACAGACACAAACTGACGAACGAAACCCATCAAACCCCAATCCAATACATCAGTAGCAATACATCAGTAGGTATACTGAAAATATCCCTGTAATAGTCCACAACGTGCTGAGAAATAGTAGAAATATCGTGTGAGATTTCATCTCCAACCATCATAGTACTAATGTGTGTTCTAGTCTTCCTGACTCTATGAGCTCTTTGGAAAAAAGCCGTATTACGATCACCATCCTTCAACCAGCTGCTTCTATTCTTTTGAGAATAAAAGATTTACTTTTGTTTAAGTTCTCTTCCAAAAGGATATGAGCATCAACCTCCTCACAAAAAAAAAGCATCATAGTCCCCATACTGATCAATACGTTTCTGAATATCCTACAAATTATTCATGGTTGTCTCGACCCCACTCAGTATGTCACCAAAAGACTCTTTATTCCACACCTTTATCTCAAGTTTAAGCCTCCTAAGCTTCCAACAAAAATGAGAGATGGGATTAGGAGCAACCATTCCTTTTCCCCATGAATTAGCAACCAGAATAAAAAAAATCCATATCAGATAGTCAAATTTTCTGAAATCTAAAAGGACGATGGACATGCCCAACAGTGCTATCGAAGGACAACAAAATAGGATTGTGATCCGAACTGTGTCTAGGAAGCGCCAACAGATCAATTTTCTCTCAAATATCAATCACACTATCAGAAATAAGTGCATGATCAATTCTAGAAGCACGAACAGAATGATTCACAAATCGTCTAAACCAAGTATATTTAGAGCCCCTAGCTCTAAATCATGCAAACCATTTTCCCCCAGGAATTCCCTAAAATCAGCAGAACCCATACTCGAAGAACTAGAAGGAGTGTTTTTTTCATGATCCCCCAGAGTACAATTAAAATTACCCAAAATAATCATATTCGGACTAATGTATGATATTATGTCAAACCACAAATTTCTACGATCTAAATATCCACTAGCAGTATGAACCAATCCCAGACGATAAAGAGCATGATTAAATATAAAATCAACAATAATAATCTGCTCAGACACGAAAATAACCACAACATTCGATACTAAATGATCACGATAGAAAACCCAAATATTCGGATGCCTAATACCTCTATCATTATGAGCCAAAAATGATAACCCAAATTGTGCCAATTAGGTAAAATAAATTTTTTCGTCCGCTAACTTTCATTCATTTTGAAATTAGTCCATTAACTTTTTTAATTTTGAAATTAGTCCATTAATTTTATAACAATTTTGAAATTAGTCCATTAACTTCATAAAATTCAACATTTTGGTCCTTTGACCTGCTATGGCAGGTCATTTGAATATTTTCACCCCAATTAATCTATATCATATTTTTATTTAACCAATTTTATCTCACTTTTTATTTTTCACTTCCGTATACCAAACAAACAATATTAATCTCATTACTAAAGTGGAGCAAATTTGACTAAATATTGATACTTCCTCCGTCCGCTCGAAAGAGGATTTTTTTCCATTTTGGTCGTATTTTCCAAAGAGGGTCACTTCCTTTTCTACACACATGAGATCCACACGCACCCACTAATATAATTAAAATATGGGATCCACACTCCCACTAATACAACTACCCACCACACATTAAATAACAATACTTCTTAATCAACGTGCACAAAAGCAAAATGCCCTCTTTCGGGCGGACGGAGAGAGTATAATATAAATTCTTAGTGGAGATTATTTTTTTATAATAGTATATATATATATATATATATATATATATATATATATATATATATATATATATATATTATTTTTATTTTTTAGAATAACCTGCTAATGACCTGTTGAAACGGATGATTTTGTTGAACTTGGTAAACATGATGGACGATTTTCAAAATTTTCAAATATAATGGATGATTTTCAAAAAGTGAAAAACTTATGGACTAAATTCAAAATTGGGCAAAGTTAGCGGACAAAAAAATCTATTTTCCCTGCCAATTATTAGACAAGGAAGCAGAAGGTAGAACCTTAGGCTCAGTAAGGGCAAGCCAGACGGGTTGATGCCTATAACAAAATGTTTTGAGAGCCGATAAGGAGCTCCCCACACCATGAATATTCCAAAAGAGGCAATTCATTAAGTACGCCCTGTAGAGCCGTGCTTCGGCGGTTTAGATGGGTCCTCTACTTGTCCCCACTCTTGACGGGCTGTGTGATGCATATTCTGAGAATGCCTACTAGTCTTAGGGTCAATAAATTCATGATTATCATCAAACGAATTACGAGCATCAAACGGAGTAGGAGGGTGCAGAAGATTGCTGCCATGCTCAACGATTGCACCCCCAATCTGTCCAACACGATGAATAGCATCATCAAGGAATGCCGAGACATCCATACATTCGTGCTGCTGATCTTGAAGAGCATCAAAACGGTTTGCAAGCTGCAGTCTGTCGTTTACCGATGGGGCTGCTGGTTCATGTTCTTCATCTTCAAGGCAACCTGATTCAAGTATCTCCTGATCCATGCGCTGAAGATATGAAGTCCCAATCTGATCATCGTGCTGAATATTCTGAACAACCTGATCATGAGCATCACTCTGAATCTGATTCGTAGGCTGCTGAACATTTCTAATAGGAGTCCACCTCTCCATCGGAATAGGTGGCACATCCTTCCTCTTCTTCCTCAAGTTAGCTGGTGCATCATTCCTCTTCATATTTACTGCTAGAGCATCAGTCTTCGCTGCTGCTTTCTTTCCCTTACGACACTCCTCATTAGAGTGTCCAATTATATAACACCTTGTATAATAACTTGGCACATTCTCATAAGTTATATATGTCGAAAAAGAATGATCTGAAGTGTTTATAGTAATACTAGTTGGTAGCTCTTCTAAAACATCTATTTCAACAAGGACACGTGCAAAATGACCAAGAGAGCCATCTAATGCTCTAGCATCAACCTTCACAGGCTTACCAATCCCTGAAGCAATGGAACGGAGAATAGGGCTGCTCCAAAACTAATATGGCAATTCATAGATATGAATCCACACATTAGCAATTGAAGACTTGATTTTGTAAGGGTTGAAGAAAGGTACCCACTTCTGCAATCTGATCAAACCCTAACAAAGGTCAAAATACCGCTCTTTCAGAACCTTCTGACGTATGGCAGCATCATGAACATGTATATTGAAATACCCTCTGCCAAGGGGTGCCATGAAGATGTCTTTTGTCATCTAAAGCTTCGTCAATTGGCCAAGTAAATCCTGATGTGAAAGGGGACGCTGCCCACGAGAATGAACGACCCTACCAATCAAGAAATTGGAGCATAATGATAAATGATCATGAAGGAGAGAATCATCAACCGTAATTAAAACGGAGTCACCTGAGTGCTCCGGCGGCTTCTCAACCGAGCTTGGGAGCCCTTTGCTTAATGCTGCAAGGAACAAACATAAGGGAGAGGCGTCGCCTTTATCAGCTGGAGAAGGCATTGAAGGGAGATCAGAATCTCGTGCGGTAGCATTGGCCGTAGTGAAACAAAGGAAATTGATGGAAGAAGTTCCGCGCTGCATAGAAGGGATCAATCGCCGCTGCTGAACTTGATCCAAGAGAATCGCTGCATCCGAGAGAACTGCTGCAGATTTCGAGTGAGCATCAGTATTTTTCGATTGGTTCTGTGGATGATCCAGTCGGGTCACAGTAGATTTCAATCGAGGCTCAACATAATCCGATCGAGTCGCTGCAGGCGATGTGGATTTTGCGGAGACCGCTGCACGGAGACGATCAGAAGAATGGGAAGTGATCGGATGAACAACAGGCATTGTAGGAGTCATCAAGATACTACGATCAGCACAATCAGGCGGTGTAAAATCTGATTTAGGGATTGTGTTCCGTTGTGTGCGATTAGCGATCGGAGTGGGTTGCAGGAGGTATTGGCGAAGCCAAGGATTCTCATCACACAAAGTGGAGAGGGCAACCTTGAATTCCTCCGGCGACATATCCAGTGGCAGGCCGCTGGCTGACGGTGGAAGGGTGGAGGCCGACATGAGAGATAGGGTTAGGAAGCTAGAGAAAAAATTTTTTGAGAGAGAATTTTTGCAAAATTCTTTTTTCCTTCAAATTAGTTATTAGACATGAGAATTATGAGCTTCATGATATAAGAAATAAGCATCTTGATGAGGAAAATAAGCATCGTGATGAGGGAAATAAGTATCATGATTGTGAAAATGAGCATCATGATGATTGAAATAAGCATCATGATGTAGGGAATGAGCATCACGATGTAGATAAAGAGCATCGTTTTAAGGGAAATATGAATCATGATGGAGAAATGAGCATCATGATGGAGAAAACATGCATAATAATGAAGGAAATGAGCATCATGATAAAGGGAATGAGCATCATGATGAAGGAAAAATGCACTATGATGTAGGAAATGAGTATCTTGATGAAGGAATTATGCATCATGATGAACCAAATCAGCATCATGATGTAGGAAATTAGCACTAGGATGATGGAAACATGCATCATGATGAAGGAAATTAGCATAATAGTGTAGGAAATGAGCATTATTATGATGGAAATACACATCATGATGAAGGAAATGAGCAGCGATAAAGGAAATGACCATAATGATGTAGGAAATTGTGAAAGAAGGATTATTGAATCTTTCTTCTAAAGTCGAATTACCCAAATGCGAACATTATCTTGCAGGCAAAATTACTAGAAAACCTTTTGGTAAATCTATTATGTCTTAATCTCCATTAGAAGTAATCCATTATGATATATGTAGTCCTGTAAATGTGAGAGCACGACATGAAGCTCACTATTTCATTATGTTCATTGATGATTATTCAGTCTATTTGATATCTCATAAGTCCGAAGCATTGGATTATTTTAGACTATACTTGAGTAAAGTTGAAGACGTAATATCTATTAGAACAATTCAAGAAATTTTGTATGAAAAGGGAATAATCCGACAATTAATTATTCCTTATACACCTCAATAAAATGGTGTTGCTAAAAGAAGGAATAGGACTTTGTTGGAGATGGTGAGATCCATGATGGCACAAGCTAATCTACTGATCTTTTTTTGGGGAGATGCGTTGCTTACGACGGCTTATGTGCTTAATCGTGTAATTTCCAAATCGATTGCTTCGACTCCATATGAACTATGGACGGGTAACCTGACTTGAGTAACCTAAGAACTTGGGGATTAGCTGCTTAAGTACATGATTCATCGAGTCAGTATGGAAAGTTAGGTCCTATGACATAAAGTGGATCTTCATGAGATCTTACGTACATTCTAAAGGTTATGTATTCATAGGAGAACATAATAGGAGCTTAACTGAGACAGAATCATGTAATGCTTATTTTCTGGAAACTAAATTTCCTAGTAGAGGGGAAAGCATCAGGGATGCTGAACCTATTTTTGAGATAGTAGACAACCAATACCTACAAGATCCAAGTGGGAGTAGTAGTTTAATTGATGGTATGGATCTTGATAGATATTTGGTGATTGGGGATCAGACGATTCCCAATGAGAGCATTTTGTCTATAGAAGACCATCAAACGTCTATCTCAGAAAAGTTCTAGGAATCGTGTGCCCAAAAGGCATTATGATATTGAAGAAGAAGCCTTCTTTGTTTCACCAGAAAATTGAGATGTTTCTCCTGTTGATAAGAAAGAGCCCAGAAATGTCAAAGAAGCTCTGACTTGTCCGTCAAAGGAGAAATGGATGAAAGTAATAAAAGAGGAGAAGTCTATGAAGTCAAATCAAGTCTGGGAACTTGTAGATCTTCCGAAGGGGCGAAAGGCAATTGGGAATAAATGGATTCTCTAAATCAAAAGAAAGGCTGATGGCTCAATAGAGAGGTATAAAGCTCATCTGGTGGAAAAATATTATACTCAACAAGATGGTATTGACTATGAAGAAACTTTTTCACATGTGATGAGGTTTGCCTCGATTCGTCTAATGTTGGCTATTGTGGCTAGTGTGGATTTAGAGTTACACTAAATGGATGTTAAGACCGCATTTCTCAATGGAGAACTAGAAGAAGAAATTTACATGCAACAGCCTGTAGGATTTATTCTTCGAGGTCAAGAGGATAAAGTTTGTAGATTGAAGAAGTCGATCTACAGACTCAAACGATCCTCTAGACAATGGTATTTGAGATTTCACACTATGATCATCTCATATAACTTCGTTATGATAAATGAAGACCATTGTATTTACATTAAACTATCCAATGGATGTTTTGTGATTCTATTCTTGTATGTGGATGACATACTACTAGCGGGTAATAGCTGAAAACATAAAAAGATGGTTATCTTCGAATTTCGAAATGAAAGATATGGGTGAAGTAGAATACATACTTGGTGTGAAGATCCATAGGGATCGTTCAAAGAAATTATTGAGTTTGTCTAAAGAGACTTACATCAAGAAATTTTTAGAAAGGTTCAAAATGAAAGATCCATAGGTCGTTCAAAGAAATTATTGAGTTTGTCTCAAGAGACTTACATTAAGATACTTTTAGAAAGGTTCAAAATGGACACCTGCAAACATATTGATACTATCATTGTGAAAGGCGAAAATTGAGTAAGCAAATGTGTCCCAAGACTCAAGATTAAAAGAATGAAATGGCTAGAGTACCATATGCCAATGTGATTGATTGCATGTATTCTCTGTGTTATCATGGGAATAACAGTACACTTAATAGGTATACAGACGTTGACTGGAGTGGTGATTTAGATAAACATAAATCAACTCCCGATTATGTCTTCTTGCTCAACAATGGAGCAATCTCCTAGTGTAGCAAGAAACAGACTTGCATAGCACTGTCCACTATGGAAACAGAGTTTGTAGCATGTGCGTCTGCAGTTCAAGATGCTATTTGGTTGAGAATATTCATGAAACATTTGGAAGTCTCAAACACTCTAGTGGGAGCTATTTTAATTAATTGTGATAATCAGGTGATTATTGGTGACACAAAAGACCCCAAATATCATGGAAAGACCAAACATATTGACACGAAGTTCAACTTTGTTAGAGATATTATAAACAAGAAGAAGGTGATAATTAGTTACATTTCCACTCGTTTGATGTTAGTAGACTTTTTACCAAACCAATTCCCAAAGATGTATGCGTAGAACATATAAAGGGATTGGGTTTGCATAGGATTTAAAATGATGTATTGAATATGTATATGTATGTTAATGGAATAGTTAATGGCTTAACTATACATATATGTTTTATAAATTATATGTGATGGTTCATATATAATAGTATATCGGCAAGTTATGATTGCTCTCTCATACAAGCAATCACCTCTGGCTTAGTAGGAGAGCAGAGATGAGATTACAATGATTAATGTAATCAAGATAGATTTCGCCATGAATCGAATCCAACTTGTTGTAAAGCTAAATCGATGGAGATCTGTACATTGGAGGGAGGATATCCAGGTTAAGTGTATGGGACACACTTGAACTTTGATTTATACGATGTCTAAATTAAATGAAATACGACATATGCTTTCTTGGAAGGAAGTTAAAGACATTATGACATGTGTTTTGGGAAAACGACATGTGCTAAGTTGACCCCAACAGGATTGAGAAAATTATCCCTATTTTCTTAAAAGTACGAGTCCTTATCTATTGGTTACCCTTATGTTTTTCTACTGTATTCTAAGTCTTCACTTTGGTGTTGCTACTTTACCATGTTACCAAAAGAGCTATAGTTAATAACGGCGATGCGGTAAATGTCTAGGAAAGCAGCTACAGTGGGAGACTGTAGATACTTAGTGAGATGGAAAGAACATCTTAATTTAACATATACTATTGTGATTCATGGACTAGTCAATCAAGTAGGGTCTTGATTATGAATACATAGTTTTTGCAAAATGGTTGAATATGCTCTTACAAAATTAAGGGATTGAAAAGAGATATGACAACTTATGTTAAATATTCAAGGGTTCTGGGGTATAGCGAGCTTGTTGAGTTTCATTGATAAACTGGTTTAATTGCTATATATCTCTTACAAGTGTATAGCGATTAAAACTCATATCTCGTGGGTCACATGATGTATTAATCTGTGCGAGAATATGATTCATGAAGAAAATGAGTCAGGCGACTTTTTGACTTCATATGTGAGTAGGACATGTAAATTATAATTAATATTAAATAATTATATTCCATATATGAAAGTGGATAAGAGAGAGAGAGAAAGGTAGTTATGAAGCGGCAGTTCTTAACTCCCATCTTTTGGGAATATATAATATTGGGCCATGCAGTTTTCAAAGACGCTAAACATTGAGACACGCTAAAGCGTTACAGAACGCAGAAGCAGAACACAGAACGCTGAGAAGCGTGGTTTCTCTCTCTTGGGGTTTTTTATCTCCTTATTCATATGAAAATCCAGTTTACATATTCTCCAGACTAATACCATATTGTGAAAACATATCTTTCAATTCCGTATTGAACAATTGATCCAGAGATCACAGTTTAACGTTAGTACCAATCAGTTTGTACGTTTTTCTTTCGCTGCAACTTAACCCTACGGAGAAAGGTAAGTTTTCTCTCTAGGCATGATTAGGGTTAGTGCTTTTGTGAACGTGAGTTTTTCCAACATTCCTCAGTGAGTAAAAATATATAATCCTCAACAGTTAAAACAATGTCCATGTTTCGTTTCCACTCAACATAATTAGTGCCAGTAAGTTTATGTTCTTTAAGTATAACAGAAAGTGAGTTGAGTGCCATTTGAAAATCATAAGAATCATAAATAAATAAACAGATCAAACACTTCGAATTTATCAATTTATATTGATTCCCTCAAAAATAATATAAAATAAAATTCACCATCATCTCAAGCAGCATGAGTTTGCATGCCACGATAGTGTGGACCTATACAAACCCAAACATTTACAAGAGAAGGTTTTACCCATTAATTTCATTTGTCAACCTAACTTTATGACAAAATAATTAATAGTCGGTTTCACTTTAGCCATGAAAATAACAGCAGTGACTCCGATGGGGAGGATACTTATCATTTACACCTAAGTGTACACCATTATTTGATCTCAAGTCTGCGGCCCTAGATTGTGTGCCTTACAGATGGAAAAGTACACATACGCTCGGATAACTTTCTACAATCATCATAAAGAAGTTCGTACCAGTGATCCGTGAATAAACTCATATGATTAGGAGAAAGGTCTATGCCAACACGCAAGTTTATTAACATCACATACGTACCAATAATGGAGGCCATAGGAATTAATTACCAATCTCCTCTCCTACTTAGTTATTTAAACACCAAGGGTTTTTAACATGCATATAGTATTTAATAATAAAATATACATCCTAACATGCTTCTATTTTAAGTAATTTTAAAAAAAATTAAATCACATAGAACATGCTCACATATATAACAATAATTGTCAAATAAAATAATTAATACAGTTATATATCATGAAATAAACACGGAAAATATTGAATTACGAAAACGAGCCCGGCTGGCCCATAGGCTACAATTGCATAATTCGTCCAACCCATTAACACTGCCCAAGAATTCGCGTGCTTGCACGACACCATTCTACCATCTGTGCCATCAACGCACATTGTCGCTTGTAGCATTGCCCCAGTACGACTTGTCCCGGCCATCTTCAGGCCAGTCGTGCCAGCAACACTCGCCTTTCATGCACTCCAACATCATGAGATCATGCCGCTGCTGTTGGTGGTTCTCCCAGCCGTGTATTGCTTTCCCAGCTTGAATCATGCCGGCAATGTCATCAGGTCATCCCACTGACTGGGCTGTCGATGGCACATGTTGCCCGCTGGAAATGGTCAAATTCTGGCAGACCCAATCAGCCAGAGGAGAGACCCGATTAGGTCACCATGGAGACCCGATCGACCAGAGGACAGACCCGCCTGGAACTTTCTTCTGACGCACTCAGAACGCAGGTGCTAAATATCAGAAGCCTTCCATCAGCCGTCATTAGGTACTCCATTGCAGAATTGCCTCAGACCTGATCGGGTATACTAAGACTCGACTGATAATAGCTTCAGATTCGACCGAAACCACTATGGACTCACTCGGAAGTGGCTGAGACCCGCTTAAAACCTGTAGTAGACTCGTCCAGAAGCTTTATTTAACTAGCCCGGGAACATCGCTGTACATGTCCGATGCCGCTCACAACATGCAGTCGATCTCCATGGTGGGTTGTAACCAGTTGACGTCGTGCAGCCAATGGTCACCAGCCACACCAGGGCTTGCCGTGGATATTCATCCATCAGTCCCGCCGCTGTGCCCCGACAACCTCCCGTTGCTGTGTCTCTATCCGTCGCTCACAACCGTGGTCGTCGTTCACTTATTGCACGACAGCAATCCAGCAGTGCCCACATCGCCGTGGGCTTGGCAGTAGCAAACAGGCCCATCAGCGCTTTTAGCCCACAGCCATCAAGTGTCGCCGATCACACATAGGGTTTCACGGGTGTTGCTTACGCCATGTAGCCATCGAACAACAAACAAGGATACACATCGCACAAGCAATTGAACACGTAGGGTTTCACCGATCATACTTTCACATATATCAAACCCTAACCCTAATTCTCATGCAATTCCAAACGATAATTAAATCACGTATAGCATATAAACCCTAGGCTAACGTGTCACGCTTCACCACAAAACTGAAGCTCTGATGCCAATTATTGGCGTTCGATCATTTTGTTAGCGTGAATTGTTAGGGTTACATGCAAACTTAAATTGCAGAAGTAATTATTTTCAAAGTTCGCATTACCTTTCACCAGGGTATATTGTTGAAGAACAGCTGCAGAGAACAACCTCTTGATCTTCTGTTATATTCCCAAGTCCAATCCTGACGTCGTGTGGGCGACGATCTTCAGGATCTTCTCAATCTGCTCCTAACCCTCTATTCACGTCAAAATAGGCACAAGTATTAGGGTTCCAGGAAGTTGAGATGACTTATATATGGGCTACAGCAGGGACCAGGAGGAGAAATTACAGTTGGGCCTCCACTGAGCTTAAGTATCCAATTTTAGCTCAAAACTTATACTTAAGTCCAATAATAATAATATAGTCCACAAAAATATTATTACTGCACTACCGTTCTAATCCCATAATTATGTTATGGGCTCCTTTTTATTATAAGCCCCACAGTCTCCCATGTTCAAGATATACAATACCCATTAATTAATTAAGTTACTGACAACTCAAATTAATTAATATCTCATCCAAGTGTAGTACCACTCAACCTCATTATCATGCCGGAATTAATCCACTTGCAAGATTTATATGATAATCCTTATAAGCTCCTCATGGGGAATCATTAACCTAAATAGCACACGAATTCCTTTTATAATCAACAACACACTATAGAGACATTACTACTTCCCAACTCACTGAGTTTGTAGATTTAATACATGTAAATCTCACCCATTGATAAATCAAATAAATACATACTGCCTTATGTGTCGATGTTATTGTATAGAGATTTAAAGCATGAACATCCATACTAACTGAGAACATGTTCTCCTAAATAGATAGTACAAGTCGAACGATCTCAAGCGGTCATGCTCAATAACCACAAAGTGCACTAATATGATTCTATAGTCAAGACAAAGTAATACTAAAATAGATAATATTAAAAATGAGAACCAGCAGTGTACAATGAAGACCGAAAAGACGTATTACAAGTGGGAGTAGGCAAGGGATCCTGCTACCCAACAGACCTGGGAACAGGCAAGGGATCCTGTTACTCGACCAAACAGAACCACCCTAACAAGAGGTCTAAACCTGTACAACCGAATACATGGCTGTAAAAATCCTATGGATGAGCTGATCACCCCCCGGACGGCCTCGGTAAAAACCTCTATATGGAAAAACCCAATGGGAAAAACCTATATAGAGGAAAAGAGCATCTTCCAAAGGATGTCATAATACTCAACATCTACCCTAGACCTAAAGGAGGCCTTGAAGCACAAAACAAGCCACTGAAGCATACAAACACTCCCAATGTTCTAGCCACTTCTGAAAAAGGGATCCAAAATCATGCCATCTAGCCCACGACTAGGCAAACGCATCCATATTTCGTAACAAAAGATAAGAGAATCCTGACAACCAGACGATGTCGCCTCCAGAGAGAAAACCCATTCACATATCATCGTCTGGCAAGAGATCATCGAAAACGATAGTGAGTGAAGTTCATATCCTCCAACAGATGCCTCTGAAGAATAGTAGGAGTTGTAAGAGCCAGACAAAGGGCCTACCAACATCTGAGATAGCATCAACTGCAACATTCCCTTCTCTATAAATGTGAGTGACTCTGAACTGCATCAAAGAAACCACATCCTCAACAGACCTCCACTGCTGAAGAAATTTCCAAGGAATATCTAGATTGTCAGAAGAAAGAGCATGGACCACATAAGTAGAGTCTGTCTCTAACCATACGAAATGCCATCCTCTATCATAAGCCAACCCAATGGCCAAAAGAGCGGTGTGAAGCTCAGCCTCAAAAGCAAACCCATGATCAAACCCACAAGTGAAACTTCCCAAATGGTCACCATTTCCATTTCTATAAAATCCAGCCCCTGCAATGGTACCAAGCGCGCCATCAGCATGGCCATCAGTGTTCACCTTAACCCACCCATGGGTAGGGAGCACCCATCTAACAGGAATAATATTAGGGGCTTTCCTTGGATTTCTTCGAACTCCAAAATAATGCAGAGTGTTAAGGTCATCTACTAAATTGTACACTGGCCCAACAGTAAAATTATTAATCTCACGAGCCATGGCCATAATCGAGGCAGTAATGTTAGAAGCACGAGCAATCTTATCAACCAACTCCCCATCCTCCGTAGCAGAGTAACCATCAGCCATAAAATTATTACGAACAGTCCAAATCAACCAAACATAGGTAACAATCATATATCTCCATAAGGATATGATCTGTGAGCTCCCTTGAATAGTGATAGAGTGCAAAAAAGTACTAGAAATCTATTAGCACATGGCACCCTATACCCAAAATGAAACCCATCCAAAATATGCTGAAGGACAACTGAAGATACCGGACAGGTAACAAAAAGATGATCCATAGATTCAGAATCACATCTACACAAATAACACCTGGAAGGGCCATGAAAACCCCTCTCCAAAAACACATTCCAAAGAGTATGTATACCCTTTATAGCTTTCCAAATAATCATGGAACGCCTAGGAGGTATAGAAGAACCCCATATCCATGAGCCCCAACTCACAGTAAGTGCACTTCTTTTTCGAAGAGAAAACAATGCTGAAGCTGATACGAAGTTCTCAAATAAGCGTAAGCCAACATAGAAGTGACTTTTCCACGAGAAGAATGATTCCAACACCTCTGATCCGATTGATTTTGGGAAACCCTGATCCAGATGATAGCAAGGAATATATGAGGAAAAGTATGAGCAAAATCTTCAGTGAAGTGCCATTTCCCATTGTAGTAGTAGTCAGATATCTTCTGATCTAAATAATGTCTAATATCAACAGAAATATTAACCTGATCATCAATAGGAATGCCCAACCAATTATCCAACCAAAATCTGACAGTGGAATCATGACCAATAGCCCAAGTTTTATTCTGCTGCAAACTACGAATGTGAGGAAGACATCCTCTTCTCAAAAAGGATGAAATACGATACTGGAGAGCAATGCCTTGTCGAAACCATCTATGTCGAAAGATATACAAAGGCATGTCTTCACACAAAATATCCTAAGAAAGCTTTATCAGATACGCCTCATTAGCAATTCTGAGAGAACAGATACCTAACTCACCTTCCTCCAAGGGGGAACAAACCTGTTTCCAATTCAAACAAAAATAGCTATGCTGGGATGGGTTCCTAGTCCACATGAAATTCCTAACAGCTCTTTCAATATGATTCAACTCAGTCCTAGGCCATCTATAAACCATCATGATATGCACAACAGCCAAAATAAAGACAGAATTCACAAGACAAACTCTACCAGCCATGGAAAGACTCTCCCCTTTTCATCTACCAAACTTATTAATAATAGCATCAGTAGCAGCCTAAAAGTGAGCAATCCTAGGAGACCCTATAAAGATAGGGACACCTAGGTAACGAAAAAGATAGGAACCATCTTGCATCCCAAGTTCCGTCCTAACCTGATACTTAATATAATGTTTGGTGTGCTTACCATAATAAGCCTTTGACTTGTTAGGATTGAACACTTGCCCAGATAACTCACCATAATTGTTCAAAGCATCCCTAATAGCTGTTATAGACCCAATATTAATTCTACAGAAAATAAGAATGTCATTTGCATAGAAGAGATAAGGAGGGAGAAAACAAGATCTCCCAATAGCAACACGATGAAGACGCCTGTTATCCACAAAATGCCACAACCAAAGACCAAGGACTTTCTCAGCTAGATAAAAGATGAGGGGAGATAGGGGGTCCCCCTGTCGAACTCCTCTCCCATAGCCAAAATAACCATGAGGAGAACTATTAATAAGCACATAGATTTTAGTAGAGGCAAATATACCCTTAAGCAATATCAGAAACTTATCAGAAAAACTCATATGGCCAAGGCATTCAACAAGAAAATCCCACCTTAAAGTATCAAAAGCTTTCCTGATGTCAATCTTAAAAGCAATACTACCCAAAGTAGAAACATCTAGACTATTAAAAGACTCAGATGCAGTGGCAATACAATGATGTATACTACGACTAGGCACAAACCCATATTGATGCACACCAAGATGATTTTTAAGGATCGGGCCCAAATGCATTGCAAGAATTTTAGTGTGCACTTTAAAGAAATAGTTACATATATTAATAGCCAATAATCCTCCACACGATTAACACCCTCATGCTTAGCTATCAAGGTAACAAAATTAGCATTAACCCCATCAGGAATAAAACCAGTGTTAAAAAAAATACCTGACAGCAATGCACAAATCTTCATAATAATATACAAAACAGCCTGAAAGAATGAACCGCCAAAACCATCAGGTTCTGGAGAACTATCTGGAGAAAGATCAAAAACTGCAGCTCTAATTTCCATATCATTAGGCTCAAGAATCAGAGCAGCATTATCATCCACAGACACAAACTGACGAATGAAGCCCGTCAAACCCCAATCCAGAACATTAGTAGGTGTACTGAAAAGGTCTCTGTAATAGTCCACAACGTGCTAAGAAATAGCAGAGATATCGTGAGAGACTTCATCCCCAACCATCATAGTACTAATGTGTGTTCTAGTCTTCTTGACTCTATGAGCTCTATGGAAAAAAGTCATGTTACGATCACCATCCTTCAACCAGCTGCTTCTATTCTCTTGAGAATAAAAGATTTGCTTCTGTTTGAGTTTCTCTTCCAAAAGGATATGAGCATCTACCTCCTCACAAAACAAATCATCAGAATCCACATACTGATCAATACGTTTTTGAATATCTTGCAAGTTATTCATTGCTGCCTCGACCCCACTCAGAATGTCACTAAAAGACTCTTTATTCCACACCTTTATCTCAAGTTTAAGTCTCCTAAGCTTCCAACAAAAGTAAGAGATGGGATTAGGAGCAACCATCCCTTTTTCCCCCACGAAGTAGCAACTAGAACAAAAAAACCCATATCAAAGAGCCACATTTTTTGAAATCTAAAAGGACGATGGACATGCCCAATAGTGCTATCGAAGGACAACAGGATAGGATTGTGATCCGAACTATGTCTAGAAAGCACCAACAGATCAATTTTATCCCAAATATTAATCACACCATTAGAAATAAGTGCACGATCAATTCTAGAAGCACGAAGAGAATGATTCACAGATCGTCTAAACGAAGTATATTTAGAGCCCCTAGCTCTAAATCATTCAAACTACTTTCCCCCAGGAATTCCCTAAAATCAGCAGAAACCAAACTCGAATAACTAGAGGGGGTGTTTCTTTCATGATCCCCCAACATACAATTAAAATCTCCCAAAATAATCATATTCGGACTGATGAAAGACATGATGTCAAACCATAAATTTCTACAATCTTTAGCAGCATGAACCAATCCCAATCGGTAAAGAGCATGATTAAATATGAAATCAACAATAATAATATGCTCAGACATGAAAATAATCACAACATTCGAAACAAGATGATCATGACAAAAGATCCAAATATTCGGACGCCTGTTGCCTCTATCATTATGAGCCAAATATTCAAGACAAACTAATACCAAATCACACTATAACCATTCGGATAGATAGTCCTCATCGATCTCGGTTGTGAGTATATGTTTATACTTTATAAGAAAATCGATAATATAATTATCCGCGTGTTGTAGCACAAAATATTATCTATTGTATAAAGTAAATGGACTTTTGCACAAACATATAAATAAATTATAATATGCAAAACTTTTGATCATATGGTTCTCATTTCAAATAAATTGTTAAAACATTATTTCATATAAAAGACAGACTTTTAGTATACAATCTAACAGGTATGACGAAGCACTACAAGATAGAAATGTGGTATCTTAGCAAGTTGCAATGATTTCTGAAATAGAATCTATGAATTCTAAATTAGATCTTGGTGCTTGCAGAATCGCAAAATGGTGTGAAAGCCATTGAAAGTGGCTCTACGAAATAAAAGAGGATAGGACGGTAAGGTGATACTTTGAAATAAAGCTTGTTGAGTAAAGGTACATTCAGAAAGAAGGGTGAGTTCGAGTATGAGGAAACCTTTTTTACCGTTAGCTAAGTTTAAATCGATCCGAATTCTTTTATTTTGTAGCTGCTCATATTAAATTATGAGGTATAGTAAATAGATGTCAAGACAGCTTTCCTAATTGGATGTCTTGAGGAAAACATCTATGTGAAGCAACTAGAGTGATTCATTGAAAAGGGCTAAGAGCATTTTGAGTATAAGCTTTAAACTCAAAGTACATCTATTCGAATGTGGTAATCCAGTCAAATGGATTTATTCAATGGGCAAATGTGTCTTATATTTGAAAAGAATGATGAAAATATGGTGGTGTGTCTTGTACTATACGTAGATGATATATCACTCATTGGAGACAATGAAAGAGTATTTTTGGGCGTATAGGTATGGTTGATAAAGCGGTATGAAATGAAGGACTTAAGATGAGAAAATATATCCTTGCGATCATGGTGATCACAAGATAGGATGTTATGCTTATCACACATTTCAAGGAATGATACAATCCTTGCTTGGTTTAGCATATGACTTTATCTAAGGAAATTGTGTCTTATGACTCAAAAGAAGATAAAGGAGATGAAGGCGGTTCCTTATGCTTCTCCAAATAAGAAAGCTTATTCTAAGAAATGTTATGCACGAGAATGGATATCTGTTTGGCTGATGGCATGATCAGTGGGTATCAAGGTAACCCGAAATAAGAATGTTAAACTGTTGTAAGACATACACTTATGTACCTAAAAAGGACCAGAAATTATATGTGGCCTTACCGGACAAATTCATTGCTTCTTATGGGTTACATAGATTCGAATTTTTCAAATCAGATAGGGACTGCAGTAAATCCACCTCAAAGGTTATGTGTTTAATTTTAGGAAGATGAGTCATAATATGGAGGAGTGTTATATAGATATATATTTCGATCTCCACTATGTAAAAATGATAAATTGGAGCCTCTGAGGTAGCCTAAGTGTCTGTATGACTCAAGAAACTTCATGATAGTCTTGGATGTGTTTTCTAAGTTTGCCCAAGATTATCACAATTTATTGTGATAATAATGGTACAGTTGCAAACTTGAAGAAATCACGAGTCCAAAAGGCAATTAAACACATTAAGAGCAAGTACCACCTTATATGAGAAATTGTATGATAAGGGAAAGGTTGTTGTCGCCAATATTGCATCGGATGATAACCTAGTAAATCCTTTTAGAAGGACCTTAAGGCGAAAGCTTTCGATGGTTGTGTAGTGGGTGTGGTAATCAGATGTATAGTTGTGGACATGACATCATAGTCTTTTAGTATAAGTGGGAGATTGTTGGATTGATCAAATGATTGCGTCTTATAATTTATTTATATGTCCGATGCAATAGTTCACTTACTTTATATTGTAGATAATATGTTGTATGACAATACACGGAAGATCATATTATCAGTTTCCTTATAAAGTATAAACATATGCTCACAACTGAAATAGACGAGGACTCTCTATTGGGATGGTTGTAGTGTGATTTGGTATTAGTTTGTCTTGACTATAGAATCACATTAGTGCACTTTTTATGCATTGAGTAGGACCGTTTGAGATCGTTCAACTTAATATACTGACTATAGGAGAACTTGATCTCAGTTATTATGGATGTTCAACCTCAACACATAAGGCAGTATGTAATTCTTTTATTCATCAATAGGTGAGATTTACATGTAATTAATTCAACAAACTTGGCGAGTTGGGAAGTAATGCTGTCTCTATGGTATGCTGTTGACTGTAGAAGGAATCTGTGTCCGCCATAGGTTGATGATGTCCCCTTGAGGTGCTCATAAGGATTATAATGTAAATCCTGCAGGTGGATTTATTCCGGCATGATAATGAGGTTGAGTGGTACTACTCTTGGATGAGATATTAATTGATGGAGTTATCAGTAACTTAATTAATTAATTGGCATTGTATATCTTAAACATGGGGAGACTAACGGGCTCATAATAAGAAAGAGCCCATAACGTAATTATGGGATTAGAACTAGCAGTAATAATATTTTAGTGGTATATATTATTATTATTGGACTTAAGTATAAGTTTTGGGCTACACTTGGATACTTAAGCCCAATGGAGGCCCACTACACCAAAAATGCTGATAGACATCGATTTTTAACCGATGTCTATTTCACCATGCAGCCGATGTTGAAGCCCCTGACGTTGAAAGTGAGCTCTGATAGACTTCAGTTTTTAGCCGATATCTTTTCCCTTGTATAAACATCGGTTGCATCCTTTGACATCTGTTATCCACCGATGTCTTTCAAAGAAAAGACATCGGCTTACACCTATAAGACATCGCTTTTCAACTGTTGTCTTTTCAAGAATAGACATAGGATGGGACCAAAGGACATGATATCTATTATATTTTATTTTTATTTACTTTAATTTTATATATAATTTATATTATTATTAAAATAAAATTAAACACAATCATTACTATATAACTCAAAACATACGAATATTTTACAATAATTTTAAATTTTTAATTTAAAATACAAAGAAAATTATCCTTCAAATCTAAAAATATAAAAATATCCTAACTATTTAAATCCAAACTTTAATTTTACATTAATTAAACCTAAATTTATAAACAAAAATCTCATGATCGAGAGATGTCCAACTTATTGTTTCGAATCCACTCTATCTTCTTGCCTTGCTTTATATAATATCTTTATCTTTTTTACGTCTCACTGCAATTACCTGAGATAGAATATAAGATTAGCACTTAATAATAAGAATTAAAGATATTTATTAGGAAAAAAGTTAATATGACTTAAAGATATTGGAATAGAACAAAGATTTTAACATACTTAAAATTTACATGTATATCATAAGAAGAATGAAATAAAACGAGAAAGCTATGTATTTTTTAAGACTTCTAGGAAATAGCTAATTCATTTCTCTTATTTGTGGAGATTTACTTATTCATATACTTTCACGAGATCACAACTAAACGCTAAACTATACTCCCCCTCTCCCCCTCCACCATAGTAAAAATATTAAAACAATAATAATAAAGCAAATAAAAATCAAAAGAGATTTAAGGTACTTTAACTGCACATAAAAAAGACCAATGAATATTTTTTTCTTCTTTCATGACAAAATAGAAAAAAAATTATACTATGAGGGTTCACTTGATAAGTGTAATTATACCATTTCTATGCATAATTTGTCAGTAAACTAAATATATTTTATTTGTAGGTTTAAAGCAATCAAAAGAAAAATAAAATCAAAATGAAAAACTCACTCAACCATAATAGCCAGTTCTACAAAAATGATTGAACTGGCCTTGCAACTATCTCAGCAGCAGCTCCCCCGTGTATGAAGATGTTCATTGAGGTGCTCATATCCTAGTTTCCTTCCTCATCATATCCTCATTCAAATTAAACAATAAAAGCATATTACAATTAGTATGACCATACTTACAGTAAGTTACAACTGATTTAGGAAGATTACACACATATAAATCTCAAGTGATAAGGAAGGAGACAAACCTACGTCTAAGAGAGGATTCCTTTTCCAATAGAATAGCAGCTATACAGGTACCATCTTATTCTATAATAGCAAGAGATTTGGATATTTCGGGTAAAATTGGAAAATGAGATTAAAATCCACTTTTGTCTAAAATATAAAAGAACTTTATATACATATAATGCATTATTAAGCAGCAAATAAATGAGCTGTATTAGACGTAGTTAGAATCAAGATTTACATTTACATCAAAGAGACATGTGATTATTGTATTCCATAATTAGTATTAAGTACAAATGGAAAACTTCCAAACTATAACCATAAGTTGGATTAATTCTCAGAGAAAAGCATAAAATCATCATTTTTCTCATCTAGAAATTGCAAGAATTTTGAAAGATAATTATATGAGTATTGTTCTCAACAAAACTTAGCTTAGCCTAAGTTGGAGGAAGTGATATGCTGTGTAGAAGCAATTCACCTTATCTCAGATGAGCATACTCATAACAAGAATGTCTGATATGAAAAATTTATGGTAGATTTTGGCAATCACAATATAATCAGCCGCCCCAATCTATTTGATATAAGAGTAACAGATATGGAGAAAATGGAAAAAGAGACGATTAACAAAGAAATTAGGAAGAGAAGTTAATCAACAAACTTCTACATGGAAATGTATCATAAAATAAGTACTGATCATAACAGGAAGAGCTTAGTTAGCTATGAGTTCTGGTTTGTCGGAGGAATATCAAGTTCAGTAGCACCATCATAGAATGCATAGAGCTCGTCAAAAATAGTTGCGGCTGAGAAGTCTGCCCCCTCTTGGAAAGTAGTACTCCAGAACTTCAATTACTTGGAGACAAGTGTCATATCGTGCATATCACCACATTAATAGTATGTCTATCATATCAAGCGGTGACACCACTGAATTCCCTTTGAAAACTAGTATCATAAGATTATTCTATTAATCAACATCTAACTGCTTTATTATACACCAGCAGTTTAAGTATCATAGTACATCCCACATGCAAACTAGTAACAATCATGTCATCAAGTTACATGTAGACAACAGCAATACACCATACACACCTCATGACTTACTTATTAGGAGTCAATGAAAAAATTAAACTTGATTTTACTAATCTAGTGCTAGTGACATCTTCATCTATCTATGACTGCACAAATTTCAATCACAATATATCCACATCCATCTTGACACAACAACTGCATAATCAATATCTAGTGAAGTGGCTTAGAAATTGATAAGTTGCAAAGGTAATTCAAACCAGCAAAGTGTGAAACTATTCTTAGTTATTGTATTAGCAAGTAATCTTGCAAGGCATTTCTGGAAAGGATAATTACTCAATCGTCTTTAAGTTATAGATAGTACTTTGATAGTCCTTATCAGGGATAATTATTACTAAATCATTAGAATAGTATACACCTTTAATCAAATGAAATCCCACTCTGCAGCACCAGATCAGCACCCCCCTGTAGGCCTTCAATGCTCCTCTCATTATTTGCACATAAATTCTACAGATATAAAATGAAAGGCATAATACTCAGCCTAATCAGAAGAGAAAATAGAGGAAAGGCAATTACTTATAGAAGAAGATCAGGTGTGCTGGCTTCTATCATATGCCACTGTTGCATAGTCCACATAAACCCCTCCTTAGTTGACCTGATAAACATAGGAAAGGCAATTACTTATAGAATGTGAAAATTATGGGCATCATATTCAAATGGGGTGATTGTAGCACAAAGAAGTATTATGGTGAAAGATAAAATGCTAGACAAATGAACTAACTTGAGCCATTAAGCCTTATCAGCATATATTTCAATAAAATCAAATGTGTATGACTAAGTTAGCATACCACATAAGAGCACGAGTAAGAGAGAGGATTTTATTCATAAACTACGTATTTTAATCATCATTTTTTTTTTGCGTCTTATCACAAAGCAGATCATATAATGCTTTTGAAACTTAACTAACAGATACTGAAAATGACGAGAAAGCATGATTTACTAGAGCAAGTACCAGAAATTTTGACTCTTTGAGAAACTAACACCGTATTTCTAAAAAATAGGTATCTATCACATTTTCTAAATAATTGGAAATTGATCACATCTTCTAGAAAAAATGTAAATACATTATTTTTTTATGACCTGGTTGCTTTGTCAATTCTTGCTGACTTTCCTAGTAAGGGTTTGCCAAAACTATGGTTGATGTTACTTAACACAGCTAGAGGTTCAAAATTAATTTTCACCACTACATCCATTCCTTATAATATTGAAATTAAATTAATGAAGTATACAACATAGGTGGAATATCAATTGTAGAAAAGTTCCATTCAAGTTATTACAAAGCCACACTAAAGCTCATAAAATCAAAGAAAACACCCCTCTGCATATAAGAGTTAGCAAGACATAAAAAACAATATTGGTGGCATTAGGAATCAAACTCACCATAAGCAATACCTAAAGCAACATCTGATAAGTTTTCTATTCCCGATTTTTATGTATTTTGAGGATTGAATGCCTCTCACTCTTCCCACATGTATGAGCATCTTAACTGTCGAATTCATAAATTTTCTGAACAAATCTCAGATAATCGAGTTTATAGGTAGTTATGCACTTTAAGCCCATTGAAGCCACCAATTTTTTGGATGTCAAGCACCTGATATTGACATATATTAGTTACTTAAATAACAAAACAATGATCTAGTAAAATTCCGAAGATATAAAAATGTGAAGGAAATCTTTCAAATAATTAAAATAACTAAGAAGTTGTTGTATACAAAATTACTTAAAGTATTATACAAAATCGTAGATTTATCCAACCCCTTGATGCTCCTTATTTGGATTTATTAGTATTTTTACAATTTCATGTTGCTAATTATCAACTATTTACAAGAGTGGACAGCAGATGGATCAAATAAAGGAATAGAATTACTAACCCAAGTTATACAATTATCCACCTTACTGTGAACAAAAATTCACCTCATTAAAAGAATATACAAATCGCACACTACTTTTTATTGGATATCCATATGAAGATGTACAGCTATTCTTCAACATCAACAGTGTGATTCATAGAACACCAAAGAAACGAAAAAGTGAAATAATACGAATTACAAACAAATAGAAAGAATAATACCTGATTCAACCGGAGAAGATGTCGCTCTCGTGTATAGCCGTCAAACTTCAAATTTCATACGCCAAAAATGAAGTAAACGAAAAAGAAGAAACTCAGATTGAATTAAAATAAACAAACACAAATCTCTATTTTCTGAGATAGAAGGTACAGAGGGAAAATTGCGAATGTAGAGAGTAAAGAATGAGCAGGAAGGGAAATTTTAGGTTATAAAATGGGGCTGTTTTACTAATACTACAAATAAAGGATTCAAAATTACCAATCAATAAGACATAGGAGAAAGAAAGCTGCGAGTTTCGACTTCATCTTGTCAAAGTTTGCGCAGAACTTCCGTCGTGAGTGAGACAAAGGGGAATATTTCCAGATATTGAATATAAAAGATAGCGGAGTGGCCGCTCGCAACTTTAAAGTCAAAATTTTGCCTAAGGACAGCGAGCGTGTCGGCGACGGTGGCATAGTTGGAGAGAGCGCAGAACGGCGACTTTTCCAAGCAATGGCAATATCGTCGCAACACCTAACGAGAAAATTCTCCTCCGACTTGATGGTGGTGAGCGTGTCGGGATGGTGGCAGAGAAGAGAGGAGCAGCGGCCATTTCGTTGCTCAATTAGGGAAAAAGGGATTAAAAAATTTTGGAAATTATGTGTTACTGTAGGATGAAGGATTTTGCTTACAAAACACTATTTAAGAATGGAAATGATGATTTTTTAGTTTAATTTTTCAAATTAAAATAATATATTTTATATAAATGACATCACAGAATAGACATAGGCTTGAAGAACCGATGTCTAATAGAGCATTAACATCAGTTAAAGACATCGGTTTTAAAAACAGATGTCTATTAGCATCTTTTTTTAAAGAGTTGAGAATAAACATCGCTTGAAAGACATCAGTGCATAAAAATCAATATCTATCAGCGAATTTTCAATAAAAATTGATGTCTATTAGCATACTTTTATATTGAAAGACTTCAATTCCAGAAAAGACATCAGTTTTTAACCAAAAGACATCACATTTTACAAGGAATCGATGTTTATTTGGTGATGTCTATCAACATTTTTGGTGTAGTGGCCCAACCCTAATTTCACCTCCTGGTCCCAGCTGTAGTCCATATTTAAGTCATCTCAGCTGTTCGAAAACCCTAATTAATTATTCATGCCAAACCATGAGTAGAGAGAGAGAAACAGATTGAGTAGATCTTCAGGATCGACGTCCACACGATGTCAAGATTGGACTTGGGAATATAGCAGAAGATCGAAAGGTTGTTTGCTGCTGCTGTTTGTCACCTTCTACAATTTTTCTAAAATTGTGTAGAAATCAGAACTAGACGTGTGATACACCGTTAGAAAGCCATAGAAGAGAGAATTGTTTTGGCATGTAGATCACTTGAATTGAAGATTGGATGAGGAAGTTATGCTCAAAACCGTCAGGCTATGCAGGCTGCGGGCGAGAATATTTCTTCTTCAACATATCTTGGTGAAAGGTAATATATTTTTATGTTTTCTTGCTTCCGCTAATTATAGAATCGTATGGAACCCTAACGGTTCATGTTAACTAAATAATCAAATGCCAATAACTGGTATCAGATCGAGATTTTGTGGTGAAGCGTGACACGTTATGCTAGGGTTTATGTGGCATATATGTGATTAGGGTTTTAGAACTTGATTCTTGAACGACACCTTAACTAAATACGGCACACATATTGCACCATTGACAGCGATCATTAAACAAATGTACATTATGGAACGACGACGACCGAGCCTGGTCAACGGCGGGAATTGCAATGTTAGGTGGCAATGTTGGATGGCAGGGACGTGATGATTGAGACTGATTAGTTGTCGGACCTTCTGCTTCTTTCTGAGCATGAACGCAAGCAGCTAGGTTGAACGACATTCGATGACTACGCGATGGTAATGAACTTTCTTGTCAGGAATCGGCTATGAACCATCTTAGAAGGAAACCACACTAGAACGACAACAAACAACTACCGTTGATCGATGTGAAGTGACGTCTGGTGCAAGCCTAACACGCAACACGAGGCACAATCACCAGCATGCACCATCGGATGAACGTTGATCATCGATGGCATATAATTATGTCGGTGTTCATTGGGCCGACAAAAGCAGAAAACTATGATTGGTGGCATTACTGGTACAATATGCGGGCAGAAACGGTGCTGATGATGATGGCAGGGCATGCGACTGCATCGCTAGTGGTCGGATGTTGGCGTTACAAACCAATATTCCGGCGGGTTTGACGCAGTTCCGAGCAAGTTTTGCATCTTCCAAGCGAGACAGAAGATGGATTCAGGTGACTCTGATAGGACTTCCGAGCGATTTGACGTGATGGCCATATTGAGTCTTTGTTGTTCCAGGCGGTTGCATAGCTTTTCTGAGCGGGTCAGGACAGCTTCCGAATGAGTCTGTCGAGTGTTCCAAGCAAGTCTACCGTGTGCTATTGGGTACGTCGTCGATGTTGGCATGTTGACATGGAGCTTGGAGCATGGTTTAATGCACGTGTCGTGCGTGTAGGCTGGCGTTGGCATGCTGAGCATGCAGGTGGCTGGGCGATTTGCGCACGACTAACGAGCAGGCTACTTGGTCTGGGAGAATGCTGCTGGGTGCATTGGATAATTACCGGATGACCGCCGAGCATGCAGGCGGGCGCTACACCCATTAGGGATCACGGAAGCCAGACATGCGTGCACGATACTGGGCGGGCTGGCGTGCTTGCACACACGCTGTGGAGCTCATGCTGGGCACGAGTGGTGCATACAACCAGGCTACTTGGGGTGCACTATACGCATAGGCAGGCATGAGTGATGCTGTGAAGTGGCACGATCTATGCAGAAAATGGCACATTCGTGCCGGGCGACTTCCATACAGAGGTGTTGCATGCCTGGGGCTGAGCAGCTTGCCGGGTATGTCAAATCTTGCATGATGATGGGGAAATCTGAAGAAAATTCATGAAGACTAGCTTTAGATCCCCGTCTGTATTGCCCACATTTGTGCTTGGTGGTGAACAATCGAATTCGCCGATATATAACTTTGTATAATTGATTTAATTATCTAATTATTGTTATATATGCATGCATGTTCTCCGTGATTTACTGCCTTATTTGCTGTAATAGGAGTATACTAGGTTGCGTATTTTATTCTCTAATATTATATGCATGTAAAAACTCTCAGTGTTAAATAACTAAGTGGGAGAGGAAATTGGTAAATAATTCCCGCGGCCTCCATTATTAGTTTGTAAGTGATGTGAGTAGACTTGTGTGTTGGTAATAAGCCTCCCTCCATAATGGATGAGTTTATTCACGGATCACTGATGCAGACTTCATTAAATAATTATTGTTTGTAATGTGATGCACATGAATTTGCGTGTTAGCATAAACCTTCCTCCCTAATGAATGAGTTTATTGCGGTTCACTGGTACAAACTTATTTTTTGATGATTAAATGAAGTTATCCGAGTGCGTGTGTACTTCTCCAACTGTAAGGCACATAAGCTTGGGCTGCGGATTTGGGATCAAATAATGGTGTACACTTAGGTGTGAATAATTAGTATCCTCCCCAACGGAGTCACTGCTATTATTTGCATGGCCAAAAAGGAACCCACTATTAATTATTTTGTCATGAAGTTAGGTTGACGAATGAAATTAACGGGTAAAACATTCTCTTGTAAATATTTGGGTTTGTATACATCCACATTAACATGGTGTGCAGACTCACAGTGTTTGAGATGTCGGTGAATTTTATTTTTATATTGTTTTGAAAGATTAATATAAATGAAAAAATTCAAAGATTTGATCAGTGTATTTATTTATGATCCTCTAAATTTTCAAATGGTTTTATCTTGCCTATTGTTTACTAAAAGAAACATATTTACTGGTCCAAAACTAGATAATTTAAAAGAATCTTGTTTCGATTCTTACTGATTAGTAAAATATAAATATATTCTCACTAAGGATGTCCCATGATGACTATTAAAGTCTCTAGTGGACAGGTGAGAGGTTCATAGAAACATGATGGTCTCATGTGACTTTTCAGATACTTGAGTAAGTTAGAAAGGCTAGAGGTCATGGATAACTTGATGAATGAATTGGAAATATTTGCAGTAGAAATTGAAGTGGAAACCTAAATCAATTTATTCTCCATAATTTTTCTGGATATTTTGAGCAAGTTCTACCTGAAATACGAGAAGTTGTATATGGTAGAGAACTTCACATGTGGCGATGGAAAGCCATTTTCATCAAGGTATGAGCAAGGTTAGTATCTCATTCACTAGTTGTTGAAGCATTATTAGTCATGACATCTACTGACACGTTGTGTGCAGATACCGAAATCTCTAAAAGCCTGCAATTAAGTGATGATGAGAATATTATATACATGGGTAATACTACGAAAGTAGTGGTTATTTCAGTTGGAGTCGTTTATTTATCATTTGATAGGAATAAACATTTGATTATATGAAATTATCTTTACGTACGTTTTCATATAAAGAATTTCATGTTTATCTCACGGATGCAACAAATAGTAATTAATAATACATTTTCTGAATATAATGAAAGAAAGACTTATAAAAATGGTTAGATGGATGATGAGTTTTTTAGAATCATTAAATTCATTTTATGGATATACCCTAGAAATAGTATTTCGTATGAATGTTTATCTATTTGTGGGATATCCAAGATAAATGAAGGGTGATTTATTTAGTCCAAAAGATCGAAGGGCGTTTGTTAACACAAATACTAGACTTTTGGAAAAAGGACTATGTAATAAATCACAAACCTATGTGTAAATTGTTCTAAAGGAAGTGAGAGGAAAGACACAAAGTATAGTACCACTTGTACAAGTGGATATACCACAAGGAAATTGTATCGCGTGATACATCTGATACACAATTGCATGTAGCGCTTTGTTGTAGTGGGAGGGTTGTTTTACAACCTGAAAGATTTATATTTTGGGAGAGACGTGAGACTTAATCCTGAGTAAACTTGAAATCGGCTCATGGGTACAATGAAGAACTACAAGATAGAAATGTGGTATCTTAGCAAGTTACAATGATTTCTGAAGTAGAATCTATGGATTCTAAATTAGATCTGGTTGCTTGTGGAACCGCAAAATGGTGTGAAAGCCATTGAAAGTGGCTCTATAAAATAAAAGAGGATAGGACGGTAAGGAAAATAGATGATATTATAAAAAGAAAAAAAGTAAAAGAGTACAGTGATAAAAAAAATTGAAAGTATGATCCAAAACTGATCATTGAAGAGCCAAACAAATGGCTTTAAAAAGAGGACCAAAATAGTTGGTCTCGTAAAAGAAAACTATTAGACTCACTCATATAATTTTATCTATGTAAAATGGGGGCTGTAAAATAAAAAGAGAACCAAAATAGTTGGTCTCGTAAAAGAAAACTATTAGCCCTACTCATCTAATTTAATCTACGTAATATGTAACGTAGCGACTGTAGAAGGTGGCAGCAGGGGCTCATTCACATCAAATGCAATCAAATCACAGAGCCCAAGAGATAAACCATAAACAAATCTGCTAAGCAGATAATACACAAAACCCAAATATCAGTAGATGAGCAAACAATTTTAATATGAATCAATGAAAACCAGTGATGTCTCATCCAGGACATAGAGAACTGCTAAAAGCAGTATACAATATTGAAATCAAATACATCCCCAGAGAGATTTCCTCAACACAATCAAATGCATCTTTCAATGCGCCAGAAATAAGCATACTCCAAAAAATAAAAAAAAACCAGTCAATGCCCATAAAAAAATTAAGTTGCATCATCAAATCAAACCAAATCGTGAATTAACTAAAAATTCCCAGAAGCTATGAAGGAAAAATTCGGCGCACATATTGTGAAATCCTCTGCTGGAGAGATAGGAGATCCTTGACGAAATTAATTCTATAGAAATAGTAGAGTCGGATTGTGGAATGGCAGCAGCTATAGAATAGCAAAACACCAGATTTTGTAAGTTGCGCATGATGGAGGCAGAACTGCTCCTGGCAGAGGGGGACCCTTGGTCGGGGGAAGAGCCGCGGCACAGGGCGGAAGAACGAATCCGTCACGGCGGCGACTCCAAAATTAGAAGTTGCTGTATAATTTCTATAGTAAAGATAGTGGTAGAGTATCCTATGGAAGAGATTGAGGAGACCACGCCACTGTATTATCGCAGCGCACAGCCGCCAGATTGAACAACAGTGGTGGCGGAGAAAGGCAGCGCCTCTGAAAATCATACGGCGGCAAAAGTGAAATGCACTTCAGAAGTCATCGTGGATTGAAAGGCTGAACAGCCACAAAACACTAAATCCTCAAGGAAAAGGCCAGAGGAAATTGCACAAAGCGATGGCAAGCGTCGAGCATAGCCAAAATGGCAGCCACGAAACTGGGTGAGACACAGTCTCCAAGCTAAATTGGAATTGAGGAACCGGCGTAGACAAAGTGAAAAGGATCGTGGTCAGACGGTGCCAGCGAGAAGCAGACCAACAAAGAATCAAACTGCGACAGGAAAGAAGGCTGCCTAAAGCAGAAATCATCGCTGGAAATCAGCGGGCAAAGTCAGCGGAGCTTGACTTCTCTAGGAAGGGAAGAATGGGATCGCCTTTGAAACATCAAAATTGAAAGGAGAAGAATGACTCGGATCAATCCCAAAGCAAATATCTGTAGTGACACATAGGGGAAGACCCGATTAATGTAAAATCTAGCAATAGTTGGCATCCAAGTACGGTGGAACTAGGGCAAAATTTTAGGGGGAGGGGGGAGAAAAATTTTAGAGAGAGACAGCACACCTTCGAAACAGGGCTTGTTGCATAAAGGTACACTCAGAAAGAAGGGTGAGTTCGAGTATGAGGAAACCTTTTTCGCCAGTAGCTAAGTTTAAGTAGATACGGATTCTTTTATTTTATTGCTGCTCTTATTATATTATGAGGTATAGCAAATAGATGTCAAGACAGCTTTCCTGATTAGATTGGAAGTCTTGAGAAAAACATCTATGTGAAGCAACCAGAGTGATTCATTGAAAATGGCTAAGAGCATTTTGTGTATAAGCTTTAATCTCAAAGTACATCTGTTTGAATGAGGTAATCCTGTCAAATGGATTTATTTAATGGGCTGATGCTCTTGTGTATTGAAAAGATTGATGGAAACATTGTGGTATGTCTTGTACTGTATGTAGATGATATATTGCTCATTGGAGACAATGAAAGAGTATTGTCAGGCGTATGGGTATGGTTTATAAATCGGTACGAAATGAAGGACTTAAGATGAGAAAAATATATCCTTGCGATCATGGTGATCACAAGATAGGATGTTATGCTTATCACAAGTTTCAAGGAATGATACAATCCTTGCTTGTTTTAGCATGTGATTTTATCTAAGAAAATTGTGTCTTATGACACAAAAGAAGATAAAGGAGATGAAGGCAGTTTCTTATGCTTCGGCGAATAAGGAAACTTAATCTAAGAAATGCTAAGCACGAGAATGGATAACTATTTTGCCGATGGCATGATCAGGGGGTATCAAGGTAACTAAAAACAAGAATGTTAAATTCTGGTAAGAATATACTTATGTACCAGAAAAGTACCAGAAATTATATCTGGCCTTACCAGATAGATTCATTGCTTCTTGTGGGTTACATAGAATTGGATTTTTCAAATCAGATAGGGAGGGCAGTAAATCCACCTCAAAGGTTATGTATTTAATTTTAGGAATTTGAGTCAAAATATGGAGGAGTGTTATATAGAAATTTATTTCAGTCTCCACTATGGAAAAGCCTCTGAGGCAGCCAAAGTATATGTATGACTCTAGAAACTTCACGTTACACTTGGATGTGTTTTCTGAATTTGCCCAAGGTTATCACAATTATTGTGATAATAATGGTGCAGTTACAAACTTGAAGGAATCACGAGTCCAAAAGGCAATTAAACACATTAAGAGCAAGTACCACTTTATACGAGAAATCGATGATGAGGGAAAGGTTGTTGTCGCCAAGATTGCATCGGATGATAACCTAGTAAATTCTTTTTACAAGGACCTTAAGACGAAAGCATTCGATGGTCGTGTAATGGGTGTGGTAATCAGATGTACGGCAGTAGACATGATACCATAGTCTTTTAATATAAGCGGGAGATTGTTGGATTGATCAAATGATTGCATCTTATAATTTATTTATATATCCAATGCAATAGTCCACTAACTTTATAGTGTACATAATATGTTGTGCAACAACACGTGGAAGATCATATTATCGATTTTCTTATAAAGTATAAACAGATGCTCACAGCTGAGATAGACAGGGACTCTCTATCGGGATGATTGTAGTGTGATTTGGTATTAGATTATCTTGACTATAGGATCACATTAGTGCACTTTATGTATATTGAGCAGGACCGCTTGAGATCGTTCGTCTTATACTGATTATATAGGAGAACTTGATCACAGTTATTATGGATGTTAGTGCTCTTGTTCCCTATACAATAACCTCAACACGTAAGGCATTATGTATTTCTTTGATTCATCAATGGATGAGATTAACATGTAATTAAATCAACAAACTCGGTGAGTTGGGAAGTAGTGCTATCTCTATAGTGTGTTGTTGATTATATAAGGAATCCGTGTCAGCTATAAGGTTGATGATGTCCCCTTGAGGAGCTCATAAGGATTATCATGAAAACCCAGCAGGTGGATTTATTCTGGCATGATAATGAAATTGAGTGGTACTACTCTTGGATGAGATATTAATTAATAGAGTTGTCAGTAACTTAATTAATTAATGGGCATTGTATATCTTAAACATAGGGAGACTAACGAGCTCATAATAAGAAGGAGCCTGTAACGTAATTGTGGGATTAGAACGATAGTGCGGTAATAATATTTTAGTGCTATATATTATTATTATTGGACTTTAGTATAAGGTTTAGGCTTAACTTGGATACTTAAGCCCAATGAAGGCCCAACTCTAATTTCTCCTCCTGATCCCTTCTATAGCCCATATATAAGTCATCTTAGTTGTCCGAAAACTCTAATTAATTATTCACGCCTAACCATGACTAGGAAGAGAGAACAACAGATTGAGAAGATCTTGAGGATCATCGCCCACACGACGTCAAGATTGGACTTAGGAATACAGCAAAAGATCGGAAGGTTGTTTGTTGCTTTTGTTCGTCAACTTCCATGATTTCTCTAAAAGTGTATTGAACTCAGAATTGGACTTGTGAAACACCTTTAGAAAGCCACGGAAGAGAGGATCGTTTTGGAGTGTAGATCACTTTAATCGAAGATCGGATGAGGAAGTTAATTCCAAAACTGTGTGGCTGCACAGGCTGCAGGCGAGAATCTTTCTTCTTCAACATACCCTGGCGAAAGGTAATACGTTTCTATGTTTTTTTACTTCCTCTAATTATAATGTCTTATAGAATCCTAACGGTTCATGTTAACCAAATGATCGAACGTCAACAATTACATCGAACATATAAATAAATTATAAGACGCAATCATTTGATCAATGATTCCAATTTTAAATATTGTTAAAACATTGTTCATACTAAAGCTAGACTTTTAGTATACAATCCAACAATCGTTGATTGATTGCCTTGTAAACTTGATAATAAGATTAATCTTTAACGCGTGTATTTTCCAAAGGTCCCCCTTTGCTATTTTTAGATCAGTTCGATTGGAGTTCCACAGTAGAGTCGATTGGTTGGTCGGTTAGATGGTCGGTTAATAGTTCCAACGTCTACCGACCTACATATCATTGATTGATTGCCCTGTATTATTTCTATTCAGTCGGGTAGCAATCCTACAGTAGGGTTGGTGAGTTGGTCAGTCTTGTGGCCAGTTAATAGTTTCAATGTTTACCGACCTATATATCATCGATCACTCGCCATGTAAACTTGATAATAAGATTACATTTTATCGCGTCTATTCTTCAGAGGTCTTCTTTTGCTATTTCTAGATCAGTTGTGTAACGGTTATATAGTTTTTCCAAGGTTTTTCTTTACTATTTCTAGATCAGTCGGGTAGGAGTTTCATAGTAGGGTTGGTTGGTCGGTCAATCAGGTGGTCGGTTAATAGTTCAAATGTCTACCGACCCACATATCATCGATTGATCACTCTATAAACTTGATAATTAGTTTACTTTCTAAAGGTCCCCCTTTGCTATTTCTAGATCTGTCGAATAAGATTTCTATAGTAGGGTTGGTTGGTTAACGTGATTACTCTTTATCGCGTCTATTTTCTAAAGCTCCCCCTTAGCTATTTCTATATCAGTCGGATAGGAATTCCAAAATAAGGTTGGTAAGGTGGTCGGTTAATAGTTTTAATATCTTCCCACCCATATATCATAGGCTAATCACCCTGTAAACTTGATAATGAGATTAATTTTTAACACGTCTATTTTCAAAAGGCCCTTCTTCGCTATTTTTGGATCAGTCGGGTAGGAATTCCATAGTAGGGTCGGTCAGGTGGTCGGTTAATAGTTCTAACGTCTACCGACCCATATATCATCGGCCGAAAACCCTATAAATTTGATAATGAGATTAATTTTTAACGCATCTATTTTCCAAAGATCTCCCTCTTCTAATTCTATATCAGTCGGTTAGGAATTTTACAATAATGTTGGTCGATTGGTCGGTCTGGTAGTTGGTTAATAGTTCCAATGTCTACCGACCCATATATCATCGATCGATTGCCCTGTAAACTTGATGATGAGATCACATTTTATAGTTTTTCTAGATCAATCGGGTAGGAGTTCTATAGTTTTTCCAAATATCCCCGTTTGCTATTTCTAGATCAGTCGGGTAAGAGTTTCACAGTAGGGTTGGTCGGTTTTGTAATCGATTTTGTAAACAAGATAATGAGATTACTTCTTATCGCATCTATTTTCCAAAGGTCCCCCTTCGCTATTTCTAAATCTGTCGGGTAGGAGTTCTATAGTAGGGTTGGTCGGTTAACGAGATTACTTTTTGTCGCGCCTATTTTTTAAATGTTCCCATTTTCAATTTCTTGATTAGCCGGGTAGGAGTTCCACAGTAGGGTCGATCAGTTGGTTGGTCAGGTGGTCGGTTAATAGTTCTAACGTCTACGTCCCACATATCATCGATCGATCGCCCTATAAAATTGATAATGAGATTAATTTTTAACGTGTCTATTTTCTAAAGGATCCTCTTTGCTATTTTTAGATTAGTCGGGTAGGAGTTCCACAATAAGGCAGATCAGTTAGTTGGTCAGGTGCTCGGTTAATAGTTCCAACATCTACCGACGAACACATCATCGATCGATTATCCTGTAAACTTGATAATGAGATTAATTTTCAACGCGTTTATTTTTCAAATGTCTTCCTCTGCTATTTCTATATCAGTCGGGTAGTAGTTCTGTAGTGGTGTTGGTCGGTTGGTTTTTCTGATTGTCGGTTAATGGTTCCAATATTTACCGACCCATATATCATCGACCGATTGCCCTGTAAACTTGATAATGAAATTAAATTTTATTGCTTCTATTTTTCAAAGGTCTCCCTATGCTATTTCTAGATCCGTCAGTAAAGAATTCTACAATTTTTTCAAAGGTCCCCCTTCTCTATTTCTAGATCATTCGGGTAGAAGTTCCATAGAAAGGTTGGTTGATTAACGAGATTACTTTTTATTGCATCTATTTTCCAAAGGTCCCCTTTTACTATTTCTAGATCAGTCGGGTAGGAGTTCCACAGTAGGGTTGTCGGTTAACGAGATTACTTTTTATCGCGTTTATTTTTCAAAGGTCCCCATTTGTTATTTCTAGATAAGTTGGGTAGGAGTTCTATAGTATGGTTGGTCGGTTAAGGAGAATACTTTTTATTGCATCTATTTTCCAAAGGTCCCTCTTTGCTATTTTTAGATCAGCCATGTGGGAGTTCCACAGTAAGATCGGTAGGTTGGTCGATCAGGTGGTCTGTTAATAGTTAAAACCATTGTTCTTAAAATCGGACCGAACAGACCAGTTGAACCGGTTCAATCAAGAACCGAGCTGATAACTGTTCCGAAAGCACCTCCATAACCACTTTTGCGGTTAAACCAGAAAAACTGGTAGAATTAGGAGAATGAGATAACCAGAAACCGCCGGTTCTGTTTACTAAATAAAAATTAAAACATTGAGATAAGCTGTTTTGTATGCCTGTATTATCTCATTGAAGAAATTCAAAATTGAAACCTCGTCAATCTCAACATTTAGAAATTATTAAGTTTTTACACTCAACTTATTATTGCAAACTGCAATTTGAGAGTAAGAGAAACAATAAACAATAAAAATGAAAAGGTTGCTCAAATACGTCAAGCGATCGAACCTCAACCATCGGATCCCTATAAAATTTTAGACCATCGTGCCATACAAAAATCTACGGCTCTGGTAAGGGAGAAAGAGTGTAAGAGAACTTTGCTAAGTAAGAGAGAAAATGAGAAATTGATAGCGCTGTAGAGAAAGAGAAATAAAAAGAGCCACATGCTGCTGATTATGGAAGACAACCCTACTTCTATTTCTTTTAATACTCTTAATTGGATTGGGCCTACAAAATAAAAGTGTCTGGGTTTGGGCTGTGGGGTTTGGGCTTTGGGTTTTGGTTTATTCATGTTTATATAAAAAACTTATTTATTATATTATATTTTAATAATAGTTTTAAAATATAATTAAAAAATATAAAATTTTATTTTCCGGTTGAACCATCTAGTAGAACCAGTCAACTGGTTGAACCTTAAAATGTTGCATTCACCGGTTTGGCCTCCGTCCGGTTTTCTAATTACTGGTTCAAACGTTAACCGACCCAAATATCATCGACCGATCGCCCTTGTAAACTTGAAAATGAGATTAATTTTTGACGTGTCTATTTTCAAAAGGTCTCTCTCTCCTATTTCTAGATCAATCAGGTAATTCTACAATAAGGTTGGTCGGTTGGTAGGTATGGTTGTTGGTTAACAGTTCCAATGTCTACTGACTCACATATCATCTACCGATCACCCTGTAAACTTGATAATTAGATCACATTTTATCGCGTCTATTTCTCAAAGTTCTCCCTTTGTTATTTGAAGATCAATTAGGTAGGAGTTCTACAGTTATTCCCAAGGTCCCCGTTTCTATTTCTAAATCAGTTGGGTAGGAGTTCCACAGTAGGGTTGGTCGGTTGGTCGGTCGGTGATCAGTGAATAATATGTCTACCGACCAACATATGATCGACGGATCGCCCTGTAAACTTAATAATGAGATTATTTTTTATCGCATCTATTTTAAAAAGATCCCCCATTGCTATTTCTAGATCAGTCAGGTGGAAAATATACAGTAGGATTTGACGATTAACGAGATTACTTTTTATCGCGTATATTTTTCAAAGGTCCATCTTTGCTATTTTTAGATCAGTCCGGTAAAAGTTCCAAAGTAGGGTCGGTTGGTTGGTCGGTCAGATGGTAGGTTAATTGTTCTAATGTCTACCGACCCATATATCATCGACCGATCGCCCTGTAAACTTGATAATGAGATTAATTTTTAACGCGTCTATTTTCCAAAGGCCTACCTTTGCTATTTCTATATCTTTCGAGTAGCAATTCTATAGTAGGGTTAGTCGGTTGGTCGATCTAGTGGTCGGTTAATAGTTTTAATGTCTATCGATCTACATATCATCCACTGATCGCCTTGAAAACATGTTAATGAGATCATATTTTAACGCGTCTATTTTTAAATAGTCTCCCTTTGCTATTTTTATATTAGTCGAGTAGGAGTTCTATAGTTTTTCCAAAAGTCCTCGCTTGCTATTTCTGGATCAGTCGAGTAGGAGTTCCATAGTAGGGTTGGCCGATTAGTCGGTCTGGTGGTCGGTGAATATTTCCAATATCTACCGACCCACATATCATAAACTAATCACCTTGTAAACTTGATATTGAGATTACTTTTTATCGCTTCTATTTTCCAAAGGTCTCCCTTTGCTATCTCCAGATCAGTCGTGTAGGAGTTCTATAGTAGAGTTTATCGGTTAACGAGATTACTTTTTACCGCATCTATTTTCAAAAGATCTCCCTTTGCTATTTAAAGATCAGTGGGGTAGGAGTTCCACAGTAGGGTTAGTCTGTTGGTCGGTCAAGTGGTGTGTTAATAATTCTATCATCTACTGAAGCACATATCATCGACCGATCACCCTGTAAATTTGATAACGAGATTAATTTTAAATGCATCTATTTTCCAAATGTCCCCCTTTGCTATTGTTAGATCAGTCCGCAGAATTTCCTCAGTAGGGTCAATTAGGTGTAGGTTAATAGTTTCAACGTCAACCGACCAACATATCATCGATAAATCATCTTGTAACTTGATAATGAGATTAATTTTTAATGCATCTATTTTCAAAGGTCTCCCACTTCTATATCTATATCAGTCAGGTAGTTATTCTACAGTAGGGTTGGTCGGTCTGATGGTTGGTTAATAATTCTAATGTCTACCGACACACATATCATCGACAATCACCCTGTAACTTGATAATGATATCACATTCTAACGTTTATATTTTTCAAAGGTCTCCATTCGCTATTTCTAGATCAGTCGGGTAGGAGTTCTACAATTTTTCTAAAGGTCCCCATTTGATATTTCTTTTTCAGTCGAATTGGAGTTCCACAGTAGGGTTGGAAGGTTGTTCGGTCTTGTGGTTGGTTTATAGTTTTAATGTCTACCGACCATATATCATCGACCGATTGCCCTGCAAACTTGATAATGAGATTTCTTTTTATCGCGGTTATTTTCCTAAGGTCCCCCTTTGCTATTTCTAGATCAGTCGAGTAGGAGTTATACAGTAGAGTCGGTCGGTTAATAAGATTACTTTTTATCTCGTCTATTTTCCAATGGTTCCCATTTGTTATTTCTAGATCAGTCGTGTAGGAGTTCAGCAGTAGGGTCGGTCGGTTGGTTGGTGAGGTGATCGGTTAATAGTTCCAATGTCTACCGAACCACATATCATCAATCGATCGCCCTGTAACTTTATAATGAGATTAATTTTAAGCCGTTTATTTTTCAAAGGTCCCCCTTTGCTATTTTTAGATCAGTCCGGTAGGAGTTCCATAGTAGGGTCGGTCGATCAGGCGGTCAGTTATTAGTTCCAACGTCTACCAACCAACATATCATCGATCGATCGCCCTTAAACTTGATAATGAGATTACTTTTTATCACGTCATTTTCCCAAAGTCCCCTTTGCTATTTCTAAATCAGTCGGGTAGGAGTTCTATAGTAGGGTTTTCCAGTTAACGAGATTAATTTTTATCGCATCTATTTTCCAAAGGTCCCCTTTGTTATTTATAGATCAGTCAGGTAGGAGTTCCGTAGTAGGGCCGGTCAGTTGGTTGGTCAGATGGTCGATTAATAGTTTCAACGTCTACCGACCCATATATCATTGACGATCGCCCTGTAACTTGATAATGAGATTAATTTTTAACTCATTTATTTTCTTAAGGTCTCTCTTTGTTATTTTTAGAATCAATCGGGTGGGAGTTCCACAGTAGGGCCGTCAGTTAAAAATTCCAATGTCTACTGACCCACATACCATCGAATGATTGCCCTGTAAACTTAATAATTAGATTAATTTTTAACGCGTCAAAGTTCCAAAGGTCTTTCTCTGCTATTTCTATTTCATTTGGGTAGCAATTTTGCAGTAGGGTTGGTTGGTCTAGTGGTCGGTTAATAGTTCTAATGTCTAACGACCCACATATCATCGACCAATCGCACTGTAAACTTTATAATGAGATTACATTTTAACGCGTCTAGTTTCCAAAGGTCCTCCTTTGCTATTTTCAAATCAGTCGGGTAAGAGTTCTATAGTAGGGTTTGTCGGTTAATGAGACTACTTTTTATCACGCTAATTTTTTGAAGGTCCCCCGTTTCTATTTCTAGATCAGTCAGGTTGGTGTTTCACAGTAAGGTCGGTCGGTCGGTTTGTCAGGTGGTTGGTTAATAGTTCCATCGTCTACCGACCCACATATCATCGACGATCACCATGTAAATTTGATAATGAGATTGATTTTTAACGCGTCTATTTTCAAAGGTTCCCCTTCTAAATTTTTATATCAGTCAGGTAAGAGTTACACAGTAGGATAGGTCAAGTGGTCGGTTAATAATTTCAACATCTACTGACTCACATATTATAGATCGATCGCCCTGTAAACTTGATAATGAGATTAACTTTTAATGTGTCTATTTTCTAAATATCTCCATCTACTATTTCTATATAAGTCGGGTAGCAATTCTGCAGTAAGGCTGGTCGGTTGGTCGGTCTGGTGGTTGGTTAGTAGTTCTAATGTCTACCGATCCACATATCATCAATCGATTGACCTGTAACTTGATAATAAAATTATATTTTATCGCGTCTATTTTTCCAAGGTGTTCCTTTACTATATCTAGATTAGTCATTTTGGAGTTCAACAGTTTTTCAAAGGTCCCCCTTTGTTATTTCTAGATCAATCGGGTAAAAGTTCTACAGTAGGATTGATCGGTTGGTCAGTTTGGTGATCGGTTAATAGTTTCAATATCTACCGACCCATATATCATCGATCGATCGCCCTGTAAACTCGATAATGAGATTACTTTTTATCGCGTCTATTTTTCAAAGGTCCCCCTTTGTGTATTATCGATTAGTTGGGTAGGAGTTCTTAAGTAGGGTTGGTCTGTTAGTCAGTTTTGTGGTCGGTTAATAATTACAATGTATACCAATACACATAACATCGATCGATGGCCCTATGAAATTTTGATAATGAGATTAACCTTTAACATGTCTATTTTCCAAAGGTCCCCCTTTGTCATTTTTAGATCATTCGGGTAGGAGTTCAATAGTAGGATTGGTCGCTTGGTCGGTCTGGTGGTCGTTTAATAGTTCCAATATCTACCGACCCATATTTCATCAACTGATCTTATTGTAAACTTGATAGTGAGATTAATTTTTAACGCGTCTACTTTCTAGAGGTTCCTCTTTGCTATTATTAGATCAGTCTGATAGCAATTCTATAGTAGGGTTAGTCAGTTGGTCGGTCTGGTGGTCGGTTAATAGTTTTAATGTCTATCAACCCATATATCATCAACCAATCGCACCGTAAACTTGATAATGAAATTATATTTTATATTGTCTATTTTGCAAAGGTCTTTATTTTCTATTTCAAGATCAGTCGGGTAAAAGTTCTACAGTTTTTCCAAAAGTCCCCCTTTGCTATTTGTAGATCACTAGGGTAGGAGTTCTACAGAAGGGTTGGTCGATTAATGAGATTATATTTTATCGCATCTATTCTCCAAAGGCCCCCCTTTGCTATTTCCAGATCAATTGGGTAGGAGTTCCACACTAAGGTCGGTCGGTTGGTCGGTCAGATGGTTGGTAAAATGTTTAAACATCTACTGACCCACATATCTTTGAACGATCACCCTGTAAACTTGATAATTAAATTAATTTTTTACGCGTCAATTTTCCTAAGGTCTCCCTCTGCTATTTTTATATCAATCGGGTAGCAATTCTGCAATAGGATTTATCGGTCTGATTGTTGATTAATAGTTCCAATGTCTATCAATCGAGAAATCATCTACCAATCGCACTGTAAGCTTTATAATGAGATTATATTTTATCGCGTCTATTTTTCAAAGGTTGCCCTTTGTTATTTTCAGATCAGTCAGGTAGGAGTTCTATAGTTGGGTTTGTCGGTTAATGAGATTACTTTTTATCACGCCTATTTTTCAAAGGTCTCTCATTTCTATTTCTAGATCAGTCGGGTAGGTATTTCATAGTAGGGTCGGTCGGTCAGTTAGTCAGGTTGTCAGTTAATAGCTCCATCGTCTACCGATCCACATATCATTTACCGATCACCATGTAAACTTGATAATGAGATTAATTTTTAACACGCCTATTTTCTAAAGGCCCGCTTCTTAATTTTTAGATCAGTCAGGTAAGAGTTCCATAGTAGGGTCGGTCAGGTGGTCGGTTAATAATTCCAACGTCTACCAACCCACATATCATTGACCGATCGCACTGTAAACTTGATAATTAGATTAACTTTTAACGCGTCTATTTTCTAAATTCTCCTTCTACTATTTCTATTTGAGTCGGGTAGCAATTCTATAATAGGGGTGGTCGATTGGTACGTCTGGTGGCCGGTTAATAGTTTTAATATCTACTAACCCATATATTATCGACCAATCGCCCTGTAACTTGATAATAAGATTACATTTTATCGCGTTTATTTTTCAAAGGTCCCTTTGCTATATGTAGATCAGTCGGGTAGGAGTTCTACAGTTTTTCTAAAGTTCCCCATTTGATATTTCTATTTCAGTCGAATAGGAATTCCACAGTAGGGTAGGAGTTCCATAGTAGGATTGATCGATTGGTTGGTCTGGTGGTCGGTTAATAGTTCCAATATCTACCGACCCACATATCATCGATTGATCGCCCTGTAAACTTGATAATGAGAATACTTTTTATCTAGCCTATTTTCCAGTGGTCCCCCTTTGCATTTTATTGATCAGTCGTGTCGAAGTTCTTAAGTAGGTTCGGTCAGTTGGTTAGTTTGGTGGTCGGTTAATAATTCCAACATCTACCTACACACATAATGTTGACCGATGCCCTATGAAATCTTGATAATGAGATTAACTTTTAACGTGTCTATTTTTCAAAGGTCCCCCTTTGCTATTTCTAGATCGGTCAGGTAGGAGTTCCACGGTAAGGTTGGTCGATTGGTCGATCTGGTTGCCGTTTAATAGTTCTAATGTCTATCAACCCACATATCATAGACCGATCACCTTGTAAACTTGAAAATGAGATTAATTTTTAACGTGTCTATTTTGTATAGGTTCTTCTTTGCTATTTCTAGATTAGTCGGGTAGTATTTCTACAGTATGGTTAGTCGATTGGTCGGTCTGGTAGTCGGTTAATAGTTCCAATATCTATCAACCCACGTACCATCAACCAATCACACTGTAAACTTGATAATGAAATTAAATTTTATCACGTCTATTTTTCAAAGGTCTTTATTTGCTATTTCTAAATCAGTCGGATAGAAGTTCTACAGTTTTTCCAAAGGTCCCCTTTGTCATTTCTAGATCACTCGGGTAGGAGTTCTATAGTAGGGTTATTTGGTAAAGAGATTATATTTTATCGCGTCTATTTTCCAAAGGTCCCCCTTTGCTATTTCCAAATCAGTTGGGTTGAAATTCTACAGTAGGGTTCGTCGGTCGGTCGGTCAGGTGATTGGTTAATAGTTCCAACGTCTACCGTCCCATATATCATCGATTGGTCGCCCTGTAAACTCGATAATGAGATTAATTTTTAACGCGTCTATTTTCTAAAGCTCCCTCTTTACTATTTCTAGATCAGTCAGGTTGTAGTTCTACAGTAGGATTAGTCGGTTGGTCGGTATGTTGGTCGATTAATAGTTCCAATGTCTATCGACCAACATATCATCGACCAATCATACTATAAACTTGACAATGAGATTACATTTTATTGCGTCTATTTTTCAAAGGTCCCCCTTTGCTATTTTTAAATCAGTCGGGTAGGAGTTCCACAATAAGGTCGGTCGGTTGGTCGGTCAGGTGATTGGTTAATAGTTCTAACGTCTACCGTCCCACATATCATCGACCGATCACCCTGTAAACTTGATAATGAGATTAATTTTTAATGCGTCTATTTTCCAAAGGTCCCTTTTTACTATTTCTGGATCAGTCGGGTAGTAGTTAGTCTAGTGGTCGGTTAATAGTTCCATTATCTATTGACCCACATATCATCGATCAATCGCACTATAAACTTGATAATGAGATTATATTTTTTCACGTCTATTTTCCAAAGATCCTCCTTTACTATTTCTAGATTAGTCGGGTTTTCACAAATGTCCCCGTTTGCTATTTCTAGATCCGTTGAGTTAGAGTTCCACATAGGGTTGGTCGGTTGGTCGATCTGGTGGTTGGTTAATAGTTACAATGTCTACTGATCCATATATCATCAACCAATCGCACTGTAAACTTGATAATGAAATTACATTTTATCACGTCTATTTTCCAAAGGTCTTTATTTGCTATTTCTAAATCAGTCGGGTAGAAGTTCTACAGTTTTTCCAAAGGTCCCCCTTTGCTATTTCTAGATTGCTCGGGTAGGAGTTCTACAGTAGGGTTGGTCAGTTAATGATATTATATTTTATCGCGTCTATTTTCCAAAAGTCCCCCTTTGCTATTTCCAGATCAGTTGGGTTGAAGTTCTACTGTAGGGTCGGTCGGACGATTGGTCAGGTGGTTGGTTAATAGTTCCGACGTCTATCGTCCCACATATCATCGATCGATCGCCCTGTAAACTCGATAATGAGATTAATTTTCAACGTGTCTATTTTCCAAATATCCCTCTTTGCTATTTTTTGATCAGTCAGGTTGTAGTTCTACAGTAGGATTAGTCGATTGGTCGGTATGGTAGTCGGTTAATAGTTCCAATATCTATCGACCAACATATTATCGACCAATCATACTGTAAACTTGATAATGAGATTATATTTTATCATATCTATTTTCCAAAGGTCCCCCTTTGCTACTTCTAAATCAGTTGGGTAGGAGTTCCACAATATGGTCCGTCTGTTGGTCGGTCAGGTGATTGGTTAATAGTTCTAACGTCCACCGTCCCACATATCATCGACCGTTCACCCTGTAAACTTGATAATGAGATTAATTTTTAAAGCGTCTATTTTCCAAAGGTCCCTTTTTGCTATTTCTGTATCAGTCGAGTAGTAGTTCTACAGTAAGGTTAGTCTGGTCGTCGGTTAATAGTTTCATTGTCTATCGACCCACATATCATCGATCAATCACACTATAAACTTGATAATGAGATTATATTTTATCACGTCTATTTTTCAAAGGTCCCCCTTTACTATTTCTAGATCAGTCGGGTTTTTACAAATGTCCACGTTTGCTATTTCTAGATCCGTCGAGTTAGAGTTCCACATATGGTTGGTCGGTTGGTCGGTCTGGTGGTTGGTTAATAGTTCCAATGTCTACTGACCCACATATCATCGACACAGCTAAACAACTCTTATTGTGGCTGAATTTTTTTTCTTGATCCAAATACGTATGAAAAATGATAAAAATCCATCTCGATGTAGTTATTATTTTGGTTTAAATCCTGAAAATTAATAATATTGTTTTGATCAAAATGAGCAGTCGATGAATTAGAAAAACTAATATTTATAAAAGGACTTCTTTCTTTTTGAGAGTGAATCCTTAAAAGGCATACCTTTTAACCATGTTAATGATCCTATGAGATGCAAGGCTCATTGGTTTCTTGACTTCAATGTAGTTATTTATTATAGAAAAATGCATTTAAAAATAATTATGAATGCATCTAAAGTGATTTTAAAAAAATCCATGAAAAAGACAAAAGGTTATCATACTTGATTTTCCACTAAAATAAGCCGGCAAATATACAAAACATAAGTTATTGCAACATCATATTAATCGAAGAATGAAACAATGCATTGAAGATAAGACGAAAATGTGTTCCAATAATGTAAGTAAAACTAAAAAGCAAGTGGAAAATGGTTCAGCCCTGTAAAATATGTAAGGTACAGAAAACCCACAAAAATATAAAGCTAATATACATATATATATATATATATATATATATATATATATATATATATATATATATATATATATATATATATATATATATATATATATTATACAAACATAACTTCATAGCAGTAGCTTTTCACCACAACAAAAGATTCGATTTTCTCTCTAAACAATTCAGAAAATACTCACCCTCTTCACTAGATTTCATAATTTTACCTGCTGTTTAATTCATTTCAGCGAAAAACTACACTCAACTTAATAAATGAACTACAACAATTTCAATCAAATCATATACATTTTGGAGACAAGTACAATTAACTGTATTGAACATACAAACAACCCATTCCCATATAATTTTCCAAATGATTCAGCTTCTAAATGATAGCTTAATATAATTTGAAGCATTAAACTCTTAAATATAATAGTAGAAATTTATAAAATAGGTTGTTTATAGTAGAATGTGACTATTGAAAATTTGATACCTTTTTTCTGAGTAATTTACACTCTAGTCTCTAGCCACTAATTAGTATAAATTGTGGATATATACGTCAACAACTCCTCTTTCAAAAGTTTTTATTTTTATTTTTCCTACAAGTGTGTTGATGTTTATGTTAGCTTAATATCCAACTAGAGTAAAAATTAGATAAATCCTCCATCAACTTGGAGATTATGTTTCTTAATTTACAAATTATATTCTACCTGAGATGAGTGTTGCTGTACAAACTCTGTATGACCTTGTCCAAATAAGTTCCATGTACTGGCAACGATAGCTACACCCGATTTAAAAGACATCTATGATAATCTTGCCAAATTCATGTATTATATCAACATATTTTTTGTCTCCTAAGATAAATAAACATATCATTTCTTCATTACATATTGTTCTATGCACTTTCTCCTTATCAACTACACTAGCTATTACAGGCGAGAGATAAATCATTTATCTTATCAAATCTTTTGCTTCATTCTCAGAATTGAAACTTGGCTTTAAGTCCTATTTATTATAATTATTGCTCCCTCCATCTCGTTTCAATGTTTACGTTTGTTTTTGCACGTTGATTAAGGAGTATAATATTTTAATAGATAGTGAGTGGAAAAATATAATATTTAATGTAAAATTGATAGGTGTATTAGTGTTGGATGATATATTAATTGTTTTAGGTGGGTCACATATTCCACAAAGGAAAATGTAAACATTGAAATGAGACGCGCAAAATAGAAATGTAAATATTAAAACAGGACGGAGGAAATATGTATTTTTCTTTTACCATTAAAAAAAGAGTAATAAAAATACAAATTAGGTCCTACTCTTAAGTTGGTACCTCAAATGTTGTTTTTCTCTAGGTGCATTAAATTGTCATTAGAAGCTCATCAGCATTTTAATGAAAATAAATAGGAAAATAGAAGTAAACCTGATATTAACATCAATTGAATCTTCCATTTCCTTTACGGAATCTAGAAGCCTCTCCATTTGACCATAATAGGATTCTCATCCGTCAAATCACGTAATAATTCAAATAACATATACCATGAGAAATAATTGCGTCAATATTCAAGAAAAAGTCACTGTATAATGAAACAAAGTCAGTCACCTTTCAAAAAATATTAATAATTGACTCAACAATAAAAGTTAAAATGCTAAGTCTGATCAGGAACAAATGGTAGAAAGTAGCACTAAAAGTTAGGACAAAGGAACACAATTATAGGCAATTAGCAAGATTATAATTAGAGAAAGTAAAATGTTTTATAAGTTCCAGAGGAACTGTTTATCCTTGATGACCCAGCATGACTAACACTTCCATTATATTTGTATTTAGCTAATGTTTAGTTGCTTTCTCAAAATGTGCAATTTTTAGCGGACACCATAGAACTACACTTGAGTCATCTGTTCCAAATCAACAATTTAAATTAGGATTAGGGAACATGATAATGTGAATAACACTACTTAAAACTTATTATTGTAAGTATAAGTGGAACATCCTTTTCTATTACTTTCCAACCAAATTATGAATTAGGTACAAAAAACCAAACTTCCATCTATATTTAAGTCGCTCAACTTTACCTTAATAAAGATTTTTTCTAAATTTTCAATTGTCTAGCTAAATTGCAATTAGATATGAAAATTGAAATGGATTTGAATCGACAAAAAATTATCAAACAAGTAAAGGGATGGTTAAACGGTTAGTAAGAAGCAACAAAAAAGGAAATCAAAACACAGCAACATAACAGGTAGTTCTTTATCTCTAGATATTAGACCAAATACTTGCAGTCCAAATATTCAAGGTAAGTTAAAAACTAAAAGTAATGAAGTTAGTTCCGTCACATTTACAAAATAATAAAAAAATTTAACATTTACGAAACTACTAGATTTCATCGAGCAGAGTGGAGAAAGAGATAAACACAATCTCAGAATCATACTGACAAAACTTCTTGTTGTTAAACTAAAGTAAAGTGCATGCTTGTATTTACTGTTGGTGAAACATAAATACTTTCTCAATTGTCAATAGTGTTATAATAAAAATATAATCTAAATTAAAATATTGTATTACTCTCGAGCTAATCTAACTCATCTAAGATTGCCCATATACAAAAATATCAAAATATAGAAATGAATTACAACCAGAATTTATTCAAATCTATTCTCTAAATGAACTAACAGGGAATAACAAAGATACAGAAGCCAATAAATTAATTAGTATATGCCTCAAATGAATCACATATTTCAAATGCGTGGACAAAATAACATATATTAAATAGAAGAAACTCATTAGGCGAAAAATAATAAGCCTAGTACATTACCTAAAACCAACCCTGAATCCACCAGTTCGATCTTGCTTGAAACAACATATCCTTACTTAAAGACATTCTTCATCCATGAAATAGAACAAAAGTTTCATCCATTTTGGAAACTCTCAGATTCTTTTGTTCCACGATAATTGCTAGTCCAATATGGGAATTCTAACAATTTTTAAATGTCAAATTAGTAGAATTTATTTGTTAAATTCACACTCAAAGCAAAGAGAATAGGAGATACAGACAAGGAATAAAAGATTTACCTGAATGAAGAACCATTTGGTGGAATTGTTATAATGTGAGAAACTTCCCTTAAGTGTCGGGGACACTTTTGGAGTGATGTCCATGAAAGCGCCAAGAGACGTCCTTGACTTCGGAATCGATTGATGTTCAGTGGAGATTGAATATATTTGTGTACAAATACTCAAATAATTTCTCATCTCTCAGCGGCGAGCAGTTTATGGTCACTATCATCATCAATTTGAGAAATAAACGAGCAAATGAGCAATATAACCAGTATCAAATATAATTTAGGGAAAAACACTTCTACTGTGCATATTACCCCCAACAAATGATACCACATGAAGCTCATTATTCATGTAAGCTACAATTAGGTCTTGTTTGATTTTGGCGGAAATTTTCAAGTTTGGCGCATTTTCTTTTCACTTTGCCGCTGATTCTGCTTTTCGTCCAATAATATTTAGTTGCTTCTTGGTTATTTTTTCGAACTTATTAATATTATCATTTAAAAATATGATATTTCTTTCAAAATACTGAATATTGTGTTATTGTGTTTAAAATTTTTCGTATGCTTTTTATTCTAAATACGTTGTACATCAATTGAGTTATTCTATGATAAATAGTTAAATAAATATTTGAAATTTAATTAATCACCATCTCAAAAAGAAATGAAAAAATAATATTTAAAAAAGAAATAATATTTAATAAGAAAAATTAATTGGGAGTAAATAAGAAAAATTTAAAAAATTTAAAAAATAAATAATTAAAACAATCGTCATTAACTTAGGACACAACACGATAATAATAAAAAAACTCTGCTATAGTAACTAGTACGAAGCCCGCGTAACACGCAGGATATTCGAATTTTTTTAAGGAATCAGCTATTCGTATATTCAAATTTACTAAACGTATTAAACAAATAATTAAATTAAAATACTCCCTCCATCCGTCACAATGGATGTCATTTGCTTTCTGGCACGTGGATTAAGGAGTATTATTATTTATTGTATAGTGGGTAATTGCATTAGTGGAGGTATGGGTCCCATTTTTTAGTTGTATTAGTGGGTGTGTGTGGGTCCCATTTTTTAGTTGTATTAGTGGGTGTGTGTGGGTCCCATATATGTAAAAAAGGAAATGAGACCCTTGGGGCGGAAGCCCAAAATGGAAAAATGGAACTCATTGGAGCAGACGGAGGGAGTATTCAAAATTAATAATATATAAATATTTTAATAATTAAGATTTTATATTGTGTTCGGTTGTAGTACCCGAAAGATGTATTCGATTTCATATTGTGTTCGATTATAATACCCGAACAAGGGGACGGATGGAGTATAATAATTGGTGTACCTGCGGGTATTGAGGTATTATCAGTACCCATTCCCAAACCCTAATGAGATTTTCACAACTATCTGTATCCATCCTAAATCTGTTCACAACTATCCATACCCGCCCTATTAAGATTTGGATAGAACGAGTACTTGAAAATGCCCATGTCATTACCATCCCTGACTATTATCGTTTAATAATAAAATTAATAAATGCATATAATAATTATAAATTTTTGTATAATTAAGGATAAAATATTTAATATAATAAAATAAATATAAAATAAATAATTAACGATAAAAAAATATGAAAATTAATTAATATTAAATTAAAAATTATTTTTTTTCATGAAATTCCTTATTTAGGATTTCATAATTAACTAAATTTATTAAACTTAAAAATTCTAAGGATAAATAGATGAAATATATTAAATAATTTCTTATTACTTCTAAAAATATTTTATTTATTAATATAGTTTATTAAAGAATATTTTAAAATATAAAATTTTTTATTAAACTTAAGAATCTATTTCTCCAATCATATATTATTGGTAATATGATTTCAAATTAAAGATCATGAAAAGACAATTAATTTGATATAATTTTTATATAAATCCGATTTAAAAATAAAAAGTTAAAAACACTTAAAGTTTTAGGTAAATTTTAAATAAAATAAAGAAAAATAAAATATTTCGATTCATTGTTTAAAATAAAGTAACTATATTATCTTCTCTTCTGAGCAAGTTTAACATCAAAAAATAAATATAAAAAATCTATAAAAATGACACATCATGCCAAAATTATTTCCATGATGCCACATAATAAATGTAAAACCCTCCTTTTGTTTATATACCTCCTTTAATTTATATATATATATATATATATATATATATATATATATATATATATATATATATATATTAAATATTTAATAAAAAATATTATTATTTTTTTTTACTATTGTTAAAATTACCCCCTAAATATATATAATCATGAGATGTTGTGCAAGCGAGATGTATTGTAAGATGCACAATCCAAATTTATTATTTTATTCACTATTTAAGTATGATTTTTAGATTAAAAAAATTATTGTAAGATAGTTAAAGTATATAGTAATTTATTAAAATTTGATATTTAATTTATTAATATATATTTTTATTTATTAATTTACATTGTTAAACATTAATATTAAAAATTTTTGGGCAGTCATGTGTGAGACTATCTCATGGTAAGACCATTTTATACTTTCGTAATTAGTTATTACTTTTTATTAAAAATTTAATACTTTTTTTTAATATTATCACTTTTTATTTATACTATAAATTATTCATGAAACAGTTCACTAAACTATTATAATACTTCGCCAATTAAGTATTACATTTACATTAAAATATTATAACTTTTTATTCGTTTCATGAAAATCATTTAGTGAAACAATTGCACACAAGTGTTTGGCTAAACTCTGAACTTTTAAATATTTTAACATTAAAATTTAAGAATTTAAATTTGTAGAAAAATGATACAACCTTTTTTTTTAAAAATATACACATGGATGTGAAATCACTATAAATATTTATCACTATGTAAATTTTAAAGTAAAAGTAAAGAATTGTTTGAAGATAAATGGAAAAATTCGTATTCTAAAAGTTATATCAAATTGGAATTGCTCTTATATGTTGGTTAGACATGTGATGAAGTACAATACAATTTGTTAATTAAAATATACTCCATCGTTACATTTAAATAACTACATCATTTAAAGATTAAAGAATATAAAATTTTAATCTGTAGTGAGTTGGTAAAAATATAATATTTTAATATATAATACATAATTCTACCAATATTGTATATAGACCCCATAAAAATATAATAATTGTTTTATGTGGATCTTATTCTCAAAAGGAAAATGTAACTCTTTTAGTGAGACGCTTTAATTAGTAAAAGGTAATAATTCCCTTTTATTTATAATCATATTTGTGACAATAAAAATAAAAATTGGTAAATAATCATATTTGTAAAAATAAAAATAAAAATTGAGTTTGTGTCCATGGACAAGTACATAAGAGTATTATGAATTTATTTGATCTGATATAATCACTTTAGGTCCGTCAACAATTAAATAAAAAAATATCATCAGAAAAAGAAAATTGATAATAAAAAAATTTCTTATTATCAAATTCACAAAGATATGCTACTCATCACCTCAAAATTAAATGTTAGAAAGTAAAATATCTCACATTCACGTATAATATGCCAAGTGCTTAATTAAGTTTACGAGATAAAATAATACCATAACAAACAAATAAAAACAAATTAAGAAATAAAAATAATAAGATAACAAGCAGTAAACGTATTCTGAAGCGGCTATAACTCGTCACATCCTCCATGGTCCTTCATCAGCGTGGTTAAGGAAAATAAAGGCGCGGGTGATAATTCTGAAAATTTTTTGAACGGGTTATTTTTTTTAGATTTAAGGTTTGAATTCCCTTTCATTTCATGTGAAGAAGCCCTAGATTATTGAAAATCCAAATTATAGCTCATGTGGCTGAACACCACCTATACCTAACTGCTTATAGGGGGGAGAAAAATAAAAGAGGGAAATAAAAGAGCCAAATTTTCGCTCTTTTAACGAGAGGCATCTCCCCCTAATATATCAACGAGAGGATTTTATGATTTTAATGAGAGGATTATTAATTCCCTCATTAATATTTATGTAAATTATTTCATAAATATAAAAAATGGTCTTTAATGACACGTTACATAAATTTCAGGCCAATTCTTATATGACTTGGGTAATATATAACCCAAACATATAAGAGTCGTCAAATATAAGTATTACGGTTAGATGAAAAAAATACTTTTTTAAAATTGATTTTCTATCCAAGTAGTCGGTAATAATTCATATCCCTTTATCACATACACATAGGAGGTGGCTAACTTGATCATACGTGGCCCAATTAAAAAGTATTATATTTGTTAATAGAATTTTTACTTTATAATCATTTTATATATTTTATTTTATAATTTATTATCGTACGTTTATATCTTTTTTGACAATCATCTTTTACATTTAAGAAAAATAATAAAAATTAAAATTAAGAATTCAAATATTAAAAGTACGTAAGCAAATTCTACGGACAAAAATTTCATATAATAATAGTATAATTTAAAATACTAATCAATTATTACAAAATAAATTTAATATTAAAAATATTATTTTAAATAAATATATTATTATGACCGATTAAAAAATAAAGTAATACTAAATAAAAATAATAAGAAAAGTATTAATTACCACGGTAAACAACAATATTGTTCATTCGCATAAAATTAGGATACACAATAAGATAATGGATAAAAAATAAATAAATAGGTGATGTGGCAATAATTAAAAAATCATATAAAACCGACGATAACCGGTAATAATTTGGATAATAGGTGGCATAGGTCACCTAAGTAATCCCCTAAATTTCATAAATATAAAAAAAATAGTCTTTAATGACAAGTTTTTGCTCCTGTCATAAATTTTTTTTATTATTGACCCATTTTCTTGTAGTGATAAGTAAATGATATAAACAAATATTTTGTGCTAAATGATATACACTTTAATTAATAAGAATATAATTTTTTAATTGAAAAGATTATTTGAAATATGAATAATATAAATAAATATTTTAATTCGGAAATACTCCCTCCATCCCCAAAGTACTTCACGTATTATTGTGCGCGGAGTTTAAGAAAAAAATTTTTATTTTATGTATAAAGTAAGAAAGAGAAGAAGTATTTAAATAAATTTAATGAAAAGGATGTGTAAAGTTATTGAAATTTGTGAAAAAGTTAGTATTATGTTGGAATGTGTGTAAAAAGTAGGTATTGTTATAGTGTACTTTTTACCATTCTTAGTAAAAGCAAAGTGTGAAATACTTTGTGGGACAGATGAAAAAGAAAAGTGTGAAATACTTTGAAGGACGAATGGAGTATATATTTTAATAAGAAAATCAAGGGTATACATTTTTTATATTAAAGAGTATATCATTTAAGAGTTGATATTGGGTGCAGGGTGCAAAGCTGCACCCATATATGTATAACTTGGTTAGGTATTGCGTGAGACCGTCCGACATGAGATCATTGTTCACTTTCGTTATAAAATTTATCACTTTTTATTTATACTATAAATTATTCATGAAATAGCATTATCACTTTTTATTAATTTATTATCACTTTTCTTTATATAAGTTATCACTTTCTGTCCCACGTGAGACGGTCTTGCGTGAGACCGTCCAACGTGAGATCATTTTTCACTTTCGTTATAAAATGTTATTACTTTTATTTATACTATAAATTGTTCATGAAATAGCATTATCACTTTTCATTAATTTATTATCACTTTCCTTTATAAAAGTTATAATTTTATGTCCGTCTCACATAAGACTTTACGTGAGACGGTCTCATACAAATCATTGTCGTATAATTTTTTATTCTATTTTGTATACTACATGTTATTTTATTTTGGGTTAATTACACTAAAAGTCCTAACCTTTTTGCGAATTTCAAATTAGTCCAAACTTTTTAATATTTACAAATAAAATCTCGAACCTTTAGGCCGTTTTACAAATTAAGTTACCGGCAGCAAGAGATTACCCGGATCGTGACACGTCACAAAAAAAAAATTAAATAAAAAATTCTAGATGGTCAGCTTTAAAACATATCTTCTTCTTCTACAAGTCCCGGCAGATGTGCTTGGAAAGAGCAACTCACTCCTCAATCCTCCTTTGGTTCTTCTTTTACTCTTCATCTCCGCCGTCGCGCAACCACCACCTTCCTCGCCACCTCCGCCTCAATCCTTATTCAACGCTGCCGAGACTCTAGCCAGTTCAGGATTCACTTCTATCTCCCTAACCCTCCAACTCAACGCTCCCACGGTCCCCATCTCCTCCACCTCCCTCACTATATTCTCGCCGCCGGACTCCGCATTTTCCTCTACCGGCCAGCCCTCACTCACCCTCCTCCTCCTCCATTTTGTCTCCTCTCTCTCTTTTCCCGGCATCACTCCTCTCCTTCCCCTTCTCCACCACAATGCCATCTCTCTCCCCCTCCAAGCACCTCACTGTAACCTCCACCCAACCAGGAAAAATATCCATAAACACGTCGCAGTCTCCAAAATCCCCATCTTCGACGACGGCTTCGTCATTGTCTACACAATCGACAATTTCTTGGATTTGAACTTCGCTCTTTCAGCGGCGAATTCGACGAGGAATTTCCCTATATCTGAAATCCAGTGCCTGAAATTGGAACCGATCTCTCATTTTAGAGAGGCTTCCGGAGTGTTGAAGTCGAGAGGACACTCGATCATGGTCGCATTTCTGGAGCTGCAGCTTTTGGGATTTCTCCAACACCAGCTATTCACAGAGAAGCTTGGAATCTATGTGGTATTGTGATTGTAGGTTCATCATATCAGATTTGATTTGATGAATTGTGATGGACTGATGGTAGATTGAATATTGTTAATTTCTGATGTTAAAAAAAAAAAGTAAAACAAGACGAGGACGTTTATATGCACGTGGAAGACAACATGGACAAAAGAGTGACACGTCAGTCACCGGGCAAACCTCCAGTTGTCAGGTGACTTAATTTGCAAAATGAATTTCAGGTGGAGAACTTATTTGTAAAGAGTTAGTCTCTTGTGAGACGGGTTATTGGTGAGACGGATGTGAGACGGGTCAACCCGTCACTAAAGTATGCTTATTTGTGGTTAAAGTGCGCTTATTTGTGGTTAAAGTATGTCGATAATAAATCAAATTATAACACACTAACATCATACTTTAATACATAATCCAACATACTTTAAAAAACATACATTAACAACTATTAAACATACTTTATTTAAATAATCGACATACTTTAACACGTCTCACAAACCGTCTCATGAAAGTAGCGTCTCACAAGAGACTTTGTCATTTGTAAATATTGAAAAGTTTGGACTATTTAGAATTCGCGAAAAATTAGGATTTTTGGTGTAATTAATCATTTTATTTTTTGTTTACATGTTTTTTAATAATTATATACTTTTTCACAAGCTATAGAGTCTGACAAGGATGATGATACTGAAAAATAGGATGAGCCGATACCTGACTTTGAAGAATTCGAGCCATTATTTGATTTCGAAGAGGATGATTCATTTTCTATTGAAGAAGATGATGAGCTATATGAGAATGAAATGGACTATGATAGTGATTAAATAAATTAGATCCAAACATTTTTTAATATTGTTAATTTTTCTTTTATTAATATATGGAAATTTGAAAATTAGATAATTTCACTTGAAATTTTAAGTATTAGTATTAGTTTATCATTATTACTAACATATTTTTATTTAATTTTCATAATATAAAATTTTTATATGTTTATTATTTTTTTCTTATTTAAAAAATTAATTCTACTTAATAGTTCGTACTTTAATTCAAAATTTTTAACATTTCATTATATTTATCCTATATTTTAATTATTTTATTATTATTAAGGAATACAAAGTCTTTTATTAGCGGCGTTTACATTTATGAGATAGGTTGATTTATTAAAGTATGATAAATAAATTATAAAGTAAATATATTATTAAATTGTTATTTTCTCAACTATTAATTTAAGGGAATCTCTCTTGTGAGATATATTTTTGTGAGACGGGTCGACCTATTATTAAAGTATGCTTATTATATAGGGAAATATACTTATTTGTAGTTAAAACATTTCAATAATAAATCATATTATAACACCAAAAATCATAATTTAATGCATCATTCATCGTACATTAGAAAAACATATTTTAAAAATTATTAAATATATTTTATCTATATAATAAAAATATTTTAACATATCTTACAAATCGTTTCACATTAGTAACATATCTTTATTTTAATTTAAATGATCAGTGGGTCAATACCCACACTATTTACCAGCTAATTTACTTATTTAAGTTAGTTTTTGATTTTGCGTTTGTAATTGTATGAAGTGAAGTAAGAGGTGATGGCTACTATCTTAATTATTGTTATTTATTTTATTTTATTTTTTCTTCTTTTAGAATTTTATAGTACTATATATATTTTTAAATTTGTAATTATCTTTGAAAAAATATTACTCTCCTATCTCATAAAAAAAAGTTCTCATTTACTATTTTTGTTCATCGTATTATTTAAACCTAAATAAAATAAGAAAATAGCAGATTAACCATAAATACAATTTATACACTTTAAATTAAAAAATTCACACATTTTCAATTATAATATAATTTACTTTATAATTACCAATTACAAAAACATAACAAACTATGAAATAAAAAAGAATTTTTAAAAAAAAAAATTCGTATCTACAATAACTGTGAGAGTAAGTTTGGTGTAAACCACATTCACGTATATACACTATTTTTTTTAACAAATTACTCTATATTAAATAAAAAAATTATTTTATAAGAGTTATATTTTTTATTCAGAAGACTAATAATTCATCTTTTTAAATAATAATTTTTAATGTACTAAAAAATAATAAAAAGATTAGGGTGCAATAAATTGAAATGTGTAATATTTTTTATTTAGAAAAAATATAATTTATTTCTCTAAATAGTACTCCCTCCATCCCAACTTCAACTTCACACTTTTCGTTTTGGTCCGTCCCAAATTCAACTTCACACTTCCATAAAAGGAAAAAACAACAAACTAATATCCCTCTAACATACTTTAATTTCAAATTTGTCATCACATTTTTAACACACGTAACATACTTTATCATTTATTTATTACCCAAAAATACCATATTACCCTCAAAAGTAAATCAAAAAGTGACTTTTCTTAAACTCCGTATCTACAGTAAACGTGAACTTGAATTTGGGACGTAGGGAGTAATTTTTTATGTACTAAATTTTTCTAAAAAATTGTTTTAGACTTAATTTTACAGTTTAATATTAATAAATTATATTAAAAATGTGTAATAATTTTGAAATTAAAATGTATAGTTGTGTTGTTGGATTATTTTTATTTCCTTATTCTGAGGTAAATTTATTTATGAGATGAATAAATAGTTAATGTGATTTTTTCTTTTAAGTGGAATGAGTAATATTTTTTAAAGATAATAATTAATTCTAAAAAGAATGTAGTACTAATGAAAATTTAAAACTAACGTGGAAGATCAAGAACTTGATTAGTGGAAGTATATGTCAATATGTTATTAGGCTTGATTATTTAGCACCTATTTACTTTATAACAAAGACTCTAGGCATTCCTCTACGCATCCTTTATTTGGTTGTTAGGTTTAAGAAAGTCTAGATTTAAAGTTAGAATTCGCTCTAGGTTTTTATTAAATGTTCTACTAGGGTTAAGTCTTGCTATATTACATTACCTTTAGCATTTATATATTATAAACTTGTTTATTATATTATTTTTATTTTATCATTTTTCCACTGCAGCCTTTTGTGTGCTGGTGTATAATTGTGTTTCCCGCTCTTGGTAGAGAGTACTTCGTTGTGTTGGTTTTGCTTGCTAGTGGTGAGTTTTATGCAGCTATTTATCCCTAGTTAAATTTTGTTTGGTTTGGTTTTGTTTTTCTTAGCTGTAGGGTAGGTGATTTTCTATAAAGTTGTTTTATCCTCCTTTTGGTTTACTGTGATTGCTCGTTAGTTGCTGGTACTTTGGCCCTTTGGAAATGTTATCCTAGTTCACTGGAATATCTGCTTCGTAGTTTAGTTGCTGGTATGTGCTGGAATTAATATGCATAATTTTGGTTTTTTTTTTCTAGCCCATTTTCCTGGTAGTTTTGTTGAAGCTATTTAGAAGAATTGATCTAGTGGTGCTTGAGATTTCATTCCTGTCAGGATGAAGCTGTTATGGACACATCATATAAACAGTCTGTTCTGAAAATGTCTGATGCCATCCGTGTAGATGTCAAAGATCGAGAACCTGGAGCATGGTTGGAGTTTTAATTCCTGAAACTATCACATCTATACTCTTTTACAATTTGAAATATCTGCAATTACTTCTAGTAGATCAAGTATTCTTATTCAATAATATAGGTTTCTAGAATTGAATGACATGTTTTGTTTGTCTGGATTTTGAGTCTTAATTTGCTTTTCACTGACTCTTAGTATGCTTCTTTGAGTGTTAGAAATTTATTTGTCCCTTGTTTTGATATCAAAATTTTTCTTGCTAGTATTGCTTGCTATTCAAAACCTAGAATTAGTGGAAGCTACATTCAGGACTTCCTCTCAAATACAGTCGTGGAAATATCTGATTCCCCTTAAAAATATTAAATCAGAAACTCGGTGATTCTCTCATTCATCAATCTTTGCTGGGACCATTTAAAATATCGTGAATTTAAACATAGATGCACATCTTATTTTCTTTTGAGGTATCAATCTCCACTGTAGATATTATTCACTGCTTGTCTTAAGGGTAGTAGAAATGATCGTATTGTACTCATGACTGTAGCAGTGCATGCATAGAGTTTAGCCTTTAGATTAATATAATATAATATAATTTGAGATATGCCTTGATACCTTATTAAAAATTAATTGCTAGAGAAAATAGGTTGATATTTAGATTTTTTTATCCATTTCTTGCGGGTTGACTTCAAGAGACAGGGAACTTGGGTGTATGATGTAAAAAGTTCACTTTGGCAATTGTTTTGGTGTCGTGATCTTACTATTAACCTTTGTTTATTTGCCTCTCGGGGTTTTTGTTGACAGCACACCTTGTACAGAGGATAAAGGACATATAAATGACAGCATCTCTGATGTTATGCTGCAGCTAAAGGAACCACGATCTAGCTTTCATGATCAGGATTATGTTGAAATGATTAAGGAGTTTCAGCGTTCTGTTAAAATGGTATGATATTATAGAAATTCTTTCAATTTCCCGGCCTTTCAACGTTTCCCAATAAGTAAATGATAATTACTTTTTGATTCTGGAATCTAGTTATTTATTTTTAAGTTTTCTGGTGCTGGTTGCACATTTTTTATATATAGGTGCCATGATGGGAGGTATGGGCTGTCATGTTAATGCAGCTTATCTATAAAAGTTCTCTCTTGTATAAGCTTTTATGAACCTCCATATTTTGTTGGTCTGGGATTAGTGCATATCCTTCCTAGAAAATTCTTTACTTGCATATTGAATGTGGGTAATTAAGCTTGAAGTTTCCTTACTCTAATTAATGGCATTACCTATGAGGTTAATGTTCTGTATTAAGAAATCCAATGGTAAGAAAGAACGGTAGTTTTAGCTTTTTTTCCAGGACACTTATATGTATACTTGACATTATATGAAAGCATGCACACCAACATTCTAGTTTCTCTAATTTAGTTTCAGCCACGTTTGCGTTAGTGCTATTCAAGGTCTCATTCATCCATTGTATTGTCAGGTGAGGAGAATGATGAGACCTGGTTGTTCGCCAAAAATGCAGAATGTGGTTTTGAGCTCAATGTCGTCACTTGTTGAGACACTTTCTGTAATATCTTCCAAACACCATATTCAGGCATCCCTATGAGGGGTGAATTTATAACTGTGGATAAAAGACTGTGTGGCCTCGTCTCTTCTCGTACTCAAATTTTGAGATGGTTTATCATTTCCAAGTGTAAATGCTTACCAGATCCAAGTACAAAATTGGAACATTAATGCAGGATATGGATGGGAAGATAAAGGAGAACGACTCCCATACCAGATGGATTATGCGCTATTCAGAAAAATCCAACCACATAAACATGTATTGTTGTAAATATCTAGTAAGATTTCTGATCAATAGCAACAACACATTTATGCACTAGATCTAGATCTAATTATGTTTAAAATGATATATTATCGTTCCGTCCCCTTGGGATATCCATTAAATTTGGAACCATACTCACACATAGAGAAGATTAATTGGTATGGGAAATTGAAGGAGGGTTAATTGCATTAAAATATACAAACGTTTCCTTTTTCTCAATTTAATCACGATTTTTTTTTTTAATTAGAAAAGTACATGATGTTTTATTTATTTTTCAATTTAATCACAAACTTTCATTTTATCAATTAAATACATGAGTTTTTTTTATTTTCTCAATTTAATCGCAAACTTTTTCTATTTTCAATTAAATACATGGAATTATTATATTAATAAATAAATAAAATATGACTAATTTGACTAATACGAATAAGTACACATTAACTATCTAAAATATAATAAATAAATTACAAAAATTATGAAACAACTCATTTATAAATATGATTTATCCACGCAATTTTCATTATTAATATAAATATAATTATATAAGTTAATTATATTTAAATGAATTGTTTTACGTAATCACAAAATTTTAAAAAATACTATAATTTATCTGAAAATATTATTTAACCACGAATTGTTCTAGAAATATATATGTAATATAATTATATACTCTAAATTAATAAATGTACGTAAATTTATTAATATTATTTAATCATCAATTTTAGTATGACAGTATTAAAAATTTATAATTAAAACAATTCTTCTATAAATATTATTTAATCCCAAATTATTTTATAATAAATATATATATGTAATATACGAATATTTTTTATTTTTTAATTTTTAATAGATAATTTTTTATTATATTTTAAATATTTAATGTGAATTGACTTTTATTAATTGAGTTAGTCATACGAATATTTTTCTATTAATATAAAGAATCGAAAATTGTAAAATATAAAAAATCATTTATTTAGTTTTTAAAAAAAATGTTAGTGAATAAATTAAAAAAAAAATTGTGTATTTAATTGATAAAAAGAAAGTCTGTGATTAAATTGAAACAAAAGGAAAGGGTTATGTATTTTTTTAATAAAAAAAGAGTTCGTGATAAAATTGAGAAAATGAGAAAAGGTCACGTATTTAATTGCAATTAATTCATTGAGAAATGATGCATTACATGAATCCATTAATAATTATTGATAATTATTAACAAATGAATCCATTAATAATTAACAATAAATTGAAAAATAATTAATATTTACCATCACATTTATATTCATTACTAAATAGCAACAAAAAAATTAATTAGTAAATTATTAACACACAAAAAAATATTGGTAATTATTAACGGAATATAAATTCATTAATAAATACTTACATACTGCAAATATTTTAGTAATTACTAATATAAATTTGTTGCTAATATTTACCATCACATTTGTATTTATTACTAAATAGCAACAAAAAAATTAATTAGTAAATTGTTAACACAGAAAAAAATATTGGTAATTATTAACGGAATATAAATTCATTAATAAAAATACTTACATACTGCAAATATATTAGTAATTACTAATATAAACTTTTGTTGCTAATGTCACGTATTATTTCCCAATATAATACTAACAACCTACTTCAGCCAATAATTTTTGTAAATAATTTGTTGGTAGAGTGTTGTAAAAAATGGCGCTAAAATATGGCGCTAAATTTACAAACAAATTTTCTCCATTACAAAATTTTCGTTATTAATCTATTGGTGAATCCATTGTGCATCCTTAAATATGATTTTGGTTGCTAATCCGTAATTATTTTGTATGTAATTACCCACAGATATCATCCGTTAATAAAATTCGTTAATAAAATGGTATTTTCTTGTAGTGTTTCCTTCTTCATGATGTATATTTTCATCGTCATGATGTTAATTTCCTTCATCATGATGCTGATTTATTTCATCATGATGCATATTTCCTTCAATATGATGCACATTTCCTTCATCATGATGCATATTTTTTTCGACATGATGCTCTTTCCTACATCTTGATGAATATTTCCTTCATCATGATGATCATTTCCTTCGTCATGGTACTCATTTCCTTCGTCATGGTACTCATTCATTATGATTCATACTTTCTTCATCATTATTCTCTTTTCTTTCATCATGATGCACATTTTCATCGTCATGATACATAAATCTATCATCATGATGCTCATATCCTTCATCATATGCATGTTTCCTTCATCATAATGCATATTTCCTACATCATTATGCTCATTTCCTTCATTATGATGCATATTTCCTTCAACATGATGCTCATTTTCATCATAATGATGATTATTTCCTTCATCATGATGCATTTTCCTTCATCATTATGCTCATTTATATCATCATGATGCATAAATCTATCATCATGATTCGTGTTTCCTTCATTATGATGCTTATTCCCTGCATCATTATGCTCATTTCCATCATTATGATGCATATTGTCTTCAACATGATGCTCATTTCCATCATAATGATGCTTATTTCCTTTATCATGATATTCATTTCCTTCATCATGACTTATTACATCAGAGTTCCTACTGATGAAAAGGTTAGGGTCGCTGTTTTTGATCTCTCGCCTATCAGTTCTCCAGGACCTGATGGGTTTAGTGAGGCGTTCTTTTAGAAACTCTTGCATGTTATTGACATGGATGTGTGCCGAGCTATGAAATATTTTTCTGAGGAGGGATCTATTCCGGATGGTGTTAATGCTAATTTTCTTATGTTAATCCGGAAGGTAGATGGTGCTAATAGAGTGGTGGACTTCTGCTCGATTAATATGTGCAATTTCTTCTTTAAAATTCTCACTAAAATCATTGCTTCTAGATTGGGCCCTATTCTGTATTTGCATTTGGGCAGGTTCTAGTTTGGTTTCATTCCCGGCAGACGTATACATCATTGTATTGCTCTTGCCTCTGAGGGATTTAATGCGCTTGATGTTTCTTCTCATGGCAGTGTGGCTCTTAAAATTGACATTAAAAAGTTTTTTTACACTATCAGGTGGGATTTTTTAGTGGAGGCTGTTACTCGTAGGGGCTTCTCTGAAAGATTTGTTCTTCTTCTCAGAAGTATTTTCTCATCTGTTAGGATCTCTATCCTAGTTAATGGAATGCTTGCTGGTTATTTTGGTTGTAGTCGTGGGGTTAGGCAGGGTGACCCCCTTTCTCCTCTTCTTTTCTGTTTGGCGGAAGAAGTCTTGGGCCTTTGGATTTTGAGATTGGAGGACACTAGATGGACTCATAGGACCATTGGTGAAAAATTAGGTGGTCGGGAATTTTATATCCTTTCTTACTTATTTTATGTCGATGATATTCTTATTTTCTGTAAAGGAAATTATGGGTCTATTTCTGTCTTTAAAAGAGTTTTAGATGGATATGGTGAGCTTTCTGAATAGGTTTGCAATCCTGCTAAGTTTTCTGCTCTCTATGGAAGGCATTCATATCACTTTGTTAAGAGACATGTTAGACAGGTGCTTGATTTTCGGGATAGTATTTATCCTTTTCGTTACTTGGGGGTGCCAATTTTTTTGGGAGCTCCAAAGGCTATTTTATTTCAGGGTGCTGCTGATGTTATTTTTAATAAGTTTAACAGATGGAAGGGTTCCAGTCTTTCAATGTCTGACCGTGTTTTTCTTGTCAATTCGGTGATTGTCTCCTCCGTTGTTCATACAATAATGATCTATAGATGGCCTCATGATCAGCTTAAGAGGATTGAGATGGCAATGAGATATTTCATTTGGTCAGGAGATGCTACTAGGAGACATTATTTCAGTGTGAGTTGGAGTAAGGTCTGTAATCCTACTGAGGAAGGGGGTTTAGGTGTGCGCTCTTTGCATATTACTAATGAATCTTTCCTTATGAAGCTTTCTTGGGATGTGTTGGATGTGGATACCCCTTCCGATTTTTTACGTTATAGATGTCTTCGGCAAGGGCAGCCACATAATCATCAGTTGAGTTCTTCTCTTAGAGGGGGCTGCCTTTCCCATATTCGTCGGATTGTTGAGGATGAAATTTGGATTGTGGGTAATGGGTCTTCGATTCGTTTCTAGTTAGATAATTGGATTAGACAGCCCATTGCTGATATTATTAGTATACCTACTTAGTACAAGCATCATTTTACTCAGAAGATTTTGGCTTATTTCTTTGACGGGACTTGGCATATTACTGAGGAGTTTGATTACACTTTTCCGAATATTAGAGACTATCTTGGCTATTAGCATAGCTTCTACCATCAGTGATCGCAGGTGCTGGACTAAGACTATTCGTGGGGGGATTTCCTCTAGTTTGCCTTATACTCACCTCCGTCAAAAGTTCCCTGCTCCTAGTTGGAGAAAGTGGATTTGGAGTCGTTTTATTCCTCCTAGACGTCCCCTCACCACTTGGAAGGCTATTCAGGGTGTTCTTATGACATGGGATACTTTTACGGATCATGGTTTCTTGGGCCCTTCTCGGTGTTATCTTTCTAGGTCAGCTGAAGACAGTTTCGATCATATTATGCTTGGATGTTCTTCCCTGTATCTTGGATGGTTTTCATTTTGGTAATCGTATCATTCTGGAACAAATATTTTTGCAATTTATCTTGCAAGCCATATCTATGCAGGGTAGTGATCAAGTTATGTCTGTTTGGCGTTTGGCTATAGTATCTTACGTTTGGATTATCTGGAACCAACGTAATTCCTTTATGGTTGTGGTTATGTAGAGGATATGGATGGAGGGATAGTGGACAAGGTGGTTAGACCAGACCCTATTTCTGCATTATTATTTGCTCTGATTCGTGAGATTAACCAACTTGATGTTGGTGTGATGCGGAATTCTACTGAGGATCTTACTACTCTTTATTATTTTTGAGCCAGGGGGAGGCCATGTAAAGCGCCTTCTATTACTCCTCCAACCTGGTTAGGTGAAGGTGAATACGGATGGATATGCTAGTGCTGCTCGAGGTATTATTGCTGGTGCTAGGTTTTTCGTAATTACAGAGGGTTCACATAGGTGGCTTCTCTAGCGGATTTGGCCATTGCTTTACTTTTGAAGCAGAACTTATTACTGCTTTAACGGCTATTGAGTTTGCACATGATAGAGGATGGAACTCTCTTTGGTTGGAGTCTGACTCGACTTATGTGGTTTATGCCCTTTCTTCTCCATCTCTGGAGCTGCCTTGGAGACTTCTTTTTCGATGGTGAAGAAGCATAGAGATTACTCGGATGATGAATTTTCCAGTCTCTCACATCTATCGTGAGGGAAATGCTGTGGCTGATCGTCTAGCTGATATTGGAGGGGACTTTGTTTGGCATGTTTATGCACCTCCTGATATTCTCCGTCTTATATTTGCGGATATAAACTTTGAACACTAGAGGATTAAATGAATTTTTGGAATTGTTGCCTGCTGGGTCACTCTAGTTTCTCACTTGTGCGGTTGTATGCGAAGGAGATTTTGTCTCTCCGGTGGCGATACCGTGGGTGTGCCAGGTGATATATTTCCTTTTGGTCTTTGTGTACATCATTTCCATTTTTAATCTTTGATGCTTTTTGTATTGATTCGCAGTGATTGGAATAATTGGAGTGTTTGGATGTTGCAGTGGATTGATTTGAGTACCAGGGCTCTCTTTAGATCTAGGTTAGATGGTGAGTTTTGTAAAATTCTTTGGAAGGTGCTCTTTTCCTCTAGATGGGTTTTTTCTACTGGATTTTTCCATATAGAGATTTTTACCGAGGCCGTCTGGGGTGGTCAGCTCATGTTAGAGTAGGTCTGTTTGGTCGGGTAACAGGATCCCTTTCCTGTTCCCATGTTGGTTGGGTAGCAGGATCCCTCGCCTGCTCCCATTTGTATTGTGTCTTTTTGGTCTCCATTGTACACTTTTGGTTTACTTGATTTATTATATTATTTAGTTTGCTCATTTTCTTCATCATGATGCTCCTTTCATTGATCACGATATATATTTCCTTCCTCATGATGCTCATTTCAATCATCTTATTAATCATTTCCATCATCATGATACTCAATTCCTATATCATGATGCATATTTCCTTCATCATGATGCTCATTTCCATCATCATGATTCTTATTTCCTTCATCATTATGCTCATTTCCTACATCATGATGCTAATTTCCTTTATTATGATGCATATTTCCTATATCTTTATGGTCATTTCTTTCATTATGATGCATATTTCCTTCATATCATGATGCTCATTTCCTACATCATGAGGCTCATTTAATTGATCATGATGCTTGTTCCTTCATCGTGATTCTCATTTCCATCATTATGATGGATGCATAAGTCTATCATCATGATTCATATTTTCTTCATCATGATACATATTTCCCTCATCATGATGCCTATTTCCTACATCATGATGCTCATTTCCTTCATCATGAGACATATTTCCTTCTTTGTGATACTCATTTCCTAGACCATGATGCTCATGTAATTCATAATGATGCTCATTTCATTAATCTTGATAAATATTTCCTTCATCGTGATTCTTATTTCCTTCATTATGATGCGTATTTCCTTCATCACGATGCTCTTTTCCTTCATCATGAATTATATTTACTTCATAATGATGCTCATTTCCCTCATTATAATGCTCAATTATTTCAATATGATGCATATTTCCTTCATCATGACGCGTTGTTTCCTACATCATGATGTATATTTCCTTTATTATGATGCTCGTTTCCTTCATCATGATGCATATTTTCTTAATCATGATACTCATTCCTTCATCATGATGCTCATTTCCTTCGTCATGATGCGTATTTCCTTCATCCTGATGCCTATTTCCTTTATCATGATGATCATTTCTTACATCATTAACCACATTTCCTTTATCATGATGCATATTACCTTTATAATGATGCTCATTTCAATCATCTTAATGATCGTTTCCTATCATGATAATCTTTTTCTTCATCTTGATGCATTTTTCCTTCAACATGACTATGATTTTCATCATCATGATGCATATTTCCTTCATCATGATAATCATTTCTTATATCATTATAGTCATTATCTTCATCATGAAGATCATTTCCATCATCTTAATGATCGTTCCTTCATCGTGATGCTCATTTTCTTAATCATGATAAATATTTTCTTTATCATGATTCTTATTTCCATCGTCATAATGCTCATTTCTTTCACCATGATGATCATTTCCTCCATCATGACGATCATATCCTTCTTTGTGATGCTTATTTCCTTCTTCATGATATTCATTTCCATTATCATGATGCTCATTTCCTTCATCATGATGCTCATTTCTATCATCATGATGCATATTTCCTTCATCATGATGCACATTTCCTTCATTATGATGCATATTTCCTTCAACATGATGTTCATTTCCATCATAATGATGCTTATTTCTTTAATCTTGATGCATATATCCTATCATGACGCTCATTTCCATCATCATGATGCTAATTTTATTGATCATGATGTATATTTTCTTCATCATGATGCTCATTTCCTAAATCATGATGCATGTTTCCTAAATCACGATGCCCATTTCCAAAATCTTATTAATGGTTTCCTTCATCATGATACTCAATTCCTTTATCATGATGCATATTTCCGTCATCGTGGTGCTCATTTCCATCATCATGATTCTTATTTCCTTCATTATGATGCGTATTTCCTTCATCATGATACTCATTTCCTACATCACGATACTAATTTCCTTCATCATGTTGCATATTTCCTACATCTTTATGGTCATTTCATTCATCACGATGCATATTTCCTTCAAAATGATGCTCATTTCCTACATTATGAGGCTCATTTCCATGATCATGATACTCATTTCCATCATCATGATGCATAAATCTATCATTATGTTGCATATTTACTTCATCATGAAACATGTTTTCTTCATCATGATGCCTATTTCTTACATCATGATCCTCATTTCCTTCATCATGATGCTTATTTCCAACGTCATGATGCACATTTAATTCAAAATGATGCTCATTATATTAATCATGTTAAATATTTCCTTCATCATTATTCTCATTTCCTTCATTATTGACGCGTATTTCCTTCATCACGATGTTCATTTCCTTTATCATGATGTATATTTAGTTCATAATGATGCTCATTTCCTTCAATATGATACATATTTCCTTCATCATGACGTTCTTTCCTATGATGCATATTTCCTTCATCATGATGCATATTTCCTTCATCATGAGGCTCATTTCCTTCATCATGATGCATATTTTTTTCATCATGAGGCTCATTTTCTTTGTCATGATGCATGTTTCCTTCTTCATGATGCTAATTTTAAACATCAAAATGCTTATTTCATTCATCATGATGCATATTTCCTTCATCATGATTCTCATTTCTTATATCATGATGCATATTTTCTTCATTATGATGTTCATTTCCATCAACATGATGATCCTTTCCTTCATCATGACGATCATTTCCTTCTTTGTGATGCTTATTTCCTTCTTCATGATGTTCATTTCCATCATCATGATGCTCATTTCCTTCATCATAATGCTCATTTCTGTCATCATGATGCATATTTCCTTCATCATGATGCACATTTCCTTCATTATGATGCATATTTCCTTCAACATGATGTTCATTTCCATCATAATGATGCTTATTTCCTTCATCATGATGCATATATCCTATCATGACGCTCATTTCCATCATCATGATGCTAATTTCATTGACCATGATGTATATTTCCTTTATCATAATTCTCATTTCCTAAATCATGATGCGTGTTTCCTAAATCACGATGCCCATTTCCAAATTCTTATTAATGGTTTCCTTCATCATGATACTCAATTCCTTTATCATGATGCATATTTCCTTCATCGTGGTGCTCATTTCCATCATCATGATTCTTATTTCCTTCATCATGATGCGTATTTCCTTCATCATGATACTCATTTCCTACATCACGATACTAATTTCCTTCATCATGTTGCATATTTCCTACATCTTTATGGTCATTTCTTTCATCATGATGCATATTTCCTTCAAAATGATGCTCATTTCCTACATTATGAGGCTCATTTCCTTGATCATGATACTCATTTCCTTCATCATGATGCTCATTTCCATCATCATGATGCATAAATCTATCATCATGTTGCATATTTACTTCATCATGAAACATGTTTTCTTCATCATGATGCCTATTTCTTACATCATGATCCTCATTTCCTTCATCATGATGCGTATTTCCTTCATCATGATGCTCATTTCCTACGTCATGATGCACATTTAATTCAAAATGATGCTCGTTATATTAATCATGATTAATATTTCCTTCATCATGATTCTCATTTCCTTCATTATTGACGCGTATTTCCTTCATCACGATGCTCATTTCCTTTATCATGATGTATATTTACATCATAATGATGCTCATTTCCTTCATAGGTACATTTCCTTCAATATGATACATATTTCCTTCATCATGACGTTCTTTCCTATGATGCATATTTCCTTCATCATGATCCATATTTCCTTCATCATGAGGCTCATTTCCTTCGTCATGATGCATATTTCTTTCATCATGAGGCTCATTTTCTCATGATGAATGTTTCCTTCTTCATGATGCTAATTTCCAACATCAAAATGCTTATTTCATTCATAATGATGCATATTTCCTTCATCATAATTCTCTTTTCCTATATCATGATGCATATTTTCTTAATTATGATGTTCATTTCCATCAACATGATGATCATTTCCTTCATCATGATGATCATTTCCTTCTTTGTGATGCTTATTTCCTTCTTCATGATGTTCATTTCCATTATCATGATGCTCATTTCCTTCATCATGATGCTCATTTCTGTCATCATGATGCATATTTCCTTCATCATGATGCATATTTCCTTCATTATGATGCATATTTCCTTCAACATGATGTTTATTTCGATCATAATGATGCTTATTTCTTTAATCATGATGCATATATCCTATCATGACGCTCATTTCCATCATCATGATGCTAATTTTATTGATCATGATGTATATTTCCTTCATCATGATGCTCATTTCCTAAATCATGATGCATGTTTCCTAAATCACGATGCCCATTTCCAAAATCTTATTAATGGTTTCCTTCATCGTGATACTCAATTCCTTTATCATGATGCATATTTCCGTCATCGTGGTGCTCATTTCCATCATCATGATTCTTATTTCCTTCATTATGATGTGTATTTCCTTCATCATGATACACATTTCCTACATCACGATACTAATTTCCTTCATCATGTTGCATATTTCCTACATCTTTATGGTCATTTCTTTCATCATGATGCATATTTCCTTCAAAATGATGCTCATTTCCTACATTATGAGGCTCATTTCCTTGATCATGATACTCATTTCCTTCATCATGATGCTCATTTTCATCATCATGATGCATAAATCTATCATCATGTTGCATATTTACTTCATCATGAAACATGTTTTCTTCATCATGATGCCTATTTCTTACATCATGATCCTCATTTCCTTCATCATGATGCTCATTTCCTACGTCATGATGCACATTTAATTCAAAATGATGCTCGTTATATTAATCATGATAAATATTTCCTTCATCATGATTCTCATTTCCTTCATTATTGACGCGTATTTCCTTCATCACGATGCTCATTTCCTTTATCATGATATATATTTACTTAATAATGATGCTCATTTCCTTCATAGGTACATTTCCTTCAATATGATACATATTTCCTTCATCATGATGTTCTTTCCTATGATGCATATTTCCTTCATCATGATGCACATTTCCTTCATCATGAGGCTCATTTCCTTCATCATGATGCATATTTCTTTCATCATGAGGCTCATTTTCTCATGATGCATGTTTCCTTCTTCATGATGCTAATTTCCAACATCAAAATGCTTATTTCATTCATCATGATGCATATTTCCTTCATCATAATTCTCTTTTCCTATATCATGATGCATATTTTCTTCATTATGATGTTCATTTCCATCAACATGATGATCATTTCCTTCATCATGACGATCATTTCCTTCTTTGTGATGTTTTCCTTCTTCATGATGTTCATTTCCATTATCATGATGCTCATTTCCTTCATCATGATGCTCATTTCTGTCATCATGATGCATATTTCCTTCATCATGATGCACATTTCCTTCATTATGATGCATATTTCCTTCAACATGATGTTCATTTCCATCATAATGATGCTTATTTCCTTAATCATGATGCATATATCCTATCATGACGCTCATTTCCATCATCATGATGCTAATTTTATTGATCATGATGTATATTTCCTTCATCATGATGCTCATTTCCTAAATCATGATGCATGTTCCTAAATCACGATGCCCATTTCCAAAATCTTATTAATGGTTTCCTTCGTCATGATACTCAATTCCTTTATCATGATGCATATTTCCGTCATCGTGGTGCTCATTTCCATCATCATGATTCTTATTTCCTTCATCATGATACGTATTTCCTTCATCATGATACTCATTTCCTATATCACGATACTAATTTCCTTCATCATGTTGCATATTTCCTATATCATTATGGTCATTTCTTTCATCATGATGCATATTTCCTTCAAAATGATGCTCATTTCCTACATCATGAGGCTCATTTCCTTGATTATGATACTCATTTTCTTCATCATGATGCTCATTTCCATCATCATGATGCATATTTACTTCATCATGAAACATGTAACCATCATCATGATGCCTATTTCTTACATCATGATCCTAATTTCCTTCATCACGATGCGTATTTCCTTCATTATGATGCTCATTTCCTACGTCATGATGCACATTTAATTCAAAATGATGCTCATTATATTAATCATGTTAAATGTTTCCTTCATCATTATTCTCATTTCCTTCATTATTGACGCGTATTTCCTCCATCACGATGCTCATTTCCTTTATCATGATGTATATTTACTTCATAATGATGCTCATTTCCTTTATAGGTACATTTCCTTCATTAAGATACATATTTCCTTCATCATGACGTTCTTTCCTATGATGCATATTTCCTTCATCATGATCCATATTTCCTTCATCATGAGGCGCCTTCATTTCCTTCATCATGATGCATATTTCTTTCATCATGAGGCTCATTTTCTTTGTCATGATGCATGTTTCCTTCTTCATGATGCTAATTTCCAACATCAAAATGCTTATTTCATTCATAATGATGCATATTTCATTCATCATGATTCTCATTTCTTATATCATGATGCATATTTTCTTCATTATGATGTTCATTTCCATCAACATGATGATCATTTCCTTCATCATGACGATCATTTCCTTCTTTGTGACGCTTATTTCCTTCTTCATGATGTTCATTTCCATCATCATGATGCTCATTTCCTTCATCATGATGCTCATTTCTGTCATCATGATGCATATTTTCTTCATCATGATGCACATTTCCTTCATTATGATGCATATTTCCTTTAACATGATGTTCATTTCCATCATAATGATGCTTATTTCCTTCATCATGATGCATATATCCTATCATGACGCTCATTTCCATCATCATGATGCTAATTTCATTGACCATGATGTATATTTCCTTCATCATAATTCTCATTTCCTAAATCATGATGCGTGTTTCCTAAATCACGATGCCCATTTCCAAAATCTTATTAATGGTTTCCTTCATCATGATACTCAATTCCTTTATCATGATGCATATTTCCTTCATCGTGGTGCTCATTTCCATCATCATGATTCTTATTTCCTTCATCATGATGCGTATTTCCTTCATCATGATACTCATTTCCTACATCACGATACTAATTTCCTTCATCATGTTGCATATTTCCTACATCTTTATGGTCATTTCTTTCATCATGATGCATATTTCCTTCAAAATAATGCTCATTTCCTACATTATGAGGCTCATTTCCTTGATCATGATACTCATTTTCTTCATCATGATGCTCATTTCCATCATCATGATGCATAAATCTATCATCATGTTGCATATTTACTTCATCATGAAACATGTTTTCTACATCATGATGCCTATTTCTTACATCATGATCCTCATTTCCTTCATCATGATGCGTATTTCCTTCATAATGATGCTCATTTCCTACGTCATGATGCACATTTAATTCAAAATAATGCTCGTTATATTAATCATGATAAATATTTCCTTCATCATGATTCTCATTTCCTTCATTATTGACGCTCATTTCCTTCATAGGTACATTTCCTTCAATATGATACATAATTCCTTCATCATGACGTTCTTTCCTATGATGCATATTTCCTTCATCATGATGCACATTTCCTTCATCATGAGGCTCATTTCCTTCAATATGATACATATTTCCTTCTTCATGATGCTAATTTCCAACATCAAAATGCTTATTTCATTCATCATGATGCATATTTCCTTCATCATAATTCTCTTTTCCTATATCATGATGCATATTTTCTTCATTATGATGTTCATTTCCATCAACATGATGATCATTTCCTTCATTATGACTATCATTTCCTTCTTTGTGATGCTTATTTCCTTCTTCATGATGTTCATTTCCATCATCATGATTCTCATTTCCTTCATCATGATGCATATTTCCTTCATCATGATGCACATTTCCTTCATTATGATGCATATTTCCTTCAACATGATGTTCATTTCCATCATAATGATGCTTATTTCCTTAATCATGATGCATATATCCTATCATGACGCTCATTTCCATCATCATGATGCTAATTTTATTGATCATGATGTATATTTCCTTCATCATGATGCTCATTTCCTAAATCATGATGCATGTTTCCTAAATCACGATGCCCATTTCCAAAATCTTATTAATGGTTTCCTTCATCATGATACTCAATTCCTTTATCATGATGCATATTTCCTTCATCGTGGTGCTCATTTCCATCATCATGATTCTTATTTCCTTCATCATGATTCGTATTTCCTTCATCATGATACTCATTTCCTACATTACGATACTAATTTCCTTCATCATGTTGCATATTTCCTATATCTTTATGGTCATTTATTTCATCATGATGCATATTTCCTTCAAAATGATGCTCATTTCCTACATCATGAGGCTCATTTCCTTGATTATGATACTCATTTTCTTCATCATGATACTCATTTCCATCATCATGATGCATATTTACTTCATCATGAAACATGTTTTCTTCATCATGATGCCTATTTCTTACATCATGATCCTAATTTCCTTCATCACGATGCGTATTTCTTCATCATGATGCTCATTTCCTACGTCATGATGCACATTTAATTCAAAATGATGCTCATTATATTAATCATGTTAAATATTTCCTTCATCATTATTCTCATTTCCTTCATTATTGACGCGTATTTCCTTCATCACGATGCTCATTTCCTTTATCATGATGTATATTTACTTCATAATGATGCTCATTTCCTTTATAGGTACATTTCCTTCATTAAGATACATATTTCCTTCATCATGACGTTCTTTCCTACGATGCATATTTCCTTCATCATGATCCATATTTCCTTCATCATGAGGCGCCTTCATTTCCTTCATCATGATGCATATTTCTTTCATCATGAGGCTCATTTTCTTTGTCATGATGCATGTTTCCTTCTTCATGATGCTAATTTCCAACATCAAAATGCTTATTTCATTCATAATGATGCATATTTCCTTCATCATGATTCTCATTTCTTATATCATGATGCATATTTTCTTCATTATGATGTTCATTTCCATCAACATGATGATCATTTCCTTCATCATGACGATCATTTCCTTCTTTGTGATGCTTATTTCCTTCGTCATGATGTTCATTTCCATCGTCATGATGCTCATTTCCTTCATCATGATGCTCATTTCTGACATAATGATGCATATTTTCTTCATCATGATGCACATTTCCTTCATTATGATGCATATTTCCTTTAACATGATGTTCATTTCCATCATAATGATGCTTATTTCCTTCATCATGATGCATATATCCTATCATGACGCTCATTTCCATCATCATGATGCCAATTTCATTGATCATGATGTATATTTCCTTCATCATGATGCTCATTTCCTAAATCATGATGCGTGTTTCCTAAATCACGATGCCCATTTCCAAAATCTTATTAATGGTTTCCTTCATCATGATACTCAATTCCTTTATCATGATGCATATTTCCTTCATCGTGGTGCTCATTTCCATCATCATGATTCTTATTTCCTTCATCATGATGCGTATTTCCTTCATCATGATACTCATTTCCTACATCACGATACTAATTTCCTTCATCATGTTGCATATTTCCTACATCTTTATGGTCATTTCTTTCATCATGATGCATATTTCCTTCAAAATGATGCTCATTTCCTATATTATGAGGCTCATTTCCTTGATCATGATACTCATTTCCTTCATCATGATGCTCATTTCCATCATCATGATGCATAAATCTATCATCATGTTGCATATTTACTTCATCATGAAACATGTTTTCTTCATCATGACTACATCATGATCCTCATTTCCTTCATCATGATGCGTATTTCCTTCATAATGATGCTCATTTCCTACGTCATGATGCGCATTTAATTCAAAATAATGCTCGTTATATTAATCATGATAAATATTTCCTTCATCATGATTCTTATTTCCTTCAATATTGACGCGTATTTCCTTCATCACGATGCTCATTTCCTTTATCATGATGTATATTACTTCATAATGATGCTCATTTCCTTCATAGGTAAATTTCCTTCAATATGATACATATTTCCTTCATCATGACGTTCTTTCCTATGATGCATATTTCCTTCATCATGATGCACATTTCATTCATCATGAGGCTCATTTCCTTCATCATGATGCATATTTCTTTCATCATGAGGCTCATTTTCTTTTTCATGATGCATGTTTCCTCCTTCATGATGCTAATTTCCAACATCAAAATGCTTATTTCATTCATCATGATGCATATTTCCTTCATCATAATTCTCTTTTCCTATATCATGATGCATATTTTCTTCATTATGATGTTCATTTCCATCAACATGATGATCATTTCCTTCATTATGACGATCATTTCCTTCTTTGTGATGCTTATTTCCTTCTTCATGATGTTCATTTCCATCATCATGATGCTCATTTCCTTCATCATGATGCATATTTCCTTCATCATGATGCACATTTCCTTCATTATGATGCATATTTCCTTCAACATGATGTTCATTTCCATCATAATGATGCTTATTTCCTTAATCATGATGCATATATCCTATCATGACGCTCATTTCCATCATCATGATGCTAATTTTATTGATCATGATGTATATTTCCTTCATCATGATGCTCATTTCCTAAATCATGATGCATGTTTCATAAATCACGATGCCCATTTCCAAAATCTTATTAATGGTTTCCTTCATCATGATACTCAATTCCTTTATCATGATGCATATTTCTTCATCGTGGAGCTCATTTCCATCATCATGATTCTTATTTCCTTCATCATGATTCGTATTTCCTTCATCATGATACTCATTTCCTACATCACGATACTAATTTCCTTCATCATGTTGCATATTTCCTATATCTTTATGGTCATTTCTTTCATCATGATGCATATTTCCTTCAAAATGATGCTCATTTCCTACATCATGAGGCTCATTTCCTTGATTATGATACTCATTTTCTTCATCATGATACTCATTTCCATCATCATGATGCATATTTACTTCATCATGAAACATGTTTTCTTTATCATGATGCCTATTTCTTACATCATGATCCTAATTTCCTTCATCACGATGCGTATTTCCTTCATCATGATGCTCATTTCCTACGTCATGATGCACATTTAATTCAAAATGATGCTCGTTATATTAATCATGATAAATATTTCCTTCATCATGATTCTCATTTCCTTCATTATTGACGCGTATTTCCTTCATCACGATGCTCATTTCCTTTATCATGATATATATTTACTTCATAATGATGCTCATTTCCTTCATAGGTACATTTCCTTCAATATGATACATATTTCCTTCATCATGATGTTCTTTCCAATGATGCATATTTCCTTCATCATGATGCACATTTCCTTCATCATGAGGCTCATTTCCTTCATCATGATGCATATTTCTTTCATCATGAGGCTCATTTTCTCATGATGCATGTTTCCTTCTTCATGATGCTAATTTCCAACATCAAAATGCTTATTTCATTCATCATGATGCATATTTCCTTCATCATAATTCTCTTTTCCTATATCATGATGCATATTTTCTTCATTATGATGTTCATTTCCATCAACATGATGATCATTTCCTTCATCATGACGATCATTTCCTTCTTTGTGATGCTTATTTCCTTCTTCATGATGTTTATTTCCATTATCATGATGCTCATTTCCTTCATCATGATGCTCATTTCTGTCATCATGATGCTATTTCCTTCATCATGATGCACATTTCCTTCATTATGATGCATATTTCCTTCAACATGATGTTCATTTCCATCATAATGATGCTTATTTCCTTAATCATGATGCATATATCCTATCATGACGCTCATTTCCATCATCATGATGCTAATTTTATTGATCATGATGTATATTTCCTTCATCATGATGCTCATTTCCTAAATCATGATGCATGTTTCCTAAATCACGATGCCCATTTCCAAAATCTTATTAATGGTTTCCTTCATCATGATACTCAATTCCTTTATCATGATGCATATTTCCGTCATCGTGGTGGTCATTTCCATCATCATGATTCTTATTTCCTTCATCATGATACGTATTTCCTTCATCATGATACTCATTTCCTATATCACGATACTAATTTCCTTCATCATGTTGCATATTTCCTATATCTTTATGGTCATTTCTTTCATCATGATGCAATTTCCTTCAAAATGATGCTCATTTCCTACATCATGAGGCTCATTTCCTTGATTATGATACTCATTTTCTTCATCATGATGCTCATTTCCATCATCATGATGCATATTTACTTCATTATGAAACATGTAACCATCATCATGATGCCTATTTCTTACATCGTGATCCTAATTTCCTTCATCACGATGCGTATTTCCTTCATCATGATGCTCATTTCCTACGTCATGATGCACATTTAATTCAAAATGATGCTCATTATATTAATCATGTTAAATGTTTCCTTCATCATTATTCTCATTTCCTTCATTATTGACGCGTATTTCCTTCATCACGATGCTCATTTCCTTTATCATGATGTATATTTACTTCATAATGATGCTCATTTCCTTTATAGGTACATTTCCTTCATTAAGATACATATTTCCTTCATCATGACGTTCTTTCCTATGATGCATATTTCCTTCATCATGATCCATATTTCCTTCATCATGAGGCTCATTTCCTTCATCATGATGCATATTTCTTTCATCATGAGGCTCATTTTCTTTGTCATGATGCATGTTTCCTTCTTCATGATGCTAATTTCCAACATCAAAATGCTTATTTCATTCATAATGATGCATATTTCCTTCATCATGATTCTCATTTCTTATATCATGATGCATATTTTCTTCATTATGATGTTCATTTCCATCAACATGATGATCATTTCCTTCATCATGACGATCATTTCCTTCTTTGTGACGCTTATTTCCTTCTTCATGATGTTCATTTCCATCATCATGATGCTCATTTCCTTCATCATGATGCTCATTTCTGTCATCATGATGCATATTTTCTTCATCATGATGCACATTTCCTTCATTATGATGCATATTTCCTTTAACATGATGTTCATTTCCATCATAATGATGCTTATTTCCTTCATCATGATGCATATATCCTATCATGACGCTCATTTCCATCATCATGATGCTAATTTCATTGACCATGATGTATATTTCCTTCATCATAATTCTCATTTCCTAAATCATGATGCGTGTTTCCTAAATCACGATGCCCATTTCCAAAATCTTATTAATGGTACCTTCATCATGATACTCAATTCCTTTATCATGATGCATATTTCCTTCATCGTGGTGCTCATTTCCATCATCATGATTCTTATTTCCTTCATCATGATGCGTATTTCCTTCATCATGATACTCATTTCCTACATCACGATACTAATTTCCTTCATCATGTTGCATATTTCCTACATCTTTATGGTCATTTCTTTCATCATGATGCATATTTCCTTCAAAATGATGCTCATTTCCTATATTATGAGGCTCATTTCCTTGATCATGATACTCATTTCCTTCATCATGATGCTCATTTCCATCATCATGATGCATAAATCTATCATCATGTTGCATATTTACTTCATAATGAAACATGTTTTCTTCATCATGACTACATCATGATCCTCATTTCCTTCATCATGATGCATATTTCCTTCATAATGATGCTCATTTCCTACGTCATGATGCGCATTTAATTCAAAATAATGCTCGTTATATTAATCATGATAAATATTTCCTTCATCATGATTCTTATTTCCTTCATTATTGACGCGTATTTCCTTCATCACGATGCTCATTTCCTTTATCATGATGTATATTACTTCATAATGATGCTCATTTCCTTCATAGGTAAATTTCCTTCAATATGATACATATTTCCTTCATCATGACGTTCTTTCCTATGATGCATATTTCCTTCATCATGATGCACATTTCCTTCATCATGAGGCTCATTTCCTTCATCATGATGCATATTTCTTTCATCATGAGGCTCATTTTCTTTTTCATGATGCATGTTTCCTCCTTCATGATGCTAATTTCCAACATCAAAATGCTTATTTCATTCATCATGATGCATATTTCCTTCATCATAATTCTCTTTTCCTATATCATGATGCATATTTTCTTCATTATGATGTTCATTTCCATCAACATGATGATCATTTCCTTCATTATGACGATCATTTCCTTCTTTGTGATGCTTATTTCCTTCTTCATGATGTTCATTTCCATCATCATGATGCTCATTTCCTTCATCATGATGCATATTTCCTTCATCATGATGCACATTTCCTTCATTATGATGCATATTTCCTTCAACATGATGTTCATTTCCATCATAATGATGCTTATTTCCTAAATCATGATGCATATATCCTATCATGACGCTCATTTCCATCATCATGATGCTAATTTTATTGATCATGATGTATATTTCCTTCATCATGATGCTCATTTCCTAAATCATGATGCATGTTTCATAAATCACGATGCCCATTTCCAAAATCTTATTAATGGTTTCCTTCATCATGATACTCAATTCCTTTATCATGATGCATATTTCCTTCATCGTGGAGCTCATTTCCATCATCATGATTCTTATTTCCTTCATCATGATTCGTATTTCCTTCATCATGATACTCATTTCCTACATCACGATACTAATTTCCTTCATCATGTTGCATATTTCCTATATCTTTATGGTCATTTCTTTCATCATGATGCATATTTCCTTCAAAATGATGCTCATTTCCTACATCATGAGGCTCATTTCCTTGATTATGATACTCATTTTCTTCATCATGATACTCATTTCCATCATCATGATGCATATTTACTTCATCATGAAACATGTTTTCTTTATCATGATGCCTATTTCTTACATCATGATCCTAATTTCCTTCATCACGATGCGTATTTCCTTCATCATGATGCTCATTTCCTACGTCATGATGCACATTTAATTCAAAATGATGCTCGTTATATTAATCATGATAAATATTTCCTTCATCATGATTCTCATTTTCTTCATTATTGACGCGTATTTCCTTCATCACGATGCTCATTTCCTTTATCATGATATATATTTACTTCATAATGATGCTCATTTCCTTCATAGGTACATTTCCTTCAATATGATACATATTTCCTTCATCATGATGTTCTTTCCAATGATGCATATTTCCTTCATCATGATGCACATTTCCTTCATCATGAGGCTCATTTCCTTCATCATGATGCATATTTCTTTCATCATGAGGCTCATTTTCTCATGATGCATGTTTCCTTCTTCATGATGCTAATTTCCAACATCAAAATGCTTATTTCATTCATCATGATGCATATTTCCTTCATCATAATTCTCTTTTCCTATATCATGATGCATATTTTCTTCATTATGATGTTCATTTCCATCAACATGATGATCATTTCCTTCATCATGACGATCATTTCCTTCTTTGTGATGCTTATTTCCTTCTTCATGATGTTTATTTCCATTATCATGATGCTCATTTCCTTCATCATGATGCTCATTTCTGTCATCATGATGCATATTTCCTTCATCATGATGCACATTTCCTTCATTATGATGCATATTTCCTTCAACATGATGTTCATTTCCATCATAATGATGCTTATTTCCTTAATCATGATGCATATATCCTATCATGACGCTCATTTCCATCATCATGATGCTAATTTTATTGATCATGATGTATATTTCCTTCATCATGATGCTCATTTCCTAAATCATGATGCATGTTTCCTAAATCACGATGCCCATTTCCAAAATCTTATTAATGGTTTCCTTCATCATGATACTCAATTCCTTTATCATGATGCATATTTCCGTCATCGTGGTGGTCATTTCCATCATCATGATTCTTATTTCCTTCATCATGATACGTATTTCCTTCATCATGATACTCATTTCCTATATCACGATACTAATTTCCTTCATCATGTTGCATATTTCCTATATCTTTATGGTCATTTCTTTCATCATGATGCAATTTCCTTCAAAATGATGCTCATTTCCTACATCATGAGGCTCATTTCCTTGATTATGATACTCATTTTCTTCATCATGATGCTCATTTCCATCATCATGATGCATATTTACTTCATTATGAAACATGTAACCATCATCATGATGCCTATTTCTTACATCGTGATCCTAATTTCCTTCATCACGATGCGTATTTCCTTCATCATGATGCTCATTTCCTACGTCATGATGCACATTTAATTCAAAATGATGCTCATTATATTAATCATGTTAAATGTTTCCTTCATCATTATTCTCATTTCCTTCATTATTGACGCGTATTTCCTTCATCACGATGCTCATTTCCTTTATCATGATGTATATTTACTTCATAATGATACTCATTTTCTTTATAGGTACATTTCCTTCATTAAGATACATATTTCCTTCATCATGACGTTCTTTCCTATGATGCATATTTCCTTCATCATGATACATATTTCCTTCATCATGAGGCTCATTTCCTTCATCATGATGCATATTTCTTTCATCATGAGGCTCATTTTCTTTGTCATGATGCATGTTTCCTTCTTCATGATGCTAATTTCCAACATCAAAATGCTTATTTCATTCATAATGATGCATATTTCCTTCATCATGATTCTCATTTCTTATATCATGATGCATATTTTCTTCATTATGATGTTCATTTCCATCAACATGATGATCATTTCCTTCATCATGACGATCATTTCCTTCTTTGTGACGCTTATTTCCTTCTTCATGATGTTCATTTCCATCATCATGATGCTCATTTCCTTCATCATGATGCTCATTTCTGTCATCATGATGCATATTTTCTTCATCATGATGCACATTTCCTTCATTATGATGCATATTTCCTTTAACATGATGTTCATTTCCATCATAATGATGCTTATTTCCTTCATCATGATGCATATATCCTATCATGACGCTCATTTCCATCATCATGATGCTAATTTCATTGACCATGATGTATATTTCCTTCATCATAATTCTCATTTCCTAAATCATGATGCGTGTTTCCTAAATCACGATGCCCATTTCCAAAATCTTATTAATGGTTTCCTTCATCATGATACTCAATTCCTTTATCATGATGCATATTTCCTTCATCGTGGTGCTCATTTCCATCATCATGATTCTTATTTCCTTCATCATGATGCGTATTTCCTTCATCATGATACTCATTTCCTACATCACGATACTAATTTCCTTCATCATGTTGCATATTTCCTACATCTTTATGGTCATTTCTTTCATCATGATGCATATTTCCTTCAAAATAATGCTCATTTCCTACATTATGAGGCTAATTTCCTTGATCATGATACTCATTTCCTTCATCATGATGCTCATTTCCATCATCATGATGCATAAATCTATCATCATGTTGCATATTTACTTCATCATGAAACATGTTTTCTACATCATGATGCCTATTTCTTACATCATGATCCTCATTTCCTTCATCATGATGCGTATTTCCTTCATAATGATGCTCATTTCCTACGTCATGATGCACATTTAATTCAAAATAATGCTCGTTATATTAATCATGATAAATATTTCCTTCATCATGATTCTCATTTCCTTCATTATTGACGCTCATTTCCTTCATAGGTACATTTCCTTCAATATGATACATAATTCCTTCATCATGACGTTCTTTCCTATGATGCATATTTCCTTCATCATGATGCACATTTCCTTCATCATGAGGCTCATTTCCTTCAATATGATACATATTTCCTTCTTCATGATGCTAATTTCCAACATCAAAATGCTTATTTCATTCATCATGATGCATATTTCCTTCATCATAATTCTCTTTTCCTATATCATGATGCATATTTTCTTCATTATGATGTTCATTTCCATCAACATGATGATCATTTCCTTCATTATGACTATCATTTCCTTCTTTGTGATGCTTATTTCCTTCTTCATGATGTTCATTTCCATCATCATGATTCTCATTTCCTTCATCATGATGCATATTTCCTTCATCATGATGCACATTTCCTTCATTATGATGCATATTTCCTTCAACATGATGTTCATTTCCATCATAATGATGCTTATTTCCTTAATCATGATGCATATATCCTATCATGACGCTCATTTCCATCATCATGATGCTAATTTTATTGATCATGATGTATATTTCCTTCATCATGATGCTCATTTCCTAAATCATGATGCATGTTTCCTAAATCACGATGCCCATTTCCAAAATCTTATTAATGGTTTCCTTCATCATGATACTCAATTCCTTTATCATGATGCATATTTCCTTCATCGTGGTGCTCATTTCCATCATCATGATTCTTATTTCCTTCATCATGATTCGTATTTCCTTCATCATGATACTCATTTCCTACATTACGATACTAATTTCCTTCATCATGTTGCATATTTCCTATATCTTTATGGTCATTTATTTCATCATGATGCATATTTCCTTCAAAATGATGCTCATTTCCTACATCATGAGGCTCATTTCCTTGATTATGATACTCATTTTCTTCATCATGATACTCATTTCCATCATCATGATGCATATTTACTTCATCATGAAACTTGTTTTCTTCATCATGATGCCTATTTCTTACATCATGATCCTAATTTCCTTCATCACGATGCGTATTTCTTCATCATGATGCTCATTTCCTACGTCATGATGCACATTTAATTCAAAATGATGCTCATTATATTAATCATGTTAAATATTTCCTTCATCATTATTCTCATTTCCTTCATTATTGACGCGTATTTCCTTCATCACGATGCTCATTTCCTTTATCATGATGTATATTTACTTCATAATGATGCTCATTTCCTTTATAGGTACATTTCCTTCATTAAGATACATATTTCCTTCATCATGACGTTCTTTCCTACGATGCATATTTCCTTCATCATGATCCATATTTCCTTCATCATGAGGCGCCTTCATTTCCTTCATCATGATGCATATTTCTTTCATCATGAGGCTCATTTTCTTTGTCATGATGCATGTTTCCTTCTTCATGATGCTAATTTCCAACATCAAAATGCTTATTTCATTCATAATGATGCATATTTCCTTCATCATGATTCTCATTTCTTATATCATGATGCATATTTTCTTCATTATGATGTTCATTTCCATCAACATGATGATCATTTCCTTCATCATGACGATCATTTCCTTCTTTGTGATGCTTATTTCCTTCGTCATGATGTTCATTTCCATCGTCATGATGCTCATTTCCTTCATCATGATGCTCATTTCTGACATAATGATGCATATTTTCTTCATCATGATGCACATTTCCTTCATTATGATGCATATTTCCTTTAACATGATGTTCATTTCCATCATAATGATGCTTATTTCCTTCATCATGATGCATATATCCTATCATGACACTCATTTCCATCATCATGATGCTAATTTCATTGATCATGATGTATATTTCCTTCATCATGATGCTCATTTCCTAAATCATGATGCGTGTTTCCTAAATCACGATGCCCATTTCCAAAATCTTATTAATGGTTTCCTTCATCATGATACTCAATTCCTTTATCATGATGCATATTTCCTTCATCGTGGTGCTCATTTCCATCATCATGATTCTTATTTCCTTCATCATGATGCGTATTTCCTTCATCATGGTACTCATTTCCTACATCACGATACTAATTTCCTTCATCATGTTGCATATTTCCTACATCTTTATGGTCATTTCTTTCATCATGATGCATATTTCCTTCAAAATGATGCTCATTTCCTATATTATGAGGCTCATTTCCTTGATCATGATACTCATTTCCTTCATCATGATGCTCATTTCCATCATCATGATGCATAAATCTATCATCATGTTGCATATTTACTTCATCATGAAACATGTTTTCTTCATCATGACTACATCATGATCCTCATTTCCTTCATCATGATGCGTATTTCCTTCATAATGATGCTCATTTCCTACGTCATGATGCGCATTTAATTCAAAATAATGCTCGTTATATTAATCATGATAAATATTTCCTTCATCATGATTCTCATTTCCTTCATTATTGACGCGTATTTCCTTCATCACGATGCTCATTTCCTTTATCATGATGTATATTACTTCATAATGATGCTCATTTCCTTCATAGGTAAATTTCCTTCAATATGATACATATTTCCTTCATCATGACGTTCTTTCCTATGATGCATATTTCCTTCATCATGATGCACATTTCCTTCATCATGAGGCTCATTTCCTTCATCATGATGCATATTTCTTTCATCATGAGGCTCATTTTCTTTTTCATGATGCATGTTTCCTCCTTCATGATGCTAATTTCCAACATCAAAATGCTTATTTCATTCATCATGATGCATATTTCCTTCATCATAATTCTCTTTTCCTATATCATGATGCATATTTTCTTCACTATGATGTTCATTTCCATCAACATGATGATCATTTCCTTCATTATGACGATCATTTCCTTCTTTGTGATGCTTATTTCCTTCTTCATGATGTTCATTTCCATCATCATGATGCTCATTTCCTTCATCATGATGCATATTTCCTTCATCATGATGTACATTTCCTTCATTATGATGCATATTTCCTTCAACATGATGTTCATTTCCATCATAATGATGCTTATTTCCTTAATCATGATGCATATATCCTATCATGACGCTCATTTCCATCATCATGATGCTAATTTTATTGATCATGATGTATATTTCCTTCATCATGATGCTCATTTCCTAAATCATGATGCATGTTTCATAAATCACGATGCCCATTTCCAAAATCTTATTAATGGTTTCCTTCATCATGATACTCAATTCCTTTATCATGATGCATATTTCCTTCATCGTGGAGCTCATTTCCATCATCATGATTCTTATTTCTTTCATCATGATTCGTATTTCCTTCATCATGATACTCATTTCCTACATCACGATACTAATTTCCTTCATCATGTTGCATATTTCCTATATCTTTATGGTCATTTCTTTCATCATGATGCATATTTCCTTCAAAATGATGCTCATTTCCTACATCATGAGGCTCATTTCCTTGATTATGATACTCATTTTCTTCATCATGATACTCATTTCCATCATCATGATGCATATTTACTTCATCATGAAACATGTTTTCTTTATCATGATGCCTATTTCTTACATCATGATCCTAATTTCCTTCATCACGATGCGTATTTCCTTCATCATGATGCTCATTTCCTACGTCATGATGCACATTTAATTCAAAATGATGCTCGTTATATTAATCATGATAAATATTTCCTTCATCATGATTCTCATTTCCTTCATTATTGACGCGTATTTCCTTCATCACGATGCTCATTTCCTTTATCATGATGTATATTACTTCATAATGATGCTCATTTCCTTCATAGGTAAATTTCCTTCAATATGATACATATTTCCTTCATCATGACGTTCTTTCCTATGATGCATATTTCCTTCATCATGATGCACATTTCCTTCATCATGAGGCTCATTTCCTTCATCATGATGCATATTTCTTTCATCATGAGGCTCATTTTCTTTGTCATGATGCATGTTTCCTCCTTCATGATGCTAATTTCCAACATCAAAATGCTTATTTCATTCATCATGATGCATATTTCCTTCATCATAATTCTCTTTTCCTATATCATGATGCATATTTTCTTCATTATGATGTTCATTTCCATCAACATGATGATCATTTCCTTCATTATGACTATCATTTCCTTCTTTGTGATGCTTATATCCTTCTTCATGATGTTCATTTCCATCATCATGATTCTCATTTCCTTCATCATGATGCATATTTCTTTCATCATGATGCACATTTCCTTCATTATGATGCATATTTCCTTCAACATGATGTTCATTTCCATCATAATGATGCTTATTTCCTTAATCATGATGCATATATCCTATCATGACGCTCATTTCCATCATCATGATGCTAATTTTATTGATCATGATGTATATTTCCTTCATCATGATGCTCATTTCCTAAATCATGATGCATGTTTCCTAAATCACGATGCCCATTTCCAAAATCTTATTAATGGTTTCCTTCATCATGATACTCAATTCCTTTATCATGATGCATATTTCCTTCATCGTGGTGCTCATTTCCATCATCATGATTCTTATTTCCTTCATTATGATTCGTATTTCCTTCATCATGATACTCATTTCCTACATCACGATACTAATTTCCTTCATCATGTTGCATATTTCCTATATCTTTATGGTCATTTCTTTCATCATGATGCATATTTCCTTCAAAATAATGCTCATTTCCTACATCATGAGGCTCATTTCCTTGATTATGATACTCATTTTCTTCATCATGATACTCATTTCCATCATCATGATGCATATTTACTTCATCATGAAACATGTTTTCTTCATCATGATGCCTATTTCTTACATCATGATCCTAATTTCCTTCATCACGATGCGTATTTCCTTCATCATGATGCTCATTTCCTACGTCATGATGCACATTTATTTCAAAATGATGCTCATTATATTAATCATGTTAAATATTTCCTTCATCATTATTCTCATTTCCTTCATTATTGACGCGTATTTCCTTCATCACGATGCTCATTTCCTTTATCATGATGTATATTTACTTCATAATGATGCTCATTTCCTTTATAGGTACATTTCCTTCATTAAGATACATATTTCCTTCATCATGACGTTCTTTCCTATGATGCATATTTCCTTCATCATAATCCATATTTCCTTCATCATGAGGCGCCTTCATTTCCTTCATCATGATGCATATTTCTTTCATCATGAGGCTCATTTTCTTTGTCATGATGCATGTTTCCTTCTTCATGATGCTAATTTACAACATCAAAATGCATATTTCATTCATAATGATGCATATTTCCTTCATCATGATTCTCATTTCTTATATCATGATGCATATTTTCTTCATTATGATGTTCATTTACATCAACATGATGATCATTTCCTTCTTTGTGATGCTTATTTCCTTCTTCATGATGTTCATTTCCATCGTCATGATGCTCATTTCCTTCATCATGATGCTCATTTCTGTCATAATGATGCATATTTTCTTCATCATGATGCACATTTCCTTCATTATGATGCATATTTCCTTTAACATGATGTTCATTTCCATCATAATGATGCTTATTTCCTTCACCATGATGCATATATCCTATCATGACACTCATTTCCATCATCATGATACTAATTTCATTGATCATGATGTATATTTCCTTCATCATGATGCTCATTTCCTAAATCATGATGCGTGTTTCCTAAATCACGATGCCCATTTCCAAAATCTTATTAATGGTTTCCTTCATCATGATACTCAATTCCTTTATCATGATGCATATTTCCTTCATCGTGGTGCTCATTTCCATCATCATGATTCTTATTTCCTTCATCATGATGCGTATTTCCTTCATCATGATACTCATTTCCTGCATCACGATACTAATTTCCTTCATCATGTTACATATTTCCTACATCTTTATGGTCATTTCTTTCATCATGATGCATATTTCCTTCAAAATGATGCTCATTTCCTATATTATGAGGCTCATTTCCTTGATCATGATACTCATTTCCTTCATCATGATGCTCATTTCCATCATCATAATGCATAAATCTATCATCATGTTGCATATTTACTTCATCATGAAACATGTTTTCTTCATCATGACTACATCATGATCCTCATTTCCTTCATCATGATGCGTATTTCCTTCATAATGATGCTCATTTCCTACGTCATGATGCACATTTAATTCAAAATAATGCTCGTTATATTAATCATGATAAATATTTCCTTCATCATGATTCTCATTTCCTTCATTATTGACGCGTATTTCCTTCATCACGATGCTCATTTCCTTTATCATGATGTATATTACTTCATAATGATGCTCATTTCCTTCATAGGTAAATTTCCTTCAATATGATACATATTTCCTTCATCATGACGTTCTTTCCTATGATGCATATTTCCTTCATCATGATGCACATTTCCTTCATCATGAGGCTCATTTCCTTCATCATGATGCATATTTCTTTCATCATGAGGCTCATTTTCTTTGTCATGATGCATGTTTCCTCCTTCATGATGCTAATTTCCAACATCAAAATGCTTATTTCATTCATCATGATGCATATTTCCTTCATCATAATTCTCTTTTCCTATATCATGATGCATATTTTCTTCATTATGATGTTCATTTCCATCAACATGATGATCATTTCCTTCATTATGACTATCTTTTCCTTCTTTGTGATGCTTATATCCTTCTTCATGATGTTCATTTCCATCATCATGATTCTCATTTCCTTCATCATGATGCATATTTCTTTCATCATGATGCACATTTCCTTCATTATGATGCATATTTCCTTCAACATGATGTTCATTTCCATCATAATGATGCTTATTTCCTTAATCATGATGCATATATCCTATCATGACGCTCATTTCCATCATCATGATGCTAATTTTATTGATCATGATGTATATTTCCTTCATCATGATGCTCATTTCCTAAATCATGATGCATGTTTCCTAAATCACGATGCCCATTTCCAAAATCTTATTAATGGTTTCCTTCATCATGATACTCAATTCCTTTATCATGATGCATATTTCCTTCATCGTGGTGCTCATTTCCATCATCATGATTCTTATTTCCTTCATTATGATTCGTATTTCCTTCATCATGATACTCATTTCCTACATCACGATACTAATTTCCTTCATCATGTTGCATATTTCCTATATCTTTATGGTCATTTCTTTCATCATGATGCATATTTCCTTCAAAATAATGCTCATTTCCTACATCATGAGGCTCATTTCCTTGATTATGATACTCATTTTCTTCATCATGATACTCATTTCCATCATCATGATGCATATTTACTTCATCATGAAACATGTTTTCTTCATCATGATGCCTATTTCTTACATCATGATCCTAATTTCCTTCATCACGATGCGTATTTCCTTCATCATGATGCTCATTTCCTACGTCATGATGCACATTTATTTCAAAATGATGCTCATTATATTAATCATGTTAAATATTTCCTTCATCATTATTCTCATTTCCTTCATTATTGACGCGTATTTCCTTCATCACGATGCTCATTTCCTTTATCATGATGTATATTTACTTCATAATGATGCTCATTTCCTTTATAGGTACATTTCCTTCATTAAGATACATATTTCCTTCATCATGACGTTCTTTCCTATGATGCATATTTCCTTCATCATAATCCATATTTCCTTCATCATGAGGCGCCTTCATTTCCTTCATCATGATGCATATTTCTTTCATCATGAGGCTCATTTTCTTTGTCATGATGCATGTTTCCTTCTTCATGATGCTAATTTACAACATCAAAATGCATATTTCATTCATAATGATGCATATTTCCTTCATCATGATTCTCATTTCTTATATCATGATGCATATTTTCTTCATTATGATGTTCATTTACATCAACATGATGATCATTTCCTTCTTTGTGATGCTTATTTCCTTCTTCATGATGTTCATTTCCATCGTCATGATGCTCATTTCCTTCATCATGATGCTCATTTCTGTCATAATGATGCATATTTTCTTCATCATGATGCACATTTCCTTCATTATGATGCATATTTCCTTTAACATGATGTTCATTTCCATCATAATGATGCTTATTTCCTTCACCATGATGCATATATCCTATCATGACACTCATTTCCATCATCATGATACTAATTTCATTGATCATGATGTATATTTCCTTCATCATGATGCTCATTTCCTAAATCATGATGCGTGTTTCCTAAATCACGATGCCCATTTCCAAAATCTTATTAATGGTTTCCTTCATCATGATACTCAATTCCTTTATCATGATGCATATTTCCTTCATCGTGGTGCTCATTTCCATCATCATGATTCTTATTTCCTTCATCATGATGCGTATTTCCTTCATCATGATACTCATTTCCTGCATCACGATACTAATTTCCTTCATCATGTTACATATTTCCTACATCTTTATGGTCATTTCTTTCATCATGATGCATATTTCCTTCAAAATGATGCTCATTTCCTATATTATGAGGCTCATTTCCTTGATCATGATACTCATTTCCTTCATCATGATGCTCATTTCCATCATCATAATGCATAAATCTATCATCATGTTGCATATTTACTTCATCATGAAACATGTTTTCTTCATCATGACTACATCATGATCCTCATTTCCTTCATCATGATGCGTATTTCCTTCATAATGATGCTCATTTCCTACGTCATGATGCACATTTAATTCAAAATAATGCTCGTTATATTAATCATGATAAATATTTCCTTCATCATGATTCTCATTTCCTTCATTATTGACGCGTATTTCCTTCATCACGATGCTCATTTCCTTTATCATGATGTATATTACTTCATAATGATGCTCATTTCCTTCATAGGTAAATTTCCTTCAATATGATACATATTTCCTTCATCATGACGTTCTTTCCTATGATGCATATTTCCTTCATCATGATGCACATTTCCTTCATCATGAGGCTCATTTCCTTCATCATGATGCATATTTCTTTCATCATGAGGCTCATTTTCTTTGTCATGATGCATGTTTCCTCCTTCATGATGCTAATTTCCAACATCAAAATGCTTATTTCATTCATCATGATGCATATTTCCTTCATCATAATTCTCTTTTCCTATATCATGATGCATATTTTCTTCATTATGATGTTCATTTCCATCAACATGATGATCATTTCCTTCATTATGACTATCTTTTCCTTCTTTGTGATGCTTATATCCTTCTTCATGATGTTCATTTCCATCATCATGATTCTCATTTCCTTCATCATGATGCATATTTCTTTCATCATGATGCACATTTCCTTCATTATGATGCATATTTCCTTCAACATGATGTTCATTTCCATCATAATGATGCTTATTTCCTTAATCATGATGCATATATCCTATCATGACGCTCATTTCCATCATCATGATGCTAATTTTATTGATCATGATGTATATTTCCTTCATCATGATGCTCATTTCCTAAATCATGATGCATGTTTCCTAAATCACGATGCCCATTTCCAAAATCTTATTAATGGTTTCCTTCATCATGATACTCAATTCCTTTATCATGATGCATATTTCCTTCATCGTGGTGCTCATTTCCATCATCATGATTCTTATTTCCTTCATTATGATTCGTATTTCCTTCATCATGATACTCATTTCCTACATCACGATACTAATTTCCTTCATCATGTTGCATATTTCCTATATCTTTATGGTCATTTCTTTCATCATGATGCATATTTCCTTCAAAATAATGCTCATTTCCTACATCATGAGGCTCATTTCCTTGATTATGATACTCATTTTCTTCATCATGATACTCATTTCCATCATCATGATGCATATTTACTTCATCATGAAACATGTTTTCTTCATCATGATGCCTATTTCTTACATCATGATCCTAATTTCCTTCATCACGATGCGTATTTCCTTCATCATGATGCTCATTTCCTACGTCATGATGCACATTTATTTCAAAATGATGCTCATTATATTAATCATGTTAAATATTTCCTTCATCATTATTCTCATTTCCTTCATTATTGACGCGTATTTCCTTCATCACGATGCTCATTTCCTTTATCATGATGTATATTTACTTCATAATGATGCTCATTTCCTTTATAGGTACATTTCCTTCATTAAGATACATATTTCCTTCATCATGACGTTCTTTCCTATGATGCATATTTCCTTCATCATAATCCATATTTCCTTCATCATGAGGCGCCTTCATTTCCTTCATCATGATGCATATTTCTTTCATCATGAGGCTCATTTTCTTTGTCATGATGCATGTTTCCTTCTTCATGATGCTAATTTACAACATCAAAATGCATATTTCATTCATAATGATGCATATTTCCTTCATCATGATTCTCATTTCTTATATCATGATGCATATTTTCTTCATTATGATGTTCATTTACATCAACATGATGATCATTTCCTTCTTTGTGATGCTTATTTCCTTCTTCATGATGTTCATTTCCATCGTCATGATGCTCATTTCCTTCATCATGATGCTCATTTCTGTCATAATGATGCATATTTTCTTCATCATGATGCACATTTCCTTCATTATGATGCATATTTCCTTTAACATGATGTTCATTTCCATCATAATGATGCTTATTTCCTTCACCATGATGCATATATCCTATCATGACACTCATTTCCATCATCATGATACTAATTTCATTGATCATGATGTATATTTCCTTCATCATGATGCTCATTTCCTAAATCATGATGCGTGTTTCCTAAATCACGATGCCCATTTCCAAAATCTTATTAATGGTTTCCTTCATCATGATACTCAATTCCTTTATCATGATGCATATTTCCTTCATCGTGGTGCTCATTTCCATCATCATGATTCTTATTTCCTTCATCATGATGCGTATTTCCTTCATCATGATACTCATTTCCTGCATCACGATACTAATTTCCTTCATCATGTTACATATTTCCTACATCTTTATGGTCATTTCTTTCATCATGATGCATATTTCCTTCAAAATGATGCTCATTTCCTATATTATGAGGCTCATTTCCTTGATCATGATACTCATTTCCTTCATCATGATGCTCATTTCCATCATCATAATGCATAAATCTATCATCATGTTGCATATTTACTTCATCATGAAACATGTTTTCTTCATCATGACTACATCATGATCCTCATTTCCTTCATCATGATGCGTATTTCCTTCATAATGATGCTCATTTCCTACGTCATGATGCACATTTAATTCAAAATAATGCTCGTTATATTAATCATGATAAATATTTCCTTCATCATGATTCTCATTTCCTTCATTATTGACGCGTATTTCCTTCATCACGATGCTCATTTCCTTTATCATGATGTATATTACTTCATAATGATGCTCATTTCCTTCATAGGTAAATTTCCTTCAATATGATACATATTTCCTTCATCATGACGTTCTTTCCTATGATGCATATTTCCTTCATCATGATGCACATTTCCTTCATCATGAGGCTCATTTCCTTCATCATGATGCATATTTCTTTCATCATGAGGCTCATTTTCTTTGTCATGATGCATGTTTCCTCCTTCATGATGCTAATTTCCAACATCAAAATGCTTATTTCATTCATCATGATGCATATTTCCTTCATCATAATTCTCTTTTCCTATATCATGATGCATATTTTCTTCATTATGATGTTCATTTCCATCAACATGATGATCATTTCCTTCATTATGACTATCTTTTCCTTCTTTGTGATGCTTATATCCTTCTTCATGATGTTCATTTCCATCATCATGATTCTCATTTCCTTCATCATGATGCATATTTCTTTCATCATGATGCACATTTCCTTCATTATGATGCATATTTCCTTCAACATGATGTTCATTTCCATCATAATGATGCTTATTTCCTTAATCATGATGCATATATCCTATCATGACGCTCATTTCCATCATCATGATGCTAATTTTATTGATCATGATGTATATTTCCTTCATCATGATGCTCATTTCCTAAATCATGATGCATGTTTCCTAAATCACGATGCCCATTTCCAAAATCTTATTAATGGTTTCCTTCATCATGATACTCAATTCCTTTATCATGATGCATATTTCCTTCATCGTGGTGCTCATTTCCATCATCATGATTCTTATTTCCTTCATTATGATTCGTATTTCCTTCATCATGATACTCATTTCCTACATCACGATACTAATTTCCTTCATCATGTTGCATATTTCCTATATCTTTATGGTCATTTCTTTCATCATGATGCATATTTCCTTCAAAATAATGCTCATTTCCTACATCATGAGGCTCATTTCCTTGATTATGATACTCATTTTCTTCATCATGATACTCATTTCCATCATCATGATGCATATTTACTTCATCATGAAACATGTTTTCTTCATCATGATGCCTATTTCTTACATCATGATCCTAATTTCCTTCATCACGATGCGTATTTCCTTCATCATGATGCTCATTTCCTACGTCATGATGCACATTTATTTCAAAATGATGCTCATTATATTAATCATGTTAAATATTTCCTTCATCATTATTCTCATTTCCTTCATTATTGACGCGTATTTCCTTCATCACGATGCTCATTTCCTTTATCATGATGTATATTTACTTCATAATGATGCTCATTTCCTTTATAGGTACATTTCCTTCATTAAGATACATATTTCCTTCATCATGACGTTCTTTCCTATGATGCATATTTCCTTCATCATAATCCATATTTCCTTCATCATGAGGCGCCTTCATTTCCTTCATCATGATGCATATTTCTTTCATCATGAGGCTCATTTTCTTTGTCATGATGCATGTTTCCTTCTTCATGATGCTAATTTACAACATCAAAATGCATATTTCATTCATAATGATGCATATTTCCTTCATCATGATTCTCATTTCTTATATCATGATGCATATTTTCTTCATTATGATGTTCATTTACATCAACATGATGATCATTTCCTTCTTTGTGATGCTTATTTCCTTCTTCATGATGTTCATTTCCATCGTCATGATGCTCATTTCCTTCATCATGATGCTCATTTCTGTCATAATGATGCATATTTTCTTCATCATGATGCACATTTCCTTCATTATGATGCATATTTCCTTTAACATGATGTTCATTTCCATCATAATGATGCTTATTTCCTTCACCATGATGCATATATCCTATCATGACACTCATTTCCATCATCATGATACTAATTTCATTGATCATGATGTATATTTCCTTCATCATGATGCTCATTTCCTAAATCATGATGCGTGTTTCCTAAATCACGATGCCCATTTCCAAAATCTTATTAATGGTTTCCTTCATCATGATACTCAATTCCTTTATCATGATGCATATTTCCTTCATCGTGGTGCTCATTTCCATCATCATGATTCTTATTTCCTTCATCATGATGCGTATTTCCTTCATCATGATACTCATTTCCTGCATCACGATACTAATTTCCTTCATCATGTTACATATTTCCTACATCTTTATGGTCATTTCTTTCATCATGATGCATATTTCCTTCAAAATGATGCTCATTTCCTATATTATGAGGCTCATTTCCTTGATCATGATACTCATTTCCTTCATCATGATGCTCATTTCCATCATCATAATGCATAAATCTATCATCATGTTGCATATTTACTTCATCATGAAACATGTTTTCTTCATCATGACTACATCATGATCCTCATTTCCTTCATCATGATGCGTATTTCCTTCATAATGATGCTCATTTCCTACGTCATGATGCACATTTAATTCAAAATAATGCTCGTTATATTAATCATGATAAATATTTCCTTCATCATGATTCTCATTTCCTTCATTATTGACGCGTATTTCCTTCATCACGATGCTCATTTCCTTTATCATGATGTATATTACTTCATAATGATGCTCATTTCCTTCATAGGTAAATTTCCTTCAATATGATACATATTTCCTTCATCATGACGTTCTTTCCTATGATGCATATTTCCTTCATCATGATGCACATTTCCTTCATCATGAGGCTCATTTCCTTCATCATGATGCATATTTCTTTCATCATGAGGCTCATTTTCTTTGTCATGATGCATGTTTCCTCCTTCATGATGCTAATTTCCAACATCAAAATGCTTATTTCATTCATCATGATGCATATTTCCTTCATCATAATTCTCTTTTCCTATATCATGATGCATATTTTCTTCATTATGATGTTCATTTCCATCAACATGATGATCATTTCCTTCATTATGACTATCTTTTCCTTCTTTGTGATGCTTATATCCTTCTTCATGATGTTCATTTCCATCATCATGATTCTCATTTCCTTCATCATGATGCATATTTCTTTCATCATGATGCACATTTCCTTCATTATGATGCATATTTCCTTCAACATGATGTTCATTTCCATCATAATGATGCTTATTTCCTTAATCATGATGCATATATCCTATCATGACGCTCATTTCCATCATCATGATGCTAATTTTATTGATCATGATGTATATTTCCTTCATCATGATGCTCATTTCCTAAATCATGATGCATGTTTCCTAAATCACGATGCCCATTTCCAAAATCTTATTAATGGTTTCCTTCATCATGATACTCAATTCCTTTATCATGATGCATATTTCCTTCATCGTGGTGCTCATTTCCATCATCATGATTCTTATTTCCTTCATTATGATTCGTATTTCCTTCATCATGATACTCATTTCCTACATCACGATACTAATTTCCTTCATCATGTTGCATATTTCCTATATCTTTATGGAAATTTCTTTCATCATGATGCATATTTCCTTCAAAATAATGCTCATTTCCTACATCATGAGGCTCATTTCCTTGATTATGATACTCATTTTCTTCATCATGATACTCATTTCCATCATCATGATGCATATTTACTTCATCATGAAACATGTTTTCTTCATCATGATGCCTATTTCTTACATCATGATCCTAATTTCCTTCATCACGATGCGTATTTCCTTCATCATGATGCTCATTTCCTACGTCATGATGCACATTTAATTCAAAATGATGCTCATTATATTAATCATGTTAAATATTTCCTTCATCATTATTCTCATTTCCTTCATTATTGACGCGTATTTCCTTCATCACGATGCTCATTTCCTTTATCATGATGTATATTTACTTCATAATGATGCTCATTTCCTTTATAGGTACATTTCCTTCATTAAGATACATATTTCCTTCATCATGACGTTCTTTCCTATGATGCATATTTCCTTCATCATAATCCATATTTCCTTCATCATGAGGCGCCTTCATTTCCTTCATCATGATGCATATTTCTTTCATCATGAGGCTCATTTTCTTTGTCATGATGCATGTTTCCTTCTTCATGATGCTAATTTACAACATCAAAATGCATATTTCATTCATAATGATGCATATTTCCTTCATCATGATTCTCATTTCTTATATCATGATGCATATTTTCTTCATTATGATGTTCATTTCCATCAACATGATGATCATTTCCTTCTTTGTGATGCTTATTTCCTTCTTCATGATGTTCATTTCCATCGTCATGATGCTCATTTCCTTCATCATGATGCTCATTTCTGTCATAATGATGCATATTTTCTTCATCATGATGCACATTTCCTTCATTATGATGCATATTTCCTTTAACATGATGTTCATTTCCATCATAATGATGCTTATTTCCTTCACCATGATGCATATATCCTATCATGACACTCATTTCCATCATCATGATACTAATTTCATTGATCATGATGTATATTTCCTTCATCATGATGCTCATTTCCTAAATCATGATGCGTGTTTCCTAAATCACGATGCCCATTTCCAAAATCTTATTAATGGTTTCCTTCATCATGATACTCAATTCCTTTATCATGATGCATATTTCCTTCATCGTGGTGCTCATTTCCATCATCATGATTCTTATTTCCTTCATCATGATGCGTATTTCCTTCATCATGATACTCATTTCCTACATCACGATACTAATTTCCTTCATCATGTTACATATTTCCTACATCTTTATGGTCATTTCTTTCATCATGATGCATATTTCCTTCAAAATGATGCTCATTTCCTATATTATGAGGCTCATTTCCTTGATCATGATACTCATTTCCTTCATCATGATGCTCATTTCCATCATCATGATGCATAAATCTATCATCATGTTGCATATTTACTTCATCATGAAACATGTTTTCTTCATCATGACTACATCATGATCCTCATTTCCTTCATCATGATGCGTATTTCCTTCATAATGATGCTCATTTCCTAGGTCATGATGCACATTTAATTCAAAATAATGCTCGTTATATTAATCATGATAAATATTTCCTTCATCATGATTCTCGTTTCCTTCATCACGATGCTCATTTCCTTTATCATGATGTATATTACTTCATAATGATGCTCATTTCCTTCATAGGTAAATTTCCTTCAATATGATACATATTTCCTTCATCATGACGTTCTTTCCTATGATGCATATTTCCTTCATCATGATGCACATTTCCTTCATCATGAGGCTCATTTCCTTCATCATGGTGCATATTTCTTTCATCATGAGGCTCATTTTCTTTTTCATGATGCATGTTTCCTCCTTCATGATGCTAATTTCCAACATCAAAATGCTTATTTCATTCATCATGATGCATATTTCCTTCATCATAATTCTCTTTTCCTATATCATGATGCATATTTTCTTCATTATGATGTTCATTTCCATCAACATGATGATCATTTCCTTCATGATGACGATCATTTCCTTCTTTGTGATGCTTATTTCCTTCTTCATGATGTTCATTTCCATCATCATGATGCTCATTTCCTTCATCATGATGCATATTTCCTTCATCATGATGCACATTTCCTTCATTATGATGCATATTTCCTTCAACATGATGTTCATTTCCATCATAATGATGCTTATTTCCTTAATCATGATGCATATATCCTATCATGACGCTCATTTCCATCATCATGATGCTAATTTTATTGATCATGATGTACATTTCCTTCATCATGATGCTCATTTCCTAAATCATGATGCATGTTTCATAAATCACGATGCCCATTTTTAAAATCTTATTAATGGTTTCCTTCATCATGATACTCAATTCCTTTATCATGATGCATATTTCCTTCATCGTGGTGCTAATTTCCATCATCATGATTCTTATTTCCTTCATCATGATTCGTATTTCCTTCATCATGATACTCATTTCCTACATCACGATACTAATTTCCTTCATCATGTTGCATATTTCCTATATCTTTATGGTCATTTCTTTCATCATGATGCATATTTCCTTCAAAATGATGCTCATTTCCTACATCATGAGGCTCATTTCCTTGATTATGATACTCATTTTCTTCATCATGATACTCATTTCCATCATCATGATGCATATTTAATTCATCATGAAACATGTTTTCTTTATCATGATGCCTATTTCTTACATCATGATCCTAATTTCCTTCATCACGATGCGTATTTCCTTCATCATGATGCTCATTTCCTACGTCATGATGCACATTTAATTCAAAATGATGCTCATTATATTAATCATGTTAAATATTTCCTTCATCATTATTCTCATTTCCTTCATTATTGACGCGTATTTCCTTCATCACGATGCTCATTTCCTTTATCATGATGTATATTACTTCATAATGATGCTCATTTCCTTTATAGGTACATTTCCTTCATTAAGATACATATTTCCTTCATCATGACGTTATTTCCTATGATGCATATTTCCTTCATCATGATCCATATTTCCTTCATCATGAGGCTCATTTCCTTCATCATGATGCATATTTCTTTCATCATGAGGCTCATTTTCTTTGTCATGATGCATGTTTCCTTCTTCATGATGCTAATTTCCAACATCAAAATGCTTATTTCATTTATCATGATGCATATTTCCTTCATCATGATTCTCATTTCTTATATCATGATGCATATTTCTTCATTATGATGTTCATTTCCATCAACATGATGATCATTTCCTTCATCATGACGATCATTTTCTTCTTTGTGATGCTTATTTCCTTCTTCATGATGTTCATTTCCATCATCATGATGCTCATTTCCTTCATAATGATACTCATTTCTGTCATCATGATGCATATTTCCTTCATCATGATGCACATTTCCTTCATTATGATGCATATTTCCTTCAACATGATGTTCATTTCCATCATAATGATGCTTATTTCCTTCATCATGATGCATATATCCTATCATGACGCTCATTTCCATCATCATGATGCTAATTTCATTGACCATGATGTATATTTCCTTCATCATAATTCTCATTTCCTAAATCATGATGCGTGTTTCCTAAATCACGATGCCCATTTCCAAAATCTTATTAATGGTTTCCTTCATCATGATACTCAATTCCTTTATCATGATGCATATTTCCTTCATCGTGGTGCTCATTTCCATCATCATGATTCTTATTTCCTTCATCATGATGCGTATTTCCTTCATCATGATGCCTATTTCTTACATCATGATCCTCATTTCCTTCATCATGATGCGTATTTCCTTCATCATGATGCTCATTTCCTACGTCATGATGCACATTTAATTCAAAATGATGCTCGTTATATTAATCATGATAAATATTTCCTTCATCATGATTCTCATTTCCTTCATTATTGACGCGTATTTCCTTCATCACGATGCTCATTTCCTTTATCATGATGTAAATTTACTTCATAATGATGCTCATTTCCTTCATAGGTACATTTCCTTCATTATGATATATATTTCCTTTATCATGACGTTCTTTCCCATGATGAATATTTTCATCATCATGATGCATATTTCCTTCATCATGAGGCCCATTTCCTTCATCATGATGCATATTTCTTTCATCATGAGGCTCATTTTCTTTGTCATGATACATGTTTCCTTCTTCATGATGCTAATTTCCAACATCAAAATGCTTATTTCATTCATCATGATGCACATTTCCTTCATCATGAGGCTTATTTCCTTCATCATGATGCATATTTCTTTCATCATGAGGCTCATTTTCTTTGTCATGATGCATGTTTCCTTCTTCATGATGCGAATTTCCAATATCAAAATGCTTATTTGATTCATCATGATGCATATTTCCTTCATCATAATTCTCATTTCCTATATCATGATGCATATTTTCTTCATTATAATGTTCATTTCCATCAACATGATGATCATTTCCTTCATCATGACGATCATTTCCTATGATGCATATTTCCTTCATCATGATGCACATTTCCTTCATCATGAGGCTCATTTCCTTCATCATGATGCATATTTCTTTCATCATGAGGCTCATTTTCTTTTTCATGATGCATGTTTCCTCCTTCATGATGCTAATTTCCAACATCAAAATGCTTATTTCATTCATCATGATGCATATTTCCTTCATCATAATTCTCATTTCCTATATCATGATGCATATTTTCTTCATTATGATGTTCATTTCCATCAACATGATGATCATTTCCTTCATCATGACGATCATTTCCTTCTTTGTAATGCTTATTTCCTTCTTCATGATGTTCATTTCCATCATCATGATGCTCATTTCCTTCATCATGATGCTCATTTCTGTCATCATGATGCATATTTCCTTCATCATGATACACATTTCCTTCATTATGATGCATATTTCCTTCAACATGATGTTCATTTTTCATCATAATGATGCTTATTTCCTTCATCATGATGCATATATCCTTCATCATGATGCTCATTTCCATCATCATGATGCTAATTTCATTGATCATAATGTATATTTCCTTCATCATGATGCTCATTTCCTTCATCATGATGCTCATTTCCATCATCATGATGCATAAATCTATCATCATGTTGCATATTTACTTCATCATGAAACATGTTTTCTTCATCATGATGCCTATTTATTACATCATGATCCTCATTTCCTTCATCAGGATGCGTATTTCCTTCAAAATGATGCTCAGTTCCTATATTATGAGGCTCATTTCCTTGATCATGATACTCATTTCCTTCATCATGATGCTCATTTCCATCATCATGATGCATAAATCTATCATCATGTTGCATATTTACTTCATCATGAAACATGTTTTCTTCATCATGATGCCTATTTCTTACATCATGATCCTCATTTCCTTCATCATGATGCGTATTTCCTTCATAATGATGCTCATTTCCTACGTCACGATGCACATTTAATTCAAAATAATGCTCGTTATATTAATCATGATAAATATTTCCTTCATCATGATTCTCATTTCCTTCATTATTGACGCGTATTTCCTTCATCACGATGCTCATTTCCTTTATCATGATGTATATTACTTCATAATGATGCTCATTTCCTTCATAGGTAAATTTCCTTCAATATGATACATATTTCCTTCATCATGACGTTCTTTCCTATGAGGCGCCTTCATTTCCTTCATCATGATGCATATTTCTTTCATCATGAGGCTCATTTTCTTTGTCATGATGCATGTTTCCTCCTTCATGATGCTAATTTCCAACATCAAAATGCTTATTTCATTCATCATGATGCATATTTCCTTCATCATAATTCTCTTTTCCTATATCATGATGCATATTTTCTTCATTATGATGTTCATTTCCATCAACATGATGATCATTTCCTTCATTATGACGATCATTTCCTTCTTTGTGATGCTTATTTCCTTCTTCATGATGTTCATTTCCATCATCATGATGCTCATTTCCTTCATCATGATGCATATTTCCTTCATCATGATGCACATTTCCTTCATTATGATGCATATTTCTTTCAACATGATGTTCATTTCCATCATAATGATGCTTATTTCCTTAATCATGATGCATATATCCTATCATGACGCTCATTTCCATCATCATGATGCTAATTTTATTGATCATGATGTATATTTTCTTCATCATGATGCTCAATTCCTAAATCATGATGCATGTTTCCTAAATCACGATGCCCATTTCCAAAATCTTATTAATGGTTTCCTTCATCATGATACTCAATTCCTTTATCATGATGCATATTTCCTTCATCGTGGTGCTCATTTCCATCATCATGATTCTTATTTCCTTCATCATGATTCGTATTTCCTTCATCATGATACTCATTTCCTACATCACGATACTAATTTCCTTCATCATGTTGCATATTTCCTATATCTTTATGGTCATTTCTTTCATCATGATGCATATTTCCTTCAAAATGATGCTCATTTCCTACATCATGAGGCTCATTTCCTTGATTATGATACTCATTTTCTTTATCATGATACTCATTTCCATCATCATGATGCATATTTACTTCATCATGAAACATGTTTTCTTTATCATGATGCCTATTTCTTACATCATGATCCTAATTTCCTTCATCACGATGCGTATTTCCTTCATCATGATGCTCATTTCCTACGTCATGATGAACATTTAATTCAAAATGATGCTCATTATATTAATCATGTTAAATATTTCCTTCATCATTATTCTCATTTATTTCATTATTGACGCGTATTTCCTTCATCACGATGCTCATTTCCTTTATCATGATGTATATTTACTTCATAATGATGCTCATTTCCTTTATAGGTACATTTCCTTCATTAAGATACATATTTCCTTCATCATGACGTTCTTTCCTATGATGCATATTTCCTTCATCATGATCCATATTTCCTTCATCATGAGGCTCATTTCCTTCATCATGATGCATATTTCTTTCATCATGCGGCTCATTTTCTTTGTCATGATGCATGTTTCCTTCTTCATGATGCTAATTTCCAACATCAAAATGCTTATTTCATTCATCATGATGCATATTTCCTTCATCATGATTCTCATTTCTTATATCATGATGCATATTTCTTCATTATGATGTTCATTTCCATCAACATGATGATCATTTCCTTCATCATGACGATCATTTTCTTCTTTGTGATGCTTATTTCCTTCTTCATGATGTTCATTTCCATCATCATGATGCTCATTTCCTTCATCATGATACTCATTTCTGTCATCATGATGCATATTCCCTTCATCATGATGCACATTTCCTTTATTATGATGCATATTTCCTTCAACATGGTGTTCATTTCCATCATAATGATGCTTATTATCTTCATCATGATGCATATATCCTATCATGACGCTCATTTCCATCATCATGATGCTAATTTCATTGATCATGATGTATATTTCCTTCATCATGATGCTCATTTCCTAAATCATGATGCATGTTTCCTAAATCACGATGCCCATTTCCAAAATCTTATTAATGATTTCCTTCATCATGATACTCAATTCCTTTATCATGATGCATATTTCCTTCATCGTGGTGCTCATTTCCATCATCATGATTCTTATTTCCTTCATCATGATGCGTATTTCCTTCATCATGATACTCATTTCCTACATTACGATACTAATTTCCTTCATCATGTTGCATATTTCCTACATCTTTATGGTCATTTCTTTCATCATGATGCATATTTCCTTCAAAATGATGCTCATTTCCTACATTATGAGGCTCATTTCCTTGATCATGATACTCATTTCCTTCATCATGATGCTCATTTCCATCATCATGATGTATAAATCTAACATCATGTTGCATATTTACTTCATCATGAAACATGTTTTCTTCATCATGATGCCTATTTCTTACATCATGATCCTCATTTCCTTCATCATGATGCGTATTTCCTTCATCATGATGCTCATTTCCTACGTCATGATGCACATTTAATTCAAAATGATGCTCGTTATATTAATCATGATAAATATTTCCTTCATCATGATTCTCATTTCCTTCATTATTGACGCGTATTTCCTTCATCACGATGCTCATTTCCTTTATCATGATGTAAATTTACTTCATAATGATGCTCATTTCCTTCATAGGTACATTTCCTTCATTATGATATATATTTCCTTTATCATGACGTTCTTTCCCATGATGAATATTTTCATCATCATGATGCATATTTCCTTCATCATGAGGCCCATTTCCTTCATCATGATGCATATTTCTTTCATCATGAGGCTCATTTTCTTTGTCATGATGCGTGTTTCCTTCTTCATGATGCTAATTTCCAACATCAAAATGCTTATTTCATTCATCATGATGCACATTTCCTTCATCATGGGGCTCATTTCCTTCATCATGATGCATATTTCTTTCATCATGAGGCTCATTTTCTTTGTCATGATGCATGTTTCCTTCTTCATGATGCGAATTTCCAACATCAAAATGCTTATTTCATTCATCATGATGCATATTTCCTTCATCATAATTCTCATTTCCTATATCATGATGCATATTTTCTTCATTATGATGTTCATTTCCATCAACATGATGATCATTTCCTTCATCATGACGATCATTTCCTTCTTTGTAATGCTTATTTCCTTCTTCATGATATTCATTTCCATCATCATGCTCATTTCCTTCATCATGATGATCATTTCTGTCATCATGATGCATATTTCCTTCATCATGATACACATTTCCTTCATTATGATGCATATTTCCTTCAACATGATGTTCATTTTTCATCATAATGATGCTTATTTCCTTCATCATGATGCATATATCCTTCATCATGACGCTCATTTCCATCATCATGATGCTAATTTCATTGATCATGATGTATATTTCCTTCATCATGATGCTCATTTCCTTCATCATGATGCTCATTTCCATCATCATGATGCATAAATCTATCATCATGTTGCATATTTACTTCATCATGAAACATGTTTTCTTCATCATGATGCCTATTTATTACATCATGATCCTCATTTCCTTCATCATGATGCGTATTTCCTTCATCATGATGCTCATTTCCTACGTCATGATGCACATTTAATTCAAAATGATGCACATTATATTAATCATGTTAAATATTTCCTTCATCATTATTCTCATTTCCTTCATTATTGACCCGTATTTCCTTCATCACGATGTTCATTTCCTTTATCATGATGTATATTTACTTCATAATGATGCTCATTTCTTTCATAGGTACATTTCCTTCAATATGATATATATTTCCTTCATCATGACGTTCTTTCCTATGATGCATATTTCCTTCATCATGATGCACATTTCCTTCATCATGAGGCTCATTTCCTTCATCATGATGCATATTTCTTTCATCATGAGGCTCATTTTCTTTGTCATGATGCATGTTTCCTTCTTCATGATGCTAATTTCCAACATCAAAATGCTTATTTCATTCATCATGATGCATATTTTCTTCATCATAATTCTCTTTTCCTATATCTTGATGCATATTTTCTTCATTATAACGTTCATTTCCATCAACATGATGATCATTTCCTTCATCATGACGATCATTTCCTTCTTTGTGATGCTTATTTCCTTCTTCATGATGTTCATTTCCATCATCATGATGCTCATTTCCTTCATCATGATGCATATTTCCTTCATCATGATGCACATTTCCTTCATTATGATGCATATTTCCTTCAACATGATGTTCATTTCCATCATAATGATGCTTATTTCCTTAATCATGATGCATATATCCTATCATGATGCTCATTTCCATCATCATGACGTTAATTTTATTGATCATGATGTATATTTCCTTCATCATGATGCTCATTTCCTAAATCATGATGCATGTTTCCTAAATCACGATGCCCATTTCCAAAATCTTATTAATGGTTTCCTTCATCATGATACTCAATTCCTTTATCATGATGCATATTTCCTTCATCGTGGTGCTCATTTCCATCATCATGATTCTTATTTCCTTCATCATGATGCGTATTTCCTTCATCATGATACTCATTTCCTACATCACGATACTAATTTCCTTCATAATGTTGCATATTTCCTATATCTTTATGGTCATTTCTTTCATCATGATGCATATTTCCTTCAAAATGATGCTCATTTCCTTGATTATGATACTCATTTTCTTCATCATGATACTCATTTCCATCATCATGATGCATATTTACTTCATCATGAAACATGTTTTCTTCATCATGATGCCTATTTCTTACATCATGATCCTAATTTCCTTTATCACGATGCGTATTTCCTTCATCATGATGCTCATTTCCTACGTCATAATGCACATTTAATTCAAAATGATGCTCATTTCCTACGTCATGATGCACATTTAATTCAAAATGATGCTCATTATATTAATCATGTTAAATATTTCCTTCATCATTATTCTCATTTCCTTCATTATTGACGCGTATTTCCTTCATCACGATGCTCATTTCCTTTATCATTATGTATATTTACTTCATAGTGATGCTCATTTCCTTTATAGGTACATTTCCTTCATTAAGATACATATTTCCTTCAACATGACGTTCTTTCCTATGATGCATATTTCCTTCATCATGATCCATATTTCCTTCATCATGAGGCTCATTTCCTTCATCATGATGCATATTTCTTTCATCATGAGGCTCATTTTCTTTGTCATGATGCATGTTTCTTTCATCATGATGCTAATTTCCAACATCAAAATTCTTATTTCATTCATCATGATGCATATTTCCTTCATCATGATTCTCATTTCTTATATCATGATGCATATTTTCTTCATTATGATGTTCATTTCCATCAACATGATGATCATTTCCTTCATCATGACGATCATTTCCTTCTTCATGACGATCATTTCCTTCTTCATGATGTTCATTTCCATCATCATGATGCTCATTTCCTTCATCATGATGCTCATTTCTGTCATCATGATGCATATTTCTTTCATCATGATGCACATTTCATTCATTATGATGCATATTTCTTTCAACATGATGTTCGTTTCCATCATAATGATGCTTATTTCCTTCATCATGATGCATATATCCTTCATCATGACGCTCATTTCCATCATCATGATGCTAATTTCATTGATCATGATGTATATTTCATTCATCAAGATGCTCATTTCCTAAATCATGATACATGTTTCCTAAATCACGATGCCCATTTCTAAAATCTTATTAATGGTTTCCTTCATCATGATACTCAATTCCTTTATCATGATGCATATTTCCTTCATCGTGGTGCTCATTTCCATCATCATGATTCTTATTTCCTTCATCATGATACGTATTCCCTTCATCATGATACTCATTTCCTACATCACGATACTAATTTCCTTCATCACGTTGCATATTTTCCTACATCTTTATGGTTATTTCTTTCATCATGATGCATATTTCCTTCAAAATGATGATCATTTCATACATTATGAGGCTCATTTCCTTGATCATGATACTCATTTCTTTCATCATGATGCTCATTTCCATCATCATGATGCATAAATCTATTATCATGATGCATATTTACTTCATCATGAAACATGTTTTCTTCATCATGATGCCTATTTCTTACATCATGATCCTCATTTCCTTCATCACGATGCGTATTCCTTCATCATGATGCTCATTTCCAACGTCATGATGCACATTTAATTCAAAATGATGCTCGTTATATTAATCATGATAAATATTTCCTTCATCATGATTCTCATTTCCTTCATTATTGACGCTTATTTCCTTCATCACGATGCTCATTTCCTTTATCATGATGTATATTTACTTCATAGTGATGCTCATTTCCTTTATAGGTACATTTCCTTCATTAAGATACATATTTCCTTCAACATGACGTTCTTTCCTATGATGCATATTTCCTTCATCATGATCCATATTTCCTTCATCATGAGGCTCATTTCCTTCATCATGATGCATATTTCTTTCATCATGAGGCTCATTTTCTTTGTCATGATGCATGTTTCTTTCTTCATGATGCTAATTTCCAACATCAAAATTCTTATTTCATTCATCATGATGCATATTTCCTTCATCATGATTCTCATTTCTTATATCATGATGCATATTTTCTTCATTATGATGTTCATTTCCATCAACATGATGATCATTTCCTTCATCATGACGATCGTTTCCTTCTTTGTGATGCTTATTTCCTTCTTCATGATGTTCATTTCCATCATCATGATGCTCATTTCCTTCATCATGATGCTCATTTCTGTCATCATGATGCATATTTCTTTCATCATGATGCACATTTCCTTCATTATGATGCATATTTCTTTCAACATGATGTTCATTTCCATCATAATGATGCTTATTTCCTTCATCATGATGCATATATCCTTCATCATGACGCTCATTTCCATCATCATGATGCTAATTTCATTGATCATGATGTATATTTCATTCATCAGGATGCTCATTTCCTAAATCATGATGCATGTTTCCTAAATCACGATACTAATTTCCTTCATCACGTTGCATATTTTCCTACATCTTTATGGTTATTTCTTTCATCATGATGCATATTTCCTTCAAAATGATGATCATTTCATACATTATGTGGCTCATTTCCTTGATCATGATACTCATTTCTTTCATCATGATGCTCATTTCCATCATCATGATGCATAAATCTATTATCATGATGCATATTTACTTCATCATGAAACATGTTTTCTTCATCATGATGCCTATTTCTTACATCATGATCCTCATTTCCTTCATCACGATGCGTATTTCCTTCATTATGATGCTCATTTCCAACGTCATGATGCACATTTAATTCAAAATGATGCTCGTTATATTAATCATGATAAATATTTCCTTCATCATGATTCTCATTTCCTTCATTATTGACGCTTATTTCCTTCATCACGATGCTCATTTCCTTTATCATGATGTATATTTACTTCATAATGATGCTCATTTCCTTCATAGGTACATTTCCTTCATTATGATACATATTTCCTTTATCATGACGTTCTTTCCCATGATGAATATTTCCATCATCATGATGCATATTTCCTTCATCATGAGGCCATTTCCTTCATCATGATGTATATTTCTTTCATTATGAGGCTCATTTTCTTTGTCATGATGCATGTTTCCTTATTCATGATGCTAATTTCCAACATCAAAATGCCTATTTCATTCATCATGATGCATATTTCCTTCATCATGATTCTCATTTCCTATATCATGATGCATATTTTCTTCATTATGATGTTCATTTCCATCAACATGATGATCATTTCCTTCATCATGACGATCATTTCCTTCTTTGTGATGCTTATTTCCTTCTTCATGATGTTCATTTCCATCATCATGATGCTCATTTCCTTCATCATGATGCTCATTTCTGTCATCATGATGCACATTTCCTTCATTATGATGCATATTTCCTTCAACATGATGTTCACTTCCATCATAATGATGCTTATTTCCTTCATCGTGATGCATATATCCTTCATCATGACGCTCATTTCCATCATCATGATGCTAATTTCATTGATCATGTTGTATATTTCCTTCATCATGATGCTCATTTCCTAAATCATGATGCATGTTTCCTAGATCACGATGTCCATTTCCAAAATCTTATTAATGGTTTCCTTCAACATGATACTCAATTCCTTTATCATTATGCATATTTCCTTCATCGTGGAGCTCATTTCCATCATCATGAATACTCATTTCCATATCACGATACTAATTTCCTTCATCATGTTGCATATTTCCTACATCTTTATGGTAATTTCTTTCATCATGATGCATATTTCCTTCAAAATGATGCGCATTTCCTACATCATGAGGCTCATTTCCTTGATCATGATACTCATTTCCTTCATCATGATGCTCATTTCCATCATCATGATGCATAAAACTATCATCATGATGCATATTTACTTCATCATGAAACATGTTTTCTTCATCATGATGCCTATTTCTTACATCATGATCTTCATTTCCTTCATCACGATGCTCATTTCCTACGTCATGATACACATTTAATTCAAAATGATGCTCGTTATATTAATCATGATAAATATTTCCTTCATCATGATTCTCATTTCCTTCATTATTGACACGTATTTCCTTCATCACGATGCTCATTTCCTTTATCATGATGTATATATACTTCTTAATGATGCTCATTTCTTTCATAGGTACATTTCCTTCATTATGATACATATTTCCTTCATCATGACGTTTTTTCCTATGATGAATATTTCCTTCATCATGATGCATATTTCCTTCATCATGAGGCTCATTTCCTTCATCATGATGCATATTTCTTTCATCATGAGGCTTATTTTCTTTGTCATGATGCAGGTTTCCTTCTTCATGATGCTAATTTCCAACATCAAAATGCTTATTTCATTCATCATGATGCATATTTCCTTCATCATGATTCTCATTTTTTATATCATGATGCATATTTTCTTCATTATGATGTTCATTTCCATCAACATGATGCTTATTTCCTTCTTCATGATGTTCATTTCCATCATCATGATGCTCATTTCCTTCATCATGATACTCATTTCTGTCATCATGATGCATATTCCCTTCATCATGATGCACATTTCCTTTATTATGATGCATATTTCCTTCAACATGGTGTTCATTTCCATCATAATGATGCTTATTATCTTCATCATGATGCATATATCCTATCATGACGCTCATTTCCATCATCATGATGCTAATTTCATTGATCATGATGTATATTTCCTTCATCATGATGCTCATTTCCTAAATCATGATGCATGTTTCCTAAATCACGATGCCCATTTCCAAAATCTTATTAATGGTTTCCTTCATCATGATACTCAATTCCTTTATCATGATGCATATTTCCTTCATCGTGGTGCTCATTTCCATCATCATGATTCTTATTTCCTTCATCATGATTCGTATTTCCTTCATCATGATACTCATTTCCTACATCACGATACTAATTTCCTTCATCATGTTGCATATTTCCTATATCTTTATGGTCATTTCTTTCATCATGATGCATATTTCCTTCAAAATGATGCTCATTTCCTACATCATGAGGCTCATTTCCTTGATTATGATACTCATTTTCTTTATCATGATACTCATTTCCATCATCATGATGCATATTTACTTCATCATGAAACATGTTTTCTTTATCATGATGCCTATTTCTTACATCATGATCCTAATTTCCTTCATCACGATGCGTATTTCCTTCATCATGATGCTCATTTCCTACGTCATGATGAACATTTAATTCAAAATGATGCTCATTATATTAATCATGTTAAATATTTCCTTCATCATTATTCTCATTTCCTTCATTATTGACGCGTATTTCCTTCATCACGATGCTCATTTCCTTTATCATGATGTATATTTACTTCATAATGATGCTCATTTCCTTTATAGGTACATTTCCTTCATTAAGATACATATTTCCTTCATCATGACGTTCTTTCCTATGATGCATATTTCCTTCATCATGATCCATATTTCCTTCATCATGAGGCTCATTTCCTTCATCATGATGCATATTTCTTTCATCATGCGGCTCATTTTCTTTGTCATGATGCATGTTTCCTTCTTCATGATGCTAATTTCCAACATCAAAATGCTTATTTCATTCATCATGATGCATATTTCCTTCATCATGATTCTCATTTCTTATATCATGATGCATATTTCTTCATTATGATGTTCATTTCCATCAACATGATGATTATTTCCTTCATCATGACGATCATTTTCTTCTTTGTGATGCTTATTTCCTTCTTCATGATGTTCATTTCCATCATCATGATGCTCATTTCCTTCATCATGATACTCATTTCTGTCATCATGATGCATATTCCCTTCATCATGATGCACATTTCCTTTATTATGATGCATATTTCCTTCAACATGGTGTTCATTTCCATCATAATGATGCTTATTATCTTCATCATGATGCATATATCCTATCATGACGCTCATTTCCATCATCATGATGCTAATTTCATTGATCATGATGTATATTTCCTTCATCATGATGCTCATTTCCTAAATCATGATGCATGTTTCCTAAATCACGATGCCCATTTCCAAAATCTTATTAATGATTTCCTTCATCATGATACTCAATTCCTTTATCATGATGCATATTTCCTTCATCGTGGTGCTCATTTCCATCATCATGATTCTTATTTCCTTCATCATGATGCGTATTTCCTTCATCATGATACTCATTTCCTACATTACGATACTAATTTCCTTCATCATGTTGCATATTTCCTACATCTTTATGGTCATTTCTTTCATCATGATGCATATTTCCTTCAAAATGATGCTCATTTCCTACATTATGAGGCTCATTTCCTTGATCATGATACTCATTTCCTTCATCATGATGCTCATTTCCATCATCATGATGTATAAATCTAACATCATGTTGCATATTTACTTCATCATGAAACATGTTTTCTTCATCATGATGCCTATTTCTTACATCATGATCCTCATTTCCTTCATCATGATGCGTATTTCCTTCATCATGATGCTCATTTCCTACGTCATGATGCACATTTAATTCAAAATGATGCTCGTTATATTAATCATGATAAATATTTCCTTCATCATGATTCTCATTTCCTTCATTATTGACGCGTATTTCCTTCATCACGATGCTCATTTCCTTTATCATGATGTAAATTTACTTCATAATGATGCTCATTTCCTTCATAGGTACATTTCCTTCATTATGATATATATTTCCTTTATCATGACGTTCTTTCCCATGATGAATATTTTCATCATCATGATGCATATTTCCTTCATCATGAGGCCCATTTCCTTCATCATGATGCATATTTCTTTCATCATGAGGCTCATTTTCTTTGTCATGATGCATGTTTCCTTCTTCATGATGCTAATTTCCAACATCAAAATGCTTATTTCATTCATCATGATGCACATTTCCTTCATCATGGGGCTCATTTCCTTCATCATGATGCATATTTCTTTCATCATGAGGCTCATTTTCTTTGTCATGATGCATGTTTCCTTCTTCATGATGCGAATTTCCAACATCAAAATGCTTATTTCATTCATCATGATGCATATTTCCTTCATCATAATTCTCATTTCCTATATCATGATGCATATTTTCTTCATTATGATGTTCATTTCCATCAACATGATGATCATTTCCTTCATCATGACGATCATTTCCTTCTTTGTAATGCTTATTTCCTTCTTCATGATATTCATTTCCATCATCATGCTCATTTCCTTCATCATGATGCTCATTTCTGTCATCATGATGCATATTTCCTTCATCATGATACACATTTCCTTCATTATGATGCATATTTCCTTCAACATGATGTTCATTTTTCATCATAATGATGCTTATTTCCTTCATCATGATGCATATATCCTTCATCATGACGCTCATTTCCATCATCATGATGCTAATTTCATTGATCATGATGTATATTTCCTTCATCATGATGCTCATTTCCTTCATCATGATGCTCATTTCCATCATCATGATGCATAAATCTATCATCATGTTGCATATTTACTTCATCATGAAACATGTTTTCTTCATCATGATGCCTATTTATTACATCATGATCCTCATTTCCTTCATCATGATGCGTATTTCCTTCATCATGATGCTCATTTCCTACGTCATGATGCACATTTAATTCAAAATGATGCTCATTATATTAATCATGTTAAATATTTCCTTCATCATTATTCTCATTTCCTTCATTATTGACCCGTATTTCCTTCATCACGATGTTCATTTCCTTTATCATGATGTATATTTACTTCATAATGATGCTCATTTCTTTCATAGGTACATTTCCTTCAATATGATATATATTTCCTTCATCATGACGTTCTTTCCTATGATGCATATTTCCTTCATCATGATGCACATTTCCTTCATCATGAGGCTCATTTCCTTCATCATGATGCATATTTCTTTCATCATGAGGCTCATTTTCTTTGTCATGATGCATGTTTCCTTCTTCATGATGCTAATTTCCAACATCAAAATGCTTATTTCATTCATCATGATGCATATTTTCTTCATCATAATTCTCTTTTCCTATATCTTGATGCATATTTTCTTCATTATAACGTTCATTTCCATCAACATGATGATCATTTCCTTCATCATGACGATCATTTCCTTCTTTGTGATGCTTATTTCCTTCTTCATGATGTTCATTTCCATCATCATGATGCTCATTTCCTTCATCATGATGCATATTTCCTTCATCATGATGCACATTTCCTTCATTATGATGCATATTTCCTTCAACATGATGTTCATTTCCATCATAATGATGCTTATTTCCTTAATCATGATGCATATATCCTATCATGATGCTCATTTCCATCATCATGACGTTAATTTTATTGATCATGATGTATATTTCCTTCATCATGATGCTCATTTCCTAAATCATGATGCATGTTTCCTAAATCACGATGCCCATTTCCAAAATCTTATTAATGGTTTCCTTCATCATGATACTCAATTCCTTTATCATGATGCATATTTCCTTCATCGTGGTGCTCATTTCCATCATCATGATTCTTATTTCCTTCATCATGATGCGTATTTCCTTCATCATGATACTCATTTCCTACATCACGATACTAATTTCCTTCATAATGTTGCATATTTCCTATATCTTTATGGTCATTTCTTTCATCATGATGCATATTTCCTTCAAAATGATGCTCATTTCCTTGATTATGATACTCATTTTCTTCATCATGATACTCATTTCCATCATCATGATGCATATTTACTTCATCATGAAACATGTTTTCTTCATCATGATGCCTATTTCTTACATCATGATCCTAATTTCCTTTATCACGATGCGTATTTCCTTCATCATGATGCTCATTTCCTACGTCATAATGCACATTTAATTCAAAATGATGCTCATTTCCTACGTCATGATGCACATTTAATTCAAAATGATGCTCATTATATTAATCATGTTAAATATTTCCTTCATCATTATTCTCATTTCCTTCATTATTGACGCGTATTTCCTTCATCACGATGCTCATTTCCTTTATCATGATGTATATTTACTTCATAGTGATGCTCATTTCCTTTATAGGTACATTTCCTTCATTAAGATACATATTTCCTTCAACATGACGTTCTTTCCTATGATGCATATTTCCTTCATCATGATCCATATTTCCTTCATCATGAGGCTCATTTCCTTCATCATGATGCATATTTCTTTCATCATGAGGCTCATTTTCTTTGTCATGATGCATGTTTCTTTCTTCATGATGCTAATTTCCAACATCAAAATTCTTATTTCATTCATCATGATGCATATTTCCTTCATCATGATTCTCATTTCTTATATCATGATGCATATTTTCTTCATTATGATGTTCATTTCCATCAACATGATGATCATTTCCTTTATCATGACGATCATTTCCTTCTTTGTGATGCTTATTTCCTTCTTCATGATGTTCATTTCCATCATCATGATGCTCATTTCCTTCATCATGATGCTCATTTCTGTCATCATGATGCATATTTCTTTCATCATGATGCACATTTCCTTCATTATGATGCATATTTCTTTCAACATGATGTTCATTTCCATCATAATGATGCTTATTTCCTTCATCATGATGCATATATCCTTCATCATGACGCTCATTTCCATCATCATGATGCTAATTTCATTGATCATGATGTATATTTCATTCATCAGGATGCTCATTTCCTAAATCATGATGCATGTTTCCTAAATCACGATACTAATTTCCTTCATCACGTTGCATATTTTCCTACATCTTTATGGTTATTTCTTTCATCATGATGCATATTTCCTTCAAAATGATGATCATTTCATACATTATGTGGCTCATTTCCTTGATCATGATTCTCATTTCTTTCATCATGATGCTCATTTCCATCATCATGATGCATAAATCTATTATCATGATGCATATTTACTTCATCATGAAACATGTTTTCTTCATCATGATGCCTATTTCTTACATCATGATCCTCATTTCCTTCATCACGATGCGTATTTCCTTCATTATGATGCTCATTTCCAACGTCATGATGCACATTTAATTCAAAATGATGCTCGTTATATTAATCATGATAAATATTTCCTTCATCATGATTCTCATTTCCTTCATTATTGACGCTTATTTCCTTCATCACGATGCTCATTTCCTTTATCATGATGTATATTTACTTCATAATGATGCTCATTTCCTTCATAGGTACATTTCCTTCATTATGATACATATTTCCTTTATCATGACGTTCTTTCCCATGATGAATATTTCCATCATCATGATGCATATTTCCTTCATCATGAGGCCATTTCCTTCATCATGATGTATATTTCTTTCATTATGAGGCTCATTTTCTTTGTCATGATGCATGTTTCCTTATTCATGATGCTAATTTCCAACATCAAAATGCCTATTTCATTCATCATGATGCATATTTCCTTCATCATGATTCTCATTTCCTATATCATGATGCATATTTTCTTCATTATGATGTTCATTTCCATCAACATGATGATCATTTCCTTCATCATGACGATCATTTCCTTCTTTGTGATGCTTATTTCCTTCTTCATGATGTTCATTTCCATCATCATGATGCTCATTTCCTTCATCATGATGCTCATTTCTGTCATCATGATGCACATTTCCTTCATTATGATGCATATTTCCTTCAACATGATGTTCACTTCCATCATAATGATGCTTATTTCCTTCATCGTGATGCATATATCCTTCATCATGACGCTCATTTCCATCATCATGATGCTAATTTCATTGATCATGTTGTATATTTCCTTCATCATGATGCTCATTTCCTAAATCATGATGCATGTTTCCTAGATCACGATGTCCATTTCCAAAATCTTATTAATGGTTTCCTTCAACATGATACTCAATTCCTTTATCATTATGCATATTTCCTTCATCGTGGAGCTCATTTCCATCATCATGAATACTCATTTCCATATCACGATACTAATTTCCTTCATCATGTTGCATATTTCCTACATCTTTATGGTAATTTCTTTCATCATGATGCATATTTCCTTCAAAATGATGCCCATTTCCTACATCATGAGGCTCATTTCCTTGATCATGATACTCATTTCCTTCATCATGATGCTCATTTCCATCATCATGATGCATAAAACTATCATCATGATGCATATTTACTTCATCATGAAACATGTTTTCTTCATCATGATGCCTATTTCTTACATCATGATCCTCATTTCCTTCATCACGATGCTCATTTCCTACGTCATGATACACATTTAATTCAAAATGATGCTCGTTATATTAATCATGATAAATATTTCCTTCATCATGATTCTCATTTCCTTCATTATTGACACGTATTTCCTTCATCACGATGCTCATTTCCTTTATCATGATGTATATTTACTTCTTAATGATGCTCATTTCTTTCATAGGTACATTTCCTTCATTATGATACATATTTCCTTCATCATGACGTTTTTTCCTATGATGAATATTTCCTTCATCATGATGCATATTTCCTTCATCATGAGGCTCATTTCCTTCATCATGATGCATATTTCTTTCATCATGAGGCTTATTTTCTTTGTCATGATGCAGGTTTCCTTCTTCATGATGCTAATTTCCAACATCAAAATGCTTATTTCATTCATCATGATGCATATTTCCTTCATCATGATTCTCATTTTTTATATCATGATGCATATTTTCTTCATTATGATGTTCATTTCCATCAACATGATGATCATTTCCTTCTTTGTGATGCTTATTTCCTTCTTCATGATGTTCATTTCAATCATCATGATGCTCATTTCCTTCATCATGATGCTCATTTCTGTCATCATGATGCACATTTCCTTCATTATGATGCACATTTCCTTCAACATGATGTTCATTTCCATCATAATGATGCTTATTTCCTTCATCGTGATGCATATATCCTTCATCATGATGCTCATTTCCATCATCATGATGCTAATTTCATTGATCATGATGTATATTTCCTTCATCATAATGCTCATTTCCAAAATCATGATGCATGTTTCCTAAATCACGATGTCCATTTCCAAAATCTTATTAATAGTTTCCTTCATCATGATACTCAATTCCTTTATCATGATGCATATTTTCTTCATCGTGGTGCTCATTTCCATCATCATGATTCTTATTTCCTTCATCATTATGCGTATTTCCTTCATCATGATACTCATTTTCTACATCACGATACTAATTTCCTTCATCTTGTTGCATATTTCCTACATCTTTATGGTCATTTCTTTCATCATAATGCATATTTCATTCAAAATGATGCTCATTTCCGACATTATAAGGCTCATTTCCTTGATCATGATACTCATTTCCTTCATCATGATGCTCATTTCTATCATCATGATGCATAAATCTATCATCATGATGCATATTTACTTCATCATGAAACATGATTTCTTCATCATGATGCCTATTTCTTACATCATGATCCTCATTTCCTTCATCACGATGCGTATTTCCTTCATCATGATGCTCATTTCTTACGTCATGATGCACATTTAATTCAAAATGATGCTCGTTATATTAATCATGATAAATATTTTCTTCATCATGATTCTCATTTCCTTCTTTATTGACGCGTATTTCCTTCATCACGATGCTCATTTCCTTTATCATGATGTATATTTACTTCATAATGATGCTCATTTCCTTCATAGGAACATTTCCTTCATTATGATACATATTTCCTTTATCATGACGTTCTTTCCTATGATGCATATTTCCTTCATCATGATGTATATTTTCTTCATCATGATGCTCATTCATGTCATCATGATGCTCATTTCTATCATCATGATGCTCATTTTCTTCGTCATATGCTTATTTCCTTCATCATGATACCTATTTTCTTCATCATGATGATCATTCCTACGTCATTATGGTCATTTCCTTCATCATGATGCATATTTCTTTCATCATGAGGCTCATTTTCTTTGTCATGATGCATGTTTCCTTCTTCATGATGCTAATTTCCAACATCAAAATGCTTATTTCATTCATCATGATGCATATTTCCTTCATCATGATTCTCATTTCTTATATCATGATGCATATTTTCTTCATTATGATGTTCATTTCCATCAACATGATGATCATTTCCTTCATCATGACGATCATTTCCTTCTTTGTGATGCTTTTTTCCTTCTTCATGCTGTTCATTTCCCTCATCATGATGCTCATTTTCTTCATCATGATGCTCATTTCTGTCATCATGATGCATATTTCTTTCATCATGATGCACATTTCCTTCATTATGATGCATATTTCCTTCATCATGATACCTATTTTCTTCATCATGATGATCATTTCCTACATCATTATGGTCATTTCCTTCATCATGATGCTCATTTCCTTCATCATTATGCATATTATCTTCATGATAATGCTTATTTCTATCATCTTAATGATCGTTTCTATTATCATGATGCTCATTTCTTTCATCTTGATGCATATTTCCATCATCATGATTTTTATTTCCATCATCACGATGCTTATTTCCTTTATCTTGATGCATATTTACTTCATCATGATTCTGATTTCCATCATCATGATGCTCATTTCCTTAATCATGATGCATATTTCCATAGGTTATAACCTTTGTAAACCGTTCAAAAAATTTTTTTTACATTAAACCCGATCGGTTCTAACCTAAATTCATTTTTCTTAAAGTAATTTTTATTAATTTCTTTTCATATTTAGGAATAATAATTATATATAAAAACATTCCACATTAAATCCGATCGGTTTTAACCTTGTAAAGTTCATTTTTTTAAAAATAATTTTATTAATTTTTTTCATGTTTAAGAATAATAAATAAATATAAAAAATTCCCACATTAAACCCGATTAGTTCTAACTTTGTAAAGTTCATTATTTTTTAAAGTAATTTTTATTAAATATTTTTATTTTTAAAAATAATAAATAAAGAATATGTATTGAAATGAGAAAATGAGCAATGTAATGAAGGAAAAGTGCACCTAAATTAGAAAATGAGAATCAAAATGAAGGAATTGTGCATCAAAATGAAGGAAATGTGCATTGAAATGGGAAAGTGAAGATCGAAGCCAATGAAATGTTAATCAAAATGAGAAAATGAGCATCGAATGTAGGAAATGTGTATCAAAATGAAGGAAATGATCATCGAAATGAAGAAAACGTGCATTGAAATGATAAAATTAGCATCGAAATGAAGGAAATGTAGATCGAAATTAGAAAATGAGCGTCGAAATGAAGTAAACCTCATCAAAATGAGAAATGAGCACTGAAAATTAGGAGACGTGCATTGAAATGAGCATTAAAATGAAGTAAACGTGCATTTGAAATGAGAAAATGAGCGTCAAAATGAAGAAATTGTTGATCGAAACAAGAAAATGAGCATAGAAATGAAGGAAATATGCTTTTTAATAAATAAATATATTAGAAAAATAAAAAAACTATTTTCAAATTAAAACCGTTAGGTTCTAACCTTTTTAAACCATACAAAAATTTTCTACATTATTCTATGCACAATTCCTTCATTTCGATGCTCATTTTCTAATTTTAGTGCACTTTTCCTTCATTTCATTACTCATTTGCTCATTTCGATACACATTCTTTATTTATTATTTTTAAAAATAAAAAAATTAATAAAAATTACTCTTAAAAAACAATGAACTTTACAAAGTTAGAACGGATCGGGTTTAATGTGAAAATTTTTTATATGTATTTATTATTCTTAGATATGAAAAAGAATTAACAAAAATTATTTTAAAAAAAATGAACTTTACAAGATTAGAACCGATCAGGTTTAACGTGGAAAATTTTTAAATGAATTTATTATTCATAAATATAAAAAAATTAATAAAAATTACTTCAAAAAAAATAATGAGCTTTACAAGGTTAGAACTGATCAGGTTTAATATGAAAAATTTTTATATGTATTTATTATTATGAAATATGAAAAAATATTAACAAAAATTATTTTTAAAAAACAATGAACTTTACAATGTTAGAACCGATCGGTTTTACTGTCGAAAATTTTTAGTCCCTCCGTCCCTCACCAAGGGTCTCTTTTTTCCATTTTGGTAGTTCCACCCAAAGGGTCCTCTTTCCCAATTAAAATATGGGGCCCACACTCCCACTAATACAATAAAAATATGGGCCTCACACTCCCACTAATACAACTACTCACTATACATTAAATAATAATACTTCTTAATCCACGTGCAAAAAACAAAATGCAACCTTGGTGCGGGATGGAGGGAGTATATGTATTTGTTATTCTTAAATATGAAAAAAATTAATAAAAATTACTTTAAAAAAATAATAAACTTTACAGGTTCAGAACCGATCGGGTTTAATGTGGAGAAATTTTATTTTATGCATTTTATTATTCTTAAATATGAAAAAAATTAACAAAAATTACTTAAAAAACCATGAACTTTACAAGGTTAAAACCAATTGGAAAATTTTTATATATGGTTATTATTCTTAATTATGAAAGAAATTCATGAAAATTACTACTAAAACTTGTACTTAAGTCCAATAATAATAATATATACCACTAAAATATTATTACCGAACTAACGTTCTAATACCATAATTATGTTGTGGGCTCCTTCTTATTATGAGCCCATTAGTCTCCCCATGTTTAAGAGATATGCAATGCCCATTAACTAATTAAGTTACTGACAACTCCATTAATAAATATCTCATTCAAGAGTAGCACCACTCAACCTCATTATCATGTCGGAATAATCCACCTGCAGGGTTTACATGATAATCCTTATGAGCTCCTCAAGGGGACATCATCAACCTATAGCGGACACGGATTCCTTCTATAATCAACAGCACACCATAGAGACAGCACTACTTCCCAACTCACCGAGTTTGTTGATTTAATTACATGTTAATCTCATCCATTGATGAATCAAAGAAATACATACTGCCTTACGTGTCGAGATTATTATATAGGGATCAAGAGCACGAACATCCATAATAACTGTGATCAAGTTCTCCTATATAATCTGTATAAATCGAGCGATCTCAACCGGTCCTGCTCAATATACACAAAGTGCACTAATGTGATTCTATAGTCAAGACAATCTAATACCAAATCACACTACAATATTCCCGATAGATAGTCCCTGTCTATCTCGGTTGTGAGCAACTGGTTATATTTTATAAGAAAACCGATAATATGATCTTTCGCGTATTGTAGCATAATATATTATCTACACTATAAAATTAGTGGACTATGGCATCAGACATATAAATAAATTATAAGACGAAATTATTTGATCAATCCAATAATCTGCCACTTATACTAAAAGATTATGCTGTCATGTCTACTGCCATACATCTGATTACCACACCCACTACATGACCATCGAAAGCTTTCGCCTTAAGGTCCTTGTAAAAGGATTTACTAGGTTATCATCCGATACAATCTTGGCAACAACAATTCCCTCATCATTCGATTTCTCGTATAAGGTGGTACTTGCTCTTAATGTGTTTAATTGCCTTTTGGACTTGTGATTCCATCAAGTTTTCAACTGCACCATTATTATCACAATAAATTGCGATAACCTTGGGCAAATTCAAAAAACGCATCCAAGTCTATCATGAAGTTTCTAGAGTCATACAGACATTTTGGCTGCCTCAAAGGCTACAATTCATCATTTTTCCAAAGTGGAGAGCGAAATATATTTCTATATAACACTCCTCCATATTATGACTCAACTTCCTAAAATTAAACACATAACCTTTGAGGTGGATTTACTGCCGTCCCTATCTGAACTGAAAAATCCGAATCTATGTAACCCACAAGAAGCAATGAATCTATCTGGTAAGTCCATAACATCCTATCTTGTGATCACCATGATCGCAAGGATATATTTTTCTCATCTCAAGTCCTTTATTTTATATCGGTTTATAAACCATACCCATACACCCGACAATACTCTTTCATTGTCTCCAACGAGCAATATATCATCTACGTACAGTACAACATATACCACCACATTTCCATCACTCTTTTCAATACACAAGACGCATCCGCCCATTAAATAAATCCATTTGACAGGATTACCTCATTCAAACAGATGTACTTTGAGTTTAAAGCTTATACTCAAAATTCTCTTAACCCTTTTCAATGAATCATTCTGGTTGCTTTACATAGATTTTTCCTCAAGACTTCCAATCCAATCAGAAAAGCTTTCTTGACATCTATTTGCTATACCTCATAATTTAATTAGAGCAGCAACAAAATAAAAGAATCCAGATCGACTTAAACTTAGCTACCGGCGAAAAAGGTTTCCTCATACTCAAACTCATCCTTCTTTCTGAGTGTATCTTTACGCAACAAGCCTTGTTTTGAAGTATCACCTTACTGTCCTATCCTCTTTTATTTTGTAGAGCCACTTTCAATGGCTTTAACACCATTTTGCGGTTCTACAAGCAACCAAATCTAATTTAGAACCCACAGATTCTATTTTAAAAATTATTACAACTTGCTAAGATACCACATTTCTATCTTGTAGTGCTTCGTCGTACCCATGAGCCGATTTCATGTTTACTTGGGACCAAGTCTCACGACTCTCCCAAAACATAAATCTTTCAGGTTGTAAAATAACCCTCCCTCTACAAAAAAGCACTACATGAAATTGTGTATCAGATATATCACACGATGCAGTTTCTTTGTGGTATATCCTCTTGTACAATTGGTATTATACTTTGTGTCTTCCCTCTCACTTCCTTTAGAACAATTTACACATAAGTTTGTGATTTATTACATAGTTCTTTTTCCAAAAATCTAGTGTTTGTGTTAACAGTCACCCTTCGATCTTTTGGACTAAATAAATCATCCTTCATTTATCTAGGATATCCCACAAATAGATAAACATTCATATGAAATACTATATCTAGGGCATATCCATAAAATGAATTTAATAATTCCAAATAACTCATCATCCATCTAACCATTTCCATAAGAGTCTTTCTTTCATTATATTCAGAAGATGCATTATTAATTAGCATCCGTGAGATAAACATGATTTATGAGTGTACAAATTGTTACTAACGTACCATAACAGATTATAGCTCCATCCCTCATCACTATGACCATGTCATTTAAATGAAATGGTGTATCCATCCGTAAATGTATAGAAACTAAAATGAAATTCTTTATATGAATATGTACGTAAAGACAATTTCACATAATCAAATGTTTATTCCTATGAAAAGATAATAAATGACTCCAACTGTAATAGCCACTACTTTCGTAGTATTATCCATGTACATAATAATCTCATCATCACTTAGTTGCAGGCTTTTAGAGATTCCAGTATCTTCACACAACGTGTCAGTAGATGTCATGACTAATCATGCTTCAACAACTAGTGAATGAGATACTAACCTTGTTTATACCTTGATGAAAATGGCTTTTCTTCACCACATGTTTTGTCAAAAGTTTCCTACCATATACAACCTCTCATATTTCAGGTAGAACTTGCTCAAAACATCCATGCAAATTATGGAGAATAAATTAATTTTCCCCTTCAATTTCTACTGCAAGTATTTTCAATTCATTCATCAAGTTATCCATGACCTCAAGCCTTTCTAACTTACTCAAGTATCTGAAGAGTCGCATGAGACCATCATATTTCAATGAACCTCTCACCTGTCCACTGGAGACTTTAATAGGCATCATGGGACATCCTTAGTGAGAACATATTTATATCTTCCTAAACAGTAAGAATCAAAACCAAGATTCTTTTCTAATCATCTAGTTTTGGACCAGTAAATATGTTTCTTTTAGTAAACAATAAGCAAGATAAAACAATTTGAAAATTCAGAGAATCATAAAAAAATACACCTATCAAATCTTCAAATTTTTCATTTATATTGATTCCCTCAAAATAATATAAAAATAAAATTCACCGACTTCTCAAGCACTGTGAGTCTGCATGTCAATTTAATGTGGACGTATATAAACCCGAACATTTACAAGAGAAGATTTTACCCATTAATTTCATTCGTCAACCTAACTTCATGACAAAATAATTAAAAGTCGGTTCCTCTTTGGCCATGCAAATAATACTAGTGACTCCGTTAGGGAGGATAATAATTATTCACACCTAAGTGTACACCATTATTTGATCCCAAGTCCGCGGCCCAAGCTTATGTGCCTTACAGTTGGAGAAGTACACATGCTCTCGGATAACTTCGTACAATCATCAACTATAAGTTTGTACCAGTGAACCGCATATAAACTCATCCGTTAGGGAGGAAGGTCTATGCCAACACACAATTTCATGTGTATCATATTACAAATAATAATTATTTAATGAAGTCTGTACCAGTGATCCGTGAATAAACTCATCTATTGTGGAGGAAGGCCTATTACCAACATGCAAGTCTACTCACATCACTTACAAACTAATAATGGAGGCCGCGGGAATTATTTATCAATCCCCTCTCCCACTTAGTTATTTAACACTGAGGGATTTTACATGCATATAATATTTAAGAATAAAATACGCAAACTAGCATGCTCCTATTACGGCAAATAAGGCAGTAAATCACAGAGAACATGCATAGATATAAAAAAATAATTAGATAATTAAATCAATTATACACAGTTATATATCGACGAATTTGATTGTTCGCCACCAAGCACGAATGTGGGCAATATAGACGGGGATCTGCAGCCAGCATTCATAAAATTTCTTTAGATTTTCCCATCATCGTGCATGCTTCGACATGCCTGGCAAGCTGCTCAACCCCGCGCATGCAACACCTCTGTATGAAAGTCGCCTGGCAGGACACATGCCATTTCTTGTACGGGTCGTGCCACCCCACAGCATCACTTGAGCCTGCCTACGCGTATAGCGCATGCCCAGCAGCATGGCTGTATGCACGACTCGTGCCCGGCATGTGCTCTACAGCGTGCGTGCAAGCACGCCAACCCACCCGGCACCATGCACTCATGTTTGCCCTCCGTGTGTCCCAATAGGTGTAGTGCCCGCCTGCATGCTCGGTGGTCCCCTGGCAATTATCCAGTGTGCCCAGGAGCATACTCCCATACTAGATAGCCTGCTCGTTAGTCGTGCACCGATCGCCCAGCCACCTGCACGCTCAGCACGCCAACGCCAGCCTACATGCAAGATACGTGCACTATACCGTGCGCCAAGCTCCATGTCAGTACGCCAACATCGACGACTCACCCGACAACACACGGTAGACTAGCTCGGAACACTCGACAGACCTGTCCGGAAGCTGCCCTGATCCTCTCAGAAAAGCTGTGCGACTCACCCGGAACAACACAGACTTAATATGGCCATCATGTCGAATCGTTCGGAAGTCCCATCAGAGTCGCCTGAATTCATCTTTTGACTCGCTTGGAAGATACAGAACTCGCCCGAAACTGCGTCAGACCCACCCAGAACATCGGACTGCAGCGCCAACTACCGACTTCTAGCAATGCAGTCGCATGCTCCACCATCTTCATCAGCACCGCTTCTACCCGCATATTGCGCTAATAATGCCACATGTCACAGTTTTTTGCTTTTGTCGCCCCAATGAACACCGGCAGAATTATATGCCATCGATGATCAGTGCTCATCCGATGGTGCATGCCGGTGATTGTAACTCGTGTTGAGTGTCAGGCTTGCACCACACGCCACTTAGCATTGATCAATGACAGTTCTTTGTCATTGTTCCAGCGTGGTTTCCCACTGCGATGGTTCACAGCCGATTCCTAACAACAACGTTCATCACCATCGCATAGCCATCGAATGTCGTTCAACCCAACCGCTTGCGTTCATGCTCAAAAAGAAGCAGAAGGTCCGACAACTAATTTATCACAATTATCACGTCCCTACCATCCAATGTTGCTGCCTAACATTGCAACTCTACCACCGGCCAGGCCCAATAGTCACCGTTCCATAACGCACGTTCGTTCGATGATCGCCGTCGATGGTGTAATATGTGTGCTGTGTACAGTTAGGCTATCGATCAAGAATCAAGTTCTAAAAACCCTAATTACATGTATACCACATAAACCTATCCTAACGTGTCATGCTTTACCACAAATCCTCGCTCTGATACCAATTGTTGGCGTTCGATTGTTTGGTTAACATGAACCGTTAGTGTTCCACAGGATTATATAATTAGCGGAAGAAAGAAAACATAGAAACGTATTACCTTTCACCATGGTATGTTGAAGAAAAAATATTCTCGCCCGCAGCCTGCGCAGCCTCACGGTTTTGGCCATAACTTCCTCATCCAATGAAGTGATCTACATGCCAAAACGATCCTCTCTTCTGTGGATTTCTAACGGTGTATCACAAGTCAAGTTCTGAGTTCAATACAATTTTAGAAAAATTGCAGAAGTTGATAAACATCAGCATAAAACAACCATTCGATCTTTTACTGTATTTCCAAGTCCAATCTTGACGTTATATGGGTGTCGATCCTCAAGATATCTGTTGTTCTCTCTCCCTATTCATGGTTAGGAATGAATAATTAATTAGGGTTTCCAGACAGCTGAGATGACTTAAATATGGGCTACAACAGGGACCAGGAGGAGAAATTATGGTTGGACCACTACACCAAAAATGCTGATAGACATTACCAAAAAACACCGATTCCTTGTAAAATGTGATGTCTTTTGGTTAAAAACCAATGTCTTTTCTGGAACCTATGTCTTTCAATATAAAAGTACGCTGATAAACATTGATTTTTATTGAAAATGCGCTGATAGACATTTGTTTTTAATAACTGATGTCTTTCAAGCGATGTTTATTCTCAACTCTTAAAAAAAATGCTAATATACATCGGTTTTTAAAACCGATGTCTATTCAGTGATGTCATTTATATAAAATATATTATTTTAATTTGAAAAATTAAACTAAAAAATGTCATTTCTATTCTTAAATCGTGTTTTGTAAGCAAAATCCTTCTTCCTTCAGTAACACATAATTCCCAAAATTTCTGAAGCCCTTTCCCCCCAATTGAGAAACAAAATAGCCGCTGCTCCACTCTCCTCTGCCACCATCCCGACATGCTCACCACCGTCAAGTCAGAGAAGAATTTTCTCGTTAGGTGTTGCAACGATATTGCCGTCGCTTGGAAAAATTGTCATTCCATGCTCTCTCCAAATATGCCACCGTCGACGAAACGCTCACTGTACTTAGGCAAATTTTCAAGTTTAAAGTTGCGAGCTGCCACTCCGCTATCTTTCATACTCAATATCTAGAATTATTCCCGTTTGTCTCACTCACGACGGAAGTTCTGCGCAAACTTCGACAAGATGAAATCGAAACTCGCAGCTTCCTTTCTCCTATGTCTTATTGATTGGTAATTTCGGATTCTTTATTTATAGTATTAGTAAAACAACCCCATTTCGTAAACTAAAATTTCTCTCCCTGCTCATTCTTTACTCTCTACATTCGCAATTTTCCCTATGTCTTTTCTATCTCATAAAATTGAGATTTGTGTTTGTTTATTTTGAATAAATCTAAGTTTCTTCTTTCTCGTTTATTTCATTTTTTACGTATGGAATTTGAAGTTTGACATTTGTACGATGGCGTCGGATACGCAGAGCGACATCTTCTCTGGTTGAATCTGGTATTATTTTTTCTATTTGTTTGTAATTCGTATTGTTTCACTTTTCGTTTCTTTGGTGTTCTATGAATCACACTGTTGATATTGAGGAATAGTTGTACATCTTCATATGGATATCCAATAAAAATGTGACTTGTATATTCTTTTAATGAGGTGAATTTTTGTTCACAGTGAGGTAGATTGCAATGCATATGCTAGTTGTAATGCTGGGTTAGTAATTCTACTCCTTTATTTGATCCATCTGCTGTCCACTCTTGTAAATAATTGATAATTAGCAACATGAAGTTGTAAAAATAATAATAAATCCAAATAAGGAGTATCAAGGGGTAGGATAAGACTACGATTTTGTATAATACTTTAAGAAATTAGAAACAACTTCTTAGTTATTTTAATTATTTGAAAGATTTCCTTCACATTTCTGTATCTTGGGAATTTTACTAGATCATAGTTTTGTTATTTAAGTAACTAATACATGTCAATATCAAGTGCTTGACATCCAAAAATTGGTGGCTACAATGGGCTTAAAGTGCATAACTACCTATAAACTTGACGCTCTGAGATTTGTTCAGCAAATTTATGAATCTGACAATTATGATGGTCATACATGTGGGAAGAGTGAAAGGCATTCAACCCTCAAATACATAAAAATCAAGAGTAGAAAATTTATCAGATGTTGCTTTAGGTATTGCTCATGGTGAGTTTGATTCCTAATACCACCAATTTTTTTATGTCTTGCTAACTCTTATGTGCATAGGGGCGTTCTATTATTATTGTTTTAACATTTTTACTTTGGTGGGGGGGGGAGGGAGTTTTGTTTAGCGCATAGTTGTGATCTCGTGAAAGTAGATGAATAAGTAAATCTCCACAAATAAGAGAAATGAATTAGCTATTTCCTAGAAGTCTTAAAAAATGCATAGCTTTCTCGTTTCATTTCATTCTTGTTAGGCTATACATGTAAATTTTAAGTATGTTAAAATCATTGTTCTATTGCAATATTTTTAAGTCATATTAACTTTTTTCCTAATAAATATCTTTAAGTCTTGTTTTAAGTGCTAAACATTTATTCTATCTCAGGTAATTGCAGTGAGACAAAAAAAGATAAAGATATTATATAATGCAAGGCATGAAGATAGAGTGGATTTGAAACAATAGGTTGGACATCTCTCGATCATGAGATTTTTTTTTTATAAATTTAGGTTTAATTTAAAGTAAAATTGAAGTTTGGATTTAAATAGTTAGGATATTTTTATACTTTTAGATTTGAAGAATAATTTTCTTTGTATTTTAAATTAAAATTTTAAAATTATTGTAAAATATTCGTATGTTTTGAGTTATATAGTAATGATTGTGTTTAATTTTATTTTAATAATAATATAAATTATATAAAATTAAATTAAATAAAATTAAAATATAATAGACATCATGTAAAAATCGATGTCTATTAGTGTGGAATGATGTCTATACTAGAAAAGACATCGGTGGAAAAATAATATGTTTTGGTGCAAAACTGATGTCTTTTCTCAAATAGACATCATTGAAAAATTGATATTTATTGGTACCTTGCGATGTCTTTAAGTGGATAGACATCAGTTTTTAACCGATGTCTAATGGGTCATGATCGATGTCTTTTTCAAGAATTACATCGATTTAAAACCAATGTCTTTTTGTCCCATCCGATATCTATTCTTGGAAAGACATCGGTTGAAAAGCAATGTCTTATGGGTGTAAGCCGATGTCTTTACGTTGAAAGACATTGGTGAGTAACCGATGTCAAAGGATGCAACCGACATTTATACAAGAGAAAAGACATCGGCTAATAATCGATGTCTATCAGCGGTCACTTTCAATATCAGGGGCTTCAACATCGGCTGCTTGGTGAAATAGACATTGGTTTTTAAACGATGTCTATCAGCATATTTAGTATAGTGGGCCTCCATTGGGCTTAAGTATCCAAGTTTAGCCCAAAACTTATACTTAAGTCCAATAATAATAATATATACTACTAAAATATAATTACTGCACTACCGTTCTAATCTCATAATTACGTTATGGGCTTCTTCTTATTATGAGCCCGTTAGTCCCCCCATATTTAAGATATACAATGCCCATTAATTAATTAAGTTACTGACAACTCCATTAATTAATATCTCATCCAAGTGTAGTACCACTCAACCTCATTATCATGCCGGAATAAATACACCTGCAGGGTTTACATGATAATCCGTATGAGCTCCTCAAGGGGACATCATCAACCTATAGTGGACACAGATTCCTTCTACAATCAACAGCACACCATAGAGACAGAACTACTTCCCAACTCGCCCAGTTTGTTGATCTAATTAAATATAAATCTCACCCATTTATTAATAAAAGAATTACATACTGCCTTACGTGTTGAGGTTAAACATCGATAATAACTGAGATCAAGTTCTCCTATATAGTCAGTATATTAAGTCGAATGATCTCAAGCGGTCCTGCTCAATACACACAAAGTGCACTAATGTGATTATATAGTTAAGCCAAACTAATATACCAAATCATACTACAACCATCCCGATAGAAAGTTCTCATCTATCTCGGTTGTGAACATCTATTTATACTTTATAATAAAATTGATAATATGATCTTCCACGTATTGTCGCCCAACATATTATCTACAGTATAAAGTAAGTTTACAATTGCATCGGACATATAAATAAATTATAATACGCAATCATTTGATCAATCGAACAATCTCCCACTATACTAAAAGACCATGTTGTCATGTCCACTGCCATACATCTGATTATAACACCCACTACACGACCATCGAAAGCTTACGCCTTAAGGTCTTTGTAAAAGGATTTACTAGGTTATCATCCGATGCAATCTTGGAGACAACAACCTTCCCCTCATCATACGATTACTCATATTAGGTGGTACTTGCTCTTAATGTGTTTAATTGCCTTTTGGACTCGTGATTCCTTCAAGTTTGCAACTGTACCATTATTATCACAATAAATTGTGATAACCTTGAGCAAACTCAGAAAACACATCCAAGTCTATCATGAAGTTTCTAGAGTCATATAGACACTTTGGTTGCCTCAGAGGCTCCAATTCTTAATTTTTACATAGTGGCGACCAAAATATATTTCCTTATAACACTCCTCCATATTATGACTGGATTTACTGCAGTCCCTATCTGATTTGAAAAATCCAAATCTATGTAACCCACAAGAAGCAATGAATCTGTCCGGTAAGGCCACATATAATTTCTGGTCCTTTTCAGGTACATAAGTGTATGTCTTACCACAGTTTAACATTCTTGTTTCGGGTTATCTTGATACCCATTGATCATGTCATCGACAAAACAAATATCCATTCTCGTGCATAGCATTTCTTTGATTAATCTTCCTTATTCGCTGAAGCATAAAGAACCGCATTCATCTCCTTTATCTTCTTATGAGTCATAAGACACAATTTTCTTAGATAAAGTCACATGCTAAACGAAAAAGAATTGTATCATTACTTGAAACTCGTGATAAGCATAACATCCTATCTTGTGATCACCATGACCGCAATAATATATTTTTCTCATCTTAAGTCCTTCATTTCATACAGCTTTATCAACCATACCCATATGCCCGACAATTCTCTTTCATTGTCTCCAATGAGCAATATATCATCTAGTGCAGTACAAGACATAACACCATGTTTCTGGCACTCTTTTCAATACACAAGACACATCCGCCCATTGAATAAATCCATTTAAGTGGGTTACCTCATTCAAACAGATGTACTTTGAGTTTAATGCTTATACTCAAAATGCTCTTACCCCTTTTCAATGAATCACTCTGGTTGCTTTACATAGATGTATTCCTCAAGACTTCCAATTAGGAAAGCTGTCTTGATATCTATTTGCTATACCTCATAATTTAATATGAGCAGCAACAAAATAAAAGAATCCGGATTGACTTAAACTTAGATACCGGCAAAAAAGGTTTTCTCATATTCGAACTCTCCCTTCTTTCTGAATGTACCTTTACTCAACAAGCCTTGTTTCAAAGTATCACCTTAACGTCCTATCCTCTTTTATTTCATAGAGCCACTTTCAATGGCTTTCACACCATTTTGCGATTCTACAAGCACCAAGATCTAATTTAGAATCCATAAATTTTATTTCAGAAATCATTGCAACTTGCTAAGATACCATATTTCTATCTTGTAGTGCTTCATCGTACCTGTTAGATTGTATACTAAAGTCTGGCTTTTGTATAAAACAATGTTTTAATAATTTATTTGAAATGAGAACAGTATCATCAAATGTTTTACATATTATAATTTATTTATATGTTTGTGTAAAAGTCCATTTATTTTATAATGTAGATAATATGTTATGCGACAACACACGGATGATCATATTATCCATTTTCTTATAAAGTATAAACAGATGCTCACAACCAAGATAGACGGGGACTAGCTATCAGGATGGTTATAATGTGATTTTGTATTAGTTTGTCTTGATTATAGAATTACCTTAGTGCACTTTGTGTATATTGAGCAGGACCGCTTAAGATTGTTCTACTTGTACTATCTATATAGAGAACTTGATCTCAGTTATTATAGATGTTCATGCTCTCAATCCCTATACACTAACCTCGACACGTAAGGCAGTGTGTATTTCTTTGAATCATCAATGGGTGAGATTTACATGTAATTAAATCAATAAACTCGATGAGTTGGGAAGTAGTGTTGTCTCTATGGTGTGTTGTTGATTGTAAAAGGAATCCATGTCCTATTTAGGTTGATGATGTCCCCTTGAGGAGCTAATAAGGATTATCATATAAATCTTGTAAGTGAATTTATTTCGGCATGATAATTAGGTTGAGTGGTACTACTCTCGAATGAGATATTAATTAATTTGAGTTATCAGTATTTTAATTGATTAATGGGCATTGTATATCTTAAACATGGGAAGACTGTCTGACTTATAATAACAAGGAGCCCATAACGTAATTATGGGATTAGAACGGTAGTGCAGTAATAATATTTTTGTGGACTATATTATTATTATTGGACTTAAGTATAAATTTTGGGCTAAACTTGGATACTTAAGCCCAATGGAGACTCAACTCTAATTTCTCCTCCTGGTCCCTACTGTAGCCCATATATAAGTCATCTCAGCTTTCTAAAACCCTAATACCTGTGCCTTTTTTGACGTGAATAGAGGGTTAGGAGCAGATTGAGAAGATCCTGAAGATCGTCGCCCACATAACGTCAGAATTGGACTTGGAAATACAACAGAAGATCAAGAAGTTGTTCTCTGCAGCTGTTCTTCAAAACATACCCTAGTGAAAGATAATGTGAACTTTGAAAATAATTACTTCCGCTATTTATGTTTGCATGTAACCCTAACAGTTCATGCTAACAAAACGATCGAATACTAACAATCGGTATTAGAGCTTCAGTTTTGTGGTGAAGCATGACACGTTAGGCTAGGGTTTATATGTTATACGTGATTTAATTATCGTATGGAATAGCATGAGAATTAGGGTTAGGGTTTGATATATGTGAAAGTATGATCGGTGAAACCCTACGTGTTCAATTACATGTGCGATGTGTATCCTTGTTTGTTGTTTGATGGCTATACGGTGTAAGAAACACCCATGAAACCCTATGTGTGATCGGCGACGCATGGTGACTGGTGGACTGAAAGCGCTGATGGGCCCGTATGTGACTGTCGGCGAAAGCCCACGACAGATGTGGGCGTTGTTGGACTGCTATCGTGCGCCAAGTGAACAACGACCACGGTTGCGAGCAACGGACAGAGACACGGCAATTGGAGGTTGTCGGGGCTCAGTGGTGGGACTGATGGCTGAATATCCATGGCCAGCGATGGACAGCCATAGTGTGGCTGGTGACCATTGGCTGCACAACGTCGATTGGTTGCAACCCGCTGCGGAGATCAACTGAACCACCAACAGCAGTGGCACAATCTCATGATGTTGGTGCGCATGAAAGGCGAGTGTTACCGGCATAACTGGCCTGAAGATGGCTAGGACAAGTCGTGCCGGGGCAACGCTCCAAGCGGCAGTGTGCATTGACAGCACGGAAGATAGATGGTGTCGTGCATGCGCGCGAATTCTTGGGTGGCGTTGACGGGTTTTATTCGTGCTAATGGGCTGGACGAATCATGCATTGTAACCTATGGGCCAGTCGGGCTCGTTTTCATGATTTAATATTTTCCGTGTTTACTTCGTGATATATAACTGCATTAAATATTTTATTTGATAATTATTGTTATATATGTGAGCATGTTCTATGTGATTTAATTTTTTTTAAATTATTCAAAATAGAAGCATGCTAGGATGTATATTTTATTATTAAATATTATATGCATGTTAAAAACCTTCGGTGTTTAAATAACTAAGTGGGAAAGGAGATTGGTAATTAATTCCCGTGGCTTCCATTATTGGTTCGTAAGTGATGTGAATAATCTTGCATGTTGGCATAGACCTTCCTCCCAATCGGATGAGTTTATTCACGGATCACTAGTACGAACTTCTTTATCATGAGTGTAGGAAGTTATGCAAGTGCATTTGTACTTCACCATCTGTAAGGCATACAAGCTTGGGCCGTGGACTTAGGATCAAATAATGGTGTACATTTAGGTGTAAATAATAAGTATCCTCCCCATTAGATTCACTGTTGTTATTTACATGGCTAAAGTAAAACCGACTATTAATTATTTTGTCATAAAGTTAGGTTTACTAATGAAATTAATGGGTAAAACCTTCTTCTGTAAATGTTCGGGTTTGTATACGTCCACATTAACGTGGCATGCAGACTCACGGTGCTTGAGATGTCGGTGAATTTTATTTTATATTATTTTTGAGGAAATCAATATAAATTGATAAATTCGAAGTGTTTGATCTATTTATTTATTTATGATTCTCAGGATTTTCAAATGGCACTCAACTCACTTTCTGTTATACTTAAAAAACATAAACGTACTGGCACTAATTATGTTAACTGGAAACGAAACATGGATATTATTTTAACTGTTAAAGATTATATTTTTGTACTCACTGAGATGTGTCCTACGGAACATACTGGTGACTCTACTAAAGAGCAAAGAGTTGCTTATAATAGGTGGTTCCAAGCTGATAGGATGGCTAAGTGCTATATTTTGGCTTCTATGTTAAATGTGCTTCAGACTTAGCATCAAGCTATGAACACCGCCTATGATGTGATGCATAATCTTAGAGAACTCTTCGGGCATCAGAATCATTCTGCTAGGTTGAAGGGCATGTCTGTACTCATGAACACCAAAATGGCTGAGGGCACTTCCGTAAGGGAACATGTCGATATCATACTCCAAAGCTTTCCAGACTAGAATACAAAATGTTATGTTTTCAGAACAGAATTGCATAGACTGTAATCAGCTATGAAGACATTGTAATTACCTTTGCCAAGAGAAAATGCATGGGCAGAGGGAGAGCTCCATAGTTCTGAAATGAGTCGAAAGAGATCACCTGGTTGAAACAGAGACTGCCCTTTTATCCAGAAGGGTGCGGAATGTGATAAACAAAGAACATAGAGATGCCCTTTGATTGAAATACGAATCCTCAATTGGAATTGATATTCCTAAATCTGTTCGCCGGGAAGGAAATACCGCTGCAAGATTTGGATCTTTGAAGGATTCCCAAAAGCTGTCGAAATCCTTTGATGATTACTGGTCTTTAGATGTGACAGCAGTTGGGGTGCAGCAGGCACCTTTTTGAATCGAAGAGGAGGATAGCTCCTCGAAGATGAAACAGGAGCACTCTGTTTTGAGATCGAAGCCGATCGAGATAGAGATCCATGGTGCACAACGTCCGTGAAGAGGCGACGAGGAGAGATCTCCGAATTGTGGCCAGCGATCTACTGGTCAACGCAAGACATGACAGCTAGAGTTCTAGAAAAGGTTGAGAGAGAATCTAGTGAGAGAATTTTTTAGAGCAACATCTTTTGGTGAGTTGTTGATGTAATGAGTATTATGATGAAGTAAATATGCATCATGATGAAGGAAATTAGCAAAATGATGTAGGAAATGAGTATCATGACGAAGGACATATGCATTTTGATGAAGAAAATGAGCATCACAACGAAGGAAATGAAAATCATGATGATGGATTTATGCATCATAATGATGTAAATGAGAATTATAATGTTAGAAATTAGCATCATGATAAAGGAAATATGAATAATGATGCAGTAAATGAGAATCAAGATGAAGGAAATAAGCATAATGATGAATAAAATTAGCATCATGATTAAGGAAATGATCATAATGTCGTAGGAAATGATCATCATGATAAAGGAAATATACATTATGATGGTGGATGTGAGCGTCATGATGAAGGAAATGAGCATCACAATGAAGGAAAAATGCATCATGATGAAGGAAATGGGAATCATCATCTAGGAAATGAGCATCATGATGAAGGAAATATGCATCATGATGAAGGAAATAAGAATCATGATGAAGGAAATAAGCATCATGATTTAGTAAATGAGTATCATTATAAATGAAATACGCATATAGATGAACTAAATGAGCATCATGATGGAGGATTTATGAATCATGAAGATGAAAATGAGCATCAATATGAAAAAAACTTGAAAAATGATGAGGGAAATGATTATCATGATGTTGGAAATGAGCATAATGATGAAGAAAATATGCAGCATGATGTAGGAAATGAGCATCATGATGAAGGAAATATGCATCATTATGAATGAAATAAGCATCATGATGTGGGAAATGAGTATCATAATGATGGAAATATGCATCATGATGAAGTATATTAGCATCACGATGAAGGAAATGAACATCATGATCGTGGAAATGTGCATCATGATGAAGGAATATGTATAATGATTTAGGAAATGAGCATCATGATGAAAGAAATATGCATCACGATGAATGAAATGAGCATCATATTAGGAAATGACCATAATGACATAGGAAATGATCATCATGATGGGTCATTCCTTTATCATGATGCTGATTTCATTCATCATGATGCAAATTTCTTTCATCATGATGCTCATTTCTTACATCATGATGCATGTTTCCTTCATCATGATGCTCATTTCCAACATCATGAAACTCATTTCATTCATCCTGATGCATATTCCTTCATCATGATGCTTATTTCCTAGAACACGATGCAAACATCATCATTATGCTCATTTCCTTCATCATGATGCTCATTTTATACATCGTGATTCTTATTTTCATCATTATTATGCATAAATCCTTCATCATGATGCTTATTTCCTTCATCATGATGCTCATTTCAATCATCATGATGCTTGTTTTATTCATCAAGATGCTCATTTCCTACATCATGATGAACATTTCCTTCATCACGCTACATATTTCCCTTCATAATGATGCTCATTTCCCATAGAATAATGCATATTTCCATCATCATGATGCTCACTTCATTCATCATGATGCGTATTTCCTTCATAATGATGCTTATTTCTTTTATCACGGTGCTCATTCCTTGGACATGATGTATATTTCCTTTATCATGATGCTCATTTCCTTGATCTTAATGATCATTTTCTGCATCATTATGGTCATTTCCGTCATTATGATGCTCATTTCCTTCACCATTATGCGTATTTCCTTCATCATCAAGATGCTCATTTCCTTCGTCATGACGCATGTTTTTTTCATCATAATGGATATTTCCTTCATCATGATGCTCATTTCCTACATCATGAAGCATGTTTTCAACATCATGATGCACAATTCCTACATCAGAATGCATATTTCATACATCATGATGCATGTTTTCTACATCATGATGCACAATTCCTTCAACATAATGCTCATTTCCAACATCATAATGCATATTTCCATCATCATGATGCTCATTTTCATCATCTTGATGATCATTTCCCTCATAATGATGCTCATTTCCTTCATCATGATGCATACTTTCTTCATCATGATACTCATTTCCTACATCATGATGCTCATTTCTGTCATCATGATGCATATTTTCTTCATCATGATTCTCTTTCCCACATCATGATGCTTATTTACTGAATCAAGTTGCTCATTTTTTTCATCATGATGTTTATTTCCTTCATCATGATGCTAATTTCCATCTAAATAGATAATATTAAAAACGAGAGCCAAAAGTGTACAATGAAGACCTGAAAAGGCGCATTATAAATGGGAGCAGGCGAGGGATCCTGCTACCCGACTGACCTAGGAACAGGCGAGGGATCCTGTTACCCGACCAAACAGACCCACCCTAACATGAGGTCTAAACCAGTATAGCCGAATACATGGCTGAAAAAGTCCTATGGATGAGCTGACCACCCCCCGGACGACCTCGGTAAAAACCTCTATATGAAAACACCTAGTGGGAAAAACCCATATAGATGATATATTGCTCATTGGAGACAATGAAAGAGTATTGTCGGGCATATGGGTATGATTTTTTAAAGTGGTATGAAATTAAGGACTTAAGATGAGAAAAATATATCCTTGCGATCATGGTGATCACAAGACAGGATGTTATGCTTATCCTAAGTTTCAAGGAATGATACAATCCTTGATTGTTTTAGCATGTGACTTTATCTAAGGAAATTGTGTCTTATGACTCATAAGAAGATAAAGGAGATGAATGCGGTTCCTTATGCTTTAGCGAATAAGGAAGCTTAATATAAGAAATGCTATGCACGAGAATGGATATCTTTTTTGCCGATGGCATGATCATTGGGTATCAAGGTAACCCGAAATAAGAATGTTAAACTGTGGCAAGACATACACTTATGTACCTGAAAAGGACCAGAAATTATATGTGGCCTTACCAGATAGATTCATTGCTTCTTGTGGGTTACATAGATTCAGATTTTTCAAATCAGATAGGGACTGCAGTAAATCCAGCTCAAAGGTTATGTGTTTAATTTTAGAAAGATATGTCATAATATGGAGGAGTGTTATATGGAAATATATTTTGGTCTCCACTATGTAAAAATGAAGAATTGGAGCCTCTGAGGGAGCCAAGTGTCTGTATGACACTAGAAACTTCATGAAAGACTTGGATGTGTTTTCTGAGTTTGTCCAAGGTTATCACAATTTATTATGATAATAATGGTACAGTTGCAAACTTGAAGGAATCACGAGTCCAAAAGGCAATTAAACACATTAAGAGCTAGTACCACCTTATATGAGTAATCGTATGATGAAGGGAAGATTGTTGTCGCCAAGATTGCATCAGATGATAACCTAGTAAATTCTTTTACAAAGACCTTAAGGTATAAGCTTTCGATGGTCGTGTAGTGGGTGTGGTAATCAAAAGTATGGCTGTGGACATGACAGCATAGTCTTTTTGATCAAATGATTGCGTCTTATAATTTATTTATATGTTTGATGCAATAGTCCACTTACTTTATACTGTAGATAATATGTTGTGCGACAACACGCGGAAGATTACATTATTAGTTTTCTTATAAAATATAAACAGATGCTCACAACCAAGATAGACGGGGACTCTCTATCGGGATGGTTGTAGTGTGATTTGGTATTAGTTTGGCTTAACTACAGAATCACATTAGTGCACTTTGTGTGTATTGAGCAGGACCGCTTAAGATCGTTCGAGTTAATATACTGACTATATAAGAGAACTTGATCTCAGTTATTATGGATGTTCAACCTCGACACGTAAGACAGTATGTAATTCTTTGATTCATCAATGGGTGAGATTTATATGTAATTAAATCAACAAACTCGGCGAGTTGGGAAGTAGTGCTATCTCTATGGTGTGCTGTTGATTGTAGAAGGAATCTGTGTCCGCTATAGGTTGATAATGTCCCCTTGAGGAGCTCATAAGGATTATCATGCAGACCCTATCGGTGGATTTATTCCGGCATGATAATGAGGTTGAGTAGTACTTCACTTGGATGAGATATTAATTAATGGAGTAGTCAGTAACTTAATTAATCAATGGGCATTGTATATCTTAAACATAAGGAGACTAACAAGCTCATAATAAGAAGGAGCCCATAACGTAATTATGAGATTAGAACGGTAGTGCAGTAAAAATATTTTAGTGGTATATATTATTATTATTGGATTTAAGTATAAGTTTTGGGCTAAACTTGGATACTTAAACCCAATGGAGGCCGGTTAAAAATCAAATATGCTGATAGACATCTGTTAAAAACCGATGTCTATTTCACCAAGCAGCCGATGTTGAAGCCCCTGACGTTGAAAGTGAGTGCTGATAGATATCGGTTATCAGGCGATGTCTTTTCCCTTGTATAAACATCGGTAGCATCCTTTGACATCGGTTATCCACCGATGTCTTTCAACGTAAAGACATTGGCTTACACCCATAAGAAATCGCTTTTCAACCTATGTCTTTCCAATAATATATATTGGATGGGACCAAAAAACATCGGTTTTAAATTGATGTCATTCTAGGAAAAGACATCGATCATGACCCATTAGACATCGGTTAATAACTGATGTCTATCCACTTAAAGACATCACAAGGTACCAATAAATATCAATTTTTCACTGATGTCTATTTGAGAAAAGACATCAGTTTTGCACCAAAACACATTGTTTTTTCACCGATTTCTTTTCTAGTATAGACATCATTCCACACCAATGGACATCGATTTTTATATGATGTCTATTATATTTTAATTTTATTTACCTTAATTTTATATAATTTATTTTATTATTAAAATAAAATTAAACACAATCATTACTATATAACTTAAAACATACAAATTTTTTACAATAATTTAAAATTTTAATTTAAAATACAAAGAAAATTATCCTTCAAATCTAAAAGTATAAAAATATCCTAACTATTTAAATCCAAACTTCAATTTTACATTAAATTAAACCTAAATTTATAAAAAAAATCTCATGATCGAGAGATGTCCAACCTATTGTTTTGAATCCACTCTATCTTCTTGTCTTGCATTATATAATACCTTTATCTTTTTTTCATCTCACTAAACTAAACATATTTCATTTGTAGGTATAAAGCGATCAAAAGAAAAATAAAATCAAAATGAAAAACTCACTCAACCATAATAGCTAGTTGTATAAGAATGATTGAACTGACCTTACAACTATCTTAGCAGCATCTCCCCCTCAACAAGTGTATGAAGAGGTTCGTTGAGGTGCTCATATCCTGGTTTCCTTCCTCATTATATTCTCATTCAAATCAAACAATAAAAGCATATTACAATTAGTATGACCATACATACAATAAGTAGCAACTGATTTAGGAAGATTACACACATATAAATCTCAGATGATAAGGAGAGAGACAAACCTACGTCTAAGAGAGGACTCCTTTTCCAATAGAGTAGCAGCTATACAGGTACCATCTTATTCTATAATAGCAAGAGATTTGGATATTCCGGCTAAAATTAGAAAATGAGAGTAAAATCAACTTTGGTCTAAAATATGAAAGAACTTTATATACATATAATGCATTATTAAGCAGCAAATAAATGAGTTATATTAGATGTAGTTAGAATCAAGATTTACATTCACATCAAAGAGACCCATGAGTATTGTATTCCGTAATTATTATTAAGTACACATGGGAAACTTCCAAACTAAAACCATAAGTTGGATTAATTCTCAGAGAAAAGCATAAAATCATCATTTTTCTCATCTAGAAACTGCAAGAATTTTAAAAGATTATTATATGAGTATTGTTCTCAACAAAACTTAGCTTGGCCTAAGTTGGTGAAAGTGATAAGTTGTGTAGAAGCAATTCACCTTATCTCAGATGTGCATACTCATAACAGGAATGTCTGATATAAAAACTGTATGGTAGATTTTGGCAATCACAATATAATCAGCCGCCCCCAACCTGTTTGATATAAGAGTAACAGATATGGAGAAAACGAAAAAGAAACAATTAACAAAGAACTTAGGAAGAGAATTCAATCAACAAACTTCTATATGAAAATGTCACATAAAACCAGTACTGATCATAACAGGAAGAGATTACTTGGCTATGAGTTCTGGTTTGTCGGAGGAATATCAGGTTCAGTAGCACTATCATAGAATGCATAGAGCTCGTCAAAAATAGTTACGGCTAAGAAGTCGGTCCCCTCGTGGAAAGTAGTACTCCAGAACTGCAATTACTTGGAGACAAGTGTCATATTGTGCATATCACCATATCAATAGTATGTCTATCACGTCAAGCAATGACACCACTACATTCCCTTTGAAAACTAGTATCGTAAGATCATTCTATTAATCTACATCTAACTGCTTTATTATACACCAGCAGTTTAAGTATCATAGTACATCCCACATGCAAACTAGTAATCACTCATGTCATCAAGTTACATGTAGACAATAACAATACACCATACACACCTCATGACTTACTTTTTAAGAGTCAATGAAAAAAATTAAACTGGATTTTACTAATCTTGTGTTAGTGACATCTTCATCTATCTATGACTGCACAAATTTCAATCACAACACATCCGCATCCATCTTGACACAACAACTGCATATTCATTCTCTAGTCGGTTTGGTGGTCGGTTGATAGTACCTATGTATACCGACCCTTATATCATTGATCGATTTCCTTGTAAACTTGATAATTAAATTACTTTTTATAGCGTCTATTTTCCAAATATCTCCCTTTGCTATTTCCAGATCAGTCGGGTTAGAGTTCTACAGTAGAGTTGGTCGGTTAGCGAGATTACTTTTTATAGTATCTATTTTCCAAAGGTCCCCCTTTGCTATTTCTAGATCAGTCAGGTAGGAGTTCCACAGTAAGGCCAGTCAATTCGTAGGTCAAGTGGTCGGTTAACAGTTCCAACATCTACCAACCTACATATCACGATCGATCGCCCTGTAAACTTGATAATGAGATTAATTTTTAACCCTTCTATTTCCAAAGGCCTTCCTCTGCTATTTTTAGATCAGTCGAGTAGCAATTCTATAGTAGGGTTGGTTGGTAGGCCAGTCTGGTGATCGGTTAATAGTTCCAATGTTACCGACCCACATATCATCGTCCGATCACCTGTAAACTTGATAATGAAATCAAATTTTATCACGTCTATTTTTCAAAGATCTCTCTTTGCTATTTCTAGATCAGTCGAATAGGAGTTCTATAGTTTTTCCAAAAGTCCCCGTTTGCTATTTCTAAATCAGTCGAGTAGGAGTTCCACAGTAGGGTTGGTCATTTGATCGGTCTGGTGGTTGGTTAATAGTTCCAATGTCTACCAACCCTAATATCATCGACCGATCGCCCTGTAATCTTGATAATGAGATTACTTTTTATCGCATCTATTTTCCAAAGGTCCCCCATTGGTATTTCTAAATCAGTCATGTAGGAGTTCTATAGTAGGATTTATCGATTAACAAGATTATTTTTTATCGTGTCTATTTTTCAAAGGTCCCCCTTAGCTATTTCTAGATCAGTCGGGTAGGAGTTCCACAGTGGGGTGGGTCGGTTGGTTTGTCAGGTGGTCGGTTAATAGTTTCAACATCTACCGACCACATATCTGTTGGTGTTCAATCATTTGGTTAACATAAACCGTTAGAGTTCCATTCGTTTCTAAATCAGCGGAAGTAAGAAGACATAGAAACGTATTACCTTTCACCATGGTATGTTGAAGAAGAAAGATTCTCGTTGGCAACCTATGCATCCTCACGGTTTTGGGCATAACTTCTCATCCGATCTCCGATTTGAGTGATCTACGTGCCAAAACGATCCACTCTTCAGTAGCGTTCGAATGGTGTATCACACGTCAAGTTCTGAGTTCCACTCGATTTTATGAAAATCATGAAAGTTGACGGACAGCAGGAGCAAATAACCTTCCGATCTTCTGCTTTATTCCCAAGTTCAATCTTGACATCATGTGGGCGACGATCCTCAAGATCTTCTCAATCTGCTGTTCTCTCTCCCTTCTCATGGTTATGCATGATCAATTAATTAATTAATTAGGGTTTTCGGACAAGGAGGAGAAATTAGAGTTGGGCCTCCATTAGGCTTCAGTATCCAAGTTTAGATCAAAACGTATACTTAAGTCCAATAATAATAATATATACCACTAAAATAATATTAATGCACTACCGTTCTAATCTCATAATTATGTTATGGGCACCTTCTTATTATGAGCCCGTTAGTCTCCCCATGTTTAAGATATAAAATGCCCATTAATTAATTAAGTTAGTGACAACTCTATTAATTAATATCTCATCCGAGAGCAGTACGACTCAACCTCATTATCACAACGGAATAAATCCACCTTCAGGGTTTACATGATAATTCTTATGAGCTCCTCAAAGGAACATCATCAACCTATAGCAGACACGGATTCCTTCTACAATCAATAGCACACCATTGAGAAAGCACTACTTCCCAACTCACCGAGTTTGTTTATTTAATTACATGTAAATCTCACCCATTGATGAATCAAAGAAATACATACTGCCTTACATGTCGAGGTTATTGTCGAACGATTAAGAGCAAAGTCAAGACAAACTAATACCAAATCACACTACAACCATCCCGATAGAGAGTCCCCGTCTATCTCGGTTGTGAGCATCTGTTCATACTTTATATGGAAACCGATAATATGATCTTTCGGGTATTGTCGCACAACATATTATATACAATATAAAGTAAGTGGACAACACACGGAAGATCATATTATTGGTTTTCTTACAAAGTATAAATAGATACTCGCAACCAAGATAGACGAGGACTCTCTATCAGGATGGTTGTAGTGTAATTTGGTATTACTTTGTCTTAACTATAGAATCATATTAGTGCACCTTGTGTGTATTGAGCAGGCTGGCTTCAGATCCCCGTCTGTGTTGCCCGCATTCTTGCTTAGTGGCGAACAATCGAATTCGCCTATATATAACTGTGTATAATTGATTTAATTATAAAATTATTGTTATATGTAAGCATGTTCTCTGTGATTTACTGCCTTATTTGCCGTAATAGGAGCATGCTAGGTTGCGTATGTTATTCTTAAATATTATATGCATATAAAAACCCTCAGTGTTAAATATCTAAGTGGGAGAGGGGATTGGTAAATAATTCACACGGTCTCCATTATTGGTTTGTAAGTGATGTAAGTAGACTTGCGTGTTGGTAATAGGCCTTCCTCCACAACGGATGAGTTTATTCACGGATCACTGGTACAGACTTCATTAAATAATTATTGTTTGTAATGTGATGCACATGAACTTGCGTGTTGGCATAGACATTCCTCCCTAATGGATGAGTTTATATGCGGTTCACTGGTACAAACTTATAATTGATGATTATAGGAAGTTACCCGAGGGCATGTGTACTTCTCCATCTGTAAGGCACATAAGCTTGGGCCGCGGACTTGGGATCAAATAATGGTGTACACTTAGGTGTGAATAATAGTATCCTCCCCAACAGAGTCACTGCTATTATTTGCACGGCTAAAGAGGAACCGACTATTAATTATTTTGTCATGAAGTTAGGTTGACGAATGAAATTAATGGGTATAACCTTCTCTTGTAAATATTCGGATTTATATACGTCCACATAAACGTGGCATGTAGACTCACAGTGCTTGAGATGTCGGTGAATTTTATTTTTATATTGTTTTGAGGGAATAAAAATAAATGGAAAAATTCGAAGATTTGATCGGTGTATTTATTTTTGATTCTCTAAATTTTCAAATGGTTTTATCTGGCTTATTGTTAACTAAAGAAACATATTTACTGGTCCAAAACTAGATAATTATAAAAGAATCTTGGTTTCGATTCTTACTGCTTACGAAAATATAAATATGATCTTACTAAGGATGTCATATTATGCCTATCAAAGTCTATAGTGGAGATGTGAGAGGTTCATGGAAATATGATGGTCTCATAAGACTCTTCAGATACTTGAGTAAGTTAGAAAGGCTAGAGGTCATGGATAACTTGATGAATGAATTGGAAATACTTACAGTAGAAATTGAAGGGGAAACCTAAATCATTTTATTCTCCATAATTTGCCTGGATGTTTGAGCAAGTTCTGCCTAAAATACGAGAGGTTGTATATGGTAGGGAACTTCTGAAAAATCATGTGGCAAAGGAAAGCATTTTCATCAAGGTATGAACAAGGTAAGTATCTCATTCACTAGTTGTTGAAGCATGATTAGTGATGACATCTACTGACATGTGTGTGTAGATACCGGAATCACTAAAAGCCTGCAACTAAGTGATGATGAGATTAATATCTTTTGATAGGAATAAACATTTGATTGTGTAAAATTGTCTTTACATACCTTTTCATAGAAAAAGTTTCATTTCAGTTTCTATGCACTTACGGATAGATACTCCATTTCATTTAAATGACATGGTCATAGTGATGAGGGATGGAGTTATAATCTGTTATGGTATGTTAGTAAAAATTTTTACACTCATAAATCATGTTTATCTCACGGATGCAACAAATAGTAATTAATAACGCGTCTTCTATCTATAATAAGAGAAAGACTCTTATGGAAATGGTTAGATGGATGATGAGTTATTTGGAATTATTAAATTCATTTTATGGATATACCCTAAAAATAGTAGTTCGTATGAATGTTTATCTATTTGTGGGATATCCTAGATAATGAAGGGTGATTTATTAGTCCAAAGGATCAAAGGGTGATTGTTAACACAAACACTAGATTTTTGGAAAAAAGGACTATATAATAAATCACAAACTTATGTGTAAATTGTTCTAAAGGAAGTGATTGGAAAGACAAAAGTATAGTACCAATTATACAAGAGGATATACCACAAGAAAACTGCATCGCGTGATACGTCTGATACACAATTGCATATAGCGCCTTGTTGTAGTGGGAGGGTTGTTTTACAACCTGAAAGATTTATTTCATGGGAGACTCGTGAGACTTGGTCCCAAGTAAACATGAAATCGACTCATGGGTACGATGAAGCACTACAAGATAGAAATGTGGTATCTTAACAAGTTGCAATGATTTCAGAAATAGAATTTGTGGATTCTAAATTAGATCTTGGTGCTTGTAGAACCGCAAAATGGTGTGAAAGCCATTGAAAGTGGCTCTACAAAATAAAAGAGGATAGGACGGTAAGGTGATACTTTGAAACAAGGCTTGTTGCATATAGGTACACTCAGAAAGAAGGGTGAGTTCGAAAATGAGGAAACCTTCTTCGCCGCTAGCTAAGTTTAAGTCGATCCAGATTCTTTTATTTTGTTGCTGCTCATATTAAATTATGACGTATATCAAAGAGATGTCAAGACAGCTTTCCTGATTGGAAGTCTCGAGGAAAACATCTATGTGAAGCAACCAGAGTGATTCATTGAAAAGAGCTAAGTGCATTTTTAGTATAAGCTTTAAACTCAAAGTACATCTGTTTGAATGAGGTAATCCAGTCAAAAGAATTTATTCAATGGGTGGATGTGTCTTGTGTATTGAAAAGAGTGCCGGAAACGTGGTGTTATGTATTATACTGCACGTAGATGATATATTGCTCATTGGAGATAATGAAAAAGTATTTTCGGGCGTATGGGTATGGTTGATAAAGATGTATGAAATAAAGGACTTAAGATGAGAAAAATAAATCCTTGCGATCATGGTGATCACAAGATAGGATGTATCACAAGTTTCAAGTAATAATACAATCCTTTCTTGTTTTAGCATTTGACTTTATCTAAGTAAATTGTGTCTTATAACTCAAAAGAAGATAAAGGAGATGAAGGTGGTTCCTTATGCTTCGGTGAATAAGGGAGCTTAATCTAAGAAATGCTATGCACGAGAATAGATGTCTATTTTGCCGATTGCATGATCAGTGGTATCAAGGTATCCCAAAACAAGAATGTTAAACTGTGGTAAGACACTTATATACCTAAAAAGTACCAAAAATTATATGTGGCCTAAACAGACTGATTCATTGCTTTTTGTGGGTCACATAGATTCGGATTTTTCAAATTAGATAAGGACGGCAGTAAAGTCGCCTCAAAGGTTATGTGTTTAATTTTAGGAAGATGAGTCATAATATGAAGAAGTGTTATATAGAAATATATTTCGGTCTCCACTATGTAAAAATGATGAATTTGAGCCTCTGAGGCAGCTAAAATGTATGTATAACACTAGAAACTTCATGATAGACTTGGATGTGTTTTCTGAGTTTGCCCATGGTTATTACAATTTATTGATAATAATGGTGCAGTTGCAAACTCGAAGGAATCACGAGTCCAAAAGGCAATTAAACACATTAAGAGCAAGTACCACCCACTAAAATATAAGTGTTATTAAGTAACATCCAAAAAATATTACTTAACAATTAAAAAATGTTCGGTGTCGCTGTTGCCCTGTAACCTAAAGTCTAATGTTATACTTTTTTAGTTTATGATAACACTCATATCAATTTTAACATTTTCCTGTAACACTATTACAAATGTTACAAATACTCTTAAAGTAACATTTACTTTTCCTAATATAACATTATTTTGTTAACACTTTTGAATATATATGTAACATTATGTACATTAATTTGTTAACACATTTAAATATTACGTAAGATAACGTACATAACTTTGTTAACACTTTTATATATTACGTAACATTAATTACAATATTTTGCTAACACATTTGAATATAATGTAACATTAGTTACATAATAATTGAATCACTTATAAGAATACATGTAACACTTTTGTAAAATAATTATGTAACACATGTGTCAATATTTTAATTATTTATGCAATATTTATTATTATTATTATTATTATTAAAATGGTTATTTATATTTAGATTATAACAATAATACATACAATACATTGAAGGCACAAAAGCGCATCGTAAAGAACTAGATCTTTGGTTAAGCTAGGCTAACTTTTGTCTATAACAAACAACCAATCAATATGATTAGACAATCTATCTAGCAGGTTGCATGATTACAATAAGAAATAAACATTAAACTAGTTAATAGTAGCTTCAATTCTTGAACGAGAAAACTGGAGCATCGAAAAACTTCATCGGTAGATTAAGCAGTAGAAACCGACAAGCATTGAACTCTGCAAAATACAACAGCATGACACACATCAGCAAATCAAACCTACAACTAATTTACAGTATATCCAACAATATTACAATATGAACTAGCTAGTCAACTAACCCAACAATGAACAATCTCACCTCTGGCAGCATGACCGCACTCCAACACCTTGTAAAGAACTTTAAATTTTAGAAAGGACAAAAAAAAGATCTATTATCCAAAAATTGCCACATATTTGGAAGAGTATTCATATGTAAATACTAGAAAGCATTCTTGACAATGCTAGAAAGCACACATGATAGTATGTCATGTCTGAAGGCTGGATCTATTTCACGTATGGCATCCAACCACAAAGATGAACACCATTCAACACTAATATATCGAAGAAATAGAAGAATGTGATGAGGTGGACTAGCCAAGAAGGGTTTTACCATTGACAAAGACTCATCTAGTATACTCTCTGGTTCACCCTTCTTTTCCTGTTGTCATGCGAAACTCTTCATTAAGTCGTAAAGAAAATTCGAAAAGAAAAAATCTCACCTATCTAATGTAAAACTATTTAAATTTCCTTGCATACTTTAAAAAAAACCTGAAGAATCAATGATGGTGAGATTTTTACAGTAGGCGTATTCCACTCTCACAAAATTACCTATATAAAACACCTTTAAACAAAAAGAATTAAGGCTCAATATCATATCCAAATGGTATATGGGTATTCCATCATTTATCACAGTAATATATAGGACACGCCTTCCTGATTGAGTGATTCTTATTATATAATAACAAATAGTAATAATTAAAATAAAAAGATAAAATCACCTTCTGATGAGGAGAGAAAAATAAATGAATCCTGAATTTGAATTTAAACCTGCAGCATAACAAAAGGACAGTGTACACATGATTACATTGGAAGACACAAGAAACAAGAATAGTTTAGAATCCATTCACCGTAATTTGCAATGATAAATATGAACATTTTACCAATAACTAACCAAAATCTCATGGACTTATAATCAAACAAAAATGAAGATATTCAATTGAATGTAATAATGTCAGGAAACATGAAAATAGTACATTGTGGTTTCTAAATTTCCAAGTAGATTGCCGAAGTTTATATTGTGAATTCCTTAAAAAAACAGCATTTTGAAATACACCTACATGTTATTTCATATTACAGAAACTGAAACAATAAAAGATGGATAGTATGAAAAAATTGCATTCAAACAAAAAAAAAAGGTTTTATTTTAATAAACTCAGTCAGTCTTAGTGAAAGAAAAGACCTGTTAATGCATTTTTAACAGCTTCCTTTTGAGCTGTTGGTGGAAGAAGCCTTTTTAATAAGTTTTAAATTCTAAGTTACATATAAAATTATTAACAAGCAAAGAATCAGCTGAATGCTTGGCAGGATAGTTGATATACCCAAGAGTTACGAAGTTTTTTCCAAGTGCATCATAATCACGGTTTGCAAGGTAGAGACAAGCCTCAATAAAGTCATCATGAAGTTCTTCCTTGAAGTCACCCATCATGCCAAAGTCTAAAGAACAAAGCATATCTTGGTGTAATGACCTCTATCTCAAATGCAACATGGATATTCTTAATATTGAATTAAGCTAAACATAGATAGATCCCAACATGGATACAATTACTACAAAAAACATATTTACTGGTCCAAAACTAGATGATTAGAAAAGAATCTTGGTTTCCATTCTTACTGCTTAGGAAAATATAAATATGTTCTCACTAAGGATGTCCCATGATACCTATTAAAGTCTCTAGTGGTGAGGTGAGAGGTTCATAGAAATATGATGGTCTCATGCGACTCTTCAAATACTTGAGTAAGTTAGAAAGGCTAGAGGTCATGGATAACTTGATGAATGAATTGAAAATACTTTCAGTAGAAATTGAAGGTGAAACCTAAATTAATTTATTCTCCATAATTTGCCTGGATGTTTTGAACAAGTTCTACCTGAAATACGAGTGGTTGTTTATGGTAGGGAACTTCTGACAAAACTGTGGTGAAGGAAAGCCATTTTCATCAAGGTATAAACAAGGTTAGGATCTCATTCACTAGTTGTTGAAGCATGATTAGTCATGACATCTATTGACACATTGTGTGCAGATACCGGAATCTCTAAAAGCCTACAACTAAGTGATGATGAGACTGTTACATACATGGATAATACTACAAAAGTAGTGGCTATTGCAGTGAGAGTTGTTTATTTATCTTTTGATAGGAATAAACAATTGATTATGTGAAATTGTCTTTATGTACCTTTTCATAGAAATAATTTCATTTCAGCTTCTATGCACTTACGGATGGATACTCTATTTCATTTAAATGACATGGTAATAGTGATGAGGGATGGAGCTATAATATGTTACGGTACGTTAGTAAGAATTTGTACACTCATAAATTATGTTTAACTCAAGATGCAACAAATATTAATTAATAATGCGTCATCTATCTATAATAAGAGAAAGACTCTTATGGAAATGGTTAGATGGATGATGAGTTATTTGGAATTATTAAATTCATTTTATGGATATGCCCTAGAAATAGTATTTCATATCAATGTTTATCTATTTGTGGGATATCCTAGATAAATGAAGGGTGATTTATTTAATCCAAAAGATCGAAGGGTGATTGTTAACACAAATAATAGATTTTTTGAAAAATGACTATGTAATAAATCACAAACCTATGTGTAAATTGTTCTAAAGGAAGTAAGAAGGAAGACACAAAGTATAGTACCAATTATATAATAGGATATACCACAAGGAAACTGCATCGCATGATATGTCTGATACACAATTGCATGTAGCGCTTTGTTGTAGTGGGATGGTTATTTTATAACCTAAAAGATTTATGTTTTGGGAGAGTCGTGAGACTTGGTCCCGAGTAAACTTGAAATCGGCTCATGGGTACTATTGGCGTTTGATCGTTTGGTTAGCGTGAACCATTATGGTTCCATACAAACTTAAATAGTGAAAGCAATTATTTTCAAAGTTCGCTTTACCTTTCACCAGGGTATGTTGTTGAAGAACAGCTGCAGAGAACAACCTCTTGATCTTCTGCTGTATTCCCAAGTCCAATCCTGACATCGTGTAGGCGACGATCTTCAAGATCTTCTCAATCTGCTCCTAACCCTCTATTCACGTCAAAATAGGTGCAGGAATTAGGGTTCTAGGAAGCTGAGATGACTTATATATTGGCTATAGCAGGGACCAGGAGGGGAAATTAGAGTTTGGCCTCCATTGGGCTTAAGTATCCAAGTTTAGCCCAAAACTTATACTTAAATCCAATAATAATAATATAGTCCACTAAAATATTATTACTACATTACCGTTCTAATCCCATAATTATGTTTTGACCTCCTTATTATTAGCCCGACAGTCTCCCCATGTTTAAGATATACAATGCCCATTAATTAATTAGGTTACTGGCAACTCTAATTAATTAATATCTCATCCGAGAGTAGTACCACTCAACCTCATTATTATGCCGGAATTAATCCACTTGCAAGATTTACATGATAATCCTTATAAGCTCCTCAAGGGGACATCATCAACCTAAATAGGACACGAATTCCTTTTAAAATCAACAGCACACCATAGAGACATCAGTACTTCCCAACTCACCGAGTTTGTTAATTTAATTACATGTAAATCTCACCCATTGATGTACCTTATGTGTTGAGGTTATTATATAGAGAATAAGAGCACGAACTTCCATAATAACTGATATCAAGTTCTCCTGTGTAGACAGTACAATTCGAATGATCTCAAGCGATCCTGCTCAATATACACAAAGTGCAGTAATGTGATTCTACAAACTAATACCAAATCACACTACAACCATCCCAATAGATAGTCCTCGTCTAACTCGATTGTGAGCATCTGTTTATTCTTTATAAGGAAACCGATAATATGATTATCCGCGTGTTGTTGCACAACATATTATCTACAGTATAAAGTAAATGGACTTTTCCACAAACATATAAATAAATTATAATATGCAATATGTTTGATCATATGGTTCTCATTTCAAATAAATTATTAAAATATTATTTCATACAAAAGCCAGACTTTTAGTATACAGTCAAACAATCTCCCACTTATACTAAAAGACTAAGCTGACATATCTGCTAACACACATCTAATCCTCATTCCTTCTACATGCCCATCGAACGTTTTCGCTGGAAGGCTCTTAGTAAAAGGATCAACTAGGTTATCATCCGATACAATCTTAGCGACAATGACCTTCCCTCTTTTAACGATATCTCATATCAGGTGGTACTTGCGCTCAATGTGTTTACTCGTCTTATGGGCTCGTGGTTCCTTCGAGTTTACTACTGCACCACTGTTATCACATTAAATTGTGATCGCTTTGGTTAAATCAGGAATTATATCCAAGTCCATTAAGAAGTTCCTAAGCCATACTGCTTCTTTAGCTGCCTCAGAGGCTGCTACATATTCAGCTTCCACGGTGGAGTCCGCAACGCATTTTTACTTTACACTCCTCCATATTATGGCTCCTCTTCCAATAGTAAACACATAACCCGAGGTGGATTTACTAGCATCCCTATCTGACTGAAAATTTGAATCTGTATCACCCAAAGGTAACAAAGTATCTGCCCGATAAACCAGAACATAATCCCTAGTCCTTCACAGGTACTTCAAAATATGCTTTACCACAGTCTAATGTCCTTGTCCTAGATTACTTTGATACCTACTGACCATGCCCACGGTATAACAAATATCCGATCTCGTACATAGCATAACATACATGAGGCCTCCTACCACCGAAGCATAAGAAACCAGCTTCATCTCATCTATTTCCTGTTGTGTCTTAGGACACATTTCCTTAGACAGAGGAATTCCATTCCTGAAAGGTAGAAAACCTTTATTGGAATCTTGCATGCTAAAACGAGCCAGGATTGTGTCAATGTATGAAGCTTGGGACAAGCAAAACATTCTTTTCTTGCGATCCCTTATTAATATAATCCCTAGAATGTGTCGGGCTTCTCCTAATTCTTTCATTTCAAACTTCTTGGATAGCCATACCCTTAAGCTCGACAATACCTTTACATTGTTTCCAATGAGAAGGATATCATCCACATACAGTACAAGAAATACCACTACATTTCCGTCACACTTCTTATACACACGTGATTCATCCGGACATTGAATAAATCCATATGACTGGATTACTTCATCAAAATGGATGTTCCGTGATCTTGAAGCTTGTTTTAATCCATAAATGGACCTATTAAGCTTACACACAAGATGCTCTTCGCCCTTTGCAATGAATCCCTCTGTTGCTTCATATAGATGTTTTCCTCGAGACTTCCATTTAGGAAAGCTGTCTTGACATCCATTTGTCATACCTCATAATCCATATAAGCAGTAATAGACAAAAGAACCTGGATTGACTTAAGCATGGCCACAGGTGAGAAGGTCATCGTAATAGATTCCTTCTTTCTGAGTATATCCTTTAGCGACAAGCCTTGGTTTAAAGGTTTCCACCTTACCATCAGATCCTCTTTTTCTTTTATAGACCCACTTGCAACCAATAGCTTTTACACCATTGGGTGGTTCTACAAGATCCCAGACTTGAATACAATACATAGATTCTATTTCAGATTTCATTGCCTTTTGCCATGATTGAGCATCTTTATCATGCAGTGCCTTATTGAAATTCCATGGTCGATATCATGTTCACCAGGGACGAAGTATAATGACTCTCCCAATCCCATGAATCTATCGGTTGTCTCACAACTCTCCCACTACGACGAGGCTCTGCAGGCAATTGTGTATCAGGTGTGACACGTGGTGCAGTGTCCTGTGGTATATCCTCTTGTACAGTTGGTATTATGTTTGGTGTTTCTCCTCTTACTTCTTCTAGAATAATTTTACTCATGGTTTGTGATTCATAATATAATCCTCTTCCAAAAATCTAGCGTTCGTTCTAACGATCACCTTTTGGTCTTTTGGATTATAAAACAAACCACCTTTCGTTCTTCTAGGATATCCTATAAATAGACAAACTTCAGTACGTGATTTTAACTTATCATCATCCGCCTTTAACACATGTGCCGGGGCACCCCAAATCTGAACATGTTTGAGACTAGGCTTCCTCCATGTGCACAGTTCTGTGGGTGTGGAGGCTACCAATTTAGAAGGTACTAAGTTTAAAATGTAAGTCATTATTTCTAAGGCATGTCTCCAGAACGAATTTGGTAATTTCGAATAAGTCATCATTGATCTTACCATTTTCATAAGAATCCGATTTTTTCTTTCTGCTACACCATTCTACTGGGGTGTGCCCGGTGCAGACAATTGAGATTCTATCCCTTCCTTCGATAAATAATTCGTAAACTCTCCCAAGAGGTATTTGCCACCACGAACAGATCATAGTGTCTTGATATATTTTCCAAGTTATTTTTCCACACCTTGTACTCTTTGAATTTATCAAAGCACTCAGACTTGCGGTGCATCAAATAAATATATTCGTATCTAGAATAATCATCAATAAAAGTGACGAAGTATTCATTACCACCTCTTGCCTGGACAGACATAGGACAACATAAATCATAATGAACCAATTCCAACGGATCCTTAGCTCTATACCCCTTTGCCTTAAAAGGCCTTTTGGTCATTTTTCCTTCCAAGAAGGATTTGCAAGTTGGATAATTTTCCACTACTAATGAACTCAGAGGTCTATCAGCTATCAACCTTTGAATCCTACTCAAGTTAATATGACCTAATCTTAGATGCCAAAGATATGTTTAGTTCATCTCAGAAGGTTCTTTTCTCTTATTAGTAGATGTATCATTCAATTCAATTTGTTACACTATGGGAGAAATTAGATTAAGAGTATACAAATTATCTATCAATGCACAATCACAGATAAAAATTCCATTTTTCCTAAAACAACCTTGTCATTAAAAGAAACAGAATAACCATCCATAAACAATTTAGAAACCAAAATTAAATTCTTTCTAAAATGAGGTACATAAAGACAATTCCTCAAAATAAGAGTTTTTTTCTTATTAAAAATAAATAAACGTCTCCCACTGCAACAGCTGCTACTCTTGTAGCATTCCTCATGAATATTGTAATCTTCCCATCACTAAGCTGTCGGATTTGGGTGAACCCCTGCAAAGAATTGCAGACATGGTCAGTGACTCCCGTATCTACACATCAGAGGTCATCAGATACAACCGCTAAACACGATTCAATAACTAGTATAAAAGACTTACCATTCTTATTCCCTTTTAAAAGAGGGCAGTCAGCCTTGTAGTGTCTCGACTACTTGCATTTAAAGCACTTGCCTTTAGGCTTTTTACTGCACCACTCTTTGGGTTCACTTGGTTCACCAGTCCTAAATTTCCTTCCTTCTTCTTATTCGTACCGCCTTTCGGCCTAGGATGAGGAGCATTTTCAGCAACATGAACCTGAGGAGCTCAACGAAATAGTTCTTCCGCTGCCACAAGTTCTTTTAGAAGTTTCACCAATGTGTACAAATGTTTGTTCATACTGTAGTTCAGGCGAAACTGCTCAAAACTCCTCGGAAAGCTTTGGAGTATGATATCGACTTGGATTTCCCTATCGATTTCAACTCCAAGAACCTCCAACTCATTGAGTTGGCCCATCATCCTAAGTACATGTTCCCCTACGAAAGTGCCCTCAGCCATTTTGGTGTTTATGAGTACAGACATGCCCTTCGACCTAGCAGAATGACTCTGGTGCCTGAAGAGTTCTCTAAGATTATGCATCATATCATAGGCGGTGTTCATAGCTTGATGCTGAGTCTAAAGCACATTTAACATAGAAGCCAAAATATAGCACTTAGCCATCCTATCAGCTTTGAGCCACCTTTATAAGCAACTCTTTGCTCTTCAGTAGAGTCATCAGTATGGTCCGTAGGACACATCTCAGTGAGTATAAAGATATAATCTTCAACAGTTAAAATAATGTCCATGTTTTGTTTCCAGTCAATATAATTAGTGCCAGTATAACAGAATCATAAATAAATAAATAGATAAATCACTTCAAATTTATCAATTTATATTAATTCCCTCAAAAAAATATAAAATAAAATTTATCAACATCACAAGCACTGTGAGTTTGCATGCCACGATAGTGTGGACGTATACAAACCCGAACATTTACAGAAGAAGGTTTTACCCATTAATTTCATTTATCAACTTAACTTTATGATAAAATAATTAATAGTTGGTTTCACTTTAGCCATGCAAATAACAATAGTGACTCCAATGAGAAGGATACTTATTATTTACACCTAAGTGTACACCATTATTTGATCCCAAGTCCGCGGCCCAAGCTTGTGTGTCTTATAGATGGAGAAGTACACATGCTCTCGGATAACTTCCTACAATTATTAAAAAGAAGTTCATACCAGTGATCCATGAATAAATTCATCCGATTGGGAGGAAGGTCTATGCCAACATGCAGGTTTATTTACATCACTTACGAACCAATAATGGAAGCCGCAGGAATTAATTACCAATTCCCTCTCCCACTTAGTTATTTAAACACTGAGGGTTTTTAACATGCATATAATATTTAAAATAAAATATACATCCTAGAATGCTTTTATTTTAAGTAATTTAAAAAAAATTAAATCATATAGAACATGCTTACATATATAACAATAATCGTCAAATAAAACATTTTATGCAGTTATATATCACAAAATAAACACGAAAAATATTGAATCACTAAAATGGGCCACAGCTGGCCCATAGGTTACAACTGCACGATTCGTCCATCCCATTAGCACGAATAAAATCCGTCAATGCCGCCCAAGAATCTGCGCACCTGCATGATACCATTCTATCTTCTGTGTTGTCAACGCACACTGCCGCTTGGAGCATTGCCCCGACACGACTTGTCCCAACCATCTTCAGGCCAGTCATGCCGGCAACACTCGTCTTTTATGCTCGCCAACATCATGAGATTGTGCCGCTGCTATTGGTGGTTCAGTCGATCTCCATGGCATGTTATAACCAGTCGACATTGCGCAGCCAATGGTCACCAACCACACCATTGCTAACCGTCGCTGGCCGTGGATATTCAGCCATCAGTCCCGCCGCTTTGCCACGACAACCTCCCATTGTCATGTCTCTGTCCATCGCTTGCAACCGTGATCGTTGTTCACTTGCCGCATGACAGCAGTCCAATAGCACCCACATCCGTCGTGGGCTTTCGTCGGCAGTCGCATACGGGTCCATCAGTGCTTTTATCCTCCCACCATGCGTCGCCGATCACACATAGGGTTTCAAAGGTTTTGCTTACACCATGTAGCCATCAAACAACAAATAAGTATATGCATCGTACAAGCAATTGAACACGTAGGGTTTCACCGATCATACTTTCACATATATCAAACCATAACCCTAATTCTCAAGCAATACCACACGATAATTAAATAATGTATAGCATATAAACCCTAGCCTAACGTGTCATGCTTCACCATAAAACTGAAGCTCTGATACCAATTATTGGCGTTCGATCGTTACATTAGCGTGAACCGTTAGGATTCTATGCAAACTTAAATAGCGGAAGCAATTTTTTTCAAAGTTCGCATTACCTTTCACCAGGGCATGTTGTTGAAGAACAGCTGCAGAGAATAATCTCTTGATCTTCTGCTATATTCCCAAGTTCAATCATGATGTCATGTGGGCGACAATCTTTAGGATCTTCTCAATCTGCTCCTAACCCTCTATTCATGTCAAAATAGGCACAGGTATTAGGGTTCCAGGAAGGTGAGATGACTTATATATGGGCTAAAGCAGGGACCAGGAGGAGAAATTAGAGTTGGGTCTCTATTGGGCTTAAGTATCCAAGTTTAGTCCAAAACTTATACTTAAGTCCAATAATAATAATATAGTCCACTAAAATATTATTACTGCACTACCGTTCTAATCCCATAATTACATTATGGGATCCTTCTTATTATAAGCCTGACAGTCTCCCCATGTTTAAGATATACAATGCCCATTAATCTATTAAGTTACTAACAACTTAAATTAATTAATATCTCATCCGAGAGTAGTACCACTCAACCTCATTATCATGCCAGAATTAATCCACTTACAAGATTCACATGATAATCCTTATGAGCTCCTCAAGGGGACATCATCAACCTAAATAGGACATGGATTCCTTTTACGATCAACAGCACACCATAGAGACAACACTACTTCCCAACTCACCGAGTTTGTTGATTTAATTGCATGTAAATCTCACCCATTGATGAATAAAAGAAATACATACTGCCTTACGTGTCGAGGTTATAGCATAGGGATTAAGAGCACGAACGTCCATAATAACTGATATCAAGTTCTCCTATATAGACAGTACAAGTCGAATGATCTCAAGCGGTCCTGCTCAATACACAAAAATTGCACTAATGTGATTCTATAGTCAAGACAAACTAATACCAATTCATACTATAACCATTCCGGTAGATAGTCCCCGTCTATCTTGGTTGTGAGCATCGTTTATACTATAAAAGGAAATTGATAATATGTTCATCCGCGGGTTGTCGCACAATATATTACCTATAGTATATAGTAAATGTACTTTTGCAAAAACTTATAAATAAATTATAATGTGCAAAACGTTTGATCATATGGTTCTCATTTCAAATAAATTGTTAAAACATTATTTTATACAAAAGCCAGACTTTTAGTGTACAGTCTAACAGGTACGACGAAGCACTACAAGATAGAAATGTGGTATCTTAGCAAGTTGCAATGATTTCTGAAATATAATCTATGGATTCTAAATTAGATCTTGGTGCTTGTAGAATCGCGAAATGGTGTGAAAGCCATTGAAAGTGGCTCTAAGAAATAAAAAAGGATAGGATGTTAAGGTGATACTTTTAAACAAGGCTTGTTGAGTAAATGTATATTCAAAAAGAAGGGTGAGTTCAAGTATGAGGAAACCTTTTTTGCCAGTATCTAAGTTTAAGTCGATCTGGATTCTTTTATTTTGTTGCTACTCATATTAAATTATGAGGTATAGAAAATTGATGTCAAGACAGCTTTCTTGATTGGAAGTCTTGAGGAATACATCTATGTGAAGCAACTAGAGTGATTAATTGAAAAGGGCAAAAAGCATTTTGATTATAAGCTTTAAACTCAAAGTACAACTGTTTGAATAAGGTAATCCAGTCAAATGGATTTATTCAATGGGCGGATGTGTCTTATGTATGAAAAGAGTGATGAAAATGTGGTGGTATGTCTTGTACTGTACGTAGATGATATATTGCTCATTGGAGACAATGAAAGAGTATTGTCGGGCGTATGGGTATGGTTGATAAAGTGGTATGAAATGAAGGACTTAAGATGAGAAAAATATATCCTTGCGATCATGGTGATCACAAGATAGGATGTATGCTTATCACAAGTTTCAAGGAATGATACAATCCTTGATTGTTTTTGTATGTGACTTTATCTAAGGAAATTGTGTCTTATGTCTCATAAGAAGATAAAGGAGATGAATGCAGTTCCTTATGCTTCAGCGAATAAGGAAACTTAATCTAAGAAATGCGATGCATGAGAATGGATATCTATTTTTCCGATGACATGATCAATGGGTATCAAGGTAATCCGAAACAAGAATGTTAAACTGTGGTAAGACATACACTTATGTACCCGAAAAGGACCAGAAATTATATGTGGCCTTACCGGATAGATTCATTGCTTCTTGTGGGTTACATAGATTCGAATTTTTCAAATCAGATAGGGACTGCAGTAAATCCAGCTCAAAGGTTATGTGTTTAATTTTAGGAAGATGAGTCATAATATGGAGGAGTGTTATATGGAAATATATTTTGGTCTGCACTATGTAAAAATGAAGAATTGGAGCCTCTGAGGCAGCCAAAGTGTCTGTATGACTTTAGAAACTTCATGATAGACTTGGATGTGTTTTCTGAGTTTGCCGAAGGTTATCACAATTTATTGTGATAATAATGGTACAGTTGCAAACTTGAAGGAATCACGAGTCCAAAAGGCAATTAAACACATTAAGAGCAAGTACCACCTAATATGAGTAATCGTATGATGAGGGGAAGGTTGTTGTTGCCAAGATTGCATCGGATGATAACCTAGTAAATCCTTTTACAAAGATCTTAAGGCGTAAGCTTTCGATGGTCATGTAGTGGGTGTGGTAATCAAAAGTATGGCTGTGGACATGACAGCATAGTCTTTTAGTATAAGTGGGAGATTGTTGGATTGATCAAATGATTGCGTCTTATAATTTATTTATATGTCCGATGCAATAGTCCACTAACTTTATACTATAGATAATATATTGTGCGACAATGCGCTGAAGATCATATTATCAGTTTTCTTATAAAGTATAAATAGATGCTCACAACCGAGATAGACGGGGACTCTCTATCAGGATGGTTGTTGTGTGATTTGATATTAGTTTGGCTTAACTATAGAATCACATTAGTGCACTTTGTGTGTATTGAGCAGGACCGCTTGAAATCGTTCGACTTAATATACTAACTATATAGGAGAACTTGATCTTAGTTATTATGGATGTTCAACCTCGACATGTAAGGCAGTATGTAATTCTTTGATTCATCAATGGGTGAGATTTATATGTAATTAAATCAATAAATTCGGCGAGTTGGGAAGTAGTGTTGTCTCTATGGTGTGCTGTTGGTTGTAGAAGTAATCTGTGTCTGATATAGGTTGATGATGTCCCCTTGAGGAGCTCATAAGGATTATCATGCAAACCCTGCAGGTGGATTTATTCCGGCATGATAATGAGGTTGAGTGGTACTATAATTGGATGAGATATTAATAATAGAGTAGTCAGTAACTTAATTAATTAATGGGCATTGTATATCTTAAACATGGGGAGACTAACGGGCTCATAATAAGAAGGAGCCCATAACGTAATTATGAGATTAGAACGGTAGTGCAGTAATAATATTTTTATGGTATATATTATTATTATTGGACTTAAGTATAAGTTTTTGGCTAAACTTGGATACTTAAACCCAATGAAGGGCGATTAAAAACCAAATATGCTGATAGACATCTGTTAAAAATCGATGTCTATTTCACCAAGCAGCCGATGTTGAAGCCACTGACGTTGAAAGTGAGCGCTGATAGACGTCGGTTATTAGCCGATGTCTTTTCCCTTGTATAAACATCGATTGCATCTTTTGACATCAGTTATCCACCGATGTCTTTCGACGTAAAGACATCGGCTTACACCCATAAGACATTACTTTTCAACCTATGTCTTTCCAAGAATAGATATCGGATGGGACCAAAAGACATCGGTTTTAAATCGATGTCCTTCTAGAAAAGGACATCGATCATGACCCATTAGATATCAGTTAATAACTGATGTCTATTCACTTAAAGACATCGCAAGGTACCAATAAATATCAATTTTTCACAGATGTCTATTTGAGAAAAGACATCAGTTTTGCACCAAAACATATTGTTTTTCCACCGATGTCTTTTCTAGTATAGACATCATTCCACACCAATAGACATCAATTTTTATATGATGTCTATTATATTTTAATTTTATTTACTTTAATTTTATATAATTTATATTATTATTAAAATATAATTAAACACAATCATTACTATATAACTCAAAACATACAAATATTTTACAATAATTTTAAAATTTTAATTTAAAATACAAAGAAAATTATCCTTCAAATCTAAACGTATAAAATATCCTAACTATTTAAATCCAAACTTCAATTTTACATTAAATTAAACCTAAATTTATAAAAAAATCTCATGATCGAGAGATGTCCAACTTATTGTTTCGAATCCAATCTATCTTCTTGCCTTGCATTATATAATATCTTTTTCTTTTTTTTTGTCTCATAGCAATTACCTGAGATAGAATAAAAGTTTAGTACTTAATAACAAGACTTAAAGGTATTTATTAGGAAAAAAGTTAATCTGACTTAAAGATATTGCAATAGAACAATGATTTTAACATACTTAAAATTTACATGTATAGCATAAGAAGAATGAAATAAAACGAGAAAGCTATGTACTTTTTAAGACTTCTAGGAAATAGCTAATTCATTTCTCTTATTTGTTAAGATTTACTTATTCATCTACTTTCACGAGATCACAACTAGGCGCTAAATTAAACTCCCCATATAATATCTTAGCCCAACTAGATTATTTTTTTTAGAAAGCCCAAAACCTATTTATTTATTTTTGGCCCAAGTTGCCTTAGATTTGTTTTTAGAGCCCAAAACCTATTTATTTATTTATTTGGCCCAAGTCCAGCCCACTTAAATGGCATAACATGAAAATAAGCCCAGCCCATCCTAATAGCCTCAACACATATAAAAAAAAAAAATAAGAAAGAAGAGTACGGGAGAAGAAATCAAAAGAGGGGAAAGAAAAGAGTGAAGAGGAGAAACTCTTGTTGATCAAATTCTCCCTTACAACCCTCATCCTAGGTGGTTTCTAAGTTGTTTTGAGGTAAGTAATGTGTAAATTAAGCTTCCTTCCTCCATAATTTTGTAATTTTGTTGGATTTTTTCAAGTATTGACATAATTCGAAGCTACTGTTCGAACTACTTTTGACCTAGCTATTGTCCTCAGAAATTTGTAAACTCAATTTCTGTATGTAGCTTAACTCGTTAGCTTTCCGTAGCCACCTGAAACGCCTCCATCCGATTTTTCTACAATTAGTTATGATTTTTCTCGTAAACTGCTGCTAGGCAATTCGCAGCTGCTGTTCGAACTGATTCTGACATAGCTACTGACCTCAGAAGTTTACAAACTCAATTTCTGTATGTAGCTGAACGTGTTAGCTTTCTGTAGCCACTTGAAACACCATGATTCGATTTTTCTACAATTAGTTATGATTTTTCTTGTAAACTGCCGCTAGCTGGAAAATTTCAGAATAGTTATGTCGAATTCAAATTTACTTCCTATCGTTTTGTTTAAGAAATGATCTGAAACGGGTTATGTGAGATTGGGAGATGAGGTTGAGGAGATATGGGCAGTTCTTATTTAATATCGACTTGCTCGAGCTCGATTAAGATTTATTTTGATAATGAAAGACAATGTTACTGCTAATAGTTAGTTATATTTGATTTGTTTTTAATTGCTCAACTCCTTTCTAGGTAAAGAACCATCGACGAAGGGCAAAGGACCGACTTCAGATTCCGGAGAGAGTTAATCACTTCCTTGTGAGTTGATAATTCGGGAACGCATTCTCTTGTGGGAAGTGTGGACCCTCGTTAAATTTGCATTCATTTTATTTTTAGTTAATTGATAAGAAAATTTTGGTAATATGTTATGTGGTAAAGAGTCTGATTGGCTCGATTGTTCTAGTTAGATTCTGATTGGCCTAAGATGGTCCATTGATTATCTTATATTATTTCATATGGGTATTGTTGATTTTAACTTATGTTGAAGAGTCTTGCCGGCTCGATATCTGATAGCCTTTATTGCGAATTATTTGCAGATTGATTTCTGGTTATTCTTGTGACTTGTGTGCCAATTAAGACTATGACTTGAGTTGTTATTTATCTCATGATGCATATGTATACCTGGTACCAAGGTTAAGTAGCTCGAATTGGTCACGGTTCGGGTGAGTTGGAGCGACATTGATTGAGTAGCCCGAATTGTCGAGGTTCGGGTGAGTTAGAGTGACAAACAAGTCGCCCGTGGCTTGGCAAACCCGGGTGAGTTAGATCTAATGGGGCACCTGTCCATTTGCTAAATATTGATACTTTGGAAGGTGATCATTAGATAAATCAGTCTATTATAGGCTCAGTCAACGTCACCAGTGTGGGACATGCATGTCATATATGTTTATATGTTTGATCATTTCAGGGATTACATCGATATTTTATTGTGAATTTTAGCACTTGGTGTGCATTGAGGAAGAACATTAACATGCATTTTGTCTAGAGTAACGATGACGGGCTCGGACTGACTCTTGACGGAGAGATCAGTTCGAGGAGGATATTGGCTACCCACGCGTCTTTTATGTGATAACATCTTGTTGAACTAATTGTGTATTTGTAAATGCATTCATAGGTTGTATTTTCGTTAAGTTGTATATTATGTAAACATAATAATTGATGTGGAACAAAATATTGGATTTTATGTTGTGAACTACGAACGGGAGTACATGCTTCGTATAAGGGTTGGGGTGACCGGCTTATCACCTCACTGAGCTAGTGGTTTTGCTCACCCCCATCATTTCCTTCCTTTTCAGGCTGTTGATATCGTTTTGGTTGGAGGTTTGCCTGTCGTTTGCTCGTCATTCGATCGGTGTTTTGGGTACTTTTTCTTTTGTGTAAATTGACGGATCCATTGGCGAGATTGTATAGTTTATATTTTGTGACCCCCCCTTGATGTTCTTTTTGTACTTTCGCGATGTTATATCGCTCATGTATATTTTCTTCAAACTAAGTTACATCGTGGTATTTTGTACCTTTGTAAATCCTTGTTGATACTTTATGAAATGATGTCCTCGGACTGTTCAATTCTACAGGTACTTGATAGCAAGCCTTACGTTTTCTATAAACTTTGGGGAGTGGAGTGCACCCATTTCGCGAAATTTATGGTTAACGTGGCGGTTGTCGCGTTCCGCCTGCGGGTTGGGGCGTGACAACTTTCTTGGTATCAGAGCCTGGTTATATGATTCTCATTCTTTTTGAGTCGAGCTAATGGATCCAATTTTATTTCTATGTCATCCTAAGGTATCGTATTACCTTAATGTTGACCTTGCATTTTCTTTCCCTTCTTTCTTTCAGTCATTATGGCACCTCCAGTTCGTCGCCGAGGTCGAGGTCGAGGACACGTTCCTTATGATCCTCCGAGTCCTCTACTCTCTTCTGTTCCTCGTGGACCTCGAGGACATGTTTCTTCTGATCATGTCGTTCATCCGACGGTTACGGACTATATCAATTCTGATCATAGGGTGCCGGTTACCCAGGTAGAGCAACCACGGGCCCAGTTGCGTGTTGAGCACATGATGACCCCAGAGCAGTACCAGTTGTATTATGATCACATCCGAGTACATGGTGTTCCACCACCTACGACGACTCCTACCACTACAACTGTCACTGAGGATGTTCTTCGTGCTAATGAACCAATTCGACCTACATCTCATGTACCAGTTTCTACTCCAGAAATGGCTTTAGTAGGTCCTACTTCTCGAGGTGCACTTTTCATACCTGATTTAGTGAAAGCAGTTGAAAACATGGGGACTTCGAAATTTGACGGTACAAGAGATGCTTCTAAAGTGGGGGCGTGGTTAAAGGAGATTACAGAGACCTTTGACACCTTGATGATTGAAGAATGTTATCGTGTGGTCATTGCGACCAAGCTGTTAGGCCCAGACGCACGACGATGGTGGCAGAATCTAAAAGAGACATATTCGGTTACTATTACGTGGGCTATCTTTGTGGAACGATTCAAAGATCGATACTTCTCTCAGTACATCAAGGATCAGAAGAGAAAGGAGTTCTTCAACCTCTTTCAAGGCATTATGTCAGTCGTGGAGTACGAAAGCAAATTTCTAGAATTGCGAGAATTCGCTCCTGAGTCATATACGATGAGAGACTTATGCAAGAGATTTGAAGATGGTCTTAATCTAAATATTCGAGATCGCATCAAGTCCGGAGACAAGTATGAGAGTCTTGACGAGCTCGTAGAAGAAGCCCTGAGGGTAGAAAGTTTAGTTCAGGCGAGACATAAGCTTGCAGAACGATCTCAAAAGAAAAGGCAAGGGAGCGCATTTCCAGGAAATGCATCGAAGGTGTATAGGGGTGTGGGATCTTCGCGTGGCGCACCAAGTTCAGTGTCTATTAGTTTTCCTCAACCTCGGGAGCAGTTTAGTAGAGGCGGGAGCAATGTCTCGGGATCGGTTGGTGAAAATCGCAAGTGCCAGAATTGCTTAAAGTATCATGACGGCCCTTGTAAGGCTCCTCAAGTATGTTTTCAGTGTCGACAGCCGGGCCATATGCGAAGTTCTTGTCCTCAACTTATGGGAGCGAGTAGTCAGAGTTCTGGTCAGCCTCGTGGTAGACTAACATATTCTACACCCAGAGATACTCGATCTGCAGCTACCAGAGTGCCTGAAGCCTCAAGCGGCCCTAGTACTCGATCACCTATGCAAGGAAGGAATCAAACTAGAGTATTTCATATTTCCCAGGAAGAGGCTCGCTCAGATCCGAAGGTTGTGACAGGTAATTTATAATCCGAATATTTTCACATGCTAGATCTAACTCCGCCTTGTTATGCCACTTGATTACAAATAAAACATTCGTAAGAAATTTTATCTTTCCGAATTTTTAAATCACAATCTCACCTAATATTGCTTCTTTAGGCCATGTGTTTGTGGGAGACCATCAGGTCTACACTTTATTTGACCCAGGTTCTGATAGGTCTTATATCCGGGATGATCTTGCTGCGATCTTAGATTATCCTATCTCTCATTTGTCACCTGGAATCATAGTTCATACCCCTCTTGGAGAGCGTCTAATTCGTGATTCGGTATTCCTTGGTTGTCCATTGAAGATCAAAGATGTCATTCTAGAGGCTGAATTGATACCATTGCCTTTGATTGATCTCGATGTTATTCTTGGCATGGATTGGCTTTCTTCGCATTATGCAATTCTCGACTGCCACGAGAAACTTGTTATTTTTCGTAGACCAGGATTCTCAGAACTTGTTTTTGAAGGTGAACTTCAAACGAGATCCCTCTCTTTTATTTCAATGTTGACTGTGCATAAATTAATACGTAAGGGTTGTGAGGCATTCTTGGCATTTGTTGTCGATACTTCTCTTTCTGAGACTAAACTTGATGACATCCTGATCGTGAATGAATTTCCTGATGTCTTTCCCGAAGACTTACCAGGACAGCCTCCGAATCGAGAGATTGATTTTTCCATTGATGTACTTCCTGGAATCACACCTATATCGATTACTCCATATCGAATGTCGCCAGCTGAGCTTAAGGAACTCCAGAAACAACTTGGAGAATTATTGGAGAAGGGATTCATACGACCTAGCACATCTCCTTGGGGTGCTCCAGTTCTTTTTGTCAAGAAGAAAGATGGATCACTTCGCTTATGTGTCGACTACCGTCAATTGAATAAGGTGACAATCAAGAACAAATATCCTCTTCCGAGAATCGATGATCTGTTTGATCAATTGCAAGGAGCAACTGTGTTCTCAAAAATTGATTTGCGATCTGGTTATCACCAACTCAGGATTAGGGAATCTGATATCCCTAAGTCTGCTTTTCGTACCAGATATGGTCATTTTGAATTCTGTGTTATGCCTTTTGGACTCACAAATGCTCCTGCAGCTTTTATGGATCTTATGAATCAGGTCTTTCGGCCGTACTTAGATAAGTTTGTCATCATCTTCATTGATGACATTCTTATTTATTCTAAATCAGACGACGAGCATTCTCATCATCTAAGAATTGCTCTGAACATTCTTAGAGAAAAGCAGCTTTATGCTAAATTTTCGAAGTGTGAATTTTGGCTTCGTGAGGTAAGCTTTTTGGGTCATCACATTTCTAAAGAAGGAATCTACGTCGATCCAGTGAAGATTCAAGCTATACTAGATTGGGAGCGTCCAAAGAATGTGACAGAGATTCGTAGTTTTCTGGGATTAGCTGGATATTATCGACGGTTTGTCAAAGACTTTTCATTGTTGGCTTCATCTTTGACTAAATTGACTCGGAAAGGGGTAAAACTTGAATGGAGTGAAGAATGCGAGGAAGCATTTCAAGAATTGAAAAGACGACTCATTTCAGCTCCTATTCTTGCTTTGCCAGACCCAGCGATTGGAGAATTTACCATTTATAGCGACGCCTCGAGACAAGGATTAGGATGCGTTCTCATGCAAGAAGGAAAGGTTATTGCCTACGCTTCAAGGCAATTGAAGAAGAACGAAGAAAATTATCCTACACACGATTTAGAGTTGGCTGCAATCGTCTTTGCATTGAAGATCTGGAGACACTATCTGTATGGTGCAACTTGTCGGGTTTTCACTGATCACAAGAGCTTAAAGTATATCACCACACAAAAGGAGCTCAACCTCAGGCAAAGACGATGGATGGAGTTGATTAGTGACTATGACTTAGTCATCGATTATCATCTTGGCAAGGCGAACGTTGTTGCAGATGCTCTGAGTAGAAAGTCTTCTACCTCGCTTCGATTCAATCTTTTTATCTTCCTATGTTGGAGCAATTTAAATCTTTACACATTTCGCTCGATTGTGAAAAGTCTAATGATTACGCCTTAATTGCCAAATTTGAGGTTAGACCTACCTTGTTCGAGCAAATTCGAGAAAGACAATCACACGATGTTCATTTACAACAAAAGATGGTGAAGCTAAATCAAGGAAAAGAACCAGAATTTCAAATTCGGGATGACGGACTCCTTACTTTTAAAAATCGTGTTTGTGTTCCATCAGAACTTGATGTTCGTAGAGCTATTCTTGAGGAAGCCCATTCTTCAGCCTATGCTATGCATCCTGGTAGTACCAAAATATACAGAACACTTCGGGAGCATTATTGGTGGCCAGGTATGAAATGGGACATTGCTGAATTTGTATCAAAGTGCTTATCATGCCAACAGATTAAAGCGGAACACCAAAAATCAGCCGGCATGCTTCAACCACTACCTATTCCTGAGTGGAAATGGGAGAACATCACGATGGATTTTGTTTCCGGTTTACCTCGAACCCAAAAGGGTCATGACTCAATCTGGGTCATTGTCGATCGTCTGACGAAATCGGCACATTTCCTTCCAGTGCATACCAACGAATCTTTAGAGAAACTTGCCAAGTTATATGTCGATGAGATCGTGAGATTGCACGGAGTACCAGTGTCAATCATATCTGATCGTGATCCAAGATTCACTTCCCGTTTTTGGCCTAGTCTGCAGAAAGCGCTAGGTACAAAATTACTATTTAGTACCTCGTTTCATCCACAGACTGATGGACAGTCAGAGAGAACTATACAGACACTAGAAGACATGCTGCGTGCAGTGGTGTTGAATTTGGGAGGTAGCTGGGATAAGTACGGGACTTTGGTGGAGTTCGCTTATAACAACAGTTATCATTCAAGCATTGGAATGCCCCCGTACGAAGCTCTGTATGGGCGAAAGTGTCAAACACCGCTCTTTTGGGATGAGGTTGGCGAGAGAAAAATCGAACAAGTAGAGCTTATCGAAGATGCGAAGGAAAAAATACAACTTATTCGAGACAGACTTAAGGCAGCGCAAGATCGACAGAAAAGCTATGCAGATAATAGGAGGCGCGATTTGGAGTTTAATGAAGGAGACAAAGTTTTTCTAAAAGTTTCTCCGTGGAAGGGCGTGTTGCGATTCCGCCGTCGAGGAAAGTTAAGTCCAAGGTATATTGGACCGTTTACGATCGTGCAAAGGATTGGTCGTGTCGCGTATCGACTTGAGCTACCATCTGAATTGTCAAAGATTCACGATGTCTTCCATGTCTCTATGCTTAGAAAATATGAACCAGATCCTTCGCACGTGCTCGAATATCCCCCAGTTGTATTAAAGGAGAATCTATCATACGAAGTACAACCTATTCAAATTGTAGATCGCCGAGAGAAAATGCTTCGTAATAAATCCATTCCTATGGTGAGAGTTCTATGGAAAAGTGATCGAATTGAAGAAGAAACGTGGGAACCAGAGTCAGTCATGCGTCAACAACATCCACATCTCTTTTCATCTCTAGGTACGTTTACGTTTCGAGGACGAAACTTTTTAGAGGAGGGGATACTTTATAATATCTTAGCCCAACTAGATTATTTTTTTTAGAAAGCCCAAAACCTATTTATTTATTTTTGGCCCAAGTTGCCTTAGATTTGTTTTTAGAGCCCAAAACCTATTTATTTATTTATTTGGCCCAAGTCCAGCCCACTTAAATGGCATAACATGAAAATAAGTCCAGCCCATCCTAATAGCCTCAACACATATAAAAAAAAAATAAATAAGAAAGAAGAGTCCGGGAGAAGAAATCAAAAGAGGGGAAAGAAAAGAGTGAAGAGGAGAAACCCTTGTTGATCAAATTCTCCCTTACAACCCTCATCCTAGGTGGTTTCTAAGTTGTTTTGAGGTAAGTAATGTGTAAATTAAGCTTCCTTCCTCCATAATTTTGTAATTTTGTTGGATTTTTTCAAGTATTGACATAATTCGAAGCTACTGTTCGAACTACTTTTGACCTAGCTATTGTCCTCCGAAATTTGTAAACTCAATTTCTGTACGTAGCTGAACTCGTTAGCTTTCCGTAGCCACCTGAAATGCCTCCATCCGATTTTTCTACAATTAGTTATGATTTTTCTCGTAAACTGCTGCTAGGCAATTCGCAGCTGCTGTTCGAACTGATTCTGACATAGCTACTGACCTCAGAAGTTTACAAACTCAATTTCTGTATGTAGCTGAACGTATTAGATTTCTGTAGCCACTTGAAACACCATGATTCGATTTTTTTACAATTAGTTATGATTTTTCTTGTAAACTGCCGCTAGCTGGAAAATTTCAGAATAGTTATGTCGAATTCAAATTTACTTCCTATCGTTTTGTTTAAGAAATGATCTGAAACGGGTTATGTGAGATTGGGAGATGAGGTTGAGGAGATATGGGCAGTTCTTATTTAATATCGACTCGCTCGAGCTCGATTAAGATTTATTTTGATAATGAAAGACAATGTTACTGCTAATAGTTAGTTATATTTGATTTGTTTTTAATTGCTCATCTCCTTTCTAGGTAAAGAACCATCGACGAAGGGCAAAGGACCGACTTCAGATTCCGGAGAGAGTTAATCACTTCCTTGTGAGTTGATAATTCGGGAACGCATTCTCTTGTGGGAAGTGTGGACCCTCGTTAAATTTGCATTCATTTTATTTTTAGTTAATTGATAAGAAAATTTTGGTAATATGTTATGTGGTAAAGAGTCTGATTGGCTCGATTGTTCTAGTTAGAGCCTGATTGGCCTAAGATGGTCCATTGATTATCTTATATTATTTCATATGGGTATTGTTGATTTTAACTTATGTTGAAGAGTCTTGCCGGCTCGATATCTGATAGCCTTTATTGCGAATTATTTGCAGATTGATTTCTGGTTATTCTTGTGACTTGTGTGCCAATTAAGACTATGACTTGAGTTGTTATTTATCTCATGATGCATATGTATACCTGGTACCAAGGTTAAGTAGCTCGAATTGGTCACGGTTCGGGTGAGTTGGAGCGACATTGATTGAGTAGCCCGAATTGTCGCGGTTCGGGTGAGTTAGAGTGACAAACAAGTCGCCCGTGGCTTGGCAAACCCGGGTGAGTTAGATCTAATGGGGCACCTGTCCATTTGCTAAATATTGATACTTTGGAAGGTGATCATTAGATAAATCAGTCTATTATAGGCTCAGTCAACGTCACCAGTGTGGGACATGCATGTCATATATGTTTATATGTTTGATCATTTCAGGGATTACATCGATATTTTATTGTGAATTTTAGCACTTGGTGTGCATTGAGGAAGAACATTAACATGCATTTTGTCTAGAGTAACGATGACGGGCTCGGACTGACTCTTGACGGAGAGATCAGTTCGAGGAGGATATTGGCTACCCACGCGTCTTTTATGTGATAACATCTTGTTTGAACTAATTGTGTATTTGTAAATGCATTCATAGGTTGTATTTTCGTTAAGTTGTATATTATGTAAACATAATAATTGATGTGGAACAAAATATTGGATTTTATGTTGTGAACTACGAACGGGAGTACATGCTTCGTATAAGGGTTGGGGTGACCGGCTTATCACCTCACTGAGCTAGTGGTTTTGCTCACCCCCATCATTTCCTTCCTTTTCAGGCTGTTGATATCGTTTTGGTTGGAGGTTTGCCTGTCGTTTGCTCGTCATTCGATCGGTGTTTTGGGTACTTTTTCTTTTGTGTAAATTGACGGATCCATTGGCGAGATTGTATAGTTTATATTTTGTGACCCCCCCTTGATGTTCTTTTTGTACTTTCGCGATGTTATATCGCTCATGTATATTTTCTTCAAACTAAGTTACATCGTGGTATTTTGTACCTTTGTAAATCCTTGTTGATACTTTATGAAATAATGTCCTCGGGTTGTACCCGTTGTTATCAGTTGTTCAATTCTACAGGTACTTGATAGCAAGCCTTACGTTTTCTATAAACTTTGGGGAGTGGAGTGCACCCATTTCGCGAAATTTATGGTTAACGTGGCGGTTGTCGCGTTCCGCCTGCGGGTTGGGGCGTGACACCCCACCCCCACCAAAGTAAAAATATTAAAACAATAATAATAAAGCAAATAAAAATCAAAAGAGATTTAAGGTATTTCAACTGCACATAACAAAGACCAATGAATATTTTTTCCTTCTTTCATGACAAAATATAAATAAAATTATACTATGAGGGTTCACTTGATAAGTGCAATTTACCATTTCAATGCATAAATTGTCAATAAACTAAACAATAATTTATTTGTAGGTATAAAGCGATCACAAGAAAAATAAAATCAAAATGAAAAATTCACTCAACCATAATAGCCAGTTAGTTGTACAAGAATGATTGAACTGACCTTGCAACTATCTCAGCAGCATCTCCCCCTCAACAAGTGTATGAAGAGGTTCGTTGAGGTGCTCATATCCTGGTTTCCTTCCTCATTATATCCTCATTCAAATTAAACAACAAAAGCATATTACAATTAGTATGACCTTATATACAGTAAGTAGCAACTGATTTAGGAAGATTACACACATATAAATCTCAGGTGATAAGGAGAGAGACAAACCTACGTCTAAGAGAGGACTCTTTTTCCAATAGAGTAGCAGCTACACAGGTACCATCTTATTCTATAATAGTAAGAGATTTAGATATTCCAGATAAAATTGGAAAATTAGAGTAAAATCCACTTTTGTCTAAAATATGAAATAACTTTATATACATATATTGCGTTATTAAGCAGCAAATAAATGAGCTGTATTAGATGTAGTTAGATTCAAGATTTACGTTTACATCAAAGAGACCCATGAGTATTGTATTCCATAATTAGTATTAAGTACACATGGGAAACTTCCAAACTAAAACCATAAGTTGGATTAATTCTCAGAGAAAAGTATAAAATCATCATTTTTCTCATCTAGAAATTGTAAGAATTTTAAAAGATAATTATATGAGTATTGTTCTCAATAAAACTTAGCTTGGCCTAAGTTGGTGAAAGTGATAAGCTGTGTAGAAGCAATTCACCTTATCTCAGATGCGCATACTCATAACAGGAATGTCTAATATGAAAACTATATGGTAGATTTTGGCAATCACAATATAATCAGCCGCCCCAATCTGTTTGATATAAGAGTAACATATATGGAGAAAACGAAAAGTAACGATTAACAAAGAACTTAGGAAGAGAAGTCAATCAACAAACTTCTATATGAAAATGTATCATAAACCAGTACTGATCATAACAGGAAGAGCTTACTTGGCTATGAGTTCTGGTTTGTCGGAGAAATATCAGGTTTAGTAGCACCATCATAGAACGCATAGAGCTCGTCAAAAATAGTTGCAGCTGAGAAGTCGGCCCCCTTGTGGAAAGTAGTACTCTAGAACTATAATTACTTGGAGACAAGTGTCATATCGTGCATATCACCATATTAATAGTATGTCTATCACGTCAAGCAATGACACCACTGCATTTCCTTTGAAAACTAGTATCGTAAGATCATTCTATTAATCAACATCTAACTGCTTTATTATACACCAGCAATTTAAGTATCATAGTACATCCCATTTGCAAACTAGTAACCAATCATGTCATCAAGTTACATGTAGACAACAGCAATACACCATACACACCTCATGACTTACTTACTCAGAGTCAATGAAAAAATTAAACTGGATTTTTCTAATCTGGTATTAGTGACATCTTCATCTATCTATGACCGCACAAATTTCAATCACAACACATCCACATCCATCTTGACACAACAACTGTATAATCACTCTCTAGTGAAGGGGCTTAGTAATTGATAAGTTGCAAAGGTAATTCAAACCAGCAAAGTGTAAAATCATTCTTAGTTATTGTTTTAGCAAGTAATCTTGCAAGGCATTTCTGGAAAGGATAATTACTCAATCATCTTTAAGTTGTAGATAGTACTTTGATAGTTCTTATCAGGGATAACTAAATCATCATAATAGTATACACCTTTAATCAAATGAAATCCCACTCTCCAGCAGCAGATCAACACCCCTTGTAGGCCTTCAATGCTCCTCTCATTATGAAATGAAAGACATAATACTCAACCTAAGTAGAAGAGAAAATAGAGGAAAGACAATTACTTATAGAAGAAGATAAGGTGTGCTGGCTTCTATCATATGCCACTGTTGCATAGTCCACATAAACCTCTCCTTAGTTGACCTGATAAACACAAGAAAGGCAATTACTTATAGAATGTGAAAATTATGGGCATCCTGTTCAAATGAGGTGATTGTAGCACAAAGAAGTATTATGGTGAAAGATAAAATGCTAGACGAATGAACTAACTTGAGCCGTTAAGCCTTATCAGCATATCTTTCAATAAAATCAAATGTGTATGACTAAGTTTGCATACCACATAAAAGCACAAGTAAGAGAGAGAATTTTATTCATAAACTACGTATTTTAATCATCATTTTATTTTTTTGCGTCTTATCACAAAGTAGATCACATAATGCTTTTGAAACTTAACTAACAGATACTGAAAATGATGAGAAAGCATGATTTACTAGAGCAAGCATAAAAAATTTTGACTCTTTGAGAAACTAACACCGTATTTCTAAAAATAAGGTATCTAGCACATTTTCTAAATACTTAGAAATTGATCACATCTTCTAGAAAAAATGTAAATACATTGATTTTTTATGGCCTAGTTGCTTTGTCAATTCTTGCTGACTTTCCTAGTAAGGGTTTGCCAAATCTATGATTGATGTTACTTAACGCAGCAAGAGGTTCAAAATTAATATTCACACTATATCCATTCCTTGTAAAATTATTGAAACTAAATCAATGAAATATCAATCATAGAAAAGGCCCATTCAAGTTATCACAAAGCCACATTAAAGCTCATAAAATCAAAGAAAACGCCCCTCTGCACATAAGAGTAAGCAAGACATAAAAAAAATTGGTGGTATTAGGAATCAAACTCACAATGAGCAATACCTAAAGCAACATCTGATAAATTTTCTATTCTTGATCTTCATGTATTTGAGGGTTGAATGCCTTTCACTCATCCCATATGTATGAGCATCTTAACTTTTAGATTTATAAATTTGCTGAACAAATCTTAGAGCGTCGAGTTTATAGGTAGTTATGCACTTTAAGCCCATTGCAGCCACAAATTTTTGGATGTCAAGCACCTAATATTGACATGTATTAGTTACTTAAATAACAAAACTATGATCTAGTAAAATTCTCATGATATGAAAATGTGAAGGAAATCTTTCAAATAATTAAAATAACTAAGAAGTTGTTTCTAATTTCTTAAAAGTATTATACAAAACCGTAGTCTTATCCTACCCCTTGATACTCCTTATTTGGATATATTATTATTTTTACAACTTCATGTTGCTAATTATCAATTATTTACAAGAGTGGACAGCAGATGGATTAAATAAAGGAGTAGAATTACTAACCCAAGCTATACAACTAGCATATGCATTGCAACCCACCTCGCTGTGAACAAAAATTTACCTTATTAAAAGAATATACAAGTCACATTTTTATTGGATATCCATATGAAGATGTACAGCTGTTCCTCAACATCAACAATGTGATTCATAGAGCACCAATGAAACAAAAAGTGAAACAATACGAATTACAAACAAGAAGAAAAAATAATATCAGATTCAACCAGAGAAGATGTCGCTCTGCGCATCCGACGCCGTCGTATAGCCATCAAACTTCAAATTCCATATGCAAAAAATAAAGTAAACGAGAAAGAAAAAACTCAGATTCATTCAAAATAAACAAACATAAATCTCAATTTTCTGAGATAGAAAAGACAGAGGGAAAATTGCGAATGTAGAGAGTAAAGAATGAACATGGAGAGAAATTTTAAGTTACGAAATGGGGCTCTTTTACTAATACTATAAATAAAGGATCTGAAATTACCAATCAATAAGACATAGGAGAAAGGAAGTTGTAAGTTTTGACTTCATCTTGTAGAAGTTTGCGCAAAACTTCCGTCGCGAGTGAGACAAATGGGAATAATTCCAGATATTGAGTATGAAAGATAGCGAAGTGGCAGCTCGCAACTTTAAACTCTGAAACTCACCTAAGGACAGCGAGCGTGTCGACAACGGTGGCATAGTTGGAGAGAGAATGGAACGGCGACTTTTCCAAGCGACGGAAATATTATCGCAACACCTAACGAGAAAAATCTCCTTCGACTTGACGGTGGTGAGCGTGTTGGGATGGTGGCAAAGGAGATCGGAGCAACGGCTATTTCGTTGCTTAATTGGGGGAAAAGGGCTTCAAAAATTTTAGGAATTATGTGTTACTGAAAGATGAAGGATTTTGCTTACAAAATACGATTTAAGAATAGAAATGACATTTTTTAGTTTAACTTTTCAAATTGAAATAATATATTTTATATAAATGACATCACTGAATAGACATCGGCTCGAAGAACCGATGTCTAACTGAGCATTAACATCAGGTAAAAAGACATCGGTTTTAAAAACTGATGTCTATTAGCGTCTTTTTTTTAAGAGTTGAGAATAAACATCGCTTGAAAGACATCAGTTATTAAAAACCAATGTCTATCAACGCATTTTCAATAAAAATCAATGTCTATCAGTGTGCTTTTATATTGAAAGACATTGGTTCAAGAAAAGACAGCGATTTTTAACCAAAAGACATCATATTTTACAAGGAAGCGATGTTTATTCGGTGATGTCTATCAGCATTTTTGGTGTAGTGGCCCAACCCTAATTTCTCCTCCGGGTCCCTGCTGTAGCCCATATTTAAGTCATCTCAACTATCCGGAAACCCTAATTAATTATTCATGCCTAACCATGAGTAGAGTGAGAGAACAATAGATTGAGAAGATCTTGAGGATCGACGCCCACACGACAACAAGATTGGACTTGGGAATACAGCAGAAGTTCGGAAGGTTATTTGTTGCTGCTGTTTGTCAACTTACAAAATTTTTTTAAAGTTGTATAGAACTCATAACTGGACTTGTGATACACCGTAAGAAAGCCACGGAAGAGAGGATTGTTTTGGCATGTAGATCACTTGAATCAAAGATTGGATGAGGAAGTTATGGCCAATATCGTGAGGCTACGCAGGCTACGGAAGAGAATATTTCTTCTTCAACATACCCTGGGGAAAGGTAATACGTTTCTATGTTTTCTTACTTCCGCTAATTATAAAATAATATGGAACCCTAATGGTTCATGTTAACCAAACAATCGAAGGCCAACAATTGGTATCAGAGCGGGAATTTGTGGTGAAGCGTGACACGTTAGGCTAGGGTTTATGTGGCATACATGTGATTATGGTTTTTAGAACTTGATTCTTGATCAACAGCCTAACTGTACACGACACACATATTACACCATCGATGGCGATCATCGAACGAATTTGCGTTATGGAACAGTGACTATCGGGCCTGGCCAGTGGCAGAGTTGCAATTTTAGGCGGCAACGTTGGATGGCAGAGACGTGATAATTGTGATAAATTAGTTGTCGGACCTTCTATTTCTTTTCGAGCATGAACGCAAGCGGCTGGGTTGAACGACGTTCGATGTCCACGCGATGGTGATGAACATTATTATCAAGAATCAGCTATGAACCATCACAGTAGAAAACCACGCTGGAATAATGTTAAACAACTGTCGTTGATCGATGCGAAGTGGCGTGTGGTGCAAGCCTGACACGCGACATGAGGCACGATAACTGGCATGCACCATCGGATAAGCGCTTATCATCGATGGCATATAATTCTACCGATGTTCATTGGGGCAGAAAAAGCAGAAAACTACGATTGATGGCGTTACTAGCACAATATGCGGGCAGAAGCGGCGCTAATGATGATGGCAGGGCATGCGACTGCGTCGCTAACGATCGGCAATTGGCGGTGTAGACTGGCATTCTGGGCGGGTCTGACGTAGTTCCGGGCGAGTTCTGCATCTTCCAAGGTAGTCAGAAGATGGATTCAGGCGACTCTAATGGGACTTCCGAGCAATTCGACGTGATGGCCATTTTGAGTTTGTGTTGTTCCGGGCGAGTCGCACAACATTTCTGAATGGGTCAGGGTAGCTTTCGGACGAGTCTGTTGAGTGTTCCGAGCAAGTCTATCGTGTGTTGTCGGGTGAGTCATCGATGTTGGCGTGCTGACAAGGAGCTTAGCGCACAGTGTAGTGCATGTATCGTGCGTGTAGGCTGGCGTTATCATGCTGAGCGTGCAGGTGGCTGGGCGATTGGTGAACGAATAACAAGCAGGCTACCTGCTATGGGAGTATGTTGCTGGGCATGCTGGATAATTGCCAGGAAACCATCAAGCATGCAGGCGGGCGCTATGCCTGTTGGGGCACATGGAGGGCAGACATGCGTGTACGGTACCAGGTGGGCTGGCATGCTTGCACGCAAACTATAGAGCATATGCCGAGCACGAGTCGTGCATACAGCCAGGTTACTAGGCATGCGCTTTACGCGTAGGCAGGCACGAGTGATGATGTGGAGTGGCACGACCTGTGCAGAAAATGGCAGGTGTCCTGCCGGGCGACTTCCTTACATAGGTGTTGCGCGTGTGGGGCTGAGCAGCTTACCGGGCATGTCGAAGCGTGCCTAATAATAGAAAAATCTAAAAAATTCAAGAAGGCCAGCTTCAGATCCCCATCTATGTTGCCCACATTCGTGCTTGGTGGCGAGCAATCGAATTCGTCGATGTATAATTGTGTATAATTGATTTAACTATTTAATTATTGTTATATATTTATGCATGTTCTCTGTTATTTACTGCCTTATTTGCCGTAATAGGAGCATGCTAGGTTGCGTATTTTATTCTTGAATATTATATGTATGTAAAAACCCTCAGTGTTAAATAACTAAGTGGGAGAGGGGATTGGTAAATAACTCCCGCGGCCTTTATTATTGGTTTGTAAGTGATGTGAGTAGACTTACGTGTTGGTAATAGGCCTTCCTCCACAACGGATGAGTTATTCACGGATCAGACTTCATTAAATAATTATTGTTTGTAATATGATGCACATGAACTTGCATGTTGGCCACCTTCCTCCCTAATAGATGAGTTTATATGCAGTTCACTGGTACAAACTTATAGTTGATGATTATACGAAGTTATCCGAGCGCATGTGTACTTCTCCAACTTTAAGGCACATAATCTTGGGCCACGGACTTGGGATCAACTAATGGTATACACTTAGGTGTAATAATTATTATCCTCCCAATGGAGTTACTTCTATTATTTACACGGCTAAAGAGGAATCGACTATTAATTATTTTGTCATGAAGTTAGGTTGATGAATGAAATTAATGGGTAAAATCTTTTTTTGTAAATGTTCGGGTTTGTATACGTCCACGTTAAAGTGGCATGCAGACTCACAGTGCTTGAGAAGTCAGTGAATTTTATTTTTATATTGTATTGAGGGAATCAATATAAATGAAAAAATTCGAAGATTTGATCGGTGTATTTACTAAAAAACATATTTACTGGTCCAAAACTAGATGATTAGAAAAGAATCTTGGTTTCGATTCTTACTGCTTAGGAAAATATAAATATGTTCTCACTAAGGATGTCCCATGATCCCTATTAAATTCTCCAGTGGACAGGTGAGAGATTAATAGAAATATTATGGTCACATGCGACTCTTCAGATACTTGGGTAAGTTAGAAAGGCTAGAGATCATGGATAACTTGATGAATAAATTGGAAATACTTGCAGTAGAAATTGAAGGGGAAAATCAATTTATTCTCCATAATTTTCCTGGATGTTTAGAACAAATTCTACCTGAAATATGAGAGGTTGTATATGGTAGGGAGCTTTTGACAAAACATGTGGCAAAAGAAAGCTATTTTCATCAAGGTATGAACAAGGTTAGTATCTCATTCACTAGTTGTTAAAGCATGATTAGTCATGACATCTACTGACACGTTGTGTGAAGATACCAAAATCTCTAAAAGTCTGCAACTAAGTGATGATAAGATTATTATGTACATGGGTAGTACTACGAAAGTAGTGGCTATTGCAGTTGGAGTCGTTTATTATCTTTTGAGAGGAATAAACATTTGATTATATGAAATTGTCTTTACGTACATTTTCATATAAAGAATTCATTTCAGTTTCTATGCACTTACGGATGGATACACCATTTCATTTAAATGACATGGTCATATTGATGAGGGATAGAGCTATAATCTGTTATGGTACGTTAATAACAATTTGTACACTCATAAATTATGTTTATCTCATGGATGCAATAAATAGTAATTAATAACGCGTCTTCTGAATATAATAAAAGAAAGACTCTTATGGAAATGGTTAGATGGGTGATGAGTTATTTGGAATTATTAAATTCATTTATGGATATGCCCTAGAAATAGTATTTCGTATGAAAGTTTATCTATTTATGGGATATCCTAGATAAATGAAGGGTGATTTATTTAGTCCAAAAGATCGAAGGGTGACTGTTAACATAAACACTAGATTTTTGGAAAAAGGACTATGTAATAAATCATAAACTTATGTGTAAATTGTTCTAAAGGAAGTGAGAGGGAAGACACAAAGTATAGTACCAATTGTACAAGAGGATATACCATAAAGAAACTGCATCGCGTGATACATCTGATACACAATTGCAAGTAGCACTTTGTTGTAGTGGGAGGGTTGTTTTACAACCTGAAAGATTTATGTTTTTGGAGAGTCGTGAGACTTGGTCCCAAGTAAACATGAAATCGGCTCATTGGTACGACGAAGCACTACAAGGTAGAAATGTGGTATCTTAGCAAGTTGCAATGATTTTTGAAATAGAATCTATGGATTCTAAATTATATCTGGTTGCTTGTAGAACCACGAAATGGTGAGAAAGCCATTGAAAGTGGCTCTACAAAATAAAAAAGGATAGGACGGTAAGGTGATACTTCGAAACAAGGCTTGTTGCGTAAAGGTACACTCATAAAGAAGGGTGAGTTCGAGTATGAGAAAACTTTTTTCGCCGGTAGCTAAGTTTAAGTCGATCTGGATTCTTTTATTTTGTTGCTGCTCTAATTAAATTATGAGGTATAGCAAATAGATGTCAAGAAAGCTTTCCTGATTGGATTGGAAGTCTTGAGGAAAAATCTATGTGAAGCAACCAGAGTGATTCATTGAAAAGGGTTAAGAGTATTTTGAGTATAAGCTTTAAACTCATAGTACATCTGTTTGAATGAGGTAATCCTATCAAATGGATTTATTCAACGGGTGGATGCATCTTGTGTATTGAAAAGAGTGACGAAAATGTAGTGGTATGTCTTGTACTGTACGTAGATGATATATTGCTCATTGGAGAGAATGAAAGAGTATTGTCAGGTGTATGAGTATGGTTTATAAACTGGTATGAAATGAAGGACTTAAAATGAGAAAAATATATCCTTGCGATCATGGTGATCACAAGATATGATGTTATGCTTATCACAAGTTTTAAGGAATAATACAATCCTTGCTTGTTTAGCATGTGACTTTATCTAAGGAAATTGTGTCTTATGACTCAAAAGAAGATAAAGAAGATGAAGGTGGTTCCTTACGCTTTGGCGAATAAGGAAGTTTAATCTAAGAAATGCTATGAACGAGAATGGATATCTGTTTTGCCGATAGCATGATCAGTGGGTATCAAGGTAACTCGAAACAAGAATGTTAAACTGTGGTAAGACATATACTTATGTACCAGAAAAGGAATAGAAATTATATATGGCCTTATCGGACATATTCATTATTTCTTGTGGGTTACATAGATTCAGATTTTTCAAATCAGATAGGGACGGCAGTAATCCACCTCAAAGGTTATGTGTTTAATTTTAGGAAGTTGAGTCATAATATGGAGGAGTGTTATATAGATATATATTTCGCACTCCACTATGGGAAAATGATGAATTGTAGCCTTTGAGGCTGCCAAAGTGTCTGTATGACTCTAGAAACTTCATGATAAACTTGGATGTATTTTCTGAATTTGCCCAAGGTTATCGCAATTTATTATGATAATAATGGTGCAATTGCAAACTTGAAGGAATCACGAGTCCAAATGGCAATTAAACACATTAAGAGTAAGTACCACTTATACGAGAAATCGAATGATGAGGGAAAGGTTGTTGTTTCCAAGATTGCATCAGATGATAACTTAGTAAATCCTTTTACAAGGACCTTAAGGCGAAAGCTTTCAATGGTCATGTAGTGGGTGTGGTAATCAGATGTATAGCAATAGACATGACAGCATAGTCTTTAAGTATAAGTGGGAGATTTTTGGATTGATCAAATAATTGCGTCTTATAATTTATGTATATGTCCGATGCAATAGTGCACTAACTTTATAGTGTAGATAATATGTTGTGCGACAACATGCGGAAGATCATATTATCGGTTTTCTTATAAAATATAAACAGTTCCTCACAACCGAGATAGACGGGGACCTCTATCGGGATTGTTGTAGTGTGATTTGGTATTAAGTTGTCTTGACTATAGAATCACAGTAGTGCACTTTGTGTATATTGAGCATGACCGCTTGAGATCGTTCGACTTATACTGATTATATAGGAGAACTTAATCACGGTTATTATGGATGTTCGTACTCTTGATCCCTATACAATAACCTCGAACGTAAGGCAGTATGTATTTCTTTGATTCATCAATGGGTGAGATTAACATGTAATTAAACCAATAAACTCGGTGAGTTGGGAAGTAGTTTTGTCTCTATGGTGTGCTGTTGATTGTAGAAGGAATCCGTGTCCGCCAAAGGTTGATGATGTCCCCTTGAGGAGCTCATAAAGATTATTATGTAAACCCTGCAAGTGGATTTATTCTGACATGATAATGAGGTTGAGTGGTGCTACTTTTGGATGATATATTAATTAATGGAGTTGTCAGTAACTTAATTAGTTAATGGGCAATGTATATCTTAAACATGGGGAGACTAACGGGCTCATAACAAGAAGGAGCCCATAACATAATTATGGTATTAGAAATGGTAGTGAGGTAATAATATTTTAGTGGTATATATTATTATTATTGGATTTAAGTATAAGTTTTAGTAGTAATTTTTATGAATTTTTTTCATAATTAAGAATAATAATCACATATAAAAAATTTCACATTAAATTCAATCGGTTTTAACCTTGTAAAGTTCATGGTTTTTTTAAGTAATTTTTGTTAATTTTTTTCATATTTAAGAATAATAAAATACATATAAAATTTCTCCACATTAAACCCAATCGGTTCTGAACTTGTAAAGTTTATTATTTTTTTAAAGTAATTTTTATTAATTTTTTTCATATTTAAAAGTAACAAATACATATACTCCCTCCGTCCCGCACCAAGGGTCTTTTTTTTTACACGTGGATTAAGGAGTATTATTATTTAATGTATAGTGCCTAGTTGTATTAGTTGGAGTGTGGGCCCCATATTTTAATTGTATCAGTGGGTGAATGTGGGACCTATGTGTATAAAAAAGGAAAGAGGACCCTTTGGGTGGGACGACCAAAATGAAAAAAAGAGACCCTTGGTGCGGGACGGAGGGAGTAAAAATTTTCGACATTAAAACCGATTGGTTCTAACCTTGTAAAGTTCATTATTTTTTAAAAATAATTTTTGTTAATATTTTTTCATATTTGATAATAATAAATACATATAAAATTTTTCCATATTAAACCTGATTAGTTCTAACCTTGTAAAGTTCATTGTTTTTTTGAAGTAATTTTTATTAATTTTTTTATATTTAAGAATAATAAATTCATTTAAAATTTTTCCACGTTAAACTTGATCGGTTCTAATCTTGTAAAGTTCATTTTTTTAAAATAATTTTTGTTAATTCTATTTCATATTTAAGAATAATAAACACATATAAAAATTTTCACATTAAACCCGATCCGTTCTAACTTTGTAAAGTTCATTATTTTTTTTAAGAGTAATTTTTATTAATTTTTTTATTTTTAAAAATAATAAATAAAGAATGTGTATCGAAATGAGAAAATGAGCAATGAAATAAAGGAAAAGTGCACTAAAATTAGAAAATGAGCATCGAAATGAAGGAATTGTGCATAGAATAATGTAGAAATTTTTTTGTATGGTTTAAAAAGGTTAGAACCTAACGGTTTTAATTTGGAAAATGTTTTTTATTTTTTTAATATCTGTATTTATTAAAAAAACATATTTTATTCATTTCAATGCTCATTTTCTTGTTTCGATAAATAATTTCTTCGTTTCGATGCTCATTTTCTCATTTCAAATGCACGTTTCCTTCATTTTAATGCTCATTTCAATGCACGTCTCCTAATTTTCAGTGCTCATTTCTCATTTTGATAAGGTTTACTTCATTTCAACGCTCATTTTCTAATTTCGATGTACATTTCCTTCATTTCGATGCTAATTTTATCATTTCAATGTGCATTTTCTTCATTTCAATGCTCATTTCCTTTATTTTGATACTCATTTCCTACATTCGATGCTCATTTTCTCGTATTGATTAACATTTCATTGGCTTCGATGTTCACTTTCTCATCTCAATGCACATTTCCTTCATTTTCGATGCTCATTTTCTTCATTTCGATGCACTATTCCTTCATTTTGGTGCTCATTTTCTAATTTAGGTGCACTTTTCCTTTATTACATTGCTCATTTTCTCATTTCAATACGCATTCTTTATTTATTATTTTTAAAAATGAAAAAAATTTAATAAAAATTACTTTAAAAATCAATGAACTTTACAAAGTTATAACTAATCGGGTTTAACGTGGAAATTTTTTATATGTATTTATTATTCTTAAACATGAAAAAAATTAATAAAATTATTTTTTAAAAAAATGAACTTTACAAGGTTAGAACCGATCGGATTGAATGTGAAAAGTTTATATATATATATATATATATATATATATATATATATATATATATATATATATATATATATATATATATATATATATATATATATATATATATATATATATATATATTTATTTATTTATTATTCCTAAATATGAAATGAAATTAATAAAAATTACTTAAAAAATAATGACTTTTACAAGTTTAGAACCGATCGGGTTTAATGCAAAAAATATTTTGAACGGTTTAAAAAGGTTATAACTTATGGAAATATGCATCATGATGAAGGAAATGAGCTTCATGGTGATGGAAATCAGAATCATGATGAAGGAAATATGCATCAAGATGAAGGAAATAAGCATCATGATAATAGAAATAAAAATCATGACGATGGAAATATGCATCAAGATGAAAGAAATGAGCATCATGATAATGGAAACGATCATTAAGATGAGGAAATAAGCATCATCATGAAGGTAATATGCATCATGATGAAGGAAATGAGCATCATGATGAAGGAAATGACCATGATGATGTAGGAAATGATCATCATGATAAAGGAAATAGGTATCATGATGAAGGAAATAAGCATATGACGAAGTAAATGAGCATCATGATGATGGAAATGAGCATCATGATGAAGGGAATGAGTATCATGATGAAGAAAATATGCATCATGATTAAGGAAATATACATCATAGGAAAGAACGTCATGATGAAGAAAATATGTATCATAATGAAGAAAATGTACCAATGAAGGAAATGAGCATCATTATGAAGTAAATATACATCATGATAAAGGAAATGAGCATCATGATGAAGTAAATAAGAATCATGATGATAGAATTGAGCATCACGATGAAGGAAATATGCATCATGATAAAATAATTGAGTATCATGATGAAGGAAACCATTAATAAGATTTTGGAAATGAGCATCGTGATTTAGGAAATATGCATCATGATGTAGTAAATGAGCATCATGATGAAAGAAATATACATCATGATCAATGAAATGAGTATCATGATGAAGGAAATGAGCGTCATGATGAAGGATATATGCAACATGATGAAGGAAATAAGCGTTATTATGATGGAATGAGCATCATGTTGAAGGAAATATGCGTCATAATGAAGGAAATGTGCATCATGATGAAGGAAATATGCATCATAATGATAGAAATGAGCATCATGATGAAGGAAATGAGCATCATGATGATGGAAATAAACATCATGAAGAAGGAAATAAGCATCACAAAGAAGGAAATGATCGTCATGATGAAGGAAATGATCATGTTATAGAAAATGTACATCATAATGAAGAAAATATGCATCATGATGTAGGAAATGAGAGTCATAATGAAGGAAATATGCATCATGATGTAGGAAATATGCAAACGTTGAGATGATTATGAATGTTGCTAAGTTATATATACATTGCAGAATGTACCCCCTCCTTTTCTTGTTCGCTTCTTGAGGGAGCATCGCTTGGAGTGGTCAGATTACGGTGTTGGTGTGTACTCTGTTGCCTCTCTTAAAGCCAGCCCTTATGATGCTCTTCTACCTTCTGTCTCAACACCTGTTAGACTTTTCTTAATTTTAATTTGTTGCTTGCAGTTTGGTTTGGCCCCTACTATCTATCCTCAACGATCAGACAACAGGACTGTGATGTGCGTACTATCCCCTTATTTCCATTATCTGTTATACTTAAGTTTTTAAATAATCTTATTTTTTAGATTACTTTTTCTTTTGTATGAACCCTGGCTTTTACTTTAATATTTTTATAGAAGAAAATTAGTTGTTATTAATGTTTTTACTTTTAGTTTTTATAGAAGCTCAATTTTTGTTACTTAATTTCAAACTGAACATTTCTGTCACTTTTGTAGGCATGGACCAGGTTTATAGCAATAATTCCATTATATCAACATCTCGTGTGGTTCTTAACATCGATGATTTTGGTGCCAAAGTGGATAAATTACTTATGATACCAAGGTAATTACTTAATATTCTGTGAATTTTATGAGAGGTTGTAGAATTATCCTTAATAATCTGCTTTTTTTTTTCTTTAAATTTGCCTTTTCTAGTTGGCATTTGAATTTTTTTGAAACCCCATAATATTATCCTTTTTTTAGCTTCTTGTTGGGTATGCTGAATATAATTGTGCAATGCATTATTTTGGCCTGCATTAAATATAGTCATTTTCAAGTCATGGAATTTTCAAAATTCTTTACATCTCTAACTCGGTTAGAAATTAGTTATATGCTTTATTGCAATTTGTACTTTGTGGAATGAATCCTTCATCCATGTCTTTCTCATTTAAAATAATCTTTGTTTCTTAAATCCCATAATGTGGCATAATCTTTGTTTCTTGGTGACTATTTTAATCTTCGTTGTGGTTGGAGTTATTGCATCATTTTAATCTATAATCTGCTGCAACAAAATGCCTTTTACAAACTTGTTACATCTTTGTTGTACTATCCTTTTCAATTCTCAATTTTTTTTTTATTTTCTTGTGAACTAATGTTGTTTGTTTATAGTGTAATTCACTTGAGGTGGCATTTCCTAGAAGTTGTATCATTTTAATCAATGTTCATTGATATATTCCTATCCATTTTAATTACAAACTTAACAACCACATTTTTTTACTACTTTTATAACTTGATTAATAATCTTCTCTACCTTGTTATAGGAAGACACGTGGTATGGGAGCTGGTCGCAAGCTCAAGTCCCAACGTATTAGGCAAAGATGGACAGACAAAGCTTACAAGAAATCTCACCTTGGCAATGAGTAGAAGAAACCTTTTGCTAGGTCATCTCATGCCAAAGGCATTGTGCTTGAGATAATGTAATTCTGCGCCATTTACATTATGTTTACTGGTCCATTGGTCCATGTTTATGGCATTGGATTGTGAGTTTTGCCTAACTAGCTTTGTACATTTACAAAGGTATCTAGTAGAATTTGATATTTTGTGGCGAATTTGAGTTTTTATTTGAAATTATAGATTTTTTAATTATATTAGGTTGTGTTTTGAAGGGTTATTTAAATACAATTTTTTTTATTTATCAGGTATTAACATTAATTAAAAAATATATATTACAAATATATAAATACTTTAGCGACGGGAAAATATATCATTATTCGCATCTTACCGATGAATTTTTCCTTCTGTAACATTTTCCGTTGGTAATTCCGTCGGTAATCCAATCTTTATGATAATTTTTTTAATTTACCGATGGATTTTTTTGTCGGTAACTCATTCCGTCGGTAAATCCATCGCTAACATAAATTTTATATGGCACCATATTTTGTATTTACCGATGGAAAAATCCATCGGTAATTAGAGACAAAATTTTTTCGTCGATAATTTCATCGCTATTTTTATGGCTTCCGACGAATTTGAGTTGCACAGTTACTGACGGATATTTATATTTACCGATGGAAATTTCCATCGGTAATTACCGACGAATATAAAAATCCATCGGTAAATAATTACCGACCATTGAAACAGCGACCGCTTGATTTTCCGTCAGTAATCTGACAGATTCTTGTAGTGCATGGTGTTGGAAATTAGCATCATGAAGAAGGAAACATGCATCATGATAAAGGAAATGAGCCTCATGATGAAGGAAATATGCATCAGGATGAAAGAAATGAGCCTCATGATGAAGGAAATATGCATCATGATGAAGGAAATAAGCATCACGATGATGGAAATGAGCATCATGATGGATGAAATATGCATCATGATGAAGGAAATATTCATTAAGATGACGAAAAAATGAGCATCGTGATGAAGGAAATTTGCATAATAATTTAGAAAATGAGCATTATGATGAAGGAAATATGCATCATGATTAATAAAATGTGCATTATGATGATGGAAACGAACATTAAGATGATGAAAATGAACATCATGATGAAGGAAATAATTATAAAGATAATGGAAATAAACATCATTATAAAGGAAATATGAATTATGATGAAGGAAATGATCAACATGACAAAGTAAATATGCATCACGATGAAGGAAATCAGCATCGTGTTGTAGGAAATGAGCATCATGACGTAGGAAATGAGCATCATGTTGTAGGAAATACATATCATGATGATGGAAATGAGCCACATGATGAAGTCATTCAACATCGAGATGAAGGAAATATGCATCATGATGTACGAAGATCATCATGATGAACGAATATGCATCATAATGAAGAAAATGAGTATCATGATGAAGGAAACGAGCATCATGATGATGGAAATAAGTATCATGATGAAAGAAATGTGCATCATGATAAAGAAAATGAGTATGACGATGAAGAAAAAGGTTATCAAGATGATGAATGTGAGCATCATGATGAAGAAAATATGCATTATTGTGTAGGAAATGAACATCATGATGAAAGAAATATGCATCATGATGAAGAAAATATGCATTATGATGTAGGAAAGAGTGTCATGATTGAGGAAATATGCATCATAATGTAGTTAATGAGCATCATGATGAAGGAAATATGCATTCTGATGATGGAAATAAGCATAATGATGAAGGAAATATGCATCATGATGAAGGAAATGAACATCATGATGAAGGAAATTATTATCAAGATGATGGAAATGAGCATTACGATTAAGGAAATATACATCATGATGGAGGAAATGATCATCATGGTGAAAGAAATGAACATTATGATGATGGAAATAAGAATCATGATGAAGGAAATATTCATCATGATGAAGAAAATGAGCATCATGATGAAGGAACGATTATTAAGATGGTGGAAATGATCTTCATGATGAAGATAATGACCATAATGATATAGGAAATGATTATCATGATGAAGGAAATATGCATCATGATGAAAGAAATGAGCATCATGATGATGGAAATTATAATCATGGTGAAGGAAATATGCATCAAGATGAAGGAAAGAGCATCATGATAGGAAATGATCATTAAGATGATTGAAATGAGCATCATTATGAGGGTAATATGCATCATGATGAAGGAAATGTGCTTAATGATGTAAGAAATGATCATCATGATGAAGGAAATAGGCATCAGGATGAAGGAAATACGCATCATGACGAAGGAAATGAGCATCATGATGAAGGAATGCGTATCATGATGAAAAAAATATGCATCATGATGAAGGAAATAAGCATCATGATGAACGAAATATGAATCATGATATAGGAAACAATGTCATGATGAAGGAAATATGCATCATGTTGAAATAATTGAGCATTATAATGAGGGAAATAAGCATCATTATGAAGTAAATATACATCATGATGAAGGAAAAGAGCACCGTGATGAAGGAAATACGCATCATAATGAAGGAAATAAGAATCAAGATTAATGAAATGAGCATCATTATTAATTAAATGAGCATTATGGTGTAGGAAATGAGCATCACAAAGAAGAAAATATGTCTCATTATGAAGGAAATGAGCATCATAATGTAGGAAATAGGCATCATGATGAAGGAAACATGTATCATGATGATGAAAATTTGAATCATGATGATGGAAATGAGAATCATGATAAAGGAAACAAGCATCATGATCAATGAAATGAGCCTCATGATGTAGGAAATGAGCATCATGATGAAGGAAATATGCATCATGATGAAAGAAATGACCATAAAGATGTAGGAAATATGCATCATGATGAAGGAAATTAGCATCGTGATGTAGGAAATGAGCATAATGATAAAGGAAATAAGAATCATGATGATGAAAATGAGCATCATGATTAAGGAAATATGCATCATGATATAGGAATTGCGTATCATGATGATGGAAATGATTAATAAGATGATGGAAAGAGCATTATGAGGAAAGAAATATACATCATGATCAATGAAAGGATCATCTTGATGAAGGAAATGAGCAAACTAAATAATATAATAAATCAAATAAACCAAAAGTGTACAATGGAGAACAAATAGACACAATACAAATGGGATCAGGCGAGGGATCCTGCTACCCAACCAACATGGGAACAGGCAAGGATCCTATTACCCGACCAAACAGACCTACCCTAACATGAGGTCCAAACCTGTACAGCCGAATACGTGGCTGAAAATAAATCATATGGATAAACTGACCATCCCAGACGGTCTCGGTAAAAACCTCTATATGGAAAAACCCAGTGGAAAAAACCCATATAGAGGAAAAGAGCACTTTCCAAAAAATTTCATAAAACTCACTATCTAACCTATATCTAAAGAGTGCCTTGGCACTCAAATCAATCCACTGCAGCATCCAAACACTCCAATTATTCCAATCACTGCGAATCAATACAAAAAGCATCAAAGACTCAAAATGGAAATGATGTACACAAATACCAAAAGGAAATATATCACCTAACACACCCCGCGGCATTGCCACCGGAGAGACAGAATCTCCTTCGCATACAACCGCACAGGTGAGAAACCGGAGTGACCCAGCAAGCAATAATTCCAAAAATTCATTTAATCCTGTAGTGTTCAAAGTTCATATCCGCAAATATAAGACGGAGAATATCAGGAGGTGCATAAACATGTCAGACAAAGTCCTCTCCAATATTAGCTAGACGATCAGCCACAACATTCCCTTCACGATAGATGTGAGAGACTCGAAAATTTATCATCTGATTAATCTCCATGCTTCTTCGCCATCGAGAAAGAAGTCTCCAAGGCAGCTTCAGAAATAGAGAAGAAAGGACATAAACCACATAAGTCGAGTCAGACTCCAACCAAAGAGAGTTCCATCCTCTATCATATGCCAACTCAATAGCCGTTAAAGCAGTAATAAGTTCTGCTTCAAAAGCAAAGCCATGGCCAAATTCGCTAGAGAAGCCACCCATATGAACCCTCTGTAATTACGGAAAACCCAGCACTAGCAATAGTACCTCGAGCAGCATTAGCATATCCATCCGTATTCACTTTCACCTAACCAGGTTGGGGCGGAACCCACCTCAAAGGAGTAATAGAAGGCGCTTTACGTGGCCTCCCCCTTACTCCAAAATAATGAATAGTAAGATCCTCAATAGAATTCCCCATCACACCAATATCAAGTTGGTTAATCTCACGAATTAGAGCAAATAATGATGCAGAAATAGGGTCTGGTCTAACCACATTGTTCACTATCCCTCCATCCTCTACATAACCATCAGCCATAAAGGAATTACGTTGGTTCCAGATAATCCAAACATAAGATACTATAGCCAAACACCAAACAGATATAACTTGATCACTACCCTGCATAAATATGGCCTGCAAGATAAATTGCAGAAATGTTTGTTCCAGAATGATACGATTACCAAATTGAAAACCATCCAAGATACGACGAAGAACATCCAATCCTCTTAAGTTGATCATGAGGCCATCTATAGATCATTATTGTATGAACATCGGAGGAGACAATCGCCGAATTGACAAGGAAAACACGGTCAGACATTGAAAGACTGGAAACCTTCCATCTGTTAAACTTATTAAAAATAACATCAGCAGCACGCTGAAAGTAAATAGCCTTTGGAGATCCCAAAAAAATTGACACCCCCAAGTAACGAAAAGGATAAGTACCATCCCAAAAATCAAGCACCTGTCTAACATGTCTCTTAACAAAGTGCTTAGAATGCCTTCCATAGAAAGCAGAAGACTTAGTTGGATTCCAAACATGTCCAGAAAGCTCACCATATCCATCTAAAACTCTTTTAATGACAGAAATAGACCCATGGTTTCCTTTACATAAAATAAGAATATCATCGACATAAAATAAGTAAGGGGGATGTAAAATTCTCGATCACCTGATTTTCCACCAATGGTCCTATGAGTCCGTCTAGTGTCCACCAATCTCAAAATCCAAAGGCCCAAGACTTCTTCCACCAAACAGAAAAGAAGAGGAGAAAGGGGGTCACCCTGCACGACCACAACCAAAATAACCAGCTGGCATTCCATTAACTAGGATAGAGATCCTAGCAGATGAGAAAACACTTCTGAGAAGAAGAATAAACCTTTCAGAGAAGCCCATACGAGTAATAGCCTCCACTAAAAAATCCCACCTGATAGTGTCAAAAGTCTTTTTAATGTCAATTTTAATAGTCACGCTGCCATGAGAAGAAACATCAAGCGCATTAAATCCCTCAGAGGCAAGAGCAATACAATGATGTATACGTCTGCTAGGAATGAAACCAAACTGGAACCTGCCCAAATGCAAGTGCAGAATAGGGCCCAATCTAGAAGCAATGATTTTAGTGAGAATTTTAAAGAAGAAATTGCACATATTAATTGGGCGGAAGTCCACCACTCTATTACCACCATCTACCTTCGGGATTAATGTAAGAAAATTAGCATTAAAACCATCCGGAATAGATCCCTCCTCAAAAAAATATTTCACAGGTCAGCACACATCTATGTCAATAACATGCCAAAGTTTCTGAAAGAACGCTCCACAAAACCCATCAGGACCTGGAGAACAGTCAGGCGAGAGATCAAAAACAGCGACCCTAACCTCTTCGTCAGTAGGAACTCTGATGTAATAGGTCATGATGAAGGAAATGAATATCATGATGAAGGAAATAAGCATCATTATGATGGAAATGAGCATCATGTTGAAGGAAATATGCATCATAATGAAGGAAATGAGCATAATGATGCAGGAAATAAGCATCATTATGAAGGAAACATGAATCATGATGATAGATTTATGTATCATGATGATAGAAATGAGTATAATGATGAAGGAAATAGGCATCATGATGAAGTAAATCAATCATAATTATAATGAAAATGAGCATCATGTTGAAGGAAATATGCATCATAATGAAGGAAATGAGCATAATGATGTAGGAAATAGGCATTATGATGAAGGAAACATGCATATGATGAAGGATATGAGCATCATGATGGTAGATTTATGTATCATGATGATGGAAATGTGCATCATGATGAAGGAAATAAGAATAATGATGAAGAAAGTATGAATCATGATGAATGAGTACCATGACGAAGGAAATAATTACCATGACGAAGGAAATGAGCATCATGATGAAGGAAATATTCATCATGATGTAGGAAAGAGCAACATGTCGAAAGAAATATGCATCATGATGAAGAAAATATGCACCATATTGAAGGAAATATGTATCATGATGAAGGAAATTGACATCATAACGATGAAAATATACATCATGAAGAAGGAAATAAGCATCATGAAGAAGGAAATGATCGTCATGATGAAATAAATAATCATCATGTAGATGGAAATGATCATCATGTTGATGGAAATGAACATCATGATGAAGGAAATATGAATCATGATGTAGGAAATGAGCATCATGATGAAGGAAATATGCATCATGATGAATTAAATGAGCATATGATGTAGGAAATTAACATCATGATGAAGGAAACATGCATCATGATGAAGGAAATGAGCCTCACAATGAAGGAAATATGCATCATGATTTACGAAATGAGCACATTGATGAAGGAAATATGCATCATGATTAATGAAATGAGCATCATGATGATGGAAAAGATTATTAAGATGATGTAAATGAACATCATTATGATGGAAATACACATCATGATGAAGGAAATGAGGATCATGATGAAGAAAACAACCATAATGATGTAGGAAATGATCAACTTGATGAAGTAAATATGCATCATGGTGAAGGAAATTAGCATCATGATGTAGAAAATGAGTATCATGATGTGAGAAATACACATCATGATGATGGAAATGAGTATCACGTTGAAGAATTGCATCATGATGAAGTCATTCAGCATCGAGATGAAGGAAATACACATCATGATGTAGGAAGAGCATCATGATGAAGGAAATATTCATCATTAAGAAGGAAATTACCTCATGATGAAGGAAATATGAATCATGATTAAAGGAAATAAGCATCACGACGATGGATATGAGCATCACGATGAAGGAAATATGCATCATGATAAAGGAAATGAGCATCATAATGAAGTTATTGTACATTAAGATGACGGAAATGAGCATCATGATGAAGGAAATATGCATCATGATTTAGGAAATGAGCATCATGATGAATGAAATGACCATAATAATGTAGGAAATGATCAATATGATGCAGTAAATATCCATCATGATGAAGAAAATTTGCATCATGATGTAGGAAATGAGCATTATGACGTAGGAAATGAGCATAATGTTGTAGGAAATTCGCATCATGATGATGGAAATGAGCATCATTATAAAGAATTACATCATGATGAAGTCATTTAGCATCGAGACGAAGGAAATAAGCATCACGATGTGGGAAGAGCGTCATGATGAAGGAAATGAACATCATTTGAAGGAAATATGCATCATGATGATGGAAATGAGCATCGTGACAAATGAGAGCATCATGATGATGGAAATATGCATTATAATGAAGGAAATATGCATCATGTAAAGAAAATTAGTATCACGATGAAGAAAATAATTATAGAGATGATGAACATGAGCATCATGATAACGAAAATATGCATTATGATATAGGAAATGAGTATCATGATGAATTAAATATACAGCATGATGAAGGAAATATGCATTATTATGTAGGAAAGAGCGTCATTATTAAAGAAATATGCATTACAATAAAGGAAATGGGCATCTTGATATAGGTAATATGCATCATGATGAATGAAATGAACATCGTAATGTAGGAAATTAGCATCTTGATGAAGGATATGAGCCTCATTATGAAAGAAATATGCATCATGATTAAGGAAATGAGCATCACAATGAAAGATATGACCATCTTGATGAATGAAATGAGTATCACAATGATGGAAATTTGCATCATGATGAAGAAATTATGCATCATGATGAAGAAAAAGTGCAACATAATAAAGGAAATGTTCATTAAGATGATGGAATTGAGAATTGAGATGAAGGAAATATGCATCATGATTTAGGAAATGAGCATCATGATGAAGGAAATATACATCATGATTAATGATATGAGCATCATGATGAAGGAAATGATTATTAAGATGATGGAAATGAACATCATTATGAAGGAAATATGCATCATGATGAAGGAAACGAACATCATGATGAAGGAAGTGACCATGTTGATATAGGAAACGATCAACATGATGAAGTAAATATGCATCATGATGAAGGAAATTAGCATCATGATGTAGGAAATGAGTTTCATGATGAAGAAAATATGCATCATTATTAACGAAATATGCATCATGATGAAGGAAATATGTATCATGATTAAGAAAATATGCATCATGATGATAGATTTATATATCATGATGATGGAAATGAGCAACATATTGAAGGAAATGAGCATCAAGATGAACGAAATGAGTCTCGTGATGTAGAAAATGGACATCATGATGAAGAAATATGCATCATGATGAAAGAATTGACCATAAAGGTGTAGGAAATATGCTTCATGATGAAGAAAATTAGCAACATGATGAAGGAAATACTCATCATGATGAAGGAAATAAGTATCATGATGATGGTAATGAGCATCATGATAAAGGAATTGAGTATCATGATTAAGGAAACGGTTAATAAGATGATGGAAATGAGAATCGTGATTAAGGAAATATGTGTCATGATGTAGGAAATGATCATCATGATGAAGGAAATATATATCATGATCAATTAAATGAGCATCATGATGAATTAAATGAACATCATGATGTAGGAAATGAGCATCATGATGAAGGAAATAAGCATCATAATAATGGAAATGACTATCATGTTAAATGAAATATGCTACATAATGAAGGAAATGAGCATAATAATGTAGGAAATAGGCATCATGATGAAGTAAACATATGTCATGATGATGGAAATGAGCATCACGATGAAGGAAAAGAGAAATGTGATGAAGAAAGTATGAATCATGGTGAATGAATTGAGTACCATGATGAAGGAAATGAGTGCCATGACGAAAGAAATGAGCATCATGATAAAGGAAATACGCATTATGATGTCAATAGGAAAGAGCATCATTTTGAAAGAAATATGCATCAGGATGAAGGAAATGAGCATCACGATGAAAGAAATATGCATCATGATGCAAGAAATGAGCATCATGATGAAGGAAATGAGCATCACAAAGATCAAAATTAACATCATGAAAAAGGAAATAAGCATCATGAAGAAGGAAATGATCGTCATGATGACGAAAATGATCGTCATGTTGGTGGAAATGAACACGATGAATGAAATATTCATCATGATGAAGGAAATGACATCACGAATGGAAATAAGCATCATGATGAAGGAAATACACATCATTAAGAAGGAAATGAGCATCATAATGAAGGAAATGTTTATTAAGATGACGAAAATGAGCATCATGATGAAGGAAATATGCATCATGATTTAGGAAATTAGCATCATGATGAATGAAATATGCATCATGATTAATGAAATGAGCATCATGATGAAGGAAACGATCAATAAGATGATGGAAATGAGAATAATGATGAAGAAAATAATTATTAAGATGATGGAAATGAACATCATTATGAAGAAAATATGCATAATGATGAAAGAAATGAGCATCACAATGATGGAAATGCCTATCATGATGAAGGAAATATGCATCATGATGAAGGAAATGAGCAACATAATAAAGGAAATATTCATTAAGATGATGGAAATGACATCGTGACGAAGGAAATATGCATCATGATTTAGGAAATGAGCATCATGATGAAGGAAATGTGCATCATGATGAAGGAAATGATTATTAAGATGATGGAAATGAATTCATTATAAAGGAAATATGCATCATGATGAAGGAAATGATCATTATGATGAAGGAAATGACCAAAATGATGTAGGAAATTATCATTAGGATGAAGTTAAATAAACTATATAGAAAATGAAACAAAAAAAGTATACATGACAGATTAAAAGATGATGACAGACTCCCATAAAATGGGTTGACAAACAGACGCAGCCGTGTGTAATGTACAGCTTCGACCCCAGAGCTATAGGCAGCCGAATACACGGTTTAAAATGAAACATTAATTAAAAGGCAGACTGATCAAATGAACGTAGGGACCCCCAAAAGGCCTCATTAAATACCTCTATATGAGAAAACCCAGTGGGAAAAACCCATATAGAGAAAAAGAGTACATTTAAAAAAAGGGTTCCATAAAACCTGCCATCTAGCCTATAGGACCTAAGACGACCACGATCACGGCTGGGTAGGCGCATCCATCTTTCATAACAAATGATAAAAGAATCCTGAAAATCGCCATAACAACAGCATTATATACGCGAATGTAACAAATTTAAATATATTGGCCATAAATATTTCTGAATACATATATTTTAAACAATAATAAATATCATAGATTTTAATATATTGAACTTAAATATGTTGAACACAAATATTTTTGAATACATAAAATTTGAATAAAAATAAACATGAAATTTTTTTAACTGTGAATAAGGGGAGGTTTGTTGCGATGTTTTTGGAGTAAATCACAAAGATAATTTTCTTTGAATACAAATATATTAAATATTACTCCCTCCGTCCCAACTTCAACTACACACTTTTCGTTTTGGTCCGTCCCAAATTCAACTTCACACTTCCATAAAAGGAAAAAGCAACAAACTAATATCCCTCTAACATACTTTAATTTCAAATTTGACATCACCTTTTTACACACATAACATACTTTATCATTTATTTATTACCCAAAAATACCATACTACCCTCAAAAGTAAGTCAAAAAGTGACTTTTCTTAAACTTCGTATCTACAGTAAACGTGAACTTGAATTCGGGATGGAGGGAGTAATATTTTTTAATACATAAGTTTTGAATAATATATTGAAAAATAATTCTTTCTGAATACATTTAGATATTAATATTTTTGAATACATAAGTTTTGGATAATACATAACATTATAACATAACAAATTTTAATATATTAAACATAAATATTTCTGAATATAAATATTTTGAACAATAATAAATGTCATAAATTTTAATTTATTAAACAAAAATATGTTGGTAATAAATATTTTTGAATACAACCTATTATTTGAATATCATGTACGGCACTTTTCCAATTTAATGAGAGATTAATGGTTAATGAATTTTTTAATACAATAAATCTTATAATAGGGTTAAAAAGGGTATTTGATGGGTTTAATTTGTAGTATATAATATTTTAATGTTGATAATGTACCTACTAGTATATAGATAGATAAATTGTACCTATAAATAATGGACCCAAAATTATGTACATATACTCCCTCCATCCCATACTTACAAAGGAATTGTACAAATAATTATGGTATAGAGGGAGTATAAAATTTTCTGTATTTAACCCTATCGCTTCTAACCTTGTAAAGTTCATTTAAAGTAATTTTTATTAATTTTTCATATTTAGGAATAATAAATAAATGTAAAATTTTCCACTTTAAATCCGATCGATTCTAACCTTGTAAAGTTCATTGTTTTTTTTAAAGTAATTTTTATTAATTTTTTTCATATTTAAAAATAATAATAGAAATGTGCATCAAAATGAGAAATGAGCAACGAAATGAAGAAAAAGTACATCGAATTTAAAAAATAGGCATCGAAATGAAGGAATTGTTCATCGAAATAATGGAAATGAATATCGAAATGTAGGAAATGAGCATCGAAATAAAAAAAACATACAATGAAATGAAGGAATCGTGCATTGAAATGAAGGAAACGGGCATTGATATGATAAAATGAGCATCGAAATTAGAAAATATAGATAGAAATTAGAATGAGAATCAAATGAAGTAAACTTCATAAAAATGATAAATGAGCAGGGAAAATAAAGGAGACGTGCATCCAAATAAGCATCAAAAAGAAGGAAATGTTCATTAGAAATGAGAAAATTAGCACCAAAACGAAGAAAATGTCGATCGAAACAAAAAAATAAGCATCGAAATGAATGACATATGCTTTTTAATGAATAAAGATATTAAGAAAAAATAACAAAAATATTTTTCAAATTAAAAAGATAGGTTCTAAATTTTGTAAACCGTTCAAAAATTTTTCTACATTAAACCCGATCAGTTCTAACCTTGCAAAATTCATTTTTATTTTTAAACTAATTTTTATTAATTTCTTTTCATATTTAGGAATAATAAATACTCCCTCATTCCCTTGATACATATCTATTTTTCCATTTAGGTCCATCCCATTACAAAGTATTAATTTCTCTTTTTAGATTGATGTGACCCACAACCACTACACATGACCCCACACTCAACACTAATACAACTACCCACTATACATTAAAATATTATTTTTCTCACCTAACTATACTTTAAATTATTATACTCATTAATCCACGTGCAAAAAGTAAATGAATATCTTTCAAGAGGACGGAGGGAGTAAATATAAAAAATTTTCACAATAAACCAAATTGGTTCTAACCTTGTAAAGTTCATTGGTTTTTTAAAAATAATTTTTATTAATTTTTTTCATATTAAAGAATAATAAATACAAATAAAATTTTTCACATTAAACACGATCGGTTCTAACCTTGTAAAGTTCATTATTTTTACTTATGGTAATTTTTAAGAATATTTTTTTTCATAATTAATAATAATTATCACATATAAAATTTTTTCACTTTAAACCCGATCGGTTCTAACCTTGCAAAGTTCATTATTTTTAAGTACTTTTTATTAATTTTTTTTCATATTTAAGAATAATAAATACATATAAAACTTTTTCACATTAAACCTAATCAGTTCTAACCTTGTAAAGTTCATCTTTTTTATAAGTAATTTTTATTAATTTTTTTCATATTTAAAATTAATAATAACGAAATGTGTATCGAAATAAGAAAAAGAGCAACGAAATAAAGGAAAAGTGCACTGAAATTAGAAAATGAGCATCGAAATGAAGGAATTGTACATCAAAATTAAGGAAATGAGCATCGAAAATGAAGAAAATGTGCATTGAGATGAGAAAATGAGCATCGAAGCAAATAAAATGTTGATCAAAATAAAAAAATGAACATCGAAATGTAATAAACGAGTATCAAAATTAAGGAAAAGAGGATCGAAATGAAGGAAACGTGCAATGAAATGATAAAATGAACATCGAAATAAAGGAAATATGTATCGAAATTAGAAAATGAGCATCAAAATGAAGTAAACCTCATCAAAATGAGAAATGAGCATCGAAAATGAAGGAGACGTACATCCAAATGAGCATCAAAATGAAGAAAATGTGCATTAGAAATGAGAATATGAGCATCGAAACGAAGAAAATTTTGATCAAAACTAGAAAATAAGCATCGAAATTAAGGTTATATGTTTCTTAATGAAAGAATATGTTAATAAAAAATAACAAAAATATTTTTCAAATCGTAACAAGTAGGTTCTAACCTTATTAAATCATTCAAAAAAATTTCCACATTAAACCCGATTGATTCTAACCTAGTAATATTCATTGTTTTTTTAAAGTAATTTTTATTAATTTCTTTTCATATTTAGGAATAATAAATATATATAAATGAAAATTTTTCACATTAAACCCGATCAGTTCTAACCTTGTAAAGTTCATTGTTTTTTCTTATAGTAATTTTTATGATTTTTTTTCATAATTAAGAATAATAATCTCATATAAAAATTTTCCACATTAAACTCAATCGTTTTAACCTTATAAAGTTCATTGTTTTTTTAAAGTAATTTTTATTAATTTTTTTTCACAATTAAGAATAATAAATACACATAAAATTTTTATACTTTAAACCAGATAGGTTCTAAACTTGTAAAGTTCATTGTTTTTTTTAGTAATTTTTATTAATTTTTTTCATATTTAAGAATAATAAAAACATATAAAAATTTTCACATTAGAACCGATCGGTTCTAACCTTGTAAAGTTCATTGTTTTTTTATATAATTTTTATTAATTTTTCTTCATATTTGAGAATAATAAATACATATAAAATTTTTCCATATTAAACCCAATCGTTTCTAACTTTGTAAAATTCATTTTTTTAAGTAATTTTTATTACTTTTTTTCATATTGAAGAATAATAAATACATATAAAACTTTTCCACGTTAAACCCGATTAGTTTAAACCTGTAAAGTTCATTGTTTTTTGTTAATTAATTTTTGTTAATTTTTTCATAATTAAGAAGAATAAATACATATAAAAAATTTTCACGTTAAACTCGATTAGTTCTAACTTTGTAAAGTTCATTGTTTTTTATAAGTATTTTTTATTTTTTTCATTTTTAAAAATAATAAATAAAAATGTGTATCGAATTGAGAAAATGAGCAATGGAATGAAGGAAAAAGTGCATCGAAATTAGAAAATGAGCATTGAAATGAAGGAATTGTGCATCGATATGAAAGAAATGAGCATCGAAAATGAAGAAAATGTGCATTGAAATGAGAAAATGAATATCGAAGCAAATGATATGTTAATCGAAATGAAAAAATGAGCATCGAATGTAGGAAATGAGTATCGAAATGAAGGAAATGAACAACAAAATGAAGGAAACGTGCATTGAAATGAAAAAATGAGCATCGAAATGAAGGAAATGTGCATCAAAATTAGAAAATGAGCGTCGAAATGAAGTAAACCTCATCAAAATGAGTAATGAGCATCGGAAATTATTGAGACGTACATCGAAATGGGCATTAAATGAAGGAATATGCATTCAAAATGAGAAAATGAGCATCGAAACGAAGAAAATATTGAGCGAAACAAGAAAATGAGCACCGAAATGATGGAAATACGCTTCTTAATAAATAAAGATATTAGAAAATACATTGTTTATTTTAGTGTAATTTTTATTAATTTTTTTCATATTCAAAAACAATAAATACATATTAAATTTTTTAACATATAACCCGATTGGTTCTAACCTTGTAAAGTTCATTGTTATTTTTTTATAGTAATTTTTATGAATTTTTTTTTCATAATTAATAATAATAATCACATATAAAATTTTTTCACATTAAACCCGATTGGTTCTAACCCTCTAAAGTTCATTGTTTTTTAAGAAATTTTTACAAATATTTTTCATATTTAAGAATATTAAATACATATAAAATTTTTACACATTAAACCCGATCGGTTCTAACCTTGTTAATTTTATTGTTTTTTTAAGTAATTTTTATTAATTTTTTTTCATATTTAAAAATAATAAATACATATAAAATTTTTCCACATTAAACCCGATCGGTTCCAACCTTGTAAAGTTCATTTTTATAAAAGTAATTTTTATTATTTTTATTTCTAAAAATAATAAATAAAGAAATGCATATCGAAATGAGAAATGAGCAACGAAATGATGTAAAAGTGCATCAAAATTAGAAAATGTGCATCAAAATAAAGGAAATGAGCATCGAAAATGAAGATAATGTGCATCAAAATGAAGAAATGAGCATCGAAGCAAATCAAATGTTGATCGAAATGAGAAAATGATCATCGAAATGTAATAAATAAGTGTCTAAATGAAGGAGATGAGGATCGAAATGAAGGAAACATACAATGAAATGAAGGAAATGTGCATTGAAATGATAAAATGAGCATCGAAACGAAGAAAATATACATCGGAATTAGAAAATGATCATCGAAATGAAGTAAACCTCATCAAAATGAGAAATTTAAATCGAAAATAAAGGAGACTCGCATTTAAATGAGCATCCAAATGAAAGAAATGTGCATTATAAAATGAGAATATGAGCATCAAAACTAAGGAAATGTTGATCGAAACTAGAAAATAAGCATAAAATGAAGGAAATATGTTTCTTAACGAATGAAAATATTAATAAAAATTAATAAAAATATTTTTCAAATTAAAAACCGATAAGTTCTTACCATTGTAAACTATTCAAAAAAATTTCTACATAACCCGATCAGTTTTAACCTTGTAAAATTTATTTTTTAAAGTAATTTTTGTTAATTTTTTTCATATTTACGAATAATAAATACTCCTATATCTAAAAATTTCCACATTAAACCCGATAGATCCTAACCTTGTAAAGTTCATTATTTTTTTAATAATTTTTAATATTCAAAAAATAATAAATACATATAAAAATTTCCTACATTAAACCCTATCGGTTCTAACCTTGTAAGGTTCATTTTTTTCATAATTAAGAATAATAATAACATATAAAAATTTTCAAATTAAATTTAATCAGTTTTATCCATGTAAAGTTCATGGTTTTTAAGTACTTTTTGTTAATTTTTTTTCATATTTAAGAATAATAAAATTCATATAAAATTTTTTCACAATAAACCCGATCGGTTCTGAACTTGTAAAGTTTATTATTTTTTTAAAGTAATTTTTATTAATTTTTTTCATATTTAAGAATATTAAATACATAAAAAAATTTTGACATTAAATCCGATCGGTTCTAACCTTGTAAAGTTTATTGTTTTTTAAGTACTCCCTCCGTCCCCATGATACATATCCATTTTTTCATTTTACTCTGTCCCATTACAAAGTATCCATTTTTCTTTTAGATTGATGAGACCCACAACCACTGCACATGACCCCACACTCAACACTAATACAACAACTCACTACACATTAAAATATTATTTCTCTCACCTAACTATATATTAAATTATTATACTTCTTAATTCATGTGCCAATAGTAAACGAATACCTTTCAAGGGGAGAGAGGGAGTATAATTTTTTTAATTTTTTTTTCATATTTGAGAATAATAAATACATATAAAAATTTTCCATATTAAACCCGATCAGTTCTAACCTTGTAAAGTTTATTTTTTTTGAAGTAATTTTTATTAATTTTTTTCATATTTAAGAATAATAAATTCATATAAAATTTTTCCACGTTAAACCCGATCGGTTCTAATCTTGTAAAGTTCATTTTTTTAAATAATTTTTGTTAATTTTTTTCATATTTAAGAATAATAAATACATATAAAATTTTTCAACGTTAAACCCGATCCATTCTTAATTTGTAAAGTTCATAATTTTTTTAAAAGTAATTTTTATTAATTTTTTATTTTTAAAAATAATAAATAAAGAATGTGTATCGAAATGAGAAAAGAGCAATGAATGAAGGAAAAGTGCACTGAAATTAGAAAATGAGCATCGAAATGAAGTAATTGTGCATCGAAATGAAGGAAATGAACATCGAAAATGAAGGAAATGTGCATTGAAATGAGAAAAATGAGCATCGAAGCAAATAAAATTTTGATCGATTGAGAAAATGGCCATCGAAATCTAATAATTGAGTATCGAAATGAAGGAAAATAAGGATCGAAATGAACTAAACGTGCAATGAAATGAAGGAAATGTGCATTGAAATGATAAAATGAGGATGGAAATGAAGGAAATATGCATCGAAATTAGAAAATGAGCATCAAAATGAAGTAAACCTCATCAAAATGAGAAATGAGCATCGAAAATGAAGGAGACGTGCATCCAAATAAGCATCAAAATGAGGGAGAATTTAATTAAAAATGAGAATATGAGCATCGAAACGAAGGAAATATTGATCAAAATTAGAAAATAAGCATTGAAATGAAGGAATATGTTTCTTAATGAATGAAGATATGAATACAAAATAACAAAAAACCTTTTTAAAATTAAAACTGATACGTTCTAACCTTTGGAAACCATTCAAAAAAATTCCTACATTAAACCCGATAAGTTCTAACCTTGTAAAATTCATTGCTTTTTTAAAGTAATTTTTATTAATTTCTTTTCATATTTAGGAATAATAAATACATATATAAAATTTTCACATTAAACCCGATTGGTTCTAACCTTGTAAAGTTCATTTTAAAAAAAAAATAATTTTATTATTTTTTTCATAATAAAGAATAATAAATATATATATAATTTTTTAACATTAAGCCCGATCTGTACTAAACTTGTAAAGTTCATTGTTCTTTCTTATAGTAATTTTTATGATTTTTTTCATAATCAAAAATATTAATCACGTATAAAATTTTCTACGTTAAACTAAATCGGTTCTAACAATGTAAGGTTCATTTTTTTTAAGTAATTTTTATTAATTTTTTTTTCATCTTTATGAATAATAAATACATATAAAATTTTTTCACATTAAACCCGATCGGTTCTAAACTAGCAAAGTTCATTGCTTTATTAAAGTAATTTTTATTAATTTTTTTCATATTTAAGAATAATAAATACATATAAAATTTTTTCACAATAAAACGATTGGTTCTAACCTTGTAAAGTCCATTGTTTTTTTAATAATTTTTATTATTTTTTTTCATATTTGAAAATAATAAATACATATAAACTTTTTTCATATTAAACCAGATCGGTTCTAGTAATGTAAAGTTTATTTTTTTTTGAATTAATTTTTATTAACCTTTTTTTTCTTATTTATGAATAATATATACCTATTTTTTTTCAACGTTAAACCCAATCAGTTCTAACCTTGTAAAGTTCATTGTTTTATTTTTAAATAATTTTTATAATTTTTTTATACTCTCTCCGTCTCATTTCAATCTTTACATATTTTCATTTTGGGCGTCTCATTTTAATCTTTACGTTTTCTTTTTTGGTAAATGCGATCCACACATTTTAATTAGTTCTCTCTCCGTGGACCCACATATCACACTAATACACCATACCGGATCTTCTGCGCTATTTTGGTGCATCATCTTCTGTGCCACACATTATGTGATTGACACGTAAGATGAGGAAACAAATCCAACCATTGCCTCTAGGGTTTAAGGATTATGGTATATTTTCTCTCTCATACGTGTCGTGTCGTCAATCTAACAATGTGACACAGGAGATATTGTACCAAATGGCACAGAGAATCTGAGTCGAATACACCTACCCATTTTACATTGAAATATCATTTCTCTTACCTCAGTACACATTAAAATACTACATTTCATCTACGTGCAAAAAGCAAAAGTAAAGTTTGAAACAGGACGGACGGAGTATTTAAGAATAATAATTACATATAAAAATTTTTCACATTAAACCCGATCCATTCTTAATTTGTAAAGTTCATTATTTTTTTAAAAGTAATTTTTATTAATTTTTTTATTTTTAAAAATAATAAATAAAGAATGTGTATCGAAATGAGAAAACGAGCAATGAATGAAGGAAAAGTGTACTGAAATTAGAAAATGAGCATCGAAATGAAGTAATTGTGCATCGAAATGAAGGAAATGAACATCAAAAATGAAGAAAATGTGCATTGAAATGAGAAAATGAGCATCGAAGCAAATAAAATTTTGATCGAATGAGAAAATGACCATCGAAATCTAATAAATGAGTATCGAAATGAAGGAAAATAAGGATCGAAATGAACTAAACATGCAATGAAATGAAGGAAATGTGCATTGAAATGATAAAATAAGCATGGAAATGAAGGAAATATGCATCGAAATTAGAAAATGAGCATCAAACTGAAGTAAACCTCATCAAAATGAGAAATGAGCATCGAAAATGAAGGAGACGTGCATCCAAATAAGCATCAAAATGAGGGAGATTTTAATTAAAAATGAGAATATGAGCATCGAAACGAAGGAAATATTGATCAAAACTAGAAAATAAGCATTGAAATGAAGGAATATGTTTCTTAATGAATGAAGATATGAATACAAAATAACAAAAAACCTTTTTAAAATTAAAACCGATACGTTCTAACCTTTGTAAACCGTTCAAAAAAATTTCTACATTAAACCCGATCAGTTCTAATCTTGTAAAATTCATTGCTTTTTTAAAGTAATTTTTATTAATTTCTTTTCATATTTAGGAATAATAAATACATATATAAAATTTTCACATTAAACCCGATTGGTTCTAACCTTGTAAAGTTCTTTTTTTTAAAAAAATAATTTTATTATTTTTTTCATATTAAAGAATAATAAATATATATATAATTTTTTCACATTAAGCCCGATCTGTACTAAACTTGTAAAGTTCATTGTTCTTTCTCATAGTAATTTTTATGATTTTTTTTCATAATTAAGAATATTAATCACGTATAAAATTTTCTACATTAAACTAAATCGGTTCTACCATTGTAAGGTTCATTGTTTTTTTAAGTAATTTTTATTAATTTTTTTTTTCATGTTTATGAATAATAAATACATATAAAATTTTTTCACATTAAACCCGATCGGTTCTAAACTAGCAAAGTTCATTGCTTTATTAAAGTAATTTTTATTAATTTTTTTCATATTTAAGAATAATAAATACATATAAAATTTTTCCACATTAAAACAATTGGTTCTAACCTTCTAAAATCCATTGTTTTTTTAATAATTTTTATTATTTTTTTTCATATTTGAAAATAATAAATACATATAAACTTTTTTCATATTAAACCAGATCGGTTCTAATAATGTAAAGTTTATTTTTTTTTTGAATTAATTTTTATTAACCTTTTTTTTCTTATTTAAGAATAATATATACCTTTTTTTTTAACATTAAACCCGATCAGTTCTAACCTTGTAAAGTTCATTGTTTTATTTTTAAATAATTTTTATAATTTTTTTATACTCTCTCCGTCTCATTTCAATCTTTACATATTTCCATTTTGGGCGTCTCATTTCAATATTTATGTTTTCTTTTTTGGTAAATGCGACCCACACATTTTAATTAGTTCTCTCTCCATGGACCCACACATCACACTAATACACCATACCGGATCTTCTGCGCCATTTTGGTGCATCATCTTCTGTGCCACACATTATGTGATTGACACGTAAGATGAGGAAACAAATCCAACCATTGCCTCTAGGGTTTAAGGATTATGGTATATTTTTGTTGGATTGTATATTAAAAGTCTAACTTTAGTATGAACAATGTCATAACAATATTTGAAATGAGAATCATTGATCAAATGATTGCATCTTATAATTTATTTTATATGCATGATGCAATAGTCCATTTACTTTATACGGTAGATAATATGTTGTGCGACAACACGCGGAAGATCATATTATCGGTTTTCTTATAAAGTATAAACAGAGGCTCACAACTGAGATAGACGGGGACTCTCTATCGGTATGGTTGTAGTGTGGTTCGGTATTAGCTTGTCTTGGCTATAGAATCACATTAGTGCACTCGTGTGTGTTGAGTAGGATCGTCTGAGATCGTTCTTCTTATACTGACTATATAGTAGAACTTGATCTCTGTTATTATGGAAGTTCATGCTCTTAATTCCTATACAATAACCTCGACACGTAGGGCAGTATGTATTTCTTTGATTCATCAATGGGTGAGATTTATAAGTATTAAATCAACAAACTCGGTGAGTTGGGAAATAGTGTTGTATCTATGGTGTGCTGTTGATTGTAGAAGAAATCCATGTACGACATAGGTTGATGATGTCCCCTTAAGGAGCTCATAAGGTTTATCATGTAAATCTTGCAAGTGGATTAATTTCCGGCATGATAATAAGGTTGAGTGGTACTACTCTCGGATGAGATATTAATTAATTTGAGTTGTCAGTAACTTAATTAATTAATGGGCATTGTATATATTAAACATGGGGAGACTTCGGGCTCATAATAAGAAGGAGCCCAAAACGTAATTTTGGGTTGGAGTGGGTAGTGCAGTAATAATAATTTAGTGGAATTTATTATTATTATTGGATTAAATATAAGCTTTGGGCTAAGCTTGAATATTTAATCCAATGGAGGCCCAACTCCAATTCTCCTTCTGATCCTTGCTGTAGCCCAGTATATAAGTGAATTCAGCCTCTTGGAACCCTAAGTATTCCTGCACCTCTTTTGACGTAAGTTAGGAAAAGAAGCAGATTGAGAGATCCTGCAGACTGTTGCCCACACAACAGCAGGATCACACTTGGGACATACAACAGAAGATTGAGAGGTGGTTCTCTGCAACGGTTCATCCTCTACATCAACCTAGAAGTACGGTAAACGATTTATTAATTGCTTCCGCTGTTATCATTTACCTGATATCCTAAACGGATCACGTTGAACCACACGATCCAATTGCCAACAATTGGTATCAAAGCGTTGGTTTCGTGGTGAGACGTAAGACGTTAGGTATAGTTTGTGCCTTTCGTGTGTTGATTGTCTTTTTGATAGCAAGTTTGATTTTTTTTTTGTGTGATTATGTGAAATAATCTATTAATTATCGCAAAAAAAGAAAACTAGGGTATAGTTTTAATACTTGAAACCCTATCTGCTATCCTTTATCGCTGCGATCAAACAAGTATGAAAGATAGAAACCACCATACAACTCCTATTCTTTCACCCTCTCTGTTCACGGAAAGAAAGGGACTGAACGGTGAGGGCTACAACACGGCAAGACTGGTGTGGGGCCGCTGGTAGCGATCGTGATCTACGACGGCTTGAGCAGCGACTCCAATCCGTGACTTTCGTTGACATGATGTAAGTCGACGATGATGCAGTGGAAGGTGACAGACCTGGACAGAGGGCTATGCGGCAGATGGCTGGCGGTGGTTGTTGCCGCGCTGGATGGATGAACGGGGCGGCGGCTGATTAGTTTTGGATGAGCCTTCGTCTTCTTCGAGCGGGTCTGCTATGTGGTTGCTAATCGAGGCGGATGAAGAACGGTGCCGGTCTCGACTGGTGCACGGCGGATACGAGACGGCAAGTTCTGGACGCCGGGCAGATGTTGGCAGCGACGGGCGTCGGTACACTGGATCGTCGCACGATGGTAGGCAACGGTAGCAGCGGCGCCTATTTGCGCCGGTCGTTTGCTAGCGATGTGTGCAGGTTACGAATGGCGGCTACATACCTGGCCTCTTCTGAATATGTCTTGTGAAGCTTCCAATCCATTTTTCCGAGCGGGTCGCTGAGACCACTGACCTGCGGGCGATGGAGCAGCCTCACGGCAAGGTTGCACAAGTCGTCTGCCAGTCAACGTTGGTTGGCGCTACTGAATCTAGAAGGAGGCAAGGCACTGTCGTGGCTGGCTGGCGCGGCGTTGCTGGAAGGTCTGGCGTCCGGTGAGGATGGTTGCAGGTGCGTGTTGAGGATCAGTCTCGATGGAGTCTTGACGGCGCATCTCCGGTGGAGCTGTCGGGTCTTGACGGTGCCAGACAAACTCCGGCCCTGGGAGCAGCTTGCTGGTGGTGTGGTGCGTCTTGAAGGAATCGGCGGCTGTCAAATAGGGCAGCAGCATATGGGCTGCCCCTTTGGGCTTTGATTCATATTTGGTTATGGGCTGTCTCCTTTTGGCCCATATTTTATTAAATGCAATTGGGCTGCTGGGCCCAATTTTATATTAAGTGTTGTTGGGCCCAATTCAGTAATTAATAAAGGCTGCTCAATTAATTTTAGTTTGGTTTTGGGCTGTCGGGCCCAATTTTAATTAAAATGGTAATGGGCTGCTTGGCAATATTAATTGCTGGATTTAATTAATTGTGGGTTTGATGTTGGGCCAGGTTAAATATTGGGCTAGACCTTAATGCATAAATTGGCAGGGTAAATGGGCTTAATTATTTAATTAATGGGCTGCTCATTTTATGCTAATGATGTTTGGGTCAGCTGGGCCTATTTAATTGATCTAACATTTTATTCAATTAATTATGTTATATAACTGATTAATTGATTTAATTGTCAATTATTGTTGTATATGTAAAAGGCATGTTCTATGTGATTTATTTATTTAAATTGCTGTTAATAGAAGCATGTCTAGATTGTATATTTTATTCAAGAATATTATATGCATGTTAAAAACCCTCGGTAATTAAATAACTAAGTGGGAGAGGGGATTGGTAATTAATTCCCGCGGTCTCCATTATTGGTTTGTAAGTGATGTGAGTAAACTTGCGTGTTGGCAATAGGCCTTCCTCCATAACGGATGAGTTTATTCATGGATCACTGGTACAGACTTCATTAATAATTATTGTTTGTAATGTGGCACATAAACTTGCGTGTTGGCAATATGCCTTCCTCCCTAACGGATGAGTTTGTGTGCGGTTCACTAATACAAACTTATAATTGATGGTTGTAGGAAGCTATCCGAGCGCGTGTGTACTTCTCCAACTGTAAGGCACACAAGCTCGCGCAGTGGACTTGGGATCAAATAATGGTGTACACTTAGGTGTAAATAATTAGTATCCTCCCCAACGGAGTCACTGCTATTATTTGCATGGCTAAAGAGGAACCGACTATTAATTATTTTGTCATAAAGTTAGGTTGACATATGAAATTAATGGGTAAAACCTTCTCTTGTAAATGTTAGGGTTTGTAAACGTCCACACTAACGTGGCTTGCAGACTCATGGTGCTTGAGATGTCGATGAATTTTATTTTTATATTGTTTTGAGGGAAATAATATAAAAGGATAAAATTCGAAGATTTGATCGGAATATTTATTTGTGATTCTCTGAATTTCGAATGGTTTTATTTCACTAATAATTAACTAAAAGACATTATATTTACTCGTCCAAATTAAATGATTAGAAAAGAATCTTGGTTTTGAATTTTACTGCTTAAGAAATATACATGTGTGTTCTTACAAAGGACATCTCATGATGCATATTAAAGTTTCTAGTGAAGAGATGAGAGGTTCATAGAAATATGATGGTCTCATGTAACTCTTTGGATACTTGAGTAATTTAAAAGGTGCAAGATCATGATAGAATCTGATGAATGAATTGGAAATACATGGAATAGAAGTTGAAGGGGAAACCTAAGTCAATTTTATTTTCCATAATTGCCTAAATGTTTTGAGTAAGTTCCACCTGAATTACAAGAGGATGTATGTGGTGGGAAACTTCTGACAAAACATGTGGCAAAGGAAAGCCATTTTCATCATAATGTGAACAAGTTTAATATCTTATTCACTAGTTGTTTAAACATGATTAGTGATGGCATCTACTGACACGAACTGTGTAGATACTGAAATCACTAAATGTTTATCACTTAGTAAGGATAAGATTGTTATGACATGGTTAAAACTACAAAGATAGTGGCTATTGCAGTGGGAGTTGTTTATTTATCTCATGATAAGAATAAACGATTGATTATGAGAAATTATCTTTACGTACGTTTCATAGGAAGAATTTAATTTCGGTTTCTATGCATTAACGGATGGATACTTCATTTCATTTAAATGACATGGTCATAGTAATGAGGAATGAGGCTATAATCCGTTAAAGTACGTTGGTGGATAAAAAGTATACTCTTGAATCATGTACATCCCACAGATGCAATAAATAGTAATTAAATAATGCACCTTCTAATATTAGTAAGAGAAACTATCGGACTTGAGAGTCTTGCTTGGAAGTAAAAATGATTAACTGCCTTTTCAAGGCTGTGGGGTGTAGAGCCGAAGATATATATGTTGGAATTAGTTCATTCTGATTCAAGCGAACCTAATATTATCCAGGCGAGAGGTGGTTATGAATATTCGAAAATTATTCTGGAAACCAATATATTTATATGATGCACTGCATGTCTAAGTTCTTTGATTAATTCAAGAATTGTAAGGCTGATACAGTGAAGCGTCATGGAAAATATATTAAATCATTACGATTCAATCATGATGGCGAATACCTCTTGGGATAGTTAGGAACTAATAATCAGAAGTTGAGATTAAATCTCAAGTAGTCTACACCGGGCGAGCCCCAGCTGAATGGTGTGGTGGGTAGAAAGTATAAGGCTCTTATGGTAGTGATTAGATAGATGATGAATTATTTGGAATAATTAAATTCATTTTATGGATATGCCCTAGATACAGTAATTCGTGAAACGTTTGTCTGTATATGGGATATCCTAGAAAAATTGAGGGTGATTTATTTAGTCCAAAAGATCGAAGGGTAATTGTTAACACAATAACTAGATTTTTGGAAAAGGACTATGTAATAAATCACAAACCCATGTATGAGTTGTTCTAAAGGAAGTGAGAGGAAAACACGAAGTAAAAGTACCAAGTGTACAAGAGGATATACCACAAGGTAAACTGCAATGCGTGTCACGTCTGATACACAATTACATATAGTGTCTTGCCATAGTGGAAGGGTTGTTTGACAACCCACATATATATATGTTTTGGGCGAGTCGTGAGACTTGATCCCTAGTAAACATGGTATTGTCCCACAGTTACGACGTAGCACTACAAGATAAAAATACGGAATCTTAGCAAGATGCAATGAATGATGAAATAGAATCTATGGATTCTAAATTAAGTCTGGAGCTTGAACGATCACTAAAATGGTGTAAAAGCCATTGCAAGTGGTCATAGGGAAATAAAAGAGGATCATGCAGAAAGGTGAAAATCTTAGAAGCAAAGCTTATTGCGAAAAGATGTACTCAGAAAGAAATGGTTCGATTATGAGGGAACATATTCGCTGGTAGCTATGCTTAAATTGATCCGGATTCTTTTATTTATTGCTGCTCATATTGAATTATGAGGAACAGCAAATAGATGTCAAGACAGCTTTCCTGATTGGAAGTCTTGAGGAAAACATCTATGTGAAGCAACCAGAGTAATTCATTGCAAAGTGCTAATAGCATTTTTGTTAGTAAGCTTAAAAGTGTCCAGCGATGGACTAAAGCAAGTTTTAAGATCGTGAAGCATCTGTTTTGATTAGGTAATCCAGTGGCATAGATTTAAATCAATGAGCGGATGAGTCTTGTGTGTTGTAAAGAGTGACAGAAACGTGGTGGTGTTTCTTATACTATACGTAGATAGTATCTTGCTCATTGGAGACAATGAAAGAGTATTATCGGGCGTATGGGTACGGTTAATAAAGCGGTAGAGATGAAGGACTTAAGAAAGGCAAAATATATCCTTTTGATCACGGTAATACGGATCACAAGAAAGGATATTATGCTTATCTCAAGTTTCATAAAATGATACAGTCCATACTCGTTTAGCATGTAAATTTATCTAAGTGAATGTGTCTTTGAGACACAACAAGAAGATAAAGAGGATGAAAGCAGTTCCTTATGCTTCGGCGAATAAGGAAGCTTAATCTAAGGAATGCTATGAACGATGTTGGATATCTGTTTTGCTGAATGCATGAACAGTGGGTATCAACGTAACTCGGAACAAGAATGATGAACTGTGGTAAGACATTTATAAAGTGCCTGAGAAGGACTGGAAATTATATGTGGACTTACTGGACAGATTCACTGCTTCTTGTGGATTACGTAGATTCAGATTTTTTAGTCAGATTGTACGGCAGTAAATTCACCTCAAAGGTTATGTGTTTAATCTTAGGAAGTACTGTCATAATGTGGAGGAGTGTTATATAGAAATATATTTCAGACTCCGGACTCCATCATGGAAAGACGATGAATTGGAGCCTATGAGGCAGCCAAAGTATCTATATGACTCTAGAGACTTCATGATGGACTTTGAAGTGTTTCTAAGTTTGCCCAAGGTAATCACAATTTACATTGATGATATTGGTGCAGTTGCAAACTTGAAGAAATCACAAGTCCATAAGGCAATTAAACACATGGAGCGCGAGTACCACCTGTTACGAGAAATCGTATGATGAGGGGAAGGTTGTTGTCGCCTAGATTGCATCGGATGATGACCTAGTAATCCATTTACAAGGACCTTAAGGCGAGAGCTTTTAATGGTTGTGTAGTGGGAGTAGGAATCAGATGTATGGCAGAAGACATGACAACATAGTCTTTTAATATAAGTTGGAGATTGTTGGATTGTATATTAAAAGTCTAGCTTTAGTATGAACAATATCATAACAATATTTGAAATGAGAATCATTGATCAAATGATTGCATCTTATAATTTATTTTATATGCATGATGCAATAGTCCATTTACTTTATACTGTAGATAATATGTTGTGCGACAACACGCGGAAGATCATATTATCGGTTTTCTTATAAAGTATAAACAGATGCTCACAACTGAGATAGACGGGGACTCTCTATTGGTATGATTGTAGTGTGGTTCGGTATTAGCTTGTCTTGGCTATAGAATCACATTAGTGCACTCGTGTGTATTGAGTAGGATTGTCTGAGATCGTTCTTCTTATACTGACTATATAATAGAACTTGATCTCTGTTATTATGGAAGTTCGTGCTCTTAATCCCTATACAATAACCTCGACACGTAGGGCAGTATGTATTTCTTTGATTCATCAATGGGTGAGATTTATAAGTATTAAATCAACAAACTCGGTGAGTTGGGAAATAGTGTTGTATCTATGGTGTGCTGTTGATTGTAGAAGGAATCCATGTCCGACATAGGTTGATGATGTCCCCTTGAGGAGCTCATAAGGTTTATCATGTAAATCTTGCAAGTGGATTAATTTTCGGCATGATAATAAGGTTGAGTGGTACTACTCTCGGATGAGATATTAATTAATTTGAGTTGTCAGTAACTTAATTAATTAATAAGTATTGTATATCTTAAACATGGGGAGACTTCGGGCTCATAATAAGAAGGAGCCCAAAACGTAATTTTGGGTTGGAGTGGGTAGTGCAGTAATAATAATTTAGTGGAATTTATTATTATTATTGGATTAAATATAAGCTTTGGGCTAAGCTTGGATATTTAATCCAATGGAGGCCCAACTCCAATTCTCCTCCTGATCCCTGCTGTAGCCCAGTATATAAGTGAACTCAGCCTCTTGGAACCCTAAGTATTCCTGCGCCTCTTTTGACGTAAGTTAGAAAAAGAAGCAGATTGAGAGATCCTGCAGACTGTTGCCCACACAACAACAGGATCACACTTGGGACATACAGCAGAAGATTGAGAGGTGGTTCTCTGCAATGGTTCATCCTCTACATCAACCCAGAAGTACGGTAAATGATTTATTAATTGCTTCCGCTGTTATCGTTTACCTGATATCCTAAACGGATCACGTTGAACCACACGATCTAATTGCCAACAATTTTCTCTCTCATACGTGTCGTGTCGTCAATCTAACAATGTGGCACAGGAGATATTGTACCAAATGGCACAGAGAATCTGAGCCGAATACACCTACCTATTTTAAATTGAAATATCATTTCTCTCACCTCACTACACATTAAAATACAACATTTCATCTACGTGCAAAAAGCAAACGTACAGTTTGAAACAGAACGGAGGGAGTATTTAAGAATAATAATTACATATAAAAATTTTCCACATTAAACCCGATCATTTCTAACTTTGTAAAGTTCATTGTTTTTGAAAAGTAATTTTTATAAATTTTTTCATTTTTAAAAATAATAAATAAAGAATGTGTATCGAAATGAGAAAATAAGCAATGAAATAAAGGGAAAGTGCACCGAAATTAGAAAATGAGCATCGAAATGAAGGAATTGTGCATCGAAATGAAGGAAATGAGCACTGAAATGAGAAAATGAACATCTAAGCAAATGAAATGTTAATCAAAATGAGAAAATGAGCATCGAATGTTCGAAATGAGTATTGAAATAAAGGAAATGAGCATGGAAATGAAAGAAACGTGAATTGAAATGAAAATGAGCTAGAAATGAAGGAAATGTGCATCAAAATTTAAAAATTAGTGTCGAAATAAAGTAAACCTCATCAAAATGAGAAATGAGCATTGAAAATTATGGAGACGTGCATTGAAATGAGCATTTAAATGAAGGAAACGTGCATCCAAAATGAGAAAATGAGCATCGAAACGAAGAAATTGTTGTCCGAAATAAGAAAATGAGCATCGAAATGAAGGAAATATGCTTCCTAATAAATAAAGATATTTAAAAAATAACAAAAATATTTTTCAAATTAAAACCGTTAGGTTCTAATCTTTTTAAACCATACAAAAAATTTTCTACATTAAACCCGATCGGTTCTAATCTTAAAAAAGTACATTGTTTCTTTTAATGTAATTTTATTAATTTTTTTTCATATTTAAAAACAATAAATACATATAAAATTTTTCCACATTAAACCCGATCAGTTCTAACCTTGTGAAGTTCATTATTTTTTTAAAGTAAGTTTATTAATTTTTTTTACACTTAAGAATAATAAATATGGAAATGTGCACCAAAATGAAGAAAAAGTGCATAAAAATTAGAAAATGAGCATCGAAATTAAGAAATCATGCATCAAAATAATGGAAATGAGCATCGAAATATAGGAAATGAGTATCGAAATGAAGGAAATGAGCATCGAAATGAAGGAAACGTGCAATTAATTTATGGAAACATGCATTGAAATGATAAAATGAACATTAAAATGAAGGAAATGTGCATCGAATTTAGTAAATGAGCATCAAATGAAGTAAATGTCATCAAAAATGAGAAATGAGCATCGAAAATGAAGGAGACGTGCTTCGAAATTAGTATCAAAATGAAAGAAATGTGCATCTGAAATGAGAAAATGAGCATCGAAACGAAGAAAATGTTGACCGAAACAAAAAATAAGCATTGAATGAAGAAAATATGCTTCTTAATCAATAAGATATTAAAAAAATAAAAAAAATTTTCAAATTAAAACCGATAGGTTCTAACCTTTGTAAACCATTCAAAAAAATTAAACATTAAACTCGATCGGTTCTTGTAAAATTCATTGTTTCTTTTAAAGTAATCTCTATTAATATCTTTTCATATATAAAATAATAAATACATATAAAATTTTTCCATATTAAACACGATCGGTTCTAACCTTGTAAAGTTAATTTATAGTAATTTTTATTAAATTTTGTTTTCATATTTAAGAATAATAAATACATGTAAAATTCTCCACTTTAAACCCGATCGGTTCTAAACTCGTAAAGTTCATTATTTTTTTAAAGTATTTTTTTTCATATTTAAGAATAATAAATATGGAAATGTGCATCAAAATGAGAAAATGAGCAACGAAATGAAGTAAAAGTGAATCGAAATTAGAAAATGAGCATCAAAATGAAGGAATTGTGTATCAAAATAAAAGAAATTAGTATCGAAATATAGGAAATGAGAATCGAAATGAAGGAAACGTGCAACGAAATGAAGGAAGCGTACATTGAAATAAAGGAAATGCGCATTGAAATGTTAAAATGAGTATCGAAATTGGAAAATGTGGATCAAAATTATAAAGTGAGCATCAACCAAAGTAAACGTCATCAAAATGAGAAATGAGTATCGAAAATGAAGGAGACGTGCATCCAAATGATCATCAAAATAAAGGAAATGTGCATTAGAAATGAGAAAATGAGTATCGAAATGAAGAAAATATTGATCAAAATAAGAAAATGAGCTTCGAAATGAAGGACATATGCTTCTTATTGTATGAAGATATTAAAAAAAATAACAAAAATATTTTTAAATTAAAACCGATAGGTTATAATCTTTGTAAACCATTCAAAATATTTTTTACATTAAACCTAATCACTTCTAACCTTGTAAAATTCATAGTTTTTTAAAGTAATTTTTATTAATTTCTTTTCATATTTAGGAATAATAAATATATATATAAAATATTTCCACATTAAACCCGATCGGTTCTAACCTTATAAAATTCATTGTTTTTTTTAAAATAATTTTATTAATTTTTTTTCATATTAAAGAATACTCCCTCCGTCCCATAGAAGTTGGTATAATTTTTTTGGGCACGGATATTAAAGAGTATAATAATTTAATGTAAAGTGGAGTAAAGTGAAGTGAGAGAAATAATATTTAATGTGTAGTGGGTAGTTGTATTAGAGGTGATATATGGGGCCCATGAGAATATATTAATTGTTTTTGTGTGGGTCCCCATGTATTAAAAAGGAAATGTGTCAACTTTAGTGGGACAAACCAAAAAGGAAAGTGTGCCAACTTTTATGGGACGGAGGGAGTAATAAATATATATAAAATTTTTCCACATTAAACCCTATCGGTTCTAATCATGTAAAGTTCATTGTTTTTTCTTATAGTAATTTTTATGATTTTTTTTTCATAATTAAGAATTATAATCACATATAAAATTTCTCTATATTAAACTCAATCAGTTCTAACCTCGTAAAGTTTATTGTTTATTTTAAGTAATTTTTATTAATTTTTTTAATATTTAAGAATAATAAATACATATAAAATATTTCCAGATTAAAACTGATCGGTTCGCGGTCAGGTGGTCGGTATTAAATTGATAATAAGATTACTTTTCATTGCGTATATTTTTCAAAGGTCTCCCTTTGCTATTTTTAGATTAGTCGGGTATGAATTCTATAGTAGGGTCGGTCTATTGGTCGGTAAGGTGGTTGGGTATTATTTCCATTATCTACCGACCCACATATCATCTACTGATCAATCCGTAAACTTGATAATGAGATTACTTTTATCGCGTCTATTTTCCAAACGTCACCATTTGCTATTTCTAGACCAGTCGAGTAAGAGTTCCACTGTAGAGTCGGTCGCTTGGTCGATCAGGTGGTTGGGTATTATTTCAAGGGTATGCCTTGCGTGAGACCATCACATGTGAGACTATTTTTCACTTTTTAAAATAGTTATCACTTTCGTTATAGATCATTATCACTTACGCTATAAAAAATGTTATCACTTTTTATTTATACTAAAAATTGTACATGAAATAACATTATCATTTTTCGTTAATTTATTATCACTTTCCTATATAAAAGTTATCACTTTTTGGCCGTCTCACGTAAGCCCTTACGTGAGATGGTCTCATACAAGTCTTTGCCTTATTTCTATTATCTTCCGACCCACATATCATCGATCGATCGCCCTGTAAACTTGATAATCAAATTACTTTTATCGCATTTATTTTCCAAAGGACCCCCTTTGCTATTTCTAGACCAGTCGGGTAGGAGTTCCACAGTAGGGTCGGTTGGCTGGTCGGTCAGGTGGTCGAGTAGGAGTTTGACAATTTTTTCAAAGATCCCCCTTTGCTATTTCTAGATCAGTCGAGAGTCGATCGGGTATTATTTCCATTGTCTACCAACTCACATATCATCAACCGATCACCCTATAAACTTGATAATGAGATTACTTGTTATCGCGTCTGTTTTCCATATACCCCATTTGCTAATTATTGATATGTCGGGTAAAAGTTCAACAGAAGGGTCGGTTAGGTGTTCGGGTCGTGGCCCCAATATCTATCGACCCACATATCATCGATCGATTGCCCCTTAAACTTGATAATGAGATTACTTGTTATCGCGTCTTTTTTCTGTTTGCCACCATTTGCTGATTCTCAATCAGTCGGGTAGGAGTTCTTTAATAATGTTGGTCAATTGGTCTGTTTAGTGGTCGGTTAATAGTTTCAATATCTACAGATCCATATATCTTCGACCGATTATCGTGTAAACTTGATAATGAGATTACTTGTTATTGCGTCAATTTTTTCAAGGTCCCCATTTGCTATATCTCAATCAATCAAGTAGGAGTACCACATTAGGGTCGGTCGGTTGGTCGGTCAGGTGGTCAAGTATTATTTCCATTTCTACTGACCCACATATCATCGACCGATCCCCCTGTAAAGTTGATAATGAGATTAATTTTCATCTCGTCTATTTTCATAAGATCCCCCTTTGTTATTTCTAAATCAATCGGATAAGAGTTCCATAGTAGAGTCAGTCGATTGATCCGTCAGGTGGTCGGATATTATTTCCATTGTCTACCGGCCCACCTATCATCGATCGATCACCTTGTAAACCTAATAATTAGATTACTTTTTATTGGGTCTATTTTTCAATGGCCCCCCTTTGCTATTTCTATATTAGTCGGGTAGGAGTTCCACAATAAGTTTGTTAGATTGATCGGTTCGGTGGTCGGTTAATAGTTCCAATATCTACCGACCCACATATCACGACTGATTATCCTATAAACTTAATAATGATATTACTTTTTAATTCATCTATTTTTCAAAGGCCCCCCTTCGCTATTTCCAGATCAGTTGGGTAGGAGTTCCACTATAGGGTTGGTCAGTTGGTCGGTCTGGTGGTCGGTTAATAGTTCCATTGTCTACCGACCTACATATCATCGACTGATAGCCCTGTAAACTATATAATGAGATTACTTTTTATCGCATCTATTTTGCGAAGGTCTCCCTTTGCTGAATCTTGATTTGTCAGGTAAATGTTGAATTGAAGGGTCGAAATATGTGGGTCGATAGAAGGGTAGGAGTTTCATAGTAGGGTCGATCGGTTGGTCAATCTGGTGGTTGGTTAATAGTTCCAATCAGTATTTTTATAACCGAGTCGGAGAGGAAATCGGTTGGCCCAACGGTTCACGGTCGGATCGGTTGAATCGATGGTTCAACCGGAAAAATGAAAATTATCTTTTTTTTTTTAAACTATTTTACATTATACTACATCTTATTATTTCTTATATGATTTAATTAGATATAGCAAAATTAGATACTGTATTATTTTTTTTTTAAATCAATAAGAATTACTAAGATAGTTGTGTATGTTATATAATAAATATATCTCACAATTTCAGAGACAAAGCATGAAACCACGGCTGTCTCACAATTTGAGAGAGATGGTAGACTATTCTCCCTTTTTCCACCGCCCACCACGGCTGTCTCTCTCTCCTGTCCTCACCTTACCTTTTTCCCTCCAATTTCTATGCCCATCGGTCTCTGTCTCCTTGATGCGTGTTTTCTTTGCATGCAAAATTAATCCCCAAGTATTAAGGATATCATTTGCTGCTTAAGCAAACGACCAAGTGAATATCGAACCCATGGGACGGCGTATTATCAATTTAATTATTAACTAAATTAATTAAGACAAGACAATAAGATTTTGAGGTTGATAATCTAATAACTAATATGCTGAAAATTAAATAACAAATAAAATAAATTAAATACTAGAAAATATACGAAAGTGGACCAAGAAGTTAATGAGCGTTTTCTCAACACACAATTAATTCCCAAGTATGAATGATATCAATTGTAGTTTCAAAAGGTGACCAAGTGAATATCGAATCCAAGGGATGGCGTATTATCAAAATTTAATTATTATCTAAATTAATTAAGACAAGGCAATTACGTTTGAATGGTTATTATCTAACAACTAATATGCTGGAAATTAAGTAACAAATAAAATAAAATATCACTCGAAGAATACGAAAGTGGATCAAGAGAGAGAATAGGTAGCTCTAGGGTAATCCAGTTTCACTCATTAATTTCCCTTCCGTGTATTGATGTCCGACTCTGCCTTGTGAAATATGGACGCATCACTAAACCATGCATATATACTCTATAGACACAAGTAAACATGTGTGTAACACGTGTGAATAACCTCGTAGCAAGAGATATAATTCCACCCCCCTTTCTAGGTACTATCAGTATCAATTATTTTTCTGGCCAATTGGTACTCTAACTCGATATGATCTCCCTTTATAAGTACTATAAAATTATCCTCTTTATAGTTCTAATGAAGCTTTTGAGTCCACTCACTTAAAATCATAACATGGAATCCTGCTCAGCAATGAACGCACTCAATTAATAACCAAGATATGTATTCAGACTCTACATAACAGTTAATGATGCACAAAACGACTGTGAGTATAATTAAGAAAGCACGATCATATATAAAATAAATCTACAAGTAGTGTTGTATGGAGTGTATACATGGAAGTTCAATTAACTAGATAAAACCTTCACAATCCTAGTTCTACCTAAAAGGCTCTAGCCCATTATGTTAAGAAGAACAATCATGGGTGTTGGATAGATCTTATCCGGATGTCTGGAAAATTACAAGATAAATTAGGAAACGAAATAAACCCTAGATGAGGGAGTCGTCGCGTCCTTCTCCATCTTGAATCCTCCTCTTGGTTCTCCTCTTGATTCCACAAACGAATTTTCAAAGTGATGGATGGATGGAGGAAATGATGTGTATGATGGTTGGGGGTTGATCCCCCCTTGTGGGGTGTAGTATGGTTGTGGCCTCACTTCCTCTAATCTACTCCCTCCATCCCAAATTCAAGTTCACATTTACTGTAGATACGGAGTTTAAGAAAAGTCACTTTTGACTTACTTTTGAGGGTAGTATGGTATTTTTGGGTAATAAATAAATGATAATGTATGTTATGTGTGTTAAAAAGGTGATGACAATTTTGAAATTAAAGTATGTTAGAGGGATATTAGTTTGTTGTTTTTTTTCTTTTATGGAAGTGTGAAGTTGAATTTGGGACGGACCAAAACGGAAAGTGTGAAGTTGAAGTTGGGACGGAGGGAGAATTATATTTTTTAATGGTGTGATCTACACCCCTTTTATACTTATAGGCCATGGAATGGGCTTTTTGGGTGAACACACGCATTGAAGGTGTAAAAATACAGATATGGTAAGTTTCTGCACATCAATTTGATCAAGGAGATAGGTCGAATTCTCCCCTCCAGGTCGAATTGGAGGTCGAATTGACCTACTGGAAGCTTCAGGTCGAATTAACTTGAATTGAGGTATCATGGTCGAATTAACTCAATTCGACCCTCTCTTCAGTGGCTTTCCAACCATGTATTACATCAACAGTTTTGATCTCCACAACAACACAGAAAAATTACGAAAGTTGGACGTGCATTTTTCAGCATCCTCGCACAAATTGCACCTTTTCTCCAACCTTGCACTTTTGATCCTTTTTCCACCTAAAATACAATAAAACACCTCAAGTGCACCTTTTCTCATATATATTTAATATAAGATACGTGTGCATATATATAACAATAATTCTCATCAAAAAGGTGTTAAATTGGACACTCAAACACACTAATTTTCACTCTTAACACTCCTCTCCTCATCTCACCTTTTCCCCCAATATATATGCCCCTCACTTCAAATTCTATGGCGCCCATCGATTTCTCAGTTGCAATTGAACAACAACCCACACCTCTTCTTGTCTTGCATAACCTACATTCCTCACGCGACAAGAATATAATGGCTGGTTTCTTCAAATATTTTTCACGGTGATGGAGGTTGGAACGGCAGTGAAGAATATTAGGGCAGACTGCAGTGGCGGCTGGAGTGGTGAAGACGTGAAGTGGTGGAGCTGTCAATTGTTCAGTGGGTTTTGATAGTTTAGGTTTATTTCACTCTGATTTCCCATCCAACTGGACAGTTTTCGGTTTAGCCGGTTCATCGATTATTTCGGTTTTGATCGGTCCAAATCAGTTTTTTCCGGTCTAACTGCAAAAATAGTTTTAGGGGGTCTTTCGGACCGATTCTGAAGCCAGTTCCCAGTTGAACCATTGAATCGGCAAGTTCAGTCCAATTTTAAAAACACCAGTTCCAATGTCTAACGACTCACATAGCATCAACCTATTACCTTGTAAACTTGATAATGAGATTAATTTTTATCGCGTCTAATTTCCAAAGGTCCCACTTTACTATTTCTAGATCAGTCGGGTAGGATTTTCATAGTACGTTTGGTTGGTTGGTCGGTCTGGTGGTCGGTTATTAGTTTCAAAGTCTACCAACCTACATATCATCGACCGATCGCCCTATAAACTGATAATGAAATTACTTGTTATCGCATCAGTTTTTTTATGTTCCCAATTATTGATTCTTGGTCTGGCGGGTAAAAGTTCAATAGAAGAGTCGGTTAGGTGGTCAGGTCATGGCTTCAATGTCTAACGACCCACATATCATCGACTGACCATCCTTTTAGATAAGTGCGATATCCCCTTTTGACCGATCACCTTGTAACTTAATAATGATATTACTTTTATCACGTCTATATTCTAAAGATCCCCATTTGATATTTCTCCATCATTCGGGTAGGAGTTCCAAAGTAGGGTCAGTCGTTGGTTGGTTTGGTGGTCGGTTAATAGTTACAAGGTCTACCGACCCAAATAACATCGATCGATTACCTTATAAACTTGATAATGAGATTACTTTTTACTGCATCTTTTTTCCAAAGGTCCACATTTGCTATATCTAGATCGGTCGAATAGGAGTTCCACAGTAAGGTTTGTTTGGTGGTCGGGTCATGGCTCTAAAGTCTACCAACCCAAATATCATCGACCGATCGCCCTTTTAACTAGATAACGAGATTACTTGTTATCGCTTTTATTTTCCATATGTCCCCATTTACTGATTCTTGATAACTCAGGTAAGAGTTCTAAAGGTAATGAGATTGGGTCGATTATAGTTTGCTGAACTATGTAGACCTGGCCGACCCTTTTCGGTAGACAATTGAACTATTAACCGACCACTAGACTGACCAATCTAGTTAAAAATTAATCTCCTTATCAAGTTTATAGTGTGATCGATCGATGATATATGGGTTGGTGGACTTTGGAGCCACGACCCGACCACCTAACCGACCCTTTTGTGGAACTTTTACCTAACATGTTGAGAAATAGCAAATGGGGACCTTAAGAATATAGATGCGATAAAAAACAACGGGCGTGGGCAATCCTAGGCAACAGACGTGGGCAATCCTAGGCAACAAGAGTGGGCAACCCTTTGGCGATCCTAGGCAACGGGCGTGGGCAACCCTTTGGCAATCCTAGGCAACGGGCGTGGGCAACCCGTGGGCAATCCTAAGCAACAGACGTGGGCAACCCGTGGGTGTGGGCAATCCCACGCAATGGGTATGGGCAATCCTAGACAACGGGCGTGGGCAATCCTAGACAACAGGCGTGGGCAATCCTATGCAACGGGCGTGGGTAACTCATGGGCAATCCGAGGGAAACGGGCGTGGGCAATCCCACGCAACAGGCATGGGCAATCCTAGACAACGGGCGTGGACAATCCTAGACAACGAGCCTGGGCAATCCTAGGCAACAAGAGTCGATGACCCGTGGGCATTCCTAGGCAACGGGGGTGGGCAACAATGGGCAATTCTAGGCAACGTGCATGGGCAACCCTTGGCAACGGGCATGGGCAACATGTGGGTAATTCTAGGCAACGAGCGTGGGCAATTCTAGGCAACGAGTGTGGGCAATCGTAAGCAACGAGCATGGGCAACCCTTGGGCAATCCTAGGCAACATGAATGGGCAGTCCATGGACAATCTTAGGCAAAGGGCACTGGCAATCATAGGCTACGGGCGTGGGCAACCCGTGGGCAATCCTGGACAACGGGCGTGGGCAACCCGTGGGCAATCCTTGGCAATGGGCGTGGGCAACATGTGGGCAATCTTAAGCAACGGGCGTGGGCAATCCTAGGCAATGGGCATGGACAACACGTTGACAATCCTAAGCAACGGGCGTGGATAACCCGTGGGCAATCCTAGACAACGGGCGTGGGCAACCTGTGGACAATCTTAAGCAACGGGCATGGGCAACCCATGGGCAATCCTAGGTACGGGCATGGACAATCCTAGGCAACGGGCATGACAACTCGTAGGCAATCCTAGGTAACGGGCATGGGCAATATATTGGCAATCCTAAGCAACGGGGGGGGGGGGCAACCCGTGGGCAATCCTAGGCAATGGGCATGGGCAATCTTAGGCAATGGCGTGGGCTACTCGTGGGGAATTCTAATTAACGGGCGTCGGCAACCCACGGGCAATCCTAGGCTACGGGCGTACGCAACCCGTGGGCAATCCTAGGCTACGGGCGTAGGCAACTTGTGGCCTATTCTAGGCAATAGGCGTGGGCAACCCATGGACAATCTTAGACAACGGGCGTGGGCAGTCCTAGATAACATGCGTGGGCAATCCTAGGCAACAGGCGTGGGCAACCCATGGGCAATCATAGGCAACGGGCATGGGCAATCCTAGGCAATGGGTGTGGGTAACCCTTGGACAATCCTAGGCAATAGGCGTGGGCAATTCCTGGGCAATCTTGGGCAATGGGCATGGGCAATCCTAGGCAACGGGTGTGGGCTACCCATTGGCAATCCTAGGCAACGGGCGTGGGCAACCCCCGTGCAATTCTAGGCAATGGGCATGGGCAATCCGCGGGCAATCCTAGGCAACGGGCGTAGGCAACCTGTGGGCAATCCTAGGCAACGAGTGTGGGCAACATAGGCAACGTGCATTGGCAACCCGTAGGCAATCCTAGGCAACAGGCATGGGCAACCCGTGGGAAATCATAGGCTACAGGCATAGGCAACCCATGGGCTATCCTAAGCAACAGGCGTGGGCAACCCGTGGTCAATTCTAGAAAATGGGCATGGGCAGTCCTAGACAACGGGCGTGGCCAATCCTAGGCAACGGGCATGGGCAACCCGTGGGCAATCCTAGGGAACGGGCATGGGAATCCTAGGCAATGGGAACCTATGGGCAATCCTAGGCAACGAGCGTGCACAACCCCGAGGGCAATCCTAGGCAACGGGCGTGGGCAATCCCCGGGCAATCCTACGCAATGGGCGTACAATCCTAGGCAACGGGTATGGGCTACCCATTGGCAATCCTAGGCAACGGGCATGGCAACCCCCGACAATCCTAGACAATAGGCGTGGGCAACCCGAGTGCAATCTTATGCAACAGGCATGGGCAACCTGTGGGCAATCTTAGGCAATGGGCATGGGCAACCTGTGGGTAAACCTAGGCAATGGGCCCAAGCGACCTAGGCAACGTGCGTGGGCAACCCCTATGAAATCCTAGGCAACGGGCGTGGTTAATCCTAGGCAACGGGCATGGGCAACCTGTGGGCAATCCTAGCCAACGGCGTGGGCAATTCCAGAAAACGGGCGTGGAAAATCCTAGGCAACGGGCGTGTGCTACCCGTGGGACAAATCCTAGGCAATTGGCGTGGACAACTCGTGGGCAATTATAGGCAATGGATGTGGGTTGGTAGACATTGGAACAATTAACTGACCACCAGACTGATCATCCAACCAACCGTACTGTAGAACTCCTACCCGACTAATATAAAAATCAGTGTTGTTGTAATCGGACCGGACAGGTTCAATCAGTTGGACTGGGAATCGGGCTGGTAACAAGTCCGAAAGCCCCTAGAACCACTTTTGCTGTTAAACCAAAAAAACAGGATCAAACCGCTAAAAATCGGTGAAACTAGAAGAACCGACGAAACCAAAAAAGGCCGATTATGTATTTAAAAAATATTAAATGCAGAGAAGAACTTGTTGTCATGCCGTGCAATTAGCCATTCATTTATTCAACATTTGACCAAAAATTGAAATCTCCTCAACCTATTACACTCGATTCTCCAGTCATTGCAGAGGAGAATAATGGAAAGAAAACAAAAAAGATATCTTCAAGGGAGATGCCAATCCGCTGAAGTCTCCACAAACCTTTAAATCACTGGGCAATCTTCTATGGACTAATATCGGGTGATTATTTGTTAGAGGAGAGAGAGAGGTAAAGAGAGAGTAGAGGGAAAGTTAGAAAGAGGTTGCAGAGGAATAGAGCGCGGTGCAACATTGATGAGTCTGATGAAAGATAATAATAAAACCCTACTTTTATTCCTTTTCTTATAATCAAAAAATGAAGTGGGCCTATAACATGAAAGTGTCAAATGTGGGTTTGGGCTTTTGAATGGCTGGAATTCATATTATTAAAAAAATTATTTATTATATTGATTTTTAATAGTTATTTTATAATATAAATTAAAAATAAATAAAATCTAATTTTTTGGTTAAATCGCCAATTGAACTGGTCCGACCGGTTGAACCTCGAACCGTTGCCTCCACTGGTTTCATCTTTGGTCCGGTTATAAAAACACTGCTACAAATAACAAAGGGAGACCTTTGAAAAATAGATGTGATAAAAAGTAATCTCATTATCAAGTTTACAACGCGATTGATAGATGATATGTGGGTCGGTAGACATTAGAACTATTAAGCGACCACCCGACCAACCAACTGACCAACCCTACTATAGAACTCCTACCCGACTGATCTAGAAATAGCAAAGGGGGACCTTTGGAAAATAGACACGATAAATAGTAATCTCATTATCATGTTTACAGGGCGATTGATCGATAATATGTGCGTCGATAGACATTGGAACTATTAACCGACTACTAGATCGAGAAATAGCAAAAGGGGGGTATTTGAAAAATAGACTCGATAAAAAGTAATCTCATTATCAAGTTCACAGGGCGATCGATCGATGATATGTGGGTCGGTAGATATTAGAACTATTAACCGACCACCAGACCCACCAACCGACTAACCCTAATATGGAACTCCTACCCGACTAATCTATGAATACAAAGGGGGACCTTTGGAAAAATTATAGAACTCTTACCCAACTGATCTAGAAATAGAAAAGGGGGACATTTGAAAAAAAGACGAGATAAAATGTAATCTCACTATCAATTTTACAAGGTGATCGGTCGATTTTATGTGGGTCGGTAGACATTGGAACTATTAATCGACAACCAAACTGGCCAACTAACTAACCCTATTATGGAACTCCTACCCGACTAATCTAAAAATAGCAAATTGGGACTTTTGGAAAATTTGTAGAACTCCTACCTAACAGATCTAGGAATAACAAAGGGGGGCCTTTGAAAAATTGACGTGATAAAATGTAATCTTATTATCAACTTTAAAGGGCGACTGGTTGATGATATATGGGTCGGTAAATATTAGAATTATTTACCGACCACCTAACTGACCCTATTATGGAACTTCTACCCGATTAATCTAGAAATAGCAAAAGGGAACCTTTAAAAAATAGACGCGTTAAAAATTAATCTCATGATAAAGTATACAGGGCGATTGGACAATGCTATGTGGGTCGGTAGACGTTGAAACTATTAACCAACCACCTGACCGACCAACAGACCGACCTTACTGTGGAACTCCTAAACGACTGATCTAGAAACAACAAAGGGGGACCTTTGAAAAATTGATGCGAAAAAATGTAATCTCATTCACCGACCAACCCCACTATAGAACTCCTACCTCATAGATCTAGAAATAGCAAAGGGAGGACTTTGGAAAATAGACGTGATAAAAAGTAATCTCATTACAAAGTTTACAGGGCGATCGGTCGATGATGTGCGGGTCAGTAGACATTGGAACTATTAACTGACCACCAGACCGACCAACAACCAACCCCACTGTAGAACTCCAACCTGACTGATCTAAAAATAGTAAAGTAAGACCTTTCGAAAATAGATGTGATAAAAAGTAATCTCATTATCTAGTTTACAAGGCAATCGGTCGATGATATGTGGGTTGGTAGATATTGGAACTATTAACCGACCACCAGATCAACCAACTGACTAACCCTATTGTAGAACTCCTACTCGACTGATCGAGAGATAGCAAAAGGGGGACCTTTAAAAAATAGACACGATAAAAGGTAATCTCATTATCAAGTTTACAGGGCAATCGATCGATGATATGTGGATCGGTAGACATTGGAACTATTAACCGACCACCAGACTGACCAACAGACCAATCCTACTGTGAAAATCCTACCCGACTTATCTAGAAAAAGCAAAGGGAGGCCTTTTAAAAATAAACAAAATAAAATGTAATCCCATTATCAATTTTACAGGACGATCGGTCGATGATATGTGGGTCGGTAGACTTTAAAATTATTAATCGACCACTAGACCGACTAACCGATCAACCCTACTGTAGAACTCTTACTCGACTGATCTAGAAATAGCAAAAGGAGACCTTTGGAAAATAGACATGATAAAAAGTAATCTCATTATCAAGTTTATAAGGGATCGGTAGATGATATGTGGGTCGGTAGACATTTGAACTATTAATCGGCCACCATAACGACCAACTAACCAACCTTACTGTAGAACTCCTACCTGACAAATCTAGAAATATAAAAGAGGGACCTTTAGAAAATAGATGCGATAAAATGTAATCTCATTATCAAGTTTACAGTACGATCAGTCGATGATATGTGGGTCAGCAGACATTGGAACTATTAACCTACCAAAAGATCAACCAACAGATAAACTCTACTTTAGAATTCCTACCCTACTGATTGAGAAATAGCAATGGGGGACCTTTGGAAAATATACGCGATAAAAAGTAATCTCATTATCAAGTTTATAAGGCGATCGGTCAATGATATGTGGGTCGGTAAACATTGGAACTATTAATCGACCACCAGACCTACTAACCGATCAACTCTACAGTAGAACACCTACCCGATTAATCTATAAATAGCAAAGGGGGACATTTGGAAAAAATGTAGAACTCCTACCAGACTGATCTAGCTATAGCAAAGGGGAACATTTGAAAAATAGACGGGATAAAATGTAATCTCATTATCAAGTTTATAGGACGATCATTCGATGATATGAGGGTCGTTAGACATTGAAACTATTAACAGACCGATCAACCGACTAACTCTTCCGTAGAACTTCTACCCGACTGACCTAGAAATATCAAAGGGCAACCTTCCAAATATAGATGCATTAAAAATTTATCTCATTATCAAGTTTATAATACGATCGGACGATGATATGTGGGTCAGCAGATGTTGAAACTATTAACCGACCACCAGACCGACCAACCAACCAATCCTACTATAGAACTCCTACCTCACTGATCTAGAAATAGCAAAGGGAGACTTTGAAAAATAGACGTGATAAAAAGTAATCTCATTATCAAATTTTTACAAGGCGATCGATCGATGATATGTGGGTCGGTAGCATTGGAACTGCTAACCGACAACCAGACCGACCAACCATCCAACCTAACCTTAGAACTCCTACCCGACTGATCTAGCAATTGCAAAGGAGGATCGACCTTTGGAAAATAAAAGCGATAAAAAATAATCTCATTATCAAGTTTATAGGCGATCGATCATTGAAATGTGTGTATGTAGACATTAGTACTATTGACCGACAATCAGACTGACCAACTGACCAACCGTACTTTGGAACTCCTACCCGTCCAATCTAGAAATAGCAAAGGGGGATCTTTAGAAAAACTGTAGAACTTCTACCCGACTTATTTATAAATAGCAAAGGGGGACCTTTGAAATATAGACACAATAAAATGTAATCATATTATCAAGTACAGGGAGATTGGTCGATGATATGTGGGTTAGTAGATATTGGAACTATTATCCGACCACAAGACCGACCAACTGATGAACCCTATAGTAGAGATGCTACCGGACTTATCTAAAAATAGAAGAGGGAGACCTCCCAAAAATGGACGCGTTAAAAATTTATCTCATTATCAAGTTTACTAGGTGATACATAGATTATATGTAGATCTGTAGACGTTGGAACTATTAACTGAAAACTAGATCGACCAACTGACCAACCCCACTTTAGAACTCCTACCTAACTATTATTGAAATAGCAAAAGAAAACCTTTGAAAAATAGTCACGATATAATATAATCTCATTATCAAGTTTGCAGGGCAATCGATCGATGATATGTGGATCGGTAAAAATTTGAACTAGTAACCGACCACCAGATCGAACAAACGACCAACCCTACTGTAGAATTGTAATCCGACTAATCTAGAAATAGCTTTGGAAGATCTTTAGAAAATAAACACGTTAAAAATTAATTTCATTATCACATTTACAGGGTGATCGGTTGATGACATGTGGGTCGTTGGAGATTGGAACTATTAACCGACCACCTAACTGACAAACTGACCGACCGTACTGTGGAACTCCTACCCGAATGATCTAGAAATAGTAAAGGGAGACCTTTGTGAAATAGACACTTTAAAAATAATCTCATCATCGAGTATATAAGGCGATCGATCGATGATATGTGGGTCGGTAATTGTTAGAACTATAAATCGACCACCTGATCGACCAACCGACTGACCTTACTATGGAACTCCTACCCGATTGATCTAAAAAAGCAGAGGGAGACCTTTGGAAAATAGACGCGATAAAAAATAATCTCATTAACTGACCAACACCACTGTAGAACTCTTATTCAACTGATTTAGAAATAGCAAGGAGGACATTTGGAAAATAGACGCGATAAAAAGAAATCTCATTATCAATTTTACAGGGCGATCTGTTGATGATATATGGGTCGGTAGGCATTGGAATTGTTAACCGACCACAAGACCGACCATCCAACAAACCCTACTGTAAAACTCCTATCCGACTGATCTAGAAATAGCAAAGGGAAATCTTTGGAAAATATACGTGATAAAAAGTAATCTCATTATCAAGTTATAAGGCGATAGATCGATGATATGTGGGTCGGTAGACATTGAAACTATTAACCGACCAACAGACCGACCAACCTACAGTAGAACTCCTACCAGATAGATCTAGAAATAGCAATGGGTGACTGACCTTTGGAAAATAGATGCGAAAAAAGTTAATCTCATTATCAAGTTTAAAGGGCGATCGGTCGATGATATGTTCGTCGGTAGACATTAGAACCAGTATTTTTATAACCGAGCCGGAGGTCAAACCGGAGAGCCCAACGGTTCACGGTCGGACCGGTCGGACCGGTTGGACCAGCGGTTCAACCGGAAAAATCGGAAATTCACTATTTTTAATAATATTTAATTATTTTATATATTATTTAATATTTTATTATTTTATATATGATTTAATATTTTTATATAACTTAATAATTTATTGTTTATAGATAATTTTATATTAACATATTAATTTACATGTGAATATACATTTATTAAAAATAATGGATCAAAAAAATTAATTATGAATATTGAAATTGAAATAAAAATAAAATTAAAATGGTTCATTCTAATATAAAAAGAAAATAATTAATTCTAATTTTAATCAACATTTATTAAAAAAATTATTTATTTTTTTGTATACAAAGCAAATAAATTTATTTATTTCAAATTTAAAAAAATAATTAGTTAGTACTAAATTACATGTAGTAAATATTTTGTTTAATAAAATTCTTCTCATCTTAATCAATATCCCACATTGGTTAATTATTGGAAAGAGAGAGCATTGAAACTCTATATAAAGACTAATGATTCCCCTTCTTTTTCTCATCCCACATTGATTTCTTATTGAAGATAAGGGGTATTAGATCACATGTAAAGATCAATACTTCCCTTTCTTTACACTAGTATTGTTGGAATTGTTAGCTCTTAAATTAGTCGATGATTCAAGTTTCAAAGTAAAAATTTTAAAAAATAAAAATAAAAATTAAAATTAAAAAAAAGTTGAAAATTAAAAAAAAGGAATCGCCAGTTACCGGTTTGATCGGTTCAGCCGGTTATTCCGGTTTGAGCCGGTTCAACCCGGTTTTTTCCAGTTTGACCTTAAAAGTGATTTTTAGGGGGCTTTCGGACCGGTTCCGGCTCCAGTTCCCAATTGAACCGGTCGAACCGGCCAGTCCGGTCTGGTTTTGAAATTATTAATTAGAACTATTAACCGACCATCAAATTGACAAATCGATCAACCACACTGTAGAACTCTTTCCCGACTGATCGAGAAATAACAAAGGGGACCTTTGGAAAATAGACCTGATAAAAAGTAATATCACTATCAAGTTTCAAGGTGATCGATCAATGATTTGTGGGTCGGTAGACATTGGATCTATTAACCGACCACCAGACCAACCAACAGACTAACCCAACGTGGAACTCTAACCCGACTGATCTAGAAATAGCAAAGGGTGACCTTTGAATAAACCGTAGAACTCCTACACGACTATTACAGAAATAGCAAAGGGAGACCTTTGAGAAATAGACCCGATAAAATGTAATCTCATTATCGTGTTTATAGGATGATCGATCGATGATATGTAGGTCGGTAGACATTGGAACTATTAACCGACCACCATACCGAACAACCGACTAACCCTACTACAGAACTCCTACCTGATTGATTAAGAAATAGCAATGGGGGACTTTTGGAAAATAAACGTGATAAAAAGTAATATCACTATCAAGTTTATTCGGCGATCGGTCAATGATATGTAGGTTGGTGGACATTGGAACTATTAATCGATCACTAGATCAAACAACTGACCAATCTTGCTGTGGAACTTCTACCCGACTAATCTAGAAATAAGAAAGGGATACCTTTGGAAAAACTGTACAACTCCTACCCGACTGATCTAGAAATTGCAAATAGAGACCTTTAAAAAGTAGACGCGATAAAATGTAATCTCAATGTTAGTTTATAGGGTGACCAATCGATGATGTGGGTCGGTAGATATTGGAACTATTAACCGACCACCAGACCGTCAACCGACCAACCCTACTGTAGAACTCCTACCCAACAGATTTGTAAATAGCAAAGAGAGACCTTTTGAAAAACTATATATCTCCTACTCAACTGATTTAGAAAGAGCAAAGGGAGAATTTTAAAAAATAGACATGATAAAATATAATCTCATTATCAAGTTTATAGGGTGATCGGTCGATGATATATTGTTTGGTAGAAAATGGAACTATTAACCGACCACCAGACCGACCAAATAACTAACCCTACTGTAGAATTGTTACCCGACTGATCTAAAATGGCTGAAGAAGACATTTGGAAAATAGATGCATTAAAAATTAATCTCAGTATCATATTTACAGGGCGATCAGTCGATGATATATGGGTCGTTAGAGGTTGGAACTATTAACCGACCACCTAACTGACCAACCGACTAACCGTATTGTGGAACTCCTAACCGACTGATATAGAAATAGTAAAGGGAGTCCTTTAGAAAATAAACACGTTAAAAATAATCTCATTATCAAGTATATAGGGTGATCAGTCAATGATATGTGGGTCGGTAAATGTTGGAACTATAAATTGATCACCTGACCGACCAACCGACTGACCTTGCTATGGAACTCCTACCTGACTGATCTAGAAACAGCAAAGGGCAACCTTTGGAAAATAGACGCAATGAAAAGTAATCTAGTTAATCGACCTACACTACTATAGATGCGATAAAAAATAATCTCATTATCAAGTTTATAGGGTGATCGATCAAAGATATGTGGGTCGGTAGGCATTGGAACTGTTAACCGACCATCAGATCGACCAACCAACATACCCTACCATAGAACTCCTAACCAACTGATCTAGAAATAGAAAAGGGGAACCTTTGAAAAATATATGTGATAAAAAGTAATCTCATTATCAAGTTTACAAGGTGATCAGTCGACATTAGAACTATTTACCGACCACCAGACCGAACAACCGATCAACCCTATTATGGAACTCCTACCCGACTGATTTAGAAATAGTAAATGGGGACCTTTGGAAAACTGTAGAACTCCTACCCGACTGATCTGAAAATAGCAAAGGGAGACCTTTGAAAAATAGATGCGATAAAATGTACTCATTATCAAGTATATAGAGCGATCGGTCGATAATATGTGAGACGGTAGACATTGGAACTATTAGTCGACCACTTGACCGACCAACTGACCAACTCTACAGTAAAATTGTTACCTAACTTATCTAGAATAGTAGAAGGAGACCTTTGGAAAATAGACGCGTTAAAAGTTAATCTCATTATTACTTTACAAGGCAATCGATCGATGATATACGGGTCGGTAGATGATGAAACTTTTAACCGACCACCTCACAAACCAACTGACCGACCGTACTATAGAACTCCTACTCAAATGATCTAGAAATAGCAAATGGAGACCTTTAGAAAATAGACACGTTAAAAATTAATCTCATTATCAAGTAAATTGGGCGATCGGTCGATGATATGTGGGACGACAGACGTCAGAATTATTGATCGACCACCTGACTAACCAACGGACTTACCTTACTGTGGAACTCCTACCTGACTAATTTAGAAACAACAAAGGGGGACCTTTGGAAAATAGATGCGATAAAAAGTAATATCGTTAACTGACCAATCATATTGTATAACTCCTATGGGACTGATTTGGAAATAGTAAAGGAGGACCTTTGGAAAATAGACACAATAAAAATTAATTTTATTATCAAGTTAACATGGCGATCGATCGATGAAATATGGGTCGATAGACATTGGAACTATTAACCAATCACTTGATTGACCAACCAACCAACCCTACTATAAATATCCTACCAGACTGATCGAGAAATCGCAAAGGGAGACCTTTGGATAATAGACGTGATAAAAGTAATCTCATTATCAAATTTACTAGGTGATCAGTCGATGATATGTTGGTCGGTAGAAATTAGAACTATTAATCCACCACCAAACCGACAAACCCTACTATATAATTACTACCCGATTGATCCACAAATAGCAGAGGGAGACCTTTGGAAAATAGACGCGTTAAAAATAAATCTCATTATCACGTTTATAGGATGATCGATCGATGATATGTGAGTCGGTAGAGGTTGGAACGATTAACCAACCACCTGACTGACCAACCGATCGACTGTACTGTGGAACTCCTACCTGACTGATCTAGAAATAGCAAATGGATATCTTTGGATTATAGATGCGTTAAAAATTAATCTCATTACCAAGTATATAGGGCAATCGGTCGATGATATGTGGGTCGGTTAGATGTTGAAACTATTAACCGACCACCTTACCGACCAACCGATTGACTTTACTACGGAACACCTATCCGACTGATCTAGAAACAGTAAAGTGGGATGTTTGGAAAATAGATGCGATAAAAAGTAATCTTGTTAACCAACTAACCCCACTGTAGAACTCCTATTCAACTAATCTAAAAATAGCAAAGGAGGACCTTTGAAAAATAGACGCGATAAAAAGTAATATCATTATCAAGTTTACAGGGTGATCAATCGATGATATGTGGGTCAGTAAGCATTGGAACTGTTAACCGACCACTAGACCTATCAACCAACCAACCCTACTGTAGAACTCCTACCCGACTGATCTGGAAATAGCAAAGGAGGACCTTTGAAAAATAGACATGATAAAATGTAATCTCATTATCATATTTACAAGGTGATCAGTCGATGATATGTGGGTCGAAAGATATTGGTACTATTAACAGACCACCAGACCGACCAACCCTACTATAGAACTCCTATCCGACAGAACTAGAAATAACAATGGTGACCTTTGGAAAATAGGTAATCTCATTATCAAGTTTACTGGGTGATCGGTCGATGATATGTAGGTCGGTAGATATTGGAACTATTAATCAACCACCAGATAGACCAACCGACCAATCCTACAGTAAAACTCCAACTTGACTGATCGAGAAATAGCAAAGGAGAACCTTTGCAAAATAGTCGTGATTAAAAGTAATCTCATTATCAAGTCTACAAGGTGATCGATCGATGATATGTGGGTCGGTAAATATTTGAACTATTAACCGACAATCATACCGACCAACCCTACTATGAAACTCCTACCCGACTGATCTGGAATTAGCAAAGGGGGACTTTTGGAAAAACTGTAGAACTCCTACCGACTGATCTCGAAATAGAAAAGAAATACCTTTAAAAAATAGATGCGATAAAATGTAATCTCATTATCAAGTTTACAGGGTGATCGGTCGATATTATGTGGGTCAGCAGAAATTGGAACTATTAATCGACTACAAGATCGACCAAACGACCAACCCTGCTGTAGAATTGTTTCCAAACTGATCTAAAAATAGTTGAGGGAGACTTTTGGAAAATATACGCGTTAAAAATTAATCTTATTATCACGATTACAGGGTGATCGGCCGATGATATGTGGGTCGGTAGAGGTTGGTACTATTAACCACCACCTAACTGACCAAGCGACTGACCGAACTGTAGAACTTCTACCCGACTGATCTAGAATTTGTAAATGGAGACTTTTTGAAAATAGACGTGTTAAAAAATAATCCCATTATCAAGTATATAGGACGATCGGTCGATGTTATGTGGGTCAGTAGATGTTGGAACTATTAACCAACCAACCCTACTCTAGAACTCCTACCCGACTGATCTAGAAATAGCAAAGGGAGACCTTTGAAAAACAGACGCGATAAAAAGTAATCTCATTATCAAGTTTATAGGGAGATCGATCGATGATATGTTGTCGATTAACATTGAAACTATTAACCGACCACCAGATCGACCAACCAAATAATACTACTGTAGTACTCCTACTCGACTGATCGAGAAATAGCAAAGGGGGACCTTTAGAAAATAGACGTGAAAAAAGTAATCTCACAATCAGGTTTACAAGATGATCGGTCGAAGATATATGGGTCGGTAGACATTGGAACTATTAAATGACCACCAGAGCGACCAATCGACCAACCCTATTGTGGAATTCCTACCCGACTGATCTACAAATAGCTAAGATGGACATTTGGAAAAACTTTAGAACTCCTATCCGACTGATCTAGAAATAGCAAAGAGAGACCTTTAAGAAATAGACGCGATAAAATGTAATCTCATTATCAAGTATATAGGGTGATCGATTGATGATATGTGGGACGGTAGACATTGGAACTACTACTCAACTGATCTAGAAATAGCAAATGGAGACTTTTGGAAAATAGACAGGTTAAAAATTAATCTCATTATCAAGTATATTGGGCGATCTATCTATGATATGCGGGACGACAAATGTTAGAACTATTAACCGACCACCTGACCGACCAATGAACTTACCTTACTGTGGAACTCCTACCCGACTAATCTACAAACTGCAAAAGGGGACCTTTGGAAAATAGATGCTAGAAAAAGTAATCTCGTTAACCGACCAACCATACTGTAGAACTCCTATTCGACTGATCTAGAAATAGTAAAGGAGGACCTTTGAAAAATAGACGCGATAAAAAGTAATCTCATTATCAAGTTTACAGGGCGATCGGTCGATGAAATGTGGGCGGAAGATATTGGAAATATTAACCAACCACCAGATCGACAAACCGACCAACCCTACTGTAATATTCTACCCGACTGATCTAGAAATAGCAATGGGAGACCTTTGGAAAATCAACGTGATAAAAAAGAAATCTTATTATCAACTTTTTTTAGATGATCGGTCAATGATATGCGGGTCGGTAGACATTGGAACTATTAACCAAATACCAAACCGACCAACCAACCAATCCTACTATAGAACTCTTACCCGACTGATCTATAAATAGCAAAGGGGGACCTATGTAAAATAGACGCAATAAAATGTAATTTTATTATCAAGTTTACAGGGCAATCAATTGATGATATGTGGGATGATAAACATTGGAATTACTACTCGACTGATCTAAAAATAGCAAACGGAGACTTTTGGAAAATAGACAGGTTAAAAATTAATCTCATTATCAAGTATATTGGGCGATCTGTCTATGATATGCAGGATGACAAACGTCAAAACTATTAACCGACCACCTGACCGACCAATGAACTTACCTTACTGTGGAACTCCTACCCGACTAATCTGCAAACTGCAAAGGGGGACCTTTGTAAAATAGATGGTAGAAAAATTAATCTCGTTAATCGACCAACCATACTGTAGAACTCCTATTCGACAGATCTAGAAATAGTAAAGGAGGACCTTTGAAAAATAGACGCGATAAAAAGTAATCTCATTATCATGTTTACTGGGCGATCGGTCGATGAAATGTGGGTCGGAAGATATTGGAAATATTAACCAACCACCAGATCGACCAACCGACCAACCCTACTGTAATATCCTACCCGACTGATCTAGAAATAGCAAAGGGAGACCTTTGGAAAATCGACGTGATAAAAAAGCAATCTTATTATCAACTTTTTAGATGATCGGTCAATGATATTCGGGTCGATAGATATTGGAACTATTAACTAAACACCAAACCGACCAACCGACCAACTCTACTATAGAACTCCTACTCGACTGATCTATAAATAGCAAAGGGGGACCTATGTAAAATAGACACAATAAAATATAATTTTATTATTAAGTTTGCAGGGCAATCAATTGATGATATGTGGGTCGATAGATATTAGAACTAGTAGCCGACCATTAGATCGACCAACCAAACAACCCTACTGTAGAACTCCTATCCGATGATATATGGGTTGGAAGACATTAGAACTATTAACTGACTACCAGACCGACCAACCGGTCAACCCTACTGTGGAACTCCTATCCGACTGATCTATAAATAGCAATGGGGGGCCTTTGGATAAACTGTAGAACTCCTACCTGACTGATCAAGAAATAGCAAAGGGAGACCTTTAGAAAATAGGCGTGATAAAATGTAATGTCATTATCAAGTTTATTGGATGATCGATCGATGATATATGGGTCGGTAGATATTAGAACTATTAACCGACCACTTGACCAACAAACCGAAAAACCCTACTGTAAAATTGCTGCTTGAGTGACCTAGATATAGTAGAAGGAGACATTTGAAAGATAGAAGTGTTAAAAATAAATCTTACTGTAACGCTTACAGGGCGATCGGTCGATGATATGCGGGTTAGTAGAGGTTGGAACTAATTACCGACCACTGACTGACCACTGACCGATCGTACTATGGAACTCCTACCTGACTGATCTAGAAATATCAAATGGAGACCTTTGGAAAATAGACACGTTAAAAATTAATCTCATTATCAAGTATACAGGGCGATCGATCGATCTCATGACCTTACTGTTGAACTCCTACCCGACTGATCTGAAAACAGTAAAGGGGAACCTTTGGAAAATAGATGCAATAAAAAGTAATCTTGTTAACCAACGAATCCCACTGTAGAACTGTTATTCGACTAATCTAGAAATAGCAAAGATGGACCTTTGAAAAATAGACTCGATAAAAAGTAATTTCATTATCAAGTTTATAGGGCGATCGGTCGATGATATGTGGGTCGATAGATTATGGAATTGTTAATCAACCCCCAGACCGACCAACCAACCAACCAACCCTACTATAAATTCCTACCCGACTGATCTAGAAATAATAAAGGGGGACCTTTAGAAAATAGACGTGATAAAAATTAATCTCATTATCATGTTTGTTGTGCAATCGGTCGATGATATGTGGGTCGGTTGACGTTAGAACTATTAACCGACCACCTGGCCTATCAAGCGACCGACCCTACTATGGAACTCCTACTCGACTTATCTAGAAATAGCAAAGGGAGACCTTTGGAAAATAAACGCGTTAAAAATTAATCTTATTATCAAGTTTACAGGGCAATCGATCGATGATAAATGGATCGGTTGACGTTGGAACTATTAATAGACCACCTAATCGACCAACCAACCGCCCCTACTATCACTACAAGATAAATGACATTACATAACACACCCAAAATGTTACTTAACAATTAAAAAATATCATTATAGATCATAAATAATTTTTTCGGTGTCGTTGTTGTCCCTATTATCTAAAGTCTAATGTCACACTTTCTTTCCTTATGATAAAACCTAATATCAAATTTAACATTTTATTATAACACTTTAATAAATGTTATATTTATAGTTAATGTAATATTTTTTTTGTCTTAAGGTAACATTATTTTGTTAACATTTTTGAATGTAAATGTAACATTAAAAACATTATTTTGTTAATACTTTTTAATATAACGTAACATTAATTACATTGTTTTCCTAACACTCTTAAATATAATATTACACTAACTATATTATTTTAGTAACACTTTTAAATATAATGTAACATTGACTATATTGTTTTGCAAACACTTTTTGAATATAATGTAACATTAATTACATAATAATTTTATCACTTTTACCATAACATGTAACACTTTTGCAAGACAATTATGTAACACATATGTTAACACTTGAGATATTTATACAATATTTAATAATAATAAAAATATTTATTATTATTTTATTAAATTATTATTTAATAATTTTATTGATTATTTAATAATTTAATAACAATAATTTAATTATATTATTATTATTATTATTTGTAATAACTTAATTCTCTACATTTATTAAAAAATAGTGTTTTCAAAACTGGACTGGACCGGCCGGTTCAACCGGGAACCGGAGCAGGAACCGATCCGTAACAACACATATTACTGTTTTTAAGGTTGAACCGGAAAACCCAGATCAAACCGGATTGAACCGGAAAAACTGGTGAAACAGATACATCCGGAAACCTCCGATTTTGCGTAAAATTCACTTGTTTCCACGCATGTCTATTTCTATTCCATACATCCGATTAGAATTACTCAAATCTTAAATTTTCTATTACAATACTTTACACATACATTCTGTTCTTAACCAATAAATGGAAAAAAAATTGAAAATCTTGTTCTTTACAAAGCTGGAAAGAAACGCCCAAGACACTATTCCAAAAGCCATTGAATATTTACTGCAAACATCGGATTGAAGAAAAAATATCGTGACATGAAGATGAAGAGAAGGGCAATCACCTTAAAATTATTAGAGAGATATCAGAGAGGGCGACAACCAAATTTTGTCAGTGAGGGAAAGAGGCACCGAGAGCTTGTAATGAATACAAATGATAGATCTGGGATTGAAGCAGCCCTAATTCACGTTAAATTTGATGGAGAATTGGGTGGACTGACTTGAATTGGGATTTATTTAAAAATACAGTGGGCTAGGTTTAAAGAAGAAAAGTATTAAGTGGGCTTATGAATTATATTTTATTAAATAATTTTATTTATTATATTTTCTTTTAATGATTATTATATAATATAATTAAAAATAGGTGTATTTAATTTTTTCAATTGAACCGGCAGTTCGACCGATTGAACCTCGAATTGTTGTCTCCATCGATTTGATCTCCAATCCGGATATAAAAACACTGTTAAAAAGTATCACTACTAAAATATAAAAAAATACTAAATCTAAATAATTATAAAACAAGGTAAATATGCAGTATTATTTAAATTCATGTACTATGAAGAAGTACGTGTTTATATATCCCTAAACCAAATATTAAAGTTAACAAAAACGCAAAGAAAAAAATAAAAGAAAGCCTAATAAGTAATCTTCATCTTGAACTTTCATTTCATAATCAACATCACTGTTGTCAAAGTCATCCTCCTGATTTGTCTTCATTATCTTTGTCTTCATTTCTCTGAAAATAAGAACAACACTCACCTAAGGTATGAGAGAATCATCTCAAATATTTCCACTTAAATTATCTCCAGTTAAAACAAAAACTATTCAAATTCATAAGTATTACATGCCATGTTACAAAATGTAATTCACAAAAGACAATTGAAGCTCAAAATTTGTATAAAAATAGCACAATTCAATTTTTAATTATGTGTTTAATTTCCTAAACAGGCACAAGTAATAGCTACGATTTTTTTCGCATCACATAATTCGATATGAACAATGACATAATACCATCTGTTAGCATGAGCTCTAGTTCTTAACAAAGCAAAAATTCTGTAACTTGAACACATAAATTCCAAATGGCATATGTAGCAACAGTTGAACAAAGCAACACCTAAATTCTGTAACTCAAAAACTTAGGATTTATGCAGTAACAGTCATTAAATGATAATAAATGCGGCAACAAGTCATTCAATATCATTATGATGTCATATCTGCAGGTACATACTTTACAAATGAGCAAGCATGAAACTTTAACACTTACAATTTCAACTCATCATACATAAATTAAGTAATGAACAAAAATGCAGCCACAAGTAAACTCCCCAAACAAAAAAATTTACAAGTAAATTGCAGCAACATATATAAAAAAATTGGAGGTCGTAAACTGTAAAAATAGTAATTTTAAAATTTGCTATTTAATATATTCATAATCGATTACCTAGCATGGCTTCACATCATCAATATTTTCAGAAGATTCTCCATTGTGTTAATAGTTTTATGGATCCTCGAGGGAAGGGATGATGCGCGTAAGCATATCAAGTGGAAGAACATGTTGAAAGAGGTTCAAAACCATGTTGATAGTGTCTTTTATTATTTCAATGTTAATTTGTTACCGAAACTTATTAGGAATAATCATACCATCCTTAATACATGCTCTCCTTACCCTCTTAGTACACCTGCCTGTAAGTGTGCCATTGATGCACGTTTTTTCCATGCAAAATTAATCCCCAAGTATTAAGGATATCAATTGCAACTTAAGCGAGCTACCAAGTGAATATCAAACCCAAGGAACGACGTATTATCAATTTAATTATTTACTAAATTAATTAAGACGAATGGCAATAAAAGTTTGAAATTTTAATCTAGTAACTAATAAACAATTAATTAAAATAATAAATAAAATATAATATCACTCGAAGAATATGAAAGTTGATAAAGTAGGAGAATAGGTAGCTCTAGGATAATCCAGTTTCACTCATTAATTTCTCTTCCGCGTGTTGATGTCCGACTCTGCCTTGTGGAATATGGACGCATCACTAAATCATGCATATCTACTCTATAGACACAAGCAAACAAGTGTATAACACGTGTGAATAACCTCGAGCAAGAGATATAATTTCACTCCTCTTTCTAGGTACTATCAGTACCAATTATTTCCCTGGCCAATTGGTACTCTAACTCGATATGATCTTCCTTTATAGTTACTATAAAATTATCCTCTTTATCCTACTTAATAACTCGAATTCAATTCAATTAATAAGTATTCATATATGATAGTTCTAATGAAGTTTCGGAGACCCCTCACTTATAATCATAACATGGAATTTTGCTCAGCAGTGAACGCACTCAATCAATACACATTGAAACTATTAACCGACAATCGGACAGACCAACCGATTGATCTGGAAATAGCAAAGGGGGACCTTTGGAAAATAGACGCGACAAAAAGTATTCTCATTAACTGACCAACACTACTGTAGAACTCTTATTTGACTGATATAGAAATATCAAAGGAAGATATTTAAAAAATAGACGCGATAAAAAAATCTCATTATCAAGTGTACATGGCAATCTGTCTATGATATGTGGGTCGATAGGCATTGAAACTATTAACCGACCACTAGACTGACCAACCAACCAACCCTACTATAGAACTCCTACCCGATTGATCTAAAAATAGCAAAGGGGGACCTTTGGAAAATATACGTAATAAAAAGCAATCTCATTATCAAGTTTAAAAGGCGATCGATCGATGATATGTGGGTCGGTAGACATTGAAACTATTAACCGACCAACCCTACTGTAGAATTTCGACCTGATAGATCTAAAAAATAGAAATGAGTAAATGATCTTTGAAAAACTACCGCGATAAAAAGTAATTTCATTATCAAGTTTACAGGTGATTGGTCGATGATATGTTCATCGGTAGAAATTGAACTATTAACTGACCACTAGGTCGACCAAAGGATCAACCATACTGTAGAAATCCTACTCGACTAATCGAGAAATAGCTAAGGGGGACCTTTGGAAAACAGACATCATAAAAAGTAATCTCACTATCCAGTTTAAAAGGCAATCGATCGATAATATGTGGATCGGTAGACATTGGAACTATTAACCGACAACCGGACTGACCAACTGACCTAGCATACTGTGAAACTCCTACCCGACTGATCTAGAAATAGCAAAGGGAGACCATTAGAAAAATTGTATAACTCCTACCCGACTGATCAAGAAATAGCAAAGGGAGACCTTTGAAAAATAGACAAGATAAAATGTAATCTCATTATAAAGTTTATAGGGCAATCAGTTGATGATATGTGGGTCGGTAGACATTGAAACTAATAACCTCCACCAGACCGACCAACCGACCAACTCTACTATAGAACTCTTACCCGACTAATCGAGATTAGCAAATGGGGACCTTTGGAAAATAGACGTGATAAAAAGTAATATCAATATCAAATTTACAAGGCAATCAATCGATGATATGTGGGTCGGTTGACATTGGAACTATTAATCGACAACCAGATCGACCAACCGACCAACCCTACCATGGAACTCCTAACCGTCTGATCTGTAAATAACAAAGAGGGACCTTTGGAAAAACTTTATAACTTCTACCGACTAATTTAAAAATAGCAAAGGGAGACATTTAAAAAATAGACGAGATAAAATGTAATCTCATTATCAAGTTTATAGGGCGATCGGTTGATGATATGTAGGTCGGTGGATATTGGAACTATTAACCGACTACCAGACCTACTAACCAACCAACTTTACTGTAGAACTCTTACCCGACTAATTGAGAATTAGCAAAGGGGGGGCCTTTGGAAAATAGAGGTGATAAAAAGTAATATCACTATCAAGTTTACAAGGCGATCGGTCGATGATATGTGGGTCGGTAGACATTGGAACTATTAACCGACCATCAAACCGACCAATCCTATTGTGGAACTCTTACCCCACTAATATATAAATAGCAATGAGGGACCTTTGCAAAAATTGTATAACTCTTACCCGACTGATTTAGAAATAGCAAAGGGAGACATTTGAAAAATAGTCGCTATAAAATGTAATCTCATTATCAAGTTTACAGGATAATCGATCGATGATATATGGGTCGATAGAAATTGGAACTATTAATCGACCACCAAACTGACCAAACGACCAACCCCACTATAGAATTGCTACCCGACTGATCCAGAAATAGCTGAGGAAGACCTTTGGAAAATAAACGCATTAAAAATTAATCTCATTATCACGTTTACAGGGCGATTGGTTGATAACATGTGGGTCATTAGAGATTGGAACTATTAAACGACTACCTAACTGACAAACCGACCAACCGTACTATGGAACTCCTACCCGACTGATCTAGAAATAGTAAATGGAGACCTTTAAAAAATTGACGCATTAAAAAATAATCTCATCATCAAATATATAGGGCAATCGATCAATGATATCTGGGTCGATGAACGTTGAAATTATAAATTAACAATCTGACCGACTAACAGACTGACCTTACTATGGAACTCCTACCCGACTGATCTAGAAACAACAAAGGGGTACCTTTGAAAATTGACGAAATAAAAAGTAATCTCGTTAACTAACCAACACTACTGTAGAACTCTTATTCGACTGATCTAGAAATAGCAAAGGAGGATATTTGGAAAATAGACGCGATAAAAAGAAATCTCATTATCAAGTTTACATGGTGATCGGTCGATGATATGTGGGTCAGTAGACATTGGAACAATTAACCGACCAACAGACGGACCAATCCTACTATAGAACTCCTACCCAATAGATCTAGAAATAGTAATGGGTGAGTGACCTTTGAAAAAAAAATGCGATAAAAAGTAATCTTATTATCAAGTTTACATGGTGATCGGTCGATGATATGTTCGTCGGTAGACATTGTAACTATTAACCGACCATCAGATCGACCAATCGATCTACCCTACTGTAGAACTCCTTCCAGACTGATCGAGGAATAGCAAAGGGGACCTTAGAAAATAGACGCGAGAAAAGTAATCTCACTAACAAGTTTCAAGGCGATCAATCATTGATATGTGGATCGATAGACAATGGATCTATTAACCGACCACCAGACCAACCAACCAACCAACCAACCCTACTGTGGAACTCCAACCCGACTGATCTAGAAATAGCAAATGGTGACCTTTGGATAAACTGTAGAACTTCTATCTGACTAATCTAGAAATAGCAAAGGGAGACCTTTTAAAAATAGACGCGATAAAATGTAATCTCATTATCATGTTTATAGGGTGATCAGTCAATGATATGTGGGTCGTTAGATATTGGAACTGTTAACTGATCACCAGACAGATAAACCGACCAACCCTGCTGTGGAAATCCTACCCGACTAATCTAGAAATAGTAAAGGGAGACCTTTGGAAAAACTATAAAACTCCTACCTGACTGATCTAGAAATCGCAAAGGGAGAACTTTGAAAAATAAATGCGATAAAATGTAATCTCACTGTCAGTTTATAGGGCGACCAATCGAGGATATGTGGGTCAGTAGACATTGAAACGATTAAACAACCACCTGACCTACGAACCAACCAACCCTACTTTGGAACTCCTACCCGACAGATATGTAAATAGCTAAAAGGGATCTTTGGAAAAACTGTATAACTCCTACCCGACTGATTTAGAAATAGCAAAGGGAGAAATTTAAAAAATAGACGTGATAAAATATAATCTCATTATTAAGTTTATAGGGTGATCGGTCGATGATATGTGGTTCGTTAGAAATTGGAACTATTAACCAACCATCAGACCGACCAAATGACTATCCCTACTGTAGAATTACTATCCGACTGATCTAGAAATAGTTGAGGGAGACATTTAGAAAATCGATGCGTTAAAAATTAATCTCATTATCATGTTTACAAGGCGATTGGTCGATGATATGTGGGCCGTCAGAGGTTCAAACTATTAAACGACCACCTAACTGAACAACCGACTAAATGTACTGTAGAACTTTTATTCGAGTGATCTAGAAATAGTAAAGTGTGACCTTCGGAAAATAGACGCGTTAAAAAATAATCTCATTACCAAGTATATAGGGCGATCGATCGATGATGTGTGGTTCGGTAAATATTAGAACTATAAACTGACCACCTGACCTACCAACGACTGACCTTACTATGGAACTCCTACCCGACTGATCTAGAAATAACAAAGGTGGACCTTTGGAAAATAAACGCGATAATAATTAATCTCATTAACCGATCAACACTATTGTAGACGCGATAAAAAGTAATGTCATTATCAAGTTTACAGGGCGATCGATCGAAGATATGTGGGTTGGTAGGCATTGGAACTGTTAACCGACCATCAGACCGATCAACCAACATACCCTACTGTAGAACTCCTACCCGACTGATCTATAAATAGCAAAGGGAGACCTTTGAAAAATATACGTGCTAAAAAGTAATCTCATTATCAAGTTTACAAGGTGATAGATCAATGATATATGGGTTGGTAGATATTGAAACTATTAACCGACCACCAGACCGATCAACCGACCAACCTTATTGTGGAACTCCTACCCGATTGATTTAAAAATAGCAAAGGGGGACCTTTGAAAAACTGTAGAACTCCTACCCGACTGATATATAAATAGCAAAGGGAGACCATTGAAAAATATATGCAATAAAAAATAATCTTATTATCAAGTATATAGAGCGATCGATCGATGATATGTGTGACGGTAGACATTGGATCTATTAATCGACCACTAGACTGACCAACTGACCAACTCTACTGTAGAATTTCTACCCAACTGATCTAGAAATAGTAGAGGGAGACCTTTGAAAAATAGACGCGTTAAAAGATAATCTCATTATTATGTTACAAGGCGATCGGTTGGTGATATGCGGGTCAGTAGAGGTTGGAACTTTTAACCGACCACCTAACTAACCAACTGACCGACCGTACTATGGAACTCCTACTCGACTGATCAAGAAATAGCAAATAGAGACCTTTGAAAAATAGACGCGTTAAATATTAATCTCAATATTAAGTATATTGGGCGATCAGTCGATGATATGCGGGACGACAGATGTCAGAACTATTGATCGACCACCTGACTGACCAACCAACTTACTTAACTGTGGAACTCCTACCCAACTAATCTAGAAATAGCAAATGGGGACCTTTGGAAAATAGATGCGATAAAAAGTAATGTCATTAACCGACCAACCATACTGTAGAACTCAATTTCGACTGATTTAGAAATAGTAAAGGAGGACCTTTGGAAAATAGACACAATAAAAAGTATCTTATTATTAAGTTTACAGGGCTATCGGTGGATGGAATGTGGATTGGTAAACAAAGGAACATTTAACAAACCACTAGATCGACAAACAGATGAACTCTACTGTGAATATCCTACCCGACTAATCGAGAAATAACAAAGAGAGACCTTTGAAAAATAAACGTGATAAAAAGTAATCTCATTATTCAGTTTACAAGGCGATCAGTAGATGATATGTTGGTCGGTAGAAATTAGAATTATTAACCGACCACCAAACCGACTAACCCTACTATTGAATTGCTACCCGACTGATCCAAAAATTGTAGAAGGAGACCTTTGAAAAATAAATCTCATTATTTTGTGTACAGGGTGATCGGTCAATCATATGCAAGTCAATAGAGATTGGAACTATTAACCGACCAACTGACTGACCAATCGATCGATCGTACTATGGAACTCCTACTCGACTGATATATAAATAGCAAATGGATACCTTTAGAAAGTAGACGAGTTAAAAATTAATCTCATTATCAAGTATATAGGGCGATCGGTCGATGATATGTAGGTCGGTAGATTTTGGAACCATTAACCGACGAACCGACCGACCTTACGATGGAAAACCTACCCGACTAATCTAGACACAGCAAAGTGGGACGTTTGGAAAATAGATGCCATAAAAAGTAATCTCGTTAACCGACCAACCCCACTGTAGAACTCCTATTCGAGTGATCTAGAAATAGCAAAGGAGGACCTTTGGAAATTAAACACGATAAAAAGTAATATATCATTATCAAATTTACAGGGCGATGATATGTGGGTCAGTAGGCATTGGAACTGTTAACCGATCACCAGACCTACCAACCGACCAACCCTATTGTAGAACTCCTACCCGACTGATCTAGAAATAGCAAATGGGGACCTTTGGAAAATAGACATGATTAAAATAATCTCATTATCATGTTTATAAGACGATCAGTCGATGATAAATGGGTCAGTAGATATTGGAACTATTAAGTGACCACCAGACTTACCAACTCTACAATAGAACTCCTACCCGACAGATCTAAAAATAGCAATGGGTGACCTTTGGATAACAAACGCGATAAAAATTAATCTCATTATCAAGTTTACAGGGTAATCGATCGATGATATGATGGTCAGTAGATATTGAAATTATTAACCGACTACCAGATCAACGAACAGACCAACCCTATAGTAGAACTCCTACTTGACTGATCGAGAAATAGCATTGGAGAACCTTTGGAAAATAGATGTGATTAAAAGCAATCTCATTATCAAGTCTACAGGGCAATCGATCGATGACATGTGTGTCGATAGACATTAGAACTATTAACCGACAACCATACCGACCAACCTACCAACCCTACTATGGAACTCCTACCCGACTGATCTGGAAATAGCAAAGGTGGACCTTTGGAAAAACTGTAAAACTCCTACCCGACTGATCTCGAAATAGCAAAGGGAGACCTTTAAAAAATAGACGCGATAAAATATAATCTCATTATCATGTGTACAGAGCGATCGGTCGATGATATGTGGATTAGTAGAAATTGGAACTATTAACTGACCACCAGACTGACCAAACGACCAACCCTGCTTAGAATTGCTACCCAACTGATCTAGAAATAGTTGAGGGAGACCTTTGGAAAATAGACACGTTAAAAATTCATCTCATTATCACATTTACAGGGTAATCGGCCGTGTATATGTGGGTCGGTAGATGTTGGTACTATTAACCGACCACCTAACTGACCAAGTGATCGTTCGAACTGTGGAACTCCTACCCGCCCGATCTAGAAATTGTAAAGGGAGACTTTTTGAAAATAGGCGTGTTAAAAAATAATCCCATTATCAAGTATATAGGGCGATAAGTCGATGATATGTGTGTCAGTAGATGTTGGAACTATTAACCGACTAACACTACTGTAGAACTCTTAATCGACTGATCTAGAAATAGCAAAGGAGGATATTTGGAAAATAGACGCGAAAAAAGTAATCTTATTATCAAGTTTACAGGGCGATCGGTCGATGATATGTAAGTCGGTAGACATTAGAACACTAAACCAACTACCAGACTGACCAACCGACCAACCCTACTCTAGAACTCCTACCCGAATGATCCACAAATAGCAAAGGGAGACCTTTGGAAAACATACACGATAAATAGTAATCTTATTATCAAGTGTGCTGGGAGATCAGTCGATGATATGTTGAACGGTAGATATTGGAACTATTAACCGACCACTAAATCGACCAACCGAACAACACTGCTGTAGAACTCCTACTAAACTGATCGAGAAATAGCAAAGGGGAACCTTTGGAAAATAGACATGATAAAAAGTAATCTCACTATCAAGTTTACAAGGCGATCGATAGAAGATATGTGGGTCGATAGACATTGGAACTATTAAACGACCACCAAACCGATCGACCGACCAACCCTATTGTGAAACTCCTACCTGACTGATCTAGAAATAGTAAAGGGGGACCTTTGGAAAAACTGTAATACTCCTACTCGACTGATCTAGAAATAGCAAAGGGAGACCTTTGAAAAATAGATGCGATAAAATGTAATCTTATTATCAAGTATATAGGGCGATCAGTCGATGATATGTGGGACGGTAGATATTGGAACTACTAACCGACCACTAGACCGACCAACTGACCAATTCTACTGTAGAATTGCTACCCAACTGATCTAGATATAGTAGAGGGAGACATTTAGAAAATAGAACCGTTAAAAATTAATCTCATTATCAAGTATATAGGGCGATCGGTCGAAGATATGTGGGTCGGTAGTCGTTGGAACTATTAAACGACCACCTGACCTACCAACCAACTGACCTTACTGTGGAACTTCTACCCAACTGATATGGAAACAGTAAAGGGGGGCCTTTGGAAAATAGACGCGATAAAAAGTAATTTCGTTAACCAACCAATCCCACTGTTGAACTCCTATTCGAATGATTTAGAAATAGCAAAGGTGGACCTTTGGAAAATAGACGCGATAAAAAGTAATCTCATTATCAAGTTTACAGGGTGATCGGTCGATGATATGTGGGTCGATAGATATTAGAACTGTTAACCAACCACCAGACCGACCAACCATACTATAAAACTCCTACCCGACTGATCTAGAAATAGCAAAGGGGGACTTTTGAAAAATAGACGTTATAAAAGTAATCTCATTATCATGTTTACTGTGTAATCGGTCGATGATATATGGGACGGTAGACGTTACGACCCTACTGTGCAACTCCTACCTGACTTATCTAGAAATAGTAAAGAGATACCTTTGGAAAATAAACGCATTAAAAATTAATCTCATTATCAACTTTACAGGGCGATCGATCGATGATATTTAGGTCGGTAGACATTGGGACTATTAATCACCACCTAACCGACCGACCGACCGACCCTACTATCACTACAAGATAACTGATATTACATAACACCCCAAAAATATTATTTAACAATTAAAAAATATTATTATATATCATAAATAATTTTTTCGGTGTCGTTGTTGCCCCTGTTATCTAAAGTCTAATGTTACACTTTTTTTCCTTATGATAACACCTCATATCAAATTTAATATTTTATTATAACACTTTAATAAATGTTACATTTATAGTTAATGTAATATTTTTTTTATCTTAAGGTATCATTATTTTGTTAACATTTTTGAATGTAAAGGTAACATTATAAAAATTATTTTGTTAACACTTTTAAATATAACGTAACATTAATTACATTGTTTTCTTAACACTTTTAAACATAATGTAATACTAACTATATTATTTCGATAACATTTTTAAATATAATGTAACATTAACTATATTGTTTTGCTAACACTTTTTTAATATAATATAACATTAATTACATAATAATTTTATCACTTTTACCATAACATGTAACACTTTTGCAAGACAATTATGTAACACATATGTTAACACTTGAGATATTTATGCAATATTTAATAATAATAAAAATATTTATTAATATTTTATTAAATTTTTATTTAATAATTATATTGATTATTTAATAATTTAATAACAATAATTTAATTATATTATTATTATTTGTAATAACTTAATTCACTACATTTATTAAAAAGTATCACTACTAAAATATAAAAAATTACTAAAGTCTAAATAATTGTAAAACAAGGTAAATATGTAGTATTATTTAAATTCATGTACTATGATGAAGTACGTATTTATATATCCCTAAATCTAATATTAAAGTTGACAAAAACGTAAAGAAAAAAAATAAAAGAAAGCCTAATAAGTAATCTTCATCTTGAACTTTCATTTCATAATCAACATCATCATTGTCAAAGTCATCCTCCTGATTTGTCTTCATTATCTTTGTCTTTATTTCTCTGAAAATAAGAACAACACTCACATAAGGTATGGGGAAATCGTCTCAAATATTTTCACTTAAATTATCTCCAGTTAAAACAAAAACTATTCAAATTCATAAGTATTACATGTCGTGTTAAAAAATATAATTCACAAAAGACAATTGAAGCTCAAAATTTGTATAAGAATAGCATAATTCAATTTCTAATTATGTGTTTAATTTCCTAGACAAGCACAAGTAATATCTATGATTTTTTCATATCGCATAATTAGATATGAACAATGACATAATACCATCTGTTAGCATGAGCTCTAGTTCTTAACAAAACAAAAATTCTATAACTTGAACACATAAATACCAAATGGCCTATGCAGCAACAGTTGAGGTTAAACAAAGCAACACCTAAATTCTGTAACTCAAAAACTTAGGATTTATGCAGTAACAGTGATTAAACGATAATAAATGCGGCAACAAGTCATTCAATATCATTATGATGTCATATCTGTAGGTACATACTTTACAAATGAGCAAGCATGAAACTTTAACACTTACAATTTCAACTCAACATTCATAAATTAAGTAATGAACAAAAATTGCAGCCACATGTAAACTCCCCAAACAAAAAAATTTACAAGTAAATTGCAGCAGCATATATAAAAAAAATTGGAGGTCGTAAACTGTAGAAATAGCAATTTTAAAATTTGCAATTTGATATATCCATAATCGATTATCTAGCATGATTCCACATCATCAATATTTTCAAAAGATTCTCCATTGTGTTGATAGTTTTATGGATCCTCGAGGGAAGGGATGATGCGCGCAAGCATATCAAGTGGAAGAACTTGTTGAAAGAGGTTCAAAACCATGTTGATAATGTCTTTTATTATTTCAATGTTAATTTGTTATAGAAACTTATTAAGAATAATAATACAATCCTTAATATGTGCTCCCCTTACCCTCTTAGTACACCTGCCTGTAAGTGTGCCATGTCTTTGTATTAGAACCTCCTTCAACAAATTTTGATAACACATTAGATAAATTCTACATCAATGTATACAAAAATATTAAACACTTGTGTTTACAATGTCATCCTCAACAAGTTGATAAGATTTTATGTATTCTTTTCCTTATTTCTTTCTATAAATTTCTAAGTACATTTTTACTTCAGTCACTAAAATCTCTCTAGCTTGTTCCTGCCATAAATTAGCCTACTTCAGTCACTAAAATCTCTCTAGCTTGTTCCTGCCACAAATTAGCCATAAAATAGCTTAAAAAGCCAAAACATAAATATAAATAATTAAATAATTTCAATAATAATAGAACTATATTTACTCGTATTAGTAGACTTGTAGTTCACTTATCCTTTTTCCCTAAAATATGGCATACTCATCATTGACACGAAATAAATTATACCAACTGTAGGGGTAGACAAGAAGCACTCTTTTTTAAAAAATAAATATTTTACTCACAATTTATAGCTAAGGAATAACTTTCAATCACTAAAACTCTAGCAACATAACAACTTAGAAACAGGCTTTGTGAATTATTTGATTAAGTGGGAATTTGTTCTTGAGTTGTACTCTGAGGTTCATGAATTATTTGATAGATGGTCTAAACTGAAAATCACATTTATCCACTAGATAGAGCGCATGAATAGTGCCTTACAGTACAAACAAATTGCTGGATTTTCCAATAAGATATTGACAATTTAGCGGGAATTCAAAATACTTCACTTATCATATAATTCATGTACGTAGACTAGAAGGCACACGAAAATAAAAAAACTATACAAACTTGCAAGTAAATCCACGAGTTTTTACACCAAATCAACTAAGTTTAGCTACCAAGAATAGAATTCAAGCGATAAGAATAAGATTCAAATTACTAGAGACCACCATGTGCTCGAAGATCCAACCTCACAACTTAACAATATAAAATAGGAATTATATTAGAAATTATAAGCATGACTTGTTACATTTATATATTATTATTAGTTGCATGCGATTTTAGATAGACATATTTTCAGCATTATACATTGGATTTTTTTCACAATGTGTGATGTTTTATACATCCCTGAAAAATAGCAAAGGCAGTCAATCAGAGTTATAAAAGCCTTATAATGACAGATTTATTACTGATATCTGTTGTAAATTTCAGTTATTTTTACACAAATGTAGCGAAGACACTCAAACATAGATATAAAAGACTTATAATGATAGATTTATTACTGATTCTGTTGTAAATTTCTATTATTTTCTATGACATACCACAGTAGTGTGATACATGAAAACAGCGAAGACACTCAAACAAAGTTATTACATATTCATTCAAATTATAGCAGCAATTATATTTAGAAGATAAATCTAACATATTTCTATTCATCACACAAATATGAGTCGCACCTCAGCTATATAATACTCCCTCCGTCCCACCCAAATAACAATATTTTACTATATTGGTGTCCCATTCAAATTGCAATATTTTCCCATTTTAGTAAAAAAAGTACACAAATGGCCCACCACTACCCATCACATCTCTCTAATACACCTACCCACTTTACATAAAATAATAATACTCCTTAATCTACGCGCAAAAAGTAAATGTAACTCTTTGCCCGGGACGGAGGGAGTACAAACTACACATGAATATGATTAGTAAGTCCAATGGAACAAAGTGTGGTTACCTCTTCTGCAAACAATTCACTTGTAAGATAAGATAATGTTAGAAGCTGTACTTAAGGAGGTCAAGCTCCTACCCTGCAATAAGAACCTGATATAATATAATATAGCAAGCAGACATTCTTGGATAAAAATATTTAGGAAACCTAATTCAAAAAATATTAAAAAGTACTTCTCTATTAGATTTGAGGAAAAATCCCGACTAAGCGTGGAAAGAATCCTACTGCAAAGTGAAGAAAAAAAATTAGGAAACTAATTGTGAGAGAAGAGATACCCAAACTTTACTTTGAAGCACAACATTTAAGTTTGATTACATGGTGAAGAAGCAAATGCTAATAAAATCTTTGAACTGTAATCTGATCATCATTTTCTTATTTATGTATTGTTTTGGTGATTATATGGTATTTTGGCTCTGATTGTCTCACAAATTATGCTGAATACAATTTATTATTAGAAAATAGTCCAATGTAGCATACGATTTTCCTCTACACTCAATACGATTGAAACATGCATTAAGTTCTTAGGGAATATACTTTCTTATGTTCTTCGGTCATGTAAATTAAAGAATCAAGTGAAAGCCAAGTTAAAGGACATAATGAAATATTTAATTGTCAGATGTTCCTGAGATTGATTGTCTTAACAAATCCACTATAAATTGAAATAGTCAGTAAGCTTAAAGGTAATTCCTATGATACAAAAGCAGCACATGGAATTCAGATTCCACAAGCACCCTAGTTGAAAATGAGCTATTTCCACAAGGTTTTCAAATGCTCATACTATGTAAAGTTTGACCAAAAAGGAGAATAAGAAACAAATGACTTTGATGAACTAATAACAGAATAAAACAAAATAAAAAGGTAATTGAACAGTAATTGGGTGGGTTCGATGTTTTATTGATTGTTTTGGGCAAACTCCGACTAGAGCCTTCTAATGCAGTCTACTCTCAAAGCAATCTTGCAGTAAACAGAGAATTGGATTAACGATCAGCACAATAATCTGGCATTAAAAAAAAGTAATTGAAACCTAATACCTTAATCGATCGAACTCATCAATTCGTGAAGCATCCTCCCTACAATCAACTAGGTGTAGGTGGTGTTCAGCCACATGAGCTATAATTTGGATTTCCACTAATCTAGGGCTTCTTCACATGAAATGAAAGGGAATTCAAACCTCAAATCTAAAAAAAAATAACCCGTTCAAAATTTTTTTGGAACTATCACTCGGGCTTTCATTTTCCTTAACCATGTTGATGAAGGACCATGGAGAATGTGACAAGTTATAGCCACTTCGGAATACGTTTATTGCTTATTATTTTATTATTTTTTATTTCTTAATTTGTTTTTACTCGTTTGTTATGGTATTATTTTATCTCTCAAACTTAATTAAGCACTTGGCATATTGTATGCGAATGTGATATATCTTACTTTTTAACATTTAATTTTGAGGTGATGAGTAGCATATCTTTGTGAATTTGATAATAAAATTTTTTTTATTATCAATTTTCTTTTTCTGATGACAGTTTTTTATTTAATTGTTGACGGACATAAAGTGATTAGATCAGATCACATAAATTCATAATACTCTTATGTACTTGTCCATGGACACAAACTCAATTTTTATTTTTATTTTTACAAATATGATTATTTACCAATTTTTATTTTTATTGTAACAAATATGATTATAAATAAAAGGGAATTATTACCTTTTACTAATTAAAGCGTCTCACTAAAAGAGTTACATTTTTCTTTTTGAGAATAAGATCTTCACAAAATAATTATTATATTTTTATGGGGTCTATATACAATATTGGTAGAATTATGTATTGTACATTAAAATATTATATTTTTACCAACTCACTACAGATTAAAATATTATATTCCTTAATCTTTAAACGATGTAGTTATTTAAATGTAATGATGGAGTATATTTTAATGACAAAGTCTCTTGTGAGACGCTACTTTCATGAGACGATTTGTGAGACGTGTTAAAGTATGTCGATTATTTAAATAAAGTATATTTAATGGTTGTTAATGTATGTTTTTTAAAGTATGTTGGATTATGTATTAAAGTATGATGTTAGTGTGTTATAATTTGATTTATTATCGACATACTTTAACCACAAATAAGCGCACTTTAACCACAAATAAACATACTTTAGTGACGGGTTGACCCGTCTCACATCCGTCTCACCAATAACCCGTCTCACAAGAGACTAACTCTATTTTAGAACTACTGATCTAGATATAGCAAAGGGAGACATTAGAAAATTAGACGCAATAAAATGTAATCTTATTGTCAAGTTACAGGGTGATCGATCGATGATATGTCAGTCTGTAGACATTAGAACTACTAACCGTCCACCAGACCGACCAACCGAAAAGCACTACTGTAGAATTGCTACCCGACTTATACAGAAATAGCAGAGGGAGATATTTAGAAAATAGACACATGAAAAGTTAATCTTATTATCAAGTTTAAAGGGCGATCGGTCTATGATATGTGGATCAGTAGATGTTGGAATTATTAACCGACCACCTGATCGACCCTACTATGGAACTCTTACTTGACTGATCTAAAAATTTAGAAGGGGGACCTTTTGAAAATAGACGCGTTAAAAATTAATCTCATTATCAAGTTTACAGGGCGATCGATCGATGATATGTGGATCGATAGACGATGGAACTATTAATCAACAACCTGACCAACCGACCGACTGACCTTACTGTAAAACACCTACCCCACTAATCTAGAAATAGAAATAGGGGACCTTTGAAAAATTAGCGCGATAAAAAGTAATCTCGTTAACTGACAAACCCTACTGTAGAACTCTTACCCAACTTATTTGAAAATAGCAAAGGGGGACCTTTGGAAACTAGACGCGATAAAATGTAATCTCATTATGAAGTTTACAGTGCAATTGGTCTATGATATGTGGGTTGATAGACATTAGAATTATTAATCGACCACCAGACCGACCAATCCTACTGCCGAATTGCTACCCGACTGATATAAAAATAATAGAGGAAGACCATTGGAAATTTGATGCGTTAAAAATTAATCTAATTATCAAGTTTACAGGGTAATCGTTCGATGATAAGTGGGTCGGTAGACATTGGAACTTTTAACCGACCACCTGACCGACCAACTGACGGACTCTACTGTGGAACTCCTACCCGATTGATTCTAAAAATAGCAAAGAGATACCTTAGGAAAATAGACGAGTTAAAAATTAATCTCACTTCAAGTTACAGGGTGATTGGTCGATGATATGTGGGTCGTTAGAGGTTGGAACTATTAACCGACCACGTAATCGACCAACTTATTGGATTGTATACTAAAAGTCTAGCTTTTGTATGAATAATATTATAACAATTTATTTGAAATGAGAATCATATGATCAAATGATTGTGTCTTAGTATAATTTATTTATATGCACGATGCAATAGTCCACTTACTTTATACTGTAGATAATATATTGTGCGACAACACGCGGAAGATCATATTATCGGTTTCCTTATAAAGTATAAACAGAGGCTCACAACCAAAATAGACGGGGACTCTCTATCGGGATGATTGTAGTGTAATTTGGTATTAGTTTGTCTTGGCTATAGAATCACATTAGTGCACTTTGTGTGTATTGAACAGGACCGCCTGAGATCGTTCAGCTTATACTGACTTATAGAAGAACTTGATCTTTGTTATTATGGATGTTCATTTTCTTAATCCCTATACAATAACCTCGACACGAAGGGCAGTATGTATTTCTTTTATTCATCAATGGGTGAGATTTACATGTATTAAATCAACAAACTCAGTGAGTTAGAAAGTAGTGTTGTGTGTACAGTGTGCTGTTGATTGTAGAAGGAATCCGTGTCCGTCATAGGTTGATGATGTCCCCTTGAGAAGCTTATAAGGATTATCATGTAAACCCTATAGGTGGATTTATTCCGGCATGATAATGAGGTTGAGTGATACTACTCTTGGATGAGATATTAATTAATTGAGTTGGCAGTAACTTAATTAATTAATGGGCATTGTATATCTTAAACATGGGGAGACTGTCGGGCTCATAATAAGAAGGAGCCCATAACGTATTTATGGGATTAGAACGGTAGTGTAGTAATAATATTTTAGTGGTATATATTGTTATTATTGGACTTAAGTATAAGCTTTGGGTAAGCTTGGATACTTAAGCCCAATGGAGGCCCAACTCTAATTTCTCCTCCTGGTCCCTGTTGTAACCCTTAAATAAATCATCTCAGCTATCCAGAAACCTTAATCTATGAGATTAATAATGCCTAATACTGTGAGGAGGGTGAGGGAATAGCAGAATGAGAAGATCTCGAAGATCGTCGCCCACACGACGTCGAGATTGGACTTGGGAATACAGCAGAAGACAGGATGGTTGTATTCTACAGCTGTTCACCACTTTCTATGATTTTTATAAAATGGTACAGATATTAAAACAGGACGTGTGAATATACTGACAGAAAGCAACAGAAGAGAGAATCATTTTGGCGCATAGATCACTCAAATCTGACATCGGATGAGAGAGTTATGCCCAAAATGATGAGGCTACACAGGTTGGTGGCGAGAATTCATCGTCTTCAGCATACCCTGGTGAAAGGTAATACATTTCCTGTTTACTTGCTTCCGCTGCTTGTTAGAAACGTATAGAACCCTAACGGTTCACATTAACCAAATAATCAAAAGCCAACACAACTGATCGTCCCTACTACGGAACTCCTACCTGACTAATCTAGAAATAGCAAAGGGGAACCTTTGGAAAATAGACGCGATAAAAATTAATCTCGTTAACTGGCAAACCCTACTATAGAACTCCTACTGGATGATCTAAAAATAGCAAAGGGGGACCTTAGAAAAATAACGCGATAAAAAGTAATCTCATTATCAAGTTTATAGGGCGATCGGTCGATGATATGTGGGTCGGTAGACGTTAAAATTATTAACTGACTGCCTGACCGACCGACCCAACTATGGAACTCCTACCCGACTGATCTAAAAATAGCAAAGGGGGACCTTTGGAAAATAACTGCGATAAAAAGTAATTTCATTATCAAGTTTACAGGGTAATCATTCGATGATATATGATCGGTAGACATTGGAACTATAAACTAACCACAAAACTGAACAGCCTTCCAACACTACTACGGAACTATTTGACTAAAATAGAAATAGCAAATGGGGACCTTTGGAAAAACTGTAGAACTCCTACCTGACTGATCTAGAAATAGCAAAGGGAGACCTTTGAAAAATAGACATGATAAAATGTGATCTCATTATCAAGTTTACAGGGCGATCTATCAATGATATGTGGGTAGGTAGACATTAGAATTGTTAACCGACCAATCCTACTGTAGAATAACTACCCGATAGATATAGAAATAGAAGTCTGAGACCTTTGAAAAGTAGATGCGTTAAAAATAAATCTCATTATCAAGTTTACAAGGCGATCGGTCGATGATATGTTGGTCGGTTGATGTTGGAACTATTAACCTACCACCTAACCGACCCTATTGAGGAAATATTACTGGACTGATCTAAAAATAGCAAAGGGGGACATTTGGAAAATAGACGCTTTAAAATTAATCTTGTTATCAAATTTATAGGGCGATCGGTCGATGATATGTGCATCGATAGATGATGGAACTATTAACCGACCACCTAACCGACCAACAGACTGACCCTACTATGGAACTCCTACCCGACTAATCTAGAAATAGCAAAGGGGGACCTTTTAAAAATAGATGCGGTAAAAAGTAATCTCGTTAACCGACAAACCCTACGGTAGAACTCCTACACGACTTATCTAGAAATAGCAAAGAAAGACCTTTGGAAAATAGACGCGACTAAAAGTAATCTCAATATCAAGTTTACAAGGTGATCAGTTTATGATATGTGGGTCGGTAATCATTGGAACTATTCATCGACCACCAGACCAACAAATCGACCAACCCTACTGTGGAACTCCTACCCGACAGATCTAGAAATAGCAAGTGAAGACTTTTAGAAAAATTGTAGAACTCCTACTCGACTGATCTAGAAATAGCAAAGGGAGACTGTTGAAAAGTAGACGTGATAAAATATGATCTCTTTAACATGTTTTCAAGGAGAACGGTAGATGATATATAGATCGGTAGACATTGGAACTATTAACCAACCACTAGACCGACCAACCCTACTATAGAATTGCTACCCGAATGATATAGAAATAGCAAAGGTAAACCTTTGAAAAATAGACACGTTAAAAATTAATCTCATTATCAAGTTTACAGGGAGATCGGTCGATAATATATGGGTCGGTAGACATTGGAAAAATTAACCTACCACCTGACTGACCAACCGATTGACCCTACTTTGGAATTCTTACCGGACTGATCTTAAAATAGCAAAGGGGGACCTTTTGGAAAAAATATATGCGTTAAAAATTAATCTCATTATCAAGTTTATAGGGCGATCGGTCGATGATATGTGGGTCGGTAGATGTTAGAACTGTTAACCGACCACCTAACCGACCAATTGACCGACTTTACTATAAAACTCCTACCCGACTGATCTAGAAATGGTAAAGGGGGACCTTTGGAAAATAGACGCGATAAAAAGTAATCTCATTAACCAACAAACCCTATTGTAAAATTCTTACCCGATTGATCTAGAAATAGCAATGGGGACCTTTTTATAATAGATGCGATAAAAAGGAATCTCATTATCAAGTTTACAGGGCGATCGATCGATGATATGTGGGTCGTTAGACATTGGAACTAATAACCGACCACCTAACTGACCAATCGACCGACCCTATTGTGGAACTCCTACGCGACTGATCTCGAAATTGCAAAGAGGGACCTTTGGAAAGTAGACGTGATAAGAAGTAATCTCGTTAACTGACAAACCCTACTGTAGAACTCCTACTTGACTGGTCTAGAAATAGCAAACGTGGACCTTTGGAAAATAGACGCGATAAATATTAATCTCATTATCAAGTTTATAGGGCAATAGGTATATGATATGTAGGTCGGTAGACATTAGAACTATTCACCGACCACCAGGCCGACCTACCTCTAACCTTATTGTGGAACTCCTACCCAACTGATCTAGAAATAGCAAATGGGGACCTTTGGAAAAACTTTAGAATTCCTAACCGACTGATCAAGAAATTACAAAGGGGGACCTTTGAAAAATAGACGCGATAAAATGTGTTCTCATTATCTTTTTTACAGGTCGATCGGTCAATGATATGTGGGTTGGTAGACATTGAAACTATTAACTGACCACCAGACCAACTAACCGACCAACCCTACTGTAGAATTACTACCCGACTGATATAGAAATAGTAGAGGGAGACCTTTAAAAAATATACGCGTTAAAAATTAATCTCATTATCAAGTTTACAGGGCGATCAGTCAATGATATGTAGTTTAGTAGATGTGGGAACTATTAACCGACCACCTGACCGACCAACCGACCGACTCTACTGTGGAACTCCTACCGGACTGATCTAAAAATAGCGAAGGGAGACCTTTGAAAAATAGATGCGTTAAAGATTAATCTTATTATCAAGTTTACAGGGCAATCGATCAACGATTGTTGGATTGTATACTAAAAGTCTAGCTTTAGAATGAACAATATTTTAACAATAATTGAAATTAGAATCATTAATCAAATGATTGCGTCTTATAATTTATTTATATGTTCGATGCAATTGTTGATGTTCGCTTATTTGGTTAATGTAAACCGTTAGGGTTCCATATGATTCTATAATTAGAGGAAGTAAGAAAACATAGAAACGTATTACCTTTCACCAGGGTATGTTGAAGAAGAAAGATTCTCGTCGGCAGCCTGCAGCCTCATGGTTTTGGGCTTAACTTCCTCATCCGATCTTCGATTCAAGTGATCTACATGCCAAAATGATCCTCTATTCCGTGGCTTTTTAAAGTTGTTTCACACGTCCAATTTTGTGTTCTATACACTTTTAGAAAAATCATTGAAGTTGACAAACAGTAGCAGCAAATAACCTTCTGATCTTCTGTTGTATTCCCAAGTCCAATCTTAGAGTCGCGTGGGCGATGATCCTCAAGATCTTCTCAATCTGTTGTTCTCTCTTCCTACTCATGGTTAGGTGTGAATAAATAATTAGGATTTCCGAACAGCTTAGATGACTTATATATGGGCTACAGAAGGGACCAGGAGGAGAAATTAGAGTTGGACCTCCACTGGGCTTAAGTATCCAAGTTTAGCTCAAAACTTATACTAAAGTCAAATAATAATAATATATACCACTAATATATTATTACCGCACTACCGTTCTAATCCCATAATTACGTTTTGGGCCCCTTCTTATTATGAGCCCGTTGTTCTCCCCAGTTTAAGATATACAATGCCTATTAATTAATTAAGTTACTGACAACTCTATTAATTAATATCTCATCCAAGAGTAGCACCACTCAACTTTATTATCATGCCGGAATAAATCCACCTGCAGGGTTTATATGATAATCCTTATGAGCTCCTCAAGGGGACATCATCAACCTATAGTGGATACGGATTCCTTATATAATCAACATCACACCATAGAGCAACACTACTTCCCAACTCACCGAGTTTGTTGATTTAATTACATGTTAATCTTACCCATTGAAGAATCAAAGAAATACATACTGCCTGACGTGTCGAGATTATTGTATAGGGATCAAAAGCACGAACATCCATAATAGCTATGATCAAGTTCTCCTATATAATCAGTATAAGTCGAACAATCTCAAGCGGTCCTGCTCAATATACACAAAGTGCACTAATGTGATTCTATAGTTAAGATAATCTAATACCAATTCATACTTCAACCATCCCAATAGAAAGTCCCCCTCTATCTCAGTTGTGAGCATCTGTTTATACTTTATACGAAAACTAATAATATGATCTTCCGCGTGTTGTCGCACAATATATTATCTACACTATAAAGTTATTGGACTATTGCATTGGACATATAAATAAATTATACGATGAAATCATTTGATCAATCCAACAATCTGCCACTTATAATAAAAGACTATGTTGTCATGTCTACTTCCATACATCTGATTACACACCCACTACACGACCATCGAAAGCTTTCACCTTAAGGTCCTTGTAAAAGGATTTACTAGATTATCATCCGATGCAATCTTGGTGACAAAAACCTTTCTCTCATCATTTGATTTCTTGTATGAGGTGGTACATGCTCTTAATGTGTTTAATTGCCTTTTAGACTCGTGATTCCTTCAAGTTTGCAACTGCACCATTATTATCACAATAAATTTAGAAAATACATCCAAGTCTACGTAAAGTTTCTAGAGTCATACAGACACTTTGACTGCCTCAGAGGCTCCAATTCAATATTTTTTCCATAGTGGAGACCGAAATAAATTTATATATAACACTCCTCCATATTATGACTCAACTTTCTAAAATTAAACACATAACCTTTGAGGTGGATTTCTTGTTGTCCCTATCTGATTTGAAAAATCTAAATCTATGTAACCCACAAGAAGCAATGAATATGTTCGGTAAAGTCAGATATAATTTCTGGTCCTTTTCTGGTACATAAGTGTATGTCTTATCACAGTTTAACATTCTGTTTTCGAGTTACCTTGATACCCACTGATCATGCCATTGGCAAAATAGATATTAATTCTCGTGCATAGCATTTCTTAGATTAAGTTTCTTTATTCGCCGAAGCATAAAGAACTGCCTTCATCTCCTTTATCTTATTTTGAGTCATAAGACACAATTTCCTTAGATAATGTCATATGCTAAAACAAACAAGGATTGTATCATTCCTTGAAACTTGTGATAAGCATAACATCCTATCTTGTTATCACCATGATCGCAAGGATATATTTTTTTTATCTTAAGTCCTTCATTTCATACCGGTTTATAAACCATACCCATACTTCTAACAATACTCTTTCATTGTCTCCAATGAGCAATATATCATCTACGTACAGTACAGACATACCACCATATTTCCATCACTCTTTTCAATACACAGGACGCATTCGCCCATTGAATTAATCCATTTGATAGGATTACCTCATTCAAATAGATGTACTTTGAGATTAAAGCTTATACACAAAATGCTCTTAGCCCTTTTAAATGAATCACTCTGGTTGCTTCACATAGATGTTTTCCTCAAGACTTCCAATCCAATCAGGAAAGCTATCTTGACATCTATTTCCTATACCTCATAATTTAATAAGAGCAGCAACAAAATAAAAGAATTTAGATTGACTTAAACTTAGCTACCAGCGAAAAAAGTTTTCTCATACTCGAACTCACCCTTCTTTCTGAGTGTACCTTTACGCAACAAGCCTTATTTCGAAGGTGTGCCGTCTCTCTCTAAAATTTTTCTCCCCTCTCCCCCTAAATTTTTATCCTAATTCCACCGTACTTGGCTGCCGACTATTGCTGGATTTTACATTGATTGGGTCTTCCCCTATGTATCATTACACATATTTGCTTTGGGATTGACCCGAGTCATTCATCTCCTTTTAATTTTGATTTTTAAAAGGTGATCCCATTCTCCCCTTCCTAGGGCAGTCGCACTCTGCCGACTTTGCCCGCTGATTTCCAGTGATGATTTCTACCTTAGGCAGTCTTCTTTCCTGCCGCAGTTCAATTCTTTGTTGTCCGCTTCTCGCTGCCACCGTCTGACCCGATCCCTTTCACTTTGTCTAGGCCGGTTCTTCTATTCCAATTTAATGGCTACCCATGTGAAATTAGTCGTCGGAGACTGTGTCTCACCTAGTTTTGAGGCTACCGTTTTGGCTATGCCCTACGCTTGCCATCGCTTTGTGCGATTTCCTCCAGCCTTTCCCTTAAGGGTTTGGTGTTTCATGGCTATTCATCTTTTCAATCCATGATGGCTTCTGACGTGCGTTTCACTTTCGCCACCATCTGATTTTCAGAGGCGTTGTCTTTCTCCGCCACCACTGTTGTTCAAGCCGGCAGCTGTGCGCTGCGATAATACAGTGCTGCGATTGTTGGATTGTATACTAAAAGTCTAGCTTTAGTATGAACAATGTTATAATAATTTATTTGAAATGAGAATTATATGATCAAATGATTGCGTCTTATAATTTATTTATATGTCTGATGTAATAGTCCACTTACTTTATACTGTAGATAATATGTTGTGCGACAACATGCGGAAGATCATATTATTAGTTTCCTTATAAAGTATAAACAGATGCTCACAACCGAGGTAGACAGGGACTCTCTATCGGGGTGGTTGTAGTGTGGTTTGGTATTAGCTTGTCTTGGGTATAGAATCACATTTGTGCACTTGTTTGTATTGAGCAAGACCGCTTGAGATCGTTCGACTTATACTGACTTATAGGAGAACTTGATCTCAGTTATTATGGATGTTCGTGCTCTTAATCCCTATGCAATAACCTCGACACGTAGGGCAGTATGTATTTATTTGATTCGTCAATGAGTGAGATTTACATATAATTAAATCAACAAACTCGGTGAGTTGGGAAGTAGTGCTGTCTCTATGGTGTACTGTTGATTGCAGAAGAAATCCATGTCCGATATAGGCTGATGATGTCCCTTGAGGAGCTCATAGGGATTATCATGTAAACCCTGCAGGTAGATTTATTCCGGTATGATAATGAGGTTGAGTCGTACTACTCTAGGATGAGATATTAATTAATATTATCAGTAACTTAATTAATTAATGGACATTGTATATCTTAAACATGGGGAGACAAACGGGCTCATAATAAGAAGAAGCCCATTACGTAATTATGGGATTAGAACGGTAGTGCAGTAATAATATTTTAGTGGAATATATTATTATTATTGGACTTAAGTATAATATTTGGGCTAAGCTTAGACACTTAAGCCCAATGGAGGTCCAACACTAATTTTTCCTCCTGGTCCTTGCTGTAGCCCATATATAAGTCATCTCAACTATTCTAAACCTAACTATGCTCCTAACATACGTGAGATAGAGAGTGAACAGTTGATTGAGAAGATCTCGAGGATCATCACTTGGACTTGGGAATACAGCAGAAGTCCGTAAGGTCGTTTGCTGCTGCTGTCCACCACGTTGTACAATTTTTATAAAATGGCACAGACCTCAGAATCAAACATGTAATATACTGACGAAACGCCACGAAAGAGAGAATTGTTTTGGCATAAAGATCACTCAAATCCGATAACGGATGAGAGAGTTATGTCCTAAACGGAGGGACTGCGCAGGCTGTCGACGAGAATCCATCTTCTTCTACATACCGTGGTGAAAGGTAATACGTTTCTTGGTTTTCTTGCTTCCGTTGAATTAAAAACGTATGGAACCCTAAAGGTTCACATTAACCAAATGATCAAACGCCAACAGTGGTCTCCTCAATCTCTTCCACGGGATACTCTGCCACTGTCTTTACCATTGAAATTATCCAGCAGCTTCTAATTTTGGAGTCGCCACCGTGACGGATTTGTTCTTCCACCCTGTGCCGCGGCTCATCCCCCGACAACTGTGTCGCGGCTCATCCCCCGACAAGGGTCCCCCTCTGCCAGGAGTAGTTCTGCCTCCATCTTGCGCGACTTACAGAACCTGGCATTCTGCTATTCTATAGCTGCTGCCATTCCACAATCCAATGCTACCATTTCTGTAGAATTAATTTCGTCAAGGATTCCCTATCTCTCCGGCAGAGGATTTCTCAATATGTGCACCGGATTTTCCCTTATAGCTTCTGGGAATTTTTAGTTAATTCATGATTTGGTTTGATTTGATGATGCAACTAAATTTTTTGATGGGCATTGACTGGTTTTTTCTTATTTTTTTGGAGTATGCTTATTTCTTGCATATTGAAATATGCATTTGATTGTGTTGAGGAAATCTCTCAGGGGATGCATTTGGTTTCAATATTGTATATTGCTTTTAGCAGTTCTCTATGTCCTGGATGAGGCAGCACTGGTTTTCATTGATTCATAAAAAAAATGTTTGCTCATCTACTGATATTTGGATTTTGTGTATTATCTGCTTAGCAGATTTTTTTATGGTTTATCTCTTGGGCTCTTGTGATTTGATTGCATCGGATGTGAGCGAGCCCCTACTGCAACCTTCTACAGCCGCTACATTACATATTACATAGATTAAATTAGACGAGTATTGCTATTAGTTTTCTTTTACGAGGACACTTGTTTTGGTTCTCTTTTTATTTTACAGCCCTTATTTTACATAGATAAAATTATATGAGTAGGGCTAATAGTTTTCTTTTACGAGACCAACTATTTTGGTTCTCTTTTTAAAGCCATTGTTTGGCTCTTTTAATGATCACTTTTGGATCATACTTTCAATTTCTTTTATTTCTATACTCTTTTACTTTTTTTCTTTTTATCATATCAACTATTTGCCCTACCGTCCTATCCTGTTTTATTTCGTAGAGCCATTTTCAATGACTTTCACACCATTTCGCGGTTCTACAAGTAACCAGATCTAATTTAGAATCCATAGATTCTATTTCAGAAATCATTGCAACTTGCTAAGATACCACATTTCTATCATGTAGTGCTTCGTTGTACCCATGAGCCGATTTCATGTTTACTCGGGACCAAGTCTCACGACTCTCCCAAAATATAAATCTTTCAGGTTGTAAAATAACTCTCCCACTACAACAAAGCGTTACATGCAATTGTGTATCTGACATATCACGCGATGCGATTTCCTTGTGGTATATCCTCTTGTACAATTGGTACTATACTTTGTGTCTTCCCTCTCACTTCCTTTAGAACAATTTACACATAGGTTTATGATTTATTACATAGTCCTTTTCCAAAAGTCTAGTATTTGTGTTAACAATCTCCCTTCGATCTTTTGGACTAAATAAATCACCCTTCATTTATCTAGGATATCCCACAAATAGATAAACATTCATACGAAATACTATTTTTAGGGCATATCCACAAAATGAATTTAATAATTTCAAATAACTCATCATCCACCTAACCATTTCCATAAGAGTCTTTCCTTTTATTATATTAAGAAGACGCGTTATTAATTACTATTTGTTGCATCCGTGAGATAAACATGATTTATGAGTGTACAAATTATTACTAACGTACCATAACAGATTAGAGCTCCATCCGTCATCACTAGGACCATATCATTTAAATGAAATGGAGTATCCATCCGTAAGTGCATAGGAACTGTAATGAAATTATTTATATGAAAACGTACGTAAAGACAATTTCACATAATCAAATGTTTATTCCTATCAAAAGATAAATAAATGACTCCAACTGCAATAGCCACTACTTTCGTAGTATTACCCATGTACATAATAATCTCATCATCACTTAGTTGCAGGCTTTTAGAGATTTCGGCATCTGCACACAACGTGTCTGTAGATGTCGTGACTAATCATGCTTCAACAATTAGTGAATGAGATACTAACCTTATTCATACCTTGATGAAAATGGCTTTCCTTTGCCACATGTGTCAGAAGTTCTCTACCATATACAACGTCTCGTATTTCAGGTAGAACTTGCTCAAAACATCCAGGAAAATTATAGAGAATAAATTGATTTAGGTTTCCACTTTAATTTCTACTGCAAGTATTTCCAATTCATTTATTAAGTTATCCATGACCTCTTGCCTTTCTAACTTACTCAAGTATCTGAAGAGTCGCATGAGACCATCATATTTCTATGAATCTCTCACCTGTCCACTAAAGACTTTAATAGGCATTATGGGACATCCTTAATGAGAACATATTATATTTTCCTAAGTAGTAAGAATCGAAACCAAGATTCTTTTCAATCATCTAGTTTTGGACCAATAAATATGTTTCTTTTAGTAAACAATAAGCAAGATAAAATCATTTGAAAATTCTGAGGATCATAAATAAATACACCGATCAAATCTTCGAATTTTTCATTTATATTGGTCCCTCAAAATAATATAAAAATAAAATTCACCGACATCTCAAGCACTATGAGTCTGCATACCACGTTAATGTGGACGTATACAAACCCAAACATTTACAAGAGAAGGTTTTACCCATTAATTTCATTCGTCAACCTAACTTCATGACAAAATAATTAATAGTGGTTTTCTCTTTGGCCATGCAAATAATAGTAGTGACTCCGTTGGGGAGGATACTAATTATTCACACCTAAGTGTACACCATTATTTGATCCCAAATCCGTGGCCCAAGCTTATGTGCCTTACCGTTGGAGAAGTACACATGCACTCGGATAACTTCGTATATTCATCAATAATAAGTTTGTACTAGTGAACCGCATATAAACTCATCCGTTAGGGAGGAAGGTCTATGCCAACACGCAAGTTCATGTGCATCACATTACAAACAATAATTATTTAATGAAGTCTGCACCAATGATCTGTGAATAAACTCATCCGTTGTGGAGGAAGGCTTATTACCAACACACAAGTCTACTCACATTACTTACAAACCAATAATGGAGGCCGTGGGAATTATTTATCAATCCCATCTCCCACCTAGTTATTTAACACTGAGGATTTTTACATGCATATAATATTCGAGAATAAAATATGCAACTTTGCATGCTCTTGTTATGGCAAATAAGGTAGTAAATCATAGAGAACATGCATACATATATAACAATAATTAGATAATTAAATAAATTATATAAAATTATATATCTGCGAATTCAATTGTTCGCCACCAAGTGCGAATGCAAAAAACATAGACGGGGATCTAAAGTCGGCCTTCAGGAATTTTCTTTAGATTTACCCATCATCGTGCAAGCTTCGACATTCCCGGCAAGCTTCTCAGCCCCTCGCGGGAACAACTCTGTATGGAAGTCGCCTGGCACGACACGTGCCATTTCCTGCACGGGTCATGCCACTCCACAGTATCACTCATGCCTGCCTATGCGTATAGCGCATGCCCAACAGCCTGGCTATATGCACCAACCGTGCTCGGCATGAGCTCCATAGCATGCGTGCAAGCACACCAGCCCCCCGGCATCATGCGCGCATGTCTGCCCGATAATTATCAAGCGCGCCAAGCAGCATACTCCCACATCAAGTAGCCTACTCGTTAGTCGTGTGTTAATTGCCCAGCCACCTGCACGCCAACGCCAGTCTACATGCACGACACAAACACTACACCGTGCGCTAAGCTTCATGTCAGCACGCCAACATCGTCAATACACCTGACAACACACAGTAGACTCTCTTGGAACACCTAATAGACTCGTCCAGAAGCTGTCTTGACCTGTTCAAAAAAGTAGTGTGACTCACCCAGAACAACACAGACTCAACATGGCCATCACATCGAATCACTCAGAAGTCCCATCAGAATCGCCTGAATCCATCTTCTGACTCGCTTGGAAGATGCAGACTCACTCGAAACTACGTCAGACTCGTCTAGAATACCGGTCTGCAGCGCCAACTACCGACCACTTGCGATGCAGTCGCTTGTCCCGCCATCGTCACCAGCGCCGTTTCTGCCCGCATATTGCGCCAGTAATGCCACCAATGGTAGTTTTTTGCTTTTACTACCCCAATGAACACTGACAGAATTATACGTCATCGATGGTCAGCGTTCATCCGATGGTGCATGCCGGTGTTCGTGCCTTGTGTCGCGTGTCAGGCTTGCACCACACGGCACTTTACATCGATCAATGGTAGTTGTTTGTCGTCGTTCCAGTGTAGTCTCCCACTATAATGGTTCGCAGATGATTCCTAACAAGAATGTTCATCACCATCGCATAGTCATCGAACATCGTTCAACCCAGCCGCTTGCGTTCATGCTTGGAAAGAAGTAGAAGATCCGATAACTAATCTGTCACAATCATCATGTCCCTGCCATCCAAAGTTGCTACCTAACATTGCAACTCTCGCCACCGGCCAGGCCCGATCGTTCGATGATCGCTATCGATGGTACAATATGTGTGCCATGTACAGTTAGGGTGTTGATCAAGAATCAAGTTCTAAGAACCCTAATTACACATATGCCACATAAACCCTAGCCTAACGTGTCATGTTTCACCATAAAGTCTCGCTCTGATACCAATTATTGGCATTTGATTGTTTGGTTAATGTGAACTGTTTGGGTTCCATACGATTCTATAATTAGCGGAAGCAAGAAAACATAGAAACGTATTGTCTTTCACCAGGGTATTTTGAAGAAAAAATATTCTCGCCCGCAGCCTGCACAGCCTCACGGTTTTAGGCATAACTTCCTCATCTAATCTTTGATTCAAGTGATCTACACGCCAAAACGATCCTCTATTCCATGGCTTTCTAAAGGTGTATCACACGTCCAGTTCTAATTTCTACACGATCTTAGAAAAATTGTGGAAGTTGACAAACAACAGCAGTAAACAACCTTCCGACCTTCTACTCTATTGTCAAGTCCAATCTTGACGTCGTGTGGGCGTCGATCCTCAAGATCTTCTCAATCTGCTGTTCTCTCTCCCTACTCATGGTTAGACATGAATAATTAATTAGGGTTGGATAGCAAATATGACTTAAATAAAGGCTACAGCAAGGACCATGAGGAGAAATTAGGGTTGGGCGCCTCCATTGGGCTTAAGTATCCAAGTTTAGCCCAAAACTTATATTTAAGTCCAATAATAATAATATATATCACTACAATATTATTACTGCACTATCGTTCTAATCCCATAATTACATTATGGGCTCCTTCTTATTATGAGCCTGTTAGTCTTCCCATGTTTAAGATATACAATGTCCATTAATTAATTAAGTTACTGACAACTCCATTAATTAATATCTCATCCAAGAGTAGTACCACTCAACCTCATTATCATGCCAGAATAAATCCACAAGTAGGGTTTACATGATAATCCTTATGAGCTCCTCAAGGGGATATCATCAACTTATAGCGGACACAGATTACTTCTACAATCAACAGCACACCATAGAGACAGCACTACTTCCCAACTCGCTGAGTTTGTTGATTTAATTACATGTAAATCTCACCCATTTATGAATCAAAGAATTACATACTGCCTTACGTGTTGAGGTTGAACATCCATAATATCTGAGATCAAGTTCTCCTATATACTCAGTATATTAAGTCGAACGATCTCAAGCGGTCCTGCTCAATACACACAAAGTGCACTAATGTGATTCTATAGTCAAGACAAACTAATACCAAATCACACTATAACCATCCTGATAGAAAGTCCCCGTCTATCTCGGTTGTAAGCATCTGTTTATACTTTAAAAAAACTGATAATATGATATTCGTGTGTTATCGCACAATATATTATCTACAGTATAAAGTAAGTAGACTATTGCATCGGACATATAAATAAATTATAAGACATTCATTTGATCAATCCAACAATCTTCCACTTATACTAAAAGACTATGCTGTCATGTCCACTGCCATACATATGATTACCACACCCACTACATGACCATCGAAAGCTTTCGCCTTAAGGTCCTTGTAAAAGGAATTATTATGTTATCATCCGATGTAAACTTGGTGACAACAATCTTCCCCTCATCATACGATTTCTCATATAAGGTGGTGCTTGCTCTTAATGTGTTTAACTTCCTTTTGGACTCGTGATTCCTTCAAGTTTGCAACTGCACCATTATTATCACAATAAATTGTGATAATCTTGGGCAAACTCAGAAAACACATCCAAGTCTATCATGAAGTTTCTAGAGTTATACAGACACTTAGGCTGCCTCAGAGGCTCCAATATATCATTTTTACATTGTGGAGACCGAAATATATTTTTATATAACACTCCTCCATATTATACTCATCTTCCTAAAATTAAACACATAACCTTGAGGTGGATTTACTGCAGTCCCTATCTCATTTGAAAAATCCGAATATATGTACACCATAAGAAGTAATGAATCTGTCCGATAAGGCCACATATAATTTCTGGTCTTTTTCAGGTGCATAAGTATATGTCTTGCCACAGTTTAACATTCTTGTTTCTGGTTACCTTGATACACACTGATCATGGAAAAACAGATATTCATTCTCGTGCATAGCATTTCTTAGATTAATCTTTCTTATTCACCGAAGCATAAGGAACCGCCTTCATCTCCTTTATCTTCTTTTGAGTCATAAGACACAATTTCCTTAGATAAAGTCACATGCTAAAACAAGCAAGGATTGTATCATTCCTTGAAACTTGTGATAAGCATAACATCTTATCTTGTGATCACCATGATCGCAAGGATATATTTTTCTCATCTTAAGTCCTTCATTTCATACCGCTTTATCAACCATACCCATACGCCCGACAAAACTCTTTTATTATTTCCAAGGAGCAACATATCATCTATGTATAGTACAAGACATACAGCCCCGTTTCCATCACTCTTTTCAATACACAAGACACATCCGCCCATTGAATAAATCCATTTAACTAGATTACCTCATTCAAACAGATGTACTTTGAGTTTAAAGCTTATACTCAAAATGCTCTTAGCCCTTTTCAATGAATCACTCCGGTTTCTTCACATAAATATTTTTCTCAAGACTTCAAATTAGGAAAGCTATCTTGACCTCTATTTGCTATACCTCATAATTTAATAAGAGCAGCGACAATATAAAAGAATCCGGATCGACTTAAACTTAGCTAACGGATAAAAAGGTTTTGTCATACTCGAACTCACCCTTCTTTCTAAGTGTACCTACGCAACAAGCTTTGTTTCGAAGTATCACCTTACCGTCGTATCCTCTTTTATTTCGTAGAGCCACTTTCAATGGCTTTCACACCATTTCGCGATTCTACAAGCAACCAGATCTATTTTAGAATCCACAGATTCTATTATAGAAATAATTGCAACTTGCTAAAATACCACATTTCTATCTTGTTGTGCTTCGTCGTACCCATGAGATAATTTCATGTTTACTCGGGACCAAGTCTCACGACTCTCCCAAAATATAAATCTTTCAGGTTGTAAATCAACCCTCCCACTATAACAAAATGCTACATGCAATTGTGTATCAGACATAACACGCGATGCAATTTCCTTGTGGTATATCCTCTTGTACAATTGGTACTATACTTTGTGTCTTCCCTCTCACTTACTTTAGAAAAATTTACACATAGGTTTGTGATTTATTACATAGTCCTTTTTCCAAAAATCTAGTGTTTATGTTAACAATCACCCTTCATTTGTGTTCCTCGAATAGATCTCTTAGTTGTTGAGAAGGTTGCCCAAAAGCAGTATATAAGGCATACCTGGTAAAACTTACAAGTAAACCAGATATAAAGATGGCAACTAGGGTTGCTGTTTCCATTATGATTATATAATTTTAAGACCCCAACGGATCTATCATAAGATCATTTATTTACAATGGAATGGTATACAAAGTCAACAGATCTCAATGAATAAAATAATTTATGGCTACACAAACTGTTGAGTACAGTTCTAGATTGGGTCCAAAACAAACTACTGTAGGGAGTTTTATTAAAACCATTGATTTTGGAATATGGTAAAGTAGCTCCCGGCTGGGGAACGACTCCTTTGATGGGTATCGCAATGGCCCTATTTACGATATTTCTATCTATTATTTTGGAAATTTACAATTCTTCTATTTTATTGGATGGAATTTCAATAAATTAAATCTATAAGAATCACGAAGTTTTGGCTTTTGAATAAAAAATCAATCAGTTAGAACTCGAATTTCTGGCCTATTCTATTTTGTCTATTTTTTCTATTTTGGTAGTTCGATCGTGGAATTTCTTTCTTTCTGTCTTTTTGGAATATGAGTGTGCGACTTGTTATAATTAATTTTATTGATAGTAAAGAGAATAGGTCTGTCGCCTTCCTAGATATGGCTCTACTTCATCAGATATTTATTCGAGTATCTAGAACACGAACTATATGAACTAGATTATGAAATATTTGAACTATGATTCATACTTAATATTCGACCTCGTGCCTGAAAAAAATTTCAAACAGTTTGAAAAAAAAAGAAAAAAATCTTTCTTTTTAGACATTTTATCAAATTTATGGAATATGTGATGAACCAACGGTTCTTACTTAGGGAATCCTTGGGTTAACTAATGATTTTTTCTTGAATCATCGTGGTTCTAGTATGAATCTGAGGGTTTAATCAATTCTATAGGGCTTTAACAAGAGAATTCCTATCAAGTCAATAACTAAGAAAGGAAAAAAGCCACATTAGAGAGAATAAAAAGAAAAAAATAGGTAAAAAGAGGATTCAAGAGGCCCCTAAGGATCAACATAAAGACGATTTAGCCAACTTGATATTTTGGTATTATCACCACAAAACAAAGAAGAGCTTGCGGATTTTTTCTTCTTTCGTACATTTAGAGAAGATTGAATCGGAGATTAAGAAGTTTTGAACTTTCTAGTTCATTTACATATCCGACTATTCTTTTTTTTGGGGGGTGTTTTTGCTTGAGCTGTATGAGATGAAAGTCTCATATACGGTTCTAGGAGGGGGATTTTTGCCTATCTCAATAAAGTCTATGATTTGTTCGAAGAACATCTTGAGATTCAAGCGATTGTGGATGATATAACTAGTAAATATGTTCCTCTCCATGTCAATATATTTTATTATTTAGGGGGAATTATGCTTACCTATTTTTTAGTACAAGTAGCTACAGGGTTTGCTATGACTTTTTACTACCGTCCGACTGTTACGGAAGCTTTTGCCTCTGTTCAATACATAATGACGGAAGCTAACTTTGGTTGGTTAATTCAATCAGTTCATTGATGGTCGGCAAGTATGATGGTCCTAATGATGATTCTCTATGTTTTTCGTGTGTATCTCACTGGTGGATTTAAAAATCCTCACGAATTGACTAGGGTTATGGGTGTGGTTTTAGCAGTATTGACCGCATCTTTTGGCGTAACTGGTTATTCCTTACCTCGGGACCAAATTGGTTATTGGGCGGTGAAAATTGTAACAGGCGTACCTTGACAATCCACTTTGACTCATTTTTATAGTTTACACACTTTTGTATTGCCACTTCTTGCTGCTGTATTTATGTTAATGCACTTTCCAATGATACATAAATAAGGTATTTCTGGTCCATTATAGATAAGATAATATTTGGATTTGGAATTAATCATTTATCACTTAGAGGAGGAATAATAGGATTTTATTTCTATAAGTATAGATTATTGAAAATAATAAGAGAGTCTTTCTTTCATTATATTCAGAAGATGCGTTATTAATTACTATTTGTTGCATCCGTTAGATAAACATGATTTATGAGTGTACAAATTGTTACTAACGTACCATAACAGATTATAGCTCTATCCCTCATCACTAAGACCATTTCATTTAAATGAAATGGAGTATCCATCCGTAAGCGCATAGAAACTGTAATGAAATTCCTTATATGAAAACGTACGTAAAGACAATTTCACATAACGAAATGTTTATTCCAATCAAAAGATAAATAAACCACTCCTGCAATAGCCACTACTTTCGTAGTATTACCCATGTACATAATAATCTAATCATCACTTAGTTGCAGGCTTTTAGAGATTCTGGTATCTGCACACAACGTTTCAGTAGATGTCATGACTAATCATGCTTCAACAACTAGTGAATGAGATACTAACCTTGTTCATACCTTGATGAAAATGGCTTTCCTTCGCCACATGTTTTGTCAGAAGTTCCCTACCATATACAACCTCTCGTATTTCAGGTAGAACTTGCTCAAAACATCCAGGAAAATTATGGAGAATAAATTGATTTAGGTTTCCACTTCAATTTCTACTTCAAGTATTTCTAATTCATTCATCAAGTTATCCATGACCTCTAGCCTTTCTAACTTACTCAAGTATCTGAAGAGTTGATGAGACCATCATATTTCTATGAACCTCTCACCTGTCTACTAGAGACTTTAATTGGTATCATGGGACATCCTTAGTGAGAACATATTTATATTTTCCTAAGCAATAAGAATCGAAAACAAGATTCTTTTCAATCATCTAGTTTTGGACCAGTAAATAAGTTTTTTTTAGTAAACAATAAGCAAGATAAACCTATTTTAAAATTCAGAGAATCATAAATAAATATACCAATCAAATCTTTGAATTTTATAATTTATATTGATTCCCTCAAAATAATATATAAATAAAATTCACCAACATCTCAAGCACTGTGAGTCTGCATGCCACGTTAATGTGGATGTATACAAACCTGAACATTTTGGTCTCCGGCGTGAAGCCCCAATCGAAGCCTTAAGTCTTGCGTCAAATTTGGGCCCCTCGCACTACCGTTGCTATTAGGGCTTTGACCTTGCGCCGCTGTCTATGGCTGATTCACCACGATGGGTCTTTTCCATCACGATTACTCAACGCCACCGCATTCAGAAGGCAGCAACGATGCAATCCCTAGTTGTTTCGTGGCCACTGGGTTCCCTTCCAGTCCGATTCAATTACTCAGGGTTTCCTAATTTTATTCTCTAATTAGCACCGCCGTCAAAGTTCATCTGCTAGGCTCCGCTTTGTTGTTTAGATATCATCACCAGCATACCGATGACCCTTCCAGTAATTGCTCCTCTGCCTTCCAACGATCGAGCAAGTTTCAGTCAGGAGATCTCGCTATCCCCTGTTCCTCTGCTGCCTAGGGCAGTCCATATCCACTGCCGTTCGATTATTCAAGAGGCATCCTCTGTTGATTCACCACTGTTGTGGCTCCCTTCGATGCGATTGCCGTCGTTATTGCTTGACACGATTTCCTTGGGCCACTTATTCTTCCCGGAGAGCGGCCTGATTTCTTGTTCAGCCCTAGTTCAGTACTCCCAGTGGCTATTCCCTCCGACCAGGTCTTCAACGACTCTTCACCATCTGCTCGTGAGGATTCTCTTCACTCAAGCTACCCATCTGTTCTGATTACAGATTGGAACCCGACTACACAGGGCTACTGATTTCAGAATTTTCCTCTCTGCCTAGTGTGGATTTGAAGACGTTCCGCCACCGTTTTATTTTCCTTTGCCATCACCCTCATCTTGCGATTGTTAAGGAGTATTCTTCCTTTTTGAATTTTCAGATTATGGGCATTGACTGAAACATGATTTATCTCTTTATGGAACTTGCCTATTTCTTTTTTTCAAATTGAAGCATCTAATATTATTTTCTTATTTCTTTAGATGGTACTTCTTCTTGATTCCTTTTGATGCTGCAACTTTGGTTTAGATAATTATTTGTTGTTGCTCGTCTACCATGGTTTCAAATGGCTCTCATGGATCGATGTGTACCAGATAAAATTTTATGGGATAGAGCCTTGAAATTCTGTTATTGTCCCTAGCACGGGATTGCTCATCTTTGAGCACTTGTTTCTTCATTATTTGGGCCTCCAAGACATGATCTGCTGAATGAAGAATTTGTTACATCTGCTGGTTTGATAATGTTCCCGATTCAGCAGCTTTGCTACTGTTGGGCTTAGTCGCAACAAATTATTACACTCAGATGGTTACACGCTTTGATTGTTTTGATATATGATAGGCCTTGTGCCTTCTTACACATGTTACTTGCCATCGGTTACTTGTCATTGTTGGCTTGTTACTTGCAGCTTGTTTTGGCTTATTTTTTTTCAACAACTTGAGTTTAGAATGGATTAGTTGTTTTAGGCTGTGTTCTTTTCTAAAGCCACTTGTTTGGACTTTTTCAAGCCGATTGTTTGTCTTATTTTATTGACTATGTCAATTTTTTCTTATTGTACTCTTCTTCTCTTGTACCCTTTAATCAATGCATACAAACCCAAACATTTACAAGAGAATGTTTTACCCATTAATTTCATTCATAAACCTAACTTCATGACAAAATAATTAATAGTGGGTTCCTCTTTGGCCATGCAAATAATAACAGTGACTACGTGGGGGAGGATACTAATTATTCACACCTAAGTGTACACTATTATTTGATCCCAAGTCTGCGGCCCAAGCTTATGTGCCTTACAGTTGGAGAAGTACACACGCGCTCGGATAACTTCGTACAATCATCAATTATAAGTTTGTACCAGTGAACCGCATATAAACTCATTCGCAAGGGAGGAAGGTCTATGTCAACACGCAATTTCATGTGCATCACATTACAAACAATAATTATTTAATGAAGTCTGCACCAGTGATCCGTGAATAAACTCATTCCCTGTGGAGGGAGGCTTATTACCAACACGCAAGTCTACTCACATCACTTAGAAACCAATAATGAAGGCCGGTGGAATTATTTACCAATCCCCTCTCCCACTTAGTTATTTAACACTGAGGGTTTTTACATGCATATAATTTTCAAGAATAAAATACGCAACCTAGCATGCTCCTGTTACGGCAAATAAGATAGTAAATTACAGAGAACATGCATACATATATAATAATAATTAGATAATTAAATCAATTATACAAAGTTATATATCAGCGAATTCGATTGTTCGCCACCAAGCACAAATGTGGGCAACATAGACGGGGATCTAAAGCTGGCCTTTACGAATTTTTTTTAGATTTATCCATCATCGTGCAAGCTTCGACATACCCGACAAGTTGCTCAGCCCCACGCGTGCAACACCAGTATGGAAGTCGCCCGGCACGACACTTGCCATTTCCTGCACGGGTCGTGCCACTACACAACATCGCTCATGCCTGCCAATGCGTATAGCGCACGCCAAGCAGCCTGGCTGTATGCACCACTCGTGCCCGGCATGAGCTCCATAGCATGCGTGCAAGCACATCAGCCCGCCCGGCATCATGCGCGCATGTTTGCTCTCCGTGAGCCCCAACGGGCAAAGCGCCCGCCTGCATGCTCAGTGGTCTCCCCGGAAATTATCCTGCGTGCCTAGTAGCATACTTTCACTCTAGGTAGCTTGCTCATTAGTCGTGTGACAATTGCCCAGCCACCTACACGCTCCACACACCAACGCCAGCCTACACGCACGACACGTGCACTACACTGTGCGCCAAGCTCCATGTCAGCACGCTAACATCGACGACGCACCCGACAACACACGGTAAACTCGCTTGGAACACTCGACAAACTCGTCCAGAAGCCCGCCCTGACCCGCTCGGAAAAGCTGTGCAACTCGCAATGAACAACATAGACAACATGGCCATCACGCCAAATCGATCGGAAGTCTCATCAGAGTCACCTGAATCCATCTTCAGACATATTTGGGAGATGCAGAACTCGCCCAGAACTGCGTCAAACCCGCCAGAATGCCAGTCTGTAGCGCCAACTACCGACCGCTAGTAACACCACCAATCGTAGTTTTTTGCTTTTGCTGCCCCAATAAATACCAGTAGAATTATATGCCATCGATGATCAGCGCTCATCCGATGGTGCATGCTGGTGATCGTGCTTCGTGTCGCGTGTCAGGCTTGCACCACATGCCACTTCACATCGATCAACAATAGTTATTTGTCATTGTTCCAGCATGGTTTCCTACTATGATGGTTCACAACTGATTCCTGACAAGAACGTTCATTACCATCGCGTAGCCATCAAACGTCGTTCAACCCAGTAGCTTGCGTTCATGCTCAAAAAGAAGCTGAGGTCTGACAACTAATCTGTCATAATCATCACGTCCCTACCATCCAACGTTGCCGCCTAACATTATAATTCCCACCACCAGACAGGCCTGGTCATCATCATTCCATAACGTACATTCGTTCGATGATTGCTGTCGATGGTGCAATATGTGTGCCGTGTACAGTTAGGGTGTCAATCAAGAATCAAGTTCTAAAAACCCTAATCACATGTATGCCACATAAACCATAGCCTAATGTGTCACGCTTCACCACAAAACCTCACTCTGATATCAATTATTGGCATTTGATTGTTTGTTTAACGTGAACTGTTAGGGTTCCATACGATTCTATAATTAGCGAAAGCAAGAAAATATAGAAACATATTACCTTTCACCAGGGTATGTTGAAGAAGAAATATTCTCGCCCGTAGTCTCATGATTTTGAGCATAACTTCCTCATCCAATCTTCGATTCAAGTGATCTACACGCCAAAATGATCCTCTCTTATGTGGATTTCTAATGGTGTATCACAAGTCGAGTTCTGATTTCTACATGATTTTTCTCAAATAGACATCGGTGAAAATTTGATATATATTGGTACCTTGCGATGTCTTTAAGTGGATAGACATCAGCTATTAACCGATGTCTGATGAGTCATGATCGATGTCTTTTCCTAGAATGACATTGGTTTAAAACCGATGTCTTTTGGTCCCATCCAATGTCTATTCTTGGAAAGACAATGGTTTAAAAGCAATGTCTTATGGGTGTCAGTCGATGTCTTTTATTTGAAAGACATTGGTGGATAACCGATGTCAAAGGATGCAACCGATGTTTATACAAGGGAAAAGACATCGGCTAAAAACCGATATCTATCAGCGCTCACTTTCAACATCAGGGGCTTCAACATCGGTTGCTTGGTGAAATAGACATCGGTTTTTAACCGATATCTATCAGTATTTTGGTGTAGTGGTCCTCTATTGGGCTTATTTATCCAAAATTAGCTCAAAACTTATACTTAAGTCCTATAATAATAATATATACCATTAAAATATTATTACTGCACTACCGTTCTAATCCCATAATTATGTTATGGGCTCCTTCTTATTATGAGCCCATTAGTCTCCCCATGTTTTTAAGATATACAATGCTTATTAATTAATAAAGTTATTGATAGCTCCATCAATTAATATCTCATCCAAGAGTAGTACCACTCAACCTGATTATCATGCCGGAATAAATCCACCTACAGGATTTACATTATAATCCTTATGAGCTCCTCAAGGGGACACCATCAACCTATGGCGGACACAGATTTCTTCTACAATCAACAGCACACCATAGAGACAACACTACTTCCCAACTCGCCGAGTTTGTTGGTTTAATTACATGTAAATCTCACCTATTGATTAGTAAAAGAATTACATACTGCCTTATGTGTCGAGGTTGAACATCCATAATAACTGAGATCAAGTTCTCCTATAGTCAGTATATTAAGTTAAACGATCTCGAGCGGTCCTGCTCAATACACACAAAGTGCAGTAATGTAATTCTATAGTCAAGGCAAACTAATACCAAATCACACTGCAAACATCCCGATAGAGAGTTCCCGTCTATCTCGATTGTGAGCATCTGTTTATACTTTATAAGGAAACTGATAATATGATCTTCCGTGTGTTGTCGTACAATATATTATCTACAGTATAAAGTAAGTGGACTATTGCATCGGACATATAAATAAATTATAAGACGCAATCATTTGATCAATCCAACAATCTCCTACTCATAATAAAAGACTATGCTGTCATCTCCACTGCCATACATCTGATTATCACACCCAGTACACGACCATTGAAAGCTTTCCCCTTAAGGTCCTTGTAAAAGGATTTACTAGGTTATCATCTGATGTAATATTGGCGACAACAACCTTCCTCTTATCATACGATTTCTCATATAAGGTAGTACTTGCTCTTAAAATGTTTAATTGCCTTTTGCACTCGTGATTCCTTCAAGTTTGCAACTGCACTATTATTATCATAATAAATTGTGATAATCTTGGGCAAACTTAGAAAATACATCCAAGTCTATCATGAAGTTTCTAGAGTCATACAGACACTTAGGTTACCTCAGAGGCTCAAATTTATCATTTTTACATAGTGGAGACCGAAATATATTTCTATATAACACTCCTCCATATTATACTCATCTTCTTAAAATTAAACACATAACCTTTGAGGTGGATTTACTGCAGTCCCTAGCTGATTTGAAAAATCCAAATCTAAGTAATCCATAAGAAGCAATGAATTTTCCGGTAAGGTCTTTTGGTCCTTTTCAAGTACATAAGTGTATGTCTTACTAAAGTTTAACATTCTTGTTTCGAGTTACCTTGATACCCACTGATCATGCTATCGGCAAAATAGATATCTATTCTCGTGCACAACATTTCTTAGATTAAACATCCTTATTTGCCGAAGCATAAGGAACCGCCTTCATCTCCTTTATCTTGTTTTGAGTCATAAGACACCAAGTCACATGCTAAAACAAGCAAGGATTGTATAATTCCTTGAAACTTTTGATAAGCATAACATCCTATCTTGTGATCACCATGATCACAAGGATATATTTTTCTAATCTTAAGTCCTTCCTTTCATACCGTTTTATCAACCATACACATACGCCTGATAATATTCTTTCACTATCTCCAATGAGCGATATATCATCTACATATAGTACAAGACATACCACCACGTTTCTGTCACTCTTTTCAATACACAAGACACATCCGCCCATTGAATAAATCCATTTGACTGGATTACCTCATTCAAACAGATGTACTTTTAGTTTAAAGCTTATACTTAAAATGCTCTTAGCCATTTTCAATGAATCACTCTGGTTGCTTCACATAGATGTTTTCCTCAAGACATCCAATCAAGAAAGATGTCTTGATATCTATTTGCAATACCTCATAATTTAATATGAGCAGCAACAAAATAAAAGAATCCGGATTGACTTAAACTTAGCTACCGGCGAAAAAGATTTCCTCATACTCGAACTCACCCTTCTTTCTGAATGTACCTTTACTAAACAAGCCTTATTTCAAAGTATCACCATACCGTCCAATCCACTTTTATTTCATAGATCCACTTTCAATGGCTTTCACACCATTTCGCGATTCTACAAGCACCAAGATCTAATTTAGAATCCATAGATTCTATTTCAGAAATCATTGCAACTTGCAAAGATACCACATTTCTATCTTGTAGTGCTTCGTCGTACCTGTTAGATTGTATACTAAAAGTCTGTCTTTTATATGAAATAAAGTTTTAACAATTTATTTGAAATGAGAACCATATGATCAAACATTTTGTATATTATAATTTATTTATATGTTTGTGCAAAAGTCCATTTACTTTATACTGTAGATAATATGTTTTGCAACAACACACGGATGATCATATTATCTATTTTCTTATGAAGTATAAACAAATACTCACAACCGAAATCGACGAGGACTATCTATCGGGATGGTTATAGTGTGATTTGGTATTTGTTTGTCTTGACTATAGAATCATATTAGTGCACTTTGTGTGTATTGAGCAGGACCGCTTGAGATCATTCGACTTGTACTGTCTATTTAGGAGAACTTGATCCCAGTTATTATGGATGTTCGTGCTTTTAATCCCTATACAATAACCTCTACACGTAAGGCAGTATGTATTCCTTTGATTCATCAATGGGTGAGATTTACATGTAATTAAATCAACAAACTCAGTGAGTTGGGAAGTAGTACTGTCTCTATAGTGTGCTGTTGATTATAAAAGGAATTCATATCCTGTTTAGGTTGATGATGTCTCCATGAGGAGCTCATAAGGATTATCATGTAAATCTTGCAAGTGGATTAATTCTGGCATGATAATGAGGTTGAGTTGTACTACTCTTGGATGAGATATTAATTAATTTGAGTTGTCAGTAACTTAATTGATTAATTGGCATTGTATATCTTAAACATGGGGAGACTGTGGGACTTATAATAAGAAGGTGCCCAACGTAATTATGGGATTAGAACGGTAGTACAGTAATAATATTTTATTGAACTATATTATTATTATTGAACTTAAGTATAAGTTTTGTGCTAAAATTGGATACTTAAGCTCAATGGAGGCCCAACTTTAATTTGTCCTCCTGGTCCCTGTTGTAGCCCATATATAAGTCATCTCACTTTCCTGGAATCCTAATACATGTGCCTATTTTGACGTGAATGGAGGGTTAAGAGCAGATTGAGAAGATCCTAAAGAACGTCGCCCACACGAAGTCAGGATTGTACTTGAAAATACAGCAGAAGATCAAGAGGTTGTTCTATGCAGCTGTTCTTCAACAACATACCCTGGTGAAAGGTAATGAGAACTTTGAAAATAATTGCTTCTGCTATTTAAGTTTGCATGGAACCCTAACGGTTCATGCTAACGAAACGATTGAACTCCAATAAATGGCAGCAGAGCTTCAGTTTTATGGTGAAGCGTGACACGTTAGGCTAGGGTTTATATGCTATACGTGATTTAATTATCATGTGGAATAGCATGAGAATTAGGGTTAGGGTTTGATATTTGTGAAAGTATGATCGGTGAAACCCTACATGTTCAATTGCTTGTGCGATGCGTATCCTTATTTATTATTCGATGGCTACACGGTGTAAGCAACACCCGTGAAACCCTATATGTGATCGGCAATGCATGGTGGCTGGTGGGCTGAAAGCGCTGATGGGCCTATTTGCTACTGCCAAGCCCACGGCGGATGTGGGCACTGCTAGACTACTATCGTGTGGCAAGTGAACGACAACCACGATTGCAAGCGACGGATAGAGATACGGCTACGGGAGGTTATCGGGGCTCAGCAATGGGACTAATGGCTGAATATCCATGGCCAGCGACGGCCAGCCCTGGTGTGGCTGTGACCATTGACTGCACGATGTCGACTGGTTACAATCCATCATGAAGATCGACTGCAGGTTGTGAGCGGCGTCGGATATATACAGCGACGTTCCCGGGCTAGTTGAATGAATTTTCTGGGCGAGTCGACGGCAGCTTCTGGGCGAGTCTACGATAGATTTTGAGCGGGTCTTAGCTACTTTCGAGCGAGTCCATGGTGGTTTCGATCGAATCTGAAGCTACTGTCGGTTGGGTCTTAGTATTCCTGATCGGGTTTGAGGTAATTCTGCAGTGGCGTACCTGATGGGAGGCTTCTGATGTTCAGCACCAGCGTTCCGAGTGCGTCAAAAGGAAGTTCCAGGCGGGTCTTTCCTCTAGTCGATCTGGTCTCTATGGTGACCTGGTCGGGTCTCTCCTCTGGCTGATCGGGTCTATCGGAATATGAGTAATTCCAGCGAGCAACATGCACCGTCGAAAGCCTAGTCAGTAGGATGACCTAGTGATGTTGCCGGCATGATTCACGCTGGGAGAGCAATACACGTCTGGGAGAACCACCAACAGCAGCGGCATTATCTCATGATGTTGGCATGCACGAAAGGCGAGTGTTGCTGGCACAACTGGCCTGAAGATGGTCGGGACAAGTCGTGCTGGGGCAATGTTCCAAGCGACATTGTGCATTGATGGCACGGAAGGCAAAATGGTGTCGTGCAGGCACGCAAATTCTTGGACAGTGTTGACGGATTTTATTCGTGCTAATGGGCTGGACGAATTGTGCAGTTGTAGCCTATGGGCCAGCCGGGCTCGTTTTCGTGATTCAACATTTTCCGTATTTATTTTGTGATATAACTATATTAATTGTTTTATTTGACGATTATTGTTATATATGTGAGTATGTTCTATGTGATTTAATTTTTTTTTAAATTACTTAAAATTGAAGCATGATAGGATGTATATTTTATTATTAAATATTATATGCATGTTAAAAACCATCGGTGTTTAAATATCTAAGTGGGTGAGGAGATTGGTAATTAATTCCTGCGGCCTCTATTATTGGTTCGTAAGTGATGTGAATAAACTTGCATGTTGGCATAGACCTTCCTCCCAATCGGATGAGTTTATTCGCGGATCACTGATACAAACTTCTTTGTGATGATTGTAGAAAATTATCCGAGCGCATGTGTACTTCTCCATCTGTAAGGCACACAAGCTTGGGGTGCAGACTTGGGATCAAATAATGTGTACACTTAGGTATAAATAATAAGTGTCCTCTCCATCGGAGTCACTGCTGTTATTTGCATGACTACAAATGAAATTAATGGGAAAAACCTTCTCTTGTAAATGTTCAGATTTGTATACATCCACACTATCGTGGCATGCAGACTCACAATGCTTGAGATGTTGGTGAATTTTATTTTATATTGTTTTTAGGGAATCAATATAAATTGATAAATTTGAAGTGTTTGATCTGTTTATTTATTTATGATTGTCAGGATTTTCAAATGGCACTCAACTCACTTTCTGTTATACTTAAATAGCATAAACTTACTTGCACTAATTATGTTGACTGAAAACGAAACATGGAAATTGTTTTACTGTTGAAGATTATATTGTTTTAACTGTTGAAGATTATATCTTTGTACTCACAGAGGAATGTTGGAAAAACTCACGTTCACAAAAGTACTAACCCTAATCATGCCTAGAGAGAAAACTTACCTTTCTCCATAGGGTTAAGTTGCAGCAGAAGAAAAACTTACGAATCGATTGGTACTCATGTTAAATAGTGATCTCTGGATCAATCGTTCAACACGGGGTTGAAAGATATGTTTTTCCAATATGGTATTAGTTTGGAGAATATGTAAACTGGATTTTCATGTGAATAAGGAGAGAAAAACCCCGCGAGAGAGAAACCACGCTTCTCAGCATTCTGTGTTCTGCTTCTACGTTTTGTAATGCTTCAGCATGTCTCAATGTTTTAGCGTCTTTGAAAACTGCATGGTGCAGTATTATATATTCCCAAAAGATGGGAGTTAAGAACTGCCGCTTCATAACTACCTTTCTCTCTCTCTTATCCACTTTTATATGTAGAATATAATTAATTAATATTAATTATAATTTATATGTCCCACTCACATATGAAGTCAAAAAGTCGCTTGACTCATTTTCTTCATGAATCATATTCTCGCACAAATTAATACATCATGTGACCCATGATATATGAGTTTTAACCACTATACACTTGTTAGAGATATATAGCAACTCAACCAGTTTATCAATGAAACTTAACAAGCTTGTTATACCCCAGAACTCTTGAATATTTAATATAAGTTGACATATCTCTTTTCAATCCCTTAAATTTTTAAGAGCATATTCAACCCTTTTACAAAAACTATGTATTCAAAATCAAGACCTTGCTTGATTGACTAGTCAATGAATCATAATAATATATGTTAAATTAAGACGTTCTTTCCATTTCACTAAGTATCTATAGTCTCCTACTGTAGCTGCTTTCCTAGACATGTACCTCATCGCCGTTATTAACCATAGCTCTTTTGGTAACATGCTAAAGTAGCAACACCAAAGTGAAGACTTAGAATATAGTAGAAAATCATAAGGTTAACCAATAGATAAGGACTCATACTTTTGAGAAAATATGGATAATTTTCTCAATCCTGTTGGGGTTAACTTGGCACATGTCGTTTTCCTAAAACACTTGTCACAATGTCTTTAACTTCCTTCCAAAAAAGCGTATGTCGTATTTCATTTAATTTAGAAATTGTTTACAACAAAGTTCAAGTGTGTCCCATACACTTAACCCGGATATCCTCCCTCCAATGTACAGGATCTCCGTCGATTTAGCTTTACAACAAGTTGGATTCGATTCGTGGCGAAATCTATCTTGAGTACATTAATCATTGTAATCTCATTTCTGCACTCCTACTAAGCCAGAGGTGATTGCTTGCATGAGAGAGTTAATCATAACTTGCCGACATACTATTATATATGAACCATCACATATAATTTATAAAACAGATATGTATAGTTAAGCCATTAACTATTCCATTAACATACATATACATATTCAATACATCATTTTAAATCCTTTGCAAACCCAATCCCTTTACATGTTCTATGCGTACATCTTTGGGAATTGGTTTGGTAAAAAGATCTGCTAACATCAAACGAGTAGAAATGTAATTAAGAATCACCTTCTTCTTGTCTACAATATCTTTAAAAAAGTTGAACTTCGTGTCAACATGTTTAGTCATTCCATGATATTTGGGGTCTTTTGTGTAAGCAATAATCCCACAGGAGTGTTTGAGACTTCCAAATATTTCATGAATATTCTCAACCAAACAGCCTCTTGAACTGCAGACGCACTTGCCACAAACTCTGTTTCCATAGTGGACAATGCTATGCAAGTCTGTTTCTTGCTACACCATGAGATTGCTCCATTGTTAAGCAAGAAGACATAACCGGGAGTTGATTTATGTTTATCTAAATCACTACTCCAGTCAAGGTCTGTATACCCATTCAGTATACTGTTATTCCCATGATAACAGAGAGAATAATTGCAGTCAATCACACTGGCATATGGTACTCTGGCCATTTCATATTTTTTATCTTGAGTCTTGGGACACATCTGCAGACTCAATGATTCGCCTTTCATAATGAGAGTATCCATAGGTTTGCAGGTGTCCATTTTGAACCGTTCTAAAAGTTTCTTGATGTAAGTCTCTTGAGACAAACTCAATATTTTCTTTGAACGATCCTTATGGATCTTCACACCAAGTATGTACTCTGCTTCACCCATATCTTTCATTTCGAAATTCGAAGACAACTATCTTTTTATGGTTTCAGCTATTACCCGCTAGCAGTATGTCATCCACATACAAGGATAGAATCACAAAACATCCATTGGACCGTTTAATGTAAACACAGTGGTCTTCATTTATCATAATGAAGTTATATGAGATGATCGTAGTGTGAAATCTCAAATACCATTGTCTAGAGGATCGTTTGAGTCCGTAGATCGACTTCTTCAATCTACAAACTTTATCCTCTTGACCTCGAAGAATAAATCCTGCAGGCTGTTGCATGTAAATTTCTTCTTCTAATTCTCCATTGAGAAATGCGGTCTTAAAATCCATTTGTTGTAACTCTAAATCGACACTAGCCACAATAGCCAACATTAGACGAATAGAAGCAAACCTCACCATATGTGAAAAAGTTTCTTCATACTCAATACCCTCTTGTTGAGTATAACCTTTTTCCACCAGACGAGCTTTATGCCTCTCTATTGAGCCATCAGCCTTTCTTTTGATTTTGAGAATCCATTTATTCCCAATTGCCTTTCGTCCCTTCAGAAGATCTACAAGCTCCCAGACTTAATTTGACTTCATAGACTCCTTCTCCTATTTTATCACTTTCATCCATTTCTCCTTTGCCGGACAAGTCAGAGCTTCTTTGACATTTCTAGGTTCTTCCTTATCAACTGGAGAAACATCTTCTTTTTATGGTGAAACAAAGAAGGCTTGTCCTTCAATATCATAATGCCTTTTGGGCGCATGATTCCTAGAACTTTTCCGAGATAGACATTTGATGGTCTTCTGTAGATAAATGCTCTCATTGGGAATCGTCTGATCCTCAATCGACAAATATCTATCAAGATCCACATCTATCAAGATCCATACCATCAGTTAAATTACTACTCCCACTTGGATCTTGTAGGTATTAGTTTTCTACTATCTCAAAAATAGGTTCAGCATCCCTGATGCTTTCCCCTTTACTAGGAAATTTAGTTTCCAGAAAATCAACATTACGTGATTCTGTCTTAATTAAGCTCCCATTCTGATCCCCTATGAACACATAACTTTAGAATGTATGTAAGATCTCATGAAGATCCACTTTATGTCATAGGACCCAAATTTCCATACTGACTCGATGAATCATGTACTTAAGCTGCTGATCCCCAAGCTCTTAGGTTACTCAAGTCAGGTTTTCTACCCGTCCAAAGTTCATATGGAGTCGAAGCAATCGATTTGGAAAGTACACGATTAAGCACATAAGTCGTCGTAAGCAACGCATCTCCCCAAAAAGAGATCAGTAGATTAGCTTGTGCCATCATGGATCTCAACATCACCAACAAAGTCCTATTCCTTCTTTCAGCAACACCATTTATTGAGGTGTAAAGGAACAGTTAATTGTCAGATTATGGCCTTTTCATTACAAAATTTCTTGAATTGTTTTGATAGATATTCACGTCTTCAACTTCACTCAAGTATCATCTAAAACAATACAATGCTTCAGATTTATGAGATATCAAATAGACTGAATAATCATCAATGAATATAATGAAATAGTGAGCTCCATGTCGTGCTCTCACATTTACAGGACCACATATATCAGAATGGATTACTTCTAATGGAGATTAAGACATAATAGCTTTACCAAAAGGTTTTCTAGTAATTTTGCCGGCAAGATAATGTTCGCATTTGGGTAATTCGACTTTAGAAGAAAGATTCAACAATCCTTCTTTCACAAGCCTATTCATCCTATCTTGCCCAATATGACCTAATCTAGCATGCCAAACATCATCATTCACATTTGCATTACTAGAAGAACGAGCATTTAGCGAATATGAATAATCATCATAATAACTAAACATCATTCTATTACAATTTAAAACCATAAAGTCATCAGTTATATGTCCAGATGCATAACAAGTATCATTAATACTCATTACCACAGTTCCTTTGGTGAATAATACATCATTACCCAAATTAAGTTAAATTTCGCGTGATCTTCGGAGCATATAGAACATCATATAGGATAAAGACCCGACCATGGTCAAGGTCCAATTTGCAAGTCCCAAGTCCTTTGTCTTCGGCTCGAGCATTGATTCCTACACATATCAACCTAGTTCCCTTTTGAACACGACAGAAATCTACAAAAGCTCCTTTGTCTCTTGTCACATGGTCCATTGCTCCTGAGTCTATAATCCATAATGGATAAGAGTCAGTAATCAAGACAATACTTGAGACATTAATTTCACACAAAATAAAATAAGATAATCTACCTTGTCCCTCCTAGGCTCAGGGCATTCACGAGCATAATGACCAAGCTTACTATTGTAACATGGCATATTGCTTTTATATTTCGTATTCTTTTTGTCACATTTCTTTTCCTTTTTCCATTCATCAGTTTTAATTGTTGGATTATTTTCAGGCTTACCACCTCTGCCATCAGATCGTCTTCTCTTCTTTCCCTTCTTGTAATTCTTTTTCTTTTGAATCCCGAAGCTCCCTTGAAAGTAGAACCGGTATAGAAGGCCCAGAAGAAGACTTTAAGGCTCCGAGCCTCTCATCTTCCAGCTCAACATGACGAACAACATCACTGAAAGTTTTAATACTTTCATTGATGATGGAAATGAGCATCAAAATGAAGAAAACATGCATCGTAATGAAGGAAATGAGCATATTGATGTAGCAAATGGGCATCATGTTGAGGGAACACATGCATCATGATGGTGGATATTCACATCATAATGAAGGATTTATGTGTCATGATGAAGGAAATAAGCATCATGGTAAGGGATTAATGCATGATGATGATTAAAATAAGCACCATGATGAAGGAAATGAGTATCTTGATGAAGAAAATATGCATCATGATGTAGGAAATAAGCATCATGATGATGGAAATATGCATCATGATGAATGAAATGAGCATATTGATGTAGGAAATGAGCATTTGATGAAGGAAATATGCATAATGATGAAATAAATGAGCATAAGGATGAAGGAAATAATCATGATGATGATAGAAATGAGAATCATGAAGAAAGAAATATGTATAATAATGTAGGAAATGAGTATCATGATAAAGGAAATATGCATCATTATATATGAAAAGAGCATAACGATTAAGGGAATGACCATAATGACGTAGGAAATGATCATCATGATTAAGGAAATGAGCATAATGATAAAAGAAATGAGCATCATGATGTAGGAAATGAGCATCATGATGTGGGAAACATGCATCGTGATGTAGGAAATGAGTATCACGATTAAGGAAATAAGTATCATGATGAAGGATTTATGCATCATTATAATGGAAATAAGCATCATGATGTAGGAAATGAGCACCATGATGAAGAATTTTTGCATCATGATGATAGAAATGAGCTCATGATGAAGGAAATAAGCATCATGATGAAGAAAATATTCATCATGATGAAGGAAATGAGCAACATGATTAAGGAAATAAGCATCATGATTTAGGAAAGAGAATCATTATGAATGAAAATGATCATCATGATGAATGAATGAGTATCATGAAGTAAATATGCATCGTGATGAAGGAAATGAGCATAATGATTTAGGAAATGGGCATCATGACGAAGTACATATGCATCTTGATTAAGGAAATGAGCATCATGATGAAGGAATTATGCATCATAATGATGGAAATGAGAATCATGATGATAGAAATGACCATTATTATGAAGAAAATGAGCATCATGATGAAGGATTTATGCATCATTATAATGGAAATAAGCATCATGATGTAGGAAATGAGCATCATGATGAAGAATTTTTGCATCATTATGATGGAAATGAGCATCATGATGAAGGAAATAAGCATCAGGATGAAGAAAATATTCATCATGATGAAGGAAATGAGCAACATGATTAAGGAAATAAGCATCATGATTTAGGAAAGAGAATCATTATGAATGAAAATGATCATCATGATGAAGGAAATGATCATCATGATGATGAAATTGATCATCATCATGTAGGGAATGAGCATTGTGATGTAGATATTGTTGGTACTTGGATCATTTGGTTAACGTAACCCGTTAGGGATCCATACGTTTCTAACATTAGCGGAAGCAATAAAACATAGAAACGATTACCGTTCACCAGGGTATGTAGAAGATGAAGGATTCTCGCTGGCAGACTGTGCAGTCCCACGAGAATGGCCATAACTTCCTCGTCTGATATCAGAATTGAATGATCTTTGTGCTCAGACGATCCTCTCTTCAATGGCTTTACGTCAGTATATTGATCATCAAATTCTGAAAACTGTACGATATTATATAAATTTCGAAAAGTGGTGGACAGCAGCAGCAAACTACCTTCTGATCTTCTGCCGTATGTCCCAAGTCCGATCACGACGTCGTGTCGGCGACGATCTACGAGACCTCCTCAATCTGCTCTCAACCCTCATCACACGTGAATAATGAATTAGATTAGGATTCCAGATAAGTTGTGGTGACTTATATACATGGGCTACAGCAGGGACCAGGAGGAGAAATTGGGTTGGGCCTCCATTGGGCTTAAGTATCCAAGCTTAGCCCAAAGCTTATACTTAAGTCCAATAATAATAATATATTCCACTAAAATATTATTACTGCACTGCCTTTCCAATCCCAAAATTACATTTTGGGCTCCTTCTTATTATGAGCCCGTTAGTCTCCCCATGTTTAAGATATACAATGTCCATTAATTAATTTAAGTTACTGACAACTCAATTAATTAATATCTCATCCAAGAGTAGTACCACTCAACCTCATTATCATGCCGGAATAAATCCACCTGCAGGGTTTACATGATAATCCTTATGAGCTCCTCAAGGGGACATCATCAACCTATGACGGACACGGATTCCTTCTACAATCAACAGCACACCATAGAGATAGCACTACTTCCCAACTCATCGAGTTTGTTGATTTAATTACATGTAAATCTCACCCATTGATGAATCAAATAAATACATACTGCCCTACGTGTCGAGGTTATTGTATAGGGATTAAGAGTACGAACATCCATAATAACAGAGATCAAGTTCTCCTATAAGTCAGTATAAGTCGAACGATCTCAAGCGGTCCTGCTCAATACACACAAGTGCACTAATGTGATTCTAGAGCCAAGACAAGCTAATACCAAACCGCACTACAACCATCCCGATAGAGAGTCCCCGTCTATCTCGGTTGTGAGCATCTGTTTATACTTTATAAGGAAACCGATAATATGATCTTCCGCGTGTTGTCGCACAACATATTATCTACAGTATAAAGTAAGTGGACTATTGCATCGAACATATAAATAAATTATAAGATGCAATCATTTGATCATATGATTCTCATTTCAAATAAATTGTTACAAGATTGTTCATACAAAAAAGCTAGACTTTTAGTATACATCCAACAATCTCCCACTTATACTAAAAGACTATGTTGTCATGTCTTCTGCCATACATCTGATTTTCACTCCCACTACACGACCATCAAAAACTCTCGCCTTAAGGTCCTTGTAAATGGATTTACTAGGTTATCATCCGATGCAATCTAGGTGACAACAACCTTCCCCTCATCATACGATTTCTCGTAACAGGTGGTACTCGCGCTCCATGTGTTTAATTTCCTTATGGACTTGTGATTCCTTCAAGTTTGCAACTGCACCAATATCATCAATATAAATTGTGATAACCTTGGGAAAACTTAGAATCACACTAAAGTCCATCATGAAGTTTCTAGAGTCATACAGATACTTTGGCTGCCTCATGGGTCCAATTTATCATCTTTCTATGATGGAATCCGGAGTCTGAAATATATTTCTATATAACACTCCTCCATATTATGACTCTACTTCCTAAAATTAAACGCATAACCTTTGAGGTGGATTTACTGCCGTCCCTATCTGATTTGAAAAATCTGAATCTATGTAACCCATAAGAATCAGTGAATCTGTTTGGTAAGCCCACATATAGTTTCTACTCCTTTTCAGGTACATAAGTATATGTCTTATCACAGTTCATCATTCTTGTTCCGGGTTACGTTGATACCCACTGTTCATGCCATCGGCAAAATAGATATTCAATCTCGTGCATAGCATTCCTTAGATTAAGCTTCCTCATTTGCAGAAGCATAAGGAACCCGCTTTCATCTTCTTTATCTACTTTTGTGTCACAAGACACATTCATTTAGATAAATTCACATGCTAAATGAGTAAGGATCGTATCATTATATGAAACTTGAGATAAGCATAACATCCTTTCTTGTGATCCGTATTACCATGATCAAAAAGATATTTTTGCTCTTCTTAAGTCCTTCATCTCATACCGCTTTATCAACCATACCCATACGCCCGACAATACTCTTTCATTGTCTCGAATGAGCAAGATACTATCTACGTATAGTACAAGAAATACCACCAAGTTTCCATCACTCTTTTCAATACACAAGACCCATCCGATCATTGATTAGATCCATGTCACTGGATTACCTCATCAAAATGGGTGTTTCATGATCTTGAAGCTTGCTTTAGTTCATGAATGGATACTTTTAAGCTTACTATCATAATGCTCTTAGCTTTTTGCAATGAATCACTCTGGTTGCTTCACATAGATGTTTCCCTTAAACTTCCAATCAGAAAAGCTATCTCGACATCTATTTGCTATCCCTCATATTTCATATGAGTAGCAACAAATAAAAGAGTCCGGATCAACTTAGGCATAGCTACCGGTGAACAGGTTTTCTCATAATCGAACCCTTTCTTTCTGAGTATACCTTTTCGCAACAAGCTTGCTTCCAAGGTTTTCACCTTATTCTATGATCCTCTTTTATTCTTGCATGCCCGCTTCCAATGGCTTTTACCCCATTTAGCGGTTCAACAAGCATCCAGACCTAATTTAAAATCCATCGATTCTATTTTATTATTCATTGCACTTTGCTAGGATTTTGTATTTCTAGCTTGTAGTGCGTCATCGTATCTGTGGGTCCATTTCATGTTTGCTAGGGACCAAGTCTCACGACTCTCTCAAAACATGTATCAAACAGGTTGTCGAACATCCCTCCCACCACGACAAGGCATTACATGCAATTGTGTATCAGACGTGACATGCGTTGCAGTTTAACTTGTGGTATATCCTCTTATACACTTGGTACTTATACTTTGTGTTTTCTTCTCACATCCTTTAGGACAACTTATAAATGGGTATGTGATTTATTACATAGTCCCTTTCCAAAAATCTAGTGTTTGTGTTAACAATCACCCTTCGATCTTTTAGACTAAATAAATCACCTTCATTTTTATAGCATATCCCACAAACAGACAAACATTCAAATGAATTACTGTTTCTAGGGCTTATCCATAAAATGAATTAAGTAATTCCGAATAATTCATCATCTATCTAATCATTATCATAAGAGTCTTATTCCTTCTATCCACCACACCATTCAGCTGGGGCATGCCCGGTGTAGACCACTTGAGATTTAATCTCAACATCTGATTAATAGCTCCTAATTATCCTAAGAGGTTCTCGCCATACGATTAATCCGTAATGACTTGATATATTTTCCATGACGCTTCACTGTACCAGCCTTGCAATTCTTGAATTAATCAAAGAACTTAGACATGCAGTGCATCAAATAAATATATCGGTATCTAAAATAATCATCGATTGACGAATATTCATAACCACCTCTCGTCCGAATAATCTTAGGATCGCTTAAATCAGAATGAACTAATTCCAGCATATATGTCTTTGGCTCTACTCCCCATTGTCTTGAAAAGCAATTAATCATTTTTACTTCCAAGTAAGACTCGCAAGTCCGATAGTTTCCACTTCAGATAAACCTTAGGGTCCATCTGCTACCAACTTTTAATCCTACTCAAGTAGAATGATCTAGTCTTATATGCCAAATGCATGTTTAGTTCATCTCCGAAGGTTACTTTCTCTTACTAAGATCAGAAGATGCATTATTAATTACTATTTGTTGCATCTGTGGAATAAACATGATTTAAGAGCTTACAAATTGTCACTAACGTACCTTAACAGATTATAGCTCCATCCTTCATTACTATGACCATGTCATTTAAATGAAATGGAGTATCCATCCGTAAATGCATAGAAACTGAAATAAAATTCTTTCTATGAAAACGTATGCAAAGACAATTTCTCATAATCAAACGTTTATTCATATCGTAAGATAAATAAACAACTCCCACTGCAATAGCCACTACTCTCGTAGTATTACCCATGTCCATAATAATCTCATCATCACTAAGTTACACGCTTTTAGTGATTCCGGTATCTACACACAACGTGTCAGTAGATGCCATCAGTATTCATGCTTCAACAACTAGTGAATGAGATACTAACTTTGTTCACATCTCGATGAAAATGGATTTCCTTTGCCACATGTTTTGTCAGAAATTCCCCACCATATACAACCTCTTGTATTTCAGGAGAAACTTACTCAAAACATCTAGGCAATTATGAAGAATAAAATTGACTTAGGTTTCCCGTTCAACTTCTATTCCATGTATTTCCAATTCATTCATCAAATTCAATCATGACCTACCGCCTTTTAACTTACTCAAGTATCCGAAGAGTTACATGGGACCATCATATTTCTATGAATCTCTTATCTCTTCACTAGAGACTTTAATATGCATCATGATAAGTCTTTTGTGAGAACACACATGTATTTCTTAAGCAGTAAAATTAGAATCCAAGATTCTTTTCTAATCATCTAATTTTGGACCAGTAAATATAATTTCTTTTAGTCAACCATAAGTGAAATAAAACTATTTGAAATTCAGAGAATCATAAAAAAACACCGATCAAATCTTCGAATTTATCCATTTATATTGATTCCCTCAAAACAATATAAAATATAAATTCACCGACATCTCAAGCACCATGAGTTTGCAAGCCACGATAGTGTTGACGTTTACAATCCCGAACATTTACAAGAGAAGGTTTTACCCATTAATTTCATTTGTCAATCTAACTTTATGACAAAATAATTAATAGTCGGTTCCTCTTTAGCTATGCAAATAAAAGCAGTGACTCTGATGGGGAGGATACTTATTATTTACACCTAAGTGTACACCATTATTTGACCCCAAGTCCATTGCGCGAGCTTATGTGCCTTACAGATGGAGAAGTACACACGCGCTCGGATAACTTCCTACAGTCATCAATTATAAGTCTGTACAGTGATCTGCACATGAACTCATACGATAGGGAGGAAGGTCTATGCCAACGCGCAAGTTCATGTGCATCACATTACAAACATAATTATTAAAGAAGCCTGTTCCAGCAATATCCATGAATAAACTCATCCGATGGGGAGGAAGGCTCTAATGCCGATGCGCAAGTTTATTCACATTGCTAACAAACCAATAATGGAGGCCGCGGGAATTAATTACCAATCCCCTCTCCCACTTAGTTATTTAAAACCGAGGGTTTTTACATGCATATAATATTCAAAAATTAAATACGCAACCTAGCATGCTCCTATTACGGCACATAAGGCAGTAAATCACAGAAAGCATGCATACATATATAACAATAATCAATTAATAAATCAATTATAACAGTTATATAACAGCGAATTCGATTGTTCGCCATCAACCACGAATGCAGACAACTGCGATGGGGATCGACCTCCCCGCAGTCTGCTCCACCACTCCGGCACCCTGCCCGATCATATTGTGAAGACTTACGCGGAACCTGATGCAGACCAGTCGAACTTTATGCAGACCAATCGAACCTGATGTAGACCGATCGAACCTGATGCAAATCTGCTCGAACCTAGTGCATCATCGATCGAACCTGATGCAAATCTTCTCGAACCTGGTGCAGAGTCGATCGAACCTGATGCAGACCAATCGAACCTGATGTGAATCCGCTCGAACCAGGTGCATCATCGATTGAACCTGATGCAGACCGCTCGAACCTGATGCAGACTGCTCGAACTTGATGCAGACTGCTCGAACCTGGTGCAACATCGATCGAACCTTCATCCGCGCAGCCTCACACAGTGTTCCGCGTGCCACATGGCACGCCACCATGCACGCCATCCCAGCATCCAGCAAGCCAACGTGTGCGACTCCTCTCCAACGTGCAAGATTTACACGTCATGCCCCGAGCTCCCAACAAGCACCAATGCCCATCAGGCCGCCCAATACTCAGCACGCTGCTCCGCATGCCAACGAGCAGTACATGCCCAGCAGTTGATCGCTCCTTGCCCGGTTGAAAATGCGCCCCAGCCGTGCCATTCGCTTGATGCTGTGCACAACACCATGTGCCTTGATGAGCGCACCTCGCTCGGACTGTCGCTCGTCCAAGGGCCTACTTGCACGGAACCAAGTTCAGACCAACGCGCAACACCAAACTACACCAACTGTCGTTCAGGGTTCGCAACTGTAGAAACCTGAGAATCCAATCTTCACCGTTCAGAATCTACTACTGTGAGTCCTGAACATGCTGTCCAAATTACAGGTCGATCCAACGGTTAGATTGTGAGAAACACCTCTTTTCCCTCGACTGCGCAGAACAGAATCGCCCAAAAACCTGCTTCTATTTTCGGCGTATTCCCGACAACACAAAGCTCAAAATACGATCTGCACTGTTCAGAATGTACATCCACAAAATCCGAACGTGCTGACCAAAATTCAGCTTGATCCGATTATTGCCTCTGCAATATCACTGCACTGGTTTTTCTCTCAATTTCTTCCTTCCATGTGAAATTGACGAACAGTTTTCGTCGAATCCTCTCACACACAACCATCGACGAACAGATATGATATAGGGTATATTTTGCATAGGGATATTCATGGTTAAGCAGTAAAACCAAAACCCTAAACATGTGATCTAATTTCAAAAAACTAACCACATAAACCCTAGCCTAACGTGTCACGCAATAAAACATAGAAACGATTACCGTTCACCAGGGTATGTAGAAGATGAAGGATTCTCGCTGGCAGACTGTGCAGTCCCACGAGAATAGCCATAACTTCTTCGTCTGATATCGGAATTGAATGATCTTTGTGCTCAGACGATCCTCTCTTCAACGGCTTTCCTCAATATAATGATCATCAAATTCTGAGAACTGTACGATTTTATATAAATTTTGCAAGGTGACGGACAGCAGCAGCAAACTACCTTCTGATCTTCTGCCGTATGTCCCAAGTCCGATCTCGACGTCGTATGGGCGACGACCTACGAGACCTCCTAAATCTGCTCTCAACCCTCATCACACGTGAATAATGAATTAGATTAGGGTTCCAGATAAGCTGAGGTGACTTATATATCCAAGCTTAAGTATCCATTGGGCTTAAGTATCCAAGCTTAGCCCAAAACATATATTTAAGTCCAATAATAATAATATATTCCACTAAAATATTATTACTGCACTGCCTTTCCAATCCCAAAATTACGTTTTGGGCTCCTTCTTATTATGAGCCTGTTAGTCTTCCCATGTTTAAGATATACAATGTCCATTAATTAATTTAAGTTACTAACAACTCAATTAATTAATATCTCATCCAAGAGTAGTACCACTCAACCTCATTATCATGCCGAAATAAATCCACCTGCAGGGTTTACATGATAATCCTTATGAGCTCCTCAAGGGGACATCATCAACCTATGACGGACACGGATTCCTTCTACAATCAACAGCACACCATAGAGATAGCACTACTTCCCAACTCATCGAGTTTGTTGATTTAATTACATGTAAATCTCACCCATTGATGAATCAAATAAATACATACTGCCCTACGTGTCGAGGTTATTCTATAGGGATTAAGAGCACGAACATCCATAATAACAGAGATCAAGTTCTCCTATAAGTAGTATAAGTCGAACGATCTCAAGCGGTCCTGCTCAATACACACAAGTGCACTAATGTGATTATAGAGCTAAAACAAGCTAATACCAAACCACACTACAACCATCCCGATAAAGAGTCCCCGTCTATCTCGGTTGTGAGCATCTATTTATACTTTATAAGGAAACCGATAATATGATGATCCGCGTGTTGTCGCACAACATATTATCTACAGTATAAAGTAAGTGGACTCTTGCATCGAACATATAAATAAATTATAAGATGCAATCATTTGATCATATGATTCTCATTTCAAATAATTTGTTATAAGATTGTTCATACAAAAAAGCTAGACTTTTAGTATACAATCCAACAGATAAGAGCATCGTTATAAAGGAAATTTTCATCATGAAGAAGAAATAAACATCATGATTAAGAAAATGAGCATCATGATAAAAGAAATGAGAATCATTATGACGGAAATATGCATCGCTATGTAGGAAATGAGCATGATGATGAAGGAAATATGTATCATGATGAACGAAATGAGCATCATGATGTCGGAAATTAACATTATGATGATGGAAAATGCATCATGATGAAGGACATGAGCACGATAATGTAGGAAATGAGCATTATTATGATGAAACAACGCATCATGGTGAAGAAAATGAGCATCATGATGAAGGAAATGACCATAATTATGTAGGAAATTAACATCATGATGAAGGAAATATGCATCATGATTAAGGAAATGAGCATAATGATGCAGAAAATGTATATAATGATGAAAAAAATATGCATCATGATGAAAGAAATGAGCATCATGATGAGGGGAATGATCATGAAGATGACAGAAATGAGCGACATGATGGTGGAAATATGCAGTATGATGTAGTAAATGAGCATCATGATAAAGGAAATATGCATTATATGGAATGAAGTAAGCATCATGATGAAGGAAATACGCATTATTATGAAAGAAACATACAACATGATGAAGGAAATGAGCATCATAATATAGGGAAAAAGCATTATGATGAAGGAAATACGCATAATGTTGAAGGAAATGAGCATCATAATGAAGGATATGACCATAATGATGTAGGAAATGATCATCAAGATAAAGAAAATAAGCGTCATTATAAAGGAAATATGCATCATGACGAAGGAATGAGCATCGTGATAAAGAAAATATGCATCACGATGAACGAAATGAGCATCATGATGAAGGAAATGGCCATCATGATGATGGAAATATGCATCGTGATCTAGGAAATGAGAATCATGATGAAGGAAAATATGCATCATGATGAAGGAAATGAGCACCATGATGTAGGAAATGAGACTCATGATGAAGGAAACAAGCATCTTGATGAACGAAACATGCATCATGATGTAAGAAAAAAGCATCATGATGAAGGAAATGACCATAATGACGTCGAAATTGATCATCATGATAAAGGAATTGAGCATCAAGATGTAGGAAATGAGTATCATGATAACGGAAATATGCATAAAGATGAACTAAATGAGCATCATGATGAAGGATTTATGCATCGTGGTGATGTAAATTAGTATCGTTATAAAGTAAATTTGCATAATGATTAAAAAATGATCATCATGATGTTGGAAATGAGCATAATAATGATGGAAATATGCTACATGATGTAGGAAATGAGGATCATGATGAAGGAAATATCCATCATGATGAATGAAATGAGCATCATTATGTTTGAAATAAGCATCATGATGAAGGAAATGAGCATCATGATAGTGAAAATGAGCATCATGATGAAAGAAATGAGCATCATGATGATGGAAATGAGCATCATCTTTTAGCATCATGATATTGGTAAAGAGCATCATCATAAAGGAAATATGCATCATGATGAAGAAATAAGAATCATGATGAAGGAAATTAGCATCATGATAAAAGAAATGAGCATCATTATGAAGGAAATATGCACCATGATGTAGGAAATGAGCATCATAATGAAGGAAATATGTATCATGATGAACGAAATGAGCATCATGATGGAGAAAATTAGCATTATGATAATGGAAACTTGTATGAAGGACATGAGCATAATAATGTAGGAAATGAGCATTATTATGATGGAACTACGCATCATGGTGAAGGAAATGAGCATCATGATGAAGGAAATGAATGTAATGATGTAGGAAATTAACATCATGATGGAAATATGCATCATGATGAATGAAATGAGAATAATGATGTAGAAAATTTGTATCATGATTAATAAAATATGAATTAAGATGAAGGAAATGTGCTTCATGATGATGGGAATGATCATCAAGAAGACGGAAATGAGCAACATGATGATGGAAATATGCATCATGATGTAGGAAATGAGCATCATGATAAAAGAAATATGTATAATAAGGAATAAAGTAAGCATCATGATGAAGGAAATACACATTATGATGAAAGGAACATGAAACATGATGAAGGTAGTTAGCATCATAATTTAGGAAAAAAGCATTATGATGAAGGAAATACGCATAATGCTGAAGGAAATGAGCATCATGATGAAGGAAATGATCATCATGATGTTAGAAATAAGCGTAATGATGAAGGAAATATGCACCATGATGTAGGAAATGAGCATCATGATGAAGGAAATATGGATCATGATGAACGAATTGAGCATCACGATGTAGGAAATTAGCATCATGATGAAGGAAATACACAAGGATGAACGAAAATAGCATCTTGATGATGGAAATGTGCATCATAATGAATAAAACATGCATCGTGAGAAGGAAATGAGCATATTGATGTAGGAAATGGGCATCATGTTGAAGGAAACATGCATCATGATGATGGATATTCACATCATAATGAAGGATTTCTGTATCATGATGTAGGAAATAAGCATCATGGTAAGGGATTAATGGATGATGATGATGAAAATAAGCACCATAATGAAGGAAATGAGCATCATGATGAAGAAAATATGCATCATGATGATGTTAGTCTCGTGATGTGGAAATAAGTATCATGATGATGGAAATATGCATCATGATGAAAGAAATGAGCATATTGATGTGGGAAATGAGCATTACGATGAAGGAAATAAGCATCAAGATGAAGGAAATAAGCATAATGATGAAGTAAATGAGCATAAGGATGAAGGAAATAATCATCATGATGATGGAAATAAGAATCATGGCGAAAGAAATATGTATAATGATGTAGGAAATGAGCATCATGTTAAAGGAAATATGCATCATTATGAATGAAAAGAGCATAATGATAAAGGGAATGACCATAATGACGTTGGAAATGATCATCATGATGAAGGAAATGAGCATAATGATGAAGGAAATGAGCATCATGATGTGGGAAACATGCATCGTGATGTAGGAAATGAGCATCATGATGAAGGATATAAGTATCATGATGAAGGACTTATGCATCATGATGTTGGAAATAAGCATCACAATGTAGAAAATGAGCATCATGATGAAGAATTTTTGCATCATGATGATAGAAATGAGCATCATTATGAAGAAAATGAGCTTTATGATACAGGAAATAAGCATCATGATGAAGGAAATGAGCATCACGATAGTGAAAATGAGCATAATGATGAAGGAAATGATCATCATGATGATGAAATTGAGCATCATCATGTAGGGAATGAGCATCATGATGTAGATAAGAGAATTGCTATAAAGGAAATTTGCATCATGATGAAGAAGTAAGCATCATGATGAAGGAAATGAGCATCATGATAAAAGAAATGAGAATCATTATGACGGAAATATGCATCGCGATGTAGAAAATGAGCATCATGATGAAGGAAATATGTATCATGATGAACGAAATGAGCATCATGATGTCGGAAATTTGCATTATGATGATTGAAAAATGCATCATTATGAAGGACATGAGCATGATAATGTGGGAAATAAGCATTATTATGATGGAACAACGCATCATGGTGAAGGAAATGAGTATCATGATGAAGGAAATGACCATAATTATGTAGGAAATTAACATCATGATGAAGGAAATATGCATCATGATTAAAGAAATGAGCATAATAATGCAGGAAATGTGTATAATGATGAAAAAAATATGTATCAAGATGAAGTAAATGAGCATCATGATGAGGGGAATGATCATCAAGATGACAGAAATGAGCAACATGATGATGGAAATATGCATCATGATGTAGGAAATGAGCATCATGATAAAGGAAATATGCATTATATGGAATGAAGTAAGCATCATGATGAAGGAAATACGCATTACTCACTCCGTCCCATAAAGAAGTTCACAGTTATTGTAGATACGGAGTTTAAGAAAATTTTTTTTGGGGGTAGTTTGGTATTTTTAGGTAATAAATAAATTATAAAGTAAGTTATGTGAGTTGTAAAGGGACGGCAATTTTGAAATTAAAGTGTATTGTGGGGGTATTGATTTTTGTGTATTTTCTTATTTGGGGGTGTGAATTTGTTTATGGGATGGACAAAAATAAAAAGTGTGAATTTGTTTATGGGACGGAGGGAGTATTAAGAAAGAAACATGCAACATGATGAAGGAAATGAGCATCATAATGTAGGAAAAAAGCATTATGATGAAGGAAATACGCATAATGTTGTTGGAAATGAGCATCATAATGAAGGATATGCCCATAATGATGTAGGAAATGATCGTCAAGATGAACGAAAAAAGCATTATGATAAATGAAATATGCATCATGACGAAGGAATGAGCATCGTGATAAAGGAAATATGCATCACGATGAAGGAAATGAACATCATGATGAAAGAAATGACCATCATGATGATGGAAATATGAATCATGATGTAGGAAATGAGCATCATGATGAAGAAAAATATGCACCATGATGAAGGAAACAAGCATCATGATGATGGAAATGAGCATCATAATGAAGGAAATAAGCATCATGATGAAAGATTTATGCATCATGATAATGGAAATAAGCATCATGATGTATGAAATGAGCATCATGATGAAGAAAATATGCATCATGAATATGGAAATTTGCATCATGATGATGTCTGATTCGTGATGTAGGAAATAAGCATCAAGATGAAGGAAATATGCATCGTGATGAATGAAATGAGTTTCATGATGTAGGAAATAAGCATCTTGATGAAGGAAACATGCATCATGATGTAGGAAAAAAGCATCATGATGAAGGAAATGACCATAATGATGTCGAACTTGATCATCATGATAAAGGAAATGAGAATCAAGATGTAGGAAATGAGTATCATGATAATGGAAATATGCATAAAGATGAACTAAATGAGCATCATGATGGAGGATTTATGCATTGTGGTGATGGAAATTAGTATCATTATAAAGAAAATTTGCATAATGATGAAAGAAATAATCATCATGATGTTGGAAATGAGCATAATAATGAAGGAAATATGCAATATGATGTAAGAAATGAACGTCATGATGAAGGAAATATCCATCATGATGAATGAAATGAGCATCATTATATTTGAAATGAGCATCATGACGAAGGAAATGAGCATCACGAAAGTGAAAATGAGCATCATGATGAAAGAAATGAGAATCATGATGATGGAAATGAGCATCATCATGTAGGGAATTAGCATAATGATATTGGTAAAGAGCGTCATCATAAAGGAAATATGCATCATGATGAAGAAATAAGAATAATGATGAAGGAAATTAGCATCATGATAAAAGAAATGAGCATCATTATGTAGGAAATATGCACCATGATATAGGAAATGAGCATCATGATGAAGAAAATATGTATCATGATAAACGAAATGAGCATCATGATTAACGAAATGAGCATAATGATGTAGGAAATGTGTATCATGATTAATAAAATATGCATCATGATGAGGGGAATGATCATCAAGATGACAGAAATGATCAACATGATGATGGAAATATGCATCATTATGTAGGAAATGAGCATCATGATAAAGGAAATATGCATAATAAGGAATGAAGTAATCATCATGATGAAGGAAATACACATTATGATGAAAGGAAAGTGAAACATGATGAAGGTAAAGCATTATGATGAATGAAATACGCATAATGCTAAAGGAAATGAGCATCTTGATGAAGAAAACATGCATCATGATGTAGGAAAAAAGCATCATGATGAAGGAAATGACCATAAATGACGTCGGAATTGATCATCATGATAAAGGAAATGAGTATCAAGATGTAGGAAATGAGCATCATGATGAAGGAAACATGCATCATGATGTAGGAAATGAGGATCATGATGAAGAATTTTGCTTTATGATGATGGAAATGAGCATCATGATGATGGAAATAAGTATCATGATGAAGAAAATATGCATCATGATGAAGGAAATGTGCAACATGATTAAGGAAATAAGCATCATGATGTAGGAAAGAGAATCATTATGAATGAAATATACATCATGATGATGAAAATGAGAATCATGTTGACGGAAATGAGCATCATGATGACTGAAATGAGTATCAAGATGAAGTAAATATGCATCGTGATGAAGAAAATGAGCATAATGATGTGCGAAATGGGCATCATGACGAAGGACATATGCATCTTGATTAAGGAAATGAGCATAATGATGAAGTAATAAGAATCATGATGAAGGAAATTAGCATCATGATAAAAGAAATGAGCATCATTATGACGGAAATATGCACCATGATGTAAGAATTGAGCATCACGATGAAGGAAATATGTATCATGATTAACGAAATGCGCATCATGATTTAGGAAATAAGCATTATGATAATGGAAATATGTATCATGATGAAGGACATGAGCATAATAATGTAGAAATGAGCATCATTATGATGGAACTACGCATTATGGTGAAGGAAATGAGCATCATGATGAAGAAAATGAACGTAATGATGTTGGAAATTAACATTATGATGACAGAAATATGCATCATGATGAACGAATATAGCATAATGATATAGGAAATATGTATCATGATTAATAAAATATGCATCATGATGAAGGAAATGAGAATCGTGATGAGGGGAATGATCATCAAGATGGTGTAAATGCGCAACATGATGATGGAAATATGCATCATGATGTAGGAAATGAGCATCATGATAAAGAAAATATGCATAATAAGGAATGAAGTAAGCATCATGATGAAGGAAATACACATTATGATGAAAGGAACATGAAATACGATGAAGGTAGTGAGCATCATAATTTAGGAAAAAAAGCATTATGATGAAGGAAATACGTATAATGATGAAGGAAATGAGTATCATAATGAAGGAAATGATCATAACGATGTAGGAAATGAACATAAAGATGAATGAAATAAGCATCATGATAAACAAAATATGCATCATTATGAAGGAAATGAGCATAATGATGAAGTAAAAGAGATTCACAATGAAGAAAATAATCATCATGATGATGGAAATGAGCATCACTAAGAAAGAAATATGTATAATGATGTAGGAAATGAGCATCATGATAAAGGAAATATACATCATCATGAATGAAAATAGCATAATGATTAAGGGGGAATGGCCATAATGACGTAGGAAATGATCATCATGATGAAGGAAATGAGTATAATGTTGAAGGAAATGAGCATCATGATATTGGAAATGAGCATCATGATGAAGGAAACATGCATCATGACATACGAAATGAGCATCATGATGAAGGAAATAAGTATCATAATGAAGAATTTATATATCATGATGATGGAAATAAGCATCATGATGAAGAAAATAAGCATCATGATGAAGAACTTTTGCATCATGATGAAGGAAATGAGCATTATAATTAAGGATATGACCATAATGATGTAGGAAATGATCGTCAAGATGAAGGAATTAAGCATCATGATAAAGGAAATATGCATCATGACATAGGAAAGGCCATCGTGAAAAGGAAATATGCATCACGATGAAGGAAATGAGCATCATGAAGAAGGAAATGACCATCATGATGATGTAAATATGCATCCTGATGTAGGAAATGAGCATCATGATGAAGGGAAATATACATTATGATGAAGAAAATGAGTATCATTATGTAGGAAATGAGACTCATGATGAAGGAAACAACATCATAATGATGGAAATGCGCATCATGATGAAGGAAAAAAGCATCATGATAATGGAAATAAGCATCATGATGTAGGAAATGAGCATCATGATGAAGAAAATATGCATCATGAATATGGAAATTAGCATCGCGATGATGCTTGATTCGTGATGTAGGAAATAAGCAATCAAGATGAAGGAAACATGCTTCATGATCTAGAAAAAAGCATCATGATGAAGGAAATGACCATAAATGACGTCAAAATTCATCATCCTGATAAAGAAAACGAGCATCAAGATGTAGGAAATGAGTATCATGATAACGGAAATATACATAAAGATGAATTAAATGAGCATCATGATGAAGGATTTATTCATCGTGGTGATGGAAATTAGAATCATTATAAGGAAAATTTTAATAATGATGAAAGAAATGATCATCATGATGTTGGAAATGAGCATCACGAAGAAAGAAATGTGTATATTAATTTAGGAAATGAGCATCATGATGAAGGAAACTTGCATCGTGATGTAGGAAATGAGCATCATGATGAAGGAAATAAGTATCATGATGAAGAATTTTTGCATCATGATGATGGAAATAAGCATCATGATGTAGGAAAAGAGCATCATGATGAAGAAAATAAGCATCATGATGAAGAACTTTTGCTTCATGATGAAGGAAATGAGCATCAGAATGAAGGATATGACCATAATGATGTAGGAAATGATCGTCAAGATGAAGGAATTAAGCATCATGATAAAGGAAATGTGCATCATGATGAAGGAATGAGTATCGTGATAAAGGAAATATGCATCACGATGAAGGAAATGAGTATCATGATGAAGGAAATGACCATCATGATGATGGAAATATTTATCGTGATGTAGGAAATGAGCATCATGATGAAGGGAAATATATATCATGATGAAGGAAATGAGCATCATGATGTAGGAAATGATACTCATGATGAAGGAAAAAAGCATCATGATGATGGAAATGAGCATCATGATGAAGGAAATAAGCATCATGATGAAAGATTTATCCATCATAATAATGGAAATGAGCATCATGATGAAGAAAATATGCATCATGAATATGGAAATTAGCATCGTGATGATGCCTGATTCGTGATGTAGGAAATAAGCATCAAAATGAAGGAAATATGGATCGTGATGAATGAAATGAGTTTCATGATATAAAAAATAAGCATCTTGATGAAGGAAACATGCATCATGATATAGGAAAAAAGCATCGTGATGAAGGAAATGACCATAAATGACATCGAAATTGATCATCGTGATAAAGGAAATAAGCATCAAGATGTAGGAAATGAGTATCATGATAACGGAAATATGCATAAAAATGAACTAAATGAGCATCATGATGGAGGATTTATGCATCGTGGTGATGGAAATTAGTATCATTATAAAGAAAATTTGAATAATGATGAAAGAAATGATCATTATGATGTTGGAAAAGAGCAAAATAATGAAAGAAATATGCAACATGATGAAGGAAATGAGTATTATGATGAAGGGAATATACATCATGATGAATGAAATGAGCATCATTATGTTTGAAATGAGCATCATGATGAAGGAAATGAGCATCACAATAGTAAAAATGAGCATCATGATGACTGAAATGAGCATCATCATGTAGGGAATGAGCATCATGATATTGGTAAAGAACTTCATCATATAGGATATATGCATCATGATGAAGAAATAAGAATCATGATGAAGGAAATTAGCATTAGGATAAAAGAAATGAGCATCATTATGAATGAAATATGCACCACGATGTAAGAAATGAGCATCATGATTAAAGAAATATGTATCATGAAGAACGAAATGAGCATCATGATGTAGGAAATTAGAATTATGATAATGGAAACATGCATCATGATGAAAGACATGATCATAATAATGTAGAAAATGAGCATCATTATGATGGAACTACGCACCATGGTGGAGGAAATGAGAATCATGATGAAGGAAATGAACGTAATGATGTAGGAAATTAAAATCATGATGAACAAATTGAGCATAATGATGTTGAAAATGTGCATCATGATTAATAAAATATGCATCATGATGAAGGAAATGAGCATCATTATGAGGGGAATGATCATCAAAATGTGGAAATGAGCAACATGATGATGGAAATATGCATCATGATGTAGGAAATGAGCATCATGAAAAAGGAATTATGCATAATAAGGAATGAAGTAAGCATCATGATGAAGGAAATACACATTATGATGAAAGGAACATGAAATACGATGATTGGTAGTGAGGATCATAATTTAGAAAAAAACATTATGATGAAGGAAATACGCATAATGATGAAGAAAATGAGCATCATAAAAAAGGAAAAGACCATAATGATGTAGGAAATGTTCATAAAGATTAAGCAAATAAGCAACATGATAAACAAAATATGCATCATTATGAAGGAAATGAGCATAATGATGAAGTAAAAGAGAATCAAGATGAAGGAAATAATCATCAAGATGATGGAAATGAGCATCACGAAGAAAGAAATATGTATATTGATGTAGGAAATGAGCATCATGATAAAGGAAATATGCATCATGATGAATGAAAAGAGCATAATGATTAAGGGGGAATGACCATAATGACGTAGGAAATGAGCATCATTATGTAGGAAATGAGCATCATGATGAAGAAAACATGCATCATGATGTAAGAAATAAGCATAGTGATGAAGAAAATAAGTATCATGATGAAAGATTTATGCATCATGATGATGGAAATAAACATCATGATGAAGTAAATGAGCATCATGATGAAGAAAATAAGTATCATGATGAAGAGTTTTTGCATCATGATGATGGAAATGAGAATCATGATGAATCAAATAAGCATCATGATGAAGAAAATATGCTTCATGATGAAAGAAATGAGCAATATGATTAAGGAAATAAGCATCATGATGTAGGAAAAAGAATCATTATGAATGAAATATACATCATGATGATGGAAATGAGCATCATGATGAATAAATGAGCATCATGAAGTAAATATGCATCGTGATGAAGGAAATGAGCATAATGATTTAGGAAATGGGCATCATGACGAATAACATATGCATCTTGATTAAGGAAATGAGCATCATGATGAAGGAATTATGCATCATAATGATGGAAATGAGAATCATGATGATAGAAATGACCATCATTATGAAGAAAATGAGCATTATGATACAGGAAATAAGCATCATGATGAAGGATATACGCATCATGATAAAGGAAATGTGCATCACGATAGTGAAAATGAGCATAATGATGAAGGAAATGATCATCATGATGATTGAATTGAGCATCATGATGAAGGAAATGATAATCATGATGAAGGGAATGAGCATCATGATGTAGATAAGAGCATCGTTATAAAGGAAATATGCATCAGGATGAAGAAATAAGCATCTTGATGAAGGAAATGAGCATCATGATAAAAGAAATGGAAATCATTATGACGGAAATATGCATCGCGATGTAGGAAATGAGCATCATGATGAAGGAAATATGTATCATGATGAACGAAATGAGCTTCATGATGTCGGAAATTAGCATTATGATGATGGAAAAATGCATCATGATGAAGGACATGAGCATGGTAATGAAGGACATGAGCATCATGATATATGAAATGAGCATCATGATAAAGGAATATGCATTATAAGGAATGAAGTAAGCATCATTTTGAAGGAAATACGCATTATTATGAAAGAAACATTCAACACTATGAAGGAAATGAGCATTATAATGTAGGAAAAAAGCATTATGATGAAGGAAATACGCATTATTATGAAAGAAACATTCTACATTATGAAGGAAATGAGCATTATAATATAGGAAAAAAGCATTATGATGAAGGAAATACGCATAATGTTGAAGGAAATGAGCATCATAATGAAGGACATGACCATAATTATAATGTCTTGCCTCAACTTTTAAAAACCCAAAATAATTTATTTATCTTTAGCCCAAACCTTATAATATATCAGCCCCAAACTAGAATTTGTTTTTAGAGCCCAAAATCTATTTTATTATTATTAGCCCAACTAGAATTTGCTTTTATAGCCCAAAATCTATATATTTATTTTTGGCCCAAAGTCTAACTCACTTAAATGGCTTAATCTATTAATAAGCCCAGCCCATCAATAGCCCCAACAATATATGTCAAAAATAGAATAAAAAGGAGAAAGGAAGATAAGAAATAAGAAAGGGCTTCTAGAACATCCAAGAGGGGGAAAGAAGAGAAAGGAAGAGGAGAAACCCTTGTGCTCAAATTCTCCCATACAACTCTCATTTTAGTTGGTGTATAAGTGTGTTAAGGTAAGTAATATGTCAATTAAGCTTCCTTTCTCCATGATTTTGTGATTTTGTTGGGTTTCTTCCTAGTAAAGGGAAATTCGTATGCTTCTGTTCGACCTACTTTGGACATAGCTATTGATCATAGAAAGTTGTAAACTTAATTTCTATACATAGCTGGATTCGTTAGCTTTCCGTTGCCACTTGAAACACCTCAATCCGATTTTTCTACAATTAGTTATGAATTTTTTCGTAAAGTGCCTCTAGGTGATTCGCAGCCACTGTCCGAACTGATTTTGGCATACCTATTGCCCTCAGAAATTTGCAAACTCAATTTCTGTATATAGCTGAGTTTGTTAGCTTTCCGTAGCCACTTGAAACGCCTCAATCCGAGTTATATACAATTAGTTATGATTTTTTTCGTGAACTGCCGCAGGCTGGAAAATTTCAGAATTTGTTATGTCAAATTCAAATTTATTTCCTATCGTTTCATTTGAGAAATGATATGAACCGGGTTATGTGAGACTCGGAGTTGGTGTTGAGGAGTTACGAGCTGCCCTTTATTTAATATCAACTCCTATGTATATTGATTTGTATTCATTTGCTTATTTACTTTTTAGGTAAAGATCAATCGTCGAAGGGCAAGGGAATAACTTCAGATTTCGGAGAGAGTTAATCATTTCCTTGTGAGTTGATAATTCGGGAATGCCTTCTCTTGTGGGAAGTGTGGACCCTTGACAAGTTTGCATTCATTTTCTTTACTTACTTGATAAGAAAATTACTTGGTGATGTGTTATGTGGTAAAGAGGCTGATTGGCTCAATTGCTCTAGGTTGAGCCTGATTGGCATGATATGGTCCATTGAATATCTTATATTATTTCATATAGAGTCCTGTCAGCCATGTATTACGGGTATTGTCTGTTTTAATTTATAGAGCCTTGCTGGCTCGATATATGATATCATTTGTTGTGAAGTATTTGAGGATTAATCTATTGATAATCTTGTGACTTGAGTTGTTATGCATTTGATGATTTATATGTATACCTGGTACCAAGGTTAAGTAGCCCGAATTGGTCACGGTTCGGGTGAGTTGGAGCAACATTGATTAAGTAGCCAGAATAGTCGCGGTTCGGGTGAGTTAGAGTGACAAACTAATCGCCCGTGGCTTGGCAAACCTGGGTGAGTTAGATCTAACGAGGCACCTGTCCATTTGCCAAATATTGATACTTTGGAAGGTGATCGTTAGATGGATCAGCCTATTATAGGCTCAGTCAACGTCACCGGTGTGGGACACGCATGTTATATATGTTTACATGTTTTATCATTTCAAGGATCTCATTGATATTAAATTGTGGTACTTGGTATATGTTGAGAAAGAGCATTAACCTTCATTTTGTCTAGAGTAACGGTGACGGGCTCGGACTGACTCTCGACGGAGAGCTCAGTTTGAGGAGGATATTGGCTACCCACGCGTCTTTTATGTGTTAACATGTTGTTTGAACTAAATGTGTTATTTTTTAAATGCGTATAGAGGTTTTATTTTCATTAATTTGTATATTGTGTAAGAAATACTTGATGTGGAACGCAAATGTTGGATTTTAAGTTATAAGTCATGAACGTGAGTACATACTTCGTATAAGGGTTGGCGTGATCGGCTTATCACCTCACTGAGCTAGTGGTTTTGCTCACCCCTACCATTCCTTTCCTTTTCAGGCGGTTGATATATTTTGGTTGGAGGTTTGCCTATCTTTCGCTCGTCATCCGATTAGTGCTTGGGTACTCTTCTTTTTGTATATAAATTGGCGGATCCATTGGCGAGATTGTATAGTTCATATCTGGTACCCCTTGATGTTTTTTTTTACTTTCGGGATGTTATATCGCTTGTGTATATTTTCTTCAGACCGAGTTACATCATTGTATTTTGTTCCTTTATAAATCTTTGGTGGTATGTTATGAAAATGATATCCTCGGGTAGTACTCGTTATCATCAGTTGTTCTGTCCTACAGGTAATTGATAGCAAGCCTTACGTTTTCTATAAATTTTTGGAGTGGAGTGCAGCCATTCCATGAAATTTATGGTTAACGTGGCGGTTGTTGCGTTTTATCTACGGTCGGGGCGTGATAACTTTCTTGGTATCAGAGCCTGGTTATATGAGTCTCATTCTCTTTGAGTCGAGCCAATGGATCCAATTTTGTTTCTATGTCCTTCTAAGGTATCGTATTACCTTTATGTTTACATTGCATTTTTCTTTCAGTCTTTATGGCACCTCCAGTTCGACGTCGAGGACGCACCCCTCGTGATCCTTCGAGTCCTCGAGGACATGTTTCTTCTGATCATGTCGTTCATCCGATTTCTACGGACCCTATCAATTCCGATCATAGGGTGCCGGTTACCCAGGTAGAGCAACCACGAGTTCAGTTGCGTGTTGAGCACATGATGACACCAGAGCAGTACAAGTTGTATTATGATCACATTCGAATACATGGTGTTCCACCAACTACGACGGCTCCTACGACTACGACTGTCACTGAGGACGTTATTCGCGCTAATGAACCGATTCAACCCACATCCAATGTCCCAGTTTCTACCCCAGGAATGGCTTTAGGAGGTTCTACTTCTCGAGGTGCACTTTTTATACCTGATTTGGTGAAAGCAGTTGAGAGCATGGGAACTTCAAAATTTGACGGTGCAAGAGATGTTTCTAAAGCGGGCGCATGGTTAAAGGAGATTACAGAGACCTTTGATACCCTGATGATTGAAGAATGTTATCATGTGGTCATTACGACCAAGCTATTAGGCCCAGACGCACGACGATGGTGGCAGAATCTAAAGGAGACAACTTCTATTACTATTACGTGGCCTATCTTTGTGGAACGATTCAAAGATCGATACTTCTCTCAGTACATCAAGGATCAGAAGAGGAAAGAGTTCTTCAACCTCTTTCAAGGCACTATGTCGGTCATGGATTACGAAAGTAAGTTTCTTGAATTGCGAGAATTTGCTCCGGAGTCATATACGACGAGAGACTTATGCAAAAGATTTGAAGACGGTCTTAATCTAAATATTTGAGATTGCATCAAGTCTGGAGACAAGTACGAGAGTCTTGACGAGCTCGTAGAAGAAGCTCTAAGGGTAGAAGGTTTAGTTCAAGCGAGACATAAGCTTGCAGAGCGAACTCAAAAGAAAAGGCAAGGGAGTGCAATTCCAGGAAATGCATTGAAGATGTATAGGGGTGTGGGGTCTTCGCGTCGCGCACCTAATTCGGTATCCACTAGTTTTCCTCAGCCTCGAGAGTAGTTTAATTGAGGTGGGAGCAATGTCTCGGGATCGGTTGGTGCAAATCGTAAGTGCCAGAATTGCTTAAATTATCACGACGGCCCCTGCAAGGCTCCTCAGGTATGTTATCAGTGTCGACAACTGGGGCATATGCGAGGTTCTTGTCCCCAGCTTACGGGAGCGAGCGGTCAGAGTTCTAGTCAGCCTCATGGTAGACCAGTATATTCTACACCCAAAGATACTCGATCAGCAACTGCCAGAGTACCTGATACCATAAGCGACCCTAGCACTCGATCACCTATGCAAGGAAGGAATCAAACTAGAGTATTTCATATTTCCCAGGAAGAGGCTCAATCAGATTCAAAGGTTGTGACAGGTAATTTATAATTCGAGTATTTTTACATGCTTGATCTAACCCCTGCCTCGTTATGCCACTTGATTACGAATAAGACATTCGTAAGAAATTTTATCGTTCCGAACTTTTAACTCATAATCTTATGTAATCTTACTTCTTTAGGCCATGTGTCTGTTGGAGACCACCAGGTCTATGCTTTATTTGATCCAGGTTCTGATAGGTCTTATATACGGGATGACCTTGCTGCGATCTTAAATTATCCTATCTCTCATTTGTCACCTGAAATCATAGTTCATACCCCTCTTGGAGAGCGTCTAATTCGTGATTCGGTGTTCCTTGGTTGCCCATTGAAGATTAAGGATGTCATTCTAGAAGCTGAATTGATACCATTGCCTTTGATCGATCTCGATGTTATTCTTGGTATGGATTGGCTTTCTTCTCATCATGCGATTCTCGGCTGCCACGAGAAGCTTGTTATTTTTCGTAGACCAGGATTCCCAGAACTTATTTTTAAAGTTGAACTTCAAAAGAGACCACTATCTTTTATTTCAATGTTGTCTGCGCATAAATTAATGCGCAAGGGTTGTGAGGCATTTTTGGCATTTGTCATCGACACTTCTCTTCCTGAGACTAAACTAGAGGACATCCCGATCGTGAATGAATTTTCTGATGTCTTTCCCGAAGACTTACCAGGAAAGCCTCCGAATCGAGAGATTGATTTTTCCATTGACGTACTTCCTGGAATCACACCTATATCGATTACTCCATATCGAATGTCGCCAGCTGAGCTCAAGGAACTCAAGACACAACTTGGGGAATTATTGGAGAAGGGGTTCATACGACCTGGCACATCTCCGTGGGGTGCTCCAGTTCTTTTTGTCAAGAAGAAAAACGGATCACTTCGCCTATGCGTCGACTACCGTCAGTTGAATAAAGTGACAATCAAGAACAAATATCCTCTTCCGAGAATCGATGATCTATTTGATCAATTGCAAGGAGCAACTGTGTTCTCAAAAATTGATTTGCGATCTGGTTATCACCAACTCAGGATTAGGGAATCTGATATCCCTAAGTCTGCTTTCCGAACCAGATACGGTCATTTTGAATTCTGTGTTATGCCTTTTGGACTAACAAATGCTCCGGCAGCTTTTATGGATCTTATGAATTGGGTCTTTCGGCCGTACTTAGATAATCTTGTCATCGTCTTCATTGATGACATCCTTATTTATTCTAAATCAGACGACGAGCACTCTCATCATCTAAGAATTGTTTTGAATGTTCTTAGAGAAAATCAGCTTTATGCTAAATTTTCGAAGTGTGAATTTTGGCTTCGTGAGGTAAGCTTTTTGGGTCATCGCATTTCTAAAGAAGGAATCTACGTCGATCCAGTGAAGATTCAAGCTATACTGAATTGGGAGCGTCCAAAGAACGTGACAGAGATTCGTAGCTTTATGGGATTAGCTGGATATTATCGACGATTTGTCAAAGACTTTTCGTTGCTGGCTTCATCTTTGACTAAATTGACTCGGAAAGGGGTAAAATTTGAATGGAGTGAAGAGTGTGAGGAGGCAATTCAAGAATTGAAAAGACGACTCGTTTCAGCCCCTATTCTTGCTTTGCTAGACCCGGCAATTGAAGAATTTACCATTTATAGCGACGCCTCGCGACAAGGGTTAGGATGTGTTCTAATGCAAGAAGGAAAGGTTATTGCCTACGCTTCAAGGCAATTGAAGAAGAATGAAGAAAATTATCCCACACACGATTTGGAGTTGGCTGCAATCATCTTTGCGTTGAAAATATGGAGGCACTATCTTTATGGTGCAACTTGTAGAATTTTCACTGATCACAAAAGCTTAAAATATATCACCACGCAAAAGGAACTCAACCTCCGGCAAAGGCGATGGATGGAGTTGATTAGTGACTATGACTTAGTCATTGATTATCATCCTGGCAAGGCAAACGTTGTTGCAGATGCTCTGAGTATAAAGTCTTCTACCTCACTTGCTTCGATTCGATCTTCTTATCTTCCTATGTTGGAGCAGTTTAATCTTTGCGCATTTCGCTCAATTGTGAAAAGTCTAATGATTCCGCTCTAATCGCCAAATTTGAGGTTCGACCTACTTTGTTCGAGCAAATTCGAGAAAGACAATCACATGATGTTCATTTACAACAGAAGATGGCGAAGCTAAAGCAAGGAAAAGAAACAGAATTTCAGATTCGGGATGACGGACTCCTTACTTTTAAAAATCGTGTTTGTGTTCCATCAGAACTTGAAATTCGAAGAGCTATTCTTGAGGAAGCCCATTCTTCAGCTTATACGATGCATCCTGGTAGTACCAAAATGTACAGAATGCTTCGGGAGCATTATTGGTGGCCAGGTATGAAACGGGACGTTACTGTATTCGTATCAAAATATTTATCATGCCAACAGATAAAAGCAGAACACCAAAGACCAGCCGGTATGCTTCAACCACTACCTATTCCTGAGTGGAAATGGGAGAACATCACGATGGTCTTTGTTTCCGGTTTGCCTCGAACGCAAAAGGGTCATGACTCAATCTGGGTCATTGTTGATCGTTTGACAAAATCGGCACATTTCCTTCTGGTACACACCAATGACTCTTTAGAGAAACTTGCCAAGTTATATGTGGATGAAATCGTGAGATTGCATGGAGTACCAGTGTCAATCATATCTGATCGATATCCACGATTCACTTCACGTTTTTGGCCTAGTCTGCAAAGGGTGTTGGGTACGAAACTTCTATTCAGTACTTCGTTTCATCCACAGACTGATGGACATTCAGAGAAAACTATACAGACGCTAGAAGACATGCTACGTGCAGTGGTGTTGAATTTGAGAGGTAGCTGGGATAGGTACGTGACTTTGGTGGAGTTCGCTTATAACAACAGTTATCATTCAAGCATTGGAATGCCCCCGTACGAAGCTCTTTATGGCCGAAAGTGTCGGACACCACTCTTTTGGGATGAGGTTGGTGAGAGACAAATCAAACAAATAGAGCTTATCGAAGATGCAAAGGAAAAAGTACAACTTATTCGAGACAGACTTAAAGCAGCACAAGATCGACAGAAAAGCTATGCAGATAATAGGAGGCGCGAGTTGGAGTTTAATGTAGGAGACAAAGTGTTTCTGAAAGTTTCTCCGTGGAAGGGCGTGCTGCGATTCCACCATCGAGGAAAGTTAAGTCCGAGGTATATTGGCCCATTTACGATCTTGCAAAGGATTGGTCGTGTCGCGTATCGACTTGAGCTACCATCAGAATTGTCAAAGATTCACGATGTCTTCCATGTCTCTATGCTTAGAAAATATGAACCAGATCCTTCACATGTGCTCAAATGTCCCCCCAGTTACATTAAAGGAAAATCTATCGTACGAAGTCCAACCTATTCAAAGTGTGGATCGCCGAGAGAAAATGCTTCGTAATAAATCCATTCCTATGGTGAGGGTTCTATGGAGAAGTGATCGAATTGAAGAAGAAACATGGGAGCCAGAGTCTGTTATGCACCAACAACATCCACATCTCTTTTCATCTCTAGGTACGTTTATGTTTCGAGGACGAAACTTTTTAGAGGAGGGGATACCTTATAATGTCTTGCCTCAACTTTTAAAAGCCCAAAATAATTTATTTATCCTTGGCCCAAACCTTATAATATATCAGCCCCAAACTAGAATTTGTTTTTAGAGCCCAAAATCTATTTTATTATTATTAGCCCAACTAGAATTTGCTTTTAGAGCCCAAAATCTATATATTTATTTTTGGCCCAAAGTCTAACTCACTTAAATGGCTTAATCTATTAATAAGCCCAGCCCATCAATAGCCCCAACAATATATGTCAAAAATAGAATAAAAAGGAGAAAGGAAGATAAGAAATAAGAAAGGGCTTCTAGAACATCCAAGAGGGGGAAAGAAGAGAAAGGAAGAGGAGAAACCCTTGTGATCAAATTCTCCCATACAACTCTCATTTTAGTTTGTGTATAAGTGTGTTAAGGTAAGTAATATGTCAATTAAGCTTCCTTTCTCCATGATTTTGTGATTTTGTTGGGTTTCTTCCTAGTAAAGGGAAATTCGTATGCTTCTGTTCGACCTACTTTGGACATAGCTATTGATCTTAGAAAGTTGCAAACTTAATTTCTATACGTGGCTGGATTCGTTAGCTTTCCGTTGCCACTTGAAACACCTCAATCCGATTTTTCTACAATTAGTTATGAATTTTTTTCGTAAACTGCCTCTAGGTGATTCGCAGCCACTGTCCGAACTGATTTTTGCATATCTATTGCCCTCAGAAATTTGCAAACTCAATTTCTGTATGTAGCTGAGTTTGTTAGCTTTCCGTAGCCACTTGAAACGCCTCAATCCGAGTTATATACAATTAGTTATGATTTTTTTCGTGAACTGCCGCAGGCTGGAAAATTTCAGAATTTGTTATGTCAAATTCAAATTTATTTCCTATCGTTTCGTTTGAGAAATGATATGAACCGGATTATGTGAGACTCGGAGTTGGTGTTGAGGAGTTACGAGCTGCCCTTTATTTAATATCAATTCCTATGTATATTGATTTGTATTCATTTGCTTATTTACTTTTTAGGTAAAGATCAATCGTCGAAGGGCAAGGGAATAACTTCAGATTTCGGAGAGAGTTAATCATTTCCTTGTGAGTTGATAATTCGGGAATGCCTTCTCTTGTGGGAAGTGTGGACTCTTGACAAGTTTGCATTCATTTTCTTTACTTACTTGATAAGAAAATTACTTGGTGATGTGTTATGTGGTAAAGAGGCTGATTGGCTCAATTGCTCTAGGTTGAGCCTGATTGGCATGATATGGTCCATTGATTATCTTATATTATTTCATATAGAGTCCTGTCAGCCATGTATTACGGGTATTGTCTGTTTTAATTTATAGAGCCTTGCTGGCTCGATATATGATATCATTTGTTGTGAAGTATTTGAGGATTAATCTATTGATAATCTTGTGGCTTGAGTTGTTATGCATTTGATGATTTATATGCATACCTGGTACCAAGGTTAAGTAGCCCGAATTGGTCACGGTTTGGGTGAGTTGGAGCAACATTGATTAAGTAGCCCGAATAGTCACGGTTCGGGTGAGTTAGAGTGACAAACTAATCGCCCGTGGCTTGGCAAACCTGGGTGAGTTAGATCTAACGAGGCACTTGTCCATTTGCCAAATATTGATACTCTGGAAGGTGATCGTTAGATGGATCAACCTATTATAGGCTCAGTCAACGTCACTGGTGTGGGACACGCATGTTATATATGTTTACATGTGTTATCATTTCAAGGATCTCATTGATATTAAATTGTGGTACTTAAGCATCAAGATGAAGGAAATATGCATCGTGATGAATGAAATGAGTTTCATGATGTAGGAAATAAGCATCTTGATGAAGGAAACATGCATCATGATGTAGGAAAAAAGCATCATGATGAAGGAAATGACCATAATGACGTCGAAATTGATCATCATGATAAAGGAAATGAGTATCAAGATGTAGGAAATGAGTATCATGATAACGGAAATATGCATAAAGATGAACTAATGAGCATCATGATGAAGGATTTATGCATCATGGTGATGGAAATTAGTATCATTATAAAGAAAATTTGCATAATGATGAAAGAAATAATCATCATGATGTTGGAAATGAGCATAATAATGAAGGAAATATGCAACATAATGTAGGAAATGAGCATCATGAAGAAGGAAATATCCATCATGAGGAAGGAAATGAGTATCACGATAGTGAAAATGAGCATCATGATGATGGAAATGTGCATCATCATGTAGGGAATGAGCATCATGATATTGATAAAGAGCATCATCATAAAGAAAATATGCATCCTGATGAAAAAATAAGAATCATGATGAAGGAAATTAGCATCATGATAAAAGAAATGAGCATCACTATGAAGGATATATGCACCATGATGTAGGAAATGAGCATCATGATGAAGGAAATATATATCATGATGAACGAAATGAGCATCATGATGTGGGAAATTAGCACTATCATAATGGAAACATGCATCATGATGAAGGACATGAGCACAATAATGTAGGAAATGAGCATTATTATGATGATACTATGCATCATGGTGAAGAAAATGAGCATCATGATTAAGGAAATGAACTTAATTATGTAGGTAATTAACATTATGATGAAGGAAATATGCGTCATGATGAACAAAATGAGCATAATGATGTAGGAAATATGTATCATGATTAAGAAAATATGTATCATGATGAAGAAAATGAGCATCATGATGAGGGGAATGATCATCAATATGATGGAAATGAGCAACTTGATGATGGAAATATGCATCATGATGTAGGAAATGAGCATCATGGTAAAGGAAATATGCATAATAAGGAATGAAGTAAGCATCCCTATGAAGGAAATACACATTATGATGAAAGGAACATGAAACACGATGAAGGTAGTGAGCATCATAATGTAGGAAAAAAGCATTATGACGAGGGAAATACAAAGGAAATAATCATCATGATGATGGAAATGAGCATCACGAAGAAAGAAATATGTATAATGATGTAGGAAATGAGCATCATGTTAAAGGAAATATGTGTCACGATGAATGAAAAGGGCATAATGATTAAGTGAATGACCATAATGACGTAGGAAATGATCATCATGATGAAGGAAATGAGCGTAATGATGAAGGAAATGAGCAGCATGATGTAGGAAATTAGCATCATGATGAAGGAAACATGCATAATGATGATGGAAATGAGCATCACGAAGAAAGAAATATGTATAATGATGTAGGAAATGAGAATCATGTTAAAGGAAATATACATCACGATCAATGAAAAGGGCATAATGATTAAGTGAATGACCATAATGACATAGGAAATGATCATCATGATGAAGGAAATCAGCATAATGATGAAGGAAATAAGCATGATGATGTAGGAAATTAGCATCATGATGAAGGAAACATGCATCGTGATGAAGAAAATAAGCATCATGATGAAGGAAGTGAGTACCATGATAAAGGATTTATGCATCATGATGATGGAAATGAGCATCATGATGAAGGAAATAAGTATCATGATGAATGATTTATGCATCATGATGATGGAAATAAGCATCATGATGAAGGAAATGAGCATCATGATGAAGAAAATAAGCATCATGATAAAGAATTTTCCATCATGATGATGGAAATGAGCATCATGATGAAGGAAATAAGCATTTTGATGAAGAAAATATGCATCATGATGAAGGAAATGAGCAACATGATTAAGGAAATAAGCATCATGATGTAGGAAAGAGAATTGTTATGAATGAAATATACATCATGATGATGGAAATGAGCATCAGGATGGCGGAAATGAGCTTCATGATGAATGAAATGAGTATCATGATGAAGTAAATATGCATCGTGATGAAGGAAATGAGCATAATGATATAGGAAATGGGAATCATGACGAAGGACATATGCATCTTTATTATGGAAATGAGCATCACGATGAAGGAATTATGCATAATAATGATGAAAATTAGAATCATGATGATAGAAGTGAGCAACATGATGAAGAAAATGAGCATTATGATATAGGAAATAAGCATCATGATAAAGGAAATATGCATCATGATGAAGGAAATGAGCATCACGATAGTGAAAATGAGCAAATGATGAAGGAAATGGTCATCATGATGATGGAAATGAGTATCATCATGTTGGGAATGAGCATCATGATGTAGATAAGAGCATCATTATAAAAAAATATGCATCACGACGAAGAAAATGAGCATCATGATAAAAAGAAATGAGAATCATTATGACGGAAATATGCACCACGATGTAGATAATGAGCATCATGATGTAGGAAATTAGCATTATGATGATAGAAACATGTATCATGAAAAAGGACATGATCATAAAACTGTAGGAAATGAGCATTATTATGATGGAACAACGCATCATGGTGAAGGAAATTTGTATCATGATGAAGGAAATGACCATAATGATGTAGGAAATTAACATCATAATGAATGAAATATGCATCATGATTAAAGAAATGATCATAATGATGTAGGAAATGTGTATCATGATGACGAAAATATGTATCATGATGAGGGGAATGATCATCAAAATGATAGAAATGAGCAACATGATGATGGAAATATGTATCATGATGTAGGAAATGAGCAATCATGATGACGGGATACGCATTATGATGAAAGAAACAAGCAACATGATGAAGGAAATGAGTGTCATAATGTAGGAAAAAAGCATTATGATGAAGGAAATACGCATAATGTTGAAGGAAATGAGCATCATAATGAAGGAAATGACCATAATAATGTCGGAAATAATCATCAAGATGAAGGAAATAAGCATTATGATATAGGAAATATGCGTCATGATGAAGGAATGAGCATCGTAATAAACGAAAATATGCATCATGATGAATGAAATGAGCATCATGATGAGAAAATGACCATCATGATGATGGAAATATGCATCGTGATGTAGGAAATGAGCATCATGGTGAAGGGAAATATGAATGATGTAGGAAATAAGACCCATGAAGAAGGAAACAAGAATTATGATGATGGAAATGAGCATCATGATGAAGGAAATAAGCATCATGATGAAAGATTTATGCATCTTGATATTGGAAATAAGCATCATGATATAGGAAATGAGCATCATGAAGAAGAAAATATGCATCGTGATGATGGAAATTATCATCATGATGATGTTTGTATTGTGATGTAGGAAATAAGCATCATGATGAATGAAAAGAGTTTCATGATGTAGGAAATGAGCATTATGATGAAGGTAACATGCATCATGATGTCGGAAATGAGCATCATTATGAAGGAAATGATCATCATGATAATGAAAATGAGCATCAAGATGTAGGAAATGAGTATCATGATAAAGAAAATTTGCATATTGATGAAGTAAATGATCATCATGATGTTGGAAATGAGCCTAATGCTAAGGAAATATGAACCATGATGTAGGAAATGAGCATCATGATTTTTGAAATGAGCATCATGATGAAGGAAATGAGCATAATGATGTAGGAATTTAGCATCACAATGAAGGAAATGATCATCATGTTGATGGATATATGCAAAATGATGAATGAAATGAGCATCATGACTAAGGAAATGACCATAATGACGTAGGAAATGATCATCATGAAGAAGGAAATATACATCATGATGAAGGAAATGAGTATCTTGATGAATGAAATATGCATCACGATGAAAGAAATAAGCATCACTATGAAGGAAATATGCATCGTGATGAATGAAATGAGCATCATGATGAAGGAAATGACCATAATGATGTCGGAATTAATCATCATGATAAGGGAAATGAGCAAAATAATGTAGGAAATGCGCATATTGATGAACAAAATGTACATCATGATGAAGGATTCATCCATCATGATGATGAAAATGAGCATCGTTATGAAAAAATCTGTATCATGATGATGGAAATGAGCATAATGATGAAGGAAATATGCATCATGATATAGAAAATGAGCATCATGATGAAGAAGGCATGCATCATGATGAAGGAAATGATCATAATAACATAGGAAATGATCATCACGATGAAACAAATGGTCATCATGATGAAGGAAATATGTATAATTTTGTAGGAAATGAGCATCATGATGAAGGAAATATGCATTAATATGAAAGAAATGAGCATCTTGATTAATAAATGACCATAATGATGTAGGAAATGATCATCTTCGTGAAGGAAATAAGCATTATGATGAAGGAAATGAGCATCATCATAAAGGAAATATGCATCATGATGATGGAAATGAGTATCATGATGAAGGAATTGGGCATCATGACGAAGGAAAAATGCATTGTGATGAAAGAAACATACATCAAGGAAATGAGCATCATATTGTAGGAAATAAGTATCATGATGAAGGAAATATGGATAATGATGAAGAAAATTAGCATCATAGTGAAGGAATTGACCATAATGATGAAGGAAATGGTCATCAAGATGAACAAAATTAGCATCATGATGAAGGAAATGAGCATCATGAAGATGGAAATAGGAATCGTGATGTAGGAAATGAGCATCATGATAAAGGAAATGAGCATCATTATGATGGGAATATTCATCGTGACGTAGGAAATGTGCATCATGCAGAAGGAAAATATGGACCATGATGAAGGAACTGAACATCATGATGTAGGAAATGAGCATCATGTTGAATGAAACATGCATCCTGATGACGAAAATGCGCATCAGGATGAAGGATTTCTGTATCATGATGAAAGAAATATGCATAATGTTGAAAGAAATGAGCATCATAATGAAGGAAATGACCATAATGATGTAGGGAATGATCATCAAGATGAAGGAAATAAGCATCATGATAAAGGTAATATGCGTCATGATGAAGCAATGACCATCGTGATATAGGAAATATGCATCATGATGAAAGAAATGAGCATCATGATGAGGAAATGACCATCATGATGTAGGAATCAAGCATCATGTTGTAGGAAATGTGTATCATGATAAAGGAAATACGCATAATGATGAACGAAATTAACATCATGATGAAGTGTTTAAGCATCATGATGATGGAAATGAGCATCAAGATGAAAAAAATTTGCATCATGATGTTGGAAATAAGCATAATGATGAAGGAAATATGTAGCATGATGTAGGAGATTAGCTTCATGATGAAGGAAATATGCATCATGATGAATTAAATGAGCATAGCGATGTAGGAAATTAGTATCATGATGAAGGAAATACACATCATAATGAACGAAATTAGCATCTTGATGATGGAAAAGAGCATCATAATGAAGAAAACATGCATCATGATGAAGGAAATGAGCATCATGATGATGGAAATTCGCATCATGATGAAGGATTTCTGTATCATGATGAAGGAAATAAGCATCATGGTAAGGGATTAATTTATGATGATGATGAAAATAAGCACCATGATGAAGGTAATGAGCTTTATGATGAAAAAAAATATGCATCATGCTGAAGGAAATAAGCATCGTGTTGATTTATGTATCGTGATGTAGGAAATAAGCATCAAGATGATGAAAATATACATCATGATGATGTAAAATAGCATATTGATGTAGGAAATAAGCATCCCGATGAAGGAAATATCATCATGATGATGGAAATTAGCATCATGATGAATGAAATGAGCATCATGATAAAAGAGATGACCATAATGACATAGGAAATGATCTTCATGATGCAGGAAATGAGCATCATGATATAGGAAATGAGCATCATTATGAAGTAAATATGCATCATGGTGAAGGAAATGAGCATCATTATGTAGGAAATAAGCATCATGATGAAGGAAATATGCATCATGATGATTGAAATGAGCATCATGATGAAGAAAATGACCATAATGACGTCGGAATTAATAATCATGATGAAGGAAATGAGCATCATGATGTTGGAAATGAGTACCATGATAATGCAAATACACATATTGATGAACGAAATGAGCATCATTATGAAGGATTTATGCATCATGATGATGAGAATGAGGATCATTATAATGAAAATTTGTATCATGATGAAGGAAATATGCAGCGTGATGCAGGAAATGAGCAACATGATATAGGAAATAAGCATCATGAAGAAGGAAATGAGCGTCATGATGAAGGAAATATATATAATGATTTAGGAAATGAGCATCATGATGAAGGAAATATGCATCAAGATGAATGATATGAGCAATAAGATGAAGAAATGAACATAATGACGTAGGAAATTATTATCTAGATGAAGAAAATATACATCATGATGAAGGAAATGAGCATCATGATGAAGGAAATGGGCATAATGATGAAGGAAATATGAATCATGATGAAGGAAATGAGCATCATGATGTAGGAAATGAACATCATGATAAAGAAAATGAGCATCATGATGAAGGTTCTATGCATCATGATGAAGAAAATAAGCGTCATGATAATGAAAATGAACATTATGATAAAGGAAATAAGCATCATGATGAATGAAATGAGCAACATGAAGGAAATAAGCATCATGACTTAGGAAAGTGAATCATGAATAAAAAAATATGCGTCATACTGAAGGAAATGAGCATCATGATAAATGAGATACGCATAACGATGAACGAAATGAGCATCATGATGAAGGATTTATGCATCATGATGATGGAAATGAGCATCGCTATGAAGGAAATGAGTATCATGATGAATGAAAATGAATCATGAAGGAAATGAGCATCATGATGATGTAAATGAGAATCTTGATGAAAGAAATGAGAATCTTGATGAAGAATATGAGCTTTATAATATAAGAAATATAAGCATCGTGATGAAGGAAATGAGCATGACGATTGTGAAAATGAGCATCATGATGAAGGAAATGTGCATCATGATGATTGAAATGAGCATCATGTTGCAGGGAATAAGCATCACGATGTAGATAAAGAGCATTATTATAAATGAAATATGAATCATGATGACGAAATGAGCATCATTATGAAGAAAACATGCATAATAATAAAGAAAATGAACATCATTGTAAAGGGAATGATCTTCATGATGAAGGAAAAATACACTACGATGTAGGAAATGAGTATCTTGATGAAGGAATTATGCATAATGATGTACGAAATGAGCATCATGATGTAGGAAAGTAACATTACGACGATGGAAACATGCATCATGATGAAGGAAATGAGCATAATAGTGTAGGAAATGAATATTATTATAACGGAAATACGCATAATGATGAAGGAAATGAGTAGCGATGAAGGAAATGACCATAATGATGTAGGAAATTATCATCATGATGAAGGAAATGAGCATCATGATGTAGGAAATTAGTATCATGATGAAGAAATTATGCATCATGGTGAGGGAAATGATCACCAAGATGATGGAAATGAGCATCATGATGATGGAAATATGCATCATGATGTTGGAAATGAGCATTATGATGAAGGAAATGTGCATCATGATGAATGAAATAAGCATTCCGATGAAGGAAATGAGCATCATGATGTAGAAAATATGCATTACGATGAAAAAACATGCATCATGATGTAGGAATTGATCATCATAATGTAGGAAATAAGTATCATGATTAAGGAAATACGTATTATGATGAAGGAAATTAGCATCATAATGAAGGAAATGACCATAATGATGTAGGAAATGATCATCAAGATAAAGGAAATGAGCATCATGCTGAAGGAAATGTGCATCACGACGAAGGAAATGAGCATTGTGATAAAGGAAATATGTATCATGATAAAGGAAATTGGCATAATGAAGATGGAAATATGCATCGTGATGTAGGAAATAGCATCATTATGAAGGAAATGAGCATCATGATAATGGAAATATGCATCGTGATGTAGGAAATGAACATCATGATGAAGGAAAATATGCATCATGATGAAGGAAATGAGCATCATAATGTGGGAAATGAGCATCATGATGAAGGAAATATGCATCATGATGAATGAAATGAGTTTCACGATGTAAGAAATGAGCATCACAAAGAAGGAAACATGAATCATGATGCAGGAAATGAGCATCATGATGAAGGAAATATGCATCATGATGAAGGAAATATGCATCATGAAGATGGAAATATGCATCTTGATGTAGGAAATGGCATCATGATGAAGAAAATGAGCATCATGATGATGGAAATATGCATCGTGATGCAGGAAATGAGCATTATGATGAAGGAAAATATGCATCATGATTAAGGAAATGAGCATCATGATGTTGGATATGAGCATCATGATAAAGGAAATATGCATCATGATGAATGAAATGAGTTTCACGATATAGGAAATGAGCATCACTAAGAAGGAAACATGCATCATGATGTAGGAAATAAGCATCATGATGAAGGAAATACACATAATAATGAATGAAATGAGTATCATGATAAAGGAAATACGCATAATAATGAATGATATGAACATCATGATGACGTATTTGTGCATCATAATGATGGAAATGAGCATCATTATAAAGAAAATTTGTATCATGATGAAGGAACTGATCACCATGATAATGGAAATAAGTATAAAGAATAAGAAAATATGCAGCATGATATAGGAAATGAGCCTCATGATAAAGGAAATGAGCATCATGAAAAAAGAAATTAGAATCTTGAAAAAGGATATATTTATCATGGTGTAGGTATCATGGTGAAGGAAATGAGCATTATGATGAAGGAAATGACCATAATGATGTAGGAAATTAACATCATGATGTATGAAATATGCATCATGATGAAGGAAATGAGCATCATAATGTAGAAAATCCTTATCATGATGAAGAAAATATGCAATATAATGAAAGAAATGAGCATCATGATGAGGGAAATGATCATCATGATGATGGAAATGAGCAACATGATCGTGGAAATATGCATCATGATGTAGGAAATTAGCATCATGATGATGAAAATATGCATCATGAGAAATGAAGTAAGCATTATGATGTAGGAAATCTGCATCATGATGTATAAAACATGCATCATTATGTAGGAAATGAGCATCATGATGAAGGAAATTTGCAATATGATGAAAGAAACATGCATCATGACGAAGGAAATGAGCATCATACTGTAGGAAAAAAGCATTATGTTGAAGGAAATACGCATAATGATGAAGGAAATGATCATCAAGATGAAGGAAATAAGCATCATGATAAAGGAAATATGCATCATGATGAAGGAATGAGCATCGTGATAAAGGAAATATGCATTATAATGAAAGAAATGAGCATCATGGTGAAGGAAATGAGCATCATGATGAAGGAAATGAGCATCTAGATGAAGGAAATGAGCATCTAGATGTACGAAATGAGCATTATGACGAAGGAAATAAGCATCATGATGAAGGATTTTTATATCATGATTAAGGAAATAAGCATCATGATGAAGGAAATGGGGAACATGACGAAGGAAATAAGCATCATGATATAAGAAAGAGAATCATATTGAAGGAAAAATGCATCATGATGATGGAAATGAGCATCACGATGAAGGAAATGAGTATCATGATGAAAGAAATGAGCATCATGATGAGAAGGATTTATGCGTCAAAATGTTGGAAATTAGAATCATGATGAAAGAAATGAGCATCATGATGAAGAAAATAAATTTCATGACGAAGGGAATGCGCATCATGTAGAAGGAAATGAGCATCACGATTGAGAAAATGAGCATCATGATAAAGGAAATGAGCATCTTGATGACGGAAATGAGCATCATGATGTAAGGAATGAGCATCATGATAAAGAAATACGCAAAACTTGAACGAAATGAGCATCATGTTGAAGGATTTATGAATCATGATGATGGAAATGAGCATCATGATTAAAGAAATGAGTATCGTAATGAATGAAATATACATCCTGATGAAGGAAATGACCATCATGATGTAGGAAATGAACATCATGACGAAGGACATATGCGTCTTGATGAATGAAATGAGCATCATGATAAAGGATTTACGCATCATAATGATGGAAATGAGAATCATGATGAAATAAATGAGAATTATGATGAAGAAAGTGAGCATTATGATATAGGAAATAAGCATCATCATGATGAAGGACATACGCATCATGAAGAAGGAAATGAGCATCACGATGTAGATAAAGAGCATCATTATAAAGGAAATGTGAATAATGATGAAGAAATGAGCATTATGATGAAGAAAACATGCATCAAAATGATGGATATGAGCATCATGATAAAGAAAATGAGCATCATCACCAAGAAAATATGCATCATGAAGTAGGAAATAAGTATCATTATAATATCTTAGCCCAACTAGATTTTTTTTTAGAAAGCCCAAAACTTATTTATTTATTTTTATGGCTCAAAAGGCCTGCCCTATCTTAGCCCAACTAGATTTTTTTTAGAAAGCCCAAAACCTATTTATTTATTTTTATGGCCCAAAAGGTCAGCCCTATCTTAGCCCAACTAGATTTTTTTTAGAATGCCCAAACTTATTTATTTATTTATTTTGTGGCCCGAAGTTTCAGCCCACTTAAATGGCCTGATATATAATTATTAAGACTAAAGTTAAAAAAAAAGAGAAGAACGGGAGAAGAAAAACAAAAGAGGGGAAAGAAGAGAGTGAAGAGGAGAAACCCTTGTTGATCAAATTCTCCCTTACAACCCTCATACTAGGTGGTTTCTAAGTTGTTTTGAGGTAAGTGATGTGTGAATTAAGCTTCCTTCTTCCATGGTTTTGTAATTTTGTGGGGTTTTTCTTTTTGGTATGTGGGTAATTTACAGACTGTTCAAACTAATTTTGACATAGCTATTGCCCTCGAAAGTTTGCAAACTTAATTTCTGTACGTAGCTGAACTCGTTAGCTTTTCCGTAGCCATTTGAAATGCCTCAATCCGATTATTCTACAATTAGTTATGATTTTTCTCGTAAACTGCCGCTAGCTGGAAAATTTCAGAATTTTTATGTCGAATTCAAACTTATTTTCTATCGTTTCGTTTAGTTAATGTATTGAAACGGGTTATGTGGGATTGGGAACTGATGTTAAGGAGTTACATGCCATTTTTATTTAATATCGACTCGTTCGAACTCGATTAGGATTTGTTTTTAGCAATGAAAGGGATGTTACCGCTAATAGTTAGTTATATTTGATTTGTCTTTAATTGCTCATCTCCTTTCTAGGTAAAGAACCATCGACGAAGGGCAAGGGACCGACTTCAGATTTCGGAGAGAGTTAATCACTTCTTTGTTAGTTGATAATTCGGGAACGCCTTCTCTTGTGGGAAGTGTGGACCCTCGATAAATGTGCATTTATTTTAGTTTTAGTTAATTGATAAGAAAATTATTTGGTATTGTGTTATGTGATAAAGAGCCTGATTGACTCGATTGCTCTGGTTAGAGTCCTGTTAGCCATTTTATGAGTATTATTGATTTTAACTTAAGTTGAAGAGCCTTGCCGACTCGATATCTGATAGCATTTATTGTGAATTATTTGAGAATTGATTTCTGGTTATTCTTGTGTGCCAATTAAGACTCTAACTTGAGTCGTTATTCATCTTATGATGCATATGCATATGTATGCCTGGTACCAAGGTTAAGTAGCCCGAATTGGTCATGGTTCGGGTGAGTTTGAGCGACATTGATTAAGTAGCCCGAATTATCATGGTTCGGGTGAGTTAGATTGACAACCAAGTTGCCCGTTGCTTGGCGAACCCAGGTGAGTTAGATCTAACGGGGCACCTGTCCATTTGCCAAATACTGATACTCTGGAGGGTGATCGTTAGATGGATCAGTCTATTATAGACTCAGTCAATGTCACCGGTGTGGGACATGCATGCCATATATGTTTATATGTTTGATCATTTCAAGTATTCACGTCGATATTGAATTGTGAACTTTAGCACTTGGCGTGTTGAGAAAGAATATTAATGTGCATTTTATCTAGAGTAACAGTGACGGACTTGGACTGTCTCTCGACGGAGAGCTCAGTTCGAGGAGGATATTGACTACCCATGCATCTTTTATGTGATAACATGTTGTTTGAACTAATTGTGTTATTCGTAAATGTGCACTAAGGTTTTTATTTTCATTAATATGTATACTGAGTGAGAAATAGTTATTGTGGGACGAAATGTTGGATTTCATGTTATGAACCGCGAGTGGGAATACATGCTTCGTATAAGGGTCGGGGTGACCGGCTTATCACCTCACTGAGCTAGTGGTTTTGCTCACCCCCATCATTCTTTCCTTTTCAGGCTGTTGATATTGTTTTGGTTGGAGGTTTGCCTATCGTTTGCTCGTCATCCAATCAGTGTTTTGGGTACTTTCTCTTTTATGTAAATTGACGGATTCATTGGCGAGATTGTATAGTTTATATTTGGTGACCCCCTTGATGTTCTTTTTGTACCCTCGCGATGTTATATCGTTCATGTATATTTTCTTTAAACTAAGTTACATCGTTGTATTTTGCACCTTTGTAAATCCTTGTCGATATTTTATGAGATAATGTCCTTGGGTTGTACCCGTTGTTATCAGTTGTTCAGTTTTACAGGTACTTGATAGCAAGCCTTATGTTTTCTATAAACTTTGTGGAGTGGAGTGCACCCATTCCGCAAAATTTATGGTTAACGTGGCGGTTGTCGCGTTCTGTCTGGGGTCGGGACGTGACAACTTTCTTGGTATCAGAGCCTAGTTTTATGATTCTCATTCTTTTTGAGTCGAGCTAATGGGTCCAACTTTGTTTCTATGTCATCCTAAGGTATCGTATTGCCTTGATGTTGACCTTGCATTTTCTTTCCTTTCTTCCTTTCAGTCATTATGGCACCTCCAGTTCGTCGTCGAGGTCGAGGTCGAGGACACGCTCCTCGTGATCCTCCAAGTCCTCTACTCTCTTCTGTTCCTCGTGGACCTCGAGGACATGTTTCTTCTGATCATGCCATTCCTCCGACGGTTACGGACCCTATCAATTCTGATCATAGGGTGCCGGTTTCCCAGGTAGAGCAACCACGGGCCCAGTTGTGGGTTGAGCACATGATGACACCGGAGCTGTACCAATTGTATTACGATCACATTCGAATACATGGTGTTCCACCACCTACAATGGCTCATACGACTACGACTATCACTGAAGAGGTTCTTCGTGCTAATGAACCGATTCGACCTACAACTAATGTACCAGTTTTTACTCCAGAAATGGCTTTAGGAGGTTCTACTTCTCGAGGTGCACTTTTTATACCTGAATTGGTGAAAGCAGTTGAAAACATGGGGACTTCAAAATTTGACGGTGCAAGAGATGCTTCTAAAGCGGGGGCATGGTTAAAGGAGATTACAGAGACCTTTGACACCTTGATGATTGAAGAATGTTATCGTGTGGTCATTGCGACCAAGCTGTTAGGCCCAGATGCACGACGATGGTGGCAGAATCTAAAAGAGACATCTTCGGTTACTATTACGTGGGCTATCTTTGTGGAACGATTCAAAGATCGATACTTCTCTCAGTACATCAAGGATCAGAAGAGAAAGGAGTTCTTCAACCTCTTTCAAGGCATTATGTCGATCGTGGAGTACGAAAGCAAATTTCTGGAATTGCAAGAATTCGCTCCTGAGTCATATACGATGAGAGACTTATGCAAGAGATTTGAAGATGGTCTTAATTTAAATATTTGAGATCGCATCAAGTCCGGAAACAAGTACGAGAGTCTTGACGATCTCATAGAAGAAGCCCTGAGGGAAGAAAGTTTAGTTCAGGCAAGACATAAGCTTGCAGAACGATCTCAAAAGAAAAGGCAAGGGAGCGCATTTCTAGGAAATGCATCGAAGGTGTATAGGGGTATGGGATCTTCGCGTGGCGCACCAAGTTCGTTATCTATTAGTTTTCCTCAATCTCGAGAGCAGTTCAGTAGAGGCGGGAGTAATGTCTCGGGATCGGTTGGTGAAAATTGCAAGTGCCAGAATTGCTTAAAATATCACGACGGCCCCTGTAAGGCTCCTCAAGTATGTTTTCAGTGTCGACAGCCGGGGCATATGCGAAGTTCTTGTCCTCAGCTTATCGGAGCGAGCAGTCAGTGTTCTGGTCAGCTTCGTGGTAAACTAACATATTCTACACCCAGAGATACTCGATCTGCAGCTACCAGAGTGCCCGATGCCTCAAGCGGCCCTGGTACTCAATCACCTATGCAAGGAAGGAAGCAAACTAGAGTATTTCATATTTCCCAGGAAGAGGCTCGCTCAGATCCGAAGGTTGTGACAGGTAATTTATAATCTGAGTATTTTCACATGCTAGATCTAACCCCGCCTTGTTATGCCACTTGATTACGAATAAAACATTCGTAAGAAATTCTATCTTTTTGAATTTTTAAATCACAATCTCACCTAATATTACTTCTTTAGGCCATGTGTTAGTGGGAGACCATCAGGTCTACGCTTTATTTGACCCAGGTTCTGATAGGTCTTATATCCGGGATGATCTTACTGCGATCTTAGATTATCCTATCTCTCCTTTGTCACCTGGAATCATCGTTCATACCCCTCTTGGAGAGCGTCTAATTCGTGATTCGGTATTCCTTGGTTGTCCATTGAAGATCAAAGATGTCATTTTAGAGGCTGAATTGATACCATTGCCTTTGATTGATCTTGATGTTATTCTTGGCATAGATTGGCTTTCTTCTCATCATGCAATTCTCGACTGCCACGAGAAGCTTGTTATTTTTCGTAGACCAGGATTCTCAGAACTTGTTTTTGAAGGTAAACTTCAAACGAGATTCCTCTCTTTTATTTCAATGTTGACTGCGCATAAATTAACGCGTAAGGATTGTGAGGCATTCTTGGCATTTGTCATCGATACTTCTCTTTCTGAAACTAAACTAGATGACATCCCGATCGTGAATGAATTTCCTGATGTCTTTCCCGAAGACTTACCAGGACAACCTCCGAATTGAGAGATTGATTTTTCCATTGACGTACTTCCTGGAATCACACCTATATCGATTACTCCATATCGAATGTCGCCTGCTGAGCTCAAGGAACTCCAAACACAACTTGGGGAATTATTGGAGAAGGGGTTCATACGACCTAGCACATCTCCGTGGGGTGCTCCAGTTCTTTTTGTCAAGAAGAAAGATGGATCACTTCGCCTATGTGTCAACTACCGTCAATTGAACAAGGTGACAATCAAGAACAAATATCCTCTTCCAAGAATCGATGTTCTGTTTGATCAATTGCAAGGAGCAATTGTGCTCTCAAAAATTGATTTGCGATCTGGCTATCACCAACTCAAGATTAGGAAATCTGATATCCCTAAGTCTGCTTTTCGAACCAGATACAGTCATTTTGAATTATGTTTATGCCTTTTGGACTCACAAATGCTCCTGCAGCTTTTATGGATCTTATGAATCGGGTCTTTCGGCCGTACTTAGATAAGTTTGTCATCATCTTCATTGATGACATTCTTATTTATTCTAAGTCAGACGACAAGCATTCTCATCATCTAAGAATTGCTCTGAACATTCTCAGAGAAAATCAGCTTTATGCTAAATTCTCGAAGTGTGAATTTTGGCTTCGTGAGGTAAGCTTTTTGGGTCATCACATTTCTAAAGAAGGAATCTACGTCGATCCAGTGAAGATTCAAGCTATACTAGATTGGGAGCGTCCAAAGAACGTGACAGAGATTCGTAGTTTTCTGGAATTAGCTGGATATTATCGACGGTTTGTCAAAGACTTTTCGTTATTGGCTTCATCTTTGACTAAATTGACTCGGAAAGGGGTAAAATTTGAATGGAGTGAAGAATGCGAGGAAGCATTTCAAGAATTGAAAAGACGACTCGTTTCAGATCCTATTCTTGCTTTGCCAGACCCAGCGATTGGAGAATTTACCATTTATAGCGACTCCTCGAGACAAGGATTAGGATGCGTTCTCATGCAAGACGGAAAGGTTATTGCCTACGCTTCAAGGTAATTGAAGAAGAACGAAGAAAATTATCCTACACATGATTTAGAGTTGGCTGCAATCGTCTTTGCATTGAAGATCTGGAGGCACTATCTGTATGGTGCAACTTGTCGGGTTTTCACTGATCACAAGTGCTTAAAGTATATCACCACGCAAAAGGAGCTCAACCTCAGGTAAAGGCGATGGATGGAGTTAATTAGTGACTATGACTTAGTCATCGATTATCATCCTGGAAAGGCGAACGTTGTTGCAGATGCTCTGAGTAGAAAATCTTCTACCTCACTTGCTTCGATTCAATCTTTTTATCTTCCTATGTTGGAGCAATTTAAATCTTTACACATTTCGCTCGATTGTGAAAAGTCTAATGATTCTGCCTTGATCGCCAAATTCGAGGTTAGACCTACCTTGTTCGAGAAAATTCGAGAAAGACAATCACACGATGTTCATTTACAACAGAAGATGGCGAAGCTAAATCAAGGAAAAGAAACAGAATTTCAAATTCGGGATGATGGACTTCTTACTTTTAAAAATCGTGTTTGTGTTCCATCAGAACTTGATGTTCGTATAGCTATTCTTGAGGATGCCCATTCTTCAGCCTATTCTATGCATCCTGGTAGTACCAAAATGTACAGAACACTTCGGGAGCATTATTGGTGGCCAGGTATGAAACGGGACATTGCTGAATTTGTATCAAAGTGCTTATCATGCCAACAGATTAAAGCGGAACACCAAAAACCAGCCCGCATGCTTCAACCACTACCTATTCCTGAGTGGAAATGGGAAAACATCACAATGGATTTTGTTTCTGGTTAACCTCGAACCCAAAAGGGTCATGACTCAATTTGGGTCATTGTCGATCGTCTGACGAAATCGGCACATTATCTTCCAGTGCATACCAACGAATCTTTAGAGAAACTTGCCAAGTTATATGTCGATGAGATCGTGAGATTGCATGGAGTACCAGTGTCAATCATATCTGATCATGATCCAAGATTCACTTCCCATTTTTGGCCTAGTCTGCAGAAAGCGCTAGGTACAAAATTACTATTCAGTACCTCGTTTCATTCACAGACTGATGGACAGTCAGAGAGAACTATACAGACACTAGAAGACATGCTACGTGCAGTGGTGTTGAATTTGGGAGGTAGCTGGGATAAGTACGTGACTTTGGTGGAGTTCGCTTATAACAACAGTTATCATTCAAGCATTGGAATGCCCCCGTACGAAGCTCTGTATGGCCGAAAGTGTCGAACACCGCTCTTTTAGGATGAGGTTGGCAAGAGACAAATCGAACAAATAGAGCTTATCGAAGATGTGAAGGCAAAAATACAACTTATTCGAGACAGACTTAAGGCAGCACAAGATCGACAGAAAATCTACGCAGATAATAGGAGGAGCGATTTGGAGTTTAATGAAGGAGACAAAGTTTTTCTGAAAGTTTCTCCATGGAAGGGCGTGTTGCGATTCCGCTGTCGAGGAAAGTTGAGTCCAAGGTATATTGGCCCGTTTATGATCGTGCAAAGGATTGGTCGTGTCGCGTATCGACTTGAGCTACCATCGGAATTGTCGAAGATTCACGATGTCTTCCATGTCTCTATGCTTAGAAAATATGAACCAGATCCTTCGCACGTGCTCAAATATCCCCCAGTTGTATTAAAGAAAAATCTATCGTACAAAGTACAACCTGTTCAAATTGTAGATCGCCGAGAGAAAATGCTTCGTAACAAATCCATTCCTATGGTGAGAGTTCTATGGAGAAGTGATCAAATTGAAGAAGAAACATGGGAACTAGAGTACGTTTATGTTTCAAGGACGAAACTTTTTAGAGGAGGGGATACTTTATAATATCTTAGCCCAACTAGATTTTTTTTTAGAAAGCCCAAAACCTATTTATTTATTTTTATGGCCCAAAAGGCCAGCCCTATCTTAGCCCAACTAGATTTTTTTAAGAAAGCCCAAACTTATTTATTTATTTATTTTATGGCCCAAAGTTTCAGCCCACTTAAATGGCCTGATATATAATTATTAAGGCTAAAGTTAAAAAAAAAAGAGAGAAGAACGGGAGAAGAAAAACAAAAGAGGGGAAAGAAGAGAGTGAGGAGGAGAAACCCTTGTTGATCAAATTCTCCCTTACAACCCTCATCCTAGGTGGTTTTTAAGTTGTTTTGAGGTAAGTGATGTGTGAATTAAGCTTCCTTCTTCCATGGTTTTGTAATTTTGTGGGGTTTTTCTTTTTGGTATGTGTGTAATTTGCAGACTGTTCGAACTGATTTTGACATAGCTATTGCCCTCAAAAGTTTGTAAACTTAATTTCTTACGTAGCTGAACTCGTTAGCTTTCCGTAGCCTCTTGAAACGCCTCAATCCGATTATTCTACAATTAGTTATGATTTTTCTCGTAAACTGCCGCTAGCTGGAAAATTTCCGAATTTTTATGTCGAATTCAAACTTATTTTCTATCGTTTCATTTAGTTAATGTATTGAAACGGGTTATGTGGTATTGGGAACTGATGTTAAGGAGTTACATGCCATTTTTATTTAATATCGACTCGTTCGAACTCGATTAGGATTTGTTTTTAGCAATGAAAGGGATGTTACCGCTAATAGTTAGTTATATTTGATTTGTCTTTAATTGCTCATCTCCTTTCTAGGTAAAGAACCATCGACGAAGGGCAAGGGACCGACTTCAGATTTCGGAGAGAGTTAATCACTTCATTGTGAGTTGATAATTCGGGAACGCCTTCTCTTGTGGGAAGTGTGGACCCTCGATAAATGTGCATTTATTTTAGTTTTAGTTAATTGATAAGAAAATTATTTGGTATTGTGTTATGTGGTAAAGAGCCTGATTGACTCGATTGCTCTGGTTAGAGTCCTGTTAGCCATTTTATGAGTATTATTGATTTTAACTTATGTTGAAGAGCCTTGTCGGCTCGATATCTGATAGCATTTATTGTGAATTATTTGAGAATTGATTTCTGGTTATTCTTGTGTGCCAATTAAGACTCTAACTTGAGTCGTTATTCATCTTATAATGCATATGCATATGTATGCCTGGTACCAAGGTTAAGTAGCCCGAATTGGTCACGGTTCGGGTGAGTTTGAGCGAATTGATTAAGTAGCCCGAATTGTCGCGGTTCGGGTGAGTTAGATTGACAACCAAGTTGCCCGTTGCTTGGCAAACCTGGGTGAGTTAGATCTAACGGGGCACCTGTCCATTTGCCAAATACTGATACTCTGGAGGGTGATCGTTAGATGGATCAGTCTATTATAGGCTCAGTCAACGTCACCGGTGTGGGACATGCATGTCATATATGTTTATATGTTTGATCATTTCAAGTATTCACGTCGATATTGAATTGTGAACTTTAGCACTTGGCGTGTTGAGAAAGAATATTAATGTGCATTTTATCTAGAGTAACGGTGAAGGGCTTGGGCTGTCTCTCGACGGAGAGCTCAGTTCGAGGAGGATATTGACTACCCACGCATCTTTTATGTGATAACATGTTGTTTGAACTAATTGTGTTATTCGTATATGTGCACTAAGGTTTTTATTTTCATTAATATGTATACTGAGTGAGAAATAGTTATTGTGGGACGAAATGTTTGATTTCATGTTATGAACCGCGAGTGGGAATACATGCTTCGTATAAGGGTTGGGGTGACCGGCTTATCACCTCACTGAGCTAGTGGTTTTGCTCACCCCCTTCATTCTTTCCTTTTCAGGCTGTTGATATTGTTTTGGTTGGAGGTTTGCCTATCGTTTGCTCGTCATCCAATCAGTGTTTTGGGTACTTTCTCTTTTATGTAAATTGACGGATTCATTGGCGAGATTGTATAGTTTATATTTGGTGACCCCCTTGATGTTCTTTTTGTGCCCTCGCGATGTTATATCGTTCATGTATATTTTCTTTAAACTAAGTTACATCGTTGTATTTTGTACCTTTGTAAATCCTTGTGATACTTTATGAGATGATGTCCTCGGGTTGTACCTGTTGTTATCAGCTGTTCAGTTCTACAGGTACTTGATAGCAAGCCTTACGTTTTCTATAAACTTTGTGGAGTGGAGTGCACCCATTCCGCGAAATTTATGGTTAACGTGGCGGTTGTCGCGTTCTGTCTGGGGTCGGGGCGTGACAATCATGATGAAGGAATTATGCATCATGATGAATAAAATGAGCATCATGATATAGGAAATTAGCATTACGATGATGGAAACATGAATCATGATGAAGGAAATGAGCATAATAGTGTAGGAAATTAGCATCATTATGATGAAAATACGCATCATTATGAAGGAAATGACCATAATGATGTAGGAAATTATCATCAAGATGAAGGAAATATGCATCATGATGAAGGAAATGCGCATCATGTTGTGGGAAATAAGTATCATGATGAAGGAAATGAGCATCATGGTGTGGGAAATGATCATCAAGATGATGTAAATGAGAAAAAAGCATCGTGATGTATGAAATGAGCATCATGATGAAGGGAAATGTACATCATGATGAAAGAAATGAGCATCATGATGTAGAAAATGAGAATCATGATGAAGGAAACAAGTATCATGATGATGGAAAGGAGAATCATGATGAAGGAAATAAGCGTCTTGATGAAGAACTTATGCATCATGATGATTGAAATACGCATCATGACATAGGAAATGAACAAAATGACGTTGGAATTAATCTTTATGATGAAGGAAATGAGCATCATGATGTAGAAAATGATCATCATGATATAGAAAATGATCATCATGATAAAGGAAATACCCATAATGATGAATTAAATGAGCATCATGATGTAGGATTTATGCATCATAATGATGGAAATGAGTATCATTATAAATAAAATTTGCATAATGATTAAGGAAATGAGCATCATGACGTTTGAAATGAACATAATAATGAAGGAAATGTGTATCATGATGTAGGAAATAAGCATCATGATTAAGAAAATATCCATCATGATGAATGAAATGACCATCATGATGAAGGAAATAAGCATCATGATGAAGGAAATGAGCAACATGATGAAGGAAATAAGCATTGTGATGTAGGAAAGAGAATCATGATGAAGGAAATATGCATCATGATGATGGAAATGAGCATCAGGATGATTGAAATGCATCACGATGAAGGGAATGAGTATCATGATGAAGGAAATAAGCTTCATGATGTAGGAAATGAGCATCATTACGATGGACATATGCATCTCTATGATGGAAATGAGCATCATGATGAAGAATTTATGCATCATAATGTTGGAAATTAGAATCTTGATGAAAGAAATGAGCTTTCATGATGAAGAAAATAAGCATTATGATATAGAAAATAAGCATCATGACGAAGGAAATATGAATCATGTAGAAGGAAATAAGCTTCATGATGTAGAAAATGAGCTTCAAGATAAAGGTAATGAGCATCATGATGATGGAAATGAGTATTATGATGATAAAGAAAATATGCATCATGATGAAGAAATGATCAACATTATAAAGGAAATATGCATCATGTTGAAGAAATGGAAATATGCATCATGATGAACGAAATGAGCATATTGATGTAGGAAATTAGCTTTATGATAATGGAAACATACATCATGATGATGAATATGAGCATCATGATGTAGGAAATGTATATCATGATGAAAAGAGTATGCATCACTTTTTTCTGATGTAATAAAGTAAATGTAATGTAGGAAATGAGCATCATGATGAAGGAAATGATCATCAAGGTGATGGAAATAAGCATCATGATGACGGTAATATGCATCATGATGTTGAAAATGAGCATTATGATAAAGGAACTGTGCATCATGATGAATGGGGTAAGCATTCTGATGTAGGAATTGTGCATCATGATGTAGGAAATGATCATCAAGATGAACGAAATGTGCATTATGATAAAAGAAACATGCATCATGATGTAGGAAATGAGCATCAAGATGAAGAAAATATGCATTATGATAAAAGAAACATGCATCATAATATAGGAAATAAGCATTATGATAAAGTAAATACGATTAATGATGAAGGAAATTAGCATCTTAATGAAGGAAATGACCATGATGATGTAGGAAATGATCATCAAGATTAAGGAAATGAGTATCATGATGAAGGAAATATGCATCATGACGAAGGAAATGACTATCATGATAAAGGAAATATGCATCAGGATTAAGGAAATGAGCATCATGATGAAGGAAATGAGCATCATGAAGATGGAGATATGCATCGTGATTTAGGAAATGAGCATCATGTTGAAGGAAACATGCATCATGATGATGGAAATGCACATCTTGATGAAGGATTTCAGCATCATGATGAAGGAAATAAGCATCATGATAAGAGATTTATGCATTATGATTTTAAAAATAAACATCATAATGAAGGAAATATGTATCATGAAGAACGAAATGAGAATCATGATGTAGGAAATGAGCATCATAATGAAAGAAATGACCATAATGATGTAGGAAATGAGCATAATAATGAAGGAAATGAACATTATGACGAAGGAAACGTGCATCACGACGAAGGAAAGAACATCATGACGAAGGAAATGAGCATCATGATGAAGGAAATGATCATCATGATGATGGAAATGAGCAACATGATGATGGAAATATGCATCATGATGTAAAAATTAGCATCATGATGAAGGAAATATGCATCATGAAGAATGAAGTAAGCATTATGATGTAGGAAATGTGCATCATGATGAAGAAAACATGCATCTTGATGTAGGAAATGAGCATCACGATGAAGGAAATATGCATTATGATGAGAGAAACATGCATCACGATGAAGGAAATGTGCATCATTATGTAGGAAAAAAGCATTGTAATGAAATGACCATAATGAGCATCATGATGAAGGAAATGTGCATCATGAAGATAGAGATATGCATCGTGATTTAGGAAATGAGCATCATGTTGAAGGAAACATGCATCATGATGATGGAAATGCGCATCTTAATGAAGAATTTCTGCATCATGTTGAAGGAAATAAGCATCATGATAAGAGATTTATGCATTATGATTTAAAAAATAAACATCATGATGAAGAAAATATGTATCATGATGAAGGAAATGAGCATCATGATGATGTTTGCATCGTGACGTAGGAAATAAGTATCATGTTGAAGGAAATATGCATCATGATGAATGAAATGAGTTTCATGATGCAGGAAGTAAGCATTATGATAAAGGAAACATTTATTATGATGTTGGAAATGAGCATCATGATGAAAGAAATATGCATCATGATGAATGAAATGAGCATCAAGATGAAGGAAATGACCATAATGATGTCGGAATCAATCATCATGATGAAGAAATGAGCATCAAGATGTAGGAAATGAGTATCATGATAAAGGAAATACGCATAATGATGAATGAAATGAGCATCATGATGAAGTATTTACGCATCATGATGATGGAAATGAGCATCATTATGAAGAAAAATTGCATCATGATGAAGGAAATGATCAACATGATGTTGGAAATAAGCATAATGATGAAGGAAATATGCAGCATGATGAAGGAAATAAGCATCATGATGAATGAAATGAGCATCATGAAGTAGGAAATGAGCATCAAGATGAAGGAAATATGCATCACGATGAAGGAAATATCATCATGATGAATGAAATTAGCATCATGATGAAGGAAATATTTTTCATTTTGTATGAAATGAGAAACATAATGAAGGAAATATGCATCATGATGAATGAAATGAGCATCATGATTAAAAAATGACCATAATGACATAGGAAATGAGCATCATGATGAAAGAAATACGCATCATGTTAAGGGAAACATGCATCATGATGATGGATATTCACATCATAATGAATGATTTCTGTGTCATGATGAAGGAAATAATCATCATGGTAAGGGATTAATGCATGATGATGATGAAAATAAGCACCATGATTAAGGAAATGAATGTCATGATGAAAAAAATATGCATCATGATGATCTTAGTATCGTGATGTAGGAAATAAGCATCATGATGATGGAAATATGCATCATGATGAATGAAATGAGCATATTGATGTAGGAAATGAGCATTACGATGAAGGAAATACGCATAATGATGAAGTAAATGAGCATAAGGATGAAGGAAATAATCATCATGACGATGGAAATGAGAATCATGAAGAAAGAAATATGTATAATGATGTAGGAAATGACCATCATGATAAAGGAAATATGCATCATTATAAATGAAAAGAGCATAATGATTAAGGGAGTGACCATCATGACGTAGGAAATGATCATCATGATGAAAGAAATGAGCATAGTGATGAAGGAAATGAGCATCATGATATAGGAAATGAGCATCATGATGTGGGAAACATGCATCGTGATGTAGGAAATGAGCCTCACGATTAAGGAAATAAGTATCATGATGAAGGATTTATGCATCATTATGATGGAAATGAGCATCATGATGAAGGAAATAAGCATCATGATGAAGAAAATATTCATCATGATGAAGGAAATGAGAAACATGATAAAGGAAATAAGCATCATGATTTAGGAAAGAGAATCATTATGAAAGAAATATACATCATGATGATGGAAATGATCATCATGATGAATGAATGAGTATCATGAAGTAAATATGCATCGTGATGAAGGAAATGAGCATAATGATTTAGAAATGTGCATCATGACGAAGCACATATGCATCTTGATTAAGGAAATGAGCATCATGATGAAGGAATTATGCATCATAATGGTGGAAATGAGAATCATGATGATAGAAATGACCATCATTATGAAGAAAATGAGCATTATGATACAGGAAATAAGCATCATGATGAAGGAAATACGCATCATGATGAAGGAAATGAGGATCACGATAGTGAAAATGAGCATAATGACGAAGGAAATGATCATCATGATGATGAAATTAAGCATCATCATGTAGGGAATGAGCATCGTGATGTAGATAAGAGCATCGTTATAAAGGAAATTTGCATCATGAAGAAGAAATAAGCATCATGATGAAGAAAATGAGCATCATGATAAAAGAAATGAGAATCATTATGACGGAAATATGCATCGCGATGTAGGAAATGAGCATGATGATGAAGGAAATATGTATCATGATGAACGAAATGAGCATCATGATGTCGGAAATTAGCATTATGATGATGGAAAAATGCATCATGATGAAGGACATGAGCACGATAATGTAGGAAATGAGCATTATTATGATGAAACAACGCATCATGGTGAAGGAAATGAGCATCATGATGAAGAAAATGACCATAATTATGTAGGAAATTAACATCATGATGAAGGAAATATGCATCATGATTAAAGAAATGAGCATAATGATGCAGGAAATGTATATAATGATGAAAAAAATAGGCATCATGATGAAGGAAATGAGCATCATGATGAGGGGAATGATCATCAAGATGACAGAAATGAGCAACATGATGATGGAAATATGCAGCATGATGTAGGAAATGAGCATCATGATGAAGGAAATACACATTATTATGAAAGAAACATGCAATATGATGAAGGAAATGAGCATCATAATGTAGGAAAAAAGCATTATGATGAAGGAAATACGCATAATGTTGAAGGAAATGAGCATCATAATGAAGGATACGACCATAATGATGTAGGAAATGATCGTCAAGATGAAGAAAATAAGTATCATAATAAAGGAAATATGCATCATGACGAAGGAATGAGCATCGTGATAAAGAAAATATCCATCACGATGAACGAAATGAGCATCATGATGAAGGAAATGGCCATCATGATGATGGAAATATGCATCGTGATCTAGGAAATGAGAATCATGATGAAAGAAAATATGTATCATGATGAAGGAAATGAGCAACATGATGTAGGAAATGAGACTCATGATGAAGGAAACAAGCGTCATGATGATGGAAAAGATCATCATGATGAAGGAAATAAGCATCATGATGAAAGATTTATGCATCATGATAATGGAAATAAACATCATGATGTGGGAAATGAGCATCATGAATATGAAAATTCACATCGTGATGATGTATGATTCGTGATGTAGGAAATAAGTATCAAGATGAAGGAAATATGCATCGTGATGAATGAAATGGGTTTCATGATGTAGGAAATAAGCATCTTGATGAAGGAAACATGCATCATGATGTAAGAAAAAAGCATCATGATGAAGGAAATGACCATAATGACGTCGAAATTGATCATCATGATAAAGGAAATGAGCATCAAGATGTAGGAAATGAGTATCATGATAACGGAAATATGAATAAAGATGAACTAAATTAGCATCATGATGAAGGATTTATGCATCGTGGTGATGTAAATTAGTATCATTATAAAGAAAATTTGGATAATGATGAAAGAAATGATCATCATGATGTTGGAAATGAGCATAATAATGTAGAAAATATGCAACGTGATGTAGGAAATGAGGATCATGATGAAGGAAATATCCATCATGATGAATGAAATGAGCATCATTATGTTTGAAATGAGCATCATGATGAATGAAATGACCATCACGATAGTGAAAATGAGCATCATGATTAAAGAAATAAGCATCATGATGATGGAAATAAGCATCATCTTTTAGGGAATTAGCATCATGATATTGGTAAAGAGAATCATCATAAAGGAAATATGCATCATGACGAAGAAATAAGAATCATGATGAAGGAAATTAGCATCATGATAAAAGAAATGAGCATCATTATGAAGGAAATATGCACCATGATGTAGGAAAAGAGCATCATGATGAAGGAAATATGTATCATGATGAATGAAATGAGCATCATGATGGAGGAAATTAGCATTATGATAATAGAAACATGTATGAAGGACATGAGCATAATAATGTAGGAAATGAGCATCATTATGATGGAACTACGCATCATGGTGAAGGAAATGAGCATCATGATGAAGGAAATGAACGTAATGATGAAGAAAATTAACATCATGAAGGAAATATGCATCATGATGAACGAAATGAGCATAATGATGTAGGAATTTGTATCATGATTAATAAAATATGAATTAAGATGAAGGAAATGTGCTTCATGATGATGGGAATGATCATCAAGAAGACGGAAATGAGCAACATGATGATGGAAATATGCATCATGATGTAGGAAATGAGCATCATGATAAAAGAAATATGTATAATAAGGAATGAAGTAAGCATCATGATGAAGGAAATACACATTATGATGAAAGGAACATGAAACATGATGAAGGTAGTTAGCATCATAATTTAGGAAAAAAGCATTATGATGAAGGAAATACGCATAATGCTGAAGGAAATGAGCATCATGATGAAGGAAATGATCATCATGATGTTAGAAATAAGCGTAATGATGAAGGAAATATGCACCATGATGTAGGAAATGAGCATCATGATGAAGGAAATATGGATCATGATGAACGAATTGAGCATCACGATGTAGGAAATTAGCATCATGATGAAGGAAATACACAAGGATGAACGAAAATAGCATCTTGATGATGGAAATGTGCATCATAATGAAGAAAACATGCATCGTGATGAAGGAAATGAGCATATTGATGTAGGAAATGGGCATCATGTTGAAGGAAACATGCATCATGATGATGGAAATTCACATCATAATGAAGGATTTCTGTATCATGATGAAGGAAATAAGCATCATGGTAAGGGATTAGTGAATGATGATGATGAAAATAAGCACCATGATGAAGGAAATGAGCATAATCGTGAAGAAAATATGCATCATCATGATGTTAGTCTCGTGATGTGGAAATAAGTATCATGATGATGGAAATATGCATCATGATGAAGGAAATGAGCATTATGATGAAGGAAATATGCATCAGGATGAAGGAAATGAGCATAAGGATGAAGGAAATAATCATCATGATGATGGAAATGAGAATCATGATGAAAAAAATATGTATAATGATGTAGGAAATGAGCATCATGTTAAAGGAAATATGCATCATTATGAATGAAAAGAGCAAAATGATTAATGGAATGACCATAATGACGTTGGAAATGATCATCCTGATGAAGGAAATGAGCATAATGAAGAAGGAAATGAGCATCAAGATGTAGGAAATGAGCATCATGATGTGGGAAACATGCATCGTGATGTAGGAAATGAGCATAATGATGAAGGATTTATGCATCATGATGTTGGAAATAAGCATCACGATGTGGGAAATGAGCATCATGATGAAGAATTTTTGAATCATGATGATAGGAATGAGCATCATTATGAAGAAAATGAGCATTATGATACGGGAAATAAGCATCATGATGAAGGCAATACGCATCATGACGAAGAAAATGAGCATCACGATAGTGAAAATGAGCATAATGATGAAGGAAATGATCATCATGATGATGAAATTGAGCATTATCATGTAGGGAATGAGCATCATGATGTAGATAAGAGCATTATTATAAAGGAAATTTGCATCATGATGAAGAAGTAAGCATCATGATGAAGGAAATGAGCATCATGATAAAAGAAATGAGAATCATTATGACAGAAATATGCGTCGCGATGTAGGAAATGAGCATCACGATGAAGGAAATATGTATCATGATGAACTAAATGAGCATCATGATGTTGGAAATTTGCATTACGATGATGGAAAAATGCATCATTATGAAGGACATGAGCATGATAATGTAGGAAATAAGCATTATTATGATGGTGAAGGAAATGAGTATCATGATGAATGAAATGACCATAATTATGTAGGAAATTAACATCATGATGAAGGAAATATGCATCATGATTAAAGAAATGAGCATAATAATGCAGGAAATGTGTATAATGATGAAAAAATATGCATCATGATGAAGTAAATGAGCATTATTATGAGGGGAATGATCATCAAGATGACATAAATGAGCAACATGAAAATGGAAATATTCATCATGATATAGGAAATGAGCATCATGATAAAGAAAATATGCATTATATGGAATGAAGTAAGCATCATGATGAAGGAAATACGCATTACTCACTCCGTCCCATAAAGAAGTTCACAGTTACTGTAGATATGAAGTTTAAGAAAAATTGCCTTTTGGGGGTAGTTTGGTATTTTTAGGTAATAAATAAATTATAAAGTAAGTTATGTGAGTTGTAAAGGGACGATAATTTTGAAATTAAAGTGTATCGTGGGGGTATTGATTTGTGTGTATTTTCTTATTTGGGGGTGTGAACTTGTTTATGGGACGGACAAAAATAGAAAGTGTGAATTTGTTTATGGGACGGAGGGTGTATTAAGAAAGAAACATGCAACATGATGAAGGAAATGAGCATCATAATGTAGGAAAAAAGTATTATGATGAAGGAAATACGCATAATGGTGTTGGAAATGAGCATCATAATGAAGGATATGCCCATAATGATGTAGGAAATGATCGTCAAGATGAAGGAAAAAAGCATTATGATAAATGAAATATGCATCATGACGAAGGAATGAGCATCGTGATAAAGGAAATATGCATCACGATGAAGGAAATGAGCATCATGATGAAAGAAATGACCATCATGATGATGGAAATATGCATCATGATGTAGAAAATGAGCATCATGATGAAGGAAAATATGCATCATGATGAAGGAAATGAGACTCATGATGAAGGAAACAAGCATCATGATGATGGAAATGAGCATCATGATGAAGGAAATAAGCATCATGATGAAGGTTTATGCATCATGATAATGGAAATAAGCATCATGATGTAGGAAATGAGCATCATGATGAAGAAAATATGCATCATGAATATGGAAATTCGCATCGTGATGATGTCTGATTCGTGATGTAGGAAATAAGCATCAAGATGAAGGAAATATGCATCGTGATGAATGAAACGAGTTTCATGATGTAGGAAATAAGCATCTTGATGAAGGAAACATGCATCATGACGTAGGAAAAAAGCATCATGATGAAGGAAATGCCATAATGATGTCGAACTTGATCATCATGATAAAGGAAATGAGAATCAAGATGTAGGAAATGAGTATCATGATAACGGAAATATGCATAAAGATGAACTAAATGAGCATCATGATAGAGGATCTATGCATCGTGGTGATGGAAATTAGTATCATTATAAAGAAAATTTGCGTAATGATGAAAGAAATGATCCTCATGATGTTGGAAATGAGCATAATAATGTAGGAAATATGCAACTTGATGTAGGAAATGAGGATCATGATGAAGGAAATATCCATCATGATGAATGAAATGAGCATCATTATGTTTGAAATGAGCATCATGATGAATGAAATGAGCATCGCGATAGTGAAAATGAGCATCATGATTAAAGAAATAAGCATCATGATGATGGAAATAAGCATCATCTTTTAGGGAATTAGCATCATGATATTGGTAAAGAGAATCATCATAAAGGAAATATGCATCATGACGAAGAAATAAGAATCATGATGAAGGAAATTAGCATCATGATAAAAGAAATGAGCATCATTATGAAGGAAATATGCACCATGATGTAGGAAAAGAGCATCATGATGAAGGAAATATGTATCATGATGAATGAAATGAGCATCATGATGGAGGAAATTAGCATTATGATAATAGAAACATGTATGAAGGACATGAGCATAATAATGTAGGAAATGAGCATCATTATGATGGAACTACGCATCATGGTGAAGGAAATGAGCATCATGATGAAGGAAATGAACGTAATGATGAAGAAAATTAACATCATGAAGGAAATATGCATCATGATGAACGAAATGAGCATAATGATGTAGGAATTTGTATCATGATTAATAAAATATGAATTAAGATGAAGGAAATGTGCTTCATGATGATGGGAATGATCATCAAGAAGACGGAAATGAGCAACATGATGATGGAAATATGCATCATGATGTAGGAAATGAGCATCATGATAAAAGAAATATGTATAATAAGGAATGAAGTAAGCATCATGATGAAGGAAATACACATTATGATGAAAGGAACATGAAACATGATGAAGGTAGTTAGCATCATAATTTAGGAAAAAAGCATTATGATGAAGGAAATACGCATAATGCTGAAGGAAATGAGCATCATGATGAAGGAAATGATCATCATGATGTTAGAAATAAGCGTAATGATGAAGGAAATATGCACCATGATGTAGGAAATGAGCATCATGATGAAGGAAATATGGATCATGATGAACGAATTGAGCATCACGATGTAGGAAATTAGCATCATGATGAAGGAAATACACAAGGATGAACGAAAATAGCATCTTGATGATGGAAATGTGCATCATAATGAAGAAAACATGCATCGTGATGAAGGAAATGAGCATATTGATGTAGGAAATGGGCATCATGTTGAAGGAAACATGCATCATGATGATGGAAATTCACATCATAATGAAGGATTTCTGTATCATGATGAAGGAAATAAGCATCATGGTAAGGGATTAGTGAATGATGATGATGAAAATAAGCACCATGATGAAGGAAATGAGCATCATCGTGAAGAAAATATGCATCATCATGATGTTAGTCTCGTGATGTGGAAATAAGTATCATGATGATGGAAATATGCATCATGATGAAGGAAATGAGCATTATGATGAAGGAAATATGCATCAGGATGAAGGAAATGAGCATAATGATGAAGTAAATGAGCATAAGGATGAAGGAAATAATCATCATGATGATGGAAATGAGAATCATGATGAAAAAAATATGTATAATGATGTAGGAAATGAGCATCATGTTAAAGGAAATATGCATCATTATGAATGAAAAGAGCAAAATGATTAATGGAATGACCATAATGACGTTGGAAATGATCATCCTGATGAAGGAAATGAGCATAATGAAGAAGGAAATGAGCATCAAGATGTAGGAAATGAGCATCATGATGTGGGAAACATGCATCGTGATGTAGGAAATGAGCATAATGATGAAGGATTTATGCATCATGATGTTGGAAATAAGCATCACGATGTGGGAAATGAGCATCATGATGAAGAATTTTTGAATCATGATGATAGGAATGAGCATCATTATGAAGAAAATGAGCATTATGATACGGGAAATAAGCATCATGATGAAGGCAATACGCATCATGACGAAGAAAATGAGCATCACGATAGTGAAAATGAGCATAATGATGAAGGAAATGATCATCATGATGATGAAATTGAGCATTATCATGTAGGGAATGAGCATCATGATGTAGATAAGAGCATTATTATAAAGGAAATTTGCATCATGATGAAGAAGTAAGCATCATGATGAAGGAAATGAGCATCATGATAAAAGAAATGAGAATCATTATGACAGAAATATGCGTCGCGATGTAGGAAATGAGCATCACGATGAAGGAAATATGTATCATGATGAACTAAATGAGCATCATGATGTTGGAAATTTGCATTACGATGATGGAAAAATGCATCATTATGAAGGACATGAGCATGATAATGTAGGAAATAAGCATTATTATGATGGTGAAGGAAATGAGTATCATGATGAATGAAATGACCATAATTATGTAGGAAATTAACATCATGATGAAGGAAATATGCATCATGATTAAAGAAATGAGCATAATAATGCAGGAAATGTGTATAATGATGAAAAAATATGCATCATGATGAAGTAAATGAGCATTATTATGAGGGGAATGATCATCAAGATGACATAAATGAGCAACATGAAAATGGAAATATTCATCATGATATAGGAAATGAGCATCATGATAAAGAAAATATGCATTATATGGAATGAAGTAAGCATCATGATGAAGGAAATACGCATTACTCACTCCGTCCCATAAAGAAGTTCACAGTTACTGTAGATATGAAGTTTAAGAAAAATTGCCTTTTGGGGGTAGTTTGGTATTTTTAGGTAATAAATAAATTATAAAGTAAGTTATGTGAGTTGTAAAGGGACGATAATTTTGAAATTAAAGTGTATCGTGGGGGTATTGATTTGTGTGTATTTTCTTATTTGGGGGTGTGAACTTGTTTATGGGACGGACAAAAATAGAAAGTGTGAATTTGTTTATGGGACGGAGGGTGTATTAAGAAAGAAACATGCAACATGATGAAGGAAATGAGCATCATAATGTAGGAAAAAAGTATTATGATGAAGGAAATACGCATAATGGTGTTGGAAATGAGCATCATAATGAAGGATATGCCCATAATGATGTAGGAAATGATCGTCAAGATGAAGGAAAAAAGCATTATGATAAATGAAATATGCATCATGACGAAGGAATGAGCATCGTGATAAAGGAAATATGCATCACGATGAAGGAAATGAGCATCATGATGAAAGAAATGACCATCATGATGATGGAAATATGCATCATGATGTAGAAAATGAGCATCATGATGAAGGAAAATATGCATCATGATGAAGGAAATGAGACTCATGATGAAGGAAACAAGCATCATGATGATGGAAATGAGCATCATGATGAAGGAAATAAGCATCATGATGAAGGTTTATGCATCATGATAATGGAAATAAGCATCATGATGTAGGAAATGAGCATCATGATGAAGAAAATATGCATCATGAATATGGAAATTCGCATCGTGATGATGTCTGATTCGTGATGTAGGAAATAAGCATCAAGATGAAGGAAATATGCATCGTGATGAATGAAACGAGTTTCATGATGTAGGAAATAAGCATCTTGATGAAGGAAACATGCATCATGACGTAGGAAAAAAGCATCATGATGAAGGAAATGCCATAATGATGTCGAACTTGATCATCATGATAAAGGAAATGAGAATCAAGATGTAGGAAATGAGTATCATGATAACGGAAATATGCATAAAGATGAACTAAATGAGCATCATGATAGAGGATCTATGCATCGTGGTGATGGAAATTAGTATCATTATAAAGAAAATTTGCGTAATGATGAAAGAAATGATCCTCATGATGTTGGAAATGAGCATAATAATGTAGGAAATATGCAACTTGATGTAGGAAATGAGGATCATGATGAAGGAAATATCCATCATGATGAATGAAATGAGCATCATTATATTTGAAATGAGCATCATGACGAAGGAAATGAGCATCACGATAGTGAAAATGCGCATCATGATGATGGGAATGAGCATCATCATGTAGGGAATTTGCATAATGATATTGGTAAAGAGCATCATCATAAAGGAAATATGCATCATGATGAAGAAATAAGAATAATGATGAAGGAAATTAGCATCATGATAAAAGAAATGAGCATCATTATGAAGGAAATAGCACCATGATGTAGGAAATGAGCATCATGATGAACGAAATGAGCATAACGATGTAGGAAATGTGTATCATGATTAATAAAATATGCATCATGATGAAGGGAATGATCATCAAGATGACGGAAATGAGCAACATGATGATGGAAATATGCATCATTATGTAGGAAATGAACATCATGATAAAGGAAATATGCATAATAAGGAATGAAGCAAGCATCACGATGAAGGAAATACACATTATGATGAAAGGAACATGAAACATGATGAAGGTAGTAAGCATCATAATTTCGGAAAAAAGCATTATGACGAAGGAAATACGCATAATGCTAAAGGAAATGAGCATCTTGATGAAGGAAACATGCATCATGATACAGGAAAAAAGCATCATGATGAAGGAAATGACCATAAATGACGTCGGAATTGATCATCATGATAAAGGAAATGAGCATCAAGATGTAGGAAATGAGCATCATGATGAAGGAAACATGCATCATGATGTAGGAAATGAGCATCATGATGAATAATTTTTGCTTCTTGATGATGGAAATGAGTATCATGATGATGGAAATAAGCATCATGATGAATAAAATATGCATCATGATAAAGGAAATGAGCAACATGATTAAGGAAATAAGCATCATGATGTAGGAAAGAGAATCATTATGAATGTAATGTACATCATGATGATGAAAATGAGAATCATGTTGACGGAAATGAGCATCATGATGACTGAAATGAGTATCAAGATGAAGTAAATATGCATCGTGATGAAGAAAATGAGCATAATGATGTAGGAAATACGCATCATGACGAAGGACATATGCTTCTTGATTAAGGAAATGAGCATAATGATGAAGAAATAAGAATCATGATGAAGAAAATTAGCATCATGATAAAAGAAACGAGCATCATTATGATGGAAATATGCACCATGATGTAAGAAATGAGCATCATGATGAAGGAAATATGTATCATGATGAACGAAATGCGCATCATGATGTAGGAAATAAGCATTATGATAATGGAAATATGTATCATGATGAAGGACATGAGCATAATAATGTAGGAAACGATCATCATTATGATGGAACTGCGCATTATGGTGAAGGAAATGAGCATTATGATGAAGGAAATGAACGTAATGATGTTGGAAATTAACATTATGATGACGGAAATATGCATCATGATGAACTAATATAGCATAATGATATAGGAAATGTGTATCATGATTAATAAAATATGCATTATGATGAAGGAAATGAGAATCGTGATGAGGGGAATGATCATCAAGATGTTGGAAATGAGCAACATGATGATGGAAATATGCATTATGATGTAGGAAATGAGCATCATGATAAAGGAAATATGCATAATAAAGAATGAAGTAAGCATCATGATGAAGGAAATAGACATTCTGATGAAAGGAACATGAAAAACAATGAAGGTAGTGAGCATCATAATTTAGGAAAAAGCATTATGATGAAGGAAATACGCATAATGATGAAGGAAATGAGCATCAAAATGAAGGAAATGAGCATAATGATGTAGGATATGATCATAAAGATGAAGGAAATAAGCATCATAATAAACAAAATATGCATCATTATGAAGGAAATGAGCATAATGATGAAGTAAAAGAGCATCAAGATGTAGGAAATAATCATCAAGATGATGGAAATGAGCATCACGAAGAAAGAAATATGTATATTGATGTAGGAAATGAGCATCATGATAAAGGAAATATGCATCATCATGAATGAAAAGAGCATAATGATTAAGGGGGAATTGCCATAATGACGTAGGAAATGATCATAATGATGAAGGAAATGAGTATAATGTTGAAGGAAATGAGCATCATGATGTAGGAAATGAGCATCATGATGAAGGAAATAAGTATTATGATGATGAAAATAAGCATCATGATGTACGAAATGAGCATCATGATGAAGAAAATAAGCATCATGATGAAGAACTTTTGCATCATGATGAAGGAAATGAGCATTATAATGAAGGATATGACCATAATGATGTAGGAAGTGACCGTCAAGATGAAGACATTAAGCATCATGATAAAGGAAATATGCATTATGACGAAGGAATGAGCATCGTGAAAAGGAAATATGCATCACGATGAAGAAAATGAGCATCATGAAGAAGGAAATGACCATCATGATGATGGAAATATGCATCCTAATGTAGGAAATGAGCATCATGATGAAGGGAAATATACATCATGATGAAGGAAATGAGCATCATTATGTAGGAAATGAGACTCATGATGAAGGAAGCAACATCATGATGATAGAAATGAGTATCATGTTGAAGGAAAAAAGCATCATGATGAAAGATTTATGCATCATGATAATGGAAATAAGCATCATGATGTAGGAAATGAGCATCATGATGAAGAAAATATGCATCATGAATATGGAAATTAGCATCATGATGATGCTTGATTCGTGATGTAGGAAATAAGCAATCAAGATGAAGGAAACATGCATCATGATCTAGGAAAAAAGCATCATGATGAAGGAAATGACCATAAATGATGTCGAAATTCATCATCCTGATAAAGAAAATGAGCATCAAGATGTAGGAAATGAGTATGATGATAACGGAAACATGCATAAAGATGAATTAAATGAGCATCATGATGAGGGATTTATTCATCGTGGCGATGGAAATTAGTATCATTATAAAGAAAATTTAAATAATGATGAAAGAAATGATCATCATGATGTTGGAAATGAGCATCACGAAGAAACAAATGTGTATATTGATTTAGGAAATGAGCATCATGATGAAGGAAACTTGCATCATGATGTGGGAAATGAGTATAATGATGAAGGAAACATGCATCGTGATGTAGGAAATGAGCATCATGATGAAGGAAATAAGTATCATGATGAATAATTTATACATCATGATGATGGAAATAAGCATCATGATGTAGGAAATGAGCATCATGATGAACTTTTGCATCATGATGAAGGAAATGAGCATCATAATGAAGGATATGACCATAATGATGTAGGAAATGATCGTCAAGATGAAGGAATTAAGCATCATGATAAAGGAAATGTGCATCATGATGAAGGAATGAGCATCGTGATAAAGGAAATATGCATCACAAAGAAGGAAATGACCATCGTGATGATGGAAATATGCATCGTGATGTAGGAAATGAGCATCACGATGAAGGGAAATATACATCATGATGAAGGAAATGAGCATCATGATGTAGGAAATGATACTCATGATGAAGGAAACAAGCATCACGATGATAGAAATGAGCATCATGATGAAGGAAATAAGCATCATGATGAAAGATTTATCCATCATAATAATGGAAATAAGCATCATGATGTAGGAAATGAGCATCATGATGAAGAAAATATGCATAATGAATATGGAAATTAGCATCGTGATGATGCCTGATTCGTGATGTAGGAAATAAGCATCAAGATGAAGGAAATATGGATCGTGATAAAAAAAATGAGTTTCATGATATAAAATAAGCATCTTGATGAAGGAAACATGCATCATGATATAGGAAAAAAAGCATCATGATGAAGGAAATGACCACAAATGACGTCGAAATTGATCATCATGATAAAGGAAATGAGCATCAAGATGTAGGAAATGAGTATCATGATAATGGAAATATGCATAAAGATGAACTAAATGAGCATCATGATGGAGGATTTATGCATCGTGGTGATGGAAATTAGTATCATTATAAAGAAAATTTGAATAATGATGAAAGAAATGATCTTTATGATGTTGGAAATGAGCATAATAATGAAGGAAATATGCAACATAATGAAGGAAATGAGTATTATGATGAAGGAAATATCCATCATGATGAATGAAATGAACATCACTATGTTTGAAATGAGTATCATGACGAAGGAAATAGCATCACAATAGTAAAAATGAGCATCATCATGTAGGGAATGAGCATCATGATATTGGTAAAGAGCTTCATCATATAGGAAATATGCATCATGATGAAGAAATAAGAATCATGATGAAGGAAATAAACATCATGATAAAAGAAATGAGCATCATTATGAAGGAAATATGCACCATGATGTAAGAAATGAGCATCATGATTAAGGAAATATGTATCATGATGAACGAAATGAGCATCACGATGTAGGAAATTGGAATTATGATAATGGAAACATGCATCATGATGAAGGACATGATCATAATAATGTAGGAAATGAGCATCATTATGATGGAACTACGCATCATGGTGAAGGAAATGAACGTAATGATGTAGGAAATTAAAATCATGATGAAGGAAATATGCATCATGATGAACAAAATGAGCATAATGATGTTGAAAATGTGCATCATGATTAATATAATATGCATCATGATGAAGGAAATGAGCATCATGATGAGGGGAATGATCATCAAGATGTGGAAATGAGCAACATGATGATGGAAATATGCATCATGATGTAGGAAATGAGCATCATGATAAAGGAATTATGCATAATAAGGAATGAAGTAAGCATCATGATAAAGGAATTATGCATAATAAGGAATGAAGTAAGCATCATGATGAAGGAAATACACATTATGATGAAAGGAACATGAAATACGATGAAGGTAGTGAGCATCATAATTTAGAAAAAAAGTATTATGATGAAGGAAATACGCATAATGATGAAGGAAATGAGCATCATAATGAAGGAAATGACCATAATGATGTATGAAATGTTCATAAAGATTAAGCAAATAAGCATCATGATAAACAAAATATGTATCATTATGTAGGAAATGAGCATAATGATGAAGTAAAAGAGCATCAAGATGAAGGAAATAATCATCAAGATGATGGAAATGAGCATAACGAAGAAAGAAATATGTATATTGATGTAGGAAATGAGCATCATGATAAAGGAAATATGCCTCATGATGAATGAAAAGAGCATAATGATTAAGGGGGAATGACCATAATGACGTAGGAAATGATCATCATGATGAAGGAAATGAGCATAATGATGAAGGAAATGAGCATCATGATGAAGGAAACATGCATCATGATGTAGGATATAAGCATAGTGATGAAGAAAATAGGTATCATAATGACACATTTTTGCATCATGATGATGGAAATAAACATCATGATGAAGTAAATGAGCATCATAATGAAGAAAATAAGCATCATGATGAAGAGTTTTTGCATCATGATGACGGAAATGAGAATCGTGATGAATCGAATAAGCATCATGATGAAGAAAATATGCTTCATGATGAAGGAAATGAGCAACATGATTAAGGAAATAAGCATCATGATGTAGAAAAGAGAATCATTATGAATGAAATATACATCATGATGATGGAAATGAGCATCATGATGAATGAATGAGCATCATGAAGTAAATATGCATCGTGATGAAGGAAATGAGAATAACGATTTAGGAAATGGGCATCATGACGAAGTACATATGCATCTTGATTAAGGAAATGACATCATGATGAAGGAATTATGCATCATAATGATGGAAATGAGAATCATGATGATAGAAATGACCATCATTATGAAGAAAATAAGCATTATGATATAGGAAATAAGCATCATGATGAAGGAAATGAGGATCATGATAGTGAAAATGAGCATAATGATGAAGGAAATGATCATCATGATGATGAAATTGAGCATCATCATGTAGGGAATGAGCATGATGATGTAGATAAGAGCATCATTATAAAGGAAAATTGCATCATGAAGAAGAAATATCATCATGGTGAAGGAAATGAGCATCATGATAAAAGAAATGAGAATCATTATGACGAAAATATGCATCGCGATGTAGGAAATGAGCATCATGATGAAGGAAATATGTATCATGATGAACGAAATGAGCTTCATGATGTAGGAAATTAGCATTGTGACGATGGAAACATGCATCATGATGAAAGACATGAGCATGATAATGTAGGACATGAGCATCATGATATAGGAAATGAGCATCATGATAAAGGAAATATGCATTATAAGGAATGAAGTAAGCATCATGATGAAGGAAATACGCATTATTATGAAAGAAACATTCAACATTATGAAGGAAATGAGCATCATAATGTAGGAAAAAAGCATTATGATGAAGGAAATACGCATAATGTTGAAGGAAATGAGCATCATAATGAAGGATATGACCATAATAATGTCGGAAATGATCTTCAAGATGAAGGAAATAAGCTTCATGATAAAGGAAATATGCATCATGATGAAGGAATGAGTATCGTGATAAAGAAAATATGCATCACGATGAAGGAAATGAGCATCATGATGAAGGAAATGACCATCATGATGATGGAAATATGCATTGTGATGTAGGAAATATGCATCATGAATATTGAAATTCGCATCATGATGATGTCAGATTCGTGATGTGGGAAATAAGCATCAAGATGAAGTAAATATGCATCATGAAGAAGGAAATGAGCATCATGATGTAGGAATTGAGACTCATGATGAAGGAAACAAGCATCATGATTATGGAAATTAGCATCATGATGAAGGAAATAAGCATAATGATGAAAGATTTATGCATCATGATAATGGAAGTAAGCATCATGATGTAGAAAATGAGCATCATGGTGAAGAAAATATGCATCATGAATATGGAAATTCGCATCGTGATGATGTCTGATAAGTGATGTAGGAAATAAGCATCAAGATGAAGGAAATATGCATCGTGATGAATGAAATGAGTTTCATGATGTAGGAAATAAGCATCTTGATGAAGGAAACATGCATCATGATGTAGGAAAAAAACATCTTGATGAAGGAAATGACCATAATGACGTCGAAATTGATCATCATGATAAAGGAAATGAGTATCAAGATGTAGGAAATGAGTATCATGATAACGGAAATATGCATAAAGATGAACTAAATGAGCATCATGATGAAGGATTTATGCATCATGGTGATGGAAATTAGTATCATTATAAAGAAAATTTGCATAATGATGAAAGAAATGATCATCATGATATTGGAAATGAGCATAATAATGAAGGAAATATGCAACTTGATGTAGGAAATGAGCATCATGATGAAGGAAATATCCATCATGAGGAATGAAATAAGCATCATTATGTCTGAAATGAGCATCACGATGAAGGAAATGAGTATCACAATAGAGAAAATGAGTATCATGATGATGGATAAAGAGCATCATCATAAAGAAAATATGCATCCTGATGAAAAAATAAGAATCGTGATGAAGGAAATTAGCATCATGATAAAATAAATGAGCATCACTATGAAGGATATATGCACTATGATGTAGGAAATTAGCATCATGATGAAGGAAACATATATCATGATAAACGAAATGAGCATCATGATGTGGGAAATTAGCACTATCATAATGGAAACATGCATCATGATGAAAGACATGAGCATAATTATGTAGGTAATTAACATTATGATGAAGGAAATATGCATCATGATGAACGAAATGAGCATAATGATTTAGGAAATGTGTATCATGATTAAGAAAATATGTATCATGATGAAGGAAATGAGAATCATGATGAGGGGAATGATCATCAATATGATGGAAATGAGCAACTTGATGATGGAAATATGAATCATGATGTAGGAAATGAGCATCATGGTAAAGGAAATATGCATAATAAGGAATGAAGTAAGCATCCCTATGAAGGAAATACACATTATGATGAAAGCAACATGAAACACGATGAAGGTAGTGAGCATCATAATGCAGGAAAAAAGCATTATGATGAAGGAAATACAAAGGAAATAATCATCATGATGATGGAAATGAGCATCGCGAAGAAAGAAATATGTATAATGATGTAGGAAATGAGCATCATGTTAAAGGAAATATGCATCACGATGAATGAAAGGGGCATAATGATTAAGTGAATGACCATAATGACGTAGGAAATGATCATCATGATGAAGGAAATGAGCATAATGATGAAGGAAATGAGAATCATGATGTAGGAAATTAGCATCATGATGAAGGAAACATGCATAATGATGATGGAAATGAGCATCACGAAGAAAGAAATATGTATAATGATGTAGGAAATGAGCATCATGTTAAAGGAAATATACATCACGATGAATGAAAAGGGCATAATGATTAAGTGAATGACCATAATGACATAGGAAATGATCATCATGATGAAGGAAATAAGCATAATGATGAAGGAAATAAGCATGATGATGTAGGAAATTAGCATCATAATGAAGGAAACATGCATCGTGATGAAGAAAATAATCATCATGATGAAGGAAATGAGTATCATGATAAAGGATTTATGCATCATGATGATGGAAATGAGCATCATGATGAAGGAAATAAGTATCATGATGAATGATTTATGCATCATGATGATGGAAATAAGCATCATGATGAAGGAAATGAGCATCTTGGTGAAGAAAATAAGCATCATGATAAAGAATTTTCCATCATGATGATGGAAATGAGCATCATGATGAAGGAAATAAGCATCTTGATAAAGAAAATATGCATCATGATGAAGGAAATGAGCAACATGATTAAGGAAATAAGCATCATGATGTAGGAAAGAGAATTGTTATGAATGAAATACACATCATGATGATGGAAATGAGTATCAGGATGGCGGAAATGAGTATCATGATGAAGTAAATATGCATCGTGATGTAGGAAATGAGCATAATGATGTAGGAAATGGGAATCATGACAAAGGACATATGCATCTTTATTATGGAAATGAGCATCACGATGAAGGAATTATGCATAATAATGATGAAAATGAGAATCATGATGATAGAAGTGAGCATCATGATGAAAAAAATGAGCATTATGATATAGGAAATAAGCATCATGATAAAGGAAATACGCATCATGATGAAGGAAATGAGCATCACGATAGTGAAAATGAGCAAATGATGAAGGAAATGGTCATCATGATGATAGAAATGAGTATCATCATGTGGGGAATGAGCACCATGATGTAGATAAGAGCATCGTTATAAAGAAAATATGCATCATGATGAAGAAAATGAGCATCATGATAAAAAAAAATGAGAATCATTATGACGGAAATATGCACCGCGATGTAGATAATGAGCATCATGATGTAGGAAATTAGCATTATGATGATAGAAACATGTATCATGATGGAGGACATGAGCATAAAACTATAGGAAATGAGCATTATTATGATGGAACAACGCATCATGGTGAAGGAAATTAGTATCATGATGAAGGAAATGACCCTACATCATGATGAATGAAATATGCATCATGATTAAAGAAATGAGCATAATGATGTTGGAAATGTGTATCATGATGACGAAAATATGTTTCATGATGAAGAAAATGAGCATCATGATGAGGGGAATGATCATCAAAATGATAGAAATGAGCAACATGATGATGGAAATATGCATCATGATGTAGGAAATGAGCAATCATAATGACGGGATACGCATTATGATGAAAGAAACAAGCAACATGATCTAGGAAATGAGTGTCATAATGTAGGAAAAAAGCATTATGATGAAGGAAATACACATAATGTTGAAGGAAATGAGCATCATAATGAAGGAAATGACCATAATGATGTCGGGAATGATCATCAAGATGAAGGAAATAAGCATCATGATATAGGAAATATGCGTCATGATGAAGGAATGAGCATCGTGATAAACGGAAATATACATCATGATGAAAGAAATGAGCATCATGATGAGGAATTGACCATCATGATGATGGAAATATGCATCGTGGTGTAGGAAATGAGCATCATGGTGAAGGGAAATATGAATGATGTAGCAAATAAGACCCATCAAGAAGGAAACAAGCATTATGATGATTGCAATGAGCATCATGATGAAAGATTTATGCATCTTGATATTGGAAATAAGCATCATGATATAGGAAATGAGCGTCATGAAGAAGATAATATGCATCATGATGATGGAAATTATCATCATATGTTTGTATCGTGATGTAGGAAATAAGCATCATGATGAATGAAATGAGTGTCAAGATGTAGGAAATGAGCATCATGATGAAGAAAACATGCATCATGATGTAGGAAATAAGCATCATTACGAAGGAAATGACCATAATGACATTGAAATTGATCATCATGATAATGGAAATGAGCATCAAGATGTAGGAAATGAGTATCATGATAAAGAAAATTTGCATATTGATGAAGGAAATGATCATCATGATGTAGGAAATGAGCATCATGATGTTTGAGATGAGCATCATGATGAAGGAAATGAGCATAATGATGTAGGAATTTAGCATCACAATGAAGGAAATGATCATCATGCTAATGGATATATGCAAAATGATGAATGAAATGAGCATCATGACTAAGTAAATGACCACAATGACGTTGGAAATGATCATCATGAAGAAGAAAATATACATCATGATGAAGGAAATGAGTATCTTGATGAATGAAATATGCATCGCGATGAAAGAAATAAGCATCATCATGTAGGAAATGAGCATCACTATGAAGGAAATATGCATCGTGATGAATGAAATGAGCATCATGATGAAGGAAATGACCATAATGACGTCGGAATTAATCATCATGATAAGGGAAATGAGCAAAATGATGTAGGAAATACACATAATGGTGAACAAAATGTGCATCATGATGAAGGATTCATCCATCATGATGATGAAAATGAGCATCGTTATGAAAAAATCCGTATCATGATGATGGAAATGAGCATAATGATGAAGGAAATATGCATCATGATATAGAAAATGAGCATCATGATGAAGAAGACATGCATCATGATGAAGGAAATGATCATAATGACATAGGAAATGAGCATCAAGATGAAACAAATGGTCATCACGATGAAGGAAATATGTATAATTTTGTAGGAAATGAGCATCATGATGAAGGAAATATGCATTAAGATGAAAGAAATAAGCATCATGATTAATAAATGACCATAATGACATAGGAAATGATCATATTCGTGAAGGAAATATATATCTTGATGAAGGAAATAAGCATTATGATGAAGGAAATGAGCATCATGATAAAGGAAATATTAATAATGATGATGGAAATGAGCATCATGATGAAGGATTGGGCATCATGATGAAGGAAAAATGCATTGTGATGAAAGAAACATACATCAAGGAAATGAGCATCATAGTGTAGAAATAAGCATCATGATGATGGAAATACGGATAATGATGAAGAAAATTTGCATCATAGTGAAGGAAATGACCAATAATGATGAAGGAAATGGTCATCAAGATGAACAAAATTAGCATAATGATGAAGGAAATGAGCATCATGAAGATGGAAATAGGAATCGTGATGTAGGAAATGAGCATCATGATAAAGGAAATGAGCATCATTATGATGGAAATACTCATCATGACATAGGAAATGTGCATCATGCAGAAGGAAAATATGGACCATGATGAAGGAACTGAGCATCATGATGTAGGAAATGAGCATCATGTTGAATGAAACATGCATCATGATGACAGAAATGCGCATCAGGATGAAGAATTTCTGTATCATGATGAAGTAAATACACATAATGTTGAAGGAAATGAGCATCATAATGAAGGAAATGACCATAATGATATAGGGATTGATCATCAAGATGAAGGAAATAAGCATCATGATAAAGGGAATATGCGTCTTGATGAAGCAATGAGCATTGTGATAAAGGAAATATGCATCATGATGAGGAAATGACCATCATGATGTAGGAAACAAGCATCATGATGAAGGAAACATGTATGATGAAGGAAATAAGCATCATGATGTAGGAAATGTGTATCATGATAAAGGAAATACGCATAATGATGAACGAAATTAACATCATGATGAAGTGTTTAAGCATCATGATGATGGAAATGAGCATCAAGATGAAGAAAATTTGCATCATGATGTTGGAAATAAGCGTAATGATGAAGGAAATATGTAGCATGATGTAGGAAATTAGCATCATGATGAAGGAAATATGCATCATGATGAATTAAATGAGCATAGCGATGTAGGAAATTAGTATCATGATGAATGAAATACACATCATAATGAACGACATTAGCATCTTGATGATGGAAAGAGCATCATAATGAAGAAAACATGCATCATGATGAAGGAAATGAGCATATTGATGTAGGAAATGAGCATCATGATGAAGGATTTCTGTGTCATGATGAAGGAAATAAGCAACATGGCAAGGGATTAATTTATGATGATGATGATGAAAATAAGCACCATGATGAAGGAAATGAGCTTCATGATGAAGAAAATATGCATCATGCTGAAGGAAATAAGCATCATGATGATTTATGTATCGTGATGTAGGAAATAAGCATCATGATGATGGAAATATACATCGTGATGATGTAAATGAGCATATTGATGTAAGAAATAAGCATCCCGATGAAGAAAATATCATCATGATGATGGAAATTAGCATCATGATGAATGAAATGAGCATCATGATAAAAGAGATGACCATAATGACATAGGAAATGATCATCATGATACAGGAAATATACATCATGATGAAGAAAATGAGCATCATGATATAGAAAATGAGCATCATTATGAAGTAAATATGCATCATGGTGAAGGAAATGAGCATCATTATGTAGGAAATAAGCATCATGATGAAGGAAATATGCATCATGATGATTGAAATGAGCATCATGATGAAGAAAATGACCATAATGATGTCAGAATTAATAATCATTATGAAGGAAATGAGCATCATGATATTGGAAATGAGTACCATGATAATGCAAATACACATATTGATGAACGAAATCTGCATCATTATGAAGGATTTATGCATCATGATGATGAGAATGAGGATCATTATAATGAAAATTTGTATCATAATGAAGGAAATGAACATCATGATGAAGGAAATATGCAGCATGATGCAGGAAATGAGCAACATGATATAGGAAATGAGCATCATGATGAAGGAAATGAGCATCATGATGAAGGAAATACGCATCAAGATGAATGAAGTGAGCAATAAGATGAAGAAATGAACATAATGACGTAGGAAATTATTATCTAGATGAAGGAAATATACATCATGATGATGGAAATGAGCATCATGATGAAGGAAATGGGCATAATGAAGAAGGAAATATGAATCATGATGAAGAAAATGAGCATCATGATGTAGGAAATGAACATCATGATGAAGGTTCTATGCATCATGATGAAGGAAATAAGCGTCATGATAATGAAAATGAACATTATGATAAATGAAATAAGCATCACGATGAAGCAAATGAGCAACATGAAGAAGGAAATAAGCATCATGACTTAGGAAAGTGAATCATGAATAAGGAAATATACGTTATGTTGAAGGAAATGAGCATCATGATAAAGGAAATACGCAAACGATGAACAAAATGTACATCATGATGAAGGATTTATGCATCATGATGATGGAAATGAGCATCATGATGAAGGAAATGAGTATCATGATGAATGAAAATGAATCATGAAGGAAATGAGCATCATGATGATGTAAATGAGAATCATGATGAAAGAAATGAGAATCTTGATGAAGAATATGAGCTTTATAATATAAGAAATATAAGCATCGTGATGAAGGAAATACGCATCATGAAGAAGGAAATGAGCATCACGATTGTGAAAATGAACATCATGATGAAGGAAATGTGCATCATGATGATTGAAATGAGCATCATGTTGCAGGAATAAGCATCACGATGTAGATAAAGAGCATTATTATAAAGAAATATGAATCATGATGAAGAAATGAGCATCATGATGAAGAAAACATGCATAATAATAAAGGAAATGAACATCATTGTAAAGGGAATTAGCTTCATTATGAAGGAAAAATGCACTACGATGTAGGAAATGGGTATCTTGATGAAGGAATTATGCATAATGATGTACGAAATGAGCATCATGATGTAGGAAGTTAACATTACGACGATGGAAACATGCATCATGATAAAGGAAATGAGCATAATAGTGTAGGAAATGAATATTATTATAACGGAAATACACATAATGATGAAGGAAATGAGCAGCGATTAAGGAAATGACCATAATGATATAGGAAATTATCATCATGATGAAGGAAATAAGCATCATGACGTAGGAAATTAGTATCATGTTGAAGAAATTATGCTTCATGGTTAGGGAAATGATCACCAAGATGATGGAAATGAGCATCATGATGTTGGAAATGAGCATTATGATGAAGGAAATGTGCATCATGACGAATTAAATAAGCATTCCGATGAAGGAAATGAGCATCATGATGTAGAAAATATGCATTACGATGAAAAAACATGCATCATGATGAAGGAAATGATCATCATAATGTAGGAAATAAGTATCATGATTAAGGAAATACGTATTATGATGAAGGAAATTTGCATCATAACGAAGGAAATGACCATAATGATGTAGGAAATGATCATCAAGATAAAGGAAATGAGCATCATGCTGAAGGAAATGTGCATCACGACGAAGGAAATGAGCATCGTGATAAAGGAAATATGCATCTTGATGAAGGAAATTGGCATCATGAAGATGGAAATATGCATCGTGATGTAGAAATAGCATCATGGTGAAGGAAATGAGCATCATGATAATGGAAATATGCATCGTGATGTAGGAAATGAACATCATGATGAAGGAAATGAGCATCATAATGTGGGAAGTGAGCATCATGATGAAGGAAATATGCATCATGATGAATGAAATGAGTTTCACAATGTAGGAAATGAGCATCACAAAGAAGGAAACATGAATTATGATGTAGGAAATGAGCATCATGATGAAGGAAATATGCATTATGATGAAGGAAATATGCATCATGAAGATGGAAATATGCATCGTGATGTAGGAAAAAGCATCATGATGAAGGAAATGAGCATCATGATGATGGAAATATGCCTCGTGATGTAGGAAATGAGCATCATGATGAAGGAAAATATGCATCATGATGAAGGAAATGAGCATCATGATGTTGGATATGAGCATCATGATAAAGGAAATATGCATCATGATCAATGAAATGAGTTTCACGATATAGGAAATGAGCATCACAAAGAAGAAAACATGCATCATGATGTAGGAAATGAGCATCATGATGAAGGAAATACGCATAATAATGAACAAAATGAGTATCATGATAAAGGAAATACGCATAATAATGAATGATATGAACATCATGATGACGTATTTGTGCATCATGATGATGGAAATGAGCATCATTATAAAGAAAATTTGTATCATGATGAAGGAACTGATCACCATGATAATGGAAATAAGTATAATGAATAAGAAAATATGCAGCATGATATAGGAAATGAGCATCATGATGAAGAAAATGAGCATCATGAAAAAAGAAATGAGAATCTTGAAAAAGGAAATATTTATCATGGTGTAGGTATCATGGTGAAGGAAATGAGCATCATGATGAAGGAAATGACCATAATGATGTAGGAAATTAACATCATGATGTACGAAATATGCATCATGATGAAGGAAATAAGCATCATTATGTAGGAAATCCGTATCATGATGAAGAAAATATGCAATATAATGAAAGAAATGAGCATCATGATGAGGGAAATGATCAACATGATGATGGAAATGGCCAACATTAACGTTGAAATATGCATCATGATGTAGGAAATAAGCATCATGATGAAGAAAATATGCAACATGAGAAATAAAGTAAGCATTATGATGTAGGAAATCTGCATCATGATGTATAAAACATGCATCATTATATAGGAAATGAGCATTATGATGAAGGAAATTTACAATATGATGAAAGAAACATGCATCATGATGAAGGAAATGAGCATCATACTGTAGGAAAAAAGCATTATGATGAAGGAAATACGCATAATGATGAAGGAAATATGCATCATGATGAAGGAATGTGTCACGCCCCGACCCCAGACAGAATGCGACAACCGCCACGTTAACCATAAATTTCGCGGAATGGGTGCACTCCACTCCACAAAGTTTATAGAAAACGTAAGGCTTGTTGTCAAGTACCTGTAGAACTGAACAACTGATAACAACGGGTACAACCCGAGGACATCATCTCATAAAGTATCAACAAGGATTTAAAAAGGTACAAAGTACAACGATGTAACTTAGTTTAAAGAAAATATACATGAACGATATATCATCGAGAGGGTACAAAAAGAACATCAAGGGGGTCACCAAATGTAAACTATACAATCTCGCCAATGAATCCGTCAATTTACATAAAAGAGAAAGTACCCAAAACACTGATTGGATGACGAGCAAACGATAGGCAAACCACCAACCAAAACAATATCAACAGCCTGAAAAGGAAAGAATGATGGGGGTGAGCAAAACCACTAGCTCAGTGAGGTGATAAGCTGGTCACCCCAACCCTTATACGAAGCATGTACTCCCGCTCGCGGTTCATAACAAAAAATCCAATATTTCGTTCCACATCCATTTTTTATGTTTACTTAATATACAACTTAATGAAAATACAACCTGTGAACGCATTTACAAATACACAATTAGTTCAAACAAGATGTTATCACATCAAAGACGCGTGGGTAGTCAATATCCTCCTCGAACTGATCTCTCCGTCGAGAGTCAGTCCGAGCCCGTCACCGTTACTCTAGATAAAATGCACATAAATATTCTTTCTCAACACGTCAAGTGCTAAAGTTCACAATTCAATATCGATGTGAATACTTGAAATGATCAAACATATAAACATATATGACATGCATGTCCCACACCGGTGACGTTGACTGAGCCTATACTAGACTGATCCATCTAACGATCACCCTCCAGAGTATCAGTATTTGGCAAATGGACAGGTGCCCCGTTAGATCTAAATCACCTGAGTTTGCCAAGCAACGGGCAACTTGGTTGTCACTCTAACTCACCCGAACCGCGACAATTCGGGCTACTTAATCAATGTCGCTCCAACTCACCCGAACCGTGACCAATTCAGGCTACTTAACCTTGGTACCAGGCATACATATGCATATGCATCATAAGATGAATAACGACTCAAGTTAGAGTCTTAATTGGCACACAAGAATAACCAAAAATCAATTCTCAAATAATTCACAATAAATGCTATCAGAAATCGAGCCGGCAAGGCTCTTCAACAAGTTAAAATCAATAATACTCATAAAATAGCTAACAGGACTCTAACCAGAGCAATCGAGCCAATCAGGCTCTTTACCACATAACACAATACCAAATAATTTTCTTATCAATTAACTAAAACTAAAATAAATGCACATTTATCGAGGGTCCACACTTCCCACAAGAGAAGGCGTTTCCGAATTATCAACTCACAAGGAAGTGATTAACTCTCTCCGGAATCTGAAGTCGGTCCCTTGCCCTTCGTCGATGGTTCTTTACCTAGAAAAGAGATGAGCAATTAAAGACAAATCAAATATATCTAACTATTAGCGGTAACATCGTCTTTCATTATCAAAATAAATCTTAATCGAGCTCGAGCGAGTCGATATTAAATAAGAACAGCCCGTATCTCCTCAACCTCATCTCCCAATCTCACATAACCAGTTTTAGATCATTTCTTAAACAAAACGATAGGAAATAAATTTGAATTCGACATAAATATTCTGAAATTTTCCAGCTAGCGGCAGTTTACAAGAAAAATCATAACTAATTGTAGAAAAATCGGATGGAGGCGTTTCAGGTGGCTACAGAAAGCTAACGAGTTCAGCTACATACAGAAATTGAGTTTGTAAACTTTTGAGGGCAATAGCTATGTCAAAATCAGTTCGAACAGTCTGCGAATTACCCACATACCAAAAAGAAAAACCCCACAAAATTACAAAACCATGGAAGAAGGAAGCTTAATTCACACACCACTTACCTCAAAACAACTTAGAACCCACCTAGGATGAGGGTTGTAAGGGAGAATTTGATCAATAAGGGTTTCTCCTCTTCACTCTCTTCTTTCCCCTCTTTTGTTTTTCTTCTCTCGTTCTTCTCTCTTTTTTTTTTAACTTTAGCCTTAATAATTATATATTAGGCCATTTAAGTGGGCTGAAACTTTGGGCCACAAAATAAATAAATAAATAAATATGTTTGGGCTTTCTAAAAGAAAATATAGTTGGGCTAAGATAGGGCTGGCCTTTTGGGCCATAAAAATAAATAAATAGGTTTTGGCCTTTCTAAAAAAAATCTTGTTGGAACTAAGATATTATAAAGTATCCCCTCCTCTAAAAAGTTTCGTCCTCGAAACATAAACGTACCTAGAGATGAAAAGAGATTTGGATGGTGTTGACGTATGACTGACTCTGGTTCCCATGTTTCTTCTTCAATTTGATCACTTCTCCATAGAACTCTCACCATAGGAATGGATTTGTTACGAAGCATTTTCTCTCGGCGATCTACAAATTTGAACAGGTTGTACTTCGTACGATAGATTCTCCTTTAATACAACTGGGGGATATTTGAGCACGTGCGAAGGATCTGGTTCATATTTTCTAAGCATAGAGACATGGAAGACATCGTGAATCTTCGACAATTCCGATGGTAGCTCAAGTCGATATGCGACACGACCAATCCTTTGCACGATCGTAAACGGGTCAATATACCTTGGACTCAACTTTCCTCGACGGCGGAATCGCAACACGCCCTTCCATGGAGAAACTTTCAGAAAAACTTTATCTCCTTCATTAAACTCCAAATCACGCCTCCTATTATCTGCGTAGCTTTTCTATCGATCTTGCACTGCCTTAAGTCTGTCTCGAATAAGTTGTATTTTTGCCTTCGCATCTTCGATAAGCTCTACTTGTTCGATTTGTCTCTCGCCAACCTCATCCCAAAAGAGTGGTGTTCGACACTTTCGGCCATACAGAGCTTCGTACGGGGGCATTCCAATGCTTGAATGATAACTGTTGTTATAAGCGAACTCCACAAAAGTCACGTACTTATCCCAGCTACCTCCCAAATTCAACACCACTGTACGTAGCATGCCTTCTAGTGTCTGTATAGTTCTCTCTGACTGTCCATCAGTCTGTGGATGAAACGAGGTACTAAATAGTAATTTTGTACCTAGCGCTTTCTGCAAACTAGGCCAAAAATGGGAAGTGAATCTTGGATCACGATCAGATATGATTGACACTGGTACTCCGTGCAATCTCACGATCTCATCGACATATAACTTGGCAAGTTTCTCTAACGATTCGTTGGTATTTACTGGAAGGAAATGTGCCGATTTCGTCAGACGATCGACAATGACCCAAATTGAGTCATGACCCTTTTGGGTTCGAGGTAAACCAGAAACAAAATCCATTATGACGTTTTCCCATTTCCACTCAGGAATAGGTAGTGGTTGAAGCATGCCGGCTGGTTTTTGGTGTTCCGCTTTAATCTGTTGGCATGATAAGCACTTTGATACAAATTCAGCAATGTCCCGTTTCATACCTGGCCACCAATAATGCTCACGAAGTATTCTGTACATTTTGGTACTACCAGGATGCATATAATAGGCTGAAGAATGGGCTTCCTCAAGAATAGCTCTACGAACATCAAGTTCTGATGGAACATAAACACGATTTTTAAAAGTAAGAAGTCCATCATCCCGAATTTGAAATTCTGTTTCTTTTCCTTGATTTAGCTTCGCCATCTTCTGTTGTAAATGAACATCGTGTGATTGTCTTTCTCGAATTTGCTCGAACAAGGTAGGTCTAACCTCGAATTTGGCGATTAAGGCAGAATCATTAGACTTTTCACAATCGAGCGAAATGTGTAAAGATTTAAATTGCTCCAACATAGGAAGATAAAAAGATTGAATCAAAGCAAGTGAGGTAGAAGACTTTCTACTCAGAGCATCTGCAACAACGTTCGCCTTGCCAGGATGATAATCGATGACTAAATCATAGTCACTAATCAACTCCATCCATCGCCTTTGCCTGAGGTTGAGCTCCTTTTGCGTGGTGATATACTTTAAGCTCTTGTGATCAGTGAAAACCCGACAAGTTGCACCATACAGATAGTGCCTCCAGATCTTCAATGCAAAGACGATTGCAGCCAACTCTAAATCATGTGTAGGATAATTTTCTTCGTTCTTCTTCAATTGCCTTGAAGCGTAGGCAATAACCTTTCCTTCTTGCATGAGAACGTATCCTAATCCTTGTCTCGAGGCGTTGCTATAAATGGTAAATTCTCTAATCGCTGGGCCTGGCAAAGCAAGAATAGGAGCTAAAATGAGTTGTCTTTTCAATTCTTGAAATGCTTTCTCGCATTCTTCACTCCATTCAAATTTTACCCCTTTTCGAGTCAATTTAGTCAAAGATGAAGCCAATAACGAAAAGTCTTTGACAAATCGTCGATAATATCCAGCTAATCCCAGAAAACTACGAATCTCTGTCACGTTCTTTGGACGCTCCCAATCTAGTATAGCTTGAATCTTCACGGGATCGACATAGATTCCTTCTTTAGAAATGTGATGACCCAAAAAGCTTACCTCACGAAGCCAAAATTCACACTTCAAGAATTTAGCATAAAGCTGATTTTCTCTGAGAATGTTCAGAGCAACTCTTAGATGATGAGAATGCTCGTCGTCCGATTTAGAATAAATAAGAATGTCATCAATGAAGATGTTGACAAACTTATATAAGTACGGCTGAAAGACCCGATTCATAAGATCCATAAAAGCTGCAGGAGCATTTGTGAGTCCAAAAGGCATAACACATAATTCAAAATGACCGTATCTGGTTCGAAAAGCAGACTTAGGGATATCAGATTCCCTAATCTTGAGTTGGTGATAGCCAGATCAAAAATCAATTTTTGAGAACACAGTTGCTCCTTGCAATTGATCAAACAGATCATCGATTCTTGGAAGAGGATATTTGTTCTTGATTGTCACCTTGTTCAATTAACGGTAGTCGACACATAGGCGAAGTGATCTATCTTTCTTCTTGACAAAAAGAACTGGAGCACCCCTCGAAGATGTGCTAGGTCGTATGAACCCCTTCTCCAATAATTCCCCAAGTTGTGTCTGGAGTTTCTTGAGCTCAGCAGGCGACATTCGATATGGAGTAATCGATATAGGTGTGATTCCAGGAAGTACGTCAATGGAAAAATCAATCTCTCGATTTGGAGGTTGTCCTGGTAAGTCTTCGGGAAAGACATCAGGAAATTCATTCATGATCGGGATGTCATCTATTTTAGTTTTAGAAAGAGAAGTATCGATGACAAATGCCAAGAATGACTCACAACCCTTACGCATTAATTTATGCACAGTCAACATTGAAATAAAAGAGAGGGATCTCGTTTGAAGTTTACCTTCAAAAACAAGTTCTGAGAATCCTGGTCTACGAAAAATAACAGGCTTCTCGTGGCAATCGAGAATTGCATGATGAGAAGAAAGCCAATCCATGCCAAGAATAACATCGAGATCAATCAAAGGCAATGGTATCAATTCAACCTCTAAAATGATATTTTTGATCTTCAATGCACAACCAAGGAATACCGAATCACGTATTAGACGCTCTCCAAGAGGGGTATGAACGATGATTCCAGGTGACAAATGAGAGATAGGATAATTTAAGATCGCAGTAAGATCATCCCGAATATAAGACCTATCAGAACCTGGGTCAAATAAAGCGTAGACCTGATGGTCTCCCACAAACACACGGCCCAAAGAAGCAATATTAGGTGAGATTGTGATTTAAAAATTCGGAAAGCTAGAATTTCTTACGAATGTTTTATTCGTAATCAAGTGGCATAACAAGGTGGGGTTAGATCTAGTATGTGAAAATACTCAGATTATAAATTACCTGTCACAACCTTCGGATCTGAGCGAGCCTCTTCCTGGGAAATATGAAATACTCTAGTTTGCTTCCTTCCTTGTATAGGTGATTGAGTACTAGTGCCGCTTGAGGCATCGGGCACTCTGGTAACTGCAGATCGAGTATCTCTGGGTGTAGAATATGTTAGTTTACCACGAAGCTGACCAGAACCCTGACTGCTCACTCCCATAAGCTGAGGACAAGAACTTCGCATATGTCCCAGCTGTCGACACTGAAAACATACTTGAGGAGCCTTACAGGGGCCGTCGTGATATTTTAATCAATTCTGGCACTTGCGATTTTCACCAACCAATCCCGAGACATTGCTCCTGCCTCTACTAAACTGCTCCCGAGGTTGAGGAAAACTAATAGATACCGAACTTGGTGCGCCACGCGAAGATCCCACACCCCTATACACCTTCGATGCATTTCCTAGAAATGCACTCCCTTGCCTTTTCTTTTGAGATCGTTCTGCAAGCTTATGTCTCGCCTGAACTAAACCTTCTACCCTCAGGGCTTCTTCTACGAGATCGTCAAGACTCTCGTACTTGTCTCTGGACTTGATGCGATCTCGAATATTTAAATTAAGACCATCTTCAAATCTCTTGCATAAGTCTCTCATCGTATATGACTCAGGAGCGAATTCTCGCAATTCCAAAAATTTGCTTTCGTACTCCGCAACCGACATAATGCCTTGAAAGAGGTTGAAGAACTCCTTTCTCTTCTGATCCTTGATGTACTGAGAGAAGTATCGATCTTTGAATCGTTCCACAAAGATAGCCCACGTAATAGTAACCGAAGATGTCTCTTTTAGATTCTGCCACCATCGTCGTGCATCTGGGCCTAACAGCTTGATCGCAATGACCACACGATAACATTCTTCAATCATCAAGGTGTCAAAGGTCTCTGTAATCTCCTTTAACCATGCCCCCACTTTAGAAGCATCTCTTGCACCGTCGAATTTTGAAGTCCCCATGTTTTCAACTACTTTCACCAAATCAAGTATAAAAAGTGCACCTCGAGAAGCAGAACCTCCTAAAGCCATTTCTGGAGTAAAAACTGGTACATTAGTTGTAGGTCGAATCGGTTCATTAGCACGAAGAACCTCTTCAGTGACAGTCGTAGTCGTATGAGCCGTTGTAGGTGGTGGAACACCATGTATTCGAATGTGATCATAATACAATTGGTACTGCTCCGATGTTATCATGTGCTCAACCCGCAACTGGGCCCGTGGTTGCTCTACCTGGGAAACTGGCACCCTATGATCATAATTGATAGGGTCCGTAACCGTCGGAGGAATGACATGATCAGAAGAAACATGTCCTCGAGGTCCACAAGGAACAGAAGAGAGTAGAGGACTGGAGGATCACGAGGAGCGTGTCCTCGACCTCGACCTCGACGACGAATTGGAGGTGCTATAATGACTAAAAGGAAGAAAGGAAAGAAAATCCAAGGTCAACATCAAGGCAATACGATACCTTAGGATGACATAGAAACAAAGTTGGACCCATTTGTTGGGCAATTGGATCTTGTGGCTCAAACGTGATCGTTAGTAAACAGGCAAACAATAAACAGCGGAAGCAATTAAATCTTGTTTACCGTACTTCTGGGTTGATGTAGAGGATGAACCGTTGCAGAGAACCACCTCTCAATCTTCTGCAGTATGTCCCAAGTTGAATCCTGCTGTTATGTGGGCAACAATCCGCAGGATTCTCTCAATCTGCTCCTGTTCTTTCTAACTGTCAAATGAGGCACTGACTTAGGGTTAACAGGAACTGAGATAACTTATTTATAAGGGCTACTGCAGGGACCAGGAGGAGAAATTGGGCTGGGCCTCAATTGAATTTAATTAACCAAGCTTAGCCCAAAGCTTTTAATTAAATCCAATAATAATAATATAGTCCACTAAAATATTATTATTGCACTACCCATCCAATCCCAAATTATGTTCTGGGCTCCTTCTTATTATAAGCCCGATAGTCTCCCCATGTTTAAGATATTCAATGTCCATTAATTAATTAAGTTACTGACAACTCTAATTAATTAATATCTCGTCCGAGAGTAGTACCACTCAACCTTTTTATCATGTCGGAAATTAATCCACTTGCAAGATTTACATGATAAACCTTATGAGCTCCTCAAGGGGACATCATCAACCTATGACGGACATGGATTCCTTCTACAATCAACAGCACACCATAGATACAGCACTACTTCCCAACTCACCGAGTTTGTTGATTTAATACTTATAAATCTCACCCATTGATGAATCAAAGAAATACATACTGCCCTACGTGTCGAGGTTATTGTATAGGGATTAAGAGCACGAACTTCCATAATAACAGAGATCAAGTTCTACTATATAGTCAGTATAAGAAGAACGATCTCAGGCGGTCCTGCTAAATACACACAAGTGCACTAATGTGATTCTATAGCCAAGACAAGCTAATACCAAACCACACTACAACCATACCGATAGAGAGTCCCCGTCTATCTCAGTTGTGAGCATCTGTTTATACTTTATAAGGAAACCGATAATATGATCTTCTGCGTGTTGTCGCACAACATATTATCTACAGTATAAAGTAAATGGACTATTGCGTCATGCATATAAAATAAATTATAGGACGCAATCATTTGATCAATGATTCTCATTTCAAATATTGTTATGACATTGTTCATACTAAAGCTAGACTTTTAGTATACAATCCAAAAATCTCCCACTTATACTAAAAGACTATGCTGTCATGTCTTCTGCCAAACATCTGATTCCTATTCCCACTACACGACCATTAAAAGCTCTCGCCTTAAGGTCTTTGTAAATGGTTTACTAGGTCATCATCCGATGCAATCTAGGCGACATCAACCTTCTCCTCATCATACGATTTCTCGTAACAGGTGGTACTCGCGCTCCATGTGTTTAATTGCCTTATGGACTTGTGATTCTTTCAAGTTTGCAACTGCACCAATATCATCAATATAAATTGTGATTACCTTGGGCAAACTTAGAAACACTTCAAAGTCCATCATGAAGTCTCTAGAGTCATATAGATACTTTGGCTGCCTCTTAGGCTCCAATTCATCATCTTTCCATGATGGAGTCCGGAGTCTGAAATATATTTCTATATAATACTCCTCCACATTATGACTCTACTTCCTAAGATTAAACACATAACCTTTGAGGTGAATTTACTGCCGTCCAATCTGACTAAAAAATCTGAATCTACGTAATCCACAAGAAGCAGTGAATCTGTTTAGTAAATCCACATATAATTTCCAGTCCTTCTCAGGCACTTTATATATGTCTTACTACAGTTCATCATTCTTGTTCCAGGTTACGTTGATACTCACTGTTCATGCATCCAGCAAAACAGATATCCAATATCGTTCATAGCATTCCTTAGATTAAGCTTCCTTATTCGCCGAAGCATAAGGAACCGCTTTCATCCTCTTTATCTTCTTCTTGTGTCTCAAAGACACATTCACTTAGATAAATTTACATGCTAAACGAGTATGGACTGTATCATTTTATGAAACTTGAGATAAGCATAATATCCTTTCTTGTGATCCGTATTACCGTGATTAAAAGGATATATTTTGCCTTTCTTAAGTCCTTCATCTCTACCGCTTTATTAACCGTACCCATACGGCCGATAATACTCTTTCATTGTCTCCAATGAGCAAGATACTATCTACGTATAGTACAAGAAACACCACCACGTTTCCGTCACTCTTTACAATACACAAGATACATCCGTTGATTGATTTAAATCCGTGCCACTGGATTACCTAATCAAAACAGATGCTTCACGATCTCAAAGCTTGCTTTAGTCCATCGCTGGACATTTTTAAGCTTACTATCAAAATGCTATTAGTACTTTGCAATGAATCACTCTGGTTGCTTCACATAGATGTTTTCCTCAAGACTTCCAATCAGGAAAGCTGTCTTGACATCTATTTGCTGTTCCTCATAATTCAATATGAGCAGCAATAAATAAAAGAATCCGGATCAACATAAGCATAGCTACCAGCGAATATGTTCCCTCATAATCGAACCATTTCTTTCTGAGTACACTTTTTCGCAACAAGCTTTGCTTCCAAGGTTTTCACCTTTCCTTATGATCCTCTTTTATTTCCTTTGACCCTTGCAATGGCTTTTACACCATTTAGTGGTCATACAAGTTCCCAAATTTAATATAGAATCTGTAGATTCTATTTCAACATACATTGCAACTTACTAAGATTCCGCATTTTAATCTTGTAGTGCTACGTCGTATCCGTGGGACAATACCATGTTCACTAGGGATTCAGTCTTACGACTCTCCCAAAACATATATTTATGGGTTGTCATACAACACTCCCACTACGACAAGGCACTACATGTAATTGTGTATCAGACGTGACACGCGTTGCAGTTTACCTTGTGGTATATCCTCTTGTACACTTGGTACTTATACTTAGTGTTTTCCTCTCACTACCTTTAGAACAACTTATACATGGGTTTGTGATTTATTACATAGTCCTTTTCCAAAAATCTAGTTATTGAGTTAACAATTATCCTTCGATCTTTTGGACTAAATAAATCACTATCCACTTTTCTAGAATATCCCATATACAGACAAACGTTTCACGAATTACTGTATCTAGGGCATATCCATAAAAATGAATTTAATTATTCCAAATAATCCATCATCTATCTAATCATAACCATAAGAGCCTTATACCTTCTACCCACCACACCATTCAGCTGGGGCATGCCCGGTGTAGTCAACTTGAGATTTAATCTCAACTTCTGATTATTAGTTCCTGACTATCCCAAGAGGGTTTCATCATCACGATTGGGTCGTAATGATATGATATATTTTCCATGACGCTCACTGTACCAGCCTTACAATTCTTGAATTAATCCAAGAACTTAGACATGTAGTGCATCATATAAATATATTGGTTCCCAGAATAATCTTTGAATATTCATAACCACCTCTCGCCTGGATATTGTTAGGTTCGCTTGAATCAGAATGAACTAATTCCAACATATATATCTTTGGCTCTACACCCCACAGCCTTGAAAAGGTAGTTAATCAATTTTACTTCCAAGCACGACTCGCAAGTCCGATAGTTTCCACTTCAGATAAACCTTACGGTCTATCGGCTATCAACTTTTGAATCCTACTCAAGTAAAATGAATTAGTCATAGACGCCAAATGTATGTTTAGTTCATTTCCGAAGGTTCCTTTCTCTTACTAATATTAGAAGATGCATTATTTAATTACTATTTATTGCATCTGTGGGATGTGCATGATTCAAGAGTATCCAAATTATCCACCAATGTACTTTAACGGATTATAGCCTCATTCCTCATTTCTATGACCATGTCATTTAAATGAAATGAAGTATCCATCCATTAATGCATAGAAACCGAAATTAAATTCTTTCTATGAAACGTACGTAAAGACAATTTCTCATAATCAATCGTTTATTCTTATCATGAGATAAATAAACAACTCCCACTGCAATAGCCACTACCTTTGTAGTTTTACCTATGTTATTAACAATCTTATCCTTACTCAGTGATAAACATTTAGTGATTCCAGTATCTACATACTTCGTGTCAGTAGATGCCATCACTAATCATGTTTAAACCATTAGTAAATAAGATATTAACCTTGTTCAGTTCATGATGAAAATTGGCTTTCTTTTGCCACATGTTTTGTTAGAAGTTTCCCACCATATACAACCTTTCGTATTTCAGGTAGAACTTGCTCAAAATATCCAGGCAAATTGTGAAGAATAAATTGATTTAGGTTTCCCTTTCAATTTCTATTCCAAGCTCTTCCAATTCATTCATCAATTCTACCATGATCTTCTGCCTTTTTAATTTACTCTAGTATCTGAAGAGTTACATGAGACCATCATATTTCTATGAACCTCTCATCTCTTCACTAGAGACTTTAATAGGCATCATGAGACGTCCTTTGCGAGAATACACATGTATTTTCTTAAGCAGTAATTTTAAAATACAAGATTCTTTTCCAATCATCTAATTTGGACAAGTAAATATAATTTCTTTTAGTTAACAATTAGTGAGACTAAAACTATTCGAAATACAGAGAATCACGATTAAATTTACTGATCAAAACTTCGAATTTTATCCTTTTATATTGTTTCCCTCAAAACAATATAAAATAAAATTCACCGACATCTCAAGCACCGTGAGTCTGCAAGCCACGTTAGTGTGAACGTTTACAAACCCGAACATTTACAAGAGAAGGTTTTACCCATTAATTTCATTTGTCAACCTAACTTTATGACAAAATAATTAATAGTCGGTTACTCTTTAGCCATGTAAATAATAGCAGTGACTCCGTTGGGGAGGATACTAATTATTTACACCTAAGTGTACACCATTATTTGATCCCAAGTCCACTGCGCGAGCTTATGTGCCTTACAGTTGGAGAAGTACACACGCGCTCGGGTAGCTTCCTACAATCATCAATTATAAGTTTGTACCAGTGTACCGCACACAAACTCATCCGTTAGGGAGGAAGGCCTATGCCAACACGCAAGTTTATGTGCCACATTACAAACAATAATTATTTATGAAGTCTGTACCAGTGATCCGTGAATAAACTCATCCGTTAGGGAGGAAGGCCTATGCCAACACGCAAGTTTACTCACATCACTTACAAACCAATAATGGAGGCCGCGGGAATTTATTACCAATCCCCTCTCCCACTTAGTTATTTAACACCGAAGGTTTTAACATGCATATAATATTCCAGAATAAAATATACAAAATAGCATGCTTCTATTAACAGCAATTTAAATAAATAAATTACATAGAACATGCCTTTCACATATATAACAATAATTGACAATTAAATCAATTAATCAGTTATATAACATAATTAATTGTATAAATAGTGGATCAATTAATTTGGGCCTGAAGAGCATCAAATAAGCACAAAATGAGCAGCAGATTAATTAATTAATCATACTCATTATCTATGGCCCATAATCTTAGCCCAAAACTAAATTAATTCCACTAAGCCCACTAGCACAAAATTAGTCCATTAATAAAATTAATTAATCATGCTAGGCCCATTACTCACAATTAATTAAAACCAGCAATTAATATTGGCCCAGCAGCCCATTACCATTTTAATTAAAATTGGGCCCAACAGCCCAAAACCAAATTAAAAAAAAATTGAACAGCCCACTATTAATTACTGAATTGGGATTTAAGGTCCAACAGTCCATATCCATTTTAATTAAAATTTGGGCCCAGCAAACTAAGCCCAAAACAAATTAAAACAAGGCCTAGCTAAGACACCCAACACAACAAGCCCATTGCCAGCTCAAAAAAATTGGGCCCAACTGAACACAGGCCCAAAAACCATTGGCCAGCAATTAAAAATTGGCCCAGCCCATTTGCTTTCTGCCCTAATCTCCTGCCAGCCGCCCTCATCATCCACTCGGAGCTTCTCATCCTTTCAGGCATCTCCGGCACAACCAGGGCCCGCTCCCGCCGGCGCCGCCGCCAACAGCCCACCGAAAAAATGCCGTTAGCCCGCCGCCGACAGTTCCAAGCCTTGAAGCATCACCATCGCGCCACCAGCTGGCAATCGCCCCGCAGCCGCGCCTGCCCAAACCGCCACCATCGATCATCAGCCGCCAACAGGCTGACCAGATCGAAAATCGCGCCTTTCCGGCGAGGTGCGACGCAGTCCAGTGCCGCCGCGCAGCCGCGCGATTCCCACACGCCAGCTTCGTTCCCGACGAACGCCGACCTTAGTCCACCAGATCCGGCCGAAACGTCCAGCGAGTCGTATTCGTCTCCGACAATCCACCTGGAACGTTGCTCCCTCAGCCCACCGTCGTCCGCCTGCTTCGAATCCGCAGTCCAGATCGATCTTTCATGGCTGTCGTCGACCGTTTCCGTTCATCACCCGCCGCCGCCTCGACTCTGTCGCTCAGCCGCGTGCCACCACCAGCGCAGCCAGATTCCTCGGCGACGTGCCCCGATCTGAACGGATCTGTCTCGACCTGCGCCGATCTGCCCAGCCGGAGCTTACGTCGATCGAGATCTTAACGTTGGTTCAGGCATCGTCCAGACGCCTCGCCGTGGAGTCCTAGCCGCTGCGACTCAATCGAACCAGTCGAACCCCGACTAGCGACCCCGGTCAGGCATCGATTTTTTTTCGTCGGATGTACACCCACCGTACAGTGTGTGAGTGTGTGTGATTTAAAGAATACAGCAGACTGATTGACTTTATGTGTATTAAAGCAGCGTGAACAGTGTATACATTCAAACTCCAATCACATAATCACAAACGTACTTCTCAACACATACAGACTGCTCAACATGCGATTAACCCAGATTATATTCATTTAATCAAAAAATCACAAACCTTACTGATCACGTTTCACCACGAAACCAACGCTCTGATACCAATTGTTGGGCAATTGGATCTTGTGGCTCAAACGTGATCGTTAGTAAACAGGCAAACAATAAACAACGGAAGCAATTAAATCTTGTTTACCGTACTTCTGGGTTGATGTAGAGGATGAACCGTTGCAGAGAACCACCTCTCAATCTTCTGCAGTATGTCCCAAGTTGAATCCTGCTGTTGTGTGGGCAACAATCCGCAGGATTCTCTCAATCTGCTCCTGTTCTTTCTAACTGTCAAATGAGGCACTGACTTAGGGTTAACATGAACTGAGATAACTTATTTATAAGGGCTACTGCAGGGACCAGGAGGAGAAATTGGGCTGGGCCTCAATTGAATTTAATTAACCAAGCTTAGCCCAAAGCTTTTAATTAAATCCAATAATAATAATATAGTCCACTAAAATATTATTATTGCACTACCCATCCAATCCCAAATTATGTTCTGGGCTCCTTCTTATTATAAGCCCGATAGTCTCCCCATGTTTAAGATATTCAATGTCCATTAATTAATTAAGTTACTGACAACTCTAATTAATTAATATCTCGTCCGAGAGTAGTACCACTCAACCTTTTTATCATGCCGGAAATTAATCCACTTGCAAGATTTACATGATAAACCTTATGAGCTCCTCAAGGGGACATCATCAACCTATGACGGACATGGATTCCTTCTACAATCAACAGCACACCATAGATACAGCACTACTTCCCAACTCACCGAGTTTGTTGATTTAATACTTATAAATCTCACCCATTGATGAATCAAAGAAATACATACTGCCCTACGTGTCGAGGTTATTGTATAGGGATTAAGAGCACGAACTTCCATAATAACAGAGATCAAGTTCTACTATATAGTCAGTATAAGAAGAACGATCTCAGGCGGTCCTGCTCAATACACACAAGTGCACTAATGTGATTCTATAGCCAAGACAAGCTAATACCAAACCACACTACAACCATACCGATAGAGAGTCCCCGTCTATCTCAGTTGTGAGCATCTGTTTATAATTTATAAGGAAACCGATAATATGATCTTCTGCGTGTTGTCGCACAACATATTATCTACAGTATAAATTAAATGGACTATTGCGTCATGCATATAAAATAAATTATAAGACGCAATCATTTGATCAATGATTCTCATTTCAAATATTGTTATGACATTGTTCATACTAAAGCTAGACTTTTAGTATACAATCCAACACCATTGGCTCGACTCAAAAAGAATGAGAATCATAAAACCAGGCTCTGATACCAAGAAAGTTGTCACGCCCCGACCCCAGACAGAACGCGACAACCGCCACGTTAACCATAAATTTCGCGGAATGGGTGCACTCCACTCCACAAAGTTTATAGAAAACGTAAGGCTTGCTATCAAGTACCTGTAGAACTGAACAACTGATAACAATGGGTACAACCTGAGGACATCATCTCATAAAGTATCAACAAGGATTTACAAAGGTACAAAGTACAACGATGTAACTTAGTTTAAAGAAAATATGCATGAACGATATAATATCGAGAGGGTACAAAAAGAACATCAAGGGGGTCACCAAATATAAACTATACAATCTCGCCAATGAATCCATCAATTTACATAAAAGAGAAAGTACCCAAAACACTGATTGGATGACGAGCAAACGATAGGCAAACCTCCAACCAAAACGATAACAACAGCCTGAAAAGGAAAGAATGATGGGGGTGAGCAAAACCACTAGATCAGTGAGGTGATAAGCCGGTCACCCCAACCCTTATACGAAGCATGTACTCCCGCTCGCGGTTCATAACAAAAAATCCAATATTTCGTTCCACATCCATTTTTTATGTTTACTTAATATACAACTTAATGAAAATACAACCTGTGAACGCATTTACAAATACACAATTAGTTCAAACAAGATGTTATCACATCAAAGACGCGTGGGTAGTCAATATCCTCCTCGAACTGATCTCTCCATCGAGAGTCAGTCCGAGCCCGTCACCGTTACTCTAGATAAAATGCACATTAATATTCTTTCTCAACACGCCAAGTGCTAAAGTTCACAATTCAATATCGATGTGAATACTTGAAATGATCAAACATATAAACATATATGACATGCATGTCCCACACCGGTGACGTTGACTGAGCCTATACTAGACTGATCCATCTAACGATCACCCTCCAGAGTATCAGTATTTGGCAAATGGACAGGTGCCCTGTTAGATCTAAATCACCCGAGTTTGCCAAGCAAGGGGCAACTTAGTTGTCACTCTAACTCACCCGAACCGCGACAATTCGGGCTACTTAATTAATGTCGCTCCAACTCACCCGAACCGTGACCAATTCGGGCTACTTAACCTTGGTACCAGGCATACATATGCATATGCATCATAAGATGAATAACGACTCAAGTTAGAGTCTTAATTGGCACACAAGAATAACCAAAAATCAATTCTCAAATAATTCACAATAAATGCTATCAGATATCGAGCCGGCAAGGCTCTTCAACATAAGTTAAAATCAATAATACTCATAAAATAGCTAACAGGACTCTAACCAGAGCAATCGAGCCAATCAGGCTCTTTACCACATAACACAATACCAAATAATTTTCTTATCAATTAACTAAAACTAAAATAAATGCACATTTATCGAGGGTCCACACTTCCCACAAGAGAAGGCGTTCCCGAATTATCAACTCACAAGGAATTGATTAACTCTCTCCGGAATCTGAAGTCGGTCCCTTGCCCTTCGTCGATGGTTCTTTACCTAGAAAAGAGACGAGCAATTAAAGACAAATCAAATATAACTAACTATTAGCGGTAACATCGTCTTTCATTGTCAAAATAAATCTTAATCGAGCTCGAGCGAGTCGATATTAAATAAGAACATCCCGTATCTCCTCAACCTCATCTCCCAATCTCACATAACCAGTTTTAGCTCATTTCTTAAACAAAACGATAGGAAATAAATTTGAATTCGACATAAATATTCTGAAATTTTCCAGCTAGCGGCAGTTTACAATTAAAATCATAACTAATTGTAGAAAAATCGGATGGAGGCGTTTCAGGTGGCTACAGAAAGCTAACGAGTTCAGCTACTACAGAAATTGAGTTTGCAAACTTTCAAGGGCAATAGCTATGTCAAAATCAGTTCGAACAGTCTGCGAATTACCCACATACCAAAAAGAAAAACCCCGCAAAATTACAAAACCGTGGAAGAAGGAAGCTTAATTCACACACCACTTACCTCAAAACAACTTAGAAACCACCTAGGATGAGGGTTTCTCCTCTTCACTCTCTTCTTTCTCCTCTTTTGTTTTTCTTCTCCCGTTCTTCTCTCTTTTTTTTTTAACTTTAGCCTTAATAATTATATATCAGGCCATTTAAGTGGGCTGAAACTTTGGGCCACAAAATAAATAAATAAGTTTGGGCTTTCTAAAAGAAAATATAGTTGGGCTAAGATAGGGCTGGCCTTTTGGGCTATAAAAATAAATAAATAGGTTTTGGGCTTTCTAAAAAAAATCTAGTTGGAACTAAGATATTATAGAATGAGCATCGAGATAAAGGAAACATGAATTATAATGAAAGAAATGAGCGTCATGGTAAAGGAAATGAGCATCATGATGAAGGAAATGAGCATCTAGATGTACGAAATGAGCATTATGACGAAGGAAATAAGCATCATGATGAAGGATTTCTATATCAAGATTAAGAAAATAAGCATCATGATGAAGGAAATGAGGAACATGACGAAGGAAATAAGCATCATGATGTAAGAAAGAGAATCATAATGAAGGAAAATGCATCGTGATGATGGAAATGAGCATCACGATGAAGGAAATGAGTATCATGATGAATGAAATGAGCATCATGATGAAGGATTTATGCGTCAAAATATTGGAAATTAGAATCATGATGAAAGAAATGAGCATCATGATGAAGAAAATAAATATCATGACGAAGGGAATGCGCATCATGTAGATGGAAATGAGCATCAGGATTGAGAAAATGAGCATCATGATAATGGAAATGAGCATCTTGATGACGGAAATGAGCATCATGATGTAGGGAATGAGCATCATGATAAAGAAATACGCAAAACTTGAACGAAATGAGCATCATGATAAAGAAATACGCAAAACTTGAACGAAATGAGCATCATGTTGAAGGATTTATGCATCATGATGATGGAAATGAGCATCATGATTATTGTAATGAATGAAATATACATCCTGATGAAGGAAATGAGCATCATGATGTAGGAAATGAACATCATGACGAAGGACATATGTGTCTTGATGAAGGAAATGAGCATCATGATGAAGGAAATGAGCATCATGATAAAGGATTTACGCATCATAATGATGAAAATGAGAATCATGATGAAAGAAATGAGAATTATGATTAAGAAAATGAGCATTATGATATAGGAAATAAGCATCATCATGATAAAGGAAATACACATCATGAAGAAGGAAATGAGCATCACGATGTAGATAAAGAGCATCATTATAAAGGAAATATGAATAATGATGAAGAAATGAGCATTATGATGAAGAAAACATGCATCAAAATGATGGAAATGAGCATCATGATAAAGAAAATGAGCATCATCATGAAGAAAATACACATCATGACGTAGGAAATAAGTATCATGATGAAGGAATTATGCATCATGATGAATGAAATGAGCATCATGATGTAGGAAATTAGCATTACGATGATGGAAACATGAATCATGATGAAGGAAATGAGCATAATAGTGTAGGAAATTAGCATCATTATGATGAAAATACGCATCATTATGAAGGAAATGAGAATCGTGACAGAGGAAATGGTCATAATGATGTAGGAAATTAACATAAAGATGAAGGAAATATGCATCATGATGTAGGAAATGAGCATTATGATGAAGGAAATGTGCATCATGATGAATGAGGTAAGCATTCTGATGTAGGAATTGTGCATCATGATGTAGGAAATGAGCATCAAGATGAACGAAATATGCATTATGATAAAAGAAACATGCATCATGATGTAAGAAATTAGCATCAAGATGAAGGAAAAATATGCAGTATGATAAAAGAAACATGCATCATGATAAAGAAAATGAGCATCATAATATAGGAAATAAGCATTATGATGAAGGAAATACGATTAATGATGAAGGAAATTAGCATCTTAATGAAGGAAATGACCATAATGATGTAGAAATGATCATCAAGATTAAGGAAATGAGTATCATGATGAAGGAAATATGCATCATGACGAAGGAAATGACTATCATGATAAAGGAAATATGCATCAGGATGAAGGAAATGAGCATTATGATGAAGGAAATGAGCATCGTGAAGATGGAGATATGCATCGTGATTTAGGAAATGAGCATCATGTTGAAGGAAACATGCATCATGATGATGGAAATGCGCATCTTGATGAAGGATTTCAGCATCATGATGAAGAAAATAAACATCATGATAAGAGATTTATGCATTATGATTTTAAAAATAAACATCATGATGAAGGAAATATGTATCATGAAGAACAAAATGAGAATCATGATGTAGGAAATGAGCATCATAATGAAAGAAATGACCATAATGATGTAGGAAATGAGCATAATAATGAAGGAAAATAACATTATGATGAAGGAAACGTGCATCATGATGAAGGAAATGATCATCATGATGATGGAAATGAGCAACATGATGATGGAAATATGCATCATGATGTAAAAAATTAGCATCATGATGAAGGAAATATGCATCATGAAGAATGAAGTAAGAATTATGATGTAGGAAATGTGCATCATGATGAAGAAAACATGCATCATGATGTAGGAAATGAGCATCACGATGAAGGAAATATGCATTATGATGAGAGAAACATGCATCATGATGAAGGAAATGTGCATCATTGTGTAGGAAAAAAGCATTGTAATGAAATGACCATAATGAGCATCATGATGAAGGAAATGTGCATCATGATGAAGGAAATGAGCATCATGAAGATGGAGATATGCATCGTGATTTAGGAAATGAGCATCATGTTGAAGGAAACATGCATCATGATGATGGAAATGCCCATCTTGATGAAGGATTTCTGCATCATGATGAGGGAAATAAGTATCATGATAAGAGATATATGCATTATGATTTAAAAAATAAACATCATGATGAAGGAAATATGTATCATGATGAAGGAAATGAGCATCATGATGATGTTTGCATCGTGACGTAGGAAATAAGTATTATGTTGAAGGAAATATGCATCATGATGAATGAAATGAGTTTCATGATGCAGGAAGTAAGCATTATAATGAAGGAAACATTTATCATGAATGAAAAGAGCATAATGATTAAGGGGGAATGGCGATAATGACGTAGGAAATGATCATAATGATGAAGGAAATGAGTATAATGTTGAAGGAAATGAGCATCATGATGTAGGAAATGAGCATCATGATGAAGGAAACATGCATCGTGATGTAGGAAATGAGCATCATGATGAAGGAAATAAGTATTATGATGATGAAAATAAGCATCATGATGTACGAAATGAGCATCATGATGAAGAAAATAAGCATCATGATGAAGAACTTTTGCATCATGATGAAGGAAATGAGCATTATAATGAAGGATATGACCATAATGATGTAGGAAGTGACCGTCAAGATGAAGACATTAAGCATCATGATAAAGGAAATATGCATCATGACGAAGGAATGAGCATCGTGAAAAGGAAATATGCATCACAATGAAGAAAATGAGCATCGTGAAAAGGAAATATGCATCACAATGAAGAAAATGAGCATCATGAAGAAGGAAATGACCATCATGATGATGGAAATATGCATCCTAATGTAGGAAATGAGCATCATGATGAAGGGAAATATACATCATGATGAAGGAAATGAGCATCATTATGTAGGAAATGAGACTCATGATGAAGGAAACAACATCATGATGATAGAAATGAGCATTATGTTGAAGGAAAAAAGCATCATGATGAAAGATTTATGCATCATGATAATGGAAATAAGCATCATGATGTAGGAAATGAGCATCATGATGAAGAAAATATGCATCATGAATATGGAAATTAACATCATGATGATGCTTGATTCGTGATGTAGGAAATAAGCAATCAAGATGAAGGAAACATGCATCATGATCTAGGAAAAAAGCATCATGATGAAGGAAATGACCATAAATGATGTCGAAATTCATCATCCTGATAAAGAAAATGAGCATCAAGATGTAGGAAATGAGTATGATGATAACGGAAACATGCATAAAGATGAATTAAATGAGCATCATGATGAAGGATTTATTCATCGTGGTGATGGAAATTAGTATCATTATAAAGAAAATTTAAATAATGATGAAAGAAATGATCATCATGATGTTGGAAATGAGCATCACGAAGAAACAAATGTGTATATTGATTTAGGAAATGAGCATCATGATGAAGGAAACTTGCATCGTGATGTGGGAAATGAGCATAATGATGAAGGAAACATGCATCGTGATGTAGGAAATGAGCATCATGATGAAGGAAATAAGTATCATGATGAATAATTTATGCATCATGATGATGGAAATAAGCATCATGATGTAGGAAATGAGCATCATGATGAAGAAAATAAGCATCATGATGAAGAACTTTTGCATCATGATGAAGGAAATAAGCATCATAATGAAGGATATGACCATAATGATGTAGGAAATGATCGTCAAGATGAAGGAATTAAGCATCATGATAAAGGAAATGTGCATCATGATGAAGGAATGAGCATCGTGATAAAGGAAATATGCATCACAAAGAAGGAAATGACCATCGTGATGATGGAAATATGCATCGTGATGTAGGAAATGAGCATCACGATGAAGGGAAATATACATCATGATGAAGGAAATGAGCATCATGATGTAGGAAATGATACTCGTGATGAAGGAAACAAGCATCACGATGATAGAAATGAGCATCATGATGAAGGAAATAAGCATCATGATGAAAGATTTATCCATCATAATAATGGAAATAAGCATCATGATGTAGGAAATGAGCATCATGATGAAGAAAATATGCATAATGAATATGGAAATTAGCATCGTGATGATGCCTGATTCGTGATGTAGGAAATAAGCATCAAGATGAAGGAAATATGGATCGTGATGAATGAATTGAGTTTCATGATATAAAATAAGCATCTTGATGAAGGAAACATGCATCATGATATAGGAAAAAAGCATCATGGTGAAGGAAATGACCATAAATGACGTCGAAATTGATCATCATGATAAAGGAAATGAGCATCAAGATGTAGGAAATGAGTATCATGATAACGGAAATATGCATAAAGATGAACTAAATGAGCATCATGATGGAGGATTTATGCATCGTGGTGATGGAAATTAGTATCATTATAAAGAAAATTTGAATAATGATGAAAGAAATGATCTTTATGATGTTGGAAATGAGCATAATAATGAAGGAAATATGCAACATAATGAAGGAAATGAGTATTATGATGAAGGAAATATCCATCATGATGAATGAAATGAGCATCACTATGTTTGAAATGAGTATCATGACGAAGGAAATAGCATCAAAATAGTAAAAATGAGCATCATCATGTAGGGAATGAGCATCATGATATTGGTAAAGAGCTTCATCATATAGGAAATATGCATCATGATGAAGGAATAAGAATCATGATGAAGGAAATAAACATCATGATAAAAGAAATGAGCATCATTATGAAGGAAATATGCACCATGATGTAAGAAATGAGCATCATGATTAAGGAAATATGTATCATGATGAACGAAATGAGCATCACGATGTAGGAAATTGGAATTATGATAATGGAAACATGCATCATGATGAAGGACATGATCATAATAATGTAGGAAATGAGCATCATTGTGATGGAACTACGCATCATGGTGAAGGAAATGAGCATCATGATGAAGGAAATGAACGTAACGATGTAGGAAATTAAAATCATGATGAAGGAAATATGCATCATGATGAAGGAAATGAGCAACATGATGATGGAAATATGCATCATGATGTAGGAAATGAGCATCATGATAAAGGAATTATGCATAATAAGGAATGAAGTAAGCATCATGATAAAGGAATTATGCATAATAAGGAATGAAGTAAGCATCATGATGAAGGAAATACACATTATGATGAAAGGAACATGAAATACGATGAAGGTAGTGAGCATCATAATTTAGAAAAAAAGCATTATGATGAAGGAAATACGCATAATGATGAAGGAAATGAGCATCATAATGAAGGAAATGACCATAATGATGTAGGAAATGTTCATAAAGATTAAGCAAATAAGCATCATGATAAACAAAATATGTATCATTATGTAGGAAATGAGCATAATGATGAAGTAAAAGAGCATCAAGATGAAGGAAATAATCATCAAGATGATGGAAATGAGCATCACGAAGAAAGAAATATGTATATTGATGTAGGAAATGAGCATCATGATAAAGGAAATATGCATCATGATGAATGAAAAGAGCATAATGATTAAGGGGGAATGACCATAATGACGTAGGAAATGATCATCATGATGAAGGAAATGAGCATAATGATGAAGGAAATGAGCATTATGATGAAGGAAACATGCATCATGATGTAGGATATAAGCATAGTGATGAAGAAAATAGGTATCATAATGACACATTTTTGCATCATGATGATGGAAATAAACATCATGATGAAGTAAATGAGCATCATAATGAAGAAAATAAGCATCATGATGAAGAGTTTTTGCATCATGATGATGGAAATGAGAATCGTGATGAATCAAATAAGCATCATGATGAAGAAAATATGCTTCATGATGAAGGAAATGAGCAACATGATTAAGGAAATAAGCATCATGATGTAGAAAAGAGAATCATTATGAATGAAATTAACATCATGATGATGGAAATGAGCATCATGATGAATAAATGAGCATCATGAAGTAAATATGCATCGTGATGAAGGAAATGAGAATAACGATTTAGGAAATGGGCATCATGATGAAGTACATATGCATCTTGATTAAGGAAATGACATCATGATGAAGGAATTATGCATCATAATGATGGAAATGAGAATCATGATGATAGAAATGACCATCATTATGAAGAAAATAAGCATTATGATATAGGAAATAAGCATCATGATGAAGGAAATATGCATCATGATGAAGGAAATGAGGATCATGATAGTGAAAATGAGCATAATGATGAAGGAAATGATCATCATGATGATGAAATTGAGCATCATCATGTAGGGAATGAGCATGATGATGTAGATAAGAGCATCATTATAAAGGAAATTTGCATCATGAAGAAGAAATAAGCATCATGGTGAAGGAAATGAGCATCATGATAAAAGAAATGAGAATCATTATGACGGAAATATGCATCGCGATGTAGGAAATGAGCATCATGATGAAGGAAATATTTATCATGATGAACGAAATGAGCTTCATGATGTAGGAAATTAGCATTGTGACGATGGAAACATGCATCATGATGAAAGACATGAGCATGATAATGTAGGACATGAGCATCATGATATAGGAAATGAGCATCATGATAAAGTAAATATGCATTATAAGGAATGAAGTAAGCATCATGATGAAGGAAATACGCATTATTATGAAAGAAACATTCAACATTATGAAGGAAATGAGCATCATAATGTAGGAAAAAAGCATTATGATGAAGGAAATACGCATAATGTTGAAGGAAATGAGCATCATAATGAAGGATATGACCATAATAATGTCGGAAATGATCTTCAAGATGAAGGTAATAAGCTTCATGATAAAGGAAATATGCATCATGATGAAGGAATGAGTATCGTGATAAAGAAAATATGCATCACGATGAAGGAAATGAGCATCATGATAAAGGAAATGACCATCATGATGATGGAAATATGCATTGTGATGTAGGAAATATGCATCATGAATATTGAAATTCGCATCATGATGATGTCTGATTCTTGATGTAGGAAATAAGCATCAAGATGAAGTAAATATGCATCATGAAGAAGGAAATGAGCATCATGATGTAGGAATTGAGACTCATGATGAAGGAAACAAGCATCATGATTATGGAAATTAGCATCATGATGAAGGAAATAAGCATAATGATGAAATATTTATGCATCATGATAATGGAAGTAAGCATCATGATGTAGAAAATGAGCATCATGGTGAAGAAAATATGCATCATGAATATGGAAATTCGCATCGTGATGATGTCTGATAAGTGATGTAGGAAATAAGCATCAAGATGAAGGAAATATGCATCGTGATGAATGAAATGAGTTTCATGATGTAGGAAATAAGCATCTTGATGAAGGAAACATGCATCATGATGTAGGAAAAAACATCTTGATGAAGGAAATGACCATAATGACGTCGAAATTGATCATCATGATAAAGGAAATGAGTATCAAGATGTAGGAAATGAGTATCATGATAACGGAAATATGCATAAAGATGAACTAAATGAGCATCATGATGAAGGATTTATGCATCATGGTGATGGAAATTAGTATCATTATAAAGAAAATTTGCATATATGATGAAAGAAATGATCATCATGATGTTGGAAATGAGCATAATAATGAAGGAAATATGCAACTTGATGTAGGAAATGAGCATCATGATGAAGGAAATATCCATCATGAGGAATGAAATAAGCATCATTATGTCTGAAATGAGCATCACGATGAAGGAAATGAGTATCACAATAGAAAAAATGAGCATCATGATGATGGATAAAGAGCATCATCATAAAGAAAATATGCATCCTGATGAAAAAATAAGAATCGTGATGAAGGAAATTAGCATCATGATAAAAGAAATGAGCATCACTATGAAGGATATATGCACCATGATGTAGGAAATTAGCATCATGATGAAGGAAATATATATCATGATGAACGAAATGAGCATCATGATGTGGGAAATTAGCACTATCATAATGGAAACATGCATCATCATGAAAGACATGAGCGTAATTATGTAGGTAATTAACATTATGATGAAGGAAATATGCATCATGATGAACGAAATGAGCATAATGATTTAGGAAATGTGTATCATGATTAAGAAAATATGTATCATGATGAAGGAAATGAGAATCATGATGAGGGAAATGATCATCAATATGATGGAAATGAGCAACTTGATGATGGAAATATGCATCATGATGTAGGAAATGAGCATCATGGTAAAGGAAATATGCATAATAAGGAATGAAGTAAGCATCCCTATGAAGGAAATACACATTATGATGAAAGCAACATGAAACACGATGAAGGTAGTGAGCATCATAATGTAGGAAAAAAGCATTATGATGAAGGAAATACAAAGGAAATAATCATCATGATGATGGAAATGAGCATCGCGAAGAAAGAAATATGTATAATGATGTAGGAAATGAGTATCATGTTAAAGGAAATATGCATCACGATGAATGAAAGAGGCATAATGATTAAGTGAATGACCATAATGACGTAGGAAATGATCATCATGATGAAGGAAATGAGCATAATGATGAAGGAAATGAGAATCATGATGTAGGAAATTAGCATCATGATGAAGGAAACATGCATAATGATGATGGAAATGAGCATCACGAAGAAAGAAATATGTATAATGATGTAGGAAATGAGCATCATGTTAAAGGAAATATACATCACGATGAATGAAAAGGGCATAATGATTAAGTGAATGACCATAATGACATAGGAAATGATCATCATGATGAAGGAAATGAGCATAATGATGAAGGAAATAAGCATGATGATGTAGGAAATTAGCATCATAATGAAGGAAACATGCATCGTGATGAAGAAAATAATCATCATGATGAAGGAAATGAGTATCATGATAAAGGATTTATGCATCATGATGATGGAAATGAGCATCATGATGAAGGAAATAAGTATCATGATGAATGATTTATGCATCATGATGATGGAAATAAGCATCATGATGAAGGAAATGAGCATCTTGGTGAAGAAAATAAGCATCATGATAAAGAATTTTCCATCATGATGATGGAAATGAGCATCATGATGAAGGAAATAAGCATCTTGATAAAGAAAATATGCATCATGATGAAGGAAATGAGCAACATGATTAAGGAAATAAGCATCATGATGTAGGAAAGAGAATTGTTATGAATGAAATACACATCATGATGATGGAAATGAGCATCAGGATGGCGGAAATGAGTATCATGATGAAGTAAATATGCATCGTGATGTAGGAAATGAGCATAATGATGTAGGAAATGGGAATCATGACGAAGGACATATGCATCTTTATTATGGAAATGAGCATCACGATGAAGGAATTATGCATAATAATGATGAAAATGAGAATCATGATGATAAAAGTGAGCATCATGATGAAGAAAATGAGCATTATGATATAGGAAATAAGCATCATGATAAAGGAAATACGCATCATGATGAAGGAAATGAGCATAGTGAAAAAGAGCAAATGATGAAGGAAATGGTCATCATGATGATGGAAATGAGTATCATCATGTGGGGAATGAGCACCATGATGTAGATAAGAGCATCGTTATAAAGAAAATATGCATCATGATGAAGAAAATGAGCGTCATGATAAAAAGAAATGAGAATCATTATGACGGAAATATGCACCACGATGTAGATAATGAGCATCATGATATAGGAAATTAGCATTATGATGATAGAAACATGTATCATGATGGAGGACATGAGCATAAAACTGTAGGAAATGAGCATTATTATGATGGAACAACGCATCATGGTGAAGGAAATTAGTATCATGATGAAGGAAATGACCCTACATCATGATGAATGAAATATGCATCATGATTAAAGAAATGAGCATAATGATGTTGGAAATGTGTATCATCATGACGAAAATATGTTTCATGATGAAGAAAATGAGCATCGTGATGAGGGGAATGATCATCAAAATGATAGAAATGAGCAACATGATGACGGAAATATGCATCATGATGTAGGAAATGAGCAATCATGATGACGGGATACGCATTATGATGAAAGAAACAAGCAACATGATCTAGGAAATGAGTGTCATAATGTAGGAAAAAAGCATTATGATGAAGGAAATACACATAATGTTGAAGGAAATGAGCATCATAATTAAGGAAATGACCATAATGATGTCGGGAATGATCATCAAGACGAAGGAAATAAGCATCATGATATAGGAAATATGCGTCATGATGAAGGAATGAGCATCGTGATAAACGGAAATATGCATCATGATGAAAGAAATGAGCATCATGATGAGGAATTGACCATCATGATGATGGAAATATGCATCGTGGTATAGGAAATGAGCATCATGGTGAAGGGAAATATGAATGATGTAGCAAATAAGACCCATCAAGAAGGAAACAAGCATTATGATGATTGAAATGAGCATCATGATGAAGGAAATAAGCATCATGATGAAAGATTTATGCATCTTGATATTGGAAATAAGCATCATGATATAGGAAATGAGCATCATGAAGAAGATAATATGCATCATGATGATGGAAATTATCATCATATGTTTGTATCGTGATGTAGGAAATAAGCATCATGATGAATGAAATGAGTTTCAAGATGTAGGAAATGAGCATCATGATGAAGAAAACATGCATCATGATGTAGGAAATGAGCATCATTATGAAGGAAAGGACCATAATGGCATTGAAATTGATCATCATGATAATGGAAATGAGCATCAAGATGTAGGAAATGAGTATCATGATAAAGAAAATTTGCATATTGATGAAGGAAATGATCATCATGATGTAGGAAATGAGCATCATGATGTTTGAGATGAGCATCATGATGAAGGAAATGAGCATAATGATGTAGGAATTTAGCATCACAATGAAGGAAATGATCATCATGTTGATGGATATATGCAAAATGATGAATGAAATGAGCATCATGACTAAGTAAATGACCACAATGACGTTGGAAATGATCATCATGAAGAAGGAAATATACATCACGATGAAGGAAATGAGTATCTTGATGAATGAAATATGCATCGCGATGAAAGAAATAAGCATCATCATGTAGGAAATGAGCATCACTATGAAGGAAATATGCATCGTGATGAATGAAATGAGCATCATGATGAAGGAAATGACCATAATGACGTCGGAATTAATCATCATGATAAGGGAAATGAGCAAAATGATGTAGGAAATACGCAAAATGGTGAACGAAATGTGCATCATGATGTAGGATTCATCCATCATGATGATGAAAATGAGCATCGTTATGAAAAAATCCGTATCATGATGATGGAAATGAGCATAATGATGAAGGAAATATGCATCATGATATAGAAAATGAGCATCATGATGAAGAAGACATGCATCATGATGAAGGAAATGATCATAATGACATAGGAAATGAGCATCATGATGAAACAAATGGTCATCACGATGAAGGAAATATGTATAATTTTGTAGGAAATGAGCATCATGATGAAGGAAATATGCATTAAGATGAAAGAAATGAGCATCATGATTAATAAATGACCATAATGGCATAGGAAATGATCATATTCGTGAAGGAAATATATATCTTGATGATGGAAATATGCATCGTGGTATAGGAAATGAGCATCATGGTGAAGGGAAATATGAATGATGTAGCAAATAAGACCCATCAAGAAGGAAACAAGCATTATGATGATTGAAATGAGCATCATGATGAAGGAAATAAGCATCATGATGAAAGATTTATGCATCTTGATATTGGAAATAAGCATCATGATATAGGAAATGAGCATCATGAAGAAGATAATATGCATCATGATGATGGAAATTATCATCATATGTTTGTATCGTGATGTAGGAAATAAGCATCATGATGAATGAAATGAGTTTCAAGATGTAGGAAATGAGCATCATGATGAAGAAAACATGCATCATGATGTAGGAAATGAGCATCATTATGAAGGAAATGACCATAATGGCATTGAAATTGATCATCATGATAATGGAAATGAGCATCAAGATGTAGGAAATGAGTATCATGATAAAGAAAATTTGCATGTTGATGAAGGAAATGATCATCATGATGTAGGAAATGAGCATCATGATGTTTGAGATGAGCATCATGATGAAGGAATTGAGCATAATGATGTAGGAATTTAGCATCACAATGAAGGAAATGATCATCATGTTGATGGATATATGCAAAATGATGAATGAAATGAGCATCATGACTAAGTAAATGACCACAATGACGTTGGAAATGATCATCATGAAGAAGGAAATATACATCACGATGAAGGAAATGAGTATCTTGATGAATGAAATATGCATCGCGATGAAAGAAATAAGCATCATCATGTAGGAAATGAGCATCACTATGAAGGAATATGCATCGTGATGAATGAAATGAGCATCATGATGAAGGAAATGACCATAATGACGTCGGAATTAATCATCATGATAAGGGAAATGAGCAAAATGATGTAGGAAATACGCAAAATGGTGAACGAAATGTGCATCATGATGTAGGATTCATCCATCATGATGATGAAAATGAGCATCGTTATGAAAAAATCCGTATCATGATGATGGAAATGAGCATAATGATGAAGGAAATATGCATCATGATATAGAAAATGAGCATCATGATGAAGAAGACATGCATCATGATGAAGGAAATGATCATAATGACATAGGAAATGAGCATCATGATGAAACAAATGGTCATCACGATGAAGGAAATATGTATAATTTTGTAGGAAATGAGCATCATGATGAAGGAAATATGCATTAAGATGAAAGAAATGAGCATCATGATTAATAAATGACCATAATGACATAGGAAATGATCATATTCGTGAAGGAAATATATATCTTGATGATGGAAATATGCATCGTGGTATAGGAAATGAGCATCATGGTGAAGGGAAATATGAATGATGTAGCAAATAAGACCCATCAAGAAGGAAACAAGCATTATGATGATTGAAATGAGCATCATGATGAAGGAAATAAGCATCATGATGAAAGATTTATGCATCTTGATATTGGAAATAAGCATCATGATATAGGAAATGAGCATCATGAAGAAGATAATATGCATCATGATGATGGAAATTATCATCATATGTTTGTATCGTGATGTAGGAAATAAGCATCATGATGAATGAAATGAGTTTCAAGATGTAGGAAATGAGCATCATGATGAAGAAAACATGCATCATGATGTAGGAAATGAGCATCATTATGAAGGAAATGACCATAATGGCATTGAAATTGATCATCATGATAATGGAAATGAGCATCAAGATGTAGGAAATGAGTATCATGATAAAGAAAATTTGCATATTGATGAAGGAAATGATCATCATGATGTAGGAAATGAGAATCATGATGTTTGAGATGAGCATCATGATGAAGGAAATGAGCATAATGATGTAGGAATTTAGCATCACAATGAAGGAAATGATCATCATGTTGATGGATATATGCAAAATGATGAATGAAATGAGCATCATGACTAAGTAAATGACCACAATGACGTTGGAAATGATCATCATGAAGAAGGAAATATACATCACGATGAAGGAAATGAGTATCTTGATGAATGAAATATGCATCGCGATGAAAGAAATAAGCATCATCATGTAGGAAATGAGCATCACTATGAAGGAAATATGCATCGTGATGAATGAAATGAGCATCATGATGAAGGAAATGACCATAATGACGTCGGAATTAATCATCATGATAAGGGAAATGAGCAAAATGATGTAGGAAATACGCAAAATGGTGAACGAAATGTGCATCATGATGTAGGATTCATCCATCATGATGATGAAAATGAGCATCGTTATGAAAAAATCCGTATCATGATGATGGAAATGAGCATAATGATGAAGGAAATATGCATCATGATATAGAAAATGAGCATCATGATGAAGAAGACATGCATCATGATGAAGGAAATGATCATAATGACATAGGAAATGAGCATCATGATGAAACAAATGGTCATCACGATGAAGGAAATATGTATAATTTTGTAGGAAATGAGCATCATGATGAAGGAAATATGCATTAAGATGAAAGAAATGAGCATCATGATTAATAAATGACCATAATGACATAGGAAATGATCATATTCGTGAAGGAAATATATATCTTGATGAAGGAAATAAGCATTATGATGAAGGAAATGAGCATCATGATAAAGGAAATATTAATAATGATGATGGAAATGAGCATCATGATGAAGGAATTGGGCATCATGATGAAGGAAAAATGCATTGTGATGAAAGAAACATACATCAAGGAAATGAGCATCATAGTGTAGAAATAAGCATCATGATGAAGGAAATACGGATAATGATGAAGAAAATTTGCATCATAGTGAAGGAAATGACCAATAATGATGAAGGAAATGGTCATCAAGATGAACAAAATTAGCATAATGATGAAGAAAATAAGCATCATGAAGATGGAAATAGGAATCGTGATGTAGGAAATGAGCATCATGATAAAGGAAATGAGCATCATTATGATGGAAATATTCATCATGACATAGGAAATGTGCATCATGCAGAAGGAAAATATGGACCATGATGAAGGAACTGAGCATCATGATGTAGGAAATGAGCATCATGTTGAATGAAACATGCATCATGATGACAGAAATGCGCATCAGGATGAAGGATTTCTGTATCATGATGAAGTAAATACACATAATGTTGAAGGAAATGAGCATCATAATGAAGGAAATGACCATAATGATATAGGGATTGATCATCAAGATGAAGGAAATAAGCATCATGATAAAGGGAATATGCGTCATGATAAAGCAATGAGCATCGTGATAAAGGAAATATGCATCATGATGAAAGGAATGAGCATCATGATGAGGAAATGACCATCATGATGTAGGAAACAAGCATCATGATGAAGGAAACATGTATGATGAAGGAAATAAGCATCATAATGTGGGAAATGTGTATCATGATAAAGGAAATACGCATAATGATGAACGAAATTAACATCATGATGAAGTGTTTAAGCATCACGATGATGGAAATGAGCATCAAGATGAAGAAAATTTGCATCATGATGTTGGAAATAAGCGTAATGATGAAGGAAATATGTAGCATGATGTAGGAAATTAGCATCATGATGAAGGAAATATGCATCATGATGAATTAAATGAGCATAGCGATGTAGGAAATTAGTATCATGATGAATGAAATACACATCATAATGAACGACATTAGTATCTTGATGATGGAAAGAGCATCATAATGAAGAAAACATCCATCATGATGAAGGAAATGAGCATATTGATGTAGGAAATGAGAATCATGATGAAGGATTTCTGTATCATGATGAAGGAAATAAGCAACATGGTAAGGGATTAATTTATGATGATGATGATGAAAATAAGCACCATGATGAAGGAAATGAGCTTCATGATGAAGAAAATACGCATCATGCTGAAGGAAATAAGCATCATGATGATTTATGTATCGTGATGTAGGAAATAAGCATCATGATGATGGAAATATACATCGTGATGATGTAAATGAGCATATTGATGTAAGAAATAAGCATCCCGATGAAGAAAATATCATCATGATGATGGAAATTAGCATCATGATGAATGAAATGAGCATCATGATAAAAGAGATGAGCATAATGACATAGGAAATGATCATCATGATGCAGGAAATATACATCATGATGAAGAAAATGAGCATCATGATATAGAAAATGAGCATCATTATGAAGTAAATATGCATCATGGTGAAGGAAATGAGCATCATTATGTAGGAAATAAGCATCATGATGAAGAAAATATGCATCATGATGATTGAAATGAGCATCATGATGAAGAAAATGACCATAATGACATCGGAATTAATAACCATGATGAAAGAAATGAGCATCATGATATTGGAAATGAGTACCATGATAATGCAAATACAAATATTGATGAACGAAATCAGCATCATTATGAAGGATTTATGCATCATGATGATGAGAATGAGGATCATTATAATGAAAATTTGTATCATAATGAAGGAAATGAACATCATGATGAAGGAAATATGCAGCATGATGCAGGAAATGAGCAACATGATATAGGAAATGAGCATCATGATGAAGGAAATGAGCGTCATGATGAAGGAAATATATATACTGATTTAGGAAATGAGCATCATGATGAAGGAAATATGCATCAAGATGAATGAAGTGAGCAATAAGATGAAGAAATGAACATAATGACGTAGGAAATTATTATCTAGATGAAGGAAATATACATCATGATGATGGAAATGAGCATCATGATGTAGGAAATGGGCATAATGAAGAAGGAAATATGAATCATGATGAAGAAAATGAGCATCATGATGTAGGAAATGAACATCATGATGAAAAAATTTAGCATCATGATGAAGGTTCTATGCATCATGATGAAGGAAATAAGCATCATGATAATGAAAATGAACATTATGATAAAGGAAATAAGCATCATGATGAAGCAAATGAGCAACATGAAGAAGGAAATAAGCATCATGACTTAGGAAAGTGAATCATGAATAAGGAAATGTACGTTATGTTGAAGGAAATGAGCATCATGATAAAGGAAATACGCAAACGATGAACAAAATGAACATCATGATGATGGAAATGAGCATCATGATGAAGGAAATGAGTATCATGATGAATGAAAATGAATCATAAAGGAAATGAGCATCATGATGATGTAAATGAGAATCTTGATGAAGAATATGAGCTTTATAATATAAGAAATATAAGCATCGTGATGAAGGAAATACGCATCATGAAGAAGGAAATGAGCATCACGATTGTGAAAATGAGCATCATGATGAAGGAAATCTGCATCATGATGATTGAAATGAGCATCATGTTGCAGGAATAAGCATCACGATGTAGATAAAGAGCATTATTATAAAGAAATATGAATCATGATGAAGAAATGAGCATCATGATGAAGAAAACATGCATAATAATAAAGGAAATGAACATCATTGTAAAGGGAATTAGCTTCATTATGAAGGAAAAATGCACTACGATGTAGGAAATGGGTATCTTGATGAAGGAATTATGCATAACGATGTACGAAATGAGCATCATGATGTAGGAAGTTAACATTACGACGATGGAAACATGCATCATGATAAAGGAAATGAGCATAATAGTGTAGGAAATGAATATTATTATAACGGAAATACACATAATGATGAAGGAAATGAGCAGCGATGAAGGAAATGACCATAATGATATAGGAAATTATCATCATGATGAAGGAAATAAGCATCATGACGTAGGAAATTAGTATCATGTTGAAGAAATTATGCTTCATGGTTAGGGAAATGATCACCAAGATGATGGAAATGAGCATCATGATGTTGGAAATGAGCATTATGATGAAGGAAATGTGCATCATGACGAATTAAATAAGCATTCCGATGAAGGAAATGAGCATCATGATGTAGAAAATATGCATTACGATGAAAAAACATGCATCATGATGAAGGAAATGATCATCATAATGTAGGAAATAAGTATCATGATTAAGGAAATACGTATTATGATGAAGGAAATTTGCATCATAACGAAGGAAATGACCATAATGATGTAGGAAATGATCATCAAGATAAAGGAAATGAGCATCATGCTGAAGGAAATGTGCATCACGACGAAGGAAATGAGCATCGTGATAAAGGAAATATGCATCTTGATGAAGGAAATTGGCATCATGAAGATGGAAATATGCATCGTGATGTAGAAATAGCATCATGGTGAAGGAAATGAGCATCATGATAATGGAAATATGCATCGTGATGTAGGAAATGAACATCATGATGAAGGAAATGAGCATCATAATGTGGGAAGTGAGCATCATGATGAAGGAAATATGCATCATGATGAATGAAATGAGTTTCACAATGTAGGAAATGAGCATCACAAAGAAGGAAACATGAATCATGATGTAGGAAATGAGCATCATGATGAAGGAAATATGCATTATGATGAAGGAAATATGCATCATGAAGATGGAAATATGCATCGTGATGTAGGAAAAAGCATCATGATGAAGGAAATGAGCATCATGATGATGGAAATATGCCTCGTGATGTAGGAAATGAGCATCATGATGAAGGAAAATATGCATCATGATGAAGGAAATGAGCATCATGATGTTGGATATGAGCATCATGATAAAGGAAATATGCATCATGATCAATGAAATGAGTTTCACGATATAGGAAATGAGCATCACAAAGAAGAAAACATGCATCATGATGTAGGAAATGAGCATCATGATGAAGGAAATACGCATAATAATGAACGAAATGAGTATCATGATAAAGGAAATACGCATAATAATGAATGATATGAATATCATGATGGCGTATTTGTGCATCATGATGATGGAAATGAGCATCATTATAAAGAAAATTTGTATCATGATGAAGGAACTGATCACCATGATAATGGAAATAAGTATAATGAATAAGAAAATATGCAGCATGATATAGGAAATGAGCATCATGATGAAGGAAATGAGCATCATGAAAAAAGAAATGAGAATCTTGAAAAAGGAAATATTTATCATGGTGTAGGTATCATGGTGAAGGAAATGAGCATCATGATGAAGGAAATGACCATAATGATGTAGGAAATTAACATCATGATGTATGAAATATGCATCATGATGAAGGAAATAAGCATCATAATGTAGGAAATCCGTATCATGATGAAGAAAATATGCAATATAATGAAAGAAATGAGCATCATGATGAGGGAAATGATCAACATGATGATGGAAATGGCCAACATGATCGTTGAAATATGCATCATGATGTAGGAAATAAGCATCATGATGAAGGAAATTTACAATATGATGAAAGAAACATGCATCATGATGAAGGAAATGAGCATCATACTGTAGGAAAAAAGCATTATGATGAAGGAAATCGCATAATGATGAAGGAAATATGCATCATGATGAAGGAATGTGTCACGCCCCGACCCCAGACAGAACGCGACAACCGCCACGTTAACCATAAATTTCACGGAATGGGTGCACTCCACTCCACAAAGTTTATAGAAAACGTAAGGCTTGCTATCAAGTACCTGTAGAACTGAACAACTGATAACAACGGGTACAACCCGAGGACATCATCTCATAAAGTATCAACAAGGATTTAAAAAGGTACAAAGTACAACGATGTAACTTAGTTTAAAGAAAATATACATGAACGATATAACATCGAGAGGATACAAAAAGAACATCAAGGGGGTCACCAAATATAAACTATACAATCTCGCCAATGAATCCATCAATTTACATAAAAGAGAAAGTACCCAAAACACTGATTGGATGACGAGCAAACGATAAGGCAAACCTCCAACCAAAATGATATCAACAGCCTGAAAAGGAAAGAATGATGGGGGTGACCAAAACCACTAGCTCAGTGAGGTGATAAGCTAGTCACCCCAACCCTTATACGAAGCATGTACTCCCGCTCGCGGTTCATAACAAAAAATCCAATATTTCGTTCCACATCCATTTTTATGTTTACTTAATATACAACTTAATGAAAATACAACCTGTGAACGCATTTACAAATACACAATTAGTTAAAACAAGATGTTATCACATCAAAGACGCGTGGGTAGTCAATATCCTCCTCGAACTGATCTCTCCGTCGAGAGTCAGTCCGAGCCCGTCACCGTTACTCTAGATAAAATGCACATTAATATTCTTTCTCAACACGCCAAGTGCTAAAGTTCACAATTCAATATCGATGTGAATACTTGAAATGATCAAACATATAAACATATATGACATGCATGTCCCACACCGGTGACGTTGACTGAGTCTATACTAGACTGATCCATCTAACGATCACCCTCCAGAGTATCAGTATTTGGCAAATGGACAGGTGCCCCGTTAGATCTAAATCACCCGAGTTTGCCAAGCAACGGGCAACTTGGTTGTCACTCTAACTCACCCGAACCGCGATAATTCGGGCTACTTAATCAATGTCGCTCCAACTCACCCGAACCGTGACCAATTCGGGCTACTTAACCTTGGTACCAGGCATACATATGCATATGCATCATAAGATGAATAAGGACCGAAGTTAGAGTCTTAATTGGCACACAAGAATAACCAAAAATCAATTCTCAAATAATTCACAATAAATGCTATCAGATATCGAGCCGGCAAGGCTCTTCAACAAGTTAAAATCAATAATACTCATAAAATAGCTAACAGGACTCTAACCAGAGCAATCGAGCCAATCAGGCTCTTTACCACATAACACAATACCAAATAATTTTCTTATCAATTAACTAAAATTAAAATAAATGCACATTTATCGAGGGTCCACACTTCCCACAAGAGAAGGCGTTCCCGAATTATCAACTCACAAGGAAGTGATTAACTCTCCCCGGAATCTGAAGTCGGTCCCTTGCCCTTCATCGATGGTTCTTTACCTAGAAAAGAGATGAGCAATTAAAGACAAATCAAATATAACTAACTATTAGCGGTAACATCGTCTTTCATTATCAAAATAAATCTTAATCGAGCTCGAGCGAGTCGATATTAAATAAGAACAGCCCGTATTTCCTCAACCTCATCTCCCAATCTCACATAACCAGTTTTAGATCATTTCTTAAACAAAACGATAGGAAATAAATTTGAATTCGACATAAATATTCTGAAATTTTCCAGCTAGCGGCAGTTTACAAGAAAAATCATAACTAATTGTAGAAAAATCGGATGGTGGCGTTTCAGGTGGCTACAGAAAGCTAACGAGTTCAGCTACGTACAGAAATTGAGTTTGCAAACTTTTGAAGGCAATAGCTATTTTAAAATCAGTTCGAACAGTCTGCCAATTACCCCATACCAAAAAGAAAAACCCCACAAAATTACAAAACCATGGAAGAAGGAAGCTTAATTCACACACCACTTACCTCAAAAAAACTTAGAAACCACCTAGGATGAGGGTTGTAAGGGAGAATTTGATCAATAAGGGTTTCTCCTCTTCACTCTCTTCTTTCCCCTCTTTTGTTTTCTTCTCCCGTTCTTCTCTCTTTTTTTTAACTTTAGCCTTAATAATTATATATCAGGCCATTTAAGTGGGCTGAAACTTTGGGCCACAAAATAAATAAATAAATAAATAAGTTTGGGCTTTCTAAAAGAAAATATAGTTGGGCTAAGATAGGGCTGGCCTTTTGGGCCATAAAAATAAATAAATAGGTTTTGGGCTTTCTAAAAAAAATCTAGTTGGAACTAAGATATTATAGAATGAGCATCGAGATAAAGGAAACATGAATTATAATGAAAGAAATGAGCGTCATGGTAAAGGAAATGAGCATCATGATGAAGGAAATGAGCATCTAAATGTACGAAATGAGCATTATGACGAAGGAAATAAGCATCATGATGAAGGATTTCTATATCAAGATTAAGGAAATAAGCATCATGATGAAGGAAATGAGGAACATGACGAAGGAAATAAGCATCATGATGTAAGAAAGAGAATCATAATGAAGGAAAATGCATCGTGATGATGGAAATGAGCATCACGATGAAGGAAATGAGTATCATGATGAATGAAATGAGCATCATGATGAAGGATTTATGCGTCAAAATATTGGAAATTAGAATCATGATGAAAGAAATGAGCATCATGATGAAGAAAATAAATATCATGACGAAGGGGATGCGCATCATGTAGATGGAAATGAGCATCACGATTGAGAAAATGAGCATCATGATAAAGGAAATGAGCATCTTGATGACGGAAATGAGCATCATGATGTAGGGAATGAGCATCATGATAAAGAAATACGCAAAACTTGAACGAAATGAGCATCATGTTGAAGGATTTATGCATCATGATGATGGAAATGAGCATCATGATTATCGTAATGAATGAAATATACATCCTGATGAAGGAAATGAGCATCATGATGTAGGAAATGAACATCATGACGAAGGGCATATGCGTCTTGATGAAGGAAATGAGCATCATGATGAAGGAAATGAGCATCATGATAAAGGATTTACGCATCATAATGATGAAAATGAGAATCATGATGAAAGAAATGAGAATTATGATTAAGAAAATGAGCATTATGATATAGGAAATAAGCATCATCATGATAAAGGAAATACACATCATGAAGAAGGAAATGAGCATCACGATGTAGATAAAGAGCATCATTATAAAGGAAATATGAATAATGATGAACAAATGAGCATTATGATGAAGAAAACATGCATCAAAATGATGGAAATGAGCATCATGATAAAGAAAATGAGCATCATCATGAAGAAAATATACATCATGACGTAGGAAATAAGTATCATGATGAAGGAATTATGCATCATGATGAATGAAATGAGCATCATGATGTAGGAAATTAGCATTACGATGATGGAAACATGAATCATGATGAAGGAAATGAGCATAATAGTGTAGGAAATTAGCATCATTATGTTGAAAATACGCATCATTATGAAGGAAATGAGAATCATGACAGAGGAAATGGTCATAATGATGTTGGAAATTAACATAAAGATGAAGGAAATATGCATCATGATGTAGGAAATGAGAATTATGATGAAGGAAATGTGCATCATGATGAATGAGGTAAGCATTCTGATGTAGGAATTGTGCATCATGATGTAGGAAATGAGCATCAAGATGAACGAAATATGCATTATGATAAAAGAAACATGCATCATGATGTAAGAAATTAGCATCAAGATGAAGGAAAAATATGCATTCTGATAAAAGAAACATGCATCATGATAAAGAAAATGAGCATCATAATATAGGAAATAAGCATTATGATGAAGGAAATACGATTAATGACGAAGGAAATTAGCATCTTAATGAAGGAAATGACCATAATGATGTAGAAATGATCATCAAGATTAAGGAAATGAGTATCATGATGAAGGAAATATGCATCATGATGAAGGAAATGACTATCATGATAAAGGAAATATGCATCAGGATGAAGGAAATGAGCATCATGATGAAGGAAATGAGCTTCGTGAAGATGGAGATATGCATCGTGATTTAGGAAATGAGCATCATGTTGAAGGAAACATGCATCGTGATGATGGAAATGCGCATCTTGATGAAGGATTTCAGCATCATGATGAAGGAAATAAACATCATGATAAGAGATTTATGCATTATGATTTTAAAAATAAACATCATGATGAAGGAAATATGTATCATGAAGAACGAAATGAGAATCATGATGTCGGAAATGAGCATCATAATGAAAGAAATGACCATAATGATGTAGGAAATGAGCATAATAATGAAGGAAAATAACATTATGATGAAGGAAACGTGCATCATGATGAAGGAAATGATCATCATGATGATGGAAATGAGCAACATGATGATGGAAATATGCATCATGATGTAAAAAATTAGCATCATGATGAAGGAAATATGCATCATGAAGAATGAAGTAAGAATTATGATGTAGGAAATGTGCATCATGATGAAGAAAACATGCACCATGATGTAGGAAATCAGCATCACGATGAAGGAAATATGCATTATGATGAGAGAAACATGCATCACGATGAAGGAAATGTGCATCATTATGTAGGAAAAAAGCATTGTAATGAAATGACCATAATGAGCATCATGATGAAGGAAATGTGCATCATGATGAAGGAAATGAGCATCATGATGAAGGAAATGAGCATCATGAAGATGGAGATATGCATCGTGATTTAGGAAATGAGCATCATGTTGAAGGAAACATGCATCATGATGATGGAAATGCGCATCTTGATGAAGGATTTCTGCATCATGATGAGGAAAATAAGCATCATGATAAGAGATATATGCATTATGATTTAAAAAATAAACATCATGATGAAGGAAATATGTATCATGATGAAGGAAATGAGCATCATGATGATGTTTGCATCGTGACGTAGGAAATAAGTATCATGTTGAAGGAAATATGCATCATGATGAATGAAATGAGTTTCATGATGCAGGAAGTAAGCATTATGATGAAGGAAACATTTATCATGATGTAGGAAATGAGCATCATGATGAAAGAAATATGTATCATGATGAATGAAATGAGCATCAAGATGAAGGAAATGACCATTATGATGTCGGAATCAATCATCATGATGAAGAAATGAGCATCAAGATGTAGGAAATGAGTATCATGATAAAGGAAATACGCATAATGATGAATTAAATGAGCATCATGATGATGGAAATGAGCATCATTATGAAGAAAAATTGCATCATGATGAAGGAAATGATCAACATGATGTTGGAAATAAGCATAATGATGAAGGAAATATGCAGCATGATGTCGGAAATGAGCATCACGATGAAGGAAATAAGCATCATGATGAATGAAATGAGCATCATGAAGTAGGAAATGAGCATCAAGATGAAGGAAATATGCATCATGATGAATGAAATTACTATCATGAATAGGGAAATGAGCATATTTATGTAGGAATTGAGCATCACGATGAAGGAAATATCATCATGATGAAGGAAATTAGCATCATGATGAAGGAAATATTTATTATGTTGTATGAAATGAGAAACATAATGAAGGAAATATGCATCATGATGAATGAAATGAGCATCATGATTAAAAAAATGACCATAATGAGATAGGAAATGAGCATCATGATGAAGAAAATACGAATCATGATGAAGTATATTAGTATCATGATGATGTAAATGAGCATTATGATGAAGAAAATATGTATCATGACGAAGGAAAAGAGCATCATGATGAAGGAAAGGAGTATCATGATGATGGAAATATGCAAAGTGATGCTGGAAATGAGCATTATGATGAAGGAAAATATGCATCATGATAAAGGAAGTGAGCAGCATGATGAAGGAAACATGCATTATGATGACGGGAATGAGCATCATGATGATGGAAATATGCATCGTGATATAGGAAATGAGCATTATGTTGAATGAAAATATGCTTCATGATAAAGGAAATAAGCATCATGTTGATGGAAATATGAATCATGATAAAGGAAATGAGCATTATGATGATAGAAATGAGCATCATTATGAAATAAAATTGCGTTATGATGAAGGGAACGATCATCATGGTATTGGAAATGAACATAAAGATAAAGGAAATGTGCAACACAATGTAGGAAATGAGCATCATGATGAAGGAAATATGCATCATGATGAATGAAATGAGGATCATAATGATGGAAATGAGCATCATGATGAAGGAAAAGAGTATAATGATGAAGGAAATGACCATCAAGATGAAGGAAATGATCATCATGACGATGAAAATGAGTAGCATGATGAAGGAAATGTGTATAATGATGTAGGATATGAGCATAATGATGAAGAAAATATGCATCATGATGAATGAAGTGAGCATAATGATTAATAAAATGACCATAAAGATGTCGGAAATGATCATCATGATGAAGGAAATATACATAATGATCAAGGTAATGAGCATCATGATAAAGTAAATGAGCATCACGATGAAGGAAATACGCATCGTGACGAAGGAAATGGACATTGAGATGAAGGAAACAAGCATCATGATGAAGGAAATGAGCATGATGATATAGGAAATGGGCATTGAGATGAAGGAAACATGCATCATGATATAGAAAATGAGCATCATGATGAAGGGAATAAGCATCATGATGAAGTATTTTTTGCATCATGATGATGGAAATGAGCATCACGATGAAGGAAATGAGCAACATGATGAAGAAAATAAGCATTATGATGTAGGAAAGAGAATCATTACGAAGGAAATATGCATCATGATGATGGAAATGAGCATCAGAATGATGGAACTGATCATCATGTTGAAGGAAATGATTATCATGTTGAATTATATATGCATCGTGATAAAGGTAATGAGAGTCATGACAAAGGACATACGCGTCATGATAAAAGAAATGAGCATCATGACTAAAAAAAATGATTATTATAATGAATGATTTATGCATCATAATGATGGAAATGAGAATCATGATAAAATAAATGAGCATCATGATGAAGAAAATGAGAATTATGATATATGAAATAAGTATCATGATGAAGGAAATACGCATCATGATGAAGTAAATGAGCATCATGATGACAGAAATGAGCATCATGATGTAGGGAATGAGAACATGATGTAGATAAATAGCACCATCATTATGATGAAATGAGCATCACGATGAAGAAATGAGCATCATGATAAAAGAAATGAGCATCATGATAAAGGAAATATGCATCATGATGTAGTAAATGAACATCATGATGAAGGAAATATGTATCATGATGAATGAAATGAGAATCCTGATGTAGGAAATGAGCATCATAATGAAGGAAATGACCATAATGATGTAGGAAATGAGCATAATAATGAAGGAAATGAACATTATGATGAAGGAAACGAACATTATGATGATGGAAATGAACATTATGATGATGGAAATGATCATCATGATGATGGAAATGAGCAACATGATGATGGAAATATGCATAATGATGTAAAAAATAGCATAATGATGAAGGGAATATGCATCATTATGATGTAGGAAATGTGCATCATGATGAAGAAAACATGCATCATGATGTAGGAAATGAGCATCACGATGATGGAAATATGCGTTATGATGAGAGAAACATGCATCACGATGAAGGAAATGTGCATCATTATGTAGAAAAAAAGTATTGTAATGAAATGACCATAATGAGCATCATGATGAAAAAATGAGCATCATGTTGATGGAAATATACATCGTGATGTACAAAATGAGCATCATGATGAAGGGAAATATACATCATGATGAAGGAAATGAGCATCATGACGTAGGAAATGAGCGTCATGATGAAGAAAATAAGCATCATGATGAATGAAATGAGCATCATGAAGTACGAAATGAGCATCATGATGAAGAAAATATACATCATGATGAAGGAAATTAGTGTCATGATGATGGAAATTTACATCCTGATAAAGAAAACATGCATCATGATTAGGGAAATGAGCATATTGATGGAGGAATTGAGCATCACGATGAAGGAAATATCATCATGATGATGGAAATATTTATCATGATGTAGGAAATGAGTAATATAATGAAGGAAATATGCATCATGATGAATGAAATGAGCATCATGATTAAAAAAATGACCATAATGACATAGGAAATGATCATCATGATGAAGGAAATGAGCATCATGATGTGGGAAATGAGCATCATGATGATGGAAATACGCATCATGATGAAGTATATTAGTATCGTGATGATGGAAATGAGCATCATGATGAAGGAAATAAGCATCATGATGAAGAAATGAGCATCATGTTGAAGGAAACATGCATCATGATGATGGAAATGCACATCTTGATGAAGGATTTCTGCATCATGATGAAGGAAATAAGCATCATGATGAAGGAAATTAGCATCATGAATAGGGAAATGAGCATGTTGATATTGGAATTGAGCATCACGATGAAGGAAATATCATCATGATGAAGGAAATTAGCATCATGATGAAGGAAATATTTATCATGTTGTATGAAATGAGAAACATAATGAAGGAAATATGCATCATGATGAATGAAATGAGCATCATGATTAAAAAAATGACCATAATGAGATAGGAAATGAGCATCATGATGAAGGAAATACGCATCATGATGAAGTATATTAGTATCACGATGATGTAAATGAGCATCATGATGAAGGAAATATGCATCATGACGAAGGAAAAGAGCTTCATGATGAAGGAAAGGAGTATCATGATGATGGAAATATGCAAAGTGATGCTGGAAATAAGCATTATGATGAAGGAAAATATGCATCATGATAAAGGAAGTGAGCAGCATGATGAAGGAAACATGCATTATGATGACGGGAATGAGCATCATGATGATGAAAATATGCATCGTGATATAGGAAATGAGCATTATGTTGAGTGAAAATATGCATCGTGATGAAGGAAATAAGCATCATGTTGATGGAAATATGCATCATGATAAAGGAAATGAGCATTATGATGATGGAAATGAGCATCATTATGAAAAAAAATTGTGTTATGATGAAGGGAACGATCATCATGGTATTGGAATTGAACATAGGAAATGTGCAACACGATGTAGGAAATAAGCATCATGATGAAGGAAATATGCATCATGATGAATAAAATGAGGATCATAATGATGGAAATGAGCATCATGATGAAGGAAAAGAGTATAATGATGAAGGAAATGACCATAAAGATGAAGGAAATGATCATCATGACGATGGAAATGAGTAGCATGATGAAGGAAATGTGTATAATGATGTAAGATATGAGCATAATGATCAAGAAAATATGCATCATGATGAATGAAGTGAGCATAATGATTAAGAAAATGAGCATAAAGATGTAGGAAATGATCATCATGATGAAGGAAATGAGCATCACGATGAAGAAAATACGCATCGTGACGAAGGAAATGAGCATCATGATATAGGAAATAGACATTGAGATGAAGGAAACAAGTATCACGATAAAGGAAATGAGCATGATGATATAGGAAATGGGCATTGAGATGAAGGAAACATGTATCATGATATAGAAAATGAGAATCACGATGAAGGGAATAAGCATCATGATGAAGGAAATGAGCATCACGATGAAGAAAATGAGCAACCTGATGAAGAAAATAAGCATCATGATGTAGGAAAGAGAATCATTATGAAGGAAATATGCATCATGATGATGGAAATAAGCATCAGGATGATGGAACTGATCATCATGTTAAGGGAAATGAGTATCATGTTGAATTATATATGCATCATGATGAAGGTAATGAGAGTCATGATAAAGGACATACGCGTCATGATAAAGGAAATGAGCATCATGACTAAGAAAATGATTATCATGATGAATGATTTATGCATCATAATGATGGAAATGAGAATCATGATAAAATAAATGAGCATCATGATGAAGAAACTGAGAATTATGATATATGAAATAAGTATCATGATGAAGGAAATACGTATCATGATGAAGGAAATGAGCATCACGATGGTGAAAATGAGCATCATGATGAAGTAAATGAGCATCATGATGATGGAAATGAGCGTCATGATGTAGGGAATGAGAACATAATGTAGATAAATAGCACCATCATTATGATGAAATGAGCATCACGATGAAGAAATGAGCATCATGATAAAAGAAATGAGCATCATGATAAAGAAAATATGCATCATGATGTAGTAAATGAGCATCATGATGAAGGAAATATGTATCATGATGAACGAAATGAAAATCATGATATAGGAAATAAGCATCATAATGAAGGAAATGACAATAATAATGTAGGAAATGAGCATAATAATAAAGGAAATGAACATTATGATGAAGGAAACGTGCATCACGATGAAGGAAAGAGCATCATGATGTAGGAAATGTGTCATGATGCAGAAAATATACATCATGACGAAGGAAAAGAGCATCATGATGAAGGAAATGATCATCATGATGATGGAAATGAGCAACATGATGATGGAAATATGCATCATGATGTAAAAATTAGCATAATGATGAAGGGAATATGCATCAATATGATGTAGGAAATGTGCATCATGATGAAGAAAACATGCATCATGATGTAGGAAATGAGCATCACGATGAAGGAAATATGCATTATGATGAGAGAAAAATGCATCACGATGAAGGAAATGTGCATCATTATGCAGAAAAAAGCATTGTAATGAAATGACCATAATGAAAATCATAATGAAGGAAATGTGCATCATGATGAAGGAAATGAGCATCATGATGATGGAAATATACATCGTGATGTACAAAATGAGCATCATGATGAAGGAAATATGCATCATGACGAAGGAAATGAGCATCATGACGTAGGAAATGAGCGTCATGATGAAAGAAATAAGCATCATGATGAATGAAATGAGCATCATGAAGTAGGAAATGAGCATCATGATGAAGAAAATATACATCATGATGAAAGAAATTAGTGTCATGATGATGGAAATTTACATCCTGATGAAGAAAACATGCATCATGATTAGGGAAATGAGCATATTGATGGAGGAATTGAGCATCACGATGAAGGAAATATCATCATGATGATGGAAATTAGCATCATGATGATGGAAATATTTATCATGATGTAGGAAATGAGTAATATAATGAAGGAAATATGCATCATGATGAATGAAATGAGCATCATGATTAAAAAAATGACCATAATGACATAGGAAATGATCATCATGATGAAGGAAATGAGCATCATGATGTGGGAAATGAGCATCATGATGATGGAAATACGCATCATGATGAAGTATATTAGTATCGTGATGATGGAAATGAGCATCATGATGAAGGATTTCTGCATCATGATGAAGGAAATAAGCATCATGATGAAGGAAATTAGCATCATGAACAGGGAAATGAGCATGTTGATGTAGGAATTGAGCATCACGATGAAGGAAATTAGCATCATGATGAAGGAAATATTTATCATGTTGTATGAAATGAGAAACATAATGAAGGAAATATGCATCATGATGAATGAAATGAGCATCATGATTAAAAAAATGACCATAATGAGATAGGAAATGAGCATCATGATGAAGGAAATACGCATCATGATGAAGTATATTAGTATCACGATGATGTAAATGAACATCATGATGAAGGAAATATGCATCATGACGAAGGAAAAGAGCTTCATGATGAAGGAAAGGAGTATCATGATGATGGAAATATGCAAAGTAATGCTGGAAATGAGCATTATGATGAAGGAAAATATGCATCATGATAAAGGAAGTGAGCAGCATGATGAAGGAAACATGCATTATGATGACGGGAATGAGCATCATGATGATGAAAATATGCATCGTGATATAGGAAATGAGCATTATGTTGAATAAAAATATGCATCATGATGAAGGAAATAAGCATAATGTTGATGGAAATATGCATCATGATAAAGGAAATGAGCATTATGATGATGGAAATGAGCATCATTATGAAAAAAAATTGTGTTATGATGAAGGGAACGATCATCATGGTATTGGAATTGAACATAGGAAATGTGCAACACGATGTAGGAAATAAGCATCATGATGAAGGAAATATGCATCATGATGAATAAAATGAGGATCATAATGATGGAAATGAGCATCATGATGAAGGAAAAGAGTATAATGATGAAGGAAATGACCATCAAGATGAAGGAAATGATCATCATGACGATGGAAATGAGTAGCATGATGAAGGAAATGTGTATAATGATGTAGGATATGAGCATAATGATCAAGAAAATATGCATCATGATGAATGAAGTGAGCATAATGATTAAGAAAATGACCATAAAGATGTAGGAAATGATCATCATGATGAAGGAAATGAGCATCACGATGAAGAAAATACGCATCGTGACGAAGGAAATGAGCATCATGATATAGGAAATAGACATTGAGATGAAGGAAACAAGTATCACGATGAAGGAAATGAGCATGATGATATAGGAAATGGGCATTAAGATGAAGGAAACATGTATCATGATATAGAAAATGAGAATCACGATGAAGGGAATAAGCATCATGATGAAGGAAATGAGCATCACGATGAAGGAAATGAGCAACATGATGAAGAAAATAAGCATCATGATGTAGGAAAGAGAATCATTATGAAGGAAATATGCATCATGATGATGGAAATAAGCATCAGGATGATGGAACTGATCATCATGTTAAGGGAAATGAGTATCATGTTGAATTATATATGCATCATGATGAAGGTAATGAGAGTCATGATAAAGGACATACGCGTCATGATAAAGGAAATGAGCATCATGACTAAGAAAATGATTATCATGATGAATGATTTATGCATCATAATGATGGAAATGAGAATCATGATAAAATAAATGAGCATCATGATGAAGAAACTGAGAATTATGATATATGAAATAAGTATCATGATGAAGGAAATGAGCATCACGATGTTGAGAATGAGCATCATGATGAAGTAAATGAGCATCATGATGATGGAAATGAGCGTCATGATGTAGGGAATGAGAACATGATGTAGATAAATAGCACCATCATTATGATGAAATGAGCATCACGATGAAGAAATGAGCATCATGATAAAAGAAATGAGCATCATGATAAAGGAAATATGCATCATGATGTAGTAAATGAGCATCATGATGAAGGAAATATGTATCATGATGAACGAAATGAAAATCATGATATAGGAAATAAGCATCAAAATGAAGGAAATGACAATAATGATGTGGGAAATGAGCATAATAATGAAGGAAATGAACATTATGATGAAGGAAACGTGCATCACGATGAAGGAAAGAGCATCATGATGTAGGAAATGTGTCATGATGCAAAAAATATGCATCATGACGAAGGAAAAGAGCATCATGATGAAGGAAATGATCATCATGATGATGGAAATGAGCAACATGATGATGGAAATATGCATCATGATGTAAAAATTAGCATAATGATGAAGGGAATATGCATCAATATGATGTAGGAAATGTGCATCATGATGAAGAAAACATGCATCATGATGTAGGAAATGAGCTTCACGATGAAGGAAATATGCATTATGATGAGAGAAAAATGCATCACGATGAAGGAAATGTGCATCATTATGCAGAAAAAAGCATTGTAATGAAATGACCATAATGAAAATCATAATGAAGGAAATGTGCATCATGATGAAGGAAATGAGCATCATGATGATGGAAATATACATCGTGATGTACAAAATGAGCATCATGATGAAGGGAAATATACATCATGATGAAGGAAATGAGCATCATGACGTAGGAAATGAGCGTCATGATGAAGGAAATAAGCATCATGATGAATGAAATGAGCATCATGAAGTAGGAAATGAACATCATGATGAAGAAAATATACATCATGATGAAGGAAATTAGTGTCATGATGATGGAAATTTACATCCTGATGAAGAAAACATGCATCATGATTAGGGAAATGAGCATATTGATGGAGGAATTGAGCATCACGATGAAGGAAATATCATCATGATGATGGAAATTAGCATCATGATGATGGAAATATTTATCATGATGTAGGAAATGAGTAATATAATGAAGGAAATATGCATCATGATGAATGAAATGAACATCATGATTAAAAAAATGACCATAATGACATAGGAAATGATCATCATGATGAAGGAAATGAGCATCATGATGTGAGAAATGAGCATCATGATGATGGAAATACGCATCATGATGAAGTATATTAGTATCGTGATGATGGAAATGATCATGATGAAGAAAATAAGCATCATGACGAAGAAATGAGCATCATGTTGAAGGAAACATGCATCATGATGATGAAAATGCGCATCTTGATGAAGGATTTCTGCATCATGATGAAGGAAATAAGCATCATGATGAAGGAAATTAGCATCATGAATAGGGAAATGAGCATGTGGATGTAGGAATTGAGCATCACGATGAAGGAAATATCATCATGATGAAGGAAATTAGCATCATGATGAAGGAAATATTTATCATGTTGTATGAAATGAGAAACATAATGAAGGAAATACGCATCATGATGAATGAAATGAGCATCATGATTAAAAAAATGACCATAATGAGATAGGAAATGAGCATCATGATGAAGGAAATACGCATCATGATGAAGTATATTAGTATCACGATGATGTAAATGAGCATCATGATGAAGGAAATATGCATCATGACGAAGGAAAAGAGCTTCATGATGAAGGAAAGGAGTATCATGATGATGGAAATATGCAAAGTAATGCTGGAAATGAGCATTATGATGAAGGAAAATATGCATCATGATAAAGGAAGTGAGCAGCATGATGAAGGAAACATGCATTATGATGACGGGAATGAGCATCATGATGATGAAAATATGCATCGTGATATAGGAAATGAGCATTATGTTGAATGAAAATATGCATCATGATGAAGGAAATAAGCATCATGTTGATGGAAATATGCATCATGATAAAGGAAATGAGCATTATGATGATGGAAATGAGCATCATTATGAAAAATAATTGTGTTATGATGAAGGAAACGATCATCATGGTATTGGAATTGAACATAAAGATAAAGGAAATGTGCAACACGATGTAGGAAATAAGCATCATGATGAAGGAAATATGCATCATGATGAATAAAATGAGGATCATAATGATGGAAATGAGCATCATGATGAAGGAAAAGAGTATAATGATGAAGGAAATGACCATCAAGATGATGAAAATGATCATCATGACGATGGAAATGAGTAGGATGATGAAGGAAATGTGTATAATGATGTAGGATATGAGCATAATGATCAAGAAAATATGCATCATGATGAATGAAGAGAGCATAATGATTAAGAAAATGACCATAAAGATGTAGGAAATGATCATCATGATGAAGGAAATGAGCATCACGATGAAGAAAATACGCATCGTGATGAAGGAAATGAGCATCATGATATAGAAAATAGACATTGAGATGAAGGAAACAAGTATCACGATGAAGGAAATGAGCATGATGATATAGGAAATGGGCACTGAGATGAAGGAAACATGTATCATGATATAGAAAATGAGAATCACGATGAAGGGAATAAGCATCATGATGAAGGAAATGAGCATCACGATGAAGGAAATGAGCAACCTGATGAAGAAAATAAGCATCATGATGTAGGAAAGAGAATCATTATGAAGGAAATATGCATCATGATGATGGAAATAAGCATCAGGATGATGGAACTGATCATCATGTTAAGGGAAATGTGTAACATGTTGAATTATATATGCATCATGATGAAGGTAATGAGAGTCATGATAAAGGACATACGCGTCATGATAAAGGAAATGAGCATCATGACTAAGAAAATAATTATCATGATGAATGATTTATGCATCATAATGATGGAAGAAAATAATTATCATGATGAATGATTTATGCATCATAATGATGGAAATGAGAATCATGATAAAATAAATGAGCATCATGATGAAGAAACTGAGAATTATGATATATGAAATAAGTATCATGATGAAGGAAATACGTATCATGATGAAGGAAATGAGCATCACGATGGTGAAAATGAGCATCATGATGAAGTAAATGAGCATCATGATGATGGAAATGAGCGTCATGATGTAGGGAATGAGAACATGATGTAGATAAATAGCACCATCATTATGATGAAATGAGCATCACGATGAAGAAATGAGCATCATGATAAAAGAAATGAGCATCATGATAAAGGAAATATGCATCATGATGTAGTAAATGAGCATCATAATGGAGGAAATATGTATCATGATGAACGAAATGAAAATCATGATATAGGAAATAAGCATCATAATGAAGGAAATGACAATAATGATGTAGGAAATGAGCATAATAATGAAGGAAATGAACATTATGATGAAGGAAACGTGCATCACGATGAAGGAAAGAGCATCATGATGTAGGAAATGTGTCATGATGCAGAAAATATGCATCATGACGAAGGAAAAGAGCATCATGATGAAGGAAATGATCATCATGATGATGGAAATGAGCAACATGATGATGGAAATATGCATCATGATGTAAAAATTAGCATAATGATGAAGGGAATATGCATCAATATGATGTAGGAAATGTGCATCATGATGAAGAAAACATGCATCATGATGTAGGAAATGAGCATCACGATGAAGGAAATATGCATTATGATGAGAGAAAAATGCATCACGATGAAGGAAATGTGCATCATTATGCAGAAAAAAGCATTGTAATGAAATGACCATAATGAAAATCATAATGAAGGAAATATGCATCAGGATGAAGGAAATGAGCATCATGATGATGGAAATATACATCGTGATGTACAAAATGAGCATCATGATGAAGGGAAATATACATCATGATGAAGGAAATGAGCATCATGATGTAGAAAATGAGCGTCATGATTAAATCCAATAATAATAATATAGTCCACTAAAATATTATTACTGCACTACCCGTCCAATCCCAAAATTATGTTCTGGGCTCCTTCTTATTATAAGCCCGATGGTCTCCCCATGTTTAAGAAAAACAATGTCCATTAATTAATTAAGTTACTGACAACTCAAATTAATTAATATCTCATCTGAGAGTAGTACCACTCAACCTTATTGTCATGCCGGAAATTAATCCACTTGCAAGATTTACATGATAAACCTTATGAGCTCCTCAAGGGGACATCATCAACCTATGACGGACATGGATTCCTTCTACAATCAACAGCACACCATAGATACAGCACTACTTCCTAACTCACCGAGTTTGTTGATTTAATACATATAAATCTCACCCATTGATGAATCAAAGAAATACATACTGCCCTACCTGTCGAGGTTATTGTATAGGGATTAAGAGCACGAACTTCCATAATAACATAGATCAAGTTCTACTATATAGTCAGTATAAGAAGAACGATCTCAGGCGGTCCTGCTCAATACACACAAGTACACTAATGTGATTCTATAGCCAAGACAAGCTAATACCAAACCACACTACAACCATACCGATAGAGAGTCCCCGTCTATCTCAGTTGTGAGCATCTGTTTATACTTTATAAGGAAACCGATAATATGATCTTCTGCGTGTTGTCGCACAACATATTATCTACAGTATAAAGTAAATGGACTATTGCATCATGCATATAAAATAAATTATAAGACGCAATTATTTGATCAATGATTCTCATTTCAAATATTGTTATGACATTGTTCATACTAAAGCTAGACTTTTAGTATACAATCCAACAATCTCCCACTTATACTAAAAGACTATGTTGTCATGTCTTCTGCCATACATATGATTCCTACTCCCACTTACGCGACCATTAAAAGCTCTCGCCTTAAGGTCCTTGTAAATGGTTTACTAGGTCATCATCCGATGCAATCTAGGCGACAACAACCTATCCCTCATCATACGATTTCTCGTAACAGGTGGTACTCGCGCTCCATGTGTTTAATTGCCTTATGGACTTGTGATTTCTTCAAGTTTGCAACTGCACCAATATCATCAATGTAAATTGTGATTACCTTGGGCAAACTTAGAAACACTTCAAAGTCCATCATGAAGTCTCTAGAGTCATATAGATACTTTGGCTGCCTCATAGGCTCCAATTCATCATCTTTCCATGATGGAGTCCGGAGTCTGAAATATATTTCTATATAACACTCCTCCACATTATGACTCTACTTCCTAAGATTAAACACATAACCTTTGAGGTGAATTTACTGCCGTCCAATCTGACTAAAAAATCTGAATCTACGTAATCCACAAGAAGCAGTGAATTTGTCCAGTAAGTCCACATATAATTTCCAGTCCTTCTTAGGCACTTTATAAATGTCTTACCACAGTTCATCATTCTTGTTCCGGGTTACGTTGATACCCACTGTTCATGCATTCAGCAAAACAGATATCCAACATCGTTCATAGCATTCCTTAGATTAAGCTTCCTTATTCGCCGGAGCATAAGGAACCGCTTTCATCCTCTTTATCTTCTTCTTGTGTCTCAAAAAACACATTCACTTAGATAAATTTACATGCTAAACGAGTATGGACTGTATCATTTATGAAACTTGAGATAAGTATAATGTCCTTTCTGTGATCCGTATTACCGTGATCAAAAGGATATATTTTGTCTTTCTTAAGTCCTTCATCTCTACCGCTTTATTAACCGTACCCATACGCCCGATAATACTCTTTCATTTTCTCCAATGAGCAAGATGCTATCTATGTATAGTACAAGAAACACCACCACGTTTCCGTCACTCTTTACAACACACAAGACTCATCCGCTCATTGATTTAAATCCATGCCACTAGATTACCTAATCAAAACAGATGATTCACGATCTTAAAGCTTGCTTTAGTCCATCGCTGGACAATATTAAGCTTACTATCAAAATGCTATTAGTACTTTGCAATGAATCACTCTGGTTGCTTCAAATAGATGTTTTCCTCAAGACTTCCAATCAGGAAAGCTGTCTTTGACATCTATTTGCTGTTCCTCATAGCAGCAATAAATAAAAGAATCTGGATCAACATAAGCATAGCTACCAGTGAACATGTTTCCTCATAATCGAACCATTTCTTTCTGAGTACACTTTTTCGCAACAAGCTTTGCTTCCAAGGTTTTCACCTTTCCATATAATCCTCTTTTATTTCCTTTGACCACTTGCAATGGCTTTTACACCATTTAGTGGTCATACAAGTTCCCAGACTTAATATAGAATCCGTAGATTCTATTTTAACATTCATTGCAACTTACTAAGATTCCGCATTTTCATCTTGTAGTGCTACGTCGTATCCGTGGGACAATACCATGTTCACTAGGGATCAAGTCTCACGACTCTCCCAAAACATATATTTATGGGTTGTCATACAACCCTCCCACTACGACAAGGCACTACATGTAATTGTGTATCAGACGTGACACGCGTTGCAGTTTACCTTGTGGCATATCCTCTTGTACACTTGGTACTTTAACTTTGTGTTTTCCTCTCACTTCCTTTAGAACAACTCATACATGGGTTTTTGATTTATTACATAGTCCTTTTCCAAAAAATCTGGTGTTTGTGTTAACAATTACCCTCCGATCTTTTGGACTAAATAAATCACCCTCCATTTTTCTAGGATATCCCATATACAGACAAATATTTCACGAATTACTGTATCTAGGGCATATCCATAAAATGAATTTAATTATTCCAAATAATTCATCATCTATCTAATCATAACCATAAGAGCCTTATACCTTCTATCCACCACACCATTCAGCTGGGGCATGCCCAGTGTAGTCAACTTGAGATTTAATCTCAACTTCTGATTAATAGCTCCTAACTATCCCTAGAGGCATTCGCCATCACGATAAAATCATAATGACTTAATATATTTTCCATGACGCTTCACTGTACCAGCCTTACAATTCTTGAATTAATCAAAGAACTTAGACATGCAGTGCATCATATAAATATATTGGTTTCCAGAATAATCTTCGAATATTCATAACCACCTCTCGCCTGGATAATATTAGGTTCGCTTGAATCAGAATGAACTAATTCCAGCATATATATCTTTGGCTCTACACCCCACAATCTTGAAAAAGCAGTTAATCATTTTTACTTCCAAGCAAGACTCGCAAGTCCGATAGTTTCCACTTCAGATAAACCTTACGGTCTATCGGCTATCAACTTTTGAATCCTACTCAAGTAAAATGAATTAGTCATAGACGCCAAATGTATGTTTAGTTCATTTTCGAAGGTTACTTTCTCTTATTGATATTAGAAGATGTATTATTAATTACTATTTATTGCATATGTGGGATGTACATGATTCAAGAGTTTACATATTATCCATCAACGTACTTTAACGGATTATAGCCTCATTCCTCATTACTATGACCATGTCATTTAAATAAAATGAAGTATCCATCCGTTAAAGTATAGAAACTGAAATCAAATTCTTTCTATGAAACGTACGTAAAGATAATTTCTCATAATCAATTGTTTATTCTTATCATGAGATAAATAAACAACTCCCACTGCAATAGTCACTACCTATGTAGTTTTACCCATGTTATTAACAATCTTATCCTTACTCAGTGATAAACATTTAGTGATTCCAGTATCTACACAGTTCGAGTCAGTAGATGCCATCACTAATCATGTTTAAACCATTAGTAAATAAGATATTAAACTTGTTCATATCATGATGAAAATGGCTTTCCTTTACCACATGTTTTGTCAGAAGTTTCCCACCATTTACATCCTCTTGTAATTCAGGTGGAACTTACTCAAAACATCTAGGCAATTATGGAGAATAAAATTGACTTAGGTTTTCCTTTCAACTTCTATTCCATGTATTTCCAATTCATTCATCAAATACTATCATGACCTACCGCCTTTTAAATTACTTAAGTATCCGAAGAGTTACATGAGACCATCATATTTCTATGAACCTCTCATCTCTTCACTAGAAACTTTAATATGCATCATGAGACGTCCTTTGTGAGAACACACATGTATTTACTTTAAGCAGTAAATTTCAAAAACAAGATTCTTTTCTAATCAATTAATATGGACTAGTAAATATAATTTCTTTTAGTTAACAATTAGTGAAATAAAACCATTCGAAATTCAGAGAATCACAAATAAATATTCCGATCAAATCTTCGAATTTTATCCTTTTATATTGATTCCCTCGAAACAATATAAAATAAAATTCACCGACATCTGAAGCACCGTGAGTCTGCAAGCCACGTTAGGGTGGACGTTTACAAACCCGAACATTTACAAGAGAAGGTTTTACCCATTAATTTCATTTGTCAACCTAACTTTATGACAAAATAATTAATAGTCGGTTCCTCTTTAACCATGCAAACAATAGCAGTGACTCCGTTGGGGAGGATACTAATTATTTACATCTAAGTGTACACCATTATTTGATCCCAAGTCCACTGCCCAAGCTTATGTGCCTTACAATTGGAGAAGTACACACGCGCTCAGATAACTTTCTACAACCATCAATTATATAAGTTTGTACTAGTGAGCCGCATATAAGCTCATCCGTTAGGGAGGAAGGCACTATAGCCAATGCGCAAGTCCATAGGCATCACATTACAAATAATAATTATTTAAAGAAGTTTGTACCAGTGATCCGTGAATAAACTCATCCGTTAGGGAGGAAGGCTCTATTGCCAACGCGCAAGTTTACTCACATCACTTACAAACCAATAATGGAGGCCACGGGAATTAATTACCAATCCCCTCTCCCACTTAGTTATTTAATTACCGAGGGTTTTTAACATGCATATAATATTCCAGAATAAAATATACAACTAAGACATGCTTCTATTAACAGCAATTTAAATAAATAAATCACATAGAACATGCCTTACACATATACAACAATAATTGACAATTAAATCAATTAATCAGTTATATAACATAATTAATTGTATAAATAGTGGATCAATTAATTTGGGCCTCAAGAGCAACAAATAAGCACAAAATGAGCAGCAGATTAAATAATTAATCAAGCCCATTATCCATGGCCCATAATCTTAGCCCAAAATCAAGTTAAATCCACCAAGCCCACTAGCAAAAAATTAGCTCCATTATAAATAACTAATTTAACATGCTTGGCCCATTACCCACAATTAATTAAAACCAGCAATTAATATTGGCCCAGCAGCCCAAAACACATTTTAATTGAATTGGACCCATAAGCCCAACAACCAAATTAAAATAAATTGAGCCAGCCTTTTATTAATTACTGAATTGGGCCCTATAATACAATCCCCTCTCCTGGCCCATTAAGAAAATTGGTCCACAGAGAAAATATAGAAACCAAGCCCAAAACAAATAAATGAAAATAGGCCCAGCAAAACATGAAAAAAATGGGCCCAGAAGCCCAAAAACTCTGCTGCCCTAAATTCATCCAGCCACAACCATCATCCACTCGGAGCTGTCACGAGAAGCACTGGCGCCGCTGCTCTCGGCAATCGTGCCGTCAGCCCGCCACTGCTGCCGCCGCCGGTGCCTCCCTCAGCCCACCGGAACGGCGCCATCAGTCCGTCCGGTAACGAGCCTCCAGACCACAGGAGTCGGCCTGTCCACCCAGCAGATCGTCGACTTCCTCAAGCCTTCACCGACGCACGCCGCTGCAACGCGCCACCCTCAACCCCTGTCGGAATCGATGCGCCAGAAAACTGGCGAGCAAGTATCGCAGTCGCGCCCGCCGGCGACGCTCCCACCGACCCACAGTCGCGCATGCAGACTGATCGGATTGGCAAACCGCGTAACCTCCGACGCTGCCCAGTCACCGAGTCACCTGCAGCGCCGCCCAGCCTCCGATGTTACAGGTCGCCGCTGGAAACTGCCGTGGACCAACGATTCTGCCCAAGACCCGATCGCCGCTCGTGTCCGATGGCACTCACTACCACCAGTCGTCTTGCCCCGACCACAGCCTTCCGCCGTGCAGCCGCCAGGAAGACACCAGCGAAGACACGCCTGCATCCAACCTCTCCAGCCGCTCGCCTCCTTCAACTCGCTGGGAGTAGAGGCGCCTAACGCGGCCTCCATGGTTCAGGTTAGGAGCGGCCTGCTCCTTCGTCGTTCTCGCTCAAAAACAGCAGGGGCTCGCTCGGGATTGCCTCATCAGACTCAGCCAGAAATCTCGTCAGATTTGCCCCAGCAGACCACGCCTTCTGCTAGCCGTCTTTCGTCGTTCAGCCGTGCATCCAGTCGTGACAGCCCCTGCCGTGGAGATTCACACCAGACACCCGTCGCTGAGCCGCGACAATCCTCCATTGTGCAGCCAGGCCTCTGACGATCCAGCAGTCATTGTCCATGTTTATCCATGTGTGTGTCTAGTGTGTTGAATCACAATAATCACACATAAAATTATCGACGTAGATAATCATAGGATTTCACAAATAATACAGAATCATTAAAATCCTAAAATATGTTTTCTTCTATGTGATTAATACCAGAATAAAACATATGATCACATAAGCCCTTTCATTCATGCTTTAATCGACAATAAACACATATATGGCTCAAAACCCAACATAACATCTCACGTTTCACCACGTAACCAAAGCTCTGATACCAATTGTTGGCAATTGGATCTTGTGGTTCAAACGTGATCGTTAGGATAAAAAGCAAACAATTAGCAGTGGAAGCAATTAAATCGTTTACCGTACTTCTGGGTTGGTGTAGAGGATGAACTGCAGAGAACTACCTCTGATCTTCTACTGTATGTCCCAAGTGTAATCCTGCTGTTGTGTGGGCAACAGTCTGCAGGATCTCTCAATCTGCTTCTTTTCCCTTCTCTCACCAAAAGAGGCGCAGGAAATGAGCATCATGATGATGGAAATATGCATCGTGATATACAAAATGAGCATCATGATGAAGGGAAATATACATCATGATGAAGGAAATGAGCATCATGATGTAGGAAATAAGCGTCATGATGAAGGAAATAAGCATCATGATGAATGAAATGAGCATCATGAAGTAGGAAATGAGCATCATGATGAAGAAAATATGCATCATGATGAAGGAAATTAGCATCATGATGATGGAAATTTGCATCCTGATGAAGAAAACATGCACCATGATTAGGGAAATGAGCATATTGATGGAGGAATTGAGCATCACGATGAAGGAAATATCATCATGATGATGGAAATTAGCATGATGATGATGGAAATATTTATCATGATGTAGGAAATGAGTAATATAATGAAGGAAATATGCATCATGATGAATGAAATGAGCATCATGATTAAAAAAATGACCATAATGACATAGGAAATGATCATCATGATGAAGGAAATGAGCATCATGATGTGGGAAATGAGCATCATGATGATGGAAATACGCATCATGATGAAGATATTTGTATCATGATGATGGAAATGAGCATCATGATGAAGGAAATAAGCATCATGATGAAGAAATGAGCATCATGTTGAAGGAAACATGCATCATGATGATGGAAATGCACATCTTGATGAAGGATTTCAGCATCATGATAAAAGAAATAAGCATCATGATAAGAGATATATGCATTATGATTTAAAAAATAAACATCATGATGAAGGAAATATGTATCATGATGAAGGAAATGAGCATCATGATGATGTTTGCATTGTGACGTAGGAAATAAGTATCATGTTGGAGGAAATATGCATCATGATGAATGAAATGAGTTTCATGATGCAGGAAGTAAGCATTATGATGAAGGAAACATTTATTATGATGTTGGAAATGAGCATCATGATGAAAGAAATATGCATCATGATGAATGAAATGAGCATCAAGATGAAGGAAATGACCATAATGATGTCGGAATCAATCATCATGATGAAGAAATGAGCATCAAGATGTAAGAAATGAGTATCATGATAAAGGAAATACGCATAATGATGAATGAAATGAGCATCATGATGAAGTATTTATGCATCATGATGATGGAAATGAGCATCATTATGAAGAAAAATTGCATCATGATGAAGGAAATGATCAACATGATGTTGGAAATAAGCATAATAATGAAGGAAATATGCATCATGATGTAGGAAATGAGCATCACGATGAAGGAAATAAGCATCATGATGAATGAAATGAGCGTCATGAAGTAGGAAATGAGTATCTAGATGACGGAAATATGGATCATGATGAAGGAAATTAGCATCATGAATAGGGAAATGAGCATGTTGATGTAGGAATTGAGCATCACGATGAAGGAAATATCATCATGATGAAGGAAATTTGCATCATGATGAAGGAAATATTTATCATGTATTATGAAATGAGAAACATAATGAAGGAAATTTGCATCACGATGAATGAAATGAGCATCATGATTAAAAAAATAACCATAATGACATAGGAAATGAGCATCATGATGAAGGAAATACGCATCATGATGAAGTATATTAGTATCATGATGATGTAAATGAGCATCATGATGAAGGAAATATGCATCATGACGAAGGAAAAGAGCATCATGATGAAGGAAAGGAGTATCATGATGATGGAAATATGCAAAGTGATGCTGGAAATGAGCATAATGATGAAGGAAAATATGCACCATGATATAGGAAGTGAGCAACATGATGAAGGAAACATGCATTATGATGACGGGAATGAGCATCATGATGATGGAACTATGCATCGTGATATAGGAAATGAGCATTATGTTGAATGAAAATATGCATCATGATGAAGGAAATAAGCATCATGTTGATGGAAATAAGCATCATGATAAAGGAAATGAGCATTATGATAATGGAAATGAGCATCATTATGAAAAAAAATTGTGTTATGATGAAGGGAACGATAATCGCGGTATTGGAACGTAACATAAAGATAAAGAAAATGTGCAACACGATGTAGGAAATGAGCATCATGATGAAGGAAATATGCATCATGATGAATGAAATAAGGATCATAATGATGGAAATGAGCATCATGATGAAGGAAAAGAGTATAATGATGAAGGAAATGACCATCAAGATGAAGGAAATGATCATCATGACGATGGAAATGAGTAGCATGATGAAGGAAATGTGTATAATGATGTAGGATATGAGCATAATGATGAAGAAAATATGCATCATGATAAATGAAGTGAGCATAATGATTAAGAAAATGACCATAAAGATGTAGGAAATGATCATCATGATGAAAGAAATATACATAATGATCAAGGTAATGAGCATCATGATAAAGTAAATGAGCATCACGATGAAGGAAATACGCATCGTGACGAAGAAAATGAGCATCATGATATAGGAAATGAACATTGAGATGAAAGAAACAAGCATCACAATGAAGGAAATGAGCATTATGATATAGGAAATGGGCATTGATATGAAGGAAACATGCGTCATGATATAGAAAATGAGCATCATGATGAAGGGAATAAGCATCATGATGAAGTATTTTTTGCATCATGATGATGGAAATGAGCATCACGATGATGGAAATGAGCATCAGGATGATGGAACTGATCATCTTGTTGAAGGAAATGAGTATCATGTAGAATTATATATGCATCATGATGAAGGTAATGAGAGTCATGATAAAGGACATACGCATCATGATAAAGGAAATGAGCATCATGACTAAGAAAATGATTATCATGATGAATGATTTATGCATCATAATGATGGAAATGAGAATAATGATAAAATAAATGAGCATAATGATGAAGAAACTGAGAATTATGATATATGAAATAAGTATCGTGATGAAGGAAATAAGCACCATGATGAAGGAAATGAGCATCATGATGGTGAAAATGAGCATCATGATGAAGTAAATGAGCATAATGATGACGGAAATGAGCGTCATGATGTAGGGAATGCGAACATGATATAGATAAATAGCACCATCATTATGATTAAATGAGCATCACGATGAAGAAATGAGCATCATGATAAAAGAAATGAGCATCATGATAAAGGAAATATGCATCATGATGTAGTAAATGAGCATCATGATGAAGGAAATATGTATCATGATGAACGAAATGAGAATCATGATATAGGAAATGAGCATCATAATGAAGGAAATGACCATAATGATGTAGGAAATGAGCATAATAATGTAGGAAATGAACATTATGATGAAGGAAACGTGCATCACGATGAAGGAAAGAGCATCATGATGTAGGAAACGTGTATCATGATGCAGAAAATATGCATCATGACGAAGGAAAAGAGCATCATGATGAAGGAAATGATCATCATGATGATGGAAATTAGCAACATGATGATGGAAATATGCATCATGATGTAAAAATTAGCATAATGATGAAGGGAATATGCATCAATATGATGTAGGAAATGTGCATCATGATGAAGAAAACATGCATCATGATGTAGGAAATGAGCATCATGATGAAGGAAATATGCATTATGATGAGAGAAAAATGCATCACGATGAAGGAAATGTGCATTATTATGTAGAAAAAAGCATTGTAATGAAATGACCATAATGAGCATCATGATGAAGGAAATGAGCATCATGATGATGGAAATATGCATCGTGATATACAAAATGAGCATCATGATGAAGGGAAATATACATCATGATGAAGGAAATGAGCATCATGACGTAGGAAATAAGCGTCATGATGAAGGAAATAAGCATCATGATGAATGAAATGAGCATCATGAAGTAGGAAATGAGCATCATGATGAAGAAAATATGCATCATGATGAAGGAAATTAGCGTCATAATGATGGAAATTTGCATCCTGATGAAGAAAACGTGCACCATGATTAGGACAATGAGCATATTGATGGAGGAATTGAGCATCACGATGAAGGAAATATCATGATGATGATGGAAATTAGCATGATGATGATGGAAATATTTATCATGATGTAGGAAATGAGTAATATAATGAAGGAAATATGCATCATGATGAATGAAATGAGCATCATGATTAAAAAAATGACCATAATGACATAGGAAATGATCATAATGATGAAGGAAATGAGCATCATGATGTGGGAAATGAGCATCATGATGATGGAAATATGCATCATGAGGAAGATATTAGTATCATGATGATTGAAATGAGCATCATGATGAAGGAAATAAGCATCATGATGAAGAAATGAGCATCATGTTGAAGGAAACATGCATCATGATGATGGAAATGCGCATCTTGATGAAGGATTTCAGCATCATGATGAAGGAAATAAGCATCATGATAAGAGATATATGCATTACGATTTAAAAAATAAACATCATGATGAAGGAAATATGTATCATGATGAAGGAAATGAGCATCATGATGATGTTTGCATTGTGACGTAGGAAATAAGTATCATGTTGGAGGAAATATGCATCATGATGAATGAAATGAGTTTCATGATGCAGGAAGTAAGCATTATGATGAAGGAAACATTTATTATGATGTTGGAAATGAGCATCATGATGAAAGAAATATGCATCATGATGAATGAAATGAGCATCAAGATGAAGGAAATGACCATAATGATGTCGGAATCAATCATCATGATGAAGAAATGAGCATCAAGATGTAGGAAATGAGTATCATGATAAAGGAAATACGCATAATGATAAATGAAATGAGCATCATGATGAAGTATTTATGCATCATGATGATGGAAATTAGCATCATTATGAAGAAAAATTGCATCATGATGAAGGAAATGATCAACATGATGTTGGAAATAAGCATAATAATGAAGGAAATATGCAGCATGATGTAGGAAATGAGCATCACGATGAACGAAATAAGCATCATGATGATTGAAATGAGCGTCATGAAGTAGGAAATGAGCATCCAGATGACGGAAATATGGATCATGATGAAGGAAATTAGCATCATGAATAGGGAAATGAGCATGTTGATGTAGGAATTGAGCATCACGATGAAGGAAATATCATCATGATGAAGGAAATTAGCATCATGATGAAGGAAATATTTATCATGTATTATGAAATGAGAAACATAATGAAGGAAATTTGCATCACGATGAATGAAATGAGCATCATGATTAAAAAAATAACCATAATGACATAGGAAATGAGCATCATGATGAAGTATATTAGTATCATGATGATGTAAATGAGCATCATGATGAAGGAAATATGCATCATGACGAAGGAAAAGAGCATCATGATGAAGGAAAGGAGTATCATGATGATGGAAATATGCAAAGTGATGCTGGAAATGAGCATTATGATGAAGGAAAATATGCACCATGATAAAGGAAGTGAGCAACATGATGAAGGAAACATGCATTATGATGACGGGAATGAGCATCATGATGATGGAAATATGCATCGTGATATAGGAAATGAGCATTATGTTGAATGAAAATATGCATCATGATGAAGGAAATAAGCATCATGTTGATGGAAATATGCATCATGATAAAGGAAATGAGCATTATGATGATGGAAATGAGCATCATTATGAAAAATAATTGTGTTATGATGAAGGAAACGATCATCATGGTATTGGAATTGAACATAAAGATAAAGGAAATGTGCAACACGATGTAGGAAATAAGCATCATGATGAAGGAAATATGCATCATGATGAATAAAATGAGGATCATAATGATGGAAATGAGCATCATGATGAAGGAAAAGAGTATAATGATGAAGGAAATGACCATCAAGATGATGGAAATGATCATCATGACGATGGAAATGAGTAGCATGATGAAGGAAATGTGTATAATGATGTAGGATATGAGCATAATGATGAAGAAAATATGCATCATGATGAATGAAGTGAGCATAATGATTAAGAAAATGACCATAAAGATGTAGGAAATGATCATCATGATGAAAGAAATATACATAATGATCAAGGTAATGAGCATCATGATAAAGTAAATGAGCATCATGATGAAGGAAATACGCATCGTGACGAAGAAAATGAGCATCATGATATAGGAAATGAACATTGAGATGAAAGAAACAAGCATCACAATGAAGGAAATGAGCATTATGATATAGGAAATGGGCAATGATATGAAGGAAACATGCGTCATGATATAGAAAATGAGCATCATGATGAAGGGAATAAGCATCATGATGAAGTATTTTTTGCATCATGATGATGGAAATGAGCATCACGATGATGGAAATGAGCATCAGGATTAGGGCTGGGGAAATATACCGAAATTTTGGTATACCGCCCTTATCATAACGAAAAATACCGATTTTACCGAAATTTTAGGTATGCCGAAATTTTTGGTAAGGTATGATACCGTATTGAAAATTTTGGTATGATAAAGGTATATAAATAATCAATACCGCGCTATTTTGGTATATGCCGAAATACCGTAAAATATTCAAATTTTTGAGTTATATGATACGATATTACCATATTAGATGATGCATACAATTATAATTATTATTTATGTATTATAATTTTTAATTAAATTATATATATACACTATTTTATTAAAGATTAAATCTAAAATCCTACTGTATATTTCTTCATAATTATAAATTATTGATAAAGATCATTGACTTACATGATATTAGTACTTATTTTTTAATTAAGTAATTCTATGTATATGAATATATTTTTGTGTAGATCTCTTAGGTACTATTTATTTAATGACAAACACTTTGTAAAACGGGTTTAGATATATTAATTATGTAAACTCGGTTACTGTTTAGTACATAAAAATTTACTCTTTAGCACATGAATTGTTACTTTTTAAATTAAAAAATTACTCTTCAAATTCTTGTAAATCTCGATGTATGGATTACTTTAAGTACATGAAAAATTACTTTTTAGAGATACGAATTATTACTCTATTGTGTAAAAATTATTACTCTTCAAAGAGTTATTTTTTATATATTAAAGAGTAATATTAAAAAATAAGGCTTACCTGTAAACCCGGTTTTCATGAGACTTACTCTTATTTAATTTGGTCGTTTGTAGATTGTCGTATATTTTTGAATTTGTTATTTATTAGAGTATGTTTTATAGCTATCTTTCACTTTTCTAGTACATGGTTTTTATAAGATTTATTGAATTTTAGATGTATAACGGTATAGCAAACTATGTAATAGGATGATATATACCGATATTTTAGGTATGGTATGGCATACCGAAATATTGGTAAGCAAAAGGTATACTATTTTCTTATACCGAAATATTGGTATACCGAACTAAGGTATACCGAAAGTTTAGGTAAAGTAACGATATGATTTTTTAAATACCGAAAATTTCGGTACGGTATATGGTATGACCAAAAATCTTCGGTATGCCATACCGCCCACCCCTAATCAGGATGATGGAACTGATCATCATGTTGAAGGAAATGAGTATCATGTAGAATTATATATGCATCATGATGAAGGTAATGAGAGTCATGATAAAGGACATACGCATCATGATAAAGGAAATGAGCATCATGACTAAGAAAATGATTATCATGATGAATGATTTATGCATCATAATGATGGAAATGAGAATCATGATAAAATAAATGAGCATCATGATGAAGAAATGATGAAGAAAATGAGCATCACGATGGTGAAAATGAGCATCATAATGAAGTAAATGAGCATCATGATGACGGAAATGAGCGTCTTGATGTAGGGAATGAGAACATGATGTAGATAAATGGCACCATCATTATGATGAAATGAGCATCACGATGAAGAAATGAGCATCATGATAAAAGAAATGAGCATCATGATAAAGGAAATATGCATCATGATGTAGTAAATGAGCATCATGATGAAGGAAATATGTATCATGATGAACGAAATGAGAATCATGATATAGGAAATGAGCATCATGATGAAGGAAATGTGCATCATGATGAAGGAAATAAGCATCATGATGATGAAAATATGCATCGTGATGTACAAAATGAGCATCATGATGAAGGGAAATATACATTATGATGAAGGAAATGAGCATCATGACGTAGGAAATGAGCATCACAATGAAGGAAATAAGCATCATGATGAATGAAATGAGCATCATGAAGTAGGAAATGAGCATCATGATGAAGAAAATATGCATCATGATGAAGGAAATTAGCATCATGATGATGGAAATTTGCATCCTGATGAAGAAAACGTGCATCATGATTAGGGAAATGAGCATATCGATGGAGGAATTGAGCATAATGATGAAGGAAATATCATCATGATGATGGAAATTAGCATTATGATGATGGACGTATTTATCATGATGTAGGAAATGAGTAATATAATGAAGGAAATATGCATCATGATGAATGAAATGATCATCATGTTTAAAAAAAATGACCATAATGACATAGGAAATGATCATCATGATGAAAGAAATGAGCATGATGTGGGAAATGAGCATCATGATGATGGAAATACGCATCATGATGAAGTATATTAGTATCATGATGATGGAAATGAGCATCATGATGAAGGAAATAAGCATCATGATGAAAGATTTTTGCATCATGATAATGGAAATAAGCATCATGATGTAGGAAATGAGCATCATGATGAAGCAAATATGCATCATGAATTTGGAAATTAGCATCGTGATGATATCTGATTCGTGATGTTGGAAATTAGCATCAAGATGAAGGAAATATGTATCGTGATGAATGAAATGAGTTTCATGATATAGGAAATAAGCATCTTGATGAAGGAAACATGCATCATGATTTAGGAAAAAAGCATCATGATGAAGGAAATGACCATAATGACGTCGAAATTGTTCATCATGATGAAGGAAATGAGCATCAAGATTTAGGAAATGAGTATCATGATAACGGAAATATGCATAAAGATTAACTAAATAAGCATCATGATGAAGGATTTATGCATCGTGGTGATGGAAATTTGTATCATTATAAAGAAAATTTGCATAATGATGAAAGAAATGATAATCATGATGTTGGAAATGAGTATAATAATAAAGGAAATATGCAACATATTGTAGAAAATGATTATCATGATGAAGGAAATGAACATCATGATAGTGAAAATGAGCATCATGATGAAAGAAATGAGCATCATGATTATGGAAATAAGAATAATAATCATGATATTGGTAAAGAGCATCATGATATTGGTAAATGAGCATTACGATGGGGAATGAGCATCATGATATTGGTAAAGAGCATCATCATAAAGGAAATATGCATCATGATGAAGAAATAAGAATCATGATGAAGGAAATTAGTATCATGATAAAAGAAATGAGCATCATTATGAAGGAAATATGCACCATGATGTAGGAAATGAGCATCATGATGAAGGAAATATGTATCATGATGAACTAAATGAGCATCATGATGTTGGAAATTAGCATTATGATAATGGAAACATGCATCACGATGAAGGACATGAGCATAATAATATAGGAAATGAGCATCATTATGATGGAACTACGAATCATGGTAAAGGAAATGAGCATCATGATGAAGGAAATATGCATCATGATGAACGAAATGAGAATACTGATGTAGGAAATGTATAATATCTTAGCCCAACTAGATTTTTTTTAGAAAGCCCAAACTTATTTATTTATTTAGTAAATGTGCACTAGGGTTTTTATTTTCATTAATATGTATACTGAGTGAGAAATTGTTATTGTGGGACGAAATGTTAGATCTTATGTTATGAACCGCGAGTGGGAATACATGCTTCGTATAAGGGTCGGGGTGACCGGCTTATCACCTCACTGAGCTAGTGGTTTTGCTCACCCCCATCATTCTTTCCTTTACAGGCTGTTGATATCGTTTAGGTTGCAGGTTTGCCTATCGTTTGCTCGTCATCCAATCAGTGTTTTGGGTACTTTCTCTTTTATGTATATTGACGGATTCATTGGCGAGATTGTATAGTTTATATTTGGTGACCCCCTTGATGTTCTTTTTGTACCCTGCGATATTATATCGTTCATGTATATTTTCTTTAAACTAAGTTACATCGTTGTATTTTGTACCTTTGTAAATCCTTGTTGATACTTTATGAGATGATGTCCTCGGGTTGTACCCGTTGTTATCAGTTGTTCAGTTCTACAGGTACTTGATAGCAAGCCTTACGTTTTCTATAAACTTTGTGGAGTGGAGTGCACCCATTCCGCGAAATTTATGGTTAACGTGGCGGTTGTCGCATTCTGTCTGGGGTTGGGGCGTGACAACTTTCTTGATATCAGAGCCTGGTTTTATGATTCTCATTCTTTTTGAGTCGAGCCAATGGGTCCAACTTTGTTTCTATGTCATCCTAAGGTATCATATTGCCTTGATGTTGAACTTGAATTTTCTTTCCTTTCTTCCTTTCAGTCATTATGGCACCTCCACTTCGTCGTCGAGGTCGAGGACACGCTCCTCGTGATCCTCCGAGTCCTCTACTCTCTTCTTTTCCTCGTGGACCTTGAGGACATGTTTCTTCTGATCATGCCATTCCTCCGACGGTTACGGACCCTATCAATTTTGATCATAGGATGCCGGTTTCCCAGGTAGAGCAACCACGGGCCCAGTTGCGGGTTGAGCACATGATGACACCGGAGCAGTACCAATTGTATTATGATCACATTCGAATACATGGTGTTCCACCACCTACAACGGCTCATACGACTACGACTGTCACTGAAGAGGTTCTTCGTGCTAATGAACCGATTCGACCTACAACTAATGTACCAGTTTTTACTCCAGAAATGGCTTTGGGAGGTTCTACTTCTCGAGGTGCACTTTTTATACCTGATTTGGTGAAAGCAGTTGAAAACATGGGGACTTCGAAATTTGACGGTGCAAGAGATGCTTCTAAAGCGGGGGCATGGTTAAAGGAGATTACAGAGACTTTTGACACCTTGATGATTGAAGAATGTTATCGTGTGGTCATTGCGATCAAGCTGTTAGGCCCAGATGCACGACGATGATGGCAGAATCTAAAAGAGACATCTTCGGTTACCATTACGTGGGCTATCTTTGTGGAACGATTCAAAGATCAATACTTCTCTCAGTACATCAAGGATCAGAAGAGAAAGGAGTTCTTCAACCTCTTTCAAGGCATTATGTCGGTCGTGGAGTACGAAAGCAAATTTCTAGAATTGCGAGAATTCGCTCCTGAGTCATATACGACGAGAGACTTATGCAAGAGATTTGAAGATGGTCTTAACTTAAATATTAGAGATCGCATCAAGTCCGGAGATAAGTACGAGAGTCTTGACGATCTCGTAGAAGAAGCCCTAAGGGTAGAAAGTTTAGTTCAGGCGAGACATAAGCTTGCAGAACGATCTCAAAAGAAAAAGCAAGGGAGCGCATTTCCAGGAAATACATCAAAGGTGTATAGGGGTGTGGGATCTTCGCGTGGCGCACCAATTTTGGTATCTATTAGTTTTCCTCAACCTCGGGAGTAGTTTAGTAGAGGCAGGAGCAATATCTCAGGATTGGTTGGTGAAAATCGCAAGTGCCAGAATTGCTTAAAATATCACGACGGCCCCTGTAAGGCTCCTCAAGTATGTTTTCAGTGTCGACAGCTGGGGCATATGCAAAGTTCTTGTCCTCAACTTATGGGAGCGAGCAGTCAGTGTTCTGGTCAGCTTCGTGGTAAATTAACATATTCTACACCCAGAGATACTCGATCTGCAGCTACCAGAGTGCCCGATGTCTCAAGCGGCCTTAGTACTCAATCACCTATGCAAGGAAGGAAGCAAACTAGAGTATTTCATATTTCCCAGGAAGAGGCTCGCTCAGATCCGAAGGTTGTGACAGGTAATTTATAATCTGAGTATTTACATGCTAGATCTAACCCTGCCTTGTTATGCCACTTGATTACGAATAAAACATTCGTAAGAAATTCTATCTTTCCGAATTTTTAAATCACAATCTCACCTAATATTGCTTCTTTAGGCCATGTGTTTGTGGGAGACCATCAGGTCTACGCTTTATTTGACCCAGGTTCTGATAGGTCTTATATCCGGGATGATCTTACTGCGATCTTAGATTATCCTATCTCTCATTTGTCACCTGGAATCATCGTTCATACCCCTCTTGGAGAGCGTCTAATTCGTGATTCGGTATTCCTTGGTTGTCCATTGAAAATCAAAGATGTCATTTTAGAGGCTGAATTGATACCATTGCCTTTGATTGATCTTGATGTTATTATTGGCATGGATTGGCTTTCTTCTCATCATGCAATTCTCGATTGCCACGAGGAGCTTGTTATTTTTCGTAGACCAAGATTCTCAGAACTTGTTTTTGAAGGTAAACTTCAAACGAGATCCCTCTCTTTTATTTCAATGTTGACTGCGCATAAATTAATGCGTAAGGGTTGTGAGGCATTCTTGGCATTTGTCATCGATACTTCTCTTTCTGAAACTAAACTAGATGACATCCCGATTGTGAATGAATTTCCTGATGTCTTTCCCGAAGACTTACCAGGATAACCTCCGAATCGAGAGATTGATTTTTCCATTAACGTACTTCTTGGAATCACACCTATATCGATTACTCCATATCGAATGTCGCCTGCTGAGCTCAAGGAACTCCAGGCACAACTTGGGGAATTATTGGAGAAGGGGTTCATACGACCTAGCACATCTCCATGGGGTGCTCCAGTTCTTTTTGTCAAGAAGAAAGATGGATCACTTCGCCTATGTGTCGACTACCGTCAATTGAACAAGGTGACAATAAAAAACAAATATCCTCTTCCAAGAATCGATGATCTGTTTGATCAATTGCAAGGAGCAACTGTGTTCTCAAAAATTGATTTGCGATCTGGCTATCACCAACTCAAGATTAGGGAATCTGATATCCCTAAGTCTGCTTTTCGAACCAGATACGGTCATTTTGAATTCTGTGTTATGCCTTTTGGACTCACAAATTCTCCTGCAGCTTTTATGGATCTTATGAATCGGGTCTTTCAGCCGTACTTAGATAAGTTTGTCATCATCTTCATTGATGACATTCTTATTTATTCTAAATTGGACGACGAGCATTCTCATCATCTAAGAATTGCTCTGAACATTCTCAGAGAAAATCAGCTTTATGCTAAATTCTCGAAGTGTGAATTTTGGCTTCGTGAGGTAAGCTTTTTGGGTCATCACATTTCTAAAGAAGGAATCTACGTTGATCCAGTGAAGATTCAAGCTATACTAGATTGGGAGCGTCCAAAGAACGTGACAGAGATTCGTAGTTTTCTGGGATTAGCTGGATATTATCGACGGTTTGTCAAAGACTTTTCGTTATTGGCTTCATCTTTGACTAAATTGACTCGAAAAGGGGTAAAATTTGAATGGAGTGAAGAATATGAGGAAGCATTTCAAGAATTGAAAAGACGACTCGTTTCAGCTCCTATTCTTACTTTGCCAGACCCAGCGATTGGAGAATTTACCATTTATTGCGACGCCTCGAGACAAGGATTAGGATGCGTTCTCATGCAAGAAGGAAAGGTTATTGCCTACGCTTCAAGGCAATTGAAGAAGAACGAAGAAAATTATCCTATACATGATTTAGAGTTGGCTGCAATCGTCTTTGCATTGAAGATCTGGAGGCACTATCTGTATGGTGCAACTTGTCGGGTTTTCACTGATCACAAGAGCTTAAAGTATATCACCACGCAAAAGGAGCTCAACCTCAGGCAAAGGCGATGGATGGAGTTGATTAGTGACTATGACTTAGTCATCGATTATCATCCTGGCAAGGCGAACATTGTTGCAGATGCTCTGAGTAGAAAGTCTTCTATCTCACTTGCTTCGATTCAATCTTTTTATCTTCCTATGTTGGAGCAATTTAAATCTTTACACATTTCGCTCGATTGTGAAAAGTTTAATGATTCTGCTTTAATCGCCAAATTCAAGGTTAGACCTACCTTGTTCGAGCAAATTCGAGAAAGACAATCACACGATGTTCATTTACAATAGAAGATGGCAAAGCTAAATCAAGGAAAAGAAATAGAATTTCAAATTCGGGATGATGGAATTCTTACTTTTAAAAATCATGTTTGTGTTCCATCAGAACTTGATGTTCGTAGAGCTATTCTTGAGGAAGCCCATTCTTCAGCCTATTCTATGCATCCTGGTAGTACCAAAATGTACAGAACACTTCGGGAGCATTATTGGTGGCCAGGTATGAAACGGGACATTGCTGAATTTGTAGCAAAGTGCTTATCATGCCAACAGATTAAAGCGGAACACTAAAAACTAGCAGGCATGCTTCAACCACTACCTATTTCTGAGTGGAAATGGGAAAACATCACAATGGATTTTGTTTCTGGTTTACCTCGAACCCAAAAGGGTCATGACTCAATTTGGGTCATTGTCGATCGTCTGACGAAATCGGCACATTTTCTTCCAGTGCATACCAACGAATCTTTAGAGAAACTTGCCAAGTTATATGTCGATGAGATCGTGAGATTGCATGGAGTACCAGTGTCAATCATATCTGATCGTGATCTAAGATTCACTTCCAATTTTTGGACTAGTCTGCAGAAAGCGCTAGGTACAAAATTACTATTCAGTACCTCGTTTCATCCACAGACTGATGGACAGTCAGAGAAAATTATACAGACACTAGAAGACATGCTACGTGCAGTGGTGTTGAATTTGGGAGGTAGCTGGGATAAGTACGTGACTTTGGTGGAGTTCGCTTATAATAACAGTTATCATTCAAGCATTGGAATGCCCCCGTACGAAGCTCTGTATGGCCGAAAGTGTCGAACACCACTCTTTTGGGATGAGGTTGGTGAGAGACAAATTGAAAAGTAGAGCTTATCGAAGATGCGAAGGCAAAAATACAACTTATTCGAGACAGACTTAAGGCAGCGCAAGAACGACAGAAAAGCTACGCAGATAATAGGAGGCGCGATGTGGAATTTAATGAAGGAGATAAAGTTTTTCTGAAAGTTTCTCCATGGAAGGGCGTGTTGCTATTCCGCCGTCGAGAAAAGTTGAGTCCAAGGTATATTGGCCCATTTACGATCGTGCAAAGGATTGGTCGTGTCGCGTATCGACTTGAGCTACCATCGGAATTGTCGAAGACTCATGATATCTTCCATGTCTCTATGCTTAGAAAATATGAACCAGATCCTTCGCACGTGCTCAAATATCCTCCAGTTGTATTAAAGGAAAACCTATCGTACGAAGTACAACCTATTCAAATTGTAGATCGCCGAGAGAAAATGCTTCATAACAAATCCATTCCTATGGTGAGAGTTCTATGGAGAAGTGATCAAATTGAAGAAGAAACATGGGAACCAGAGTCAGTCATGCGTCAACACCATCCAAATCTCTTTTCATCTCTAGCTACATTTATGTATCGAGGACGAAACTTTTTAGAGGAGGGGATACTTTATAATATCTTAGCCCAACTAGATTTTTTTTAGAAAGCCCAAAATTATTTATTTATTTATTTTGTGGCCCAAAGTTTCAGCCCACTTAAATGGCCTGATATATAATTATTAAGGGTAAAGTTAAAAAAAGAAAGAGAAGAACGGGAGAAGAAAAACAAAAGCGGGGAAAGAAGAGAGTGAAGAGGAGAAACCCTTGTTGATCAAATTCTCCCTTACAACCCTCATCCTAGGTAGTTTCTAAGTTTTTTTGAGGTAAGTGATGTGTGAATTAAGCTTCCTTCTTCCATGGTTTTGTAATTTTGTGGGGTTTTTCTTTTTGGTATGTGGGTAATTTGCAGACTGTTCGAACTGATTTTGACATAGCTATTGCCCTCAAAAGTTTGCAAACTTAATTTCTGTATGAAGCTGAACTCGTTAGCTTTCCGTAGCCACTTGAAATGCCTCAATCCGATTATTCTACAATTAGTTATGATTTTTCTCGTAAACTGCCGCTAGCTGGAAAATTTCAGAATTTTTATGTCGAATTCAAACTTATTTTCTATCGTTTCGTTTAGTTAATGTATTGAAATGGGTTATATGGGATTGGGAACTGATGTTAAGGAGTTACATGCCATTTTTATTTAATATCGACTAGTTCGAACTCGATTAGGATTTGTTTTTAGCAATGAAAGGTGATGTTACCGCTAATAGTTAGTTATATTTGATTTGACTTTAATGGCTCATTTCCTTTCTAGGTAAAGAACCATCGACGAAGGGCAAGGGACCGACTTCAGATTCCGGAGAGAGTTAATCACTTCCTTGTGAGTTGATAATTCGGGAACGCCTTCTCTTGTGGGAAGTGTGGACCCTCGATAAATGTGCATTTATTTTAGTTTTAGTTAATTGATAAGAAAATTATTTGGTATTGTGTTATGTGGTAAAGAGCCTGATTGGCTCGATTGCTCTGGTTAGAGTCCTGTTAGCCATTTTATGAGTATTATTGATTTTAACTTATGTTTAAGATGTTGGCGCTCGATCGTTTGGTTAACGTGACCCGTTAGGGTTCCATGTATTTCTAACAAGCAGCGGAAGCAAGTAAACATGAAACGCATTACCTTTCACCAAGGGTTGATGTAGAGGTTGAATTCTCGCTGGCAGTCTGCGCAGTCCCACGAGAATAGCCATAAGTTCCTTTTCTGATGTCGGAATTAAGTGATCTTTGTGCTCAGACGATCTTCTCTTCGACGGCTTTCCATCAGTATATAATACATTAAAATCGAAGAACTGTACGATTTTATATGAATTTTGGAACATGACGAACTGCAGCAGCAAATGACCTTCCGGTCTTCTGCTGTATGTCCCAAGTCCGATCTCGACGTCGTGTGGGCGACGATCTACGAGACCTACTCAATCTGCTGTTCACTCTCTCTCTCGTATGTTAGGCGCAGAGTTAGGTTTAGAACAAATTGAGGTGACTTATATACATGGGCTACAGCAGGGACCAGGAGGAGAAATTGGGTTGGGCCTCCATTGGGCTTAAGTATCCAAGCTTAGCCCAAAGCTTATACTTAAGTCCAATAATAATAATATATTCCACTAAAATATTATTACTGCACTACCGTACCAATCCCAAAATTACGTTTTGGGCTCCTTCTTATTATGAGCCCGTTAGTCTCCCCATGTTTAAGATATACAATGTCCATTAATTAATTTAAGTTACTGACAACTCAATTAATTAATATCTCATCCAAGAGTAGTACCACTCAACCTCATTATCATGCCGGAATAAATTCCACCTGCAGGGTTTACATGATAATCCTTATGAGCTCCTCAAGGGGACATCATCAACCTATGACGGACACGGATTCCTTCTACAATCAACAGCACACCATAGAGACAGCACTACTTCCCAACTCATCGAGTTTGTTGATTTAATTACATGTAAATCTCACCCATTGATGAATCAAAGAAATACATACTGCCCTACGTGTCGAGGTTATTGTATAGGGATTAAGAGCATGAACTTCCATAATAACTGAGATCAAGTTCTCCTATAAGTCAGTATAAGTCGAACGATCTCAAGCGGTCCTGCTCAATACACACAAGTGCACTAATGTGATTCTATAGCCAAGACAAGCTAATACCAAACCACACTACAACCATCCCGATAGAGAGTCCCCGTCTATCTCAGTTGTGAGCATCTGTTTATACTTTATAAGGAAACCGATAATATGATCTTCCGCGTGTTGTCGCACAACATATTATCTACAATAGTAAGTAATTGGACTATTGCATTGAACATATAAATAAATTATAAGATGCAATCATTTGATCATATGATTCTCATTTCAAATTAATTGTTATAATATTGTTCATACAAAAAGCTAGACTTTTAGTATACAATCCAACAATCTCCCATTTATACTAAAAGACTATGCTGTCATGTCTTCTGCCATACATCTGATTCCCACTCCCACTACACGACCATTAAAAGCTCTCGCCTGAATGTCCTTGTAAATGGATTTACTAGGTCATCATCCGATACAATCTAGGCAACAACAACCTTCCCCTCATCATACAATTTCTCGTAACAGGTGGTACTTGCGCTCCATGTGTTTAATTGCCTTATGGACTTGTGATTCCTTCAAGTTTGCAACTGCACCAATATCATCAATATAAATTGTGATAACCTTGGGTAAACTTAGTAACACTTCGAAGTCCATCTTGAAGTTTCTAGAGTCATACAGATACTTTGGCTGCCTCATAGGCTCCAATTTATCATCTTTCCATGATGGAGTCCGGAGTCTGAAATATATTTCTATATAACACTCCTCCACATTATGACTCAACTTCCTAAAATTAAACGCATAACCTTTGAGGTAGATTTACTGTCGTCCCTATCTGATTTGAAAAATCTGAATCTATGTAACCCATAAGAATCAGTGAATCTGTTCGGTAAGCCCACATATAGTTTCTAGTCCTTTTCAGGTACATAAGTATATGTCTTACCACAGTTCATCATTCTTGTTCCGGGTTACGTTGATACCCACTGTTCATGCCATCGGCAAAACAGATATCCAATCTCGTGCATAGCATTCCTTAGATTAAGCTTCCTCATTTGCCGAAGCATAAGGAACCGCTTTCATCTTCTTTATCTACTTTTGTGTCACAAGACACATTCACTTAGATAAATTCACATGCTAAACGAGTAAGGATCGTATCATTATATGAAACTTGAGATAAGCATAACATCCTTTCTTGTGATCCGTATTACCGTGATCAAAAGGATATTTTTGCTCTTCTTAAGTCCTTCATCTCATACCGCTTTATCAACCATACCCATACGCCCGACAATACTCTTTCATTGTCTCCAATGAGCAAGATACTATCTACGTATAGTACAAGAAATACCACCACATTTCCATCACTCTTTTCAATACACAAGACCCATCCGATCATTGATTAGATCCATGTCACTGGATTACCTCATCAAAACGGATGTTTCATGATCTTGAAGCTTGTTTTAGTCCATTAATGGACACTTTTAAGCTCACTATCACAATGCTCTTAGCTCTTTGCAATGAATCACTCTGGTTGCTTCACATAGATGTTTCCCTTAAGACTTCCAATCAGGAAAGCTGTCTCGACATCTATTTGCTATCCCTCATATTTCATATGAGTAGCAACAGATAAAAGAGTCCGGATCAACATAAGCATAGCTACTGGCGAACAGGTTTTCTCATAATCGAACCCTTTCTTTCTGAGTATACCTTTTCCCAACAAGCTTTACTTATAAGGTTTTCACCTTACCGTATGATCCTCTTTTATTTTGTATGACCACTTCCAATGGTTTTCACACCATCCGTGGTTCTACAATCATCCAGATCTTATTTAGAATCTATTGATTCTATTTCAACATTTATTGCAATTTGTTAAGATTTAGGCATTTCTAACTTGTAGTGCTTCGTCGTATCCGTGGGTTAACTCCATGTTTACTAGGGACCAAGCCTCACGACTCTCCCAAAACATATATCTATCAGGTGTTAGAACAACCTTCCCACTACGAGAAGACACTACACGCAATTGTATATCAGATGTGACACGCGTCGCAGTTTACCTTGTGGTATATCCTCTTGTACACTTGGTACTAATACTTCGTGTTTTCCTCTCACTTCCTTTAGAACAACTTATACATGGGTATTTGATTTATTACATAGTCCTTTTCCAAAAATCTAGTGTTTATGTTAACAATCACTCTTCGATCTTGTGGACTAAATAAATCATCCTTCATTTTTCTAGGATATCCCACAAACAGATAAACATTCTTACGAATTACTGTTCCTAGGGCATATCCATAAAATGAATTTAGTAATTCCAAATAATTCATCATCTATCTAATCAATACCATAAGAGTGCTATTCCTTCTATTCGTCACACCATTAAGGTGGGAAATTCATTTTCGAAGGTACCTTTCTCTTACTAGATTAGAAGACTCATTATTAATTACTATTTGTCGCATCCAGGGAATAAACATGATTTAAGAGTGTACAAATTGTTCACCAACGTACCATAACAGATTACAACTCTATCATTCATTTTAATGACCATGTCATTTATATGAAATGGAGTATCCATCTATTAATGCATAGAAACCGAAATCAAATTCTTTCTATGAAAATGTACGTAAAGACAATTTCATAAAATCAAACGTTTATTTATATCGTAAGATAAATAAACAACTCCCACTGCAATAGCCACTACTCTTGTAGTTTTACCCATGTCATAACAATCTTATCCTCACTTAGTAATAAACATTTAGTGATTCCAGTATCTACACACTTCGTGTCAGTAAATGCCATCACTAATCATGTTTTAAACAACTAGTGAATAAGATATAAAACTTGTTCACATTATGATGAAAATGGCTTTCCTTTGCCACATGTTTTGCCAGAAGTTTTCCACCATATACATCCTATTGTAATTCAGGTGGAACTTACTCAAAAACATCTAGGCAATTCACAAAGAATTAAATTGATCTAGGTTTCCCTTCAATTTATACTCCATGCTTTCCCAATTCATTCATCAAATTAAATCATGATCTTCTGCCTTTTAACTTACTCAAGTATCCGAAGAGTTACATGAGACCATCATATTTCTATAAACCTCTCATCTCTTCACTAGAGACTTTAATAGGCATCATGAGACGTCCATTGTGAGAACACACATGTATTTTCTTAAGCAGTAAAATTCAAAACCAAGATTCTTTTCTAATCATCTAATTTTGGACCAGTAAATATAATTTCATTTAGTCAACAATAAGCGAGATAAAACCATTTGAAATTACAGAGAATCATAAATAAATACACCGATCAAATCTTCGAATTTTATCCTTTTATATTGATTTCCTCAAAATAATATAAAATTAAAATTCACCGACATCTCAAGCACCGTGAGTCTGCAAGCCACGATAGTGTGGACGTTTACAAACCCGAACATCTACAAGAGAAGGTTTTACCCATTAATTTCATTTGTCAACCTAACCTCATGACAAAATAATTAATAGTCGGTTCCTCTTTAGCTATGCAAATAAAAGCAGTGACTCCGATGGGGAGGATACTTATTATTCACATCTAAGTGTACACCATTATTTGACCCCAAGTCCGCGGCCCAAGCTTATGTGCCTTACAGATGGAGAAGTACACACGCTCTCGGATAACTTCCTACAGTCATCAATTATAAGTCTGTCAGTGATCCGCACATGAACTCATCCGATAGGGAGGAAGGTCTAAGCCAACGCGCAAGTTCATGTGCATCACATTACAAACATAATTTTAAAGAAGCCTGTTCCAGCAATATCCATGAATAAACTCATCCGATGGGGAGTAAGGCTCTAATGCCGACGCGCAAGTTTATTCACATTGCTAACAAACCAATAATGGAGGCCGCGGGAATTAATTACCAATCCCCTCTCCCACTTAGTTATTTAAAACTGAGGGTTTTTACATGCATATAATATTCATAAAATAAAATACGCAATTCTAGCATGCTCCTATCACGGCACATGAGGCAGTAAATCCCAGAGAGTCATGCATACATATATAACAATAATTAATAATTAAATCAATCATTAACAGTTATATATCAGCGAATTCGATTGTTCGCCATTAGGCACGAATATCAGCAAAGACTTCCACACTATCAAAATTTTGAAATTTCCAGATTGTCCAATTTTCGAAACCATCGATATCGACCGTCGATGTCGTCCAGATTATCAAAATCATCGATATCGATTAGATTATCAAATATTCGAAAAATATCAAGATTATCAACATTCCAAAACTATCGATATCGATCGTCGATATCGTCTAGATTATCGAAATCATCGATATCGACGAGCAACCATATACAACAATAATAGATAATTAAATCAATTATGTCAGTTATATATTAGGAATTAATTCAACATCCATATATAACAATAATAGACAATTAATTATAGCAGTTATATATTAGGAATTAATTCGACATCCATATATGACAATAATAGATTATAAAATCAATTATAGCAGTCATATATTAGGAATTAATTCGACATCCATATATAACAATAATATACAATCTATTATGGCAGTTATATATTAGGAATTAGTTTTCCTAAAATTGGATGTCTTATCCAACACTCTAGCAATACATGCATATAATATACCAAATATAATACGCAATCTAGCATGCTTCTATATAAGACAATAAATCATAGAGATCAGGCATCCATATATATATAACAATAATAGACAATTAAATTAATTATGACAGTTATATATATTAGGAATAAAAACGCTTCTAAATTTTAATGTCTTGTCCGACACTCCTACTGTGGAATCGATGCCTTACGCAACAAGCAGGATTGCTTGTGCCCCAAGACGTCCATCGCCATATCCCACCGCCAATCGTGTCAGGGAGCGCTCCAAGTGCCTTGACGAGCGCCCCTCGCCCGGACTGTCGCTCGTCCAAGGGCCTACTTGCATGAAACCAAGTTCAGCCCAACGCGCAACACCAAACTACACCAACTGTCGTTCGTAGTTCGAAACTGCAAAACTCTCAGAATCCAATCTCCACCGTCCAGAATCTATTACTGTAAGTCCTGAACATGCTGTCCAAATTACAGGTCGATCCAACGGTTATTTTGTGAGAAACGGCTCTTTTCCCTCGACTGCGCAAAACAGAATCGCCCAAAGATCTGCTTCTGTTTTCAGCGTAATCCCAGCAAGAACAAGCTCCAAATTCGATCTCCACCGTTCAGAATTTACATACACAAGGTATGAACGTTCTGACCAAATTACAGCCCGATCCAACGGATAGTTTGATAAAACGGCTCTTTTCCCCCGACTGCGCAAAACAGAATCGCCCAAATATCTGCTTCTGTTTTCAGCGTAATCCCAGCAAGAAAAAGCTCTAAATTCGATCTCCACCGTTCAGAATGTACATCCACAAGATCTGAACGTGCTGACCAAATTACAGCCTAATCCGACCGTTGAAACTCCGGTTATTGCCTCTGCAATATCACTGCGCTGGATTTTCTCTCAAAAACGTGATTCAATTTTTGCCCTCTTTTTCTTCCTTGCATGTGAAATTGACGAACAGTTTTCATTGAATCCTCTCACACACAACCATGGACGAATAGATATGATACAGGGTATATATCACATAGGGATATTCATGGTTTGCGCAATAAAACCAAAACCCTAAACATGTGATCCTAATTCCGAAAAATTAATCACATAAAACCTAGCCTAACGTGTCACGCTTCACCACGAAAACCGAAGCTCTGATACCAATTGTTGGCGCTCGATCGTTTGGTTAACGTGACCCGTTAGGGTTCCATGTATTTCTAACAAGCAGCGGAAGCAAGTAAACATGAAACGCATTACCTTTCACCAAGGGTTGATGTAGATGTTGAATTCTCGCTGGCAGTCTGCGCAGTCCCACGAGAATAGCCATAAGTTCCTTGTCTGATGTCAGAATTAAGTGATCTTTATGCTCAGACGATCCTCTCTTCGACGGCTTTCCATCAGTATATAATACATCAAAATCAAAGAACTATACGATTTTATATGAATTTTGGAACATGACAAACTGCAGCAGCAAACGACCTTCCGGTCTTCTGCTGTATGTCCCAAGTCCGATCTCGACGTCGTGTGAGCGACGATCTACGAGACCTACTCAATCTGCTGTTCACTCTCTCTCTCGTATGTTAGGCGCAGAGTTAGGTTTAGAACAAACTGAGGTGACTTATATACATGGGCTACAGCAGGGACCAGGAGGAGAAATTGGGTTGGGCCTCCATTGGGCTTAAGTATCCAAGCTTAGCCCAAAGCTTATACTTAAGTCCAATAATAATAATATATTCCACTAAAATATTATTACTGCACTACCGTACCAATCCCAAAATTACGTTTTGGGCTCCTTCTTATTATGAGCCCGTTAGTCTCCCCATGTTTAAGATATATAATGTCCATTAATTAATTTAAGTTACTGACAACTCAATTAATTAATATCTCATCCAAGAGTAGTACCACTCAACCTCATTATCATGCCGGAATAAATTTCACCTGCAGGGTTTACATGATAATCCTTATGAGCTCCTCAAGGGGACATCATCAACCTATGACGGACACGGATTCCTTCTACAATCAACAGCACACCATAGAGACAACACTACTTCCCAACTCAGCGAGTTTGTTGATTTAATTACATGTAAATCTCACCCATTGATGAATCAAAGAAATACATACTGCCCTACGTGTCGAGGTTATTGTATAGGGATTAAGAGCACGAACTTCCATAATAACTGAGATCAAGTTCTCCTATAAGTCAGTATAAGTCGAACGATCTCAAGCGGTCCTGCTCAATACACACAAGTGCACTAATGTGATTCTATAGCCAAGACAAGCTAATACCAAACCACACTACAACCATCCCGATAGAGAGTCCCCGTCTATCTCAGTTGTGAGCATCTGTTTATACTTTATAAGGAAACCGATAATATGATCTTCCGCGTGTTGTCGCACAACATATTATCTACAATATAAAGTAATTGGACTATTGCATCGAACATATAAATAAATTATAAGATGCAATCATTTGATCATATGATTCTCATTTTAAATTAATTGTTATAATATTGTTCATACAAAAAGCTAGACTTTTAGTATACAATCCAACAGAAGAGCCTTGCCGGCTCGATATCTGATAGCATTTATTGTGAATTATTTGAGAATTGATTTCTGGTTATTCTTGTGTGCTAATTAAGACTCTAACTTGAGTCGTTATTCATCTTATGATGCATATGCATATGTATGCCTGGTACCAAGGTTAAGTAGCCCGAATTGGTCACGGTTCGGGTGAGTTTGAGCGACATTTATTAAGTAGCCCGAATTGTCGCGGTTCGGGTGAGTTAGAGTGACAACCAAGTTGCCCGTTGCTTGGCAAACCCGGGTGAGTTAGATCTAACGGGGCACCTGTCCATTTGCCAAATACTGATACTCTAGAGGGTGATCGTTAGATGGATCAGTCTATTATAGGCTCAGTCAATGTCACCGGTGTGGGACATGCATGTCATATATGTTTATATATTTGATCATTTCAAGTATTCACGTCGATATTGAATTGTGAACTTTAGAACTTGGCGTGTTGAGAAAGATTATTAATGTGCATTTTATCTAGAGTAACGGTGACGGGCTCGGACTGTCTCTCGACGGAGAGCTCAGTTCGAGGAGGATATTGACTACCCACGCGTCTTTTATGTGATATCATGTTGTTTGAACTAATTGTGTTATTTGTAAATGTGCACTAAGTTTTTTATTTTCATTAATATGTATACTGAGTGAGAAATTGTTATTGTGGGACGAAATGTTGGATCTTATGTTATGAACCCCGAGTGGGAATACATGCTTCGTATAAGAGTCGGGGTGACTGGCTTATCACCTCACTGAGCTAGTGGTTTTGCTCACCCCCATCATTCTTTCCTTTTCAGGCTGTTGATATCGTTTAGGTTGCAGGTTTGCCTATCGTTTGCTCATCATCCAATCAGTGTTTTTGGTACTTTCTCTTTTATGTATATTGACGGATTCATTGGCAAGATTGTATAGTTTATATTTGGTGACCCCCTTGATGTTCTTTTTGTACCCTGCGATATTATATCGTTCATGTATATTTTCTTTAAACTAAGTTACATCGTTGTATTTTGTACCTTTGTAAATTCTTGTTGATACTTTATGAGATGATGTCCTCGGGTTGTACCCGTTGTTATCAATTGTTCAGTTCTACATGTACTTGATAGCAAGCCTTACGTTTTCTATAAACTTTGTGGGGTGGAGTGCACCCATTCCGCGAAATTTATGGTTAACGTGGCGGTTGTCGCATTCGGTCTGGGGTTGGGGCGTGACATCTTTCTTGATATCAGAGCCTGGTTTTATGATTCTCATTCTTTTTGAGTCGAGCCAATGGGTCCAACTTTGTTTCTATGTCATCCTAAGGTATCGTATTGCCTTGATGTTGACCTTGAATTTTCTTTCCTTTCTTCCTTTCAGTCATTATGGCACCTCCAGTTCGTCGTCGAGGTCGAGGACACGCTCCTCGTGATCCTCCGAGTCCTCTACTCTCTTCTTTTCCTCGTGGACCTTGAGGACATGTTTCTTCTGATCATGCCATTCCTCCGACGGTTACGGACCCTATCAATTCTGATCATAGGGTGCCGGTTTCCCAGGTAGAGCAACCACGGGCCCAGTTGCGGGTTGAGCACATGATGACACCGGAGCAGTACCAATTGTATTATGATCACATTCGAATACATGGTGTTCCACCACCTACAATGGCTCATACGACTACGACTGTCACTGAAGAGGTTCTTCGTGCTAATGAACCGATTCGACCTACAACTAATGCACCAGTTTTTACTCTAGAAATGGCTTTAGGAGGTTCTACTTCTCGAGGTGCACTTTTTATACCTGATTTGGTGAAAGCAGTTGAAAACATGGGGACTTCGAAATTTGACGGTGCAAGAGATGCTTCTAAAGCGGGGGCATGGTTAAAGGAGATTACAGAGACCTTTGACACCTTGATGATTGAAGAATATTATCGTGTGGTCATTGCGACCAAGCTGTTAGGCCCAGATGCACGACGATGGTGGCAGAATCTAAAAGAGACATCTTCGGTTACTAATACGTGGGCTATCTTTGCGGAACGATTCAAAGATCGATACTTCTCTCAGTACATCAAGGATCAGAAGAGAAAGGAGTTCTTCAACCTCTTTCAAGGCATTATGTCAGTCGTGGAGTACGAAAGCAAATTTCTAGAATTGCGAGAATTCGCTCCTGAGTCATATACGACGAGAGACTTATGCAAGAGATTTGAAGATGGTCTTAACTTAAATATTAGAGATCGCATCAAGTCCGGAGACAAGTACGAGAGTCTTGACGATCTCGTAGAAGAAGCCCTAAGGGTAGAAAGTTTAGTTCAGGTGAGACATAAGCTTGCAGAACGATCTCAAAAGAAAAGGCAAGGGAGCGCATTTCCAGGAAATACATCAAAGGTGTATAGGGGTGTGGGATCATCGCGTGGCGAACCAATTTCGGTATCTATTAGTTTTCCTCAATCTCGGGAGTAGTTTAGTAGAGGCGGGAGCAATGTCTCGGGATTGGTTGGTGAAAATCGCAAGTGCCAGAATTGCTTAAAATATCACGACGGCCCCTGTAAGGCTCCTCAAGTATGTTTTCAGTGTCGACAGCTGGGGCATATGCGAAGTTCTTGTCCTCAACTTATGGGAGCGAGCAGTTAGTGTTCTGGTCAGCTTTGTGGTAAATTAACATATTCTACACCCAGAGATACTCGATCTGCAGCTACCAGAGTGCCCGATGCCTCAAGCGGCCTTAGTACTCAATCACCTATGCAAGGAAGGAAGCAAACTAGAGTATTTCATATTTCCCAGGAAGAGGCTCGCTCAGATCCGAAGGTTGTGACAGGTAATTTATAATCTGAGTATTTACATGCTAGATCTAACCCTGCCTTGTTATGCCACTTGATTACGAATAAAACATTCGTAAGAAATTCTATCTTTCCGAATTTTTAAATCACAATCTCACCTAATATTGCTTCTTTAGGCCATGTGTTTGTGGGAGACCATTAGGTCTACGCTTTATTTGACCCAGGTTCTGATAGGTCTTATATCCGGGATGATCTTACTGCGATCTTAGATTATCCTATCTCTCATTTGTCACCTGGAATCATCGTTCATACCCCTCTTGGAGAGCGTCTAATTCGTGATTCGGTATTCCTTGGTTGTCCATTGAAAATCAAAGATGTCATTTTAGAGGCTGAATTGATACCATTGCCTTTGATTGATCTTGATGTTATTATTGGCATGGATTGGCTTTCTTCTCATCATGCAATTCTCGATTGCCACGAGGAGCTTGTTATTTTTCGTAGACCAAGATTCTCAGAACTTGTTTTTGAAGGTAAACTTCAAACGAGATCCCTCTCTTTTATTTCAATGTTGACTGCGCATAAATTAATGCGTAAGGGTTGTGAGGCATTCTTGGCATTTGTCATCGATACTTCTCTTTCTGAAACTAAACTAGATGACATCCCGATCGTGAATGAATTTCCTGATGTCTTTCCCGAAGACTTACCAGGATAACCTCCAAATCGAGAGATTGATTTTTCCATTAACGTACTTCTTGGAATCACACCTATATTGATTACTCCATATCGAATGTCGCCTGCTGAGCTCAAGGAACTCCAGGCACAACTTGGGGAATTATTGGAGAAGGGGTTCATACGACCTAGCACATCTCCATGGGGTGCTCCAGTTCTTTTTGTCAAGAAGAAAGATGGATCACTTCGCCTATGTGTCGACTACCGTCAATTGAACAAGGTGACAATCAAAAACAAATATCCTCTTCCAAGAATCGATGATCTGTTTGATCAATTGCAAGGAGCAACTGTGTTCTCAAAAATTGATTTGCGATCTGGCTATCACCAACTCAAGATTAGGGAATCTGATATCCCTAAGTCTGCTTTTCGAACCAGATACTGTCATTTTGAATTCTGTGTTATGCCTTTTGGACTCACAAATTCTCCTGCAGCTTTTATGGATCTTATGAATCGGTTCTTTCAGTCGTACTTAGATAAGTTTGTCATCATCTTCATTGATGACATTCTTATTTATTCTAAATTGGACGACGAGCATTCTCATCATCTAAGAATTACTCTGAACATTCTCAGTGAAAATCAGCTTTATGCTAAATTCTCAAAGTGTGAATTTTGGCTTCGTGAGGTAAGCTTTTTGGGTCATCACATTTCTAAAGAAGGAATCTACGTTGATCCAGTGAAGATTCAAGCTATACTAGATTGGGAGCGTCCAAAGAACGTGACAGAGATTCGTAGTTTTCTGGGATTAGCTGGATATTATCGACGGTTTGTCAAAGACTTTTCGTTATTGGCTTCATCTTTGACTAAATTGACTCGGAAAGGGGTAAAATTTGAATGGAGTGAAGAATATGAGGAAGCATTTCAAGAATTGAAAAGACGACTCGTTTCAGCTCCTATTCTTACTTTGCCAGACCCAGCGATTGGAGAATTTACCATTTATTGCGACGCCTCGAGACAAGGATTAGGATGCGTTCTCATGCAAGAAGGAAAGGTTATTGCCTACGCTTCAAGGCAATTGAAGAAGAACGAAGAAAATTATCCTATACATGATTTAGAGTTGGCTGCAATCGTCTTTGCATTGAAGATCTGGAGGCACTATCTGTATGGTGCAACTTGTCGGGTTTTCACTGATCACAAGAGCTTAAAGTATATCACCACGCAAAAGGAGCTCAACCTCAGGCAAAGGCGATGGATGGAGTTGATTAGTGACTATGACTTAGTCATCGATTATCATCCTGGCAAGGTGAACATTGTTGCAGATGCTCTGAGTAGAAAGTCTTCTACCTCACTTGCTTCGATTCAATCTTTTTATCTTCCTATGTTGGAGCAATTTAAATCTTTACACATTTCGCTCGATTGTGAAAAGTTTAATGATTCTGCTTTAATCGCCAAATTCAAGGTTAGACCTACCTTGTTCGAGCAAATTCGAGAAAGACAATCACACGATGTTCATTTATAATAGAAGATGGCAAAGCTAAATCAAGGAAAAGAAATAGAATTTCAAATTCGGGATGATGGAATTCTTACTTTTAAAAATCATGTTTGTGTTCCATCAGAACTTGATGTTCGTAGAGCTATTCTTGAGGAAGCCCATTCTTCAGCCTATTCTATGCATCCTGGTAGTACCAAAATGTACAGAACACTTCGGGAGCATTATTGGTGGCCAGGTATGAAACGGGACATTGCTGAATTTGTAGCAAATTGCTTATCATGCCAACAGATTAAAGCGGAACACTAAAAACAAGTCGGCATGCTTCAACCACTACCTATTTCTGAGTGGAAATGGGAAAACATCACAATGGATTTTGTTTCTGGTTTACCTCGAACCCAAAAGGGTCATGACTCAATTTGGGTCATTGTCGATCGTCTGACGAAATCGGCACATTTCCTTCCAGTGCATACCAACGAATCTTTAGAGAAACTTGCCAAGTTATATGTCGATGAGATCGTGAGATTGCATGGAGTACCAGTGTCAATCATATCTGATCGTGATCTAAGATTCACTTCCAATTTTTGGCCTAGTCTGCAGAAAGCGCTAGGTACAAAATTACTATTCAGTACCTCGTTTCATCCACAGACAGATGGACAGTCAGAGAGAATTATACAGACACTAGAAGACATGCTACGTGCAGTGGTGTTGAATTTGGGAGGTAGCTGGGATAAGTACGTGACTTTGGTGGAGTTCGCTTATAATAACAGTTATCATTCAAGCATTGGAATGCCCCCGTACGAAGCTCTGTATGGCCGAAAGTGTCGAACACCACTCTTTTGGGATGAGGTTGGTGAGAGACAATTCGAAAAGTAGAGCTTATCGAAGATGCGAAGGCAAAAATACAACTTATTCGAGACAGACTTAAGGCAGCGCAAGAACGACAGAAAAGCTACGCAGATAATAGGAGGCGCGATTTGGAGTTTAATGAAGGAGATAAAGTTTTTCTGAAAGTTTCTCCATGGAGGGGCGTGTTGCGATTCCGCCGTCGAGAAAAGTTGAGTCCAAGGTGTATTGGCCCATTTACGATCGTGCAAAGGATTGGTCGTGTCGCGTATCGACTTGAGCTACCATCGGAATTGTCGAAGACTCACGATGTCTTCCATGTCTCTATGCTTAGAAAATATGAACCAGATCCTTCGCACGTGCTCAAATATCCTCCAGTTGTATTAAAGGAAAACCTATCGTACGAAGTACAACCTATTCAAATTGTAGAGCGCCGAGAGAAAATGCTTCATAACAAATCCATTCCTATGGTGATAGTTCTATGGAGAAGTGATCAAATTGAAGAAGAAACATGGGAACCAGAGTCAGTCATGCGTCAACACCATCCAAATCTCTTTCATCTCTAGGTACATTTATGTATCGAGGACGAAACTTTTTAGAGGAGGGGATACTTTATAATATCTTAGCCCAACTAGATTTTTTTTAGAAAGCCCAAACTTATTTATTTATTTATTTTGTGGCCCAAAGTTTCAGCCCACTTAAATGGCCTGATATATAATTATTAAGGGTAAAGTTAAAAAAAAAGAGAAGAACGGGAGAAGAAAAACAAAAGCGGGGAAAGAAGAGAGAGAAGAGGAGAAACCCTTGTTGATCAAATTCTCCCTTACAACCCTCATCCTAGGTGGTTTCTAAGTTTTTTTGAGGTAAGTGATGTGTGAATTAAGCTTCCTTCTTCCATGGTTTTGTAATTTTGTGGGATTTTTCTTTTTGGTATGTGGGTAATTTGCAGACTGTTCGAACTGATTTTGACATAGCTATTGCCATCAAAAGTTTATAAACTTAATTTCTGTATGAAGCTGAACTCGTTAGCTTTCCGTAGCCACTTGAAATGCCTCAATCTGATTATTCTATAATTAGTTATGATTTTTCTCGTAAACTGCCGCTAGCTGGAAAATTTCAGAATTTTAATGTCGAATTCAAACTTATTTTCTATCGTTTCGTTTAGTTAATGTATTGAAACGGGTTATATGGGATTGGGAACTGATGTTAAGGAGTAACATGCCATTTTTATTTAATATCGACTCGTTTGAACTCGATTAGGATTTGTTTTTAGCAATGAAAGGTGATGTTACCGCTAATAGTTAGTTATATTTGATTTGACTTTAATTGTTCATTTCCTTTCTAGGTAAAGAACCATCGACGAAGGGCAAGGGACCGACTTCAGATTCCGGAGAGAGTTAATCACTTTCTTGTGAGTTGATAATTCGGGAACGCCTTCTCTTGTGGGAAGTGTGGACCCTCGATAAATGTGCATTTATTTTAGTTTTAGTTAATTGATAAGAAAATTATTTGGTATTGTGTTATGTGGTAAAGAGCCTGATTGGCTCGATTGCTCTGGTTAGAGTCCTGTTAGCCATTTTATGAGTATTATTGATTTTAACTTATGTTGAAGAGCCTTGCCGGCTCGATATCTGATAACATTTATTGTGAATTATTTGAGAATTGATTTCTGGTTATTCTTGTGTGCTAATTAAGACTCTAACTTGAGTCGTTATTCATCTTATGATGCATATGCATATGTATGCCTGGTACCAAGGTTAAGTAGCCCGAATTGGTCACGGTTCGGGTGAGTTTGAGCGACATTTATTAAGTAGCCCGAATTGTCGCGGTTCGGGTGAGTTAGAGTGACAACCAAGTTGCCCGTTGCTTGGCAAACCCGGGTGAGTTAGATCTAACGGGGCACCTGTCCATTTGCCAAATACTGATACTCTAGAGGGTGATCGTTAGATGGATCAGTCTATTATAGGCTCAGTCAACGTCACCGGTGTGGGACATGCATGTCATATATGTTTATATATTTGATCATTTCAAGTATTCACGTTGATATTGAATTGTGAACTTTAGCACTTGGCGTGTTGAGAAAGATTATTAATGTGCATTTTATCTAGAGTAACGGTGACGGGCTTGGACTGTCTCTCGACGGAGAGCTCAGTTCGAGGAGGATATTGACTACCCACGCGTCTTTTATGTGATAACATGTTGTTTGAACTAATTGTGTTATTTGTAAATGTGCACTAAGATTTTTATTTTCATTAATATGTATACTGAGTGAGAAATTGTTATTGTGGGACGAAATGTTGGATCTTATGTTATGAACCGCGAGTGGGAATACATGCTTCGTATAAGAGTCAGGGTGACTGGCTTATCACCTCACTGAGCTAGTGGTTTTGCTCACCCCCATCATTCTTTCCTTTTCAGGCTGTTGATATCGTTTTGGTTGGAGGTTTGCCTATCGTTTGCTCGTCATCCAATCAGTGTTTTGGGTACTTTCTCTTTTATGTAAATTGACGGATTCATTGGCAAGATTGTATAGTTTATATATGGTGACCCCCTTGATGTTCTTTTTGTACCCTCCGATGTTATATCGTTCATGTATATTTTCTTTAAACTAAGTTACATCGTTGTATTTTGTACCTTTGTAAATCCTTGTTGATACTTTATGAGATGATGTCCTCGGGTTGTACCCATTGTTATCAGTTGTTCAGTTCTACAGGTACTTGATAGCAAGCCTTACGTTTTCTATAAACTTTGTGAAGTGGAGTGCACCCATTCCGCGAAATTTATGGTTAACGTGGCGGTTGTCGCGTTCTGTCTGGGGTCGGGGCGTGACAAAATGTGTATCATGATTAATAAAATATGCATCATGATGAAGGAAATGAGCATCATGATGAGGGGAATGATAATCAAGATGACGGAAATGAGCAACATGATGATGGAAATATGCATCAAGATGTATGAAATGAGCATCATGATAAAGGAAATATGCATTATAAGGAATGAAGTAAGCATCATGATGAAGGAAATATACATTATGATGAAAGGAACATGAAACACAATGAAGATAGTGAGCATCATAATTTAGGAAAAAATCGTTATAATGAAGGAAATATGCATAATGATGAAGGAAATGAGCATCATGATGAAGGAAATGATCATCATGATGTTGGAAATATGCGTAATGATGAAAGAAATGAGCATCAAGATGAAGGAAAAATGCATCATGATGTATGAAATGAGCATCACGATGTAGGAAATTAACATCATGATGAAGGAAACACACACATAATGATGAACGAAAATAGCATCTTCATGATGAAAATGAGCATCATAATGAAGAAAACATGCATCATGATGATGTTAGTATCGTGATGTAGGAAATAGCATCATGATGATGGAAATATGCATCATGATGACGGAAATGAGCATATTGATGTAGGAAATGAGCATTACGATGAAGGAAATATGCATCAGGATGAAGAAAATGAGCATAATGACGAAGTAAATGAGCATAAGTATGAAGGAAATAATCATCATGATGATGGAAATGAGAAACATGAAGAAAGAAATTTGTATAATGATGTAGGAAATGAGCATCATGATAAAAGAAATATGCATCATGATGAATGAAAAGAGCATAATGATTAAGGGAATGACCATAATGACGTAGGAAATGATCATCCTGATGAAGGAAATGAGCATAATGATGAAGAAAATGAGCATCATGATGTAGGAAATGAGCATCACAATGAAGGAAACATACATCGTGATGTAGGAAATGAGCATCATGATGTAGGAAATATGCATCGTGATGTAGAAAATGAGCATCATGATGAAGGAAATAAGTATCATGATGAAGGATTTATGCATCATGATGATGGAAATAAGCATCATGATGTTGGAAATGAGCATCATGATGAAGAAATAAGCTTCATGATAAAGAATTTTTGCATCATGATGATGGAAATGAGCATCATGATGAAGGAAATGAGCATCAAGATTTAGGAAATGAGTATCATGATAACGGAAATATGCATAAAAATGAACTAAATAAGCATCATGATGAAGGATTTATGCATCGTTGTGATGGAAATTAGTATCATTATAAAGAAAATTTGCATAATGATGAAAGAAATGATAATCATCATGTTGGAAATGAGCATTATAATAAAGGAAATATGCAACATAATGTAGAAAATGAACATCATGATGAAGGAAATGAGCATCACGATAGTGAAAATGAGCATCATGATTATGGAAATAAGAATAATAATCATGATATTGGTAAAGAGCATCATGATATTGGTAAATGAGCACCACGATGGGGAATGAGCATCATGATATTTGTAAAGAGCATCATCAGAAAGGAAATATGCATCATGATGAAGAAATAAGAATCATGATGAAGGAAATTAGTATCATGATAAAAGAAATGAGCATCATTATGAAGGAAATATGCACCATGATGTAGGAAATGAGCATCATGATGAAAGAAATATGTATCATGATGAACTGAATGAGCGTCATGATGTTTGAAATTAGCATTATGATAATGGAAACATGCATCATGATGAAGGACATGAGCATACTAATATAGGAAATGAGGATCATTATGATGGAACTACGCATCATGGTAAAGGAAATGAGCATCATGATGAATGAAATATGCATCATGATGAACGAAATGAGCATACTGATGTAGGAAATGTGTATCATGATTAATAAAATATGCATCATGATGAGGGGAATGATAATCAAGATGACGGAAATGAGAAACATGATGATGGAAATATGTATCAAGATGTAGGAAATGAGCATCATGATAAAGGAAATATGCATTATAAGGAATGAAGTAAGTATCATGACGAAGGAAATATACATTATGATGAAAGGAACATGAAACACGATGAAGGTAGTGAGCATAATAATTTAGGAAAAAATCATTATGATGAAGGAAATATGCATAATGATGAAGGAAATGAGCATCATGATGAAGGAAATGATCATCATGATGTTGGAAATAAGCGTAATGATGAAGGAAATGAACATCAAGATGAAGGAAAAATGCATCATGATGTATGAAATGAGCATCACGATGTAGGAAATTAACATCATGATGAAGGAAACACACACATAATGATGAACGAAAATAGCATCTTCATGATGAAAATGAGCATCATAATGAAGAAAACATGCATCATGATGATGTTAGTATAGTGATGTAGGAAATAACATCATGATGATGGAAATATGCATCATGATGATGGAAATGAGCATATTGATGTAGGAAATAAGCATTACGATGAAGGAAATATGCATCAGGATGAAGGAAATAATCATCATGATGATGGAAATGAGAAACATGAAGAAAGAAATTTGTATAATAATGTAGGAAATGAGCATCATGATAAAAGAAATATGCATCATGATGAATGAAAAGAGAATAATGATTAAGGGAATGACCATAATGACGTAGGAAATGATCATCCTGATGAAGGAAATGAGCAAATGATGAAGGAAATGAGCATCATGATATAGGAAATGAGCATCACAATAAAGAAAACATGCATCGTTATGTAGGAAATGAGCATCATGATGTAGGAAATATGCATCGTGATGTAGGAAATGAGCATCATGATGAAGGAAATAAGTATCATGATGAAGGATTTATGCATCATGATGATGGAAATAAGCATCATGATGTTGGAAATTAGCATCATGATGAAGAAATAAGCTTCATCATAAAGAATTTTTGCATCATGATGATGGAAATGAGCATCATGATGTGGAAATAAGCATCATGATGAAGAAAATATGCATCATGATGAAGGAAATGAGCAACATGATTAAGGGATAAACATCATGATGTAGGAAAGAGAATCATTACGAATGAAATATACATCATGATGATGAAAATGAGCATCTAGATGATGGAAATGAGCATAATGTTGTAGGAAATGGGCATCATAACGAAGGACATATGCATCTAGACTAAGGAAATGAGCATAATGATGAAGGAATTATGCGTCATAATGATGGAAATGAGAATCATGAAGATAGAAATGAGCATCATTATGAAGAAAATGAGAATTATGATACAGGAAATAAGCATCATGATGAAGGAAATACGCATCATGATTAAGGAAATGAGCATCACGATAGTGAAAATGAGCATAATGATGAAGGAAATGATCATCATGATGATGGAATTGAGCATCATCATGTAGGGAATTAGAATCTTGATGTAAATAAGAGCATCGTTATAAAAAAAATTAGCATCATGATGAAGAAATAAGCATCATGATGAAGGAAATGAGCATCATGATAAAAGAAATGAGAATCATTATGAAGGAAATATGCATCGCGATGTAGGAAATGAGCATCATAATGTCGGAAATTAGCATTATGATGATGGAAACATGCATCATGATGAAGGACCTCAGCATGATAATGTAGGAAATGAGCATTATTATGATGGAACAGCGCATCATGGTGAAGGAAATGACCATAATTATGTAGGAAATTAACATCATGATGAAGGAAGTATTCATCATGATTAAAGAAATGAGCCAATGATTTAGGAAATGTGTATAATGATGAAAATGAGCAACATGATGATGGAAATATGCATCATGATGTAGGAAATGAGTATCATGATAAAGGAAATATGCATTATATGGAATAAAGTAATCATCATGATGAAGGAAATACGCATTATTATGAAAGAAACATGCAACATGATGAAGGAAATGAGCATCATAATGTAGGAAAAAAAAATTATGATGTAGGAAATACGCTTAATGTTGAAGGAAATGAACATCATAATGAAGGATATGACCATAATGATGTAGGAAATGATCATCAAGATGAAGGAAATAAGCATCATGATAAAAGAAATATGCATCATGACGAAGGAATGAGCATCGTGATAAAGGAAATATGCATCACGATGAAGGAAATGAGCATCATGATGATGGAAATATGCATCGTGATGTAGGAAATGAGCATCATAATGAAGGGAAATATGCATCATTATGAAGGAAATGAGCATCATGATGTAGGAAATGAGACTCATCATGAAGGAAACAAGCATCATGATGATGGAAATGAGTATCATGATGAAGGAAATAAGCATCATGATAATGGAAATAAGCATCATGATGTAGGAAATGAGCATCATGATGAAGAAAATATGCATCGTGAATATGGGAATTAGCATCGTGATGATGTCTGTTTTGTGATGTAGGAAATAAGCATCAAGATGAAGGAAATATGCATCGTGATGAATGAAATGATTTTCATGATGTAAAAAATAAGCATCTTGATGATGACAACATGCATCATGATGTAGGAAAAAAGCATCATGATGAAGGAAATGACCATAATGACGTCGAAATTGATCATAATGAAAAAGTAAATGAGCATCAAGACATAGGAAATGAGTATCATGATAACGGAAATATGCATAAAGATGAACTAAATGAGCATCATGATGAAGGAATTATGCATCGTGGTGATGGAAATTAGTATCATTATAAAAAAATTGCATAATGTTGAAAGAAATGATCATCATAATGTTTAAAATGAGCATAATAATGAAGAAATATGCAATATGATGTAGGAAATGAGCATCATGATGAAGGAAAAATCCATCATGATGAATGAAATGAGCATCATGATTAAGGAAATGAGCATCAGGATAGTGAAAATGAGCATCATGATGAAAGAAATGAGCATCATGATGATGGAAATGGGCATCATCATGTAGGGAATGAGCATCATGATAAAAGAAATGAAAATCATTTTGAAGGAAATGTGCATCGCGATGCTGGAAATGAGCATCATGATGAAGGAAATATGCATCATGATGAACGAAATGAGCATCATGATGTCGGAAATTAGCATTATGATGATGGAAACATGCATCATGAAGAAGGACATGAGCATTATTATGATGGAACAAAGCATCATGGTGAAGAAAATGAGCATCATGATGAAGGAAATGACCATAATTATGTAGGAAATTAACATCATGATGAAGGAAATAATCATCATGATTAAATAATGAGCACAATGATGTAGGAAATCTGTATAATGATGAAAATGAGCAACATGATGATAGAAATATGCATCATGATTATAATATCTTAGCCCAACTAGATTTTTTTTTAGAAAGCCCAAAACCTATTTATTTATTTTTATAGCCCAAAATGACAGCCCTATAATATCTTAACCCAACTAGATTTTTTTTAGAAATCCCAAAACCTATTTATTTATTTTTATGGCCCAAAAGGCCAGCCATATCTTAGCCCAACTAGATATTTTTTAGAAAGCCCAAACTTATTTATTTATTTATTTTGTGGCCCAAAGTTTCAGCCCACTTAAATGGCCTGATATATAATTATTAAGGTTAAAGTTAAAAAAAAAAAAAGAGAGAAGAACGGGAGAAGAAAAACAAAAGAGGGGAAAGAAGAGAGTGAAGAGGAGAAACCCTTGTTGATTAAATTCTCCCTTACAACCCTCATCCTAGGTGGTTTCTAAGTTGTTTTGAGGTAAGTTGTGTGTGAATTAAGCTTCCTTCTTCCATGATTTTGTAATTTTGTGGGGTTTTTCTTTTTAGTATGTGGGTAATTCGCAGACTGTTCGAACTGATTTTGACATAGCTATTTCCCTCGAAAGTTTGCAAACTTAATTTCTGTACATAGCTGAACTCGTTAGCTTTCCGTATCCACTTGAAACGCCTCAATCCGATTATTCTACAATTAGTTATGATTTTTCTCGTAAACTACCGCTAGCTGGAAAATTTCAGAATTTTTATGTCGAATTCAAACTTATTTTCTATCGTTTCGTTTAGTTAATGTATTGAAACGGGTTATGTTGGATTCAGAACTGATGTTAAGGAGTTACATGCCATTTTTATTTAATATCGACTCGTTCGAACTCGATTAGGATTTGTTTTTAGCAATGAAAGGGATGTTACCGCTAATAGTTAGTTATATTTGATTTGTCTTTAATTGCTCATCTCCTTTCTAGGTAAAGAGCCATCGACGAAGGGCAAGGGACCGACTTCAGACTCCGGAGAGATTTAATCACTTCCCTGTGAGTTGATAATTCGGGAACGCCTTCTCTTGTGGGAAGTGTAGACCCTCGATAAATGTGCATTTATTTTAGTTTTAGTTAATTGATATGAAAATTATTTGGTATTGTGCTATATGGTAAAGAGCCTGATTGGCTCGATTGCTCTGCTTAGAGTCCTGTTAGCATTTTATGAGTATTATTGATTTTAACTTATGTTGAAGAGCCTTGCCGGCTCGATATCTGATAGCATTTATTGTGAATTATTTGAGAATTGATTTTTGGTTATTCTTGTGTGCCAATTAAGACTCTAACTTGAGTCGTTATTCATCTTATGATGCATATGCATATGTATCCCTGGTACCAAGGTTAAGTAGCCCGAATTGGTCACGGTTCGGGTGAGTTGGAGCGACAATGATTAAGTAGCCCGAATTATCGCGGTTCGGGTGAGTTAGAGTGACAACCAAGTGGCTCGTTGCTTGGCAAACCCAGGTGATTTAGATCTAACGGGGCACTTGTCCATTTGCCAAATACTGACACTTTAGAGGGTGATCGTTAGATAGATCAGTCTATTATAGGCTCATCAACGTCACCGATGTGGGACATGCATGTCATATATGTTTATATGTTTGATCATTTCAAGTATTCACGTCGATATTGAATTGTGAACTTTAGCACTTGGCGTGTTGAGAAAGAATATTAATGTCCATTTTATCTAGAGTAACGGTGACGGACTTGGACTGTCTCTCGACGGAGAGCTCAGTTCGAGGAGGATATTGACTACCCACGTGTCTTTTATGTGATAACATGTTGTTTGAACTAATTATGTTATTCGTAAATGTGCACTAAGGTTTTTATTTTCATTAATATGTATACTGAGTGAGAAATAGTTATTGTGGGATGAAATGTTGGATTTTATGTTATGAACCGCGAGTGGGAATACATGCTTCATATAAGGGTCGGGGTGACTGGCTTATCACCTCACTGAGCTAGTGGTTTTGCTCACCCCCATCATTCTTTCCTTTTCAGGCTGTTGATATTGTTTTGGTTGAAGGTTTGCCTATCGTTTGCTCGTCATCCAATCAGTGTTTTGGGTACTTTCTCTTTTATGTAAATTGACGGATTCATTGGCGAGATTGTATAGTTTATATTTGGTGACCCCCTTGATGTTCTTTTTGTACCCTCGTGATGTTATATCGTTCATGTATATTTTCTTTTAACTAAGTTACATCGTTATATTTTGTACCTTTGTAAATCCTTGTTGATACTTTATGAGATGATGTCCTCGGGTTGTACCCGTTGTTATCAGTTGTTCAGTTCTACAGATACTTGATAGCAAGCCTTACGTTTTCTATAAACTTTGTGGAGTGGAGTGCACCCATTCCGTGAAATTTATGGTTAACGTGGCGGTTGTCGCGTTCTGTCTGGGGTAGGGGCGTGACAACTTTCTTGGTATCAGAGCCTGGTTTTATGATTCTCATTCTTTTTGAGTCGAGCCTATGGGTCTAACTTTGTTTCTATGTCATCCTAAGGTATCGTATTACCTTGATGTTGACCTTGCATTTTCTTTCCTTTCTTCCTTTCAGTCATTATGGCACCTCAAGTTCGTCATCGAGGTCGAGGTCGAGGACACGCTCCTCGTGATCCTCCGAGTCCTCTACTCTCTTCTGTTCCTTGTGGGCCTCGAGGACATGTTTCTTCTGATCATGCCGTTCCATCGACGGTTATGGACCCTATCAATTCTGATCATAGGGTGCCGGTTTCCAGATAGAGCAACCACGGGCCCAGTTGCGGGTTGAGCACATGATGACACCGGAGCAGTACCAATTGTATTATGATCACATTTGAATACATGGTGTTCCACCACCTACAACGGCTCATACGACTACGACTGTCACTGAAGAGGTTCTTCGTGCTAATGAACCAATTCGACCTACAACTAATGTACCAGTTTTTACTCCAGAAATGGCTTTAGGAAGTTCTACTTCTCGAGGTGCACTTTTTATACCTGATTTGGTGAAAGCAGTTGAAAACATGGGGACTTCGAAATTTGATGGTGCAAGAGATGCTTCTAAAGCGGGGGCATGGTTAAAGGAGATTACAGAGACCTTTGACACCTTGATGATTGAAGAATATTATCGTGTGGTCATTGCGACCAAGCTGTTAGGCCCAGATGCACGACGATGGTGGCAGAATCTAAAAGAGACATCTTCGGTTACTAATACGTGGGCTATCTTTGCGGAACGATTCGAAGATCGATACTTCTCTCAGTACATCAAGGATCAGAAGAGAAAGGAGTTCTTCAACCTCTTTCAAGGCATTATGTCGGTCGTAGAGTCGAAAGCAAATTTTTAGAATTGCGAGAATTTGCTCCTGAGTCATATACGACGAGAGACTTATGCAAGAGATTTGAAGATGGTCTTAATTTAAATATTCGAGATCGCATCAAGTCCGGAGACAAGTACGAGAGTCTTGACGATCTCGTAGAAGAAGCCCTGAGGGTAGAAAGTTTAGTTCAGGCGAGACATAAGCTTGCAGAACGATCTCAAAAGAAAAGGAAAGGGAGCGCATTTCCAGGAAATGCATCGAAGGTATATAGGGGTGTGGGATATTCGCGTGGCGCACCAAGTTCGGTATCTATTAGTTTTCCTCAACCTCGGGAGCAGTTTAGTAGAGGCGGGAGCAATGTCTCGGGATCGGTTGGTGAAAATCGCAAGTGCCAGAATTACTTAAAATATCACGACGGCCCCTGTAAGGCTCCTCAAGTATGTTTTCAGTGTCGACAGCCGGGCATATGCGAAGTTCTTGTCCTCAGCTTATGGGAGCGAGCGTCAGTGTTCTGGTCAGCTTTGTGGTAAACTAACATATTCTACACCCAGAGATACACGATCTACATCTACCAGAGTGCCCGATGCCTCAAGCGGCCCTAGTACTCAATCACCTATGCAAGGAAGGAAGCAAACTAGAGTATTTCATATTTCCCAGGAAGAGGCTCGCTCAGATCCGAAGGTTGTGACAGGTAATTTATAATCTGAGTATTTTTACATGCTAGATCTAACCCCGCCTTGTTATGCCACTTGATTAAAAATAAAACATTCGTAAGAAATTCTATCTTTCCAAATTTTTAAATCACAATCTCACCTAATATTGCTTCTTTAGGCCATGTGTTTGTGGGAGACCATCAGTTCTACGCTTTATTTGACCCAGGTTCTGATAGGTCTTATATTCGGGATGATCTTACTGCGATCTTAGATTATCCTATCTCTCATTTGTCACCTGGAATCATCGTTCATACCCCTCTTGGAGAGCATCTAATTCGTGATTCGGTATTCCTTGGTTGTCCATTGAAGATCAAAGATGTCATTCTAGAGGCTGAATTGATACCATTGCCTTTGATTGATCTTGATGTTATTCTTGGCATGGATTGGCTTTCTTCTCATCATGCAATTCTTGACTGCCACGAGAAGCTTGTTATTTTTCGTAGACCAGGATTCTCAAAACTTGTTTTTGAAGGTAAACTTCAAACGAGATCCCTCTATTTTATTTCAATGTTGACTGCGCATAAATTAATGCGTAAGGGTTGTGAGGCATTCTTGGCATTTGTCATCGATACTTTTCTTTCTGAAACTAAACTAGATGACATCCCGATCGTGAATGAATTTCCTGATGTCTTTCCCGAAGACTTACCAGGACAACCTACGAATCGAGAGATTGATTTTTCCATTGACGTACTTCCTGGAATCACACCTATATCGATTACTCCATATCGAATATCGCCTGCTGAGCTCAAGGAACTCCAGACACAACTTGGGGAATTATTGGAGAAGGGGTTCATACGACCTAGCACATCTCCGTGGGGTGCTCCAGTTCTTTTTGTCAAGAAGAAAGATGGATCACTTCGCCTATGTGTCGACTACCGTCAATTGAACAAGGTGACAATCAAGAACAAATATCCTCTTCCAAGAATCGATGATCTGTTTGATCAATTGCAAGGAGCAACTGTGTTCTCAAAAATTGATTTGCGATCTGGCTATCACCAACTCAAGATTAGGGAATCTGATATCCCTAAGTCTACTTTTCGATCTAGATACGGTCATTTTGAATTCTGTGTTATGCCTTTTGGACTCACAAATTCTTCTGCAGCTTTTATGGATCTTATGAATCGGGTCTTTCAGCCGTACTTAGATAAGTTTGTCATCATCTTCATTGATGACATTCTTATTTATTCTAAATTGGACGACGAGCATTCTCATCATCTAAGAATTGCTCTGATCATTCTCAGAGAAAATCAGCTTTATGCTAAATTCTCGAAGTGTGAATTTTGGCTTCGTGAGGTAAGCTTTTTGGGTCATCACATTTCTAAAGAAGGAATCTACGTCGATCCAGTGAAGATTCAAGCTATACTAGATTGGGAGCGTCCAAAGAACGTGACAGAGATTCGTAGTTTTCTGGGATTAGCTGGATATTATCGACGGTTTGTCAAAGACTTTTCGTTATTGGCTTCATCTTTGGCTAAATTGACTCGGAAAGGGGTAAAATTTGAATGGAGTGAAGAATCTGAGGAAGCATTTCAAGAATTGAAAAGACGACTCGTTTCAGCTCCTATTCTTGCTTTGCCAGACCCAGCGATTGGAGAATTTACCATTTATAATGACGTCTCGAGACAAGGATTAGGATGCGTTCTCATGCAAGAAGGAAAGGTTATTGCCTACGCTTCAAGGCAATTGAAGAAGAACGAAGAAAATTATCCTACACATGATTTAGAGTTGGCTGCAATCGTCTTTGCATTGAAGATCTGGAGGCACTATCTGTATGGTGCAATTTGTCGGGTTTTCACTGATCACAAGAGCTTAATGTATATCACCATGCAAAAGGAGCTCAACCTTAGGCAAATGCGATGGATGGAGTTGATTAGTGACTATGACTTAGTCATCGATTATCATCCTGGCAAGGCGAACGTTGTTGCAGATGCTCTGAGTAGAAAGTCTTCTACCTCACTTGCTTCGAGTCAATCCTTTTATCTTCCTATGTTGGATCAATTTAAATCTTTACACATTTCGCTTGATTGTGAAAAGTCTAATGATTCTGCCTTAATCGGCAAATTCGAGGTTAGACCTACCTTGTTTGAGCAAATTCGAGAAAGACAATCACACGATATTTATTTACGACAAAAGATGGGGAAGCTAAATCAAGGAAAAGAAACAGAATTTCAAATTCGGGATGATGGACTTCTTACTTTTAAAAATCGTGTTTGTGTTCCATCAGAACTTGATGTTCGTAGAACTATTCTTGAGGAAGCCCATTCTTCAGCCTATGCTATGCATCCTGGTATTACCAAAATGTACAGAACACTTCGGGAGCATTATTGGTGGCCAGGTATGAAACGGGACATTGCTGAATTTGTATCAAAGTGCTTATCATGCCAACAGATTAAAGCGGAACACAAAAAATCAGCCGGCATGCTTCAACCACTACCTATTCCTGAGTGGAAATGGGAAAACGTCACAATGGATTTTGTTTCTGGTTTACCTCGAACCCAAAAGGGTCATGACTCAATTTGGGTCATTGTCGATCGTCTGACGAAATTGGTACATTTCCTTCCAGTGCATACCAACGAATCTTTAGAGAAACTTGCCAAGTTATATGTCGATGAGATCGTGAGATTGCACGGAGTACCAATGTCAATCATATCTGATCATGATCCAAGATTCACTTCCCGTTTTTGGCCTAGTCTGCAGAAAGCGCTAGGTACAAAATTACTATTCAGTACCTCGTTTCATCCACAGACTGATGGACAGTCAAAGAGAACCATACAGACACTAGAAGACATGCTACGTGCAGTGGTGTTGAATTTGGGAGGGAGCTGGGATAAGTACGTGACTTTGGTGGAGTTCTCTTATAACAACAGTTATCATTCAAGCATTGGAATGCCCCCGTACGAAGCTCTGTATGGCCAAAAGTGTCGAACACTGCTCTTTTGGGATGAGGTTGGCGAGAGACAAATTGAACAAGTAGAGCTTATCGAAGATGCAAAGGCAAAAATACAACTTATTCGAGACAGACTTAAGGCAGCGCAAGATCGACAGAAAAGCTACGCAGATAATAGGAGGCGCGATTGGAGTTTAATGAAGGAGACAAAGTTTTCTGAAAATTTCTCCATGTAAGGGCGTGTTGCGATTCCGCCGTCGAGGAAAGTTGAGTCCAAGGTATATTGGCCCATTTACGATCGTGCAAAGGATTGGTCATGTCGCGTATCGACTTGAGCTACCATCAGAATTGTCAAAGATTCACGATGTCTTCCATGTCTCTATGCTTAGAAAATATGAACCTATCCTTCGCACGTGCTCAAATATCCCCCAGTTGTATTAAAGGAAAATCTATCGTACGAAATACAACCTGTTCAAATTGTAGATCGCTGAGAGAAAATACTTTGTAACAAATCCATTCCTATGGTGAGAGTTCTATAGAGAAGTGATCAAATTGAAGAAGAAACATGGGAACCAGAGTCAGTCATGCGTCAACAACATCCAAATCTCTTTTCATCTCTAGGTACGTTTATGGTTCGAGGACGAAACTTTTTAGAGGAGGGGATACTTTATAATATCTTAGCCCAACTAGATTTTTTTTTAGAAAGCCCAAAACCTATTTATTTATTTTTATGCCCCAAAAGGCCAGCCCTATCTTAGACCAACTAGATTTTTTTTAGAAAGCCCAAAACCTATTTATTTATTTTTATTGCCCAAAAGGTCAGCCCTATCTTAGCCCAACTAGGTTTTTTTTAGAAAGCCCAAACTTATTTATTTATTTATTTTGTGGCCCAAAGTTTCAGCTCACATAAATGGCCTGATATATAATTATTAAGGTTAAAGTTAAAAAAAAGAGAGAAGAACGGGAGAAGAAAAACAAAAGAGGGGAAAGAAGATAGTGAAGAGGAGAAACCCTTGTTGATCAAATTCTCCCTTACAACCCTCATCCTAGGTGGTTTCTAAGTTGTTTTGAGGTAAGTGGTGTGTGAATTAAGCTTCCTTCTTCCATGGTTTTGTAATTTTGTGGGGTTTTTCTTTTGGTATGTGGGTAATTCGCAGACTGTTCGAACTGATTTTGACATAGCTATTGCCCTCAAAAGTTTGCTAACTTAATTTCTGTACGTAGCTGAACTCGTTAGCTTTCTGTAGCCACTTGAAACGCCTCAATCCGATTATTCTACAATTAGTTATGATTTTTCTCGTAAATTGCCGCTAGCTGGAAAATTTCAGAATTTTTATGTCGAATTCAAACTTATTTTCTATTGTTTCGTTTAGTTAATATATTGAAACGGGTTATGTGGGATTGGAAACTGATGTTAAGGAGTTACATGCCATTTTTATTTAATATCGACTCGTTCGAACTCGATTAGGATTTGTTTTTAGCAATGAAAGGGATGTTACCGCTAATAGTTAGTTATATTTGATTTGTCTTTAATTGCTCATCTCCTTTCTAGGTAAAGAACCATCGACGAAGGGCAAGGGACCGACTTCAGACTCTGGAGAGAGTTAATCACTTCCTTGTGAGTTGATAATTCGGGAACGCCTTCTCTTGTGGGAAGTGTGGACCCTCGATAAATGTGCATTTATTTTAGTTTTAGTTAATTGATAAGAAAATTATTTGGTATTGTGTTATGTGGTAAAGAGCCTGATTGGCTCGATTGCTCTGGTTAGAGACCTGTTAGCCATTTTATGAGTATTATTGATTTTAACTTATGTCGAAGAGCCTTGCCGGCTCGATATCTGATAGCATTTATTGTGAATTATTTGAGAATTGATTTCTGGTTATTCTTGTGTGCTAATTAAGACTCTAACTTGAGTCGTTATTCATCTTATGATGCATATGCATATGTATGCCTGGTACCAAGGTTAAGTAGCCCGAATTGGTCACGGTTCGGGTGAGTTTGAGCGACATTTATTAAGTAGCCCGAATTGTCGCGGTTCGGGTGAGTTAGAGTGACAACCAAGTTGCCCGTTGCTTGGCAAACCCGGGTGAGTTAGATCTAACGGGGCACCTGTCCATTTGCCAAATACTGATACTCTAGAGGGTGATCGTTAGATGGATCAGTCTATTATAGGCTCAGTCAACGTCACCGGTGTGGGACATGCATGTCATATATGTTTATATGTTTGATCATTTCAAGTATTCACGTCGATATTGAATTGTGAACTTTAGCACTTGGCGTGTTGAGAAAGAATATTAATGTGCATTTTATCTAGAGTAATGGTGACGGGCTTGGACTGTCTCTCGACGGAGAGCTCAGTTCGAGGAGGATATTGACTACCCACGCGTCTATTATGTGATAACATGTTGTTTGAACTAATTGTGTTATTCGTAAATGTGCACTAAGGTTTTTATTTTCATTAATATGTATACTGAGTGAGAAATAGTTATTGTGGGACGAAATGTTGGATTTTATGTTATGAACCGCGAGTGGGAATACATGCTTCGTATAAGGGTCGGGGTGACCGGCTTATCACCTCACTGAGCTAGTGGTTTTGCTCACCCCCATCACTCTTTCCTTTTCAGGCTGTTGATATTGTTTTGGTTGGAGGTTTGCCTATCGTTTGCTCGTAATCCAATCAGTGTTTTGGGAACTTCCTTTTTTATGTAAATTGACGGATTCATTGGCGAGATTTTATAGTTTATATTTGGTGACCCCCTTGATGTTCTTTTTGTACCCTTGCGATGTTATATCGTTCATGTATATTTTCTTTAAACTAAGTTACATCATTGTATTTTGTACCTTTGTAAATCCTTGTTGATACTTTATGAGATGATGTCCTCGGGTTGTACCCGTTGTTATCAGTTGTTCAGTTCTACAGGTACTTGACAGCAAGCCTTACGTTTTCTATAAACTTTGTGGAGTGGAGTGCACCCATTCCGCGAAATTTATAGTTAACGTGGCAGTTGTCGCGTTCTGTCTGGGATCGGGGCGTGACAATGATGTAGGAAATGAGCATCATGATAAAGGAAATATGAATTTTATGGAATAAAGAAAGCATCATGATGAAGGAAATATGCATTATTATGAAAGAAACATGCAACATGATGAAGGAAATGAGCATAATAATGTAGGAAAAAAGAATTATGATGAAGGAAATACGCTTAATGTTGAAGAAAATGAGCATCATAATGAAGGATATGACCAAAATGATGTATGAATGATCGTTAAGATGAAGGAAATAAGCATCATGATAAAGGAAATATGCATCATGACGAAGGAATGAGCATCGTGATAAAGGAATTATGCATCACGATGAAGGAAATGAGCATCATGTTGAAGGAAATGGCCATCATGATGATGGAAATATGCATCGTGATGTAGGAAATGAGCATCATGATGAAGGGAAATATGCATCATTATGAAGGAAATGGGCATCATGATGTTGGAAACGAGACTCATGATGAAGGAAACAAGCATCATGATGATGGAAATGAGCATCATGATGAAGGAAATAAGCATCATGATGAAAGATTTATGCATCATGATAATGGAAATAAGCATCATGATGTAGGAAATGAGCATCATTATGAAGATAATATGCATCATGAATATGGAAATTAGTATCGTGATAATGTCTGATTCGTGATGTAGGAAGTAAGCATCAAGATGAAGGAAAAATGCATCGTGATAAATGAAATGAGTTTCATGATGTAAAAAATAAACATTTTGATGAAGGAAACATGCATCATGATGTAGGAAAAAAAGCATCATGATGAAGGAAATGACCATAATGACGTCGAAATTGATCATCATGATAATGAAAATGAGCATCAAGACGTAAGAAATGAGTATCATGATAAGGGAAATATGCATAAAGATGAAATAAATGAGCATCATGATGAAGGATTTATGCATTGTGGTGATGGAAATTAGTATCATTATAAAGAAAATTTGCATAATTCTGAAAGAAATGATCATCATGATGTTGGAAATGAGCATAATAATGAATGAAATATGTAACATGATGTAGGAAATGAGCATCATGATGAAGTAAAAATCCATCACGATGAATGAAATGAGCATCATTATGTTTGAAATGAGCATCATGATAAATCTTCTGACTATAGTGGTGCATATACGCAACAGGTATACCAACAATATCAGCAATGAGCTGACCAATCCAATTATCCAATCAGAAACGAACCGAAGATCCATTACCCACTACCCGAACTCATCATCAACAAATTGATGTATGTGAGGAAGGAAACCCCCTCTGAGAGAAGAAACCCATCCTTGATTATGAGGCTGCCCCTGCTGAAGCCATCTAGAACGTAAAAAATCCAAGGGAGTTTCACCGTCCAGAACATCCTAAGCAAGTTTCATAAGAAAGGATTCGTTAGCAATAGCAAAGAGCGTACACCAAGGCCTCCTTCTTCAGTAGGAGTGCAAACTTTACTCCAGCTCACACTGAAGTAATGCCTCCTAGTAGCATCCCCTGACCAAATTAAATTTCTCATAGCCGTCTCAATTTTCTTGAGTTGATCACAAGGCCATCGATAAATCATCATAGTATGAACAGTAGAAGAGACAATCACAGAATTAACTAGATAGACACGACCAGACATAGAAAGACTGGAACCCTTCAATCTGTTAAACTTGGAAAGGATGGCGTCAACAACACCTTGAAAATAAACGGCCTTCGGAATTCCAAAGAATACTAGAACCCCCAAATAACGAAAAGGATAAGAACCATCTCAAAAGCCAAGTACCTGTGTAACACTCTTTTAACAGCAGAAACAGATCTAGTGTTACCTTTACAGAAGATAATAATATCATCAGCATAAAACAGGTATGCAGGAAAGAAGAACTCCCTACCTCCATTTCTGCCACCAATGGCCCTATGAATTCTTCCGGTGTCCATAAATCTTAAAATCCAAAGACCCAGAACCTCCTCCGCCAAATAGAAAAGAAGAGGAGAAAGGGGATCACCCTGTCTAACTCTTCGACCACAACAAAATATCCAGCAGGGACTCCATTAACTAGGATAGAAATCCTAGTAGAAGAGAAAATACTTCTGAGAAGTAAAACAAACCTTTTAGAGAAACCCATACAAGCAACAGCCTCCACCAAAAAATCCCATCTGATAGTGTCCAAAGCCTTTTTAATATAAATTTTAAGTGCCACACTACCTTCAGAAGAAACATCAAGCACATTAAATCCCTTAGAAGCAAGGGCAATACAGGGATTTATACGTCTGCCTGGAATGAAACCAAACTGAAACCTACCCAAATGCAAGTGAAGAATAGGACCCAATCTAGAGGCAATAATTTTAGTGAGAATTTTAAAGAAAAAGTTGCACATATTAATCGGACGGAAATCCTCAACTCTATTAGCACCTTCAATCTTCGGAATTAATGTCACAAAGTTAGCATTAACTCCATCAGGAATAGAGCCTTCCTCAAAAAAATATTTCACAGCTCTACACACATCCAAGTCAATAACATGCCAAAGCTACTGGAAAAATGCCCCACTAAAACTATCCGGCCCAGGAGAATTGTCAGGCGAAAGATCAAAAACAACAATCCTAATCTCATCATCAGTAGGAACTCTGACAAGATCTAAATTTTCAGCCACCGTTATGAAGTTATGACTGAAGCCCATATCTGAGAAATCAGGCTGATCAACAGGCAAACTAAATAGCTGCGTATAATAGTCTACAATGTGTTGAGAGATAGCCTGAACATCATGACTCAAGTCATCACAAACATAAAGCATAGAGATATCAGCTTTACATTTCCGTAGTTTGTGAGCCTTATGGAAAAATTTAATGTTACAATCACCATCACTAAGCCAAGAAGTTCTATTCTTCTGAGAGTGAAATTGAGCTTTCTTCTGAAGTTCGACTCCAAACGCATATGAGCATCGACCTCCGAAAGAAATAAATCTTCAGTGTCTCATTCATTATCAATGCGACTCTGAATGTTTTGAAGCTCAATAAGAGCTTCGTCAACTCCAGCCCATACATTGCCAAAATCAGAATTATTCCATGCCTTGATATCAAATTTCAATCTACGAAGCTTCCAACAAAAATAAGATATAGGATCAGGAGCCCACATAGTTTTAGTCCATGAAGATGAGACTAAGATGTAAAAACCTGTATCAAGAAGCCACATTTGCTGAAAATGAAAAGGCCTTCTAACTGAACCACCACCAGAACTGGCCGAGAGAAGGATTGGATTATGATCAGAGTGATATCTAGGGAGAGCCTTTCCCAGGAATCCAAGAAATCCACAGAAACCAATGCTCGATCAATTCTAGAAGCTCTAAAAGGTCTTCTAGAAGATCTAGAAAACCAAGTATACTTAGACCCAGACAAATCAACATCATGCAGATCACTAACAACAAGGAATTATCTGAACACAGTAGATCCAAAAGCAGAATAACGAGAGGGTGCACTCCTCTCATGATCACCAAGAGTTGAGTTAAATTACCCAAAATTATCATGCTATCATATGCATCCAAGCCAAAATATTACTCCATAGATCTCGATGACACACACACGTGTTACTAGCGTGCACTATACCCACACGATAGAAAGCACAGTTATACATATAATCAACAATAATAATCTGATCAGAGATAAACACCACATTGACATTACTGAAAGAAGAATCATGACACAACAGCCATATATTAGGTTTCATTCCCATACGATGATTATGTGCCACAAATGTAAGTCCCAAAGACAGCCAATAGTGTGTGTAAACATAATCAGAACTAACCTTAGGTTCAGCAATGGCAAGCCAGTCGGGTTGATGGATTTGACATAAGGCATTTAAAGTGGAAAGAGAAGAGGAATTGCCAATCCCGTGAACATTCCTGAAGAGCAAATTCATTTATGGCGGTCTTTGTTACCGTGCTTCGGCGGTAAGGAATAATCAAAAGTACCCCATTCACGAGTGATAGAATGCATAGCATGAGCATCATGAGTAACTAAAGGGTCGACATAAGTAAGCATTTCTTGCTGTAATTTGTATCACATGGCAGGGCCTCTACCCCTACCATGACCTCTTCCGGTCCCACGACCTCCACAGAGAGATTGCGAGTTTCTTGCAAGGCCCTCAAAGAACTGATCAGATTTTCCCATGAAAATCCCTGGGTCACTGAAGCCCTCATGACGAAGCACATCCACCATAATCTGAATAGAATCCTCATCAGCATTCAGAACATCAAATCTGTTGCTCAATGGTGTTTCCATATGATCATTAGAGTCTTCAGGAACCTCCAGTTGGAGAGAGGCCCCCGAAGTTCCCTCATGAGCATCACTCTTCCCACCAATCTGACATTCACCACCATCATGATCAGGAATATAAATATGATCAACAATATGATCTTTCTCTAAAGGTTCCGATTGGTGATCAAATGTCTCCGAGTGCTGATCAACCGGCTTATTATTCACTGGAGTCCAACGAGTTGTATTCTTTCTGGGTTGTTGTTGCCCTCCCTTATTTGGATGTGGAGGAGCATGCTTTCTATTTTTATTACATTCCTCATTACCATGCCCCATAGTATAACAACGAGTACAATACTGTGGAAAATTCTCATAACCAATGGAGGTGTGGAAAGAGTAGTCCTCCGCTTAAATAGTAATATTATGTGGTAGTTTCTCCTAGACATCAAGCTCAACCAAAACACGTTCAAAGTGGCCCATCGAACCATCCAAAGCTCTCTTATCAACCCTAATGGGCTTACCAACTCAAGAAGCAATTGCACGAATAATAGCTTCACTCCAAAATTCAAATGGTAGCTCATATATACGAACCCAAACCTGTGTGATAAAGGATTTGATACGGTATGGATTGAAGAAAGGAATCCATTTCTGAATTCTAATACAACCCGGTTTAAGATCAAATATTTTCTCATCCAAAATCCATTCCTTAACAGCATGATCATGGATTAATATGTTATAATATCCATGCCCAAGCCGCACCACAAAAATATCATTCACTTCAAAAACAACTTTAAGACGAGTGACAATATCCGGGAATGAGAGGGGCTTTTGTCCACGTTCATATGTAATCCTACCAATCACAAATTTAGAGCATAATGTAATATGATCTTTGAGCAAACTAGCATCAACAGAAATTGAAACAGTGTCACCTGAATGCTCCGGCAGCCTCGCCACTGGAGATGGAACTCCTTCACATAGAGCCACCCGAAACGAATGGATAGGGGAATCATAGCCTTGAATGGGCTGCTCATGAACAGGTTGCTTCCCATCACGGCAGGAGGGAGAATCTTCAGCAGAAAACTCAACATGATTGGAGGTTGTCTCTCGAGACACGTGTCTGATCGGCATCCTGGAGGTATTATTAGCAGCAGGATTTTTGACAGATTACTGTAGAACATCGCGAGCATCAGCGTCAAGAGGAATTCTGGCAGAGTGCTGCGGAGCTTCACGAGCAGAAGGAACATAATGCAAATCCTTGTCCACATCAGCAGCCTTGAAATTCGCTACCCAAGTCGGAGGAAGAGAGTGTGTGTCTTGGGAATTTATGTCTACGTCTGAACTGGCAAAATTTGTAAAATCAGCAAAAGGATCCTTGGCCACATCAGCAGCCATGAAAGTCGGACTCTCGGTCAGAGGGTGAGAAAACTTGTCCAAGGAAAGATAGAGGTTCCTGCCCACGTTCATAAGTAATTATATACACTCCGGCAATGTCGGGCCATGAGCAGCAGAAACTGCCAGTGGTGGGGGGTAATTCGGTGATTTTCCCAGCCATTGACCTGGTTCAGAGGGTGGGTCACTGTTGGTCTGAGTTGGAGCATCTCAGGCTTTCTGTAAAACATGGTGGGGCGATGTTGTCATCACACGAGGAGAGCCCAAAGGGTGAGAAGGAGCTAGGGGTGATTGGTTCATCCCGGTTGGTTGAGCGTTGCCATCGTGGGTGAAGGAGACGCCGTGAGCAGGCTGAGTATCAAGTTCAGCAGGGGGTGTGACATAGGAGTGCTCATGGTTGAACTTGATGTAGTCAACAATTCCTGGGTATTTCCGGCATATATCAGCGAAAAATGGAGTAGAAGTGCTATGTGGTGGAGGGGCCGGGTTGGAGCACAGGTGAGAGGCTGCCGGAAAATCAGCTTGACTAGGGTTGGTAGGGTTGATAGCAGCTATGTTTGGTAAAGTAAAGGCTGTTGCAATTTTTAGCGGACACCATAGAACTCACTTGAGCCATCTGTTCCAAATCAACAATTTAAATTAGGATTAGGGAACATGACAATGTGAATAACACTACTTAAAACTTATTATTGTAAGTATACATGGAACATCCTTTTCTGTTACTTTTCAACCAAATTATGAATTAGGTACAAAAAATCAAACTTTCATCTATATTTAAGTCGCCCAACTTTACCTTAATGAAGATTTTTCCAAATTTTTAATTGTCTAGCTAAATTGCAATTAGATATGAAGATTGAAATGGATTTGAATCGACAAAAAATTATCAAACAAGTAAAGGGACGGTTAAACTGTCAGTAAGAAGCAACAAAAAGAGGAAACTAAAACACAGCAACATAACAGTTAGTTCTTTATCTCTAGATACCAGACCAAAACTTGCAATTCAAATATTCAAGGTAAGTTAAAAACTAAAAGTAACGAAGATAGTTCAGCCATATTTACAAAATAATAAAAAAATTCAACAGTTACGAAACTACTAGGTTTCAGTGAGCAGAGTGGAGAAAGAGATAAACATAATCTCAGAATCATACCAACAAAACTTCTTATTGTTAAACTAAAGTAAAGTGCATGCTTGTATTTATTGTTGGCTGAAACATAAATACTTTCTCAATAGTCAATAGTGTTATAATAAAAATGTAATCTAATTTAAAATGTTGTATTACTCTCGAGCTAATCCAACTCATCTAAGATTGCCAACATACAAAAATATCAAAATATAGAAATGAATTACAACCAGAATTTATTCAAATATATTCTCTAGAAGAACTAATAGGGAATAGCAAAGATACAGAAGCTAATAAATTAATTATATATGCCTCAAATGAATCACAGATTTTAAATGCGTGGACAAAATAACATATATTAAACAGAATAAACTCATTTGGCGAAAAATAATAAGCCTAGTGCATTACCTAAAACCAACCCTGAATCCACCAGTTCGATCTCGCTTGAAACAACGTATCCTTACTTAAACACATTCTTCACCAAGAAATGGAACAAAATTTTCATCTATTTTGGAAATTCTCAGATTCTTTCATTCCATGATAATTCCTAATCAAATAAGGGAATTTTACTCATTTTTAAATGTCAAATTAGTACAAAATATTTGTTAAATTCAGCTTAGAGAATATGAGATATAGACAAGGAATAAAATATTTACCTGAATGAAGAACATTTGCTGTAATTGTTATAATGTGAGAGACGTCCATTAAAATGTTAGGGACACCTTTAAAGGGATGTCCATGAAAGCGCCAAGAGACGTCCTTGACTTCGGAATCGATTGATGTTCAGTGGAGATTGAATATATTTGTATACAAATACTAAAATAATTTCTCATCTCTCAGCGGCGAGCAGTTTATGGCCATTATCATCATCAATTTGAGAAATAAACGAGCAAATGAGCAATATAACCAGTATCAAATATAATTCAGGGAAAAGCACTTCTACTGTGCCTGTTACCCCCAACAAATGACACCACATGAAGCTCATTATTCATGTAAGCTACAATTAGGTCTTGTTTGATTTTGGCGAAAATTTTCAAGTTTGGCGCTTTTCCTTTTCACTTTGCCGCTGATTTTGCTTTTCGTCCAATAATATTTAGTTACTTCTTAGTTATTTTTACGAACTTATTAATATTATCACTTAAAAAATGATATTTCTTTCAAAATACTGAATATTGTGTTGTTTTGTTTAAAATTTTTCGTATGCTTTTTATTCTAAATACGTTGAACTTCAATTTATTTATTCTCTGATAAATAGTTAAAAAAATATTTGAAATTTAATTAATCACCATCTCAAAAAGAAATGGAAAACAATATTTAAAAAAGAAATACTATTTAATAAGAAAAATTAATGAGTAAATAAGAAAAATTTTTAAAAATTAAAAAATTAATAATTAAAACAATCGTCATTAGCTTAGGAAACGACATGTAAGTAATAAAAAAAACTCTGCTATAGCAACTAGTACGAAGCCCGCGTAACACGCGGAATATTCAAATTTTTTTATGGAATCAGCTATTCGTATATTCAAATTTGCTAAACATATTAAAAAAATAATTAAATTAAAATACTCCTTTCGTCCACCACAATGGGTGCCATTTGCTTTTTAGAACGTGGATTAAGGAGTATTATTATTTATTGTGTAGTGGGTAATTGCATTAGTGGAGGTATGGGTCCCATTTTTTAGTTATATTAGTGGGTATGTGTGGGTCCCATATATGTAAAAAGAAAATGAGACCCTAGGGGGCGGACGCCCAAAATGGAAAAATGAGACTCTTTGAAGCAGACGGAGGGAGCATTCAAAATTAATAAGATATGAATATTCGAATAATTAAAATTTTATATTGTATATGGTTGTAGTACCCGAAAGATGTATTCGATTTCATATTGTGTTCGGTTATAATACCCGAACAATATAGTGTATTTGGTTGGAATATCCGAAAGATGTATTCGTTTGAGAAATTTAATGGTCCTTGAGGGATTATGATAACACTTTCACTATGAATTGTTATCACTTTTATTATAAAATTTTATCGATTAATTTTCATTTATATTATAATTGTTCATAAAATAATATTATCACTTTTCGTTAATTGAGTATCACTTTTTATACTTGTGACATAAGCCCTCACCTGAGATGGTCTTACATCCTAAACTTTGTGTGTGTGTCTATATATACTCCCTCCATTCCCTTGAAACATAATCGCTTGCTTTTTGTACGTGGATTAAGGAGTATAATAATTTAATGTAATTTGAGGTGAGAGAAATAATATTTTAAAGTGTAGTGGGTAGTTGTATAAGTGTTGAGTGTGGGGCCATGAGAGGTCAAATCAATCTAAAAATGGAAATTGATTCTTTGTAATGGGACGAACCAAAATGAAAAAATGGATACGTATCAAGGAGACGGAGGGAGTATATATAAATGGTGTACCCACGAGTATTAAAGTATTATCAGTACCCATTCCAAATCCTAATAAGATTTTCACAACTATCTATATCCGTCCCAAATCCGTTTACAACTATCCATACCCGCCCTATTAAGATTTGGATAGAACTAGTAATACCCGGACTGTGCGTTTACGGTCACGCATTTTTATAACAGAAGTATATTTTTACTTAAATTTTATTTGAACTGGATTTTTATATAATACAATCCCTCAATCCGTGCTATCGTATGTCCCTTTCTAGAAGTAAGATCAAGAAACAACGCACTTTAAGTATATAACGAAAGAAAGTAGTGGGAAATATTGATCCCCAATCCCTGCTACGTATTTTTATTTTAACAATAAAAAGAATAGAAAATAGTGCATTTTAAATATACACTGAAAGAAAGTATTGTCAAAGATTTTGGGGCATTTAGAAGCGTAGAATAAAATTATTATGTATTGCATCTCGTATGATTGGTTAATATTAGAATCGAAGAGTGAAATGAATCGACATTGAGACCGTTAAAAATTAATACTCACAGGTAATTTTTTCTCGGTATACACAGATTTTATTAATAAATGAAAAAATAAAATTTTAACAGATCGTTCACTTAAAATTGTTACTTATATTTTTGAAAAATAAAAACCCCACTGATACATTTTTGTAAACCTCCCTAAAAACTATATTTCTACTCCAGGCATAATTTGATAACACTTAGTATTTTTCAATGAATTATAAGAGTGGCTCCCTAATACCTTATATATATAATACCAAGTAATCAAATTAAATATTAAGGAATATACTATTTTAATTTATATTTATTTTAAAATTTTAATATTTTAATGTATAATGGGTAGTTGTTAGGGATGACAGTGGGTACCACTGTTATAAGGGTACCCGTACTCGTATCGGTTTAAACATAAAATAATCATATCCATGCCCGGGAATCGATACTCGTTTATTTTATTATTATCTATATATATTTTTTAAATTAATATTTTAATAAAAATTATTCTATTATTAATTAAATATAAATATAATATAAATTTTATTATTTTAAATAAAATTTAATAAATATAATATTAAAAAACTTATAACTAAGAGTTGATATTCTACATCCTAAAACCCTAAACCCCTAAACCTAAAACCCTAAACCCCTAAATCCTAAATCTTAAACCCTAAACCCTAATTATACTTATATGGGTGTATGTTTGCACCTATATGTGTATAATATTTTATTCAATAGCATATACATGTTTCTTAATAACTGTATAGTTTATACACACAAGTACGGGTACCTGCTTATTTTGGAATACTCGTATCCGATTAAATAACAGTTACCCATACCTGTGCCGTTTAAAAGATTTATTATGCTACTCCTACCCGACCCATACCCGTTTATAAATACCCGCGGGTACCCATGCCCATTTAATATTTATTTATTTTATGTATATTTAATTTTTTTATTGTTTAAATAAATATAATAATTATAATTACATTATTATTAATAAAATATAAAAAATCTATAGTATATACTATAAATTCTATTATTTTAAATAAATATTTAATAATATAATTAAATAAAATTTATAACTATTATATATATATATATATAATATCTCATAATATATAAATTATATAATACTCCATGTATTAAATTTTATAAAAATATATATATAAATGGGGTACCATGGGTATTGAGGCATTACCTTTACAAAATTTATATTTTGTAACATTCATTCAAAAATACTACATTACCTTTACAAAAATCAATAAAAAAGCAATAATAAAACTAAACGGTGCATTTTATTAATCTCCATAAAAAGAAAATTTCCATAACATGTTGCTACTAAAGGAGTATTTTTTATAAATTGAAGTAAAAGACTCATTTTCATTGATGATGTATACATACTAAATAGAAAAAATCAATTAAATGAAAAACGTTAAGAGACCACAGTTGAGTTAATAAAAAAAATATATTATTTGAAAGATTTCTAGAGTAGACATAGATTATAATTTATCATCAAAAACAGTTTTTCTTGAGTCAACACTGATTTTCTTTCGTTCATCATCTCTAAGTCTTGCTCAAGTCTTAGAATGCATCTCTAGCAATGCATCCCTATATTTATACTCATCGAAAGTCTGTAAAAGTAATCAGATTAAAACACATGCATTATAAATATAACCATGTGGGTAAAGAGTGGTGGTAAAAACAATTACAATAATGTACAGAATGTTGGTAATAGTTTTCACATATATATGATAGTTTAATTACAACGTTGCAATAAAAACTTCCAGAATCGCTAATGTAAAAGGAATACCCATTAAAAGTATTTTTAAATTTCACAAATAAATATCAACACTATTTAAATCTCAATAACTCTTTTTAAATACAAAAAATAATGAAGAACATATCAGATAATTTAGTTTGATGGTCATTAAATACCAACCACTCTATTTTCATTTAAAAAAATACATGCCATATATTTTAGAATATGTGGATAAAAACATGTTTTATGAGGAATTAACCCAATAACTCATAAAGAGACAGGAAAAATGCTAAGTTTAATCTCCTAAAAATTTGGAAGTCAAGTAAGTAACTCGTTATAAGAGCTTCAAACTAATTAGTTAACCACCCTGAATTCATCTCATAATCACAATGTTAAATAATAGAAGACATAAAAAAAACTAAGCCAGACACTTTACGATTTCGTTGGAGAATGCTTAGCAAGTCTTTAAGCATGACAACAACATTGTTCGATGTGATACTTATGCAGATTTTCTCTTCAAACTTCATATTGGTTTTGTTGGTAAAGGTTCTACTTAAAAAAATGTCAAATATTTTTCCGGTGTAAAGAATCCAATAACTTCTATAAAAAAAGATAATTATTTATCCGAGGAAACAGATTCAATGGTGTGTAGTGGGGATACTCAGGGTAAAGATTCCATACAATGATTTGTCATCTAGTAATGGAACATCACCTTTTTCATCCATAAAAAGTACATATTAAGTTAAATTTACCTTGAGCACAATCCAACAACCACAATAAATATTAAGTTAAATTCTAGTTCTTGTAATTATTTATTTATTCTTAATCCACAAATACATCATCACTCACAAATATTTTAATGCTTCTCTGATTTCAATGATATCATAATTTATGACAACACACACCTCTCATGCATGTCTCACTGTTGCAATAAACAAAAGTACATTACTGCATGAATTACATGATAATATAATCATAATTATGTTCCGCTCTTGATATTGTTAAGACCGAAATCCTAACCACGTGAATGGGGAGATTTCAAAGAAAATAAATGATAACAATTTACAACACAAAAAGATGCACCTTTGTTGAAAATAAATGATAACAGTTCATAAAGTCAAACAATAGTGTTGTATTAGGTTTAAGCCGACAGCATTTTTAGGGAAAGAAAGAAAGGAGATTCATATCGGGTCAATGTATTATATTAGCACCGAAAGAACACTACTCAGGTAAATCATCAGAAAGATATATTTTACCTCTTCACCAAATGCATCCAAGTATGGTGTAAGCCAAGGTACCTGACGTGCAGATCTCTAAAGCAGGATTGTAGTTCTCTAAACGAAGTGTATATATCAATAGTTTCCTAAGAAAATAAAACCGAACTAAAAAAGAAATAAAATAGGTCTAAACATACTCTAATCAATAAGAATGCTCCAATACCAGCACCGCAGGTTGCCGCATGAATCTGACAACCGCTTTTCCTTAAGAATAAATAACCCAGTCAGAAATACATACAGATTATAATCAAGGAAGCCTATGCGTCTTCCAACACACACATACACCAGGTCTGATAGGAAGAATTTATAAAAATATTTTAAATCAAGTGAGTGATAACCTGCATCAAGTTTTCTAATTTGGCGAGTACAATTTCCTGCAAAGCAAGCATAATGCAGGCAACTCCTCACAACTACATATTTAGAAAAATTGTTAAGACTGAAATCCTGATTACATAAATGGGAAATTTTTGAAAAATATTAATGGGAACAATGCATAAATTTAAGCAAGTAACCCACAATTAAAACGCAGAGAAAATAAAAATTGTAAGATTACCTTCGGAATGTGCTTGTAAGGCTTCAACGGTACACCTCCATTGATCAAGCAAAAATAACTATCACTTTCATGATTTCATTAATAAATTTCAAGAAAGGAATTAAAAGAATGCAATGGTAAGAATACATACCCGGTGATCTAGACGGCGCTCCAGGTGCATAAGCACTTGCTGTAACATCAAAAGAAAATGTAAAAGTTAGAGAAAACAACAAATCAACACTTGATGTAAAAGAAAAAATCAAGCTTCATAACAATAGCTATATTAATTTTTACGAAATGTCAAAGAAAAATCACACAAATATACATATCAAGTCTTCCATTGTCATCACTAAAAACAAAGTTGGGTGTGTATTAGACCCTAATCTTTAATATCAAGCTTCATAACAATAGCTATATTAACTTTTATAATATTAAGAATTTTTCTAATACATAATAGAATAATGTTGAGAGATAGAACATAATTAGAGAACCTGCTATGCATCTATTAGAGAAACAAAAAAGTTTGAAACTTTTTTATGTTCATGGATTCCAACATGAATCTAACAAGAACATAGAAAGATGATGATGAATCAAGAAAGCAACATATCCAATATTTAGACGAATAAAATAGAACACCTAAGATTCTTTTCATAATGGTAGCATAAAAATGATATCTATGTCACATAAAAAATAAGAAGAAGAAAATAAACATAAATAGAAGTGTAATAAAGAATGCCCTTAGAATATGATTCCACTTTCAATTGATTGAAAGTTTTTTGTGAAGCAATGATGAAGTCAAGCAAGAAAACTATCAAATAACACATATACTTACAAAATAGAATAACTAAAATTCTTGTCTTAATGGTAGCATCGAACTCACATCATATGTTACATAAAACATAAGAATAAGAATAAAAAACAAAAAGAAAAGTGTAATAAGACATGCACTTACAAATAGAATCCAATTTCGCTCATAAGGATTCATGCGATAAATCAAAGAAAGAATCATTTTAACCAGTGGAATTAAATTTATCACGCTAAAGGAAATAACTCAACTTGTGGAATTAAATTTCAAATATGCAGTGTCCTCATAAAACTCCTAAAGTAATAGAAACTTCATTGAAGTAATCATAAAAAGAATATTACGATTCCAGACATATACCCAACTCTTTTACCACTTACTTGTAAATCATCTATCCATCTATTCTGCTATTTTCAGACCAAAGATTTCATAAACATTTAACTAACAAAACCTATTAATAAAAAGTCAAGTAATTGAACTACGGAATATTGTCCTCTAATTGCTTGATCAAGGAAACCTACACCCACCCTTCAATGCAAGCTCTAAGCAAGTCAAAACTCACTTGCAATAAACGTTGTCATATACAACAACACCCAATGGATACATAAGCTCACATGCTGCAAAAATATTAATTAAGGAAATAAGGAATCTGATTCCCTATAAATAAATAAAGAAAAGATTTATAGTAGTTAGCAAGATACCTTTCTTTCATTGAATGACCTTTCCATCATCAAGTTCAGCGGTTAGAATACCAAGTGAAGGCGATGTATATGAAGAAGGTGGAGGCTCATCGGCAATAATAGTAGACGAAAGTGAAAGCAGCAGAAGAATGATCTTGACAGCACCGAAAGAAAATCCTGAAGCATATTATATCTAGACACGTTGTAAGCATCTCGATCATAAACCAAAAGGCAAACAACGTATTTATTAGAATGGATCATATTTCAATAAAAATAGTTTTCTTAGGCAACTGTATTAGTGAAATAATTACCAACTCTTCACATCCAAAGCATAGACATAATGCATGCATTTTCACAAATATCAAAGGAAGTTAGGGCATTCCATCCTGAGAAAATGAGATGAAAAAATTATATAAAAAAAATTGAGATATGTAAGCACCAAAATATTGTTCAACTTAGGACCTTAGGTAGAACCATAGAACTATGACGAAAATAAGAGAAGTGGAACTCAAATATTAATCAAATTCCTTTTTTTCTTCTTCTCAATAATAATGCTCATTAGCACCTTTCGTCAGATAAATACTCAGAAACTTAGATAAATGAAATTATCTCACCTTAACATGGCTCTCACTGTTGTCATGTCCCATTATCAGGCTTCGTGTTTTCTATCCATTTCTGTCAACTCTGGTTCTAGAAAATAAGACCTACACCACATTGATCATTCATAAAACATAAAGAAGCATGCGGTGGATAAAAGAACAATGAAAAAAATAAATATAAGTGTAATAGGCCTCAATCTGCAAATGTTAGAAAATTGCAGGTAATTTTGTATATACTATTCACCATATACATAATACACATTGATGTGTATATAATTTGCAGAAATATGTATTTTCATCTTATTCCAAGCAGCATATGGATAATCCATAATAAAAAGGAATATATAAAATAGTCTACGGGCCATATGCTTCAAACATTGAAGAAAATCACGAAACACATGCACATAAAACACAAAATAAAATAGGTATAATCAAAATTCAAATCTTTGAAAAGTTAAGTCCTTATTGATTAGAATCAAAAAAGAAAAGAATAAAAAAATGGAGAAAGAATTTACAAATAAATTCAGTCACCATATTATAATGATATTAATTTGGTATGCATCAAGACATAATAATTTGTTCCCCCTAACCTTTATTTACTTAAGTTGGTTCAATGGGCAGATAGGTAGGTTTCAACATTCATGCAAACAGAATATATTCATTCCACCTATCTTTTTCACTGAATATCTGTAATGGATTATTGAAAACGAAGATATTGAATTCTAGGGTTTTTTTCAATGCTTGAGATGTGTTATACTTATTGTGGATGTATAAACACACATTTACTCATGGTTTCCCTTCAACTCGATAGAATTTCATATGTTGCATTCTCATATGATTTTTGTTCCAGATTTCAGTTAAACAAAAAAGTCAATCTGCAGATCAATTAGATGTAGACTTCATTGCTCAAAGAATAAACATTACTTAACTAAAAGAAGAATCCAGCATACATGCATCTAGCACTGCATTGTATATACAACAAATTTAACCAATTAAAGAAAAAACAACAATTCACAGTTGCACATTCAAAAGCGAAAATACAACAGACAGATCCCATCATTAATTCCTAATAAAATCAATCAAAGATTCTCATGTGTATAAACCAAACAAAAATGAAGCATACACCAATAAATAACAACAAAAGCAGGAATAGCAATACTTACCCAATGCAGGCAACAATATTAAGAACCCGAGCGTGTGCTGCGGACACTGTCCAGAAGAGAAAATAATTTCACAGTAGCAGGTTGCACGATGAATTCCGAAGAGGAAACCTTGACGGAGGCACCATCCCAAACCATCATAGAAAAAGGAACAGTAGGCCGCGTGGGGTTAGACGACATAACCTCTAAAGAGAGCAAGGCAGAGGGCTTCGGGCAAGTGTGAGTGAGAAGTGGTGGCTGCAAAAATTTTACCTTTTCATTAAAGGTGGAAATGAGACATAGGGTTCCAAAATGATTATTGTTCAATATATTTATCAAAATTGCAAAAGAGTCCTTTAGCTTTAATTAAATGACACATATGACACCGAATTTTTAACCTAAAATCTTAGTGTGATTAACAACAAAAATCAACACTTGAGATTTAGATTAAAATAATGTGTGGCCAAGATTATAAAAAAAAGTTTTTAAAAATAATAAAATTGAAAAAGGTGGGAAAATGGGTCAAACTTGAGTTCAATTTTTATTGACCCTTGTTGCTATTATATATGTATAGATTTAGCACGTTAAAGGAAATAACTCAACTTGTGGAATTGAATTTCAAATATGCAGTGTCCTCATAAAACTCCTAAAGTAATAGAAACTTCATTGAAGTAATCATAAAAAGAATATTACGATTCCAGACATATACCCAACTCTTTTACCACTTACTTGTAAAGCATCTATCCATCTATTCTGCTATTTTCAGACCAAAGATTTCATAAACATTTAACTAACAAAACCTATTAATAACAAAGTTTGTAAAGAGTGGTATAGCATACATCATCATTTCTCCTTTAATGCCCTTATCTTCCATCATATGCATTTTTCTCCATTAGCTTCACCACCTACATACCAATTTTACAAGAAAACTATCAAACAAAATAAAAAGAAAATAAAAGCTACACTACTCCACAATCAAAGAAGTTCAAGAAGAGAGAGTATCCACATACACTATCTCCTTTTGAGAAGGAGATATGTAATGCTTTACTCGATGACCATTTACAACAAACTCATTATTCAGACCCTTAAACTTCAATGTATATCCACTCAACACTTCAAGCACTTCATATGGCCCCATCCATTTAGACTTAAGTTTTTCTGTAAACAAATTAAGCCTCGAATTGAATACAAGAACTTTGTCCCCTGGAGCAAATGTCTTTTCCTTCACTTTAGCATCATGCCATCTCTTCATATTCTCCTTGTAGATGATTGAGTTCTCAAATGCTCTTCCTTTAAACTCCTCCAACTCAACTAACTTTAACAACCTTGCTTGACCACTCTCCCTTTCATCCATGTTGAGGCATTTGATAGCCCACAACGCACGGTGTTCCAACTCCACGGGAAGATGACAAGCTTCACCATACACCAATTGATACGGTGACATACCAAGGATGGTCTTAAAAGCCGTCCGATAGGCCCATAAGGCATCATCAAGCTTATCCAACCAATCCTTCCTCCCTTCATTGATGGTCTTCTCCATAACTAACTTGATTTGGTGGTTTGAGACCTCCGCCAAACCGTTTGCTTGAGGGTGGTAAGGTGTAGTCACTCGATGCTTCACTCCATATCTCTTCAACAAACTCTCCATCAACTTGTTTACAAAGTGTGATCCTCCATCACTCACTAAAGCCCGTGGAACTCCAAACCTTGTAAAAATATTCTTTTTCAAGAATCTTTGCACAATCAAAGCATCATTTGTCTTAGTGGGGATTTCCTCCACCCACTTTGACACATAATCCACGGCTAGCAAGATGTACACATATACCTTAGACGAGGGAAATAGTCCCATAAAATCAATGCCCCATACATCAAATATTTCCACATCAACCCTTAAGCTCATGGGCATCTCATCTCTCTTACCTATTCCCCCTATCCTTTGGCATATATCACACTTAGCAACAAACTTCTTTGCAACCTTAAACAATGTTGGCCAATAGAATCTCAATTTTAGAACCTTAGCCCCCGTCTTTTGATGAGCAAAGTGACCTCCACACAAAGACGAATGACAAAGCTCAAGAATCCCCATAACTTCTTCCTCGGCCACGCATCTTCTTATTACTCCATCATTGTAAATTTTAAACAAATATGGCTCATCCCACAAGTACTTCTTCACTTCAACATGAAACTTCTTTTTCTTGTACTCATTAAGCAATGTGGGATCGATTCCACAAACAATAAAGTTGATATAATCGACATACCAAGGCATCACATTCACCATGAGAGTACACACTTGCTCAACTTCTAATTGCAAAATCTTTTCATCCGGGAACTCATCCCCAATTAGCTTCATATCCTCATTCTCACCTCCATTTTCTAACCTAGATAAATGGTCTGCGATCACATTCTCCACGCCTTTCTTATGCTTGATAACCACATCAAATTCCTGCAAAAGCATCACCCAACGGATTAATCGAGGTTTAGCATCTTTCTTACCCATTAGGTACTTTATAGCCGCGTGATCCATGTAAGCAATCATTTGTGTTCCAACCAAGTATGGTCGAAACTTCTCAAAAGCATACACTATGGTTAAAAATTCCTTCTCCGTTGTGGTGTAATTGACTTAGCACGAATTCAATGTCTTCGAGGTATAATAGATTGCTCTAAACTTCTTTTCCCTTGTTTGGCCCAATACCACTCTAATGGATTGATCGCTAGCATCACAATATAGTTCAAATTGCAAACTCCAATCCGGGATGACGAGTATTGACGATGAAGTGAGAGCATCCTTTAGCACCTGAAATGATACACGACATTCATCATCAAAGTTAAATGGAAAATCTTTCTTAAGCAATTTATAAAGAGGTTTAGCAATTTTAGAAAAATCCTTAACGAAGCATCTATAGAAGCCCGCATGGCCTAAGAACGATCTCACCCCCTTCTCACTAGTAGGAGGGGGAAGACGTTCTATGGCTATCACTTTAGCTTTATCCACTTTTAACCTATGCTTTGAAATATGGTGCCCCAAGACTATCCCATCAGTCACCATAAAATGACACTTTTCCCAATTTAGCACAAGATTCGACTCTTCATAACTCTGCAACACAATAGTGAGATTAGTCAAGCATATATCATAGGAGGAACCATACATGAAAAAATTGTCTATAAACACCTCCATAATATTTTCAATTAAACCATCGAAGATAGCCATCATACATAGGAACATGTGAAAGTTGTCTTCTCTTGGTCTTCAGGTGCAATCAATATTTGATTGTACTCGGAATAACCATCAAAAAAATAATAGTACTCATGCCCCGCAAGACGATCCAACATTTGGTCTATAAATGGCAACGGGAAATGATCTTTAAGAGTATTTTTATTTAATTTACGATAATCGACACATACTCTCCAACCCGTGATAGTTCTAGTGGCAATTGTTTCATTTGTATTGGATCTAACAATTGTCATACCACCTTTTTTTACCGCTACATGTAAAGGACTTACATATGGACTATTACTTATTGGAAATATTATTCTCGCATCAAGCCATTTTAACACCTCCTTTATTACCACTTCTTGCATTATAGGATTTAATCTACGTTGGTTTTGCACAGAAGACTTCTCATCATCAATCAAATGAATCTTATGCATACACATAGATGGGCTAATACCTTTCAAATCTTTTATGCTCCAACCAATAGAGGATTTATGCTCTCTCAAAACTCTTAACAACTTTTCTAATTCTAAATCATTAAGGGAAGAGGATACAATTACCGGATACATTTTATTTTCCTTCAAGTAAGCATACTTCAAATGCTCAGGTAATGGTTTCAACTCTATCGTCTTCTTCTCTTGCACTTCTTCTTTTGGTTCTTCATAAAGTTTCTCCACATTTGCTTCCTTTGCTCCCTCATTCGTGAGTGCCCTACAAGCATTTAAACCATGCAATTCATCAATCATTTCATTATTTTCTAAACAAAAAGAAGATTTAGATTTAAGAGATTCAATAGAATAAGAATGGCTTATGATCATTTCCAATGGATCCTTGGGAAGGTGATACATATGCTCTTCAACAATGTTGTCCTCCATCTCCAACCTTCTACACTTTTCCTTGTTCCGCGGATACCTCATAGCCTCTCTTAATGAAAAATTACTTCTTCCTCATTCACCCTCAAAGTGAGCTCTCCCTTCTCCACATCTATCAATGCTTTTCCCATGGCAAGAAACGGACGCCCAAGTATCAACGGGACATTAGCATCTTCGTCCATATCAAGTACCACAAAATCCATGGAAACTACAAACTTGCAAACTTTGATCAAAACATCTTCCACAATTCCCTTTGGATATGTCAACGACCGATCGACTAATTGAAGTGTAACCGATGTCGGTTTGACCTCACCAATACCCAACTTCTTGAAAATTGACAAGGGCATCAAGTTAACACTAGCCCCCAAGTCACATAAGGATTTGTAGTTTTCATGCTCTCCCATCTCACATGGAATTGTAAAACTCCCCGGATCTTTCAATTTAGTGGGAAGTTTCTTTTACAAAATAGCACTACATTCCTCCGTTAAGTTCACCATTTCAAACTCTCCCAAGCTTCTTTTCTTAGATAAGATATCTTTCAAAAAGTTGGAGTAGTTGGGCATTTGAAGTAAAGCCTCAACAAAAGGGATATTCACATGAATCTTCTTCAACATTTGGCAAATTTCTTTTCTAATCCCTTTTTCAAGCATCTTTGTGGAAACAGAATTGCAACGGGCAACTTTGGAATTCCCCATTCATCCCTTTCAAATTTCTCTTCTCTCTCTTTACGTTTTGCTTCTCTACATCTTTCCCATTTATTTGGAGACTTCACCTTTTCTTTTTCAAGTATAGGGGTACTTTCATCTTTTTCAACAATTTTAACTTCTTTCACTTTTCCTTCTTCATCTAAGCTTTCCATAAGCTCAAGTTCACACTCCACCTCCTCTACTTCCGTTGGCATAGAAGGCCCTTCGTATTTTGTTCCACTACAAAGTTCAATCGCCTTACATTGCTCCTTCGGATTAATAATGGTTGTAGAGGGAAATTTCCCTTGGCGATGAACGTCCCCCTTTTCACTTGCCATTTGGCTCATTTGAGCAAGGCTTTGAATCTATTATCAATCACTTCATCTCTTTGCTTCATAGAATCAAACCTTTTTTCATTCACCTCTTTCTCTTGCCTCATAAAATCAAATATTTTGGCTATTTGATCCTCCATTGTAGGCTTCCCTTCACCATTTGGAGCTTTCTCCCCTAGATTGATGCTCGATGGAAGAGTAAGGGCATTCCCTTGATTTGCATATGACAAATTCTCATACCTACGAGGTTGGTTAAAATTTCCTTAAAAATTACCTTGCCCTCATCCTCCTTGCCTTTGAGGATATCCTCCTCCATGATTCCCAAAGTTACCACCATAATTTCCTTGGAAGTTCCTTCCTTGCATGAAGGCAACTTCCTCAAGCGTCATCTCTGGTGGATACCATGTATCTTGAATTCCAAAATTAGAGGACATACCTTGTTGAAGCATGGATGTAGGCATTTGACAACTTTGAGTAGATTGACCCATATTAGGCATAGTCATGCCTTTTTGAGGATTAGGAAACACTTGTTGATTCATCAAAGGCAATGACATACCTTGTTGAGGACATGCAAGCACTTGTTGATTCACCATTGGTGTAGAATTTAGAGACACTTGCATATTAGCATTCATCATTTTTAGTATGCCCGTGATTGCCTTGTCGGTCATATCTTCCATAGGCATTTCCACCTTTTTCACTTGTTGCAAGCACACTTCTTCCATCTTAGCAATTCTCTCCCTTTCATACATTCCCGGTGCATGATCCATAGGCCATTGACCCATATTCAGAGCTATTTCCTCACATATGGCAATTGCTCTTTTCGGAGTTTGTCCCAAAATAGAACCTTCCGTCGAAGCATCAATGAGCATCCTCTCACTTCCGTATAAACCGGCATAGAAAAATCCTATTTGTTGCTATTTGGGAAATCTATATTATGGACACTTCCTTAGCATCTCTTTGAATCGGTTCAATGCTTCACTAAATATCTCAAGCGGCAATTGCTTGAATTGAAAGATTTTCCCTTTAAGATGCAACATCTTCGAAGGTGAAAAATACTTGCTCAAGAACCTTTGTGTCAACTCTCTTCATGTGGTGTAGGATCTCGGTGGTATAGTATGATACCAAACCTTAGCTCTATCTCTCAATGAAAACGAGAAAAGCTTCATTTTAACAACATCCTCACTTACCCCATTTATCTTTATAGTGTTGGCTAACTCCGTAAATTGGGCTAAGTGAGCATTCGGATCCTCTATAACACCATCACCAAATTGTTTTGCTTGCACCATGTTGATCAATCCCATCTTGATCTCAAAATTATTCACATTCAATAGCGAGCCCATTCCATAATTCCCATATTGCGGTTGGAAATGATCACGGACATTCATTCCCACTCCATTATTTCTATTTTCATGAGGCTGATTTTGCACCACCGGAGGATTATTCCTTGCTTCTTGTTGTGCCAACAAGTTTTGAATAATAGCTTGTATTTGTTGGTTTTGCAAGTACATTTGTTGAGCATAAGCTTGTGGCACAAACTCCGGATTACTGTGTCCTCCTTGAACATTATCAACTCCCTGAAAATTACTCATATTGCCTTCTTCATCAACCATGTTTGCATTATCCCTCACTTCTTCCATACTTTCTTCTGTAGGCTCTAATACTCCTCTTCTTTGTCTTCTTAAGATAGCTTCCAATTCCAAGTTCAAAGGTTCACTAGATTGAGACCTTGAACAAATTCGCATGTACCTACAAGAATTTTCAAATTAGCTCTCCAAGTAACCAAGACAAGTAAAAAAGTAAAAAATAAAAGAAATATCCTTATCAAAACTAATCAACTTCAAACTCGTTACAACCAAAAGTTTAACAAATCCTCGTCAATGGCGCCATGTTCATACTCTTAATCATTTACAGGAAATGTGACTAAGAACATGCAACGATGCCATGTTCTTAGTCACATTTCTTATAAAATGATTAAGAGTAAGAGACTCTATCGTTGTTGTAAACGTGTGACCAAGTACAAAATTTATAATAATGTCGTCCCAAGGGAAAGTAAACTTATGCTCGTATCCAGATTTTCCATTGATTTATGCTTGGTAAAGATAATAGATTAAAGGTTTTATGTTTAAACTACTACTCACTTTTCTACTCAATTAACTAGACTTTATACTAACAAAGCAATGGAACAAACAACAAACAAAATGTGATTGGAATGGAGATAGAATTCAGTTGAGAAGAGAGCAAGGCTAATTATAATCATGGCTAAGACTTGAGCTAGATATGTAAAACTCTTGATAGTTAACTTCATTAATTTGTGGACTAAAAGCAATCACAATTTTACCCCCTAATCCCTATGGCCAAGACAATTAGGTTCTTGACTCTTTTACAAGCCTAAATCTCCTAGGATTGATCTTAATCTCAATTCCCTTAAGATACTATGATCATAAGTTGATTCTTTTCACTTAATTTCTTAAGTGTCCCTCTATGAATGTTCTAAGCCTAAAGAGGGTATGGCTTACCTCCCTTTATACTAACATGCATGCACACTTCAATATATGATTCAATTAAACATCTACTCACAACATTGGAATGGTCATCCTAATACTATGAATAGAGAATTTAATCACACAAACATTGAAATGAAACATGATTGATATATCATAAAAGGAAATCCACAATTTAATTCAAATCACTACTCAAGTTCTACACATTTAACTCTTCATCTCAACCAGTCATATGATTAGCCCTACTATAGGACTAGCCACTAAACATGGTGTTTAAATCAATACAAATCAAGCTTTGCTCCATTTGAGCCAAAATAAGAAGAAAATCAACAAATGAAAAGTATATTGGCTTCCCTTGCATGGAGAAACCTTCCTTCTCTTCAATATGCTAATTCCTTCAATCCTTGAAGCTTTCCTCTTCTCAAATGGTGGATGGATGGATTGGATGATGGATTTATGGATTGAATGTGGAGATCAAATGGAAATTGGATGAATCTAATCGATAGAGATGGATTATGAATCTAGTGTGTGAGAAGATGTGGTGTGGAGTGTGTGTAACTGCTCTGAAAATGATCTCCTCCTCTAAATTTTGCACAAATCATCCTTTTATATCACTAATGGATCTTCTAGAAGCTTCCAGAATATTTTGAAAATTATACAGGTTTTTGCACCTACACAGCCCGTGTAGCAGCGCATGGCCCGTGTAGGGCACACCTACTTCGGTGTGTTATGCGTGCTTCTGAACACGGCTCGAGCTGCGATACACAGCTTTGATCATGGCCGTGTAGCATTTTCTGACGACATTACACGGCTTCTTCTTACAGGGCCGTGTTCTGCACACGGGGCGTGTAGCAAGGCACGGCCCGTGCATTAGCACACGGCCTTCCTCCTGGGCGAGCAGTGATTTCTGATGACAATACACGGCAATTTGTTACAGGGTCGTGTTCCGCACATGGCCCGTGTACAAGCATGCATTGTTCCTCCATCTCCGTTTCGCTCCCAACTCTATTTTTGTCTATTTCTTGACCTATTTTACACATATTTAAGCTCATTTACATAATTCTATCAATTTATTACCACATTTCACAAAATAACAATAACTCCACCAAAAGTTATATAAATACGAATAAAAACATCCAAAAATTACATACAAAGACATTAAAATCTAGGTAAAAATGACTATGATCAATTTTCTTCATCATGAGGCTCATTTTCTTTATCATGATGCATGTTTCCTTCTTCATGATACTAATTTTCAACATCATGATGCTCATTTTATTCATCATGATGCATATTTTCTTCATTATGATTCTCATTTCCTACATCATGATGCATATTTCCTTCATTATGATGTTCATTTCCAACAACATGATGATCATTTCCTTCATCATGACCATTATTTCCTTCTTCGTAATGCTTATTTCCTTCTTCATGATGTTCATTTCCATCATCATGATGCTCATTTCATCCATCATGATGCTCATTTCCATCATCATGATACTCAATTCCTTTATCATGATGTATATTTCATTCATCGTGATGCTCATTTCAATCATTATGATTCTTATTTCCTTGATCATGATGCATATTTCCTTCATCATGATGCTCATTTCCTACATCACGATACTAATTTCCTTGATCATAGTGCATATTTCCTACATCTTTATGGTCATTTCTTTCATCATGATGTATATTTTCTTCAAAATGATGCTCATTTCCTACATCATGGGGCTCATTTCCTTGATCATGATACTCATTTCCTACATATGATGCTCATTTCCAACATCACGATGCATAAATCTATCATCATGATGCATATTTACTTCATCATGATACATGTTTCTTTCATCATTATACTCATTTCTTACATCATGATGCATATTTTCTACATCATGATGCTCATTTCCTTCATCACGATGCATATTTCCTTCATCATGATACTCATTTCCTACATCATGATGCACATTTAACTCAAAATGATGCTCATTACATTAATCATGATGAATATTTCCTTCATCATGATTCTCATTTCCTTTATTATTTACGCGTATTTCCTTCATCACGATGCTCATTTCCTTTATCATGATGTATATTTACTTCATAATGATGCTCATTTCCTTCATAGGTACATTTCCTTCATTATGATACATATTTCCTTCATCAATACGTTCTTTCCTATGATGTATATTTCCTTCATCATGATGCATATTTTTTCATCATGATGCTCATTTCCTTCATCATTATGCTCATTTCCATCATCGTGATGCTCATTTACTTCGTCATATGCTTATTTTCTTCATCATAATACCCATTTCCTTCATCATGATGATCATTTCCTACATCATTATGGTCATTTCCTTCATCATGATGCTCATTTCCTTCATCATGATGCATATTACCTTCATGATGATGCTTATTTCAATCATCTTAATGATTGTTTCCATTATCATGATGCTTATTTCCTTCATCTTGATGCATATTTCCATCATCATGATTTTTATTTCCATCATCACGATGCTTATTTCCTTCATCTTGATGCATATTTCCTTCATCATGATTCTAATTTCCATCATCATGATGCTCATTTACTTCATCATGATACATGTTTCCTTCATCATGATGCTTATTTCCTACATCATGATGCTCATTTCCTTCATCACGATGCATATTCCCTTCATCATGATACTCATTTCCTACATCATGATGCACATTTAATTCAAAATGATGCTCATTACATTAATCATGATGAATATTTCCTTCATCATGATTCTCATTTCCTTCATTATTTACGCGTATTTCCTTCATCACGATGCTCATTTCCTTTATCATGATGTATATTTACTTCATAATGATGCTCATTTCCTTCATAGGTACATTTCCTTCATTATGATACATATTTCATTCATCAAGATGTTCTTTCCTATGATGCATATTTCCTTCATCATGATGCATATTTTCTTCATCATGATGCTCATTTCCTTCATCATGATGCTCATTTCCATCATCGTGATGCTCATTTACTTCGTCATATGCTTATTTTCTTCATCATAATACCCATTTCCTTCATCATGATGATCATTTCCTATATCATTATGGTCATTTCCTTCATCATGATGCATATTACATTCATGGTGATGCTTATTTACATCATCTTAATGATCGTTTCCATTATCATGATGCTTATTTTCTTCATCTTGATGCATATTTTCATCATCATGATTTTTATTTCCATCATAACGATACTTATTTCCTTCATCTTGATGCATATTTCCTTCATCAAGATTCTAATTTCCATCATCATGATGCTCATTTACTTCATCATGATACATGTTTCCTTCATCATGATGCTTATTTCCTACATCATGATGCTCATTTCCTTCATCACGATGCATATTTCCTTCATCATGATACTCATTTACTTCGTCATATGCTTATTTTCTTCATCATAATACCCATTTACTTCATCATGATACATGTTTCCTTCATCATTATACTCATTTCTTACATCATGATGCATATTTCCTACATCATGATGCTCATTTTCTTCATCACGATGCATATTTCCTTCATCATGATACTCGTTTCCTACATCATGATGCACATTTAACTCAAAATGATGCTCATTACATTAATCATGATGAATATTTCCTTCATCATGATTCTCATTTCCTTCATTATTTACGCGTATTTCCTTCATCACGATGCTCATTTCCTTTATCATGATGTATATTTACTTCATAATGATGCTCATTTCCTTCATAGGTACATTTCCTTCATTATGATACATATTTCCTTCATCAAGACGTTCTTTCCTATGATGTATATTTCCTTCATCATGATGCATATTTTTTCATCATGATGCTCATTTCCTTCATCATGATGCTCATTTCCATCATCGTGATGCTCATTTACTTCGTCATATGCTTATTTTCTTCATCATAATACCCATTTCCTTCATCATGATGATAATTTCCTACATCATTATGGTCATTTCCTTCATCACGATGCTCATTTCCTTCATCATGATGCATATTACCTTATGATGATGCTTATTTCCATCATCTTAATGATCATTTCCATTATCATGATGCTTATTTCCTTCATCTTGATGCATATTTCCATCATCATGATTTTTGTTTCCATCACCACGATGCTTATTTCCTTCATCTTGATGCATATTTCCTTCATCATGATTCTAATTTCCATCATCATGATGCTCATTTACTTCATCATGATGCATATTTCCATAGGTTATAACCTTTGTAAACCGTTCAAAATATATTTTACATTAAACCCAATCGGTTCTAACCTAGTAAAATTCATTTTTTAAGTAATTTTTATTAATATCTTTTCATATTTAGGAATAATAAATATATATAAAACTTTCTACATTAAATCCGATCGGTTCTAACTTTGTAAAGTTCATTTTTTAAAAAATAATTTTATTAATTTTTTTCATGTTTAAGAATAATAAATACATATAAAAAATTTCCGCATTAAACGCGATTAGTTCTAACTTTGTAAAGTTCATCGTTTTTTAAAGTAATTTTATTAATTTTTTTTATTTTTAAAAATAATAAATAAAGAATGTGTATTGAAATGAAAAAATGAGCAATGTATTGAAGGAAAAGTGCACCTAAATTAGAAAATGAGCATCAAAATGAAGGAATTGTGCATCGAAATGAAGTAAATGACATCGAAAATGAAGGAAATGTGCATTGAAATGAGAAAGTGAACATCGAAGCCAATGAAATGTTAATCAAAATGAGAAAATGAGCATCGAATGTGGGAAATAAGTATCAAAATGAAGGAAATGAGCATCGAAATGAAGAAAATGTGCATTGAAATGATAAAATTAGCATCAAAATAAAGGAAATATACATCGAAATTAGAAAATGAGCGTCGAAATGAAGTAAACCTCATAAAAATAAAAAATGAGCATTGAAAATTAGGAGACGTGCATCAAAATGAGCATTAAAATGAAGGAAACGTGCATTTAAAATGAGAAAATGAGCATCGAAACGAAGAAAATATTGATCGAAACAAGAAAATGAGCATCGAAATGAAGGAAATACGCTTTTTAATAAATAAAGATATTAAAAAAATAAAAAAAATATTTTCCAAATTAAAAGCGTTAGGTTCTAACCTTTTTAAACCATACAAAAAAATTTCTACATTATTCTATGCTCAATTCATTCATTTCGATGCTCATTTTCTATTTTAGTGCACTTTTCTTTCATTTCATTGCTCATTTTCTCATTTCGATATACATTCTTTATTTATTATTTTAAAAATAAAAAATTAATAAAAATTACTTTTAAAAAATAATGAACTTTACAAAGTTCGAACTGATCGGGTTTAGTGTGAAAAATTTTTATATGTATTTATTATTCTTAAATATGAAAAAGAATTAACAAAAATTATTTTTAAAAAATAAACTTTACAGGATTAGAATCGATCAGGTTTAACGTGAAAATTTTTTAAATGAATTTATTATTCTTAAATATAATAAAAATTAATAAAAATTACTTCAAAAAAATAATGAACTTTACAAGGTTTGAACTGATCAGGTTTAATATGAAAAAAATTTTATATGTATTTATTATTCTCAAATATGAAAAATATTAACAAAAATTATTTTTAAAAAACAATGAACTTGACAAGGTTAGAACCGATCGGTTTTGATGTCAAAAATTTTTATATGTATTTGTTATTCTTAAATATGAAAAAAATTAATAAAAATTACTTTAAAAAAATAATAAACTTTACAAGTTTAGAACCGATCGGGTTTAGTGTGGAAAATTTTTATATGTATTTTATTATTTTTCAATATTAAAAAAAATTAACAAAAATTACTTAAAAAATCATGAACTGTACAAGGTTAAAACCGATTGAATTTAATGTGGAAAAATTTTATGTGTGATTAATATTCTTAATTATGAAAAAAATTCATAAAAATTACTACTAAAACTTATACTTAAGTCCAATAATAATAATATATACCACGGTTCCTTATGCTTCGGCGAATAAGGAAGCTTAATGTAAGAAATGCTATGCACGAGAATGGATATCTATTTTGCCGATGGCATGATCAGTGGTATCAAGGTAACCCGAAATAAGAATGTTAAACTATATGACTCTAGAAACTTCATGATAGACTTGGATGTGTTTTCTGAATTTGCCCAAGGTTATCGCAATTTATTGTGATAATAATGGTGCAGTTGCAAACTTGAAGGAATCACGGGTCCAAAATGCAATTAAACACATTAAGAGCAAGCACCACCTTATACGAGAAATCGAATGATGAGGGAAAGGTATTGTTGCAAAGATTACACGGATGATAATCTAGTAAATCCCTTTACAAGGACCTTAAGGCGAAAGATTTCGATGGTCATGTAGTGGGAGTGGCAATCAGATGTATGGCAGTAGACATGACAACATAGTCTTTTAGTATAAGTGGGAGATTGTTGGATTGATTAAATGATTGCATCTTATAATTTATTTATATCCCCGATACAATAGTCCACTAACTTTATAATGTAGATAATATGTTGTGCGACAACACAAGGAAGAGCATATCATCGGTTTCCTTATAAAGTATAAACAAATGCTCACAACTAAGATAGACCGCTTGAGATCGTTTAACTTATACTGATTATATTGGAGAACTTGATCACAGTTATTATGGATGTTCGTGCTCATGATCCATATACAATAACCTCGACACAAAAGGCAGTATGTATTTCTTTGATTCATCATTGGGTGAGATTAACATGTAATTAAATTAACAAACTCGGTGAGTTGGGAAGTAGTGCTGTCTCTATGGTCTGCTGTTAATTATAGAAGAAATCTGTGTCCACTATAGGTTGATGATGCCCCCTTAAGGAGCTCATAAGGATTATCATGTATACCCTGCAGGTGGATTTATTCCGGCATGATAATGAAGTTGAGTGGTGCTACTCTTGGATGAGATATTAATTAATATAGTTATCAGTAACTTAATTAATTAATGGGCATTGTATATCTTAAACATGGGGAGACTAACGGGCTCATAATAAGAAGCCCATAACATAATTATAGGAATAGAATGGTAGTGCAGTAATAATATTTTAGTGGTATATATTATATTATTGGACTTAAGTACAAGTTTTAGGCTAAACTTGGATACTTAAGCCCAGTGGAGGCCTAACTCTAATTTCTCCTTCGGGTCCCTTCTATAGCCCATATATAAGTCATCTCAGATATCCGGAAACCTATTAATTATTCACGCCTAACCATGATTAAGGAGAGAGAACAGCAGATTGAGAAGATCTTGAGGATCGTCACCCACTAGATGTCAAGATTGGACTTGGGAATACAGCAGAAGAACGGAAGGTTGTTTGTTGCTGTTGTTCATCAACTTCCATGATTTTTCAAAAATTGTGTAGAACTGGACGAGTGATACAAGTTTAGAAAGCCACAGAAGAGTGAATCGTTTTGGATTGTAGATCACTTGAATCAAAGATTAGATAAGGAAGTTAAGCCCAAAACCATGAGACTGCGCATGCTGCCGGCGGAAATCTTTCTTCTTCAACATACCCTAGTGAAAGGTAATGCGTTTCTATGTTTTCTTACTTTCTCTAATTATAGAATCATATGGAACCCTAGCGGTTAACGTTAACCAAATAATCGAATGTCAACAATTGTATCGAAAATATAAATAAATTATAAGACAGAATTATTTAATCAATGATTCTAATTTCAAATATTGTTAAAATATTATTCATACTAAAACTAGACTTTTAGTATACAATTCAACAATCGTCAATCGATTGCCCTGTAAATGTGATAATAAGATTAATCTTTAACGCGTCTATTTTCCAAAGGTCTTCCTTTATTATTTTTAGATCAGTCCAGTAGGAATTCCACAGTAGAGTTGGTCGGTTGGTCAGTCAGGTAGTCGATTAATAGTTCCAACGTCTATCGAACAACATATCATCGATTGATCACCCTGTAAACTTGATAATGAGATTAATTTTTAACATGTTCATTTTTCAAAGGTCTAAATCTACTATTTCTATATCAATCGGGTAGTAATTCTATAGTAGGGTTGGTCGGTTAGTTGATCTGATGGTTGGTTAATAGTTTTAATGTCTACCGACCGACATATCATTGACTGATCGCCATGTAAAATTGATAATGAGATCACATTTTATCGCGTCTATTTTTTAAAGGTCTTCTTCGTAATTTCTAGATCAGTTGGGTAGGAGTTCTAGAGTCTTTCCAAAGGTCCCCGTTTGTTATTTCTAGATCAGTCAGTAGGAGTTCCAAACTAGGGTTAGAAGGTTGGTCGGTCGGTGTGATGGGTGTTTTCTTAACACAATTTTAATCCCCAAGTATGAAGGATACCAATTGTAGTTTCGAAGGTGACCAAGTTAAATATCGAATCCACGGGACGGGTAAATATTACTTTAGTTATTTTCTAGCAATTATGACTATGTTGAGAATCGTAATTGTTGGTTTTAAACTAAGTAATAATTAAAATAGCAAATCAATAACAAGAACAAGAGAAGAGTAGTTGTGATCAAATAAGATGATAGGTAGTTCGTCAGGCCATCCATTTTCATTCGTTAATTCATACTTTCGTGTGTCGATGTCTGACTCTGCCTTGTGGTTTATGGACGCATCGCTAGACCATGCAAATCCACTCTATAGACACAAATAGATAAGCTTTTGACACGTGTGAGTATCCTCAGAGCAAGATGTATTCTTTACCCCCCTTTCTAGGTACTATCATAATCAATTATTTCCCATGCACTTAGTACTCTAACCCGATTTGATCTCCCTTTTTAGATAACCATGTTATGCATTCAGACTCTACACAACGATTATTGATGCACAAAACAACTATGAGTATGGATTAAAAACGTACAATCTTATATAAACTAAACCACAAGTAGTGTTGTATGGAGTATACACACGAAATACAAATCAACTCATGAAACCTTCATAACCCTAGAACTACCGAAGTGGCTCTAGCCCATGATTGATCTAGGAACAATCATGGTTAGATAGACCAATCTTACTTGAATCTCCAGCGGAACCTCTGTCACAGCTCCTCCTAGTCTCCTCTTGTGCTTCACGATCTTACGCTCTCTAAAACTCTCTAAAAGCTCTCTAAAACTCTATAAAAGCTCCCTAAATGCTCTCTGGCTGCATGAGCCTCCTTTTATACTTGTAATCACATCTCCAGGGCTTGGAATGGGCTTCTCAAATGATCTCACGCGTTTTGGCCTCGAAAATTCGGATAAGGTAAGTTTTCGCACGATGGTTCGACCTCAGCAAACAGGTCGAACCACTGGCTGCAGGTCGAACCATAGGTCGAACCCACCTACTGGAAGTATTCTGCACTTGGTTTGACTTTTTATACAGGTCGAACCACTCCGTCTTGGTCGAACCACAGGTCGAACCATGCTACTGGACAATTTTTGCTCTTGATTCGACCAACCGTCAGGTCGAATCCCCAACGTCGTGGTCGAATCAACTTTTTCGCGAACTAGTTCGACCATGGTTCAACCTGATAGACATGTCGAACCCCTCGGGTCGTGGTCGAACCCATCTTCTGCACTTTGCATTGCTGGTTCGACCTGCTGGAGAGGTCGAACCCTCCTCCAACAGGTCGAACCTACCTCTCTCCTTGGCGGTTCGCGTGGTCTCGACTTCGTCTCTTCAATTCTTGGCACTTCCACTCCGATTTTGCTATGAAAACCACTTAAATAGCTCCACTAACACATGATTCATGCTAATTCACAATATATATAGGTTTTCCACCTATTTCTACCTCAAAACTCTCCAAAACTAGCACAAAACATGATGCCAAACTTGTGAATTTACACACTCATCAAACCCCCAAACTTACATGTTGCTCGTCCCGAGGCAACCAAATCAAACCACAGGAGTCGTGTATAATTCACCAAGATCAAGTACAACACATATCACACATGCAACTTCATTAAATCAAACAAGTATTAATTGCTTCATATATATCACTCATGCAAAACCAATCCAATCACACACCATTCGGAGTACTAAGTAATCTAGCTCACAAGATAAGTATTTATTCTCTTTCACTCAAGTGCGTGAGGCACTATATAGGCTAATATAAACACTAATATCAATCCATATTCATGCGTAACCATAAGCTTGGCAAAGGTCTCAAAAATCAACTTATAATCAACTCTTCAGTAGGATCACAAAGGACTTGTTTTTGGGTTGTAATGTTGGCTCTTTGGAAAAAGGTAGGAAAATTTAGGTAAAGTGACTTAAGACACTAGTAGAGAGTTACCTTGGAGGTTCTCGATTTCTTCTTCTTGATGCAATATCTCCTCCAACTTCTCCTCTTCTTTTCATGGATTTTCCTTCTTTTCCGTGCATCAACATCATCTCTTTAGATAATTCGGGTACCGATTTTAGGCACTACCCTTCTTCTCTTTATCAATCAGCTGCTCTTAAGCTTAAAGCTTCATGTTATAAGCAATCGAGGTACCAGTTTCAGGCACTACCCCTAAACAAGATTTAACCATATTCTATTCATCCAACCATATTCTATCTTCCTTTTTCTTCTTGCAACACTTACTCACCTCAACTCTCTCTACCAATGAATAGGTTAATCAAGGCTCAAATAAAGGTTTATAAGGTTATTTACTTCGGCTACCAAAGAAAAGGTTTTTAACGGCTCAACGGGGCATCCAAAGGTTAATAAAATCATTAGGAAGGACAAAATTTGGCTAAGTAGCTTAATCACAAAATAATGGCCTAAGATCATGTCCTAGCAATTTATCAATCATAAATCTCACACAAGACTCCAAGCCAAGTTCTAGAATACATTCATATGAATGATCCTCTCAAGAATAAAACAATCATGATCAAGCATGATTAACAAGGCTCAAATCCTCACATAGGTAAATAGAATCCTAAATACTCCTCATAGCACATAAATAAGATCAATTCCACAAGAACTCTACATACTTATCAAATTATACATGCTTTTCATCAATAGAAATTAACACATGAACATATGAATGCACAAAATCAACAGCCCATAAACCAAATCAACAATACAAGTATTCAACACTCATGAATCCATCTATCCTAACAATGATATCCAAGAATATACATACCACTCACTCAATAAACACAGCCTAATCTGTAAAGAGAAAAAGAAGAATGGAGGTGAGATGAATCGGAGAAAATCAAAAGAAAACCTAAAGATCTACTCCTCCGGAGCATCATCATCCTCATCATTATCATCCTCGTCATCCAATCTCTGCTCCACAGCTCGATACAGACTGCTGATGTTCCTATCCATAAGATCCACCCGACTACTCACTCTACCAACCCACTCATTCAAGGCAGTGTACCTCTCGTTCAACATGGCGTAGTTGGCATTGGCGAGTGCGAGCTGCCTGTTCGTCTCCTGCTGTACAGCTATGACCGTACCCAGCTGCTCGTGAATCAAGCGAAGTTGTTCCCGGGTATCATCCCGAACAGCCCGCTGCTGCTGCGGTACTGGAGCATGCTGAGGCGCATCGTGCTGCTCCTCCTCCGGAATCTCCATCTCTGGCTGCTCATCTACCCGATGCTCGACCTCGGGCTGCTGTGGTGGCTGTGATGGCTACTGCGGTGGTGGACGGTACTCTTCCTGATCCACAATTCGTTGTAGCTCCGCCAATCTATCCTCCGCACACATCCTAGCCATGACTCTCCAATCCCCGTTGGTCTTCACAGTCACGGACAGAGCAGTGTGTCCTAGGAAGTACATCAACAAGTTCCTCGCCTTCCAAACGGTGGTCATATTGTTCACGTCAAAGGGAAACATGAAGTCGAATGGCTTTGGTCCTCTCGTGAAGAACCAATCACCATCTCTAAAGTGTGTAAATCCTCCCTTTACGCATGTGAACATCACCAAGTCGGGCTCTCCTCTAACAGGTATAATGCCGGTGAAGTCCATGTTGTAGTGCTCAGCACAATCGTCAGCAACGCTCCAATGTTCACCTTCTGAAATCCGACGGTCCTGAATCGATGCAGCTGCGCGATGAAATATGCTCCCACATTGAACTTCATCCCATTCATCATATACCATAGGGCGTAAAGATCTCCTCTAGACACACAGCCACCCTCCGAACGAGCAAACAGTGTGTTTCCGAGCACTCGATCTATATATTTCAACACTGGATTCTTGATCGAGGTCGCATGAGCCTCCTTAATCTTATAGTCTCTGATTTTCCCAGAGATCTCCCTCCAAAATCTATGGGCATTGAAGTAGCCACTCTCCACTAGAGAGATCTCAAGAGGCATCTGAAACAGCTCGTTGAATTCGTCAGCTGTCCATCTCCTCCGGACTCCTCCTAACTAAAATGAGCACCGAAATTGGTAACCAAGAGGGTCCTTCTCCATCTCAAACGAGCAAATCACCTCAGCTGTAACATGGAAATATGTCGGCCTCTTCAATTCCATAAATCATCGGATCTCTACTCGATCGAACATCCAAAAGATATCATCCTGATGTGCATAATCCTCATGGCATCATCATCCTGGTATCTCGTCCGGGCCACCTTAGCTGAGACTTCTGCCCACTTTTCTTTGATCTCATCCCAATCAGGCATCTGAATCTTGAAGTTCTCGGAAAGGCGTTCTTGCAATCTCAGCGTCTTCGTCACCTTATCTACGTTCGAAAGCCTATCTTGCCTTTTTTTCGATCTTACTTTGGCTGCCTTCCCCTTTCCCTTGCCTCGCCCGGATCCTTGTCCGGATCGTTGTCCTGTACCTTTAGCTTTTCCCATGGCAAAAGAATGATCAAACGCTCAAAACCCCCAAGAAATCGCGACTGAGCCCTAGCTTGCAGCGAAATTCACCCAAATTCGCATCCAAGTCATGAATTAAAGGTGTGGTGATGTGTAATCGGTGCGAAATAAAGTGTAATTAAAGAATTGGTGCAAGGGTGTAGTGATTTCGTGAAGGTTCGAGGAAGGGTAAAGTAAAAAATGATCGAACCCTTCTCAAAAATCGAACTTAAAACACATACCTGGCTTGGTTCGACCTTGGGTTCGAGCTGTTGAACAGGTCAAACCACGACTGACGAGGTCGAACCACCCTTCTGGATGAGTTCTTCTTCAGGTTCGACTTGGGTTTGACATACTGGAACAGGTCGAACCAAAACGCATCAGGTCGAACTACCCTACTGTATGTTTTTTCAACACGGTTCGACTTCCCCCATTGGGTTCGACCTCCTGGCACTGGTCGAACCTAGCCCCTGGAAGCTCCAAAATGCGTGTTCTTCAATCCCTACACACTTCAAACTTCAAAACGAATCATTAAGTACCAACTAGAGCACAACTTCATCAAGAATTGGTTCTTCAAAAACTTATCAATCATGAGTAACTCCGCAATCACTTAAAATACGAAACAACAAAACACCACGTAACATTAGGCAAGTTACTAAAAAATCAACACATACAAACCGGTTAAAGTTTTAAATATGCTGCAAAAATTAACTCCCCTAACAAACGTCACAAAGAAAAGATTATACTATCGGTGCTTATCAAGGTAAGTACATCACACCCTCCCCAAACTTAGTAGAAACTTCAAATATAAAAATTTCTTACTCACACGAAAGAAATAAAGCATTAAAATAGGAGGAAAAGCCCCCAACAAGCACTCATGTTTAACGTCGGAGAGTCACGACGGTACCAACTCAGATCAAGGTATCCACAAAGATGACACAAACATCATCCGGCGACCTATAATGCTTCAAGCGATGTCCATTCTCCGCAATAATGTCTCCATCCTTGTCAATGAGCTCAAAACTCCCCCCTCCTAAGGCTCGATGAATCATGAACGATCCCGTCCACTTCGACTTCAACTTGCCTGCAAAAAGCTTTAAACGAGAGTTAAAGAGTAATACCTCATCTCCTTACTTGAACTCCTTGTACGAGATCTTCGAATCATGCCACCTCTTTATCCTTTCCTTGTAGATCTCGGAATTCTTGTACGCACGACACCGAAACTCATCCAAAAGATTGATGTGAGTCATCCTCAACTCCTTCACATCCTTGAGAGTCAAGTTCAAGCTTCGTAAAGCCCAAAACGCTTTGTGTTGAATCTCTACAGGTAAGTGGCACGGCTTCCCATAGACAATCTGATACGGTGACATATCTAACACCATCTTATACGCGGTTCGGAACCCCACATGACATCATCAAGCTTCAAAGCCCAATCCTTTCTATTGGTTCCGACCACCTTCTCCAGAATCTGTTTGACTTAACGGTTAGAGACCTCCGCTTGCCCATTCACTTGAGGATGATAGGGTGTAGTAACCCTATGCTTAACACCATACACTTTAAGCACCTTCTCAAGAAATTTATTAATGAAGTGCGTACCTCCATCACTAACAAGTGCTCTAGGGACTCCAAAGCGGGCAAAGATATGCTTCTTCAAGAAAGATATAACAGTTTTCGAATCATTCAAGCGAGTAGAAATCGCTTCCACCCACTTAGAAACATAATCCACCGCAAGTAGAATGTAGAGAAATCCATTAGATGGGGGAAAAGGCCCCATAAAATCGATACCCCACACATCAAAAATCTTGACCACTATGCTCGGCTGAAGCGGCATCTCGTCTCTCATACCGATGTTCCCCATGCTTGACATCTATCGCAAGACGCCACATAGGTCTCACAATCCTTGAACAACGTAGGCCAATAAAGAGCGGACTGAAGTACCTTGGCTACTGTCTTTTGATCGCCGAAGTGCCCCCCGTTAGGTTGTGCATGGCAAAACTCGAGAATACTCTCCATCTCTATCTCGGGCACACACCTACGGACGATAGAATCTGTGCAAATCTTATACACAAACGGATCATACCATATGAAAGTCTCAACATCCCTCTTGAATTTAGCAAGTTGATTCGGTTGAGATCCCTTGGAATTTCTCCCACAACAATATAGTTAACATAATCCGCATACGATGGATCAACTCCCTGTGCAGCAACCACACACGCTCGCTCAGTCCCTTCAACAAACACGGCCATGATCATTTCATCCGAGAACATTTCCTCAATATACACGAAAGAATTATCACAATGCTCTCTAGTCTCCAACCTCGAAAGGTGATCCGCCAACACATTATCAGAACCTTTTTTATCCTGGATCTCCATGTCAAACTCTTGAAGTAGAAGAATCCACCTTATGATCCTAGGCTTTGTCTCCTTCTTCTCCATCAAGTACCGAATTGCTGAATGATCCGTGTACACAATAGTCTTCATGCCAACCAAATACTGACGAAACTTATCGAATGCGTACACAACAGCCAAAAACTCCTTTTCAGTCACCGTATAATTCTTTTGTGCCGTATCGAAAGTCTTACTCACGTAATAAATGGCGCAGAACTTCTTCTCCTTCAGCTGCCCAAGCACCACTCCAAGTGCAACATCACTTGCATCACACATTAGTACAAACTGTTGAGTCCAATCCGGTGTGATCAAGATCGGTGCAGTAATAAGCGCCTCCTTCAAAACTTGAAAAGCTGTTAGACATTCATCATCAAACACAAAAGGAACATCCTTTTCAAGTAAGTGAGATAAGAGCTTGGAGTATTTTGAGAAGTCTTGTATGAATCTCCTGTAAAAACCGGTGTGTCCAAGGAAGCACCGCACTCCTCTTTCATTGGTCGGTGGTGGAAGCTTCTCAATTGCCACCACTTTAGCACGATCGACCTGCAATCCCTTGGCTGAAACATGATGCCCATGAGCAATCCCATCCTTCACCATGAAGTGGCACTTCTCCCAATTCAAGACAAGATTAGTCACTTGACATCTCTTCAAAACAGTAGCAAGGTTAGACAAACAAATATCAAAGGAGGAACCAAAAACAGAAAAATCATCCATGAACACCTCCATGATCTTCTCTATCAACCCATCGAATATTGCCATCAAGCATCTCTGAAAAGTAGCAGGCGCATTACATAACCCAAATGGCATTTTCCAAAAAGCAAAGGTCCCGTAGGGGCAAGTAAAAGTGGTCTTTTCTTGATCCTCGGGGGCAATCATGATTTGGTTGTACCCCGAGTATCCATCCAAGAAACAATAAAACTCATACCCTGCAAGACGATCTAACATTTGATCCATGAAAGAAAGAGGAAAATGATCCTTACACGTGTTCTCCATCCCGTAGGAATCCTTGTGGCTATCGCTTCTCCATCCTCAACTTTTACTACAGTCATTCCCCCCTTTTTAGCAACTACATGCAATGGACTCACATGGGGACTATCACTAATAGGATATATGATTCTAGCATCCAACCACGTAAGGATTTGCTTCCTAATCACCTCTTGAATCGTGGGATTAACCCTTCGCTGATTCTGAACACTTGCCTTGGCCTCATCTAATAATCTTATCCTATGCATGCAATACGAAGGACTAATTCCTTTCAAATCCTCAAGAGACCAACCAATCGCAGACTTATACTTCCTAAGAACATTCAATAACTCCTCAAGTTGATCTTCATCAAGAGAAAAAGATACAATTACCGGATATTTTTCATTATCGCCAAGAAAGGCGTACTTCAAGTGTTCCGGCAAAAGTTTCAACTCCTCTTTCCTCACTTCCATCGGAGAGCTCTCGTTATCCAAAGGCAAGTACTTCTTAGTCCACTTGACTTCTTCCACCTTAGTTCTTTCCGATTCAAACCTGTCATCACCCAAAGCAAGTAAGTTTCCAAGAAATTCAATACATACCTCGTTGGAGAGTCCGCCAAGCTCCGTAGTGGGATAAGTAAGAGACTCCATCAAACATGTCTCAAGAGGATCCTTTGACAGGATCAGAGACATATCCTCCTTCACAATCTCCTCCACCACGTCAATACTATAACACTGAGACTCCATGGGTATCTTCATTGCTTTGTCCAAGTTGAAAAGAACTTCTTCTTTGTCCATCTGCAATCTAGGCTCTCCTTTTTGAACATCAATCATAGCTCCAGCAGCAGCAAGGAAAGGTCTCCCAAAGATTAAAGGGATATTATCCTTGTCATCATCCATCTCTAGCACAAGAAAGTCCACAGGAAAGACTAGCTTCTCCACTTTGACGAGAACGTCTTCAATTATACCTTTTGGTAATGTCATTGACCTGTCCGCCAATTGGAGAACCACTGTTGTAGGGGTCAACTCCCCCAAACCAAGCCTCTGAAAGATGGACAACGGCATTAAATTGATGCTTGCCCCTAGATCGCACAAAGCTCGCCGTGCCGGCCCCTTTCTGATCTCACATAGAATAGTGAAGCTCCCCGGATCCTTCATCTTTTGCGGCAGCTTCCTTTGAATGATTGAGCTACAATTCTCAGATAAATTCACCGTTTCAATTCCGGTTAAGCTCCGCTTCTTCAACAATATGTCTTTAAGAAATCGGGCATAGTACGAAATCTCCATGATTGCCTCTGATAAAGGAATGCTCAAGCTTATCTTGTTCATTATCTCTGAAAACTTCTTGAACTTCTCTTTCAATCCCTTCTTCACAAGCTTGTAAGGTAACGGCGGAGGTATCTTTGTTTTGGGAATCCCCCATTCATCACGATCAACCTTCTCCGCTTTCTCCTTTTCGGCTCTCAATCGCTTGGCTCTCTCCCACTTTTTCTCAGCTATTATCTCTGTACTTTGCTCATTCCGAACCACTAGAGTAGCATCAACATCATCGAGAGTGTTCGAAGTAGCAACAGACAACTTCTGGATGGGTTCCACCAGGGTTCGACCTGTGGAACAGGTCGAACTAGGCACGTAAAGGTCGAACCGCTCTTCTGGACAACTGCTCTCTTTTTGAAGTTGAGGTTCGACCTGGGTTCGACCTGTTAAGTAGGTCTAACCATGGCCATCTAGGTCTAACCAAGTACTCCTTCCGCCCTCCAGTTCGACCAAGGTTCGACCTGTTGGATAGGTCGAACCATGTCCGTCGTGGTCAAACCGTTGCTGTAACAAAACAGAGTGCTCCGAATTGTCAGGTTCGACCATGGTTCGACCTGTATGCCAGGTCAAACCATCTGTATTTTGGTCGAACCGATGCTGTGATGCCTCCTGATCGTGTCCAGTGCGTTGGTTTGACTTCCCCTGTATGGTTAGACCTTCAATGTTGGTCGAACTATGGTCGAATCATGCCCTAGACACGTCCAAATTTGATTCCGGCCTCATAGGTCTCTCGTACTGCGTTCCAGACCTCAATGTGATGGCATTGCAGGACCTTGGATTCTCAATACTTTGAGATGAGAACTTCCCCTTCTCAAGAGTTTGAGTAAGCTTGTTAAAACTTCCTGCCATCTCCCCCATCAGCAATGTAAGGTCCTTCACCTGCTTAGATATAACCTCATGGTTTGCATCGATTTTCTTTTCAAGTTTGGCCTCAAGGAGGTTCACTCTTTCATCGTTCTTGGCCATATACCTGTTCACAATATCCTCAAAACCCAGTTTTCCTTCTTCCACCTTAGCACCAGGATCAACACCCACCGGAGGTTGAATCACATTATTCGGATTGCTCCATGAGAACTCAGGGCTCCTAGGCTGTTGATAACCACCCGGGGGACCACGATTATTAAAGTTTCCTCAATAGTTCCCTTGGTGGTTCCGGTTTCCTTGATCTGGATACCTAGTCCCTTGAATACTTTGACCCATGGCATAGTGTGCCTCATCCAACTCCTCTTGGATTGGTCCATCTTTCATTAGTTCCTGCTGCATGATCGGTACGCGCTGAGATAATTCGCTGATTTGCTTCTGTTGGGATTCAAGTAGCTTGTTGATATTGGACAAGCTAGAGACGATCTCATCCTCTCTACTTGTTTTCACCATTGCTTGTTCAACCTGAGCTACCTTCCCAAGGACATAAGTACCTCTTGATGGTAATTGGATCGTGCGGTTCAAACGTGATCGTTAGGATCTCAGGCAAACAATCATCGGAAGCAAAAAAAACATTTACCTGACTTCTGGGTCGATGTAGAGGATGAAGATCTGTGATGAACACCTCTGATCTTCTACCGTATGTCCCAAAGTCAACTCTGTTGTTGGGTGGTCAACAATCCCCAGAGTTCTCTCAATCTGCTCTTTGTTTTCTCCCGTATGTCAAATGAGGCACAGACTTAGGGTTAACAGGAGCTGAGATGACTTATATAATTGGGCTACAGCAGGGACCAGGAGGAGAAATTGGACTGGGCCTCAATTGAATTTTAATTAACCAAGCTTAGCCCAAAGCTTTTAATTAAATCCAATAATAATAATATAGTCCACTAAAATATTATTACTGCACTACCCATCCAATCCCAAAATTATGTTCTGGGCTCCTTCTTATTATGAGCCCGATAGTCTCCCCATGTTTAAGATATACAATGTCCATTAATTAATTAAGTTACTGACAACTCAAATTAATTAATATCTCATCCGAGAGTAGTACCACTCAACCTTATTATCATGCCGGAAATTAATCCACTTGCAAGATTTACATGATAATCCTTATGAGCTCCTCAAGGGGACATCATCAACCTATGACGGACATGAATTCCTTCTACAATCAACAGCACACCATAGAGACAGCACTACTTCCAAACTCACCGAGTTTATTGATTTAATACTTATAAATCTCACCCATTGATGAATCAAAGAAATACATACTGCCCTACGTGTCGAGGTTATTGTATAAGGATTAAGAGCACGAACTTCCATAATAACAGAAATCAAGTTCTTCTATAAGTCAGTATAAGTCGAACGATCTCAAGCGGTCCTGCTCAATACACACAAGTGCACTAATGTGATTCTATAGCCAAGACAAGCTAATACTGAACCACACTACAACCATACCGATAGAGAGTCCCCTTCTATCTCGGTTGTGAGCATCTATTTATACTTTATAAGGAAATCGATAATATAATCTTTCGCGTGTTGTCGCACAACATATTATCTACAGTATAAAGTAAATGGACTATTGCATCATGCATATAAAATAAATTATAAGATGCAATCATTTGATCATATGATTCTCATTTCAAATATTGTTATAACATTGTTCATACTAAAGCTAGGCTTTTAGTATACAATCCAACAATCTCCCACTTATACTAAAAGACTATGCTGTCATGTCTTCTGCCATACATCTGATTCCTACTCCAACTACACGACCATTAAAAAATCTCGCCTTAAGGTCCTTGTAAATGGATTTACTAGGTCATCATCCGATGCAATCTAGGCGACAACAACCTTCCCCTCATCATACGATTTCTCGTAATAGGTGGTACTCGCGCTCCATGTGTTTAATTGCCTTATGGACTCGTGATTCCTTCAAGTTTGCAACTGCACCAATATCATCAATATAAATTGTGATAACCTTGGGCAAACTTAGAAACAGTTCAAAGTCCATCATGAAGTCTCTAGAGTCATATAGATACTTTGGCAGCCTCATAGGCTCCAATTTATCATCTTTCCATGATGGAGTCCGGAGTCTGAAATATATTTCTATATAACACTCCTCCACATTATGACTCTACTTCCTAAAATTAAACACATAACCTTTGAGGTGAATTTACTGCCGTCCAATCTGACTAAAAAATCCGAATCTATGTAATCCACAAGAAGCAGTGAATCTGCTCAGTGAGTTTATATATGATTTCAGTCCTTCTCAGGCACTTCATATATGTCTTATCACAGTTCATCATTCTTGTTCCGGGTTGCGTTGATACCCTCTGTTCATGCATCCAGCAAAACAGATATCCAACTTCGTTCATAGCATTCCTTAGATTAAGCTTCCTTATTCGCTGAAGTAAGAGGAACCGCTTTCATCTTCTTTATCTTCTTTTTGTGTCTTAAGACACAGTCACTTAGATAAATTCACATGCTAAACGAGTATGGACTGTATCATTTTATGAAACTTGAGATAAGCATAACATCCTTTCTTGTGATCCGTATTACCGTGATCAAAAGGATATATTTTGCCTTTCTTAAGTCCTTCATTTCTACCGCTTTATTAACCGTACCCATACGCCCGATAATACTCTTTCATTGTCTCCAATGAGCAAGATACTATCTACGTATAGTACAAGAAACACCACCATGTTTCCGTCACTCTTTACAACACACAAGACTCATCCGCTCATTGATTTAAATCCATGCCACTGGATTACCTAATCAAAACAGATGCTTCACGATCTTAAAGCTTGCTTTAGTCCATCGCTGGACAATTTTAAGCTTACTATCAAAATGCTATTAGTACTTTGCAATGATTCACTCTGGTTGCTTCACATAGATGTTTTCCTTAAGACTTCCAATCAGGAAAGCTGTCTTTGACATATATTTGTTGTTTCTCATAGCAGCAATAAATAAAAGAATCCGGATCAACATAAGCATAGCTACCAGTGAACATGTACTAAGATTCCGCATTTTCATCTTGTAGTGCTACATCATATCCGTGGGACAATACCATGTTTACTAGGGATCAAGTCTCACGACTCTCCCAAAACATATATGTATGGGTTGTCAAACAACCCTCCCACTATGATAAGGCACTACATGTAATTGTGTATCAGACGTGACACGCGTTGCAGTTTACCTTGTGGTATATCCTCTTGTACACTTGGTACTTTTACTTAGTGTTTTCCTCTCACTTCCTATTAGAACGACTTATACATGGGTTTGTGACTTATTACATAGTCCTTTTCCAAAAATCTAGTTATTGTGTTAACAATTACCCTTCGATCTTTTTGGACTAAATAAATCACCATCCATTTTTCTAGGATATCCCATATACAGACAAACGTTTCACGAATTACTGTATCTAGGGCATATCCATAAAATGAATTTAATTATTCCAAGTAATTCTTTATCTATCTAATCATTACCATAAAAGACTTAATCCTTCTATCCACCACACCATTCAGTTGGGGCATGCCTGGTGTAGTCAATTTGAGATTTAATCTCAACTTCTGATTAATAGCTCCTAACTATCCTAAGAGGTATTCACCATCACGATTAAATCGTAATGACTTAATATATTTTCCATGACGCTTCACTCTAACAGTCTTGCAATTCTTGAATTAATCAAAGAACTTAAACATGCAGTGCATCAAATAAATATTGGTATCTAGAATAATCTTCGAATATTCATAACCACCTCTCGTCTGGATAATATTAGGTCCGCTTGAATCAGAATGAACTAATTCCAACATATATATCTTTGGCTCTACACCCCACAGCCTTGAAAAGGCAGTTAATCATTTTTACATCCAAGCAAGACTCGCAAGTTCTATAGTTTCCACTTCAGATAAACCTTACGGTCTATCGGCTATCAACTTTTGAATCCTACTCAAGTAAAATGAACTAATCTTAGACGCCAAATGTATGTTTAGTTCATTTCCGAAGGTTTCTTTCTCTTACTTATATTAGAAGATGCATTATTAATTACTATTTATTGCATCTGTGGGATATACATGATTCAAGAGTTTACATATTATCCACCAACGTACTTTCATGGATTATAGCCTCATTCCTCATTACTATGACCATGTTATTTAAATAAAATGAAGTATCCATCCGTTAATGCATAGAAATCGAAATCAAATTCTTTCTATGAAACGTACGTAAAGATAATTTCTCATAATCAATCGTTTATTCTGATCATGAGATAAATAAACAACTCCCACTGCAATAACCACTACCTTTGTAGTTTTACCCATGTCATAACAATCTTATCCTTACTTAATGATAAACATTTAGTGATTCCTGTATCGACACAGTTCGTGTCAGTAGATGCCATCACTAATCATGTTTAAATTACTAGTAAATAAGATATTAAATTTGTTCACATCATGATGAAAATGACTTTCCTTTGCCACATGTTTTGTCAGAAGTTTCCCACCATTTACATCCTCTTGTAATTCAGGTAGAACTTACTCAAAATGTCTAGGCAATTATGGAGAATAAAATTGACTTAGGTTTCCCCTTCAACTTCTATTCCATAATTTTCTAATTCATTCATCAAATTCTATCATGACCTATCACCTTTTAAATTACTCAAGTATCCGAAGAGTTACATGAGATCATCATATTTCTATGAACCTCTAATCTCTTCACTAGAGACTTTAAAAGGCATCATGAGAAGTCCTTTGTGAGAACACATTTTCTTAAGCAGTAAAAATCAAGATTCTTTTCTATAATCTAATTTTTGGACCAGTAAATATAATTACTTTCAGTAAACAATAAGTGAGATAAAACCATTCGAAATTCAGAGAATCACAAATAAATATTCCGATCAAATCTTCGAATTTTATCCTTTTATATTGATTCCCTCAAAACAATATAAAAATAAAATTCACCGACATCTCCAGCACCGTGAGTCTGCAAGCCACGATAGTGTGGACGTTTACAAACCCGAACATTTACAAGAGAAGGTTTTACCCATTAATTTTATTTGTCAACCTAACTTTATGACAAAATAATTAATAGTCGGTTCCTCTTTAGCCATGTAAATAAAAGCAGTGACTCCGATAGGGAGGATACTTATTATTTACATCTAAGTGTACACCATTATTTGACCCCAAGTCTGCGGCCCAAGCTTATGTGCCTTACAGATAGAGAAGTACACACGCGCTCGGATAACTTCCTATAGTCATCAATTACAAGTTTGTACCAGTGAACCGCATATAAACTCATCCGATAGGGAGGAAGGTCTATGCCAACGCGCAAGTTCATATACATCACATTACAAACGTAATTATTTAATGAAGTTTGTTCCAGCAATCCATGAATAAACTCATCCGATGGGGAGGAAGGCTCTAATGCCGACGCACAAGTCTATTCACATTGCTAACAAACCAATAATTGAGGCCGCGGGAATTTATTACCAATCCCCTCTCCCACTTAGTTATTTAATACCGAGGGTTTTTAACATGCATATAATATTCCTGAATAAAATATACAACTTAGACATGCTTCTATTAACAGCAATTTAAATAAATAAATCACATAGAACATGCCTTTTACATATACAACAATAATTGATAATTAAATCAATTAATCAGTTGCATAACATTAATTAATTGCATAATATGTTGGATCAATTAAATAGGCCCAGCTGACCCAAACATCATTAACATAAAATGAGCAGCCCATTAATAAAATAATTAAGCCCATTTACCCTGCCAATTTCTGCATTAAGGTCTAGCCCATTATTTAACCTTGGCCCAACATCAATCCCACAATTAATTAAATTCAGCAATAATAAAAATAGCCCAGCAGCCCATTACCATTTTAATAAAATTTGGGCCCAATAGCCCAAAACCAAATTAAAAGTAAAAGGGAGCAAAGGCCTAAAGCATACATATCAAACAGGCCCAGCTGAAAAACAAGGTCCAACAGCAAACTAAAGGAATTAAGCCCACAACTCAAAATCAAATTTGAATCCAAGCCCAAAGGGGCAGCCCATTCCTTGTCCATCTGCTGCTGCCCTATTTCACTCCAGTCGCCATTGCCGACAACACTAGCTCAACGAGAAGCCGACAGCGACGGCAACCACTCACGACAGTTACCACCGGCGCTCCAAGGCGTCGTACTAGCCGGCGGCCACCTCCACATTGCAAACATCGCAGCAGCACCGACGCACCATGAATTCGCTAGTTGGAAGCGCCGACGACAGGGTCCCTCCATCATGCCAACTACACCAACTCCTGGCTACTTGCGATGCTCTCCTCCTGATCAGCATGGAGACCCAATAAGTAACGATCGACCCGCCTGAAGATTGCAGTAGTCACGCTCGGAAGAAACTCCCAGGCCTTCCATCAGTCTGCAGCAAGGACCACCGGAACCCATCGGCGCTCCATCTTCGTCATACACGATCGACAGGAGCGTCGTACATGGCCTGGCCCTTCAGTTGCTGTCTGCCGCATACGTCGTGCCGTCTGCCACTGGCAGGACCTAATCGAAAACACCCACGAACCACTCAGAAGGATCATAATTTCCAGATGCAGCGTCAATGGACTCGTCAGGAATCCGCCGTGCATCCATCCAGCGCGCCCGACTCCGACCACAACCTTCCGCCGCGCAGCCGCCAGGAAGACACGTCTGATCGCTACCAGATTGCCATGGACTCGCTTGGTGGTCGTTGAGTCCCAGTCTGAATCTATCGTCAACTTGGCCGGAAGCCACCGTCGACTCACATCAGATTATCACCAGACGCCATCGATGTTCATCTGGCTCTTCCGACGCGTGCCGTCCAGGTCTGACGCCGCTCACAACATGCAGTCGATCTCCATGGCGGGTGTTCACCAGTCGACGTCGTACAGCCTATCCCGTTGCCGTGTCTATGTTCTTCACTCACAACAGAGGTCGTTTTGTCTAGTCGCTGGATTTCTTGACTTCATCAGCGCCAATCTCCGCCAACAGCTTCGCGTCGAAGGCATGGTGCAGACGTGTGTGTATCGTGTTTCTCGTTCAAAGAGTAATAAACACACACAGCAATAGGGTTTTTTTTTAATAAAATAATACTAAAAACCCTTAAAAAGAACAACCGATTATAAACAGATTATTACACATAATCACATAATCAATCTCATACATGCTTTCAATTTGACAATAAACACGTATGAAACAAATCCCACCTAACATCTCATGTTTCACCACGAAACCAACGCTCTGATACCAATTGATGGCAATTGGATCGTGCGGTTCAAACGTGATCGTTAGGATCTCAGGCAAACAATCAGCGGAAGCAAAAAAAAAAATTTACCTGACTTCTAGGTCGATGTAGAGGATGAAGATCTGTGATGAACACCTCTGATCTTCTACCGTATGTCCCAAAGTCAACTTTGTTGTTGGGTGGTCAACAATCCCCAGAGTTCTCTCAATCCGCTCTCTGTTTTCTCCCGTATGTCAAATGAGGCACAGACTTAGGGTTAACAGGAGCTGAGATGACTTATATAATTGGGCTACAGCAGGGCCCAGGAGGAGAAATTAGACTGGGCCTCAATTGAATTTTAATTAACCAAGCTTAGCCCAAAGCTTTTAATTAAATCCAATAATAATAATATAGTCCACTAAAATATTATTACTGCACTACCCGTCTAATCCCAAAATTATGTTCTGGGCTCCTTCTTATTATGAGCCCGATAGTCTCCCCATGTTTAAGATATACAATGTTCATTAATTAATTAAGTTACTGACAACTCAAATTAATTAATATCTCATCCAAGAGTAGTACCACTCAACCTTATTATCATGCCGGAAATTAATCCACTTGCAAGATTTACATGATAATCCTTATGAGCTCCTCAAGGGGACATCATCAACCTATGACGGACATGGATTCCTTCTACAATCAAGCACACCATAGAGACAGCACTACTTCCCAACTCACCGAGTTTATTGATTTAATACTTATAAATCTCACCCATTGATGAATCAAAGAAATACATACTGCCCTACGTGTCGAGGTTATTGTATAGGGATTAAGAGCACGAACTTCCATAATAACAGAAATCAAGTTCTTCTATAAGTCAGTATAAGTCGAACGATCTCAAGCGGTCTTGCTCAATACACACAAGTGCACTAATGTGATTCTATAGCCAAGACAAGCTAATACCGAACCATACTACAACCATACCGATAGAGAGTCCCCGTCTATCTCGGTTGTGAGCATCTATTTATACTTTATAAGGAAACCGATAATATGATCTTCCGCGTGTTGTCGCACAACATATTATCTACAGTATAAAGTAAATGGACTATTGCATCATGCATATAAAATAAATTATAAGATGCAATCATTTGATCATATGATTCTCATTTCAAATATTGTTATAACATTGTTCATACTAAAGCTAGGCTTTTAGTATACAATCCAACACCTCTAACTCTATCAGTTGGCCAATCCCTCGAATTCATCGAAATATCTTCAAACAACTTCTCGGCCTCTACGGATGACTTTGTAAGCAATGCTCTATTAGAAGAAGCATCCAATAACACTCGTGAATCACAGTCCAATCCATTGTAGAATATACTGATATATTGAGCTTTAGATAGCCCATGTTGAGGACACTTCCTAAGCATGTCCTTGAATCTATCTCATGCTTCATGAAATTTCTCACCTCCACCGATAGCAAATTGGTTAATGTCTTGCTTCATCTTAAACAACTTTGAACAAGAGGATCTTCCTAGCATCTTCATGTTCCCCTGCGTCTTTTTGAGTACTTGCATAGCCCAAGAACTTGTTCAGATGCTGCTGCGGATCCTCAAAAGACCCTCCTGAAAAGGAGTTCCTTTCTATCATGCTAATAAGAGCGGGATGAAGATCGAAAGCTGCATTAGTTCCCCTCGCTCCTAGAAGCCCAAAATTTCCAGCCCCATTATTTCTGAAAAACTCTCGGATGGCTAGATTATCCGAATTTGCTGCCATGTTGACTGTCTCTACTCCCAAATTAACTTCAGTTGTAGCTTCAATCGTCTACGAAATCTGCTCGTCAACTTCAACTCCAAAATTCAGAGCTTCAGTTGGATCAATAGTCTTTGCCTTGCTCTTCTTCTTCTTTTTCTTTCTTGATGATGCTCCGATCTTAGGATTATAGGGTTCAAGTTCACCTTTCTTTGATCTCGTGAGCATACACCTAAAAAGAACTAGAATTAAAACAACAAAACAAGATAAATAGCCCTAATAAACTAGAAATAACAAAAAGATATTTTAAGCCGTCCCCGGCAACGATGCCAGAAACTTGATGGGTGTTTTCTTAACACACAATTTTAATCCCAAGTATGAAGGATACCAATTGTAGTTTTGAAGGTCACCAAGTTAAATATCGAATCCACAGGACGGGTAAATATTACTTTAGTTATTTTCCAGCAATTATGACTATGTTGAGAATTGTAATTCTTGGTTTTATACCAAGTAATAATTAAAATAGCAAATCAATAACAAGAACAAGAGAAGAGTAGTTGTGATCAAATAAGATGATGGGTAGTTCATCAGGCCATCCAGTTTCATTCGTTAATTCATACTTTCGTGTGTCGATGTCCGACTCTGCCTTGTGGTTTATGGACGCATCGCTAGACCATGCAAATCTACTCTATAGACACAAATAGATAAGCTTTTGACACGTGTGAGTATCCTCAGAGCAAGATGTATACTTTACCCCCTTTCTAGGTACTATCATAATCAATTATTTCCCGTGCACTTAGTACTCTAACCCGATTTGATCTCCCTTTTTAGGTACTATAAAGTTATACTATTAATCCTACTTGTTAACCCAAATTCAATTCAATTAACAAACATTCATATAAGACGGTTCTAATAACACCTCGGAATCCCTTCACTTAGAATTATAACAATAAACCCTGCTCATTAGTGAACGCACTCAATCAATAACCATGTTATGCATTCAGACTCTACACAACGATTATTGATGCACAAAACAACTATGAGTATGGATTAAAAACGCACAATCTTATATAAACTAAACCACAAGTAGTGTTGTATGGAGTATACACACGAAATACAAATCAACTCATGAAACCTTCATAACCCTAGAACTACCGAAGTGGCTCTAGCCCATGATTGATCTAGGAACAATCATGGTTAGATGGACCAATCTTACTTGAATCTCCAGCAGAACCTCTGTCACAGCTCCTCCTAGTCTCCTCTTGTGCTTCACGATCTTACGCTCTCTAAAACTCTCTAAAAGCTCTCTAAAACTCTCTAAAATCTCTCTAAAAGCTCTCTGACTGCATGAGCCTCCTTTTATACTTGTAATCACGTCTCCAGGGCTTGGAATGGGCTTTTCAAGTGATCACACGCATTTTGGCCTCGAAAATCCGAATAAGGTAAGTTTCCACACGATGGTTCGACCTCAGCAAACAGGTCAAACCACTGGCCGCAGGTCGAACCACAAGTCGAACCCACCTACTGGAAGTATTCTGCACTTGGTTCGACTTATTGTACAGGTCGAACCACTCCGTCTTGGTCGAACCACAGGTCGAACCATGCTACTGGACAATTTCTGCTCTTGATTCGACCAACTGTCAGGTCGAATCCCCAACGTCGTGGTCGAATCAATTTTCTCGCGAATTGGTTCGACCATGGTTCGACCTGATAGACATGTTGAACCCCTCGGGTCATGGTCGAACCCATCTTCTGCCACTTTGCATTGCTGGTTCGACCTGCTGGAGAGGTCGAACCCTCCACCAACAGGTCGAACCCACCTCTCTTCTTGGCGATTCGCGTGGTCTCGACTTTGTCTCTTCAATTCTTGGCACTTCCACTCCGATTTTGCTATGAAAACCACTTAAATAGCTCCACTAACACCTGATTCATGCTAATTCACAATATATATAGGTTTTCCACCTATTTCTACCTCAAAACTCTCCAAAACTAGCACAAAACATGATGCCAAACTTGTGAATTTACACAATCATCACGGTGGTTGGTGAATAGTTCCAATGTCTACCAACCCACATATCATCGACCTATCGCCTTGTAAACTTGATAATGAGATTATTTTTTATCGCGTCTATTTTTCAAAGGTCCCCCTTTGCTATTTCTAGAAAAGTCAGGTAGGATTTCTACGGTAGGATTTATCAGTTAATGAGATTACTTTTCATCACGTGTACTTTCTAAAGGTCCCCTTTTGCTATTTCTAGATCAGTCGCATAGGAGTTCCACAGCAGGGTCGATCGGATGGTCGGTCAAGTGGTTGGTTATTAGTTTCAATGTCTATCGACCCACATATCATCGACCTATCGCCCAGTAAACTTGATAATGAGATTAATTTTTAACGCTTGTATTTTGCAAAGGTTTTCTCTACCATTTCTATTATGTCGTGTAGTAATAGTACAGTAGGACTGATCGGTTAGTCGGTCTTGTAGCCGGTTAATAGTTACAATATCTATCGACCTATATATCATCGATCGCTCGCCATGTAAACTTGATAATAAGATTACATTTTATCGCGTCTATTTTTTAGAGGTCTCCCTTTGCTATTTCTAGATCATTCGTGTAATAGTTCTACAATTTTTCCAAATGTTTTCCTTTTATATTTCTAGATCAATCGGGTAGGAGTTCCACAGTAGGGTTGGTCGGTTGGTAGGTCTGGTGATCTGTTAATAGTTCTAATATCTACCGACCAATATATCATCGATTGATCACCCTGTAAACTTGATAATGAGTTTACTTTTATCGCGACTATTTTTCAAAGGTCCCCCTTTGCTATTTCTAGATCTGTAAGATAGGAGTTCTACAGTAGGATTGGTCGAATAACGTGATTACTTTTTATTGCGTCTATTTTCCAAAGCTCCCCCTTAGCCATTTTTATATCAGTCGGGTAAGAATTCAAAAATAGGGTCGGTTAGGTGGTCGGTTAATAGTTCTAATGTCTTCCGACCCGTATATCATCGATCGATCGCCCTGTAAACTTGATAATGAGATTAATTTTTAATACATCTATTTTCAAAAGGTCCTCCTTCGCTATTTTTAGATCAGTCGGGTAGGAATTCCACAATAGGATCGGTCAGGTGGTTGGTTAATAGTTCTAACGTCTATCGACCCACATATCATCGACCGATCGCCCTATAAATTTGATAATGAGATTAATTTTTAACGCGTCTATTTTTCAAAGATCTCCCTATTCTATTTCTATATCAATCGGGTAGCAGTTTTATAATAATATTGGTCAGTTGGTCGGTCTGGTGGTTGGTTAATAGTTCCAATGTCGATCGATCCACATATCATCGATCGATTGTCCTGTAAACTTGATGATGAGATTGCATTTTATCACATCTATTTTTCAAAGGTCTCTCTATACTATTTGTAGATCAGTCAGGTAGGAGTTCTACAGTTTTTCCAAAGGTCTCTGTTTGCTATTTCTAGATCAGTCGGGTAGGAGTTCCATAGTAGAGTTGGTTGGTCTGGTAATCGGTGAATATTTCTAATATCTACCAACACACATATCATTGAAAGATCAAACTATAAACAAGATAATGTGATTACTTCTTATCGCGTCTATTTTTCAAAGGTCTCTCTTGCTATATCTAGATCTGTCGGGTAGGAGTTCTATAGTAGGGTTGGTCGGTTAACGAGATTACTTTTATCGCGTCTATTTTTTAAAGGTTCCCATTTTCAATTTCTAGATCAGTTGGGTAGGAGTTTCATAGTAGGGTCGATCGGTTAGTTGGTCAGGTGGTCGGTTAGTAGTTCTAACATCTACTGTCTCATTTATCATCGATCGATCGCCCTATAAAATTGATACTGAGATTAATTTTTAACATGTCTATTTTCCAAAGGATCCTCTTTGCTATTTTTAGATTAGTCGGGTAGGTGTTCCATAGTAAGGCGGATCGATTAGTTGGTCAGGTGCTCGGTTAATAGTTCCAACGTCTACCGACCAACATATAATCGACCGATCGCCCTGTAAACTTGATAATAAGATTAATTTTCAATGCGTCTATTTTCCAAATATCTTCCTCTGCTATTTCAATATCAGTCAGGTAGAAATTCTACTATAGTGTTGGTTGGTTGGTTTTTCTGATAGTCATTTAATAGTTCAAATGTCTATCGACCCACATATCATCGACTGATTGCCCTATAAAATTAATAATGAAATTAAATTTTATCGCATCTATTTTTCAAAGGTTTCCCAATGCTATTTCTAGATCTGTCATTTAGGAGTTCTACAGTTTTTCCAAAGGTTTCCCTTCTCTTTTTCTAAATCAGTCGGGTAGGAGTTCTATAGTAAATTTTATCGATTAACGAGATTATTTTTTATTGCATCTATTTTCCAAAGGTCCCCTTTTGCTATTTCTAGATCAGTCGAGTAGGAGTTCCACAATAGAGTTGGTCGGTTAACGAGATTACTTTTGTCGCGTCTATTTTCCAAAGGTCCCCATTTGCTATTTCTAGATCAGTCATGTAGGAGTTCCACATTTGGGTCAGTAGGTTGGTCGATCAGGTGGTCTGTTAATAGCTAAAACCAGTGTTCTTAAAATTAGACAGACCGATTCAACTGGCTCAACCGAGAATAGAGTTGGGAACCGTTCCAAAAGCACCCCCATAACCGCTTTTGTGGTTAAATTGGAAAAAACCAGTTTAATTGGGAGAATGAGATAACCAGAAACAGCCGAGATAAGTTGTTGTGTACGCCTGTATTATCTCATTGAAGAAATTCAAAATTAAAACCTCCTAATTTGCAATATTTAGAAATTATTAAGTTATTACACTCAACTTTTTGTTGAAAACTACAATTTGAGAGTAAGAGAAACAACAAAAAAAATGAAAAGGTTGCTCGAATACGTTAAGCAATCGAACCTCAAGCTTTGGATTCCTACAAAATTTTAGACCATCCTGCCATACAAACATCTACGGCTCTGGTAACGGAGAAAGAGTATAAGAGAACTTTGCTAAGTAAGAGAGAAATAAGAAATTAATAGCTCTGTAGAGAGAGAAATAGAATGAGGGAGCGGCCGCAGGCTGCTGATTATGAAAGACAACCCTACCTCTATTTCTTTTAATACTCTTAATTGGATTGGGACTATAAAATAAAAGTGTCTGGGTTTGTGTTTTGGGTTTTGGGTTATTCATGTTTATATAAAAACTTATTTATTATATTATATTTTAATAATAGTTTTAAAATATTATTAAAAAAATAAAATTTAATTTTCTGGTTGAACCAGTCGACCGGTTGAACCTCGAACCGTTGCCTTCACTGATTTGGCCTCCGATCTGGTTTTCTAATCATTGGTTTAAATGTTAACCGACCCAAATATCATTGACCGATCACCCTGTAAACTTGAGAATGAGATTAATTTTTAACGCGTCTATTTTACAAAGGTCTCCCGCTACTATTTCTAGATAAGTCAGGTAGTAATTCTACAATAAGGTTGGTCAGTTCATCGGTCTGGTGGTCGATTAATAGTTCCAATATCTATCGACCCACATATCATCGATCGTTCGCCCTGTAAACTTGATAATAAGATCACATTTTATCTCGTCTATTTTTCAAAGGTTTCCCTTTTCTATTTCAAGATAAATCGGGTAGGAGTTCTACAGTTTTTCAAAAGATCCCCATTTGCTATTTCTAGATCAGTCGGGTATGAGTTCCACAGTAGGGTTGGTCGGTTGGTCGGTCTGGTGGTCAGTAAATTATTTTAATGTCTATCGACCCACATATCATCAACCAATCGCCCTGTAAACTTGATAATGAGATTACTTTTTATCGCGTCTATTTTAAAAAGGTCCCCCATTGCTATTTTCTGATCAGTCGAGTAGGAGTTTTATAATTTTCCAAAAGTCCTCGCTTGCTATTTCTAGATCAGTCGGGTAGGAATTCCACAGTAGGGTTGATCGATTAGTCGGTCTGGTGGTCGGTGAATAGTTCCAATATCTACCGATCCACATATTATAAACTGATCACCTTGTAAACTTGATATTAAGAGTACTTATTATCGCGTCTATTTTCCAAAGGTCTCCCTTTGCTATTTCTAGATCAGTCGTATATGAGTTCTACAGTAGGGTTTATCGGTTAACGAGATTAATTTTTACCATGTGTATTTTCAAAAGATCCCCTTTGCTATTTATAGATCAGTCGGGTAAGAGTTCCATAGTAGGGTCAGTCTGTTGGTTGGTAAGGTGGTCAGTTAATAGTTCCATAATCTACCGATGCACATATCATTGACCGATCACCCTGTAAATTTGATAACGAGATTAATTTTAAACACGTCTATTTTCAAATGTCCCCCTTTCCTATTTTTAGATCAGTCCGACAGGATTTCCATAGTATGGTCGGTTAGGTGGTAGGTTAATAGTTACAACATCTACCGACCAACATATCATCGATCGATCGCCCTGTAAACTTGATAATAAGATTAATTTTTAACGCATCTATTTTCCAAAGATCTCCCCTTCTATTTCTATATCAGTCAGGTAGCTATTCTACATTAAGGTTGGTCGGTCTGGTGGTCGGTTAATAGTTTCAATATCTACCGACCCACATATCATTGATAGATCGCCTTGTAAACTTGATAATGAGATCACATTTTATCGTGTCTATTTTTCAAAGGTCTCCCTTTCCTATTTCTAGATCAGTCGGGCAGGAGTTCTATAATTTGCCAAAGATCCCCATTTACTATTTCTATTTCAATCGAATAGGAGTTCCACAGTAGGGTTGAACGGTTGTTCGGTCTTGTGGTTAGTTTATAGTTCTAATGTCTTGTTGGATTGTATACTAAAAGTCTAGCTTTAGTATGAACAATGTCATAACAATATTTGAAATGAGAATCATTGATCAAATGATTGCGTCTTATAATTTATTTTATATGTATGATGCAATAGTCCATTTACTTTATACTGTAGATAATATGTTGTGCGACAACACGCAGAAGATCATATTATCGGTTTCCTTATAAAGTTTAAACAGATGCTCACAACTGAGATAGACGGGGACTCTCTATCGGTATGGTTGTAGTGTGGTTTGGTATTAGCTTGTCTTGGCTATAGAATCACATTAGTGCACTTGTGTGTATTGAGCAGGACCGCCTGAGATCGTTCGACTTATACTGACTTATAGAAGAACTTGATCTCTGTTATTACGGAAGTTCGTGCTCTTAATCCCTATACAATAACCTCGACACGTAGGGCAGTATGTATTTCTTTGATTCATCAATGGGTGAGATTTATATGTATTAAATCAACAAACTCGGTGAGTTGGGAAGTAGTGCTGTATCTATGGTGTGCTGTTGATTGTAGAAGGAATCCATGTCCGTCATAGGTTGATGATGTCCCCTTGAGGAGCTCATAAGGTTTATCATGTAAATCTTGCAAGTGGATTAATTTCCAGCATGATAATAAGGTTGAGTGGTACTACTCTCGGATGAGATATTAATTAATTTGAGTTGTCAGTAACTTAATTAATTAATGGACATTGTATATCTTAAACATGGGGAGACCATCGGGCTTATAATAAGAAGGAGCCCAGAACATAATTTTGGGATTGGACGGGTAGTGCAGTAATAATATTTTAGTGGACTATATTATTATTATTGGATTTAATTAAAAGCTTTGGGCTAAGCTTGGTTAATTAAATTCAATTGAGGCCCAGTCCAATTTCTCCTCCTGGTCCCTGCTGTAGCCCAGTATATAAGTGAACTCAGCTTCCTGGAACCCTCAGATAATTTCCTGCGCCTCTTTTGGTGAGAGAAGGAAAAGAAGAAGATTGAGAGATCCTGCAGACTGTTGCCCACACAACAGCAGGATCACACTTGGGACATACAGTAGAAGATCAGAGGTAGTTCTCTGCAGTTCATCCTCTACACCAACCCAGAAATACGGTAAACGATTTAATTGCTTCCGCTGCTAATTGATTGCCTGTTTTACTAACGGATCACGTTGAACCGCATGATCCAATTGCCAACAATTGGTATCAGAGCGTTGGTTTCGTGGTGAAACGTGAGTCGTTAGGTGGGTTGTGATTATTTGATTAATTGAAATAATCTGTATTAATCGCATAGTTGTTGATCTGGAAGTATGTGATTATGTGATAGGAGTTTTATCTTTGTTATCGCATATTACTTTGTGATCGGCTGTTGTGTATCTCTTTGGATGTATACACTGTTCTCGTTTTTTTTACTGGACATGATATCATAACGAATCATGAAGTTATTTAGAAGTCAGTAAGTCGGTATACATAAAATCTCACGCCACACCCTGCTGATGGGACTGCATGTGGCGGCGCGTGGACATTGGTTCTGACGATGGCGTCTGACCGGGGCCGTAAGTCGATGGCTGATGGCTTAGGTTGGACCAAATCTGTCACGACGGCGCTAGTATGGCGAGAGGCTTCGAATGGATCAGAGTAATGAACGAAAATGGTGTGGTGGCGACGACTTCACGGCAAGGCATGTCTGGGCGCTGCGTCGTCGCTACCTGGAGGCTCACGAATTGACGACGGCGAAACAGCAGAACAGCAGCGTCTGACGGAGCTGCTTCTGGCAAGTCGCCATGGATTCTGTTTTTCTCCCTACGATCGGATCTAGGCGATTTCGAGGCGCGACGTTGAGAAGCATATGCTGGAGTTATCAGCCGGATCTGGTGGGCTATGGTCGGCGATCGTCGGGAATGGAGGCTGGCATGTGGGAATCGCGCAGCTGCGCGGCGGCACTGGACTGCGTCGCATCTTGCCGGCAAGACACGACCTTCGATCTGGTCAGTCTACTACTGGCGGCTGTTGATCGATGGTGGGGTGTAAGGCGGGCGTGGCTGCAGAGCGATTGCTAGGTTGGTGGCTGAGGTCACGGCTGGGAGCTGCTTGGCGGTGGGCTAACGGCGAGATTTCCATGGACTGTCGGCGGCGCCAGGTTGCACCGGTAATCACCTGAGAGGATGAGGAGCTTCAGCGGCTCGAAGGATAGGGCAGCACTGATTTAATGGGCCCAATTTTATTTTAATTTGGTTATGGGCTGTTGGGCCCATATTTAATTGAAATGTTTGTGGGCTGTCTTTGTTGGGCCAAGTTTAATTGCAGGGCTCTTTTCCTAATAATTGTTTTGGGCTGTTGGGCCTAAATGTTTATTAAGGTGCTTATTGGGCTGTAGTTAAATGGCCCATTTTTTTATTAAAATGGTAATGGGCTGCTGGGCTAATCCTATTTTAATTAATTGTGGGGAATGGGCCAAGCATGATAAATTAATTAATTATATTAATGGACTAATTTTGTGCTAGTGGGCTTGGTAGACTTAATTTAATTTTGGGCTAAGATTATGGGCCATGGATAATGGGCTTGATTAATTATTTAATATGCTGCTCATTTTGTGCTAATTTGTTGCTCTTGGGCCCAAATTAATTGATCCACCATTTATGCAATTAATTATGATATATAACTAATTTAATTGTTTTAACTTGACAATTAATTGTTATATATGTAAGGCATGTTTGTTGGATTGTATACTAAAAGTCTAGCTTTTTGTATGAACAATGTTATAACAATTAATTTGAAATGAGAATCATATGATCAAATGATTGCATCTTATAATTTATTTATATGTTCGATGCAATAGTCCACTTACTTTATACTGTAGATAATATGTTGTGCGACAACACGCGGAAGATCATATTATCGGTTTCCTTATAAAGTATAAACAGATGCTCACAACCGAGATAGACGGGGACTCTCTATCGGGATGTTTGTAGTGTGGTTTGGTATTAGCTTGTCTTGGCTATAGAATCACATTAGTGCACTTGTGTGTATTGAGCAGGATCGCTTGAGATCGTTTGACTTATACTGACTTATAGGAGAACTTGATCTCAGTTATTATGGAAGTTCGTGCTCTTAATCCCTATACAATAACCTCGACACGTAGGGCAGTATGTATTTCTTTGATTCATCAATGGGTGAGATTTACATGTAATTAAATCAACAAACTCGATGAGTTGGGAAGTAGTGCTGTCTCTATGGTGTGCTGTTGATTGTAGAAGGAATCCATGTCCATCATAGGTTGATGATGTCCCCTTGAGGAGCTCATAAGGATTATCATGTAAACTTTGCAGGTGGAATTTATTCCGACATGATAATGAGGTTGAGTGGTACTACTCTTGGATGAGATATTAATTAATTGAGTTGTCAGTAACTTAAATTAATTAATGGACATTGTATATCTTAAACATGGGGAGACTAACGGGCTCATAATAAGAAGGAGCCCAAAACGTAATTTTGGGATTGGTACGGTAGTGCAATAATAATATTTTAGTGGAATATATTATTATTATTGGACTTAAGTATAAGCTTTGGGCTAAGCTTGGATACTTAAGCCCAATGGAGGCCCAACCCAATTTCTCCTCCTGTCCCTGCTGTAGCCCATGTATATAAGTCACCTCAGCTTATCTGGAACCCTAATCTAATCTAACTGATTATTCACGTGTGATGAGGGTTGAGAGCAGATTGAGGAGGTCTCGTAGATCGTCGCCCACACGACGTCGAGATCGGACTTGGGACATACAGCAGAAGACCAGAAGGTAGTTTGCTGCTGCTGTCCGCGACCTTACGAAGTTTGTATAAATTCGTACAGTGCTCAGAATTTGATGATCAATATACTGACGGAAAGCCGTCGAAGAGAGGATCGTCTGAACGCAAAGATCATTCAATTCCAATATCAGACGAGGAAGTTATGGCCATTCTCGTGGGACTGCGCAGGCTGCCTGCGAGAATTAATCTTCATCAACATACCATGGTGAACGGTAATCGTTTCTATGATTTATTGCTTCCGCTGTGTTAGAAACGCATGGTATGCTAACGGTTCACGTTAACCAAATGATCGAACGCCAACAATTGGTATCAGAGCTTCGGTTTCGTGGTGAAGCGTGACACGTTAGGCTAGGGTTTATGTGATTAATTTTTCAAAATTAGGATCGCATGTTTAGGGTTTTGGTTTTACTGCGCAAACCATGAATATCCCTATGTGAAATATACCCTATATTATATTATATCTGTTCGTGGATGGTTGTGTGTGAGAGGATTCGACGAAAACTGTTCGTCAATTTCACATGGAAGGAAGAAATTGAGAGAAAATCCAGTTCAGTGATATTGCAAAGGCAATAAACGGAGTTTCAACCGTCGGATCAGGCTGATTTTTGGTCAGCACGTTCGGATTTTGTGGATGTACATTCTGAACGGTGAAGATCGTATTTGAAACTTTGTGTTGTCGGGAATAAGCCGAAAACAGAAGCAGTTTTTTGGGCGATTCTGTTCTGCGCAGTCGAGGGAAAAGAAATGTTTCTCACAATCTAACCGTTGGATCGATCTGTAATTTGGACAGAATGTTTAGGACTTACAGTAGTAGATTCTGGACGGTGAAGATTGGATTCCAAGGTTCTTTCAGTTTCGAACTACGAACGACAGTTGGTGTAGTTTGGTGTTGCGCGTTGGGCTGAACTTGGTTCCATGCAAGTAGGCCCTTGGACAAGCGACAGTCCGGGCGAGGGGCACTCGTCAAGGCACTTGAAGCGCTCCCTGACACGATTGGCGGTGGATATGACGATGGACGTCTTGGGGCACAAGCAATTCTGCTTGTTGCGTAAGGCATCGATTCCACAGTAGGAGTGTCGGACAAGACATTAAAATTTAGAGGCGTTTTTATTCCTAATATATATAACTGTCATAATTGATTTAATTGTCTATTATTGTTATATATATATGGATGCCTGATCTCTATGATTTATTGTCTTATATAGAAGCATGCTAGATTGCGTATTATATTTGGTATATTATATGCATGTATTGCTAGAGTGTTGGATAAGACATCCAATTTTAGGAAAACTAATTCCTAATATATAACTGCCATAATAGATTGTATATTATTGTTATATATGGATGTCGAATTAATTCCTAATATATGACTGCTATAATTGATTTAATAATCTATTATTGTCATATATGAATTTCGAATTAATTCCTAATATATAACTGCTATAATTGATTGTCTATTATTGTTATATATGGATGTTGAATTAATTCCTAATATATAACTGACATAATTGATTTAATTATCTATTATTGTTATATATGGTTGATCGTTGATATCGATGATTTTGATAATCTAGACAATATGACGATCGATATCGATAGTTTTGAAATTTTGATAATCTTGATATTTTTCGAATATTTGATAATCTAGTCGATATCGATGATTTTGATAATCTGGACGACATCGACGGTCGATATCGATGGTTTAGAAAATTGGACAATCTGGAAATTTTGAAAATTTGATAGTCTGGAAGTCTTTGCTGATATTCGTGCCTGGTGGCGAACAATCGAATTCGCTGATATATAACTGTTAATGATTGATTTAATTATTGATTATTGTTATATATGTATGCATGACTCTCTGTGATTTACTGCCTTATGTGCCGTAATAGAAGCATGCTAGCGTTGCGTATTTTATTCTGAATATCATATGCATGTAAAAACCCTCGGTGTTAAATTACTAAGTGGGAGAGGGGATTGGTAAATATTCCCGCGGCCTCCATTATTGGTTTGTAAGTGATGTGAGTAAACTTGCGTGTTGGCAATAGGCCTTCCTCCCTAACGGATGAGTTTATTCACGGATCACTGGTACAGACTTCATTATATAATTATTGTTTGTAATGTGGTACATGAACTTGCGTGTTGGCAATAGGCCTTCCTCCCTAACGGATGAGTTTGTGTGCGGTTCACTAGTACAAACTAATAATAGATGATTGTAGGAAGCTATCCGAGCGCGTGTGTACTTCTCCAACTGTAAGGCACACAAGCTCGCGCAGTGGACTTGGGATCAAATAATGGTGTACACTTAGGTGTAAATAATTAGTATCCTCCCCAACGGAGTCACTGCTATTATTTGCATGGCTAAAGAGGAACCGACTATTAATTATTTTGTCATAAAGTTAGGTTGACAAATGAAATTAATGGGTAAAACCTTCTCTTGTAAATGTTTGGGTTTGTAAACATCCACACTAACGTGGCTTGCTGACTCACGGTGCTTGAGATGTCGGTGAATTTTATTTTTATATTGTTTTGAGGGAATCAATATAAAAGGATAAAATTCGAAGATTTGATCGTAAATTTATTTGTGATTCTCTGAATTTCGAATGGTTTTATTTCACTATTAGTTAACTAAAAGAAATAATATTTACTTGTCCAAATAAGTTGATTAGAAAAGGATCTTGTTTTTGAAAATTACTGCTTAAAGAAAATAAAAATGTGTTCTCACATAGGACATCTCATGATGCCTGTTAATTTTTCTAGTGAAGAGATGAGAGGTTCATAGAAATATGATGGTCTCATGTAACTCTTCGGATACTCGAGTAATTTAAAATGCGGTAGGTCATGATAGAATTTGATGAATGAATTGGAAAAACACGGAATAGAAGTTGAAAGGGGAAACCTAAGTCAATTTTATTCTCCATAATTGCCTAAATATTTTAAGTAAGTTCCACCTGAATTACAAGAGGATGTAAATGGTGGGAAACTTCTGAAAAAAACATGTGGCAAAGGAAAGCCATTTTCATCATAATGTGAACAAGTTTAATATCTTATTCACTAGTTGTTTAAACATGATTAGTGATGGCATCTACTGACACGAAGTATGTTGATACTGGAATCACTAAATGTTTATCACTGAGTAAGGATAAGATTGTTAATAACATGAGTAAAACTACAAAGGTAGTGGCTATTGCAGTGGGAGTTGTTTATTTATCTCATGATAAGAATAAACAATTGATTATGAGAAATTGTCTTTACGTACGTTTCATAGAAAGAATTTGATTTCAGTTTCTATGCATTAACGGATGGATACTTCATTTCATTTAAATGACATGGTCATAGTAATGAGGAATGAGGCTATAATCCGTTAAAGTACGTTGGTGGATAATATGTATACTCTTGAATCATGTACATCCCACAGATGCAACAGATAATAATTAATAATGCATCTTCTAATATTAGTAAGAGAAAGGAACCTTCAAAGATGAACTAAATATACATTTGGCGTCTAAGATTAGTTCATTTTACTTAAGTAGGATTCAAAAGTTGATAGCCGATAGACCGTAAGGTTTATCTGAAATGGGAACTATCAGACTTGCGAGTCTTGCTTGGAAGTAAAAATGATAAACTGCCTTTTCAAGGCTGTGGGGTGTAGAGCCAAAGATATATATGTTGGAATTAGTTCATTCTGATTCAAGCGAACCTAATATTATCCAGGCGAGAGGTGGTTATGAATATTTGAAGATTATTCTAGATACCAATATATTTATTTGATGCACTGCATGTCTATGTTCTTTGATTAATTCAAGAATTGCAAGGCTGGTACAGTGAAGCGTCATGGAAAATATATCAAATCATTACGATTCAATCGTGATGGTGAATACCTCTTAGGATAGTTAGGAGCTATGAATCAGAAGTTGAGATTAAATCTCAAGTTGACTACACCGGGCATGCCCCAGCTGAATGGTGTGGTGGATAGAAGGAATAATGCTCTTATGGTTATGATTAGATAGATGATGAATTATTTGGAATAATAAAATTCATTTTATGGATATGCCCTAGATACAGTAATTCGTGGAATATTTGTCTGTATATGGGATATCCTAGAAAAATGGAGGGTGATTTATTTAGTCCAAAAGATCGAAGGGTGATTGTCAACACAAACACTGGATTTTTTGGAAAAGGACTATGTAATAAATCACAAACCCATGTATGAGTTGTTCTAAAGAAAGTGAGAGGAAAACACAAAGTTAAAGTACCAAGTGTACAAGAGGATATGCCACAAGGTAAACTGCAACGCGTGTCACGTCTGATACACAATTACATGTAGTACTTTATCGTAGTGGGAGGGTTGTTTGACAACCCATAAAATATATGTGTTGGGAGAGTCGTGAGACTTGATCCCTAATAAACATGGTATTGTCCCACAGATACGACGTAGCACTATAAGATTAAAATGCGGAATCTTAGTAAGTTGCAATGAATGTTGAAATAGAATCTACGGATTCTATATTAAGTCTGGGAACTTGTATGACCACTAAATGGTGTAAAAGCTATTGCAAGTGGTCAATAGGAAATAAAAGAGGATCATACGGAAAGGTGAAATCCTTGGAAGCAAAGCTTGTTGCGAAAAGGTATACTCAGAAAGAAATGGTTCGATTATGAGGAAACATGTTCGCTGGTAGCTGTGCTTATATTGATCCGGATTCTTTTATTTATTGCTGCTATGAGGAACAGCAAATAGATGTCAAGACAGCTTTCCTGATTGGAAGTCTTGAGGAAAACATCTATGTGAAGCAACCAGAGTGATTCATTGCAAAATACCAATAGTATTTTGATAGTAAGCTTAAAAGTGTCCATTCATGGACTAAAGCAAGCTTCAAGATCATGAAACATCCGTTTTGATAAGGTAATCCAGTGACATGGATCTAATCAATGATCGGATGGGTCTTGTGTATTGAAAAGAGTGATGGAAACGTGGTGGTATTTCTTGTACTATACGTAGATAGTATCTTGCTCATTGGAGACAATGAAAGAGTATTGTCGGGCGTATGGGTATGGTTGATAAAGCGGTATGAGATGAAGGACTTAAGAAGAGCAAAAATATCCTTTTGATCACGGTAATACGGATCACAAGAAAGGATATTATGATTATCTCAAGTTTCATATAATGATACGATCCTTAATCGTTTAGCATGTGAATTTATCTAAGTGAATGTGTCTTGTGACACAAAAGTAGATATAGAAGATGAAAGCAGTTCCTTATGCTTCGGCAAATGAGGAAGCTTAATCTAAGGAATGCTATGCACGAGATTGGATATCTGTTTTGCCGATGGCATGAACAGTGGGTATCAAGGTAACCCAAAATAAGAATGTTGAACTGTGGTAAGACATATACTTATGTACCTGAAAAGGACTAGAAACTATACGTGGGCTTACCGAACAAATTCACTGATTCTTATGGGTTACATAGATTCAGATTTTTTAAATCAGATAGGGACGACAGTAAATCCACCTCAAAGGTTATGCGTTTAATTTTAGGAAGTAGAGTCATAATGTGGAGGAGTGTTATATAGAAATATATTTCAGACTCCGGATTCCATCATGGAAAGATGATAAATTGGAGCCATGAGGCAGCCAAAGTATCTGTATGAATCTAGAAACTTCATGATAGACTTTGGTGTGATTCTAAGTTTGCCCAAGGTTATCACAATTTACATTGATGATATTGGTGCAGTTGCAAACTTGAAGGAATCACAAGTTCATAAGGAAATTAAACACATGGAGCGCGAGTACCACCTGTTACGAGAAATCGTATGATGAGGGGAAGGTTGTTGTCACCTAGATTGCATCGGATGATAACCTAGTAAATCTATTTACAAGGACCTTAAGGCGAGAGCTTTTGATGGTCGTGTAGTGGGAGTGGAAATCAGATGTATGGCGGAAGACATGACAGCATAGTCTTTTAGTATAAGTGGGAGATTGTTGGATTGTATACTAAAAGTCTAGTTTTTTGTATGAACAATGTTATAACAATTAATTTGAAATGAGAATCATATGATCAAATGATTGCATCTTATAATTTATTTATATGTTCGATGCAATAGTCCACTTACTTTATACTGTAGATAATATGTTGTGCGACAACACGCGGAAGATCATATTATCGGTTTCCTTATAAAGTATAAACAGATGCTCACAACCGAGATAGACGGGGACTCTCTATCGGGATGTTTGTAGTGTGGTTTGGTATTAGCTTGTCTTGGCTATAGAATCACATTAGTGCACTTGTGTGTATTGAGCAGGATCGCTTGAGATCGTTTGACTTATACTGACTTATAGGAGAACTTGATCTCAGTTATTATGGAAGTTCGTGCTCTTAATCCCTATACAATAACCTCGACACGTAGGGCAGTATGTATTTCTTTGATTCATCAATGGGTGAGATTTATAAGTATTAAATCAACAAACTCGGTGAGTTGGGAAGTAGTGCTGTATCTATGGTGTGATGTTGATTGTAGAAGGAATCCATGTCCGTCATAGGTTGATGATGTCCCCTTGAGGAGCTCATAAGGTTTATCATGTAAATCTTGCAAGTGGATTAATTTCCGGCATGATAAAAAGGTTGAGTGGTACTACTCTCGGACGAGATATTAATTAATTAGAGTTGTCAGTAACTTAATTAATTAATGGACATTGAATATCTTAAACATGGGGAGACTATCGGGCTTATAATAAGAAGGAGCCCAGAACATAATTTGGGATTGGATGGGTAGTGCAATAATAATATTTTAGTGGACTATATTATTATTATTGGATTTAATTAAAAGCTTTGGGCTAAGCTTGGTTAATTAAATTCAATTGAGGCCCAGCCCAATTTCTCCTCCTGGTCCCTGCAGTAGCCCTTATAAATAAGTAACCCTGCAGGTGGAATTTATTCCGACATGATAATGAGGTTGAGTGGTACTACTCTTGGATGAGATATTAATTAATTGAGTTGTCAGTAACTTAAATTAATTAATGGACATTGTATATCTTAAACATGTGGAGACTAACGGGCTCATAATAAGAAGGAGCCCAAAACGTAATATTGGGATTGGTACGGTAGTGCAATAATAATATTTTAGTGGAATATATTATTATTATTGGACTTAAGTATAAGCTTTGGGCTAAGCTTGGATACTTAAGCCCAATGGAGGCCCAACCCAATTTCTCCTCCTGGTCCCTGCTGTAGCCCATGTATATAAGTCACCTCAGCTTATCTGGAACCCTAATCTAATCTAACTGATTATTCACGTGTGATGAGGGTTGAGAGTAGATTGAGGAGGTCTCGTAGATCGTCGCCCACACGACGTCGAGATCGGACTTGGGACATACAGCAGAAGACCAGAAGGTAGTTTGCTGCTGCTGTCCGCGACCTTGCGAAGTTTGTATAAATTCGTACAGTGCTCAGAATTTGATGATCAATATACTGACGGAAAGCCGTCGAAGAGAGGATCGTCTGAACGCAAAGATCATTCAATTCCAATATCAGACGAGGAAGTTATGGCCATTCTCGTGGGACTGCACAGGCTGCTTGCGAGAATTAACCTTCATCAACATACCATGGTGAACGGTAATCGTTTCTATGATTTATTGCTTCCGCTGTGTTAGAAACGCATGGTATGCTAACGGTTCACGTTAACCAAATGATCGAACGCCAACAATGTTCTATGTGATTTACTTATTTAAATTGCTGTTAATAGAAGCATGTCTTAGTTGTATATTTTATTCTGGAATATTATATGCATGTTAAAAACCCTCGGTAATTAAATAACTAAGTAGGAGAGGGGATTGGTTATAAATTCCCGCGGCCTCCATTATTGGTTTGTTAGTAATGTGAATAGACTTGCGCGTCGGCATTAGAGCCTTCCTCCCTAACGGATGAGTTTATTCACGGATCACTGGTACAAACTTCTTTAAATAATTATTGTTTGTAATGTGATGCATATGGACTTGCGCGTTGGCTATAGTGCCTTCCTCCCTAACGGATGAGCTTATATGTGGTTCACTAGTACAAACTTATATAATTGATGGTTGTAGAAAGTTATCTGAGCGCGTGTGTACTTCTCCAACAGTAAGGCACACAAGCTTGGGCAGCGGACTTGGGATCAAATAATGGTGTACACTTAGATGTGAATAATTAGTATCCTCCCCAACGGAGTCACTGCTATTATTTACATGGCTAAAGAGGAACCGACTATTAATTATTTTGTCATAAAGTTAGGTTGACAAATGAAATTAATGGGTAAAACCTTCTCTTGTAAATGTTCAGGTTTGTAAATGTCCACCCTAACGTGGCTTGCAGACTTACGGTGCTTGAGATGTCGGTGAATTTTAATTTTATATTGTTTTGAGGGGATCAATATAAAAGGATAAAATTCGAAGATTTGATCGGTATATTTATTTGTGATTCTATGAATTTCGAATGGTTTTATTTCACTAATTATTAACTAAAAGACATTATATTTACTTGTCCAAATTAATTGATTAGAAAAGAATCTTGTTTTTGAAATTTACTGCTTAAAGTAAATACATGTGTGTTCTCAGAAAGGACGTCTCATGATGCCTATTAAAGTTTCTAGTGAAGAGATGAGAGATTCATAGAAATATGATGGTCTCATGTAACTCTTCGGATACTTAAGTAATTTAAAAGGCGGTAGGTCATGATAGTATTTGATGAATGAATTGGAAATACATGGAATAGAAGTTGAAAGGAAAACCTAAGTCAATTTTATTCTCCATAATTGCCTAGATGTTTTGAGTAAGTTCCACCTGAATTACAAGAGGATGTAAATGGTGGGAAACTTCTGACAAAACATGTGGTAAAGGAAAGCCATTTTCATCATGATATGAACAAGTTTAATATCTTATTTACTAATGGTTTAAACATGATTAGTGATGGCATCTACTGACTCGAACTGTGTAGATACTGGAATCACTAAATGTTTATCACTAAGTAAGGATAAGATTGTTAATAACATGGGTAAAACTACAAAGGTAGTGGCTATTGTAGTGGGAGTTGTTTATTTATCACATGATAAGAATAAACGATTGATTATGAGAAATTATCTTTACGTACGTTTCATAGAAAGAATTTGATTTCGGTTTCTATGCATTAACGGATGGATACTTCATTTCATTTAAATGACATGGTCATAGTAATGAGGAATGGGGCTATAATCTGTTAAAGTACGTTGGTGGATAAAAAGTATACTCTTGAATCATGTACATCCCACAGATGCAATAAATAGTAATTAAATAATGCATCTTCTAATATTAGTAAGAGAAAGGAACCTTCGGAAATGAACTAAACATACATTTGGCTTCTATGACTAATTCATTTTACTTGAGTATGATTCAAAAGTTGATAGCCGATAGACCGTATGGTTTATCTGAAGTGGAAACTATCGGACTTGCGAGTCTTGCTTGGAAGTAAAAATGATTAACTGCCTTTTCAAGGCTGTGGGATGTAGAGCCAAAGATATATATGTTGGAATTAGTTCATTCTGATTCAAGGAACCTAATATTATCCAGGCGAGAGGTGGTTATGAATATTCAAAGATTATTCTGGAAACCAATATATTTATATGATGCACTGCATGTCTAAGTTCTTTGATTAATTCAAGAATTGCAAGGCTGGTACAGTGAAGCGTCATGGAAAATATATTAAGTCATTACGATTCAATCATGATGGCGAATAACTCTTGGGATAGTTAGAAGCTATTTATCAGAAGTTGAGATTAAATCTCAAGTTGTCTACAACGGGCGAGCCCCAGCTGAATGGTGTGGTGGGTAGAAGGTATAAGGCTCTTATGGTAATGATTAGATAGATGATGAATTATTTGGAATAATTAAATTCATTTTATGGATATGCCCTAGATATAGTAATTCGTGAAACGTTTGTCTGTATATGGGATATCCTAGAAAAATGGAGGGTGATTTATTTAGTCCAAAAGATCGAAGGGTAATTGTTAACACAATAACTAGATTTTTGGAAAAAGGACTATGTAATAAATCACAAACCCATGTATGAGTTGTTCTAAAGGAAGTGAGAGGAAAACACTAAGTATAAGTACCAAGTGTACAAGAGGATATACCACAAGGTAAACTGCAACGCGTGTCACGTCTGATACAAAATTACATGTAGTGCCTTGTCGTAGTGGGAGGGTTGTTCAACAACCCGTAAGATATATGTTTTGGGAGAGTCGTAAAACTTGGTCCCTAGTAAACATGGTATTATCCCACGGATAGGACGTAGCACTACAAGATGAAAATACGAAATCTTAGTAAGTTGCAATGAATGTTGAAATAGAATCTACGGATTCTATATTAAGTCTGGGAACTTGTATGACCACTAAATGGTGTAAAAGCCATTGCAAGTGGTCAAAGGAAATAAAAGAGGATCATATGGAAAGGTGAAAACCTTGGAAGCAAAGCTTGTTGCGAAAAAGTGTACTCAGAAAGAAATGGTTCGATTATGAGGGAAAATATTCGCTGGTAGCTATGCTTAAATTGATCCGGATTCTTTTATTTATTGCTGCTCATATTGAATTATGAGGAACAGCAAATAGATGTCAAGACAGCTTTCCTGATTGGAAGTCTTGAGGAAAACTTCTATGTGAAGCAACCAGAGTGATTCATTGCAAAGTACTAATAGCATTTTGATAGTAAGCTTAAAATTGTTCAGCGATGGACTAAAGCAAGCTTTAAGATAGTGAAGCATCTATTTTGATTAGGTAATCCAGTGGCATGGATTTAAATCAATGAGCGGATGAGTCTTGTGTGTTGTAAAGAGTGACAGAAACGTGGTGGTATTTTTATACTATACGTAGATAGTATCTTGCTCCTTGGAGACAATGAAAGAGTATTATCAGGCGTATGGGTACGGTTAATAAAGCGGTAGTGATGAAGGACTTAAGAAAGGCAAAATATATCATTTTGATCACGGTAATACGGATCACAAGAAAGGATGTTATGCTTATCTCAAGTTTCATAAAATGATACAGTCCATACTCATTTAGCATGTGAGCTTAATCTAAGTGAATGTGTCTTTGAGACACAAGAAGAAGATAAAGAGGATGAAAGCAGTTCCATATGCTTCGGCGAATAAGGAAGCTTAATCTAAGTAATGCTATGAACGAAGTTGGATATCTGTTTTGCTGGATGCATGAACAGTGGGTATCAACGTAACCTGGAACAAGAATGATGAACTGTAGTAAGACATTTATAAAGTGCCTGAGAAGGACTGGAAATTATGGTTGGCAATTGGATCGTGCGGTTCAAACGTGATCGTTAGGATTAAAAATAAACAATAAGCAGCGGAAGCAATTATGTCTTGTTTACCGTACTTCTGGGTTGATGTAGAGGTTGATCCGTTGTAGAGAACCACCTCTCAATCTTCTGCAGTATGTCCCAAGTTGAATCCTGCTGTTGTGTGGGCAACAATCCGCAGGATTCTCTCAATCTGCTCCTGTTCTTTCTAACTGTCAAATGAGGCACTGAATTAGGGTTAACAGGAACTGAGATAACTTATTTATAAGGGCTACTGCAGGGACCAGGAGGAGAAATTGGGCTGGGCCTCAATTGAATTTAATTAACCAAGCTTAGCCCAAAGCTTTTAATTAAATCCAATAATAATAATATAGTCCACTAAAATATTATTATTGCACTACCCATCCAATCCCAAATTATGTTCTGGGCTCCTTCTTATTATAAGCCCGATAGTCTCCCCATGTTTAAGATATTCAATGTCCATTAATTAATTAAGTTACTGACAACTCTAATTAATTAATATCTCGTCCGAGAGTAGTACCACTCAACCTTTTTATCATGCCGGAAATTAATCCACTTGCAAGATTTACATGATAAACCTTATGAGCTCCTCAAGGGGACATCATCAACCTATGACGGACATGGATTCCTTCTACAATCAACATCACACCATAGATACAGCACTACTTCCCAACTCACCGAGTTTGTTGATTTAATACTTATAAATCTCACCCATTGATGAATCAAAGAAATACATACTGCCCTACGTGTCGAGGTTATTGTATAGGGATTAAGAGCACGAACTTCCATAATAACAGAGATCAAGTTCTACTATATAGTCAGTATAAGAAGAACGATCTCAGGCGGTCCTGCTCAATACACACAAGTGTACTAATGTGATTCTATAGCCAAGACAAGCTAATACCAAACCACACTACAACCATACCGATAGAGAGTCCCCGTCTATCTCAGTTGTGAGCATCTGTTTATACTTTATAAGGAAACCGATAATATGATCTTCTGCGTGTTGTCGCACAACATATTATCTACAGTATAAAGTAAATGGACTATTGCATCATGCATATAAAATAAATTATAAGACGCAATCATTTGATCAATGATTCTCATTTCAAATATTGTTATGACATTGTTCATACTAAAGCTAGACTTTTAGTATACAATCCAACAATCTCCCACTTATACTAAAAGACTATGCTGTCATGTCTTCTGCCAAACATCTGATTCCTATTCCCACTACACGACCATTAAAAGCTCTCGCCTTAAGGTCTTTGTAAATGGTTCACTAGGTCATCATCCGATGCAATCTAGGCGACATCAACCTTCCCCTCATCATACGATTTCTCGTAACAGGTGGTACTCGCGCTCCATGTGTTTAATTGCCTTATGGACTTGTGATTCTTTCAAGTTTGCAACTGCACCAATATCATCAATGTAAATTGTGATTACCTTGGGCAAACTTAGAAACACTTCAAAGTCCATCATGAAGTCTCTAGAGTCATATAGATACTTTGGCTGCCTCTTAGGCTCCAATTCATCATCTTTCCATGATGGAGTCCGGAGTCTGAAATATATTTCTATATAACACTCCTCCACATTATGACTCTACTTCCTAAGATTAAACACATAACCTTTGAGGTGAATTTACTGCCGTCCAATCTGACTAAAAAATCTGAATCTACGTAATCCACAAGAAGCAGTGAATCTGTTTAGTAAATCCACATATAATTTCCAGTCCTTCTCAGGCACTTTATATATGTCTTACTACAGTTCATCATTCTTGTTCCATGTTACGTTGATACTCACTGTTCATGCATCCAGCAAAACAGATATCCAATATCGTTCATAGCATTCCTTAGATTAAGCTTCCTTATTCGCCGAAGCATAAGGAACCGCTTTCATCCTCTTTATCTTCTTCTTGTGTCTCAAAGACACATTCACTAAGATAAATTCACATGCTAAACGAGTATGGATTGTATCATTTATGAAACTTGAGATAAGCATAACATCCTTTCATATGATCCGTATTACCGTGATCAAAAGGATATATTTTACTTTTCTTAAGTCCTTCATCTCTACCGCTTTATTAACCGTACCCATACGCCCGATAATACTCTTTCATTGTCTCCAATGAGCAAGATACTATCTACGTATAGTACAAGAAACACCACCATGTTTCCGTCACTCTTTACAACACACAAGACTCATCCGCTCATTGATTTAAATCCATGCCACTGGATTATCTAATCAAAACAGATGCTTCACGATCTTAAAACTTGCTTCAGTCCATCGCTGGACACTTTTAAGCTTACTATCAAAATGCTATTAGTACTTTGCAATGAATCACTCCGGTTGCTTCACATAGATGTTTTCCTCAAGACTTCCAATCAGGAAAGCTGTCTTGACATCTATTTGCTGTCCCTCATAATTCAATATGAGCAGCAATAAATAAAAGAATCCGGATCAATTTAAGCATAGCTACTAGCGAACATGTGTCTTCATAATCGAACCATTTCTTTCTGAGTACACCTTTTCGCAACAAGCTTTGATTCCAAGGTTTTCACCTTTCCGCATGATCCTCTTTTATTTCCTATGACCACTTCCAATGGCTTTTACATTATTTAGTGGTCTAATAAGCTCCCAGACTTAATTTAGAATCCGTAGATTCTATTTCAACATTCATTGCACCTTGCTAAGATTCCGCATTTTCATCTTGTAGTGCTATGTCGTATCCGTGGGATAATACCATGTTCACTAGGGATCAAGTCTCACGACTCTCCCAAACATATATTTATGAGTTGTCACACAACCCTCCCACTACGACAAGGCACTACATGTAATTGTGTATCAGACGTGACACGCGTTGCAGTTTACCTTGTGGTATATCCTCTTGTACACTTTGTACTTATACTTAGTGTTTTCCTCTCACTTCCTTTAGAACAACTTATACATGGGCTTGTGATTTATATATAGTCCTTTTCCAAAAATCTGGTGTTTGTGTTAACAGTCACCCTTCGATCTTTTGGACTAAATAAATCACTCTTCATTTTTATAGAATATCCCATATACAGACAAACGTTTCACGAATTACTGTGTCTAGGGCATATCCATAAAATGAATTTAATTATTCCAAATAATTCATCATCTATCTAATCATAACCATAAGAGTCTTACACCTTCTTTCCACCACACCATTCAACTGGGGCTCGCCCGGTGTAGACAACTTGAGATTTAATCTCAACTTCTGATTATTAGTTCCTAACTATCCTAAGAGGTTTTCATCATCACGATTGAATCGCAATGATATGATATATTTTTCATGACGCTTCACTGTATCAGCCTTACAATTCTTGAATTAATCCAAGAACTTAGACATGCAGTGCATCAAATAAATATATCGGCATCCAGAATAATCTTTGAATATTCATAACCACCTCTCGTCTGGATATTGTTAGGTTCGCTTGAATCAGAATGAACTAATTCCAACATATATATCTTTGGCTCTACACCCCACAGCCTTGAAAAGGCAGTTAATCATTTTTACTTCCAAGTAAGACTTGCAAGTCCGATAGTTTCCACTTCAGATAAACCTTACGGTCTATTGGCTATCAACTTTTGAATCCTACTCAAGTAAAATGAACTAATCTTAGATGCCAAATGTATGTTTAGTTCATTTACGAAGGTTCCTTTCTCTTACTTATATTAGAAGATGCATTATTTAATTACTATTTATTGCATCTGTGGGATGTACATGATTCAAGAGTTTACATATTATCCACCAACGTACTTTAACGGATTATAGCCTCATTCCTCATTACTATGACCATGTCATTTAAATGAAATGAAGTATCCATTCGTTAATGCATAGAAACCGAAATCAAATTCTTTCTATGAAACATACGTAAAGACAATTTCTCATAAACAATCGTTTATTCTTATCATTAGATAAATAAACATCTCCCACTGCAATAGCCACTACATTTGTAGTTTTACCCATGTCAATAACAATCTTATCCTTACTTAGTGATAAACATTTAGTGATTCCTGTATCTACACAGTTCGTGCCAATAGATGCCATCACTAATCATGTTTAAACTATTAGTAAATAAGATATTAAACTAGTTCACATCATGATGAAAATGGCTTTCTTTTGTCATATGTTTTGTCAGAAGTTTCCCACCATATACAACCTCTCGTATTTCAGGTAGAACTTGCTCAAAACATCCCAGCAAATTATGAAGAATAAATTGATCTAGGTTTCCCTTTCAATTTCTATTCCAAGCTTTTCAAATTCATTCATCAATTCAACCATGATCTTCTGCCTTTTAATTTACTCAAGTATCCGAAGAGTTACATGAGACCATCATATTTCTATGAACCTCTCATCTCTTCACTAGAGACTTTAATAGGCATCATGAGACGTCCTTTGTGAGAACACACATGTATTTTCTTAAGCAGTAATTTTCAAAACCACGATTCTTTTCTAATCATCTAATTTGGACAAGTAAATATAATGTCTTTTAGTTAACAATTAGTGAAATGAAACCATTCGAAATTCAGAGAATCACAAATAAATTTACTGATCAAAACTTCGAATTTTATCCTTTTATATTGTTTCCCTCAAAACAATATAAAATAAAATTCACCGACATCTCAAGCACCGTGAGTCTGCAAGCCACGTTAGTGTGGACGTTTACAAACCCAAACATTTACAAGAGAAGGTTTTACCCATTAATTTCATTTGTCAACCTAACTTTATGACAAAATAATTAATAGTCGGTTACTCTTTAGCCATGCAAATAATAGCAGTGACTCCGTTGAGGAGGATACTAATTATTTACACCTAAGTGTACACCATTATTTGATCCCAAGTCCACTGCGCAAGCTTATGTGCCTTACAGTTGGAGAAGTACACACGCGCTCGGGTAGCTTCCTACAATCATCAATTATAAGTTTGTACCAGTGTACCGCACACAAACTCATCCGTTAGGGAGGAAGGCCTATGCCAACACGCAAGTTTATGTGCCACATTACAAACAATAATTATTTATGAAGTCTGTACCAGTGATCCGTGAATAAACTCATCCGTTAGGGAGGAAGGCCTATGCCAACACGCAAGTTTACTCACATCACTTACAAACCAATAATGGATGCCGCGGGAATTTTTTACCAATCCCCTCTCCCACTTAGTTATTTAATTACCAAGGGTTTTAAACATGCATATAATATTCCAGAATAAAATATACAACTAAGACATGCTTCTATTAACAGTAATTTAAATAAATAAATCACATAGAACATGTCTTTCATATATAACAATTAATTGTCAAGTTAAAGCAATTAAATCAGTTATATATTATAATTAATTGCATAATGTGTTGGATCAATTAAATAGGTCCAGCTGACCCAAACTTCATTAGCATAAAATGAGCAGCCCATTATTAAAATAATTAAGCCCATTTATTTTGTCAATTTCAGCATAAAGGTCTAGCCCAATATTTAACCTTGGCCCAACATCAAAATACCCACAATTAATTAAAATTAATTAGTCCAGCAGCCCATTGCCATTTAATTAAAATTTGGGCCCAAAAGCCCAAAACCAAATTAAAATTGAGCAGCATCTAATATAATTACTGAATTGGGCCTTTTAATCATCAGCCCAAATACTCCTTAATTAAAATAGGGCCCTGCAGCCCAATATCATTTTAATTAAAATATTTGGGCTCAAATAATTAAACTAGGCCCAACATCAAAACAAAAGCAGCCCAACAACATAGGCCCAATACCCATGCTGCCCTGGAAACAAGCCCAAAAGGAAACAAGCAGATGCCCTATTCGATCAGCCGCAACATCCACGGGGAGTTCACACCGGCACGGTTTGGTGACAGCTGCTATCGGCGGACGAACCGTCAGCTCACCGGAGTCGTGCCTGTCAACCCTCCGTCTGTGAAGAACGCAGGCAACAGCATTAGTCGACTGGCCTCCATCCAGCAGCGCCGTTTCCATCAGCTGTGACGCCGCCGGCCTTCTTCTCCCGGTAGACGTGCCCACAGCCAACCGGCATCTCGCCTCCTGCCAATCGATCAAACCAACGCAGCCGCTTCCCGTCGATGCCTTGTAATCACCGATCATCAGCTGACTCGCCTGGATACGCGCCGTCAGAGCTTCGGCCGCCAGCCAACACCTCTCGACGCCCAAAACAGGCTGGAGCAATCACGATGAATGGCCCCCTCACGCCGATGAAAACAATCCAGTCGACACAATCGTTCAAACTACAATCCCGATCGCGTCAGACCGGCCTTACAGGGTCGAACTCGCCGCCTGGTTCCGTATCGATGGATCACACGTGAAGCTGCACCTTCAGCCCATCGAACACCAGACTCCGTTATCATCTCCGACGCGTCCAGCCACCGATCGATGCCGGATTGTTACTGCTCCAACTGACGCCGCACAGAACTTCAGTCCGCTGCGCCTCTCGACCCGACTGGAAATTTCAGCAGACGTGCTCGGAAGCTTCTTCAAACCATTGATAGACTCGTCCGATTGCAGCCTATCCTCACCTAGTTCCTATTCCAATCGCCCGACAGAAGCCGCTCAGACTCGATCAAAAGCTTCCTGTGACTCGCCGGGGAATTTCCATGGGTGCAGCCTGTTGTTGTAATCGAATCACCCTAGGAGCATAAGTCTGCAGCACCGACCACCAGGTCCCATCGACACGCCTCCATCGCCGTCGCTCAGCGATGTGTGTGATATCGTGTTTTTCTTACTTTGTCGCTCACAACCGTATGTATATGTCATTTCGAATTTGATTAACAACGAGATAACACAAAGCAGATAGGGATTTCATGAATGATACAAAATATACAAACCCCAAATCTCATGCTTTCTTCATACGATTATTAACAAGAAAGGCACAAAACTTAACTAACGTCTCATGTTTCACCACGAAACCATCGCTCTGATACCAATTGTTGGCAATTGGATCGTGCGGTTCAAACGTGATCGTTAGGATTAAAAATAAACAATAAGCAGCGGAAGCAATTATGTCTTGTTTACCGTACTTCTGGGTTGATGTAGAGGTTGATCCGTTGCAGAGAACCACCTCTCAATCTTCTGCAGTATGTCCCAAGTTGAATCCTGCTGTTGTGTGGGCAACAATCCGCAGGATTCTCTCAATCTGCTCATGTTCTTTCTAACTGTCAAATGAGGCACTGACTTAGGGTTAACAGGAACTGAGATAACTTATTTATAAGGGCTACTGCAGGGACCAGGAGGAGAAATTGGGCTGGGCCTCAATTGAATTTAATTAACCAAGCTTAGCCCAAAGCTTTTAATTAAATCCAATAATAATAATATAGTCCACTAAAATATTATTATTGCACTACCCATCCAATCCCAAATTATGTTCTGGGCTCCTTCTTATTATAAGCCCGATAGTCTCCCCATGTTTAAGATATTCAATGTCCATTAATTAATTAAGTTACTGACAACTCTAATTAATTAATATCTCGTCCGAGAGTAGTACCACTCAACCTTTTTATCATGCCGGAAATTAATCCACTTGCAAGATTTACATGATAAACCTTATGAGCTCCTCAAGGGGACATCATCAACCTATGACGGACATGGATTCCTTCTACAATCAACAGCACACCATAGATACAGCACTACTTCCCAACTCACCGAGTTTGTTGATTTAATACTTATAAATCTCACCCATTGATGATTCAAAGAAATACATACTGCCCTACGTGTCGAGGTTATTGTATAGGGATTAAGAGCACGAACTTCCATAATAACAGAGATCAAGTTCTACTATATAGTCAGTATAAGAAGAACGATCTCAGGCGGTCCTGCTCAATACACACAAGTGCACTAATGTGATTCTATAGCCAAGACAAGCTAATACCAAACCACACTACAACCATACCGATAGAGAGTCCCCGTCTATCTCAGTTGTGAGCATCTGTTTATACTTTATAAGGAAACCGATAATATGATCTTCTGCGTGTTGTCGCACAACATATTATCTACAGTATAAAGTAAATGGACTATTGCGTCATGCATATAAAATAAATTATAAGACGCAATCATTTGATCAATGATTCTCATTTCAAATATTGTTATGACATTGTTCATACTAAAGCTAGACTTTTAGTATACAATCCAACAATTATATGTGTACTTACTGGACAGATTCACTGCTTCTTGTGGATTACGTAGATTCAGATTTTTTAATCAGATTGAACGGTAGTAAATTCTCCTCAAAGGTTATATGTTTAATCTTAGGAAGTAGAGTCATAATGTGGAGGAGTGTTATATAGAAATATATTTCAGACTCCGGACTCTATCGTGGAAAGATGATGAATTGGAGCCTATGAGGCAGCCAAAGTATCTATATGACTCTAGAGACTTCAAGATGGACTTTGAAGTGTTTCTAAGTTTGCCCAAGGTAATCACAATTTACATTAATGATATTGGTGCAGTTACAAACTTTAAGAAATCACGAGTCCATAAGGCAATTAAACACATGGAGCGCGAGTACTACCTGTTACGAGAAATCGTATGATGAGGGGAAGGTTGTTGTTGCCTAGATTACATTAGATGATGACCTAGTAAATCCATTTACAAGGACCTTAAGGCGAGAGCTTTTAATGGTCGTGTAGTGGGAGTAGGAATCAGATGTATGGCAGAAGACATGATAGCATAGTCTTTTAGTATAAGTGGGAGATTGTTGGATTGTATACTAAAAGTCTAGCTTTAGTATGAACAATGTCATAACAATATTTGAAATGAGAATCATTAATCAAATGATTGCGTCTTATAATTTATTTTATATGTATGATGCAATAGTCCATTTACTTTATACTGTAGATAATATGTTGTGCGACAACACGCAGAAGATCATATTATCGATTTCCTTATAAAGTATAAACAGATGCTCACAACTGAGATAGACGGGGACTCTCTATCGGTATGGTTGTAGTGTGGTTTGGTATTAGCTTGTCTTGACTATAGAATCACATTAGTGCACTTGTGTGTATTGAGCAGGACCGCCTGAGATCGTTCGACTTATACTGACTTATAGAAGAACTTGATCTCTGTTATTATGGAAGTTCGTGCTCTTAATCCCTATACAATAACCTCGACACGTAGGGCAGTATGTATTTCTTTGATTCATCAATGGGTGAGATTTATATGTATTAAATCAACAAACTCGGTGAGTTGGGAAGTAGTGCTGTATCTATGGTGTGTTGTTGATTGTAGAAGGAATCCATGTCCGTCATAGGTTGATGATGTCCCCTTGAGGAGCTCATAAGATTTATCATGTAAATCTTGCAAGTGGATTAATTTCCGGCATGATAATAAGGTTGAGTAGTACTACTCTCGGATGAGATATTAATTAATTTGAGTTGTCAGTAACTTAATTAATTAATGGACATTGTATATCTTAAACATGGGGAGACCATCTGGCTTATAATAAGAAGGAGCCCAGAATATAATTTTGGGATTGGACGGGTAGTACAGTAATAATATTTTAGTGGACTATATTATTATTATTGGATTTAATTAAAAGCTTTGGGCTAAGCTTGGTTAATTAAATTCAATTGAGGCCCAGTCCAATTTCTCCTCCTGGTCCCTGCTGTAGCCCAGTATATAAGTGAACTCGGCTTCCTGGAACCCTCAGATAATTTCCTGCGCCTCTTTTGGTGAGAGAATGAAAAGAAGCAGATTGAGAGATCCTGCAGACTGTTGCCCACACAACAGCAGGATCACACTTGGGACATACAGTAGAAGATCAGAGGTAGTTCTCTGCAGTTCATCCTCTACACCAACCCAGAAGTACGGTAAACGATTTAATTGCTTCCGCTGCTAATTGTTTGCCTGTTTTACTAACGGATCACGTTGAACCGCACGATCTAATTGCCAACATGTCTACCGACCATATATCATTGACAGATTGCCTTGTAAACTTAATAATGAGATTACTTTTTATTGTGTCTATTTTCCAAAGGTCCTCCTTTGCTATTTCTAGATCAGTCGGGTAGGAGTTATACAGTAGGGTTGGTTGGATAACGAGATTACTTTTTATCGCGTCTATTTTCCAATGGTTCCCATTTGCTATTTTTAGATCAGTCGTGTAGAAGTTCCACAGTAGGGTTGGTCGGTTGGTTGGTTAGGTGGTCGGTTAATAGTTCCAACATCTACCGAACAACATATCAACAACCGATCGCCCTAAGACTAGATAATGAGATTAATTTTTAAGGCATCTATTTTTCAAAGGTCTCCCTTTGCTATTTTTAGATCAGTCCGGTAGGAGTTTCACAGTAGGGTCAGTCAGTCAAGCAGTCAGTTAATAGTTCCAATGTCTACCGATCCACATATCATCGACCGATCACTCTGTAAACTTGATAGGAGTTCTATAGTGGGGTTTTCCAGTTAACGTGATTAACTTTTATCGCGTCTATTTTCTAAAGATCGCCCTTTGCCATTTCTAGATTAGTTAGGTAGGAGTTCCATAGTGGGGTCGGTCAGGTGGTTGTTTAATAGTTCTAACGTCTACCGACCCATATATCTTCGACTGATCATCCTGTAAGTTGATAATGGGATTAATTTTTAACTCGTCTATTTTCCTAAGGTCTCTCTTTGCTATTTTAAGAATTAATCGAGTAGGAGTTCCATAATGGGGTTAGTCGGTTGGTCGGTCAGGTGGTCGGTTAAAAGTTCCAATGTTTACTGACCCACATATCATGCAACGTTCGCCCTGTAAACTTGATAATTAGATTAATTTTTAATGCGTCAAATTTTCAAAGGTCTTCCTCTGCTACTTCTATATTAGTCGGGTAGCAATTCTGTAGTAGGGTTGGTCAGTCTGATGGTCAGTTAATAGTTTCAATGTCTATCGACCCACATATCATCGACCAATTGCACTATAAACTTTATAATAAAATTATATTTTATCGCGTCTAGTTTTCAAAGGTCCTCCTTTGCTATTTCTAGATCAGTCGGGTAGGAGTTATACAGTAGGGTTGGTTGGATAACGAGATTACTTTTTATCGCGTCTATTTTCCAATGGTTCCCATTTTCTATTTCTAGATCAGTCGTGTAGAAGTTCCACAGTAGGGTTGGTCGGTTGGTTGGTTAGGTGGTCGGTTAATAGTTCCAACATCTACCGAACAACATATCAACAACCGATCGCCCTATAGACTAGATAATGAGATTAATTTTTAAGGCATCTATTTTTCAAAGGTCTCCCTTTGCTATTTTTAGATCAGTCTGGTAGGAGTTTCACATTAGGGTCAGTCAGTCAAGCGGTCAGTTAATAGTTCCAATGTCTACCGACCCACATATCATCGACCGATCACTCTGTAAACTTGATAGGAGTTCTATAGTGGGGTTTTCCAGTTAACGTGATTAACTTTTATCGCGTCTATTTTCTAAAGATCGCCCTTTGCCATTTCTAGATTAGTTAGGTAGGAGTTCCATAATGGGGTCGGTCAGGTGGTTGTTTAATAGTTCTAACGTCTACCGACCCATATATCTTCGACTGATCATCCTGTAAGTTGATAATGGGATTAATTTTTAACTCGTCTATTTTCCTAAGGTCTCTCTTTGCTATTTTATGAATTAATTGAGTAGGAGTTCCATAATGGGGTTAGTCGGTTGGTCGGTCAGGTGGTCGGTTAAAAGTTCCAATATTTACCGACCCACATATCATGCAACGTTCGCCCTGTAAACTTGATAATTAGATTAATTTTTAATGCGTCAAATTTTCAAAGGTCTTCCTCTGCTACTTCTATATTAGTCGGGTAGCAATTCTGTAGTAGGGTTGGTCGGTCTGATGGTCAGTTAATAGTTCCAATGTCTATCGACCCACATATCATCGACCAATTGCACTATAAACTTTATAATAAAATTATATTTTATCGCATCTAGTTTTCAAAGGTCTCCCTTTGCTATTTTTAATCAGTCGTGTAAAGTTCTACATTAAGATTTGTCGATTAATGAGATTACTTTTTATCGCGCTAAATTTTCGAAGGTCCCCCATTTCTATTTCTAGATCAGTCGGGTAGGTGTTTCATAGTAAGGTCGGTTGGTCAGGTGGTCAGTTAATAGTTCCATCATCTACCGACCCATATATCATCGATCGATCGACTTGAAAACTTGATAATGAGATTAATTTTTAACGTGTCTATTTTCTAAAGGTCCTCCTTCTAAATTTTTAGATCAGTCAGGTAAGAGTTCCACAGTAGGGTCGGTCAAGTGGTCGGTTAATAATTTCAACATCTACCGACCCACATATCATAGACCGATTGCCCTGTAAACTTGATAATGAGATTAACTTTTAACGCGTCTATTTTCTAAATGTCTCCCTATGCTATTTCTATATAAGTCGTGTAGTAATTCTGTAGTAGGGCTGGTCGGTTTGTCGGTCTAGTAGTCGGTTAGTAGTTTCAATATCTACCGACCCACATATCATCGATCGATCGCCTAGTAACTTGATAATAAGATTATATTTTACTGCGTCTATTTTTTCAAGGTCTTCCTTTGCTATATCTAGATCAATCGAGTAGGAGTTCTATAGTTTTTCCAAAGGTCACCCTTTGTTATTTCTAAAGCATTCGATTAGGAGTTCTACAATAGGATTGGTCGGTTAGTTTGTCTGGTGGTCAGTTAATAGTTCCAATATCTACCGACCAAAATATCATCGATCGATCGCCCTGTAAACTTGATAACGTGATTACTTTTTATTGCGTCTATTTTTCAAAGGTCGTCCATTGTGTTTTATCGATCAGTCGAGTAGGAGTTCTTAATTAGGGTTGGTCGGTTGGTCAATTTTGTGATCGGTTAATAATTCCAACGTATACTGACACACTTAACGTTGACCGATGGCCCTGTAAAATCTTGATAATGAGATTAAATTTTAACGTATCTATTTTTTAAAAGCCCCCATTGCCATTTTTAGATCAGTCGGGTAGGATTTCAACGATAGGATTGGTCGGTTGGTCGGTCTGGTGGTCGTTTAATAGTTCCAATATCAAATGACCCATATATCATCGACCGATCGCCTTGTAAACTTGATAATGAGATTAATTTTTAACGCGTCCATTTTCTATAGGTCCCTCTTTGCTATTTTTAGATCAGTCGGGTAGCAGTTCTACTGTAGGGTTAGTCGATTGGTCGGCCTAGTGGTCGGTTAATAGTTCCAATATCTATCAACCCACATATCATCAACCAATCTCATTGTAAACTTGATAATGAAATTATATTGTATCACGTCTATTTTTCAAAGGTCTTTATTTGCTATTTCAAGATCAGTCGAGTAGAAGTTCTACAATTTTTCCAAAGGTCCCCCTTTGCTATTTGTATATCACTCGGGTAGGAGTTCTAAAGAAGATTTGGTCAGTTAACGAGATTATATTTTATCACGTCTATTTTCCAAAGGTCCCCCTTTGCTATTTCCAGATCAGTTGGGTAGGAGTTCCACCTAGGGTCGGTCAGGTGGTTGGTTAAAAGTTCAATGTCTACCGACCCACATATCTTCGAACGATCTCCCTGTAAACTTGATAAGGTCTCCCATTACTATTTCTATATCAGTCAGGTAGCAATTCTGCAGTAGGGTTTGTCGGTTTGGTTGTCGGTTATAGTTTCAATGTCTATCGACCCATAAATCATCGACCAATCGCACTGTAAGCTTTATAATAAGATTACATTTTATCGCGTCTATTTTCCAAAGGTCCCATTTGCTATTTTCAGATCAATCAGGTAGGAGTTCTATAGTGGATTTATCGATTAACGAGATTACTTTTTATCACGCCTATTTTCAAAAGGTCCCCCATTTTTATTTCTAGATCAGCCGGGTAGGTGTTTCATAGTATATGATCGGTCGGTCTGTTGGTCAGGTTGTCAGTTAATAGTTCCATCGTCTACCAACCCACATATCATCGACCGATGGCAATGTAAATTTGATAATGAGATTAATTTTTAATGCATCTATTTTCCAAAGGTCCCCCTTCTTAATTTTTAGATCAGTCAGGTAAGAGTTCTGCAGTAGGGTCGGTCAGGTGGTCTATTTTTCAATGTCTACCGACTCACAAATCATCGATCGATCGCCCTGTAAACTTGATTATGAGATTAACTTTTAATGCATCTATTTTTTAAATATCTCCCTCTACTATTTCTATATAAGTCGGGTAGTAATTCTACAATAGGATTGGTCGATTTGTTGGTCTGGTGGTCAATTAATAGTTCTAATGTCTACTGACCCACATATTATCGACCAATCGCCCTGTAACTTGATAATAAGATTATATTTTATCGTGTCTATTTTTTAAAGGTCCCTTCGCAATACCTAAATCTGTCGGGTAAGAGTTCTACGGTTTTTTCAAAGGTCCCCCTTTGCTATTTCTAGATCTGTCGGGTTGGAGTTCCATAGTAGGATTGGTCGGTTGGTCGGTCTGGTGGTCGGTTAATAGTTCTAATATCTACCGACCCACATATCATCAATCGATCACCCTGTGAACTTGATAATGAGATTACTTTTTATTGTGTTTATTTTCCAAAGGTCCCCCTTTGCATTTTATTGATCAGTCGGGTAGGAGATCTTAAGTAGGTTTGGTCAGTTGGTCGGTTTGGTGGTCTGTTGATAATTCCAACGTCTACCTACACACATAATGTTGAACGATGTCCCTGTGAAATCTTGATAATGAGATTAACTTTTAACGTGTCTACTTTTCAAAGGTCCCCCTTTGCTATTTCTAGATTAGTCTAGTAGAAGTTCTACGGTAAGTTTGGTCGGTTGGTCGATCTGGTGGTTGTTTAACAATTCCAATGTCTACCGACCCACATATCATAGACCGATCACCTTGTAAACTTATTAATGAGATCAATTTTAGTGCGTCTATTTTGCAGTGGTCCCTCTTTGCTATTTCTAGATCAGTTGGGTAGTAGTTCTACAGTAGAGTTAGTCGGTTGGTCGGTTTGGTGGTCGGTTAATATTTTTAATGTCTATCAACCCACATATCATCAACCAATCGCACTGTAAACTTGATAATAAAATTATATTTTATCGCGTCTATTTTCCAAAGGTCTTTATTTGCTATTTCTAAATCAGTCGGGTAGAAGTTCTACAGTTTTTCTAAAGGTCCTGCTTTGATATTTCTAGATTACTCGGGTAGGAGTTCTACAGTAGGGTTAGTCGGTAAACGAGATTATATTTTATCGCGTCTATTTTTCAAAAGTCCCCATTTGCTATTTCCAGAGCAGTTGGGTAGGGTTGGTCGGTCGGTCGATCAGGTGGTTGGTTAATAGTTCCAACGTCTACTGTCCCACATATCATCGATCGATTGCCCTGCAAACTTGATAATGAGAGTAATTTTTAACACGTCAATTTTCCTAAGGTCCCTCTTTGATATTTCTATATCAGTCGAGTTGCAGTTCTACAATAGGGTTAGTCGGTTGGTCGGTCTGGTGGTCGATTAATATTTCCAATATCTATCGACCAACATATCATCAACCAAGCACACTGTAAACTTGATAATAAGATTACATTTTATCACGTCTATTTTCCAAAGGTCCCCCTTTGCTATTTCTAAATTTGTCGGGTAGGAGTTCCACAATAGGGTCGGTCGGTTGGTCGATTAGGTAGTTGGTTAATAGTTCTAATATCTACCGTCCCACATATCATCGATCGATCCCCCTGTAAACTTGATAATGATTTTAATTTTTAACGCGTCTATTTTCCAAAAGTCCTTTTTTGCTATTTCTGGATCAGTCGGGTAGTAGTTCTACAGTAGGGTAAGTCTGGTAGTCGGTTAATAGTTCCATTGCCTATTGACCCACATATCATTGATCAATCGCACTATAAAATTGAAAATGAGATTATATTTTATTGCGTCTATTTTTCAAAGGTCCCCCTTTACTATTTCTAGATCAGTCGGGTTTTTACAAATGTCCCCCTTTGTTATTTCTAGATTCGTTGGGTTAGAGTTCCGCATAAGATTAGTCGGTTGGTCGGTCTGGTGGTTGGTTAATAGTTCCAATGTCTATTTACCCACATATCATCGACACAGCTAAACAACCCTTATTGCGGTTGAATTTTTTTCTATATCCAAATACGTATGGAAAATGATAAAAATCCATCTCGATGTAGTTATTATTTGGGTTTAAATCCTGAAAATTAATAATATTATTTTTGATCAATATGAGCAGTCGATGAATTAGAAAAACTAATATTTATAAAAGGACTTCTTTCTTTTTGAGAGTGAGTCCTTAAAAGGCATACCTTTTAACCATGTTAATGATCCTAAGAGATGCAAGGCTCCTTGGTTTCTTAACTTCAATGTAGTTATTTATTTAAGAAAAATGCATTTAAAAATAATTATGAAAGCATCTAAAGTGATTTAAAAAAATCCATGAAAAAGACAAAAGGTTATCATACTTTATTTTCCACTAAAATAAGCAGGCAAATATATAAAACATAAGTTATTGCAACATCATATTAATCGAAGAATGAAATAATGCATTGAAGAAAAGACGAAAATGTGTTCCAATAATGTAAGTAAAACTAAAAAGCAAGTGGAAAATAGTTCACACCTGTAAAATATGTAAGGTAAAGATAACCCACAAACACATAAAGCTAATATATTATATAAACATAACTTCATAGCTTGAGCTTTTCGCCACAACAAAAGATTCGATTTTCTCCCTAAACAATTCAGAAAATACTCACCCTCTTCACTAGATTTCATAATTTATACATGCTATTCAATTCATTTCAACGAACAACTGCACTCAACTTAATAAATAAACTACAACAATTTTAATCAAACCATACACATTTTGGAGACAAGTATAATTAACTACATTGAACATACAAACAGCCCATCCCCATCTAATTTTCCAAATGATTCAGCTTCTAAATGATAGCTTAATATAATTTAAAACATTAAACTATTAAATAAAATGGTAGAAATTTATAGAACAGGCTGTTTATAGTAGAATGTGACTACTGAAAATTTGATACCTTTTTTTTCGAGTAATTTACACTCTATTCTCTAGCCACTAATTAGTATAAATTGTGGATATCTACATCAACAGCCCCTCTTTCAAAAGTTTTTATTTTTATTTTTTCCTAAGAGTATGTTGATGTTTATGTTAGCTTAATATCCAGCTAGAGTAAAAATTAGATAAATCCTCCATCAACTTGGAGATTATGTTTCTTAATTTTCAAATTAATATTCTACCTGAGATGAGTGTTGCTGTACAAACTCTGTATGACCTTATCCAAATAAGTTCCATGTGCTGGCAACGATAGCTACACCCGATTTAAAAGACATCTGTGATAATCTGGCCAAATTCATGTATTATATCAGCATATTTGTTGTCTCCTAAGATAAATAAACATATCATTTCTTCATTACATATTGTTCTATGCACTGGCTCCTTATCAACTACACTAGTTATTACAGGCGAGAGATAAATGATTGATCTTATCAAATCTTTTTGCTTCATTCTCAGAATTGAAACTTGGCTTTAAGTCCTATTTATTATAATTATCATGTATTTTCCTTTTACCATTAAAAAAAGTGTAATAGAAATACAAATTAGGTCCTACTCTTAACTTGATACCTCCAATGTTATTTTTTCTCTAGGAGCATTAAATTGTCATTAGAAGCTCATCAGCATTATAATGAAAATAAATAGGAAAATAGAAGTAAACCTGATATTAACATCAATTGAATCTTTCATTTCCTTTACAGAATCTAGAAGCCTCTCCATTTGACCATGATAGGATTTTCATCCGCCAAATCACGTAATAATTCAAATAACCTATACCATGAGAAATAATTGCATCAATATTCAAGAAAAAGTCATTGTACAATAAAACAAAGTCAGTCACCCTTCAAAAAATATTAATAATTGACTCAACAAGAAAAGTTAAAATGCTAAGTCTGATCAAGAACAAATGGTATAAAGCAGCACTAAAAGTTAGGAAGAGGGAACACAATTATAGGCAATTAGCAAGACTATAATTAGAGAAAGTGAAATGTTTTATAAGTTACACAAGAACTGTTTATCCTTGATGACCCAGCCAAACTAACACTTCCATCATATTTGTATTTAGCTGATGTTTAGTTGATTTCTCAAAATGTGCAATTTTTAGCGGATACATTGAACTACACTTGAGCCATCTGTTCTAAATCAACAATTTATATTAGGATTAAGGAACATGATAATGTGAATAACACTACTTAAAACTTATTATTGTAAGTATAAGTGGAACATCCTTTTCTGTTACTTTCCAACCAAATTATGAATTAGGTACAAAAAACCAAACTTCCATCTATATTTAAGTCACCCAGCTTTACCTTACTGAAGATTTTTCCAAATTTTCAATTGTCTAGCTAAATTGCAATTAGATATGAAGATTGAAATGGATTTGAATCGACAAAAAATTATCAAACAAGTAAAGGGATGGTTAAACAGTCAGTAAGAAGCAACAAAAAAAGGAAACCAAAACACAGCAACATAACATGTAGTTCTTTATCTCTAGATATCATACCAAATACTTGTAGCCCAAATATTCAACATAAGTTAAAAACTAAAAGTAACGAAGTTAATTTAGTCACATTTACAAAATAATAAAAAAATTCAACAGTTACGAAACTACTAGATTTCAGCGAGCAGAGTGGAGAAAGAGATAATCACAATCTCAGAATCATACCGACAAAACTTCTTGTTGTTAAACTAAAATAAAGTGCATGCTTGTATTTATTGTTGCCTGAAACATAAATACTTTCTCAATAGTCAATAGTATTATAATAAAAATATAATCTAAATTAAAATATTGTATTACTCTCGAGCTAATCCAACTCATCTAAAATTGCCAATATACAAAAATATCAAAATATAGAAATGAATTATAACCAGAATTTATTCAAATCTATTCTCTAGATGAACTAACAGGGAATAAAAAAGATACAAAAGCTAATAAAATTATTAGAATATGCCTCAAATGAATCACATATTTCAAATACGTGGACAAAATAACATATACTAAACAGAAGAAACTCATTAGGTGAAAATAATAAGCCTAGTGCATTTACCTAAAACCAACCCTGAATCCACCAGTTCGATCTCGCTTGAAATTGAATAAAATTTTCATCCATTTTGGAAACTCTCAGATTCTTTTGTTCCACGATAATTGCTAGTCAAATATGGGAATTCTACCAATTTTTAAATGTCAAATTAGTACAAAATATTTGTTAAATTCACACTCAAAGCGAAGAGAATAGGAGATATAGATAAGGAATAAAAAATTTACCTGAATGAAGAATCATTTGGTGGAATTGTTATAATGTGAGAAACGTCCATTAAAGCAACGGGGACACCTTTGGAGGGATTTCTATGAAAGCGCCAAGAGACATCCTTGATTTTGAAATCTATTGATGTTCTGTGGAGATTGAATATATTTGTGTACAAATACTCAAATAATTCTCATCTCTCAACGTCGAGCAGTTTATGGCCACTATCATCATCAATTTGAGAAATAAACAAGCAAATGAGCAAATAACCAGTATCAAATATAAATCAGGGAAAAGCACTTCTACTGTGCCTGTTACCCCCAACAAATGACACCATATGAAGCTCATTATTCATGTAAGCTACAATTATGTCTTGTTTGATTTTGGTAAAAATTTTCAAGTTTGGCGCTTTTTCTTTTCACTTTGCCGCTGATTCTGCTTTTCGTCCAATAATATTTAGTTGTTTCTTGGTTATTTTTACGAACTTATTAATATTATCATTTAAAAATATGATATTTCTTTCAAAATACTGAATATTGTGTTGTTGTGTTTAAAATTTTTGTATGATTTTTATTCTAGATACGTTGTACTTCAATTGACTTATTCTATGATAAATAATTAAATAAATATTTGGAATTTAATTAATGACCATCTCAAAAAGAAATGGAAAAATAATATTTAAAAAAGAAATACTCCCTCCATCCCGTTTTAATGTTTACATTTCTATTTTGCGCGTCTCATTTCAATGTTTACGTTTTCCTTTTTGGAATATGGGACCCACCTAAATTAATTAATATATCATCCAACACAAATACACATACCCACTTTGCATTAAATATTATATTTTTCCACTCACTATCTATTAAAATATTATACTCCTTAATCAACGTGCAAAACGCAAACGTAAATATTGAAACTGGACGGAGGGAGTACTATTTAATAAGAAAAATTAATTGGGAGTAAATAAGAAAAACTAAAAAAAATTAAAAAATTAATAATTAAAACAATTGTCATTAGCGTAGGAAACGACACGTAAGTAATAAAAAACTCTGCTATAGTAACTAATACGAAGCCCGCGTAACACGCGGGATATTCGAATTTTTTTATGGAAATAGCTATTCATTCAAATTTGCTAAATGTATTAAAAAAATAATTAAATTAAAATACTCCCTCCGTCCAGCACAATGGGTGTCATTTGCTTTTTGGCACGTGGATTAAGGAGTATTATTTATTTATTGTATAGTGGGTAATTGCATTAGTGGAGGTATGGGTCTCATTTTTTAGTTGTATTAGTGGGTTTGCGTGGGTCTCATATATGTAAAAAGAAAATGAGACCCTTGGGGGCGGACGCCCAAAATGGAAAAATGAGACTCTTTGGAGCAGATGGAGGGGAGTATTCAAAATTAATAAGATATAAATATTCTAATAATTAAGATTTTATATTGTATTAGATTGTAGTACCCGAAAGATGTATTCGATTTTATATTGTGTTCGGTTGTAATACCCGAACAATATAGTGTGTTTGGTTGGAGTATCCGAAATATGTATTCAGTTGAGAAATTTAATATCCTTGAGGGATGGTGATAACACTTTCACTATGAATTGTTATCACTTTTATTATAAAATTTTATCGATTATTTTTCATTTATATTATAAATTGTTCATAAAATAATATTATTACTTTTTGTTAATTGAGTATCACTTTCCATTATAGAAATTATTACTTTTTATACTTATGACATAAGCCCTCACCTGAGACGATCTTACACCCTAAACTTTGTGTGTGTGTGTCTATATTACTCCCTCTGTCCCCTTGAAACGTAATCGTTTGTTTTTTGCACGTGGATTAAGGAGTATAATAATTTAATGTATTTTGAGGTGAGAGAAATAATATTTTAAAGTGTAGTGGGTAGTTGTATAAGTATTGAGTGTGGGGCCATAAGAGGTCACATCAATCTAAAAATGAAAATTGATTCTTTGTTATGGGACGGACCAAAATGGAAAAATGGATACGTATCAAGGGGATGGAGGGAGTATATATAAATGGTGTACTCGCGGGTGTTGAGGTATTATCAGTACCCATTCCAAACTCTAATGAAATTTTCACAACTATCCATAACCGTTTACAACTATCCATCGTTACATTTAAATAACTACATCATTTAAAGATTATGGAATATAATATTTTAATATGTAGTGAGTTGGTAAAAATATAATATTTTAATGTACAATACATAATTCTACCAATATTGTATATAGACCCCATAAAAATATAATAATTGTTTTGTGTGGATCTTATTCTCAAAAAGGAAAATATAACTCTTTTAGTGAGACGCTTTAATTAGTAAAAGGTAATAATTCCCTTTTATTTATAATCATATTTGTGACAATAAAAATGAAAATTGGTAAATAATCATATTTGTAAAAATAAAAATAAAAATTGAGTTTGCGTCCATGGACAAGTACATAAGAGTATTATGAATTTATGTGATCTGATCTAATCACTTTAGGTCCGTCAACAATTAAATTTAAAAAAATATCATCAGAAAAAGAAAATTGATAATAAAAAAATTTCTTATTATCAAATTCACAAAGATATGTGATGAGCGTTTTCTCAACACACAAAATTATCCCCAAGTATAAAGGATATCAATTGTAGTTTTAATAGGCAACCAAGTGATTATCGAACCCAAGGGATGGATGATTATCAATTTAATTATATTCTAATTAACTAAGATTATATTGGCAAATTGGATTTGATTTGCTGACGAAACTAAATTACATATAATTGAAATAGCAAAGTAAATAAGCAAGCAATAATGAAATTTTTGTTGTGATCAAGTAAGTAATTACGTAGCTCTTCAGGTCATCCAGTTTTAATTATTAATTTCTTTTCCATGTGTTGATGTCCGACTCTGCCTTGTGGTTTATGGACGCATCACTAAACCATGCAAGCGTACTCTATTCACGCACTCAATCAATAACTAAGAGATGTATTCAGACTCTACATAACAGTTAATGATGCACAAAATGACCGTGAGTATGAATTAAAAAAGCACAATCTTATATAAAATAAACCACAAGTAGTATTGTACGAAGTTTACACATGAAAATTCAATTAACTTATAAAACTTTCATAATCCTAGAACTACTGGGGTGGTTCTACCCCATGATTAATCTAGAAACAATCATGGTTGATTTGTATGATCTTACTTGATGCGCCAGACGAACCTCTCTCACGACCCCTTCGGATGGTAGGGTTTCAGTGGTGGATGGATGATGAATAATGTGTCTCTTCTTCTCCTGCGAAAGCTCTTCTTTTATACTAATGAGACCTCCTTATAGGCTTAGGATGGGCCTTTGCTTGAAGCAGTAGCAGCGAAACTCCATTCGACCAAGACTGGACTGATCGAGCACGGCCTCCAACTCGAGCAACTGGTCGAGCAAGCTCTTTGGATAACTTCACACATTCTGCTCGACCAGTCTCCTCTGCTCGACCAAATCGATATTGGTCGAGCAACTCCTCCAAGTTGAACAAAATCTCTGTATAATATTCATATTTTGCTCGACCTCTGCTCATTTGCTCGACCAAGATGATTATGATCGAGCATCACCTGCAAGTCGAGCTAGCTCTCTGGATGGATCTGCACAATCTGCTTGACTTGGCCTCATTGTTCGACTGAAGTGATGATGGTCGAACAAGCTCTTGAGGTCGAACGACACTCGAAACTTGCCTCTAAAATCGTGTCTTCCAATTCCAAGCCTTTTGCACCTATTTTCCTATACAAATATGCTCAAAACAACCCTGCCAACCTCAAATTCATGGCTTCTCCGTAAACAATCTTATTTGTCTCAATAAAATACTAAATCATACTCCATTCTCGCACAAATCAGCGCCCAAAATACGTGAATTTACACTCTCATCAAACCCCCAAACTTACATGTTGCTCGTCCCGAGACAACGAAAATTACACAAATCCAGAGAGTGTAATCACGAGATCAAGCACAACCTATCCTAACACATGTAATTAGATCAACTCAAAACATGCAACCATCATACCTTTCATTCACGCAAAACATCAATCAATCACAATACTTCTACTAGTGCTAAGTCATCTAGCTCACGAATAATTATTTACTCTCTCTCTCTCAAGTGCAATATATACACTTAATGGTTAATATCAACAATCAATTTCAATTCATATACTCGCGTGACCATAAGCTTGACAAAGGTCTTAAAAATCCATCCATAATCGACTCAATACTAGGATCACAAAGGACTTGCTTCAAGGTTGTAATGTTGGCTCTTTGGTAAAGGTGGAAGAATATAGATAAGTGACTAACCTTACTAGTAAAGAATTACCTTGGTATATTACTTTTCAATTGCTCCCTTCTTCACTTCTTCGTCTTAACGATCACGTTCATATGCCATTCCTCCTTCTTTACTTGGATCAACCTCTATTCCACAGTAAATACCATTCCGGTGTTCTTCAAGTACAAGGGTACCAATTTTGGGCACTACCCTCTCTAGTATTCGGGATACCGGTTTCAGGCACTATCCCTCGTAAGATTAAACTCTTGTCTCACGATTCTGATTTCACCAAATCTCTCCTTCTACTCCTCTTCAAAACTTCATAGAGCATTCATCTACCTCCACTCTTTACTAGTAATAGGTGTTCAAGGCTCAACAAGGTAAATGGCTATTTATCAACGGCTTGCCAAAGAAAAGCTTAAAGGCTCAAAAGGGCATCCAATGATAATCACATAATAGGGTAGGATAAATTTGGCTCAGTAACTCAATTAACAATAATGGCCTAAGATCATTTCCTAGCATCTATCAATTATAGATTTCACACAAGACTCCAAGTCAAGTTCTAGAATACGAGTATACAAACGACTCTTAAGAATAAATGATCACGCATATAGCATGATCAACAAGGCTCAAACCCTCACATGGGTAATAGAATCCTAAGCACTCTTCAAAGAATGCAATCAATATCAATTTCCTATGAACTACAAGTAAAACAGAACATGCTCGTCATTAACAAATCAACATGCATCAAAATAAGAGCACAGACATATCATGTATCTTCATCACTAAACAATCCCAGGAAAACAACCTCCAACAATCAGTCAATCATCATCACTATCAAATACATGCCACTCACACACGAATCACAAATTACACTCACAATGATCAAGCCTGCACCTGTAAAGTGTAAAAGAGAATGGGGATGAGAAGAATCAGAAAAGAATAAAAGACCTGGCAGCCCTACTCCTCCGGAGCATCACCATCATCCTCCTTATCATCTTCATCACTACTCTCCGCTAGCCTCTGATCAATTGCTCGATGGAGATCACAGATATTCCAAGCCATCAAGTGCTCACGGTCTTGCAACTGCCTCAATCGACCATCCATCATATCATAGCATGCATTGAGTGCAGAGTAGTTAGTATTTGCAAGTGCCAGCTGCCTGTTTGTTTCTTGCTGGTTCACATTGAGTGTGGCAAAGTGTTCGTGCATCAATCAGAACTGCTCCCTATAAAACTGATCCTGGGCCACCCAATAATCTTGTTGCGGGTGCGACTGTGGTTGTGGTGGTGGCTCAAAAAACTCTTGCTCAAGTGGCTCATGCCTCCTGATAATCAAAAGCAGGTGGCGGTTGTGGCTCCTCCTCTTCGAAATCAGCCGGGTCTCCAATCAAAATCATGTCCTCATCTAAGATAATTCCATGCTCACGCAACTCAGCTATCAATCTCCAATTTCCTCTTCCCAAGCAAGTCTCTGAGATCACTGTGTGCTCCGTAGTATTCATCAACAGGTTGTTGTTGTTCCTCACAGTGGTAAGGTCAGCCATCACCAACAGAAACTAAAGTGTTCAAGGCTTCTTTCCTCGGATGAACATCCAAGTATCATCTGCCTGCTCAATCAGCCCCATCCTCACATAGGATGTCAAGATCAAGTCCGGATCACCTCGAATAGGATTATACCTACTCAAGTCAACCCTATAATACTCCGCTGTAATGGTGATCAACCCTCCGATGTTTACTCTCTGAAATCCATGCATTGTTAACTTGAAAAGCTGATGGAAAAAGTAGGCTGCTACATTGAAGCGAACTCCGTTGAGCATGCACCATAAGACATAGAGCTCCCCTCTCGGAATACAACTTCCTTCAGACCTTGCATACAGCGTGTTCCCCAAAATCCGGTCCATGTAAGCAATCACGGGATTGCGAATGAAAGTAACCTTCGAAGTGTTAGTATTATAATTTTCTTGCCTCCCCGTTATAGCTCTCCAAAACTCATTCGGCTTAAAGTCATCACTCTCCGTTCCAACTATGTTGTCATAGCCAATTATCTCATTAAACTCCCGAGCCCACATAGTCTGCTCCTATCTACCTATTTGCATACGAATACCATAAGGAAGATATCTGTCACCACGCTCAACTCTCAGCGTGCATAAGACCTCTGCAGTAATGTAAAAGTACGTCTCCCTCTTCATCTCCATGAATCTTGTGATGCCCGCTTGATTAAACATCCAACGAATGTCATTAATGATGTTCATGTCCATCATGGCATGATCATCTTGATACCTAGTCCTTCTGATCTTTTAAGAGATTGCATTCCAAAGCTCTCTTTTCTCTTCCCAATCTCCAATCTTAATCCCAAAATCCGCTGGCATTCTTCTACCCATCTTCATCCTCTTGACTATCTCTACCAACGGGGGTGACTTATTTCCCTTCCTCTTTGAAGAAGAAGCAATCTCTTTTCCTACAAAGTCATAGTACAATACACAACCAAAAGAGATAAAAAAATGCCAAGCCTAAGTCTAACCTGAATCCTACTCAAGACTTCAAATCCACACGTTTTACAACTTAACTTCAAGTGTTTAATAATCACAATTTCTCTCTAAACCAACACTTTCCATCAAGAGTATTTAGATTCAATTAGTCTTTACACTATTCCACACCAACATCCTATCGATTCCATACAAAATTTCACCAACTCAACACTTTAAACATGCTCACATTCCACTTTTAATTGCATCACAAAATTACCCAAATTCAATGAGCCCATATGTATAATTTGAAATTAAACCAAAGCCCATGCTTCATACAACATCAATTTCACAAAAATTCCACAATGCAACGTAGAACAATTCATGAAAATTTCTAATGCAATTTTGAATAGGAACTTCAAAAATTCAACAACAAATCTAACCAATACTAGCATGAATTCACTCACCCATTCTTCACTGAGCATTATCAACACAATCCACGAGTAAAAGTGAGGAGAAAACATACCTTTGCTTGTCATGGTGTGCGTGTGGTGAAGGCAATGAAACTACCCCAAAAATTCAAATCTAGCCCTAAATCGGACTTGAGAACACTCAAATTCGGATGTGGAAGTGTGTGGAATGGAGGATTAAAGTGTAGGAAATAGATTGGGAAGAAGAACTTACGGTTATGGTGGTGCTTGAGAAAGGGTGATGGGTGTGTGTGTAGAACGAAATGAAAATATCACCTTTTAAAAACTGTCTCCAGACTCCGTTCGACTGTAGTTCGACTTATCAGGGATGGTCGAACAAGTTCCATAAGTCGAGCAACTCAGATCTGACCCTTGAAATCGCCTAGCTCGACCTCTATTCGACCTGCATTTTGTAGTCGAACATCCTGTGGAAATTGAGCAGCATGTGTAATTGTGTCTCTGTTTTACCCTGACTTGCTCGAATTTGGCTCGACTTTCCAGTCTTGGTCGAATAACCTATGTTTAGTCAAACAAAGTCTCTGTAAATTTTTCACATTTTGTTCGACTTCTACTCGACTTAGACTCCTTCGTCAAACAACATGGTCGAAGTCGAGCAACCTACCTGGACATTTCGTGCATTTCGCTCAACCTCCATTCGACCATAAATTTGTTGGTCGAACAAGTGCCAGATGTCGAGTAACCTACCTCGCCATGCCCTCTATTCTTCTCTGTCCTGCTTGACTATCGTTTGACTTCACACTTCTTGGTCAAACAGAGTCTCTGTAAGTTTTGCTTACTTTGTTCGATCGTTGCTCGACTACAACATCTTGGATGAGCTGCAAGGTTCAAGTTGAACAACCTCTTTGGAAGAATTATATATTTTGTTCGACAATGCTCGATCAAATAGCATTGTCGAGCAGCCCTCCTGAATTTCAAGCATCCTCTCAAACTTCCTGAATTCCGTACCCTTCTTGTATTTCCCTACAACATTCAACTCTAGGACAACATCAAGTATCAAGATATCCAAAAATTAAGCTAGAGAAACTCTTTAAAACCATATAACCTCAGGTGTAACTCCGCAAATAAACTAGAAAGCAACACACCACTAAACACTAGGCAAATTTCAAAAAATCAATGCATCAAAACCAGCTAAAGTTTTAATATACCATAAAAACTCAACTCCCCTAGCAAACGTTACAAAGAAAATATCATATTCTCCATGCTATAATGAGGTAATTACATCACATCCCCCCAAACTTAGTAGAAACTATAGTCGAAACTAAGTTTGCAAAGAGATGTAATTTCCGAATGATAAGCACGTCAAATATAAAAAAATTTTACTCACACCAATGAAATTAAAGCAATAAAATAGGAGGGAAAGCCCCCAACAGGAGCTCATGTTTAACGTCGGAGAGTCATGACGGTACAAATCTAGTGCAAGGTATCCTCAAAGATGACGCAAGCATCATTCGGCGACTTGTAAAGCTTCAAATGATGCCCATTCGCTGCGACAATGACTCCATCTTTGTCCATCAACTTGAAACTCCCCCCTCCACAGGCTCCATGGATAATGAACAGCCCCGTCCACATTGATTTCAATTTCCCTGTGAAGAGCTTCAAACGAAAGTTAAAAGTAATACCTTATCACCTTGCTTGAACTCCTTGTATGAGATCTTCGAGTCATGCCATTTCTTCATTCTCTCCTTGTAGATCTCTGAGTTCTTGTAAGCTCGATTACGGAACTCATCCAATTGATTAATATGAGTTATCCTCAACTCCTTCTGATCCTTTAAAGACAAGTTCAAACTCCTTAATGCCCAAAAAGCTTTGTGCTGAATCTCTACGGGTAAGTGGCACAGCTTCCCATAGATAATTTGGTACAGTGACATATCCAACACCGTCTTATAAGCAGTCTGGAACCCCCATAAAATGTCATCGAGCTTCATAGCCCAATTCTTCCTATTGGTTCCGACTACCTTGTCCAATATTTACATCACTTGTCGGTTGGAAACTTTAGCTTGCCCATTCGCTTGAGGGTGATAGGGTGTAGTAACCCTATGCTTAACTCTATAATCCTTAAGCACCTTTTCAAGAAGCTTATTGACAAAGTGAGACCCTCCATCACTCACTAGTGCTCTAGGAGCTCCATAACAGACAAAGATATGTCTCTTCAAGAAAGATAAAACAATCCTTGAATCATTCACGTGAGTGGGAATGGCTTCCACCCACTTAGAAACATAATCCACTGCTAAAAGGATGTAAAGAAATCCATTAGATGGAGGAAAAGGCCCCATAAAATCGATCCCCCATACATCAAAGATCTCAACAACAATGCTCGGCTGAAGTGGCATCTCATCTCTTTGACTTATGTTCCCCATCTTTTGACATCTATCGCATGTTGCAACATAGGTTTCACAATCTTTAAACAAAGTCGGCTAATAAAGAGCAGATTGAAGTACCTTCGTTGCCATCTTTTGAACCCTGAAGTGCCCCCCGTTAGGCTGTGCATGGCAGAAATCAAGAACGCTCTCCATCTCTATTTCAGGCACACACCTATGGACTATGGAATTCGTACATATCTTGTAGACAAATAGATCATACCATATGAATGTCTCAACATCCCTCTTGAATTTTGCTAGTTGATATCGGTTGAGATCTCTTGGAATTTCACCTACGGCAATGTAATTTACATAATCCACATACCATGGATCCATCCCTTGGGTAGCCACTACACATGATCTTTCAGCCCCTTCAACAAACACCACCATGATCTTCTCATCAGGAACATCTCTTCTATGTAATCGAAAGAATCATCACAGTGCTCCCTTATCTCCAACCTTGATAGGTGATCCGCCAAAACATTTTCAGTACCTTTCTTATCTCAGATCTACATATCGAATTCCATTAGAAGAAGAATCTATCTAATGATCCTTGGCTTAGTTTTCTTCTTCTCCATCAAGTATAGAATCGCAGAGTGATCCGTGTACGCTATTGTTCTCATGCCAACCAAATATTGTCGAAACTTGTTGAATGCATACACCACAGCTAGAAACTCCTTTTCAGTCACCGTGTAGTTCTTTTGTGCTGCTTTAAAAGTCTTGCTCGCATAGTAAATGGCGCAGAATTTCTTTTCCCTCAACTGCCCAAGCACCACTCCAAGTGCTAAATCACTCGCATCACACATAAGTACAAACAGTTGAGTCCAATCTGGTGTGATCAAGATAGGTGTAGTAATAAGTGCCTCTTTCAAAACCTAAAAAGCTGTTAAACACTCTTTATCAAAAACAAAAGGAACATTCTTTTCAAGTAAATGAGATAAGGGCTTGGAGTATTACGAGAAGTCTTTTATGAATCTTCAATAAAAATCGATGTGTCAAAGAAAGACCACACTCCCTTCTCATTCGTAGGTGGTGGAAGCTTCTCGATCGCCACCACCTTTGCTCTATCCACCTGCAATCCTTTGGCCGAAATATGATGGCCAAGAACAACCCTATCTCTTACCATGAAGTGGCACTTCTCCCAATTCAGGATAAGATTAGTTTCTTGGCATCTCTTCAAAACAGTAGTAAGGTTAGATAAACAAACATCAAAAGAGGAACCAAACATAGAAAAATCATCCATAAACACCTCCATGATCTTTTCTATCAACCCATCAAATATGGCCATCATGTAACGCTGAAATGTAGCAGACGCATTGGACAATCCAAAAGGCATCTTTCTAAAGGCAAAAGTTCCATAAGGGCAAGTGAAAGTAGTTTTTTCTTGATCCTCAGGTGCAATTATGATTTGATTATAACCCGAGTACCCATCCAAAAAACAATAATACTCATACTGTGCGAGACGATCAAGCATTTGATCCATGAAAAGAAGGGGAAAATGGTCTTTGCATATATTTTCATTTAGTTTCCTATAATTTGTACACACACGCCATCCCGTAGGAATCCTCGTGCCTAATGTCTCATCATCCTCGGCTTTCAATAGTAATGCCCCCCTTCTTAGCTACTACATGCAATGGACTCACATAGGGACTATCACTAATAGGATATATAATCCCAGCATCTAGCCACATTAAGATTTGCTTCCTAATCACTTCTTGAATAGCGGGATTCACCCTCCGTTGATTTTAAATGCTACTCTTAGCCTCATCGAACAACCTTATTCTATGCATGCAATATGAAGGACTAATACCTCTTAAATCATCAAGCGACCATCCTATCACAGACATACTTTCTAAGAACATCTAACAATTCCTCAAATTGATCATCATCAAGGGAAGAAGATATAATTACCGGATATTTCTCATTGTCACCTAAGTAGGCATACTTCAAGTGATCCAGTAGCGGTTTCAACTCCTCCTTCTTCTCCTCTTAAGGTGCAGTCTCTCTGTCCAAAGGCAAGTACTTCCTAGTCCACTTGACCTCTTCAACCTTTGTCTTTTGCGATTCATACCTATCATCACCCAAAGCAAGCAAGCTTTCAAGAAAATCAATACATACCTCGTTGGAGAGTTCATCTAGCTCTGTGGTGGGAAAAGTAAGAGACTCCATCAAGCATGTCTCAAGAGGATCCTTTGAGAGAATCAGGAACATGTCTTCATTAACAATCTAATCCACCACATCAATGCTGTTACACTGCGTCTCCATCGGCATCTTCATTGCTTTATCGAGGTTGAATAAGATCTCTTCTTTATTCATTCTCAGTCTTAGCTCACCCTTTTGCACATCAATCATAGCCCCGCAGTAGCAAGGAAAGGTCTCCCTAAGATTACGGGAATATTATCCTTGTCGTCTTCCATCTCAAGCATAAGAAAGTCAACAGGAAAGATAGCTTTTCTAATTTGACGAGAACATCTTCAATCACACCTTTAGGAAAGGTCATAGACCTATCCGCTAGCTGCAGAGCCACCAATGTGGGTGTTAACTCCCCCAAACCAAGCCTTTTAAAAGTGGACAACGGCATCAAGTTGATGCTTGCCCCAAGATCACACAAGGCTCGACGTGCCGGCCCCTTTCCAATTTCACATAAAATTGTGAAGCTTCTCAGATCCTTTAGCTTAACTGGCAGCTTCCTTTGAATGATCGAGCTGCAGTTTTCAGACAAATTTACCATTTCAATTCCGTTCAAGCTTCTATTCTTTAAAAGAATATCTTTCAGAAAGCGAGCATAATACGGCATCTCCAATATTGCTTCAGAGAAAGGAATATTCAGGCCTATTTTGTTTATGATCTCAGAAAACTTCTTGAACTTTTCCTCTAATCCCTTCTTAACTAGCTTGAGAGAAAATGGCGGAGGTATCTTTGTTTTGGGAATCCCCCATTCATTATGTTCAACCTTCTCCGCTTTATCCTTCTCGGCTCTCAATCTCTTGGCTCTTTGTCACTTCTTTTCGACTACTATAACTCGGTATTCTACTTTTGAGATATAGCTGGAGTATTCTGATCAGCAGGCGTCGCTGATGAGTGTGTAAATTCACAAATCTTGCACCTAGATTTGTACTATTATGAAGTGTTTGAAGGTTGTAATCAGTTGTAAACTGATATATATTTTGAAAAGTCATGGATCAGGTGTTGTTGAAGTCATTCTGGTGGTTTTACGAAGGAAATCAGAGTGGAAGTACGGAAAATTGAAGAAAGGAAGTCGTAGCCATCTGTTTGGGCGAAGCAAGAGGTCAATTCGACCTGTTGGAGGAGAATTCGACCAGGCCTTCTGGTCGAATTAGATGCAAAACACGAACAGAAAGAGGATTCGACCACGACAGGGGAATTCGACCAGGGCGTATGGTCAAATTCTGGTCAAATTGATAGGTAGCAAAGTCAATTCGACCACATCATGTCAATTCGACCAGGGCCTCTGATCAAATTGAGCATTTGAGACTTACAGTAGGCCAATTCGACCTGGAGAGGAGAATTCGACCTGTTGTGTTGGTGAAATTGAGCCTCGAAAACTTACCATATTGTATTTTTACACACTCAATGCGTGTGATCACTTAAAATGCCCATTCCAGGCATGGGAGGCGCGATTACAAGTATAAAAGAAGACTTATGCAGCAGTATAGAGGAAGTTGGAAGAGAGTCAATCAAGAGAAGGAGTACCTCATCCGTTATTCGGAGGGGCTGCAAGAGAGGTTCTGCCGGAGATTCAAGTAAGATCAGCCCAACTAACTATGATTGTTCTTAGATCAATCATGGGCTAGAGTCACTTTGGTAGTTCTAGGGTTATGAAGGTTTCATGAGTTATTTTGTCTTTCATGTGTAAACTCCGTACAACACTACTTGTGGTTTATTTTATATAAGATTGTGCGTTTTTAATCCATACTCACGGTTGTTTTGTGCATCATTAACTGTTGTGTAGAGTCTAAATACATAACTTGGTTACTGATTGAGTGCGTTCACTACTGAGCAGGGTTTTATGTTATAATTCTAAGTGAAGGGATTCCGAAGCATTATTAGAACTATCTTATATGAATACTTATTAATTGAATCATATTCGGGTTAATAAGTAGGATAAAGAGTATAACTTCATAGTACCTATAAAGAGAGATCATATCGGGTTAGAATAATAAGTGCACGGGAAATAATTGATACTTATAGTACCTAGAAAGGGGGTGAATTATATCTCTTGCTCTGAGGATATTCACATGTGTCATACGCATGTTTACTTGTGTCGATAGAGTGAATTTGCATGGTTTAGTGATGCGTCCATAAAACACAAGGCAAAGTCGGACACCGTCACACGGAAGATGAATTAATAAGTGGAACTAGATGACCTGAATAACTACCTACTTTCTTACTTGATCACAACTCACTTATCTTCACTGCTTGTTTTAATTCAATTGTTATTTTATAATTATTTGTTACTTAATCACAAAATCACAACCATTATAATTTCCAACATAGTCTTAATATACTAGAATATAATTAAATTGATAATTATCCATCCCTTGGGTTCGATATTCACTTGGTCACCTTTCGAGACTACAATTGATATCTTTCATACTTGGGGATTAATTGTGTGTTGAGAAAATACTTATCAAGTTCTCGGCACCATTGTCGGGGATGGCATAAAATATCTGTATATTATTTCTAGTTTTATTAGGACTATTTTAATTCATGTTTTGTGTTCTAACTCTTAATCTTTTCAGGTGTATGCTTACTAGATCAAAGGCTGGAAAGTTAGCAACTTTTAATCCGGAGATCGGGGCATCAACAAAGAAGAAGAAGAGTAAGATTCAAAGCAAGAAAGAAGAACCAACTACAACTCTGGATTTTTGAGTTGAAGTGGACGAACCAAACTCGAAAGTGACTGAAACTGTAGTTGATCCAAACGTAGCAGTAGAGAAAGTTGACATGGCCAACGATGTGGCCAATCCAGACAATCTAGCCATTCGTGAAGTATTTAAGAATTACGGGGCTGGAAACTTTGGGCTTTAGGAGCAAGGGGGCTAATGCGGACTTTGATCTTCACCCCACTCTTATTAGCATGATAGAAAGGAACTCCTTTGCATGAGGGACTTTCGAAGATCCGCAGCAACATCTAAACATGTTCTTGGGCTATGCAAGTACTCAAAAAGACGCAGGAGAACATGAAGATGCACGAAAGATCCTCTTATTTAAATTCTCACTTACTGAAAGGGCGAGAGATTGGTACGATACTATTAATGCAGCTGAATGCACTACTTTGGAGCAATTGAAGTTAAAGTTCTTGGAAAGATACATGCCACCTTCGAAGGTGTTGAAGATGAAGCAAGACATTAACCAATTTGCTATCGGTAGTGGAGAGAAGTTTCATGAAGCTTGGGATAGATTCAAGGACATGCTTCGTAAGTGTCCACAACATGGACTATCTAAAGCTCAATATATCAGTATATTCTACAATGGATTGGACTGTGATTCTCATGTGTTATTGGATGCTTCTTCTAATGGAGCATTGCTTACTAAGTCATCCGTAGAGGCAGAGAAACTTTTTGAAGATATTTCGATGAACTCAAGAGATTGGCCAACTGATAGAGTGAGAGGCACTTACGTCCTTGGAAAGGTGGCTAAGGTTGAACATGCTATGGTGAAAACAAGTAGAGAAGATGAGATCATCTCTAGCTTGTCGAATATCAACAAACTACTTGAGTCCCAACAAAAGCAAATCAGTGATATATCTCAGTGTGTACCAATCATGCAGCAGGAAGTTATTAATGATGGAACGATCCAAGAGGAGATGGAAGAAGCAAACTACGCTATGGGCCAAAGTATTTAAGGAACGAGGTTTCAAAATCAGGGCAACCAGAATTATCGGGAAAACTACAATAATTGTGGTCACCCGGGTAATTATCAACGGCCTAGGAGGTCGGAGTTTTAATGGAGTAATGCTAACAATGCCATTCAAGCTCTGATGGGTGTTGATCCAGGTGTGAAAGTGGAAGAAAGAAAGCTAGGTTTCGAGGATACAGTGAACAGGTACATGGCTAGGAATGATACTAGAGTGGATTGTCTTGAGGCCAAGTTAGAGAAGAAGATTGATGCAAACCATAAGGATTTATCAAAGCAAGTGAAGGACCTTACATTGTTGATGGGGGAGATGGCAGGAAGTGTTAACAAGCTCAATCAAACTATTGAGAAAGGGAAGCTCCCGTCGCAAAGTATTGAGAATCTAAAGTTCTACAACGTCATCACATTGAGGTCTGGAACACAGTACGAGGGACCTATAAGGCCAGAATCAAAATTAGACACGTCGAGGGCTCAATTCAACCCCAATTTGACCAACACTTCAGGTCGAATTCAATATGGGTGGTCGAATTGGATGCCTAGATGTGATTTGGAAGTAAAAGAGCCTCGATTTTACCAAAATCATATCAATTCGACTAGGGGACCAGGTCGAATTAAGGTCGAATCCCACCTTCCAGAGCTCTCTATTTCATCAGAAGCCCAATTTGACCAGCAGCCATTCAATTCGACCAGATCCTCAGGTTGAATTAAGGTCGAATTGGAGGAGAAAACTAATACAGGAGCCAATTCGAACAGGGCCAGTTCAATTCGACCAGACCTACAGGTCGAATCCTAGTCTAATCAAGCATACATGATGAGAATAGAGTTCTAGGTGCACAATTCGACCACTATGTACCCAATTCGACCAGGGCTCCTGGTCGAATTTATGTGGAATCATCCCATACAGCACATGTTTCTTCACCGAATACTCCTCATGATGTGAACATTACTCCATTGGTTCAGAAAGAGCAAAATATTGAGTGTTGGGCAATTGGATCTTGTGGCTCAAACGTGATCGTTAGTAAACAGGCAAACAATAAACAGCGGAAGCAATTAAATCTGTTTACCGTACTTCTGGGTTGATGTAGAGGATGAACCATTGCAGAGAACCACCTCTCAATCTTCTGCAGTATGTCCCAAGTTGAATCCTGCTGTTGTGTGGGCAACAATCCGCAGGATTCTCTCAATCTGCTCCTGTTCTTTCTAACTGTCAAATGAGGCACTGACTTAGGGTTAACAGGAACTGATATAACTTATTTATAAGGGCTACTGCAGGGACCAGGAGGAGAAATTGGGCTGGGCCTCAATTGAATTTAATTAACCAAGCTTAGCCCAAAGCTTTTAATTAAATCCAATAATAATAATATAATCCACTAAAATATTATTACTGCACTACCCGTCCAATCCCAAATTATGTTCTGGGCTCCTTCTTATTATAAGCCCGATAGTCTCCCCATGTTTAAGATATACAATGTCCATTAATTAATTAAGTTACTGACAACTCAAATCAATTAATATCTCATCCGAGAGTAGTACCACTCAACCTTATTATCATGCCGGAAATTAATCCACTTGCAAGATTTACATGATAAACCTTATGAGCTCCTCAAGGGGACATCATCAACCTATGACGGACATGGATTCCTTCTACAATCAACAGCACACCATAGATACAGCACTACTTCCCAACTCACCGAGTTTGTTGATTTAATACTTATAAATCTCACCCATTGATGAATCAAAGAAATACATACTGCCCTACGTGTCGAGGTTATTGTATAGGGATTAAGAGCACGAACTTCCATAATAACAGAAATCAAGTTCTTCTATAAGTCAGTATAAGTCGAACGATCTCAAGCGGTCCTACTCAATACACACAAGTGCACTAATGTGATTCTATAGCCAAGACAAGCTAATACCAAACCACACAACAACCATACCGATAGAGAGTCCCCGTCTATCTCAGTTGTGAGCATCTGTTTATACTTTATAAGGAAACCGATAATATGATCTTCCGCGTGTTGTCGCACAACATATTATCTACAGTATAAAGTAAATGGACTATTGCATCATGCATATAAAATAAATTATAAGATGCAATCATTTGATCAATGATTCTCATTTCCAATATTGTTATAACATTGTTCATACTAAAGCTAGACTTTTAGTATACAATCCAACAATCTCCCACTTATACTAAAAGACTATGCTGTCATGTCTTCTGCCATACATCTGATTCCTACTCCTACTTACACGACCATTAAAAGCTCTCGCCTTAAGGTCCTTGTAAATGGATTACTAGGTCATCATCCGATGCAATCTAGGCGACAACAACCTTCCCCTCATCATACGATTTCTCGTAACAGGTGGTACTCGCGCTCCATGTGTTTAATTGCCTTATGGACTTGTGATTTCTTCAAGTTTGCAACTGCACCAATATCATCAATGTAAATTGTGATTACCTTGGGCAAACTTAGAAACACTTCAAAGTCCATCATGAAGTCTCTAGAGTCATATAGATACTTTGGCTGCCTCATAGGCTCCAATTCATCATCTTTCCATGATGGAGTCCGGAGTCTGAAATATATTTCTATATAACACTCCTCCACATTATGACTCTACTTCCTAAGATTAAACACATAACCTTTAAGGAGAATTTACTGCCGTCCAATCTGACTAAAAATCCGAATCTACGTAATCCACAAGAAGCAGTGAATCTGTCCAGTAAGTGTATATATGATAACCAGTCCTTCTCAGGCACTTCATATATATCTTACCACAGTTCATCATTCTTGTTCCGGGTTACGTTGATACCCACTGTTCATGCATTCAGCAAAACAAATATCCAATCTCGTTCATAGCATTCTTTAGATTAAGCTTCCTTATTTGCCGAAGCATAAGGAACCGCTTTCATCTCCTTTATCTTCATTTATGTCTCAAGACACATCCAATAAGATAAATTCACATGCTAAACGAGTATGGATTGTATCATTTATGAAACTTGAGATAAGCATAACATCCTTTCATATGATCCGTATTACCGTGATCAAAAGGATATATTTTACTTTTCTTAAGTCCTTCATATCTACCGCTTTAATAACCGTACCCATACGCCCGATAATACTCTTTCATTGTCTCCAATGAGCAAGATACTATCTACATATAGTCCAAGAAATACCACCACGTTTCCGTCACTCTTTACAATACACAAGACTCATCTGCTCATTGATTTAAATCCATGCCACTGGATTATCTAATCAAAACAGATGCTTCACAATCTTAAAGCTTGCTTTAGTCCATCGCTGGACACTTTTAAGCTTACTATCAAAATGCTATTAGTACTTTGCAATGAATTACTCTGGTTGCTTCACATAGATGTTTTCCTCAAGACTTCCAATCAGGAAAGCTATCTTGACATCTATTTGATGTCCCTCATAATTTAATATGAGCAGCAATAAATAAAAGAATCCGGATCAACATAAGCATAGCTACCAGCGAACATGTTTCCTCATAATCGAACCATTTCTTTCTGAGTACATCTTTTCGCAACAAGCTTTGCTTCCAAGATTTTCACCTTTCTGTATGATCCTCTTTTATTTCCTTTGACCCTTGCAATGGCTTTTACACCATTTAGTGGTCATACAAGTTCCCAGACTTAATATAGAATCCGTAGATTCTATTTCAACATGCATTTCAACTTACTAAGATTTCGCATTTTCATCTTGTAGTGCTACGTCGTATCCGTGGGACAATACCATGTTCACTAGGGATCAAGTCTCACGACTCTCCCAAAACATATATTTATGGGTTGTCATACAACCCTCCCACTACGACAAGGCACTACATGTAATTGTGTATCAGACGTGACACGCGTTGCAGTTTACCTTGTGGTATATCCTCTTGTACACTTGGTACTTATACTTAGTGTTTTCCTCTCACTTCCTTTAGAACAACTTATACATGGGTTTGTGATTTATCATCTATCTAATCATAACCATAAGAGCCTAATACCTTCTACCCACCACACCATTCAGCTGGGGAATACCCGGTGTAGTCAACTTGAGATTTAATCTCAATTTCTGATCAATAGCTCCTAACTATCCCGAGAGGTATTCGCCATCATGATTGAATCGTAATGACTTAATATATTTTTCATGACGCTTCACTGTACCAGCCTTACAATTCTTGAATTAATCAAAGAACTTAGACATGCAGTGCATCATATAAATATATTGGTTTCCAGAATAATTTTCGAATATTCATAACCACCTCTCGCCTGGATAATATTAGGTTCGCTTGAATCAGAATGAACTAATTCCAACATATATATCTTTGGCTCTACACCCCACAGCCTTGAAAAGGCAGTTAATCATTTTTACTTCCAAGCAGGACTCGCAAGTCTGATAGTTTCCACTTCAGATATACCTTACGGTCTATCGGCTATCAACTTTTGAATCCTACTCAAGTAAAATGAACTATTCTTAGACGCCAAATGTATGTTTAGTTCATCTCCGAAGGTTCCTTTCTCTTACTAATATTAGAAGATGCATTATTTAATTACTATTTATTGCATCTGTGGGATGAACATGATTTAAGAGTATACTTATTATCCACCAACGTACTTTAACGGATTAAAGCCTCATTCCTCATTACTATGACCTTGTCATTTAAATGAAATGAAGTGTCCATCCGTTAATGCATAGAAACCGAAATCAAATTCTTTCTATGAAATGTACGTAAAGGCAATTTCTCATAATCAATCGTTCATTCTTATCATGAGATAAATAAACAACTCCCACTGCAATAGCCACTACCTTTGTAGTTTTACCCATGTCATTACAATCTTATCCTTACTAAGTGAAAAACATTTAGTGATTCCAGTATCTACACAGTTCGAGTCAGTAGATGCCATCACTAATCATGTTTAAATCATTAGTAAATAAGATATTAAACTTGTTCACATCATGATGAAAATGGCTTTCCCTTTGCCACATGTTTTGTCAGAAGTTTCCCACCATTTACATCCTTTTGTAATTCAGGTGGAACTTACTCAAAACATTTAAGCAATTATGTAGAATAAAATTGACTTAGGTTTCCCTTTCAACTTCTATTCCATATATATTTCCAATTCATTCATCAAATTCTATCATGATCTTGCGCCTTTTAAATTACTCAAGTATCCAAAGAGTTACATGAGACCATCATATTTCTATGAACCTCTCATCTATTCACTAGAGACATTAACAGGCATCATGAGCCGTCCTATGAGAGAACACACTTGTATTTTCTTAAGCAGTAAATTTTCAAAACCAAGATTCTTTTCTAATCAACTAATTTGGACAAGTAAATATAATGTCTTTTAGTTAACAATTAGTGAGATAATACCATTCGAAATTCAGAGAATCACAAATAAATATTCAGATCAAAACTTCGAATTTTATCCTTTTATATTGTTTCCCTCAAAACAATATAAAATAAAATTCACCGACATCTCAAGCACCGTGAGTCTGCAAGCCACGTTAGTGTGGACGTTTACAAACCCGAACATTTACAAGAGAATATTTTACCCATTAATTTTATTTGTCAACCTAACTTTATGACAAAATAATTAATAGTCGGTTACTTTTTAGCCATGCAAATAATAGCAGTGACTCCGTTGGGGAGGATACTAATTATTTACACCTAAGTGTACACCATTATTTGATCCCAAGTCCACTGCGCGAGCTTATGTGCCTTACAGTTGGAGAAGTACACACGCGCTCGGGTAGCTTCCTACAATCATCAATTATAAGTTTGTACCAGTGTACCGCACACAAACTCATCCGTTAAGGAGGAAGGCCTATGCCAACACGCAAGTTTATGTGCCACATTACAAACAATAATTATTTATGAAGTCTGTACCAGTGATCCATGAATAAACTCATCCGTTAGGGAGGAAGGCCTATGCCAACACGCAAGTTTACTCACATCACTTACAAACCAATAATGGAGGCCGCGGGAATTTATTACCAATCCCCTCTTCCACTTAGTTATTTAACACCGAGGGTTTTAAACATGCATATAATATTTCATAAATAAAATATACATCTTAGCATGCTTCTATTAACAGCAATTTAAGTAAATAAATCACATAGAACATACCTTTCATATATAACAATTAATTGTCAAGTTAAAACAATTAAATCAGTTATATATCATTAATTAATTGTATAAAATGTTGGATCAATTAAATAGGCCCAGCTGACCCAAAATTTATTAGCAAAAAAAATGAGCAACCAATTAATAAAATAATTAAGCCCATTTAACCTGCCAATTTCTACATTAAGGTCTAGCCCAATATTTAAATCAGGCCCAACATAATACCCACAATTAATTAAATAATTAGCCCAGCAGCCCATTACCATTTAATTAAAATTGGGCCCTAAAAACAGTTGAATTAATAAAAACAACCCAGGCCCAAAACCAAATTAAATAAAATGAGTAGCCCTTAAGATTTCAATTAAAATGGGCCTTTAAATCCAGCCCAAAACCAAATTGAATCAGTCCAAATGGGAGCCTAAATCCACAGCCCATCAAGGAAGCCCAAAACCAAGAAATTGGGCCCTTGAAATGCTGCCCTAATGCAGCCGCCGCCATCCCTGAACCCGACAGCAAACTCCGGCCATTACAGCGGCGCCGACCAACCGCTGTTTCGCTTCCTGCTGCTCTCCGGCTGGCTCCGGCGACCGCGCCCTGCTAACGCCCGCCGCCAGCCACCTGCCTCCGCTCGTCGCTCGATGCCACTTCGATGCAACTCGATCAGCGCCGCCGCGTCACTGCCTGCAGCCATCTCTCAACCTGCAGTAGCTTACCGCCGGCGCTTCTAGGCGCCGCTACGGCTAACGACTGCCATCCGCTCCTGGACTCGACCGCTACTAGATCATCACCGGAGCCTCTCACTTACGCGCTGTGAAATCCCGAGTCGGCCTGCTCGAAGCCACCGCCGACTCGTCCACAGCCCATGTGCGCCGGAAGCCTAATCAGTTCGCCATCTGCCAGCACGACGCCGATCGGAGTTCATCTCCACCAGCCGCGCAGCTGTGCGCTTCCCACACGCGCCATCAGCAGCCCACTAGAATCCTCGACCGATCAGACGCTGCTGCTTCACCCGGAGATTGGAGTGGGTTGCCTTGATCAAACGACTCCTCTGTGAGTCGCACCAAATCGTGCAGTCGATCAGCAAGGAATCCGCCCAGATCGCTCAGATAAGACGCATCGATCTGAACATCCACAATCTCAATCCATCGCCGGATTTTCACCACTCCGTTCGACACCGCCAATTGATCCACCACCGATAACACCGCTCAAGGCCGCCACCCCGATGATAGCTGCCGACACATGCCACATCAGCTGCGACCTGCCGCCGTTTATACCCCCAGATGGTCCAGTTCCTGGGTTCGGTGGTTAACACCCTAGCCGCCGCCCCGATGCGCCTGCTCCAGCCCCGTCCAGCCTCCATCAACCGTGAGTCATCCAACACCCGGCAGTCTCAACGTTTTTTATTATTACCAGGGCAATTCAATTTCTCATGGTGTATTGAGATATTCATAAACAACAATATAATAATATACAGCCAAAGATGTATATAAGGGTTGCAGAATGAACACAGGCTAAAACATGCTTTCAATCATGTGAAAATAAATCACAAGAAGCACTAAAACATGCGATTATAACCAGATCAAATCACATAATCTAATAATCACATAAACCCCACCAAACGACTCACGTTTCACCAGGAAACCAATGCTCTGATACCAATTGTTGGGCAATTGGATCTTGTGGCTCAAACGTGATCGTTAGTAAACAGGCAAACAATAAACAGCGGAAGCAATTAAATCTGTTTACCGTACTTCTGGGTTGATGTAGAGGATGAACCATTGCAGAGAACCACCTCTCAATCTTCTGCAGTATGTCCCAAGTTGAATCCTGCTGTTGTGTGGGCAACAATCCGCAGGATTCTCTCAATCTGCTCCTGTTCTTTCTAACTGTCAAATGAGGCACTGACTTAGGGTTAACAGGAACTGAGATAACTTATTTATAAGGGCTACTGCAGGGACCAGGAGGAGAAATTGGGCTGGGCCTCAATTGAATTTAATTAACCAAGCTTAGCCCAAAGCTTTTAATTAAATCCAATAATAATAATATAATCCACTAAAATATTATTACTGCACTACCCGTCCAATCCCAAATTATGTTCTGGGCTCCTTCTTATTATAAGCCCGATAGTCTCCCCATGTTTAAGATATACAATGTCCATTAATTAATTAAGTTACTGACAACTCAAATCAATTAATATCTCATCCGAGAGTAGTACCACTCAACCTTATTATCATGCCGGAAATTAATCCACTTGCAAGATTTACATGATAAACCTTATGAGCTCCTCAAGGGGACATCATCAACCTATGACGGACATGGATTCCTTCTACAATCAACAGCACACCATAGATACAGCACTACTTCCCAACTCACCGAGTTTATTGATTTAATACTTGTAAATCTCACCCATTGATGAATCAAAGAAATACATACTGCCCTACGTGTCGAGGTTATTGTATAGGGATTAAGAGCACGAACTTCCATAATAACAGAGATCAAGTTCTTCTATAAGTCAGTATAAGTCGAACGATCTCAAGCGGTCCTACTCAATACACACAAGTGCACTAATGTGATTCTATAGCCAAGACAAGCTAATACCAAACCACACAACAACCATACCGATAGAGAGTCCCCGTCTATCTCAGTTGTGAGCATCTGTTTATACTTTATAAGGAAACCGATAATATGATCTTCCGCGTGTTGTCGCACAACATATTATCTACAGTATAAAGTAAATGGACTATTGCATCATGCATATAAAATAAATTATAAGATGCAATCATTTGATCAATGATTCTCATTTCCAATATTGTTATAACATTGTTCATACTAAAGCTAGACTTTTAGTATACAATCCAACATTGAGATCATAGCAGAGAAGAAGTGGAAAAGAGCCAATAAATTAAGAGCCGAAAAAGATAAAGCGGAGAAGGTTGAGCGTGATGAATGGGGTATTCCCAAAACAAAGATACCTCCACCGTTTCCTTATAAGCTAGTTAAGAAGGGATTGGAAGAGAAGTTCAAGAAGTTTTCAGATATCATAAATAAAATAAACTTGAGTATTCTTTTCTCTTAAACAATATTGGAGATGTCGTACTATGCCCGATTCCTTAAGAATATACTGTTGAAAAAGAGAAGCTTGAACAGAGTTGAGATGGTGAATAGCTTGATTATCCAAAAAAAGCTGCCACAGAAGATGAAGGATCTGGGAAGCTACACTATCTTGTATGAGATTGGAAAAGGGCCGGCACGACGAGCCTTGTGCGATCTTGGGGCAAGCATCAATTTGATGTCATTGTCTATATTTCAAAGGCTTGGTTTAGGGGAGTTAACTCCTACAACAGTTGCTCTACAATTGGCGGATAGGTCGATGACTTTTCCGAAAGGTATCATTGAAGATGTTCTTGTTAAAGTAGAGAAACTAGTCTTTCATGTGGATTTTCTTGTGCTTGAGATGGAGATGACAAGGATAATATCCCTATTATCTTGGGGAGACCTTTCCTTGTTACTGCTGGGGCCATGATTGATGTTCAATAGGGGGAGCTCAGGTTGCGGATGGATAAAGAAGAGGTCCTATTCAACCTTGATAAAGCAATGAAGATGCCTATGGAGTCACAATGTCATAGTATTGATGTGGTGGAGGAGATTGTGAAGGAAGATATGTCTTTGATCATATCTGAGGACCCTCTTGAGACACGCTTAATGGAGTCTCTTACTAATCCCACTACGGATCTTGATGATCTCTCCAATGAGGTATGTATTGAATATCTTGAAAACTTACTTGCTTTGGGTGATGACAGGTATGAATTGGAGAAATCTAAGGTTGAAGAAGTGAAGTGGACTAGAAAGTACTTACCGTTGGATAGAGAGGGCACTCCGATGGTAAAAAAGAAAGAAGAGCTGAAACCGTTACCGGAACACTTGAAGTATGCCTTTCTTGGTGACAATGAAAAATATCCGGTAATAGTATCTTCTTCCCTTGATGATGATCAACTTGAGGAGTTGTTAGAAGTTCTTAGGAAGTACAAGTCAGCGATTGGGTGGTCTCTTGATTATTTAAAAGGTATTAATCCTTCATATTGCATGCATAGAATAAGGTTGTTAGATGAAGCCAAGAGTAGTATCCAAAATCAGCGGAGGGTGAATCCCGCGATTCAAGAAGTGATTAGGAAGAAAATCCTAGCATGGTTAGATGCTAGAATTATTTATCCAATTAGTAAAAGTCCCCATGTGAGTCCATTGCATGTTGTAGCTAAGAAGGGGGCATGACTATTATGAAAGTCAAAGATGGAGAGGCAATAGCCACTAGGATTCTAACGGGATAGCGTGTGTGTACTGAGTACAGGAAACTGAATGAAAATACATGCAAAGACCACTTCCCTCTTCTTTTCATGGATCAAATGCTTAATCATCTCGCAGGGTATGAGTTCTATTGTTTCTTGGATGGGTACTCGGGATATAATCAAATCATGATTGCTCCCGAGGATCAGGAAAAGACTACTTTTACTTGCCCATACAGGACCTTTGCTTTTAGAAAGATGCCATTTGGATTGTGTAATGCACCTGCTACCTTTCAGTGCTGCATGATGGCAATTTTTAATGGGTTGATAGAGAAGATCATGGAGGTGTTTATGGATGATTTTTCTATATTTGGTTCCTCCTTTGATATTTGTTTATCTAACCTTACTACTGTTTTGAAGAGATGTCAAGAAACTAATAGTCTTGAATTAGGAGAAGTGCCACTTCATGGTGAGAGATGAGATTGTTCTTGGGCATCATGTTTCTGCCAAAGGACTGCAGGTAGATAGAGCTAAAGTGGTGGCAATTGAGAAGCTTCCACCACTAACTAATGAATGAGAAGTGCGGTCCTTCCTTGGACACGCTGGTTTTTATAGAAGATTTATCAAAGACTTCTCAAAATACTCCAAACCCCTCTCTCATTTACTTGAAAAGGATGTTCCTTTTGTTTTTTATGAAGAATGTCTAACTACTTTTCAGGCTTTGAAAGAGGTGCTTAATACTGCACCTATCTTGATCACACCAGATTGGACTCAGCCTTCTGTACTTATGTGTGATGCAAGTGATGTAGCACTTGGAGTGGTGCTTGGGCAGTTGAGGGAAAAAAGTTCTGCGCCATTTACTATGCGAGTAAAACTTTTGATGCTGCATAAAAGAACTACACTGTGACTGGAAAGGAAATTTTAGCTGTGGTGTATGCATTCAACAAGTTTCGATAGTATTTGATTGGCATGAAAACTATAGTGTACACGGATCACTCTGCAATTCGGTACTTGATGGAGAAGAAGGAAACGAAGCCAAGAATCATAAGATGGATTCTTCTTCTTCAAGAGTTTGACATGGAGATCCGAGATAAAAAAAGGTACGGGTAACGTATTGGCAAATCACTTATCAAGGTTGGAGACAAGGGAGCATTGTGATGATTCTTTTGATTATATTGAGGAGATGTTCCTGGATGAAAAGATTATGGTTGTGTTCATTGAAGGGGCTGAAAGAGCATGTGTGGTGGCTGCACAAGGGATGGATCCATGGTATGCGGATTATGTCAATTACATTGTTGTGGGTGAAATTCAGAGAAATCTCAACCGATATCAACTTGCTAAATTCAAGAGAGATGTTGAGACATTTATATGGTATGATCCGTTTGTTTACAAAATATACACGGATTCTATCATCCGTAGGTGTGTACCCGAGATAGAGATGGAGAGTGTTCTCTAGTTTTACCATGCACAACCTAACGGGGGGCACTTCGGAGCTCAAAAGACAGCAGCCAAGGTACTTCAATCCACTCTCTACTGGCCTACTTTGTTTAAAGATTGTGAAACCTATGTGGTGACATACGATAGATGTCAAAGGATGGGGAATATAAGTAGAAGAGATGAGATGCCACTTCAGCCGAGCATTGTTGTAGAGATCTTCGGTGTGTGGGGGATCAATTTTATGGGGCCTTTTCCCCCGTCTAATGGATTTCTCTACATTTTTTTAGCTGTGGATTATGTTTCTAAGTGGGTGGAAGCCATTCCCACTCGCGTGAGTGATTCAAGGACTATTATATCTTTCTTAAATAAGCATATCTTTGCCCGTTATGGAGTTCCTAGAGCACTAGTGAGTGACGGAGGTTCTCACTTCATCAATAAACTTCTTGAGAAGGTGCTTAAGGATTATGGTGTCAAGCATAGGGTTACTACACCCTATCATCCTCAAGCGAATGGACAAGCGAAAGTCTCTAACCGTCAAGTGAAGCAAATTTTGGAGAAAGTGGTAGGAACCAATAGGAAGGATTGGGCTATGAAGCTCGATGATGTTTTGTAGGGTTCTGAACTGCTTATAAGATGGTGTTGGATATGTCACAGTACCAAATTGTCTATCGCAAGTCGTGGCACTTACCCGTGGAGATCCAACACAAAGCTTTTTGGGCTTTAAGAAGCTTGAACTTGTCTCTTAAGGATGTGAGAGAGTTGAGGATGACTCACATTAATCAACTTGATGAGTTTAGAAATCACGCTTATAAGAATTCAGTGATTTACAAGGAGAGGATGAAGAAGTGGCATGATTCTAAGATCTCATACAAGGAGTTCAAGCAAGGAGATAAGGTATTACTTTTTAACTCTCGTTTGAAGCTTTCTGCAGGGAAGTTGAAGTCAAAATGGATGGGTCCGTTCATGATTCATAGAGCCTCTGGAAGGGGGAGTTTTGAACTTATGGACAAAGATGGGGATATTATCACGACGAATGGGCATCGATTGAAGCATTATAAGTCACTGGATAATGCTTGCGTCGTCTTTGAGGATACCTTACACTAAACTGGTACCGTCGTGACTCTCTGACGTTAAACAAGAGCACCTGTTGGGGCTTTTCCTCCCGTTTTATTATTTTATTTCTTTTATTTAAGTAAGAAATTTTTATATTGAAAGTGCTTACTTATCGGCAATTATATCTCTTTGCAAACTTAGTTTCGACTATATAGTTTCTACTAAGTTTGGGGGTGATGTACTTACCTCAATAAGCACCGGAAGTATAATCTTTTCTTTGTGACGTTTGTTAGGGGAGTTAATTTTTTGCGGCATATTTAAATCTTTAATCGGTTTTTATGTGTCGATTTTTTGTAACTTGCCTAATGTTTAGTGGTGTTTTGTTCCAAGTTTTGTGTGTCATATGTAGAGTTACTCATGAATGTTGAGTTTTAGGACTGATTCTTGATTAAGTTGTGCTCTATTTTGGTACCTAACATTCGTTTTTAAGCTTGAAGTGTATAGGGGATGAATAAAACTCGATTTTGGAGCATCAGAGGGCCAATTTAACCAAGGAGTATGATCGAATTCATGAGTCCAGGTCGAATCGAGGGGCAAAAGTTATCCAGTAGCCCAATTCGACCTGGGGATATCAATTTGACTAGGGTTCCAAGTCGAATTGAGGTTGAATTGAGGAGAAAAATTATCCAGAAGGTCAATTCGACCACGACGAAGGCGATTCGACCTCTTAGACAGCTTGAATTGAGGTCAAATTGGTCCAAGTAAGTGCATTTTTTTACTCCGATTTTCATACCCATTCGATTACTTTGCACACCACCTCCACTCGAATTCACTCCGAATCAAAGAATCTTGCTTTTAAACTTCGATACTACTCAATTTCCCACCGATTAAACTACATTCCACCCTTAATTCTTTCGATTTGTCATGTTTTTGGGTGAAATTATTTGTAAACTAGGGTTTTATTGCGAATTTTGAGAGTTTATTCCACTTGTTTGATTTTAGCCATGGCTAGATCAAACGGTATGTTTTGTCAACTCTATTATCCTAGGATTGATGTTCTATGTGTTGATTTTGGTATGAGTAAGTTGATTAAACTTGTTTTATTGAGAATTCATGGTGATAGTTGAATGTTGTGAACAATTTCATAAGAATACTTGTTTGGTTCGATTTGATTGCTTAATTGATGTTATAACCTTGAGTTTTATGTAAATTGTTGGGTGATTAAGGAGTATGATTGAAAAGCATGTTGGTTGGACTAGAATTGTTGACTTTGAGTAGTTCATTGTGATTGTTCATGTCAAATTACTTGAATTAATGAAGCATGCTTGTTGTTGATTATGATTGTTTGATTATTATGCTTGATTGGTGTTGAAATCATGGTGAATAAGCAAGAGGATTGAGTATTGGATGTGAATGGAACAAGTTTGGTTTGGTTGATTATGCATTAAAACTTGAAGTCTTAAGTAGATTTGGATGCTAGTCAATTACTTGGTTTGTTTTCCTTGTTTGTGGTTATTGAAGTATTGTTTCCAGGAAAAGGAAAGGACAAGGAGGTTGAAGTTCGATCCAAGAAGAGGCAGGATAGGCCTAGTCGTGAGGATGTAGTGACAAAGACATTGAGGCTTAAGGAGGGGTTGCCTGCAAACTTTAAGATCCGAATGAATGATTGGGATGAGATAAAGGAGAAGTGGGCTGAAGTTTCTGAGAAGATAGCGAGAACGAGGTACCAGGATGATGATGTCATGCTCACGATGAGGATCCGAGGTGATATCTTTTGGATGTTTGACCAAGTGGGGATCCGTCATTTTATGGAGCTAAAGAAGCCGACGTACTTCTATGTGACGGCTGAGGTTCTATGTTCTATCACGATTAAGAAAGATCCACTAGGATTTTCGTATGAGTGTACTTTCTAGCTAGGAGGAGTTATGAGGACGTGGTCTGCGGAGGAGTTTAATGTGTTATTTCAGACTCCTACAGAGATTGCTCGGGTTGAGAATGGATTCTTTAATGCTAACAGATTTTGACGAGAGATTTCTGGGAAGGATGGAGACTATAAGACTCAGGATGCTCGTGCTTCGATGATTAGGAATCCAGTACTCCGTTATATGGATAGGGTGTTGAGCAACACGCTATTTGCCCGCTCTGAGGGTAGTTGTGTGTTGAGAGAAGAGGGTTACGCTTTATAGTGCATGCTGAATAGAGTGAAGTTCAATGTGGGCTCTTATTTGATTTATCAATTGAACCGGTTTAGGATCCTCAGGTTTCAGAAGTTGAATATTGAAGGGTTGCTCACGACTATGGCTGAGTATTATCACATTATCATATGGATTTCACCAACATCACACCTGTTCTTGGAGAGCCTGATTTGGTGATGTTTTCTTGTGTGAAGGCAGGATTTGCTCATCTTTGAGATGGGGATTGGTTCTATACGAGGGGACCTAAGCCCTTCACTTTCATGTTCCCCTTCGATGTAAGTGACATGATGACTGTTCGTGAGGAGAGGAACAGGTTGATGAGCTTGTTGGGACACACTGCCTTGTCTGTTACCGTTCGGACGAGAGGAGATTGGAGGACGGTGGCCCAGATATGTGCAACCAGTATGGTTGAGGAGCTGCAGCAGATTATTGCGCAGGGAGAGTTCCGGCCGCAACAACCACAACATCCACAGCAGTAGCCACAGCAGCATCATGGATGTTGGATTGTATACTAAAAGTCTAACTTTTTGTGTGAACAATGTTATAACAATTTATTTGAAATGAGAATCATATGATCAAATGATTGCATCTTATAATTTATTTATATGTTCGATGCAATAGTCCACTTACTTTATACTGTAGATAATATGTTGTACGTCAACACGCGAAAGATCATATTATCGGTTTCCTAATAAAGTATAAACAGATGCTCACAACTGAGATAGACTGCTTGAGATCGTTCAACTTATACTGATTATATTGGAGAACTTGATCACAGTTATTATGGATGTTCGTACTCTTGATCCCTATACAATAACCTCGACACATAAGGTATTATGTATTTCTTTGATTCATCAATGGGTGAGTTTAACATGTAATTAAATCAACAAACTCGGTGAGTTGGGAAGTAGTACTGTCTCTATGGTCTGCTGTTAATTATAGAAGGAATCCGTGTCCGCTATAGGTTGATGATGCCCCCTTGAGGAGCTCATAAGGATTATCATGTAAACCCTACAGGTGGATTTATTTCGGCATGATAATGAGGTTGAGTGGTACTACTCTCGGATGAGATATTAATTAATGAAGTTGTCAATAACTTAATTAATTAATGGACATTTTATATCTTGAATATGGGGAGACTAACGGGCTCATAATAAGAAGGAGCCCATGACGTAATTATAGGATTAGAACGGTAGTGTAGTAATAGTATTTTAGTGGTATATATTATTATTATTTGACTTAAGTATAAGCTTTGAGCTAAGCTTGGATACTTAAGCCCAATGGAGGCCTAACTCTAATTTCTCCTTCTGGTCCCTACTGTAGCCCATATATATAAGTCATCTCAGCTATCTGGAAACCCTAATCTATGAGATTAATCACGCCTAACACTGTGAGGAGGGTGAGGGAATAGCAGAATGAGAAGATCTCAAAGATCGTCGCCCACACAACGTCGAGATTGGACTTGGGAATACAGCAGAAGACTGGAAGGTTGTTTGCTGCTGCTGTCTGCCACTTTCTATGATTTTTATAAAATCTTACAGACTTCATAACAGGACATGTGATATACTGACGGAAAGCCACGGAAGAGAGGATCATTTTGCATGTAGATCACTCAAATCCGACATCGGATGAGAGAATTATGCCCAAAAAGGTGAGGCTATGTAGGCTAGTGGCGAGAATTCATCGTCTTCAACTTACCCTGGTGAAAGGTAATACGTTTCTTGTTTTCTTGCTTTTGCTGTTTGTCATAACGTATGGAACCCTAATGGTTCACATTAACTAAATGATCGAATACCAACAATAGAGACGAAGAGGAGTATCAGGAGATGGATATTCTAAAGCAGCAGAGAGGGTTCCTCGTCCCATTCAGGTGGTGCCTCAGCAGCAGCAGTGGGCTGGTCCGGATGAGTATACGTGAGAGCAATTCTGTCTGTTGAACAACCACTTGGCCATGATCAGCGCGAACTAGCAGGAGACGAATAGGCAGTTGGCGCTTGCTAATGCCAACTATGCCATGCTCAATGATTGGTACAAGGCCATGGATGAGCGTGTTGGAAAGATGCGTGATCGTGTTGACTTGTTGGATAGACATACCAGTGATCTGCACCGGGTTGTGGAGCGATGGCTTGATGAGATGAGTGATGGTGATGATGGTGAGGATGATGATGCTCCGGAGGAGTAGAGCTGCAGGTTTTTTTGAGTTCTCTGAGTCATCTCATCTCCATTCTTCTTTTTTTATCTTTACAGGATAGGAGTGTCTTGTGTGAGTGGCATGTACTATATATTTTCATATTCGATCATCTCGGATGTGGATTGTGAGGATTGACTGAGATGCATGAGTTGGATTATTTGAGACACTTGTATGATTGACTATGATGTATGGGTTTTTGGGTTTTGTGCATTCATATGTTCATGTGTTAATTTTCATTGATGAGAAGCATGTATAATTTGATAAGTATGTAGAGTTCTTGTGAAATTGATCTTGATTATGTGCTATGAGTACTAAGGATTCTATTTACCCATGTGAGGATTTGAGCTTTTTAATCATGCTTGATCATGATAGTTTATTCTTGAGAGAATCATTCATATGAACGTATTCTAGAACTTGGCTTGGAGTCTTGTGTGAGACTTACAATTGGTGAATTGCTATGATATGATCTTAGGTCATTCTTGATTACTTGAGTTACTTAGCTAAATTTTACCTTCCCATTGATTATGTATATCTTTGGTAGCCCCGTTTGAGCCTTAAAAAAGCTTTTTCTTTGGCAAGCCGAATAAAAGAGCCTTATTTAACCTTTACTTGAGCTTTGTTTAAATACCCTATTCATTGGTAGAGAGTTGAGGTGAATAAGTGTTGCAAGAAGAAGAATGAAGATAGAATGTGTTTGAGTAAAGTAAAAGAAGTGTATGGTTAAATCTTATTTAGGGGTAGTGCCTGAAATTGGTACCCCGATTGCTGTTTAAAAAGGGTAGTGCTTACAACCGGTACCCGAGTTATCAAAAGAAGAATGATATTGAAAATGGTGTACCCCATCATTAGGGAAAAAAAAAGAATGATGTTGATGCAAGAAAGAGAAGGAAAGTTCGAATATTGCAAGTGCAAGAGAAGAAATTGGAGGAGAATATGTAGCCGAATGAAGAAAGCAAGAACCTCCAAGGTAACTCTCTACTAGTGTTTGAGTCACTTTATCTAAATTTTCCTACCCTTTCCAAAGAGCCAACATTACAACCCAAAAACAAGCCCTTTGTGATCCTAGTCATGAGTTGATTATGAGTTGATTTTTGAGACCCTTGCCAAGCTTATGGTTACGCGTAAGAGTATGAGCGTATACACTAACCTGTTAAGTGCAACTAGCACGTGAGTGAGAGAGTAAACACTTATCTTGTGGCTAGATGACTTAGTACACCGAATGGTAATATGATTGAGTGATGTTTTGCATGAATGATATATATGATGTAGGAAATACTTATTTTTAATTGATGAAATTTCATGTGTAATATGTATTGTACTTGGTGATCCTCGTGAATTATACACAACTCTTTGTTTTGATTGCGTTGCCTCGGGACGAGCAACATGTAAGTTTGGGGATTTGATGAGTGTGAAAATTCACGAATCTTGCACCTGGATTTGTGCTATTATGAAGTGTTTGAAGGTTATAATCGGTTGTAAACCGATATATATTGTGAAAAGTCATGGATCAGGTGTTGTTGAAGCCATTTGGGTGGTGTTTCGAAGGAAATCAGAGTGAAAGTGTTGAAAACTAAAGAAAGAAAGTCATAGCCATCCGTTTAGGCGAAGTAAGAGGTCAATTCGATCTGTTGGAGGAGAACTCGACCAGGCTCGCTGGTAAAATTGGATGCAGAACACGAACAGGAAGAGAATTCGACCATGACAGGAGAATTCGACCAGTGTATCTGGTAGAATTCTGGTCGAATTGATTGGTAGCGAAGTCAATTCTTCTAGTCAATTCGACCACGTCATGTCAATTCGACTAGGGCCTCTGGTCGAATTAAGCGTCTGGGACTTACAGTAGGCCAATTCAACCTCCAGTTCGACCTAGAGGGGAGAACTCGACCTGTTGTGTTGGTCGAATTGAGCCTCGGAAACTTACCATATCCGTATTTTTATACACTCAATGCGTGTGATCACTTAAAAAGCCCATTTTAGGCCTGGGAGGTGCGATTACAAGTATAAAAGAAGGCTTATGCACTAGTATAGAGGAAGTTGGAGGAGAGTCAATCAAGAGAAGGAGTACCAACCCTAGAGAGATCATCCATCATCTGGAGGGGCTGCAAGAGAGGTTCTGCAGGAGATTCAAGTAAGATTAGTCCAACTAGCCATGGTTATTCTTAGATCTATCATGGGCTAGAGCCGCTTCGGTAGTTCTAGGGTTATGAAGATTTCATTAGTTAATTTATCTTTCGTGTGTAAACTCCGTACAACACTACTTGTGGTTTATTTTATATAAGATTATGCGTATATAATCCACACTCATAGTTGTTTTGTGCATCATTAACTATTGTGTAGAATCTGAATACATAACTTGGTTATTGATTGAGTGCATTCACTGCTGAGTAGGGTTTTATGTTATAATTCTAAGTGAAGGGATTCCGAAGTATTATTAGAACTATCTTATATTAATACTTGTTAATTGAATCATATTCGGGTTAATAAGTAGGATAAAGAGTATAACTTCATAATACCTAGAAAGGGGATGAATTATATCTCTTGCTCCGAGGATATTCACACGTGTCATACGCATGTTTACTTGTGTCGATATAGTGAATTTGCATGGTTTAGTGATGCGTCCATAAACCACAAGGCAGAGTTGGACACCATCACACGGAAGATGAATTAATAAGTGGAACTGGATGACATGAAGAACTACCTACTTTCTTACTTGATCACAACTCACTTATCTTCACTGCTTGTTTTAATTCAATTGTTATTTTATAATTATTTGTTACTTAATCACAAAATCACAACCATTATAATTTCCAACATAGTCTTAATATACTATAATATAATTAAATTAATAATTATCCATCCCTTTGGTTCGATATTCACTTGGTCACCTTTCGAGACTACAATTGATATCCTTCATACTTGGGGATTAATTGTTTGTTGAGAAAATGCTTATCAGTCGCATTCGGTATCGAATCGGGCTCTGAGTTGTGCTACTCGACCTCCGTTCGACTTAATTGGTTTGGTTGAACAGATTCAGGATGGTCGAACAAATTGGCTGATCGCGTACTCTATTCGTTGAAGTGTTGCTCAACCTCTGTTCGACCAAGATGGTTTGGTCGAGCAGATAGGTTTTGGTCAAGTAACTTACTTGATCGCGAGCTCTCGTCACACTATTTTTTTGACTTCCATTCGACCTGGGTGGTCTGGTCGAACGGTATTGTTCAAGTCGAATGGATTATTAGAAAATAGAGTATCGCAATTCTGTTTCTTCTAAAGTTGTTCGACCTCTGCTCGACCAAATGGTTTGATCGAGCAACTCCAGTCTAGTCGGGCAACTGCTCTGTTCCCTTCAGTTTCACTTGTCGGCATCATCAGACCTTCATATTGCATTCCCGACCTCAATGTGATGGCATGGCAAGACTTTGAATTCTCAATACTTTGAGATGGAAACTTTCCTTTCTTAATAGTTTGAGTCAATTTGTTTACATTCCCAGCCATCTTCCCCATCAACAACATGAGGTCTTTCACTTGTGTAGACATATCCTTATGATTATCATCAGTCTTCTTCTCTAACTTGGCCTCAAGTCGGTCTACTCTTGCATCATTCCTCGCCATATATCTGTTCACCGTATCCTCAAAGCCAGGCTTCCCTTCTTCCACCTTAGCTCCCGAATCAACACCAATCGGAGGTTGCATAGCGTTGTTTGGATTGCTCCATGAAAGCTCTGGCCTCCTTGGTTGTTGGTAATTACCCGGGGGACCACGGTTGTTGTAATTCCCCTGATAATTTTGGTTTTATTGATTTGGGTACCTAGTTCCTTGAATACTTTGACCCATGGCGTAGTTTGCCTCCTCGATCTCCTCTTGGCTAGCTCCTTCATAGCCACCATCCTGCTACATCATTGGTACTCTCTGAGATAAATCAGTGACCTGCTTTTGCTGAGACTCTAGTAGCTTACTAATATTAGCTAAGCTAGAGACGATCTCATCATCTCTTCCCGACTTCACCATAGTGTGCTCAACTTGTGCTACTTTACCAAGGACATAAGTGCCTCTCACTCTATCAGTTAGCCAATCCCTTGAATTCATTGAAATATTCTCGAAAAGCTTCTCGGCCTCAATGGGTGACTTCATAAGCAATGCTCCATTAGAAGAAGCATCAAGTAATACTCAAGAATCGCAATCCAACCCATTGTAGAATATACTGATATATTGAGCTTTAGATAGCCCATGTTGTGGACACTTACGAAGCATGTCCTTGAACCTGTCCCAAACTTCATGAAACTTCTCATTACAATGGATAGCAAATTGATTGATCTCTTGCTTCATCTTGAACACCTTTGAAGGTGGCATGTATCACTCCAAAAATTTCACTTTCAACTTCTACCATGTATCACATTCAGTAGCATCAAGATTATTGTACCAATCTCTCGCCTTTTCATTCAGCGAGAACTCAACAATATGATCTTCCTCGCATCCTCATGAGCTCCTACATCTTTTTGTGTACTTGCATACCCAAGGAACTTATTTAGATGTTGCTAAGGATCTTCAAATGTTCCCCCAGAGAAGGGACTCCTTTCGATCATGGTGATAAGAGCAGGGTGTAAATTGAAATCGGCTTCGGTCCCTCTTGCTCCTAACAACCCAGCATTACCCCCTCCGTTGTTCTTAAAGACTTCAGGATGGCAAGTGTATCAGGATTCACTGCCATGTTGATTGTCTCTACTTCCAAATTATATTCAGTTGCAGCTTCAATCATTTGCAAATTCAGCACGTCAACTTCAACTCCTAAATCAAGAGCTTCAGTTGGATCTACTTTCTTGTTCTTATTACTCTTCTTTTTCTTCCTCGACGATGCTCCGATCTCTGGATTATACGGTGCTAATTCACCTGTCTTTGATCTAGTGAGCATACACCTAAGAAAAATAAGAGTTAAAAATTACAGACAAGAATACTATAATCTCAATTAAACTAGAAATAATCAAAAGATAAGTAATGTCATCCCTGACAACGGTGCTGATAGGCTTTTTCTGCGCATTATAATTTAATCCTCAAGTATAAGGATATCAATTGTAGCAGCAAGCACTCAAGTTAAATTATCGATCCCACTGAAACAGTTAAATATTTATTTTACTATGAATTACTAATTAATCAGAATTGCATAATTGATTTCCAATATTTTGTTGTGAATTACTTAACTAAAATACTGAAATATTAAATAGCTGAATTATTAAAAACAATAAAAATAAAAGCAAGTTTTAACTAAGAGATGACGAACAGTTCTAAGGTATCAGTTATTAACCAATTAATTTGGGTTATTAAACTTACGATTGTTCATTCATGCAGTTTCACTAAAAATACACCACATATTTCTGTTATCCCACCGAATATGATTCGATTCAAAGCTAACAATCTAATCTGGTTTAAATCATAAGGTGCACAAATATTACCAAGACTTATTCCTAGATACCAATCAAAGCAAGCAACAATACCTCCGGATGGTAAGCCCGACTAACAAGATATTTTCTGGAATTACTACAAGGTTCTATTCACTTCCTACTCATTTGTCTAATTGCATTGTTCCACTAAACTAATCAAGTATTAGATTTACCAGTTCATGAAATAAAAGTGTTTATAGCGGAACTACTTCAATCCCTAACAGATAGACAATACTAATCATGAACGCACACAAGCTAACACAATAATCCAAGCATTATAGCGGATGTCATAAATATACTATGAAGACGTTATGAAGCAGATAAGTAAGTCTGAATAAAATAAGTAAAATCAAAAGATAAACTGCATAAAATCTCAATTTTGGTCTAAATCCCTAAATCAATTAAATCAATCCACCAAACCCTAGAACTGTATATAAAATTAGCTCATGAGGTCACAAGCAACACTCATGGCTAAGCAATTCATACCAAAAATCAAAGTAACAGAAAGAGAAAGATAAGAATTATGAAACCCTAGCGTAAGCGTAGTCTCGCATTCCTTCTTCATCTCTCCAATTGCTCGATTCTCCCTCAATTAGCACTAGGAACCCTCTTGAAAGTGGATGGATGATGAAATCAGGTTATTAATCTGATATGAAGGTGTTTGAGGTGTGAATTGATGATGAATTATGGATGGGTTCTCTCCAATTTGTGTCTTGATCTCCCTAATTGTTTCTAGAACTGATGCAGGACTTTTTCGCGATCGAAACTCCTCCAAAAACACGATCTAAAGGTATAAATACATAGCAGAATTGAATAGGCCACGACTGGGCTCGAAACTGGGCTGCTCGGCACTCAGCTCGAGCCAAGCTGGGTCTGGACCTTGCCGAGCGATAGCCCAGCTGCATATGGGTGAAAACCTGACATTGAGAAGGTGTCGTAGGACCCCAGCTCAGCAAAAATTGTCTGCAGCTTGAGCCGAGCTGATTCTATATAAAATCATGGTCACATTCTATCAAAAACAGTGTAATGTGAGACCTAAAATATAATTGAAATTCCACTCTCAACAAACCCCCAAACTTACTTGTTGCTCGTCCCGAGGCAACGACCTTAAAAACCAATAGATTAATTGAGAGGAAATTTCACAGCTGAAAACATCCAAGACAATATAACAATTCAAAGATCATACTTCAAATAAAAGATAACCATTCATCTAAGTACATACAATTCAAATCAATTATTTCACTCATTCGGAATGCTCATCTACCCATTCTCACAGGTAGTGTTTACGCTCAACGCTCAAGTGTGAGATATACACTTTAGAAAAGGTGCTTACACTCAAAGTCAATCCAAACACACGTGTAACCATAAGCTTGGCAATCATCTCAACTCTCGACTAAAGGAATAATTTCAACAATAGGATCACAAAGGTCTTGCATTAGGTTGTAATGTTGGCTCTTTGGTAAAGGTAGGAAATATATGGATAAAGTGACTCATAGAGAATCAAAGAAGACTTACAGCTCTTCAACAAACAGCTTCACTTTCTTCTTTCTTCTTCAATGCTCTTCAATTCCTCTTGCAACTTGATTCCTCCTTCACTTTTGAACACAACATCCTTACTTGAATTTATTCCTTTTTTTTTCTTTTTTTTCCTTCTTTTCTTTTCTTTTTTTATTTTTTCAAATAAGGGTACCGTTTCAAGCACTACCCTTTTTCATGGGGTACCAATTTCGGGCACTACCCCCTTCATACAAGTTTTAACCACTCTCTTCAACTTTTTTATCACTTCTTCCATCAAATTACGACTCCTTTTGTTTTTCCTTCACAAGAATCCAACTTGACTTATTCAACCCTCTACTAGGTAGGGGTTTTTAAGGCTATCAAAGAAATCAATTGGCTAATCATGTAGGCTTCCAACAAAAAAGGCTTTTAGACTCAAAAGGGTTGACTACGGATAACTTTATTAGGTAGGATAATAATTTGGCCAGTGACTAATAAATAACAAAAATGGCCTAAGATCATTTCCTATTGTCTAGTCAAACACGTAGCTTTAAGCAAGATACAAAGCCAAGTTCTAGAATACGTGTTTATGAATGACACTCACAAGAATTAACTGAATCATGCAACTTGTCATGATTTCAAAAGGCTCAATATCTCACATGGCTATAGGAATGAACAAGCAAACCTAATAAAGATACATAGCTAATTTTTCTTGCACATAATCAAATTTCAAGCATCTCAATATCAAAGTACAATCTCAAATTGTTTCTCAAGTACAATCACACATATAATCAAGTGCTAAAAAAAATCAGAAAATCATCTTAGAGAACCATAAATTGACTAAACTAACGCTAGGACCAACAAACGACAAACAATAACAAAACACGAAACTTGGAAAATCGCAAAAATCGAACCCTCAACATTCTCAAATAAATCAAAATATTAAGAATCCGTAAAAAATCGACCCTCCAAGCAACAACACCATGCAAAAATTCTATTTCGACATTGTAAGACAAGGTATGTGCGGTACCCCCCAAACTTAGATCAAACGAAGTAGGAAGCTAAGTTTGCAAAGAAGTATATACTGCAGTCGAGCAACATCTAATAAAATTCTTACACCAATACAGACATATAAAAGCAATTAAAATGGAAGGGACAGCCCCCAACAGACGCTCATGTTTAACGTCGGAGAGTCACGACGGATACCACTTTTTAACTACTGACTTGGAGGACAGTCTTCTCGCATCTTTACTTTCAAGTACTTCCATCCTCTCTTATTTTCTATACTAACCATCTCACCCTTCTTTGTCACTAGAACAGGACTCTTTGAATTCTTATCCTCCCATGACTTGTTTGATTCCTTCTTGTTAATCCTCCACTCAATTGTAAGCTCAACCTGCATAGCAAAACAAGGATCAAACAAGTTAGAATTTTCTACACTAATATAAGACCAAAAATCCAGAGATATGTTCGGCGGCTTCAGATATGGATTATCAATTTTTCTGCACCAAAGAGACTATCAAATATCACATTAGAAGTAGTAGTAGGAAAAGTAAGAGATACGCTTGATCCTGCGATCCCCTCTACTACTTTAACTCCTTGGCTCTCATGTCTCTCTTCCTTAACAACAGGCTTCATCTCCCCTTCAACAGTGGTCTTCTTATTCCAATCCACCATGTCAGTTGTGGTCTTTCTTATCTGTTCATCCCTTGCATCGCCTAATGCAAGTAAATTCTCAAGATAGTCAATATATGCATCATTAGATAAACTCTCAAACTCTGCATCAGACAGGGTGAAGTCCTCTACTACTTCCATAGACTTGCAGTGCTACTGATCTGTAGGCCACTGCATTTCCTTATTCAAAGAAAAGATAATTTCCTTATCATTGGCCCTCAGCCTCAACTCTCCTTTGAACACATCAATCATAGCTCTTCCAGTTGCAAGGAATGGACACCCTAAGATCAGAGGCGCTCCATCCTTGTCATCCTCCATATCTAGAACAAGAAAATCCATCGAAAAAGTCAAATTCGACACCTTCACTAGCACATCTTTAATAACTCCTTCAGGGTATGTCAACGACCGATCTGCTAACTGTAAAGCAACAGACGTAGGTTTCAACTCCCCCAAACCAAGCTTCTTGAACACTGATAAAGACATCAAATTTATACTAGGTCCTAGATCACACAGTGCTTTTTTAGATGGTCCTTTTCCAATTTCACAGGGAATGATGAAGCTCCCAGGATCCTTTAACTTTTCGGGCAACTTCTTCTGAATCACTGAGCTACAATTTTCTGTCAAGTTCACTGTTTCCACATTGTTCAGGCTCTTCTTCCTGGAGATGAGTTCCTTAATGAATCGTGCATAATATGGCATCGACTCCAAAGACTCCAAAAAATGAATGCTAATTTGGATGTTCCTCATTACATCAGCAAAATTTTTGAACTTCTCATCTAGGCTTTTTGACAAGGATTTCTAAAGGAAAGGAATAGGTACCTTTGTGATCGGTAATCCCAAACTGTCTTTCTTGAATACCACTTCTATTTCTCTTAGTTTCTTTGCTCTCTGCCATTTTTTATCAGCAATTTCCAGATCAGATTAGTTCTGTATAGAATTAGGACGCACTGGAAATCCCAGAGGGTGGCTCATCGGCTTGCTCGGCTCGAGTTGAGGGGCAATTGAGCCGAGCTAGGATCTAGCCAAACCAAATAACACGTCAAAACCGATCGACACCCCACTCAGCGGCGACTCGATATTAGTGGGAGGTGGCTCATCTCGAGCTGGTGGCTGAGCAGCTGCAGTTTAATTCTGCTCCATTCCTGTCTCGTCCTACTTTCTGTTCTGCTTCATTCTGTATCAATTCTGTATTGTTCTGCACCAGTTCTGGACCTTTATAATGCCTCCCGGACTATTACCTGATATCAAAGTAACAAGGTGTTTATTCATCTGCTCTAGCTGGGAGACAACTTTGTCATTCTTGTCAGCTTCAGACAACTTCTGCTCTACCTGTGCAACTTTACCAAGGATGTACGATCCATGTACTCTCTCCAAAGGCCAATCTCTAGAGTTCATAGAGATATCATCGAACAATTTTTCCACAGTATTAGACATTTTCCCAAAGATTGTTCCTCCAGTAGATGCATCAACTAACACTCGCAAGTCATTTTCGAGGCCATTATAGAAGACACTGATGAGCTGAGACTTCTTAAATCCATGTTGTGTGCATCTTCTCAACAGATCAGTAAATCTTTCCCAAGCTTCTCCAAACGACTCATCTCTTCGCTGCTTGAATTGATTTATCTCTTGTTTCAGTAAAAGAATTTTTCCAGGCGGCATAAAACGGTCCACAACAGCTGCTGTAACTCAGTCCAATTAGAGCAACTGTCTCTTTTGAGCTTGTCATACCACTCCTTCACCTTGTCAACTAACGAAAACTGAAAAAGCCTCATCTTTCATCTGTCATTGGTAGCATCAGCGGCTTTAACAGTATCCATGTAACTATTGAAACGCTTAAGATGGCCGTATGGCTCATCAAAAATGCCCCCGGCGAAGGGATTTTTCTCCACCATATGAATTAGGGCTAGCCTTATATCGTTCATTTCATCAGCTTGAACGGCTCTAACTATGCCTGATCCTCCAAGATTGTAGACTTAAACGTCTCCCGGAAGACAATGTCATCCTCATTTGCGACTCTTTCTCCCATAACCATTGTTTCTACTTCTGGCTCTAATTCAACTTCTGATTCAGCCACTTCTGGGATAATCTAATCCTCAATCTGTTCTTTATCCTCCTCCACAACTGCTTTTGGTGTTGATGTGTCCGCTTTCTTACTCGGATTCGGTACCTTAACAGCCTTAGGAGGTGCTCTGAGATTTTTAACTGCTACTCTCCTTTTCCTTGCAGACGCTTCAACTTCCGAATCAAATTTGAGATCTTGCATTCCCTTCTTTGACCTAGTGTGCATGCAATCTTCAAGAACAATTTAAATCAAATACAATTAAATCTCAATAAAAATACTCTAATTAAATAAGTAATAAAAGACAAATAAATAATTAAAACAATCCCTGGCACAACGACGCCATAAACTTGATAGGCTTTTTCTGCGCACTATAATTTAATCCTCAAGTATAAGAATATCAATTGTAGCAGCAAGCACCCAAGTTAAATTATCGATCCCACTAAGACATTAATTATTTATTTTACTATAAATTACTAATTAATCAGAATTGAGTAACCAATTTCCAATGTTTTGTTATGATTACTTAACTAAAATACTGAAATATTAAATAGTTGAATTATTAAAAGCAATAAAAATAAAAGCAAGTTTTAACCAAGAGATGACGAACATTTCTAAGGTATCAGGTATTAACCATTTAATTTGGGTTATTAAACTTACGATTGCTCATTCATGCAGTTTCACTGAAAATACACCACATATCCCTGTTATCCCACCGAATATGATTCGATTCAAAGCTAACAGTCTAATCTGGTTTAAATCCTAAGGTGCGCAAATACTACCAAGCCTTATTCCAAGATACTAATCAAAGCAAGCAACAATACCTCCGGATGGTAAGCCCAAAAGATATTTTCTAGAATTACTACAAGGTTCTATTCACTTCCTACTCGATTGTCTAATTGCATTGTTCCACTAAACTAATCAAGTATTTGATTTACCAGTTCATGGAATTAAAATATTTATAGCAGAACTACTTCAATCCCTAACAAATAGACAATACTAATCATGAACGCACACAAGCTAACACAATAATTCAAGCATTATAGCGGATGTCATGAATATACTATGAAGACGTTACGAAGCAGACAAGTAAGTCTGAATAAAATAAGTAAAATCAAAAGATCAACTGCATAAAATCCCAATCTTTGGTCTAAATCCCCAAATCAATCAAATCAATCCATCAAACCCTAGAACTGTATATAAAATTAGCCCATGAGGTCACAAGCAACACTCATGGCTAAGTAATTCATATCAAAAATCAAAGTAACAAAAAGAGAAAGATAAGAATTATGAAACCCTAGCATAAGCGTAGTCTCGCGTTCCTTCTCCCTCTCTCCAATTGCTCGATTCTCTCAATTAGCACTTAGAACCCTCTTGAAAGTGGATGGATGATGAAATCAGGTTATTAATCTGATATGAAGGTGTTTGAGGTGTGAATTGATGATGAATTATGGATGGGTTCTCTCCAATTTGTGTCTTGATCTCCCTAATTGTTTCTAGAACTGATTCAGGGTTTTTTTGCGATCGAAACTCGTCCAAAAACACGATCTAAAGGTATAAAAACGTAGCAGAATTGAAAAGGCCGCGACTGGGCTCGGAACTGGGTCTGGACCTTGCCGATTGATAACTGAGCTGTATATGGGTAAAAACCTAACATTGAGAAGGTGTCGTAGGACCCCAACTCGGTAAAAATTGTCTGCAGCTCGAGCCGAGCTGATTTCCGAGCATGCTGCCGAGCTGCAGTGACTGCACTGCGCGATCTCACCGTTTCGAGCATAACTTCCTTATACGGACTCTGAATTGAGTGATTTTTATGCTAATGTGATCCTCTATTCTTTATATTTCTATCCATGTAAATAACTTATTAAAACTCCAACATTTGAATATGTGAAAAGTCATGCAAAGTGGCACAGCCGTTCATGTTTGGCACAGCATGCGCGACGTTATTACTTTGATCATAATGGAAATCTAAATTATAGCTCATGTGGCTGAACACCACCTATACCTAGTTGATTGTAGGGAGGATGCTTCACGAATTGATGACTTAGATCGATTAAGGTATTAGGGTATCAATTACCGTATTTTTTTCAATGCCTTATTATTATACTGACCGATAATCAAATCCTCTATTTACTGCAAGATTGCTTTGAGAAACCGGCAGCAAAGAGACCGTCAGGCCCAGGGTATACTGTGTTTGAAGGCTCTGGTTGGAGTTTGCCCAGAACGATCAATAAAATATCGAACCCACCCAATTACTGTTCAATTACCTTTTTATATTGTTTTATGCTGTTATTAGTTCATAAAAGTCATTTGTTTCTTATTCTCCTTTTTGGTCAAACTTTACATAGTATGAGCATTTGACAACCTTGTGGAAATAACTCATTTTCAAATAAGGTGCTTGTGGGATCTAAATTTCATGTGATGCTTTTATATCATAGGAATTACCTTTAAGCCTACTGACTATTTCAATTTATAGTGGATTTGTTAAGACCATCAATCTCAGGAATATCTGACAACTAGATATTTTATTATTTCCTATAACTTGGCTTTCACTTGATTCTTTAATTTGCATGATCGAAGAACATAAGAAAGCATATTCCCTAAGAACTTGTGCATATTTCAATCGTATTGAGTGTAGAGGAAAATCGTAGCTACATTGGTCTATTTTCTAATAATAAATTGTATGCAGCATAATTTGTGATACTATCAGAGCCAAAATACCATATAATCACCAGAACATTACATAAATGAGAAAGTGAAGATCAGATTATAGTTCAAAGATTTTATTAGCATTTGTTTCTTCACCATTTAATCAAACTTAAATGTTGTGCTCCAAAGTTAAGTTTGGGTATCTCTTCTCTCTCACAATTAGTTTCTTATTTTTTTCCTTCACTTTGCAATAGGATTCTTTCCACGTTTAATCGGGATTTTTCCTCAAATCTGATAGGGAAGCACTTTTGAATATTTTTTGAATAAGGGTTCCTAAATATTTTTATCCAAGAATGTCTATCTTGCTATATTATATTATATCAGGTTCTTGTTGCAGGGTAGGAGCTTGACCTCCTTAATTACAGCTTCTAAAATTATCTTATCTTTCAAGTGAATTGTTTACAGAAGAGGTAATCACACTTTGTTCCGTTAGACTTACTAATCATATTCATGTGTAGTTTGTATTATATAGTTAAGGTGCGACTCACATTTGTGTGATGAATAGAAATATGTTAGATTTATCTTCTAAATATTATTGTTGCTATAATTTGAATGAATAAGTAATAAGTTTGTTTGTGTGTCTTTGTTGTTTTTCATGTATCACACTACTGTGGTATGTCACAGAAAATAACATAAATTTACAACAGAATCAGTAATAAATCTATCATTATAAGGCTTTTATATCTTTGTTTGAGTGTCTTTGCTATATTTGTGTGAAAATAACTGAAACTTACAACAGATATCAGTAATAAATCTATCATTTTAAGGCTTTTATAGCTTTGATTGACTGCCTTTGCCTTTGCTTTTATCAGTAATAGTTCCTCAGGGATGTATAAAACATCACACATTGTGAAAAAAATTCAATGTATAATGTTGAAAATATGTCTATCTAAAATCGTATGCAACTAATTTTAATATATAGATGTAGCAAGTCTTGCTTATAATTTATGTTATAATTCCTATTTTATACTCTTAAGTTGTGAGGTTGGATCTTCAAGCACACGGTGGTCTCTAGTAATTTGAATCTTATTCTTATCGCTTGAATTCTATTCTTGGAAGCTAAACTTAGTTAATTTGGTGTAAAAACTGGTGGATTTACTTACAAGTTTGTATAGTTTTTATTTTTGTGTGCTTTCTTGTCTACGTACATGAATTATATGATAAGTGAAGTATTTTGAATTCCCGCTAAATTGTCAATACCTTATTGGGAAATTCAGAAAATTGTTTATGCTATAAGGAACTATTCATGTGCTATATCTAGTGGATAAATGTAATTTTCAGTTTAGACCATCTATCAAATAATTCATGAACCTCATAGTACAACTCAAGAACAAATTCCCACTTAATCAAATAATTCACAAAGCATGTTTCAAAGTTGTTATGCTGCTAGAGTTTTAGTGATTGAAAGGTATTCCTTAGCTATAAATTGTAAGTAAAATATTTATTTTTTTAAAAAGAGTGCTTCTTGTCTACCCCTATAGTTGGTATAATTTGTTTCGTGTCAATGATGAGTATGTCATATTTTAGGGAAAAAGGATAAGTGAACAACAAGCTACTAATACGAAAAAATATAGTTCTATTATTATTGAAATTGTTAAATTATGTATATTTATGTTTTGGCTTTTTAAGCTATTTTATGGCTAATTTGTGGCAGGAACAAGCTAGAGAGATTTTAGTGACTGAAGTGACAATGTACTTAGAAATTCATAGAAAGAAAGAAGGAAAGAATACATAAAATCTTTTCAACTTGTTGAGGATGACACTGTAAACACAAGTGTTTAATATTTTTGTATACATTGATGTAGAATTTATCTAATGTGTTATCAAATTTTGTTGAAGGAGGTTCTAATCCAAAGACATGGCACACTTACAGGCAGGTGTACTAAGAGGGTAAGGGGAGCACGTATTAAGGATGGTATGATTATTCCTAATAAGTTTCTGTAATAAATTAACATTGAAATAATAAAAGACACTAGCAACATGGTTTTGAACCTCTTTCAACATGTTCTTCCTGTTGGATTATATACTAAAAGTCTAGTGTTAGTATGAACAATGTTATAACAATTAATTTGAAATGAGAATCATATGATCAAATAATTGTATCTTATAATTTATTTATATGCACGATGCAATAGTCCACTTACTTTATACTGTAGATAATATATTGTGCGACAACACGCGAAAGATCATATTATCGGTTTCCTTATAAAGTATAAATAGATGCTCACAACTAAGATAGACGGAGACTCTCTATCGGGATGGTTGTAGTGTGGTTTGGTATTAGCTTGTCTTGGCTATAGAATCACAGTAGTGCACTTTTGTGTATTGAGTAGGACCGCTTGATATCGTTCGACTTATACTGACTTATAGGAGAACTTGATCTAAGTTATTATGGATGTTCATGCTCTTAATCCCTATACAATAACCTCGACACATAGGACAGTATGTATTTCTTTGATTCATCAATGGGTGACATTTACATGTAATTAAATCAACAAACTCGGTAAGTTGGGAAGTAGTGTTGTCTCTATGGTGTGCTGTTGATTGTAGAAGGAATCTGTGTACGTCATAGGTTGATGATGTCCCCTTGAGGAGCTCATAAGGATTTTTTGTAAACCCTGTAGGTGGATTTATTCTAGCATGATAATGAGGTTGAGTGGTACTACTCTTGGATGAGATATTAATTAATGGAGTTGTCAGTAACTTAATTAATTAATGGATATTGAATATCTTAAAGATTGGGAGACTAACGGGCTCATAATAAGAAGGAGCCCATAACGTAATTATGGGATTAGAACGGTAGTACAGTAATAATATTTTAGTGGTATATATTATTATTATTGTACTTAAGTATAAGCTTTGGGCTAAGCTTGGATACTTAAGCCCAATGGAGGCCCAACTCTAATTTCTCCTCATGGTCCCTGCTGTAGCCCATATATAAATCATCTCAGTTATCCAGAAACTCTAATCTAAGAGATTAATCATGCCTAACACTGTGAGGAGTGTGAGGAAACAACAGAATGTGAAGATCTCGAAGATCGTCGCCCACACGACGTCGATATTGGACTTGGGAATACAGCAAGACTGGAAGGTTATTTGCTGCTATTGTCTGCCACCTTCTACGATTTTTATAAAATCATACAGGCATCAGAACAAGACATGTGATATACTGACGGAAAGCCACAGAAGAGAGGATCGTTTTGGCGCATATATCACTCAAATCCGACATCGGATGAGAGAGTTATGCTCAAAATGGTGAGACTGCGCAGGATGATGGCGAGAATTCATCGTCTTCAACATACCCTAGTGAAAGGTAATACATTTCTTGTTTTACTTGCTTCCGCTGCTTGTTAGAAACGTATGGAACCCTAACAGTTCACGTTAACCAAATGATCGAATGCCAACAATTGTTATCAGAACTTCGGTTTCGTGGTGAAGCATGACACGTTAGGCTAGGGTTTATGTGAATTATGTGTTTTTATTTTGAATAGAATCACATGAATGATAGTGTTTTGTTTTGGTTTATTGAGTAATCGATGGAAATCCATGTGAGAAACCTTTTGTGATTTATCGATTTTTGTTCGTGTATAATCATCAAAACCCTGGTGAAAGTTCGATGATGGCTGGTAAAAGATTTACGATGAAAGTCCTGATCATTACTAGTGAAAGTGTAAAACGAAAGCACAAGTATCTGTAAACGGATTGCCACATGCTAGCACATGAAATTGACTATCGTGCTGGGCACGGCATCGCGCAGGATGTCCATTGGGAAGCACGAGTCTTGCGGTACGGCGAGCGGATATGGCACACTACCGGGTGGATTACCAGAAGAGGGCATCTGATTCGTGATGGTTGTCGGGCACAAAGCACACACAACCGTGCATGATGGCATGCTGAGGCAGAACGCCAGATGATATGGCGGCTGATGGCGAGGCATAACTCGTGGATTTTTGAGTGTGTCAGCAACAGTTCTGAGCGGGCTGATAAAATTTCTGGGCAAGTTCTCCTTGATTGTCGATCAAGTTGAGGTCAATGTTCAGCGCTACACCGGCGATCGACGGCTAGAGAAGCGTTCTTCATCGATGAGCGGCGTTGTCGCTGGAAGTAGCTTGCCGGCAAGAATTATGCTGCAGACTAGTTTCGGTGATTGGCATGGCTGGCAACAGATTTGCACGGTGGAACATAACTACTGGCGGGCGCAAGCATCACGGCGACTGACGATAAGCTATTGCTGGATGTGAATTTTTGTTTCCGGCATAACAACATGTTGGTGGAGAGGATGGCGGGACATCCCTGGTACAGCTGGGAAGCGGACGGCTGTGGTCTGACCAGCTGTTGAAGATGGCCGGCCGGTAGCTGTTGTCCGTGTGGAAGCCGACAGCGGGCGGCAATGGCACTGGATGACATGACTAGTCGATGACTGTTGCAACATGACTAGATGTTGGGATTCCGGCAGTTGATCATGGCTGAAGCTGCATAACTACTGGCGGGACGATCTGCTGGATGGAGATGGCAATACTAGCTGATGGATGCGGTAGCTGGGCAGAAGCGGTTACTGACCATCGCTGGTCAATGCTTGGAGCATGTAATTCCAGCGGGTAATGGCTTAGTGATGGTCTTCCAGGGTAGTTTAAACCTGACTGGCGATGCTGCCTGATGATTTGCTGGAAAAGGGAGCAGTTTTCGGCGAGGGCTGACATCCGGCGAGCAGCTGCGTGGAGGTACCGCGTCGGTGCAGCCAGGGGCGAATACATGAAAAAAGATTTGAGGGTACGGGTGATTCTGCTGTGCACCTAATGTATCAGTGCACCAACACTTAATGGGTTAAAAATGGGGTTAGTGGCTAGTTATGTTTTTTAAGAAATAATTATTTCATTTTATTTGATGGTGGAGATCAAATTAAAATATAATCTAACGATAAAAATCGACTAGGTGCACAGCAGTTGGACTACATATAATTATTAAAATATTATTTATTTCATATTTAAAATCATACAATAAATAAATCAAAACGGAGAAATTATGATTACTATTGACATCGTCTAATTTTCATTTTTAAAAAATAATTTAAGATATTATTATCATGAATTTATAACACATACTAAGTATTTAAAAAAATAATAATGAATTGAATATTAATTTATATTGCAATTAATAATTTAAGTAAAAAGATCAAAAGAAACACCAAAGTTTATTAAAAAAAAAGAAAGAAGCCAAGGTGTAGTATAACATTAAAAGAAACATGTTTGAATAGTAACATAAAAAATTCAAAGAAATAATATATAAATATAAATAGAAATGCAAGAGTGGGCATTTGAAAATGAAAAATATAAAAAAAATTATAGAAATAATATATAAATATAACTAAAGAAAGAAAAAAGAGGAATGAGACTTGCGGGAATCGAACCCTTAACAAGGGGGTCAAATATGAGAGCCCAAACCACCAAGCTACTGGAAAACAAAGTTAAATATATACTATATATATAAGTATTAGTTTTTAATTTGGGGGTACAGCTGTACCCCCATGTACCTATACTGCATCCGCCTCTGGGTGCAGCCTGTGAATATGAGCCTGAGGGTGATGACTTGGCAGGGAAGTTTTGGGCTGGTGCATGAGCAGTTTAAGCAGCGGATACTATTGTGGGCTGTTTTGGCTTTGGGCCCAATTATCTTCTTGCCCAAGTCACATGTTTAATTGCCTAAATTGGTTTGTTGACTAAGTCAATTTTTATTTGGCAATTATTTTTTTTCCTTATATATAATTGTTATAATTGTTTTATTTGCCAATTATTATTATATATTTGGATTAGATGCATGATACTCCGTGGTTTACTGCCTTATTTGCCGTAATAGGAGCATGCTAGGTTGCGTATTTTATTATGAATATTATATGCATGTAAAAATCCCTTGGTGTTAAATAACTAAGTGGGAGAGGGGATTGGTAAATAATTCTCACAGCCTCCATTATTGGTTTGTTAGCGATGTGAATAAACTTGCGCTTCGGCATTAGAGCCTTCCTCCCATCGGATGAGTTTATTCATGGATTACTGGAACAGACTTCATTAAATAATTATGTTTGTAATGTGATGCACATGAACTTGCACGTTGGCATAGACATTCCCCCCTATCGGATGAGTTTATATGCGATTCACTAGTACAAACTTATAATTGATGATTGTAGGAAGTTATCCAAGCGCGTGTGTCATTTTCATCTGTAAGGCACATAAGCTTACGCAATAGACTTGGGATCAAATAATGGTGTACACTTAGATGCAATAATAAGTATCCTCCCCATTGGAGTCACGACTTTTATTTACATGACCAAAGAGGAACCGACTTTTAATTATTTTGTCATGAGGTTAGGTTGACAAATGAAATTAATGGGTAAAACCTTCTCTTGGAAATGTTCGGGTTTGTAAACGTCCACACTATCGTGGCTTGCAGACTCACGGTGCTTGAGATGTCGGTAAATTTTATTTTTATATTGTTTTAAGTGAATTAATATAAAAGGATAAAATTCAAATATTTGATCGGTGTATTTATTTATGATTCTCTGCAATTTCAAATGGTTTCATTTTACTTATTGCTGACTAAAAGAAAATATATTTACTGGTCAAAAGTTAGATGATTAGAAAAGAATCTTGGTTTTGAATATTACTGCTTAGGAAAATATAAGTGTGTTCTCACTAAGGATATCCCATGATGCCTTTTAAAGTCTCTAGTGAAGAGGTGAGAGGTTCATAGAAATATGATGGTCTCATGCGACACTTCAGATACTTGAGTAAGTAAGAAAGGCAAGAGTCATGGATAAGTTGATGAATGAATTGGAAATGCTTGGCGTAGAAATTGAAGGGAAATTTAGATCAATTTAATTCCCCGTAGTTTGCCTAGGTGTTTTGAGTAAGTTCTACCTGAAATACAAGAGGTTGTATATAGTGGGGAACTTCTGATAAAACATGTGGCATAGGAAATCCAATTTCATCATGATGTGAACAAGGTTAGTATCTTATTCACTAGTCGTTGAAGCCTGATTAGTGATGGCATTTACTGACACGTTGTGTGTAGATACCGGAGTCACTAAAAGCCTGCAACTAAGTGATGATGAGGTTGTAATGAGTAGTAGTTGTTGCAGTGGGAGTTGTTTATTTATCTTACGATATGAATAAACATTTGGTTTTGAGAAATTATCTTTACGTACGTTTTTCATAGAAAGAATTTCATTTCAGTTTCTATGCATTTATGGATGGATACTCCATTACATTTAAATGACATACTCATAGTAATGAAGGATGGAGCTATAATTTGTTGTGGTACATTGGTAACAATTTGTAAACTCTTAAATCATGTTTATGCCACGGAAGCACCAAATAGTAATTAATAACGCGTCTTCTAATCCTAATAAGAGAAAGACTCTTATGGAAATGGTTAGATAGATGATGAGTTATTTGAAATTATTAAACTCATTTTATGGATATGTCTTAGAAATAGTAATTCGAATGAATGTTCGTCTGTTTGTGGGATATCCTAGAAAAATGAAGGGTAATGATTTATTTAGCCCAAAAGATCGAAGGGTGATTGTTAACACAAACACTAGATTTTTAGAAAATGACTATGTATTAAATCATAAACACATGTATAAATTGTTCTAAAGGAAGTGAGAGGGAAAACATAAAGTATTAGTACCAAGTGTACAAGAGGATATACCACAAGGTAAACTGCAATGCATGTCACGTCTGATACACAATTGCGTGTAGTGCCTTGTCGTAGTGGGAGGGTTGTTCGATAACCTGTAAGATATATGTTTTGGGAAAGTCGTGAGACTTGGTCCCTAGTAAACATGGAATGGACCCACGGATACGACGAAGCACTACAACATAGAAATGTGAATTCTTAGCAAAGTACAATGAATGTTGAAATAGAATCGATGAATTCTAAATTAGATCTGGCTGCTTGTAGAACCACAAATGGTATGAAAGCCATTGGAAGTGGCTCTGTAAAATAAAAGAGGATCATACGGTAAGGTGAAAACCTTGTAAGCAAAGCTTGTTGTGAAAAGGTATAATCAGAAAGAAAATGTTCGATTATGAGGAAACCTGTTCGCCTATAGTTATGCCTATGTTGATCTGGACTCTTTTATCTATTGCTACTCATATGAAATATGAAGGAAAGCAAATAGATGTCAAGACAGCTTTTCTTATTGGAAGTCTTGAGGAAAACATCTATGTGAAGCAACCAGAGTGATTCATTGCAAAGGGCTAAGAGCATTGTGATAGTAAGCTTAAAAGTGTCCATCGATGGACTAAAGCAAGCTTCAAGGTCATGAAACATCCATTTTGATGAGGTAATCCAGTGATATGGATTTATTCAACGCGCGGATGTGTCTTGTGTATTGAAAAGAGTGACGAAAATATGGTGGTATTTCTTGTACTGTATGTAGATAATATATTGCTCATTGGAGATAATGAAAGAGTATTGTCGGGTGTATGGGTATGGTTGATAAAGCGGTATGAAACGAAGGACTTAAGAGAAGCAAAATATATTCTTTTGATCATGGTAATACGGATCACAAGAAAGGATGTTTTGCTTATCTCAAGTTTTATAAAATTGATACAATTCTTACTTGTTTTAGCATGTGGCTTTATCTAAGGAAATGTGTCTTGAGACACAAAATAAGATAAAGGTAATGAAAGCGGTTCTTTATGCTTCGGCGAATAAGGAAGCTTAATCTAAGGAATGCTATGCACGAGTATGGATATCTGTTTTGCTGAATGAACTTAGCCGCATTTCTAGTGAAATGTCAAGAGTAAGTGTACTCTATCGATGTTGTATACGCGTGACCAAGTGCAAAATTTATAGTATTGTCGTCCCAAGGGAAAAGGTAAACTCAAGTTGTATCCGGATTTTCCATTGATTTATGTTTTGTAAGGATTATCAAGATAAGGTTTTGATTTAAGAACTATGATTACTCTATCAATTAACTAATGAACTAGACAAGCAACTAATTATAACAAATATCAATCAAATCAAGTAGCAAGATGAGATGGAATGGATGAAGTGTATCTAAGAAGAGAGCAAGGCTAGCAACATCATGGTCAAGGTCTTATGTAGACTTCACACTCACTCAAGCATTGACGACTTTCAAGTTATGATACTAAGGGCAATCACAATTGTACCCCTAACCCCTATGGCCAAGGTGATTAGGTTCTCAACTCTTTTACAAGTTTAAATCTCCTAAGATTGTCTTACTCTCAATTCCCTCATGGGTACTATGATCATAAATTGGTTCCCCTCACTAGTTCATCACTAATGTTCTATCATGAGGTTCTAAGCACTTGGAGGGAATGGCTTTCCTCCCCTCATACTAACCAAGTCACCTAATACAATCAATTATTCAATTAAACCACCACACATAATATTGGAATGGCCATCCTAACACTATGCATAGAGAATTTAACCACACACATCATGCATCAAATGAGAATAAGCATTCATGATAGAAAGTAATCATAACAATCAATTCATCAAGCTTTAATAGTGCAAAAATCTACATATTTCCTAACCAATCATATTGCTAGCCTCACTTGAAGACTAGCCACAAATATTCATTGCCAATTGGCTACAATCCAATACAAGCTCCATATGAGCAATATAATGAAGAAAGTAGCAAAATAAAAGAGATTGAGCTTCCCCTTGAAGGTAGACTCCTTCTTCCTTGATCATGCCAAATTCTTCAAACAAATCTGATTTTCTCTTCTTAGATGATGGAATGGATGGATGTATGGATGGATTTATGAAGATCAAGATGAATTGATGGATTTAGATGGTGTAGATGGATTGTGGATCTAGTGTGTGAGGAAATGTGGTGTGGATTGTGTGTAACTGCTCTCAATCTGATCTAATGTGAATCTCTCTTCAATTTCGCACCAATCATGGTTTTATATCACTTATGGACCTTCTAGAAGCTTCCGGAACATTCTGAAATTTTCACAGGATTTTGCACCTACACGGCCCGTGCTGCAGTACACGGCCCGTGTAGGGCACACCTACTTCGGCGTTTTTGTGCGTGCTTCCGGACACGGCTCGAGCTGCAATACACGGCCTTGATCATGGCCGTGCAGCACTTTCTGACGATAATACACGGCTTCTTCTTACAGGGCCGAGCTCCGCACACGGGGCGTGCAGCAGCGCACGGCCCGTGCACCAGCGCACGGCCGAATCTCTGGCCGAGCAGCGTGTTCTAATGACATTACACGGCCAGCTGCTACAGGGCCGTGTTCCGCGCACGGCCCGTGCAGCTGCATGGCCTATTCTTCGTCTCCCTTTCGCTCCCGACTCCGTTTTTGTCTGTTCCATTACCTGTTTTACACATATTTAAGCTCATTTACACAATTCTATCAGTTCGTACCACTTTCCTCAAAATAACAATAACTCCACCAAACTTAACACAAATACGGATAAAAACATCCGAAAATACACACATAAAGACACTAAAACCTAGGTGAAAATGACGACAATCACTGAACGCATAGACAGTGGGTATCAAAGGTAACCCAAAATAAGAATGTTGAACTATGGTAACACATAATTTTGAAGTACCTGAAAAGGACTAGAAATTATATATGGACTAACCGGACAGATTCACTGCTTCTTGCCAGTTACATAGATTTGGATTTTTTCAAATCAGATAGGGACAACAGTAAATCCACCTCGAAGGTTATGTGTTTAATTTTAGGAAGTAGAGCCATAATGTGGAGGAGTGTTATATAGAAATATATTTCAGACTCCAAACTCCATCATGGAAAGATGATAAATTAGAGCCTATGAGGCAGCTAAAATATCTGTATGACTCTAGAAACTTTATGATGGACTTTGAAGTGTTTCTAAGTTTGCCAAAGGTTATCACAATTTATTTTGATGATAATGATGCAGTTGCAAACTTGAAGGAATCACGAGCCCATAAGGCAATTAAACACATGGAGCGCGAGTACCACCTGTTACGAGAAATCGTATGATGAGGGAAAGGTTGTTGTCGCCAAGATTGCATCGGATGATGACCTAGTAAATCCATTTACAAGGACCTTAAGGCGAGAGCTTTTGATGGTCGTGTAGTGGGAATGGGAATCAGATGTATGGCAGAAGATATGACAACATGTCTTTTAGTATAAGTGGGAGATTGTTGGATTATATACTAAAAGTCTAGTTTTAGTATGAACAATGTTATAACAATTAATTTGAAATGAGAATCATATGATCAAATGATTGCGTCTTATAATTTATTTATATGCACGATGCAATAGTCCACTTACTTTATACTATAGATAATATGTTGTGCGACAACATGCGGAAGATCATATTATTGGTTTCCTTATAAAGTATAAACAGATGCTCACAACCGAGATAGACGGGGACTCTCAATCGGGATGGTTGTAGTCTGGTTTGGTATTAGCTTGTCTTGGCTATAGAATCACATTAATGCACTTTTGTTTATTGAGTAGGACAGTTTGAGATCGTTCGACTTATACTGACTCATAGGAGAACTTGATCTCAGTTATTATAGATGTTCGTGCTCTTAATCCCTATACAATAATCTCGACACGTAGGGCAGTATGTATTTCTTTGATTCATCAATGGGTGAGATTTACATGCAAATTAATCAACAAACTTGGTGAGTTGGGAAGTAGTGTTGTCTTTATGGTGTGCTGTTGATTGTAAAAAGAATCTGTGTCCATCATAGGTTGATGATGTCCCCTTGAGGAGCTCATAAGGATTATCATGTAAACCCTATAGGTGAATTTATTCCGGCATGATAATGAGGTTGAGTGGTACTACTCTTGGATGAGATATTAATTAATGGAGTTGTCAGTAACTTAATTAATTAATGGATATTGAATATCTTAAACATGGGGAGACTAACGGGCTCATAATAAGAAGGAGCCCATAACGTAATTATGGGATTAGAACGGTAATGCAGTAATAATATTTTAGTGGTATATATTATTATTATTGGACTTAAGTATAAGCATTGGGCTAAGTTTGGATACTTAAGCCCAATGGAGGCCCAACTCTAATTTCTCCTCATGGTCCCTGCTGTAGCCCATATATAAGTCATTTCAGTTGTCCAGATACCCTAATCAATGAGATTAATCACGCCTAACACTGTGAGGAGGGTGAGGGAACAGTAGAATGAGAAGATCTCGAAGATCGTCGCCCACACGACGTCGAGATTGGACTTGGGAATACAACAAGACTGGAAGGTTGTTTGCTGCTGTTGTCCGTCACCTTCTACGATTTTTTTAAAATGTACAGACATCATAACAGGACATGTGATATACTGACAGAAAGCCACGGAAGAGAGGATCGTTTGGCGCTTAGATCACTCAAATCCGACATCGGATGAGAGAGTTATGCCCAAAACGGTGAGACTGCATAGGATGGTGGCGAGAATTCATCGTCTTCAATATACCTTGGTAAAAGGTAATACGTTTCTTGTTTTACTTGCTTTCGCTGCTTGTTAGAAACGTATGGAACCCTAATATTCATGTTAACTAAACGATCGAATGTCAACACTTCCACTTGATATGCTTACACGCATCATCCCTTCCCTCGAGGATCCATAAAACTATCAACACAATGGAGAATCTTCTAAAAATATTGATGATGTGGAGCCATTCTAGGTAATCGATTATGGATATATCAAATTGCAAATTTTAAAATTACTATTTTTTCAGTTTACAACCTCCAATTTTTTTATATATGCTGCTGCAATTTACTTGTAAATTTTTTTTGGGGAGTTTGCATGTGGCTGCAATTTTTGTTCATTACTTAATTTATGTATGTCGAGTTAAAATTGTAAGTGTTAAAGTTTCATGCTTGCTCATTTATAAAGTATGTACCTGCAGATATGACATCATAATGATATTGAATGACTTGTTGCCAAATTTATTATCGTTTAATGACTGTTACTGCATTAATTCTAAGTTTTTGAGTTACAGAATTTTGGCATTGCTTTGTTCAACTGTTGCTGCATAGGCCATATGGTATTTATGTGTTCAAGTTACAAAGTTTTTGCTTTGTTAAGAACTAGAGCTCATGCTAACCGATGGTGTTGTCATTGTTCATATCTAATTATGTGATGCGAAAAAATCGTAGCTATTACTTGTGCTTGTCTAGGAATTAAACACATAATTTGAAACTGAATTGTGCTATTCTTATACAAATTTTGAGCTTCAATTGTCTTTTGTGAATTATATTTTGTAACATGGCATGTAATACTTATGAATTTGAATAGTTTTTGTTTTAATTGGAGATAATTTAAGTGAAAATATTTGAGATGATTCTCCCATACCTTATGTGAGTGTTATTCTTATTTTCAAGAAATGAAGGCAAGATAATGAAGACAAATCAGGAGGATGACTTTGACAACGGTGATGTTGATTATGAAATAAAAGTTCAAGATGAAGATTACTTATTAGGCTTTCTTTTATTTTTTTTCTTTACGTTTTTGTCAACTTTAATATTAGGTTTAGGGATATATAAATACGTCCGTCATCATAGTATATGAATTTAAATAATACTGCATATTTACCTTGTTTTACAATTATTTAGACTTTAGTAATTTTTTATATATTAGTAGTGATACTTTTTAATAAATGTAGTGAATTAAGTTATTACAAATAATAATAATAATATAATTAAATTATTGATATCAAATTATTAAATAATCAATATAATTATTAAATAATAATTTAATAAAATAATAATAAATATTTATATTAAATAATAAATATTATTATTAAATATTGCATAAATATCTCAAGTGTTGACATATGTGTTACATAATTGTCTTGTAAAAGTGTTACATGTTATGGTAAAAGTGAAAAAATTATTATGTAATTAATATTACATTATATTCAAAAAGTGTTAGCAAAACAATATAGCCAATGTTACATTATATTTAAAAGTGTTACCAAAATAATATAGTTAGTGTTACATTATATTTAAAAGTGTTAGGAAAACAATGTAATTAATGTTACATTATATTTAAATACATTATATATAAAAGTGTTAACAAAATAATGTTTGTAATGTTACATTTACATTCAAAAATGTTAACAAAATAATATTACCTTAAGATAAAAAAATATTACATTAATTGTAAATGTAACATTTATTAAAGTGTTATAATAAAATGTTAAATTTGATATGAGGTGTTATCATAAGGAAAAAAAGTGTAACATTAGACTTTAGATAACAGGGGCAACAACGACAGTGAAAAAATTATTTATGATCTATAATAATATTTTTTAATTGTTAAGTAACATTTTTTGGATGTTATGTAATGTCAATTATCTTGTAGTGTATGTAAATGATTAAAGAAATAGACTAAGTATGAATAAGACACCATAATTGAAGTAAATGTGATGACTTTTCCAACGATTAACCCAATTTATAAGGGTTAATATCATGTGCACCCAGGGGCAAATATGCATGCATGTGTATTAATTTTTATTCAATAATGTATATATGTTTTATAATAATGGTATAGTTTTTTACATTCAATTTTTCATTAAAAAAACTAATATAGAATTCTCTAACAAAGTGTATACATTTTTATTCATTAATGTATATGTTTTTATTCATAAGTGTATAGGTTTCTAAAAGTTGGTGCATGGTGCATAGGATAATTTGTCTTATATATATATATACACACACACACACACACAAACACACACACTACATCCATCTCATAATAAGTGTCTTATTTTCCATTTTAGTCCGTAACACAATAAATATCTCACCCCAAAAATGGAATTTTCACATCAACATATCTCTTCAAAATATATCTTAATTTCAAATTTAGCACTCACCTTACACACATAACATCTTTATTATCTATTTATTACATAAAAACACTACCCTCTAAAAGTCAATAAAATTGGCCAAAAATAATTTTTCTTAAACTCTATGTTTACAGTAACTAAGATAACTATTTTAGAACGAAGAGAGTATACAATACGATACATACATGCCTTGTGATTTATGAGAATAGAAATGAATATATTTAGCACTCTTTTTTTTTCTTTTTATGATAATAAAATTTTATGGTATCTAAAATAAACATGTAAAATAGATGCAATTATTTTAAATTTGAAGTAAATTTTGGTATTTAAAATTAAGATTTTCATTAATTAAGTAATTTAGTTTCGGCATGCCTTGTGTGAGACCGTCTCACATAAAAGTCTTGCGAGAGACGTATAAAAAAATTATAACATCATTAATTAAAAGTGATACTCAATCAATGAAAAGTGATAATGATGTAGTGAACTATTTCATGAACAATTTATTGTATAAATAAAAAGTGATAATATTTTATAATAAAAGTAATAATGATATTATCACTTTTTATGGGGAAATATCAATTTTAGTCCTCTAGGATAGGTCAAATCCAATTTCAGTCTTCAAGTTTGGTAATTTCTCAAACGTGGTCCTTCGCTATCCGAATTTAATTCTTTTTTGTCAACTTTTGATCATTTTTGTCCACTTTTGGTCCTTTTTTCGGCAACTTTAAGGACAAAAAATGGACAAAAAGGGCCAAAAGTGGATGAAAAGGACTAAAATCGAACACTGGAGGACCACTTTTGAGAAATTACCAAACCTGAGGACTGAAGTTGGATTTGGTCTATCCTAGAGGACCAAAATTAATATTTTCCCCACTTTTTATCCGTCTCATGAAAGCTCTAACATGAGAGGGTCTCACACAAATCTTTATCATTTAATTTAGGATAAAAAAATTAATTGCTTATAATATATATAAGAGAGGCACTTGGTGGAACCGGTCCCATGAAAATTTCATAGAACCGGATCCCAAATCATAGCTCGCGGGTCTGCTAGGTTCTATCGGATCCTTAATGATTTGTACGTTATATTATTTATTAAATTCAGTTTTTTCCCCAAAACATGTCACTTCCCCTTCTCTCTACCCTTCTTCTCTCTCCTCCTAGGTCCGAAGGCAGCCCCTTCTTCTCTCTCCGCCTAGAACTCAAGGCAGGTGGTGGTGTTTGCATTTTCCAGCGGCAAGAGGTTCTTTTTGTGTCTTTAGCAGTGATAAACAATGAAAGGGTGATGGGCGACAGATTCCATGATGGTGAGAAGTGTTGACAAACTTCGGCGGCTGTCACTACACACGACTGATAGCGGCAGTTGGCCTCGCATTTTCTCGCAGCAGCAGATGGCGTACAGCGTTCGGTAGGGCAGCAGTGCATGGTGGTTCGGGTACGCGATAGTGGAGGTGGCGACGCATGGCAGCGACAGATCTGGTGTGAAGTGGCAGCTTTGACTTGGAGATGAGAAGAGTATAGGAGAGGACGATCTTCTTGACCATACATTCGCTAAGGGTAATTTGGAGTTGCTATGCAAAATTCGATGATTCAGTAAACGAGCTCTGTGCGATGAGAATTATTTTTTAATAGGATCATTTGGTTTTGGTTGTATGAATGAAAAATGGTTCTTCCATGGCTATTGATTTCAAACTTTATCTTCTTATTTTGCGTAATTTTATTATAGAAAAGACCCTGGTTGATAGTTGTTCTTCAAACACTAATTTATTTTTTCAGGAAAATGAAATTTCATATTGGTATAACTTCAAGCATAAATTTAAAGCATTATATATTGTATATTCAGAATTTTAAATTAAAGAGTAATCCAATTAATTTAAAAAAGTAATCCTATTAGTTTTAAATACTGATCCTTTGAGATATTGGCTTGATAATTGGCATAGGATCTCTATTGCTAATCAGGTAAATATCCCTATGGAATACATATATTATTTTGATGATACTATTGCAGATTATTATTACGATGGAAAGTTGCATTTCACGGAGGACTTTGCTAATACCTATCCTCACATATTTCATGCTATTTTACTTGTTCGTATTTCCCCTAATCACTCTGACAAGAGATGTTGGAACCATTCCATCAAAGGCAAAGTTTTCCAAGTTGGCATACAATTATCTTCATACCAGTTACCCTTCTGTTAGTTGGGGCCCTTGGATTTGGGCTAATTTTATACCACCACAGCGATCCATTGTGGTTTGGAAAGCTATTCGTGGTATTCTCTAGTCTTGGGATACTTTTTCGGAGAGGGGTTTTAAGGGCCCTTCTAGATGTTACCTTTGCAAAGGTGTATCAAAATCCATGGATCACATTTTGTTGGAATGCCCCATATTACTTGACATGCTTCAACATGTTTTACAGGATGTCTCATTTGGCTATAGGATGAATCTTACAAGTGGTTTTACCATGTTTCTTCTCAAGGCTATTTCAATTCAGGGAAGCAGCCATGTTATTTCTATTTGGAGGTTTATATTTGTCACATATTCTTTGCTTACATGGAGTATTCGCAATACTCAGGTGATAGAATCTTATATCTTTGATGCTGATGGTAATTCTGTTGAGAAACAAGTCCGTCCTATTCATATTAAAGCATCTATTATGGCCATGGCTAAAGTGATGAATAAATTTGATGTTGGTATCATGAACAACTAGAGGATCTTCAAACCTTACACTATTTTGGGATTCGTGGTCGTCCGAGGAAGGTTCCATCTATTATTCTTGTCCGTTGGATTACTCCTAGTATTTTGAATGGATTAAAGTTAATACTGATGGGCATGCGGACTCTGCACCTGGTAACATTGCAAGGGGTGGCATCTATCGAGATCACCTTGGTCAACATCTTGGGAGTTTTACTTGTGATTTTGGACATGGTTATGCTTTTGAAGCTGAGCTTCACACCGCTATTTTGGCCATTGAAATTGCATATGACAAGGGATGGTTCTCTCTTTGGTTGGAGACAGATTCTACTTATGTTGTGCATGCCTTATCTTTTGATAATCCGGACATTCCTTGGAGGTTCATACATAAATGGAGAATTGCTAGGGATATTATCTCTGTGATGCAATTCAGGATTAGCCACATCTATAGGGAAGGAAATAGTGCTGATGCTCTTTCAACAATTGGTGGTCCTCTTATTTGGCATCAAACAGCCTCTCCTCATATTCATGATCTTGTGTTTCAGGACATGAACTCAACCTACTATCGTTTCAGATGATTCCTTTCCAGGTGATGATAAGTGATGGATTATATCCGGAGGCGACATCGCTTGTATTGTCAGGGTGCTCCTTCCCATTCTTTCTCCTTTCTTTGGACAGTTACTTTTCTTGCATTGATTGTCGCAGTACTTTGCAGGGTCTTTTTTCTATATCCTATGCTCGTTGGATGCGTCTGCCAAGTCGTGATCGAGGTCGACTTAGGTCTTATAGGATAGATGATAGATTTTTTAGAAGCCTTTTTAGGAAGGTACTCTTTTCCTCTATATGGTTTTTTTCCATAGGGTTAATGAGACTTTCTGGGGATTCCTATTGCTATTTGGTCAGTATGTTTTTTTGTTAGGTTTTATTTACAACGTGTATTTAGCTTTCTTGCCACCTGTGGCGCTCGTGTCAAAGTTGTCTTTACACTAGGCTTTGTCGGTCCTTTTCAAATTTTTTCAGGGGTGTTATCATCTTTTTTCAGGTCCTGTAAACTTTTCTTTATTTTATTTTATAGCTTATTGAATTAATAAAAAATTAATTTAAAAAAGTAATCCTATTAATTTTAAGGAGTTATCTATTTATTTATATAAGTGATTACATATTGAATACAATTTTAATTATTTACAGTTTACGACTTCATTTTAAAAAGTCATAGTTTCAAATAAAATAGTAATCTAACTTAATCCAAAAGAGTAATCAAATTAATTTCAAAGAGTAATCTAAATAATTTGAAAGAGTTATCTATTTATTTATATAAAGTGATTTATCAACTTACATATTGAATACAATTTTAATTATTTACAGTAAATGACTTTATTTTAAAAAATCATAGTTTCAAATGAAATAATAATCTAACTTATTCCAAAGAGTAATCTAATTAATTTCAAAGAGTAATCTAATTATTCATACAAAGTGATTTATCAATTTACAAATTGTATAGTACAATTTAATTCTTCAATATACATCACTTCATTTTCAAAAAATTAGAGCTTCAAATCAAAGAGTAACCTAATTAATTAATTATAAAATGTAACCAATTAATAGAAAAAAGTAACCCAATTAATTAGAAAAAAGTAATATCTAATATTCCTACAAAGTGATTTATCAATTTACAAATTGTATAATAATTTAATTCTTCATAATACATGACTTTATTTTCAGAAAATTAGAGTCTCAAATCAAAGAGTAACCTAATTAATTAGAAAAAGTCACCCAATTAATAAAAAAAAACCCAATTAATTAGAAAAAAGTAATGTTGTTGACCAAACAGAACAAAAATAAATCAATATAAAAGATAATCCAAAGTCAATTCACATTGACCCATTTAATTATATAAAGAGTAATCCAATAAAAAAGCTAAAGATTATTAAACACACAGACAATAATAATCCACAAATCTTAAGTTCACGAGTAATCCATATGTCTTATCTCTCCTTTCATCTCTCTCATCTTTCCATCTCTCTCCTCTCTCACACCATACATTCTAAATGTATTACTTCTCATACATGTTTTAATTTGTTTATGTGCAGATTGGAGGAATGGAATACGAAGCTGAAAAGATATCTATGAGATTGAACAACCTCAAATTTCTGTCACTAACTCTATTTCTCTCTCATCAGGAAGTGGGTCTCCAGCAGTTGTTCATTTCTTCCCAATGACAGCATTGTTAACTCAGTGGCTTTAGAAGGACTTTGCTCTACCTCCATCGCTATGCACTGCCGTCAGATCAAATTCTGACCAAACCAATCACCATCGCCTCCATTCAATCGAGGTCAGAACTTCCTCAACGCGTTTTTCACTCTCACCGTCTCCATCCCTCTCTTCCACCCGTCACCGCATCAGAATCATCGTCAACCTCAGTGATGAGAGCGCTTATGCCGTCAAATGGTCAATCGATATACCTCTTGCACGTTAATTCTACACTTTCCCTCTCCTCTGTCCAATTCATTTTCTCTGACTCTACTGTCATTCTTTTCATCTTCTCCCCTATTTTTTTATTTATTTATTTTTATAATCGACCTTCAGAATGGGTAGGTGGGCTTTGACTTGCATTTCAATATACGGTATGGACTCTCCACAAATAGATCCGGTCTCATGAATTTGAAAAAAAACAAAGCATATTCTAGTGATTGCCTATCTATAAATATATAAAAAATAATAATAAATTAAAATTTCAATTAAAATTTCGGTTAACCAAAATTTTAAATTCCAAAACTAAAAACTGAACTGAAAATTTAAAATTTCCATCTCTAAAAGCAAAATCAAATTTAAAATTACCGAATTAAATTAAGAGTTTAACTGCAGTGTACTCGGTGCATCGGTGCACCTGAATAATCTCAACCGTTAGATCATATTCTCATTTAATCTTCATCACTCAATAAAATAAAATAATTAAAAAAATTAATATCTACCACTACACCCTCAATTTACTCTATAAACTTCCGAATAACCCTTAATTTAATATAGGCTAATTATACTGTGCACCCGACTGTATCCTAAGATAGGGTGCACCCACTTTAAAAACGTATACAAATGTAAACAAAAACATATACAATTATAAACAAAAATATAAAATATACAATTATTAAAAAACATGTATACACTATTGAATAAAAAGTTATACACATATGGATGCTAGTTTTTTTAATGAAAAACTTAGTGTGAAAAAAAGTACTATACAATTATTAAGAAACATGTACACAAAATAGAATAATATGTATACAAAATAGAATAAAAAATTATACACATATGGATGCACCTTGTCCCGGGTGCACCTAATATCAACTCTTTAATATATTTCGTTGGTTTCTACTTTCTTCACTTTAATTTGAATTTTACACACTCCTACTATAGCAAAAATCAAAGCTGCAGCTCCAATTTGAAATGCCTCCGGAATGCTTTTATACCAAAACCTAAAACAAAATTCTATCCAAAGCCATGTATCCATTGAACAAACAATCAAGGCTAATTATATAGTACATTGGGGTGCACCCTAAGATAGAGTGCACCCACTCTAAAAAACGTATATAAATATAAAAAAAACATATATAATTATGAACAAAAATGTATACAATATAATTGTTAGTTTTTTTTAATGAAAAATTGAGTGTAAAATAATATACAATTATTAAAAAAACATGCATACACTATTAAATAAAAAATTATACACATATGGATGCTAGTTTTTTTAATAAAAAATTTAGTGTGAAAATATATACAATTATGAAATAATATATACACAAAATAAAATAATATGTATACAAAATAAACCATAATAACCCTTTCGACTACTAGAGAATAAAACCCTCGGCGGACGGCACGAGGAAACCGATCAGCGACATCACAGTCTTAAAACTGAGAACTATTTGAAAGGCGAAGGTGCAGAAATATGAGCCTGTGTTTCCTCTCATCTTCTCACTTGTATAATCATCCCCCCTCTAATCTACTGCACTCCCTTCCAAATCTCAAAACTAACTTTGGTGCAGCTGAGAGATCAAATCATCGCTCATCGAGCAACCGACCGTCGGTATCAGCACTTAAGTCAGCTGATGGAGATAATGACGCCACTTCTCCGGCCAAGTCCCTCCGGCGACTTCTCAAAGAACCGAGTATTCACCTCGGCCCAGCTTGTTTCGACGCCCTCAGCGCTAAGCTAGTAGAGAGAGCTGGATTCGATTTCTGCTTTTCTACTGGTATATCTTGCATTTCTCTTTTCTTTTGCTTCTGTTAGCTTTCGTTGTTTACATTTCTATATATTCATCCGCTTTAAGAACTGTTGATTTTACTCGATCGGCAGGGATGGTATGCTTAATTTGTTCCCAAAATGTTATAATTTAAATGTAATATTTGGGCTTAAATAGTTGTGGGTCAATTTACTGAATATTGATGTCGTTCTCTCGGGTCATGACGTTAGTTTTGGTGAAGTGGTCTCTTCAAATTAGATTGGGGTTTGTACTTTTTGATTCATTAGCAGCTCGCCAGCTCAGGAATTGTGTGTGCTTGTTTGATTTTATATTGGGACTTTCTTGTATATTCTTCTTGATTACTGATGCTAGCCATGCTACTAATATGTATGTTACTTTAAAAGTCTTAATGTACATCAAATTATCAATTGTTGGTTCAGGGAAGTAGTAAGTAAACTTCTCACTGATGGGTGTAAGTAACTAATTTTTAATAATGTCTTCTTCTCTATTTTGTTGACTCTTTGTATTATGTATAAATAAAATTGTATGTAGTTTTCTCCTCCATTGACTCAGCTGCTCTAGCTTCATTCTCTTTGTATTACTAATATTTTTTAAATACTTAAAACCTATATATTCCAGCATAATTATAAAAGGGACAATGTGGAGAGTATGCTTAATCTTAATGAGCATTCAGAACTAGTGATGACCTCATAAATGTCTGAAATTTACATTCCTTGTATATCCTTTCAGCTTGTGAAAGTTCTTTGTCTTCCTCTCCATGCCTTTGTTAATTTGATTACGTTTTCCAATTTTTTCTCACATCTGATCTTGTTTCATTGTTTTGTTCTAAACCAATTTTTTTTTTGTTAAATAGAAGTGATTAGCTTGTTTCTCTAATCTCTCTAGAATGAACATGACTATTTACAAAGAGTATAAATCAGAGATCTTTACTTGATGCTGCAAGAAACTTATAAGTGAACAATGTGTGCTGGATGGGATATCACACTCTGCACTTTTCTTCCGACTTGCCAAAACATGTGTCGTGATGATGTTCCGCATGACTGGTGTAATGCAATCGTTTGGAAATTGAATCGTCATTCCTAATTTTATTTCTATTCTTACCATTGGTATATTTTAATAATTCGAACTCCTATTGCATAGGGAATGAGTACTCCTAAAAGTAATGAATAGTGATTCATCTCAATCCTGATGAGTTTTCATATTCCATTCTTTAAGGAATCAATTATTTTCTATTATTTTATACAATATTATGTTCACCTATTACTTATTTTACAATATCATTCTTTACTTCCAAATTACTAATACATTCATTTAAAGATTTTATTTGAAATTGAATAACTTTAGATATCAAATTTATTTTTGAATGATCAAGTAAGTAATTTTAGTTACTTTTGTTGATACTTTTATTTTGTCAGATTCTAAAATAAAAAGGTATATCTTGTGTAATATGATTTGGAATGAAATATCATGTATATAAATTCAAATTTTATAATGCGACTGTTGCGTAAGTTTCAGGATTTATGTTAATACGACTGTTGCGTAAGTTTCAGGATTTATAACTAAGCTAACTTTCTGCTCCATTACAACTTCTTTCTAGCTGACAAGGCTCATAATAAATTTGTCAATTTTTAGGATTCGGAATATCTGCTTTTCGGTTGGGATTGCCCGACACTGGGCTTATTTCTTATGGAGAGATGGTGGATCAAGGACAACAAATCACTGGAGCTGTTTCTATCCCCGTCATTGGTGATGGAGATAATGGATATGGGAATCCTATGAACGTCAAAAGGACTGTTAGAGGATATATTCGAGCTGGCTTTGCTGGAATAATTCTTGAAGATCAGGTTTATATACTTCTTTAGAAGTTGTACTTCCACTTGTTTCCTTTGCATTCACTCACGTATTTATTGCTCAGTGAAGTGAATATATGAAGTTTAATGACCTTTTCCATTACATTCCTTTCTGTAGTAGTATTTGGTATTGAGGTTCATGTAATCATTATCATTCATGATCAATGCTCTATGCTTGTGTTTTATACCTTTATTTTTCTTTATTATATTAATATTATTATTATTATTTTTTTTGCTTTGCTCAGAATTGGCCAATGCATAGAAATAAATATAATCTCAGTTGAGATTTCATCTACCATGGGGTCCATGGCTCATCATTTGATCTTTTTACTTCTCAAGGTTTCTCCAAAAGCATGTGGTCATACACAAGGGCGCAAAGTTGTTTCTAAAGAGGAAGCAATAATGAGAATAAAAGCAGCTGTTGATGCTCGTAAGGAGAGTGGTTCTGATATTGTTATAGTTGCACGCACTGATTCTCGTCAAGCTGTGTCCTTGGACGAGGCTCTTTCGAGGACACATGCTTTTGCTGATGCTGGAGCTGATGTTTTGTTTATTGATGCTCTGACCTCAAAAGAAGAGATGAAAGCCTTCTGTGAAGTGTCTCCCCTAGTCCCAAAAATGGTAATGCGCTTTACAATTTGACTTCTTAATATGAATTCACAATATCCTAGACGTTTAGTATCAGTAAAGGGTACTTTTATTAATATGATACACTCATTCTTCTAATAAAGTTTGGATGAATCAAAGTAGTGCTTTGAAGTAAAACTAAACATTACCCTCCTTTTTACATGATACTTTTCATTGCTTTTTATCTCAATTTCTCGTGGAGTCCTACTCTTGAAACTTTAGTACCTCTTTCCAACTAGCAGTATCAAAATAAAATTGCTTCGACCTTCTATGTAAAATGTATTTTTAAAAGCAATTTGATGCCCAATCAAACTAGATCTATGTTCATCCACCTGATTTCACAAAGTTTACTTTTACTTGAACATGTTTACCCAAATATAACCACATTGTTACAATTTATTAAGTTATAATGCCCAAGATGACATTTCATAAATGAACAATATATGTGGGTTCTTGTGCATATCTTTACTGAAGTATTTATTCATTTACTTGACCATTCCAACATTGAAAAATATAGTTCATTTTGGATAATTGAAAGATTCTAAGCAAAGAAGTTTCATTGTGGTGGAACTCTGCATGATTTGGCAGAGCTTGCATCTAATTTGTTATCAGATTGTAATTTTTTCCTGAATTGGCAGCCAGATAGTTTTATAGAATTTTAAATCCTAAGTACCTAAATGCATCCTAGGCCAATTAATTCAACTTGGCATAATTTCTCAGATTTTACCTAATTGTTATCAATTTTAAAGGATAAATATTCCTATAAAATTGTTTGTAGCACAGACATGATGGATGTGCCACTTTTGCAATTGCATGGACCTTACTTTTGAAAGAAGCCTCTCTTCAGCAGTATTTGACTCAAGATCCAAAAATCTTGCATTAGATTTGGTCTAGATTCACTCTCAATACGTTTTATAAGCATTGAGAAATCAATTATTGTAGGATTATGGGGAATTTAGCTGATGTGCCCAGTTGATGTATTCATCTGTCAAGTATGGAGGCTCATCTATGTCTTTACAGTCTTTACACAATATACTAACTAGGGCACAATAGAATAGACATATATATTTGTGTAAGAATTAATTTTACTAAATTATAAACAGATGCTTTACAAATAGTGGACAAGTACTGCAGCTTCAATCTATAAGGAGACAAACAGTTGCCTGAAGTCTTTATGCGTTTTACTCATTCAGCCGCTCTAAGTTAAATTCGACCCCAACACTCTAAAACTTAATACACCACAAGCCCATTAGACTTCTTGTTTTAATTCTCTTGTTTAAATTTTCTTTTTCAAATATCATTAATAAAAGACACTTTATAATTAACTTCTTGTCAATTAGATGAAATCCTAGATTACATGTAGCTCCTGACAAGGGTGAATATAGAAGCCCTTGTTAAGTTATAGTTTTGAGTCAAGAGTTCATCAAATTATGAAAATGGGATATCAATAAACCTCATATCTTGTGTACATTGTCATCTTAAAAATTGGTTTCATGTTATCAATGTATGCCAATGGGGTTCTCCATTCTCATTTGAGCACAGCTTGAAGACTCCCAATTTTATATGTTGCCAACTGCCAATTTTTTGTGTTTTCATTCAATATGAAAATTAAGGTAACATATTTTTTTTAAATTTGTTGTAAAAAAAGACTAATTAGATTTAAAAGAAAAATCATTGTGTTTGATGTGACTTTTTTTTATTTTTTTGTGATGTGATTATTATTGGATATGAAAATTATTAATAGATAAATACATTTTGTGATAGTGAACTATTCTTATTTTAAATTTCGTACTTTCCCTTTTCGTCCGTAATACATTAAACTTCACCACCCAAAAAAAGAAATATCACATCAATCCCCAACCTTAAAAATATTTTTTTATTACAAATTTACCACTCTCACTTAACACACATGATATATTTTACAATTTATTTATTACCTTAAAAGACTATATTACCCTTCAAAAGTCAATAAATTTGGTCAAAATCAATTTTTCTTAAACTCCATATCTACAATAATGCTGCAAAGCAATGTGGGACGGAGGAAGTATGTTTTATGGATATATTTATATAAATTTGCCAAATGGGTCTCATTTGACTAGATATTGAATTTGCAATAAGAGTTTATGCATTATTTTAGAATTAATTGACATCCCTATTCTAAATTTGACATTATCTCTATTTGTTGAAATGGTGTATGATTTGAATATGGTATAAGAATGAAAGCAAGTAGAATGATCTAAAAGCATGTTTTTTATTTTATTTTGTTGTTTATGCTGTTTTATTTATTTATTTATTTTTGTTTATCAATTCACAAAAATTCTTGGTAGGTAAGGGGTAAATTGAAAGTTATTCACAACCAAGCACTTCTGTTGTTCGTTAGTGTTTTAACTTGAGATTCCATTATAACCTTGTGTTTGACATGTTGCGCTCAGTTACAACGATTTGTGCCTTGGAGGAAATGTGCGTACAACTCCCCCCCCACCCCTTATAAAAAGTTAATTAGTGACTAATAAAGGATATCTCCCCTAACCCAGTGGTGTAGATTATCTACTGCGCTTTCTCAATACTGACATTTGTCCTTTATCAAGGTAAAGTGAAATTAGATTTAGCTCCTCATGATTCATCAGAACTCAACACTCGTAGTTATCAAAATCCTTGCTCCTTGGGGCCAGCCAATTGGGGCTCCAGAGTTGGTGCCTCATCAAGTTTGAGGCAGGCACAATTCACGCGTGCGCCTTTTCAGAGGCGCACCTCTGTACTCTGTAGATCTTCTTACACCAAAACTTATTTTGTGACATGTTTTTAGAATTTAGATAAGATTATTCCCTTCACCCTTGGCATAATAATCAAATAATAGGGCTAGGGTATTAAAAAAATGTCCATGTTCTAGAGGCATCCTTGATCGTGTTTGCTCCTCAGCCCTAGAAGAGCCCTCTCTCACATAAATATGCTAGTAATTCATTTTAAACATAAATGAATGTTTAAATGAATTAAGGGTCACACTTGCAAGATGATTTGCACTGATTGCTTTATCCTCCTATGACTTTCAAGTTGTTATCATGAAGGACTTAATATAATTGAATTGCTGTTTATATCATGACTGTTGGCAAAAGGCTGCAGGGCTTGCTATTTATTGATGAATTTAACGGCGACAATGAAGTTAAAAGATTACTATTTGTTACAGATCGTTTTACAGAATAAGAAAGGCGGCCCTTTACTTAAATGTTCTTCAATGTTTATTTTCATAAATTAGAGTTTGCTATTTGTTCTTAGTTTTCCAATTTTCTCTTTTTGTTCATCTGCACATCGCGTATGTGGTTCTTTTGGTTTTGTTATTCTTTTTAGTTGTTAAACATTGGTGAATTAAGGTTATCCGGAAACTTTTTAAAGGAACTGGGCAGCAGGTTTTGCTGAGAATTTGAGATTGCATCTTATCACTTCTCTCTGACTCCTAACACAATTCAGAAATATATAAAAAAGTTTAAATAGGTTAGCTATTTAAGCTAGGTAGCCTAGGTTTACATTAACTTATGGATTCTAAATAATGAGTTTTATCTACATATTGTTGGTGTCTTTGGTCATATACATAGACATCACTTGCCACTAGTTTAGATGTTAAACCTCTACCTCATCTTCATTTACTTTTACTTGAATGAAGTTTTTTTATTAGTATTTTTTCCTTCTCTGCATCGGGTTGTTAAAATAATATGTTTATGTGATTTATTGTGGCTAAGTTGCAACCTATAGCTATAGCAGTATGCGGGAGAACGTATATAAAGTCACAACTGACACTTTTACCTTCTCTTTCTTATGTATTGTTATTCTGCATTGTCATTTCTACGGAACTGATGTTTACTTGCGCATTTCAAATGTCACTCCTATTCTTGACTAAAACATTTTATTATTTTCCTCCACGGCTTTGAATTTATTTTAAACTTTCTTAACTGATATATCATTTTTAGGCCAATATGCTTGAAGGGGGAGGAAGGACACCTATACTTAGTCCAATCGAGTTGGCTGATGTTGGCTACAAACTTGTGGCTTATCCATTGTCATTGATGGGTGTTTCCATCAGTGCCATGCAGGTAACTCTTTTCTTTTGTGTTTATATGTATGTTTGAGCTCTAGAAATCATCATTGAAGGAAGAACCCTCAATGTGATTCAACACACGTATGGGATAGGCATAACTATTAGGTCCAGTGACAATTTAATTGGTTAACAAAATAAATTGGAAAATGAAACTGTGAATGTAAGTCATTATGCTGCTTTGAACCCCCACTTTGAAAAAGCAAATTCTGTCTTTTATCATCATAATTTCGCGGAGTAGCTATGTTTATCATCTTGTTAGAGGAAACTAGCTATAAATATAGGTTTTCAGTATTTTGTTTATCTCTTGATTTGGTTACAGTTTCCGTAATTTAACTTGGTCAAAACACAAATGATATTTTCTTAAAAACGAAATATATATCCAAGTATAGGTTCAAAAGGTTTAATAATATTATATAGTCTTGTATTATGCATCTTCCAACCTGGCTACATTGACTCCTTCAGCTGAAAAAGTAGAAATATATTTGGAGTGAGCAATCGTGGCTTAGTGGGAGCTTTTTAGAATTAAACACAACTAGTAAGAGATGCGTATTTACAACATCATGCAATATAGAGAGATCTGAAGATCTATTCGCAATGCTGAGATCTGTAGACTATTTGAGAACATTCAGCTATAAACGACATAATCACAAGTTATATTTTATAAAGACAAACCAAATTAATCCCCACCTTGATTTTCAAATAGGAAGTTTTTAGTATCAATGGAAGATCCAACATAACCCCCTACAATGCATCGTTACCTAGTAGCAAATTAAGAATAAAAATATAATCTAGATCGTAATCATATAAGGGTTATTACTACTAGTAGAAGTTGGTTCTAAAAAGGGATTGAATTTAGGTTGAGAAATGACTGTATGTGGCTGAAAATTAATAACATGGAAGCTGGAATTTAATTAAAGAAGGCTGGAAAATAAATAAAGGTTGCTGGAAAAACTATTGGAGAGTTTATGAGATCATATTTTGAAGTTTAGAAAAAGAAGTGGAAATGTTGACGTTGGAATTTCTTGTTACAGCACATAAAATTATGTAGTGTTCATAAATTTGGGAGGTGTGGACAATGGGTTGGGTGGGTCCGGATTCCTTATTCCACAATGATGTTCCACTACATGTTCATAACATGTTTTTTTATTAAAATACTATACCCTAAAATGTGACCATTAAACCCTTGCACTTGGCGGTAATTTAGGCAATGATTGTAACACATGACATCATAGTTGTTAAAGGCGCGCCCGAGGCGTGCCTAAGGCGCTGAGGCGCGGAGGCTCACATCCGTGCGCCTAGATTGGCCGATATTTTTCAGGCCAAGGCGTTTGTGTCGCAGGCGCGCGCCTAGGTGCGCCTCGGAGAGATCTAAAAGGCGCGCCTCTGAAACATTCTGTTTTTTTCCCTTTTTTTATTTTTGGAAGTTGCTACTTCTATTTTAAAGTGCTAAAACGTTTTTATAAGTAGAAGGGGGCAGCCCAATTATAAGGAGTATATAAATTGAGAATTAGGGTTAGGGTTTAATAGAATTTTCAAAGAAGAGAGAGGTGGGCTGCAGCTGCCTTCACCTCCACTCCACCACACCATTTGCCGCCGCCGCCTGAATCACCGCCGCCGCCTGGACGCGCCGCCGCCACCGCCCCCGCCGCCCAGCTGCCAGCCTGCCACCTTCCGGAAAGTGAGTTTTTTTCTATCTTTTTCTTATTTTTTTAAAGATTTTTTTTCTGTTTTCTTTATGTTTTTTTTTTTTTTCTAATTTAGTTTACTTCTTTCTTTTTTCTGTTATGTTTGGACTTTTGAGTAACTTACTTTTTTCTTCTTTTTTCACCAATATAATTTAACCTACTGTTTTTTTTCCTTTTTCAATTATTTTCAGATTTTTTTTAATCTATTTGATAATTTATACTACTCTACTCCATTACATAGGTAACAATTAGAGATGAATGAAAGTGGTAGAGGATCAACAATTAATTTATCCAAAGACCCGGCGTGGAAGTACTGTGAAATAGTGAATAATAATAGGAATGAAACGAAATGCAACTTTTGCTCAAGTGTTTTTAAAGGAGGAGCGCACGAAGAAATAGGCTCGAGCAACAAAGTATGAATGATTTGGTTTATGTGAAATACAATCGTGCATTGCAACGCCGATATCACTCTCATGACACCGTTGACCCCATCTCATTAAAGGAGATCGACGATTGTAATGAATGGTTAACCGGCATAGTCGATGAGGATGCGGGTGATGAAACGTCTTTAAAGATGATACTTTAACATGGGATGTGGTTGAGAAAGCAATGGGAATTGGAGAACTTGCATACTACACTAGAAAGAAAAAGTCCAAAGCCGATACAGCATCAACTTCAAGTGCTACACCTACAAGTATTAAAAGAAAGGATCAAATGGATAAAGGAAAGAGAAATGATCAATTGGATAAAGGAAAGAGGGTTAAAGCCTCATCTTTAAGGCTTGTAGATGAAGATTTAGATATTGAAGTTGATCTTGAGTGTGATGTGAATGAAGAGGAAGAATTTAATGAGAAAGATGATCAATTTGAGGAGGAGGAGGAGGAGGAGGAGGAGGATGAGGAATGAGGACTAATTAGTTTGCTAATAGCTTATCTATTGAAATGTTCATTAACTTGCTACTTATTTGCGTGGATGATCAATTTTAAGTTTTGGATTTATTTGTGTTTATATTTTGTGTTATGATGCTATTATGATTTATTATGTATCATTATGTGATGTTATGTAATTTTTATGTTAGTTTAGTTAGGTAATATGATTGTAAGTAGGATATATTTGAGTATATATATTATAAATTGAGTTTTGGGCAAAATGTAGCCCAGGCGCGCGCCTCGGGCGCGCCTTTCGCCTCAGGCTCACTTAGGGGTCCTTGCGCCTCGGTGCGCCTTGCGCTTTTAACAACTATGCATGACATAGGCGCACTTAGGGGTCCTTGCGCCTCGGTGCGCCTTGCGCTTTTAACAACTATGCATGACATACATTTAAAAAATAGAATATTAGATGGAATAGTGAACTTGAATAGGTGATCCCATTTGGAGTTGGGGTGGAGATTAGATGCCATGTTTAGGAAATTTTAGCAATCATGTGGTAAGGAAGGTTATGGTGTCTTGAGAAAAGAAATCAATTGTTAACATAAATAATGCTCTGATGGCTTTTGGAAAATTTTATTCTACGTATTAAAGAATATATTTTAGGGGGTAAATTAATTACTTCAAATGTTTCCTTAACTTGATTTTCTAGAATTTTGTTATGATATCCCACATTGGTTTCACACGCAAGTGTGGAATGGCACATAAGTGGGGGTCAACCCTTCACCTTCAGCCATGGGTTTGGGTGAAGTTAGGGCTCCCTAGCTTATATGCCTAGCAATTGATAGAGGAAAAATCATTAGTTATTTTAGTATTTTGATTTCAAGTCAATTATTTCCTTATTTTAGATTATTTAGTTTTCTATTTTCTTGTTACCTTAGTTTTCAATTTTTGCCATATTAGAGCATCTCAAAAAGGCTCTTTAAATTTTGGAGAGCATTTTCATAAAATAGAGAGGATTTTTAATTTTAAAGAATCCTATTTTTTGTTATGCTCTAACAAACTCTTTATATTTTCATTTCCAATATACATTTATGAGATATTTTCTCTTTTAATTTATTAAAAACTATTTCTTTTAAGCAAAAACACACAAAGAAGTAAATAACATTTAATGCAATTTAAGTTTAATAGTGGATTTGGCTCTTCAAATTTAGAGAGTGAAAATCATTATGTAAATTTAAATGTTAAAATAGAGTGTGTTGGAGCTTACTTTTATTAAAATTCTCTCCAAAATATGAATATGTTCTCCTTTACATTTGCTTTTGGAGGTGCTTTTAGTAATTAGGTTTAGGGTTTTGTTTATGGGCCTTTAGCTTATTTAAACTCCTGTGTTATTAGGGTTTCATTGCGACGAAGAAATTATCTATTTCAACCTTATTAGTTTGTGGGAGAGCTTGTCTCTGTGTCCCTCTTTTAGGGATTGCAGCCTTTCGGCTTGTGGCAGAGAATTTTGTTCTCTGTGGCCCTCTTTTAGGGATTATTTTCGTGTGTTTTATTTATTTATTAATGTCGTGTGTGCATCCCTATCAATTGGTCCAACTTGCCGGATCCGGATGGGCTGCGGGAAGTGGCTATTGGATGGTGGGCTCGAGGGGGGTTGCCAAACCGGATGTGGGCTCCAGGGGGGTTGCCACCAGGTGTTGTGGGCCTTGGTGTGTGGGTTTCTGCCTAAAGTGTGCCGTCTGTGGACGTCCTGTTCGAAGGGTGATGAATTTTGTCATGATATCCCACATCGTTTCCACACTTGTATTAGTGTGGAAGGGCATATTAGTTAGGGTCAACCCTTCACCTTTATCCATGGTTTTGGGTGAAATTAGGGCTCCCTAGCTTATATGCCTAAGAAATTTGGACTTGAGAACTTGTGCTTTTTAAGGTTGAAACAAAGTGGACTTAAAATTGTATTAGTAAGAAATTAATTTTCTTAAAATGGCCCAATGTCCTAAATAATTAATAAATAGTAAATAAATTATCGGGTGTTACAAGAAGACAAGTGTTACGACTAAAAAAAGCAAGACCAAAATAGAGATAATTATTATTTTTTCGTTCTATAAGTTGTCCTAGTTTTGATTTTGATCTAGTAAGTTTTCATTTTTTGAAATAGGTCTTGTAAGATTACAAAATTAAAAAAATTGTCCATTTTATTGAGAAAAATGTGTATTTAGGACCATAAAGCAAATTTTGTAAAATTATAGGATTAATTTAAGAAGTGGAATTGTACTTGACTAAAATTGAAAAGAAGACAACACAGGACGGAAATACTCACTCACAGATAAAATATTTTAGGGTTTGATGTTTGTCCATTATGGCTTTATTGTCTTTTCATATTTATTTTATTCCAATTGATTTCAAATTTACCCTAGGGTGTATGCATGCACCCGGTGTATGTAAATCTAACTCCGGTTCATTATATTGGGTGTTAAACCGGAGTCCACAACCATTGTCATGTTTGATTGTAATAGATTAAAAAAAATCTTTGTAATTTCTTTTTTATGTAATTTTAAAGTTAAGGACTCCTGTATTTATAATGGGAGAAAAGGACTAGGCTTGAATCAAAACAATCAATTCGAAAAACAAAAGATTTGCCCTCTTTAAAACAACCTATACTAGGAAAATATATACTCTCTCCGTCCCATTATACATTTTACATTTCCTCATTTGTTTGTCCCATTACACTTTTCAAACCCAAAAAATAATTTAAAGTTTCAAATAGATAACCTATCAATACACTTTATTTTAGAAAATGCCACCCTTACCTAACTCTCATAACTTATTTTTATCATTTATTTATTACTCAAAACATTACCCTCAAAAGCCTATAAAGTTGGTCTAAAAACCAACATTTCTTAAAATCCGTATCTATAATAAGTGTAAATTGTGTATCAGGACGGAGAGATTACAATATAAGCATACATATTCGGACTAGGCGTTTCCTAATTCCTTGGCTAAAAATTAGAAACTTGGTTGGATGATGTGGTTAATGGTGTGAATATTTTCTAGTTTGGTTACTTTGGTACACTCTTGGATTAGTGACAGTCAAAACTCTTGCTAAGTTCTTTCTTGCAACTGGTTTATTTGCAATGTGTTATTGATAATTGTTTGTCACTATGCATAGGCAGTGGTTTGCCTTAGCTGAATTCTTGTTCTTCAAGCATAATCTTCAGCCATAACATCTCACACACAGTTTGACCCACGACTTCATCCTCAGCCTTGAGTGTTGGTCTAACAAAATAGTGTTGAATCTACTTGGCCATGTCACAAGGGTTCCACTAGGCATAAGTGCAGCATCCATAAAAGGCTCGTTTTTGCTTTTCTTGATTGGATGAATCCTATTTGAACACACATGTAAAAGCAGCAATCTCTGCGTGTATAAAAAAAAAAGAAGAAAAATAAGGAAAAAGTAGAATATAACTGTGCGGATGGGCAAGCAACTGGCGGTGGCGGTTCTCGGCTTGGATGGGGATGGGCAGCACTGGCCAGCACTCATATGGGTTTGCTCAATGGTGAAGAATTGTGGAGATTAATAAAGTTTCTTGCCTAGTTGATTTCTTGATTCTTAATGAATAGAATCCTCAAAGGATAATCCTAAATTCAGACGCTTTAAAGTTTTCTATGTTACAGTATATATGACTCTTATTCTTATAAACATGCTTTTTGGGTGGGGGGAAAAAAGAAGGAAGCAACTTGTACCATTGGCATGCCTCAAGGCTTGTGTTTGCTGTAAAAGAAGGTGCACTGAGTTGTGCACTTCTATTGCATTTCTTTGTTGCAGAGGTGCTAATTCTGCACCCCTTGCACCTTGTTTTACGATCCCCTCTTTTGGGGTTTGGGATCAGCTTATTCATGTTTTCCTTCACCTTTAATCCCCTGCCAGGAGTGGCTCATTCTCTGTGACTTCCTTCTTGTATCACCGATCACTCACCACCCTCGTCTATACTTAGCATCATGTATCTATTGGTTCACTGTGTAGTCGTACCCCCTTTTGATAAGAAGCTAAAACTTTAGTTCATTAGAGAAGAGAAGGAAATGAACAAGGTGTCCCACTCAGAACAACTGGACTATGGAATACAATTACAATCTCTATTTAATGTACTTTTTGTATATGCTATTGCTTTGTTGGTATTCTTACTTCTTTTGTATTTGCTTAGTTGGCATTTGTATTATTCTTCATTATTCGGGTTCTCTGACAAGATGCAATGTATTTTGATCATGTTGACTTCATTGTTCATAAATTTCTCTACGGACGTGATTAAATTCTGTAATAAAATGGTTTGAACTTTTATTTACCTGCAATATTTTTGGCGTCCTGAGTATAACATGTAATTACAAATTTGTGGCTTACAGGATGCCTTGATAGCTATTAAAGGGGGCCGCATGCCACCTCCTAGAAGCATGCCTTCCTTTGAAGAAATTAAGGAAATCTTAGGTTTTAATCGCTATTATGAAGAAGAGAAGTTATACAGCACCATAACATTCCAACCTGGTTTAAACAAAGGTAAGTGAAGAGTAACAAGTCTCATTATGATACCTCATTGGTTATCTTGAAACTGACCAAATGTATCTCTAGAAATTTAATGCTTAGAAAGTCTTTGCTACTCAGTGACTTTTAGTTTATTTCCTATCTTTATCTGTATGCATCTTAAAAGCCAATTGCTTAAAAATAATTATAAAGGAACTCGGTGACTGATGAAGCTCCTATATCGATAAAATAAAAGTATAACAATGCAAGGGTAATAATAAAAAAATTATGGCATACATTTTAGCAATACTAGTGCATAGTATTCCCATAAAACTTTGTTTTGGTGTTCTCTGATATTGTTTTGTTCTCATTGCTTGATCAGAGATTGAACATTCAATTCTAGCTCACATGGAAATATATTTTGTTGCTAAAGTATCTATATGCCAGGTTCTTTCTCTACAAGTAACTCTTCTTCCAGTTCACAACGCAGTGCTCAAAATAACACAGAAAGGAAAAATCAGAGTGCAGAAAATCCTGTGGAAGTGGTGATCCCTGAGATACTTAGTAATTATGATGAAAGTGGGGGTCCTTTCTCTGTTATTTGGTCTCGTAAACTGAGAGTCAGGATTACTGGGCGGGATGGATATGAAAAACTTGATGTTCGGATTCCTGTAAGTTACTTTTTCTCTCCAACAAAATCTCATAGACTATACAAGCATTTTGTAAAATTCCATGCCTATTAGATGTGATTATTGATTGTATTGCCTGCATGAAGTCCTTCCTAGAATATGGGCCCTTGAAATTTGCATGCTCAATTAAACTTAAGAATTAAGAGATTAAGAAAATGAGAAATGAAATTATAAATGAATTGTAACTTATAAAATTTCCAACATGCTCTTTTATATTATCTAAGATTTCATAAGTTGTAATACAAGATATATATATATATATATATATATATATATACATATATATATATATATATATACATATATATATATATATATATATATATATGTTGCTATTGGTATTTTGATCAATTTCATTGACTACTTTTTCATCGGAATGTTTTAATGATTGCCATACATGAAGTTCTAAAAAATTAGAAATTTTCATATTTTTGGCAACTGAAAGCTCCATGAGGAGTAATTCAGTCCATCAGAGGTTTCTTCAATTAGAACTTTTATTTTGTTTATATTTATATCATTTTCAAATTTGAACGGTCATTAGTTTGGTAATTATCGATAATTATTTGAGTCTGTTTTATCTATAAGTGTGTTGTTAATACTAAAATAATTTAGTTTCCTAAACAATAGTATATGTATTTATATAATATTGAGGGTATTGAAAAGGACTTGGGAGATTATGGTCTAAGGTTCATTCCTGAAATTCCTTGTTGAAGTAACATGAGGATCTACTGATCTAGATGCCTTGGAAGACTTGCATTGTTATTACTACTAGTTTTCTGGTAAATAAATTTTACTGGTGGGTATTATTACATCAAGTGTTTTAATATATAATTTTAGCTGCAAAAAAATAGTACAACTGTGATATTTGACAATGTCAAGTTTTAAAAGTCTGTGGTTTGACAACCGGGAAGGGAGTTGTTTGCGGATGCTACTGAATATTGAAAAACAACAGCTAAAGAAAAAATGTGATTCTAGCCAAAAATGTTGTTGTCAAATACCCCCAAAGCAGGGGTGTAAACAATTAGAATCATGCTCATTTATTATTTGAATTGAAAAAAAAAATTCATATTTGATTCAAAAGTTAATTGATTTAAATACATTTAACATTAGTTCTTGACAATTTATTTTGAATTTATGCAATAAAATTTGTTTTGAACAACTTTTTTTTTTTTCAACAAACTGTCCATTTCTTTTGCAAAGTTTGGATTATTAATTATAAATTTATAATATTATATTTTAATTCACAAAATTATATTAGTGTGAACACATATTTTTTCTAAATTATATACTCCCTCCGTCCCATTTCAGATGACACACTTTCCATTTGGGTTTTCCCACAAAAGTTTGCACATTCCTAAAAAAGCAAAAAACCAAACACAATCACCCTTCCTCATACACTTTATTTACAAAAAAACCACCCTTACCTAACACACCTAACATACTTTATCATTTATTTATTACCAAAAGATAATATAATACCCCTAAAAGTTATCACTTTTTTTAATCTCCGTGCCGAAAGAGGCATGCAAACTTTTGTGGGATGGAGGGAGTATTTGTAAATATATGTGCGTGTGTGTGAATTAAATATATGTACTTGTATTTGAAATTGAGTTTTTAAATCTTAAACTAACATTAACATTTACATCCCACCACAAAGTAACACTGGGAATGATTACACATGATTTGGTTGTGAAGTTTCTCAATTTTCATTTTCATGGTAATTAGTGATGTTCTTTTTTTTAGGATGAATGGTAGGATTTTGAATAATTTTCTTATATATTTTTTGTAAGATGATTAATAGTAAAGAGTATAAAATAAATGGATGGTAATTACTATCGACTTGAATGTGACATGTTTGTTAAAATATGAGATTGATTGAATGTGAAACAATTGGTTAGAATTTGAGAAAACGAGGTTTATCGGAATCAGACACTACCTTTGACATTGCTACTCCCCAATATATAATTCTGTGTATCAACAATTCTGCGTAAGTTTTTAAATTTTAATACTTGTTCAACTTGAGTAAAGGGGAGTTTAGATGGTTAAGTTATTGCTTATATTGTTGTATTTAAAATAATGCACAAATGATGTTTGCAAATCAACAAACAGAACAGAAAGTTGGCTCTTATTATGATATAAATAAGTGCACACTTATTTCAAGTACTGAAAATCCGGATGACCTAATCTGGATGCCAAATTAAAAACCTATATTGCTGTTAGCCTTTTGTGTATAAGATTTCTTAAGGTTGTGTCCACTGTAATCTTTTGCATTGCTTAGCATCTTTCTGGGTGGGTTCAAATCTTAACATATGCAATAATATTGAGAAACATAGCAGTGAGTCTTTGGCTAATTTACTAATTGATGTGTAAAATATAGGAAAGATTTGTAACATGAAGACATCTGTAAAATAATAAGTTACCTTTGTGTTCTTAAAAAGATGAAGGTGGATTATCAACAGCTATCTTGATTTTTAAATTTATAGCATATGAGCTATAAGAAGAAGATAACTTGGAAGTAGTCTTATCTTCTGTTGCACAATATATGATAATATGAAGCATTGAAGGATTTGAAGTTAAAATTTAAACTTTTAAGAATGCATTTTGGTGCTTAGAATGAGTACATTCTATAGAAAATTAGTCATCTTTGAGATATTTAATGAATGCAAAAACCACTTTAATTAATACATTTTTCATCCTTTACTTGTATTCTCTCAAATTAAAAATTTTCAATCCAAATGCAACTTTAAGGCTATGCTTGTTTTGGGATCTAGAGGGTTTTCAAAATGTTGGGATTTGGAAATCTTGTTGCTATTTATATTACGTGTTTTGTTTGGAGTTTTGGAAAGAGCTAATTTTGTCGTTGAGTATGTCATTTATTGACTGTAAAATGATAAATAGGTGAGTAATGAAAAGGCGACGAGGTATTTTATTGTGAGAGTTGTATTCGGATATAGAAAATTGGTTTCGAACCCCAAACATGGAATCGTCTTTGAATTTTGATGTACTAAATTTGGTCCAAGGCCCAAAAAGATTTCCTGACAAGACCTTTAGGGCATGATTAGCTTTTTAAGTTACCAAAAATGATAGGATTAGATTTTGAGGAATGTGTGATGGATCAAGTTTATGCAGTTCGTCCTATTTTTTCCTTACTGAAAGAAACTGCTTCTTTCAAAATATAAACATTGTATGTTTGCAGATTCTCCCCTGTACTAAAGCTTGAATTGCTCTTAAGACCATTGCTTATGCATGTTCGGACTGAGATACTGATATGCATTCTAGCAATTTGCTTCTTAAGAAGAGTAACACTCTTGTGTACCTGGTTACACGGAGCTCAGATCCATGCAAAGAATTTGACCCATTTAATTTAAAGGAAGAAATAATAAAGTCCTAAAGTTAAAATATTAGGACGTAAATGGAATGCTTAAACCCTATGAGCAAAACAATAATGTAGTGCCAGGATGCTCACAAGTTTTTCCCAAAGAAGAATACGAGATTACATCGTTAGTTGTGTATACTTTCTGGAACATTAGGTGAATCCCTAATTGAGCACAATCATATGAGGTAGAGTAGAAAACTATAATGAAGCAACACCTCAAGATAGAAAAATTAAAACAAAATAAAATTTTCATATGATTTTAATCAAGGAAATATATAAAAGCTCTGCATCTTTCCAAATTTCTTCTGAACATTCATATAAATCATGTTGGTTCTAGTATTGTCTATGCATATTTATTTTGCTAGTAAAGAGATCTCTGAAAAAGGTAAATTATTCCAGATCCAAACGATTACAATGTACATGAAAGCATTCACAAAATGGAACAAAGCCTAAACAAGGCTAACTGCTGCTAAATATTACAAGCAATCTAGCTATCTCCAATTAATTGTTTCAGCAATCTGTTGAGCTGATACTCCTCTTCACTTGAAACAAACAGATGTTCCTAGCTGTCCATGTTTGATTGATAAAACATGCCAATGCTATGAAGACTGAAGAGCCTCTTCCTCTTAGCTTTATCTGTTCTGGCATCTTTGATGATGCTTCTGAATACTGCTGTGATGTTGTTGAATCTTCTTCTCCATCCAATCCACTTGCTGATCTCCTCCCACACTTTATCTGCATAGTGACACTGGAAGAGTATATGCTAATTAGTTTCTCTTTTCCCTACACATATTCCACATAGCCTATCATCCTTGGAGTTCCACATTCTATCCTTGGTTAGCAACCTTAAGCTATCCTTACTCAGGATCCATTTGTGCCATATTTTTTTATATATGAAGGAACCCCCGTCAGACGCTCTGAGTATGTTATATACCTTGGAGCTGTGCATCTTAGAGTGGACACAGCACTGCTATAAACTCTGTTGCAAACTTTGATCAGTTCCCAGCTTCTGAGCAATTCTATTCTTAACCTGTAAGAGAGATCTCCATGTGTATGATGATTGGTATGCTCCACTGACCTCCAACATGTTGATCTTCTTAAGTTTACTCCATGAATCCATCTAACCCACAGTGAATTTGCCTCTTGAGTGTATATCCAAATGGACTTGCACAATAGTGATTGATTCTAGTCTGTAATATTTTTTGATTCCCAATCCTCCTTCATTTTTAGCGCAATAGTGATGTCTTTCCATGCCACAAGGCTATACTTTGATCCCCAGAGATAGTGCCATATGATTCTTTCCACATTTGAACCACAACAGTTGGTATTCTAACCACTGAAAGCCAAAAGTTCAGAACCCCATATAGATTAGTTTTAATGAGCTCCAATAAATGAAAGGAATTTGGAGGACCAGGTGGTTATCTGAGAGGTGAGCTTTTGGATTAGGGGATCAAACTGCTCTTTATTAATCCTGGTGCTAGATAATGGATACCAAGATATCTGATTGGTAGGGGACTCAACTTCAAATTGCAGGATTGATGAGATAGAGTTTCTGAGTTGTAGGCTCATTCCTGCCATGAAGATTCTTGTCTTTTCTATGCTAATTGCCAGCCCTGAGGTCTGTTCAAACTTTCTGATACAGCTCATTACTTATGCTGCTGTGTTAGCTTCACCATGGCCAAGGATAAGTAAGTCATCAACAAATGCTAAGTGAGAAAGACCAAGCCTAGCACACCATTTGGAGTGGAACATGTATCTTCTCTCAGATATCTGATTTTTTATTACTCAGCTGAAGTAATACATGCATAGTACAAAAAGCGAGGACATGGGATTACCCTGCCTAAGTCCTCTTCTAGCTTTGAACAAACCTTCAAGGTGTCCATTAATGAGAAGAGAGAAGCTAGGTGTTGTAACACATTGCATTATCCATTTGACAAATATATTTGGGAATCACAACTTACATAGAAGTGATGAGAGGAAATTCCAGCTAACAGTATCATAAGCTTTCTTTATATCCACTTTAAGTGCAAATCTTGGGCTTATACTGCTATCTTTCCATCCATAACCTCTGAATAATTCCTGAGCAAGCAGTATACTATCCTGATGTTCCTCCCTTTCTCAAAATCAAAGTGACTATGATCTACTTTGACATGGATGCAATCAGCTAGTCTTCTGGCCAAGACCTTGGGGATGATTTTATACATGGTATTGCAACAGGAGATTGGCTTGAAGTCCATCACAGTTGGTTCAAACTTCTTCTTTGGGATCAGTGTGATGAAGGTGTTGTTGATTTGTTTGAGAAGTTTCCCTGTTCTGAAGAATTCAGAGATGACTTGAGTAATCTGCTGTCCCACTATGCTCCAAGCTGTCTTGAAGAAATGAGAAGTATATCCATCTGGGACCAGGGCTTTGTTAGCATCAATAGGTCACACAACCAACTTGATCTCCTGTATAGTAATTGCTGGTGCTAGGAATGCTTGCTGCTGAAGGCTCAGAGTAGCTCCTGAATATGTCCTCAATTTCTGCAATAACTTGATGTTTCATCCCAAGAGGTTAGTGTATAAATGGAGAAACTGTTGGACCATAGAATCATTAGAGGTGGAAGGTCCTGACGCACTAAAAACTTTGTAGATCTGATTCCTGGCGGCATTCTTCTTATTGATCTTGTGGAAGTATAGTGTGGGCCTATCCTGGGAGAAGATATACTTATACTTCAGCATTTGAGAGATAAAAGAGTGTTCTGCTTTCTCCAAAAAGAGTGCTTTCTTTCCAGCATTCTACAAACTAGACCACAGTGCCTGATCATGTGGACTAGAATGGCACAATAGTTGCAGCCTATCCACCTCTTGTTGAGGGCTCTCTCCACTATATGGGAGTAATTGTTTCTATTCAGGCTCCTGAGTACTGATTTCAATGCCTTGAGTTTAGCTTATGATTACTAGCTTTTGTTTTCAAGTGCTTGGAAAAATATCAAAACCTACCCTCATCTTCCTATTATTAGATGGGTGAGTCTTGCGTACTCACAGGTGTTATTTTAATCCATTACTCAAGGATTTAAACTTTGCTTTTAGAGTGTGTTTGGTTCACAAAAGTTAATTGTGGTTTAATAATGTTTGTAAATGTGATCAACAATGTGTAAGCATGAAAATTCTTTAATTTTTCATTAATTTCTAGGGATATTGTAGCCCATCCTCCCCCATAGGTTGCATTCTATCAAACCCCTTGTTTTTTACGGACTTAGGAAGATAATTAAGCTTACATAAATGTAATTAATGTGTGAATTTCCTTATCTTAACAACTTTTTTAATACCCATTGACTGTTACTAACTAAATGTTAACCTAACACTGTCAACTGTTTGATGCGACTTTATTGTTTTTTATTTCTTTCAGATAAGAGAGTGCTTATTGGCTATAAATAATGAATATCCAAATTTTGACTGTCCCTGGTGCAGTTAGAAACTGATCAATCTTTCATATGAATCTTTCTTTTTAATTCCTTATTGCAGGCTGGCTTTCTAGAAGGAATCACGAATATAGTTCCAGGTAATTTTTGGCAAGTGGAGTTAAATTACTATTACTATTATTTATCTTGGAATTAATGAATATGAGTGTGGTGATTTCAGCATTGGGGGGTATAAATATCAAGGCGTTATTGGATGACGCATCTCTAGAAGAGGGAGGCAAGCAATTGCTCGATTTTAATGATACAATGGGAGATAGGATCCAAGTGTTTCTTGAGTAAGTATGATGACAAATGATGCTAATATTAGGATCTTCCCTTGACTAGCTCTATCAGCTTTTCATTTTTACATTTATATTTATATCATTAGTTAACTTTGGACGAACGAGTAATCTTGTCCTTTCTTCACGACCTCCACAAGTATCTATTTACATTTTTATCCCGAAAATTATTGTTTTGTATAGATATGTTGTTTGCTTTTATAAATTTATACTTAAGTGGACTTTACATTTGTAATTTTGTAAAGACACGGGTATGTCTCAGGTTGACCAATGTTAAAGTATAGTTGTTGTATAGGCAGACTATGCCTATGGGTAGTTAAAGTATGTTTGTTGAATCGTAATACAACACGTTATACATATACTTTAATTTATTATTTATCATATTTAAAAAAAATATATTTTAATTACAAATTAACATATTTTAACAATGGATCAATCTTTTCACACAATTACCGTATTTTCTCTTTTGTAAAACTATTTGGAGTAATTGTTGTTCACATGGGTCTTTTAGTTTTAAAAGAAAATTGATGAGGGTGGAATGAACATAAAAATGACAAATTAGATACTTTTGAGGGAACGAAAGGATATTTTTAAGCTAAATAAATATATAAATCTTAAATTCTTTACTTTATAATTATATATTTTTTTTAAGGAAAAAAATTAATTTAAACAAAGTTTTAATTTAACTCTTATTCCTCTACATTATCTTACGATCAAATTACTCTATGTTGTTATCTACAGTATATAGTAATGGACTTTTTCACAAACATATAAATAAACAATTTATAATATGCAAAATGTTTAATCAAATGATTCTCATTTCAAATAAAATGATTAAAACATTGTTCAATACAAAAGCTAGGCTTTTAGTACACAATCTGACAAAAGCCATATGGAGTTGTGGAGGATATGCTTGTGAAAATAGAGGATTTTGTTTTTCCGGTGGATTTTATGATAGTTGAGAAGCAAGCGGATCCTTTGATCCCATTGATTTTTGGAAGACCGTTTTTGGCAACCGAAAGAGCAAAATTTGACATGGATAGGAAGGAACTCATACTCCGATCAAATAAAAAAGAATTGGTGTTATTAAGCAAGAATTTGAAAGGGGGAGATCTTCATTTGAAGCCACCCATTAAGCCTCCGGATGATAGAGATCGAGTGGTAAGTGAAATTTTACAAGATGAAGACTTAACTAATTTTTTACTTGAATTTGCAGGAAATTTTTCTTCAAAAAGGAACAAGCTTGGGGGACATCCACAAGTTGATTGAAATATTGATAAAGGGCCTCCGGGATTTGAAAACATGAGAAAAAGAGACAATGAAGTGAGTTCAAGTGTTAGAGGAGCAAGAAGTGTTGTTAAGAAGGTTGTTAAGGAGATATTTAAAGTGAAGATGAGGTCCGATGGGAACTTGGATTTCTCCGATTGTTAAGAGCTTCAATGCGTCTAGCTCGATGACGTTAAATTGAGCGCTTGATGGGAGGCAACCCATTTTAGTAAGTTTTTTTTGTTTAGTTTTATTTTTTGTATTTTTTTTGTATGTAGGTGGAATGTGCTCATGGAGAAAATACTTATGGAGGAGACGAGATGTGCTAGATTTGGAATGAAGATGTATGTCGCACCACTCTTTACAAACTTAAATTTAATACTTGTGTTAATTTAAGTTTGGGGGGAGAGTGAGTGGTGGCCATACTTGAATGTTGGAATGTACATATGTCATCACATGGTAATTTAAGATGATCAATGGTGGAAACTACAAGGGTAAGACTCACCACTTTTTGCAAACTTAATTCTCAACTTGTTTCGATTAAAGTTTGGGGGATAGTGTGTGGTGTGCCTTACCACTTGTGTATGCTTGATGGATCATGTTGATAGAGTGATTATCTTGATTGTCTTGTGTAAAATTGGGTCAATTTTAAAATTTTTCTCAAGAGTTTGGTTCGTTTTGGTTTATTTGGTGGTGTCTAAGTGCATGTTAGTCCATTAATTGGTCATGGATGTAGAAATAATTGATTTTGATGAGTTTTTGAACATAAGTTGTATCGAAAGCAAATAATCAGGGGAAAACAGGGTTCGAAGTTTGAAAAAAATACAAAAATAAGGTACAAAGCTCGACCCGTGATCAGGACTCGAGCCTGTATACGAGGCTGAGCTCCAACACCAGAAGCAGCAGCACGCCCAGTCGGAGGCCGAGTTCAGAACTCAACTCGAGTCCAGTAAGGAACTCGAATCGAGCTACATAGCTTGAGTCGAGCGGATTGCGAAAGTCAGAAAAAAACACGATTTTAGGCTCATTTCTGCAGAACCATACATCGAACCCGAAGCTCGCGTCGTGCCCAGTTCATCCGTACAACCTCTGAAATCCTTCTCAATCCTTCAAAACTCATGTGAATTGATGGCTAGAAGAGAAAGGGAACAAGACTTTATTGTGCTTAATGAAGAGGAGTTGGCACTTTGTGATGCAAATTTAAGTATAGAAGGGTTTCATCCATTTGATATGGATGTGGACTTGGTGGATGAGTGGCCAAAGTACGCTTCAAGGTAGAAGGCAATTTGTCCAAAAGTTAATGCAACTAGATTCCAAGATCAACAAACTAAGGTTGATTTAGGATTAGAGGATGACTTGAGGGCCATGTTTCGTAATGTCCACATGGAGGATTTCTTTGACAAGAGGCCACCCACATACCAAGCCTCACAGCGGAATTCTTGAGTACGCTAGAGGTCGAGAAGAATCACAATGAGTATCCTACTTCCATCAAGTTCCAGTTAGGAGATGAGTGGCATGAAGTTGAAACTCCTGATTTGAATGAATACTTTGGATGCCCCAGAGATGAGGATCGAGTCATCTATTCATATGTGGAGAGATACAACAAAAAGCGGTGGTGGCGCAGATTGATTAATGATAGAGCAGAGCAATAGTCAGAGTATCGAGCTAGTTCGTCTAAAGGAACGGCTATACGGAACCCAGTTATGAGGTACTTGGAAAAGATTTTATCGAACACCGTGTTCGGGAGATCAGAGAGTGGTTCCGTAGTAGAGAGGGAGCTGCATATGATGTATTGTCTGTATCATGGGAAAGAGTTCAATATGGCTGTAGAATTCATCCAACATGCAGAGAGGATAGCTAAGAGACGAGCTCATCAGCGAGTAATGATTGGAGGTATGATTACCATGATAGCTGAAGGGCTCGAAGTTGATTTTGGTGAGAGAACTCTGATGGTGAGTGAGGGATTGAATGCTCATACACTAATGAGGATGGGTTTCTTAACATGGGTTTCTTAACATGTGTTGGAGATAGGTATTGTTTTAAGCAAGATCGAGGCAGTCCATTCCCTCTTTCTACTCCTGTATTGACAACGATCTTCGATCGTAGAGCAGCTAAAAATTTGAGCATGGCTAGTTCTCAACACTCTGAGGTAGTACGAGCATTCTATCGAGCCAACCGTGAAGGTATTGAAGAAGTACTATGAGGAATGAAAAATGTAGCAGATGCAGATTTAGAGGAGCTTAGAGCTGAGGGTGAGCCTATGGATTTAGGAGATGAAGAAGAAGAGGAAGAAGAGCATCAGGTGGAGTTCGAGGAGCACTCTCCAGAGCCACCACACTTTGAGGAGGCACAGATGGGAGGTCATGGTGAGCAGTTTAGGTGGAGCATCCTCGAGGGTGATGTTCGTGATATTAGACAGGCTCAGCAGGAGCATGGGATACAGATCCGAGAACTCCAGGCTGGACAGTTCAGGATGAATCACAATTTTGAAGAAGCTCGTCGTCACATCAATAACATTGAGGAGATGACGACCATGATGTTCAATATGCAGTTTCCTGGAGCAAACCGTGACTACATGCCCTGGAATCCATATTAGCCACCTCCACCTCCGGAGCCATGAAGGGAGTACTTTTGGTGCTAGGCACTTCCATTAGTTCATTTTAGCTATGATTAGACATTTGATTTGATATTGATGGAGTGGATTGTACTTAAATTGTTTTGTTTTGAGAGGTTTTACTTTTGAATTTTATTTTCAGTTTGATGCGGTTTACTTTTCATTATTTTTGGTATTTTGGTTTGATTTTCATTATTTGGATGCGATGGGATGTTGATTTTCATTGTTATGGTTGTGAATTGATGTGTTGATACTTTGAGATGGGTGATTTGGTTTATGCATGTTATATATTTTTGTATTGTTTGGTTATTCTTTGACTATTGTGTGGTGGTGTTGTTGTTTTTATTCTTATAGGGAAGGTTTGGTGGTATATTTTTGGGAAGGTGTTGATTATTTTTTGAATATGAGCTATGATGCATTGTGTGTGATGAGTGATGGCGAGCATGTTAAAGGTTTCTACTTGTTGAAATTGTGACATGAATTACATAATTTGTTCAATTTTGAGAAGCATGAAAGGTAATTAGGTTTCTTTTGGTCCAAGCAAAAGCTTGTGAGACTTGAGCCTCAACCGTGCCTCCATGGTTAATTCTTGATGAGAGGACCGGTTGAACTTAGACAAACTAGAATATGCTCATGGACTATAGGAACGAAGCCCGAATGGTTAAAATTTGTGAAATAATCTTAGGCCATCCTTGGTGAATGAGTTATAGCCATAAATTTTCTTACCAAAAACATTATCCCTAGTAAACCACTTTAAGCCTGTAAGCCTTTTCTTTGTGATTAAAGCACAATACAAGCCTTTAAAACCCTCTTAAGCCTTAAATATATAACCTAAGTGTGGGTGATTGAGGAGATGGTGGTTTACAATGATCGATGTGAGAATTGTGCTAGAAAAGAAAGGAAAGGGTTAAAAAATAAGAAAAGGATGCAAAGGAGCTAAACAAAATGTACATGCAACCTTAAAACAAGAAAAATGAGCAAATCAACAAAAATGTGCTTATGAAGTTCAAAAAGTTGAAAGAAAGGAAGCATGCAAATCAAAAGGAGCTTAAGAAATCCAAGGAATGATAATGATTAGTGCTTTCGATTAAAGAAGAAATTAAAGGAAGCTTGAAAGTGAAGAAGTTGAAGAAAGGAATCATCTCTCCAATTGCTTACACTTGAATAGTCACTATTATCCAAAATTTCCTACACTACCAAAGAGCTTAAACATTACATTCTCAGAGAAAGACCTTTTTGATCACTTATAGAAACTAGGGTGGCTTGTGAACATAGTCCATGAGCAAACCTATGGTGAGTCAGTTTTAACCGGTTGATGAGTGATGATAAAAACCCTACCATAAAGAGTGTTGAGTGAAAATTATATAATCTATGAGAGACTTGGATCGAAAGGGATTTGAGTACTCTAATGTCATTCTTAAGATTGAACTTGTTAATCTTTCATGTTATAAGTTTGATGATGTAGGGATATTTAATATGATTTTGTAGCACTTATTACTTGTGATGTATTATGGTTTATGTTCGTTAGATGTTTTTCTAGGTGAAAATTACTCCTCTTGTTTATTATTTTTCATTGTTCGAGGGCGAACAATACCTTAAGTTTGGGGATTGATCGTTGTCATTTTCACCTAGATTTTAGTGTTGTTATTTGTGTATTTTCGAATATTTTTATCTGTATTTGTGTTACTTTTGGTGGAGTTATTGTTATTTTGTAAAATGTGGTCTGGATTGATAGAAATGTGTAAATGAGCTTAAATATGTGCAAATTAGGTCAAAAAAGTGGAGCAAAACGGAATCGGGAGCTGAAACGAAGAAGCTGGACAGGACTTGACCACGCTCGAGTCTAGCTCTAAAGCTCAAGTCGAGCTGCGTGGTCGAGCTTGAGCCGTGCGCCGCACACAGGCCTATAACAGGAGGCCATGTGCGGGTATCAGAAAATGCTACACACCCATAACTGAGGGCGTGTGCGGAACACGGGTCGAGCTCCGTCAATATATAGTAACACGCCGAGAAATGTGCAGGAACTCGAGTCGAGCTCTGCAGCTCAAGTCGAGTCGTGTACGAATTCATTGATAAGTAAAAAAATTCCAAAAGCCTCTAGAAGGTTCCCAAGAGGTTTAAATACCCAATTGGTGCGAGAATACGGGAGAGATCAGATTCATAGCAGTTACACACACTCCACACCACATTTCCTCACACACTAGATCCATAATCCATTTCTACCATTAGATCCATCCAATTTCCATTTTGATCTCCACGATCAATCCATAAAACTTCATCCAATCCATCTCCACATCATTTTGAGAAGAGGAAAGCTTAAAGGAGTGAAGAAGTTGATAAATTGAAGAAGAGGAAGGATTCTCCATGCAAGGGACGCAATTCCATTTTTTATTTGTTGATTTTCTTCTCAATTTGGCTCAAATGGAGCAAAGTATATTTTGTAATGATTTAAACACCATGTTTAGTGGCTAGTCCTATAGTAGGGCTAATCATATGAATGGTTGAGGTGAAGAGTTAGATATGTAGAACTTGAGTAATGATTTGAATTGATTTGTGGATTTCTTTCTATGGTATATCAATCATGTTTTATTTCAAATGTTTGTGTGATTAAATTCTCTATTCATAGTATTAGGATGACCATTCCAATGTTGTGAGTGGATGTTTAATTGAATCATATATTGAATTGTGCATGTATGTTAGTATAAGGGGAGGTAAGACATACCCTCCTTAGGCTTGGAACATTCATAGAGGGACACTTAAGAGATTGAGTGAAAAGAACCAACTTATGATCATAGTACCTTAAGGGAATCGAGATTAAGATCAATCTTAGGAGATTTGGGCTTGTAAAAGGGTCGAGAACCTAGTTGCCTTGGCCATAGGTGTTGGATTGTATACTAAAAGTCTAGCTTTAGTATGAACAATGTCAAAACAATATTTGAAATGAGAATCATTGATCAAATGATTGCATCTTATAATTTATTTTATATGCATGATGCAATAGTCCATTTACTTTATACTGTAGATAATATGTTGTGCGACAACACGAAGAAGATCATATTATCGGTTTCCTTATAAAGTATAAATAGATGCTCACAACTGAGATAGACGGGGACTCTCTATCGGTATGGTTGTAGTGTGATTTGGTATTAGCTTGTCTTGGCTATAGAATCACATTAGTGCACGTGTGTGTATTGAGCAGGACCGCTTGAGATCGTTCTTCTTATACTGACTATATAGTAGAACTTGATCTCTGTTATTATGGAAGTTCGTGCTCTTAATCCCTATACAATAACCTCGACACGTAGGGCAGTATGTATTTTTTTGATTCATCAATGGGTGAGATTTATAAGTATTAAATCAATATACTCGGTGAGTTGGGAAGTAATGCTGTCTCTATGGTGTGCTGTTGATTGTAGAAGGAATCCATGTCCGTCATAGGTTGATGATGTCCCCTTGAGGAGCTCATAAGGTTTATCATGTAAATCTTGCAAGTGGATTAATTTCCGGCATGATAATAAGGTTGAGTGGTACTACTCTCGGATGAGATATTAATTAATTTGAGTTGTCAGTAACTTAATTAATTAATGGACATTGTATATCTTAAACATGGGGAGACCATCGGGCTCATAATAAGAAGGAGCCCAGAACATAATTTGGGATTGGATGGGTAGTGTAATAATAATATTTTAGTGGACTATATTATTATTATTGGATTTAATTAAAAGCTTTGGGCTAAGCTTGGTTAATTAAATTCAATTGAGGCCCAGTCCAATTTCTCCTCCTGGTCCCTACTGTAGCCCAACTATATAAGTCATCTCAGCTCCTGTTAACCCTACGTCAGTGCCTCATTTGACAGAGAGAAAGAATAGGAGCAGATTGAGAGAATCCTGCGGATTGTTGCCCACACAACAGCAGGATTCGACTTGGGACATACAGCAGAAGATCGAGAGGTGGTTCTCTGCAACGATCATCCTCTACATCGACCCAGAAGTACGGTAAACATAAATTTTAATAACTTCCGCTGATTGTTTACCTATATCCCTAACGGATCACGTTGATCCACACGATCCAATTGCCAACAATTGGTATCAGAGCGTTGGTTTCGTGGTGAAACGTGAGACGTTATGTAGGGTTTGAGCCATTCGTGTGTTGATTGTCTTATTGATAGCATGTATGAGAGTTTTTTTGTGATTATGTGACTTAATCTGTTAATAATCGCAAGAAAGAAATCGAAGGTATAGTTTTTATACTTGAAACCCTATCTGCTATCCTTATCGCCGTTGTTCAACAAGCAAAGAAAAACACCTCTGTCCCGTGAGTGCAAAGGAAAACTGAGATATCTGTCAGGCTGCTCATAACCTATATCCTCTTCATGCTCGATCTGGGCATCGTTGGTTGGTAGCCGGTGATGTGTTGGAGCATCTAGACGGAGAGTTTACAAAGAGGACGTTGATGGCTAGTCATTCGAAAGAAGGCGACGGGGTGATGGCGGATGTGACTATCACTGGACTGTATGAGGCGGTGGCTATCCCACGGCTGAACGACAATCGGGCGGTGACTGGATTGCTGTCGCGCAATCATGACGCACTGGAGGTCTGATGGGAGCAATTGCCAGCATTCTGGTTTGTTTACCAGGGCAATCTGACGACTACTCTAGTCCGAGAACAAGGATGGAAACTTGCGGCTACGCGACGGGGCTGAAGGCGTCAAATCACGACGATGGTCAACGCTATAAACAGGCTGCAATCGGGAGAGTCTATCAATCGGTTTGAGGAAGATTCGAGCGAGTCTACTGCAAATTCCAGTTGGGTCGAGGCACTTTCCGATCAGGTAGATGCAACTGATGATCGAAGAAGGTGTTCCAAGGACTGGAAGCAACTCTCGACGATGGGATGAGACTCCATTACTTGCAGTCTGGGGTTGGCTCAAGGAGGCGGCCACATGGGTTTGACGTCGCTGTCAATGCCCTCGGTAGGTGACGACTGCGGCAAAAACTGGACGATGGGCGTCAGACCTGGAAGGCTGGGTTTTGGGCGAGTCGACTGGTGTTTCCAGTCGATTCTGAAGCCACTTCTAAGCGGTTGATGGCGGTTTCCGATTGGGTCCTGGAAGTTCTGGGCGCGAGTTGTGAAGCTTCCTCTCTTGTCTTCGTCCAATCCTTGCGGGTCTCCTTATTTTTTGGGGAGACAGTGGCGGTTGCCGATCGAGTCTGGAAGGTGGTGAGACAGCGACAAGGCACGATTGATGGTGACTGTCGGACGAAGTGGAGATCATTACCGGCATCTTTCTCGGCTGATACGCACGGGTTCCAGCTCTGGGGGCTCCAGAGAAGTCGGCGATTGTTGGCGTGACTCCGGCGGGCTGCTTGTGATGTCTTCTCGCAGCTGGCAGGGAGGAGTAGGAATCGCTTGCGACTGGTAAGCATTAGGGCTGGGTCAGCAAGGCCTTCATCATCTTCTTGGGCCATGGAGCCTTGTTTGGGCCTGGATCCTTTTGGGCCAGCTGGGCATATTTATTGTGGAATTGGTTTGGGCCAAGTTTGCTGTTGGGCTGCTGGCCATTTTTAATTTTCTGTTTTAATTAATTGTGGGTAATGGGTCAAGCATGATAAATTAGTTATTTATTAATGGGCTAATTTTGTGCTAGTGGGCTTGATGGATTTTATTTAATTTTGGGCTGAGTATATGGGTCATGGATAATGGGTTTGATTAATTATTTAGTCTGCTGCTCATTTTGTGCTTATTTGTTGCTCTAGGGCCCAATTAATTGATCCACTATTTATGCAATTAATTATAATATATAACTGATTTAATTGTTTTAACTTGACAATTAATTGTTATATATGAAATGCATGTTCTATGTGATTTATTTATTTAAATTGCTGTTAATAGAAGCATTCTCGAATGTATATTTTATTTTTGAATATTATATACATGTTAAAAAACCCTCGGTGTTAAATAACTAAGTGGGAGAGGGGATTGGTAAAAAAAAAATTCCCACGGCCTCCATTATTGGTTTGTAAGTGATGTGAGTAAACTTGCGCGTTGGTAATAGAGCCTTCCTCCCTAACGGATGAGTTTATTCACAGATCACTGGTACAAACTTCTTTAAATAATTATTATTTGTAATGTGATGCATATGGACTTTCGCGTTGGCTATAGTGCCTTCCTCCCTAACGGATGAGCTTATATGCGGTTCACTAGTACAAACTTATATAATTGATGGTTGTAGAAAGTTATCTGAGCGCGTGTGTACTTCTCCAACAGTAAGGCACATAAGCTTGGGCAGCGGACTTGGAATCAAATAATGGTGCACACTTAGATGTAAATAATTAGTATCCTCCCCAACGGAGTCACTGCTTTATTTGCATGGTTAAAGAAAAACCGACTATTAATTATTTTGTCATAAAGTTAAGTTGACAAATAAAATTAATGGGTAAAACTTTCTCTTGTAAATGTTCGGGTTTGTAAACGTCCACACTAACGTGGCTTGCAGACTCACGGTGCTTGAGTTGTCGGTGAATTTTATTTTTATATTGTTTTGAGGGAATCAATATAAAAGGATAAAATTTGAAGTTTTGATCGGTAAATTTATTTGTGATTCTCTGAATTTCGAATAGTTTTATTTCACTAATTGTTAACTAAAAGACATTATATTTACTTGTCCAAATTAGATGATTAGAAAAGAATCTTGGTTTTGAAAATTACTGCTTAAGAAAATACATTTGTATTCTCACAAAGGACGTCTCATGATGCCTATTAAAGTCTCTAGTGAAGAGATGAGAGGTTCATAGAAATATGATGGTCTCATGTAACTCTTCGGATACTTGAGTAAATTAAAAGGCAGAAGATCATGGTTGAATTGATGAATGAATTGGAAAAGCTTGGAATAGAAATTGAAAGGGAAACCTAAATCAATTTATTCTTCACAATTTGCCTGGATGTTTTGAGCAAGTTCTACCTGAAATACGAGAGGTTGTATATGGTGGGAAACTTCTAACAAAACATGTGGCAAAAGAAAGCCATTTTTCATCATGATGTGAACAAGTTTAATATCTTATTTACTAATGGTTTAAACATGATTAGTGATGGCATCTACTGACACGAAGTATGTAGATACTGGAATCACTAAATGTTTATCACTGAGTAAGGATAAGATTGTTAATAACATGGGTAAAACTACAAAGGTAGTGACTATTGCAGTGGGAGTTGTTTATTTATCTCATGATAAGAATAAACGATTGATTATGAGAAATTGTCTTTACGTACGTTTCATAGAAAGAATTTAATTTCGGTTTCTATGCATTAACGGATGGATACTTCATTTCATTTAAATGACATGGTCATAGTAATGAGGAATGAGGCTATAATCCGTTAAAGTACGTTGGTGGATAATATGTAAACTCTTGAATCATGCACATCCCACAGATGCAATAAATAGTAATTAATAATGCATCTTCTAATATTAGTAAGAGAAAGGAACCTTCGGAGATGAACTAAAACATACATTTGGCATCTAAGATTAGTTCATTTTACTTAGGTAGGGTTCAAAAGTTGATAAACGATAGACCGTAAGGATTATCTGAAGTGGAAACTATCAAACTTGTGAGTCTTGCTTGAAAGTAAAAATGATTAACTGCCTTTTCAAGGTTGTGGGGTGTAGAGCCAAAGATATATATGTTGGAATTAGTTCATTCTGATTCAAGCGAACCTAATATTATCCAAGTGAGAGGTGGTTATGAATATTCGAAGATTATTATAGATACCAATATATTTATTTGATGCACTGCATGTCTAAGTTCTTTGATTAATTCAAGAATTGCAAGGCTGGTACAGTGGAGCGTCATGGAAAATATATTAAGTCATTATGATTTTATCGTGATGGCGAATACCTCTTGGGATAGTTAGGAGCTATTAATCAGAAGTTGAGATTAAATCTCAAGTGGACTACACCGGGCATGCCCCAGCTGAATGGTGTGGTGGATAGAAGGAATAAGGCTCTTATGGTTATGATTAGATAGATGATGAATTATTTGGAATAATTAAATTCATTTTATGGATATGCCCTAGATACAGTAATTCGTGAAACATTTGTCTGTATATGGGATATCCTAGAAAAATGGAGGGTGATTTATTTAGTCCAAAAGATCGAAGGGTAATTGTTAACACAAACACCAGATTTTTTGGAAAAGGACTATGTAATAAATCACAAACCCATGTATAAGTTGTTCTAAAGGAAGTGAGAGGAAAACACAAAGTAAAAGTACCAAGTGTACAAGAGGATATACCACAAGGTAAACTGCAACGCGTGTCACGTCTGATACACAATTACATGTAGTGCCTTATCGTAGTGGGAGGGTTGTTTGACAACCCATAAATATATATTTTGGGAGAGTGATTAGCCATAATATAGTGGGCATGACCAATTAAAGAAATTATCAAACCACAGGGAGGAAGATACTAGAGTTTAAGCGATCTCGTATTTGTCATAGTTTTATAGAGATGATCAAGAAGGGAAGATAATCAAGAAATTACAATAAAATAAATGGATAGATAAATGGGAGATGGATGAATGAGCCAAGTAGATAGAGATGAGACTAGCAATACTTAAAGCATGGAAAATCTAGGTATCATGTATCAAATTCATATGTGTCATGGATTGAAGACTAAGGGCCAACACTAAGATCACCTAAACTCCCTCTCGGAATGAATAGGATATGGATATCAAATAGCTTAATGGATTGGTTCTCACTTAAACAATTCCAATTAGGTACTAAGCTTAAATGAGAGTCCCTTCACACAATTAATCAATCTCTCGATCAAACTAATCGAATGTCCTACCAAAGGATTCTAAACTATGAAGGATTTCTCAATCTCTTCACAATTTATAATGCACATGAGGTGTTTGATGAAATGATTCACTCAATTATCCTAAGCATATCATTGATTTCTCAATCTAATCACATATTTAGAACAACTAAACACACAAATCATCAATACAAATTATGCAATTAATAATCAATGATAGAAAATCATAGATCCAATCAACATATGAATTCAAATACACAAATCCCCAAAATTATCCAACACAATTCATATTGCTAATCTCACAAGGGAGATTAGCCTCTCATGGTCACAAGGAATCCAACATAGACATTAAAATCCTTACAAAACATGATAAACAATAGGTTTCAATACAAAGTGTAGATGAAAACTCCCTTGGATGTCTCCAATGGTGATCTTCTTCTTCCCCTTGCAATATACCTCTCTTCCTTGCTTCTCTAGCTACTTGGATGAAGGATTTGATGGTTGGATAATGGTAGATCCAAAGGATGAAGAATGGATGAAGGTGAAGGTGAAAAATGGAGGAAAAGGTGTGTGAGGTGTGTGTGGAAGAGTGGATTTCGGATCTTATCTCAAAATATTGAAGTGTTGGGTATTTATACCCCTTGGGAGGCTTCTAGAAGGATTCTGATGTGTTTCTGATGCTGCAGCAACACGACTCGTGTGCTGCAACACGACCACAGGGTTGCCGTGTAGGTATTTTTGATGTCAGAAAACGGCCAGGGCTTACAGGGCCGTGTTACGTAACATGGGTCGTGTTGCGTAATACGGGCTGTGCAGTCTCACTGTTTCGCGCATAACTTCCACATCCGATCTCTGATTTGAGTAATTCTTGCGCTCATGTGATCCTATTTTCTTTGGCTTTCTATCCATATAAAGACATGACAAAAATTCCAATATTTGAGGGGTGTAACAAGTCATGCAAAGTAGCACAACCGTGCTGAGTACGAACAGCTTGCGCGACGTCACCATTTTAATCATAACTTTCTTGTTTCGGCTCCAATTGAAGTGTTTCTCATACCAAAATAATCCTCTTTTCTATGGCTTTCCAACCATGTATTACACTTCTAGTTTTGAGCTCCAAAAGAGTACAGAAAAATTACACAAGTTGGACGTGCGCTTTTTCAGCATTTTGCTTGATTTGACTCATTCTCCCTCGTTTCAACTCCGAATTGAGATCCGCTTTTTCCTACATCTTCCTTATCACGTCTAGGATCCATTTTTACCTAAAAATCATACGTTTAAGCTCATTCACACATATTTTCATAAAAACACAAAACACAACCAAATAGAACACAAATACGGATAAACATATACGAAAACTCACATAAAAAGATACTAAAATCTAGGTGAAAATATCACTCATCACACTCTCAAACTTAAAGTGTTGTGCGTCCCCGCACAACGAAAATGATAAACCAAGGAGAGTGATTTTCACCTAGGAAAAGACTAAACGAACATAAGTAACAACACATCAATAATAATAAGAATCACAATTTATGCTAAGTCATCCTACAACATTAGATTCATGACATGAAGAATTAACAAGTTTAATCTAAAGAGAATGATAGTGTAATACAGTCCCTTTTTAGTCCAAGCCTCACATAGATATCAATTTTACTCAACACTCTTTAAAGTAGGGTAAAACAACACTCATCAATCGATTGGCTCGACTCGCTATAAGCTTGCTCGTGGACTATATTCACAAACCGCCAAGGTTTTCATTAATGATCAAAAAGATCTTTAATTTGGATATAATGATAGGCTCTTTGGTAAGGTAGGAAGAGTATGGATAATAGTGACTAACAAGTGTAAGTAATCGAAGAGATGATCAACTTCCTCAACTTCTCCACTTTTCTTTCTTCCTTTCTCAACTTTGGTAATCACAAGCGCTAATCATCAACTTTTCTTAGATTTTGAGCTTCTTTTAATGCATGCTTCCTTCTTTGAACTTTTAAGTACTTGAGCATATTGTTATTGCTTTTCTCATTTTATTGTTTTGAGGTTGCATGTCCATTCTTTCTTGTGCTCTTTTTCATCCTTTTTCTTGCTTGTTTACCATTTTTTTTTCTTTTTCATCCTTATCAAACCTTTCTAGTTACCATCTCCTCAATCAACCACACAAATGGTATATATGTAAGGCTTAAGTGGGTAATCATGGTTTGTAATGTGTTTATATCACAATAAATAGGCTTTAAGGCTCAAAATGGTTAACTAGGGATGATGTTCATGGTAGGAAAATATATGGCAATGACTATGAATAACAAGGATGGCCTTAGATCATTTCACTAATCTCCACTAATCGGGCTCGTTCCTATAGTCCTTGAGCAAGTTCTAACTTATCAAACACAACCAATCCACCCATGAAGAAAAAAATCATGTATGCACGGTTGAGGCTCAAATGCTCACAAGCTTGTGCTCGGACCTTAAGAAACTTATTACACCACATTCATCTCAAAATTGAACAAGTTAAATAAAACATGTCACAATTCGAAAGTGTAGAGATTCTTAATCATAACTTGTCATCACTTACTACCACAACATATCACCACTCATGTTCAAAAATGACTCACAACATCCCAAAACAAACCACCAAACATACCAAGACAAAAATAAGAAAACACACAAAACATAAAATAAAGACTCAACAAACAAGAAACAAAACAAACACATAACATGCAAAAACAACAATCACCATCATTAGATATTAAAGCACACATTCAAATCATCCATAACAATGTAAGCTCACAATCATCCCAACCTTTGATTGAAAAGTAAACCTTCCAAAAACATAACACATAAAGTAGCATGCTAATCACATCAATACACATCAAAATATATCAAGCAACTAGAAGTGATAAGGTGTAGAGTACTCCCTCAATGGGCATTTGGTAAAGAAAACGTTAGCTCCAAGCTCCATTCGTGCTTCCAATACCTTTCATTCATGCTCAAACACTCAACAAACACCGTTAGCTCAACAATTGCATTTAACAAATACGGACTATCATGCACTTCAACACCACCAAGCATACCAAAATCAAACCAAACTCATGAGAAAAATTTTAAAATTAGCCCAAAAATACGAAAAGTATATGCTTTCAAGAAAAAGTATGTTCACACCACGCCATATCCCCCCAAACTTAAATTGAAACAAGAGTTTCGAGGTAAGTTTGCAAAAAGTGGTGTGACTTACTTTCACACTTCAAATCAAGACTTATCGTTTGTCAAATACGCATTCTCCTCACAAGCACAATCAACATACATACCAAAAATGCAAAACAAGCAAATCCACCATCCTTATTGAAAGCAATAAATAAAGCAATAAAAATAATGATTGGTTGCCTCCCATCTAGCGCTAAGTTTAACGTCTTCAAGCCGGACGGGATATGGAAAACTCATCGGAATGGCCACGGATATCTTTCGTCCTTGCCATCGAATTTTAACCGTTGTGCTTCTTCCTCTATTAGGCATTTGTGGCAAGTGACGACCTCAGTTGCATCCTTCGAGCATGGCTTCAAAAATTTGACTCTCTTGAGCTTACACTCCATTGCCCTCTCCATTCTTGAACACCACTTATTCCTCCTTACCAAATAGATCTCCAACATCTCTTCGAGTTCTCTTTTGATTCTAAGGATATGAGAAAATTCAATGGGTAAAACAAAATTAATGTAAACAATATTATCAAGTTCAAAGCAGCTTAAAGAGTTTAAAGGTTTAGAAATGCTCTTTACACTCTTCAAGTCATCATCATTTGTTTCTAGACTTTGTTCCTCTTCATCAACATCATTTGCCTCAATAGGCTCTTCAATCACCTCATTTGATTCTTCATCCCCCAGATTCTCTTCTTTCTCTAGCTCTTCTTCGACTTTGCTCTCCTCTTCCAATTCTTCAACTTGTTGAAAATTGTTCAAAGCACTTACAATTTGGCTTACTTGATGCTCCAAGGCTTTGAATCTTTGATCATTATTTTCTTCAATAGCCTTGAATCTTCTTTCATTAACTTCATCACTCTTTCTTCTTGTTTCAATCAACTTCTCAATCAATACTTCTAAAGATGATTTTTCTTCTTCGACTTGTTGAAATTCTCCTCCCTCTTGGTTGTCACAATTCCATCCTTGAATTGGTGGATAATTCCTATGAATATTTCCTTCATAGTTATGTTGAAAATTTTCTTGGAAATCATCCACTCCCATGAAAGAAACATCTCCTACTTGATGCGTAGGCATCCTCCATTCTTCTTGCTCCATAGGACTAGGAATCGACACACCTTGCACATTTTGAGCACCCCCCAAACTTGAACTAGACAAGACTTGACCATAAGCACCTTGATTCATCATCTTTATTTGTCTTGGCACTTCCAAAGTAACTTGGGTAATTATCTCGGAGGATTCATTTTGAAGAAAACTTGATTGAGGATCTTGACCTTCATCACTTCCTTGAGCACTTCTTTTATATAATTCAAGTAAGGCGTAGTTTTGGAATGGAGGAGAAGTGTTGGTGTTGGGATTTGGTGGAGAATAAGTGTATGCTTGATACGGATGGAATGTATTTGCATTGTAAGCTTGTTGCCATTCTCCATTTCTTCCTTGATTGTAGTATTGAGAGCTATCTTGATTCATTTGGAAATTGTAACCATAGTTGCTCTCATTCATATAACCTCTTGATTGTTGAGGTGGAACCCTTGCACTTTGAATACCAAAAATATCACTCAAGTATTGGTTCCAACCTTCCATTTAAACGCTCTCCTCAAGGCTTACTACAATTCTCCTTCAAACTACTATTTTTGGCTTGATCCCCCTTCCTCTTCTCTCAAGGTAGTGTCAAGTACCTATCAAAATGAAAAACAGAGATAAAAAATTTTCCAAAACAAATAATAAAAAGCAATAAAAATATCTCTATTAATACCAATCGAAACACTCCTTCGTTAAACCACTAGCAACCGTTGCCTCCCCGGCAACGGCGCCATTTGATTAGTCGTATGTAATGGGCATGACCAATTAAAGAAATTATCGAACCACAGGGAGGAAGGTACTAGAGTTTAAGCGATCTCGTATTTGTCATAGTTTTATAGAGATGATCAAGAAGGGAAGATAATCAAGAAATTACAATAAAATAAATGGATAGATAAATGGGAGATGGATGAATGAGCCAAGTAGATAGAGATGAGACTAGCAATACTTAAAGCATGGAAAATCTAGGTATCATGTATCAAATTTATATGTGTCATGGATTGAAGACTAAGGGCCAACACTAAGATCACCTAAACTCCCTCTCGGAATGAATAGGATATGGATATCAAATAGCTCAATGGATTGGTTCTCACTTAAACAATTCCAACTAGGTACTAAGCTTAAATGAGAGTTCCTTCACACAATTAATCAATCTCTCGATCAAACTAATCGAATGTCCTACCAAAGGGTTTTAAACTATGAAGGATTTCTCAATCTCTTCACAATTTATAATGCACATGAGGTGTTTGATGAAATGACTCACTCAATTATCCTAAGCATATCATTGATTTCTCAATCTAATCACATATTTAGAACAACTAAACACACAAATCATCAATACAAATCAAGCAATTAATAATCAATGATAGAAAATCATAGATCCAATCAACATATGAATTCAAATACACAAATCCCCAAAATTATCCAACACAATTCATATTGCTAATCTCACAAGGGAGATTAGCCTCTCATGGTCACAAGGAATCCAACATAGACATTAAAATCCTTACAAAACATGATAAACAATAGGTTTCAATACAAAGTGTAGATGAAAACTCCCTTGGATGTCTCCAATAGTGATCTTCTTCTTCACCTTGCAATTCACCTCTCTTCCTTGCTTCTCTAGCTACTTGGATGAAGGATTTGATGGTTGGATAATGGAAGATCCAAAGGATGAAGAATGGATGAAGGTGAAGGTGAAAAATGGAGGAAAAGGTGTGTGAGGTGTGTGTGGAAGAGTGGATTTCGGATCTTATCTCAAAATATTGAAGTGTTGGGTATTTATACCCCTTGGGAGGCTTCTAGAAGGATTCTGATGTATTTCTGATGCTGCAGCAACACGACTCATGTGCTGCAACACGACCACAGGGTGGCCGTGTAGGCGTTTTTGATGTCAGAAAACGGCCAGGGCTTACAGGGCCGTGTTGCGTAACACGGGTCGTGTTGCGTAACACGGGCTGCGCAGTCTCGCTGTTTCGCGCATAACTTCCACATCCGATCTCTGATTTGAGTAATTCTTGCGCTTATGTGATCCTCTTCTCTTTGGCTATCCATATAAAGATCTGACAAAACTTCCAATATTTGAGGGTGTAACAAGTTATGCAAAGTAGCAAAATCGTGCTGAGTAGGAATAGCTTGCGCGACGTCACCATTTTAATCATAACTTTCTCGTTTCGGCTCCAATTGAAGTGTTTCTCATACCAAAATAATCCTCTTTTCTATGGCTTTCCAACCATATATTACACTTCTAGTTTTGAGCTCCACAAGAGTACAGAAAAATTACACAAGTTGGACGTGCGCTTTTTCAGCATTTTGCTTGATTTGACTCATTCTCCCTCGTTTCAACTCCGAATTGAGATCCGCTTTTTCCTACATCTTCCTTATCACGTCTAGGATCCATTTTTACCTAAAAATCATACGTTTAAGCTCATTCACAAATATTTCCATAAAACACAAAACACAACCAAATAGAACACAAATACGGATAAACATATACGAAAACTCACATAAAAAGATACTAAAATCTAGGTGAAAATATCACTCATCAGAGAGTCGTGAGACTTGATCCCTAGTAAACATGGTATTGTCCCACGGATACGACGTAGCACTACAAGATGAAAAGCGGAATCTTAGTAAGTTGCAATGAATGTTGAAATAGAATCTACGGATTCTATATTAAGTCTGGGAACTTGTATGACCACTAAATGGTGTAAAAGCCATTGCAAGTGGTCAAAGGAAATAAAAGAGGATCATATGGAAAGGTGAAAACCTTGGAAGCAAAGCTTGTTGCGAAAAAGTGTACTCAGAAAGAAATGGTTAGATTATGAAGAAATATGTTCGCTGGTAGCTATGCTTATGTTGATCCGGATTCTTTTATTTATTGCTGCTATGAGGAACAGCAAATATATGTCAAAGACAGCTTTCCTGATCAGAAGTCTTGAGAAAAACATCTATGTAAAGCAACCAGAGTGATTCATTGCAAAGTACTAATAGCATTTTGATAGTAAGCTTAAAATTGTCCAGCGATGGACTAAAGCAAGCTTTAAGATCGTGAAGCATTTGTTTTGATTAGGTAATCCAGTGGCATGGATTTAAATCAATGAGCGGATGAGTCTTGTGTGTTGTAAAGAGTGACAGAAACGTGGTGGTCTTTCTTGTACTATACGTAGATAGTATCTTGCTCATTGGAGACAATGAAAGAGTATTATCGGGTGTATGGGTACGGTTAATAAAGCGGTAGAGATGAAGGACTTAAGAAAGGCAAAATATATCCTTTTGATCACGGTAATACGGATCACAAGAAAGGATATTATGCTTATCTCAAGTTTCATAAAATGATACAGTCCATACTCATTTAGCATGTGAATTTATCTAAGTGGATGTGTCTTTGAGACACAAAAAGTAGATAAAGAAGATGAAAGCGGTTCCTTATACTTCGGCGAATAAGGAAGCTTAATCTAAGGAATGCTATGAACGAAGTTGGATATCTGTTTTGCTGGATGCATGAAAAGTGGGTATCAACGTAACCCGAAACAAGAATGATGAACTGTGGTAAGACATATATGAAGTGCCTGAGAAGGACTGGAAATCATATGTAGACTTACTGAGCAGATTCACTGCTTCTTGTGGATTTCGAAGATTTGGATTTTTTAGTCAGATTGGACGGTAGCAAATTCTCCTCAAAGGTTATGTGTTTAATTTTAGGAAGTAGAGTCATAATGTGGAGGAGTGTTATATAGAAATATATTTCAGACTCCGGACTCCATCATGGAAAGATGATAAATTGGAGCCTATGAGGCAGCCAAAGTATCTATATGACTCTAGAGACTTCATGATGGACTTTGAAGTGTTTCTAAGTTTGCCCAAGGTAATCACAATTTACATTTATGATATTTGTGCTGTTGCAAACTTGAAAAAATCACAAATCCATAAGGCAATTAAACATATAGAGCGCGAGTACCACCTGTTACGAGAAATCGTATGAAGAGGGAAAGGTTGTTGTCGCTTAGATTGCATCTGATGATGACCTAGTAAATCATTTACAAGGACCTTAAGGCGAGAGCTTTTAATGGTCGTGTAGTGTGAGTAGGAATCAGATGTATGGCAGAAGACATGACAGCATAGTCTTTTAGCATAAGTGGGAGATTGTTGGATTGTATACTAAAAGTCTAGCTTTAGTATGAACAATGTCATAACAATATTTGAAATGAGAATCATTGATCAAATGATTGCATCTTATAATTTATTTTATATGCATGATGCAATAGTCCATTTACTTTATACTGTAGATAATATATTGTGCGACAACACGCAGAAGATCATATTATCGATTTCCTTATAAAGTATAAACAGATGCTCACCACTGAGATAGACGGGGACTCTCTATCGGTATGGTTGTAGTGTGATTTGGTATTAGCTTGTCTTGGCTATAGAATCACATTAGTGCACGTGTGTGTATTGAGCAGGACCGCTTGAGATCGTTCTTCTTATACTGACTATATAGTAGAACTTGATCTCTGTTATTATGGAAGTTCGTGCTCTTAATCCCTATATAATAACCTCGACACGTAGGGCAGTATGTATTTCTTTGATTCATCAATGGGTGAGATTTATAAGTATTAAATCAATATACTAGGTGAGTTGGGAAGTAGTGATGTCTCTATGGTGTGCTGTTGATTGTAGAAGGAATCCATGTCCGTCATAGGTTGATGATGTCCCCTTGAGGAGCTCATAAGGTTTATCATGTAAATCTTGCAAGTGGATTAATTTCCGGCATGATAATAAGGTTGAGTGATACTACTCTCGGATGAGATATTAATTAATTTGAGCTGTCAGTAACTTAATTAATTAATAGACATTGAATATCTTAAACATGGGGAGACCATCGGGCTCATAATAAGAAGGAGCCCAGAACATAATTTGGGATTGGATGGGTAGTGCAATAACAATATTTTATTGGACTATATTATTATTATTGTATTTAATTAAAAGCTTTGGGCTAAGCTTGGTTAATTAAATTCAATTGAGGCCCAGTCCAATTTCTCCTCCTGGTCCCTGCTGTAGCCCAACTATATAAGTCATCTCAGCTCCTGTTAAACCTAAGTCAGTGCCTCATTTGACAGAGAGAAAGAACAGGAGCAGATTGAGAGAATCCTGCAGATTGTTGCCCACACAACAGCAGGATTCGACTTGGGACATACAACAGAAGATCGAGAGGTGGTTCTCTGCAACGATCATCCTCTACATCGACCCAGAAGTACGGTAAACATAAATTTTAATCGCTTCCGCTAATTGTTTACCTATATCCCTAACAGATCACGTTGATCCACACGATTCAATTGCCAACAATTGGTATCAGAGCGTTGGTTTCGTGGTGAAACGTGAGACGTTATGTAGGGTTGGAGCCATTCGTGTGTTGATTGTCTTATTGATATCATGTATGAGAGTTTTTTTTTGTGATTATGTGACTTAATCTGTTAATAATCGCAAGAAAGAAATCGAAGGTATAGTTTTTATACTTGAAACTCTATCTGCTATCCTTATCGCCATTGTTCAACAAGCAAAGAAAAACACCTCTGTCCCGTGAGTGCAAAGGAAAACTGAGATATCTGCCAGGCTGCTCATAGCCTATATCCTCTTCATGCTCGATCTGGGCATCGTTGGTTGGTAGTCGGTGATGTGTTGGAGCATCTAGACGGAGAGTTTACAAAGAGGACGTTGATGGCTAGTCATTGAAAAGAAGGCGACGGGGTGATGGCGGATGTGACTATCACTGGACTGTATGAGGCGGTGGCTATCCCACGGCTGAACGGCGATCGGGCGGTGACAAGATTGCTGTCGCGCAATCGTGACGCATTGGAGGTCTGATGGGAGCGATTGCCAGCATTCTGGTTTGTTTACCAGGGCAATCTGACGACGACTCCAGTCCGTGAACATGGATGGCAACTTGTGGCTATGCGACGGGGCTGAAGGCGTCAAATCACGACGATGGTCAACGCTACAAACAGGCTGCAATCGGGAGCGTCTATCAATCGGTTTGAGGAAGATTTCGAGCGAGTCTACTGCAAATTCCAGTTGGGTCGAGGCATTTTCCGATCAGGTTGATGCAACTGATGATCGAAGAAGGTGTTCCAAGGACTGGAAGCAACTCTCGGCGATGGGATGAGACTCCATTACTTGCAGTCTGGGGTTGGCTCAAGGAGCCGACCGCATGGGTTTGACGTCGCTGTCAATGCTCTCGGTAGGTGACGACTGCGGCAAGAACTGGATGACGGGCGTCAGACCTGGAAGGCTGGGTTTTGGGCGAGTCGACTGGTGTTTCTGGTCGATTCTGAAGCCATTTTCAAGCGGTTGATGGCAGTTTCCGATTGGGTCCTGGAAGTTCTGGGCGCGAGTTGTGAAGCTTCCTCTCTTGTCTTCGTCCAATCCTTGCGGGTCTTCTTATTTTTTGGAGAGACAGTGGCGGTTGCCGATCGAGTCTGGAAGGTGGTGAGACAGCGACAAGGCACGATTGATGGTGACTGTCGGACGAAGTGGAGATCATTACCTGCATCTTTCTCGGCTGATACACACGGGTTCCAGCTCTGGGGGCTCCAGAGAAGTCGGCGATTGTTGGCGTGACTCCGGCGGGCTGCATGTGATGTCTTCTCGCAGCTGGCAGGGAGGAGTAGGAATCGCTTGCGGCTGGTAAGCATTAGGGCTGGGTCAGCAAGGCCTTCATCATCTTCTTGGGCCATGGAGCCTTGTTTGGGCCTGGATCCTTTTGGGCCAGCTGGGCATATTTATTGTGGAATTGGTTTGGGCCAAGTTTGCTGTTGGGCTGCTGGCCATTTTTAATTTTCTGTTTTAATTAATTGTGGGTAATGGGCCAAGCATGATAAATTAGTTATTTATTAATGGGCTAATTTTGTGCTAGTGGGCTTGGTGGATTTTATTTAATTTTGGGCTGAGTATATGGGTCATGGATAATGGGTTTGATTAATTATTTAGTCTGCTGCTCATTTTGTGCTTATTTGTTGCTCTAGGGCCCAATTAATTGATCCACTATTTATGCAATTAATTATAATATATAACTGATTTAATTGTTTTAACTTGACAATTAATTGTTATATATGAAATGCATGTTCTATGTGATTTATTTATTTAAATTGCTGTTAATAGAAGCATGCTAGGATGTATATTTTATTTCTGAATATTATATACATGTTAAAAAACCCTCGGTGTTAAATAACTAAGTGGGAGAGGGGATTGGTAAAAAAAAAATTTCCCACGGCCTCCATTATTGGTTTGTAAGTGATGTGAGTAAACTTGCGCGTTGGCAATAGAGCCTTCCTCCCTAACGGATGAGTTTATTCACAGATCACTAGTACAAACTTCTTTAAATAATAATTGTTTGTAATGTGATGCATATGAACTTTTGCGTTGGCTATAGTGCCTTCCTCCCTATCAGATGAGCTTATATGCGGTTCACTAGTACAAACTTATATAATTGATGGTTGTAGAAAGTTATCTGAGCGCGTGTGTATTTCTCCAACAGTAAGGCACATAAGCTTGGGCAGCGCACTTGGAATCAAATAATGGTGCACACTTAGATGTAAATAATTAGTATCCTCCCTAACGGAGTCACTGCTATTATTTGCATGGTTAAAGAGGAACCGACTATTAATTATTTTATCATAAAGTTAAGTTGACAAATGAAATTAATGGGTAAAACCTTCTCTTGTAAATGTTCGGGTTTGTAAACGTCCACACTAACGTGGCTTGCAAACTCACGGTGCTTGAGATGTCGGTGAATTTTATTTTTATATTGTTTTGAGGGAATCAATATAAAAGGATAAAATTCGAAGTTTTGATCGGTAAATTTATTTGTGATTCTCTGAATTTTGAATGGTTTTATTTCACTAATTGTTAACTAAAAGACATTATATTTACTTGTCCAAATTAGATGATTAGAAAAGAATCTTGGTTTTGAAAATTACTGCTTAAGAAAATACATGTGTATTCTCACAAAGGACGTCTCATGATGCCTATTAAAGTCTCTAGTGAAGAGATGAGAGGTTCACAAAAATATGATGGTCTCATGTAACTCTTCGGATACTTGAGTAAATTAAAAGGTAGAAGATCATGGTTGAATTGATGAATGAATTGGAAAAGCTTGGAATAGAAATTGAAAGGGAAACCTAAATCAATTTATTCTTCACAATTTGCCTGGATGTTTTGAGCAAGTTCTACCTGAAATACGAGAGGTTGTATATGGTGGGAAACTTTTAACAAAACATGTAGCAAAAGAAAGCCATTTTTCATCATGATGTGAACAAGTTTAATATCTTATTTACTAATGGTTTAAACATGATTAGTGATGGCATCTATTGACACGAAGTATGTAGATACTGGAATCACTAAATATTTATCACTGAGTAAGGATAAGATTGTTAATAACATGGGTAAAACTACAAAGGTAGTGGCTATTGCAGTGGGAGTTGTTTATTTATCTCATGATAAGAATAAACGATTGATTATGAGAAATTGTCTTTACGTACGTTTCATAGAAAAAATTTAATTTCGGTTTCTATGCATTAACGGATGGATACTTCATTTCATTTAAATGACATGGTCATAGTAATGAGAAATGAGGCTATAATCCGTTAAAGTACGTTGGTGGATAATATGTAAACTCTTGAATCATGCACATCCCACAGATGCAATAAATAGTAATTAATAATGCATCTTCTAATATTAGTAAGAGAAAGGAACCTTCGGAGATGAACTAAAACATACATTTGGCATCTAAGATTAGTTCATTTTACTTAGGTAGGGTTCAAAAGTTGATAAACGATAGACCGTAAGGATTATCTGAAGTGGAAACTATCAAACTTGTGAGTCTTGCTTGAAAGTAAAAATGATTAACTGCCTTTTCAAGGTTGTGGGGTGTAGAGCCAAAGATATATATGTTGGAATTAGTTCATTCTGATTCAAGCGAACCTAATATTATCCAAGTGAGAGGTGGTTATGAATATTCGAAGATTATTCTAGATACCAATATATTTATTTGATGCACTGCATGTCTAAGTTCTTTGATTAATTCAAGAATTGCAAGGCTGGTACAGTGGAGCGTCATGGAAAATATATTAAGTCATTATGATTTTATCGTGATGGCGAATACCTCTTGGGATAGTTAGGAGCTATTAATCAGAAGTTGAGATTAAATCTCAAGTGGACTACACCGGGCATGCCCCAGCTGAATGGTGTGGTGGATAGAAGGAATAAGGCTCTTATGGTTATGATTAGATAGATGATGAATTATTTGGAATAATTAAATTCATTTTATGGATATGCCCTAGATACAGCAATTCGTGAAACATTTGTCTGTATATGGGATGCCCTAGAAAAATGGAGGGTGATTTATTTAGTCCAAAAGATCGAAGGGTAATTGTTAACACAAACACCAGATTTTTTGGAAAAGGACTATGTAATAAATCACAAACCCATGTATAAGTTGTTCTAAAAGAAGTGAGAGGAAAACACAAAGTAAAAGTACCAAGTGTACAAGAGGATATACCACAAGGTAAACTGCAACGCGTGTCACGTCTGATACACAATTACATGTAGTGCCTTATCGTAGTGGGAGGGTTGTTTGACAACCCATAAATATATATTTTGGGAGAGTGATTAGCCATAATATAGTGGGCATGACCAATTAAAGAAATTATCGAACCACAGGGAGGAAGGTACTAGAGTTTAAGCGATCTCGTATTTGTCATAGTTTTATAGAGATGATCAAGAAGGGAAGATAATCAATAAATTACAATAAAATAAATGGATAGATAAATGGGAGATGGATGAATGAGCCAAGTAGATAGAGATGAGACTAGCAATACTTAAAGCATGGAAAATCTAGGTATCATATATCAAATTCATATGTGTCATGGATTGAAGACTAAGGGCCAATACTAAGATCACCTAAACTCCCTCTCGGAATGAATAGGATATGGATATCAAATAGCTCAATGGATTGGTTCTCACTTAAAAAATTCCAACTAGGTACTAAGCTTAAATGAGAGTCCCTCCACACAATTAATCAATCTCTCGATCAAACTAATCGAATGTCCTACCAAAGGGTTCTAAACAATGAAGGATTTCTCAATCTCTTCACAATTTATAATGCACATGAGGTGTTTGATGAAATGATTCACTCAATTATCCTAAGCATATCATTGATTTCTCAATCTAATCATATATTTAGAACAACTAAACACACAAATCATCAATACAAATCAAACAATTAATAATCAATTATAGAAAATCATAGATCCAATCAACATATGAATTCAAATACAGAAATCCCCAAAATTATCCAACACAATTCATATTGCTAATCTCACAAGGGAGATTAGCCTCTCATGGTCACAAGGAATCCAACATAGACATTAAAATCCTTACAAAACATGATAAACAATAGGTTTCAATACAAAGTGTAGATGAAAACTCCCTTGGATGTCTCCAATGGTGACCTTCTTCTTCCCCTTGCAATTCACCTCTCTTCCTTGCTTCTCTAGCTACTTGGATGAAGGATTTGATGGTTGGATAATGGTAGATCCAAAGGATGAAGAATAAATGAAGGTGAAGGTGGAAAATGGAGGAAAAGGTGTGTGAGGTGTGTGTGGAAGAGTGGATTTCGGATCTTATCTCAAAATATTGAAGTGTTAGGAATTTATACCCCTTGGGAGGCTTCTAGAAGGATTCTGATGTGTTTCTGATGCTGCAGTAACACGACTCGTATGCTGTAACACGACCATAGGGTGGCCGTGTAGGCGTTTTTGATGTCAGAAAACGGTCAGGGCATACAGGGCCGTGTTGCGTAACACGGGTCGTGTTGCGTAACACGGGCTGCGCAGTCTCACTGTTTCGCGCATAACTTCCACATCCGATCTCTGATTTGAGTAATTCTTGCGCTCATGTTATCCTCTTTTCTTTGGCTTTCTACCATATAAAGATCTGACAAAACTTCCAATATTTGAGGGTGTAACAAGTCATGCAAGGTAGCACAACCGTGCTGAGTAGGAACAGCTTGCGCGACGTCACCATTTTAATCATAACTTTCTCGTTTCGGCTCCAATTGAAGTGTTTCTCATACCAAAATAATCCTCATTTCTATGGCTTTTCAACCATGTATTACACTTCAAGTTTTGAGCTCCACAAGAGTACAGAAAAATTACACAAGTTGGACGTGCGCTTTTTCAGCATTTTGCTTGATTTGACTCATTCTCCCTCGTTTCAACTCCGAATTGAGATCCGCTTTTTCCTACATCTTCCTTATCACGTCTAGGATCCATTTTTACCTAAAAATCATACGTTTAAGCTCATTCACACACATTTCCATAAAAACACAAAACACAACCAAATAGAACACAAATACGGATAAACATATACGAAAACTCACATAAAAAGATACTAAAATCTAGGTGAAAATATCACTCATCACACTCCCAAACTTAAAGTGTTGTGCGTCCCCGCATAACGAAAATGATAAACCAAGGAGAGTGATTTTCACCTAGGAAAAGACTAAACGAACATAAGTAACAACACATCAATAATAATAAGAATCACAATTTATGCTAAGTCATCTTACAACATTAGATTCATGACATGAACAATTAACAAGTTCAATCTAAAGAGAATGATAGTGTAATACAGTCCCTTTTTAGTCCAAGCCTCACATAGATATCAATTTCACTCAACACTCTTTAAAGTAGGGTAAAACAACACTCATCAATCGATTGGCTCGACTCGCTATAAGCTTGCTCGTGGACTATATTCACAAACCGCCAAGGTTTTCATTAATGATCAAAAAGATCTTTAATTTGGATGTAATGATAGACTCTTTGGTAAGGTAGGAAGAGTATGGATAATAGTGACTAACAAGTGTAAGTAATTGAAGAGATGATCAACTTTCTCAACTTCTCCACTTTTCTTTCTTCCTTTCTCAACTTTGGTAATCACAAGCGCTAATCATCAACTTTCCTTAGATTTTGAGCTTCTTTTAATGCATGCTTCCTTCTTTGAACTTTTAAGTACTTAAGCATATTGTTATTGCTTTGCTCATTTTATTGTTTTGAGGTTGCATGTCCATTCTTTCTTGTGCTCTTTTTCATCCTTTTTCTTGCTTGTTTACCATTTCCTTTTTTCTTTTTCTTCCTTATCAAACCTTTCTAGTTACCATCTCCTCAATCACCCACACAAATGGTATATATGTAAGGCTTAAGTGGGTAATCATGGTTTGTAATGTGCTTATATCACAATAAATAGGCTTTAAGGCTCAAAATGGTTAACTAGGGATGATGTTCATGGTAGAAAAATATATGGCAATGACTATGAATAACAAGGATGGCCTTAGATCATTTCACTAATCTCCACTAATCGGGCTCGTTCCTATAGTCCTTGAGCAAGTTCTAACTTATCAAACACAACCAATCCACTCATGAAGAAAAAAACCATGTATGCACGGTTGAGGCTCAAATGCTCACAAGCTTGTGCTAGGACCTTAATAAACTTATTACACCACATTCATCTCAAAATTGAACAAGTTAAATAAAACATGCCACAATTCGAAAGTGTAGAGATTTTTAATCATAACTTGTCATCACTTACTACCACAACATATCACCACTCATGTTCAAAAATGACTCACAACATCCCAAAACAAACCACCAAACATACCAAGACAAAAATAAGAAAACACACAAAACATAAAATAAAGACTCAACAAACAAGAAACAAAACAAACACATAACATGCAAAAACAACAATCACCATCATTAGACAATAAAGCACACATTCAAATCATCCATAACAATGTAAGCTCACAATCATCCCAACCTTTGATTGAAAAGTAAACCTCCCAAAAACATAACACATAAAGTAGCATGCTAATCACATCAATACACATCAAAATATATCAAGCAACTAGAAGTGATAAGGTGTAGAGTACTCCCTCAATGGGCATTTGGTAAAGAAAACGTTAGCTCCAAGCTCCATTCGTGCTTCCAATACCTTTCATTCATGCTCAAACACTCAACAAACACCGTTAGCTCAACAATTGCATTTAACAAATACGGACTATCATGCACTTCAACACCACCAAGCATACCAAAATCAAACCAAACTCATGAGAAAAATTTTAAAATTAGCCCAAAAATACGAAAAGTATATGCTTTCAAGAAAAAGTATGTTCACACCACGCCATATCCCCCCAAACTTAAATTGAAACAAGAGTTTCGAGGTAAGTTTGCAAAAAGTGCTGTGACTTACTTTCACACTTCAAATCAAGCACTTATCGTTTGTCAAATACTCATTCTCCTCACAAGCACAATCAACATACATACCAAAAATGCAAAACAAGCAAATCCACCATCCTTATTGAAAGCAATAAATAAAGCAATAAAAATAATGATGGGTTGCCTCCCATCTAGCGCTAAGTTTAACGTCTTCAAGCCGGACGGGATATGGAAAACTCATCGGAATGGCCACGGATATCTTTCGTCCTTGCCATCGAATTTTAACCGTTGTGCTTCTTCCTCTATTAGGCATTTGTGGCAAGTGACGACCTCAGTTGCATCCTTCGAGCATGGCTTCAAAAATTCGACTCTCTTGAGCTTACACTCCATTGCCCTCTCCATTCTTGAACACCACTTATTCCTCCTTACCAAATAGATCTCCAACATCTCTTCGAGTTCTCTTTTGTTTCTAAGGATATGAGAAAAATCAATGGGTAAAACAAAATCAATGTAAACAATATTATCAAGTTCAAAGCAACTTAAAGAGTTTAAAGGTTTAGAAATGCTCTTTACACTCTTCAAGTCATCATCATTTGTTTCTAGACTTTGTTCCTCTTCATCAACATCATTTGCCTCAATAGGCTCTTCAATCACCTCATTTGATTCTTCATCCCCCAGATTCTCTTCTTTCTCTAGCTCTTCTTCGACTTTGCTCTCCTCTTCCAATTCTTCAACTTGTTGAAAATTGTTCAAAGCACTTACAATTTGGCTTACTTGATGCTCCAAGGCTTTGAATCTTTGATCATTATTTTCTTCAATAGCCTTGAATCTTCTTTCATTAACTTCATCACTCTTTCTCCTTGTTTCAATCAACTTCTCAATCAATACTTCTAAAGATGATTTTTCTTCTTCGACTTGTTGAAATTCTCCTCCCTCTTGGTTGTCACAATTCCATCCTTGAATTGGTGGATAATTCCTATGAAAATTTCCTTCATAGTTATGTTGAAAATTTCCTTGGAAATCATCCACTCCCATGAAAGAAACATCTCCTACTTGATGCTTATGCATCCTCCACTCTTCTTGCTCCATAGGAATAGGAATCGACACACCTTGCACATTTTGAGCACCCCCCAAACTTGAACTAGACAAGACTTGACCATAAGCACCTTGATTCATCATCTTTATTTGTCTTGTCACTTCCAAAGTAACTTGGGTAATTATCTCGGAGGATTCATTTTGAAGAAAACTTGATTGAGGATCTTGACCTTCATCACTTCCTTGAGCACTTCTTCTATATAATTCAAGTAAGGCGTAGTTTTGGAATGGAGGAGAAGTGTTGGTGTTGGGATTTGGTGGAGAATAAGTGTATGCTTGATACGGATGGAATGTATTTGCATTGTAAGCTTGTTGCCATTCTCCATTTCTTCCTTGATTGTAGTATTGAGAGCTATCTTGATTCATTTGGAAATTGTAACCATAGTTGCTCTCATTCATATAACCTCTTGATTGTTGAGGTGGAACCCTTGCACTTTGAATACCAAAAATATCACTCAAGTATTGGTTCCAACCTTCCATTTAAACGCTCTCCTCAAGGCTTACTACAATTCTCCTTCAAACTACTATTTTTGGCTTGATCCCCCTTCCTCTTCTCTCAAGGTAGTGTCAAGTACCTATCAAAATGAAAAAGAGAGATAAAAAATTTTCCAAAATAAATAATAAAAAGCAATAAAAATATCTCTATTAATACCAATCGAAACACTCCTTCGTTAAACCACTAGCAACCGTTGCCTCCCCGGCAACGGCGCCATTTGATTGGTCGTATGTAATGGGCATGACCAATTAAAGAAATTATCGAACCACAGGGAGGAAGGTACTAGAGTTTAAGCGATCTCGTATTTGTCATAGTTTTATAGAGATGATCAAGAAGGGAAGATAATCAAGAAATTACAATAAAATAAATGGATAGATAAATGGGAGATGGATGAATGAGTCAAGTAGATAGAGATGAGACTAGCAATACTTAAAGCATGGAAAATCTAGGTATCATTTATCAAATTCATATGTGTCATGGATTGAAGACTAAGGGCCAACACTAAGATCACCTAAACTCCCTCTCGGAATGAATAGGATATGGATATCAAATAGCTCAATGGATTGGTTCTCACTTAAATAATTCCAACTAGGTACTAAGCTTAAATGAGAGTCCCTTCACACAATTAATCAATCTCTCGATCAAACTAATCGAATGTCCTACCAAAGGGTTCTAAACTATGAAAGATTTCTCAATCTCTTCACAATTTATAATGCACATGAGGTGTTTGATGAAATGATTCACTCAATTATCCTAAGCATATCATTGATTTCTCAATCTAATCACATATTTAGAACAACTAAACACACAAATCATCAATACAAATCAAGCAATTAATAATCAATGATAGAAAATCATAGATCCAATCAACATATGAATTCAAATACACAAATCCCCAAAATTATCCAACACAATTCATATTGCTAGTCTCACAAGGGAGATTAGCCTCTCATGGTCACAAGGAATCCAACATAGACATTAAAATCCTTACAAAACATGATAAACAATAGGTTTCAATACAAAGTGTAGATGAAAACTCCCTTGGATGTCTCCAATGGTGATCTTCTTCTTCCCCTTGCAATTCACCTATCTTCCTTGCTTCTCTAGCTACTTGGATGAAGGATTTGATGGTTGGATAATGGTAGATCCAAAGGATGAAGAATAAATGAAGGTGAAGGTGAAAAATGGAGGAAAAGGTGTGTGAGGTGTGTGTGGAAGAGTGGATTTCGGATCTTATCTCAAAATATTGAAGTGTTGGGAATTTATACTCCTTGGGAGGCTTCTAGAAGGATTCTGATGTGTTTCTGATGCTGCAGCAACACGACTCGTATGCTGTAACACGACCACAGGGTGGCCGTGTAGGCGTTTTTGATGTCAGAAAACGGTCAGGGCTTACAGGGCCGTGTTGCGTAATACGGGTCGTGTTGCGTAACACGGGCTGCGCAGTCTCACTGTTTCGTGCATAACTTCCACATCCGATCTCTGATTTGAGTAATTCTTGCGCTCATGTTATCCTCTTTTCTTTGGCTTTCTACCATATAAAGATCTGACAAAACTTCCAATATTTGAGGGTATAACAAGTCATGCAAAGTAGCACAACCGTGCTGAGTAGGAACAATTTGCGCGACGTCACCATTTTAATCATAACTTTCACGTTTCGGCTCCAATTGAAGTGTTTCTCATACCAAAATAATCCTCTTTTCTGTGGCTTTCCAACCATGTATTAAACTTCTAGTTTTGAGCTCCACAAGAGTACAGAAAAATTACACAAGTTGGGCGTGCGCTTTTTCAGCATTTTGCTTGATTTGACTCATTCTCCCTCGTTTCAACTCCGAATTGAGATCCACTTTTTCCTACATCTTCCTTATCACGTCTATAATCCATTTTTACCTAAAAATCATACGTTTAAGCTCATTCACACACATTTCCATAAAATACAAAATACAACCAAATAGAACACAAATACGGATAAACATATACGAAAACTCACATAAAAAGATACTAAAATCTAGGTGAAAATATCACTCATCAGAGAGTCGTGAGACTTGATCCCTAGTAAACATGGTATTATCCCACGGATACGACGTAGCACTACAAGATGAAAATGCGGAATCCTAGTAAGTTGCAATGAATGTTGAAATAGAATCTACGGATTCTATATTAAGTCTGGGAACTTGTATGACCACTAAATGGTGTAAAAGCCATTGCAAGTGGTCAAAGGAAATAAAAGAGGATCATATGGAAAGGTGAAAACCTTGGAAGCAAAGCTTGTTGCGAAAAAGTGTACTCAGAAAGAAATGGTTAGATTATGAAGAAATATGTTCGCTGGTAGCTATGCTTATGTTGATCCGAATTCTTTTATTTATTGCTGCTATGAGGAACAGCAAATAGATGTCAAAGACAGCTTTCCTGATTGGATGTCTTGAGGAAAACATCTATGTGAAGCAACCAGAGTGATTCATTGCAAAGTACTAATAGTATTTTGATAGTAAGCTTAAAATTATCCAGCGATGGACTAAAGCAAGCTTTAAGATCGTGAAGCATTTGTTTTGATTAGGTAATCCAGTGGCATGGATTTAAATCAATGAGCGGATGAGTCTTGTGTGTTGTAAAGAGTGACGGAAACGTGGTGGTGTTTCTTGTACTATACGTAGATAGTATCTTGCTCATTGGAGACAATGAAAGAGTATTATCGGGTGTATGGGTACGGTTAATAAAGCGATAGAGATGAAGGACTTAAGAAAGGCAAAATATATCCTTTTGATCACGGTAATACGGATCACAAGAAAGGATATTATGCTTATCTCAAGTTTCATAAAATGATACAGTCCATACTCGTTTAGCATGTGAATTTATCTAAGTGGATATGTCTTTGAGACACAAAAAGTAGATAAAGAAGATAAAAGCGGTTCCTTATACTTCGGCGAATAAGGAAGCTTAATCTAAGGAATGCTATGAACGAAGTTGGATATCTGTTTTGCTGGATGCATGAACAGTGGGTATCAACGTAACCCGAAACAAGAATGATGAACTGTGGTAAGACATATATGAAGTGTCTGAGAAGGACTGGAAATCATATGTAGACTTACTGAGCAGATTCACTGCTTCTTGTGGATTTCAAAGATTTGGATTTTTTAGTCAGATTGGACGGTAGCAAATTCTCCTCAAAGGTTATGTGTTTAATTTTAGGAAGTAGAGTCATAATGTGGAGGAGTGTTATATATAAATATATTTCAGACTCCGGACTCCATCATGGAAAGATGATAAATTGGAGCCTATGAGGCAGCCAAAGTATCTATATGACTCTAGAGACTTTATGATGGACTTTGAAGTGTTTCTAAGTTTGCCCAAGGTAATCACAATTTACATTGATGATATTGGTGCAGTTGCAAACTTGAAGAAATCACAAGTCCATAAGGCAATTAAACACATAGAGCGCGGGTACCACCTGTTACGAGAAATCGTATGATGAGGGGAAGGTTGTTGTCGCCTAGATTGCATCTGATGATGACCTAGTAAATCATTTACAAGGACCTTAAGGCGAGAGCTTTTAATGGTCGTGTAGTGTGAGTAGGAATCAGATGTATGGCAGAAGACATGACAGCATAGTCTTTTAATATAAGTGGGAGATTGTTGGATTGTATACTAAAAGTCTAGCTTTAGTATGAACAATGTCATAACAATATTTGAAATGAGAATCATTGATCAAATGATTGCATCTTATAATTTATTTTATATGCATGATGCAATAGTCTATTTACTTTATATTGTAGATAATATGTTGTGAGACAACACGCAGAAGATCATATTATCGGTTTCCTTATAAAGTATAAACAGATGCTCACAACTGAGATAGACGGGGACTCTCTATCGGTATGGTTGTAGTGTGATTTGGTATTAGCTTGTCTTGGCTATAGAATCACATTAGTGCACGTGTGTGTATTGAGCAGGACCGCTTGAGATCGTTCTTCTTATACTGACTATATAGTAGAACTTGATCTCTGTTATTATGGAAGTTCGTGCTCTTAATCCCTATACAATAACCTCGACACGTAGGGCAGTATGTATTTCTTTGATTCATCAATGGGTGAGATTTATAAGTATTAAATCAATATACTCGGTGAGTTGGGAAGTAGTGCTGTCTCTATGGTGTGCTGTTGATTGTAGAAGGAATCCATGTCCGTCATAGGTTGATGATGTCCCCTTGAGGAGCTCATAAGGTTTATCATGTAAATCTTGCAAGTGGATTAATTTCCGGCATGATAATAAGGTTGAGTGGTACTACTCTCGGATGAGATATTAATTAATTTGAGTTGTCAGTAACTTAATTAATTAATGGACATTGTATATCTTAAACATGGGGAGACCATCGGGCTCATAAAAAGAAGGAGCCCAGAACATAATTTGGGATTGGATGGGTAGTGCAATAATAATATTTTAGTGGACTATATTATTATTATTGGATTTAATTAAAAGCTTTGGGCTAAGCTTGGTTAATTAAATTCAATTGAGGCCCAGTCCAATTTCTCCTCCTAGTCCCTACTGTAGCCCAACTATATAAGTCATCTCACCTCCTGTTAACCCTAAGTCAGTGCCTCATTTGACAGAGAGAAAGAACAGGAGCAGATTGAGAGAATCCTGCGGATTGTTGCCCACACAACAACAGGATTCGACTTGGGACATACAGCAGAAGATCGAGAGGTGGTTCTCTGCAACGATCATCCTCTACATCGACCCAGAAGTACGGTAAACATAAATTTTAATCGCTTCCGCTGATTATTTACCTATATCCCTAACGGATCACGTTGTTCCACACGATCCAATTGCCAACAATAGGGACTAGGGGTAAAATTGTGATTGCTTTTAATCCACAAGTTAATAAAAATTACCATCAAGGGTTTTGCATATCTAGCTCAAGTCTTAACCATGAGTATGATTAGCCTTGCTCTCTTCTTAAGTGAAATCTACATCCATTCCATTCATCATTTGTGTGTGTTTGAATCATTACTTTGTTAGTTCAAATTCGTAGTTAATTGATTAGAATAATTAGTGGCTTAAACAATCAAACCTTCAATCTATCATTCTTACAAAGCATAAATCAATGGAAAATCCGGATACAGTCATGAGTTTACTTTCCACTGGGACGACAAACTTATAAATTTTGTTGCTTGGTCACACGTGTACAACAACGATAGAGTCTCTTACTCTAAAAATATTTTACTAGAAATGCGATTAAGAACAATTATTCACTTATTGTGAAGAAGCACTCACTAATTGTGCATAATAATTCATGCCTCTTGGAAAAAAATACGTAAAAAGTTTATGTTGTACAGAATTATTCATTCATTCATTGTGTAGAAGTAATAATTCACGCATTCGTTAGCCAGAGAAATAGATATAAAAATTATATTGTGAAGAATTATATACTAGTTGTGCAAAATTATTCACTCGTTGTGCAAAAGTATTCACTAACTGTGCATAATAAATAATTCACGCCTCCATTAGCCGAAGAAAATTATTCTCCAGAGATGAAGTTTTAATTAATTTTGAAAATTGTCTTTTTTAACTGTTGTGCAATAACAAATTTTGGAAATGATAATAAAAATTTAATCATGCAGTGCAATAATTAAATAACTTTATCATTATAATAGAATAGGTTGTGCAACAATAAATTCTGGAAATGATAAAAAAAATTAATCATGCAGTGCAATAATTAAATAACTTTATCGTTATAATAGAATAAAATGAAAGGTCAATATTGGAATTGCATAATCTAATTTTTTATTTTATAATAATAATTTGAGTTCCATGTATATAGTAGTAATAATAGGAAATGAATTGTACCTGATAGTAACTATCTCAAAGTTTTATTTATCGATAGAGAGTAGATTATTTCCATAAAAATTTACATGAAAAACTCTAAATAAAGAGGAATGAGAACAAAAAAAAGTTTAAATAAAAACAAAAAATAATCAAAAGAGAATTTAAAAAATATAAAAGAAATCGCAAAAATTAATTAAAAAAATAGAAAACTTTCTTTTCAAAGTGGACAAAGACTTGTATAAAACCGTCTTACATAAAGACTTACGTGAGACGGTCAGAAAGTGAAAACTTTTACTATTGAAAAGTGATACTAAATTAATTAAAAGTAATAATATTATTTCATGAACAATTTATAATATAAATAAAAAGTGATAATATTTTATAGTGAAAGTGATAACGTTTTATTGCGAATGTGATAATTATTTTAAAAAATGTAATATGGTCTCACGTGAAACGGTTTCACACAAGACATACTCTTGAAAGTGAAGATAGCTTTTTTAGTCATGATAAATAATTGACAAAGATTTAGGTGAGACCGTCTAACGAATCTTACTTCGTGAGACGGATCCCAAATATATCCGATTAGCAGCGCGTGATACTACATGCAATGCAATTAATTAGGAAGATGCGGAAAATTAATTACGCATGCACTTAGCAGTGGCAACGCATGCATGTATTCTTTCATTAATCAATTCCTTTATTTATTTACTAACATGTAACCCGCGTCTTACTTTTATATAATTAAATTATTATTTTAATTTTGTATATTCAAATATTATTATTTGTGCTCTACTTAACCGAATAATTTAAGATATCTTAAATTGTTAATTTAATAAGCAAACCATTATTAATAATACAATTCTCTACTTTATTAATTTAAGGTATCTCAATATGAATAGATTAAATCATTGTTAATTCTAAAAGAACAAAGTGGTGGGGAACAGTCTTTGATTGAATTTGATCATCGTGCCATAGTTTTTTATTATTTTTTGGAAGTGCCGAATTACTAAATGAACACCATTTACTTTACAAAACACAGTTGAAACTCATTATTCTCTTCCTTCCTCTAGAATCAGAGTTATACTAGAAATAGTAGCTAAATTTGTCATTTTGGAGATTAGTATTAGTAACCTTAATTTGTATTTTTATATAAATATACTCAATGTATCAGTACAATTTATAATTACAATTATCATGATATTTTAATTTATTTTGTAACCTATTCGTTGTTGGGTTTCATATAAATAAATAATTACTAAATACCTTAAATAACTTACAAAAAATATTAGTAATTTCACATTTAGTTCAAATAAAAATTAATATATTTCTCAATTATAACTCACACTTTATATGGTTACTCTTAACTGTGATTATGAGTAAATTGTAACTTATGGTTTAAAAATGATATTCATTGCACATTAAATTTTGAGAATTTTCAATTAAATCCAAATGATAATTAAATGTGTAAATTAAATATGTAACTTGAACGTTACAATTGATTGTTCAATAAAATAAATTTAATAATTTTAAAGTAATAACTAATTTCTTTATTGTAACTTACTTGTTATAAAATCAATTTTAAAAATTTGATGAAGAACTGAATGTATTACATATAGGCTAGGCTAAAATTGCAACACCGTACCCTTAAATCCAACGATTTTCGAAAGTTGTACAGTTTAATATTAAATAATGTTATACCTTATAATTCATATCCTTGATTTTCTGAGAAAAATAACTTAATTATTTTAATCAAACATTATACTATTCATATTTTAACCGACCTTATTTATATAAAAATTATATTTTAATTAATTAAAGTGAATATCATTTAATACAAAATGTTGTACTCTTATCCCTCTTATGCATATGGGAATATAAAAAATCAATTTTTGCACAATATATTATCTAAGTTAAAAATATTCGTGTTACCTAGAAAATGATACATTTCAACACAATCGATGAAAGGAATACATTTCAGCCCAATCCAGGAAAAAAAATATTAAACGAAAATTGAAGGAGAGTACTACACAAAACAAATTTCACAACTGTTTGAATTAGAAAAAGAGTTGTCAACTGATATATCCCCACCATCAACGCATGTGTCCCAAGTTCTCCAATTTCCATTAAAGGGCTATTTTTTATTGGCAAAAACTTGTGTGCGCCTGGGCACACGGGTCACACTCCGTGTGCCTTTAAAATTTTGTGTTAAATTGTATAGCCTTTAGCATAAAGATGTGTACCCTTTATTTTCTGAAGAAAAATAAAAAAATATTAATGAAAAGTGTGTACTCTTTAGAACAAAATGGAGTACCCTTATTAATTAAAGTGCATACTCTTTAGAACAAAATAATGTACCCTTATCCATTATACTAAATTCTAAAGGCACACTCTTTTTTATTATAACAACAAAGCTAAGCAAATTGCAAAAGTGTGGAATGCAATCATCAATTAAATTCGAAATATTAATCACTTGTACAAAGAGCAGGATAAAATCAAGATTCTATTATTAATTAAAACTCCAACATAAATAATTTCCAGAAAACATATAAAATAAATTGCTAACTTACCATTGCTGTAAAAATACAAATCATCTTGAAGTAGACAAAAAAAAAAGATTTAATCCTCCTAGCATCTTAGCGGGTAATCCATATCACTCAGGGAGATGAACACCCTCCATCCACCTAGAGCAGAACTGCAACTCTCATAATAGCCTCAAGATTGGTGGATCGCTATGTAAATGTTTGGATCAGGCTTTCCAATCACATTCTATTTCTCAAAATCCGAAACTGCCCGCATGGACTTCATCAACAGCTTGTTTAAAGGAAAAGAATAGTAATACAAAGAACTGAAGCCCAATACAAACGACATATATATATATATAAGCACCTAAAGTCAACTTCTTTTTTCCGCTCAAATTTTGGGTCAAAATCTTTTCAATTTCTCACTTCTTCTCAATTTCTCTTTAATTTCTCACCACTCATTTTATTCTTATTTTCTTAAATAAATATATATAAGTGCTTTACTATCACATTTTTTAACCCTAATAAATCTATGTCCTACAAAATAATTAAAATTAAAGACATTATTTTTGTATGTATTTTTATTTTTATCAATTAACATGTTGAAATTTATTTCAATTTGAGTTAATTATTAGAAAATTTTGGGTTGTATTTGAAAATAGAAAAAGACTCGTGTGAGACCATCTCATGTAAGGGCTTACGTGAGACGGTAAGAAAGTGATAATTTTTATAAAGAAAAGTGATAATAAATTAATAAAAAGTGATAATTATATTTCATGAACAATTAATAGTATAAATAAAAAGTAATAACATATTATAGTGAAAGTAATAACATTTTATAGCGAAAGTGATAATATTTATTAACATTGAAAAATGGTCTCACGTGAGACGGTCTCACGCAACACCTACCCTTGAAAATAAGGTTATGTAATTAAGATTACGTTATTTGGAATTATTTATAACATATGATTACGTAATGAAATATAAATATTAATAAAATTTTTAAAATTATTAATTTTTTATAATTATATTAATTTATTATACATAAAAAACGAATAAGGATCGTATACCGTTGATTCAACTAAAAACTACTTAATTCATTACACATAAAGAACTAAACTAAATATACATACCATCACAATATAAAACTTCATGAACTAAACTAAATATACATACCATCACAATATAAAACTTCATACATATCTATTCCCTTCGTCTCATTCTAATAGTATTATTTGCTTTTTGCTCGGGGATTAAAAAATTTAGTATTTTAATGTGTATTGAGGTGAGATAAATAATATTTTAATATATAATGGATGGTTGTATTAATATGGTGGATGAGTCCCATTAAGATATTTTAATTACTTAATTGTGTGGGTCTCATACACAAAAAAAATGTAACCGTTAAAATAAAACACCCAATTTAAAAATATGTAATTATTAGGATGGGACGGAGGAAATACGTAATTATTTTTATTGAATTACACGGGACATGTAGTGAGATATTACTCATCTTGTGCAAGGTTGTGGTTTCTTCAAATAGGATGGAAATAAGCACAACTAAGTGCTTCGGCAATTGATTTAGGCATATAGAGTGACTTGCAAACAATATCATCTGTGATTTTTACCTATTTCACTAATTAAAATTGTATTGAATTTTAATTGATTGTCTGATTCCATATAAGTTAGTCAACATAGGTTCTTATGAATGTCTTAATGGCAAACTAACTTGTCATGTGTATACTAAGGTTTAGTTGATATGTGTATTGTGTAACTTAAACCTTTGGTTGATTCCCTATAACCTCATTTGTGCTTGTGATTTATAATTTGATATAAGGAAGTGTGAATTCAGAGGAAGTTTGAGAATGAGAGGTCAAAATTTGAGTGCTTGGATCAATTTGTGACAGATAAGTGGCTAGCTCTTTTGACCATTTCAATGGTTTTTTTATGAGTAGGTATAAATTTTATTTAGTAATGCTTAAGTTGGTAGAGTTAATGTAAGATTTTAATGAATTATGGTGACTGCAGGCTGAGCATAAGTTAGAGCACTGGTATGAATCTTTGTGTTCTTTTTTCTCTAGGAATCGATTAACAGATCCTTGGTAACACAAGATCTGACCTTTTCTATTGAGTTCTTTAGAAATGAAAGTTTAGTAATGCTTGAAATATTCAATGTCAAGCATGAGAACAGGCTATGGGGTTTAGGATCCAATCAACCTAGTGCTTGAAGTAACAACTATGTACTCAAAGAGAGTATAAGTGAAATTTATCTTTATCCATTAACAACAAAAATGATGATTGTTAATGGTTAGAACTCTAGAGAATAATACATGTCAAGCAAGACAGCGCATTGTACAACTGATCAACTGTAGGAACATGTCTTGCAGTATCTAAGCCAATTTCCTTACTGATTTACTTCAGGTGTTGGTCATGGATGTCCCTTTCACATTGTCTAAAGTGGTTATCATGTACTCCAAGGAAGAAGAAATTGTCATAATTTTTTGACCTTAAAGTTATAGTTGATTGTCACCTATGGTCAATCTTTGAAATATAACACACTCCTCTGTTAGTCAATGGATCATTTAATTTTTAGTTTCATAATTAATTGACATGAAGTCAATATTATGAATTAATTTGTTTAATCTCTATCTGGAAGTGCATCTTTATATTCATGAAAAGAAACTACATGCAAGTCTAGACCTTCCTAAGAAACAGAGAATGTATAATTTATTAAATGGTTAAAAGATAATGGAAACTGGATAAACCATTTATATAAATACCATTGCCTCTTACAACTAAATTGGTTTGTTAAAGATTTACATGTGTTCTTGCAGAAGCAATGGTAAAATTAACAAAAAGCCTCGACTAATATAGTTGGGTGTCTATTTTACTCTTCTTCTTCTTAATAGTTCTATGTATTCTTTCTTGCTAATTACAATAATTTCTGGCAGACGTTAGAGCTACTTAATTAGAAATTATCAGTACATGGGAAAGTTCCTTCTGGATATCTTAATGCTATATTTGATTTAAGCGGATCCTGGTTGAATGATGCTGCTGATGCCAAGATTTAGCATTTGATGGTTATTTCATCTTACTTTACTATCTACACCTTACAACATCACTATTAGAACTTCATGACCATGTCAAGAAGTCTGTTCTGTCGCGATGGGATCCAACATCATTGTCCAGGTAATTTTTTTGTTGAGATTCTTTATTATTTTCTAAAATTAAAGGTTCATTAATAAGTTCCTGTATAAACCTATATATCACTTGAAGTTTCAAAGTAATTAATCCTATACTTTTTACAGATTTTGTTTTCCTTCTAAAATCTTTGTGTTTAGAATCCTTTTTCCTGCCTACCTGGTAATATGTTTAAGTTAATCCTCACTTTATGAACACACAAAGCCGTTTGCATGAAAGCATTTAAAAATTTGAACTCAACATAATTATATTTGTTCGTAATTAAGAGCTAATTGTTTTGACACAACTCTTTTACATTATAATTTTTCAGGATAAGTTTTTTCTACCATAACTTATGTGAAAAAGGGATGATCATTGACGAGCTTCATTATTTATGTCTTGAACTTCATAGGTTTATAAACATCCTATATCCAAGCGAAATTGATTTAATTAGTTAAGTACTCCCAGTTGCCCAACCTCATTGAGTCAAATTAAATTCTCTCTTTAGTTGATTGAATAATGAAAGCAATTAATGGAATTAATTCTAATAGTTGATTGTTACTCAGAATTGTTTGGCTCTAAGTTGTTTGTGGTTCATAGTACTAAGCTTACATTATTAGCTACAAACAAATAGATATTTTTTCAATTTTAGGGTATAAAAGATAGGATATGGACTTGAAAGACATAAATATCAATTTAAGACTTGAAGAATAAATTTTAAAATTATGTTTAATATCTTGTAATTCATAATTTTATTATTTATTATTGATATATATGATTATTTTATTTCTAATTCTTTGTTTGTTTGTTTTTTTAATCAATTTTAATAATGAAAATGAAAAGTAAAATGTGTTTATCTTATTCAACTCGATAGATTTTTAAGTGTCAATTCTTAAATAACTACCTTTTTGGGTGTTTTTAATTCTATTATGTCCCTTTTTTTTCCCATACATGACCAATTTAGAAGTGCAATTTATAATATGAAATTTGACAAATTAGAAGTTTTTCTAATTATTTAATCCAATGAATTAATTTTTCGTATTGTTTAAGTAGAACTCATCACATACGCATGTCACATCTCAAAATTAAAAAAAACATAACAAGTTCAAATCTAGTTTTCATATGGCTAAATTTAAATTTGTGAATACCCTTTAGACTTTACTATAAAGGAAGCACACTGTATTAATAAGAGCTAAACATTTTAATATCTAATTGAAATTGCATCCATTAAATCCAGACTTTCGGGTAAAATATTCATGCAAACAAAAAGACTATTTTTATGGAAAACAGATAAATATATATATATATATATATATATATATATATATATATATATATATATATATATATATATATATATATAATTCTAATTATGCATCCTTTGATCCCTCCATGTCAACTCTATCATCTGAAAAGTGAAAATAAAATTATCGGAGTAAGCAAACCACAACTATGTGGGATTCGCTTATCAAGACTAAATACTACATGCAATACCTATAAAATTCATGAAGTATCACTGATAGTCGATGTGTTAATCTTGCTCTCTACTATTTTATGTAAAGAAAAAATTCACTATCCAACATCAAACACCGTAGTGTGTTAAATACGTACATTCTCTCTACAGAATTTTTAACATTAATTAAGACTAGCTAGTAACACTAAAATTCTCTCACAGCCTTTAGCACATCTAACAATCCATTCATTTTTACCAATGTTGGATGAAATGTAGATTAAGGTACCAGTTCATTACCTTGATGATAAGAAAATTTAGTTGTAATCTAGTCCCTTACATATATGGGCATTTAATATAATTTTCTGTTGTAACTGTCTTGAATAATGAAATTATCATGCCTTGTCATAATAACCTTTCCAAACTATCATGCCTTGTCATAATAACCTTTTCAAACTCACATCCTTGCCATGAACTCAATATAAACATATTGCTTTCTAACCAGTTAGGAGTACACAATTCGCAATTTAGACTAGTCCCCTATACATTTCATATATACTTTATTGACTGTTTAAGCTTAACCTATCATGTCTGTCATAATACCCTGTTGAACTCACCTCGACAGCTCCCTCCCTCCAGTCCATATACATATTGCTTGTGAGATTTGATATGGAGTTAGGGAGAGGAAATAATTATGAGGGTGGTGTGGTTAATAGCTTAGGATTGAATGAGTTTTCGTGGTGGCAGCTTGAGTTGGGAAACAATTTGAATCTGAGATTCTGAGTGTTAGCTATTTTGAAAGTCTATAAATCTGGTTTATAATATTTGTTTCCTCAATTATATCTTATTTTCATAGTCTACAAGGTCTCCACAATCTCTTAAGAGAAATTTTGAAAATTGCTATTTTTGACAAATGTACCAATCTCCATATAAAAAAAGTTACTTTTCTTAATGAAATGATCATTATACCTTCCTTCCAACACAGAACTAGTTCCACTGGTTGTTTGCATTTAAGCACTAAATCTACGACTCTAACATTTGACGGGAGCGCTTTGGGAGAGGTTATGACCATTTAAGCATTGTATCCACAACTCCAACACTCCACTCTAGCAGTTATGGACAATTAAGCTCTATATCACTACTCATGTGGGATTATTGGAGTGATGGATAACTTACTTAAATGCCCATGACCACATCTAGGCCAGTGGCATTTGTTTAGTTGTAGCATAAGAATATATTAATCATTTGAGGGTGTAAGGGCCAAAAGGGGGCAATTTTCAATCTTCCCGTCTCCTAATTATTTTTTGATTCTTGCATGATAGCTTTTCTTTTTTATGGTCTTATGTTAATATGGTCATATATCTATAATCGTACTCTATAATACTTAGGCATTAATTGTGTAATTTACCAATGTACTTTAGGATCATTGGGATAACTTGAGTGAAATTATGTGAATTTTTTTTACACATGAATTTCGATATAATAATAAGCACTATCTTGCTTGGGTTAATATAAAATTTACTTGCTAAGCTAAATATTAACAACTTATACTATGTGATATTTGCCAATACAAGATTACTTGTGTTTTTATTAAGTACCTTGCATATGATAGTATTTCATAGACATGGATCATATTAGCCATGTGAGTTCTAAAAGGTTGGATATCAGTCTATTGTGTGATGGACTTCAATTTCTGTCTGAACCTATTCTTGCACTTAATGTTATTTAAAATTTATTGATGCTAAATTGTTTATAATAACCAGATTTATCCAGACGTATGGAACACATATAGTTGTGGGAATGGCAGTTGGAGGCCAAGATCTGCTTTGTGTTAAACAGAGGCCCATCATCTCCAATTCCACCAGCTGAACTCAAGGGATATTTAGAGGAACTTGGGGATTGCCTGTTCTCTAATATTAATAGTCTTATCTTGCAGAGAACAACGAAAGATAACAAGAAGAAGGTATATAATTGTTGGCATTCGATCGTTTGGTTAACATGAACCGTTAGCATACCATGCGTTTCTAATATCACAGCGGAAGCAATAAATCATAGAAACGATTACCGTTCACCAGGGTATGTTGATGAAGATTGATTCTCGCAGGCAGCCTGCGCAGTCCCACGAGAATAGCCATAACTTCCACGTCTGATGTCGGAATTGAGTGATCTTTGTGTTCAGACGATTCTCTTGTCGACGGCTTTCCGAAAATATATTGATCATTAAATTCTGAGCACTGTACAAATTTATACAAATTTCGCAAGATCGCGGACAGCAACAGCAAACTACCTTCTGATCTTCTGCTGTATGTCCCAAGTCCGATCTCGACGTCGTGTGGACGACGATCTACGAGACCTCCTCAATCTGCTCTCAACCCTCATCACACGTGAATAATCAATTAGATTAGATTAGATTAGATTAGGGTTCCAGATAAGTTGAGGTGACTTATATACATGGGCTACAGTAGGGACCAGGAGGAGAAATTGGGTTGGGCCTCCATTGGGCTTAAGTATCTAAGCTTAGCCCAAAGCTTATACTTAAGTCCAATAATAATAATATATTCCACTAAAATATTATTATTGCACTACCGTACCAATCCCAAAATTACGTTTTGGGCTCCTTCTTATTATGAGCCCGTTAGTCTCCCCATGTTTAAGATATACAATGTCCATTAATTAATTTAAGTTACTGACAACTCAATTAATTAATATCTCATCCAAGAGTAGTACCACTCAACCTCATTATCATGTCGGAATAAATTCCACCTTCAGGGTTTACATTATAATCCTTATGAGCTCCTCAAGGGGACATCATCAACCTATGACGGACACGGATTCATTCTACAATCAACAGCACACCATAGAGACAGCACTATTTCCCAACTCATCGAGTTTGTTGATTTAATTACATGTAAATCTCACCCATTGATGAATCAAAGAAATACATACTGCCCTACGTGTCGAGGTTATTGTATAGGGATTAAGAGCACGAACTTCCATAATAACTAAGATCAAGTTCTCCTATAAGTCAGTATAAGTCGAACGATCTCAAGCGGTCCTGCTCAATACACACAAGTGCACTAATGTGATTCTATAGCCAAGACAAGCTAATATAAACCACACTACAACCATCCCGATAGAGAGTCCCCGTCTATCTCGATTGTAAGCATCTGTTTATACTTTATAAGAAAACCGATAATATGATCTTCCGCGTGTTGTCGCACAACATATTATCTACAGTATAAAGTAAGTGGACTATTGCATCGAACATATAAATAAATTATAAGATGCAATCATTTGATCATATGATTCTCATTTCAAATTAATTGTTATAACATTGTTCATACAAAAAGCTAGACTTTTAGTATACAATCCAACAATCTCCCACTTATACTAAAAGACTATGCTGTCATGTCTTCTGCCATACATCTGATTTCCACTCCCACTACACGATCATCAAAAGCTCTCGCCTTAAGGTCCTTGTAAAAGGATTTACTAGGTCATCATCCGATGCAATCTAGGTGACAACAACCTTTCCCTCATCATACGATTTCTCGTAATAGGTGGTACTTGCACTCCATATGTTTAATTGCCTTATGGGCTCGTGATTCCTTCAAGTTTGCAACTGCACCAATATCATCAATATAAATTGTGATATCCTTGGGCAAACTTAGAAACACTTCGAAGTCCATCTTGAAGTTTCTAGAGTCATACAGATACTTTGGCTGCCTCATAGGCTCCAATTTATCATCTTTCCATGATGGAGTCCGGAGTCTGAAATATATTTCTATATAACACTCCTCCACATTATGACTCAACTTCCTAAAATTAAACGCATAACCTTTGAGGTGGATTTACTGCCGTCCCTATCTGATTTGAAAAATCTGAATCTATGTAACCTATAAGAATCAGTGAATCTGTTCGGTAAGCCCACATATAGTTTCTAGTCCTTTTCAGGTACATAAGTATATATCTTACCACAGTTCAACATTCTTATTTTGGGTTACCTTGATACCCACTATTCATGCCATCGACAAAACAGATATCCAATCTCGTGCATAGCATTCCTTAGATTAAGCTTTCTCATTTGCCGAAGCATAAGGAACCGCTTTCATCTTCTTTATCTACTTTTGTGTCACAAGACACATTCACTTAGATAAATTCACATGCTAAATGAGTAAGGATCGTATCATTATATGAAACTTGAGATAAGCATAACATCCTTTCTTGTGATCCGTATTACCGTGATCAAAAGGATATTTTTGCTCTTCTTAAGTCCTTCATCTCATACCGCTTTATCAACCATACCCATACGCCCGACAATACTCTTTCATTGTCTCCAATGAGCAAGATACTATCTACGTATAGTACAAGAAATACCACCACATTTCCATCACTCTTTTCAATACACAAGACCCATCCAATCATTGATTAGATCCATGTCACTGGATTACCTCATTAAAACGGATGTTTCATGATCTTGAAGCTTGCTTTAGTCCATGAATGAACACTTTTAAGCTTATTATCACAATGCTCTTAGCTTTTTGCAATGAATCACTCTAGTTGCTTCACATAGATGTTTCCCTTAAGACTTCCAATCAGGAAAGATGTCTCGACATCTATTTGCTATCCCTCATATTTCATATGAGTAGCAACAAATAAAAGAGTTCGGATCAACTTAGGCATAGCTACCGGTGAACAGGTTTTCTCATAATCGAACCCTTTCTTTCTGAGTATACCTTTTCGTAACAAGCTTGCTTCCAAGATTTTCACCTTATTCTATGATCCTCTTTTATTCTTGCATGCCCGCTTCCAATGGCTTTTACGCCATTTAGCGATTCAACAAGCATCCAGACCTAATTTAAAATCCATCGATTCTATTTTAATATTCATTGCACTTACTAAGATTCCGCATTTTAATTTTGTAGTGCAACGTCGTATCCCTGGGATAATACCATGTTTACTAAGGATCAAGTCTTACGACTTTCCCAAAATATGTATCTCACGGGTTGTCGAATAATCCTCCCACTGCGACAAGGCACTACATGTAATTGTGTATCAGACGTGACACGCATTGCAGTTTACCTTGTGGTATATCCTCTTGTACACTTGGTACTTATACTTTGTGTTTTCTTCTCACTACCTTTAGAACAACTCATACACGGGTTTGTGATTTATTACATAGTCCCTTTCTAAAAATCTAGTGTTTGTGTTAACAATCACCCTTCGATCTTTTAGACTAAATAAATCACCTTCATTTTTATAGCATATCCCACAAACAGACAAACATTCAAATGAATTACTGTTTCTAGGGCTTATCCATAAAATGAATTAAGTAATTCCAAATAATTCATCATCTATCTAATCATTACCATAAGAGTCTTATTCCTTCTATCCACCACACCATTCAGCTGGGGCATGCCCGGTGTAGACCACTTGAGATTTAATCTCAACCTCTGATTAATAGTTCCTAATTATCCTAAGAGGTACTCGTAATGACGATTAAATCGTCATTACTTGATATATTTTCCATGATGCTTTATTGTACCAATCTTGTAATTCTTGAATAAATCAAAGAATTTAGACATGCAGTGCATCAAATAAATATATCGGTATCTAGAATAATCTTCGATTATTCATAACCACCTCTCGCCTAGATAATATTAGGCCCGCTTGAATCAGAATGAACCAATTCCAACATATATATCTTTGGCTCTACACCCCTTTACCTTGAAAAGGTAATTAATCATTTTTACTTCCAAGTAAGACTCGCAAGTCCGATAGTTTCCACTTCAGATAAACCTTACGGTCCATCTACTATCAACTTTTGAGTCCTACTCAAGTAAAATGATCTAGTCTTAGACGCCAAATGCATGTTTAGTTCATCTCCGAAGGTTACTTTCTCTTACTAAGATCAGAAGATGAATTATTAATTACTATTTGTTGCATCTGTGGAATATACATGATTTAAGAGTATACAAATTGTCCATCAACGTACCATAACAGATTACAACTCTATCCTTCATTATAATGACCATGTCATTTAAATGAAATGGAGTATCCATCTATTAATGCATAGAAACCGAAATCAAATTCTTTCTATGAAAACGTAAGTAAAGACAATTTTACAAAATCAAACGTTTATTCATATCGTAAGATAAATAAACAACTCCCACTGCAATAGCCACTAGTCTTGTAGTTTTACCCATGTTATAACAATCTTATCCTCACTTAGTAATGAACATTCAGTGATTCCAGTATCTACACACTTCGTGTCAGTAGATGCCATCACTAATCATGTTTAAACAACTAGTAAGTAAGATTCTATCCTTGTTCACTCCTTTTATGAAATTGAATTTCCTTTAACACATGTTTTGTCAGAAGTTTCCCACCATATACAACCTCTTGTAATTCATGAGAAACTTACTCAAAACATCTAGGCAATTATGAAGAATAAAATTAACTTAGGTTTCCCCTTCAACTTCTATTCCACGTATTTCCAATTCATTCATCAAATTCAGTCATGACCTACCGCCTTTTAAATTACTCAAGTATCCGAAGAGTTACATGAGACCATCATATTTCTATGAACCTCTCATCTCTTCACTAGAGACTTTAATAGGCATCATGAGACGTCCTTTGTGAGAACACACATGTATTTTCTTAAGCAGTAAAATTCAAAACCAAGATTCTTTTCTAATCATCTAATTTGGACAAGTAAATATAATTTCTTTTAGTTAATAATAAGTGAGATAAAACCATTTGAAAATCAGAGAATCACAAATAAATATACCGATCAAAACTTCGAATTTTATCCTTTTATATTGATTCCCTCAAAACAATATAAAAATAAAATTCACCGACATCTCAAGCACCGTGAGTCTGCAAGCCACGATAGTGTGGACGTTTACAAACCCGAACATTTACAAGAGAAGGTTTTACCCATTAATTTCATTTATCAACCTAACTTTATGACAAAATAATTAATAGTCGGTTCCTCTTTAGCCATGCAAATAAAAGCAGTGACTCCGATGGGGAGGATACTTATTATTTACACCTAAGTGTACACCATTATTTGACTCCAAGTCCGCGGCCCAAGCTTATGTGCCTTACAGATGGAGAAGTACACACGCGCTCGGATAACTTCCTACAGTCATCAATTATAAGTCTGTACAGTGATCCGCACATGAACTCATCCGATAGGGAGGAAGGTCTATGCCAACGCGCAAGTTCATATGCATCACATTACAAACATAATTATTTAAAGAAGTCTGTCCCAGCAATCCATGAATAAACTCATCCGATGGGGAGGAAGGCTCTAATGACGACGCGCAAGTTTATTCACATTGCTAACAAACCAATAATGGAGGCCGCGGGAATTTTTACCAATCCCCTCTCCCACTTAGTTATTCAACACCGAGGGTTTTTACATGCATATAATATTTAAAAATAAAATACGCAACCTAGCATGCTCATACTTCCAAATATATAACAATAATTGACCAATAAAACAATTATAGCAGTTATATATAAGGAAATAAATTGCCAAAAATAAGTTGACTTGATCAACACTCCAACATACATGCATATAATATACCAAATATAATACGCAATCTAGCATGCTTCTATTTAAGGCAATAAATCATAGAGAATCATGCATACATATATAACAATAATCAATTAATAAATCAATTATAACAGTTATATAACAGCGAATTCGATTGTTCGCCACCAATCACGAATGCGGATAACTGCGATAGGGATCGACCTCCCCGCAGCTTGCTCCACCACTCTGGCATCCTGCCCGATCATATTGTGAAGACTCACGTGAAACCTGATGCAGACCAGTCGAACTTGATGCAAACCCGCTCGAACCTGGTGCAGAGTCGATCAAACCTGATGCAGACCAGTCGAACTTGATGCAAACCCGCTCGAACCTGGTGCAGAGTCGATCAAACCTGATGCAGATCAATCGAACCTGATGCTAATCCGCTCGAACCTAGTGCAGCATTGATCGAACCTGATGCAGACCAATCGAACCTGATGCTAATCCGCTCGAACCTGGTGCAGCATCGATCGAACCTGATGCAGACCAATCGAACCTGATGCAAATTCGCTCGAACCTAGTGCAGCATCGATCGAACCTGATGCAGACCAATCGAACCTGATGAAAATCTGCTCGAATCTGGTGCAGCATCGATCGAACCTGATGCAAATCCGCTCGTCCAAGGGCCTACTTGCACGGAACCAAGTTCAGCCCAACGCGCAACATCAAACTACACCAACTGTCGTTCAGGATTCGCAACTTTATAAACCTGGGAATCCAATCTCTACCGTACAAAATCTACTCCTATGAGTTTTGAACATGCTGTCCAAATTACAGGTCGATCCAACGGTTAGATTGTGAGAAACAGCTCTTTTCCCTCGACTGCGCAGAACAGAATCGCCCAAAAAACTGCTTCTGTTTTCGGCGTATTCCTGACAATGAAAATCTCCAAATACAATCTTCACCGTTCAGAATGTACATCCACAAAATCCAAACGTGCTGACCAAAATTCAGCCTGATCCAACGGTTGAAACTCTAGTTATTGCCTCTGCAATATCACTGCGCTGGATTTTCTCTCAATTTCTTCCTTCCATGTGAAATTGACGAACAGTTTTCGTCGAATCCTCTCACACACAACCATCAACGAACAGATATGATATAGGGTATATTTCACATAGGGATATTCATGGTTTGCGCAGTAAAACCAAAACCCTAAACATGCGATCCTAATTTCGAAAAATTAACCACATAAACCCTAGTCTAACGTGTCACGCATCACCACGAAACCAAAGCTCTGATACCAATTGTTGGCGTTCGATCATTTGGTTAACATGAACCGTTAGCATACCATGCATTTCTAATATCACAGCGGAAGCAATAAATCATAGAAACGATTACCGTTCACCAGGGTATGTTGATGAAGATTGATTCTCGCAGGCAGCCTGCGCAGTCCCACGAGAATGGCCATAACTTCCACGTCTGATGTCGGAATTGAGTAATCTTTGTGTTCAAGCGATCCTCTTGTCGACGGCTTTCCGTCAGTATATTGATCATCAAATTCTGAGCACTGCACAAATTTATACAAATTTCGCAAGATCGCGGACAGTAGCAGCAAACTACCTTCTGATCTTCTGCTGTATGTCCCAAGTCCGATCTCGACGTCGTGTGGGCGACGATCTACGAGACCTCCTCAATCTGCTCTCAACCCTCATCACACGTGAATAATCAATTAGATTAGATTAGATTAGATTAGGGTTCCAGATAAGCTGAGGTGACTTATATACATGGGCTACAGTAGGGACCAGGAGGAGAAATTGGGTTGGGCCTCCATTGGGCTTAAGTATCCAAGCTTAGCCCAAAGCTTATACTTAAGTCCAATAATAATAATATATTCCACTAAAATATTATTATTGCACTACCGTACCAATCCCAAAATTACGTTTTGGGCTCCTTCTTATTATGAGCCCGTTAGTCTCCCCATGTTTAAGATATACAATGTCCATTAATTAATTTAAGTTACTGACAACTCAATTAATTAATATCTCATCCAAGAGTAGTACCACTCAACCTCATTATCATGTCGGAATAAATTCCACCTTCAGGGTTTACATGATAATCCTTATGAGCTCCTCAAGGGGACATCATCAACCTATGACGGACACGGATTCCTTCTACAATCAACAGCACACCATAGAGACAGCACTATTTCCCAACTCATCGAGTTTGTTGATTTAATTACATGTAAATCTCACCCATTGATGAATCAAAGAAATACATACTGCCCTACGTGTCGAGGTTATTGTATAGGGATTAAGAGCACGAACTTCCATAATAACTAAGATCAAGTTCTCCTATAAGTCAGTATAAGTCGAACGATCTCAAGCGGTCCTGCTCAATACACACAAGTGCACTAATGTGATTCTATAGCCAAGACAAGCTAATATCAAACCACACTACAACCATCCCGATAGAGAGTCCCCGTCTATCTCGATTGTGAGCATCTGTTTATACTTTATAAGAAAACCGATAATATGATCTTCCGCGTGTTGTCGCACAACATATTATCTACAGTATAAGAAAGTGGACTATTGCATCGAACATATAAATAAATTATAAGATGCAATCATTTGATCATATGATTCTCATTTCAAATTAATTGTTATAACATTGTTCATACAAAAAGCTAGACTTTTAGTATACAATCCAACAATAATATCATGTTTAGTTTACAAAACCTAGTGCATGCTTTAGTTGGTGTTAATATTAATCAGTTATTATATTTTGTTGATATGTGCAGGTGCCAGAGGTATTTAGTCGAATGCTACAGGCTCATACAATGCAGTTTACCAGCATCACAAAAACTTCAAGCAAGGATGTAAGTTTACGATCCCTCAATCTTAATACATACTGTTAAATATTCAGGTGTCTGATTTAGTTATAATTTTTATAGGGACTCGCACTTATTTGGTCAAAAAGAGGAGGCGATCTGTTTGTGCAAAGTCATTCCAGGTGGCTCCAAACAATGTCCGCTAATCCTGAACCCATACTATTTAAATTTGTACATATTACTTCTCTACTGAATTATTCCAGGGAGTGGCTATCTTAGTCATGCCATTAACTTGTATCTACGATGTAAGTTCTGATTCCATGGCTAGAGTCTCGGACTTGGATCCCCTTTTCAATATTTCATATTCCATTAGTATTACATAACATAAAAAACTTTACCCTACAAATGACTATTAAACCTTGGGGCATGTGACGTTAATATAGAAGTAATAGTGACAAGTGTGATTCAATTTAAAAGTGGAATACGAGATGAAATATCAATTTGGAATAGGTGATCCCAAGCCTAGAGTCCCAGAGTAATTTTTTTTGTTTTCAACCATGATCTGTCTATAAGATCAGTTGGGCTAACCATGTGTTTCTGTTTGTTATCTTACCATCCTTCTTTTATTATGTAACTAACTTAAATTATTTTTTATTGTTAGACAAATCGGCATTAGGGGATTTACCGTATTTCTTGGAATTTCAAGTTCTGAGTCAATGAGCTCCTATGTTCTGTGAATTGCCCCTTAGACACCAAAGGAAGAAGACATCTTTTCCATCATTGCAGTTTAGCTTCTTGGGTCTAAAAATTTATGTCAGTTCCTCTCAGGTATGTAAAATCTATTGATCCAACTAAAACTTAGTTGGGAACTGAATTGGATGTTGCTAGTAACATACATCTCGTGATAGCTAATTCTTCCTCTTATTACAGTGTGATTTAACGATTCTAGTTTTCTTTTTCCTAATTATATCAAATAAATTCCCTTGCATTATTCAATCTTTACGAGAATTTTGGGTCATTCAATGGGACTTGCTGATTTTCCTCAACTAAATTTGTGTTCAGTAGTTAAACCTTGTTACTACACAAATTTTGCTATGCAAATAATTTTCAGGATACTTTCTCTAATATTTACATATATATGAATCCAAATGTTCAATGAAATCTTCCATCTGTGACAATTGTAGGTTACAAGTGATCAAAAATAGTTATTGATCTCCGACTCTATTTGGAAGGGAAGAAAAGTAATCGATTGGCTGTACACATACATCATCTATCAAATCTTCCCAATATTATGACACTAATCCCATCAAATCCAAGTATGATCCAAACACATTGGAGAGGCTTTGATGATTACGAATCTTCTGATTAGTTCTTAGAACCAATCAGGTGGAAGAGATATTCAAATGTATGTTCATCAGTCTTAAGGCACGATCTTCCTGGTTGGAAGGTGCATCAACGGGTGTATACATTGTGACTGGGGTCCAGCTTGTCATCAAGGGAAAATGGCCAAGAAAAGTCCTTCACCTACGTCTCCTATTCATTCTCATTCCCAACTGTACAATCAGAAAGACAGAATGGGCATCATCCCCTGAGTCTTCTAGAAAGTCAAGTTTCCTCACTAATCTGAGCACAACTTTCACCTTCACCCAACGAACATTAGCTGATGCCTCAAAGCAGCGCCTGGAAAATTTGAACTCTGGTGTATACTCGGAGGGTCCTCCTGTTCCTGTTCGCTCTACAAAGCTGCTTAAATATGTTTACGCGACTAAGGTTGCACGTGGTCTATACGATAGTCCTGGACATTGGTTAGTAACGGCTGCTAAGTTGGTGATTGATGGTGGTAAAATTAGACTATTAGATTATGAACAAGAAGTTTGAGTCTTCTTTAGACAAAAAAATTGGGTTTGCATTTTTTCTTTCTTTCTGGTTTCTCGTTTTTTTCTCTTCTTTGTGCCACAAACATGGAAAAAATTCTGATGCTGGTTAAAATGGTGTTTGTACAGTTCAATCTAAGTTGTTTAGTTTGTATATGAGATTGTGGTCTTCTCAATGACGTTTCACTTTTAAATTTTAATTGCTTAAAATTACGGTTGGATGGAGGAATTTGAGAAGGCGAATACTTGTGTAAAATTCATGAGATAGATAAAAAGTGATAATAGTGCAGTGAATTATTTCATAAATAATTTATAGCATAATTAATGTAGGGATAAAATGTAATAATCAATTAACAAAAATTAATTACAAAAGAGTAAAAAGATAGTCTCACTAAAAATATAATGTAATTAATATAATAAATATCATGCTACTTATAATAATACGTAAAATATTATTAAATTATTTTATTTTATAAAATCTAAACTAAAGCAAAATATTGAATTCGTATAGCACACAAAAAAGAAGAAAGAATTGATATTTGTGCACGTCATATGTGTATAACTTTTTATTTAATAGTGTATATATATTTATTAATAATTGTATAGTATTTAATATTTTGTTTTTTATTAAAAACAACTAACAGAAAATTGACTAACTAAGTATATAAATTTTTATTTATAAGTATATAAGTTTCTGAAAGTATATGTACGGGATAATTTGCCAAAAACTAATTATATAAATTAAAATTTTAACTAAATAAAATATATTATAAACATAAATATTGTATTCATAATGATAAATTAATTTATTTTATAAATTAAAAAATAAAGTAAAATAATGAATTCCGTATAACACAAAGAAAAAAATCTATTCATAGTGTGTGTACATATATATTTTAAACAACAATTATATAATTATATAAGACGAGTTATGAGATGGGTCGATCCATTCTTAAAATAAATTATGGGAAACACTTAACTGAATCAGGTTCAAACGTGAACATTGTTTTTACCGATTACTCTTTAGAGAGATAAACTATTACTCTTCTAAATAAAAAAAATTACTCTTCAAATTCTTGCACACCTTGATTTATTGATTACTCCTTAGTACATGAAAAATTACTCTTTAAAGATATGAATTATTACTCTTTTGAATAAAAATAATTATTCTTTAAAAGATTAATTTATTATGTACTAATAACAATGAAAATTCATGTACTTTTAGGTTCAATTTGATACCTCTTTGATGGATTTTAATTTTATATTTGCACGAAAAGGTAATGATCTTGTTGTTACCAATAAAAAGGTGACTGAGATGTATTTTATCATGTTTTTCACATGAAAAAAAGATAAAATGATCAAGGAGTAAAAACAGAGCTGAAAGGGATGGAAAATCGGTTCGCCAAAATTCTGGAGAATTGGTTCGCCAGGTACGTACCGGGAAAAGCCGCTCGCCACCGCGCAAGAGATATCGCCGCCCAGCAGCTGTCAAGTGCCTGCGTTCACCGCCTGGCGCGTGTTTTGGAAGCATGAGGATGCATGGGGAGTGCGCTCGCCGCCTGACGCGTGATTTGGAAGCATGAGGATGCATGGGGAGAGCGCTTGGCCATTATCGGGCAGGAGAGCACGCTGTCGGTGCGTGATGGAAGCAATTGCCAAAAGTCGTTGGTTGGCTAACGAGCTGTAAAACAATCCTTCGCCCGCCGCCGTGTGAGTGCACTCATCGCCATGTGATTGTGCCTACTGCCGGGCGAGGTACCGGGTACCTTCCTCTGTACCGTGTGGCCAAGTTTCAAAAAAAGAGTTTGTTTGATTTCGTCGAAGGCTGTTGAGTAAGAGAGTTGTTCTGCTGGGTAGTAACCAAGGTAGGAATAACCCACAGAATAAGAGAGAAATCAATAACTCCCGAAGAAGAAGATGCACACAAGAAGAGGAACATTAAACAAGCGGCTAAGCCCCTGCTTGATAAAGCAAAATGAAAATGTGGGTATCTCGATCGATCGCATGGCTTTGATTGGTTTCGGTCTAATCAATGAATGAATAGGGGTCCACCTAATCTTTCCACAGGTACAGTCTAGACAACCTCCTTGGCCATTACGGGCAGGAGAGAACGCTGTCGGCGCGTGATGGAAGCTATTGCCAAAAGCCGCTCGTTGGCTAACAAGCTGTAGTACAATCCTTCGACTGTCGCCGTGTGAGTGCGCTCGTCGCCATGTGATTGTGCCTGCCGCTGGGCGAGGTACCGAGCACCTTTCTCTATACCGTGTGGCCAAGTTTTACTCTCCCTAATTCTCACCAAGCACCCATACTACCCCTTTCTCCAAGCCTCTTTATAACTCCCCCCTTAATTTGTTCCCAATGGGAGTCAAACCTGGGTCGCTCACTTTAGTGAAGAGCCCATTGGTCATGTGAGCTAGCCCACCTGATTGATTATGTGATTTGATTGCCCTAAACTTAAGTTTCTTATACTACATAATGTTTATTTCCTTATTGAAGAAGATATTTTGAGACTTCTAATTATTGTGTTCTGAATTTTGATTTTGATTATTCATGACGTTAGCACTAATTGAATAGTTAATAGGATTCTCTTTTACTGCATAATAATTATTGTTTCCTTTGGCAGTCTTAGGGGATTGACCAATATAGACTAAGACAGCTAGACAATCAATTTGAAATATTAATTACTTGATAAAATATCATTATTAGGTAATCGATAAGGAGACAGAGGGCTTAATAATTTAGTACTTAGAAATGGAGAATCAATTAATTAGTAAGTACCTTTTTAGGGAACACATTAGTTGAATTAGTACCTATATAGGGGGAGTGAGAGTTGATTTCTAATATATCCTAGGATTTGCAGCTCTTTACAAATGTTAGATTTGTGAAATATTTTAGCCACATGTTTAATTTGCGTAATTTTAGAAACTCTGTCTCTTGATTTAGAGAATTTAATAAAAAAAATTTATATCTTTGTTCATCTTAAATATTTTTTATATTTATTTTTGTTTCTTAACTATAAAGAGGAGATGCTTAGATGGATGTTCAATATTATGTTTTATTACCATTGCCAAGAAATACGAGCCTTGTTTGGGTTGATAGGAATACTGTAACCACAATATATTTTAAATACTGGGGGATCGATTAGTTTAAATGTCAGGGATAACGAACTAAGGTTTTATGGGTTAACGTTTCTTAAATATATCCCACCTCTTGTTTAATTTGAAGGTTAAAAAATTATGTTTTTACTAAAACATCCTTACCATACCAAAACAATGCTTTAATATCCTTTCCATACCAAAACAACGCTTTCACTTCTATTTTGAATCTTATCGGAAATTTCAGCAAGAATAAGGAAAGAGAACAAAATCTGCGTGAATTAAAACTCCACCATAGAAGCGATTTAAAGTCTAAATTTGGTCCGATTGAGTAATGTAACCCGAATTTTGACAATTTTAGAGAAATTTACAAGATTTTCTTTTCAATTTTTCTTCTTTGTAATATCTTTGTACTTAGAAAATATTTTTCTTCATCCACCATGCCTATGGTGATGAGAAAGATAGAGAGATATGACGGGCAGTTGGGATATAACGAGTGCTTCACACCGAGAAGGAGAAGGTAACCAGATCTAAAATCAGAGGGAGTGGATTTGGAGTGGGTAACAACGGCGGTGGTAGACATGGTGGTCTCGCACAACCCTTCACCACTCTGCTTCCCCTACTCATTTCTCGTCCATCTCACTCCACTCCGGCTCTCAATTTTTGAAATTGGATTCCCCTAATCCCTTTTTCTCCTTCCATTCCCACAATCAATTCGTCCCCAATTTCTTCATCCTCGGCGCTGGCATCGATCGCCTCTTCTATGGTGCTGATGACCACTAAAATGTCTCCTTGCAATCGACCAAAACAAATGCCGGTAATATCACGGTGGACGAATGGCCGGAGGTGGTGGCTCCAGGATAGCAGATCTTCACCTTGTTATTATTGGAAAACGATGACAGATAGGACATAATAAATCATAAAAGTAAGGTTAATGAGATAATTTCTCTTCTAAACCTGAGGGTTGAGAATTATCCTCCTCAAAATAAATGGTTAACATAGTCCTGCCACATCAGTTTTAACCCCGGGCAGGAGTCTGCCCAAGGGTTATCACTTCTGTTTAAGTTAAAAAGTAAACATCATGTTGTATGAGATATGTATAGGTTTAAAGATGGATAACCCTAGGTAACCTTTAAAGTAATCGATCACTTATTGTACTTACTAGTTTTTACATCAGTACTTGCTTTTTTTTACTAGAAAATGAAGGATGAAGTCATCTTTCTTGCTAGATAAGTCCTTAGCTAATACTTCATTTCAGCATGCACAATAGGTTATGCTGAGAAATTTTCTTTTATGCAGCATGTAGCAAAAAACCAATTTCTGTTAGGTTTTGATCACTTTACTTGATTTGAACTCAAACACTCTTCTATAGTTTGAACAGGTTCTCTAGTAAACCCTTGTCCCTCCCTGTCCATAGCTCGTTCCATCTTTTGTTGGACTTTTATAACTTATATTTCAAGTTTGATGTCTAAGAACATAATGAAACTAAGTCATGCATTTGGGTCTTGAAATGGTTTTAAGAAGCCATCTTAGTGCTCTCCTACTTGTTTGCTTGCCACTCATACTCCTCCAGTTATCTGTCAGAATGCATTTTATTGCTCTTTTCTTTGTGTTTTAATATGAACCTAAGACATAATTTGACCAATCACTTGAATAAGTTGCACCATTAAAAGTGTGAGCCTAGTGGGTGGGTGTTTGGCTATGGAAATGGTCAATGGTTAATGACATAAACAACATTTAATACATACTGCTTATGCTTTCACTTATTAGCTATATACATATTCTCTTTATTTGTACATACAAATCCCTCTTTAGATTATTTATTTATCTTTAACCACGTATATTTTCACTTTCTGTATCATCTATATGTATTCTTTCTATCAGATTAGGTGTCTCTGTAGATAAGGTACAGACCATTTAAATTTTTACCTTCACTGTTAAAGGGTTATTTTTGGAATAAACCTAAATAAATTCTGATTCCATATTAAGTTGGGTACATGAATTAACTACAAGATGCTAACATTAACCAGTAAGAGGATTGAATAGTTGCCCGATGAAGAGAACCACTCTTGTCAAATCTTCCTTGATAAAGAACAGGAACGGATGATCCGCAATAAAGTCCAACTCCTGCTTGACCCACGAGGATCCACAAACTATACCAGCGGTAACAGCTACAGCTTCTGTACCTTCCTTATTCACCTTGATAAATGACTTATGAAATATACTTGAAACATAGATAATCTGGCCAACAGAATCTACCATCTCAGATGCACCAGCAGAAAAAGGAAGCACCACTCCCTGTCCCTTGAGAACCTTAGAAGCCTCAAAACCAAAACGAATACTAAACTTAGGAATGCGGAAATCCTTAAGTTTCACTCGTTGATATGAGGGATGATGCTCGATGAATCTTGATTTAGAGCTGATATTTTCTATCAAAGTTAGGAGCCTATCTTTAGTATTTGGGAGAAAGAAGTACATTGTAAACTTACGTCTATCCTCCCCTTGTTTGTACGGAAGCCCCAAAACCTTAAAACCATCAAAAGCACGAACGCATTGCTTCTTCGTGCTGGTCATGAAAGGTGCTTGAACCTGTTGGCACTCGATCGTTTGGTTAACGTGACCCGTTAGGGTTCCATGTATTTCTAACAAGCAGCGGAAGCAAGTAAACATGAAACGCATTACCTTTCACCAAGGGTTGATGTAGAGGTTGAATTCTCGCTGGCAGTCTGCGCAGTCCCACGAGAATAGCCATAAGTTCCTCTTCTGATGTCGGAATTAAGTGATCTTTGTGCTCAGACGATCCTCTCTTCGACGGCTTTCCATCAGTATATAATACATCAAAATCAAAGAACTTTACGATTTTATATGAATTTTGGAACATGACGAACTGCAGCAGCAAACGACCTTCCGGTCTTCTGCTGTATGTCCCAAGTCCGATCTCGACGTCGTGTGGGCGACGATCTACGAGACCTACTCAATCTGCTGTTCACTCTCTCTCTCGTATGTTAGGCGCAGAGTTAGGTTTAGAACAAACTGAGGTGACTTATATACATGGGCTACAGCAGGGACCAGGAGGAGAAATTGGGTTGGGCCTCCATTGGGCTTAAGTATCCAAGCTTAGCCCAAAGCTTATACTTAAGTCCAATAATAATAATATATTCCACTAAAATATTATTACTGCACTACCGTACCAATCCCAAAATTACGTTTTGGGCTCCTTCTTATTATGAGCCCGTTAGTCTTCCCATGTTTAAGATATACAATGTCCATTAATTAATTTAAGTTACTGACAACTCAATTAATTAATATCTCATCCAAGAGTAGTACCACTCAACCTCATTATCATGCCGGAATAAATTCCACCTGCAGGGTTTACATGATAATCCTTATGAGCTCCTCAAGGGGACATCATCAACCTATGACGGACACGGATTCCTTCTACAATCAACAGCACACCATAGAGACAGCACTACTTCCCAACTCATCGAGTTTGTTGATTTAATTACATGTAAATCTCACCCATTGATGAATCAAAGAAATACATACTGCCCTACGTGTCGAGGTTATTGTATAGGGATTAAGAGCACGAACTTCCATAATAACTGAGATCAAGTTCTCCTATAAGTCAGTATAAGTCGAACGATCTCAAGCGGTCCTGCTCAATACACACAAGTGCACTAATGTGATTCTATAGCCAAGACAAGCTAATACCAAACCACACTACAACCATCCCGATAGAGAGTCCCTGTCTATCTCAGTTGTGAGCATCTGTTTATACTTTATAAGGAAACCGATAATATGATCTTCCGCGTGTTGTCGCACAACATATTATCTACAATATAAAGTAAGTGGACTATTGCATCGAACATGTAAATAAATTATAAGATGCAATCATTTGATCATATGATTCTCATTTCAAATTAATTGTTATAATATTGTTCATACAAAAAGCTAGACTTTTAGTATACAATCCAACAATCTCCCACTTATACTAAAAGACTATGCTGTCGTGTCTTCTGCCATATATCTGATTCCCACTCCCACTACACGACCATTAAAAGCTCTCGCCTGAATGTCCTTGTAAATGGATTTACTAGGTCATCATCCGATGCAATCTAGGCAACAACAACCTTCCCCTCATCATACGATTTCTCGTAACAGGTGGTACTTGCGCTCCATGTGTTTAATTGCCTTATGGACTTGTGATTCCTTCAAGTTTGCAACTGCACCAATATCATCAATATAAATTGTGATAACCTTGGGCAAACTTAGAATCACATCAAAGTCCATCATGAAGTTTCTAGAGTCATACAGATACATTGGTTGCCTCATAGGCTCCAATTTATCATCTTTCCATATGGAGTCCGAAGTCTGAAATACATTTCTATATAACACTCCTCCACATTATGACTCAACTTGCTAAAATTAAACACATAACCTTGAGGTGGATTTACTGCCGTCCAATCTGACTAAAAAATCTGAATCTACGTAATCCACAAGAAGCAGTGAATCTGTCCAGTAAGCTTACATATAATTTCCAGTCCTTCTCAGGCACTTCATATATGTCTTACCACAGCTCATCATTCTTGTTTCAGGTTACGTTGATACCCACTGTTCATGCATTTAGCAAAACAGATATCCATACTCATGTATAGCATTCCTTAAATTAGGCTTCCTCATTTATCGAAGTATAAGGAACTGCTTTCATCTCCTTTATCTTCCTTTTGTGTCTCAAGACACATTTCCTTAGATAAAGTCACATGCTAAAACGAGTAAGGATTGTATCATTTCATGAAGCTTGAGATAAGCATAACATCCTTTCTTGTGATCCGTATTACCGTGATCAAAAGGATATTTTTGCTCCTCTTAAGTCCTTCATCTTATACCGCTTTATTAACCATACCCCATACGCCCGATAATACTCTTTCATTGTCTCCAATGAGCAAGATAATATCTATGTATAGTACAAGTAATACCACCACGTTTCCATCACTCTTTTCAATACACAAGACCCATCCGATCATTGATTAGATTCATGTCACTGGATTACCTCATCAAAACGGATGTTTCATGATCTTGAAGCTTGTTTTAGTCCATTAATGGACACTTTTAAGCTCACTATCACAATGCTCTTAGCTCTTTGCAATGAATCACTCTGGTTGCTTCACATAGATGTTTCCCTTAAGACTTCCAATCAGGAAAGCTGTCTCGACATCTATTTGCTATCCCTCATATTTCATATGAGTAGCAACAGATAAAAGAGTCCGGATCAACATAAGCATAGCTACTGGCGAACAGGTTTTCTCATAATCGAACCCTTTCTTTCTGAGTATACCTTTTCCCAACAAGCTTTACTTATAAGGTTTTCACCTTACCGTATGATCCTCTTTTATTTTGTATGACCACTTCCAATGGTTTTCACACCATCCGTGGTTCTACAATCATCCAGATCTTATTTAGAATCTATTGATTCTATTTCAACATTTATTGCAATTTGTTAAGATTTAGGCATTTCTAACTTGTAGTGCTTCGTCGTATCCGTGGGTTAACTCCATGTTTACTAGGGACCAAGCCTCACGACTCTCCCAAAACATATATCTATCAGGTGTTAGAACAACCTTCCCACTACGAGAAGACACTACACGCAATTGTATATCAGATGTGACACGCATCGCAGTTTACCTTGTGGTATATCCTCTTGTACACTTGGTACTAATACTTCGTGTTTTCCTCTCACTTCCTTTAGAACAACTTATACATGGGTATTTGATTTATTACATAGTCCTTTTCCAAAAATCTAGTGTTTATGTTAACAATCACTCTTCGATCTTGTGGACTAAATAAATCATCCTTCATTTTTCTAGGATATCCCACAAACAGATAAACATTCTTACGAATTACTGTTCCTAGGGCATATCCATAAAATGAATTTAGTAATTCCAAATAATTCATCATCTATCTAATCACTACCATAAGAGTGCTATTCCTTCTATTCGTCACACCATTAAGGTGGGAAATTCATTTCCGAAGGTACCTTTCTCTTACTAGATTAGAAGACTCATTATTAATTACTCTTTGTCGCATCCAGGGAATAAACATGATTTAAGAGTGTACAAATTGTTCACCAACGTACCATAACAGATTACAACTCTATCATTCATTTTAATGACCATGTCATTTAAATGAAATGGAGTATCCATCTATTAATGCATAGAAACCGAAATCAAATTCTTTCTATGAAAATGTACGTAAAGACAATTTCATAAAATCAAACGTTTATTCATATCGTAAGATAAATAAACAACTCCCACTGCAATAGCCACTACTCTTGTAGTTTTACCCATGTCATAACAATCTTATCCTCACTTAGTAATAAACATTTAGTGATTCCAGTATCTACACACTTCGTGTCAGTAAATGCCATCACTAATCATGTTTTAAACAACTAGTGAATAAGATATAAAACTTGTTCACATTATGATGAAAATGGCTTTCCTTTGCCACATGTTTTGCCAGAAGTTTTCCACCATATACATCCTATTGTAATTCAGGTGGAACTTACTCAAAAACATCTAGGCAATTCACAAAGAATTAAATTGATCTAGGTTTCCCTTCAATTTATACTCCATGCTTTCCCAATTCATTCATCAAATTAAATCATGATCTTCTGCCTTTTAACTTACTCAAGTATCCGAAGAGTTACATCAGACCATCATATTTCTATGAACCTCTCATCTCTTCACTAGAGACTTTAATAGGCATCATGAGACGTCCATTGTGAGAACACACATGTATTTTCTTAAGCAGTAAAATTCAAAACTAAGATTCTTTTCTAATCATCTAATTTTGGACCAGTAAATATAGTTTCTTTTAGTCAACAATAAGCGAGATAAAACCATTTGAAATTACAGAGAATCATAAATAAATACACCGATCAAATCTTCGAATTTTATCCTTTTATATTGATTCCCTCAAAATAATATAAAATTAAAATTCACCGACATCTCAAGCACCGTGAGTCTGCAAGCCACGATAGTGTGGACGTTTACAAACCCGAACATTTACAAGAGAAGGTTTTACCCATTAATTTCATTTGTCAACCTAACCTCATGACAAAATAATTAATAGTCGGTTCCTCTTTAGCCATGCAAATAAAAGCAGTGACTCCGATGGGGAGGATACTTATTATTCACATCTAAGTGTACACCATTATTTGACCCCAAGTCCGCGGCCCAAGCTTATGTGCCTTACAGATGGAGAAGTACACACGCGCTCGGATAACTTCCTACAGTCATCAATTATAAGTCTGTACAGTGATCCGCACATGAACTCATCCGATAGGGAGGAAGGTCTAAGCCAACGCGCAAGTTCATGTGCATCACATTACAAACATAATTTTAAAGAAGCCTGTTCCAGCAATATCCATGAATAAACTCATCCGATGGGGAGGAAGGCTCTAATGCCGACGCGCAAGTTTATTCACATTGCTAACAAACCAATAATGGAGGCCGCGGGAATTAATTACCAATCCCCTCTCCCACTTAGTTATTTAAAACTGAGGGTTTTTACATGCATATAATATTCATAAAATAAAATACGCAATTCTAGCATGCTCCTATCACGGCACATGAAGCAGTAAATCCCAGAGAGTCATGCATACATATATAACAATAATTAATAATTAAATCAATCATTAACAGTTATATATCAGCGAATTCGATTGTTCGCCATTAGGCACGAATATCAGCAAAGACTTCCACACTATCAAAATTTTGAAATTTCCAGATTGTCCAATTTTCGAAACAATCGATATCGACCGTCGATGTCGTCCAGATTATCAAAATCATCGATATCGATTAGATTATCAAATATTCGAAAAATATCAAGATTATCAACATTCCAAAACTATCGATATCGATCGTCGATATCGTCTAGATTATCGAAATCATCGATATCGACGAGCAACCATATACAACAATAATAGATAATTAAATCAATTATGTCAGTTATATATTAGGAATTAATTCAACATCCATATATAACAATAATAGACAATTAATTATAGCAGTTATATATTAGGAATTAATTCGACATCCATATATGACAATAATAGATTATTAAATCAATTATAGCAGTCATATATTAGGAATTAATTCGACATCAATATATAACAATAATATACAATCTATTATGGCAGTTATATATTAGGAATTAGTTTTCCTAAAATTGGATGTCTTATCCAACACTCTAGCAATACATGCATATAATATACCAAATATAATACGCAATCTAGCATGCTTCTATATAAGACAATAAAGCATAGAGATCAGGCATCCATATATATATAACAATAATAGACAATTAAATCAATTATGACAGTTATATATATTAGGAATAAAAACGCCTCTAAATTTTAATGTCTTGTCCGACACTCCTACTGTGGAATCGATGCCTTACGCAACAAGCAGGATTGCTTGTGCCCCAAGACGTCTTCGCCATATCCCACCGCCAATCGTGTCAGGGAGCGCTCCAAGTGCCTTGACGAGCGCCCCTCACCCGGACTGTCGCTCGTCCAAGGGCCTACTTGCATGAAACCAAGTTCAGCCCAACGCGCAACGCCAAACTACACCAACTGTCGTTCGTAGTTCGAAACTGTAAAACTCTCAGAATCCAATCTCCACTGTCCAGAATCTATTACTGTAAGTCCTAAACATGCTGTCCAAATTACAGGTCGATCCAACGGTTATTTTGTGAGAAACGGCTCTTTTCCCTCGACTGCGCAAAATAGAATCGCCCAAAGATCTGCTTCTGTTTTCAGCGTAATCCCAGCAAGAACAAGCTCCAAATTCGATCTCCACCGTTCAGAATTTACATACACAAGGTATGAACGTTCTGACCAAATTAAAGCCCGATCCAACGGATAGTTTGATAGAAACGGCTCTTTTCCCCCGACTGCGCAAAACAGAATCGCCCAAATATCTGCTTCTGTTTTCAGCGTAATCCCAGCAAGAAAAAGTTTCAAATTCGATCTCCACCGTTCAGAATGTACATCCATAAGGTCTGAACGTGCTGACCAAATTACAGCTCGATCTCACGGTTAGTTTGTGAGAAACGGCTCTTTTCCCTCGACTGCGCAAAACAGAATCGCCCAAAAATCTGCTTCTGTTTTCAGCGTAATCCTAGCACGAAAAAGCTCCAAATTCGATCTCCACCGTTCAGAATGTACATCCACAAGATCTGAACGTGCTAACCAAATTACAGCTCAATCCGACCGTTGAAACTCCGGTTATTGCCTCTGCAATATCACTGCGCTGAATTTTCTCTCAAAAACGTGATTCAATTTTTGCCCTCTTTTTCTTCCTTGCATGTGAAATTGACGAACAGTTTTCGTCGAATCCTCTCACACACAACCATGGACGAATAGATATGATACATGATATATATCACATAGGGATATTCATGGTTTGCGCAATAAAACCAAAACCCTAAACATGTGATCCTAATTCCGAAAAATTAATCACATAAACCCTAGCCTAACGTGTCACGCTTCACCACGAAACCGAAGCTCTGATACCAATTGTTGGCACTCGATCGTTTGGTTAACGTGACCCGTTAGGGTTCCATGTATTTCTAACAAGCAGCGGAAGCAAGTAAACATGAAACGCATTACCTTTCACCAAGGGTTGATGTAGAGGTTGAATTCTCGCTGGCAGTCTGCGCAGTCCCACGAGAATAGCCATAAGTTCCTCTTCTGATGTCGGAATTAAGTGATCTTTATGCTCAGACGATCCTCTCTTCGACGGCTTTCCATCAGTATATAATACATCAAAATCGAAGAACTTTACGATTTTATATGAATTTTGGAACATGACGAACTGCAGCAACAAACGACCTTCCGGTCTTCTGCTGTATGTCCCAAGTCCGATCTCGACGTCGTGTGGGCGACGATCTACGAGACCTACTCAATCTGCTGTTCACTCTCTCTCTCGTATGTTAGGCGCAGAGTTAGGTTTAGAACAAATTGAGGTGACTTATATACATGGGCTACAGCAGGGACCAGGAGGAGAAATTGGGTTGGGCCTCCATTGGGCTTAAGTATCCAAGCTTAGCCCAAAGCTTATACTTAAGTCCAATAATAATAATATATTCCACTAAAATATTATTACTGCACTACCGTACCAATCCCAAAATTACGTTTTGGGCTCCTTCTTATTATGAGCCCGTTAGTCTCCCCATGTTTAAGATATACAATGTCCATTAATTAATTTAAGTTACTGACAACTCAATTAATTAATATCTCATCCAAGAGTAGTACCACTCAACCTCATTATCATGCCGGAATAAATTCCACCTGCAGGGTTTACATGATAATCCTTATGAGCTCCTCAAGGGGACATCATCAACCTATGACGGACACGGATTCCTTCTACAATCAACAGCACTACTTCCCAACTCATCGAGTTTGTTGATTTAATTACATGTAAATCTCACCCATTGATGAATCAAAGAAATACATATTGCCCTACGTGTCGAGGTTATTGTATAGGGATTAAGAGCACGAACTTCCATAATAACTGAGATCAAGTTCTCCTATAAGTCAGTATAAGTCGAACGATCTCAAGCGGTCCTACTCAATACACACAAGTGCACTAATGTGATTCTATAGCCAAGACAAGCTAATACCAAACCACACTACAACCATCCCGATAGAGAGTTCCCGTCTATCTCAGTTGTGAGCATCTATTTATACTTTATAAGGAAACCGATAATATGATCTTCCGCGTGTTGTCGCACAACATATTATCTACAATATAAAGTAAGTGGACTATTGCATCGAACATATAAATAAATTATAAGATGCAATCATTTGATCATATGATTCTCATTTCAAATTAATTGTTATAATATTGTTCATACAAAAAGCTAGATTTTTAGTATACAATCCAACAGAACCAAGCTACCATTTAAGAGAAAAAACTCATGTTCTTTTGTCATAGATGAATCAAATTTTTCATTCCATGTTCCCTTAAAATACACTGCATTTGCAAAGTTAAGCCTAGTGAACGCATCAACTGAACCAGATGGAAGTATCTCTTTGATTAGGCCATTTGTCTCCTTATCAGCCCATGTATTCACATATTTGATTACCTCAACAGCCTGTGAGACTCAATGATAAACAAAAATGATGATTAGCTAAGCTGAATTCATCAAACAAAGTGAAACCCCCATTACTTTCTTTCCTTTCTCACACACACACAAAACAGAAAAAACCAAGATGTCAGAGAGAACATTAAAATCCCAAAATGTCTATTGACTCTATTCCATGGATTTTGATGCAGGAACTTCAAAAATAAAATATTAATTTTACTGCACATAAATTTTATCTTGAGATGTTGTAAATCCAAAAAGTCCTCATATTATGAATTAGGATTGATCCCTGGTATGTGAGAAACTACATGTTCTAGGTTCTTGATAGCCTAATGTTTACATTGTTGGTAAGCTTAGATTATAACCCCAACAACAACTACCACTACATTGAATTAAGTATACTGTCACTGAAGACTAAAAAAAGGAAGTAGATATAAATAATGATACTAAAAATATGTAATTAATAACCAAAAACATTAGGGTTCTAGAATTGTTTCTTCATTTTTCATTGAAGTGCCAATTGCCAATAGTAGCTGTTTGCAATGGCGCATGTGACCTGTTTACTCGTAAGTATATATTCTGTTGTAGGTATGCCCTAAGAAACGGATGAGACAAGCTCCTTATTTCTTACTTCTAGTACTCTTGCAACTTAAGAAAGGTGGATATAAGATGGGATTTATAATACAAAAGTCACTCAGTTTATAGATGGATTAGTATTTTGAGCACAGACTGACTAATATTCTTAAATTTGCTCCAATGATAGGTAAACAATTTTTATTTTTCTTTAATTAATATGATGATACATGTTGATAAGAAGCTAGCAATAGTCTAGCCAATAGTTATCATGATTCATTATGATGAATAAACATAACATTTTGGTGAAGGATAGCTCTGTAATTAACAAACTTTTTTTCTATCAAAATACAACTATACTCAGAGGCTGCAACAGTGCAAGGTTAGTGATCTACAGATGCACGAGAATTTTTCCCAATTAAGTTCATAAATTGATATTTCCTTCTTGTTCCCAACAGTGCAAGGTTAGTGAACTTATATGCAGGAAGGGTATGTTACAGAGTACATTTTGCAGAGTACAGCATTTACCGAAACATAAAGTTCTTAAACTATATAGAGTATATTGAAAACCTTAAAAATATGGGTAAAAACATGTGTACATGTTACAGAGTACATTTTGCTTTTAGGGCATCTTTTCTTTCAAATTAAAACTATCAAACTAGTTTCACATCTAAAATTTGTGCAAGTCTATGAACAAGTGACTCACTCATAAACGAGGGAGTTTGGGGTTGAATCAAGGCAATTCAAGTTCATCAATCAGACTCCATATTCATTAAACTTCTCCTGACACAGAATCAAAATTCCTTAGAAAGCTTAAACTAACGCTGATTAAGAAGTTAACTGATATAAGAAAATTAACAACAATCGCCTACTGTGGAACTATGTAAAAAGCAACTAATCCAGTAAAACATCACAAAAAAATTAAGATTCAATGAGAAATTTAAAATTTCAATTCATGAATTACGAATTCAGAAAATCCAATAAACCAAATATGTTTATAAATGAGAGAAACCTAACCTTATTCTGAAAATCAATCGCAGTGAAAACAACCTTGTAAGAATTCTCCACGATTTATTTAAAAGAGGGCTTCAAACCAAGACTTTGATTGAGCCAAACACCATTGGCGAAGGACAACAGAGGGTCACCAAGCGGGGTGCCGTCGGCTAACACCACCGTGGCAATCTACGATGACAAGGAATTGAGTTCCTCCGGTGACTTAGACTTGAGAAAACCAAGAAGCTGGTCCCGGGTCGGGCCCTTCGACCCGGCAGCAATCAAGCCCAGAACGACGTGAATCGACAGCGGCAAGATTACGAAGTTGGAGTATTTAGCGTGGGTGGAGATGGCGTGCTTTGCCAGTGTAAACGAGAAGTCAGTTTGATGGAGGATGGATTCTAGGAGGTCCAACATTTTTTAACGATCTAATTTTGGGGAAGAAGGAACTTACTACTAAGCTACCCGAAAACGAGTTTGATTCCTTTGTTTTTGAGAAAAAGATGGGCGTTAAGAGTCAGACCGGGCTTATTTATTTAAATATTACTCCCTCCGTCCCAGTGCATTGCGAACACTACCTTATTATAAACTATAGGTAACTGTCTCCATTTCACTGGGACGGAGGGAGTAGTAGTTTTGAAATAGTTTTAATTAAATATTATTATTACATTAATCTTTAACCAACTAAGTTATGTTGCCACACATAGTAGCCGCCGTTGCTGTGGTGCGTTAAAATTGCTACTTCTAACAACTACTCCCTCCATTCCGCACCGGTTGCTTTTTGTGCATAGATTAAGGAGTATTATTATTTTATGTGTAATGGGTAGTTGTATTAGTAGTGAATGGTGGACCACATATGGTATCTTTTTACTAAAAGTGGAAAATGAGGACATTTGGTTGGGACGCTCAATATATTAAAATAGTGATCTTTCAATGGGACGGAGTGAGTAACATTTATCATTGGAAACTAATTAAGAAAGGAGTTATAAGTGCAGGCTTGAAGAAAGTAGAAGTATGAGTGCTTGGTAATCTAACTCCGAATTATGCTAACAATCAACATTTATCGATTAAAAAAACCGCCACCTCTTATGGCGACTTCATTCCATTCTGTATGCCTAATTAATGTTCTGATTTAAAAAATAAATAAAAACAAAGTGCATCAACATTGACGTAAACATGAACAACAAGAATTGGGGAAATTATTCGATGTACCTTACATTGTATAGTAAATAACTATTTTGTCCTAATTTTAACCTTATATATTTTTATACCTTAATTTATGTAAATATCCTTTACTCGAATATATTCGAGTAATAAGTTCGAGTTAAATACTAAATTAAGTGAAAATAAACATCGAGTAATAATTCGAGTAATGTTAATACAAGTTAAACATTCGAGTAAATGTTAGCGAATTAAAAATTTTGATTAAACTTTAAATTCGAGTAAAACAAAAATTTCTAGTAAAGAAATTCTTTTATATCAATTTTAGTTGTAATTCATTCGAGTAAGTCTATAGAATAGAAATTTGAGCAACAATTTAGAGTTAATATATTCGAGTAAATTGCAAATTTTGTAACAATATGAGTAAAAGACAATTTCAAGGAAATACAAATCTATTTGAGTAAGTTTTATAAAATTCGAGTAAAATGCATAAAATAATCATTTCAATTAAGTAAAAGTCAAATTCGAGTCGGGGGATATTTGGGTGCATAATTTTGAGTTAGTGGACAATTAGAGTTAATAATTTGAAAATTCACAATCCTTTCTAATTATTACCCGATAAGAGAGTGTTAAACCCAAAAAAATTAAAAAAAAAATAAATAAAATTTACACAACTTCTAATTATTACCCGAATTGAAGAGGGTTAAACCCTTACAAAAATAAAAAATAAAATAAAAATATACTCAATGTTTTCGAATTCAAACAATTACATAATAAAAAACTGTTTTGTCTTAAATTTTAACTCTATATTTTTTTATATCCTAATTTACGTAAATATCTTTTATTCGAATATATTCGAGTAATGAGTTTGAATTAAATAATAAATTAAATAAAAAGAGTTATCGAATAATAACTCGAGTAATGTTATTTTAAGTTAACATATTCGAGTAATGTTATTACGAGTTAAAAAATTTGAGTAAATGTTAGCGAATAAAAATTCCCGAATAAACTTTAATTTTGTGTAAAAATAATAAATTTGGGTAAAGATTTTTTTACAATACAAAATTTAAAAAAAAATCTATACAATCAACTCTAAAGATTTTGGGTTTTACATCATCGAGTAATATCGCACGTGACTCTTGAAGTTGTAATTCTTATTTATGATTTTTTTAAGTAAATATTTTTCAGTTTAGAACATTTAAAATTAGATTTTATCCATTAGTGCGTGAGGAAAATTATATTATAATTATATATTTCTTATATTTAAATTATTATATTTATATGTTATTCATAATATAATTTTTTAGGTTGGAAATAATTGTCATCTATTAATTAATTTGTATACATTTCATACTCAATTGTCCATTTTGGACAAAAATACTCCCATCTTGTCAGAATGCTAGGTCGGAGTTTCGACACCGAATTCGACATCCAACTACTCTGTCGAAATGCTATGTCGGGATTTTGACACCGAATCTAACATCCGATGATGTTGGATTTGGTGTCGGAACTCCAACGTAACATCCCAATAGGATGGGGGGTATTTTGGTTAAAAAATGAACAATTGAATATAAAAGTTATACAGTTCACTTTATGGATGGTAATGATTTTTGTCTATTCATTTTGGATATTTTTGGCAATTGCCTCATAAATAAATAAATAAATAAATAAATAAATAAATATATATATATATATATATATATATATATATATATATATATATATATATATATATATATATACACATATATACACATATGTAAATGTAAATTTAATTTTTTTAACCTAACATAGTTATATTTATTTATTTATTAAATCGTACGTTATGTAGGATTATTTTTTCAAAACATCACTTATACTTAGGAATGACAATATGTATGGTATACGATTACTTAGAGGTATATCCGTATTCATTTTAGTATCAAATACATGTTTTCATACCCGTTCTATTAATTAATTAAAAAAGCCTATTATAATACTGTTGGCATTCGATCGTTTGGTTAACGTGAACTGTTAGGGTTACGTACGATTCTATAATCAGTAGAAGCAAGAAAATATAGAAACGTATTACCTTTCACCAGGATATATTGAAGAAGATGAATTCACGTCGGCAGCCTTCGCAGCCTCACAGTTTTGGGCATAACTTCCTCATCCGATCTCAAATTCGAGTGATCTATACGCCAAAATGATCCTCTCTTCAGTAGCTTCTAACGGTGTATCACAAGTCCAGTTTGGAGTTCCACATAATTTTAAAAAAATCATGGAAGTTGATAGACAGTAGTAGCAAACGATCTCTTGATCTTCTGTTGTATTCCCAAGTTCAATCTTGACGTCGTGTAGGCGACGATCTTCAAGATCTTCTCAAACTAATGTTCCCTCACTCTCCTCATAGTGTTAGGCATGATTCACTTATCATTAGGGTTCCGGACAGCTGAGATGAGCTACAGCAGGAAGCAGGAGGAAAAATTAGAGTCGGGCCTCCATTGGGCTTAAGTATCCAAGTTTAGCCCAAAATATATACTTAAGTCTAATAATAATAATATATTCCACTAAAATATTATTACTGTATTGTCGCTGCAATCCCAAAATTACGTTTTGGGCTCCTTATTATGAGCCCGTCAGTTTCCCCATGTTTAAAATCTCATCTGAGAGTAGTACCACTCAACCTCATTATCATACCAGAATAAATCCACCAGCAGGGTTTACATGACTCCTCAAGGGTGCTGGATTGTATACTAAAAGTCTAGCTTTTTGTATGAACAATACTATAACAATTTATTTGAAATGAGAATCATATGATTAAATGATTGCATCTTATAATTTATTTATATGTCCGATGCAATAGTCCACTTACTTTATACTGTAGATAATATATTGTGCGACAATACGCGGAAGATCATATAATCGATTTTCTTATGAAGTATAGACAGATACTCACAATCGAGATAGACCGGGACTCTCTATCGGGATGGTTGTAGTGTGATTTGGTATTAGCTTGTCTTGACTATAGAATCCATTAGTGCACTTCATGTGCATTGAGCAGGACCGCTTGAGATCGTTTGATTTATACTGACTATATAGGAGAACTTGATCTCTGTTATTATAGATGTTCATGCTCTTAATTCCTATACAATAACCTCGACACGTAAGATAATATGTATTTCTTTGATTCATCAATGGGTGAGATTTACATGTAATTAAATTAATAAACTCGGTGAGTTGGGAAATAGTGTTGTCTCTCTATGGTGTGCTGTTGATTGTAGAAGGAATTTGTGTCCTATTAAATAGGTTGATGATGTCCTCTTGAGGAGCTCATAAGGATTATCATGTAAACCCTGCAGGTGGATTTATTCCGGCATGATAATGAGATTGAGTGGTACTACTCTCGGATGAGATATTAATTAATGGAGTTGTCAGTAACTTAATTAACTAATGGACATTGTATATCTTAAACATGGAGAGACTAACGGGCTCATAATAAGAAGGATCCCATAAAGTAATTATGGGATTAGAACGGTAGTGCAGTAATAATATTTTAGTTGTATATATTATTATTATTGGACTTAAGTATAAGCTTTGGGCTAAACTTGGATAGTTAAGCCCAATGGAGGCCCAACTCTAATTTTTCCTCCTGGTCCTTGCTGTAGCCCATATTTAAGTCATCTCAGCTGTTCAGTAACCCTAATCTAATTGATTATCATGCCTAACACTGTGAGGAGGGTGAGAGAACAGCAGATTGAGAAGATCTCGAAGATCGTATCCCACACGACGTCGAGATTGGACTTGGGAATACAACAGAAGTTCAAAAGGTTGTTTGATGCTGCTGTCCATCAATTTCCATGATTTTTATAAAATCGTGTGGAAGTCAGAATTCGACGTGTCATATATTACGGAAAGCAACAGAAGAGAGGATCGTTTTGGTGCTTAGATCATTCAAATCTAAGATTGGATGAGAGAGTTATGCCCAAAATGGTGAGACTGCCAGCGAGAATTCATCTTCTTCAACATACCCTGTTGAAAGATAATACGTTTTTTTATTTTCTTACTTCTGCTAAATTAGAAACGCATGGAACCCTAACAGTTCACGTTAACAAAATAATTGAATGCCAATAATTGGTATTAGAGCTTCGCTTTCATGGTGAAGTGTGACACGTTAGGCTAAGGTTTATGTGATTATGTGTTTTCCTTTCGAAATAGAAACGCATGTGGAATAGGGTTTTGGTTTTATTGCATAATCCATAAGGATATCCTTATGTGAATCTTGTATCATTGATTATCATCGATGGTGGCCGAACATGGTGAGAGTATTGATGAGATTTTTTTGTCAAGTCACGATTAGAAGATGACAATGGAAGGCTCATTGGAGCACTCGGTGTCGTGCAAGGACCTGCACCTGTTACCGTGTGGTGTAAGTAGAAACCATGCAGTGTGGCGAGTGATATGCTCGGAGGTGCGCAAGGTGGCCAGGATCTGTACTCGCAAGGCACACGATTGCTGGCGGGTGAGAGGTTTTAGGATACGGAAAAGCGCCTGATGGCACTCTTTATGGGCGGACTGCACATGAAGCCGTTCGTCGTGTCGGGCATAGTGTCGTATGAAGGCCGGCAATCTCCGAGCATTTTGCCAAGCGGTGATTTTGGCTGGAAGGCTTGACGCATGGCAATGGTACATAGGCAGGCGTGGGGCACACGGAAAGTGCAATCTATCGGGTGACGAACACTGGATGACAAGCAAGTAGCACTCGTAGGCTGCCATGTGATATCAGTTGAAAAGCACATTGCCGAGTGGATATGCAAGGCACACAGACACTGCCAGGTGTGGAGCTCTATTTGCGCCCGGATGGGTGTGATGGCGCACGGATGTCTGCGGATTACTAGTGGCGTGTTGGCCAACGGGCGAGCAGGCGTGCATTACTGTCGCACTGGACGCCGTGTGATGATGCTCCTTGCCAGGTGAGAAGGAACTATCACACGTTGGCTACCATGTGTGGACATGTGAGGCACGTTGGTGTACGGATCGATGGGCGTTACACCCGTTTGGTGCGCTCGAAGACTTCCCATTGGCGCACGGTTGATGGCGTGCAAGAACTGTAGGTGCACGATGGGCACCGAGTGAGCAGAAGGCATGCTCATTTAGCGGTAGGAGTGAATGGAGATGGTGCTCATGCAGCACCGTGTGAAGGCAGTGTTGGCGCAAGGTTGGCGCTCGGAGGTGTGCTGGGTAGCAGAAGGAATGCTCGTTCGTTGACGGGTGTGGAGAAGACACACACGGTGGGTGCTGAGTGGAAGGTCGGAGACATGTGTGTTGCGCACGATAGCTGCCGGGTGAAGGCAGGTTGGAGCGCAGCTATGCACGTATGAAGGCATGAGTGAGGCTGTGGAGTGGTACGACCCATGCAGAAAATGGCAGAAGTCCTGCAGGGTGCTTCCTAGGCCTCGTTGCTGACGTACTGGGCGTGTCGACAGACAGACAGACGGGTGGTTCGAACAAACTGCGGAGTAAGAAACCCGAAAGAAAATTCATGAAGATCAGCTTCTGATTTTCAGATTAGGACGATCCCCATCTGCGTTCCCCGCATTCGTGCTTGGCGGCGAAAAATCGAATTCACTGATATATAACTGTTAATAATTAATTTAATTATCTGATAATTGTTATATATGTATACATGATTCTCTGTGATTTACTACCTTATGTGCCGTAATAGGAGCATGCTAGGATTGCTATTCCATTCTTGAATATTATATGCATGTAAAAACCCTCGGTGTTAAAATAACTAAGTGGCCGGGAGAGGGGATTGGTTAATAATCCTCGCGGCCTCCATTATTGGTTTGTAAGTGATGTGAGTAAACTTGCATGTTGGCATATACCTTTCTACCCATCGGATGAGTTTATTCACTGGTACAGACTTCATTAAATAATTATTATTTGTAATATGATGCACATGAACTTACGTGTTGGCATAGATCTTCCTCCCCATTGAATGAGTTTATTTGTGGATCACTGTACAAACTTATAATTGATGATTGTAGAAAGTTATCCGAACGTGTGTGTACTTCTCCATCTGTAAGGCACATAAGCTTGGATCGCAGACTTGGGATCAAATAATGGTGTACACTTAGGAGCAAATAATAAGTATTCTCCCCATCGGAGTCACTGCTGTTATTTGCATGGCTAAAGAGGAACCGATTATTAATTATTTTGTCATGAGGTTAGGTTGACAAATAAAATTAATGGGTAAAACATTCTCTTGTAAATGTTTGGGTTTGTAAACGTCCATACTATCGTGGCTTGCAGACTCACGGTGCTTGAGATGTCGGTGAATTTTATTTTTATATTATTTTGAGGGAACCAAGATAAATCGATAAATTCGAAGATTTAATTAGTGTATTTATTTGTGATTCTCTGTAATTTCCAATGTTTTTATCTCGCTTATTGTTTACTAAAAGAAAACATATTTACTGGTCCAAAATTAAATGATTAGAAAAGAATCTTGATTTAATTCTTACTGCTTAAATAAAAATGTGTTCTCACTAAGGATATTCTGTGATGCCTATTAAACAAAGTCTCTTGTGGAGAGGTGAGAGATTCATAGAAATATGATGGTATCATGCGACTCTTCGGATACTTGAGTGAGGTTAGAAAGGCAAAAGGTCACAGATAAGTTGATGAATGAATTGAGAATGCTTGGATTAGAAATTGAAGGAGAAACCTAGATCAATTTATTCTCCATAAATTGCCTGAATATTTTGAGCAAGTTCTACCTGAAATACAAAAAGTTGTATATGGTGGGGAACTTCTGACAAAACATGTGGTGAAGGAAATTAATTTTCATCAAGATGTGAACAAGGTTAGTATCTCATTCACTAGTTATTGAAGCATGATTAGTGATGGCATCTACAGACATGTTATGTGTTGATACCGGAATCCCTAAAAGCATACAACTAAGTGATGATGAGATTATTATGTAAATGGGTAATACTACGAAAGTAGTAGCTGTTGCAGTGGGAGTTGTTTATTTATCTTACGATATGAATAAATGTTTTTTTGAGAAATTGTCTTAACGTACGTTTTTCATAGAAAGAATTTAAATTTAGTTTCTATGAATTTATGGATGGATACTCCATTTCATTTCAATGATATAGTCATAGAAATGAGGAATGGAGCTATAATTTGTTGTTGTACGATGGTGACAATTTGTACGCTATTAAATCATGTTTATCCCACGGATGCAATAAATAGTAATTAATAACGAGTCTTCTAATCTAGTAAGAGAAATGAACCTTCGAAAATGACTCCCCAGCTGAATGGTGTGGCAAAAAGAAGGAATAAGACTCTGATAGATGATTAGATGATGAGTTATTTGGAATTATTAGATGATGAGTTATTTGGAATTATTAAATTCATTTTATGGATATGCCCTAGAAATAGTAATTCGTATGAATGTTTGTCTGTTTGTGGGATATCCTAAAAAAATGAAGAGTGATTTAGTTAGTCTAAAAGATCGAAGGGTGATTGTTAACACAAATACTAGATTTTTGAAAAAGGACTATGTAATAAATCACAAACCTATGTATAAGTTGTTCTAAAAGGTGTGAGAAGAAAACACAAAGTATATTACCAATGTACAAGAGGATATACCACAAGTAAACTACATCACGTGACACGTCTGATACACAATTGCATGTGGCGCCTTGTCGTAGTGGGAGGGTTGTTCAACAACCGGAAAGACTTATGTTTTGGGAGACTCGTGAGACTTGGTCCCTAGTAAGTATGGAACTGATCCACGGATATGACGAAGCACTACAAGATTGAAATACGGAATTTTAATAAGTTGCAATGAATTTTGAAACAGAATCAATGGATTCTGAATCACGTCAGGAAGCCTGTACGACCATTAAATGGTGTAAAAGCCATTGAAGTAGTCATACAAAATAAAAGAGGATCAAACGGTAAGGTGAAAACCTTGGAAGTAAAAGCTTGTTGCGAAAAGGTACACTCAGAAAGAAAGGGTTCGATTATGAGAAAATTTGTTCGCCGGTAACTATGCATATGTTGATCCTGATTCTTTTATCTGTTGCTAATAATATTGATTATAAGGAATAGCAAATAGATGTCAAGACAGCTTTTCTGAATGGAAGTCTTGAGGGAAAACTTCTATGTGAAGCAACCAGAGTGATTCATTGCGAAGGGCTAAGGGCATTTTTATTGTAAGCTTAAAGGTGTCCATCGATGGACTAAGGCAAGCTTCAAGATCATGAAGCATCTGTTTTGATGAGAAAATCCAGGCATATGGATTTATTCAATGTGATGATGTGTCTTGTATATTAAAAAGAGTGAAGGAAATATGGTGGTATTTCTTGTACTGTAAGTAGATGATATATTGCTCATTGGAGATAATGAAAAAATATTGTCGAGCATATAGGTATGGTTGATAAAGTAGCATGAAATGAAGGACTTAAGAGAAGCAAAATATATTCTTTTGATTACGGTAATACGGATCATAAGAAAGGATGTAATACTTGTCTCAAACTTCATGAAATGATACAATCCATACTTGTTTTAGTATGTGACTTTATCTAAAAAAATATGTCTTGAGACACAAAAGAAGATAAAGGTGATCAAGGCAGTTCTTTATGCTTCGACAAATAAGGAAGCTTAATATAAGGAATGCTATGCGCGAGATTGGATATCTATTTTGCTAAATGCATGGATAGCGTGTATCAAGGTAACCTGAAATAAGAATGTTGAACTGTGGTAAGACATATATTTATGTACTTGAAAAGACTAGAAATATATGTGGACTTACCGGACAGATTCGCTGCTTCTTATGGATTACATAGATTCAGATTTTTCAAATCAGATAGGGAAGATAGTAAATCCACCTCAAAGATTATGAGTTTAATTTTAGGAAGTTGAGTCATAATATGGAGGAGTGTCATATAGAAATATATTTCAAACTCCGGGCTCTATCATGGGAAGATGAAAATAATTGAGCCTATGAGGTTGCCAAAATATCTATATGACTCTAGAAAATTCATGATGGACTTGGATGTGGTTTCTAAGTTTGCCCAAGGGTGCAGTTGCAAACTTGAAGGAATCACGAGACTGTAAGGCAATTAAACACACATGGAGTGCGAGTACCACCTATTATGAGAAATCGTATGATAAGGGGAAGGTTGTTGTCGCAAAGATTGCATTAGATGATGACCTAGTAAATCCATTTACAAGGACCTTAAGGCGAGATCTTTTGATGGTCGTGTAATGGGAGTGAGAATCAGATGTATGGTAGAAGACATGACAGCATAATCTTTTAGTATAAGTGGGAGAATGTTGGATTGTATACTAAAAGTCTAGCTTTTTGTATGAACAATGATATAACAATTTATTTGAAATGAGAATCATATGATCAAATGATTGCATTTATAATTTATTTATAGTCCGATGCAATAGTCCACGTATATTTTGTTGTAGATAATATGTTGTGCGACAAAACGCGGAAGATAATATTATTAGTTTTCTTATAAAGTATAAACAGATACTCACAACCGAGATAGACGGGGACTCTCTATCGGGATGGTTGTAGTGTGATTTGGTATTAGTTTGTCTTAACTATAGAATCACATTAGTGCACTTGTGTGTATTGAGCAGGACCACTTGAGATCGTTCGACTTATACTGACTATATAGGAGAACTTGATCTCAGTTATTATAGATGTTCGTGCTCGTAATCCCTATACAATAACCTCGACACATAGGGCAGTATGTATTTCTTTGATTCATCAATGAGTGAGAATTAGGGATGTAAACGAGTAGGGTAGGGTACGGGTTGAGCAAATCCACATATTACACACTACACAATTACCCTATCCATACCCTACCCTATTACCCTCAATTGAAGCATCGGGTAGGATACGGGTTTATCCATTGGGTAAATGGATAACTCGCGGATATGCGGATACCTGCAAAAAATGATGAACGAATATTTTAAACTGGTATAATACGGATACCCGCAGTAACTTGAACGTGACATACCCTACCCGCACCTTCCTGTATCAATTTTTTCCCTCAAAATCAACGCAATAACATCAAAATAAAATATAAATCATAAGAATAAACTCTATAATAGAGAATAATATTTTATCCTAGTGCAACAACAAAAAAATACTCCCTCCGTCCCACGTATTTTTACCCACTTTCCATTTTGGGGTGTCCCACGTATTTTTACCCATTCTATTTTTGGCAAAAATACATAATATTTTATTACATACTTTTTACAATCCCAACAACTTTAATTACTTTTTTTACACTTTATTCATCATTCTCAATAACTTTATTCACTTTTTCTTTTTAAATTATTAATTTATCCCTACTTTCTCTTACATTATATATTAAAAAAATAAAACGTCTTAATCTCCGTGCCTATACAAACGGGTTTAAAATACCCAGGACGGAGGGAGTAACATAGTTAATATAATAACATTAAAATAAATATCGTAATCCAACACTTGAAGATATATAGAAAACTACAATCTCCTTAGTAATATATATATATATATATATATATATATATATATATATATATATATATATATATATATATATATATATATATATAGTATAATATATTAATACATATATTGTATAACGGGTAATCGAGTCGGGTATTGGGTCGGGTACGCGGGTATGAAAGGGAAACATGTACCCTATCCTTACCCGCATATTTTTTTTGGGTACAGGTATTACCCGATCCTCTACCCGATTTTGCCTATCCTATCCTTACCCAATTACCTGGGTACCCGCGGGTAACCTGACCCAGTGGGTAAAATTGACAATCCTAGGAGAGATTTACATGCAATTAAATTAATAAACTCGATGAGTTCGGAGATAGTGTTGTCTCTATGGTGTGTTGTTGATTGTAGAAGGAATTCGTGTCCGATATAGGTTGATGATGTCCCCTTGAGAAGCTCATAAGGATTATCATGTAAACCCTGCAGGTGGATTTATTCCGGCATGATAATGAGGTTGAGTGGTATTACTCTCGGATGAGATATTAATTAACGGATTTGTCAGTAACTTAATTAATTAATAGACATTGTATATCTTAAACATAGGGAGACTAACGGGCTCATAATTAGAAGTAGCCCATAACGTAATTATGAGATTAGAACGGTAGTGCAGTAATAATATTTTAGTGGTATATATTATTGTTATTGGACTTAAGTATAAGCTTTGGGCTAAGTTTAGATACTTAAGCCCAATGGAGGCCCAACTCTAATTTCTCCTCCTGATTCCTACTGTAGCCCATATATAAGTCATCTCAATTGTCTGGAAACCCTAATCTAATTGATTATCACACCTACCACTGTGAGGAGGGTGAGGGAACAGCAGATTGAGAAAATCTCAAAGATCGTCGTCCACACGACGTCGAGATTGGACTTGGGAATACAATAAAAAATCGAAAGGTTATTTGCTGCTGCTGTCTAGCAACTTCCATGATTTTTATAAAATTATATGAAAGTCATAATTCGACGTGTGATATACTGACGAAAATCCACGGAAGAGAGAATCGTTTCGCTATGTAGATCATTTAAATCCAAGATCGAATGAGAGAGTAATGCCCAAAACGGTGAGGCTGTGCAGGCTGCCAGCGAGAATTCATCTTCTTCAACATAGCCTGGTGAAAGTTAATACAATTCTTTGTTTTCTTACTTCCACTGAATTAGAAACGTATGGAACCCTAATGGTTCAAGTTAACCAAATGATCGAACGCCGACAAAGGGGACATCATCAACCTATAATGGACACGGATTCCTTCTACAATCAACAACACACCATAGAGACAACAATATTTCCCAGCTCACCGAGTTTGTTGATTTAATACATATAAATCTCATCCATTTATGAATCAAATAAATATATACTGGCTTACATGTCGAGGTTATTGTATAGGGATTAAGAGCACGATTATCCATAATAACAAAGATTAAGTTCTCCTATATAGTCAGTATAAGTTGAACGATCTCAAGCGGTCCTGCTCAACACACAAAGTGTACTAATGTGATTTTATAGTCAAGACAAACTAATATCAAATCACACTACAACCATCCCGATACAGAGTTGTTGAGAGTGGAAATTAACGTGTTTAAGTGTCCAATTTAACACCTTTTTGATGATAATTATTGTTATATATTAGCACAAGTATCTTATATTCAATATATGTGAGAAAAAGGTGCACTTGAGGTGTTTTATTGTGTTTTAGGTGGAAAAAGGATCAAAAGTGCAAAGTAGGAGAAAAGGTGCAATTTGTGTATGAATGTTGAAAAACGCACGTCCAACTTGTGTAATTTTTTTGTGTTCGTGTGGAACTCTAAACAGGAAGTGTGATACTTGGTTGCAAAGCCACTGAAGAGAGGGTCCTTTTGGCATAAAGAACACTTCAATCCAATTCCAAATGAGAAAGTTATGATCAAAGTTATGATTCAAATCTTAGAGTTTCTGTGAGTTCTTTATATGGATAGAAAGCCAAGGAAGAGAGGATCGTGTGAGCGTAAGAATCACTCAAATCGAAGATGGGACGAGGAAGTTATGCTTAAAAACGTGAAGTCGAGCAGCTGTCCGCGAAAATTTTTGAGAATTTCCGAAAATTTCCGAAAATTAGCTAATTTATCTCCTTATCACACAATCCTCCATGATTCACCCACATATATTTCTTTCCTTATTTAATTTTCTTCTCACACCTATATATATTTCACATCATTATTCATAATTGAGGGAGATTAGATTAGATTGAATTGGAGAGAGGCCACAACAATACTACACCCCACAAGGGGGGCTCACTCCCCAACCATCATCCACATCCTTTCCTTCATTCATCCATCACTTTGAAGATTCGTCCATGGAATCAAGAGAAAAACCAAGAGGAATTGAAGAGACGAATGAGAGAAGGAAGGAGGCTTCTACACCAAGGGTTTTCCTAATTCTTTTCTTCTACTTTCTAAATTTTCGGACATATGGGTAAGATCTATCCAACTCTCATGTGTGTTTCCTACAACATCATGGGCTAGAGTCTTTTTGGTAGAATTAGGGTCGTGAAGGTTTTACGAATTAATTGAACTTTCGTGTGTAAACTCCGTACAACACTACTTGTGGATTTATTTTATATATGATTTTACTTTCTTAATCCATATTCACGGTCATTTTGTGCATCTTTAATTGGTATATAGAGTCTGTATATATATCTTGGTTGTAGATTGAGTGTGACCGTTGAACAGGATTCCATGTTATGATTCTAAGTGAGGGGATTCCGAAGCTTCATTAGAACTATCATATATGAATACTTATTAATTGAATTGAATTCAGGTTATTAAGTAGGATACAAAGGATAATTTTATAGTAGTTATAAAGGGAGATCATAAATGGTTAGAGTACCAATTGGCCAGGAAAATAATTGATACTGATAGTACCTAGAAAGGGGGTTGAATTATATCTCTTTCTCCAAGGTTATTCACATGTGTTACACGCATGTTTACTTGTGTCTATAGAGTAGATATGCATTGTTTAGTGATGCGTCCATATTCCACAAGGCAGAGTCGGACATCAACACACGAAAGAGAAATGAGTGAAACTGAATTACCCTAGAGCTATCTATTCTCCTAATTGATCCACTTTCGTATTCTTCTAAGTGACTTTATTTTATTTGTTAATTTAATTAATTGTTTATTAGTTAATAATTAAATCTTCAAACATTATTGCGTTGGCTTAATTAATTTAGTAAATAATTAAATTGATAATACGCCGTCCTTTGGGTTCGATAATCACTTGGTCGCTTGCTTAAGCTTCAATTGATATCCTTAATACTTGGGGATTAATTTTGCGTGCAAAGAAAACGCGTATCAGATAGAAAGGAACTCCTTCGCGAAGGGACTTTCGAGGATCCGCAGTAGCATCAAACAAGTTCTTGGCGCCGTTGCTGGGGACGGCTGTTATTGTTAGTTTATTATTTCTTGTTTGATTAAGACTTTTATTTGTGATTATTTATTTTCTATCTAACATTGAATTTTTTTAAGGTACTTGTGCACTAGAAAAAGGAAAGGAAGGAAAGGAAGAAATAACACACTAAGCTAAACATGGCTGGAGCAAGGCAGAATCCAGATAATATTTCCATACATGAAATTTTCACGAACTATGGAATTGGTAACATGGGGTTGATAGGAGCAAGAGAGGAAGATGATGATTTTGAGATACATCCCGCTCTTATTAGCATGGTGGAAAAGAATCCCTTTTCTGGAGGTTGTTTTGAAAATCCATATCAGCATCTCCGAATATTTCTTGGTATGCAAACACTCAAAAGGGAGGGAGCTGGAGCTAATGATCATGCTAGGCGGATTGCCTTATTCAAGTTTTCATTAATTGATAAGGCGGAAGCTTGGTATGAGACTCTTGATGCAGCAGATTGCACTACATGGGACCAACTGCAGCAGAAGTTCTTGGATAGATACAAGCCACCCTCAAGGATCTTAAGAATTAAGCAAGAGATCACTCAATTTGTGATGAATCAGGATGAGAAGTTCTATGAGGCGTGGGATAGGTTCAAAGACATGCTCAAGCGGTGTCCACAGCATGGAATGTCTAAGGGTGAGTACATAAGTATCTTCTACTATGGATTGGATTGTAGGTCGCGTGTTTTTATGGATGCATCATCAGGAGGAGCGCTGTTATCTAGGACATCACTTGAAGCAGAAAAGTTATTTGAAGACATCTCTATGAATTTACATGAATGGCCTATAGAGAGAGATAGAGGATCTTATATACTTTGACAAGGTAGCGCATGTTGAACATCAAGTGGTGAAGCCATATAGAGATGATAAGATCGTCCCTACTCTAGCTAATATCAACAAGCTAATAGAGTCCCAGCAAAGGCAGATCATAGAATTGACATAAAGGGGGCCTAGTATGAAGCAGCACGAAGTGAAGAGTACTGAAGATACCTTCAATCGATACATGGCTGAGAATGATGAAAGGATCGATCGTCTTGAGGATACCATGAATGTTGATCATGCAGATTTATCTAAGTAGTTGAAGGACTTTACTTTGATTATGAGGCAGATGATCGCGAATGTGAATCAATTGACACAAAAATTAGAAGATAAAGCCATCACGTTAAGGTCTGGAGCACAGTACGAGGGACCAATGAGGCCGGGATCAAAATTGGAGACGTCAAGAGCTCAATTCAACCTCAATTCGACCAAAACCACAGGTCGAATTCAGCAGGGAAGATCGAATGAGTCTACTGGACGTGGTTCGGAAGCAACTGGGCCTCAATTCGACCAGGGGGAATTCAATTTGACCAGACCATCTGGTCAAATCTAGATCTAATTGCATTCTCCAGAGCACTCTGTTTCATCAGAAGCCCAATTCGACCAGCATATATTCAATTCGACCAGGCCCACAGGTCGAATTCAGGTCGAATCGGAGGGCAAAAATCTTACAAAAGCTCGATTCGACCAGGAGCTCTACAATTCGACCATACCTCAAGGTCGAATCCAACAAACAGGGAGAGAATGGACTTCCAGGTGCACAATTCGACCACTATTCACCCAAATTTGACCAGCAGCCCTGGTCGAATCCAGGTCGAACCCAATCGTTCTGCACTATTTTCCACGGCAAATGCTCCACATGATGTTGATGTTACTCCAGTACCATTACATGAGCAGAATACTGAGCTTACAATGGAGAAAAAGTGGGAAAGAGCAAAGAAATTGAGAGCCGAGAAGCTTAAACTGCAAATGGATAATGAAGATGTGGTTTTCTCTCTTGATCATGCAATGAATATGCCCATGGAGACTCAATCTTGCAAGAGCATAAATGTGGTTTCTAACTTGTTTAATCTTGATTTTAATAGGACAGATGACTCTGAATTTGAGTGGAAGATTGATAAGAAGATGTCTAGACAACCATGGGAGGTATATAATTCCAAGGATCATATTCTTGTTACCAAGAAAAGTGAGGTGTTGAGTGTAGACAAGAAGAGGGAAAGAAAGTATTTGAAGGTGAGGATACGAGAAGAACACCATCTGATCCAATAGTTAAAAGCGGTATTCCGTCGTGACTCTTCGACGTTAAACATGAGCGCCTGTTGGTAAGAAATTTTTATATTTAAGGTGCTTACTAATCGGCAATTACATCTCTTTGCAAACTTAGTTTTAACTTATGTTTTTACTAAGTTTGGGAGTGTGTGATGTTATTACCTCATGGAAGCACCAAGAGTATAATCTTTTCTTTGTAATGTTTGCTAAGGGAGTTGATTTTTTGCGGTATGTTGAAACTTTAATCAGTTTTGATGTGTCGATTTTTTGCAATTTGTCTAGTGTTCAGTGGAGTGTCTAGTGTGTGGAGTCGATATAACAGTCAGTTGATTCTTTTGTCAAGTTCTCCTATTTTATTATTAATGAATTCTGTGATGATGCGTGTGCTTGAGCTTTGATGATAGAAAAAAGATAACTTGGGTGGCAAGACGAGTTCTATATTGACGCTTTGACTCGAGGAGCTCGTGCGTTTCGAAGGAGAAATCAGGTGCCCTCGTTTCTTTATTCAAATTTTTATATGTGCTTTTAAGTCATATGAGTGGAAGGATTAAGTTTAAGGTGGTGATCCATGTGAGCTATATTTTTTAAATTTTGCCTAAAATTCATATGCTCTTGAAATTGATGAAGGAAGTGTACTTAAGTATATTGTGGTATGAAGTTCTATGTGTACTTGTGGGATATTGCTTACCATGAAAAGTGCTCTGTTACTTGTTAAAACTCATGTGAGATTTTGAGCCTAGTTGGTCATGTGCATAATCACATGATATTTCTTTTCTGATGAGTATCATTCTTGTGTGCGTATTCTAGAACTTGTCTCTTATCTTACTTGAAACTACATGTGTGTTAGATGATGGGAGATGATTTTAGGCCATCTTTGATAATTATAAGTCACTTTGCCAAATAATTTCGTACCAAATAATTTTATATCTGTAGTTAGCCCTTTTGAGCCTAAAAGCCTTATTTCTTTGGCAACCTACGAAGATAACCACTTTGATATCCTATTTGAGCCTTAAATTCCTATATTTAGCGGAGAATTAAACGCTGTCAAAGTGTGTGAAGTTGATTTTGATGGAGTTTGGAAGGAATAAAATATTTGTAGCTGTAAAAGTGATTATGAGCTTAAAAATAATTTACTTAGGGGTAGTGCCTGAAACTGGTATCCCAAGATGTTAGAGGTAGTGCCCAAAATTGGTACCTCAAGAAAGGAAAAAAAAAAGAAAGAAAAAATGTTATGCTTGAAGGTGAAGAAGGAATGGAATCGTCTGCATTGAAAAGAAAGAGAGGATGAAAGTTGAAGTGATCAATCATCTTTAGTTCTCCACAATTTGAGTTACTTTATACATATGTTTCCTACCCTTACCAAAGAGCTGACATTATATCCTATTAAAAGTCCTTTTTAATCCCATTGTCGAATCATACTTTTTAGTGGTGGAGAGTTTGAGACTTTTGGCAAGCTTATGTTTACGCATGCACTTGAATCAAATTTGAGCATAAACACCTTAACTCATGAGTGTATATCTTTTACACTTGAGTGCGAGTGATATATACTTCTCGGGAGAACATGTTGATGGAGCATTTGAATTGATGGTGATTGTCTTATCTTGTATACTATGAATTGATTATTACATTTAACAATATTTGCATGACCTAAGTTGAGGACAATTGTATTTTGAATGGAGTATTCGTCATAGTCCTTGTTTCCCCGCTAATTTTCTTACTCTCTTTCTCTTTATTTTTATTTTGTTGCCTCGGAACGAGCAACAGGTAAGTTTGGGGGATTGTTGAGAGTGGAAATTTGCGTGTTTGAGTGTCTAATTTAATACCTTTTTGATGAGAATTATTGTTATATATTAGCACAAGTATTTTATATTCAATATATGTGAGAAAAAGGTGCACTTGAGGTGTTTTATTATGTTTTAGGTGAAAAAATGATCAAAAGTGCAAAGTTCGAGAAAAGGTTCAATTTGTGTATGAATGATGAAAAACGCACATCTAACTTGTGTAATTTTTCTGTATTCGTATGGAGCTCTGAACAGGAAGTGTGATACTTGGTTGGAAAGCCAATGAAGAGAGGGTCATTTTGGTGTAAAGAACATTTCAATCCAATTCCAAATGAGAAAGTTATGATCAAAGTAGTGACATTGCACAAGTTGTTCCTGCTTAGAACGACTGTCCATTTTGCGTGGCTTGTTGCAAATTCAAATCTTAGAGTTTCTATGAGTTCTTAATATAGATAGAAAGCCAAGGAAGAGGGGATCACGTGAGCGTAAAAATCACTCAAATCGGAGATGGGACGAGAAAATTATGCTTAAAATCGTGAAGTCGGACAGCTAGCTGCCCGCGAGAATTTTCGAGAATTTCCAAAAATTTCCGAAAATTACCTAATTTATCTCATTATCATATAATCCTCCATGATTCACCCATATATTTCTTTCCTTATTTAATTTCCTTCTCACACCTATATATATTTCACATCATTATTCATAGTTGAGGGAGATTAGATTAGATTGAATTAGAGAGAGGCCACAACAATACTACACCCCACAAGGGCAGATTACCCCAACCATCATCTTCATCATTTCCTCCATCCATCCATCAGTTTGAAGATTCGTCCGTAGAATGAAGAAGAGAACCAAGAGGAATTGAAGAGACGGAAAAGAGAAGGAAGAAGGCTTCTACACCAAGGATTTTCTTAATTCTTTTCTTCTACTTTCTAATTTTTCGGATATATGGGTAAGATCTATCCAACCCCCATGTGTGTTTCCTACAACATCATGGGTTAGAGCCTTTTTGGTAGAATTAGGGTTGTGAAGGTTTTACGAATTAATTGAACTTTCGTGTGTAAACTCCGTATAACACTACTTGTGAATTTATTTTATATATGATTTTGCTTTCTTAATCCATATTCACTGTCATTTTGTGCATCTTCAATTGGTATATAGAGTCTGAATATATATCTTGGTTGTAGACTGAGTGCGTTCACCGCTGAATAAGATTCCATGTTATGATTCTAAGTGAGGGGACTCCGAAGCTTCATTAGAACTATCATATATGAATACTTATTAATTGAATTGAATTCGGGTTATTAAGTAGGATAAAGAGTATAATTTTATAGTACATATAAAGGGAGATCATATCGGGTTAGAGTACCAATTGACCAAGGAAATAATTGATACTGATAGTACCTAGAAAGGGGGTGAAATTATATCTCTTGCTCCGAGGTTATTCACAAGTGTTACACGCATGTTTACTTGTGTCTATAGAGTAGATATGCATGGTTTAGGGCAGAGTCGGACATCAACTCATGAAAGAAAATTAATGAGTGAAACTGAATTACCCTAGAGCTACCTATTCTCCTACTTGATCCACTTTCGTATTGTTCTAAATGACTTTATTTTATTTGTTATTTTAATTAATTATTTATTATACAATCCAACAATCTCCCACTTACACTGAAAGACTATGATGTCATGTCCAGTGCCATACATTTGATTCCCACTCCCACTATACGCCCATCAAAAGCTTTTGCCTTAAGGTCCTTGTAAAGGATTTTACTAGGTTATCATCCAAAGCAATTTAGGCGATAATAACCTTCCCCTCATCATACGATTTCTCGTAACAGGTGGTACTCGTGCTCCATATGTTTAATTGCTTATAGACTCGTGATTCCTTCAAGTTTGCAACTGGACCATTATTATCACAATAATCTTGGGCAAACTTAGAATCACATCTAAGCTCATTATGAAGTTTCTAGAGTCATACAGATACTTTGGCTGTCTCATAGGCTCCGATTTATCATCTTTCCATGGTGGAGTTTGAAATAGTATATTTCAATATAACACTCCTCCATATAATGACTCAACTTCCAAAATTAAACACATAACCTTGAGGTGAATTTACTGCCGTCCCTATCTGATTTGAAAAATCTGAATCTATGTAACCCACAAGAGGCAGTGAAGCTGTCCGGTAAGTCCACATATAATTTCTAATCCTTTTCAGGTACATAAATATATGTCTTACCGCAATTCAATATTCTTGTTTTGGGTTACCTTGATACCCACTGACCATGTGTTTAGCAAAACAAATATCCATTCTCGTGCATAACATTCCTTAGATTAAGCTTCCTTATTCGCCGAAGCATAAAGAACCGCCTTCATCTACTTTATCTTCTTTTATGTCTTAAGACACATTTTCTTAGATAAACTCACATGCTAAAATAAGTAAGGATTGTATTATTTCATGAAGCATGAGATAAGCATAACACCATATCTTGTGATCACCATGATCGCAAGGATTTATTTTGCTTCTCTTAAGTCCTTCATTTCATACTACTTTATGAACCATACCCATACGCTCGACAATACTCTTTCATTGTCTCCAATGAGCAATATATCATCTACATACAATACAAGAAATACCACCATATTTCCGTTACTCTTTTCAATACACAAGACCCATCCGAGCATTGATTAAATCCATGTTACTGGATTTCCTCATCAAAATGGATGTTTAATGATCTTGAAACTTGCTTTAGTCCATCGATGAACACTTTTAAGCTCATACACAAAATGCTCTAAGTCCTTTGCAATGAATCACTCTGGTTGCTTCACATATATATTTTCCTCAAGACTACCAGTTAGGAAAGCTATCTCGAAATCTATTTGTTATTCCCCATATTTCATATAAGTAGCAACAGATAAAAGAATCCGGATAGACATAGGTATAACTATCGGTGAACATGTTTTCTCATAATCGAACCCTTTTTTTTAGTATACCTTTTTGCAACAAACTTTGCTTCCAAGGTTTTCACCTTTACCGTATGATCCTCTTTTATTTTGTATGACCACTTCCAATGGCTTTTACACCATTTGGTGGTTCTACAGGTTCCCAGATCTAATTTAAAATCCATAGATTCTAGTTCAGAATTCATTACATCTTGCTAAGATATCGCATTTTCATCTTGTAGTGCTTTGCAGTGTCCGTGGGTCAATTCCATGTTTACTAGGGACCAAGTTTTACGACTCTCCCAAAATATATTTCTTATCAGGTCATAGAACAACCCTCTCACTATGATAAAACACTGCACGCAATTGTTTATCAGACGTATCACGCGATGCAGTTTCCTTGTGGTATATCCACTTGTACATTGGTACTATACTTTATGTTTTTTCTCTCACTACTTTAGAACAATTTATACATGTCTTTGTGGTTTATTACATAGTCCTTTTCTAAAAATCTAGTATTTGTGTTAACAATCACCCTTCAATCTTTTAGGCTAAATAAATCATCACCCTCAAATTTTCTAGGATATCCTACAAACAGACAAACATTATACGACATGTTGTTTCTAGGGCATACCCATAAAATGAATTTAGTAATTACAAATAATTCATCATCTATCTAATCATTTACATAAGAGTCTTATTCCTTGTTTCTGCCACACCATTCAGTTGGGGTATGCCCGGTGTAGACAACTTGAGATTTTAATCTCATCCTCTGATAAATAGCTCCTAAACTATCCTAAGAGGTACCCACCACCACGATTAAATGGTAATGACCATCTCTCTTTGGGATAGTTTTAGGACCGCTTACATCAGTATGAACTATTTCCAACATATCTTAGCATAGCTCTATACCCCTTTGCCTTAAAAGGCCTTTAATCATTTTACTTCCAAGCAAGACTCGTAAGACTGATAGTTTCCACTTCAGATAAACCCAACTGTCCATCGGCTATCAACCTTTGAATCCTACTTTAGTAAAATTGATCTTGTCTTAGATGTCAAAAGTATGTTTAGTTCATCTACAAAGGTTCCTTTCTCTTACTAAGATTAGAAGATGCACTATTAATTACTGTTTGTTGCATCATGAGAGAACCATGATTTAAGAGTTTACAAATTATCACCAACATATCATAATAGATTATATCTCCATCCTTCATTATAATGACCAATTCATTAAATGCAATAGAGTATCCATCCGTAAATGCATAGAAACTGAAATCAAATTCTTTTTATGAAAACATACGTAAAGATAATTTCACATAATCATTTGTTTATTCTTATCATATGATAAATAAACAACTCCCACTGCAACAGCCACTACTTTTGTAGCTTACCCATGTACTCATTAATCTCATCATCACTTAGTTACATGCTTTTAGTGATTTCGGTATCTACACACAACGTATCAGTAGATGCCATCACTAATCATGTTTCAACAATTAGTGAATGAGATACTAACCTTGTTCATATCTTGATGAAAATTGATTTCATTCGCCACATGTTTTGTTAAAAGTTCTCCACCATATACAACCTCTCGTATTTCAGATAGAACTTGCTCAAAACATTCAGGCAAATTATGAAGAATAAATTGATCTAGGTTTCCCCTTCAACTTCTTACTTCAAGCATTCCCAATTCATTCATCAACTTATCCATGACCTCTTGCCTTTCTATCTCCCACTAAAATCATATTCAAGTCGAGAAACACACCTTCAAGGTGTAAATCTACCAAGGTTCGCCAATTTCCCTTAGCACAACAAGTATTAGAGATCGCGATGTGGGGAGGAATGTTCATCAACAAATTTGCATTGACCTGGACCGTAGTAAGGTCAATGAGAGAAAAGGGCATTTGAAATGAAATTGAATTCATCCCTCGGATGAACATCCACACACCGTCTTCATGTCGAGCCATGTTCATCATAACACACGCTGAAAGAATCAAATTCGGCTCACTAATTACTGGCCGATGTCTAGACAAATCCACATTGTAATGCTCGGCCAATGGTGTGATCAATCCTCCAATGTTCACATTCTGAAATGTGTGTATAGTGAACCAATGTAGCTGCTGCAAAACATAAGCCCCCAGGTTGAAGTGGACCCTATTCATCATACACCAAAGGACGTATAACTCTCCTCTTGGAATACACCAGCCCTCAGCTCAGGCAAAGATGGTGTTTCCAAGGATCCTATCGATGTACGCGATCACCGGATTCCAAATGAAAGCAGCCCTCGATTGTTGTAGATCATAAGCCCCTTGCAAACCCGTGATCGATCTCCATAACTCATCAGCAACAAAGCCTTCATCCTCATATGTAGGTGCATTCTCCGGGCATCCAAACATCCTATTAAATGCACTAGCATACAGATATCTCAACTCACTTCCAAGTCGGAACCATGCTGATTAGGAAGAACATAATTCTCCCTAATTACCTCTAGAGTACACATCATCTCCACTGTGATGTGGAAGTACGTCTCCCTCTTCAAAACATGAATCCATTAATTCCCACTTGGTTAAACATCCATCTGATATTATTAATTATGTTCATCTCCACCATGGATTCATCATCCTGGTATCGAGTCCGAGCAATCTTCCTTGAAATCGCTCCCCATAGCCCTTTCTTCTAGTCCCAATCCGGTATTTTCAACCCAAAATCCGATGGCATCTTCCCATCTTTCTTACTTTTCTTACCCGTCTCTTCTTTCTTTGGTACACCACTGTCCTTCCTCTTTGAACAAGAAGCAATGCCCTTACATACAAGAATTATACTTAAATGTAAAACATAAGCAAGAAACAAATATCAATCCTAGGACTTATTATCATATAGATCCTACTCAAGACTTCAAATCATATGCTCAACAATTTAAACAATTCCTCCACAATCTCACATGCATAACCAATAATAAGATTAACTTGACACATGAAAACATGGAAAATCAACATTTTAAGTCTCTAAGTATCAACAAAGAGATCAAAATACCAACATGCTTAACTAGGATTTCCTAAAAGAATTTTGAAGTTTCAAACTCAATCCTAAGCACACTTCAAATTTATCACCAACGTCACTCAAAATCAACGAGCTCATACAAAATTTAGTCAATTAAACTCAAGCCCGTGACATATGCATTATCAATTTCACAAAATTCCATCAATCCAAACTCATGCAACTCATATAAAATTTCAACAAAAACACCCAGTTTTATATCATAATTCAAACCAAAAACATGCTTAATCAACTTACCCATTTAAACTAATCAAAGTACCCTCCAATTCAAGGGTAATGAGTTGAGAAAACATACCTTTGTATCCAGCCATGGGTGCGTGAAAGTGACGAAGAAAAACAACTCGAAGTTGAGAAGAAAGGCCCAAAATTTGACTTGAATCTCCCAATTTTGATGTGGAATGTGTGTGGTTTTGGCAAAGGAAAGTGTTCTAAGTGATTAGAGTAAGAATTGTACCGTTCGGGATGGTTGCTCGAGAAAGGATGGTGAGAAATGGTCGAGAAGCGCAGAAACTGACCTTATATTTGCAATTCTGCTGTTTTGCTCGGGTCGAGCGGTTTGATCGACTAGCTCTCTACTTAGTTAAGCGGCCACCCTATATGCTGAAACTGCCTCCGTACTCCGCTCGACCACTCGCTCGACTTGGATATCAGGTCGAGTGAATCCTATTTGGTCGAGCGGGACCGCTGTACTCTGAAAACTCCAGGATCCACCTTACAGTGGTCTCTCGACCTCCATGACTTGGTCGAGCGGTACATTTTTGGTCGAGCGGCCTTCCGATGCTCTATTTTCTCGTGATTTCTTCATCCCCTGTAAAACTCAGACTCAAAAACAACATTAATCATCATATTAAGCCAAAACACTTACTAGAGAACCACTTATTAGACTTAAAGTTAAGTGTATATAACTCTGCTCACACTATAAATAAAACACCATTGAACACTAGGCAAATTGCAAAAAAATCGATACATCAAAATCGGTTAAAATTTTAATATACCTAAAAAATCAACTCTCCTAGAAAACGTTACTAAGAAAGATTATAAACTTGGTGCTACATTGAGGTAATAACATCACACCCCCTAAACTTAGTAGAAAAATAGACGTAACTAAGTTTGCAAAGAGATGTAATTGCCTATTAGTTAACACCGCAAATATAAAACTTCTCACGCACACGAAATAAATAAAACAATAAAACAGAAGGGTAAGCCCTCAATAGGCACTCATGTTTAACGTCCGAGAGTCACGATGGTACCACTTTAATGCAGGGTATCTTCAAAGACAATGCAATCATCATTCAGCGACTTAAAGTGCTTCAATCGATGCCCATTCACCGCTAAGATATCTCCGTCTTTGTCCATGATCTCAAAACTCCCCCCTCCGCAGGCTCTATGTATGATGAACGGTCTCGTCCACTTCGATTTCAATTTTCTTGCAAAAAGCTTTATTCGAGAGTTAAAGAGTAGTACCTCATCTCCTTCCTTGAACTCCTTGAAAGTAATTTTTGAATCATGCCATTTCTTCATTCTTTCCTTATAGATCACTGAGTTCTTAAAAGCTTGACTTCTAAACTCATCCAATTGATTAATATGAATCAACCTTAAGTCCTTAACCTCCTTTATGGATAAGTTCAAACTTCTTACTGCCCAGAAAGACTTATGCTAAATCTCTACGGGTAAGTGGCACGGTTTTCCTTAGACGATTTGATAAGGTGACATTCCTAGCACATTCTTGTATGAAGTACGGAACTCCATAAGACATCATCGAGCTTCATAGTCCAATCTTTCCTATTGGTTCCTACCACCTTCTCTAAGATTTGTTTCACTTACCAATTAGAAACTTCCGCTTGTCCATTTGCTTGAGAATGATAAGGTGTAGTAACCCTATGCTTTACACCATACTCCTTGAGAACTCTTTCAATAAGCTTGTTAACGAAGTGGGAACCTCCATGACTTACAAGTGCTCTAGGAACTCCATAGCGGGCAAAAATGTGTTTCTTCATGAATGACAAGACTATCTTTGCATCATTCATGCGAGTGGGAATAGCCTCCACCCATTTAGTAACATAATCTACTGCAAGCAAATCTATGGGAATCCATTAGATGGGGGAAATGGCCCCATAAAATCAATTCCCCATACATAAAAAATCTCCACCACAATGCTTGGCTGAAGTGGCATCTCATCCCTCCTACTTATGTTTCCCATGCGTTGACATCTATCGCATGTCGCTACATAGGATTCACAATCTTTAAACAAGGTAGGCCAATATAAAGCAGATTGAAGTACCTTAGCAGCCATCTTTTGGGCTCCAAAATGCCCCCCGTTAGGTTGTGCATGGCAAAAGTCAAGAACAACCTCCATCTCCATCTCAGGCACACACTTACGGACGATAGAATTCGTACAAATTTTGTAGACGAACGGATGATACCATATGAAAGTCTTAACATCTCTCTTAAATTTTGCAAGTTGATAACTATTGAGATCATTCGGAATTTCACCTACGGCAATGTAATTGACATAATCCGCATACCATGGGTCCATTCCTTGAGCAGCTACGACACAAGCTTTCTCCGCTCCTTCACCAAGCACTGCCATAATCTTCACATTCGGGAACATCTCCTCTATGTATTCGAACGGCTCATCACAATGCTCCCTTGTTTCTAACCTTGATAGGTGATCCGCCAAAATATTTTTCGTTCCTGTCTTGTCCCGGATCTCCATATCAAACTTTTGCAGAAGAAGAATCCATTGGATAATCCTTGGCTTAGGGTCCTTCTTCACAATCAAATACCGGATCACAGAATGATCTGTATACACTACAGTCTTCATGCCAACCAAATACTGTCGAAACATGTAGAATGCATTCACAACAGCTAGAAATTCCTTTTCAGTGACAGTGTAGTTCTTTTGTGCTGCATCAAAAGTCTTATTTGCATAGTAGATGGTGCAGAACTTCTTCTCTCTCATCTGTCCAAGCACCACTTCATGTGTTAAATCGCTTGCATCACACATAAGTACAAACGACTGAGTCCAATCTAGTGTGATCAAGATAGGTTCAGTTATAAGTGTCTCCTTCAAAACCTGAAATGCTGTTAGACATTCATCATAAAAAATAAAAGGAACATCCTTTTCAAGTAAGTGAGACAACGACTTGGAGTATTTTGAGATGTCTTTGATGAATCTTCTATAGAATCCTGCGTGTCCAAGGAAGGACCGCACTCCTTTCTCATTAGTAGGTGGTGGAATCTTCTCAATTGCCACCACATTTGCTCTATCAACCTGCAATCCCTTAGCCAAAATATGATGACCAAGAATAATTCCATCTCTCACCATGAAGTGACACTTTTCCCAATTCAAGACAAGATTAATTTCTTGACATCTCTTCAAAACAGTAGATATGTTAGACAAACAATTATCAAAGGAAGAACCAAACACAAAAGAATCATCCATGGCATAAACACCTCCATAATTTTCTCTATCAACCCATCAAATATGGTCATCACGCAGCGCTGAAATGTAGCAGATGCATTGCACAATCCAAAAGGCATCTTCCTAAAAGCAAAGATTCTATATGGGCAAGTAACAGTGGTATTTTCCTGATCCTTGGGTGCAATCATGATTTGATTATAACCCGAATATCTATCCAAGAAACAATAAAACTCATACCTTGCTAAATGGTCAAGCATTTGATCCATGAAAGGAAGAGGGAAATGGTCCTTGCATGTATTTTCATTCAGTTTCCTGTAATCAGTATACACACGCCATCTCGTAGGAATCCTAGTGGCTAGGGTCTCGCCATCATCGGCTTTCACAATAGACATGTCCCCCCTTTTTAGCTACAACATGTAATGGACTCACATGGGGACTATCACTAATTGAATATATAATTCCTACATCTAACCACGTTAGGATTTGCTTCCTAATCACTTCTTGAATCGCGGGGTTAACCCTCCGCTGATTCTGAATACATCCCTTAGCCTCATCTAACAACCTTATCTTATGTATGCAATACGATGGACTAATGCCCTTCAAATCATCAAGAGACCATCCAATAGCAGACTTATACTTTCTAAGCACATCTAATAACTCATCGAGTTGATCATCAGTTAAAGAAGAAAATACAATTATCGGATATGTTTCATTGTTGCCTAAGTAGGCATACTTCAAGTGCTCCGTTAGTGGTTTCAATTCATTCTTCTTTTCTTCTTTTGGTGTGCTTTCTCTATCCAAAGGTAAGAACTGCCTAGTTCACTTCACTTCTTCTAGCTTGGTTCTTTTCGGTTCATACCTATCATCACCCAAAGCAAGTAAGTTTTCAAGAAATTCAATACACACCTCGTTGGAGAGCTCATCTAGCTCCATAGTGGGAAAAGTAAGAGATTCTGCCAAGCATGTGTCTAAGGGATCTATTGAAAGGATCAAGGACATTTCTTCTTTCACAATCTCCTCCACCACGTCAATATTGTAACATTGTGTCTCCATAGACATCTTCATAGCTTTGTCGAGGTTGAATAGAACCTCTTCATTATCCATGCGCAATCTAAGCTCTCCATTTTTAACATCGATCATAGCTCCATCTGTGTCGAGGAATTGCCTCCCTAAGATAAGAGAAACATTATCCTTGTCATCTTCCATCTCTAGCATAAGAAAATCTACAGGAAATGCAAGCTTCTCTACTTTCACAAGTACATCTTCTACCACCCCATTCGGAAAAGTCATGGACCTATCCGCTAGTTGTAGAGCTACAGTTGTGGGAGCAAGCTCCCCCAAACTTAGCTTCTTAAATATAGATAAGGGCATCAAGTTAATGCTTGCACCAAGATCGTACAAAGCTTTTCGTGAAGGCCCCTTTCCAATTTCACATAGAATCTTGAAGCTTCCCAGATCCTTCAACATCGTTGGCAGCTTCTTCTAAATGATCGAGCTGCAGTTCTTAGATAGATTAACAGTTTCAACTCCATTCAAGCTCCTCTTTTTCAATATGATATCCTTTAAAAATCAAGCGTAGTATGGCATCTCCAAGTGTACAGTAATCTGATTTTGGCTATTCAAGTGTACAGTAGTACGCTCGACCTTAGATCGACAAGATGACTCTGGTCGAGTTGTAGTGGTCTGGCTGAGCGGGATGTCTGTACTCTGGTCTTGACATTTTCGATCTTCAGAATGTCGCTCGACCTCAACTTGACCAAAAGGCTTGGTCGAGCGCTGGTCGAGCGGGCCTACGACCTCTCCATTTTCATGCGTTGGTAGCATTGGACCTTCATACTGTATTCATGACCTCGAAGTGATGGCATTACAAGATTTTGGGTTTGTGATGCTTTGAGAAGGAAATTTAGCTTTCTCAACTGTTTGCGTAAGCTTGTTCATATTCCCCGCCATCTCCCTCATCAATAATGTAAGGTCCTTTATTTGATTGGATAAGCCCACATGATTTGAGTCTATCTTTACTTCCAAACGATCCACCCTTGCATCATTCCAAGCCACATATCGGTTTACGGTATCCTCCAAACCAGGTTTTCCTTCTTCGACCTTAGCACCCGGATCAACACCAATAGGAGGTTTTACTGCTGCATTTGGATTGCTCCATGAAAATTCCTGCCTAATTTGTTGTTGATAATTATTATATGGGGGACCACGATTGTTGTAGTACCCTTGGTAATTCCGATTTCCTTGATGTTGAAACCTAGTTCCTTGAATACTTTGACCTATGGCATAGTTTGTTTCTTCTAATTCCTCTTGGCTAGCTCCTTCATAACCAATATCCTGCTGCATAACTGGTACTTGATGCGCTATATTAGTAATCTGCTTTTACCAAGACTCAAGTAGCTTGTTGATATTAGTCAAGCTAGAGACGATTTCATCCTCTCTACTCGACTTAACCATAGTGTGCTCAACTTGCGCTATATTTTCCAAGAACATACGTGCCTCTCACTCTATCAGTTGGCCAATCTCTTGAATTCATCGAAATATCCTCAAAAAGTTTTTCGGCCTCAATGGATGATTTAGTAAGAAGTGCTCCATTCGAAGAAGCATCATGTAACACTCGATAATCACAATCCAATCCATTGTAGAATATACTGATATACTGAGCCTTTGACAAGCCATGCTGCGAACACCTTCTAAGCATGTCCTTGAATCTGTCCCATGCTTCATGAAATTTCTCGTTACCACCGATAGCAAATTGATGGATTTCTTGTTTCATCTTAAACACCTTTGAAGGTGGCATGAATCGCTCCGAGAACTTCAATTTTAATTGCTCCCAGGTAGTGCATTCAGCAGCATTAAGAGTATCGTACCAATCTCTCACCTTTTCAGTAAGCGAGAATTTAAACAAAATAATCCTCCTTGCATCCTCATGATTTTCTGTGCTTTTTTGTGTACTTGCATAACCAAGGAATTTATTCAGATGCTGTTGAGTATCTTCAAAGGTTTTCCCAGAAAAGGGACTCCTTTCTATCATGCAGATCAGAGCAGAGTGAAGATCAAAATCCGCATTGGCCCCTCTTGCTCCTAACAGCCCCAAATTGCCTCCTTCATTGTTTTTAAAGACTTCACAGATGGCAAGATTATCCAGATTTACTGCCATATTGACTTCTTCTGCTTCCGACTCATCTCCAGTTGCAGCTTCAATTGCTTGTGAATTCGGCTCGTCAACTTCAACTCTTAGATTAAGAGCTTCAGTTGGTTCCACGTTCTTGTTGTTCTTCTTCTTTCCCATCTTTCTCCTAGATGATACTCCAATTTCCAGATCAAAAGGCGCTAATGCTCCTGTATTTGATTTAGTGTGCATACATCTAAGAGAAATAAGTGTTAAAAATTAAAGACAAGTATGTAGTAGTTTCAAATAAAAATAAATAATAATAAAATTGATAAGGACAACCATCCCTGGCAACGGTGCTAGAAACTTGTTGGGCTTTTTCTCAATACACAATTTTAATCCCCAAGTATGAAGGATGCGATTGTAGGTTATATAAGCGACCAAGTTATATTTATCAAACCCAAAGGACAGTTTGTTATCAATTTATTATTATCTACTCTAAGAGAAACTATTGTTGGTAATTTGAGTGAAAATATTGATTAAACTAATGAACATATAATAAAATAGCAAATAAAATAGAGACAGTAGAGATAAAAAGAGAGCTGACAAGTGAGAAGATAGGTAGCTCTTCGGGCCATCCAGTTTCACTAATTAATCTCCCTTCCTTATGTCAATGTCCGACTCAACCTTGTGGAATATGGACGCATCACTAAACCATGCAAATCTACTCTATAGACACAAGCAGATAAGCGTGTAACACGTGTGAATCGCCTTGGAGCAAGAGATATAATTACGCCCCCCTTTCTAGGTACTATTACTATCAATTATTTCTCGTGCACTATGCACCCTAACCCGATATGATCTCCCTTTATAGGTACCATATAATTATCCTCTTTATCCTACTTACTAACCCGAATTCAATTCAATTAATAAGTATTTCATATAAGATATTTCTAATGAAGCTTCGGAGTCCCCTCACTTAGAATCATAACATGTAATCCTGCTAAGCAGTGAACGCACTCAATCAATAACCAAGATATGTATTGAGACTCTACATAACAGTTAATGATGCACAAAACAACTCTGAGTATGAATTAAAAATACATAGTCTTATATAAAATAAATCCACAAGAGTGTTGTATGGAGTATACACACGGAAGTTAAATTAACTAGATAAAAACCTTCATAATCCTAGAACTACCATATAGGTTCTAGCCCATGACGTTTTGAAGAACGTTCATGGTGTTTGGATAGATCTTACCCGTAGTCTTGAAAATTACAAGAAAGATTAATCCTTATATGTAGCCCGTTAACCAAACCTGATATCCATCCAGCAAATGGTAGACTGAGACTTAATGCTAATCTGTAATGAAGATTGTGCTTTTCAAGATCAAGCCCATCTTCAAATTCAAATAGTTTGTACAAACTTGCCATATAATTGTGGACAGCAAGGCCAGGGACTGCATTATGGAGATGCGCCTTGACAAAGCAAGGTGTCTTGAGTAAGGCTAGCAAGGTGCTGCCGAGGAACTGAGGGACCTTCTTGGTTGCTTCATCTTCCAAATCTTGGGCACAACGAACTATATGCCTTGCTCAGTCAGTAGTCGCGGTTGAGCACAAGGATCCATTTGTTTAGTCAGCTTGATAAAACGACTAGTATCACGAGATTGGCTCTGAAGCCTTTGCTGGTATTGACCACGGATGCTCCTATGTGTCGCCCATGGGGATTGGTCAAACTCAATCCCGTGGCAGAATCTCGTACATGAAAGGCCTGATAGAAGGACTTTGATTACCCCACCAGATCGAAATAAAACGGCTGCAGGCTCTGACACACTAGCGAAATAAACCACAGGTCTACCTTTTTCGCGAGAAAGCTCTAGAGCCTTGAAACCACCTTTCCTTCGTTCGCTCCTGACCTGAATCATCCACTTTCTCGGTCTCGGCGAGTCGCTTACACGGAGGTCAAGCTGTTTGCAAGGGCCAACTTGATCCTCTTCCCCAGGGGTCTCAGATGAGGGACCCTGGGGGAGCCGCCGACTCCAACGACCGTCCATATATGATCCATACTAGATCTGACCAACTGCCCATCCTACCTTGTGGAGGTGTGCTAGGCTTGCTCCTGGGTCTTTTTACCCCGTGCAATCAACCACCGAGGAATAGAAAGGAAGGACCCGGGGCCATTCAAGTCAAGTGGAAGAAAAAGACAATGCGCTCGCTCGTGTGGGACCTTTTCTTTCTGGCGTAAGAGCGGTAGGGGGGAATATACATCGCTTTCCATTCCAGGAGGACGGAAGACTTTCCATCCGGGCATATCGATGACTGGGTTATAGCCCTATTGATGTCCGACAGGTTCAATGGTGGTTGACGAGGGGGAACTCACCTAAACGACAAGAAGAATATCCATTGGTATGCTTCAGGATTCCAATGTACTGCGTCCAAGATCAGAACGAGCTTGCTAGCCCAAAATCTATGCGCAATAAAAGCTTGATTCGAGGCGTCAGCAATGCCTTCTTAAAGAGCTAATGAGTTATTGTTGTTATGTAGCTATCATAGTGCACCTTTCTTTTATCAAATCTCAGGGACATGGTCTAATCCGCCTTTTGCTTATTGAACTCGGTATCTTCGTCCTCGAACTGTAAACTCCATTCCATTCAGTCTGCTAACAATAAATCTTTGAAAAGCGGTGAGGAAATCCTACAGTTAAAGCCATAAGGAAATGCAGCTTTCTCCAGACCTCCGGGAAAAGCATGAAAAAAATGGCTCTTTCGCGCCAGATGCTTTCTTGCCTCCAGCCTTTGACCCGCTTTCTTACGATCACTCACGGCCTTCCCCTCCCCCCGGACTCCCTTGTTTCTCTGAAAGTTCGGGAGTTCTATCTCGCCAAACCGCTCTTCCTTCTCTTTTCCTACCTTTTGCATGGCACCACTTCTTCATCCCAATCTTCGTCCGATGCTCCTACTCCACGGAACAAGTAAGATGCCTGCTGAAGTCAGCTATTCATTTCCAGGTAGAAACTGGGAGATATCAAGGACAGCTCAAGATTGGAGAAATTCCAAGCTTTCCATCCTGTTCTCGGGCGCTTGCATTATTTATATATGTTTGAAGAAGCGGACAAATGAAATTGTTTTTGAATCACTTTGCGCTTGAAGAACAGAAACTTTTCCCAGGTGAGAAGGAAGAGAATAGGCCTACCCATCTATTATGTATTATGGTGGTGGCCAAGGAAGTGGGTTCCCCGAGCAAGAAGAAAAAGTATTAAAATTGCAGGTGCTGCTAATCGCCCTGAGGGAGGAGTTTAGAGGCCTTATAGTAGCACGGAGATGGGCGAGTACGGGCGTCTTCCCCGGCAGATGAACATGTTTCCAGAAAAAAGATACTTTCGAAGGATTCGCCCCAATCCAGAGGAGCCCCCACTACAGCATTGGACTACTCCCAGTCAACAATAACTCTGCCGCGTGTGAAGTCCTTGCTTGGCCTCTTTCTTTCCCGAATGAGATCTATTGTATATAAGTAAATGGAAAGAAGGAGTCAGTGGGTTGCGCAAGACGCTTTGCACGAGCTGAGACAGTGTAGATAGATCCGGAACAAGGATCATTTCCACCCTGGCTTTTCATTAATAGTGAACCAGATCCACTAGATTTTAGGTATAAGTAGCTCCCGGACCACTTACTATATAGGAATATAAGCCGAAACATCTCCTGCTTGTGTTTCAATGACGGGTAAGGCGGTCAAGCTCCCTGCGCCTGTCTGGTCTGATCGTTTAGCCGCTCTTCCTAAGAGACGGGAATGTAAATAGAAAACATCTCCTGGGAAAGCCTCACGACCTGGTGGTCGGCGTAACAATAATGACATTTGTCGATATGCCACAGCCTGTTTACTAAGATCATCATAGATTATTAATGCGTGCATTCCATTATCGCGGAAATATTCCCCCATGGCACACCCAGAATATGGGGCCAAAAATTGCAGAGGAGCAGGATCCGAAGCGGTGGCTGCTACAAGAATGGAATATTCTAAAGCATTGGCTTCTGAAAGAATTTGAACTAATTGTGCCACAGTTGAGCGTTTCTGTCCAATCGAGCCATTTATGCGTTGGAGAGATCGCTTCTTATTTTGTGCCGAAGCAATTTATAAAGCACAGGCAGAAACAGGTGAAATCAAAGGGCATTACTTAAATGCTACTGCGGGTACATGCGAAGAAATGATCAAAAGGGTTGTATTTGCTAGAGAATTGGGAGTTCCTATCGTAATGCATGACTACTTACAGGAGGATTCACTGCAAATACGAGCTTGGCTCATTATTGCCGAGATAATGGCTTACTTAAACTTTTGTTTCACATTTCCGGAAAGACCACCTATTTGTTCGTTTACCAGGTTCGGCACGAAATCATAAAGAAGCTCTACCAGGGATTGCCAAGCATTTGGTACTGACTTTCCTCCTCCATTTTTAGTAACAAAAGAAAAGAAAAGTAGGACAAAACTGAGAGTGAGTAGCATAAACAAAGATGGATTTGTGAATGAGAAATACAAGTCTACTATTTGAATAGGAAGACTTTCAAATGCGCTTGCAGCAAATAATGGTTAGAATAGGGAGTCTTGAAAGGATATGAATAATGATTTCGGATGGTAGAAATGCAAATAAGTTTGCCTTCTTTTTTTTGAGATGGTTTCTACGACACCATATAAAAAAATTGTATCCCGAGCCTACATATCTTCTTCGAATATTTTATCCCCAAAACTAAAGAAATACTAGTTACTATCAAAGGTAGCATAAATTTGATGTTTAATCAAAATATTAGAATAAAACCTACAAATAGTATCTTTGTCAGCCCACAATTAGAGGCCTAAAACCTAATCCTTTAATTAGCAACGAACATTCAAGATTTCAAAAAATGCTTCACTTGCAAAATTGCCAATCAGGAAAGAACTAAACGATAATATAGAGCAATAGTTGAAAAACAACGTAAAAAAAATAAATTCGCAAAATGAAGCAAGACCAAAGGGTTATCCCCTTGAGACGCGCCCGCGGTGAAATAGAGTGTAGTGCCGTCCCGAGACGGCGGTCTGTTGAGATCCGCCGGCGGTAAAATAGAGTGTAGCGCTGTCGTGAGACGGTTTGTAATTTCTCGAGAGAGATAAGTAAAGCATTGGAAATTGAAAAGGTAGAGCAGAATTAATTAGTACGGCATTTTTATGTGTAGTGTGATTTCCAGCAGCAATTTGCAGTGGAAAAATGACTCCAGCAGCTCTATAATTTATGGCATTTTTGTGTGAAGTGTCATTTCCACACCATTTTGCTGTTGTTTTAGCTGTGCTATTTGATTTTTATTTTCTTATTTCTTTTAATTTTTTTTAGTTATTTTCAAGGTTATAAATTAATAGAAGAATATTATGTAAAAAAAACTCAGTACTTTTAAAAGAATGCGTTTTTTAAAGAAAGAATAAAAATAAAATAAATATAAAAATTAAACAAAAACGACATAAAAATTAAAAATATACCCCATTATACAGTATCCACATAGTTAAAATTTCATTGATTACATTGAAATTTAATTTTCTAGTGTTTTATTAATTAATAAATATTTTTTAAAAATTTAAGCTATGTTAATTTCATCTTAAATATCAAAATTAAAAGTTATAATAAATTTAATAATATGGAAAAAATTAAATAAGGATTAAATAATATTTTATTTTTAGTGTAAAAAGTAATGCAGACTACTGAAGACGAATTATTGTTTTCACACCCTTTTTTTGGTTGAATGTGCTGTAAAATGGTGCAATCTATTGCAAGAAATATGGTATAAATCAACTATATTACCCAATTTGAAATAGAGTGAGTCTCTTGTGAAAGAAGAGTCGATCCGTTACTAAAATATACTTCCTCAATCCCATAAAAGATTGCACCCCTAATTTCGGTACGAAGATTAAGAAAGTGATAACTTTTAGGGGTATATAGATATTTTTTGTAATAAATAAATGATAAAGCATGTTAGGTAGAGATGATTTTTTTGGAAATAAAATGTATGAGAAAAAGTGATTGTTTTTTACTTTTTACTTTTTTTGGAAATGTGCAAACTTTTGTGAGATAACCCAAAATGGAAAGTGTGTCATCTAAAATGGGATGGAGGGTGTAGTTGTTATATAGGTAAAATATCCTTAAAGTATGTTTGTAGTGAATTATTAGAAAATATTACTTATAGATACACACTTTGTATCCATAATTACTGTGAGATACATTGATTTAAAAAAATTACTCTCACATACAAAATATTAAAGTAAAATATCAAATATAACCCTAAACCTATATACTTTTAAACCACAAAAACTAAACCCTCACCCATCACTGGACCGCCGCCTCCGACTGCCGATTGTTGGACCATTGCCGGACCTCGCGGCCGTCCTCCGGACCACCGCCGGACCACCACACTTTTTGCTGCACATATTTTTTTACTGTACACACTTTTGCTGCACACGAACTTTTACAGCACACAAATATTTATGTGCAGCACAAAAACTAAACCCTCACCCATCACTATATATTTATGTAGTTAGTAGTAATATTTTTTTATGTTTGTATCTCATAGTAATTAAGAAAATTTTAATATACCTAGTAGTAACTATCCCGAATTATTATTACATACTATAATATATACTCTCTCCGTCTGCTTTTAATGGTATCATTTTTTCATTTTAGGCGCCCGCCCCAAAGGTCTCATTTCCTTTTTTATTCATACACACCCACTAATACAATTAAAAAATGGACCCACACCTCCACTAATGCAACTACCCACTACACATTAAATAACAATACTACTTAATCTCTGCGTCCAAAAGCAAATGAGACCCTTAAATCCAGATGGAGGGAGTATATTATATTAAAAACATATTTTAATTCATTATTCAACATACTTAAACTACAAATTAATATACTTTACCTTACTTTAACATGGGTCGACCCTGTCTCACAACCTATCTCACGTAATTATGTCTTACAAGAGATTTTGTTTTTGAAATATAGATTTATTTATTTTTTTCTACTCAAATGGAACTTATTTTATGCCAAATATATCCTTAATACAACTATTTTTAAATTATGTTATAAGGAAAAAAACTAATAAAAAATGGGATGAATAAAAAAAGAACGGAAAAAGACATAAATAGTAGTCTGGATCTTCTGTGCCACTTTGGTGCGACATCTCTTGTGCCACTCCATTACTATACCCTAAGTCAACCAGTCAACCCTTGGAGCAAGAGATTGGATTTATCAACATCGCCACGTGTCATTCAATGAGAAGATGTTACAGGAGATGTCACAACAAAGTGTCATAGGACATCCTGTGCCCATAAATAGAGTTTGAATTGGAAAAAAAATGCCGAATAGGCCAAATTAATGAATCAAATAGACAAAACAAAAAAGGGCGAAATAAAAATAAAATATGGGTCGATAAGAGATGCGTAGTATTCTTGTCTACGGATTTAAAAACTCCAAAAAATATAAATTAAATAATTTAAATATTTTGGATTGAAAAAGCAAATTATAGACTAAATTGACAAAACAAAAAGGGCGGAATTAAGATCATAGTTTTTGTAATTAGGCAGTGGCACGTCGCAAAAGTGAAGTGCTAGTCCCTATCTTACGTGGAAAATGGCCGTGTGTATGGATGATATTCAATCAAACATCTGCATAGTGATTGTCAAGCTAGCTTCACATCCCACTCCAACGTCCGAAACTGTTTATGTGCTGTGAAAATGTAGTACAAGGCAAATCATTCACTATGAAACAATCTCCAAATTTAAAATGACTATCCACAGTAATTCCCTAACCAATCTTAATTACTGACACACAAAGTGAAAACTGAAAAGCACTCTTGTGAAAACCAGCTTAGAGTGGCCTTCATTTAGATTAGCAAAGTGATAAACTATTACATCTGCATAGATAGACTTGGGCTAACTTCTTGAGCTGTCTAGTTTTCACAAAGATAATCAATTACAATACTAACCATTCTCTTTGAATAAAAACACAAAAAAGTTTAAATCTATATATATATAATAGCCCTATTGGGGCGCTTATGTTTTCCAGCTCTGAAGCCGGTTTTGTAGGATATTATTTTTGCCGTTATTTAAGTATTCTTACCCTTCCTCTGGCATCTCGATGGAGAGTCATATTCTCCCATTGGTAATGAACTTTCATTTCTTTATTTTATTTTTTACTGTACACATGATTTTGCATCGCCCGTCTTCTCCTTCGAGATCTCTGGCGAGGAAGAAGAGGCCACGTTCCGTCCCTCCACGATAAAGCTCTTTCATCTGCTAATTCTTTGAGATTGTGGTTAGGCACCGAGGAAACAATCGATAAAATCATTCCAGAATAATTCAACAGATTTAAGAAATTGGTGGGCTGTTGATTCTTCGTTGGTCGATTAGGTTTGTAAACACCCCTTCTTTCTTCCCTCTTCTCTCGCATATAAGATCTCTCTTCCCTCTTCTCGGCTGTTGATTCATCATTGTTTGATTAGGTTTGTAAACACCCCTTCTTTCTTCCCTCTTCTCTCGCATGTAAGATCTCTCTTCCCTCTTCTCTCTCATATAAGATAAGTCATTGTATATATATTTACGAAAAAAATCAGGGAAAAAATTGAATTTTGTTTTTCTTTTTATCTATTTCCTCACTCTTTTTCCAACAAATCTGCGTTAGGTTTTACAGATTGAAGAAATTGGTTGGCTGTCGATCTCCCTTCTCTTTCCTTTTAATATGAATCACGATGTTCAGAACTGTCGGTTTTAGTAATCTTCCTCATTATTTTACTCATCCTAATTGCTCTCGATTCCTTCTTATTTTATTGCAAAAGCCATCTTCCTCTTCTGTCGGTGTTCTTCATATTAATCTAATTTTAATATCTTTGAGCAATAATTATTTATTTTTTTATTATGAATTTATATGTTTAGGTAAGCTAATTTTATGAGGAATCGAGAGCCTGCTCATAAAGTGATACACAGGAATATCACGAATTTGAGGAACTTATTCAGAATTTGACAAACAGCAACTTGATGCAGTTCGGGTTAGGGTGGAAGACATGATGGGTCGACCCAAGCCATGCGTGCTCTGCGCCAACACATTCGCTCGTGCTCACTTGGATGAGTATGTTGACGAGGTATTTCTATGGCTTTTTTCCTTTATAATCTTCTGATTTCATCTGTTCCATTCAATTTGCAACTTATTTTCTCTAATTGTTTTATTCTTTTTACAAAGTAAGAAGAAACAAATTTCTTTAAACTTTAAACTTTGAACCTGGGGCAGGGCGGGTGTTGATATTTCTCTAAGTTGCTAAGCCTTTTCTATTTTTAACTTTGATGCTGCAAATTTCTTTCATGCTGTTGAGATGAATGCCACTTCTCAGAATGGCAAAAATAGCAATTTTGAAATCAGGATGCTTGGGAAGAACTGTGATCCACTTCTCAGATCACGAAGATTTGTTTTATTCTACAATGAGCCTAGCTACCAATCCTGCCTATAAAGAGACAATGGTGAGTTAATAACTATTATACAGTAGTGTAATATAATTTTAATTAATATCTAATTTGTTTATATTCATTTCAGGTTGTTCCTTCATACTCCAAGGAGCAACAATTCTAAAACGTAAACTTAATTTCAAGATGAAATCAAGATGAGTGCGATTACCTTCCATCCCAAATTCCATTCAATGAACTACACTGCCTAATCGTTGGACACATCAGACATATTCTTCTGCATTCAACAAATTGTCATCATTTTATTTATCAGAAAGTCCTTGATGCAAACCCTCATAGCGAGGTACGTTTTGCTCTTTTCACCTTAAAACACTAATTGTGATTTTCTATTGTAACAATTCAGTTTCTACTATAACCCTCACTATTGTGAAATCCTTCGGGCACCACATCCAGCATGATTTAGTTGACATTTCTAACACATTTTTATTTCATTTGAGAATTAGACAGAGGTATAAGGTTGAGGAGAAAGGATTTAAGATTTGCTATTATCGGTATGTAGGATTTTATACTTCTTAAATTTATTTTTTAGCATTAACAGAATTGCAATTTCAGCAGCTTCCTTCAACTTTATATCTTTATATTTTTCCTATTTTCCACTCTTTTTTCTCAACCCATTCTGCCTTTTCATGATAATATTAGGATTTCAACGTTTTCTTCTCTTATGGAGACTGGGTTTAGTACCGTGCTACAGTTTCGAAGGATCCCGTGGCAATAGTTTTCTAATTTCTTTCAAATTGACCCATTAGTGATTGTTGGTGTATGATGTTTTTCATTTATTGGCAATCTATAGTGCGTTGATTTGCAAATTTTTGTTAAATAAAACTATATTTGTTTAAATCAGTTTTATAACTTTCGCACTTAAATTATCAGTTTCTTTTTTTTAATATATGTTGTTCTATAAATGAAATTGCAGTGCGACTCTACTTATGGAATTTTTGATGGATATAATTAAATTCCCCTTTTGTTTTAAACATGTTTGGTAGATTTTTGAAGACACTTTTTAAATGCTTGAAAAAATATTTCGAGTGAAAGTTTTTACTGGATTATGTGTGTTATTATATAAAGAATTAAGTGTTTTTTGTGTTAAGAAAATAGGGTATAATGGTTTAGTGAAACATATGCTTTTTCTTGGATGAAGTTTTTAATAAAGCAGGTTGCATATATAATGACTTTTTAATTAAGAAGTGATCTTAATTGTTTTACTCAATTAAGAATTAATCTACTTTAAGAACTCAGAATTACTTTTGGGTTCTAACTTTGTTTTTTAATCTTCTTAATTCCTGCGTAATGCTCTTCAAAGAGAAATCAATGGTTGTTTTCCATCTTTGAGGGAGAATTCAAGAGCTAAAGAGGATTATGTAAATTTCATATGTTCAGTGAATTCTTTTTTATTCTTTATAATCTGATTATGTATTTGTTTGATTGTTATCAACTTTCACTAGAATTGATTGATTCGTTAGCCTTATTTATTGGCATGTGAGCCCCTTTTTGGTTTGATTTAGAACTTATATTTTGAACTGTGATCATCAAGGATGAATTGTGTTGTGCATTGATAATTTAGGCTTGAATTTGCAGATTTATCGAACCATTAAAACCACTGATTCATGTTTTTTAAAATCTTGATCACCTCTTTCATCATTTTTTTCGTTTTAAAATTTTGTAGACATTAATATATTTTTCTTGAATTGAGGCATTCAGATAGGATTGGTGAGGATGATTTGTCCACCGTCTATAGTGACAGAGAAACGACGAGATTGCTTATATTATAGATGACACAATATTTGGAAGGTAAGCATGTTACTGTTCAGAATAATTGAGGGATAGTGGAGAATATCGATGAGTAAATAGTAGAGAAATGTTAATTGGTTCAAGTGAATGAGATAATTATTACTTGGTTTGGATACCATAATTTGATTGAGCATACTTGATGTTTTGGTCAACTTGAAAATTTGTATATCTTATTTTTTTATTAAAGTGAAAAATTCCTTTCTTTTCTGCTCATGTTGTACCTATTGAGGATAAAAGAAAGCAAAGAATATATGTGTGTGTGTGTGTGAAAATCAGACGAGTATCACAAATTTTTCTCCAAAACTAGACCACTTAATGTCTCATGCCTTCTCCATTAATCAAGTTCCTCATCCTTCTCCAGTTTTGATTCCCAAGTAATATGTTGATCCATAGATTTTATTAAATATATGATCATATGTGTCATTTACTAAGGATGTCAAGTGAAGAGCTTAGAGAGATACTTAAGGCGATCAATTCGGAAGATGATATATATGTTTAATCAAGAATATGAGTTAAGGGTGATCACCTCTATTCATTTTTTTACTTTTTTATTAATGGCATTCTTTGAAGGTGGAAGAATTGTAGTGCCCACACTCTTCAATTTTGTGCTGCTACTTGGCGGTAGTGTTTGAGGTATATGGATATATTTTGTAATTTTATGCCTGGTATGATATACTTTTCATGAGGGGGATGAAGGAGAGAGAGAAGAGAGGAGAATTTTAACGATTCTGAGGAGAGTTCCGCTATAATTTTGAGTAACCTTAAAAGCAACCCTATTCATGTATCTGATGTTTCGTGTAAACATTGGACGGCTAACTTGGACGATCTTGGTCATGCTCATGTGCTTAGCCATGATACAATGAATGAAATATTAGTTTATTACAGAATAAAATTTGGACACCCAACGTTCTTTACATTGGTAGGAGGTGATAATTTATTTTTGAGTGTTTGAATGATGACAACTTTATCAATGACATGACAACACCAAATTTGGTAAAATCTCCTTTTGTCGAGAAAGGTATTATGTTATTAATGAACTTAAATATTTTGTATTTAGTTTGTGTTTTCTGGTTTACACGTGTAATGGTAATACACAAAATTATAGGCATCACATTCTTACCCTTATCCCTGTTGGGCTTTTTTATAGATCCTAAATTGAAAAGCATGATCATTTTTTAATTTTGCAGTTCATCTAACCCACTATTGTGAATATATTTATATAATTTGAATAATCTAGAATAATTGCATGTTATTGTTCATGATATTTTTGTTACATTTATGTCATGTCATTTTTAAGCTCTCTATTAACATGATTATTCACTTCCTGCCAGAATGTGGATGTATTATTAGAATGGATGGAGGAAAAAATAGCTACTTCATAATTGATAAGAGTGATGGATGTTACAGTCTAGATATTCTTAATTCTTAATAATTATTTTCATGTATCGGCGATGATAAATGTTATGTTACTGTGTTGTATAATTGGCATAGCACTTATTGTGTCAGACCATATCTCTCCAACCATGTTCTTTCAAAACAGAGCAGAAATACATGAGCAGTGGTAGTTATCTCATTATTTTATAATACATTACTTGATAATTTATAACCTGAAACTACCGATATAAACAAATATCGGTGTCTTGCAGTTTTGAGTGATGGTGTTATTCCCAATCTTCCTTTACAAAATATTTCACCTGTTCCTGTGCAGAGTATATTCAATGACTGATGATCAATGAATAAAGTGGTATACTTTCACAATTCGCATTAATTTTTATTTTATGTTCCGTAAATAATTCATATAATGTGTGCAGGTCGTACAATCTAATTTTCATGACCCCTATAATTCAACATGTCTGTCATCAAGATATCAGATGTTTGCTTTTCATACATTGGTTATATGACTTGAATGATTGTTAATTCAATAATAATATACTTCTAACTAAATATTACTTGATAACAACTTTACATATGTGGATTGTTGAGGATTTAATGTTAAGTTTGTTATTGACCTTACAATGCATGAAGTTGAAACATCTTCTCATAGATCGAGATCTATCTCTTTCTCAACAACCATCACAAAATGTGAAGTCAAGAAAAAGAAATTGATACTACCTTTACATTAGCTGACATAATGAACTGTGTAATTCTTCATTTGATGCTACATTTCTTTCTTCGCTTTACAGGTAGTACCGTGGGATTTTGCTCAAATTTTTTTAAAGGTGACAATGAAGCAGTACTGAGGACAAACAAGCAAGATTTTATTGTGGGTATAATCTCTGATCCATATAAGGTGATGTTTCAGAGGGGTATTCCGTCTTTTCTTTTGTAACAACAATGTCATTAAAGGAACTAAATTCTCTTTCGAGCTTGGTGCTCGGAATCAGTTAACCTTCTGTGTTACTTAGGTTGCAGCTCACCATCTAGCTTCTATAAAGACACCATCTAGCTTCTATAAATAAAATTAGGTTGTGTTTTACTTGAACTGGTATCTATATTTTATTAATGATCTGTATAAATGTTCATGCTTCTGTTCTTATATACTCCCTCTATCTCTTACTTATCTGCACCATTCCTTTGGTGCTCCTAACTCTATTCAATACTGAAGTATAGAATAGAAGGAGCTAAAGATACTAAGGAATTGTGCAGATAAGTATGGGACGGAGTGAGTAATAATAATTATAGAGATTATGTTTTAGATTGACATTATTATGACATTTTTGTTAGGCTATTTAGAATGCAACTACTTATTTATTTTCGGTTTATATCTATCATTTATTTAAGTAGAACAAATTTTCCTACTGTCTTCCTTGTATATATTTTTTTTATTTATAAAACATAATGAACGATTGAATTTTTTCTCAGTTTATTGCCTGAAAAAATATGATTTGTAGCAAAAAAAGAAAAATGTTTTATCTAATTCTACAAAGATTTATGATGACCTATACAGTAACGATTTTACTAGAAAAATTTTCAAATGTCTGCATGTTTGTAGAACTCTGTTTTATTGTTACATATTTTTATCTTTCCAATCTAATATCAATTATACTAATTCTCCACCATTACTAATTCTCCACCATTAATATTTTTATCTTTCCAATCTAATATCAATTATACTAATTCTCCACCATTAATATTTTTTTAAAAAAGAAATCTAACGGTATGATTGATATGTGGAAATCATCATTTCTAATTTTATTTCTAATTTCATAATTGGTATATATTTAGAATTGGAATTATCATTCCTTTTGGAATCAACATTCCCTTAGTTAATTAAGGAATGATGATTCATCCCACCTTTCCATGTATTCCACATTCCCACAAATGATTTCAAGAATCAACTTTTTATTTTTTAAAATAAATATCAAACTAATGATTATTTTTGTAGTTACCTATAATCTTTGTGAGAATCTCCATGTCTACCAATAATATATTTCCCTTTGTAAGCAATTCCTTTATTTTGGTTGTAGTTCCAAATACGTGGAATGAATATGAGGATTTGATGGTTAGATTTCTAATCTCTTTAATTTAATTAATTTTTTATAAAATTTATATATTTGAATGTATTGAAGGATAAATAATTTTCCTGACATTTCATTTCATTTATTTATGATCAAACTATACCCATCGAATTTGCTGAGCTATATCCTACTGGATTACCAGAAGAATTACTTTTGGTTGACTTGAATAATCAATCCTCGAATGTTTCTACAATTAAAAAAGAAAACAAGTACTATTTGGGAATAGGGTGAACCTCTTTTGAAAATTTATATCACATATTGGTTGGTGATATTATAATATTTATTTATATATGAAACCAATAGTTTCACTACAAAAAAAAGTATTTTTTAGCAATCAAATTTACCAACGGAATTCAATCTATTGCTAATTACCAATGTATTAACAACAAAAATGATATTTTTGTTTTAGCAATGGAATTATTCTCTATTTTAGCAACGAAATTCAATCCATTGATAATTAACAACGGAATACCAAGGGAGTCATTATATAAATTACCAACGACATTATTAGCAAGGATTACCAACAGAATTATCTAGCAACGGAATTGATTTTTCGTTGCTAAGAATTTACCAACCACCACTTTATCAACGGAATTTTACCAACGGATTCCGTTGCTAATCTGTTAGTAAGCTAATTTAACAATGAAATTAAGGCTTTTACCAACGAAATATTTCATTGGTAAAAAATAGTTTTTTTTAGTGTTCGTTGTTGTTAGAATACATGATGCTGATGGAATGGATAAGACTTCAAAATTGAGATGTGAAATCTCTGCTTTAGGTCACGACATTCTGCCAAATTATTTTTCCATACATAAATAATTTTTTTTTATTATTATATTATTTTTACTTTTATGTTCATTTATGTGTGGCAGGTTATGGTGGAAAACAATCACACTTTGTTGACTTCTACATTAAAAAATCATATAATCTGGTTTGTTTACTCTGCCATTGTAATGTGATGATATAATATACAATCCAATAGTCCTCCAGCCATCCACCCCCATTAGTTTTTTTAATTTCTAGGTATATTAATATATAGATATTAATTTTTTTTAATTATTGTGATTTGATAAAATATCATATGTATTGCAGGTGTTCCCATCTAAATTTAACGAACAATACGCCGCTGCTGCCAATAGTTTAGTTGTTATTTATTTACAAACGTTCGGTAAAAGTTTTTCTAAAAACACAATCTATCATTGCTTTTGTCTGGTATGTTCAGGCTTATATATTCGTTGTTATTGAAATAATCGTTCTTCAATTTATATAGGCATTAGAAATCAAATTGGTAATGCTCCGCGAGGTAATTATATATATTCGATAATTATGTTTAGTTCTATGTATTTCTCATATTATGATAATGACCTTATGTTTTATTGATCAATTAACTAAATTGATGTTGTGTGGCATCTCTCACATATGATTAATGTATAATTATAGGAGATAAATTGCTTCCTTTCAATCCATCCTTTCACCTAAAAATATAAAATTGCATAATGCAAAGAAAGGCAGAGTGTTAGGTTGTCATTTACTCCATATAACTACTTCATATCTGTAACATTAAATTTTTAAATAATTATTTCATCTCTACAAATTTATTTTGTATTGAGTTTATTGATTATAGTAAAAGAGTACTATGATTTACCCATTCTTTTTATTTATTTAATTTATTTTGGGCTAATTTTGTTCAAATATGGAATAAAATTACAGTTGATTCCCTAGACTTTCTGGGCAGTTTACGTTCGTGGAACCAACAAATTATATAATTAATCTAATTCAAAAGATAAGTAATTTATATAATTAATCAGAATTAAAAAGATTAAATTATTTTATCTAATTTTTGAATAATGCAAGTTAAGAATCTAATTCAATGGAATTGACTCGACGTTGTTTTTTTTTATCTAAGTTTCATCAAAGCTTGGTAATATTCCTAAAATTTGTTAGTTCTAAATTTTAATGATGTTTTTATCTGTTATGAAGATATTTTTCTCTCCCACTATACGCAATAAACCCTGTACATTAATGGGCCAATTTAATAAATATCATCTTAATATTTCTCATTTGCAAATCCTTCCTCAGTATGTTGGTGATGTACTTCTTGGAAAATCAACACATGTTTGTCAGGTTAAATCTGTTCATGATAAAAGTGTGTACGTATTCCTTAAGCACGGTCGTGACAACACAAAATTCGATTTTGGTTTGCCTGCTTTTGTGAATTACTATTCAGAATTCGACTGCAAATATGTTACACTATACTGCGATATAAATACAAATTGCTTCATTATAAAGCTCTATAATTCTTATGGTTTTTACTTATGCTTTGAAGGTGAGATTAGACGCGTGTTTTTAGAATATTTTGTACACTTTATTGCATTATTCAATTTTAATAGCATTGAAATTTAATATTCGTTAGATCGGATTGCTCTTAGCATACCTTCCATTCGTTTATCATAATCAGATAGTTCAGACTTTTGCTATTTTGTTCTAAGTTAATATTTAACCCCTCAATTTAAAATAATTTATATTTTATAATAATTTTTAATTTAACTAATGATTTTATGATATATTGATTTTCTTTCACACAGATTCTTCCAAATTTCATTTGTGATGTCTTGAAGAAGATTTCATTACTCAATCATCATGAGGTCTGTATCATCTATGATGATCGTATGTGGAATCTGCTGGCTGTAAAAAAGGATGATGGATTCATGTTTTCACAAGGTATTTTTAGGCTATGGATTGAAATCAACGCCACTGTTGGATCTAGATTTCTTTTTGAACTTTTGGATCACTCTTCCATTACGTTTTGAGTTTCTAAGATTCAGCACCATTATTGATATGATGCAGACAAAAACTCTTAAGAATAATTTGCTACATCTCCTTTTGTTTTCACTAAAACATTCTGTTTCTAATGTATTATCATATGAATAAATTAAATTAAATTAAATTTGAATAAATAAATATATTGAGTTCTACTATTGAATAAGCCTGATTTATTTAATATGATTTCTGTAGATGTTTTAATAATTCAGTGTTTTTAAATTATGTAAATATTGGATAAAAATAGAATAACAAATTTATTGTCATATTATGCAACTAATTGATCTCTAATATATATATATATATATATATATATATATATATATATATATATATATATATATATATATATATATATATATATATATATTATCATAATTACTCCTAGATTAATTTTCAAACTTACAAATTTATCATATATTTAACTAATAATTGGGGATGGATTATGGAACAAAATATCCTTTGTAATCTCAAAAATTAAATGTCTCAAAAGCATATCATCAACGTGTTAAACATTAAAGATTTATTTTTGTAAAATTCGCCATTAATGTAACGTTGAAATACAAGATCTCTTTTATGCTTTGGAAAACATATTACAAAGTTATGAGACCTACAATTAATTTTCTTTTAAACATTTATAAGCATTTAGAACATATATAAACACACAGAAAAGATATAATTTAATTATAAAATAGAAATATAACAAATACGTTGAATATAAATAGATTAAAACAATAGAGTAACTTTGTTCTCAAAACCATAACAATAAATTCGTTCCAAATTACTTAAAGTATTATGCGTTAAGATAAATAATCGAAAACTTAAATTTATAATATTCAAAAATTGACAACAACATAATCAGAATATCTTTAAGATTATTCATCTTCTAAAAATTAAAGTAATAAAATAAAAATCTATAATAATAAACACAATCCCGTGCATCGCACGGGTCGAAATACTAGTTTATAAGATATAAACCATTAAACAAGGTGCCTACTGAAAATTTCTATATATGATGACTCATATATAAAATATTCAAACTCTACAAATGTCAAAGAAAATTCATACTCCCTCCGTCCCCTTGATACGTATCCATTTTTTTATTTTGGTCCGCCCCATTACAAAGTATCTATTTCTCTTTTTGGATTGATGTGACCCACAACCATTACACATGATCCCACACTCAACACTAATACAACTACCTAATACACATTAAAATATTATTTTTCTCACCTAACTATACATTAAATTATTATACTCCTTAATCCACGTGTAAAAAGTAAACAAATACCTTTCAAAGGGACGGAGGGAGTACATCACAACAGAATCTACTGTGTTATAATAATTAAATGCTTAAAGGTAGTATATATAAACAATAAAATATTTAGTAACTTTATATATATAGTATAACAAAGTAAGCAATCCCTGCAACAGCGAGCTGGACACCAGGGCGAGCAATAGTTATGAGCTCGTAAGGATTATTTCTCTCCATTTGATTTCACATCTAATTGCTTAAAACTTATCTAATCCTTAGGAGAGGTGCCCTTCAAAGCTGGGGATACTTTTTTTTCTTTCTTTCTTTCTTTTTTTTGTATCATCCATTAATTTATGTCTCTGGATATTTTGCATTTTGGCAATTGATTTATGTTTTCTTCACACATGTTTGCGCCAAAATATATTAACAATATATTTTCCACTTTATCGATTCTTGCAGTAAGTTGCGTCTGCGGTTTTGGCGATTGCTTAGTGTAGACATGATGGCTCCATCTAAAGATATACTCTCTATAACACTAACATATTTCAATTATCAATTAGAGTGTCGGTTTAGTGAGCAGGTAATGAAGAGCTATTAGTAACATTAACTGTAATTGCATATGATTGAGAGGGAAAAGAATGCAATAATTAGTTTCAGTCACCTAGGAGATATAGCTAGTGTGCAGTGTGATTCTTGATCTATTTTCATTAGATACAATGTCCACATCCATTGTTTCTTTCCCAATTCTCACTCCTAAATAAAAGAACTGGGGGGAAATAGAAAGAGGCTTTTTTTTCTCAAAGATAAGATTTCATTATTGAAAATGAGTGTATACCATAGTACAAAAGCTTAATGGCTAAGAAAATGATCCCAATATCAACTAAATAACTATATAGTGATGGGAATAGAATTCCACTCTATCAATGAGGGAAAGCAAAAAGAAGGGGAGCTAAAAAAAGAAATTAACTCTTGATTAGTACATTTAGCATTCATGAACACAATCTGCTCAAACTTATGCTTCAATGAATTGATGGCTTTGGCTATAGTAGTATCTTGAGCCCCCAGCATGTTGTTGCTCAAGTTACGAGTCATATCCTCATCATCAATCATAATACAAATGTTTCTCCAAGCAAATTTAGAAGCTTGAGCCATTGCTACCTTCACAGCCTCAAGAAGAAAAGTTTGTGCATTGTTGCTCCATTCTCCAGACGCTGACCATGCCTTTACAACCTGCCCTCTATCATCTAAAGTTGTTCCTTTGATCACTCCTTATCCTTCAGAGGTATGATTTTGCACTGATGTAAATTGAAAAATATCCTACAAAACTCATACTCTGATCATCAATAAAAAAAGATTGATTGATAGTCTCACCATGAGGATTTCTTCTCAAACTTATAGAATCACTTTCTCTCCACTCTAATGTAGCCCTATCCACAACATCTTTATCAGTTACTTAACATTTCTGAAATAACCACTCATTCCTTGCTTTCCACAGATTCCACATTACGTAGCAAGATATTAGAATTCTGTCAATCAATCCATCTTTGATACTTGCTTCTATTATGTCTTGAAGCCAAGTCTTAACCGATGGCTTTCTGCCATTGAGCATCATCCAATAAATTGGTGCTAATTTCCAGCAGTTTATAGCTCTATCACAGGAAATGAGAAGATGATCTAAAGATTCTTTCTCCTGACCACATGACTCACAGATTGGGTCTAATGAGATGCCTCTTTTAATTAAAGCTACCTTTGTAGTAAGTATATCATGTACACTTTTCCATAGGAAATATTTGATTTTATTTTTTAGCTTGAGCTTCCATAGCTTTTTCCACATCTTTGCTTGATTTCCCTTCCCGTCACTGCTTTCTGGCATATCTTTCTTGATGGTACTCTTTGCTTCCAGGAGACGGTATGTCGAGTTAATCGAAAAAAGGCCATTGGGTGTGTGGTGCCATACCCATTTTTCTCGATCCTTTTACTACTAATAGGTAATTCTAGGATCATCTCAGCATCTTCTTGAATGAAATTTCCAGCCACCTTGTCGACATCCCATTCCGTCCTTGCATTGTTTATCAATTCTCTAGCCCATGTAGCTTTCTCATTCTGATCTTCCCTTGGAATTAGTTTGAATGTGGGAGTTTTTGGCAGCCAAGGGGTTTCCTAGACTCTAATACTCTTTCCATCTTCATCCTGGATCTAATTCCTTCTTAAGAACTTGGATGCATTTCACACATCCTCTCCATAACCATGAATCCGAGGCTTTTACAGTAACGGAGCATAAACCACCTTTAGGGAAGTATCTCGCCTTTAGGACCTTGCTCACAAGCGTGTTAGGCTGGTTAATTAGCTTCCAGAGTTGCTTATATATCAATGCTTTATTGAAGGATAGCATCTCCTTGAATCCCAGCCCGCCTTCCTCCTTCGGTATGGATAGTTTTTCCTACAGTTTCCAATGAAGCTTTTCACTCCCAGTGTCATTATCACCCCCACCAAAACCCAGCAATCTTCTTTCCAATATCTTTACAAATCCCAATAGGCAACAAGAAGCAAGACATCACATATACTGGTAATGCATCTAGGACAGATTTTATCATGACTTCCTTGCAATTCTTAGATTTTCCAACCCCAAAGGGTAACCCAAGATATTTGCAATTCTTCTCTTCCTTAAGCCTGCATAGGATCTCCTGTATTCTATCTTTCAAGACTTGGGGAGAGTTCTTATTGAAGAAAATTGAGGATTTATTGAAGTTCACTGCTTGTCCTGAAGAGGTGCAAAAGTTGTCAATGATATTAATAATTACACATGCTTGCTCAGGGAATACCACACTAAACAATAAAGAATCATCCACAAAAAGGAGATGGGAAATAGGAGGGCCGTTTTTGTAAGTTTTAAGACCTTTGTACACATGAAGCTATTGGAATTGTTTTATAAGATTAGAGAAGGTTTCAGAGATAATGAGGAATAGATAAGTGGATAATGGATCCCCTTGTGTAGTACCTCTAGAAGGAATGATGTAACCATAAATTTTACCATTAATACAAAAAGAAAAGGAAGCAGAGCTAATACAAGCCATGATCTATTTGATAAATAAATGAGAGAAACCCATTTTTTTAAGAATGCAACTCAAGAAACTCCACTCTACACGATCATAAGCTTTAGCCAAATCTAATTTTAAGGCCATGAAACAATTCTTTCCTTTCCTGCAAGTATTTAGAAAATGCATACATTCATTAGCAATCACCACATTGTCTAAGATTTGTCTCCAAGCTACAAAGGCAGATTGGGCTTCACTAATACAATTATCGAGGCAAATTTTCAGTCTTTGGGCAATAAATTTTAGAAATAGCTTTGTATATCACATTACACAAACTAATAGGCCTGTAATCTGCCACAGAGGAAGGGGAATGAACTTTCGGGATTAAAGTGATGTCAGTATGATTCATAGCCTTAAGAAATCTACCAGAAGAAAAGAAGCTTTTAATAGCATGACAAATATCAACATGAATGATATCCCAGAAGGTTTGGAAAAAATAGGAGTCATATGAGCTTGTGAGGATTAAGATCGAAGAAAACATCTTTGATTTCCTTATCTTCCACAGGCTGTGTAAATTTCCTGTTCATTTCTCTGGTGTCGGACTTTGGTATTCCATTGAGACAAGATGGGTCTACTCGAGGACAAGAGGTTTCAAACAATTTCTAATAAAACTCTGAGATTTCTTTCTCCACTTCTTCCTCTGTATCGCATTCTGTGTCATTTTTTTACAAATTCTCTATTGTATTTCTCCTTCTACATTGTATGGTGCTAGGCATGGAAAAATTTAGTATTTTTATCACCTTCTTGAAACCATTGATTTCTTGCTTTTTGTGACCAATACATCTCTTCCATCTTGTATGCCTCATTAAGATCTCTTTTCAGTCTATACCATTCATTCCAATCTCTTTCCCCTCCTTTTTCTCTTAACCTTTCCATGGTGTTATTGATGTCTTTGATCTTCTTGGCTGAGTTTGTACTTTGGGTTTTGCTCCACTGAAGTAAAGAAACTCTGCATCTCTTAATTTTTTGTTGCACTTGATACATCAGAGTCCCTGTGTGGTGCTCACTTCAAACTTTAGTAATAATGTCCTTGATTCCTTCCATCTGTAGCCATCTTCGATCAAAGAGAAATATTTTGTTGTGTTTTTCTTTAGCTGGTTTATCATCTAGGATCAGCAAGTCATGATCTGATGCATGCCTTTGGATACGTTCGAGTTCGACTACTGCCGTTGGGTAATTCAAAATCCATCTGGGTGAGGCAAAAAATCAATCCAACCTTTCCTCTACAAAATCCCAACTTTTTCTATTGTTGGCCCAAGTGTATGGCCTTCCTCTAAATTGAATTTCTTCCATCTCTATGGAGTAGATGAAATTGCGAAATCTTTGAAAGCTCGCATCAGATCTAACTCTCCCTCCCCGTTTCTCTTCGTTAGATAGAACTATCATTAAAGTCTCCTCCAATGAACCATGACTCTCCCCATCTGACCTTTGCATGCCTCAAGTAGTCCCATTGTTACTCTCTAATATTCTCATCAGTACTTGCATAAATAAAGATTGCCCACTTTTTTTTTTATCTTTCTAGATTTTTGAATTCAACTTCAAAGTAAAACTCGTTGTCCCAGACTTTCTCTATGTGGATGATTTTTGACCAGAAAAGCATCAAACCTCCTCTATTACAAATAGGATGCACATATTTCCATCTATCCTCCAACTTAAGCTTTTTACACATAGTAGCCACAAATTTTCTCTTTTTTTGTTTCACAAAGAAAAAACAGATCAGGATGGAAGAGCCGTAAGGACTCTTTCAATTGGGGAATGGTAGAGGGCCCACCCAAACCTCTTACATTCCACACCCCAACTTTCATGGATAACTTTGTGGCCCTTCTAGGTAGGCTACCTCCACCTCTATACTTCTTGCATTTGAATCTTTTTCTAAGCATTGTTTTTTTTCATTTTGGTTTTTCTCCTCTAGGTCCAAATCATCTTCATCGAGTAGACAAAGGCTTCGTTTATCTCCCCCCTTACTTTTTTGTCTGGGGCATATTTGAATTTTCTTTGCGTTATTGACTTTGGCCACTCCCTTCATCTTACTAGCCTTTGAGCCTCTACAATTCCCCTCACGAGGCTTTTTATTCTTGTGGTGAATTTTTAGTAAAGGGATTCTCCTCAGGTCTATAGCTATGGGAACATTAACGAAAGAGCTCAACTCCATATCCTCAACTTCATTACTTTGACTACCTTCTAGTTCCAGTGACCTTTCTCTGGCTACATCCATAGGTATGACTTCTTCTCTTTTTTCTAATTCTTTCTTGTTATTTTCTCCCTCACTATCTCCACTTGAGTCACAAACAATGTCTCCTTCGACTCCATGTTTTCCTCTAAATTCCTGTGTCCATTCTTTCCCTTGATTGTTATCCTCATTCTCTTTAGTATTGCAAGTTGCACTTTCTTTAGAGTTCTTAGAGGTTCCATCTTCTTCATGTTTTTATTTTAGGATCAACAGAGTAATCTTTCTTCTCGGGTGAACTTGCTTGTTTTTTAGGCTTAGCTTTTATATGACCTTCTAGGGCTCGAATCCAGTCTCCATATTGCCCTTCATTATTGTTGCCACAACCTACATCTTCTTTTCTTATTGAACAAGATTTCTCTGTGTGTCCAACCACCCCACAATAATAGCAGAAGCCGAGAAGATGTTCATATTTAAAATCAACCCAACAAGACTTTAACCCCAATTTTATAGTTGTCCCCCTGATCAGTAGTTTGTCCAGCTACACAGTGACTTTTATTTTGATGTGGCTACCTCTAGCACTCCCAGACTCAGGAATAATGGCATCTTTTACTTGTTGAAATGTTTCTCTATTCTCAATCCAGTTTCTACCGTCACCCAATGCTGTGGCAAGTTCCAAACTTAGACCCAAAGATCTACTGATCTGAAGCACACATCATGAATGCTAACATCTTCATTCCATTCCTTAAAGATCAAATATCGGTTCTCAAATGACCAGTTAACACCTTTACCCACTGCTTCTTTATCCTCGTGACTCGAGAAGATGAACTGGAAGCCATTGAAGATTATTTCTCTCATCACAAAGGGTTGTTTTATCAGCCAAATGCTCATCGTAGTGTTCCTTAGACCCAAGAAATTAACTTTTCTAGAACCCCATATCTGTCCTATGAGGCTCCTACTGCATTCCTCCTTACCCTTGTTAATATCATCTACTTGCAAATCAACCCCACCTTCTTCAACTTCAGTAAGATCAAACTTCTGAAGTTTTTCCACAATATCATTGCTCATCTTGTTTCAATGGAATACCACTCTATCAAGAGAAATGTCAAGCTATTGAACCAGCCTGTATAAAAAAAATCCAGAGGCATAAAACAACGATCAGCTCAAAAAATGAACAAAGGATCAAAAGTAAAGCTAGCTAGAAAAAGAAATAAATAAAAATAATAAATGTAGGGGAGAGCACTAGTGTGTACCAGCAGAACAAGAAGTGAAAAGCACAGGTAATCAAACTAAGATTATAGCTAGGAGACAATCATTAAACATGTTTTTGTGGATGAATCTCTTACATAAGAATGATGACACTTTCATAAATGCATGTAATAACAGGAATAAAAGAACAAGTAGCAATGAGAAAGAAGAAAAATGAAGGAAGAAACACTGAGCGGGAAACCACATTCAAAATAATTTGAAACCAAAAAGCCTCCTCCACAAGGGAACATTAACCTTCTCTTCTAGAGAGAGAAAAAACACACTCCAACGGATGGAGACCTGAATGAGAGAGAGGCAATGGTATTTATCAATTCTGTGTGTAAATAATAGGATATATGTGGAAATTTTTAAAGTAATTGGCAACACTTTTATTACCTACGTGTAGCAGATTGCTGCAGGCAGCAATTCTCTCTCTCGTGTTTGCTGAACCCACACTCACTATATGTATATGTATATTTTCTGAGGAACATAGTTGATTAATTACATGTTTTGATAATGTGTTTGGGTAAAACATGTACCTAATGATTTTGGACCTCTACTTAGGACCTAATCATGTGTGAGTAAGAAGGACTTCTATTTGCGATATTGTTATTTATGCGACATAAATTTGTACTCTGATGACTAGAGCAGCTTGTCTGGTACAATTTTTGTAAAATCTACTGCTCATGCAATGTGTTTGATGAGCTAAAATTATACTGAATCAGAGAATGATAGTTTCTACAGTTGTTACTGAATATATGCACATCTATTTCTGGTTTAATAATGGAGATCATAATTTCTGTGGTGATCAAGAAAACTTTTATTCTGATAGACTTTCATGTTCGATTTTGCTAAAGATCGAAAAGATTTGGGATCTGTTTTTGGCCTAGAGGATGGTATAAGTTTTTGACTCATGGATCATCACCTCTGTTGTTATTTACTACTAGGGGCGGCCCTAGGGTGGTGCCGGAGGTGTTGCCGCATAGGGCCCCACTCCGGCGAGGGCCCCCAGAGTTTTTTTATTATTATATATATATATTAATTTATATATTTTAAGCTTGATTTACAAATGTTTAGCATGGAGTAGATTAGTTGGTATCCCCTTTTTTATTAATGCCAATCCACAGGGATCGATTCTAGTGGATAGTACTTTTTTTTATTTACTTTTTAATTTTAATATAAATATGAACCACTTCTTTTATTTACTTTATTAATATAAGTAATGAATCATTCTAAATTGTTTACTAGATAATCTACATATACTTAAATAAGTATCTATCGATATATTTAGGGCGGCATTATTGCCACCTAAATTTTGTTGAAGACACCCAATACTTAAAAAATAAATAATGTGAAAAACAATTATAACCCTAGCATTTAATTCAATTAAAATTAATATATTCAAAAAAAATATTTTACCACGCACACCCAAGCCACCCAGTCACTTAACACACAGCCTTGGAAACCTCTGTTATCCAACTTATACAACCATGGCAAGAAGAAGGTTTCTGGATCCTCGGCAAAGCCATCAATTTTCTTCATAGATATGGTGAAGAGGGGGCTGTGAGAAAATTGGGTGATGATTTTGAGAGGGTTGCGAGGGAAAGTAAAATGGTTGTAAAAAGGGGCGGCAAAAATGGTGGGACTGCGGCGGCGAAGGCTAGGAGCAAGTAAGATGGTAAAAATAGATGAGGAAAGAAGAGATTGGTTCAAGGAGTGTGAAAGATAAGGGGCAACTGTTATTTCTGCGCTTGGAATCAGAAGCTTGCCGGGACTAGTGAAGCTTCGCTGAACGACTGCAAGGTGTTCGACGATTTGTCCATGTGAAACCTTCTGTGAAAATAGGCTCTTTTTCTGTTTACTTTCTTGAGTATTTAGTCTTGGTCACAATGGCAACATCACTTTGTAGATGTCATTTGCTAAATCTATCAATGATGAGTATGAATATGGACACTCATTTTTGTGATATTTTTTTCCGCATCAATGGTCAATTTAATGAATATTGCATTTTTTTCTCTCTTGGAATTGATGTATTAAAGATCTAAAAACTTTGAATATATCGTTACCAAAAAACAAAGTTGAATAAATTACATGATCTAATTGGGTGCTGTTGGAATGGGTTTTGTTCTTTCACCTTCATCTAACTTAGAGGTTATTGTGGGTGGGTAAAGTAATTCCTTTTTGTATAACTTATCAATTATATTGGGTGGGGAAAGTAATTTTATATATAATGTAATGATTTAGTGTGATTTAAGTGTGAGGTTATAATGGTCTTTGCATTTTTATTTTTTTTTAATTTTTGGGTGCTCTCAGCAAATCTTCGGGTGGCAATAGTGTCGCCCATATATTTATTAATATTACATATTTATAATAATTTTTTTATTATTCTTTCCTTGTTTATTGAGAATTAACAGGAATAACTTAAAAAAATATTAATATTAATCATTTCTCAATTATATTATACAATCACAATTAAATAATAGGAGTAATAATAAGTTCTAAAAAAAATCTCTCTCTTTTTCCTTCTCTTTAATTTTTCTTGATTTTTTTAAAATTCATTTTCAATTCATCTTCTATAATATTTATTCTGAGAAAAATAGTGTATCGTATTCTTTTTGAAAAGTTACTCATTATAAAATACATATTCATATTTTTTCCACATATTTTTCTGTTCAAATTTACTTTATAATTCTCTCTAAATTATTTTTTTTCTAATTTATTCTTAATAGTTAATTGATAATTATTCTTATTTGATTTCAATCAGATTGTTTTTTGAAGAAATTTAATTATGAAAAATTGATTAATGATTTTACTGAAAAAACGGTCAGAAGATCAATATTTCATAACTAGTTTCATATATAATTTTTGTGATAAATGTTTGAACTTTTATTTTATTTAATGAGTTATATTACGTATAATGATTTGATGTCTTTTATTGTTGTATGTCTAGCATATTTAATAGTATATTATATTCCTATTACAATTTTATTATTACTTTATATATCTTGTATAAAAATAAAAGACCTCAATTTTTTTTGCACCGGACCCCTCAAATTAATTGACCGGCCCTGTTAGTACTGAATACTGAATTTAATCATGTTTTCTGAAGGGTTGTGTATGGACTGCCCTTTTGCTCTTCTTATTGGCTATCTTGGGTGCATGCTCCACTATTAATCGGTTCACACGCGTTGCTGGTAAGTTATTTGGTCTTTTAATTGCAATGCTATTTATGCAGCAAGCAATTAGTGTGAGTTTCACTTTCTCTGCCATTTCTTTCTTTTCATGTTCGAGGAGTTGTAAAGAGGTTAGATTTTTGTGTTGATATCTCCCTATGCTCATTTCTAAGTTAATGTGATTTATATCTTAAGCATTTTATTTTATTTGCGACTTTCAATAGGGTTTCTTGGAAGTGTGACTAATTAATGTGTTAACAATCCCAAATGTCCTTTACTTGTTGTGAGGAAGGATTAAAAACAAGAGTACGAGTGTTAAGTGTTACAGCTTAAAGACATGTTGTGAGAAGGAATCAATTATCATTTCAATGGTGATCAAACTCAAAGAAGGAGGTATATATAAGGAGTGGTAAGTCATTCATTCTCAAAAATGAAGTTGTTACATATACCCCAGGTCTAATAAAGAAATAATAACAAAAAAGTAAACTTCAAATCCACAATAGTGAAAGATAAATAGAGTCAAGTCATCTTTAAAAGTCTAGTAAAATAAACATAGATCATCAAAGAGGGAGGACTAGGACTTGTGCTTGTTTAGATGATCTGGGATAAGAATTCACTACTCCAGCTGTTTTCTTGAAACCAACAGTAGCACGTGTATAATTCACAAGAATCAACATCTTCTTCAACGCCGTTGCCCTCCTAAGTAGAATTCGGGCCAACAATAGAATTAAATCTGCAAATTAACAGTGGAAGCCTAGTGTGTTTTGCGCATTCAATTTTAATCGTCTTTAAATGTAGATAGTCGCAGCAAATGAATTCATCATTCTTGAGATACTCCTAAATTGAACATATTGACCATTTCAACATACTTGAACCAATACTCTCTCAGTTTCTTTTGAACAAATTTACTAATGCCTAATTCTATCATGTGATGTCACAGATGTGTATGAACTGAAATCATCATTCCTATGCAATTCCTAAATGGAGCAGATTGACCACTTCAACATACTTGAACCAATACTCTCTCATTTTCTTTCAAACAAATTTACTAATGCCTAATTCTATCATATAATGTTAGAGATGTGTATGAACAGAAATCATCATTCCTAAGCAATTCTTAAATGGAACAAATTAACTACTTCAACATACTTAACCAATACTCTCTTATTTTCTTGTAAACAAATTTTCTAATGCCTAATTCTATCATGTTATTTTCTTTTGAACAATGCCTAATTCTTCTAGGAAAAAAATGCACTTTTATTCCCGTACAAGAAGTCTCATTTCACTTTTGGTCCTTTGCATAATATTTTTGGTCCCACTGTTTTATTTTTTAAATTTTCGTCAGTGTATTATCGGAATCTCTCACAGATATCTGAGGTGGCTATTTAGAATAAATGGCAAAAGGTCGAATGGCCCCCAACTTGTTTCCCAGGATCAAATTAGCCCTCCATCTTTTTCTCCGGTCATTCAAGCCCTTTACCTATCAAATTCAGATCAGTTGAACCCTTTATTTTCTTAAAATAAAATAATTACACACTTTCGTTAAAAATCAATGAACTCTGTTGAACACAAGGCAATCTGCAGTCTGGGCCCCAAACGGGTTGGTTTTGAGCTTTCCCCTTCTCCTCATAAGCTACACGGAAGCTGTCTATTATTGCATCCAAGCAGTGGTGGATGCAGGGGGATACAAGGGAGTACAGCTGTACCCCAAAACTCCCCCACTCCTAATATTTTTTTTAAAAAAAAAAAATATATTTATATGTAAAAATATGTGTATATTAATTAACTTGTACCCCCAAATTATTTAATTAATACTAATTTATACACTATTCATTATTATTTTAATAAATTTACACTATAAATTCATGATTATAATGTCTTATATTATACGATTTTGAATATCATATACTCCCTCAATTCCTCTAATTATTTCACACTTTTCTTTTGATCCGCCTCAACATAAATATACGTTTTTAAAAAATGATTGAAATGCATCTCAACAATATCCATTTTTTACCCACATCCCAATAACTTTATACATATTTTTCATTAAATTATCTAAAATTTTTATCTTTACACACATCTAAGCAACTTTAAACATTTTTATACATAAAAATTAATTTTTCTTAATCTCGGCATAAAAAACACGTGTTACTTATGTGGATGGAGGGGGGGCGGGGGGTTGGGGTGTTCGAAGAAGGGGTAGAGCAGGGGTGGACCTTGGTTTTTCCAATCTGATCGAGCGGATGAATCCCAAGACGTGGGCGTCGCTGCAGCGGGAGAGGGAGAGCGACGGCCAGTGGTTGCGGAGGCATTGCTCGAAGGTATTCCAGTCGCCGCTTCGGGTTATCGAATCGGCTGAGCATGGTGGGGGAGGTGACGGCGGAGGAGGAGGAACCCATCATTGAGGCAGTGATGGTGAGTAGGGTGACCGTGATGGTGAAACTGTTGATCTCTAGGCTTGAGGACAATATTTCTTGAGTTATTATAGGATCCATCAAAACCTAATCTATGATTTTGCTGTCAATTCTCTCTGAGTAAGGGAAAGATGAGAGAGAGAAAGAAAGGGATAGATGAGAGAGAAGAAGGGATCTGTGGATCTGTGATTCTATGGAAATTTTATGGAAATTAAAAAGAATGAGATCATTGCTTTGTTTAGAATGTGATTTCGGAAAAGAAACCAGAAATGGATCTGGCGTTAGCTATGGCGGCGCCATTGGCAAAATGCCTTTCCAATTGCACGACGATATTTGACCACTATCACCAACTCAGTGTCTTCCCACTATCCTTTAACACCATTACATAGATTTTTAACAGAAGGGTATGACTGTTTTATTTTAAGAAAATGAGGGGTTTAATTGATCTGACTTAGAAATATAAAGGGTTAGATTGACCAGAAAAAAAGACGAGGGGCTAATTTGATCTTACGACGCAAGATGAAGGGTTTATATGACCCTTGCCCAAAATAAATTGATTTTTTTTATTTTGCATAAATGAAAAATTTCCTTTAATTTAGCAAAATAAAAGGAAACTCCCATTAGACAAAATTGAACATATCTCAATTCTCATCGCCTGAGATCCACTGTTAGTAACAGGGCCACCATTCGCCACATCCACCAAAGATCCATCGGCAACCACCCGCCAGAGCCATTGCCAATCGACCATCGTACGCCGCCACCACTGCCCACCATTATTAAATTTCTTTTATTCCTAATTTCAAACCTAACCTCCATTTCCAACTCAAATTATCTCAACTACTGTACGTCAAATTTCCAGTGGCAAAGGCGACAGCGACGACGACGATAGAAATTAGGAAACCCTCTCTTCTCCCTTTGACAATTTCATCCTGTTGGAAAACTTATGTACATAAATGTATGAAACCTAATCATGCATAGAGATGAATCTAATACCTCTCACCGTAGGATTATGTTGTATCGGAAGAAAAACATATGAATCGATTGATACTCACATATAAACTGTGATCTTCTGGATCAAATCTTTAAATCGAGGTTGAAAGATTATTTTCCACGATATAGTATTAATCTGTAAAATATGAAGACTGTATTGGCGTTGTGATTTTGGGATAAAACACGAGAGAGAGAGAGAGAGAGAGAGAAAACGCTTCTCAGCGTACTGTATTCTTCTTCTATATTCTGTAACGCTTCAGTGTATTTTTGTGTCTGAGCGTATGAACGTATTAAGATAATTGCCTTGCGCAGTATCTTAATTCCAAACATAAAAGGAGTTAAGTAACTAATTATTAACTTCTTTCTCTCTGCATTATCCACACTTCTCACACGTGGATTTAATTAATACTTATTATATTAATTATTATTTACACATCCTAAAATCTCTTTCTCTCTAACCCCTTTCTCCTCTCTCTAGCACCATCTCTAGCACCATGCTTATGGATCTCGAGCCCGTATATAGACAGCATCAGATCTAGCCTTGAGTGGAGGATCGAGATTTGATGGCGTGGTATCTGGGAAGACAATCCTGAGTACCTCCCAATCCGGAAGGAGAATAGCGGTGGTGGATATCGGTGGCTCGCGGTTGCGACAGAGGTGGGAAAGCAATAACAGCAGTGGTCTGAGGATATAGAGCTGAATCGACGATGAGATTTTCAAAATCTAGAAGAGGAAGTATTGAATCGATGGTGATATTTTCAAAATCGAGAGGAGGAAGTGTTGCACTTTGATTGGTTGTGGTGAAGGAGGAGGTGGAGGAGTTACCTGTGGCTAATGAAATAAGGGTGGGGATGAGGTGGAAGTCGTCCTGTTGACGCTGATGGGCATTACATTTACTGGGCTTTGGGTTGATGTTCATTAAAATAATAATAATAATAATAATAATAATAAAATTTCTCAATGTTTATTTTTTTATTTATTCAATATTTATTATTTATTTTTTTTATTAATATTTTCCGTTCATTATTTAACAGACAGGACCAAAATTGCAACTCTTGGAACTAAAAAAAAGATTAGGACTAAAAATGAAATCAAACTTCTTGCACAGGAAACATCTCCAATTTCTTAAGTTAAAGTAAAAGACTCAAGCAGTCTTATAAGGCCAAAATGGGGTCCTTGTCCAAATCATCCTCCATCAGTATCCACGATCAAAGATACTCACTTATGAGATTACGGAGTCTGCTATCACTTGCCACCATAGCTGCTAGTAACTGCAGATGAGATTAGATGAGATGAGACGAGATAGTGTTATGCTCCATGATAGAACAAAAGAAGAAGAATTGCCATACCTCAATTAAGTGTTATGTGAGGTGGAGCTCCGAAATATGAAAAGTTGCTTCAATCCAGTCCATGGCCTAATTCCAGTCTTCCGGAGTCCCCACAGAACTATATGCAAGCCTGATGTCAATTAAAGCTTTCACCACACATGTTATGTTCCTCACTCAGATCTTTCTATTTTCTGTTTAATTTGCTTTACCAACCAATGAATCCAGCCAAAGTAGATGTTACCTCCTTGTTCAACCATATTCCATGTTTACCAACACTAGGAGAGTTATTATTCAAGAGTTAGTCTCTTGTAAATCGAGTTTACATCATAAAGCTTTGGTCCTCCTTAGGATGGATTGGAAGGGGGACCACATGTTACACCATGAACCGATTTACACAAGTGTTTGTGATTATTCAAACTGAACCTCCAATAGCGTAGTAGACCCAAAATATACAGAATTGAGTCATTCAACCCTCATCGTCGTCTCTTTTTATTTTTTATATCCGACACCGTTCGATTCATTGTTTACACTATGGCAGGAAAGGGGATGGGGTATTTGTATTTCTGTTTATGAATATGGTAAGAGGGGATTATTAATACCCTCCCAGTTTTTTCGTGTCTGTTTATGAATATGGGGTATTTGTATTTCTGTTTATGAATAAGCTTAATTAGTTGCCTCCCAGTTTTTCGTGTCTATTTACCCTTTTTTTTTCTTTTTTTTAGAATAGTACATTCTATTTTATTACTAGTTTGAAAAGCTTATTTGATTTATTGAACTTTAAGAATAATATATTGGGTCAATAAATATTAATTACAAAACATAAATAAGAATTACTAAGCAATACATTCGCTTCATGAAATTCCTGGTAACTACAAAATTATACATTGTTTTACCAGTAATACACATCTGCACATTAGTGTGTATTGTTAAAAGAGAAACCAAAATACGCGATTAAATATCCGTATTAATGTACATTAGTGTGCATTGTTAAGAACACAATTTTTTTTACAAAAATATGAGATTAAATATTCATATTAATATACATTAGTGTGCATTGTTCAGAGATAATAAAAAATACACAATTTTTTTAAATGATTAATATTCATATAAATGTACATTAGTGTGCATTGTTAATTAAGAGATAATAAAATATACGCGATTAATATCCACATTAATATATATTAGTGTATTCATATTATTATGTATTAGTGTGCATTGTTAAGAGAGAAATAAAAATACACAATTAAATAAAAAAAGTAAAGAAACCGCTAGAGGTTTAATAGAAAGGCAGTGGTTATTGCTGTTAGAGAAATAAGTGTATCGTTGTGAATAAGGATAAAGCAGGAAAAAAATAAAACACACTATGTATTCATTAGTAATTATATTATACATACGTGTACCTATTAATATTAATCCCTAATATGCATATACATAGTGATGGGGAGATTCTAATTTTTTTTAAGAATTAACATTAATATACTTCAAATTAATTTATAGTCACAAATCCGTTAATAAAATCAGTTCCATATCATTGTTAATATTGTTAGGAATATTTTTATATTTATTTATTTTGATTTTAGATATTTTATAAATACATATTTTTTAATTTTAAAAATTATGTAATTTATAATAAATATTTAAACTAAAAATAAAAATTACTCCCTGAATCCCGTAGAAACGTTTACGTTTATTTTTTGCACGTGGATAAAGGAATATTGAAACAAGATGGAGGAAGTATAAAACATATTTATTCCTAATGAAAATACTAGTAGAAATAAATAAGGGGGTGTTTGGTTTATTAGAAGAAATTGGAATAAGAATCACGATAAAAGTAGTGGAGAATGGTATGGTGGATGGTATGGAATTTCTATTAGGGCACGATTGGTATGATGGAATGTTGTGGGAATGGAATTTTCATTTCTAATTTTATTCCTATTCCTGTGATTGGTATGATGGGTATGATGGAATGTTGTGGGAATGGAATTTTCATTTCTAATTTTATTCCTATTCCTGTGATTGGTATATTTTTATTAATAGGAATCCCGATTCCAAAGGAATGTTTATTCCCTTATTTATGGGAATGAATATTCCTTCTCACCTCATGATATTCTGTGAGACGAGCTCCATTCTATTGTGGTTGACCCGCATTACTGGTTTTGATGGCTTAATCATTGCGGCTGCGTTTACTTTAGAGGTAAAGGAAGGTTATCCATAGTTAAACCCATTAATCATGTTGTTTACTTTTCAACTTAATAAACTTTTCAACTTAAGAGGGAAGGATAACTTTCGGGCAGGCTGTCTACCCGGGATTAAAACCGATGTGGCAGGTTCTGGAAAGGCTAAGTGACCCGCCCATTCTTGAGGGGATATATCTCATCCCTAGGGTTAAGAGGGAAAATTAACCTCATTGACCTTATGCCCAACAATGGCAAGAAGGAGACTGCTCCTGTTGAAATTGAAATTTTATGTATGTTGGGATGCAATGGGCAACCTATTCTCCACACACTCCTTTCGCTCGGTTTATACCCTGCCCTTGATATTCTTCCACTCCATGTCGGTGGGCCAATGTTTCTTGTTCCGACGATGGCAGCCACCAAGCTTGATTTCACGACTGCAGGATTATCTGGCCGCCTCCGAACTATCTTCTCTCACTACCTTTCTCTTTAGTGGCAATTCCTCCTATGTAAATCTGTCTTCCTCTATGTTATATTGGTAGACATGCATGCATGCATTGTGTTTGTGATCTCATATAGCAAGACAGGTGCAAGATGTTGATTGGATGAAGTGGTATTGATGAGGATCAACAAGGGCAGCTGCATGAAGTATATGAGCCATTAGATTGAGAATCAATCTCAACCATGCATTGAAAGGGAATCAAGTTAGTTAGGTGGTTAGTTGTTTAGTTGTTGAGCTAGCTGGAGCTTCCCACGTGAGATTCCAATCTACAGCAAGATCAGTTGGCTTGCTGTTGATCATATAAGCATTATTGATGGCAGTTTAAGTCACATAAGAAGCAACACATCAGTTTTCAAGATTAGAGAGCACATTAGGGTTTATGTGCATAAGTTCATCTTCATCTTCTTTAAGATGTACACTGTAATCATCATTAGAGAGTAATCTTCCTTTCAAGAGTGGATGTAGGCATAGCCGAACCACTATAGATCCTTGTGCTCATCTTCGTTTATTTCTTGTCCAATTAACAATCCAAAAGTGAGTGAATACTTGAGTGATCAACCGGTTAAGTGTGTGAGTTCTTGAGTGGATAATCAAGTGCTTGCTTAAGTTTCATAAGACTCTATTATTGCGTTTCGAGTTTGTTAACTTGTCTGTCAATGACTTCTCCGACCAATATCTACAGATTTATGATTGGTTTCTTGCACTAATCTTCTCTATTTGAATCTCTCTCCTATCTCCATATCCAATTGAGAGGCATTTTTGTATTTGAATTGATTAATATGGTACAAAGTAAAGTAGTTAGAAGAAAAAAAATGTTGTTGAGATTTGAACTTGAGTTTGCAGATCCGAGTCTGTTGCAGTGGAGAAGATAAGAATGTCATCATCTCAACAAGTTCACAAGGTTATTTTTGTAAATGTATTCCATCCAAAGTAAACAATTACACAACAAGAGGTTATGTTGGGTTAATCTTCACACAAGGGTTAATAATGGGTGAAAATGTACAGTACCCAGATATACCAAAATTACTTTTCTAACCCAATTTGAATTGACCAAAATGCCCTATACTCGAATATTCGAGTAAAGCAATAAAACGCATGAAAAATCATAAAAAACATTACTCGAAATACATTATCCGCTCACTAATGTTACTCAAAATTGAGTAACTTGCATTACCCGCTCACTCATATTACTCGAAATTGCATTATTCGCTCACCATGTTACTCGAAATTGCATTACCCGCTCACTCATATTACTCGAAATTGCATTACCCACTCACTCATATTACTCAAAATTGCATTACTCGCTCACTCATGTTACTCGAAATTACATTATTCATATTAATCGAAAATTACATTACTCACTCATATTACTCGAAAATTACATTACTCGAATGTATTCGAGTAAAAGATATTTTTGTCAATTTGGGCATAAAAAGATATACACTTATAATTAGATTAGAAAAGTAATTTGTTTTATTTGAACGGGCACTGCACCCAATTTCCTCGTAAAACATATAACCATGCTTATGTTATCCCCACCCGTCAAAGTAAACGCAGCCGCAAGTGTGTTCAAACAAAACTGGCAGCGAATTAATATTTGTTTAGTTTTGTTTATTTTAATTAAATTATTTTTATTTTTTTTAGTGAAATTATTTTTATTCTTTTTGTCCTCGAAAATGATACAATATTTAATCTATTTCTTTAACAATTCCTAGAATAAAAAGTGATATCTAACAAAGAATAAATGATAATATTTTTATCAAAAAATGATAAATGAAAATGGAAAGTGATAAACATTCAATTAAACTACTATTTCATAAATAATCTATAATGAGAATAAAAAGTGACAACATTTTTTATAAAAGGTGATACTTTATCAAGAAAAAGTGATAATCAATTTTACTAAGTTATTTCATGAACAATTTGTATAATAGATAAAAAGTGATACAAATATCAAGGAAAGTAATAACCATTAATTAAGGAGGCTTGGAGAGATATAAGGAGGTTTGGAGAAGAGGAAGTAAGGGTACTTGGTGTATATTAACAATTAACTATACTAACAACTAACATTTACTGATAAAAAAATCATTAATTAAACTACTACAGACATGAACAATTTATAAAACAAATATAAAGTGATAACAATATTAATAAAAAGTGATACATGCTTATAAGAAAGTGATAATCATCAATTAAATTATTTAGTGCGTGAATAATTTTTAAAACGATTAAAGTGTAGTGTCTTATTAAAAAAAATAAAAAAATCAATTATTAAAATAATATAATAAATTTGATTAACTTTAATTTTTTTCAAATATTTATCTTATATTTTTATTAAAAATGAAATAAGAAAATTAATTCACATAATAAAAAACTAAAGAAAGAAAAAAAAAAGAGAGAAAAAAAATATTAAGCATAACACTGGAACTGTTAGAAAATTAATTGGATGAATTTAGTACTGAATTATGGATAGGGCTATTTGGCCGGCTGGGAGGGCGAAAAAAAGTGAAAAAATAAATAATAATAATATGTAGTTGAGTTAGTGGAGGATCCGTCTCATATAAGGAGATCCATGAGACACTCTCACCTAAGACTCCTCCCACTAATTTATAATTCTTTATTTGAGACCTAATTTATTAATTTGGAAAGAACATAATAATTGTCATATCTATTCTCCCTCAATTGAGCACTTGTTAATCCACCTAATTGGTGATTAGCATGATTACAGCGAGAATAAATATGGTATAGCTGACCCCCTTGATTGATTCTATCATTTCTCCCATGCTAAACACAGCATTGTCTGCAATGCTTGAGTCAGAAAATTGGCATTTTCCAGTTGAAACATGATAACGATGTGAAGATAGCTTGGAATTTTTCGGCGGACGAAGAGAATATTTCTAGTAAAGTAGCTTTGGAAGAACTTTATCGCCCACTTGTAAACTCATCTCTCTTTGATGTCTTTTTGTTGTCCGTTGCATATATTGTTGAGCTCTTGTGAGATTATTTTTATTATCTGTAATACCTCATCACGTTAGAGTAATTATCAAATTAGTTCTTTCACATGAATCTTTCCAAGTAGGGAGTCTTGTAGTGTTGGCAGAGAAGCAAAATACTGCAATAGAATGACGAAGCAATCGACTGAAAACCGGGTCGTCCCTAAATCAAAAATTGGTAATTCAACTCATTTGGTCGTGAGTTGATCTAACGTACACTAATTGCATACTAAAAACAGGATCCATATTTAGAAATGGATCAATTATATAATCCTAAAATACTAAATGGGTCATTCACGCTCATTGACTCTCCTCTCTCTTTACTCGTAAATCTATCGCTAGTCTCTCACTAACTCCACCACTCCTCTCTCTTCACTCGCATCTGCCGCTAGTCTCCTACCTAACTCCGCTGCCTCATTTCGTCCACCGTCGTCTCTCTCTTTTCTTCAATCTGCTTGCTCCACGTTCTTTCTCTATGCGCCGCCTCCATCTGCCGTCTCTTTTCTCACTCCATTGCCTCGTTCCGTTCACCCACTCCCTCTCTGCTGCCTCGTTCTGTCCTCTTGTTTTCTTTCTCTTCTCTCCCTATTTCTCCTTCTTTCTCTGTGCATCCCCTCCCTCCGTTTATTATAGATGTTGGTTGGTCTAAACTTGTTGTATTAGAATTAGGGTAAAATTAGGGATTAAGTTCTCACGTTGATTAGGTTCAATTGAGGTTTTGGTTCTGAGGGAAGGGGAGGTTTCAACTGTAACTAACTGGACTGGATTAGGTTCAATTGAGGCAGTGGATGAATCAACAGCTGCTGTTTAGGTGGAGGAAACTGATGTTTGGGTGGACATCAGTAGAATGTAATTCCTTCCTATTTGGATGAAGTAACTGATTGAGATTGGAATGTGGAATACAATAAGTTTATTGTGTACATGTTTTAATTAAGTTATATATATATATATATATATATATATATATATATATATATATATATATATATATATATATATATATATATATATATATATATATATATATATATATATATATATATATATTCATAAATGTATTCTTTATACATTAATGTGTTACAACATATACATTAATAAGTTACAACTTATAGACTTGCATATTACTCCCTCCGTCTCATACTTATCTTCACACTTTCCATTTTCGTCCGTCCCACACTTATATTCACCATCCAAAAAAGGAAACTTCACATTAACCAATAACCTCAAAAGTTATCTTAATTTCAAAAATACCACTCTCACCAAACACGCATAACATAATTTATAATTTATTTATTACCTACAAATACCACAATACCCCTCAAAAGTCAATAAAGTTTGTCAAAAAACAACTTTTCTTAAACTCCGTATCTATAGTCGGTGAACTCAACTCCGGGACGGAGGGAGTAAAATATATATACACATTCATATGTTACATCTCATACTAAAATGTATAGTATTTTATACTAATATGTATAACAAAAATTAATAAATATGTTGATAAAAATATTGATAAAAAAGTTAATGTATTATGTATAAATTTTAAGGGTCACTTAATATTAAATATATAAAATAATGCATAATTGATATAAACTACATGACTCAAAGCACTAATATTCATAACTACACAATTATGATTGTCATACCATAAATACCCCTATGTGTTTGCACAATTTGTTTGCACAAACTTGTGTTGCACAATTTTATTTTGCACAATTTTATTTTGCACATTTTGTTTTGCACATTTTGCTTGCATTTTTTTTTTGAAGATTTTATTTTTCACAATTTTTTTTGCACAATTTGCTTGAATTTTTTTATTTCACATTTACATTTTTAATGATGATTTTATCCGACATAAAATTTTCAAGTTCTAAACACTAATTTCTTTGGGAAAAAAAATTGCAGCAAAAATTAAAACCAGGATTATTGAAAATGGTGAGGAAATTAATTAATCAATAGACATTAGCGTCCATGATCTTCTTCCTGAGCAAACCGGTCTTCTCCTGAACCCAGCCCGAACACCCCACAGAAATCTTCACCAGCGTGGAGGAGAGGTTCGGCAGCGCCGCCACGTCCCTCAAGCAATCCTCACTCTCATCAAACAACTTCTGAAGAATCTCCAGTCCTCTTCTTTACTCAGCATGCACCCCTTTTCAATATCCCCACCATTCGGCCCACGATGCCCACACTTCTCTTCAGATTATTCAGTCCCACCTCAAACCGGGCTGAGAGGAGATAAAGGAAATAAAAGTGTGAATTTGTACTACTCTTGCAAAAGGAGAACAAGAATAAATAAAAATCTACCCACCAAATTCAAGCATAATTTACAGGAAACATGTTCCAATGATAACATGAAGAAAATAATCAAATCACAATCATCCGATAGGTTAGTTGTCCTCGCCATACCAATAATACACCATCAATTAAACAGCTAATACACATCAATTTAGTCAAAAGGGTACATTAATAGTATACAAATAGGCTAAAACATTGTTGAGAGTGAAAATAAGCGTGTTTTAGTGTCCAATCTAACACCTTTTTGATGAGTATTGTAGTTATATATTAGCACAAGTGTCTTATATTCTATATATGTAAGAAAAAGGTGCACTTGAGGTGTTTTATTGTGTTTAGGTGAAAAAAGGGATCAAAAGTGCCAAGTTGGAGAAAAGGTACAATTTGTGTGACGAAGCTCTGAAATACATATCCAACTTGTGTAATTATTTTATATTCTTTTGGACCTCTGAATTATATGTATGATACATGATTGGAATGCTACAGAAGAGAGGATCATTTTGGCTTAAAGAACACCACAATCAGAATCCAAATAAGAAAGTTATGATCGAAATGGTAATGTCGCGCAAGCTGTGCCGAATAGAATGGTTGTGCCACTTTACATGACTTGTTACATATTCAAATATTGGATTTTCTAAAATTTCTTTATATTTATAGAAATCCAAGGAAGAGAGGATCGCATGAGAGCAAGAATCACTCAAATTGGAGGTCGGATGTGAAAGTTAAGCACGAAACGGTGAGACAGTGCAAGCTTGCTCGACCAGAATTATCTTGCTCGACCAGAATCATCTTGGTCGAGCGGATGGAGTTTAGTCGAGCAAAATGATCAAAAACTTATAGAGAGCTAGCTCGACCATTGCTCGACTTCTGAAGGTCAAGTCTAACAAAATGTCACTGGTTCTATTTTTGGAAGTTTCGGGTTTCTTTTACCAAATTTGGCGTATGTCTCAAGTAAAATCTCATCCAAGCCTACAAGGAGAGCTTACAAGTATAAAAGGGGATCTAGATCACATCATTATTCATCATAGAATCATATTGAATTGGAGAGAGGCCACAACAATACTACACCTCACAAGGGGGGATCACCCCCCAACCATCATCCACATTCTTTCCTCCATCCATCCATCACTTTGAAGATTCGTCTGTGGAATCAAGAGGAGAATCAAGAGGAGGATTCAAGACGGAGAAGAACGCGACAACTCCTGTATCTAGGGTATATTTTGTTTCCTAATTTATCTTGTAATTTTCCAGACATTCGGGTAAGACCTATCTAACACCCATGATTGTTCTTCATAACATCATGGGCTAGAGCCTTTTTGGTAGAACTAGGGTTGGGAAGATTTTTACGAATTAATTGAACTTTTGTGTGTAAATTCTGTACAATACTACTTGTGGATTTATTTTATATATGATTGTGCTTTCTTAATCCATATTCACGGTCATTTTGTGCATATTCAATTGTTATGTAGAGTCTGAATACATATCTTGGTTGTAGATTGAGTGTGTTCACCGTTGAACAGGATTCCATGTTATGATTCTAAGTGAAAGAACTCTGAAACTTCATTAGAACTATTATATATGAATACTTATTAATTGAATTGAATCCGGGTTATTAAGTAGGATAAAGAGAATAATTTTATAGTACGTATAAAGGAAGATCATATCGGGTTAGAGTACCAATTGGCCAAGAAAATAATTGATACTGATAGTACCTAGAAAGAGGGATAGAATTATATCTCTTGCTCTGAGGTTATTCACACGTGCTACACGCATGTTTACTTGTGTCTATAGAGTAGATATGCATGGTTTAGTGATGCGTCCATATTCCACAAGGCATAGTCGGACATCAACACACAGAAAGGAAATTAATGCATGAAACTGGATTATCCTAGAACTACATATTCTCATACTTGATCCACTTTTGTATTCTTCGAGTGGTCGAACAACAATGAGGGGAGACGACTTCGCGATCAGCGCTGCCGTTCGACCACATATATCCATTCGACCAGATCACTTTGATCGAACGATGGTCGAACAACACTTGGGAAATAGGAGTCCACGATCAGAGCCACCGTTCGAATAACGTCAGTCTGTTCGACCAAACTCATTTGGTCTAGCAGAGGTCGGGCCATTTCGTTCAGTGTCCGATTCGATACCGAACGCTACACCTATTGATCAGAACACCTTAGAGCCATCCCAAGAGCAGAATACTGAGCTTATAATTAAGAAGAAGTGGGAAAGAGCAAAGAGGTTGAGAGCCGAGAAGCTTAGACTGCAGAGGGATAATGAAGATGTGGTTTTCTCTCTTGATCAAGCAATGAAGATGCCAATAGAGACTCAATCATGTAAGAGTATAGATGTGATTTCTAACTTGTTTAATCTTTCTTTTAAAAAGACAGATGACTCTGAATTCGAGTGGAAGATTGACAAGGAGGTATCTAGACAACCATGGGAGGAAGGAAATTCTGAGGATCATATTTTTGTGACCAAGAAAGGTGGGGTGCCGAGTGTAGACAAGAAGAGGGAAAGAAAGTACTTGAAGGTGAGGATGCGAGAAGACCATCCTCCTATCCAGTAGTTATAAAAGGTTATATCGTCGTGACTCTCCGACGTTAAACATGAGCACCTATTGGGGGATTTTTCTTCCGTTTTATTGAATTATTTTTCGTGTGAGTAAAAATTTTTATATTTAAGGTGCTTACTAATTGGCAATTACATCTCTTGCAAACTTAATTTCAACTTACGTTTTACTAAGTTTTGGGGGGTGTGATGTTATTACCTCATTGAAGCCCCAAGAGTATAATCTTTTCTTTGTAATATTTGCTAGGGGAGCTGATTTTTTGCGGTACGTTGAAACTTTATTCAGTTTTGTTGTGTCAATTTTTTGCAATTTGCCTATTGTTCAGTGGTGTTTCTAATGTGTGGAGTCGATTAGATAGTCAATTGATTCTTTCTTATAGTTCTCCTATTTTATAATTGATGAATCTTGTGATGATGAGTGTGTTTGAGTTTTGATGATAGAAACAGGTAAACTGAGGCTTTGACCTAACTGAGTTGAATAACTCAAGGAACTCGTGCATAAGTTGAAGAAAAATCAGGTGCTCTCGTTTTCTTATTCTAATTTTTATATGTGCTTTTAATTTATGGAGTGGAAGGATTGTATTTTTGGTTTTGTGATCCACATGAGCTTATATTTTTAAATTGTGCCTGAAATTCATATGCTTTTGAAATTGATGAAGGAAGTGTACTCAAATTATATTGTGGTATGAAGTTCTATGTGTACTTGTGGGATATTACTTACAATGAAAGGTGATCTGTAACTTGTTAAAAAGACATGTGAGATTTTGAGACTTGTTGTTCATATTACGTAATCACATGATATTTCTTTTCTGGTTTATATCGTTCTTGTGCGTGTATTCTATAACTTGCCTCTTGTCTTACTCGAAACTACATGTGTGTTAGATGATGGGATATGATTTTAGGCCATCCTTGAATTTATAAGTCACTTAGCCAAATAATTTCCAACCATATGATTGTTTTTTGATTAGCCATAGTTTACTGGAGAATGACCAATTCAAGAAATTATCGAACCCAAGGGAGGTAGGCACTAGTGCTTAAGCGATCTCACGTTTCTTATAATTTTATAGAGACTAATCATCAAAGGGAGGTTGATCAAACAAGAAATTAAATCAATCAATGCAAGTGAACAAGCAATGATCAAACGAACAAGATGGATGGATGAAAAGTGGTTTACCAAATTGATTAAAAGTGAGATTAACAACAATCAAGAAGTGGTAATTCTAGGAATTATGTATCAAATTCATATGTATCATAGATTGAAGACTAAGGGCCAACACAAAAATCACCTAAACTCATCCTCTCGAGATGGATAGGATATGAATATCAAATAGCTCAATAGATTGGTTCTCACTTAAACAATTCCAACTAGGTACTAAGCTTAAATGAGAGTCCCTTCACACAATTAATCAATCTCTCGATCAAACCAATCACATGTCCTACCAAAGGGTTCTAAACTATGAAGGACTTCTCAATCTCTTCACAATCTATAATGCACATGAAGTGTTTGATGAAATGATTCACTTAATTATCCTAAGCATATAATTGATTTCTCAATCTAATCACATATCTAGAACAACTAAACACACAAATCATCAATACAATTCAAGCAATTAATAATCAATGGTAGAAAATTATAGATCCAATCAACATATGAATTTGAATACACAAATCCCCAAAACTATCCAACAACTCTCATGTTGCTAATCTCACAAGGGAGATTAGCCTACCATATTAAGAAGGAAATGAACATAGACATTAAGATCCTTACAAAACATGATGAAACTATGAGGTTTAATACAAGAAATGAATGGAAACTCCCTTGATGTCACTTCAATGGTGATTTCCTTCCTTCCCTTCTTCTCTTCCTCTCTTCCTTGCTTCTTTTCTTCAATTGGATGATGATTTTGATGGTTGGATGATGGTAGATCCAAAGGATGGTGAATGAATGAAGATGATGGTGTAAAATGGAGAGAATTGTGTGTAATGTGTGTGTGGAAGGGTGAAATTTCGGATCCTCTTCTCAATTGTTGAATAAATGGGTATTTATACCCCTTGGGAAGCTTCTAGAAGTTTCTGGAAATTTTAGCAGTTTTGACACCTACACGGCTCGTGTGCTGTAACATGGCCCGAGTCGTGTCTAGGGCTTCTGGTCAACGGCGAGCTTGGACAGCGCACGACTCGTGCGCAGCACATGGCCACAGGGGTGGCCGTGTTGTTTTTTCTGACATAGTCGCACGGCTCTCTCTTACAGGGCCGTACTTGCTGCACGGCCCGTGTTTCTGCACACGGTCCATGTCCTGCACTCGGCCAGAGGGATGGCCGAGTTTGTGCTTCTGGCGTGCGCACACGGTCACTTCTTACAGGGCCGTGTTCCATACACGGCCCGTGTAGGTGCACGCCCTGTTTTACTTCTTCCGTTTTTGCCTGTTCTCCCTCATTTCAACTCCGAATTTAGATCCGTTTTTTCCTATGCATTCCTTATCATATCTAGCACCCAATAGGTTTAAGCTCATTCACACATATTTCAATAAAAACACAAAACACAATCAAATAACACATAAAATACGGATAAAATATACAAAAACTCACATAAAAAAATACTAAAATCTAGGTGAAAATATCACTCATCACACCCCCAAACTTAAAGTGTTGTGCGTCCCCGCACAACGAAAATAATAAACCAAGGAGAGTGATTTTCACCTAGGAAAAGACTAAACGAACATAAGTAACAACACATCAATAATAATAAGAATCACAATTTATGCTAAGTCATCCTACAACATTAGATTCATGACATGAAGAATTAACAAGTTCAATCACAAGAGAATATTAGTGTAATATAGTCTCTTTTTGGTCCAAGCCTCACATAGGTTATAAATGTCACTCAACACTCTTTAAAGTAGGGTAAATCATCACTCATTAACCGATTAGCTCGACTCGCTATAAGCTTGCTCGTGGACTACATTCACAAACCACCAAAGTTTCCATTAGCGATCAAAAAGGTCTTTAATTTGGATGTAATGATAGGCTCTTTGGTAAGGTAGGAAGAATATAGGTAATAGTGACTAAACAAGTGTAAGTAATCGAAGAGATGATCAACTTCCTCAACTTCTCCACTTTTCTTTCTTCATTTCTTGTCTTTGGTACTCACAAGCTCTACTCATCAACTTTCCTTTGATTTCTTGAGCTTCTTATGATTCATGCTTCCTTCTTTGGATTTTTAAGTACTTGAGCATATTATTGTTGCTTTGCTCATATTTCTTGTTTTGAGGTTGCAAGTGCATTCTTCATTTTGCTCTTTTCATCCTTTTTTTTTCATTTGTTTACCATTTCCTTTTCTTCTTTTTCTTCCTCATCAAACCTTTCTAGCCAACATCTCCTCAATCACCCACACAAAGGGTATATATACATGGCTTAAGAAGGTAATCAAGGCTTGTAATGTGCTATATTCACAATAAAAAGGCTTAAAGGCTCAAAATGGTTAACTAGGGATGATGTACATGGTAGAAAATATATGGCAATCACTATGAATAACAAGGATGGCCTAAGATCATTTCACTAATCTCCACAAATCGGGCTTGTTCCTATAGTCCTTGAGCAAGTTCTAGCTTATCAAACACAACCAATCCACTCATGAAGAAAAACCATGTATGCACGGTTGAGGCTCAAATTCTCACAAGCTTATGCTAGAACCTTAAGGAACTTATTACACCACATCCATCTCCAAATTGAACAAGTTAAGTAAAACATATCACAATTCGAAAGTGTAGAGATTCTTAATCATAACTTGTCATCACTTATCACAACAACATGTCATCACTCATATTCAAAAATGACTCACAACCTCCCTAAACAAACCACCAAATCAACCCTAAACAAGAATAAGAAAACACACAAAATATAAAATAAAGACTCAACAAACAAGAAACAAAACAAAAACACATAACATGCAATAATAAAAATCACCATCATTAACAATAAAGCACACATTCTATATCATCCATGACATTTAAGCTCTCATTCATACCAACCTTATTTGAAAAGGAAACCTCCCAAAGACATAACACATAAAGTAGCATGTTAATCCATCAATCCAAATCAAAATATGTCAAGCAACTAGAAGTGATAAGGTGTAGAGTACTCCCTCAATAGGCATTTGATAATGAAAGCGTTAGCTCCAAGCTCCATTCATGCTTCCAATACCTTTCACTCATGCTCAAAGACTCAACAAACACCATTAGCTCAACAATTTCATAAAAATATGGACAATCATGAACTTCAACACAACCAATCATACCAAAATCCAACCTAAACTCATGAGAAAAATTTTAAAATTGACCAATTTTTACAAGAAGACTTATCATTATCAAAATATTATCATATCAATCACACTCAATTGGTGAGTCACACCACACACTCTCCCCCAAACTTAAATCGAAACAAGTTGAGACTTAAGTTTGCAAAAAGTTGTGAGACTTACCCTTGTAGTTTCCATTGATGGTCTTCTTGTGGAGAAGCCATGAAACACTTCTCTTTTCTTCAATACGCTTTCTTCTCACGAGCTCAATCCACCTACATGACCAAAATCAACAAAAAGCATCAAAATATAAAAAGAATGGGTTGCCTCCCATTTAGCGCTAAGTTTAACGTCTTCAAGCCGAACAGAATTTTCATGCTCATTGGACCAAAGGATGGTCCATCCCACTTTCTCCTCGCATCCTCACTTTGAACATTAGTTTTGCCCTCTTCTTGTCAACAAGCTCAACCTCACCATTCTTGCTTACAAGCATCAAATCTTCATCAAGGAGTGATTCTAGTGGACTTCCTTTTTCTCCTTATCAATTTTCCAATCAAGGTCCGGGGCTTTCATCCTATTACCATCATAAGAAGATAAGTTAGAATTTGACATTGTCATATAATCATGAAGAAATGAATATAAGTTGTCAAAGAGAAGAGAGTCATGATCCATTAGATCATCCGGAGGCCTTGTATGTTGAGACTTGATCCCTCTATCTTTGTTGCACACGAATGTGACACTCTCTCCATTTGAGCTCAAAGAAAGCTCTTCTCTCCCAACATCAATCTTTGCTCTTCCGGTGGCTAGAAATGGTCTTCCCAAAATGAGTGGAACTCGAGGGTCCGCCTTTACTTCCAACACCATGAAATCAACCGGGAAAGCTAGCCCCTTCACTTTCACCTCCACGTCTTCAACAATCCTAAGTGGCTTCACAACTTCACCATTTACCACTTCAAGACGGATAGTCGTAGGCTTTAGCTCTCCAATTTCAAGGTCTTTAAACGTGGCATGACACATCACGTTGACACTTGCCCCCAAGTCACACAATGCATCAAGGGTGCTTTTTCCTTCAAAATCACAAGGAATTATGAACTTCCCCGGATCACCAACCTTCGTAGGTCCCCCTTTTTGCATCGACTTACTCATTTCGGGTTGCTCCTCTTTCTTTTTCTCTTCATACTTCTTCTTGAGCGACATGACATACTCCTCAAATTCCTTCTTCTTCTCCTCCTTTACAAACATTTGTGGATAGGGAATAGGGAATGGAGTGATCGGGATACCCCAATAGTCACGTTTGTACTCTTCTTCTTTGACCTTCTCCTCTACTTTCTTTTCCTCTTGCACCCTCTTCCACTTGGGTATCCATTTAGGCCCCTTCTCTTCTTTCTTACATACTTCTTCCATTTCTCCAACAACCTTGCTTTCCACCAATCCTTCTTCAACATTTCGTTCTTCTTTCATATCAACCAACAAACATTGAGCCTTTGGATTAACTTTGGTTGTGGCCGGAAACTTTCCTTTTTGTTGAGCACTAAATGAACTTGCCATTTGCCCAACATTGTACTCCAAAGCTTTGCATCTTCTATCACTATTTTCCTCAATAGCTTTGAATCTTCTTTCATTATTTTCCTCAATAGCTTTGAATCTTCTTTCATTAGCTTCATCTCTAGCTTTTTCCGATACTTCTCTATCTTTGTTTGATGCAATCAATTATTCAAGTAGCTCATCGGTTGATGCTCTTCCCTCATTGTTCGGTGCCTTAGCCCCCGGTTGATATCCCGGAGGATACGCAACCGCATTGCTCTGGTTAGAGTAGGAAAAGTTACCATGCCTTTGTTGTTGTTGTGGGTATGAGTTTCCACTACTTTGACCATTGAAACCTCCTTGCCTTGGTGGATAGTTTCCTTGACTTTGGTTGAAACTACCTTGGAAATTATTTTGGTAATTCCCTTGGTAGTTTCTTCCTTGCATGTATTGCACATCCTCCACACGTGGCATTGTCATAGCCCATTGTTCCCCACTAACACCATTTGGAGGAAGCACACTTTGATCCATTTGGCCATCAACCATATTAACTCCTTGATTAGTCACTCCTTGTTTCAAACTCATTTGCTTCATTACCTCCGCTACTATCATTTCCATGCTTGGTGTTTGTAGCTCAACATTCACACTCTTCACACTCGAGTGTTGCCCTTGATCATAGCTCTCAAATCCGTAGCATCCACTAACCCTCTCCGATGGCCATTGGTAGACATTTATAGCAATTTCATCAAAAATTCGAATAGCCCTTTCCGGAGTCACTCCAAGTACGGATCCACCCGCCGAAGTATCAACAAGCACTCTTTGACCATTTACCAAACCTTGGTAGAAAAATCCCACTTGTTGATTCTCCGGGAATCCATGTTGAGGACATTTGTGTAGCATTTCCTTAAATCTTTCCCACGCTTCGTAAAAGCTTTCTTGAGGCAATTGCTTGAATTGAGTAATCAAGCTCTTCATTTGAAGTGTCTTGGAAGGTGGGAAATACTTGTTCAAGAACATTTGTGCAAGTTCCTACCAAGTGTTGCACGTACCGGGAGTAAGAGTGGAGAGCCATGTTCGAGCTCTATCCCTCAACGAAAATAGAAACAACCTCATCTTGATACAATCTTCACTCACCCCATTCATCTTCACGGTGTTAGCAATCTCCACAAATTGGGCTAGATGAGCATTAGGATCTTCATTCGGAGTTCCACTAAATTGTTGCTCCCTTACCATAGAAATCAAGCCCATCTTAAATTCAAAGTTATTAGCATGGATTGGTGGCCCCATCATTTGTGGCATTGCTCTTGGCATAAAGAAATCTCGGATCACCCTTTGATCATTTTGCATTCCATGTTGCACCGGAGGAGGTGGTGGTGGTACATATGCTTGTTGCGGAGGAGCATAAGCTTGTTGAAAGCCTTGTTGCCTTAGAACTTGTTGCACCATTTGTTGAAGCAAAGCTTGGTTGTTCATAGCTCCATGATTTTGATAGGCTTGTTGAGGAAGATTTGCATTGAATTGAGGTTCGTTGTCATGTACGTTCATATTGTGTCCTCCTTCCCCATCATGCTCTATCTCCACACAATTATCGTCTTGAAAGTTCTCCATTCGCTTACTATTTTTGTTCTCCTTTCTTCTCCTTCTCAACGTATGCTCAATCTCCCAATCGATAGGTTCTACTTGTTTTCCCTTGGATCTTGTTTGCATACACCTCCAAAGCAAAAGAAGTTAGAACAAGGTTTCACAAAGCAAATACAAGTAAACAAATAAAATAAAAAAATGTCTCTATTAAGATTACTCAAAATGATCCTTCGTCAAACTACTAGCAACCGTTACCTCCCCGGCAACGGCGCCATTTGATTAGCCATAGTTTAGTCGAGAATGACCAATTCAAGAAATTATCGAACCCAAGGGAGGTAGGCACTAGTGCTTAAGCGATCTCACGTTTCTTATAATTTTATAGAGACTAATCATCAAAGGGAGGTTGATCAAACAAGAAATTAAATCAATCAATGCAAGTGAACAAGCAATGATCAAACGAACAAGATGGATGGATGAAAAGTGGTTTACCAAATTGATTAAAAGTGAGATTAACAACATTCAAGAAGTGGTAATTCTAGGAATTATGTATCAAATTCATATGTATCATGGATTGAAGACTAAGGGCCAACACTAAAATCACCTAAACTCTCTCTCGAGATGGATAGGATATGAATATCAAATAGCTCAATAGATTGGTTCTCACTTAAATAATTCCAACTAGGTACTAAGCTTAAATGAAAGTCCCTTCACACAATTAATCAATCTCTCGATCATACCAATCACATGTCCTACCAAAGGGTTCTAAACTATGAAGGACTTCTCAATCTCTTCACAATCTATAATGCACATGAAGTGTTTGATGAAATGATTCACTTAATTATCCTAAGCATATAATTGATTTCTCAATCTAATCACATATCTAGAACAACTAAACACACAAATCATCAATACAATTCAAGTAATTAATAATCAATGGTAGAAAATCATAGATCCAATCAACATATGAATTTGAATACACAAATCCCCAAAATTATCCAACAACTCTCATGTTGCTAATCTCACAAGGGAGATTAGCCTACCATATTAAGAAGGAAATGAACATAGACATTAAGATCCTTACAAAACATGATGAAACTATGTGGTTTAATACAAGAAATGAATGGAAACTCCCTTGATGTCACTTCAATGGTGATTTCCTTCCTTCCCTTGTTCTCTTCCTCTATTCCTTGCTTCTTTTCTTCAATTGGATGATGATTTTGATGGTTGGATGATGGTAGATCCAAAGGATGGTGAATGAATGAAGATGATGGTGTAAAATGGAGAGAATTGTGTGTGATGTGTGTGTGGAAGGGTGGAATTTCGGATCCTCTTCTCAATTGTTGAATAAATGGGTATTTATACCCCTTGGGAAGCTTCTAGAAGTATCTGAAAATTTTAGCAGTTTTGACACCTACACGGCTCGTGTGCTGTAACACGGCCCGAGTCGTGTCTAGGGCTTCTGGTCAACGGTGAGCTCTGGACAACACACGGCTCGTGCGCAGCACACGGCCATAGGGGTGGCCGTGTTATGTTTTCTGACGTAGTCGCACGGCTCTCTCTTACAGGGCCGTGCTTGGTGCACGGCCCGTGTTTCTGCACACGGTCCATGTCCTGCACTCGGCCACAAGGATGGCCGAGTTGGTGCTTCTGGCGTCCGCACATGGTCACTTCTTACAGGGCCGTGTTCCGTACACGGCCCGTGTAGGTACACGCCCTGTTTAACTTCTTCCGTTTTTGCCCGTTCTCCCTCGTTTCAACTCTGAATTTAGATCCGCTTTTTCCTATGCCTTCCTTATCATGTCTAGCATCCAATAAAATATCACAAAACACAACCAAATAACACATAAAATACAGATAAAATATACGAAAACTCACATAAAAAGATACTAAAATCTAGGTGAAAATATCAATCATCATTTATCCGTAGTTAGTTCCGTTGAGTCTTAAACCCTCATTCTTTAGCAGCCTACGAGAAATAACCACTTTGAGCATCTGAGTTTTTTGAGACTTGATTGTCCTTCGAGAAGAGAATTAATGACTTTTCAAAGTGTGTTGATGGAGGGAAAGAATGAAATTGGTGTGGAAACAGTGATTGAGTTTGATAAAGCATCTAAGGAAAATCGTGGAGTAGTGCTTAAATTTAGTACTCCATTGAACTAAACACCCTAGGGTAGTGCTTAAATCTAGTACCCTATGGAGGATGCGCGAGGTAGTGCCCGAAACTGGTACCTCAAGGAAAAAAAGAAAAAAAAGAAGAAGGAAAAAAATTGTTGTGCTCGAAGAAAAAAAGTGAAAGAGAGGAGGAGGATGTGCTTAATTGAAATGAGTAAGAAGAATAAAGATCATGATGGAGTGCACGCTTGATTGATCCGAGTTTTGAGTAACTTATCCATATATTTCCTATCTTAACCAAAGAGTTAACATTACATCCAAAAGAAAAGTCCTTTTTGATCCTATTGTCATATCATACTTTTAGCGGTGGAGAGTTTGAAACTTTTGGCATGCTTATGGTTATGTATGCACTTGAATTGAATCTGAGCGTAAACACCTTAACCCATGAGTGTACACCTTTTACACTTGAGTACGAGTGATATATACTTCCTGTGAGAACATGTCAATGGAGCATTTAAATTGGTGGTGATTGTCTTATCTTGTATGCTATGAATTGATTGTTACAAGTAGTGAGAGTCACATCACCTAAGTTGAAGACAATTGTATATTGAATGGGAAATGTGTCATAGTCCTTGTTTTTCCGCTAATTTTTTTACACTATCTCTTTATTTTTATTTTGTTGTCTTGGGACGAGCAACATGTAAGTTTGGGGGTTTATTGAGAGTGAAAATAAGCGTGTTTTAGTGTCCAATCGAACACCTTTTTGATGAGTATTATTGTTATATATTAGCACAAGTTTCTTATATTCGATATATGTGAGAAAAAGGTGCACTTGAGGTGTTTTTTGTGTTTTACGTGGAAAAAGGGATCAAAAGTGTCAAGTTGGAGAAAAGGTGCAATTTGTATGAGGATGCTCAGAAACGCACGCCCGACTTGTGTAATTATTATATATTCTTGTGGAGCTCTGAATTGAATGTGTGATACCTGGTTGAAAAGCGACAGAAGAGATGATCGTTTTGGCATAAAGAACACCTCAATTGAAATCCAAACGAGAAAGTTATGATCGAAATGATGACGTCGCGCAAGTTGTGCCGAACAAAACGGTTGTGCCACTTTGCATGACTTGTTACACATTCAAATGTTGGATTTTATGATAGTTCTTTATATGGATGGAAAGAAGAAAGAGAGAATCGCGAGAGCACAAGAATTATGCACGAAATGGTGAGACAGCGCAAGCTTGCTCTACTAGAATTATCTTGCTCAACCAGAATCATCTTGGTCGACCGGATGGAGTTTGGTTGAGTAAAATGATCAAAAACTTACAGAGAGCATGCCCTACCATTGCTCGACTTGGAGGCCTTGCTCGACATCTAAGGGTCAAGTTTAACAAAATGTCGCTGGTTCTAATTTTGGTAGTTTCGGATTTTATTTACCAAATTTGGCGTATGTCTCAAGTAAAAGCCTATCGAAGGCCTATAAGGAGAGCTTACAAGTATACAAGGGGATGTAGATCACATCATTTTTCATCATAAAATCATATTGAATTGGAGAGAGGCCATAACAATACTACACCCCACAAGGGGGGATCACCCCCCAACCATCATCCACATCCTTTCCTCCATCCATCCATCAATTACTTTGAAGATTCGTCTGTGGGAATTAAGAGGAGAACCAAGAGGAAGATTCATGATGGAGAAGGACGCGACGACTCCCGCATCTAGGATTTATTTTGTTTCTTAATTTATCTTATAATTTTCCAGACATCCGGGTTAGATTTATCCAACACCCATGATTGTTCTTCGTAACATCATGGGCTAGAGCCTTTTGGTAGAACTAAGGTTGTGAAGGTTTTTATGAATTAATTGTTCTTTCGTGTGTAAACTCCGTACAACACTACTTGTGGATTTATTTTATATATGATTGAGCTTTCTTAATCCATATTCAAGGTCGTTTTATGCATCTTCAATTGTTATGTAGAGTTTGAATACATATCTTGGTTGTAGATTGAGTGCGTTCACCGCTTAATAGGATTCTATGTTATGTTTCTAAATGAGGGGACTCCGAAGTTTCATTAGAACTATCATATATGAATACTTATTAATTGATTTGATTTCGAGTTATTAAATAGGATAAAGAGGATACTTTTATAGTACCTATAAAGAGAGATCATATCGGGTTAGAGTACCAATCCTAGGGGAAATAATTGATACTGATATTATCTAGAAAGGGGGTGGAATTATATCTCTTGCTCCGAGGTTATTCACACGTGTTACACTCATGTTTACTTGTGTCTATAGAGTAGATTTGCATGGCTTAATGATGCGTCCATGTTCCACAAGGCAGAGTCGGACATCAACACGTGGAAGAGAAATTAATGAGTGGAACCGGATTATCCTAGAGCTACATATTCTCTCTCTTGATCCACTTTCTTATAATTCTAGTATTTAATTTATTTTATTTGTTATATAATTTAATTGTTCAGTAGTTAATTAATTCTATCCCAACGTTAATACCATCTTGTCTTAATTAATTTAGATAATAATTAAATTGATAATACGCCATCCTTTGGGTTTGATATTCACTTGATCGCTTGCTTAAGCTGCAATTGTTATTCTTAATATATGGGGATTAGTTTTGCGCGCAAAGAAAATGCGCATCAAGATCATGTTTGTTTAGAGTGAAAATAAGCATTTTTTAGTGTCCAATCTAATACCTTCTTGATGAGTATTGTTGTTATATATTAGCACAAGTGTCTTATATTCGATATATATGTGAAAAAGGTGCAATTGAGGTGTTTTATTGTATTTTAGGTGGAAAAAAGGGATAAAAACTGCCAAGTTGGAGAAAAGGTGCAATTTGTGCGAGGATGTTCTGAAACGCATGTCCAACTTGTGTAATTATTTTATATTCTTGTGGATCTCTGAATTAGATGTATGATATATGGTTGGAAAGCTACAGAAGAGATTATCGTTTTAGCCTAAAGAACACCTCAATCAGAATCCAAACGAGAAAGTTATGATCGAAATGGAGACATTACGCAAGCTATTCCAAATAGAACGACTGTGCCACTTTGCATGACTTGTTACACATTCAAATATTTGATTTTCTAATAGTTCATTATATGGATAGAAATCCAAGGAAGAGATGATTGCGTGAGCACAAGAATTACTCAAATTGTAGGTTGTATGTGAAAGTTATGCGTGAAACAGTGAGACGGCGCAAGCTTGCTCGACCAGAATTATCTTGCATGACCAGAATCAACTTGGTTGACCGAATGGAGTTTGGTCGAGTAAAATGACCAAAAACTTACAGAGAGCTTGCTCGACCATTGCTCAATTTGGAGGCCTTGCTCGACATCTGAAGGTCAAGCCTAACAAAATGTCACTGGTTCTATTTTTGGTAGTTTCGGGTTTGTTTTACCAAATTTGGCGTATGTCTCAAGTAAAAGTCCATCCAAGGCCTATAAGAAGAGCTTACAAGTATAAAAGGGGATGTAGATCACATCATTATTCATCATAGAATCATATTGAATTGGAGAGAGGCCACAACAACACTACACCCCACAAGGGGGGATCACATCCCAGCCATCATCCACATCCTTTCCTCCATCCATCCATCACTTTGAAGATTCGTCTGTGGAATAAAGAGGAGAACCAAGTGCAGGATTCAAGATGGAGAGGGACGAGACGACTACCGCATTAAGGGTTTATTTCTTTTCCTAATTATCTTATAATTTTCCAGACATCCGGGTAAGATATCTATCCAACACCCATTGTAATTCGTAACATCATGGGCTAGAGCCTTTTTGTTAGAACTAGGGTTGTGAAGATTTTTACGAATTAATTGAACTTTCGTGTATAAACTCCATACAACACTACTTGTGGATTTATTTTATATATGATTGTGATTTCATAATCCATATTCACGGTCGATTTGTGCATCTTTAATTGGTATATAGAGTCTGAATATATATCTTGGTTGTAGATTGAGTGTGTTCACCGCTGAACAGGATTCCATGTTATGATTATAAGTGAGGGGACTCCGAAGCTTCATTAGAACTATCATATATGAATACTTACTAATTGAATTGAATTCGGGTTATTAAGTAAGATAAAGAGGATAAGTTTATAGTACCTATAAAGGGAGATCATATCGGATTAGAGTATCAATCCTAGGGGGAAATAATTGATACTGATAGTACCTTGAAAGGGTGGTGGAATTATATCTCTTGCTCCGAGGTTATTCACACGTGTTACACACATGTTTACTTGTGTCTATAGAGTAGATTTGTTTGGCTTAGTGATGCGTCCATATTCCACAAGGCAGAGTCGGACATCAACACACGGAAGAGAAATTAATGAGTAAAACCGGATTATCCTAGAGCTACCTATTCTCTCTCTTGATCCACTTTCGTATACTCTAGTGTTTAATTTATTTTATTTATTATTTAATTTAATTGTTCAGTAGTTAATAATTCTATCGCAACGTTAATGCAATCTTGTCTTAATTAATTTAGATAATAATTAAATTGATAATACGTCATCCTTTGGGTCTGATATTCACTTGGTCGCTTGTTTAAGCTGCAAAAAAATGCGCATCAAGTTCTTGGCGTCATTGCTAGGGACGACTGTTATTATTAGTTTATTATTTCTAGTTTGATTAAGACTTTTATTTGTGATTATTTATTTCAGTCTAACCTTGAATTTTTCTGAGGTACTTGTGCTCTAGGAAAATGAGAGGAAGGAAAGGAACGAATAACACATTATGCTAAACATGGCCATAGCAAGGCAGGATCCGAATAATGTTGTCATACGTGAAATTTTCATGAAATATGGGATTGGCAACATGGGGTTGATAGGAGCAAGGGGGAACATGATGATTTTGAGATATATCCCGCTCTTATTATCATTGTTGTGAAGAATCCCTTTTCTGAAGGTTGCTTTGAAGATCCATATCAGCATCTCCAAAGATTTCTTGGTTATGCAAACTCTCAAAAGGGTGCTGGAGCTAATGATCATGCTAGGCGGATCGCCCTATTCAAGTTTTCATTAATTGATAGAGCAGAAGCTTGGTATGAGACTCTTGATGCCACATATTGCACTACATGGGACCAACTACAGCGGAAGTTCTTGGAGAGATACATGCCACCCTCAAGGATCTTTAGAATGAAGCAAGAGATCACCCAATTTGTTATGAATCAGGGTGAAAAATTTTATGAGGCATGGGATAGGTTTAAAGACATGCTCAGGAGGTGCCCATAGCATGGAATGTCTAAGGCTCAATACATAAATATCTTCTACTATGGATATAATTGTGAGTCGCGTGTTTTTATTGATGCATCATCAGGTGGAGCGTTGTTATCTAAAGTAGTAATAGAAGTAGAAAATTTATTCGAAGACATCTCTATGAATTCATGTGACTGGCCTACGGAGAGAGTTAGAGGATCTTATGTACTTGGTAAGGTAGCGCAGGATGAACATCAAACGGTGAAGCCGAAGAGAGATGATGAGATCGTCTCTAGCTTAGCTAACATCAACAAGCTACTAGAATCCCAGCAAAGGTAGATTACAGAGTTGACACAAAGGGGGCCTAGTATGAAGCAGCACGAAGTTAGTAGTTCTGAAGATACCTTCAATCGATACATGGCTAAGAATGATGCAAGGGTTGACCGTAATGAAGCTTCCATGAATGATGATCATGTAGATTTATCTAAGCAGTTGAAGAAACTTACCTTGATTATGGGGCAGATGGTCGTTAATGTGAATCAATTGACTCAAACATTGGAGAATAATGCCATCACATTGAGGTCAGGGGCAAAGTATGAAGGTCCGATAATGCAGGCTAGTGAAAATGAAGGAAACAAGAGAGTTGCTCGACCACATTGGCAAGTCAAACTCAGGTCGACCAAGCTCTGGAAAAATAGAATTCTAATGCTCTATTTTCTATCCCGCCATTCAAAAATCACACATCCATTCGACCTGACCATCTTGGTCGAGCAGTGGTCGAACAATAACGGGAGGAGACGACTTCGCGATCAGAGCTGTCGTTCGACCAATGTACATCCGTTCGACCAGATCACTTTTGTCGAACGATGGTCAAACAACACTTGGAAAATAGGAGTCCGCAATCAGAGCCGCTTTTCGACCAACCTCAGTCTATTCCACCAGACTCACATGGTCGAGCAGAGGTCGGGCAGTTTCATTTAGTGCCCGATTCGATACTGAACGCTACACCTGTTGATCAGAATACCTTAGAGCCATCCCAAGAGTAGAATACTGAGCTTATAGTTGAGAAGAAGTGGAAAAGAACAAAGAGGTTGAGAGCCGAGAAGCTTAGACTGCAGATGGATAATGAAGATGTGGTTTTCTCTCTTGATCAAGCAATGAAGATGCAAATGGAGACTCAATCATGCAAGAGTATAAATGTGATTTCTAACTTGTTTAATCTTGGTTTTAATAAGACAGAAGACTCTGAATTCGAGTGGAAGATTGACAAGGAGGTTTCTAGACAACCATGGGAGGAAGAAAATTCTGAGGATCATATTTTTTATGACCAAGAAAGGTGAGGTGTTGAATGTAGACAAGAAGTGAAAAAGAAAGTACTTAAAGGTGAGGATGCGAGAAGACAGTCCTCCTATCCAGTAGTTCTAAAAGGTTAAATTATCGTGACTCTTCGACGTTAAACATGAGCGCCTATTGGGGGCTTTTCCTTCCGTTTTATTGCTTTATTTCTTTCGTGTGAGTAAAAAAATTTTATATTTAAGGTGCTTACTAATCGGTAATTTCATCTCTTGCAAACTTAGTTTCAACTTACGTTTTTACTAAATTTAGGAGAGTGTGATGTTATTACCTCATTGAAGCACCAAGAATATAATCTTTTCTTTGTAATGTTTACTAAGGCAGCTGATTTTTTGCGGTATGTTGAAACTTTAATCGATTTTGATGTGTCGCTTTTTTACAATTTGCCTAGTGTTCAGTGATGTTTCTAGTGTGTGAAGTCGATTAGATAATCAATTGATTCTTTCTTATAGTTATCCTATTTTATTATTGATGAATCTTGTGATGATGAGTGTGTTTGAGTTTTGATGATAGAAACAGGTAAACTGAGGCTTTGACCTGACCGAGTTGAACAACTCGAGGAACTTGTGCATACGTTGAAGAAAAATCAGGTGCTCTCATTTACTTATTCTAATTTTTATATGTGCTTTTAATTTATGGAGTGGAAGGATTGTGCCTGAAATTCGTATGCTTTAGAAATTGATGAAGGAAGTGTACTAGAATTATATTGTGGTATGAAGTTCTATGTGTACTTGTGGGATATTACTTACCATGAAAAATGCTCTGTTACTTGTTAAAAAGCCATGTGAGATTTTGAGCCTCGTTGATCATGTTACATAACCACATGATATTTTTTTTCTCGTGAGTATCGTTCTTGTGCGTTATTCTAGAACTTGCCTCTTGTCTTACTCAAAACTATATGTGTGTTAGATGATGGGATATGATTTTTGGCCATCCTCGAATTTTTAAGTCACTTAGCCAAATAATTCCCTACCATATGATTGTTTATCCGTAGTTAGCCCCGTTGATCCTTAAAATCTCATTCTTTGTCAGCCTACGAGAAATAACCACTTTGAGCATCTTAATTTTTTTGAGCCTTGATTGTCCTTCTAGAAGAGAATTAATGACTTTTCAAAGTGTGTTGATGGAGTTTGATAACAGTTTGGGAAGGAATGAAATTGGTGTGGAAACAGTGATTGAGTTTGATAAAGCATCTAAGGAAAATCGTGGAGTAGTGCTTAAATTTAGTACTCCATTGAACTAAACACCTTAAGGTAGTGCTTAAATCTAGTACCCTGTGGAGGATGCACGAGGTAGTGCCCGAAACTGGTACCTCAAGGAAAAAAAGAAAAAAAAAGAAGGAAAAAAAATTGTTGTGCTCTAAGAAAAAAAGTGAAAGAGAGGAGGAGGATGTGCTTAATTAAAGTGATTAAGAAGAATAAAGATCATGATGGAGTGCACGCTTGATTGATCCGATTTTTGAATCACTTATCCATATATTTTCTACCTTAGCCAAAGAGCCAACATTACATCCAAAAGAAAAGTTCTTTTTGATCCTATTGTCGAATCATACTTTTAGTAGTGAAGAGTTTGAGACTGTTGGCAAGCTTATGGTTACACATACACTTGAATTGAATATGAGCGTAAACACCTTAACCCATGAGTGTATATTTTTTACACTTGAGTGCGAGTGATATATACTTCCCATGAGAAACATGCCAATGGAGCATTTAAATTAGCAGTGATTGCCTTATCTTTTATGCTATGAATTGATTGTTACATATAGTGAGAGTCACATGACCTAAGTTGAAGACAATTATATATGGAATGGGGAATGTGTCGTAGTCCTTGTTTCCCCACTAATTTTAATACTCTCTCTCTCTCTCTTTATTGCTAGGGGAGTCAATTTTTTGCGGTATGTTAAAAATTTAATCAGTTTTGATGTGTCGATTTTTTGTAATTTGCCTAGTGTTTAGTGGTGTTTCTAGTGTGTGGAGTCGATTAAATAGTCAATTGATTCTTTCTTATAGTTACCCTATTTTATCATTGATGAATCTTGTGATGATGAGTGTGTTTGAGTTTTGATGATAGAAACAGGTAAACTGAGGCTTTGACCTGACCAAGTTGAACAACTTGAGGAACTCGTGCATACGTTAAAGAAAAATCAGGTGCTCTCATTTTTTATTCTAATTTTTATATGTGTTTTTAATTTATGGAGTGGAAGGATTGTGTTTTTGGTCTTGTGATCCACATGAGCTTATATTTTTAAATTGTGCCTGAAATTCGTTTGCCTTTGAAATTGATGAAGGAAGTGTACTAGAATTATATTGTGGTATGAAGTTCTATGTGTACTTGTGGGATATTACTTACCATAAAAAATGCTCTATTACTAGTTAAAAAGTCATGTAAGATTTTGAGCCTTGTTGATCATGTTACATAACCACATGATATTTCTTTTCTGGTGAGTATCGTTCTTGTGCGTGTATTCTAGAACATGCCTCTTGTCTTACTCAAAACTATATGTGCGTTAGATGATGGGATATGATTTTTGGCCATCCTTAAATTTATAAGTCACTTAGCCAAATAATTCCCTACCATATGATTGTTTATCCATAGTTAGCCCCGTTGATCCTTAAAACCTTATTCTTTGTCAGCCTACGAGAAATAACCACTTTGAGCATCTGAATTTTTTTGAGCCTTATTGTCCTTCTAGAAGAGAATTAATGACTTTTCAAAGTGTGTTGATGGAGTTTGATAACAGTTTGGAAAGGAATGAAATTGGTGTGGAAACAGTGATTGAGTTTGATAAAGCATCTAAGGAAAATCGTGGAGTAGTGCTTAAATTTAGTACTCCATTGAACTAAACACCTTAGGGTAGTGCTTAAATCTAGTACCCTATGGAGGATGCACGAGGTAGTACCCGAAACTGGTACCTCAAGGAAATAAAGAAAAAAAAGAAGGAAAAAAATTGTTGTGCTAGAAGAAAAAAAAGTGAAAGAGAGGAGGAGGATGTGCTTAATTAAAGTGATTAAGAAGAATAAAGATCATGATGGAGTGCACGCTTGATTGATCCGAGTTTTGAGTCACTTATCCATATATTTCCTACCTTAACCAAAGAGCCAACATTACATCCAAAAGAAAAGTCCTTTTTGATCATATTGTTGAATCATACTTTTAGTAGTGAAGAGTTTGAGACTGTTGGCAAGCTTATGGTTACGCATGCACTTGAATTGAATCTGAGCGTAAATACCTTAACCCATGAGTGTACATCTTTTACACTTGAGTGCGAGTGATATATACTTCCCGTGAGAACATGCCAATGGAGCATTTAAATTAGCGGTGATTGTCTTATCTTGTATGCTATGAATTGATTGTTACATGTAGAGAGAGTCACATGACCTAAGTTGAAGACAATTATATATGGAATGGGGAATGTGTCATAGTCCTTGTTTCCCCACTAATTTTCTTACTCTCTCTCTCTTTATTGCTAGGTGAGTCGATTTTTTGCAGTATGTTGAAATTTAATCAGTTTTGTTGTGTCAATTTTTTACAATTTGTCTAGTGTTCAGTGGTGTTTCTAGTGTGTGGAGTCGATTAAATAGTCAATTGATTCTTTCTTATAGTTCTCCTATTTTATCATTGATGAATCTTGTGATGATGAGTGTGTTTGAGTTTTGATGATAGAAACAGGTACACTGAGGCTTTGACCTGACCAAGTTGAACAACTTGAGGAACTCGTGCATACGTTGAAGAAAAATCAGGTGCTCTCATTTTTTTATTCTAATTTTTATATGTGCTTTTAATTTATGGAGTGTAAGGATTGTGTTTTTGATCTTGTGATCCACATGAGCCTATATTTTTAAATTGTGCCTGAAATTCATATGCTTTTGAAATTGATGAAGGAAGTGTACTTGAATTATATTGTGGTATGAAGTTCTATGTATACTTGTAGGATATTACTTACCATGAAAAGTGCTCTGTTAATTGTTAAAAACCCATGTGAGATTTTGAGCCTTAACATGATATTTCTTTTCTGGTGAGTATCATTCTTATGTATGTATTATAGAACTTGCATCTCGACTTACTCGAAACTACATATGTGTGAGGTGATGGGATATGATTTTAGGCGATCCTTGAATTTATAAGTCACTTGGCCAAATAATTCCCTACCATATGATTGTTTATCCGTAGTTAGCCCCATTGAGCTTAACACCTCATTTTTTGGCAGCCTTCGAGAAATAACCACTTTGACCATCTGAATTTTTTGAACCTTGATTGTCCTTCTAGAAGAGAATTAATGGCTTTTTAAATTGTGTTGATGGAGTTTGATAACAGTTTGAGAAGGAATGAAATTGGTGTGGAAATAGTGATTGAGTTTGATAAAGCATTTAAGGAAAATCGTGGAGTAGTGCTTAAATTTAGTACTCCATTGAACTGAACACCATAGGGTAGTGCTTAAATCTAGTACCCTATGGAGGATGTATGAGGTAGTGCCTGAAACTAGTACCTCAAGGAAAAAAGAAAAAAAAGAAGAAGGAAAAAAAATTATTGTGCTCAAAGAAAAAAAAGTGAAAGAGAGTATGAGGATGTGCTTAATTGAAGTGAGTAAGAAGAATGAAGATCATGATGGAGTGCACACTTGATTGATCCGTGTTTTGAGTCACTTATCCATATATTTCCTACCTTATTCAAAGAGCCAACATTACATCCAAAAGAAAAATTTTTTTGATCCTATTGTCAAATTATACTTTTAGTTGTGGAGAGTTTGAGACTTTTGGCAAGCATATGGTTACGCATGCACTTGAATTGAATTTGAGCGTAAACACCTTAACCCATGAGTGTACATCTTTTACACTTGAGTGTGAGTGATATATACTTCCCAAAAGAACATGTCAATGGAACATTTGAATTGGTGGTGATTGTCTTATCTAATATGCTATGAATTAATTGTTACATGTAGTGAGAGTCACATGACCTAAGTTGAAGACAATTGTATATTAAATGGAGAATATATCATAGTCCTTGTTTACCCGCTAATTTTCTTACTCTCTCTCTCTTTATTTTTATTTTGTTGTCTCGGGACGAGCAACGGGTAAGTTTTGGGGTTTATTGAGAGTTAAAATAAGCGTATTTTAGTGTCCAATCTAACACCTTTTTGATGAATATTGTTGTTATAAATTAGCACAAGTGTCTCATATTCGATATATCCGAGAAAAAGGTGCATTTGAGGTGTTTTATTGTATTTTAGGTGAAAAAAGGATCAAAAGTATCAAGTTGGAGAAAAGGTGCAATTTGTGCGAGGATGCTCTGAAACGCACGTCCAACTTATGTAATTATTAATTATTTTTGTGAAGCTCTGAATTGGATGTATAATACATGTTGGAAAGCTACAGAAGAGATGATCGTTTTGGCATAAAGTACACCTCAATCGGAATCTAAACAAGAAAGTTATGATCGAAATGGTGACGTCGCGCAAGTTGTGCCGAACACAATGGTTGTGCCACTTTGCATGACTTGTTACATATTTAAATGTTGAATTTTCTGAGAGTTCTTTATAGGAATAGGAAGTCAAGGAAGAGAGGATCGCGTGAGTGCAAGAATTACTCAAATTGGAGATTGGATATGAAAGTTATACGCGAAACGGTGAGACGATGCAAGCTTACTCGACTAGAATTATCTTGCTCGACCATAATCATCTTGGTCGAGCAGATGGAATTTGGTCGAGTAAAATAACCAAAAACTAACAGAGAGCTTGCTCGACCATTTCTCGACTTGGAGGCCTTGCTCGACTTCTGAAGGTCAAGTCTAACAAAATATCGCTGGTTCTATTTTTGGTAGTTTCGGGTTTCTTTTACCAAATTTGGCGTATGTCTCAAGTAAAAGCTCATCCAAGGCCTACAAGGAGAGCTTACAAGTATAAAAGGGGATGTAGATCACATCATTATTCATCATAGAATCATATTGAATTGGAGAGAGGCCACAACAATACTACATCTGACAAGGGGGTATCATCCCCCAACCATCATTCACATCCTTTCCTCCATCCATTCATCACTTTGAAGATTCGTCTGTGGAATCAAGAGGAGAACCAAGAGCAGGATTCAAGACGAAGAAGGACGCGACGACTCCCGCATCTAGGGTTTATTTTATTCCTAATTTATCTTGTAATTTTTCAGACACCCGGGTAAGATCTATCCAACACCCATGATTGTTCTTCGTAACACCATGGGCTAGAGCTTTTTTGGTAGAACTAGGGTTGTGAGGGTTTTTATGAATTAACTGAACTTTCGTGTGTAAACTCCATACAACACTACTTGTGGATTTATTTTATATATGATTGTGCTTTCTTAATCCATATTCATGGATGTTTTGTTCATCTTCAATTAGTATATAGAGTCTGAATATATATCTTGGTTGTAGATTGAGTACATTCACCGCTGAACAGGATTCCATGTTATGATTCTAAGTGAGGGGACTCCGAAGATTCATTAGAACTATCATATATGAATACTTACTAATTGAATTGAATTCGGGTTATTAAGTAGGATAAAGAGGATAATTTTATAGTACCTATAAAGGGAGATCATATCGGGTTAGAGTACCAATCCTAGGGGGAAATAATTGATACTGATAGTACTTAGAAAGGGGGGTGAATTATATATCTTGCTCTGAGGTTATTCACACGTGTTACACGCATGTTTACTTGTGTCTATAGAGTAGATTTGCATGGCTTAGTGATGCGTCCATATTCCACAAGGCATAATCGAACATCAACACACGGAAGAGAAATTAATGAGTGAAACCGGATTATCCTAGAGCTACATATTCTCTCTCTTGATCCACTTTCGTATACTTCTAGTGTTTAATTTATTTTATTTATTATTTAATTTAATTGTTTAGTAGTTAATAATTCTATCCCAATGTTAATACCATCTTGTCTTAATTAATTTAGATAATAATTAAATTGATAATACGCATTCCTTTGGGTTCGATATTTACTTGGTCGCTTGCTTAAACTGCAATTGATATCTTTAATACTTGGGGATTAATTTTGCGTGTAAAGAAAATGCATATCAACAGAGCTAAAAAGTGTTATTCAAATGCTAACAAACAAGTTCTTCTACCTTCAGATTTATGACATCAATTTTAAAGTATATGCAATAGATTTGCACATACAAAAAATTACCTATGAATGATTGTTTGCATTAGCATCAAAATCCATAATTCTCAAAGCATATACAAAATCGAAGAAACCAAAACTCGAGAGAAGAGTCAACCTGGTCAAGTAATCCTCCCAATGCAGTTTCTTCCCACAACTTAATTAACAACACCGGGCAATCCAGCGGCGATGACGTCGCTCACGAACACATTTTTCGAGAACATCATCGCCGCTGAGTTTAATTCCCGGTAAATTCTTCTCCTCTTCAGCTGCTGAAGAATCCCAAAATTGGTTCTCAGAGGGCAACAGAAAATGGTATTAATACTTGGTGGAGCTAAAAAGGTTGTTATCTGATGAGCGTTTTCTCAACACACAAAATTAATCCTCAAGTATAAGGATATCAATTGTAGTCTCGATAGGTGGCCAAGTGATTATCGAACCCGAGGGACGGATTATTATCAATTTAGTTATATTCTAATTAACTAAGACTATGTTGGCAAATTTATTTGGAATAGTTACGAACTAAATAACATATAATTTAGATAGCAAATTGAATAAACTATGAATGGATAAAATGCGGTTGTGATCAAGTAAGAAATTAGGTAGTTCTTCGGGTCATCCAGTTTTACTTAATAATTTCCTTTCCATGTGTTATTGTCCGACTCTGCCTTGTGGTTTATGGACGCATCACTAAACCATGCAAGTTTACTCTATAGACACAAGCAAACAAGCCTATGACACGTGTGAATATCCTTGGAGCAAGAGATATAATTCACCCCCTTTCTAGGTACTATCAGTATCAATTATTTTCCGTGCACTTAGTACTCTAACCCGATATGATCTCCCTTTATAGGTACTATGAAGTTATACTCTTTATCCTACTTATTAACCCGAATAATATTCAATTAATAAGTATTCATATAAGATAGTTCTAATAAGACTTCGGAATCCATTCACTTAGAATTATAACATGTAATCCTGCTCAGCAGTGAACGCACTCAATCAATAACCAAGATATGTATTCAGGCTCTACATAACAGTTAACGATGCACAAAACGACCGTGAGTATGAATTAAAAAGTACAATCATATATAAAATAAACCACAAGTAGTGTTGTACGGAGTTTACACATGAAAATTCAATTAACTCATAAAACTTTCATAACCCTAGAACTACCGGGGCGGCTCTAGCCCATGATTAATCTAGGAACAATTATGGTTGATTGGTATGATCTTACTTGACGCGCCAGACGAACCTCTCTTCACGACTCCTTCGGATGATGGTAGGATTTCGGTAGTGGATCGATGATGAATGATGTGTCGTCTCTTTTCTCCTGCGAAAGCTCTTCTTTTATATTCATGGAACCTTCGTCTTAGGATGGGCTTTTACTTGAAGCACACGTCAAATTTGATAAAAAAAATATCTGGAATTACCATAAATAGCAGCAACGAGAATCCCTTCGACCACGCCGTAACTGGTCGAGCAAGGCCTCCACTCTAGCAATGGTCGAGAAAGCTCACTGTAAGTTTTTGTACATTTTATTCGACTTCACTCATCTGCTCGACCAAGATAATTCTGGTCGAGCAACATCTCCAAGTCAAGAAAGCTCTCTGGACGAATCTGCATAATCTGCTCGACTTAGCCACCTTGTTCGACCAAAGTGATGATGGTCGAACAAGGTCTTGAGGTCGAACGGCCTTCGAAAATTACCTCAAAAATCGTGTCTTCCAATTCTCAGCTTTTAAGACCTATTTTCCTGTACAAATATGCTCAACAAGCCCTTGTACCCTCTGATTCGTGCCTTTTTGCATAGACAAACTGATTCATCTCAATAAAAGACTCAATCGTACTTCCACACAAATTAGAGCCCATAATACGTAAATTTACACTTTCATCATTATCGCCAATGCCGTAAGCATGACGTTTGAGATATAATATGAGTTTGTTGACTACGACCGTAACCGAGGGGCAGACTATCGTGGGCTGGTCACATGGTTGAGGGAGTACCGATCGCCATTGACGCATTGAATATGTTGCAGCCCGAAAATCTCCAGCGAAGTTCCGACGAGATCCTCCGTCTCGGCACTCTCCGCCAGCTGTATCAGCACGGGCACCGCCCCCGCTCGAATGGCCAACATGCAGTTACCGTGAAACTGCACCAGATCCACCAGGGAGCCAAGGAGTTGGTACGACGCCGGAGTTATGGGGACCGAGATTGCCTCCACTAAAATCTAAACGACTCCGGCGACCCCAAATTTGGCCTTGTTTTTGTTGAGCATGGCAAGGCTGCCGAGGAAGGTGGCGGCGAGTTTGCATAATTGATCATCGTGAGACATAATTAGGGCAGTGAGGTGAGAAATAATGTGGTGTTGAGTTGAGGGTAATTTTGTCTTTCTATCTACTAATTGTGTATCTAGTTGTATTTTTTGTTTTTCAATTTATCTCATAGTAAATAAGTTTTAAAGTGTGTATCTGAGAGTAATAAACCCAAATTTTAATTAACTAATGTATATATTTATTTTCATGAATGTATTCTTATATTAAATATAAGTTAATATACATGTGAATGTAATTTTATACATTAATGCGTTACAACATGTTAAAATGTATACATATGTATGTATTACATCTTATACTAAAATGTATAATATTTTATAATAAGATATATAACAAAAATTAATAAATATGTTGATAAAAATATTGATAAAAATAATATTAATATTGATTTTTTTATAAAATATAATACATTTATTGAGAAAAACATATACCCTATTAAATTACAATTAATACATTATGAAAATGCATATTAAAATCAATAAAATTTAACAAATTTTTTTTATACTATAAAATTGAGTATATATTTAAGCCTAAAAGGTAATATATTTAGGGTGTGCTTGGATGGAAGAATTTGATGAGGGATTTATAAATCCCTCCATCAAATCCTTCCTTCATGTTTGGATGCCACTATCAATGAATTTATAAATCTAAGATTTTAAATCAAAGAATTTCAAATCATGGATTTAATTTTTAATTTTTTTTAATGGATTTCAAATCCTTACTCAAACCGTTGCATTTAAAATCCTTCCGTTATTGTGTAATTAATATATAAAAATAATACTCCCTCCGTCCCGGGTATTTTTACCCATTTGTACGGGCACGGAGATTAAGACGTTTTATTTTTTAATATGTAATGTAAGAGAAAGTAGTGATAAATTAGTAATTTAAAAAGAAAAAAAGAGAATAAAGTTATTGGGAATGATGAATAAAGTGTAAAAAAGTAATTAAAGTTGTTGAGATTGTAAAAAGTAGGTAATAAAATATTATGTATTTTTGCCAAAAATGAAATGGGTAAAAATACGTGGGACACCCCAAAATGAAAAGTGGATAAAAATACGTGGGATGGAGGGAGTATATAAAATTAATAAATTAATTAAAAAATATACATTTATATATATATATATATATATATATAATTTTAATCTCTACCGCTCAGCCTACCCGCCACCCCACCCCCTCCCCCCTAAATTTTTTATAGATTTAAATATTTAAATAATAAAAATATTACCATCCAACCCTACCCCTATCCACTCACCTCCACCCCCCAACCCCCATTCCAAAATGTCTATTTTAAAAAAATTTAAATTTTTAATATTTAAATAATAAAAATTTTACCACCTAGCTTTACCCTCTTACCCAACCCGATCCTCCTGCCACTACCAAAAAAATAAAAAGAATTTTAAATAAAATTTTAGTTTTTATTATTTAAATAATAAAAATATTATTACCCAACTCTACCCTCCTATCCACCCACCCACCCACCCATTCCACCCCTTGCCACCACCCTCCATCCCCTCCCCTCCTCCATCCCCTCCCCCCAAAAGAAATTTTTTTTCTAAATATTTAGATTAAATATTTAAATAATAAAAATATAACCATACAGTCGGGTGGGATAGTGGGCAGAAGGTGGGTGGGTGAGTAAGGGAGTAGGGTTGGGTGGTATAATTTTATTATTTAAATATTAAAATTTAAATTTTTTAAAAAAAATATTTTGTGACGAGTGGTTGAGGGGTGGGGTGGGTGGATAAGGGGTAGGGTCTAGGTGGTAATATTTTTATTATTTAAATATTAAAATCTAAAGGTAAAAAAAATTTGGGGTTGGGTAGGAGTAGGGCTATGTGATAGGTCGGTTACCGGTATCAATAATTGAAGATTACACAATTCGAACAATTTCTTCGAATTTACCTAAAAAAAAAATGTATAAAACCTTCGATTCTTAAAACATTTACAAATTCAAATGTAATATTTTTATTATTTAAATATTAAAATCTAAAATTTTATAAAAAAGAATTGAGGGGTTGGTAGGGGTAGGCTGTGCGGTAGAGTTCCCTCCAAAAAAAATTATTTTTAATAAAATTTTATATTTTAATATTTAATATGATAAAATTTATTATTTTTATTTATCATATATAAAGTTATTTTTTAAAAATAATTTTTGAATTATGAATTTAAAATCCTTTCAAAAATCCATAATTTATCCAAACAATGGAATTCAATTGAATTGATTTAAAATCCACTCATTTTCAAATCCATTGGATTTGAAATGACTCAATCCAAATACAACCTTATATTATTAAAAATATACACTGCACGAAATTAAAATAATACAGAAGGAGTATCTTATTCAAGAATACCCACGGCATAATCAAATTCAAGAGTTTCATTCATCAATCACCCAATTCTCACTGTACATCCAATCGACATTTTAGCCTAAAAAATAAAATAAAACTTGTCACAATAAATATTTAGAAAAATAAAATAAAAAATAAAGTATTAAAAGATCTCTAAATATCTGTCAAAAAGTATAGATCCACAACGCCATCGGAGACAACCATCTCTAAATTTTTGCGCTTCTGTCGTCATGAGCAAGAAGACGAAGGTAGATCTGACGAAGACTTGAAGAAAGGGGGACGAAGATAGATGTGACAAAGAATTGAAGAAACGGCAGGTAGAAAGACTCGAATGGAAAGGAGAAAGACCGAGAAGCGAAGAAAGAGAAAGTAAGAGTCCAAATGAAAATGGGTTAACATTTATTTAAATAAGTCGGGTCATTTGTATTTTGGTTATTTGGTGCACCTTAAAAACTAGTGTACATTAGTATTTGTCGTTTTAAAAGGGTATTTAAATAAATTTAATTAAGAATGTTTTAATTTAAATACTTTTCAGATTTGTTTAGCAATTTTAAGGGTATGAATAGCTGTCTCTATTTCAAAATTATCACTCATTTATAATTCACATAACTTACTTAATATTATTTTTTATTTATTACTTTAAAATACAAAACTATCCCCCAAAACATGCAAAGTGTATTTTTTTTATTTATTACTTTAAAATACAAAACTATCCCCCAAAACATTCAGTGTATCTACCTTAACTGTGAATGGGACGGAGGGAGTGAGAAAAAGGAAAGGCCACCAGGGTAGCTCCACACAACCACCGCGGCCATCATTACATCCAAAGCAAAGAAGAACTCCCTCGTCCCCCACATCTTTCTCATCTACTTTAAAGTCCCCAAGAGACCACATAATGAAGACCCAACCGTGAAACCCTTTGTATGTTGTGATAAAATTGTTGATCGGAGATATGAAAAAAATTGAAGTATTGGAGATGACGACCTAGAAGATTTGTATTGTACTCCCTTTGTCTCGCCTAAAGAGATGCATTTGCTTTTTGCACGGTAATTAAGGAGTATTATTATTTTATGTAAAGTGAATAAGTGTTTAAAGAAATGTGATGAGTAATGGTGAGCCATTGGTGACCATTTTTACTAAAAGAGGAAAATATTGCAATTTGGATGGAACGCCCAATCTAGTAAAATGATGCTATTTGGGTGGGATCGAGGGAGCATTTGCTAACTACGAGCAATGAATTTAGGAATGGAGATGAATATGATTACTAAACCTAATTTCTCCTATTTGACCAAGTTCCATATGGCATCCAATACCCACTAAACTTAAAAATATCGACAAGAGTTGGCCTCATCTACACCCAACGACATACACCAAGGTCACATTAATATTTAACTATAAGGAATAAGATTCCAAAAGACAATAAAATCCTAAAAACTAAGCATTAAATCCTAAAGACAGTTTATTAAAATAGCACCTTTGCGTATATAAGAAAGTAAATTTCCAAGACATCATAAACAGGTACAAACAATATATTCTGAGCTGTGAAAAATACTTGCACTGAACGATGTATGCTACGCAAACAAAAATGAACAAAAAGAAATAGCCTGCTCATTACCACCATCTACTAACAATGCGTTTTTTAAAAATTTCAATTGCCTATTCCATATCTACTCCGCAATTAGTGAGATTTCGCACCTCACAGATTGTGAGAACTATAGGTATTGCTCTCCAGAAGGTGTTCCAGTTCAAAAGTGTCGTAAGCGCTGCACCAATATGGCCATAAAGCATCAGGTCACCCTTCCACCAGCCACCTTTAAAATATTGCACTAAGTCCATGTTTAGCTTGACGGGACACTTAACCAACCTTATCACAGGAGCATCTCCGTGCCTGTACAACACAAGGCCAAATACAGGCGACCATTATGCCATTGCTATGATTCATCTATCACTAACATTATCACTTCTACCATGACATAGATCAACCAAAGGTGCTACTTCTTAACTCCTGCAAAAATACTGGATGGATGAACAATTTAACTATTTCTAAGATTATCTCTGGCCAAAAAAAAAGCATCACTGTGATTGCTACTAAAAAAATTCTTCCACTAAAGCTCAACTACGTTCGACTCTCCTCTAATTTTATTTCAAGAACTTCTTTGGTATTAGCAACGTTACAAAAGTTTAGATAGTTATAGTATCACAATCATCAGATATGATAATCATAATACTTCGTGTCCACATCACACCTGCAGAATTGGAGGTCAACAGTCTAGCTTCAAATATTTATCAAAGAACTCAACAGAAATAAACTCACATAAAGATCAACCCAAGCTACTATATCTTAAACATTATGACATGAAGCAACCAAAACAAACTAGGCAGTTAGAGCAACTCGAATATAGGACTACAATTCAAAGGAAAAAAAATTAGCAACTCAATTCCTGGAATAAGACTTATTATGAGCTCCCAAAAATATACGCACACTAATTTGACTCAGCAAACTATCACAATTAAACCAGTACTCCCGTAATATAAGTGGCATGCAGGAGAACTCCAATCTGCACCAGAAAAGGGACCATGTTGGAGATGTAAAAGCCACAGCAATGTATCATGTATGGAACCAAGAAATCAATCACTGTTGCTGAGATTGTTGAGATGAAGTGCTACCATAGCCAACTCCATAGCTATCAGAAGATTGTGATGGATCAGATCGCCAACCTGAATTTCCATATCCTGAATTACCACTAACATCTCCATAACTGCCTCTCATACCGGATTGTAGGTCTCCCATAGGAAAACCACCATTTGGGCCATTTCCTGCACGCCCACCAACAGCACCATAACCAGGTTGGCCTCCATAAGATCCATCATTGCTCCCATACCCACCATAATCATATCCTTGATTTCCATACCCAGAAGTGCCACTGGGAGATTGACCAGCAGTAGAACCACCAGAACCAGGGTTTCCACCAGGAGCACCCCACTGAGAGTTTCCATAGCCATATCCAGAGGCAGCTTGAGAGCCCCATGAATTTCTTTGAGCATTTGGAGGTCCACCATACTTGCTATTAGGTGCATTTGGATTTCCATAACCTCCACCTGGGCCACCATACCCAAGATTTCCACCCCCATAATTCCCATACCCATAACCCATGCCATTGCTGGCAAGACCATACCCGTAACCAGGTGCATTAAACCCAGATGAACCATATGATGGATACCCACCAGAATTCTGTGACTGAATGTACCTGTTTGATTCCAATCTGTTGTCATATGACCCTGAATTACCTATGGGAGCACCATAACTCTGGTATCCACCGCCGCTAACCCCACCAGTACCACCCATAGACCGTCCAGCACCACCAGGACTGGCATCTTTAGGGAGAGCACGCTTCACTTCTACCTGCTTACCATTTAAATCATGGAAAGTCTTGTGTAAGACACTATCTACAGCATCCTCGGAATCAAATGAAATAAACCCAAATCCCCTAGGACGATTTGTCTGCTGGTCATACATAATTACAACATCAGTCACCAAACCGTAAGCTTCAAAATACTGTCGGAAGCCATCCTCACTCAGAGTTGGTGGCAGACCTCCTACAAAAATCTTCTTTGTCCGAGTACTTCCACCCCCTCCAACATTTCTTGCACCACCTACGTTTCCAACTTTCGAAACCTGTTGCTCCTCTCTTGATAAGGCTCTTTTGGCCTCAACCTGTCCAAGAAAAAAAATGGGTACATAACATTGTCAATATCATAAGATCCAGGTATATTTGGAGCCTTGAAAATTAGTCTAGAAGGTAACAATGTAATACAACTACCCCGGTGGATATTCTATCAGCAATATTTGTACATAGTAATGAAGTATTGGAGAATCCTGAACCAAAATTATCAAATAGATTCCCAAGAGTACGGGGTAAGGATGATCATTTTCAACAAATTTCAATCTAAAGAAAAGGGAAATACGATGAACACAAAATATCATTGAGTTCTTTTTCATACTTGAGCTTCATTATGAATATTAACGTTAGTTAACCACTTCAGGTATTGACATGGCAGAAACAATGAAATAGCTATGGACTCGTTCAAAACAAGTCTTGTGAGACTTGACACCAGGCAAAATGCCCAAGAATAGGAGGCACAAACTACCGGCTACAATACCAGAAAACTGATCAGCATTCTGCATAATAGGTGCATGACAAATGATATGCATACTAAATATGGTGTCCCTCTTTCAAGCTCGCACAGGAAAATCTATTCTGCAGGCAAATGTCCCATGCTTTAAAATGTACATAATTAATATGAATACAACCGTAGCTATCGGTGAGAGGAACTGGGCTCTTCTAGCACCTGAAGAACAAGGTGCACGCCCAGGCAAGCTTCTAGAACATGGGCAGAAATTATATTTTAAAGAAAAAAAAACCCCCAGCAGTATCATATTGGCCTTATCTAAATCAATTTTTAAAATATTCTTCTATTAAAAGGAGATGAAGAGATTAACACAACTTAGGTCATAAAGGGAGAGCGCTGGAGATATATTCGGAAACAAGCACATCTCCACAAAGCATGTTTTGGTGTGAGGAAATCTGCAGATTACAGAGATGCACCTCAGGTGTGCCACCTCATAAGAAAAGGTGCACAAGGTGCAAGGAGATGGCTCGTGAACTGCGCCTACCTAAGATTTGAGAAAAGGTACTAAACCTGAAGTCTCATGCATTTCACGTGCCATAAACAATTATGTATATTACTCTATTACTCTACAAGAAATAGCCTAATGGAAGTTGGGTTATTTACAGCCATTTTCTTGCACAAGGCAAGTATATTTTATAGATTAAGATTTTATGGTTTCTTTAATATTTTAGGATTGCACCCGCAGGAAAGAAGACATCCCTCACATTAATTATTAGTCACCAGAAATGAAACATATATTTCAATTGGTAGTAGTGAAATGGCACAAAAAGTACATACATGGGTACACGTTACACAGTCACAGAGAAATCAAATTATACATCAACTAATAGAAAACAAGGCTAATAGTCAAGCTTAGTGAGATAAACGAATCAGCAACTGTGGGCTAATAAGTGCATGCATGAAAGACCATGAAAAAAAAAATGAATATATGTGATTCCATGCGATGTTCATAACACAAATAACATAAATTAAACAGAACAATCTTCCCAACACTGCTACAGAAACTTGAAGCAACCAGATATTTGAATTTTATCCACCAAGTACAGGTTCAGATAATCTCATTTGCATGAACAGTCCGGAATATAAAAAAATTGGACATCTACAACTTATGGCATTAAAAAAATAGCCAGGAAAACTGAAACCAAATAAATCAGATAAAGATGCATAACACACGAGCATCAACAAGATCCGCATAACTCTAACTAAAATAGCTTTAAACAGATTTTTGTAGGCTACAATCCAGTAAACAGTCAAGATAGAACAACTAAGCACAAATAAAGAACGAAGATGACCCCCGAAATAAATCAAATTTACAAAACTTCAGGGCCACTGGGTTTGAATTCTTCAATCGGAATGGTAATGGGTATCATTAAAGAGGCCAATCAGAATGGGATTGAAAGTGATTGAAGGGTGGAGAGTAATTATTGAATCAATGGGAATGATTGAGGAATTTTGATTCTCATTAGCTCAAACAAACAAGTATCAACAATGAGAATCAATATACCTCACTCCCATTAACCCCACCCAAAACCTCAACCAAGCACCTCCTTAGTTTTTGTAACAAAAGAATGAGTAATGCCAATAGAACCAGAAACAGCTCGTAAGAAAAACAAAAATAAGAGAAAATAATACAATAAATGGCATTAAGTCACCCAACAAATCACAAACATGCATCGGATAAAGCATACAAGTAATCAAAGCCGAGGAAAAATATTCATATATGAAGACTTATACAATAAAACCAACAAGAATACAACATAATCCATCAAGCTGCCCATAGAAATCATGTCGGAAAATCAAAACCTTAAGGAAGTACTTTGAGCACTGGCGTAGATACAACTACCCTGATACAAAACCAAAATATAAAACAGCTGTAAAACCAAAATCAATACCAGAAACCCCAGCAACGAGAAATTAAGGTGTACAAAGTAACCGGTCAACACTAAGCATTAATGAACAAAGTCTTACTCAAAAAAGAAAGCTCGGAAAACAATATATAATGAAAACTTCTCTTTTTTTTTTTTTCGAAATAAGATAATAGAGAGCAGAAGAAATAACTTTTTAGCTGTTAATAAAAGTCTTACCGTACGGCCATCAATAACATGCCTATCTTGAAGAACCCTATCAAGAATTTCAGGATCTGTAAATACAACAAATCCGAAGCCTCTGGGCTTCCCGGATATTTTATCTCTCATGACCACAGCCTGCAGCACTTCTCCATAACCTTGAAAATAATCCTTCAGCTTTTCCTCGTTTGTCTCCCATGAAATCCCTCCAATGAAGAGCTTCCCTTGATCTGAATCCATTTATTAATTGGTAAACCAGTAGGACTTGGGGAACAGCTCCAAACGAATCGAGGGTTTCGGCTTGTTACTGCAAAAGCCGACTGCGGAAGGTAACAGATGGAGAGGAGAGAGGTTAAAGGAAATGCGTTTTAATACGATGGAAACGGACGGTTGTGATATGGACTAAATGAAGGATTGAGTTTTAAGGGTTGAGATTTAATTAATTGATATTCCTTTGGTAGGATATGGAATACAGTATTTTACTACATTAAACTGAGAAGAGTTGATGTTAGGTGCGGCACGCAAGAGTGCCATATTTATAACTTTTATTCTATTTTATCTACATTGTAAAATAAATACTCCCTCCGTCCCGGGTATTTTTACCCGTTTGTACGGGCACGGAGATTAAGACGTTTTATTTTTTTAATATATAATGTAAGAGAAAGTAGGGATAAATTAGTAATTTAAAAAGAAAAAGTGAATAAAGTTGTTGGGAATGATGAATAAAGTGTAAAAAAGTAGTTAAAGTTGTTGGGATTGTAAAAAGTAGGTAATAAAATATTATGTATTTTTGCCAAAAATGGAATGGGTAAAAATACGTGGGACACCCCAAAATGGAAAGTGGGTAAAAATACGTGGGACGGAGGGAGTATGTATTTTTGCCAAAAATGGAATGGGTAAAAATACGTGGGACACCCCAAAATGGAAAGTGGGTAAAAATACGTGGGACGGATGGAGTAGTTGATTTGTTTTTGTCTTTTGTTAAATTTTTTTCGTTATTTTATTTTTTATATATATTTTTTAATAATTGTATATTTTTTTCACACTAAGTTTTTCATTAAAAAAACTAGCATCCATATGTTTAAAAATTTTTATTCAATAGTATATACATGTTTTTTAATAATGGTATATTTTTTACACTCAATTTTTCATTAAAAAACTAATAATTAAATTGTATATATTTTTGTTCATAATTGTATATGTTTTTGTTCATATATGTATACGTTTTTGAAAGTGGGTGCACCGTATCTTGGGTTGCACCTGTGTGTACTGTATAATTAACCAACTGAAAATACATAGCTAAATAAGGGGAAAATTTTACTCCCTCCGTCACAACTTCAACTTCACACTTTCCGTTTTGATTCATCCCACATTCTATTTCATACTTCCATAAAAAGAAAAAACAACTAACTAATATCCCTTTAAAATACTTTAATTTCAAATTTGTCATCACCTTTTTAACACACATAATAAATTTTATATTTTATTTATTTTTTGACTTTTCTTAAACTTCGTATTTACAGTAAACGTGAAGTTGAATTTGGGACGGATGGAGTATTTCTTATCCTAAATTTAACACTATATCTTTTTATACACAAATTGATAAAATATATTTACTCGAATATTCGAATAATATATTCGTTTTAATTATTTTTGTGTTAAAAAAAAACTCATTTCGTGTTAACACATTTTCGTGTTAACCAATTCATGTAAAATTTTAACTCAATTCATGTTTAAAAAAAAACTCAACATGTGTTACATATAAATTCGTGTAAATTGCTAACACAATTCGTGTTAAATGCAACCAACTCGTGTTTAAAAAAACTCATTTTGTGTTAACACATTTTACACTAATACATTATTTGACACGAATTTTTTACATGAATGCATTACTTGACACGAATTCATTTCAGGATTTTCATATTTGATGCGCGTTTTCTTTGCACGCAAAATTAATCCCCAAGTATTAAGGATATCAATTGCAACTTAAGCAAACGACCAAGTGAATATCGAACCCAAAGGACGGTATATTATCAATTTAATTATTAACTAAATTAATTAAGACGAATTGTGGCAATAAAGATTGAGGATTGAATTATTAACTATTAAAAAATTAATTAAAGTAACAAATAAATTAAAATAAAACACTAGAAGAATACGAAAGTAGATCAAGAGAGAGAATAGGTAACTCTAGGATAATCCAGTTTCACTCATTAATTTCTCTTCCGCTTGTTGATGTCTGACTCTGCCTTGTGGAATATGGACATATCACTAAACCATGCAAATCTACTCTATAGACACAAGTAAACATGTATGTAACACGTGTGAATAACCACGGAGCAAGAGATATAATTCCACTCCCTTTCTAGGTACTATTAGTATCAATTATTTCCCTGGTCAATTGGTACTCTAACCCGATATGATCTCCATTTATAGGTATTATAAAATTATCCTCTTTATCCTACTTAATAATCCAAATTCAATTCAATTAATAAGTATTCATATATAATAATTCTAATGAAGTTTCGGAATCCCCTCACTTAGAATCATAACAAGGCTCAGCAGTGAACGCACTCAATCAATAACCAAAATATGTATTCAGACTCTACATAACAGTTAATGATGTACAAAACGACTGTGAGTATGAATTAAAAAGGCACAATCATATACAAAATAAATTCACAAGTAGTGTTGTACGGATTTACACATGAAAGTTCAATTAATTCGTAAAAATCTTCACAACCCTAGTTCTACCAAAAAGGCTCTAGCCCATGATGTTATGAAGAACAATCATGGGTGTTGGATAGATCTTACCCGAATATCTGAAAAATACAAGATAAATTAGAAAATGATAAAAACCCTAAATTGGGGCATCGTCGCATCCTTCTCCGTCTTGAATCCTCCTCTTGGTTCTCCTCTTGATTCCACAGACGAATATTTAAAGTGATGGATGGATGGAGAAAAGAATATGGATGATGGTTGGGGGTGATCCCCCCTTGTGGGGGTGTAGTATTGTGTTGTGGTTCTCTCCAATCCAATATGATTATATGCTGAATAGTGATGTGATCTATATCCCCTTTTTATACTTGTAAAGTGCTCCTAACGGACCTTGGATGAGTTTTTACTTGAGACGTAAGCCAAATTTGATAAAAGAAATTCGAAACTACCAAAAATAGCATCTGCGACATTCCATTCGACCAAGCCTTCAGAAGTCGAATAAGGCCTCCAAGTCGAGCAATGGTCGAGTAAGCTCTCTGTAAGTTTTTGCACATTTTGCTCGACTTGACCTCTTCCGCTCGACCAAAATTATTCTGGTCGAGCAAGCCTGCGCAGTCTCACCGTTTCACGCATAACTTCTACATCCGACCTCCGATTTGAGTAATTCTGCGCTCACATGATCCTCTCTTCCTTGAATTTCTATCCATATAAAAAACTCACAGAAAATCTAATATTTGAATGTGTAACAAGTCATGCAAAGTGGCACAGCGTTCTATTATGCACAGCTTGCGCGACATCACCACTTTGATCATAACTTTTTCGTTTGGAATCCAATTGCGGTGTTCTTTACGCCAAAACGACCCTCTCTCCTGTGCCTTTCCAACCACGAGTATAAAAAAATTACACAAATTGGATATGCATTTTTCAGCATCCATGCACAAATTGAACCTTTTCTCCAACTTTGCACTTTTGATCCTTTTTCCACCTAAAACATAATAAAACACCTCAAGTGCACCCTTTTTCTCAAATATATCGAATATAAGATACTTGTGCTAATATATAACAACAATTCTTATCAAGAAGGTGTTAGATTGGACACTAAAACATACTTATTTTTACTCTTAATAAACTCCCAAACTTACCCGTTGCTCGTCCCGAGGCAACAGAATAAAAATAGAGAGAGAGTAAGAAAATTAGCGGGAAAACAAGGACTATGACCAATACTCCATTCAAAATATAATTGTCCTTAACTTAGGTTATGCAACTTTCATTACATGTAATAATCAATTCATAGCATACAAGCACTATGCCAAAACTGTGGAAAGACAACGGGGAATCCCCTTTGTTATAGCCCTTTCAGATCCTTTGTTAATCCGGGAGTTGTTAAAGGTTCCAAACTATTAACAATGGGAATTTACCGTTGTCGTAGCTAATCTTTAACAACGGAGAATCCCCGTTGTTGTAGCTTTAGATTTCTGTTGGTAAAATGGTTTTGTCATGACCAAATAACTTTTAACAATGGGAATTCCCTGTTGTTATAGATATCTACGACAACGGGGAATCCCCATTGTCGTAACCCACATAGCTCTGTTGTCAATTCGGCAGTTGTTAAAAGTCTATGACTTTTAACAACGGTAATTGAACCGTTGTTATAGCTAATCTTTAACAACGACGTATTCTCGTAGATTATATCCCCGTTGTTGTTTGAGGCATGATTAAAACATTAAACTTTTAACAATGGAGTATCCCCATTGTCATAGCCACCTTTGACAACGGTGAATCCCCATTGTCTTATTATATATATCCATTGTTGTTCATAACACTATTAAATTTTGCACCTTTTAACAATGGGCCCCATTGTTGTAGCTATTTAGGCTTTTTTCGTTAATTTCACCACTCGAAAATATAATAAAAAATAAAAAAATATATTTTGAATTCATCACCAATCCAAAGCATCATTATACATTAAAATTTAACAAAAAATCTCTAATATATTCTTCAAAATACAAAAACTAAATCAATATTATGTTACTAAACCTACATTTCATGAGCCTCATACAAACAATCGAAAACCAATGCATTATAAACACAAAACTATTACAATATTTTACACCTAAATGCATTATAGATGGCTTTGCCGCAAATTATAATGAGAATATACCCAATTCTAATCTCAACCTTCATTCTTTTGTCAACGATGTTTTTGCAGCTTCAATATAGCTTCATTACCATATATTGCATAAGAATTTCTGATCAATAAAAAATGTCAAACGTTAATAAATAATTAGGCAAACATACATAGTAATAAAACATAGTGGCAACAATTTGGCTGTTGGAAGTTGGCACATGCATACAAAATGTGAACTAAGGACCTTGGTAAGCATGGTAATCAGACTTGTTGTCATGTCATGTGCAAACTCAATTTATGGTGCCAAATAAGCAACATCAACCCACTTATAAGATAATATCAATAATATTTCACACCATAGAACATTATTGTAAGCACGAAAAAAAGTGAGCACCCTATAGATTTCATCTTTCTATTTCTTCTAACTCCAAAATGACCAAACCAAATCCACAATATCTAAATATATACTCACTATACCTACTCTCATTTCATTATCACATGAAGAAAATCCACCATCACCTATTCATTGACTTTTTATATAAAAAATACATAACTAATAATTTCGTTGCGCATACAGGGCACAAGGCATCCTCAGATGCATGTATTCATGTTCAAAAAACCCAAAAAATCTAAAAATAGATCTGGAGAAACAAGTTTTACACATAACTCTCATCAAACTCACATCAACAACTTTTACTAGAGCAATTATTATCAAAGTGAAAACTTATATTAAACCAAATTGGGGGACGAAAGAAACTAATTTACTCAGAAAATCCTCATTTTACAATTTAGAATACGAATATTAAAACATTTCAATTGATATCCATCATTATCTCTATATGCAACATACCTGTGAAGAATCTTAAAACTTAGACATTCCGATGATGCGATTGCTGTTTAATTAATAAGCTGAAAACTGACTTTTGAAAATTCTGAAATGTTCTGCAACACAATAAAGCTGAAATATATAGATCAGTAAAAATCAGCAGACAATTAAAAAAATATTAACTATGTAAAAAAAACAAACCACTTGATTCTAGTCGATCTCATATTTCTTGATCACAACACCATCCATCTTTTTTTCAATCATAACCAGCATTGCCATAGAAAAAAATATTTAAATGTGTGTGATGCCATAAACCAATGATGTGCCAATCATTTTGTCACCTTCTAAATCGAGTTGAAGTAAAACCCACAAGTCAAACTTTAAGTTGTCTTTTACAAATATGAGAAATAACAGAAAACCATTATTTGTAAAAATATACATAACACAAAACTTAAAGATCATTTAATCACAACTGAGCATATATCTTCCATCCCTTTAGCAACTCACCTGCATCCACAATAATATTATGATGTTCTACATCACCAACACCTTCCCCTCTCTGCAGTTCAATATTAGGTCGCTTCATAGTTTCATCCTTCTTTGACACTGCAAGTAATATAATCAGAAAAAGAGTAAGCTATGGCTCCACTTCCAAGTAATAGATATGACCATTTCAAGCACATTTTAGTGTTTACATATGGATTTAAAATCAAATTACTCAGATCTGAACTCAAACTTAGAAAAAAAGCAAACATCATATGTTGTCAATATCCAGTCTCATGTCTCGGTGTTGGTCGTAGAGGTTGAGGCCACTGAGGAACAAACTAGTCTCCAGTGCAAGTATTTGCTGGGAAAAAGAAGAGAAGTTAATTATAAAGTACTATCTTTAAAACTTCTAGCAAGTAAAGTTGAAGGTACCTCATGTGTCAGTTCTTCATAATTCATATACAATAATTGTTAGGATATTAAAATTGCATGAAAGATATTAAAATATGAAAAGGTTAGAATTAAAGTTACAGAATTAATGCACATATAGTGGTTTAAAATTGCAGAGACCAGTGCCGAATCACTTTTGATGGAAAATAGTAGCTACTGTGTGTTGCATAAGTGTATTCAATATACTTGAAGTATTATGGTATTTCTGAGTTGAACATCGGCCTGTGAGAAAATATTGACCCATCTCCATCTCCTTTCTCAATTGTAAACTCAATGACTTTCTTCCTGAATAGCCTTTGGAAGAATGTAAGATATCAGTATAATGTATAACAATTAATACTTAATCTGAAAATTTTAGTTGCAGCAGCAACAAGGAAATCATGTTTTGGAAAATAGTACCAAAATATTTTTTAAAACACAACCTACAGGCAGTATGAAAGAAACTTAATCATGTGATCTTATAAGTTGACACCCAAAACAATTATACAATTCCTTTCTTCCAGTTGGCTACATAATTAAATACATATGGCTCATTTACTTGCCAATTGAAAATAAAAAAGTAATCCCTATAAGTACTCTCATAGCCTCATTGAACTTCATACATTTTCTAAACAAAAACCAAACTTCATTATTTCAAATTCACTTAACCTTTGGTAGGACTGGTGAACCAGACAAATATTAAAAAGATGATATATTAACACTTTAAACTATTTCATTTTCTGAGGTGTCTGAAATGTGATGGACGATATACATTATCGTATAATACAATTAAAATCATAAAATTTAATAGGTGTAAATTTTTATAAGGAATAATGGGCACTTCACATGCTTAGCACAGTAATCACTTACACTTCCCACAATAGCCCTACAACAATTAATCATAAAATTAGTTTAGCAAGCTTTATGACAGTGATATTAAATTAGTTATAATTAAAGTAAACAATAACTTTTGAAGAAACCAAAGTCATGGGTTCCCATGACTAGCATGCGTGCTCCGAGCTTGTCTACTGCTATGCATGTTACGTTCTTAGCATCTCCATTCCATACCTTCTTCTCCATTTTAACCTGCATGCCACACATATGTATCATTACACTAAACTAAACTAAATCAATTAACGTAATTAATTGACAACACATACTCTAAAATTGAAGCTGGTATAAACTGCCTCAGCCCTTCTCATCAAGGATTTCGCCAAATCATTACTGTATTTTTCCATGGTTTCAAATTTCTTAATTAAATAAGACTTCTTAATCAAGAGATATAAGAACTAACTTGTTGTGTGTATAATCAAAATGCCATTATAATTCAATTCATGGAAGCTGAATTCTATTAGAAAGAAGCAAAGACCTTATGATTAATATGTTTTCTCCAAACTCAAGCATGTAGAAATTGCAGTAGAACATAAATAAGGTACCTTATGACAATATTCTGCAGTGCCATTGCATAAAGATTATATGGAGGTTCATTCAAAGTAGATACAAGAATCTAAATTCATATTATAAATTACATATTGGCATGCTACTGAGTAGTTACAATTAGTTTATGCACATTAAAAATAGAATGATGATGTTTAATTATCTATAGCTTCATTGGTAAATAATTGTTTTAAATACACTTTATCACTTAATGCACCAACGCATAATTCACAACTAAAAAAGTGATTAAATTTTGCTAATCCTGAAATTAATCAATAATATTCCAGACACAAAATGCCTTCTGTTAAAAGCATTGAGGAAGTTATCAAAAACTTTTCTCAAGTATACATAATTCATAGATAAAAATTAAAGGCACGAGATCAATATCTCCAAGAAATAAAATATTAGGGTAGTATTTAGTAGAAAGTAAAATTTTAAAAACTTATTACCTATTTTACAACGAACCTCACATATTTTCTAAAGGTTGTATGTTAAAGATATTAATGATGCATTGATTAGTATAATTACTAATTTGTACAAGTTTGATTAATTAATCATCCGTACAACTTTTCAGATAAAAGGAGGGCATAACATAATATGTAAATTCTTGTTCTTGCTTAATTTCTTACTTCCCTCACATCAGATTCTGTCTCTCTAGTTAGATGGATCAATTTTGTAGCATGAAAACACTTGAATGTATTCACGAGAGAGAGAAGTGAAATTGCATCTATCAACCTCTAATCGAACTCTCAATCCCTCTCTTTATTAATTTTCTAATAAATTGTCCAGAACCGGAGTGATCGTTCGACCTGGGTTCAACCAATAGGGTTGGTCGAATCAGAGTGATCGTGGTTGAATCGAGCATCAGACAGAACAGAGCATCCTGAACAGTGGCGTTCGACCTGAGTTCGACTAGAGCTTCTGGTCGAATCGACCCGTTTTTGGTCGAACTGACCCTCTGCTTCTTCCAGATGTCGCCCAGGTGCCTGGTTCGACCTCCCCTGTATAATTGAGACCACCTATGCTTGTCAAATCAGCGCGGGTGACCTGGGTTCGATCCCCGAAAATGGCGCCAAGAACTTGATGCGTATTTTCTTTGCACGCAAAATTAATCCCCAGGTTTTGAGGATATCAATTGCAGCTTAAGCAAATAACCAAGTGAATATCGAACCCAAAGGACGACATATTATCAATTTAATTATTATCTAAATAAATTAAGACGAAGGCAATAAAGTTTTAGGATTTGATTATAATCTACTAGAAAATTAATTAAAATAAAAAAAAATCACTTGAAGAATACGAAAGTGGATCAAGTAGGAGAATATGTAGCTCTATGATAATCCAGTTTCACTCATTAATCTCCCTTTCGTGTGTTGATGTCCGACTCTGACTTGTGGAATATGGACGCATCACTAAACCATGCATATCTACTCTATAAACACAAGTAAACATGCGTGTAACACGTGTGAATAACCTCAGAGCAAGAGATAAAATTCCACCCCCTTTCTAGGTACTATCAGTATCAATTATTTCCCTGGTCAATTGGTACTCTAACCCAATATGATCTCCCTTTATAGGTACTATAAAATTATCCTCTTTATCCTACTTAATAACCCGAATTCAATTTAATTAATAAGTATTCATATACGATAGTTCCAACGAAGCTTCGGAGTCCCCTCACTTAGAATCATAACATGGAATCCTACTCAGCAGTGAACGCACTCAATCAATAACCAAGATATGTATTCAGACTCTACATAATAGTTAATGATGGACAAATCAACCGTAAGTATGAATTAAAAAGGCACAATCATATATAAAATAAATTCACAAGTAGTGTTGTACGGAGTTTACACACGAAAGTTCAATTAATTCATAGAAACCTTCAAAACCCTAGATCTACCAAAATAGTTCTAGCTCATGATGTTGCGAAAAACAATTATGGGTGTTGGATAGATCTTACCCATAGTTCAGAAAGTACATGATAAATTAGAAAACGAATAAACCCTAGATGTGGGCATCGTCGCGTCCTTCTCCGTCTTGAATCCTCCTCTTAGTTCTCCTCTTGTGTCCACAAACGAATCTTCAAATTGATAGATGGATGGAGGAAAGGATGTGGATGATGGTTGGGGGGTGAACCCCCCCTTGTGAGGTGTAGGATGGTTGTGTTGTGTTGTATCCAATCCGTTCTCTATTATTTTGTAATCTTGGTGTAATCTACATCCCCTTTTATACTTGTAAAAACTCTCCTTATGGACCTAGGATGGGCTTTTTCTTGGAATAAATGCAGGAACACGCACTTGGGGTGTTAAAATCAGATTCGGACGCGTCCCAGGCATGGAGTTCGACCTAGGGTTTGACCTAGGGGCTTTGTCAAACCCTGGTTGAATTGAAATCGGCAATAATTCGCACTTCAGGCTTCTGATTCGACCAAAATGTCTTGAGTTCGACCAAGGAGTCTGGTCAAATTGGACTGTCGTGGTCGAATCCCACTTGTGCCGTCTCACTATTTCACGTATAACTTCCACATCCGTCCCACTTTGAGTGATTCTTGTGCTCACGCGATCCTCTCTTCTTTGGCTTTCTATCCATATAAAGAATTTATAAAAAATCCAAGATTTGAATCTGTAAAAAGCCATGGAATGCAGAACATCCGTTCTGTTCGGCATAGCTCGCGCGATGTCACCATTTTGCTCATAACTTCCTCGTTTATAACTCGATTGAGGTGTTCTTTACACCAAAACGATCCTCTTTTCATTGGTTTCCAATCATATATCACACTTTATGTTAAGAGCTCCACAAAAACACATAAAAATTACACAAGTTGGACGTGCGTTTTTCAGCATTCATACACAAATTGCACCTTTTCTCTAACTTTGCACTTTTGATCCCTTTTTCCACCTAAAACACAGTAAAATACCTCAAGTGCACCTTTTTCTCACACATATTAAATATAAGACACTTGTGCTAATATATGATAACAATTCCAATCAAGAAAGCGTTCAATTGGACACTAAGACATGTTAATTTTCTCTATCATCAATCCCTCAAACTTACCCATTGCTCGTCCCGAGACAACAAAATAAAAATAAAGAGCGAGAGAGTAAGTAAATTAGTGGGGAAATAAGGACTATGACCAATACCCCATTCACAATACAATTGTACTCAACTTAGATCATGTAACTCTCGTTACATGTAATAATCAATTCATAGTATACAAGTTAAGACAATCACCACCAATTCAAATGCTTCATTGCCATGTTCTCACGGGAAGTATATAGCACTCGCACTTAAGTGTAAAAGATGTACACTTATGGGTTAAGGTGTTTACGCTTAAATTCAATTCAAGTGCATGCGTAACTATAAGCTTGCCAAATATCTCAAATTCTCCACCACTAAAAGTATAATTCGACAATAGGATCAAAAATGACTTTTTTTTTGGATGTAACGTTGGCTCTTTGGTTAAGGTAGGAAATATATGGACAATGTGACTCAAATAGTAGAGAACTAAAGCTGATTGGTCACTTCAACTTTCATCCTCTTTTTTTTCAATGTAAACGATTTTCATTCATTCTCTACCTTCAAGCACAACTATTTTTTCTTCTTTTCTTTCTTTTTTTCTTTATTGAGGTACCAGTTTTGGGCACTACCTCTAATATATCGAGGTACTAGTTTCGGGCACTACCCCTAAGCAACTTATTTTTCAGCTCATAATCACTTATACAGCTCCAAATATTTTATTCTTTCCAAACTCCATGAAAATCAATTCACACACTTTGACAACATTTAATTCTCCACTAAATATAGGAATTTAAGGCTAAAATAGGATATCAAAGTGGCTGTCTTCGTAGGTTGCAAAAGAAATAAAGCTTTTAGGCTCAACGGGGCTAACTACGGATAAACATCATTGGAAGGAAATTATTAGGCTAAGTGACTCATAAATTCAAGGATGGCCTAAAATAATCTCATATCATCTAACACACATGTAGTTTCAAGTAAGACAAGAGACAAGTTCTAGAATACACTCACAAGAATGATACTCACCATAAAAGAACTATCATGTGATTACGTACATGATCAACGAGGCTCAAAATCTCACATGGGTTTTTATTAAGTAACAGAGCATTTTTCATGATAAGCAATGTCCCACAAGTACACAGAACTTCATACTACAATATGACTCAAGTACACTTCCTTCATCAATTTCAAAAGCATATGAATTTCAACATAATTTAAAAATATAAGCTTACATGGAACACCACCTTAAACTCAATCCTTCGACTCATATGAATTAAAAGCACACATAAAAATTAGAATAAGTAAATGAGGGCACCTGATATATCCTTCAACGTACACACGAGTTCCTCAAGTTGTTCAACTCGGTCATCTTGCCACTCTTTTACCTTCTTCTATCATCAAAACTCAACACACCTCATCATCACAGGATTCATCAGTAATAAATAGGAGAATTAAAAGAAAAAATCAATTGACTATCTAATCAACTCAACAGACTAGAAACACCACTGAACACTAGGCAAATTGTAAAAATGACACATCAAAACCGATTAAAGTTTTAACATACCGCAAAAAATCAACTCCCCTAGCAAATATTACAAAGAAAAGATTATACTCTTGGTGCTTCAATGAGGTAAGAACATCACACCCCCCAAACTTAGTAAAAACGTAAGTCGAAAATAAGTTTGCAAAGAGATGTAATCGCCGATTAGTAAGCACCTTAAATATAAAATTTTTTTACTCATGCAAAAGAAATAAAGCAATAAAATGAAAGGGACAAGCCCCCAACAGGCGCTCATGTTTATCGTTGGAGAGTCATGATGGAATACCTATTTTGAACTACTAGATCAAATGGCGGTCTTCTCGCATCCTCACCTTCAAGTACTTTCTTTCCATCTTCTTGTCTACACTCTACACCTCACCTTTCTTGGTCACAAGTATATGATCCTTAGAATTACCTTCCTCCCATGGAAGTCTAGACACCTCCTTGTCAATCTTCCACTCAAATTCAGAATCATCTGTCTTAAAAAAATCAAGATTAAACAAGTTAAAAATCACATCTATGCTCTAGCACGAGTGAGTCTCCATGAGCATCTTCATTGTATGATCAAGAGAGAAAACCACATCTTCATTATCCATCTATAGTCTAACCTTCTCGTCTCTCAACTTCTTTGCTCTTTCCCACTTCTTCTCAACTATAACAGTATTATGCTCATGTAATGGTACTGGAGTATTTTGAACAATAGGTATAGCATTCTGCACGAAAAACGGTGCCGAACAAGGCGGTTCGACCTCGGTTTGACCTCTGGTGCTGGTCGAACCAGGCGTGTAATGGTCGAAACAAGCTTCACAAAATACGTTCCCCACCAGACAGGTTGATTCGACCATAGTTCGACCAATTAGGCTGGTCGAATGGTAGTGGTCGTGGTCGAATTGGGCATCAGACAAAACAGAGTACGCGGGATGGTATCTTTCCACCTGGGTTTGACCAGTAGGATTGGTTAAACCGGAGTGATAGTGCTCGATCGGGCATCAGACAAAACAGAGCGTCCTGAACAGTGGCATTCGACCTGAGTTCGACCAGAGCTTCTAGTTGAATCAACCTGTTTTTGGTCGAACTGACCCTCTACTTCTTTCGGATATCGTCCAGGAGCCTGGTTCGACCTCCCCTGCCTAATTCAACCACCTGAGCTGGTCAAATTGGCGTGGGTGACCAGGGTTCGATCCCTGGCATGGCATCAAGAACTTGATGCGCGTTTTCTTTGCACGTACAATTAATCCCCAAGTGTTAAGGATATCAATTGCAGCTTAAGCAAGCGACCAAGTGAAAATCAAACCCAAAGGACGGCGTATTATCAATTTAATTATTATTTAAATTAATTAAGACGAAGGAAATAAAGTTTTAGGATATAATTTAATCTACTAGACAATTAATTAAAATAACAAATAAAATAAAAATCACTTGAAGAATACAAAAGTGGATCAAGCAGGAGAATAGGTAGATCTAGGATAATCCAGTTTCACTCATTGATCTCCCTTTCATGTGTTGATGTCTGACTCTGACTTGTGGAATATGGACGCATCACTAAACCATGCATATGTACTCTATAGACACAAGTAAACATGCGTGTAACACGTGTGAATAATCTCGGAGCAAGAGATATAATTCCATCCCCCTTTCTAGGTACTATCAGTATCAATTATTTCCCTGGCCAATTGGTACTCTAACCCAATACGATCTCCCTTTATAGGTTCTATAAAATTATCCTCTTTATCCTACTTAATAATCCGAATTCAATTCAATTAATAAGTATTCATATATTATAGTTCTAATGAAGTTTCTGAGTCCTCTCACTTAGAATCATAATATGGAATCTTGTTCAGTAGTGAACGCACTCAATCAATAACCAAGATATGTATTCAGACTCTACATAACAGTTAATGATGAACAAAACGACCGTGAGTATGAATTAAAAAGGCACAATCATATATAAAATAAATCCACAAGTAGTGTTGTATGGAGTTTACACACGAAAGTTCAATTAATTCATAGAAACCTTCAAAACCCTAGATCTACTAGAATAGTTCTAGCCCATGATGTTGCGAAGAACAATCATAAGTGTTGGGTAGATCTTACCCATAGTCCAGAAAATACAAGTTAAATTAGGAAACGAATAAACCCTAGATGTGGGCATCGTCGCGTCCTTCTCCGTCTTGAGTCCTCCTCTTGGTTCTCCTCTTGATTCCACAAACGAATCTTCAAAGTAATGGATGGATGGAGAAAAGGATGTGGATGATGGTTGGGGGGTGAATGGTTGGGGGGTGAACCCCCCTTGTGGGGTGTAGGATGGTTGTGTTGTGTTGTATCCAATCCGTTCTCTATTGTTTTGTAATCTTGATGTGATCTACATCCCCATTTACACTTGTAAGCTCTCCTTATAGATCTAGGATGGGCTTTTTCTTGGAAAACACGCCGAAACATGCACTTGGGGTGTAAAAATCGGATCCGAACGCGTCCTAGGCATGGAGTTCGACCTAGGGTTCGACCTAGAGCCTTGGTAGAATCCTGGTCAAATTGAAATCGGTGATAATTCGCATTTCAGGCTTCTGATTCGACTAAAATGGCTTGAGTTCGACCAAGGGATCTGGTCGAACTGGACTATCGTGGTTGAATCCCACTTGCGTAGTCTCACTGTTTCGCGTATAACTTCCACATCCAAGCTCCAATTTGAGTGATTCTTACGCTCACGCGTTTCTCTCTTCATTGGGTTTCTATCCATATATAGAACTTATAAAAATCCAATATTTGAATATGTAAAAAGCCATGGAAACCAGAACATCCGTTCTGTTTGGCACAGCTCGCGCGACGTCACTCTTTTGCTCATAACTTCCTCGTTTGGATCTCGATTGAGGTGTTCTTTATTCCAAAACGATTCTCTTTTCAGTGGCTTTCCAACAGAAAAATTATACAAATTGAACGTGCATTTTTCAGCATTCATACAAAAATTCCACCTTTTCTCCAACTTTGCACTTTTGATCCCTTTTTCCACCTAAAACACAATAAAACACCTCAAGTTCATCTTTTTTTCACATATATTGAATATAAGATACTTGTGCTAATATATGACAACAATTCCAATCAAGAAGGTGTTCAATTGGACACTAAAATATTCTAATTTCCTTTCTCATCAAGTGTAAAGCTACAATGATAGAGTAACCGATTTGCAGCAGATCCATATTTAAGAACACTGCATACATCAAACAATATGTAATCTTTAAATAAAAATATCAAATTGGAGTAACTATTGAAGTAATTTGTAAGAATCAAGTGCATATAAACGTTGCTCACATCTAGCTTCATAAGGTCAGCATTCAGCTGACCAGGAAATCTAAGACATAAGATTACCCCACTCATTATTGCAGAGATTAATGAAAAAGATTATAGAAAGATGATGTTCAAGAAAGCAGTCTTTGCTTGATGAATCACAGTGGAGAATTTGTTGACTGTATGTACTAACTCAATCTAAATACTTAAAAGGTACACAGACACATCTAGTATGTACTTACTCCATCAAAATACTTATAAGATATCTGTATTATGAAATTTTCAACATTTGCAAATTGCCCATTCCAACTACATTAATAAGAATCTTTAATTTATTAAAGTTGGACATCTAAATTCTAAAAAGGTGTATGGATAACTAATTAATCAAACTAAACATCATGTTATAAAAATCATTCCAAAGCGAACTTCGTTCAGGTTTCGACAGCGGCATCAGAAGGCAATGCCTCCCATTTGTAAGCATGATAAATGATAAACTAAAAGTCTCCTACTTAAAAGTACCACACAAACTATGAGTTCACTCAACTGATCAAATCAATTAAAACCATAAACCCCCAATATGCTATCTAAACCAAACCCTATTATCATAAACACACAGAATCAGAGAATCAAAGAAATTAAATTAAGAACAAAGGTTAATGGTCCAATATGACCAGAGAACATCGCTGGCTCAAAAGTCAAATTAAACGATTCAAAATCTAAAAACAACACTAAGAAGGAGAATTGGGAACTCACAGAAGCAAAAGAATGGCAAGAAAGCATGGTATTAATGTCAAACTCAACGTCATACCATGAATCTGTTTCAGAAACAAGTAAGCTTCAGAAGATTTAGCCAAAGCAGTGGTAGCAGTCGGCCATTTCACGACCAACGTCACATGGGGGATAATCGCAAGTCCTCAGCCATTTCTTTAGTGTCGTGGTTCATCGTGGGTGGGTTTTAGTGCAATTCAGAGCCGTGGGTCTCCAGTCGTGCACTGTCGCTCATTTTTTTAGGGCGATTCATCGTCGTTGGTTGTCGGAAGATCTGATAGGAAAGTTTTCTTCTCATTGGGCATCGTCGATTCGTGGTGAAGTTAGGGCAAAATTTGAGAGATAGATAGAATTTCTAAGTAATGATTTTATACCTTTTACAATTTCTTATTTAATTTAAATTCGAAAATAAAATAAAATGGTAGGAAATTTGATTAACAACGGACTTTCAACAACGAAAAGATTCATCCAATATTAATGAGCGCTTTTTTCAACTTATGACTATGGGGATACACTTTTAGCCATTTTTTACCCTTTTAACAATGGATTTTCATTAATCCGTTGTTATTCCAACGTTGTTAATCCACAGTTTTGGCATAGTGAAGTTAAGACAATCACCACCAATTTAAATGCTCCATTCACATGCTCTCACGGGAAGTATATATCACTCATACTCAAGTTTTAAAGATGTACACTTATGGGTTAAGGTGTTTACGCTCAAATTCAATTCAAGTGCATGTGTAACCATAAGCTTGCCAAAAGTCTTAAACTCTCCACCACTAAAAGTATGAGTCGACAATAGGATCAAAAAAGACTTTTTTTTATGTAATGTTGGCACTTTGGTTAAAGTAGGAAATATATGGATAAGTGACTCAAAACTGGGATCAATCAAGCGTGTCTATCATGATCTTTCATTCTTCTTACTCACTCCAATTAAGCACAATATCCTCCTCAACTCTTTCACTTTTTTTTTCTTTTCTCAAGCACAACACTTTTTTCCTTCTCTTTTTCTTCTTTTTCTCTTGAGGTACCAGTTTCGGGCACTACCTCGCACATCCTCCATAGGGTACTAGGTTTAAGCACTACCCTAGGGGTGTTTGATTCCATAGAGTACTAGATTTAAGCACTACTCCATGCTTTTCCTTAGATGCAATTTAAAGCTTAATTGTTTCAACATCAATTTCATTCCTTCCCAAACTGTTATAAAACTCCATCAACACACTTTGAAAAGCCATTAATTCTCCACTAAATAAAGGGCAATCAAGGCTAAAAAAATTTCAGAAGCTCAAAGTGGTTATTTCTCGTAAGCTGCCAAAGAATGAGGTTTTAAGGCTCAACGGGGCTAACTACGGATAATTAATCATATGGTAGGGAATTATTTGGTTAAGTGACTTATAAATTCAAAGATGGCCTAACATCATATCCCATCATCTAACACAGATGTAGTTTCGAGTAAGACAAGAGCAAGTTCTAGAATACACGCACAAGAACAATACTCACCAGAAAAGAAATATCATGTGATTATGTACATGATCAACGAGGCTCAAAATCTCTCATGGGTTTTAACACATAACAGAACACTTTTCATGGTAAATAATATCCCACAAGTACACATAGGACTTCATACCACATTATAACTCAAGTACACTTCCTTCATTATTTTCAAGAGCATATGAATTTCAGGCATAATTTTAAAATATAAGCTCACATGTATCACAAGTATAAAATCAATTCTTTTTCTCCCATGAATTAAAAGTACATATAAAAATTAGAATAAGAAAACGAGGGCACCTGATTTATATCCTTCAAAACATACACGAGCTCCTCGAGTAGTTCAACTCGGTCAGGACAAAGCTTTAGTGTAGAACTCATCTTGCCACTCTTTTACATGTTCTTTCATCAAAAATCAAGCACCTCATCATCATAGATTCATCAATAATAAAATAAGAAAACTATAAGAAAGACTCAATTGACTATCTAATTGACTCCACACACTAGAAACACCACTGAACACTACATACTAAATATTAGGTAAGTTGTAAAAAATTGACATATCAACACCGGTTAAAATATTAATATGCCGCAAAAAATCATCTCACTAACAAACAAACAACCAACAAAAGGAAAAATTATACCCTTGGGGCTCATAAGACGAGGTAAGTGCATCACACCCTCCAAACTTAGTAAAAACGTAAGTCGAAACTAAGTTTGAAAAGAGATGTAATTGCCAAAATATGAGCACCTCAAATATATTAACTCCTCACTCACACGAAAGAAATAAAGCAAAAAAACAGAAGGGACATGCCCTCAACAGACGATCATGTTTAACGTCGAAGAGTCACGAGGTAAAAGTCTTAATCAACTAGAAATAATAAAATCAATAATAACAGCGGTCCCCGGCAACAGCGCCAAGAACTTGATGCGCGTTTTCTTTGCACTCAAAATTAATTCCCAAGTATTAAAGATATCAATTGTAGCTTAAGCATGCGATCAAGTGAATATCGAATCCAAAGGACGGCGTATTATCAATTTAATTATTAACTAAATTAATTAAGACGAATTGTGGCAATAAAGATTGAGGATTGAATTATTTACTATTAAACAATTTATTAAAGTAACAAATAAAATAAAATAAACACTAGAAGAATACGAAAGTGGATCAAGAGAGAGAATAGGTAGCTCTAGGATAATCCAGTTTCACTCATTAATTTTCCTTCCGCGTGTTGATGTCTGACTCTGCCTTGTGGAATATGGACACTTCACTGAACCATGCAAATCTACTCTATAGACAAAAGTAAACATGCGTGTAACACGTGTGAATACCTCGGAACAAGAGATATAATTCCATCTCCCTTTCTAGGTACTATCAGTATTAATTATTTCCCTAGTCAATTGGTACTCTAACCCTATATGATCTCCCTTTATAGGTACTATAAAATTATCCTCTTTATCCTACTTAATAATCCGAATTTAATTCAATTAATAAGTATTCATATATGATAGTTCTAATGAAGCTTCAGAGTCCCCTCACTTAGAATCATAACATGGAATCCTGCTCAGCAGTGAACACACTCAATCAATGACCAAGATATGTATTCAGACTCTACATAACAGTTAATGATGCACAAAACGACCGTGAGAATGAATTAAAAAGGCACAATCATATATAAAATAAATTCACAAGTAGTGTTGTACGGAGTTTATACACGAAAGTTCAATTAATTCATAGAAACCTTCAAAACCCTAGATCTACCAAAATAGTTCTAGCCCATGATGTTGTGAAGAACAATCATGGGTGTTGGATAGATCTTACCCGGATGTCTGAAAAATACAAGATAAATTAGGAAATGATAAAAACCCTAAATTGGGTCATCGTCGCATCCTTCTCCGTCTTGAATTCTCCTCTTGGTTCTCCTCTTGATTCCACAGATGAATCTTCAAAGTGATTGATGAATGGAGGAAAGGATGTGGATGATGGTTGGGGGGTGATCCCCCTATTGTGGGGTGTAGTATTGTGTTGTGGTTCTCTCCAATCCAATATGATTATATGCTGAATAATAATGTGATCTACATCCCCTTTTTATACTTGTAAAGTGTTCCTAATGGACCTTGGATGGGCATTTACTTGAGAAATACGACAAATTTGGTAAAAGAAACCCGAAACTACCAAAAATAGCATCAGCGACATTCCGTTCGACCAAGCCTTCAGAAGTCGAGCAATGGTCGAGTAAGCTCTCTGTAAATTTTTGCACATTTTGCTCGACTTGGCCTCATTCGCTCGACCAAAATAATTCTGGTCGAGCAAGCTTCCATTGGTCGAGCAAGCTTGCGCAGTGTCACCATTTCACACATAACTTCCACATTCGACCTCCGATTTGAGTAATTCTTGTGCTAACGTGATCTTCTCTTCCTTGGCTTTCTATCAATATAAAGAAATCATAGAAAATCTAACATTTGAATATGTAACAAGTCATGCAAAGTGGCACAACCATTCTGTTCGGGCATAACTTGCGCGACGTCACCACTTTGATCATAAATTTCTCATTTAGAATCCAATTGGGGTGTTTTTATGCCAAAACGACCCTCTCTTCTGTGACTTTTCAACCATGTTTCACACATCCAATTCAGAGCTCCACAAAAATGTAAAAAAATTACACAAGTTGGACGTGCGTTTTTCAGCATCCATGCACAAATTGCACCTTTTCTCCAACTTTGCACTTTTGATCCTTTTTCTACCTAAAACACAATAAAACACCTCAAGTGCACTCTTTTTCTCAAATATATCAAATATAAGACACTTGTGCTAATATGTCACTGCAATTCTCATCAAGAAGGTGTTAGATTGGACACTAAAACACGCTTATTTTCGCTCTCAACAATATTTTACACTAATAATTTTTGAGTGATGGTTAAACCCATCATTTCTGGTAATAAAAGAGTTACTCTTATATTAGGGGCAATAAAAATATCACAATTTTTTGACAGGCACGGTTATTAATTACTAAATAAGGGCATTTGGAGTTATTCGATGCGACTGGTATCGTGGCAGATCAAAAGAAAATTTCAGATAAAACTTGAGTGAGACTGTCTCATGGTATGGCTATTTAACGCTTTCATAATTAATTATCACTTTCTCTATAAAATGTTATTATTTTCATTTATACTATAAATTGTTTATGAAATAGCATTATCATTTTTCATAAATTGAGTATCAGTAAAAAAGTTACCACTTTTAATCCATCTCACGAAAGCCCTTATATTTATGTGAGAGGATCTCACAAAAGTTTTTGCCAAAAAAATTTGGGTATGAGATGTATTTATAAAAATATGAGCTAGATCTTTTGTGTTCGGGTATACGGACTTGACCCGTGCGCCCAATCCTACCCATTTGTTAAACGAATCATATATAAATTAAAAAAATAAATCTAAAACACATTCTTTCATCTATGAGAGTGATTTTTCTCCCTCAGCTCTGTTGCGATTGATTCCTCGAGTGCGTGCGATTCTACTCCAAGTGCGTGAGATTCTACCTCCGAGTGCGTGCGATTATTCACTCTAGAATGAAATAAAAGAGATTTCATACCTTCATTCTTCCAATTTCATTTATTTCTCACAATTCACAGATTCAATTTCAACTTCATCCTCCTGACTGATCCTCCTTTTTTCTGCAATTAGGTACGATTCCTGACCTGAAGCAAGGCAAATTGAAGTACGCAATTGCCGACTAAATAGAGTTATGCAATTATTTAGTATTCACAAAGATATTGCCTCAACTCTCATATAAATAATACTGAATAATCATCTCTTCTTTGATATTCTATGTTTATTTAGATATACAAAGATGTAGGTTCTCCTCCATGCCCATACAAGGTCTCATACACAAAAGTTAGTAGCTACAATCTAAAAGAAAAAATCTCACTTAAGATTTGAAGATATGTACAATAAAGGTGGTGGAAATAATTAATAATAATCTTCCCCACATAAACTTCCTACTAAACTACCTGTAAATTAATCAAGTAGAAATATTAGAGAATCTTGTTATTGAATATCTGAAAACCTCTGAATTTGTATAATTTGTTGCTTGCTTTTGTTCTTTGTTTGTTTTACATGGAAAAAGTGATGCATGATCGAATGCTAATCTATTCTAAATCTCTATTTCTTATGCCAGTCCTCTTTTAAACTTGTCAGCATAATCATCATGCCCGTTTGTGGATCCTTATGTTTTTTAATCCCTTCTCTTCAATAAATAAGTTGTTGAGATGTTTGTGTTTTTGTTAGAGTATAGTATAATATTAATTTTGATTAGTCAATAACTTATATATGGATAGGTAGATGTTTGCACATGTTTTGTGCCCAATTGATAAGTGTTAAGGCTTTATGTTTGTAATTTATCTAGAGAATTTAATTTCATCGGTGAGCATTTTCATTTGAAATAATAATCCACTAATTTTAAAACAAATATTAGTTTTATTATTGCAGAAAACTTCATTTGGTGTGTATTTCCATAGCAATAATATGATACGTGACACAACAGGTAGTATTGGACACTAAAATGAATTGTTGTTTTTGTGTTGTTACCATGAGTGCTAATGATGCAAAAAATACATTATTTGATTCAGAATGATATTACTTTTGGTTATTACATTATACCCTTTAACAATAGTCCTTATACTCTTTGCAAGTAACAACTATACCCTTAAGCAGCACTGAATTTACTTTTGTTCCATGAATCCTTTATGTGATTTCAAAAAGCTGCAGATGATATTGCTATACATATTTTTAAATATGATTGAAATGATATGACTTTCGGTTATTATATTATACCTTATTAGAGTATCTGTTATACTCTTTAAAATTAACCACTATACCCTTTAACATTAATGAATTTACTTCTATTCTATATATCATGTATGTGATTCCAAAAAAAGTATTTGTTAAATGATCACCTCATCTAAAAGTTTAAACAAATAGAGAGGAATCGTTTAATACTTAATCAAATCACTCTAACTTGCTCCCTCACATGCAGGCAGGGTTAACTTTTTTACCTCAAGCCTTTCCTGTGGAATTTTCTCATAAATGGATGACAGCGAGGTTCGAACCTTAGACCTTTGCTAGGCCTTGAATCGGATATCATATTAAATGACCACCTTATCTAAAGTTTAAGATGATAGAGAGATGAACCGTTAGTATTGATGATATATTCTATCAAATATCTATGGTTTCTTCATTATTATATATTGTTAACCTACAACTACATATATATATATATTAATGAAATCCTAAAAGTAAAAGAATAAATAATTTTGATCGAAATAGTATTACTTTAGGTTATTGCAATATACCTTTTAACAGTATCCCTTATACTCTTTACAACTAACAACTATACCCTTTAGTAGTAATGAATTTTTACTTTCGTCCTATGTAGTCATTCATCATTGATTAATGCTGCAATTGATTACATTTTTTTACTTAGCTACTATTGTGTACTCAAGAGTATATTTTACATCTTATAATTTAAATTGTGTATGAATGTTCAAGAATATATTGAATTGGTTAAGATGCGTCATATATGTGATTTAAAAAAGCTTCTTAATGTATTCTATCACATATCTATGGGTTATGATTGCTATAAATATTATTACCTTATAGAAACGCTATTTTTTCTTAAACCCTTAAATTAAAAGACTAATTTATTTGGTTCAGACATGCATTACTTTAGGTACCATTAAACAGTAGTCGTGATACCCTTTAATTGTAATGATTGTACCTATGTTCTACATTTTTATTTTTCATTCAATAAATTTATAGTTAATTATATATATATTTTGGTGCACCTACTATTTTGGACTTGGATTAATAAGGTAATTATTCATATGCAGATCTTAGATACTCACTTCTTTCCAAGTATTTTCACCAATTTATATGGGCACGGAGATTTAAACGTATTATTTTTTAATATATAATATAAGAAAAAGTAGGAATAAATTAGTAATTTAAAAAAAATAAATAAAGTTGTTGGGAATGATGAATAAAGTGTAAAAAAGTAATTAAAGTTGTTGGGATTGTAAAATGTAGATAATAAAATATTATATATTTTTACCATTAATGGAATGAGTAAAAATACGTAAGACACCCTAAAATGGAATGTGGATAAAAATACGTGGTATGGAGGGAGTATTATAATTTGGTATTGAAGTGTCTGGACAATGAAGAAGCAAGGAAGTATATAGACGATGCATATGCAAGAGTTGTTGGCTATTGATGTTTTGATAAATCCATTGAATTTTTCAACACAATCAGAACAAGTTATCCAAAATAAGAATTTATCTAATATTGTGTTAGATCCAATTATTTCAGTTACAAAAGGGAGAAGAAGAGGATAAAGAATTTCCAGAAAAGTAAAAGAAGTAAGTGAAAAACTTTAAAGTTAGTAAAGGAATTTGAATTTAAAACTCTAAAAGCTCGTTTAGTTTAGTGATGTAATTGATTAAATATTGTGATAGATTTTGATGAATTATTAATTATTTGGATTATAAATGAGTTAACTATTATGTAAATAGTGTTACACCCGTGCAATACAGGAAAAAAAAATAAATTTATATAATTATTAAAAAATAATTATACTTGAAAATAATATATTAGAATTTGTTTCATCAAATGTATGGTACCACTTATATAATTTAAAAAGATAATTATGATTTGTAAAAGAAAAATAGATATAAAAATTATAATATAAGAATATATGCTATTAAAAAGATAATAATGGATAAGTCTTACGTGAGACTATTTTAACTTTTTAAAGTATTTATCACTTTTGCTGTAATATATTATCACTTTCGCTATAAAATGTTATCACTTTTCGTTTATACTATGAATTGTTCATGAAATAGCATTATCACTTCTTATTAATTCAGTATCACTTTTCGTTATAAAAGTTATCACTTTTCACTCATCTCACGTAAGGGCTACGTGAGACGGTCTCACACAAGTCTTTGCTAAAGATAATATGAACTTGTCAGATTTAAATTGGATTTCATAAAATAAAAAAAATTGAATTGAATTGAAAAATAATTATATCTTAAATCTTATTATATGAGTAAAAAATAGAGCATAAATTGTATGGGTAAAATATAATTTAAACCCGCTATACATATATTACTTTTATGACTTAATAGTTAACAACATCGGTGCCGCGATCGTTGAATTATGAGTTGAAATGGAGGAGTTTCTAGCTCTTGAAAAAAGAGTTGTGAAAAAAAAAAGAGGTAGGCCCAAGAAAGATTTTTATCAACCTACAACTAGATCCAACACTCGTCTACGGGCCAAGCTTAATCCTCCACAGGTAAACAAGCATGAGTTTATGAATATACCAGCACTTAAATTTATGCGAAAAGAACTTGATGATATTGATTAACTTCTCATATGGATTGCTTGTGATCCTTTTCACGCCGCATGTTTAGGCTTTACCACTGACTCTGTCAGTATTTAAACATCTTTACTTTTTATTGTTCCCCTTCCCCTTTTCTTTTTCTTTTTTAATAAAAGCCATCTAATTAGTTAATAGTTAATAGTAAATTCTAGAATAATGTTAGTTTTCAATTTTAAAAGTTAAATTTTAAATTTCAAAACTCACACACAGGTGTAAAAGGGTTGATTCCTAAATAATTCATCACCTTGGGAATTTTCAAATCTATCATGATCTTTAATTTTTGTCAATTCAATACATGATTTGTTTAATATTTTAAATTTTATCATGATCTTTTATTTTTATCAATTCAATACGCGATCTATTTAATATTTTCAATTATATCACAAATTTTATTTTGCAATTTAATACACCACTTATTTTATATTTTCAATTCATTATTATTATTATTATTGTTGTTATTATTATTTAATTATGGGGTTTTTAAGTATATAATAATAATAATAATAATTATTGTTATTATATTAAAAAATGAGTTGTACTGGTTTTAAAAAATTATATTCTTAATAAAAAAAATGATATACACTATATATGAACTAAAAATTTTCGTCCATTATAACTTTATATATTCAGTATATATACCTTTATTTTTAAAAAAAAAAGTAAAGTTGTACAAAGAACGAAATAAAGATAATAATAATAATAATAATAATAATAATAATAATAATATAGTGTATTAGCTGTTATAAAAAAAATTAAATCCCAAATCCAAATAATTTTAATTACCAGTATAATAAATAATAAAATAATAATAATAATATCGGTTTCTTGAGCAGAAAATCGTATGTTCGACCCCTATTTTTTTTGGATTTTATGTTTAATTTTTAAATATTTGGCAGTCAAATATTATTAAAATATTTAATTATTTTTTGTTTTTGTTAGTGTGTTTAATATTGGAGTAACAAATTTTATTTGATTTATTTAATTTGTTTAGTTATTTTCAATTTTAAAAATTGTAAGTTAAAGTTGGTTAATTTTTAGATATTTTTCTGTTGCAAAATATAATAATAATATTAATAATAAATTGAATTGAAAATATAAAATAAGTGGTGTATGAAATTGACAAATAGAAATTGTGCTAAAATTGAAAATATTAAATAAATCGTGTATTGAATTAACAAAAATAAAAGATCGTGATAGATTTGTAAACACTTGGAGGTGAATTTTTTAAAAATTAGCCATTTTAAAAATAATAACTTTTGCATACCTTTAAACGCTATAGTCCCACACCTATTATTCCTGCATCTCGTCTACTCAATTAATATTAAATTTCTCTTTATCTTATTTCTTAAATATATTTTAGATAAGCACCTAATTACATATCGGTTTGATATAAATAAAATTAAAATTAATATATTATATTATATTACTATTCAGTTGTTTTTTTTGAACGTCATTTTAGTGTTTTTTTAAATGGTTTTAAATTTTAAAACCCTAAGCGTTTTATTTTGAATTTAAAATTTGTATATTCGAAATCATGTATAATACAATTACAAATCCTATTATTCTCTGATTTAGAACCTCTCATACCTTTTTAACCACTCTCATCTCTTTGTCTTCATTAATAATTTCTTTTACACAATACTGCCCACCTCTTGCGTATTAATTTGACTTTTATCATTCACCTAAATAGTACTCATTATTATCAATAAAGTATAATAATTCTTTTATTAAAATATTAATGTTTATATTCAAAATAAATTTATTAGGTAATAATGATATAAGAGCATCTTCTAAAACTCTTCAAAATAAATAATAGTTAAAATTTAAAGAGTAAAACTTAAAAATTCATTTTCAATTAATAGCCTCTTCAAAATAACTAAACTTTTTACATAATGAATTTGGCTCTTCAAATTTAGAGATCCAAAACACCTTTTTAAAATTAATTGTATTAACTACTTCTACTTCCAACACTTGTTTTTTCTTAAAATGTCCACTAAAATTATTAATTAAATCACATTTATGATAAAATAAATTAGGAGATAATATAATATAATAAAAATTAATAAATAAATATTAGGAAGATAAAAAATTAATTGAAATATAAAGAGAGTGTTGGAGGGGATAGAAAAATATGACTCTCTCATTTTCAAATACTCTCCATTTTACACAAAATACTCTCTAAATTATACAATTGCTTTTGGAGATGCTCTAAGTCTAAAGAATAAGGCAAAGACTTGTGTGAGACCGTCTCAAGTAAGGGTTTACGTGAGACGGTAAAAAAGTGATAACTTTTGTTATGAAAAGGGATAATAAATTAATTAAAAGTGATAATGCTATTTCATAAACAATTTATAGTATAAATGAAAAGTCATAACATTTTATAACGAAAGTGATAACTATTTTCGAAAGTCTAAAATGTTCTCACGTGAAATAGTCTCACGCAATACCTACCCAAAGAATAAAATATACGTTTAGAAAAATTGTATACTTACATTTACTAAAAAAAGTTAAGAATTTATCAACATTAAATTCTATTTAAAGAGAAACACAAGATATGAGCTACTCTCTTGTGAGACGGGTAAATATGAGACGGGTCGAATCACTGTTACAATATGTTTATTATATAAGTAAAGTATGTTTATTGATAGTTAAAGTATATTTGTAGTGAATCATATTATAACACCCTACAAGTATACTTTAATTCATTATTCATCATATTTTAGAAAAACATATTATAACTAATAATAAACATATTTTACTTTTGTAATAATGATAGTTTAAAAAAAGGTCGACCCACCCATCTCACATAATAATCGTCTCACAAGAGACTTTGTCACAATATATTACAATAAAAAAATGAAATAAATCATTAATTAAGCCTCAAATATCTACATTTTTATAAAGAAAATAATATTTCATTAATTAAGCCTAAAATATCTACATTTTTAATAAATGAAAAAGAATTTTCACACCGCAAAATGTTGATATTAAAATATTATCATTAAAAAAATTATAATAATATAATTAAAGCACCCTACACTATGGTACACTTTGATTTTGACATAAGCTTGCATGCAAAATGTTATGATTGTCATCAAAAAAATTGTAATATAATCAAATCACCCTACATTATGGTAAGCTTTAATTTCAAAATATTGGTACGCTTTAATTTCAAAATGTTGATATTAAGTATTGTTATTACAAAAATTGTAATATAATCAAAGCACCTTGTATTATGGTACGCTTTAGTTTTGATATAAGTTTGCACATGTTGGGTCTCGCGCGCGTTCAAATCTGACCTGAAAATTGTGTAACATATTTTTAAATTTAATATAATCTCTTTTTTATAAAAGTAAAATATAAAATATAAAATTTTAAATTAAATGTTAAGAGTTGATCTACTGTACACAATTGTACACTAACAACATATACATATCACAAACGGATCAGGTATAAAATAAATAAAATCCGGATTATTTCTCACTTTCCTTCCTTCCACACACGTTTATTTCTCAGGTTTGAGTTTCTCCGCCTCCATCCCTCGATCTCTTTCTTCTTCACTTTTTTTATTGCCGCCGCCGCATCCATCGTTGCCTCCACCGCCGCCTTCATTGCCGCCTCTGATGGTTATCGGATCTTATGGTCTACAAAATCCGTTCGAGTTCTATGCATATCTAACGCAACAGAATAATTCGAAAGTTTTACCTTTCACCGAAAATTAGCGGAGAAGTCTAAATCTGCAGAAAAGACCTCGTGATCTTTTGTTGTATTCCTATGCCTCGTTTAGACGTCGTGTGGGTGACAATCCTCTATGCGATCCCAATTCTCAGTCTCCATGATTTTCTCACATATTCTCTTGTAATCTGAAGAGAAATCTGATTTCTCATCTAAAAATCAAAATAGGCGTGTATCATTAAGTGACTAGACTGTTGGGATGACTTATTTATATGCTACAGCAGGGACCAGGAGGAGAAATTAGAGTTGGGCCTCCCGTTGGGCTTAAACATCCAAATTTAGCCCAAAACTTATACTTGAGCTCAATAATAATAATTCAGTCCACTAAAGGATTATTATTGCACTGCCACCCTATTCCCAAATTATGTTATGGGCTCCTTCTTATTAGTAGCCCATTTAACTCTCCGTGTTTAAGATATACAATACTCATTAATTAAATGAGTCACTGACAACTCAATTAATTAATCTCTTATCCAAGAGTAGTACCACTCAACCTTATTATCATGGTAGAATAAATCCACCTGCAGGTTTTACATGATAATACTTATGAGCTCCTTAAGGGGACATCGTCAGCCAAATTTATTAGGACACGGATTCCTTCTACAATCAACAACACACCATAGAGATAATACTATCTCCCAACTCATCGAGTATATTGATTTACAATTAAATCTCACCCATTGATGAATCAAATAAATAAATACTTAATTACGTGTCGAGATTATTGTATAGGAATTAAGAGTACGAATAAACATAATAACTGAGTTATAGTTCTCTTATATAGTCAGTATAAATCAAACAACCTCACGTGGTCCTACTCAATACACGCAAAATGCACTAGTGTAATTTTATAGTCAAGATAATTTAATACCAAATCACACTACAACCATCCCAATAGATTGTCCCAGTCTATCTCGGTTGTGAGCATCTATTTATACTTTATAAGGAGTTGATAATATGATCTTCTGTTCCATACCGCACACCATATTATATACAATATAAAGTAAATGGACTATTGCATCGACATATAAATTATAAGATGCAATCATTTGATCAATGACTCTCATTTCAAATATTGTTATAACATTATTCAAACTAAAGTTAGGCTTTTAGTATTTAATCTAACTGCCTCTACCCCTACTTTCTGAACACCACCGTCACCGTCATCGCCGCCTCCATCCCTACTTTCTTATCTGGATCGCTACGTCAGATCTAGAGCGATTCGCTCCAAATATGCAATGGGTCTCTCTTCAAATCTCTTACTTCACTCGGATCTATTCTTTTTTAGATTTGTTCTTCATTGTCTCTTTCCATCTATGATCTCTATCCATCTCTCCAAACCTAAAATTTGCACGCTTTTACCTATTAAAAATTAAAAAATTTAATAATAAGTTTATTAGTAAAATACTTGTACACCAATGAATTGCCATCTATACATTTATAGTATTTCAACAACTTCTAGATTATGTGTTTGCATTTATAGTATACACTTATTAATAAAAATGTATACGCTATTGAATTACTCCCTAAGTTTCATGTATTTGTTCAAGTTTATATAGGCACGGAGATTGAGAAGAGTTGTTTTTTTAATATATAATATTGTAAGAAAAAGTAGGGGCAAGTTGGTTATTTAAATAGAAAAAGTAAATGATTTTATTGAGAATGATAAATAAAGTGTAAAAAAAATGAATAAAGTTGTTGAGATTAATGAATAAAGTGTAAAAAGTAGGTGAGATGTATAGTGTATCTTTACTATTAATTGAATGTGAATAAATACGTGAGACACCCTTAAATGAAAAGTGCGAATAAATACGTGGGACAGAGGAAGTATAACTTATACATTATTATATGTGTGATTTTATATACTACCGGTAATATTTTTTGTTCAGTTTACTAATTAACAATGAAATGTAGTAATTAATTTTATAAATAAAAACATGTATCATGTTAGTTTTTAAATACATATTTAAATATTTAAAAAATACTATATTTAATCCACTAATGTACGTGTGTATTTTATAATAAATGTATTAGATTTTATACTAAAATGTATAACATTTTATACTAATATGTATAACTAAAATTAATAAATATTGATGAAAATATTGATAAATATATTATCAATATTATTTTTTTAAAAAATAATACATTTATAAGAAAAAAATAAATACACGATTAAATTACAACTACTGCACATTTGATTATGAAAATGCATATTAAAAATTAATTAAATTTAATAAAACTTTTTATATAAATTTAATGATACATTTAAGAATTAAACGTAATACATTTATATGATAAAACGTATACACTAACAAATTAAAACAGAAACTTCACTAAATCTCCAACAACAGAAACACCAATTAAATTTAATACAACTTTAATTAAAAAAAGTAATACATTTAATAATTAAACGTAATACATTTATATGATAAAACGTATACACTAGCGAATTAAAACATAAATTTCACAAAATCTACAACAACAGAAACATGAATTAAATTTTATACAATTTTAATTAAAAAAAATAATACATTTAAGAATTAAACGTAATACATTTATATGATAAAACGTATACACTGACGAATTAAAATAGAAACTTCACAAAATCTCCAACAACATAAACATCAATTAAATTTAATACAAGTTTTTATATAAATTTAATGATGTATTTAAGAGTTAAACGTAATACATTTATATAAAAAAATGTATACAATGACGAATTAAAACAAAAAACTTTACAAAATCTTCAAGAATAGAAACATCTCACGCAATCTCCACCCATCTCCACTCACCAACAGAAACCTCTCCCACACCATTTCAACAATCTCGTAAGATAATCAAAATTAATGCAAAATATCAACAACTTTCATAATCTTTTCACCTATTTTCTTCAACGTGATGACATGAATAAGATTTGATTTTGTTTATTCGTTGTTAGATCTTTAAGCTTGTTAAAGCTTCTTCAGATCTGATTAGGTAAGGACGAATGTGACTCTTACTTGTTGGAATAGGGAAGGAGAAATTACAAATTGAGAAACTCTTACTCCGTATTTTTATGAGAATTTGCCCTCGTTGGATTTATAGATTGAAGCCCAAGTTGATGCCGAGGCTGGTGATTGGCATGACCGAGACAGATACCAAGGGTTGAAAAGATGTCACGCTAGGAGAGAGACTATTTCTGATAGTATCGGTAGAGATGTCAATTTTATCCGTAGGGTCGGTTATTCGTGGGTATCCGAGGTGGTGGGTACGGGTAGGGTAGGCTTTATTGGGTAACGGGTAGGATAATACCCATACCCGATAAAAAATTTGCGGGTAAGAGTAGGATACGAGTTTTTCTTTTGTTTACCCGACCTGATACCCGACCCGTTTACCAGATACTATATAATATACATATTTATATATTTATATTTACATTATTTAATCTTTAATTAATTATGTCCACGTAATATATTTATTTTTATTTATATTATAATATTATATATTTCTAATTATGTATGTATATATTTATATTCCTACTTTCGAAAATCATATATACTCCCTCCGTCTCACCCAAAGGGTTCCTTTTTGCCATTTTGGTCGTCCACTCAAAGGGTAATCTTTTATTTTTTACACACATGGGACCCACACACTCCCTCTAATACAATTAAAATATGGAGCTCACACTCCCACTAATACAACTATCCACTACATATTAAATAATAATACTCCTTAATCCACGTGCCAAAAAGAAAAAAAACAACCCTTTGAGCGGGACGGAGGGAGTATATTATATTATTTAATTTTTAAATTACGTATTTACATCATTTATTTAATTTTTAATTAATAATATTTAAGTACATTATTTAATTCCAAATTTATATTTATACTTAAAAATACTTTTTAATTTCAATTCGGGTAGGATTGATCAAGTTTGAGAAACGTCGGATATTCATATAATATTTTATAATAATTGCGGGTAGGGATGACAACGGCTAGGGTACCCAATTATTTTGGGGTACCCGTATCCGTATTCAATTAAAAAAATAACTACCTGTATCCGTATCCGTATCCGTACCGTTTAAAAAATTTATTATGGTACCCGTACCCATCCCATTACCGTTTATCATTACCCGCGGGTACTCATACCCATTTAATATTTATTTATTTTATATATATTTATATTTTTTTATTGTCTAAATAAATATAATAATAAAAATTACATTATTAATTAAATATAAAATAAATATAATATAAATTGTATTATTTTAAATAAATATTTAGTAAATATGATTAAATAAAACTTATAACTATTAATTAAATATATAAAATATCTTATCATATATAAATTATATAATATATATTAAATTTTATAAAAAATATATATATAATCGGGTTACCCGCGGGTATTTGAGGCATTACCCGTACTCATCCCAAACCCTAATGGTATTTTTCACAACTATCCGTACCCATCCCAAACTCATTTAACATGACTCATACCCTACCCATTAGGGTTCGGGTAGACCGGGTATCCAGAAATACCCGTCCCATTGCCATCCCTAATTGCAGGTACCCATTTACCTGTGAATTATCTTCATACCCGACGGTATACCCGTACCTTACCCGATGTTCAATTTTAGGGTAATAGGGAAGGGTAAGGGTAGGGTAAATAGGGTAGCGAGTTGTATGTGGATTTGTCTAACCCGTACCCAACCCTATCCGTTTACATCCCTAAGTGTCGGACGGCACAGGGTGGTGGAGAGATAGGGGTAAAACGTTGGGATGGTAGAGAGAGAAACAATAACAATGAAAGTAGAGAGAGAGGAGGAGGAGCGATGGGTTGAGAGAGAGGGAGTGGTGAAGCATAGAATGACCTATCAACACTTATTGAATTACAAATATTCGGGTCAATGGGTCAAAATTGACTTGATTAGACCTTAACAATTGGGTACAGTAATTTTAGCCAAATGTTAATACTATTAATATTTACTCTTTAAATGAAAAAATAATATCCTTATTAATTAAAATAAATATCTTTTAAAATAAAATTTAATATTCTTAAACATTCTTGTGGGCATCCGTGAATACATAGAAGACCAACTCTTTTAAATTGTCATCAACTTTTAGGATAATTTTGATGTGCTCCGACGTTTTATATATATATATATATATATTATGTTAATAAAATTTATAAAATAAAATTCACAATAATACATTAAATATAAAATTCACAATTTTTTTCTATGTACAGATAATTGTATAAAAATTATTCATAAAAATCATTTTCAAAATCGCATTAAATATTTGTATTAAATATCATCACTTCCATTACTTTCTAACTATGCATTTATTTTTTAAAAAATTATAAATGTTAAATGCATAATTACAGTAAAATTAAATTAACAACATATCACTCAATATATTAGTTAATAGTAAACATATCATGTTATCAACATTGGACATTGGATAGCATTGTATTCATCTTATCATCAAACTAATTATTTCATGTGGGATTCCTTATTATAATAAGGGGTGTTCCATCCTCACTCCAAAAGAACATATTAATGGCACATCACTAATATGAGAAGAAACACTAATTATTAACAATATATTTCATGTGGATTCTTGATGGGTATTTTCTCAAGTATGAAGAATACGATTGTAGCTTAGATAAGCGAGAAAGTTATATATATTGATCCCAAAGGACAATTGGTTATCAATTTATTACTATCTAAATTTACTAAAACTATTGTTTGACAATTTAATTGGAGAATGATTATTAAACTAATAAATAGAATAATTAAATAATAAATAAAATATAAAACAGTAGAGGATTATCGAGATTGAACAAGTGAGAAGATAGGTAGCTCTTCGGGCCATCCAGTTTCACTAATTAATCTCCCTTACGTATATCAATATCCGACTCTGCCTTGTGGAATATAGACGCATCACTAAGCTATGCAAACCTACTCTATAGACACAAGTAAATATGCTTGTAACACATGTAAATAACCTTGGAGCAAGAACACAATCACACCCACTTTCTAGGTACTATCAGTATCAATTATTTCCCGTGCACTAAGTACTCTAACCCGATATGATCTCCCTTTATAGGTACTATGTAATTATCCTCTTTATTCTACTTACTAACTTGAATTCAATTCAATTAATAAGTATTTATATAATATAGTTCTAATAAAGATTTGGAGTCCCCTCACTTAGAATCATAACATGGAATTCTGTTCAGCAGTGAACGCACTCAATTAATAACCAAGATATATATTCAGATTCTATATAATAGTTAATGATGCAAAGAACAATTCTGAATATGAATTAAAAATGCATTGTCTTATATAAAATAAATTCACAAGTAGTGTTGTATGGAGTATACATACGGAAGATTAATTAACTAGTAAAACCTTCATAAATTTAAGAACTACCGAAATGGTTCTAGCCCATGATGTTTGGAAGAAAGTTCATGGTAATTGGATTAATCTTACCCATAGTCTTGAAAAATTACAAGAAATATTAAGTTGCGAAATAAACCCAAGATGTGGGCGCCATCGCTTCTCGCTCCGTCTTGAATCTTCACATGGTTCTCACCTTATTCGCTGCACGAATTTCTATCTACAGATTCGTAGGATGGAGTTAGGGTTTGGATGTGTTGTAGGATGGATGTGGAATCTAACTCTCTTCTCGATGTGATCTGCATCCCTTTTTATACTTGTAAACTCTCCTTTTGGACCTTTACTGAGTTTTTTCTTAGAAAATACATAAATTCACATACTGGAGATTTGGAATTACCAAAAATAGAACTCTGTGTTCCCACTCGACCAAAATGGTTCAGGTCTAGTGTGCTCGACCAGGTCGAGCGGCGATCGAGCGGATTGCCTATTCGCTGAAACTCTATATAGTGCCTCTCCCGACCATTTTTTATGTCGCTCGACCAAATGGTCTTGGTTGAGCGGCACCTCGAAATCCATGCTTTCCAATTCTGAGCACTTTTGACCTATTTTCCTGTATAAATATGCTCAAACAGCCTCAAAATACCTGATTCATGTATTTTCCATAAATATTCTGATTTGTCTTGATAACAGACAAAATCATACTCAATTTTCACACAAATCTGAGCTCAAAATACGTGAATTATCACTCTCATCAAACTCCCAAACTTACATGTTGCTCGTCCCGAGGCAACGAAATCAAAACAAAGGCAAGAGAGTGTAATTCACAAAATCCATATAACAATGCACAACTTACATTAACACATGCAATTTCATGAAATCAAACATGCATTCATCTATCATACCTTTCATTCATGCCAAAACATCCATCGATCACAATACTTTTATGAGTGCTACGTCATCTAACTCACTTGGTAAATGTTTACTCTCACTCTAAAGTATAAAAGATGTACACTTAAAGGGTTAGTATATAAGCTCAAAATTAATTCATAAATTCGCGTGACCATAAGCTTGGCAAGGGTTTCAAAGATCAACTCATAATTGGTTCAACACTAGGATCATAAAGGACTTGTTTTTGGGTTGTAATGTTGGCTCTTTGGTAAAGGTATGAGAATAAAGATAAAGTGACTAATTCACTAGTAGAGAATTAACTTGGAGTTTTGTTTTTCATCAAATAACTTTATTCTTCTTCTCCATCATCATTCTCATGATCTTTTCGATACTTTTTTTCTCCTTCTTCACTTGGAATTAACATCTTCTTTCTTTAAGTACATAAGGGTACCAATTTCGGGCACTACCCTTCTAGCAATCGGGTATCCGTTTCGGGCACTACACCTTAACAAAGTTTAACCACAAATTTTTTTACTTCATCACTATCACCACTTTTTCCTTCCTTTTCTTCTTCAAATTCAACACTAGCATTTATTCATCTTAACTCTCTACTAGTAAATAGGATATTTAAAGGCTCTAGTAAAAAGGTAAATAAGGACTTTTTATCATAGGCTTGCCAAAAAAAATAGCTTTAAAGGTTCAACGGGGCTTCCAATAATATTTACATTATAAGGTAAGGTAGAATTTGGCTAAGTGGCTTAATTAAACAATAATGGCCTAAGATCATGTCCTAGTATCTAACAATCATAAATCTCAAATAAGACTCCAAGTCAAGTTTTAGAATACGAATGTATGAACGATACTCTCAAAATAAACTATTATGCATTAATATATCATGATTAAAATGCTCAAATTCTCACATGGGTAATAGATTACCTAATCACTCTTCTAAGCATGTAATCACCATCAGTCTCCAGATAAACTACAAGTAATAAAATAGATGATACACATTTTTCATCAACAAAATCAACATATATCAAATATAAGTGCACATGTATAACGAAGAGTCAACATCTCCACTCAATCAATCAAAATCCACATCAAGTATTACAAATATCCATCAACACCAATTTCAACACGGTACATGCCACTCACTCATGAATACCCAACATACCAACCAACCACAAACCCAACCTGTAAAGTGGAAAATATAGAAAGGAGGAGAGAGAAAATAGACAAAAATAGAAAACCTGGAGCACTCTACTCCTGGGTAGCATCATTATCATTATTATCATTGCGCCATTCGTCGAAATCTCTAATAAAGTTATCGACCTTCCGATCCAGTGCCTCGTAGTTGTCATTCATCTCTCCCAACCTTCTATTCATAGCATCATATGAGAGGTTGAGCGCAGCATAGTTCGTATTTGCCAACACAAGCTGGCGGTTCGTCTCCTACTGATTTTTGTTCAAGGTGGTGAAGTGCTCATTCATCAACCTGAACTACTCCCTGTAAAAACGATCCTAAACCTGTCAGAAATCATACTGCTGCTGCTGCGGTGGTGGATGTGGCTGCATCGGAGGAACTCTAATTTTTGAAAAATCATGAGGCATCTCCATATGCACCTCGGGAATCGGCTGCTGCAGCGGCTGCTCATAATGCTGCTGTGGCTAGTCCTCCTCATACTCCTCCGGCTCTCTGACTAAGATTATATCAGGTCAAGATACACACCCTCAAGATGCGTATCAACCAAAGTCCGCCAATCTCCATTATTAACACAAGTGATAGAGATCGCTATGTGAGGAGGAGTGCTCATCAGAAGATTCTCATTAATTTGAACTGACATGAGATCAATGAGTGAGAAAGGAAGCATGAAGGAAATATGATTCATTCCTTAGATGAACATCCATGTGTCGTCCTTCCTCTGAGCGAAGTTCATCTTCACACATTGATGAGAGTGATAATAAGCATGTCTTAGTGTCCAATTTAACACATTTTTAAGAGAATTGTTGCCATATATTAGCACAAGTGTCTTACAATTAATATATTTGAGAAAAGGTGCATTTGAGGTGTTTTATTATATTTTTGGTGGAAAAGGGATCAAAAGTGCAAAGTTGGAGAAAAGATACAATTTGTGCAAGAATGCTGAAAAACGCACGTCCAACTTGTGTAATTTTTCTGTATTTGTGAGTAGCTCTGAACTAGAAGTGTGATAAATGGTTGGAAAGCCACTGAAGAGAGGATCATTTTGGAATAAGAAACACTTCAATTGGTATCCAAACGAGTAAGTTATGATCAAAATAGTGACATCGCACAAGCTGTACCGAACAGAACGGCTGTGCCACTTTTCATGGCTTGTTACACCTAAAAATATTGAAGTTTTTGTAAGTTCTTTAAATATATAGAAATACAATGAAGAGAGGAGCATGTGAGTGCAAGAATCATTGAAATCGGAGTTTTGATGTGGAAGTTATGCGAAATGGTGAGACTGTGCATGTAGTTCGGCAATAGTTCGAACAAGGCCTTCTAGTTCGACCAAAACCACTTTGGTCGAAGTAGAACATGCAGATCTATTTTCGATAGGTTTTACACCCCCATGATGTACGTTTTTTTTGCACGCAAAATTAGTCCCCAAGTATGAAGGATATCAGTTGCAGCTTAAGCAAGCGACCAAGTTAAATATCGAACCCAAAGGACAGCGTATTATCAATTTAATTATTTACTAAATTAATTAAGACGAAAGACAATAAGAGTTGTGGAATTAATTATCAACTAAAATACTAAAATTAAATAACAAATAAAATAAAATAACACTAGAAGAATACGAAAGTGGATCAAGTACGAGAATAGGTAGCTCTAGGGTAATCAAGTTTTACTATTTAACTTCCCTCTCAAGTGCAGGCTGACTCTGCCTTGTGGACTATGGACACATGATTAGCCATTTTGTAGTAGGAATGACCAATTAAAATAATTTATCAAACCACAGGGAGGTAGGTACTAGTGCTTCAGCGATCTCACGTTTCTTGTAATTTTATAGAGACGAATCATCAATGGTTTGGATGTTTAAACAAGTAAATAACAATAACCAAAACATGTAAGCAAACAATGATTAGCAAACAAGATAGATGGATGAAATGTGGTTTTCCAAATTAAGTAAAAGTAAGATTAACAATAATTAAGAAGTGACAATCCTAGGATAAATGCATCGAATTCATATGAATCATGGATTGAAGACTAAGGGCCAACACTAAGATCACATAAACTCCCTCTCAAGATGAATATGATATGAATATCAAATAGCTCAATGAGTTGGTTCTCACTCAAACAATTCCAACTAGGTACTAAACTTGAAATAAGAGTCCCTTCACACGATTAATCAACCTCTCAATCAAACCAATCATATGTTCTATCAAAGGGTTCTAAATTCTAAAGGATTTCTCAATCTCTTTACAATTTATAATGCACATGAAGTGTTTGATGAAATGATTCACTCAATTATCCTAAGCACATAATTGATTTCTCAATCTAATCACATATTTAGAACAACTAAACACACAAATCATCAATACAAATCAAGTAATTAATAATCAATGATAGAAAATCATAGATTCAATCAACATATGAATTCAAATGCACAAATCCCCAAATTATCCAATAACTCTCATGTTGCTAATCTCATAAGGGAGATTAGCCTATCATATTCATAGGAACATTAACATAGACATCAAGATCCTTACAAAATATGATAAACAATAGGATTCAATACAAAAGTTGGATGAAAACTCCCTTGAATGCCTCCAATGGTGATCTTCTTCTTACCCTTACAATCTTCCTCTCTTCCTTGCTTCTTTTCCTCAATTAGATGAAGTTTTTGATGGTGGGATAAATGTAGATCAAATGGATGGTGAATGGATGAAGATGGTGGTGTAAAATAGAGGAAATGGTGTGTGATGTGTGTGTGCAGCCTCAAACCCACGAAAATCTACTCAAATATTGAAGTATTGGGTATTTATGCCCCTAAGGAAGCTTGTAAAAGAATTCTAATTTTTTTTCAGAAAAAGCACCTACACGGCCCGTGTATGGTACACGGCCACAGGGTTGGCCGTGTAGGCATTTCTAGTGTCAGTACTCGCCCAAAATACACAGAGCCGTGTTCGGTACATGCCTCGTGTAGTTGCTGGCGGCGCGGTCTCACTATTTCGAGCATAACTTCCACATCCGATCTCCGATTTGAGTAATTCTTGCGCTCACGCGATCTTCTTTTTCTTGGCTTTCTATCCATTTAAAGATCTAACAAACCTCCAACATTTGAAGGTGTAACAAGTCATGCAAAATAGCACAAAAGTGCTGAGTAGGAACAGCTTGCGCGATGTCACAATTTTATTCATAACTTTCTCGTTTGGACTCCAATTGAAATGTTTCTTATACCAAAACGATCCTCTTTTCTGTAGTTTTCCAACCATGTATCACACTTCTAGTTTTGAGCTCCAAAAGAGTACAGAAAAATTGCACAAATTGAGCATGCATTTTTCAGCATTTTGCTTTGACTCATTCTCTCTCGTTTCAACTCCGAATTGAGATCTGCTTTTTCCTACGTCTTCCTTGTCGCGCCTATAATCTCTTTTTACATGAAAATCATACATTTAAGCTCATTCTCACATATTTTTATAAAAACACAAAATATAACCCAATAGAATATAAATATGGATAAAATAACACAAAAACACATAAAAAAGATACTAAAATCTAGGTGAAAATATCATTCATCACACCCCCCAAACTTAAAGTATTGTGCGTCCCCGAACAACAAAAATGATAAACTAAGGGGTGAGATTTTCACCTAGGAAAAGACGAAACGAACATAAGTAATAACACATCAATAGCAATAAGAATTACAGATCATGTTAAGTCATCCTACAATATTAAAATCATAACAAGCAAAAAATATTAACAAGTTCAATCACAAGATAATGATAGTGTAATATAGTCCCAAGCCTCACATAGGTTATAAATGTCACTCAACACTCTTTAAGGTAAGGTAAATCAACACTCATTAATCGATTATCTCGACTTGCCATAAGCTTGCTCGTGGACTACATTCACAAACCACCTGTTGTCGCGTTTTCTCAACACATAATTAATCTCCAAGATTAGGGATATCAATTGTAGTCTCGAAAGGTGACCAAGTGAATATCGAACCCAAAGAATGGATAAATATCAATTTAATTATATTCTAGTATATAAAGACTATGTTGGAAATTGTAATGGTTGTAATTATGATTAAGTAACAAAAAATAACAATTGGATTAAAACAAGAAGTAAAGATAATTGAGTTGTTATCAAGTAAGAAAATAGGTATTTCTATAGATCATCCGATTCCATTTATTAATTCATCATCCGTGTGACAGTGTCCGACTCTGCGTTGTGATTTATGGGCGCATCACTAAACCATGCAAATTCACTCTATAGACACAAGTAAACATGCGAATGTAACGTGTGAATATCCTCGAAGCAAGAGATATAATTCACCCCCTTTCTAGGTATTATCAATATCAATTATTTCCTGTGCACTTAGTACTCTAATCCGATATGATCTCCCTTTATAGGTACTATGAAGTTTTACTCTTTATCCTACTTATTAATCTGAATATGATTCAATTAACAAGTATTCATATAAGATAGTTCTAATAAGAATTCGGAATCCCTTCACTTAGAATTATAAGATAAAACCATGCTCAGCAGTAAACGCACTCAATCAATAACCAAGTTATGTATTCAGACTCTACACAACATTTAATGATGCACAAAACAACTGTTAGTATGGATTAAAAATGCACAATCTTATACAAAATAAACCACAAGTAGTGTTGTACGGAGTTTACACACGAAAGACAAATTAAATTATGAAACCTTCATAATCCTAGAACTACCAAAGAAGCTCTATTCCATGATTGATCTAAGAACAATCATGGTTAATTGAAATGATCTTACTTGAAGCTCTATGAATATCCAGCAGATCAAGGTTGGACTGATCTTACGTGAATCTCCACATTCAACTTCCTCCTCATCTTCTTCTTGCTGGTTTTGCAGCTCACTTGCAACACCACCTCCTTGCTGCTCTTGCAGCACACCAGCTGCACTTCAGCCTTCAACAAACCAGCAGCACGTTGCTGCTCTTCAGTAGCACGTTGCTGCCTCAGCAACACGTTGCTGCTCCTCTCTACACCACACCAACCTCCTTTTATACTTGCTGCCTCCATATTGCTCCTCTATCCTTTGTCCCCTCTTTTGTGCTGTCTTTGCAGCTCACTTCTAACTCTCTTCCTTGTCCTCTATCTTAAGGAATCTAATTATATGTTATGTGCTTCATGTGTTCCGTGTGGATTGTGCAATACTTTCCCACTTGCTCATGTGTGCACTACTATCCCACTTGCTCATATATTCCACGTAGATTGTGCACTTAATAAACAGGTCGAATTCTCTTCTCCCAGGTCGAATTAGAGGTCGAATCGACCTACTGTAAGTCCCAGACGCTTGGTTCGACCAACCAAATAGGTCGAATTGATTTCTCCAGGTCGAATTGGAGGTGAAGAGGTCGAATTGGCTTTTTTGCCTTCCGATTCGACCTCAATTCGACCAAAACATCAGGTCAAATTAACCTTCCCTGGTCGAATTGACTTATACAGTCTCACCGTTACGCGTATAACTTTCACATCCGAGCTCCGAATTGAGTAATTCTTATGCTCACGCGATCCTCTATTCCTTGGAATTCTATCTATATAAAGAACTCACAAAAACTCCAAGATTTGAATGTTCAGCAAGCCACGGAAAGTAGGACAGCAATTCAGTTTGGCACAGCTCGCGCAACGTCACCATTTTGCTCATAACTTCCTCGTTTGGAACTCGATTGGGGTGTTCTTTACGTCAAAACGACCCTCTCTTCAGTAGCTTTTCAACCATGTATCACATCAATAGTTTTGATCTCCAAAATAATACAAAAAAATTACAAAATTTGGACGTGCGTTTTTCAGCATCCTTGCACAAATTGCATCTTTTCTCCAACCTTGCACTTTTGATCATTTTCTACCTAAAATATAATAAAACACCTCAACTGCACCTTTATTTCACATATATGGAATATAAGACACTTGTGCTAATATATAACAACAATTCTTATCAAAAATGTGTTAAATTGGACACTCAAACAAGCTAATTTCCACTCTCAACAATCCCCAAACTTACCCGTTGCTCGTTCCGAGGCAACAAAATAAAAATAAAGAGAGAAAGAGTAAAATTAGCGGGGAAACAAGGACTAGGACAAATACCCCATTCATAATACAATTGTCCTCAACTTAGGTCATGCAACTCTCATTACATATAATATTCAATCCATAGCATACAAGATAAGTCAATCACCACCAATTCAAATGCTCCATTCACAGGTTCTCACGGGAAGTATATATCGTGCACTCAAGTATAAAAGATGTATACTTATGGGTTAAGGTGTTTACTCTCAGATTCAATTCAAGTGTATGCGTAACCATAATCTTGCCAAAAGTCTCAAACTCTCCCCCACTAAAAGGTATGACTCGATAATGGGATCAAAAAGAACTTTTCTTTTGGATATAATGTTGGCTTTTAGTTAAGATAGGAAATATATGGACAATGTAACTCAAATAGCAGAGAACTAAAGTTGGTTGATCACTTCAACTTTCATCCTCTCTTTCTTTTCAATGCAGATGATTTTCATTGCTTTTCCACCTTCAAGCACAACTATTTTTTTCTTCTTTTCTTTCTTTTTTTCTTTCTTGAGGTACCAGTTTTGGGCACTACCTCTAACATCTCGGGGTACCAGTTTAGGGCACTACCCCTAAGCAACTTATTTTTCAGCTCATAATCACTTGTACAACTCCAAATAATTTATTCATTCCAAATTCCATCAAAATCAATTTCACACACTTTGACAACATTCAATTCTCCACTAGATATAAGAATTTAAGGCTCAAATAGGATATCAAAGTAGCTATCTTCGTAGGTTGCCAAAAAAATAAGGCTTTTAGGCTCAAAAGGGTTAACTACGGATATAAAATTATTTAGTAGAAAATTATTTGGGTCATAAATTCAAGGATGACCTTAAATCATCTCCCATCATCTAACACACATATAGCTTCAAGTAAGACAAGAGGCAAGTTCTAGAATACACACACAAGAATGATACTTACCAGAAAAGAAATATCATGTGATTATGTACATGATCAACAAGGCTGAAAATCTCACATGGGTTTTTAACAAGTAACAGAGCACCTTTCATGTTAAGCAATATCCCACAAGTACACATAGAACTTCATATCGCAATATAACTCAAGTACACTTCCTTCATCAATTTCAAGAGCATATGAATTTCAAAGACAAATTTAACAATATAAGCTCACATGGATCACCACTATAAACACAATCCTTCCACTCCTACTAATTAAATGCACACATAAAAATTAGAATTAGGAAACGAGGGCACCTGATTTTTCTTCAACGTATGCACGAATTCTTCGAGTTGTTCAACTTGGTCAGGTCAAAACCTTAATGTAGAACTCATCTTGCCACTCTTTTACTTGTTCGTTCATCAAAGCTCAAACAAACTCATCATCACAAGATTCATCAATAATAAAATAGGAGAACTAGAAGAAAGAATCAATTGACTATCTAATCGACTCCACACACTAGAAACACCACTGAATACTAGGCAAATTGTAAAAAATCAACACATCAAAATCGATTAAAGTTTCAACATATCATAAAAATCAACTCCCCTAGCAAACATTACAACGAAAAGATCATACTCTTGGTGCTTTTTGTGGTAAGTACATCACACCCCCCAAACATAGTAGAAACTATATAGTTGAAACTAAGTTTGCAAAGAGATGTAATTGCCAATAAGTAAGCACTTTCAGTACAAAAAATTCTTAATCACACAAAAGATATAAAACAATAAAATAGAAGGGAAAGCCCCCAACAGGCACTTTTGTTTAAAATCGGAGAGTCATGACGGATGTAACCTTTTGGATTACTCGATCAGAGGACGGTCTTCTCGCATCCTTACTTTCAAGTACCTCCATCCCCTCTTATTTTCCGTACCAACCATCTCACCCTTCTTTGTCACTAAAATAGAACTCTTTGAATTCCTTTCCTTCCATGGCTGGCTTGATTCCTTCTTGTCAATCCTCCACTCAATTGTAGGCTCAACCTGCGTAGCAAAATAAGGATCAAACAAGTTAGAATTTTCAACACCAATATAAGAATAAAAATCCAGAGGTATGTTCGGAGGCTTCAGATATGGATCATCCATCTTTCCTGCAACCAAAAGATTATCAAATATCACATTAGAGTTAGTAGTAGAAAAAGTAAGAGATACACTTGGTCCCGCGATCTCTTCTACTAATTCAACTCTTTGGCTCTCATGCTTCTCTTCCTTAGCAGCAGGCTTCATCTCCTCTTTAACAGTGGACTTCTTATTCTGATTTACCATGTCAGCAGTGATCTTCCTTATCTGTTCATCCCTGGCATCACCTAATGCAAGTAACTTCTCAAGATAGTCAATACATGTATCGTTAGATAAACTCTCAAACTCTTCATCAGACAGGGTGAGGTGAAGACAGAAGCTCGCATTAGCCCTCCTTGCTCCTAGAAGCCCAAAGTTTTCAGCCCCGTTATTCTTGAAGACTTCACAGATGGCCAAATTGTCCGGATTTGCCACATCGTTGGCCATGTTAACTTCCTCTGCAGCTGCGTTTGGATCAATACAGTTTCAGTCGCTTTCAAGTTCGGTTCATTCACTTCAATTCCAATATTCAGAGTTGTAGTTGGTTCTTCTTTCTTACTTTGAATCTTACTCTTCTTCTTCTTTTTGTTGATGCTTCGATCTCTGGATTGAAAGTTGCCAACTTTCCAAACTTTGACTAGTAAGCATGTACCTAAAAAGGTTAAGAGTTAGAACATAAAACACGAATAAAAATAGTCATAATAAAAGTAGAAATAATAAAAAGATATTTTATGCCGTCCCCGGCAATGGCGCCAAGGACTTGTTGTCGCGTTTTCTCAACGCACAATTATTCCCCAAGATTAAGAATATCAATTATAGTCTCGAAAGATGACCAAGTGAATATCAAACCCAAAGGACGGATAAATATCAATTTAATTATATTCTAGTATGTAAAGACTATGATGGAAATTATAATGGTTGTGATTATGATTAAGTAACAAAAAATAACAATTGGATTAAAACAAGAAGTAAAGATAATTGAGTTGTTATCAAGTAAGAAAATAGGTAGTTCTATAGATCATCCGGTTCCATTTATTAATTCATCTTCTATGTGACAGTGTCCGACTCTGCCTTGTGATTTATGAACGCATCACTAAAGCATGCAAATTCACTTTATAGACACAAGTAAACATACGAATGTAACGTGTGAATATCCTCGGAGTAAGAGATATAATTCACCCCCTTTCTAGGTACTATCAATATCAATTAATTCCTATGCGCATAGTACTTTAACCCGATATGATCTCCCTTTATAAGTACTATGAAGTTATACTCATTATCCTACTTATTAATCCGAATATAATTCAATTAACAAGTATTTATATAAGATAGTTTTAATAAGACTTCAGAATCCCTTCACTTAGAATTATAACATAAAACCCTGCTCAGCAGTGAACGCACTCAATCAATTACCAAGTTATGTATTCAGACTCTACACAACAGTTAATGATGCACAAAACAACCGTGAGTATGGATTAAAAACGCACAATCTTATACAAAATAAACCACAAGTAGTGTTGTATGGAGTTTACACATGAAAGACAAATTAAATCATGAAACCTTCATAATCCTAGAACTACTAAAGAAGCTCTATTCCATGATTGATCTAAGAATAATTATGGTTAATTGAAATGATCTTACTTGAAGCTCCATGAATCTCCAGCAGATCAAGGTTGGACTGATCTTACGTGAATCTCCACGTTCAACTTCCTCCTCATCTTCTTCTTGCTGGTTTTGCAGCTCACTTGTAGCACCACCTCCTTGCTGCTCTTGCAGCACACCTGCTGCACTTTAGCCTTCAACAAACTAGCAGCACGTTGCTGCTCTTCAGTAGCACGCTGCTGCCTCAGTAGCACGTTGCTGCTCCTCTCTACACCACACCAACCTTCTTTTATACTTCTTGCCAAATGCAGCTCCACATGTAGCCACTCCTCTTTGTTTGCTGCCCATGTTACTCCTCTATCCTTTGTCCCCTCTTTTGTGATGTGTTTGCAACTCACTTCTATCTCTCTTCCTTGTCCTCTATACTTTAGGAATCTAATTGTATGTTATGTGCTTCATGTGTTCCATGTCGATTGTGCAATACTTTCCCACTTGCTCATGTGTGCACTACTTTCCCACTTGCTCATGTATTCCACGTAGATTGTGCACTTAATAAACAGGTCGAATTCTCTCCTCCTAGGTCGAATTGGAGGTCGAATCGGCAATTCGACCTTGATTCTACCTGATGCTCAGGTCGAATTGGAGTGACGAGGTCGAATTGGCTCTTTTGCCTTCCGATTCGACCTCAATTCGACCAGAACATCAGGTCGAATTGACCTCCCTTGGTCAAATTGACTTGCACAGTCTCACCGTTTCACGTATAACTTTCACATCCGAGCTCCGAATTGAGTAATTATTATGCTCACGCGATCCTCTCTTCCTTGGCTTTCTATATATATAAAGAACTCATAAAAACTCCAAGATTTGAATGTGAAACAAGCCACAGAATGTAGCTCAGCAATTCTGTTCGGCTCAGCTCGTGCAATGTTACCATTTCGCTCAAAACTTCCTCTTTTGGAATTCGATTGGGGTGTTCTTTATGCCAAAACGACCCTCTCTTCAGTGTCTTTCCAACCATATATCACACTTATAGTTTTGATCTCTACAACAATACAGAAAAATTATAAAAGTTGGACGTGCGTTTTTCAGCATCCTTGCACAAATTGCACCTTTTCTCCAACCTTGCACTTTTGATCTTTTTTCCACCTAAAACACAATAAAACACCTCAAGTGCACCTTTATCTCACATATATGGAATATAGGACACTTGTGCTAATATATAACAATAATTCTCATAAAAAAGGTGTTAAATTGGACACTCAAACACGCTAATTTCCACTCTCAACACCACCAAAGTTTCCATTAGTGATCAAAAAGCTCTTTCATTAAGGATGTAATGATAGGCTCTTTGGTAGGGTAGGAAGAATATGGATAATAGTGACTAAGAAAGTGTAAGTAATTGAAGAGATTGCCAATTTCTCCAACTTCTCCACTTTTGTTTCTTCATTTCTTGTCTTTGGACTCACAAGCATTACTCATCAACTTTCCTTGGATTTCTTGAGCTTCTTATGATTCATGCTTCCTTTCTTGGATTGTTAAGTACTTGAGCATATTATTGTTGCTTTGCTAATTTTTCTTGTTTTGATGTTGCATGCTCATTCTTCTTTTTGCTCTTTTCATCTTTTTTCTTAATTATTTACCATTTCCTCTTTTACTTTTGTTATCTCATCAAACCTTACTAGCTATCATGTCCTCAATCACCCACACAAAGGGTATATATATAAGGCTTAAGAGGGTAATCAAGGCTTGTAATGTGCTATATTCATAATAAAAAGGCTTATAGGCTCAAAGTGGTTGACTAGGGATGATGTTCATGGTAGGAAAATATTTGGCAATGACTATAATGACAAGGATGACCTTAGATCATTTTACTAATCTCCACTAATCGGGCTCATTCCTATAGTCCTTGAGCAAGTTCTAGCTTATCAACACTCAATCGATCCACTCATGAAGAAAAACCATGTATGCACGGTTGAGGCTCAAATTCTCACAAGCTTATGCATTGGACCTTAAAGAACTTATTACACCACATTCATCTCAAAATTGAACAAGTTAAGTAAAACATGTCACAATTCGAAAGTGTAGAGATTCTTAATCATAACTTGTCACTTACTACCATAACATGTCATCTCTCACATTCAAAAATGACTCACGACATCCCAAAAACAAACCGCCAAAATAATCCATAAACAAGAATAAAAATACACACAAAACACATAAGAAAAATAAAGATACACCAAACAAGAAAACAACACAAAAACACATAACATTCAAAAATAACAAAACCATCCATCATGAGAGAATTAAGCACAAATTCATATCATCAAAAACAATGTAAGCTCACAATCATCCCCATCTTTGATTGAAAAGGAAATCCTAAATTACCAAAAGAAAACTTCCCACAAACATAACACATAAAGTAGCATGCTAATCACATCAATTCAAATAAAAATATGTCAAGCAACTAAAAGTGAAAAGGTGTAGAGTACTCCCTCAATAGGTATTTGATAATGAAATCATTAGCTCCAAGTTCCATGATGCTTCCAATACCCTTCATTTATGCTCAAGACTCATCAAACACCATTAGTTCAACAATTTCATTAAAAATATGAATTCACATGCACTTCAACACAACCAATCATGCCAAAATCCAGCCAAACTCATGAATTTTTTTTTAAAATTGACCAATTTTACAAGAAGACCTATCATCATCAATATATCATTATATCAAGCACACTCAAATGGTGAGTCACACCACGCACTCTCCTCCCAAACTCAAATCGAACTAAGAGGTGAGAATTAAGTTTGCAAAAAGTGGTGGGACTTACTCTTGTAGTTTCATCAATGATCTTCTTGTAGAGAAGCATATGCATCCACACGACTCAAGCTATGTTCACCACGCTCTAGCCCCCCAAACTTAACTTGAGACAAGAGTCGAGAATTAAGTTTGCAACGAGTGGTGACATATCTACTCGAATCCATGAAGCACTTTTCTTTTCTTCAATATGTTTTCTTCTCACGAGCTCAATCCACCTACAAAACCAAAACTCAACAACAAAACGAACATCAAAATACTAAAAGAATAGGTTACCTCCCATTTAGTGCTAAGTTTATCGTCTTCAAGCCGGATGGAATTTTCACGCTCATTGGACCAAATGTTGGTCCATCACCTTCTCTCCTCGCATCCTCACTTTGAAAATTTGCTTAGCCCTCTTCTTGTCAACAAGCTCCACTTCACCATTCTTGCTCACGAGCATCAAATCATCAACAAGAAGAGCTTTTAGTGGACTTTCTCTTTCTCCTTTATCAATTTTCCAATCATTGTCCGGAGCTTTCTTTCTATCAACATCACAAGAAGACAAGTTAGCATTTGACAATTTCATATAATCATGAAGAAATGAATTTAAATTATCAAAGAGAAGAGAGTTATGATCCATAAGATTATCCGGTGGCTTCAAATGAGACTTGACTCCTTTTTCCTTATTGCACAAGAATATTGCACTCTTTCCTTTTGAGCTTAAGGACAACTCTTTTCTTCCAACATCAATTTTCGCTCTTTCTGTTGCTAAAAATGGCCTTCCTAAAATGAGTGGAACTCGAGGGTCCGCCTTTACTTCCTACACCATGAAATCAACCGGGAAAGCTAGACCTTTCACTTTCATCTCAACATCTTCAACAATCCCTAGTGGCTTCACAACTTCTCCATTTACTACTTCAAGACAAATAGTAGTAAGCTTTAGCTCTCCAATTTCAAGGTCCTTAAATGTGGCATGAGACATCACGTTGACGCTTGTCTCCAAGTCACACAATGCATCAAGAGATCACAAGGGATTATGAACTTTCCCGGATCACCAACCTATGTAGGCCCCCCTTTTTGCATTGACTCACTTACTTTGGGTTGCTCTTCTTTCCTTTTCTCCTCATACTTTTTCTTAAGATTTTTCACATGCTCTTCAAACTCCTTTTTCTTCTACTCTTTTACAAATATTTGTGGAAAGGAAATAGGAAATGGAGTGATCGGAATACCCTAATAATCACATTTGTACTCCTCTTCTTTGGCCTTCTCCCCCACTTTCTTTTCCTCTTGCACCCTTTTCCACTTAGGAATCCATTTAGGCCCCTTCTCTTCTTTCTTACTTACTTCTTCCATTTCTCTAACAATCTTGTATTCCACCAACCCTTCTTCAACCTTCTTTCCTCTTCCGTTTCAACAAACAAACATTGAGCTTTTGGATTCACTTCGGTTGTGGCTAGAAACTTTCCTTTTTGTTGAGCACTCAAAGAACTTGCAATTTGTCCAACATTGTACTCCAAAGCTTTTAGTCTTTTCATTCGCTTCTTCCGCCTTTTTCAATGCTTCATCTCAAGCTTTGTTTGATACGATCAATTGCTCAAGTAGCTCATCAAACGATGTTCTTCCCTCATTGTTTGGTGCCTTGGACCCCGGTTGATATCCCGGTGGATAAACAACCACATTGCTTGAGTTGGAGTAGGAGAAGTTATCTTGCCTCTGTTGTTGTGGGTATGAGCTTCCACTACCTTGACTATTATAGCCTCCTTGCCTTGGTGGATAGTTTCCTTGACTTTGGTTAAAATTACCTTGGTAATTATTTTGGTAATTCCCTTGATAATTTCTTCCTTACATATATGACACATCCTTCACACGTGGCATAGAATTGGTCCATTCTTCACCACTTACAATATTCGGAGGAGACACACCTTGCTCAACTTGATTTTCAACTATATTAGCTCCTTGATTGTTCACACTTTGATTCAAGCTCATTTGCTTCAACACTTCCGCCGCTATCACATCAACACTTGGCGTTTGTGGCTCAATATTCACACTTTTGACATTAAACTGTTGCCCTTGATAAAAATTCTCAAAACCATAGCATCCACTAACTCTCTCTGACGGCCATTGGTAGACATTTGTAGCAATCTCATCAAAAATCCTTATAGCCCTTTCCGGAGTTACACCAAGTATGGATTCACCCGCCGAAGCATCAACATAAATTCTTTGCCCGTTCACTAATCCTTGATAGAAAAATCCAACTTGTTGATTTTCTGGGAAATCATGTTATGGACACTTGCGTAGCATATCCTTAAACCTTTTCCACGCTTCATAAAAACTCTCTTGAGGCATTTGCTTGAATTGAGTAATCAAGCTCTTCATTTGAAGTATCTTAGAAGGTGGAAAATACTTGTTCAAAAATATTTGTGCAAGCTCATCCCATGTATTGCACGTACCTGGAGTGATGGTAGATAACCATGTTCGAGCTCTATCCCTCAACGAAAATAGAAACAACCTCATCCTTATACAATCCTCACTCACCCCATTCACCTTCACGATGTTGGCAATCTCAATAAATTGATCTAGATGAGCATTAGGATCTTCATTCGTGGTTCCACGAAACTGTTGTTCTTGCACCATAGAAATCAAGCCTGCATTGAATTCAAAGTTGTTGGCATTGATTGGTGGACCCATCATTTGTGGTATCGCCCTTGGCATAAAGAAATCCCGGATTACCCTTTGGTCATTATGAATTCCATGTTGCACCGGAGGTGGTGGTGGTGGCGTATATGCTTGTTGAGGAAGAGCATAAGCTTGTGGATAGCCTTGTTGCATTAGTACTTGTTGCACCATTTGTTGAAGCAAAGCTTGATTGTTTCTAGCTCCAAAATTTTTATGAGCTTGTTGAGGAGGATTATCATTAACTTGGGGTGCTCCACCTAGTGCGTTGTCTTGCACATTCACATGTCGTCCTCCTTCCCCATTATTCTCTATCTCCACACGATTATCTCCTTGAAAATTCTCCATGTTAACACTCTTCTTGTTTTCCTTTCTCCTTCTTCGCAAAGTTTGTTCTATTCCACGTCAATGGGCTCTGATGGTGTCCCCTTTGACCTTGTTTGCATACACCTTTAAAGAAAAGAAATTAGAACCAAGTTTAAGCATCAATTAACAAAAAGCAAATAAAATAAAATAAAAAAATATCTCTATTAAGATCACTCAAAACGATCCTTCTTCAAGCTACTAGCAATCGTTGCCTCCCTGGCAATGGTGCCATTTGATTAGCAATTTTGTAGTAGGGATGACCAATTAAAATAATTTATCAAACCACAGGGAAGGAATTCTTCTCTACCATGTTAATAAGAGCGGGAAGTATCTCAAAATTATCATCTTTCCCCCTTGCTCCTATCAACCCCATGTTGCCAATCTTATAGTTCGTGAAAATTTCACGTATGACAACATTATCTGGATTCTGCATTGCTCCAGTCATGTTTAGCTCTGTGTGTTATTCTTCTTTCCGTCCTCTCCTTTTTCTAGTGCACAAGTACCTAAAAAAAATTTAAGGTTAGATAGAAATAAATAATCACAAATAGAAGTCTTAATCAAACTAGAAATAATAAACTAATAATAGAGTGAGGCTCTTGTGCACCCGTGCGCATGGAGCACATTTTGTGCGCCTTTGCAATTTTCATGCCCCTTTGCAATTTAAATCCCTAGCAAATTATAGGTTTAAATAAAATTGGAGGGGGAGGGTTATCACATGGGGACACCGAGTATCCCTCCATGTCTCCGGGGGCGCAGATGATTTTGCACTAATAATAACAGCCGTCCCCAACAACGGCGCCAAAAACTTGATGCGCCTTTTCTTTGTACACAAAATTAATCTCCAAGTATCAAGGATATCAGTTTTTGCTTAAGTAAGCGACCAAGTTAAATATCGAACCCAAAGGACGGCGTATTATCAATTTAATTATATACTAAATTAATTATCACGAAAGACAATAAGAGTTGTGAAATTAATTATCAACTAAAATACTAAAATTAAATAACAAATAAAATAAAATAGCACTAGAAGAATACGAAGGTGAATCAAGTAGGAGAATAGGTAGCTCTAAGGTAATCCAGTTTTACTACTTAACTTCCCTCTCAAGTGCAGGCTGACTCTGCCTTGTGGACTATGGACGCATCACTAAACCATGCAAATCTACACTATAGACACAAGTAAATATGCATGTAACACGTGTGAATAACCTCGGAGTAAGAGATGTAATTTCACCCCCTTTCTACGTACAATAAGTATCAATTATTTCCCACGTCTGGAACCTAACCCGATATGATATCCCTTTATAGGTACTATAAAAGTAGTCTCTTTATTCTGCTTACTAAACCGAATTCAATTCAATTAATAAACATTCATATATGATATTTCTAATGAAGATTCGGAGTCCCTACACTTAGAATCATAACATGTAATCCTGTTCAGTAGTGAACGCACTCAATCTACAACCAATATATATATTCAGACTCTATATACCAATTGAAGATGCACAAAACGACTGTGAATTTTGGTAATCGGTACATGTTTTGTTAAACCACCCATAAGAAACATATTTTGACTTTTATCTGGAGAATAACCAACAAGAGTTTCCATTGAATGAATAACGGACCCAGACCCCAAAAATAATAATGCTTTGGAATAAGCATGAGTAACCAAATGAAATAAAGCACTTCGATAAGAACCTATTCCTAGAGCGAACATCATATAACCCAATTGAGACATTGTCGAATAGGCTAAACCCCTCTTTATGGATTAAGAAAGCACAATCATATATAAAATCAATCCACAAGTAGTGTTATATGGAGGACACACAAGAAAGTTTAATTAATTCGTAAAACTTTAAGGACCCTAGATCTACCAAAACGGTTCTAGCCTATGATTTTTCGAAGAACAATCATGAGGGTTGGATAGATCTTACCCATATGTTTGAAAAATACAAGATAAATTAGGAAACAAATAAAACCCTAGATGCGAGAGTCGTCGCATTCTTCTTCGTCTTGAATTCTCCTCTTGGTTCTTCTCTTGATTCAGCAGACGAATCTTCAAAGTGACAGATGGATGGATGAAAGGATGTGAATGATGGTTGGGGGTGATCCCCCTTGTGGGGTGTAGGATGATTGTGTTGTGGTCTCTCTAATGAATAATAATGTGATCTACATCCCCTTTTATACTTGTAAGCTCTCCTTATGGACCTTGGATGAGATTTTTCTTGGAAAAAAAAAATACATGCACAGGGGTGTAAAACCCTTCGAAATCTAAATTCCACGTCGCGTTCAACTTGGCTTCACTTGGTCGAACTGGATCTCTTGGTCGAACGACAGGTCAAGCTGCATGCATAGTTTCGCTGTTTCGCGCATAACTTCCACATCTAAGCTTCGATCTGAGTGATTCTTTCCCTCACGTGATCCTATCTTCCTTAGATTTCAATACATATAAAGAACTTACCAAAAGTCCAACATTTGAATGTGTAACAAGTCATACAAATTGGCACAGCCGTGCTGTTCGACACAGTTTTGCGACGTTACCACTTTGATCATCACTTTCTCATTTGGACTCCAATTGGGGTGCTCTTTATGCCAAAACAACCCTCTCTTCTGTGGCTTTCCAACCATGAATGACACTTTTAATTCTAAGCTCCACATAAATACAAAAAAATTACACAAGTTGTACATGCGTTTTTCAACATTCCTGCACAAATTGCACCTTTTCTCCAACTTGGCATTTTTAACCCTTTTTCCACCTAAAACACAATAAAACACCTCAAGTGCACATTTTTCTCAAATATAATGAATACAAGACACTTGTGCTAATATGTAACAACAATTCCCATCAAAAAGGTGTTAAATTGGACACAAAAACACGCTTATTTTCACTCTCATAACACAACAGTGCGTGTATTTTCATGTTATCCAAGAAAATTTCCATCCAAGGTCCATAAAGAGTGCTTACAAATATAAAAGGGATGTAGATCACACCAAAGGCACCGCAACACAATCATCTTACACCCACCCTACAAGGGGGGATCACCCCTCAACCATCATCCACATCCTTTCCTCCATTCATCCATCACTTTGAAGATTCATTTGCTGAGTCAAGAGGATAACCAAGAGGAGGATTCGAGATGGAGAAGGACATGAAGACTCCCGCATCTAGGGTTTTATTTATTTTCTAATTTATCTTGTAATTTTCCAAGACATATGGGTAAGATCTATCAAACCCATATGATTGTTCTTCGCAACATCATGGGCTAGAGCCTTTTTGGTAGATCTAGGGTTTTGAAGGTTTTTAATGAATTAATTGAATTTTCGTGTGTATACTCTGTACAACACTACTTGTGAATTTATTTTATATATGACTATGTGTTTTTAATCCATATTCAGATTCGTTTGTGCATCTTCAACCGTTATATAAAGTCTGAATATATATCTTGGTTGTTGATTGAGCGCGTTCACTACTGAACAAGATTTCTTGTTATGATTCTAAGTAAGAGACTCCGAAGCTTCATTAGAACCGTCATATATGAATACTTGTTAATTGAATTGAATTCGGGTTAATGAATAGGATAAAGAGGTTAATTTTATAGTACCTATAAAGGGAGATCATATCGGGTTAGAGTACCAATTAACTAGGGAAATAATTGATATTGATAGTACCTGGAAAGGGGGGGAGGTGAAATTATATCTCTTGCTCCAAGGTTATTCACACGTGCTACACGCATATATATTTGTGTCTATAGAGTAGATTTGAATGGCTTAGTGATACGTCCATATTCCACAAGGCAGAGTCCGACATTGATGCATGAAAGGGAAATTAATGAATGAAACTGGATTACCCTAGGGTTACCTATTCTCCTACTTGATTCACTTTCGTATTTTCTAGTGTTTAATTTATTTTATTTATTATTTAATAATTTTGCTTAGTAGTTTAATAATTTTATACCTCAAACTTTATTGTCTTTTGTCTTAATTAATTTACTAAATAATTAAATTGATAATACGCCGTCCTTTTGGTTCGATATTTAACTTGGGCACTTGCTTAAGCTGTAATTGATATCCTTAATACTTGGGGATAAATTGTGTGTTGAGAAAATGCTCATCTAGTTTTTGGCGTCGTTGCCCGGGGACGGTAGTTATCATTAGTTTATTATTTCTAGTTTGATTAAAATCTTTATTTGTGATTATTTAATTTTATCTAACCTTAAGTTTTTCTAATGTACTTGCGCACTAGGAAAATGAGAGGAAGGAAAAGAAAGAATAATACATTGAGATGGCTGGAGCAAGGCAGAATCTGGATAATGTTGCCATAAGTGAAATTTTCACAAACTATGGGATTGTCAACATGGGGTTGATAGGAGCAAGGGAAAAGATGATGATTTTTAGATACATCCCGCTCTTATCAATATGGTGTTGGATTGTATACTAAAAGTCTAGCTTTTTGTATGAACAATATTATAACAATTTATTTGAAATGTGAATCATATGATCAAATGGTTGCGTCTTATAATTTATTTATATATCTGATGCAATAGTTCACTTACTTTATACTGTAGATAATATGTTGTGCCACAACCGAGATATTATTGGTTTTCTTATAAAGTATAAATAGATGCTCACAACCGAGATAGACGGGGACTCTCTATCGGGATGATTATAGTGTGATTTGATATTAGTTTGTCTTGACTATAGAATCACATTAGTGTGCTTTGTGTGTAATGAGCAGGACCTCTTGAGATCATTCGACTTGTACTGTCTATATAGAAAAACTTGATCTTAGTTATTATAGATATTCGTGCTCTTAATCCCTATACAATAACCTCGACACGTAAGACAGTATGTATTTCTTTGATTCATCAGTGGGTGAGATTTATATGTAATTAAATCAACAAACTAGGTGAGTTGGAAAATAGTGTTGTCTCTATGGTGTGCTGTTGACTGTAGAAGGAATCTGTGTCCGTTATATGTTGATGATGTCCCCTTGAGGAGCTCATAAGGATTATCATGTAAACCCTGCAGGTGGATTTATTTCGGTATGATAACGAGGTTGAGTGGTACTACTCTCGGATGAGATATTAATTAATGAAGTTGTCAGTAACTTAATTAATTAATGAGCATTGTATATCTTAAACATGGGGAGACTAACAGGCTCATAATAAGGAGCTCATAATGTAATTATGGGATAGAACGATAGTGCAATAATAATATTTTAGTGGTATATATTATTATTATTGGACTGAAGTATAAATGTTGGGCTAAACTTGGATACTTAAGCCCAATGGAGGCCGAACTCTAATTTCTCCTCCTGGTCCCTGCTGTAGCCCATATATAAGTCATCTCAGCTGTCCGAAAACCCTAATGATAACTGTTTCACGCCTAATATTATGAGGAGGGTGAGGAAACAACAGATTAAGAAGATCTTGAGGATCGTCGTCCACATGATGAAAAGATTAAACTTGGAAATACAGCAGAAGATCAAGAGGTCGTTTGCTAGTGTTGTTTGTCAACTTCTACGATTTTTATAAAATTTTGTAGAACTCAGAACTGGAGAAGTGATACACCATTGGAAAGCCACTAAAGCAAAGATTGTTTTGCTGCATATATCATTCAAATCGGAGATCTGATGAGGAAGTTATGCCCAAAACCGTGAGGCTGTACAGGCTGCCAGTGAGAATTAATCTTCTTCAATATGCCCTGGTGAAAGGTAATACGTTTTTATGTCTTATTTCTTCAGTTGGATTAGAAACGCATGGAATCCTAACGGTTCACATTAACCAAATGATCGAACGCCAACACATGGTAGAGAAGAATCCCCTTTCTAGAGGTTGCTTTGAAGATCCATATCAACACCTCAAAAGAATTCTTGGTTACACAAACACTCAGTTTGGTGCTGGAGCTCATGACAATGCTAGACGGATTGCCCTATTCAAGTTATCTTTGATTGATAGGGCAAAAGCTTGGTATGAGACTTTTGATGCCACAGACTGCACTACTTGGGACCAACTGTAACAGAAGTTCTTAGAGAGATACATACCACCTTCAAAGGTTTTCAAAATGAGGCAAGAGATCAGCCAATTTGTTATGAATCAGCATGAGAAATATCAAAAGGCGTGGGACAGGTTGAAAGACATGCTCCGGCGGTGCCCACAACATGGAATGTCTAAGGCTCATTACATAAGCATCTTCTACAATGGACTGGATTGTAAGTCGTGAATTCTTATTGATGCATCATCAGGAGGAGCACTGTTATCTAAGACTGCACTTGAAGTATAAAAGTTGTTTGAAGACATCTCTATGAATTCACGTGACTGGCCTATGGAGAGGATTAGAGGATCATATGTACTTGGTAAGGGGGCTCAGGTTGAACATCAATCGGTAAAGTCGAATAGGGATGATGAGATCGTCTCTAGTTTATCTAACATCAACAAGCTACTAGAATTCCAGTAGAATCAGGTTACAGAGTTGGTAAAAAGGAGGCCTAGTAGGCAGCAGCAAGAAGTGAAGATTGTTGAAGATACCTTCAATCGATACATGGCTGAGAATGATGTAAGGGTTGACCGTATCAAAGTGAGAATGAATGTTGATCATGCAGATTTATCTAAGCAGTTGAAGGACCTTACCTTGATAATGGGTCAGATGGCCGCGAGTGTGAATTAGCTGACGTGGACATTAGTGAAGGAAAAGTTCACGTCTCAACGCATAATGAACCCAAAAGAGTGCCATGCCATCACATTGAGGTTCGGGATGCAGTACGAAGGTCCAATGAAGCCTGTGGATGAAAACAAAGAGAGCAGAGCCCTAGTTCGACCAGACATGCTGGTCGAACTATGGTCAAACCACTTTTGAAAAAATAGAGAAACGATGCCCTATTTTGTAGCTCGCCATTCGACCAAAGCAGTTCAGTGCAACCAGACCTCTCTGGTCGAACCACGGTCGAACCAGCACCTATTGAGCTGAAAATTCAAGTTCAGTTTACAGAGCCTCAGTTTGACCAAACTCACCCAGTTCGACTAAACTTCTCTGGTCGAACTATGGTCGAACCAGTGCTCTTAGAACTGGACAGACTTATCTCATTTTTAGGCACCCAGTTTGACCAAACTCATCCTGTTCGATAAGACTATTCTGGTCGAACTGTAGTAATCGACCCCCCTTTCTGTATAGAATGCAACACCTATTATTCAGAGCACTCTAAAACCATCAAATGAGAAGGATACAGAGCTTAGACTATGGATGGATAACAAAGACGTGGTTTTATCTCTTGATAAAGCAATGAAGATGCCCGTGGAAAATCAATCATGCAAGAGCATAGATGTGGTTTCTAACTTGTTTAATCTTGATTCTGAATTTGAGTTGAAGATTGGTAAGGAGGAGTCTAGACAGACATGGGAGGATGGAAATTCTGAGGATCATATTTTAGTGACCAAGAAAGGTGAGAAGCTGAGTGTAGACAAGAAGAGAGAAAGAAAGTACTTGAAAGTGAGGATGCGAGAAGACCGCCATCTGATCCAGTAGTTCTAAAAATGATAAATTGTCGTGACTCTCCGACGTTAAACATGATCTCCTGTTGGGGTCTTGCCCTTCTATTTTATTGTTTTATTTCATTTGTGTGAGTGAGGAGTTATTTTATTTAAGGTGCTCACGTTTTAGCAATTACATCTCTTTTCAAACTTAGTTTCAACTTACGTTTTTACAAGTTTGGGGGGATGTGATGTACTTACCTTGTCTTATGAGCACTAAGGGTATAATCTTTCCTTTAGTTGGTTGTTTGTTTGTTAGGGGCTTGATTTTTTGTGGCATATTAATATTTTAATTAGTGTTGGTATATCGATTTTTTGCAATTTACTTAATGTTTAGTGTGTTGTGTTGGTGTGTCTAGTGTCTGGAGTCGATTAGATAGTCAATTGAGTCTTCTTATAGTTCTCTTATTTTATATTGATGAATCCTGTGATGATGAGGTGTGCTTGAGCTTTGATGATAGAAAAGGTACATGAGTGACAAGACGAGTTCTACACTGAGGCTTGACCTGATTGAGTTGAACAACTTGAGAAGCTCGTGCATTTGTTGAAGGATATATCAGGTGCCCTCGTTTCCTCATTTTAATTTTTATATGTGCTTTTAATTAATAGGAGTTGAAGATCTTGGTTTTGTGATTCATATGAGATTATATTTTTAAACTGTGCCTTAAATTCATATGCTTTTGAAATTGATGAAGGAAGTGTACTTGAATTATATTGTGAAATGAAGTTCTATGCGTACTTATGGGATATTGCTTACCATGATATGTGCTCTGTTACTTGGTAAAATTCCATGTGAGACTTTGAGCCTTGTTGATCATATACATAATCACATGATATTTTTTTTCTGGTGAGTCTCCATGAATATTCAATATTAGTCTAGCGAATAATGAAAATGATATTAGGCCATCTTTGATTTATAGCCCATCTTTTCCAATACTCTTTACCTGAATTCATTAAATCTTTTGTCAGCTCGTTTGAGCCTTTTTTAAATCCGTTCTTTTGATAGCCAATAAAGCTTAACTAAAGATATTGGTGATTTGAGGGATGATAAGAATGATGAAAGAAGAGTTTTAAGGATGAAAAAGAAAATTCTTGGAGTAGTGCTCCAATCTAGTACTTCATGGAAACAAACACCCTAGGGTAGTACTTAAATCTAGTACCTTATGGAGGATGTGAGAGGTAGTGCCCGGTATTGGTACCTAAAAAAAGAAAAAAAAGGTGAAGAAAAGGAGAATGATGGAGTTGAAGAGTTAAAAAAATTGAAAAAAACATCTTGTGCTTGAAGGAGAAAGATGGGAGAGTTTGATGAGAATGTTGTGCTTGAATAGAAAGTGATGAGGAAAAAAATAAAGATTGAGAGAGACGGCCACTTGATCGATAAGAGTTTTGAGTAACTAATCCATATATTTCCTACCTTTTCCAAAGAGCCTACATTACAACCAAATAAAAGATCTTTTTGATCATGATTTGCTAGCTACACGTAAAAGGAGAGTTGAGACAATGGGTAAGCTTATGGTTACGCATGCACTTGAATTGAATATGAGCGTAAACACCATAACCTATAAGTGTACACCTTTTACATTTGAGTACGAGTGATCATATATACTTCCCGTAAGAACATGTCAATGAAGTACTTGAATCAGTGGTGATTGTCTTAACTTGTATGCTATGAATTGATTATTACATCTAGTTAGAATTGCATGACTTAAGTTGAGGGCAATTGAATATTGAATGAGATATGAGTCATAGTCCTTGTTTTCCCACTAATTTTTTACTCTCTCTCTTTATTTTTATTTTTGCCTCGGGACGAGCAACAGGTAAGTTTGGAGGACTGATGAGAGTGAAAATAAGCATGTTTTAGTATCCAATTTAACATATTTTGATGAGAATTATTGTCATATATTAGCACAAGTGTCTTATATTTGACATATTTGAGAAAAAGACACATTTGAGGTGTTTTATTGTATTTTAGGTGGAAAAGGGATCAAAAGTGCAAAGTTGGAGAAAAGGTGCAATTTTGTGCAAGAATGTTGAAAAACACCCATCCAATTTTGTAATTTTTCTGTATTTGTGTGGAACTCTGAACTTGAAGTGTGATACATGGTTGGAAAGCCACATAAGAGAGTATCATTTTGGCATAAGGAACACTTCAATTGGAGTCCAAACGAGAAAGTTATGATCAAAATGGTGACGTCGCACAAGCTATGCCGAACAGAACGGCTGTGCTGGATTTCATAACATTTTACACCTTCAAATGTTAGTTTTTTATAAGTTCTTTATATGGATAGAAAGCCAATGAAGAGAGGAGCACGTGAGTGCAAGAATTACTGAAATTAGAGTTTTGATGTAGAAGTTATGCGTGAAACGGTGATACTGTGCATGTAGTTCGACCAAGGCCTTGTAGTTTGACAAAAACCACTTTGGTCAAACTAGGACACACAGATCTGTTTTTGACAGGTTGTACATCCCCAGTGCGTGTATTTTTGTATTTTCCAAAAAAAAGTCTATCTAAGTTCCATAATGAGAACTTACAAGTATGTATATAAGGAGGATGTAGATCACACCAAAGGCACCGCAACACAATTATCCTACACCCCACAAGGGGGGATCACCCCCCAACCATCATCCACATCCTTTCCTCCATTCATCCATCACTTTGAAAATTTGTCTGCTGAATCGAGAGCAGAACCAAGAGGAGGATTCAAGACGGAGAAGAACGCGACGACTCCCGCATCTAGGATTTTATTCATTTCCTAATTTATCTTATAATATTCCAAGACATATAGGTAATATCTATCCAACCCCCTTGATTGTTCTTCACAACATCATGGGCTAGATCCTTTTTTGTAGATCTAGGGTTTTGAAGATTTTATGAATTAATTGAACTTTCGTGTGTATACTCCGTACAATATTATTTGTGGATTTATTTCATATATGGCTATGTATTTTTAATCCATATTTAGAGTTGTTTTGTGCATCTTCAATTGTTATATAGAGTCTAAATATATATCTTGGTTGTTGATTGAGCGCATTCACTGCTGAACAGGATTCCATGTTATGATTCTAAGTAAGGGGACTCCGAAGCTTCATTATAACTATCATATATGAATACTTGTTAATTGAATTGTATTCGGGTTAATGAGTAGGATAAGGAGGTTAATTTTATAATACCTATAAAGGGAGATCATATCGGGTTAGAGTACTAATTGACCAGGAAAATAATTGATACTGATAGTACCTAGAAAGAGGGTGAAATTATATCTCTTGCACAAAGGTTATTCACACGTGTTACACGCATATTTACTTGTGTCTATAGAGTAGATTTGCATGGCTTAGTGATGTGTCCATATTTCACAAGGCAGAGTCAGACATTGATACATGAAATGGAAATTAATTAATGAAACTAGTTTACCCTAACGTTATCTATTCTCCTACTTGATTCATTTTCGTATTTTCTAGTGTTTAATTTTTTTATTTGTTATTTAATAATTTTGATTAGTAGTTTAATAATTTTAAACCTCAAACTTTATTGTCTTTTGTCTTAATTAATTTAGTTAATAATTAAATTGATAATATACCGTCCTTTGGATTCGATATTTAACTTGGTCGCTTGCTTAAGCTACAATCGATAACCTTAATACTTGGAGATTAATTGTGTGTTGAAAAAATGCTCATCACACATGCCGACATAATCAAAACTGGCTCACCGAGGATAGGCCTATATCTTGAAAATCCCATATTAAAATGCTCTGCTAACGGTGTAATAAACCCTCAATATTCACCTTCTGACAAGTGTGTGAAATGAACCACTGCAGCTGCTGAAAAACATAGGCACCTAAACTAAAGTGGACTCCGTTCATCATACACCAAAGGACATGCAACTCTCCTCTCGGAATACACCCTCCTTCAGCTCTAGCAAATATGGTGTTTCCAAGGATACGGTCCATATAAGCAATCACCGGATTGTGAATGAAGGCAACACTCGAATTTTGAGGATTATAAGCTCCTTGGAATCCCATGATCGATCTCCAGAACTAATCCACATTAAAGTCCTCGTGCTTTTGAGTCGACACATTGTCCGGGCACCCAAATATCCTGTTGAACTCGCTAGCATACAAATACCTCAATTTCTCTCCAAGTCGGAACCACGCAACTTTTGGAAGAAAATGCTCTCCACGAATCACCTCCAATGTGCATAACATCTCAGCAGTGATGTGGAAGTAACTCTCTCTCTCTCTTCAAGTCCATAAATTCGCTGATTCCCACTTGATTAAATATTCACCTGATGTCATTAATAATATTCATATCCACCGTGGCTTGATCATTCTGATAACGAGTCCGAGCTATCTTCCTTGAGATAACTCCCCACAGCTCCTCTGTGTCTTCCCACTCCGGTATCTGTAAATCAAAGTCAGATGGCATTCTCTTATCTTTCTTAAGCCTCTTAGCCGTCTTGTCTTTTTTGGTATCCCTTAACCTCTCCTCTTAAACAAGGAAATAACAGTTCCCTTACCTACAAAAACTATATTTCAATATACCTCATAGGTAAGAAAAAACAAGTATACCAAGCCTAGGACTAGCTATCGCATAGATTCTACTCAAGACTTCAAATCATATGCATAAGCAAATATCCAACTTCATAACTTCTCCATAACTCACATGTATAAACAAATCAAAGCAATACTCCTCAACAAGTTATATCATGAAGAAATAAATCTCACACATCCTTAATAACAACAACAATTTCAATATATCCAACAAATACTAACATGGTTCAAATTGAATTCTAAAATCAATAATTGAACTTAATCTCTAAGCATGCATGACAACTCCACAATTCAAATTATTCATAATCGTTACACAAAATAAATGAGCCTATGAAAAAATTCAATAATTAAACTCAAACATGTGACATACGCATAATTAATTCCACACAATTCCACAAATTCAACATAAAATTAAACCCATGCAACTTCATGTAAAATTTCAACAAAAACACCCAAATTTAAATTTAAATCCTAAGCAAAAATATTTTTAATCAACTTACCCATCTACTCTAGATATAGAAGAATTCAATTCAAATAGTCAAGAAAACATACCTATGTCTCTGGCCATAGGAGTGTGTAGTGACGAAGAACGAGAATCCTAAAGAAAAGCCCTAATGTTGACTTGAATCCTCCAAAATTGGTGTGGATTGTGTGTGGTTTGGGAAAAGAAGAGTGTACTAGGAGTTTGGAGTGAAAATCTTACTGTTCGGGATGAGTGCTTGAAGAAGGGTGGTGAGAAATTGGTCGAGCAGTGCAAAACTGCCCTTTAAATTGCGAAAACTTACCTTTGCTCGGGTCGGGCGGCGTAGTTGAGCGGCGGTTGGAATGGTCGAGCGGCACCTCTGTACGCTGAATCGTCTCTACCTTCTCGCTCGAACAAGAAGTCTTTGTCAAGCGGCCCTTATTTTGGTCGAGCGGGACCTCTGTATTTTGAAAAATTCAGAATCCGCCTTACATGAACCTCCTCGACCACCGCTCAATAAACCTAATGATCGTAATTTTGCTTACGTATTTATAGAGCAAGAATACTCTACCGTTGTGTACAACGAGTGACCACAAAATAAAATATCAAACCCAAGGGGTTAGAGTTAAACAGGATACACACTAAATAATTATCACCACTAATAATTAAGACATAAAAACCTTTTGATTTGAAAATTATGAAACTAATATTTTAGAAAATTAGATAGCAAATAAAATAAATAAATAAAAACCACACTCAATCACAATTGTTTCAAGAGACAATAATAAGATAGTTATAGGAAAATCATGTTTATCATGTGAAATAAGCCAAATAAACAAGTGAATCAAATTATGCAGAATTTTGTAGGAATGATCACTTAAGCATGATCAACCACTCATGGACAAGTAAGATTTAACAGTTTTAAAGAATATAAATTCCTAGGACCAAATTAATAAGATAATCCCCTATTCCCTTTCTAGGTACTAAGGAAATTAAATACTCACAATCCTTTATTCGCTTTATAAGCGATTCACATGCAAAATTCCATATAGGCTAGTGCAAAAGATCTATCATTTTTAGGTACTAAAGGAATTGGATTAGGGCTTCCTTACCCTATTTCTCTTTAGCAATGGTCATTCGAAGATAATAAGGTATCCTATATTGATGGCCAAACAATCAAAGACTATATATTTGTCAATCCCCTTCAATTGTCACGAAATAAAAATATAATCATAGAATACATTCAAACTCAATCATACATCAGTCAATGATAATATCATAAGAATTAAGAAATATGATAATATATGTTTAAAATAAAACTTCAATAAGAAATAAATATTTTGCAAAAATTATCATCAACATGTCTAAAATCTCAAATCAGCATAATAAACTTTTAAACCCTAAAACTATTAAGAGGAAACTAGCCCATGGTGTTATAAGCAACAACCATGGTAAAATTGTTCTTACCCATGAGTCTATGAATCAAAAATATGAAATTAAAGAAAGAAGAAAAACCCTTCATCCGGCGTAATTTCCCGTCTTCTCTTTCTGTCTTGATGATCCTCCTCCATTCTACTTCTCAAGTAGCAAACATCGTGACTAAGTGTGTAGGATGATGGATGAAAGGTGGGTGAAGGGTAGAGATAAAGGTGGAAGTTGCGCGTGTTGATGGTGTTCACAGCATTCTGGGCGTTGTTCGGATTCTGTTTATAGAGCAGACATATGGGCCTTGATATGTTATGGTTTGAGGTGGTGGCATTAAATCAATTTCATGGCCCACTTCAATTAGATGGATACACATGTTTGACATGGCATGTGGGTATGGTAAGATTGAAACATGTGTGTGGGCTTTACAAGTCTTGATTAATCTCTTATGCCCACTTTCTATTGATTGAAAAATCAATTAATATACGGGCCTCCACATATACTTCTGAAACGGCTAAAGGATGTGGGCTGCTATAATCCCCTTTGCTTAGAACAGGCCATGGGCTTCTTTTACCAATTCCGAAGTATTTATTTTGCATTCCAATTCCTCTCCTCCTACTTCATCACTTTCACTTCAAAATATGACTAAAATCTGCAAAATCTTAACAATATTTGTGAAGTCATAGAAAATATGAAAATAAACAAAACTCCACAAACAAAGTTAAAATTATGCAATAATCATATTAAAACGGCCTATAAAATGTGAATTTTCATGCTGAACACCTGTTCTGGTCGAACGGCCAAATTTTGGGAGCGAGCTCCCGATACTCTATTTTCCATGATTTCCTTCATTCCCTGCAAAACTCAGATGCCAAAACAACATTAACTATCATGTCAAGCCGAAACAATAGCCAGAGAACCACTAATTAGACTATATAAATCATGTATATAACTCCGCTCACACTTCAAAATAATAAACACCACTGAACACTAGGAAAATTGCAAAAAAATTGATACATCAAAGCTGGTTAAAGTTTCAATATGCCACAAAAAAATTAACTCCCCTAGCAAATGCTACAAAGAAAAGATTATACTCTTGGTGCTAAGATGTGGTAAGAATATCACACCCCCCAAACTTAGTAAAAACTTAAGTTGAAACTAAGTTTGCAAAGAGATGTAATTGCCGATTTGTAAGCACCCTAAATATAAAAATTTCTTACTCACACAAAATAAATAAAATAATAAAACAGGAGGGACCCCAACAGACCCCTCGTATTTAACGTCGGAAAGTCACGATGGTACCTACTTATTGCAAGGTGTCTTAAAAAATGACGCAAGTCTCATCCGGCGATTTAAAGTGCTTCAATCGATGTCCATTCGCTGCAATGATGTCTCCGTCTTTGTCCATGATCTCAACTCCCCCTCTGTAGGCTCTATGGATAATGAACAGTCTCATCTACTTTGATTTCAATTTTCCTACAAAAAGCTTCAAACGAGAGTTAAAGAGTAATACCTCATCACCTTGTTTGAACTCCTTAAAAGTGATCTTCGAGTCATGCCACTTCTTCATTCTCTCCTTGTAGATCACTGAGTTCTTAAAAGCTTGATTTCTGAACTCATCCAATTGATTGATGTGAGTCATTCTCAACTCCTTTTGCTCAGTAAGGGATAAGTTCAAACTTCTTACGGCCCAAAAAGACTTATGCTGAATTTCTATGGATAAGTGGCACGACTTCCCGCAAACAATTTGATAAGGTTTCATGTCTAGCACAGTCTTGTATGCATTTCAGAACCCCCACAAAACATCGTCGAGCTTCATCATCCAATCCTTTCTATTGGTTCCGACTATCTTATCCAGGATTTGCTTCACTTGCCGGTTAGAGACTTCGGCTTGTCCATTCTCTTGAGGATGATAGGGTTTAGTAACTCTATGCTTTACACCATACTCCTTGAGAACTCTTTCTATCATCTTATTGATGAAATATGTACCTCCATCACTCACAAGTGCTCTAGGGAATCCATAGCGGGCAAAGATATGCTTCTTCAAGAATGACAACACCGTTTATGCATCATTCATGCGAGTAGGAATCGCTTCCACCCACTTAGAAACATAATCAATAGCAAGAAGGATATAGAGAAATCCATTATATGAGGGAAAAGACCCCATAAAATCAATTCCCCATACATCGAAGATCTCTATGACAATGCTTGGTTGAAGCGGCATCTCATCCCTTTTACTTATGTTTTCCATCCTTTGACATCTATCATGTTGCTACATAGGATTCACAATCTTTAAACAAGGTAGGCTAATATAAAGTGGGTTGAAGTACCTTAGTTGCAGTCTTTTAGGCTGCAAAATGCCCTCCGTTAGGTTGTGCTTGACAAAAATTAAGAACACTCTTCATCTCCATCTCGAGCACACACCTATGGATGATGAAATCCGTACAAATCTTGTAGATGAATGGATCATATCATATGAAAGTCTCAACATATCTTTTGAACTTATCAAGTTGATGCCTATTGAGACCTTTAGGAATTTCACCTGATGCAATGTAATTAACATACTTAGCGTACCATGGATCCATTCCTTGAGCAGCAACTATGCAAGAGCATATTTCTTATCTCGGATCTCCATATCAAACTCTTGTAGAAGAAGGATCTATGCAATGATCCTTAGCATTGCTTTCTTCTTCTCCATTAAGTAACGGATCGCAGAGTGATCCGTGTACACTATGGTCTTCATGCCAATCAAATACTGTCAAAACTTATGGAATGCATACACAACAGCTAAAAATTCCTTTTTAATGATAGTCTAGTTCTTTTGTGTTGCATCAAAAGTCTTACTCGTATAGTAGATGGCCCAAAACTTCTTCTCTCTCAACTACCCTAGCACCACTCCAAGTGCTAGATTACTTGTATCACACTTAAGTACATACGGTTGAGTCTAATCCGGTGTGATCAAAATAGGTGCAGTAATAAGTGCCTCCTTTAATACCTCAAATGCTATTAGAAATTTATCATCAAAATTAAATGGAACATCCTTTTCAAGTAAGTGAGACAAAGGTTTGGAGTATTTTGAGAAGTCTTTGATAAATAATCTATAAAATCCTGCGTGTCTAAGGAAGGACCGCACTCTCTTCTCATTGGTAGGCGGTGGAAGCTTCTCAATCGCCACCACCTTGACTCTATCAACTTGCAATTCTTTGACCGAAACATGATGCCCTAGAACAATATCATCTCTCACTATGAAGTGGTATTTCTCCTAATTCAAGACAAGATTAGTTTCTCGACATCTCTTCAAAATAATAGAAAGGATAGACAAACAAATATCAAAGGAGGAACCAAATACAGAAAATCATCCATAAACACCTCCATGATCTTTTCTACAAATATGGCCATCATGCATCTTTGAAATATAGCAGGCGCATTACATAGTCTAAAAGGCATTTTTCTAAAGTCAAAGGTTCTATAAGGGCAAGTAAAAGTAGTATTTTCTTGATCCTCGGGTGTAATCATGATTTGATTATAATCCGAGTATCCATCTAATAAGCAATAAAACTCATACCCTGCAAGACGATCTAACATTTGATCCATGAAAGGATGAGGGAAATGGTCTTTGCATGTAATTTTATTCAGTTTCCTATAATCAGTACACACGCGCCATCCCGTAGGAATCCAAGTGGCTAATGTCTCTCCATCATCAGCTTTCACAATAGTCTTGCCCCCCTTTTTAGCTACAACATGCAATGAACTCACATGGGGACTATCACTAATGGAATATATAATTCTTGCATCTAACCACATTAAAGATTTGCTTCTTAATCACTTCTTGAATCATAGGGTTAACCCTCCATTGATTCTGAATACAACCCTTAGCTTCATCTAACAACCTTATTTTATGCATGCAATATGATGGATTTATACTTTTCAAATCATCAAGAGACCTTCCAATAGCAGATTTATATTTCCAAAGTACATCTAACAACTCTTCAAGTTGATCATTAGTAAGGGAAGAAGATACAATTACCGGATATGTCTCATTATTACCTAAGTAGGCATACTTTAGATGTTTCGGTAGTGGTTTCACCTCTTTCTTATTTTCTTCTTTCGGTGTGCTCTCTCTATCCAACGGTAGGTACTGTTTCCATCTTGACTAAGTAATCAAACATAGTCCACTTGACTTTTTCCATCTTGGTTCTTTTTGGTTCACACATATAATCACCCAAAGCAAGTAAGTTTTCAAGAAATTCAATACATACCTAATTGGAAAGCTCATTTAGCTCCGTGGTAGGAAAAGTAAGAGAGTCTGCTAAGCATGTCTCCAGTAGATCCTTAGAAAGGATCAAAGACATGTCTTCTTTCACAATCTCCTCCACCACATCAATGCTGTAGCATTGCGTCTCCATCGGCATCTTTATTGCTTTATCGAGGTTGAATAGAACCTCCTCTTTATCCATGCGCAATCTAAGATCTCCCTTTTAGTACATCAATCATAGCTCCAACAGTGGCAAGGAATGGCCTCCCTAAGATAAGAAGGACATTATCCTTGTCATCTTCCATCTCTAATACAAGAAAATCCACGGGAAAGACGAGCTTCTCTACTTTCACAAGAACATCTTCTATCATACTTGGAAAGGTCATAGACCTATCCACTAATTGTAGAGTTATAGTCGTGGGAGCAAGCTCCCCCAAACCTAGCTTCTTGAATATGGACAAGGGCATCAAGTTGATGCTTGCACCAAGATCGCACAAAACTTTTTGTGCCGGCCCTTTTCCTATCTCACATAGAATAGTGAAGCTTCTCGGATCCTTCAACTTTGCTGGCAGCTTCCTCTGAATGATTGAGCTGTAGTTCTCTGATAGATTAATAGTTTCAACCCCATTTAATTTCCTCTTCTTCAATATGATGTCTATCACAAAGCGGGCATAATATGGAATCTCCAAGATTTCTTCAGAGAAAGGAATGTTCAAGCTTATCTTGTTCATGATATCTTAGAATTCTTGAACTTATCTTCCAATCCCTTCTTGACTAACCTCAAAGGAAATGGAGGAGGTATCTTGGTCTATGAAATATCCCATTCATCACATCCCACCTCCTTCGCTTTGTCCTTCTCGACTCTCAATCTCTTGGCTTTTTCCTACTTTTTCTCTACTATTAACTTAGTATTCTTCTCTTTTGATGGTACTGGAGTATTTTGAACAATAGATGTAGCGTCCTATACAGAAACCAGAGCCAAACGATGCTACTTGACCTCCACTCGATCAGATTGGTCTGGTCGAGCGAGGTAAAATTGGTCGAGCAGGGTACCTATAATCTGATTCTGAATGTTCAGATTTACAGGAGGCCGCTCGACCTCCCCTCAACCTGAAGGGTCTGGTTGAGTGGGAATTTCTTGATCGAGTGGGGTACCTGTAATCTGATTTCGGTAGTTCTACTCTATAGGTGGCCGCTCGACCATTGCTCGACCATTAGGTTCGGTTAAGCTATGATCGAGCGATGTATTTCCATCTTTGTTTTCTTCCACTAGTAACATTGGTCCTTCGTATTATGTTCCTGACCTCAAAGTGATGGCATTACAAGATTTCGGGTTCGTTATGCTTTGAGACAGAAACTCTCCCTTCTCAATTATTTGCGTGAGCTTATTCACATTTCCCGCCATCTCCCCCATCAACAAGGTAATATCTTTCATCTGCTTGGATAACTCATCATGATTTGAATCTATCTTTGCTTCCAAACGATCCACTCTCGCATCATTCCTAGCCATATATGGGTCACCGTATCCTCCATACTTGGTTTTTCTTCTTCGATCTTAGCACCAGGATCAACACTAATAGGAGGTTGTAATGCTGTATTCAAATTGCTCCATGAAAATTTTGGCCTCCTTGGTTGTTGATAAATACCTGGGGGACCACGATTATTGTAGTTCCTTTGGTAATTCATGTTTCCTTGATTTTGATACCTAGTTCCTTGAATACATTGTCCCATGGCATAGTTCGCCTCTTCTAATTCCTCTTTAATCGATCTTTCTTCGCAAACATCCTGCTGCTGCAATATTGGTACTCTCTGTGACAACTCTGTGATCTGCTTCTGTTGTGATTCAAATAGCTTGTTAATATTCGCCAAGCTAGAGACGATCTCATCTTCTCTACTCGACTTTACCATAGTGTGTTCAACCGGCGCTACCTTTCCAAGAACATAGGTGCCTCTCACTCTATCAGTAGGCCAATCTCTTAAATTCATCAAAATATCCTCAAAGAGCTTTTCGGCATCAACGGGTGTCTTAGCAAGTAGTGCTCCACTTGATGAAACATCAAGTAGAATATGAGAATCACAATCCAACCCATTATAGAAAAATGTTGATATATTGAGCTTTTTACAATCCATGCCTTGGGCACCTTCTAAGCATGTCCTTGAATCTATCCCAAGCTTTATGGAACTTCTGACCACTATTGATAGTAAATTGATTGATGTCTTGCTTCATCCTAAATACCTTGGAAGGTGGCATATATCTCTCCAAGAATTTTAATTTCAATTGCTCCCACGTAGTGCAATCTGCAGCATTAAGAGTATCGTACCAGTCTCTCACTCTTTTAATAAGCGAGAATTTGAACAAAACAATACTCCTTGCATCTTCATGATCTCCTGCACTTTTTTATATACTTGCATAACCAAGGAACTTATTAAGATGTTGTTGAGGATCTTCAAAGTTCCCCCAGAGAAAGGGTTTCTTTCTATCATACTAATAAGAGCAGGGTGAAGATCAAAGTCTACATCGGCTCCACGCGCTCCTAACAACCCCAAGTTTCCCCCTCCATTGTTCTTAAAGACTTCACGGATGGCAACATTATCCAGATTTAGCCTTTCTTGGGCCATGTTGACTACTTCTGTTTCCGACTTGTCTTCTACTGCAGCTTCAATCGTTTTCGAGTTCGGTACTTCAACTTCAACTCCTAGATCAAGAGTCTCGATTGCTTTCACGCTCTTGTTCTTCTTCTTCTTTGCTTTCTTCTTCCTTGACGATGCTCCAATTTTCAGAACAAAAGGTTCTAGTATTGCTCCATTTGATCTAGTGTGCATACACATTATCTAAGAGTTGGGATAAGTTAATTGTCTGATCATGTTGATTTTTGATTTATTTATTTATTTTATTTTATTTTTTTATTATTACGGATGATCATGTTGATTTTGGGCATAACATTGTTTCAATAAAATAATGGCTGAAATAAAATAAAACTTTAAGACTTATATTAAATCTTAAAAATAAAAAAGCAATTGAAGCACTCACATGTATATTAAACTTTATTTTTGACATAATTTTCTAAATATATACATGTAATTTAAATAAACAACATTCTAGTTAAATCATACAAGTCAACTATATAGGTGGATTCTTTGCATGACAAACAGTGTACCATTTATTCATTAACAATGCACCCTTTACTTATTAACAATGTACCCTTTGCAACTCCATAAAGATTACATGACCACAAATACCCAATGAAAAAATATGTATCCTTCAATATATTAATTGCACAATGTCATAATACTTTACAGAAACTTGGAACACTCTAAACTCCATACTCTTTATATGATAACAATATACCCTTTGCTCATGAACAATGTAATCTTTGCAAAAATAATGAAATATCAACAGATTCTAGAGATAATCCCACAATTTAAAATTAACAAATGAATAGAGAAAGATGATACATTGGTTTGGAATTTTTTACTTCTTTGATGGGCCTTCATTTAATTTAGCAGCAGTAGATGACGTTCCCTCCACATATTTGGGTTTTTTTCTCTTCTTTGATGGGCCTTCATTTAACTCAATAGTAGTAGTTGACGTTCTCTCCAAATGTAAATTTGAAGGACTTGGAACATCACTAATATGTTTTTCCAAGGGTTTGCATTTTTTTCCTTTTTTGATGGATCTTCATTTAACTCAACAGAAGTAGCTAACGTTCCCTCCAAAAATTTAAGGGACTTGGAACATCATTAATATGTTTTTCCACGCCAAAAATTTGATTGAATATTTTTTTAATGTAAAAGAGCATGTGTACTCTAATTATTTTTTGTAGGCACGAGAAACAAAGTTAAATTATCGAACCATGAGAATTTAGGATTCGTGGCCTTCAAATTATATAGTCTAGTATTAGTTAGGGACGACCAAAAACTGAGAATAAAAGTATTAAAAAAACTAATTAATTACAATATTTTTGGAATTTTCAATGCAAAGAAAATTTTCATAATGTATTTCAAATGAATTAATCATGCAATACACCTAATTATTTCCCAATTTAAGCTATCATAGTAAGAAGGATCATGATTTCCACCTAAATTTTCTCTCTAGACGAAGAGAATGTAGGCCATTATAAAGGTCCAAAAATAGCACAAAAGATCGACACTAAAATGAACACCTTCCAATAGGTACTAATTACACTTACGAGTTTCCTAAATAGGTACTAAATCATAGGTAATACATATTCTATTTTTAGGTACTATAAATTCACTAAGGTTGAGTTCCCCTCACTAGATTGATTGACCTCTCGATCTAATCTTTCTAAAATCTATTTATGTAGTTCTAAACATCAGAGGTCGTTTCTAACTCCCACATTAATCCACATAACCCATATGATGAAATAATTCAATTAACTCCTAAGACATATAATTGAACTCTCGTTCTAACTACATGCAAAATATATAAATTAAACAATTAAACATCCATAAAGGAAACTAATCAAAGTTGAGAATAAAATTAGATAATATCACAAAAGTAGTCCATAATCCAAATAGCACTCAAACAACCAAAACATAGATAATAAAAAGATAATGAGTTGGATTAGATCTCATCAAATGAAGTTTTTAAACCCATGTAGTTCATCCCCTTCTTAGTGTTTCCACCTTATTGGAAAGCAATAAATATTAGACTAAGAAAAGAAAAAATTACATAAAAGAACTAAAATGAATTCCTCCCCTAAAAAGGAGAGGAGGAATCTCAACTAGTGGCGTTCTCTTTTTAAAGAGCTCTCTCAAATGTGATGTAAATTATAAAACTTGAAGGATCAATGGTGGCTTACATAAAAAGGGTATTTATAGTAGTAGGGTAAGAAAAATTTATGGTAAGTATATTCAATGTGGGATAATTTTCTTCATGGGCCAAAAAATGGGAAAAAAATGAGAATTATGGGCTTTTTAAATATTGAATTCAAGTGAGCCTTTTTATTAATCATCTTCTATGGGCTTCATGATTTTATAGCACAAAGACTTGAAAAGGGCTGACAAATTACATGGGTCTGTTTTTGTTCATTTCAACTCCAAATCAAGCGATGTTTTCTCCCACGTCTTCCTCTTTACTTCTAAAATCCATTTTTATCAAAATCACTATTTTTATGCAATAATCAACAAAAATACAATTTTCTAAATAATCAAGATATTAGTAGTATTTTTCATAAAATCATGTTTAATTATTGAAATAAAGCCATACAATTCATCCAATTTTGAGTGAATTTAACGCCAATCGACAAGTTTGGTTTTTTTTTTTTGCTTCATTGATGGGCCTTCAATTAACTCAGTAGCAACATCCTTTTTTTTGTTTCAATATAGTAACACATCTAGAAGGATAATTTTCTGATCTCGTGATTATAATAAAACCAGAAATGAAAAAAAAATCATAATATTAAATAGGAAATTAAAGATATTGATAGAAATTAAAGAATGTAAAGTAAAACAAAAAGCTATCAAGTTTAGTTAATTTAGTTTACTCTATTTAACGTTTAAATGAAAATATGTAATTGGAAATAATTGATCTTATTCATAAATGATTGTTATATGATGATTCATGACATAGATAGTTTTTCTATATCTTCACATTTCTCACATGCAGGTTATGTAAACATTTGATTAATCCTAGTAAATTTTCAACACCAATAAAAAATAAATAAAAGTTGAGGCATACAAATTGCAAGGCAAATAAAAATGAAATGCATCTTTCATATCAATATCACAGTGATAAAAAAAAATCAAGGCGCTATGAATTATATTAAACTACAATAATTATAATTTTTATCATTAAAATAACAAAGTGCTAATCATGAGCTCAATTACAACCCTTTTTCAAAAATAAAGTGAAGTTGAGCCCAGTTTTCACATACAAGAAGAACCTATCTTAATTCAACCTCACGTTCAGTAATATATAAGCAACAACCGTAAGGTAAAGTTAACACATAATCACTCATTTTGAAAGGAAAAAAAAACAGAATGCCTACTAAATTCCAAGAGAATCATCAAATTCGAAATTAGGAACACAAAATAAAATTTTCCCAGGTGTCAAAGTGCTCCAATGAGAAATTCTAGATACACTGTAATTAATTTAATTAAATAAAAAACACAACAAAACAAAGATTTTAGAATAGAAACACCACAACTCTGGACAAAAAGAAGCAAACACCAGTATATATATAAGTTTACAAACAACCTAATAGCATTAACTAATCTTCAGCCCTTAATTGAAAACCCTAAATCGCTAATTACTTCCCTACCTTGGCTACAGGAATTCGCATGTTCAAAATGCCTAGAGATTGCATATATCCGGAAATTAATAATATAGAAATTAGATGAAGATTATGGTGGCAAAGAAAAAGAAAAATTAAAAACGCATAAATCTAGAGAAAAAATCTGCCAAACAATTCAAATAATTATGGGAATGAAATATAATATTCAACCTCATTTCGAAATTAGGAAAAATCAAGCTCACGATTTCATAACCTCCACATAAAACTTCACGGTTCACAAAACCCTCATATGAACCATAAAAAATACCATCGTCAATTGGCGACGAGCAGCAGCTGGAGAATCGAGTAGAGAAGGAAATGGAGAGAGAGAGAGTAAAAAAGATAGAGAATGAGGATGGGAAAGAGGGGAGAACAACGTGAACAGCGTGAACCCTTGAATGAATTAGTTTTTTTTCTTTAAGTATTCCAGGTCGGGTTGATAATACGGGTAGGGTCAGGTTTGGACGCATGAGTTTAATTTCGGGCGCGAAGACACATGAGCTTTTGCCTTACATATATACACAAACACTCTATAAACCCGGTTTCATAACTTATTATATGAACCCTGATCTTTTCTCACCCTAAACCCTGTAGTTCCTCCCTTCTAATCCTATTATATCCTATGTATTTCTAGAGATTTAAATTAAAGGGGGATCATGTGCTTTATATCGTAAACCCGGTTCACAAGAATTAATTGTTTTACGAAGCACAACTTAACAAAAATAAAATGTAAACCTTAACGCGAGATGGAGGGAGTATATATATACTCCATAGTATGTAATGTAATATGACAATATTCATAAGTTTTTTTTTTCTAATCATTAGTAAATATATTGATATTGCACATTTTCTTTATCAGAAGTTCTGAGAAAATTGTTATATTAAAACTTTTAATTCTAAATTGATAAAGTCTCTTACGTTATTTGTGAGATGGGTGTGAGACGGGTCAATCCATCACTAAAGTATGTTTATTGTATAGATAAATTATATTTAATGTTTGTTAAAACATGTTATATAAAGTATGCTGTATTATGCATTAAAGTATGATTTTAGTGTGTTATAATATGATTTATTATTAATATATTTAACTACAAATAAGCATACTTTATCTATGGGTAGATCTTGGGTGAGGTGGATCCCTTTATATGAGACGGATCATTAAATATATTTTAAATTAAGCTAAAAATAATCATATCATAATCATCATATCATAATTTAATTAATATATTAAAAGTGGGAAGAGAATGAGAAACATTTTTAGACTAAAATATCTTACTTATTTTTTCATCTTACATGTTTAACCTTCATACATTTATCACTTATATTCATTTTCCTAATCCCTAATTAATTAAATACACTAATTACTTATTTTTTCATATTCATCCATTCATGTTTCGAGTGTAATAATTCCTCAAAATTGAAGCGTTGTGTTATCATTAATATTTCATCTTTAACATTTAAACACTATTTTTAATGTAATGTAATAATTATAAAAAGTATTAGGTAGTGAAGAAGGAACAAGTACGTTGGGTTAGACGGTTTGAGAATGTTGTCGCCCACTCTCTAGCTCAATTTGTTTTTTCTTGCGCTACGTCTTTCTTTTCACATTCCATTCCGAAAGCGATTGGTCTACATGTTGAAACTGATATCTCAGTTATTTAATTAATTTATTTTATTTTTCTGTAAAAATAAAAATAATAATTACGACATTATTAAAACAATAATAATAATAAGACTCAACATGACTCTATAATATCATTATAGTCAAAGAGCGCAGATGCATTACATGTCATACATGATATTGAAGAGCCCAAGGAGATTTTCAGAATTACGTAATTTCTGCCTTTGATGCTATGGTGCCTTTTAATTGCCGACGTTCATCTGATCTCTATTTAAATGGAAGCCTACAATTGATTTTTCTCCCTCAAAGTATACTTCGAATCGTGAAGTTTTAAGATTACATTTGTTTTTTTTTTAAATATTATTGTTTATTTCATCTCTGTTTTTTCTACTCAATTTTCCCTTTGTATTGACGAATTTTGTGCCGCATCTATTCAATGTTTTCATCTATTTTAATACCGTTGGTTCTTCACCCCTTCATCTGCGCTTTCTGTAAGTTGGATACATGAGGTTTAGGGTGGGGGTTTCGGTGGGTCCATTAATTAAATTCTATGGGTCAACACCACCTCTAAGATCCCTTCCCTTGAGATTGCATCCTACTCCTGTGTAGCTATGACTCAGTGGACGGCAAATTTAGGACATATTAATGCAGGTATAGCAATTTGTAACTGAACAAAATATGATGTAACTTTTGGTTTTTGGTTAATTTGATATCATAGTTGCTGTGTTGTAGCTATTTATTTTAAAGTAATTGAAAGAAAACTCGAGGCATTAGTCATCAAAATGTCTTTATGCTACCCCAATTCCAATGAAGCAAAAGACTGCTTAATTACATAAACTCAAAGATTTCAAAGACAAAATCTACAATGAGAAAATGGAAAAAAATTACAAACCAACAAACACTACAATCTACACAACTAATATAGAGCCCTTGCCATGTACGGATGAACCCCTTATTTTTTATGAGAACTTTTTTAATAAAAATACAAAAAATTACAAAGGAAATGTATAATTAATTGAATTAAGTTGAATTAATATTACTCAATCCGTGTTATAATAAATATCACATTTTCCATTTTTTTATCAGTCCCATAATAAGAAAATATTTGGTTGATTGGTATGAATTTATGAAATCGAAAAGAAATGAAACAAATGTGTTTGGTTTATAGGAATTATAGTGCTACAACAATTTTGATTTTCCAAAACTAAAGAATCCCTCATTTCTAATTAAATAACATACTATCACCTTCATTCTTCATTGTAATATCCAATTTAATTAATGTTTATTAAATAAATAAATTTTATTAACTTTAAAAAAATATTAAAATACTATTTTTCTAAAATATTAAAATACTTTTTTTTCTAATAAAAATAAAATTATAATAGAATAAAAAATTAATAATAAAAATATGAATCATTCCAAAAGTATTTATTATCATACCAAACAACATTAATAGCTATGATAGTCATTCCCAACTTTCAATCAAATATAAAAGGAAAACTCATTCCTGTTCTCAACAACTATTACTGTTATTCTCATTCCAATTCATTGCAATAAACCAAACATACCCTAAATGTTACACCAATTTTGTAACTTTAATCTAACACGTAATATACTTTATAATTTATTTATTACAAAAATTACATGATTACCCTTTAAAAGTCAATAAAATTAATTAAATAGTAACTTTTCTTAAACTCCTATCGACAGTAAGTATGATAATTAATATGAAAGGAAGATAATACTTAAAAATGAATTTGATGAGTGTCTTAAAACTAAAAATAAATGTTCGTAGCATTCTTACTTAAATATGCTAAAATTGAGTAATCCTCAGACATATTGTAACAATAAATTTGTATTTATTAAGATAATAAACACAAAAGAAATTACAAAATAATCCGATATGGATTGAAGTTGAGAATCTAAGTGAACAGCTTCTATTTATCCTCTGATTCCTCTCTTGAGTTGATTTCTTGACTTCTTCAACTTTCGGAGCCGGATCTTCGGATGAAGCTTGTCCGAGCTCGGGGTTGACTTTATGCTTGAAAATGTTTATCCGGAGGCGTCGAGCCTTTGTTCGGATCAAACGTTGACTTGAAGATTTACTGTGAAGAACGCCGTTCAATTTGGTAGAACACCGTTGACTTCACGAATATTGCTGGATGAACTTGACTTGGAGAAACGATGAATCTGAGGGGCTCCGCACCTTGATCTCAGATTGAATAATGTTTCTAGATTGATCTTCGAAGAATGACTTTGATCTTCGCAGAGATTCCAAGTTCCTTCAGAGCTTTCCAGGCTTTCAGGATTTTCAGAATGTTTGGAATGAGGACTGAAGGTCCTTATTTATAGGTAGAGAAAATAACCACTTGAGAGATATTTTCTCCTTCAAAAGATTCGTTGGGCTTTAAGCCTGCTGGACTGGATACGGGTCTATTTAATTTAATTAGACCTGCTGGATTTGATTTGCTGGGCTTGTTTGACTTGAATCAGGCCCGCATGATTTATTTCCTGGGCTTATTGATTTGAGCCAGGCTCACATGATTTATTTCTTGGGTTTACTGATTTGGGTCAGGCCCTCTTGATTTGAATCGAGCCCACTTGACTTGAATTTGAGCCCACTTGACTATATTAATTATCAATTATTTATTTATTTATTTCAAGAATTAATTTATTTAAATTCCTTAATAAATAAATATTTAATCAATATTTCATATATTTTCCTTTGCATTTATATTTATTAGGCAATAAATTTTAATTGCCTACAAATGCCCCCTTGCACTTTGTTCACGGAAATTTATCATTGAAGTGGACAAATTGCAACAATATTTGCATATGCTTTGGAGTCTCTTTCGACCCATTATTTTCATTGAGCTTTTTATTTTACTATTTCTGGCCCAATAAACAAACGAACCTCAAAATTTAGTAGATAATGCAGTTGCAAAATATATCTCATAGAACTGAAAATCAAATATCCACAAATCCTTATCAACTCAATTCTTAGACCCCAAGAAATAACTTCACATTATTTTGAAGATAAATACAAATATTTATCTAATATTCACAAAAGTTATCCAAATTTTCCCAAAACTCCAAGAAATAACTTCACATTATTTTGAAGATAAATACAAATATTTATCTAATATTCACAAAAGTTATCCAAAATTTCCCAAGACTATATAAGAACAACTCCCGTTTCCACTTTTTCACTTCAAAGTTTCGACTAACAACACTATCCTTCTTTGCAGATTCTCCTCTTAGTTTCAAGGCTACTGCAAGAGGAACTCCTGCTACTGCTTTCATCAACTACCAAAGTAACAATTCTCTTCTCTCACATTATCTCTTCTTTTCTTGTTCTTTTCCTTTTTCCTTCCCTTCTTTTCTTTTGCTGCTGTATGATTTTTTTACTTCTTCATCCAACAATCAATCTAATATCATGCACACTCTTTCCTCACGGATTTCTTATGCCAATCCCAAAGTTTAAACAACTTTCATACCAACCTGTATATTTATGATCCTCCTACCTACCTCGTTATTCTTTTTCCTCGAAGACATTGTTAACGAGCCTCCATGGAGTCAAACCAACATCATCGAGGTGGAGAGCAGTCGACGGCGGACCACCCATGGTGGTTGCTTGTCGGGCTCGCACCGTGAGATGAAGAGCAGTCAATGGTAGATTACCCATGGTAGTTGCTTATTGGGCTCACATCTCCGATGACGTTGGGATAGAGAGTAGTCAACGGCGGACCACCCATGGTGGTTGCTTGTTGGGCTCACCTCTCTGTCGATGCTTTGGCGACGAAGTGAAGAATTCCAACCAACGCAGCGGGTGACGACATCGAGCTGGGGGCGTCGCGTTCCTGATTTATACCAACAACGACTTAGAAGTGCCAAACTTGGCAACAACCCACGATGTAGCGACCCATCGAAGTCGAGCGACTGGCGGAAGCGCGACAACTTGGGCTGCAACAGAACACACGGCTGCTCGATGACCTGGGCGTCGACGGCGGCACGATGCAGCGTGCGGCGGCTGCGGCTGCTGTTCCCGAGGGGAGACCGAGCCAGTGAGGGCATCAATCTGCCCTGGAGCACCGGTGGTCGTGGCGGCTGTCATATGGATGTTCGGTGATGGCTGCTGGACTGGAAAGTGATCTTGACGATGCTTCGGCACCACTCAGCGATGGCGCCGCCCAGCGCGCGTGTTGAGGGGCCCTTGTCCCTCGTCCAATTAGCGACTGGGTTGGCGAGAACTACTAGATGCCATCATCAATGGCGACGTAGTATGGCGGTTGGCGGCGTGCGTGATGGGCTCTGGTGGGCAGCCGGCAAACCTGGCAGCAGCAGCATGATTCCGGCGATGAGAGATCCGACAACGGGACGCGATGGTGTTGTGTCTCCGTCGCATGGTTGTCGGCAGCAGCGAAGGCGGTCTCGGCAGTAGCGAGGGCGGTCTCGACAGCAGCGAGGGCGGTCTCGGCAGCGGCGGCTGGGCGGTGGTCGTTGGTTTGGCAGTGAGGAGGCGGCGAGTCGCGCACGGCGATGGAGGGAGCCGCACTGCAGATTTTGAGAAGAAACTCTATTCTACCACCAACCAAGCCCTCAATTTTGACTTTCAAGTCAATTTTGACTCTCACATGGCCCAAGCCCAAATTTTGCTTTGATTTGGGCTTCATACTTGGGCTTTGCTTTGATTTGGGCTTCATACTTGGGCTTTGCTTTGACTTGGGGTTCATACTTGGGCTCCTTTAATTCTATGTTGATTTGGGCTTCAATATTGATTCCACCTTTCCTTAATTGGCCCATTAGTTGATTTGTGTCCATAAACATGGCCTCCAACCATGTGGCCAAGTTTAAATTAACTAAGCATAAATTAATTAATTTTATTGACTTGACTCCAATGTTTAAGGTTACAATGTTTAACAATTATGACCTTAAATAATTAATTAATTGTCCCCATGAATTTATTTTGGGTCTTTTTAATTAATTGTTAATTTGTTTTGCAGTCTATCCACTTCTCATCATGGTTTTCTTCAAAACTGTAACGGGAAAGTCCGGCGCAAGCTACTTAGTTATTCTTGAAGATGCACATCAACCTTTACCACAAGGAACTCGTCTTTTACCTGGGCAATCTTTGCTAGGGAACTGCGCTTATGTCCCTCCAAGAAGCAAGAATGAATTTTTCTTGGCATGTTGGTCTCATGAATCTTCTTCAAGTAAAAATAACATAAGTTGGACCTTGAACGGAGCTGACATTGAGCCAGAAATCAATTCAGCACCTTTACCCTCTTTGGGACGCCGCATTGCAAAAGGAAAAGCATCCTGGGGGGAACCCATCAAGTTTCTTGGAGACTTCCATTACATCAAGGGTTACTGGGAATGGACCGAAGATATTTTAAGCCGATGCGGATCCATTCTTCGAAATACAAAGCTTTATGATGCTGTCTTTGCATCCCTTTTTACCTATGATTGCAGCTGTGAAATCATGAAGGCCTTCTGTGAAGCTTGGTGTTCTTCCACCAATACTTTACTTACTAAATTCGGAGAGATGTCACTTTCTTTATGGGACTTATACAACTTGATGGGACTACCCATAGCGGGTTATGTGTACGATTAAATTGTGCCCTGTGTAGAAGAATTGCTTTCCACGAAGGATGGTTTACGTATCCCGCGCAGCTGTAGATCTTTACTTGGCGCCTATCACGTACTTTGCAAGGGTGCTAACAGAAGAAATGTAACTATTGACCACTGGGTTGATTTTTGGTCTAAAAAGGCTATAACATACCTTGAACCTCCTACACGTGTTGAAAGAAAGACGACTTCTCGGCCCAAAAAAACTTATAACCCGACTGGCGTTATTTCAAGTCACCAACCATGGACGTCTGCTGAGATAGATCAATTTAAAAAGCTGGGCATTTCTCAAACCGATCAGGAAGAGACCTATCTAGCTGCTTACTTAGCTTGCTGGCTTTGTGCGTTTGCACTTCCGAGTGACGAAGTAGGCTTGATACGACCGAGTACCTTTAAAGTGGCAAGCTTAATGGCTGCAGGAAAAAAAATGAGTCTTGCTATTCCAGTTTTGGCAAACATTTACCATGGCTTGAATGCAATTTCAAACTCATCGAGTCTATCTGAAATTAAATCAACCTTTCCGGTTCATTTCGTCCATGCTTGGCTGGCTCACTACTTCAAAACTTATTTTTCGATTGGAAGTAAGATAGCATATCCTCGAATGGTGACATGCTCTGGAGAGCAGGGAGCAAGATACTTCGATGCTGAAGATGCTCGCAAACGAATCCACACAGCTGATAATGCCTTATGGACTTGCAATATTTTTTCAAAAGACAAAGCAATCCACTACACGGATGATGGAAATAAGAAATGGGATAATTGGGCCCATCTGGTGGCTATCCGTACTAGCTATCTCACTTTGTGGCAGGGTAATCATTTTGTGATGGAGCCTTACTCCCCTCACAGGTTTGCTCGTCATTTTGGCTTCCTACAAGATGTTCCTAAGATGCTTAGAACCAACCTTCGGAAAGCATCTTTAGAAGAAGGATTCAACCATTGGAGACATTGCACTTCGTATAACTCTACCTCCGAATCTTACTTTCCATGTGCAACCCCAGCTCCTAAAAACTACTCCACTACTGAATATAAGGAGTGGTGGAAGCAAGTCCATGGAACTTACTTATCTGATCATATCAAGGCTTTGACCACCCTAGTTTCAGAACCCTTGGAGGAAGAAGTGGACATCATTAATGACCTTGATGATGATAATCAAGAAGTTCAGGATATTTCTCCGGTGCATGATGAAGTTTTACAACCTACTGTACATAAAAGGAAGAAAAGTTCCCCTCATTCTACAGAAAGTCGTAGCGCCTCTAATGAACGCCATTGGAAGAGAAAGAAATCTATTGTTCATACTGAAAAACAAGATAATGAGGTTTCTTCCATTCTCTCTCCTCTTTTCCCTTTTCCTTTATTTTTTCCTTACAAAGCTTCTTTTATTATCGAAGGTTGCGCTGAAAATTTCTGGCTCTAAGGCTGTTGAAGGAACTGAATTAATTACTGCTGTTACTTCAAAAACTTTGGCAGATGAGGTTTCTCCCTTTACCTTATCTTATTTTCATTGTATACCCTCATTTTTATACTAACATATTTCTCCTCTTATCAGATCTTGGGCATCTCTTCAAATTCTAGTAGCGGTGACGATTCTGATGAGAGTGATGATTCTACTGAAAGTGATGCATCAACCACAGGGGTGAATTCTTCAAAGGCATGTCCCATGATCTCAGAATTTATATCTAAGAAGATTACTCGTGACCTCAAAGGGAAATTTGCTCAGAGTGCATGGAGTAAAATAAGAAGAAAACTCAAACGGACCCCTCTTGAGTTTTTATCAACTCTGAGACAAGAAATATTTTCCTTAATAAACGAAGTGAAGGCTCTTAGAATCGACTGTTCTCCTTTAGAGGTAGCCCTGGAACCTCTATTTGACAAGGCCGATACTTATACTGCGGCAAAATTGAAGTCTGATGAAGCGGCATCCACGGGAAATCATGCAAAATGCTTGACCGACGTCAAGGGTTGCCTTCAGACTTGCAGAGACACTCACATGACGGAGACAAAAAAACTAAAAACTACTTGGGAAGAGTTGGAGCCGATAGGCAAAGAAATAACTAATCTGCAGAAGGGAGAGAAAACTTTGTCTGAAGCAGCTGATCGTCTCCAACAAACTCTCTGTCGTGCCAAGAAGGAAATTGAGCTCATAGAAGAAGAGATCCTTATGCTTGACAATGCAACCGTCTTGAAAGAATCATCATCCAAAGATGAGAAAGCAGCTCTGAAGTCTGTTTTACAAAGCATACTCACTGATAACTTTCTTGTTTAGCATAGGACTGATTTTCTTTTAATTTACTCCCTTAGTTATTTATTTGCTTTCCCCTTTTATGTTTTTGAACATCTAATGATATTATCAATAAAGTCTATTCTCTTTCTTATTTCTCCTTTATGTTACATCATTAATTCATTTTCTTGTCTTTCATATTTATTTGCTGCCTTCATGCATCAATTTATTGTTTGCCCCACAAACATGACGTGAATAAACCAAAGACATGACTGAACTTAACAAAGTGCTAAGCTGCCTACGTACCTCTTCGCAGAGGATCAAGTCATTACGTAGTTCAAAGGGACATGATTTGATTTGGATGGGGGGGTGCCGTGCACAGTTTATACTCATGCGGGCCAGGAGTGACTATTCTTTAACCACTTTAGACAAAGTAGGATATTTAATGCTTTAACCACTTAAAATATCTGAGTGGGGTGAATTAACAGTTTAACCACGTATAATTACCTTTGGTGGATGTCGTGCACAATTTATACTCATGTAGACCAGGAGTTCGTCGTACACAGTTTATACTCATGCGGACCAGGAGTAACATGCAGTTTAGGCTCGTGCATCACGGAGCATTCCTTGGATTTAATTACGCATAGTAGCGTTTCAGGAATTTGCCATTTATGGGGCCGATTCCTACACCATCTTCAGATATCAACTTGTATGCACCATTTGTATACACTTCTTTCACAACATGTGGGCCATCCCACTTGGGCAAGAATTTATTTCCAACTCGGTGATTGATGACAATAGGCCTTCTTACAGCGAGGACTAAGTCTCCGACTTGAAAAGAACGTATCTTTACTTTCTTGTTAAACGTTCTGGAGAGGCGAGCTTGATAACACTCAAGTCTTTGTTGTGCTTCTAGCCTCTTCTCATCAAGTGCCTCTAATTCTTCGAGACGCAGTCGTGCGTTCTCTTCTTCAGTTAAACCTTCTTGTATGGCTATTCTCAAAGATGGTATTTGCTTTTCAAGGGGCACCACAGCTTCAACCCCATATACAAGAGAGTACGGAGTAGCTTGAGTAGGCGTTCTATAAGTAGTTCGATACGCCCATAAAGCTTCATGAATCCTTTCATGCCAGTCTTGCTTTGACTTGGAGACCACCTTCTTCAACAGATTACACAGTGTTTTGTTGAAGGCTTCGGCAAGCCCATTAGCTGCTGCATTATACATAGAAGATTTTCTTTGCTTGAAGTCAAACTTCTCACAAAGCTTATCAATCAAAGAGTTACTGAATGGCCTCCCATTGTCTGTGATAATGTATCGAGGCACTCCATATCTATATATGATGTTAATGCGGATGAAATCAGCCACATTTTCTTTCTTCACTTCTCTCAAGGGTACAACTTCCGCCCACTTGGAAAAGTAATCAGTGGCAGCCAGAATATAAAGATGACCTCCGGAAGACTTCGTTAATGGCCCCACCACATCTAAGCCCCATGCATCAAATGGCCACGAAGAAACTGTTGGATGTAATGGTTCGGGAAGCTGATGAATGAGATTTGTATGAAACTGGCATGGCTGACATTTTTGCGCGTAATCTATGCAATCCTTCACCATAGAAGGCCAGTAATATCCCATCCTCTTGATTCTGAAATGTAACTTGGGTCCAGACTGATGGGCGCCACATATTCCAGAATGAGCTTCCTCCATAGCTTGAAGAGCTTCTTCATCACTTAAGCATCTTAAGAGAATACCATCAAACGATCTTCTATAGAGTGTATCTTTGTAGTAGAAGAATCATGGTGCTCTACGTCGGACATCAATCTTTAGGTGTGGATCATTAGGAAGCTTATCATTCTTCAAGTAATCCACGAACGGTTGACGCCAATCTTCTTTCTCAATATCAAAGACCTCTATGGCGCAATACTCAACTTCTTCACCATCTTCATCTTCGAAGTAGGGAGGTACCACCCAACTTTTGCAGATTGGTACTTGAACAAGTGCTTCGGGCATTGCTATGGTTGATGCTAGCTTTGCCAAAGCATCGGTTTGCTTGTTCTTGCTCCTTGGTAAATGTTCAATCTCTACGTCTCCAAGCCAATTCATAAACCTCTGAGCATAGTTATAATACGGAAGTAATTCAGCTTTCCTAACCTCATATAAGCCAAGCAGCTGGTTGATTATTAACAACGAATCTCCATATACCCTAAGGTGTCGCTGCTTTACATCCACTGCCATCTCCAAACCAAGTATAAGAGCTTGATATTCAGCTACATTGTTAGAGCAATTTTCAGTTAGACTGAACGAATATGGCAGAACTCCTCCATCTGAGGTTATAAATACTACTCCTGCGCCGGCTCCTTCTCTGTGAGCAGCTCCATCGAAATACATCTTCCAAGGAGGAGTGATTTCAATAGCCAATATATCTACATCGGGAAAATCATCAGACAATTCCCATTCGGCAGGCATGGGATGATCAACCAAGAAATCTGCCAGCACTTGCCCTTTCACCGCTTTTTGAGGGACATAGATAATTTCAAATTGCTGCAATTGGAGATACCACCTTGCGAGCCTATCAGAGAGCACTGGCTTTGACATTACGAACTTTAATGGGTTGGCCTTAGAGACCAAGTAAACAGTATGAGCTTGAAAGTAATGCCTTAACTTCTGAATCGCAAATATGAGAGCAAGACAGAGCTTCTCAATCGGTGAGTACTTTAACTCATTTGGAGTCATTGTTCTACTCAAGTAGTACAACGCACACTCCTTTCCTTCATCATTATTTTGTGCAAGCAAGGCTCCAACTGATTTTTCTTGAGCAGATATGTAGAGAATTAACGGACGTCCGGCTATTGGAGCAACCAACACTGGCGGCTTCATCAAATATGCTTTAATGCTGTTAAATGCATTAGTGCAAGCTTCATCCCATTCAAATGGGCTGCTTTTTTTCATAAGATGGCTAAATGGTTGGCATCGGCCGGCCAAATTTGCTATGAATCTTCTCAAGTACGCTAGCTTACCTTGCAAACTCTTGAGCTCATGTATATTTCGGGGCACCTGCATCTTCATTATCGCATCAATCTTTGCTTTGTCAATCTCAATGCCACGATGTCGGACAATGAATCCAAGGAACTTACCAGAAAAGACTCCGAATGCGCACTTAAGCGGGTTCATCTTGAGTTGAAATTTCCTGAGACGCTCAAATATTTGCCTTAGATCCTTAAGATGATCCTTTTTCTTCTTTGATTTCACTACAATGTCATCCACATAACATTCGACATTCTTATGAAGCATGTCGTCGAATATTTTTTGCATAGCTCGTTGATACGTAGCGCCAGCATTCCTCAAGCCAAACGGCATAACATTATAGCAGTATATTCCTTTAGGAGTGCGAAAGGCTGTTTTCTCTTAATCTTCCGGAGCTAGGCTAATTTGATTGTAACCAGATGATCCATCCATAAATGAAAGCACTTCATGCCCGGTCGTTGCATCAATCATAAGTTCTGTGATTGGTAGTGGAAAATCATCTTTTGGGCATGCCAAGTTCAAGTCACGGAAGTCAACACACACTCTAAGCTGCCCATTTGTCTTTCTTACTGGCACAATGTTAGAGAGCCAAGTGGGATACTTGACTTCTCGTATCTTTTCCGTTTCAAGGAGCTTATTAACCTCAGCTTCAATCAATGGAACCAGCTCTGGTCGAAATCGACGCTGCATCTGTTTAACTGGCTTGACTCCTTTCTTTAATGCTAGATGATGAACTGCCACTTTTGGATCTAATCCGGGCATCTCCTTGAATGACCATGCAAAAACGTCTCTAAACTCTTGAAGAAGCTCAATGTAAGCTTTTTCTTCCTCAGATGTCAACAAAGCACTTATATAGGTTGGACGTGGATCATTGACATCACCTAAATTAATCTCCTTCAATTGATCAACAGTAGATTTAATACCCTCCTCAAATTCTGGGGGAGCATCATCGGCATCTTCCTCTTCAGTTGAGGTTTCTTCTTGTATAGTGACATGATTTACTGCAGCAACGTCCTCCAGAAATTCTTGCCTTTGAAAATGTGGATTAGATCTAACTTGTTCATTTTCTCCCACCTTAACAATGCTCTCCACTACATAGCCATCTCTCCTCATTTCGACAATCTTGCCTCGTAGCTCTCTTTCTGCATTGTGTAGATTTGTTTGCATGATAACGGAATGAACAATATCTGATGAGCCTACACTTTCCCGATCATCTTCTTCACTTTGGGTGAAGATTATTGTTCGCTTCTTAGCTTTCAACACCGTGTCACATGATATAGTCAGGAAATGTCGTCTTTTCATGCGAGATGGGATCCGACTACGTATCCTTGGAAAACTTGGGAACTTAGAAGTCCCTTTAGCTCCAACTGGTTTGAGTCTTTTGAATACTGAGATTCTTTCTGCCTTTCTATCCTCTTCATGAGACTCTTCTTCTTCAGAAAGAATTTCATCTTCAGTGATGTAGTTCGTGTTTGCCCTTTTGATCGCAATGCGAATAGGTTTCTGTGGAACATATCTCAACCCTGTCCTAATATACTTGGAAGTGCGACCATTACTCTTCAATGTCTCTTGAGTGGTATTAAATTCACTAGGATTCTTATGAGACTGTTCATTCATCATAGCTTTTTCTTGAGGGTTATAACCAGCCTTCACAAGAAGTTTGTAAGCTTGTGAGCTATATGATTTGGAAATTACCGCCTCAAATACATCTCCATGCTCAGTTTTAGCTCCTTGAATTGGGCGAGTGAACCCTTTGAGTGGAGGAGGAAAGGGCTTCTTAGTGTTAACCTCAGTCAGAGGTAGTGTCAACCCTTCTACAGTCTTGATCAACTGTTTTCCTTCAATAGACTTTGTGGATGAAACATCATCTGCCTTCTTTCTTTCTTGTTTATCATCACCTTTCTCTTACGATGAACTTCCTTCTGGCTTGACAGCCTTGCTACTCTTCAGAAAATATCTAGCATCTGCAAAATATGACTCAGCTTCTGTGAATGGCCTTTCATCGCCAAGCACCTTTTTTATGTTGCCTCCATCGCAGTATTTGAAGCATTGATGTAGCGTAGAAGGAATCACTCCATTTTCGTGCAGCCATGGGCGTCCCAAGAGCATGTTATATGATGTTTTAGCATCAATGACATGAAACAGAACTGTTGAGACCATCTCATCTATCATTAAGTCCAAGACCGTTGTACCAAGTGTTCTCTGGCCTTCTTGATTGAACCCATGAATTGTCAATCGACTACTGCCGAGCTCGTTGGTAGGAATTCCTAACTTCTTAAGCGTGGATAGGGGCAAGATATTGACAGCTGAACCTCCATCAATCAATATTCGATTAACCCTTTGCTCTTGAGTATAACCGGTTACAAATAAAGGTCGGTTATGAGGTTGCGAGCCGAGCAGTAAGTCTTCCTCTGTGAAGGTTATTTTTATAACATGGGTCTCACTTTCATTCCCAGGTTAACCCTTAAGTTTGCTTGCCATATGACATGAAAAATCACAGCCTGCAGAAATAGAGTTCGCAGTTGCATCTTCATCTAGAAAGATCTTCCCCTGCTCAACCAATCGCATAACTTTGTCTTTAAAGACAAAGCAATCTTTAATAGAATGACCCACCAGTCTATGATACTTGCAATATTTCGGATTGTCAGTTTGTCCCGCCTCTTCTGGTCGCTTCATTTCAGGAAGCTCGATAAGTTTATCTTTGAACAGATCATCAAATATGCATGGGACATCTGAATCAAGGAAGGGGTACTTTCTTTCTTGCATCTCTTTCAAGGTCAATCTTCTTTGCCCCCTTTCTTGGGGATCACTCCTCATTTTATCTTCTTTTTCGTTCTCATTCCTTCGAAACTTGATAGTTGGTGCATTTGTCGCCATGGACTCCTTTTCAGAAGATTTGTTGTAGGGTTTGCCCCCTTTCCTGGCCTCTTGCTTTTCTTTCTTTATACTTGTAGGATCCGGGAATCGGTGGTTCAACCACTCCACTTATCCCCATGCTTAGCTCCATGTCATGAGCTCTAGTGGCTAAATCTTCAAAGGTTTTAGGCTTAATCCCTTGAAGTATGTAACGAAGGCTCCATTGCATTCCTGCTATGCACATCTCAATGCCAGAAACTTCAGACAATCGATCTTTACAATTTAGGCTCAAATTTCTCCATCGATTAATGTACTCAATTACTGGCTCTTCTTTTAACTGACGAGTGTTAGTCAACTCTATCATGCTAACCGTTCTCCTAGTGCTATAGAAGCGATTAAGGAATTGATATTCCATCTGATCCCAACTGTCTATAGAATCAGCCTCCAGGTCGGTGTACCATTGAAAAGCATTTCCCTTTAGAGAACGAACAAATTGTCTCACCATATGATCTCCGTCAGTTCCAGCATCATTGCATGTTTCAATGAAATGTGCTATATGTTGCCTTGGATTACCTTTTCCATCAAACTGTTGGAACTTGGGGGGTTGATAGTTCGGTGGCATCTTCAAGTTGTCAATCCTTCTAGTAAAAGGCTTAGCATACATGAATGAAGGTTTGGAGCTCTCTTCAAATTGGTCCTTCATTGTCCCGAGTATAATACTTTTTATTTGGCTGATAGGAAACATTCCATCATGGGAAATGTTCAATTCTTCTTCAATCACCCTCTTCCCCGTCGACTGGCGTTTCGCGGATTTATTTACTTCATTTTCAGCATCTTCATCTTGCTTTTCGTTTGCATGGCTAGTTTCAGCACCAGCCATTTTCTCCATCAGTTTGAAAATCAAAGTACTTTGTTCTTGGTTCTGTTTGGCAAGTGCAGCAACGGATTCAGTTAAGCTTGCCAACTGCTCTTCGACAGACGAAGTGTTTGTTGCCATCGTCGAGGCTATGGATGAATCTGATGATGGACTTTCTTCAGATAGATGAGTTGAGCCAACAAGATTGTCCTCCTCGTCTTTAGCATCATAAGGTATTACTCCAGAGGTAACTCCAACTGAAGAATTTATCTCTGAAGAGGCTTCAGATCGTGCCATCTTTGACATGCTTCTGGTCGTAACATTAACGTCTTCAACTTGTAGTTCTGAAGACTTGAAGACAGAAGCTGATCTATTGACTTTGACTCTTAGCGGAACCATCTTACTTTGCTCGAAGAGGAGATGAGAGGTCGAAACTGTCCCACTGGGCGTGCCAAAATTTGTAACAATAAATTTGTATTTATTAAGATAATAAACACAAAAGAAATTACAAAATAATCCGATATGGATTGAAGTTGAGAATCTAAGTGAACAGCTTCTATTTATCCTCTGATTCCTCTCTTGAGTTGATTTCTTGACTTCTTCAACTTTCGGAGCCGGATCTTCGGATGAAGCTTATCCGAGCTCGGGGTTGACTTGATGCTTTAAAATGTTTATCCGGAGGCGTCGAGCCTTTGTTCGGATCAAACGTTGACTTGAAGATTTACTGTGAAGAACTCCGTTCAATTTGGTAGAACACCGTTGACTTCACGAATATTGCTGGATAAACTTGACTTGGAGAAACGATGAATCTGAGGGGCTCCGCACCTTGATCTCAGATTGAATAATGTTTCTAGATTGATCTTCGAAGAATGACTTTGATCTTCGCAGAGATTCCAAGTTCCTTCAGAGATTTCCAGGCTTTCAGGATTTTCAGAATGTTTGGAATGAGGACTGAAGGTCCTTATTTATAGGTAGAGAAAATAACCACTTGAGAGATATTTTCTCCTTCAAAAGATTCGTTGGGCTTTAAGCCTGCTGGACTGGATACGAGTCTATTTAATTTAATTAGACCTGCTGGATTTGATTTGCTGGGCTTGTTTGACTTGAATCAGGCCCGCATGATTTATTTCCTGGGCTTATTGATTTGGGCCAGGCTCACATGATTTATTTCTTGGGTTTACTGATTTGGGTCAGGCCCTCTTGATTTGAATCGAGCCCACTTGACTTGAATTTGAGCCCACTTGACTATATTAATTATCAATTATTTATTTATTTATTTCAAGAATTAATTTATTTAAATTCCTTAATAAATAAATATTTAATCAATATTTCATATATTTTCCTTTGCATTTATATTTATTAGGCAATAAATTTTAATTGCCTACACATATTATTTTGGCAAAAACTTGTGTGCACCCGGGCTCACGGGGCACATGCCGTATGCCTTTAGAATTTTGTATTAAATTGTATACCCTTTAGTATAAAAATGTGTACTCTTTATTTTCTGAAAAAAATAAAAAATATTAATGAAAAGTGTATACCTTTCAGAACAAAATGGTGTACCTTTATTAATTAATGTGCCCTTTAGAACAAAATAATGTACCCTTACCCATAATACTAAATTCTAAAGGCGATGTGCACCCAAGCCTCAATCTATTATTTTATTGATAGACAAATAATAGTTAAATATCTTTATAAGATCACTATTCAATTTTAAGATTAATATATATATATATATATATATATATATATATATATATATATATATATATATATAAAGGGGTTGTACCTAAATATTGGCTTATATATCTTTTAGAGAGGGACTAGGGTGGAACCGGTCCCATGAATATTTCATAGAATCGGATCCCAAATAACAAAAAATCTCATGGGTTAGTAGTTTCTGACAGATCCTAAATCACCATTTCTGGGTTTCTACGGGTTAATGGGTAGATTATACACCTCCAACAGGCAACATCCCGCATTCCATCTGCAAATCAACATCGAGAATTCACTCTACAATTCAACAGAATTTTAACATTGGTCTTCGTCATTCTGTTAATCAAAAGTAATTTACTCGGCCCTAAAAAATCTGGTGATTTTACTAACCCGTTGACCGGATCGCTTTCATCGCGGTGATGGTGGCGAAACCTAGTATTGTTTAGGTACCGTTTGTGGAACCGTTCATGCACTCTCTATCTCTCTCGCACGCTTTCTCTCTTTATTTCTATTTTTGAATTTCAAGTTTTAAAAATTATTATCTATTTCAAAATTTTAGATTTGTTCGAGAAACTACTCTGTCTAGTTTTCTCTTTGTTCTTGCTTTCATTTTCCTCTCAGATTTTCCATTCCTTTGAGTTCTGGACTCCTCTCTCTCCACCGTACTGCTTTCCTCTGTTCTCATGTGAGTTTGCATTCTTTCTCTTTTTTAAACAAAGCAGTTGTGACTTGTGAGTTTTCAATGATGATTTAAGTTTGGATGATTTTCGTTGCTAGTTGGAGGAATTTATGATTTGCTTGGAATCTAAGTAGCTTAAGTGATTATTAAACTTTTTGCATTCAGAAATGATTATTTTATTTTTTGGTAGCAATTGACGGAATAGAAGCAAATGTGAATTCTGATTTATAGCTTTAAGAGCGGAGTTTAGGCTTCCCAGTATCACATCAGATGATCCTGCTTAGGAAAGAAAGGCTCCTATATGAGTGAAGTTTGAAATACCGTATTTTACTATTTCAGGAATACAGGTTAGCCTCAAATAGCCTTGAAATAGTTACGTTGCTAAGAAAATTGAGTATATGAATATTGAACGATATATAGTTTCCAATAAGTTAATGTGGTAATACATTGAGAAAGAAAGAAGATCTTTTGTCGTTGGGCCTTGTGGGTAGGTCAATGTGTTTCTGAATCATGGCCATATTGCAAAGTTCCTCTAGTTTCACTCAAACAAGTGTTGATTATTGAAAAACTCATTTTTTTCTAACTTCAATTTTTATGTATGAAACTAGGATGTCTAGGTTCGATACTTGAAAATCATCGAAAAGAGTGGCTATCAAGCTCTTCCGTGGGTGAAATACATAACAATAGCTGGTGAATACGAATTGAGACTTATGTGATCACTGCTTCTGCGAATGAAATTGCCAAGTCCATAGTGCCAAAAGGCTCAACTAATCGAGTGTGTTTGGAGAGCAAGAATGGGCATAATTGGAGTTCCTCTCGGATTCTTCCTAATTTGTGATCTCATAGCTATCTTGTGCTTCATTTACTTGATTCTCATTGTAAATTGTTGATTTGAGCTTTGTTAATTTTAAAAGTTATCTAATTATTTTTATAAAGTAATCTATTAATACGACTTTATTTTAAAATATTAAAGTATTAAATCAAAGAGTAACCCTATTTATTTCAAAGAGTAATCTAATTAATTTCAAAGAGTAATCTAATTATTTTTATAGAGTAATCTATCAACGTGGCTTCATTTTAAAATATATAAGTATTAAATCATAGAGTAACCATATTTATTTTAAAGAATAATCGAATTAATTTCAAAGAGTAATCTAATTATTTCTATAGAGTAATCTATCAACATGATTTTATTTTAAAATATATATATTAAATCAAAGAGTAACCCAATTTATTCTAAAGAGTAATCTAATTAATTTCAAAAAGTAATCTAATTATTTCTATAAAGTAATCTATCAACATGACTTCATTTTATAATATCAAAGTATTAAATTACTAAACATACTCCCTCCGTCCCCTTGATACGTATCCATTTTGTCATTTTAGTCCGTCCCAATAAAAAATATCCATTTTCTTTTTTGGATTGATGTGACACACAAGGGGCCCACACTCAACACTAATACAACTACCCACTACACATTAAAATATTATTTTTCTCACCTCAATACACATTAAAATATTATACTCTTTAATCCACGTGGATAAAGTAAATGGATACATATTAGAGGGACGAAGGGAATTTATTATTTTTCTCAAAGGGGATTCCAGTTTTGGAATAATTATGTCTAGTGTAAATGATTCTTCTTTGAAGCTCACATTAATGACTAATCATCTGACGCACAATTTATCCAACACCATCCCTAGTGTCGGAGATGGTTTTCAACAAACCATGGATCAAAGATAGTGTCCTCCCACTGCTTGCAAACCGCTTTGAAATATCTCACAAGGCATATCACACAAGCACCATCTCAAAATAGAATACTTAAATTTTATAATATAATATAAAATCTAATAAGCTCTCATTCGAGAGTGGGAGATTGATTTTCTTAACATATGCAATAAATATGATAAGGATAATTACGTTTGTTTTCTTGTAGGCACCACATCGTACACATGATTTTATTCTTCCAACTTTCATAGAGAATTTCGAGATTCTTGAAAGGGAGAGTGATCATCCCACATAATTCAATACACTCATTCTTGACATATAAAACTCACACTTCAATTTAATATTTTGTAGATTATGAAAGAGTTACTCATAAGACTATTTGTGCCCCAGAAAACTCTTACATTAGCTACATGAAAATGTAAAAAATGTGTTTTTTCTATTTTACACTTTGTTAAGAAATGTCAATTTATTTCAGTGAACCATGGATCAGAGATGGTGGCCTCTACTGCATGCAAACTGCTTGTCATGTCGCAGAGCAATTGGTAGTAGTTGGTTGTTGTTCAAAGAGCAAGCAGTATTTCTACTTTTAATTCAAATTTTACTGCTTCCATAGAGTATTTAGATTAGAATTTAAATTAAAATGCTTGCAAGAATTCAGAAAATTTATTGGACAAAAACCCACATCAAAGTCTGTTAACAAGAGTAGTCGAATAATAGACAAAGACTAGAATGGAACAGACGTATATTTCAAATTTTGTAGGAGCGCATTGTCCATACCATATTTTCCAATGTGTGTCAAACTTTTAAGCCCATTTGATTTTTTTTTAATTCTTAAATTTCAGGGTATTCCTTCCAAACATAATTTGGGATTTAGGGTTCAGTTTGCGCTACGAGGGATTCATTTCTCCGGTGATTCATTTCTTCAGTCGTCCAATGTCGCTACTATCTGCTTCTAGTGTTTTCTTCCCATACAGTTCTCTTCTGGAGATTTGTAAATTTCACCGCCTGCTCATCAATTTGAATTTGATAAGATTTACGGCGGCATTACGAACCTGAGAGAGATGGAATAACCATCATATCCGTGAGAGAGAGGGGGAGACTTTGATTTTGGTTTTGGGTTATTTGAAAAGGTGGGATCGGGTGGAAGACGTGGCGGCGAGGTGATTGAGCCTCTGCCATGGGTTTAACTAATTCGTACTCCTCCCCTGCTCCCCACCCCATCTCGCCTTGCTATATGTGTCTTTTGCTTGCTATAAATAGAAAACCTGGAACTCCTCTGTTGATGAAATTTTATGGGATCGTCCTGATTGGTATTGATTGAATACATTGTAATATAAGCACTTTGTAGATTGATGGATTCGAGCAGGAAGAAAGTAGTAGTTATTGATGCAACCAATAGAAAGTAATACTCAATGAGAGGTACTAGGGTGGAACCGGTCCCATAAATATTTTATGGAACCGGATCCTAAATCACACTAGTAAATCTCACGGGTTAGCTTCTGGATCAGCTACAGGATTCTAAATCTCACAACCATCACGCGAAACAATCAGAACATCTACACGCACATCAATACTCCACCCTCCAATTGCAGCTGCCTTTGCCTCAACAACCCTGTTGGCGAATGGTGCATTTTGGCTTGATAATTAAGGCTATCAATCTGGGTCTCGGGAGAAGGCGAATAGTAAGGGGAGAGGGCATGCTACCGGGAAAGGGAAAGTTGAGGGTTTGGAATGAGGGGTCAAAAATCGATGTCCAATTCAGGTGTTCGAAAGGGATTTGAATTTTGAAAGGGAAAGATGCCACTCTTCTGAAGGATTCCCAAAGTTGAGGGGATTGCTTGTTTATAATGTACATCAACATGTGGCTAAAAAGCTAACCATTTTCCATTTTGAGGTTTCATTGTTGTGTTAAAGTCTATCAGGATCATATCTAGGATGAAGCTTAGCTTGAGTTTTGTGATCATGATTGATTTATGGAGGCCATTGAGTTCTAAGAATTCATATTTTGCTTTGTTATTCTGAGAATATTTTACTTGATGTTTGTATATGGTAATTGATGGGTATATTTGGATTTCGGTATAATATGTTGACTAGAAAAATATGATAAAAATAATAAGAAAGGAATTTAAGTCGAGTCAAGAGTTACACTTTTTCTTCTTAAGATGAAATTGCCCCGCTCTGGTGCTTACGGTTTGACAGCAATCATCTCCAAGTTACAACAATTCACATCTTGTGATAGTAGCACTACAAATCACAAGATACAGCGAACCAACCGATATTATGAACTCACCTTAGGAGTAGGACGACTTTGAAAATATTAGAGACCAAGACTCTAAGTACATAAATATTTTTAGAATGTATGATCAAGTGAATTTGAAGTAATTCGGAGTGAAAATCAAGTTCTAGATTATGGAATGACAAGGCCTATTTATAGATTTTAAGGCGTCATTACGTGAATTGATGCGACCATTGGATTTTATTTTGAATTCAAATTCAAATATCTTTTCATGAAAAGACATAATTAATTCAACAATCACATCATTTGATCACAACTCTTCATAGACACACTTTAATCTAATAGACCATTTTAAGGTTACTTTTCTATTCACCTAAAATTTTCAACAGTAATCTGCTGTACTTTTTTAAAATTTAGTTTCAATTATGTTTGGGTATATGCTTTGAATAAATTTATGTTTAGTTTACAGAAGCAGTAATGAAAACAATGTATTTTAAATGATCTGACTTGTAATAGAGTTAATGGTGCCTTCTTCCCGGTGTATTTATGTTGTTACTAGTACAAAGAACATATGTAGTATTTATTATAGTATAATGGAGAAAATAAAATGCTGAAAATATGTTTAATTTGCTCCATGATGTTGATTTGTCTTAGAATGCATTCTACTTCTACTTTGAATCTAGAAAGGAAATTACTTCTTTAATGATGTATCATCTGGAATAGTAGATTGGATTCCGATTCTTCAGTTTATAGGGCAAGTAATAGAAAGTGGTAATGGTATATTAGATATAAATGAATCCTCTCTTGTGGTTTGCTTTGGAGAAATGCTTATTGATTTTGTACCAACTACGAATGGACTCTCATTGGCCGAATCATCAGCATTAAAAAAGGCTCCTGGAAGTGCCCCTGCTAACGTGGCCATGGGAATCACTCGTCTTGGTGGTTCATCAGCATTCATAGGCAAGGTATGTGTCCTTGTGCTCTCAACTATTGAGGAGTAATGGTAGCTTCATGTTGCCAGATTAATTCACTGTTCAGGTGTTTTACAAAAATGTTTATTAAGTAGTCGTGTTTTGGTTTCTGCAGGTAGTGTCTTCCACGAGATTTTGACAAATTTGTCAGAAAGTCCATTCTGTATTGTATACATTCATGGTTCATACTACCCCTACAGAAGGAGGACAACTCTTAAAACCCAGCACTTATGGTGACGTAGCTTATTGAATTTTGTAATGGTGGCAATACTCCACAATTGTGTATTTGGTTTTTCTTGCCAATATCTTTATTTTTTATTGGTAAAAGGCTTGTACTTGTTATCCGGAGATACAACCTGCCATCTCTGAGGCTTCCATATGCCTTCTTTCAAGTTGGATGGAATGAGTAGAGGCGAATCAGAATTGGGTTGGGACGGATATTGCTCACAGTAGAGTTCAAGTTTTTTAGCATAATTTTTATAAGGTCATTGGCTTCCAAGTTGTCAAAAAGATTTAAGCCCATCCCAGGGATGTTACTTTGCAAGTCTTCAATCAAAATTTTGTCTAAAGACAAATCCACTCCTCTCATTACAGCACTGCTTTCTGACATCCAATCTCACTAGCTGACTGAGAACATCACCACAAAACCACTGGCAATCCAAGATTAGGAACTCCGGTACATTAAAAGAGATCACCTCTCCCATATTGTGGAATTAATTGTTACTCTTTTTTTTAAAAGAGTAACCCTATTTATTCAAAAGAGTAATCTAATTATTTCTATAGAGTAATCTATCAACATGGCCTTATTTTAAAATATATAAGTATTAAATCAAAGAGTAACCCTATTTATTTCAAAGAGTAATCTAATTATTTCTATAGAGTAATCTATCAAACATGGTTTCATTATAAAATATATAAGTATTAAATCAAAGAGTAACCCTATTAATTTCAAAGAGTAATCTAATTATTTCTATAGAGTAATCTATCAACATATCTTCATTTTAAAATATCAAAGTATTAAATCAAAGAGTAACACTATTTATTCCAAAGAGTAATCGAATTAATTTAAAAAAATAATCTAATTATTCACAACATGGCTTCATTTAAAAAAAAAATCAAAGTACTAAATCAGAGAGTAATCAAATTTATTCAAAAGAGTAACCTAATTATTTCTATAGAGTAATCTATTAACATGACTTCATTTTAAAATACGGAGTATCAAAGTATTAAATCAAAGAGTAACCCTATTTATTTTAAAGAGTGATCAAATTAATTTAAAAAGGTAATACAATTATTTCCCCACTCCCAATTCAACATGGAACTAACCCAAAAGAAAACAGATTGCACTACAAGAAACTGCTTGATTACCGATGGATTTACCGACGGAACAAAACCGTCGGTAATTACCGACGGATTACCGACGTTTTTTTGATTTAATATGATTTATTTTTAAAAAATCATCAAAAGAAATTTCTGATGGTTTTTGCGACGGATTACCGACGGAATTAGTGACGAAATTTATTCCGTCGGTAAATCCATCGCTATTTTAGAGAGATTACATGCACAGACTTATTTCCGATAAATTACCGACGGAATATCTGTCGGTAAATATATAAATATTTATTTTAAAAAAAAAATTTAAGTCTTTAAATTTACCGACGGAAGTAATCCATCGGTAAATATATAAAATATTATTTAAAAAAATAATTTTAGTCTTTAATTTACCGACGGAATAAATCCGTCGGTAAATATTTAAAATTTATTTTAAAAAAATTTAGTTTTTAAATTACCGACGGATCGCTTCCGTCAGTAAATATTTAAAAAATATTTAGTCTTTAATGTACCGACTGATTTATTCTGTCGGTAAATATTTAAAATTTATTTAAAAAATATTTAGTTTTTATTTTACCGACGAATTTATTCCGTCGGTAAATATTTAAATTTTATTTAAAAAAATATTTAGTCTTTAATTTTACCGACAAATTTAATCCGTCAGTAAATATATAAAAGTTTATTTAAAAAATTAGTTCAGCAATTAATTCCCGACGGATTGAATCCGTCAGTAAAAATATGAGTAAAAATTTCCTATTCATTAAATTCAATTTTTATTTACCGACGGAATAATTCCGTCGGTAAATTGAAACTTTATTTTACTTAAACTACCAAAATCACTCATCTTTCCTATCGATACAGGGAATCTAGGGTTGTGCCAACAAACCCACCCCCTTCCAAACTAGGACGACCGCATCCACCCAACAGTGATCGGTCGTCAGTCGTCCTTCGCCGCTGTCCGCCACGGGTCGCCGCTGTTGCGCCGCCGCCGGAGGTGAGGAACGGGGTTCATTCGCTCGCCGCCGCTGCTCGTCGACGCCAGCCACCGGATCTGTTCGTGGGATCTGCAGTCGCAAGAAACGCAACCGCCGCCGCTGCTCTGTTCGTCGACGCCGCTGTCCGTGGGAGGTAGTTCTCCGTCCGCCATTCCTAATAAAATTGATGGTTCCTTTTTGATGATGATGTGATGATTTAGTGTACTTTGTTGTAGTGACCAGGATGGAGATGGAAGCAGATTACATTGGACTTCTCGGAAGCAGTTTATCCAGTCAACAAATCCAACTGATTCTAAAGCTAGTGAGGCATCAACAAGTTTATCCATAAACAATCTCGGCGGTGTTGATTCTGCATCTTTGCCTTCCACTTCCAAGGCAGCAGAGGTAAGACTAGATCAGTTTTGAAGTTTTTTTATTTTTTTTTGCCTTCCCATGAGTGAAAAAAGTTAGTATGCAGAAGCATTGTGTGGCAGGTTTTCCTCCACCAAGTATAAAGTCTGAGGAGCTTGTCCTTTTTATCAAATAATCTAGGTTTACAGAGATGAGATAAATTGCTTGCCTTTAAAAACTTCAAAGTTACTGAGTTACATACTCTTTCAAGTTCTTGAGTTCTCAATATACGTTACCCCTATATAGAGTTCATTATCCCAGTGATGCATGTGTAAATTATATCATAAGTCCCTGCTTCCTAGTCAGTTAGCTAGTATCTTAATTACATTATCCAGCTCGTCATTGATAAGAGTCTCCATTTCAAACAAGTAGATTTCCTCTTCTTTTTATCTCAATGGACCATAAAAGACCACCTACAGATGTCTATTTAATTTGAGTTGCATTATGGAACACCTGATTTAATAGCCTATTGCATCTTCATAATCTTCTCTCTTTAATAGAAAAAATGGCTATGATCTTAATTATTCTGTATCGTTTAACTAAGTTTTCCATGGCCATAGTGATGTTTAATCGGATAACTGTTGCATCTACGACAGGTGGTGTAGTATCCTCGAAATCCTTTAGCAACCACCTCGACTTTGGTGGAACTGACAACACGTCTCGACTTCTTCAAGGAAAGGAGGTCTCAGCTGATGGAACAGCTGCAAAACCTGGATTTAAATTCTGGACCGACTCCTCCGGATTTTGTGTATAAACTCTCTTCTCCTCCCTGGAACTAATTATCGATTCTGGACCTTCTCCTCTCCCTTTTACCTCCACGGATTTTGTTGTGTTTGGCTTCCGGGTTATACGACAAACCTCATCCCATTCGTGCAGCTTGAACGATCCTTACCCTTTTCTAATACATCGTGACAGATGTAAGATTGAAATAAACTGATATACCAAAGCTTTAGTTTGGTTTTCTATTTGGGTTGAACCTTAATAGAAAAAGCAATCAATGAAATCACAGAGTCACGTTATTCACTTTCTATGGTTTTCAGGGGTTGAAAAATATTTGTCACGTATCAACTAAATTAGTGTGGTTGATATAAGTTGTTTCAGAACTCAGAAGGTAGTTCAAAATCTACTTAACCAACATTAGAGAGAAGGATTAGCTGAGCTTCAGTTATCTACTAGAAAGAAAGAAGTTGACAAAAGTCAGAGATGAAGCTCACGCCTGAGGCTTGAGAACATTATGTATTCTGAATTAATGGTGTTAATGTCAATGTGCTTCACTTATATAGATGATTGCTTTTATAAGAAATTAATGGCAATAAGGTTGCAAAACAATTGTTCTTGTGCAATTCTTTTCAGTGAGTGATGTTGTCTTTATATTAGTGTGTAAATTTATTCTTTTCTCAAAGTTAACTTCTCCATTCAGTGCTTTGCAGTTAGTGTTGTCGTGTATATATTAGTGTGTAAAGTTCTCTTTGATTTTTATAATTCTTGTTCAAGCTGACATTCTTTCTTTTTCATGTTGCAGCAATTTATTCCACCCTACGGGACACCTCCACATTCTTACGTTGCAATGTACCCCCACGGTGGAATATATGCACATCTAACTATGGCTCCAGTAATTTCTTTATGAGCTATTTTGTTTAGTTTCAATGTCAATATCTTTTTCTTTCCTTGGACTTCCATTATTTTACATTTTTTCTACCTAAATTTTATCAGGCGTCATATCCTTTCAGTCCATATGCCATGCCTTCTCCAAGTGGTGTTTCTGAAGCCTCTGTGATTATTTAGTGCTTGATAATTTCTCTCCTTTATGCATAAATATGTAGTTATTTTGGTATTTCTCACCTGAACTGATTGGATTATATTTTTATCTTACGTATAGGGTAACCCTCCCAGCAACATTGAGGTTGATGGCAAGTCATCTGAGGGAAAAGAAAAACTGCCCATCAAAAGATCCAAGGGAAGTCTGGGTAGTTTAAATAATGAATAGTGTATAGTTGTCTTGTGTTTGCTAGTTTGTTGGAGTAATTTCTCTTTGGAGCTTCTACATTTTTTGTGTGCATCTGAGAATATCGAGAATGTAATTATGGAGTTACTGTAATTTCTTTTTTCTTTTATTGGAGTACGAGTTGTCAAAAAGATTAACACAAACTTTTAGTGTTGATGGTTCACCAGGGTATGTCCAGATTATCATGTGTACACCCATTCAAGTGAAAAAGTTTGTTTGATGTTACTTGCTGAATTCTCAAAGGCTGTGGAGCAGAAACAAGTGGCTCAGCAGGAGGCGAAGCGGTCTAAATTTGTTGTGATGAAGGCGGAGCAGGAGAGAAGGGCCACCATCATTAGGGCTGAGGGAGAAAGTGAGTCTGCTAAGTTAATTTCTGATGCAACAGCAGCTGCAGGGATGGGATTGATCGAGCTGAGGAAAATCGAAGCAGCTAAAGAAAATGCAACTTCGATGTCTAAGAGGAAACGTTGTTTATCTGCCTAACAACAACATGCTTCTTGGTCTTAATACTGGGCTTTAATGGGTAGCTATTACTGTAATCCTGTTAAAATTTTGTATCCATGATTTAGTAGAATTATTAGAATTGAATATTTTGTGGTGTATTTGGATTGTGGAGATTTTATAATTTAAATATTATATTAGATGAATAATTTATGTTAAGCAGTGTTTTGATGGTTCTTTAATATGAAATTCTAATTGTTTTATGGGTATTTATATTTAAAATATAATATGATAATTTAAATTTAAATTACCGACGGAAACTATCGTCAGTAAATTTTAAAAAATTATAAAAATATACATAATTTACTGACGGATTTTTCCATCGGTAAAATTATCGACGGAAAAATCCGTCGGTAAAATCGTCGCTATATTATAACTTCCGACGAATTTGTATGATATGATTACCGACGGATATATTTTTTTACTGATGAAAATATCCGTCAATAATTACCGACGGATTTAATATTCCTTCGTAAAAAAGTTACCGACGCAGGTTTTCGCGACAGATTAATTTCCGTCAGTAATCCGTCGGTAACTTAGTTACCGACGAATTTTTCATAATTTACCGATGGATTTTTCCGTCGGTAATCAGACAGTTTCTTGTAGTGTTGGGTACTGCTAATACATATCTTATCTGCAATCCTTCTTACCATTTTCCACTTCCATCAACTTCTTATTCTCAGAGAGTGTACTAGGATCAAACTGATCTTCCAGGCTCCTATCACCACTTCAACATTCTTGTTAATCACTTCCATTTTGCTATAATGCTATGTATGACGAGCTCATCAACATCACTAGAAATCTCATGTGCCTCCTGGAGTGCTGATGCTGAAATTCCCAAGTGCTGGCTGCTCTTCTTTGGCTTCCTCTTCCTGTTCACTGTTCACAGAGATTGCAATATGCATTACAGATTAAAAACATAATCAAAAGCCATGTAATGGATATAAGATTTACAAACATACTTTACTGGAGCTCCATGCTCATCGACTAAATCTTCATCAATAATAAAATCAGCCATCTCACACTCCCTCACCGATGTCTGCATCCTCTTCAGCAATAACTTAAAATCATTTTCGTATATTAATTGCAAAAATCTCAGAATCAATCGGAATAAAATTATTCCAAATGGTCGAGGAGAACAAAATGGAAAAAAAACTACCATCATCATCAACAAAAAAGTTATGCTTAAGTTTTTCCTCAGCTATATGGTCACCTTTTCCACTTGCATCAAATTCATCTTCTATTGCGACCCGGGCAACGACCTCGAGCTTTGACAGGAAAATTGCCATGAACGGAACTTTGGCTGCAACTGTAAGCATAATTTCATAAACAATTAATTTATTAATTGACATGGATCTTAGATCTTCATGATTTTCATACCACATAAACACGACTAGAAGACTTACCTTGAGACGCCACTAATGGCGGTCCTCCAACGATACGTTCCTGTCAATTACGCCGGGAACTAGTTTCTCTCTCCTCACCCCTTTCTTTATGGCACAGTACGTAAGACTTAATGTGATAGAGAATTAATAAAACTGTGTCTCTTTTATAGGTGGAGAGAGGACCAGATCGGGATATTAAATCTTTATCAAATCACATTCTATCAATGTGATTGTTATCCATAAATATATATGACCTTATTTATCTCATATATATTATTTATTTAAACCATATCATTATTTAAGATATTTGATCATAATAAATATCTTATATATATTTATTATTAATGGCACTAGGCCATAATTATCTTACATTCTCCCACTTGGCCGAGTAACAGAATTAAACTTTAAACGTAAGGGTTTAAATAATTTACATAATATGAGCGACATAAGATAAATTAACTGGTCAACTCATAAAGTCAATATTGAGTATAGACTAACACAAGTCATAGCGGTTCTATATCATTTACTCGACATAGTTCCTTCCATGTACTATGATATTAGCTTTCTACTCAACATAACTCGTAAGGATCAATAATGGTCCACATAAGTATCTCAAATTTGAGATAAAATCTTGTTTTATTAATGTCAACATTCATGCATACTAAAATGACAAAACAAGATATATCAATTAGAAACAAAACATAATGAGCTCTTAATGTCAATTGTTCATCATAAGCTTGTTAGAGCCTTTCAATGATCTCATATTCATGTAAAGTTCAATGAATGTTTTAGAGAAGATCATTTGTGTAACGGATCCGAAATCATAAGATTGATTCCAGTATGCTCAATTGACATCTTTGTTTCTAAAGTTCTTCTTAACGATAAATACTTTCATTCCATATGTTTTAGCAACTTTGGAATATCCATCGTTTTAAAGAAGAACAATGCAGCGGAATAATCATAATAAGTTTTCAGCGACTTGACATTATTGTCAACTTATTTCAAGTCCTGAAATTAAACTCCACATTTAATGTCCTTAAATTGTAGCTTCAAATCATGCCACAAGTTAACTTTAATAGTGAATGTAGTTTTTAGAAACTTCTTCACAATATTGCATGACACAATATCCCCGACTAAGAAACGTAAAAGTCAAAGTGAACCTTTTTGCATCATATAATCATCTTAATCTGAATCTATATTTAATTACATCTAAGTAATTAAATTTTCGATAAGTAAGCACGAGTGCTTTAGTTCATTAGAATACCTTATAATATTTCCTTATGCAACATTCTGGTCATTCATTTATGAATCACTTCAATAATGACCAAGCATTCTAACAGTAAGACTGATATTTGGTATTTATACAATCTTGTATATCTTAAGCTACCAATAATATACATATAAGGAATATTGTAGTACGTTCCAATTCATTATTGGAAATTGCATAAGATTAAACTTATCTCCCTTCCGGATTGGAACGTTCTCTACAAATACTTTTCCATCCATAACCTCTATTGAACTTTATTAACATATACTTACAGAGACATCTTTAATTGTCTCATCATATGTTTTATTCTAAAGTTCTTTGAGATAAATTTATTGGTTTCACATAATAAACCAAGATCATCAGTTGCAAGCAAGTTTATCATCAAGTATAGAATTAATGTGCTCCCACTAACTTTCAGATATATATGTACACCGTTTATGATGTTTTTCTTAAATCCAAAAGATATCTTTATAGGAAAGCATGCTTAAGTTTGTATGTTAATTCTTTAAGTTTACACGCCATGTGATATTTTCCTTTAATGGAAAAAAAAAACTTGAGTTGATCTATTTAACTTGATCTTCCACCAAATCACCTTTAAGAAAAGCATGCATAGCATTTATTTGGTGCAACTCTAAGTCATAATGAGTTACCAAAGCCATGATAATTCTAATAGAGTCTTGTAAAGAAATAATTTGTTATATCTCATTATAATTATGTCATCTTTTTGAGTAAAATCTTTAGCAACAACTCTAATTTTATATCTTTGGAAATCGCCATCATAAAGATACATCCGTTTCAAATTCTTTTATAACTCTTTGGCAATTCTAACAAGATATTAAATTTCATTATGAGCCATTGATTTCAACTCGCCTTTCATTGAATTTACTCATTTAATAGAATTAGTACTTCCATGACTTATTCCAAAACTGAAATTTTAGCTTTTATTATAATGTCAAATTTAGCTCATTTTATTATACCACATATGCAATCGTTAGAAATAGCGGATATATTGTCCTTCAGATATTCTTAATGCTATTTGATGTGATATATCAAATGAAAGCTCATTGATAATTGATTTAGTAAAATCAGATTCATTAAGAGAGTAGAATAACTTATATGTTGTCCTTAAAAGTTGTTTGACTATTCGACAACTATATAACAACTTTAGAAGAAGTTTAGATAAATGTATTTTCAAATTCTCCACCCAACTTCTTCAATAACCACATTTCATGGTTTCATACTCCCACTAATTTTACAATTCTTAATGAATTTGACATTCTAGGTTTAAAATTCTTGTACTATGGTTAAGATCATAAAATCCATACCCTTTAGACTTCAAGGATAATTTATAAAGAAATCACTTTAGTTTCTTATATCCAAATTCTTTATATGTGGATATAAATCATAATCCCCGCCGGGCAATTTAAAACATTCAACTGCCTAAGATCGAGTTTTTCTACAAGTTCATAAGGTGTTTTGAAAACTGTTTTACTAAAAACTCGACCATCACGTAAGTGGCAGCTTTAAATGTATAAATCCACAAAATATGGGTATAAATTAATCATTCAACATACTTATAACCATATTTAATAAAGTACGATTATGTCATTCTGCTACACCAATTTATTATGGTGTACAACATTTAGTATAAATGTCAGTTTTCCCTGTAATTAAGTGATTGGGCATGATAATCCATCACACTTTCCATAAAATTCATCACTTCTTCCAATCTTTGTAATTTTCACTTTTCTATCTAATTTTCTTAACATCATTAATAAATGCTTATCGAGCATTTATAGAATGAGAATTTTCTTGCAAAGATAAATATAATCATAATGTGAAAAATTAAAATTAAAATTAGAAATGATGGAATATTATTATTCCTTTAAGAAGGGTATTATCATAAGATTCACATTTAGCGGTGTAAACTATTATAAGAAGTTGTGTAGTTATCGTGACTCTATTCTTTGTGTGTTTTATTTGCTTTTCTTTAATGCAATTCACACAAATAACAAGATCAGTAAAAGTCTATCTCATGAAAGGCTTTATTCTTAATTAATCTTTTTGGAATAATTCTTTTGAAAAGTTTCCCCAAACATTAAAGCCACGTTTAGTTCAAACTTCATTACTTTTAAACGAACATAATGTTTAAATTTTAAATTGTTTCTTAAACCTTCTTTCCTTTTGAACCATCATAAATTACGTGAATTTAATTCACATTCCATTTGTCTTTCATGGTGTTATAGTTTATTAGGAATAGGTCATACTTAGAAGGTAGTGAATTTGTAAACTACGTTCATTATGGAAGACTTTAATCTTGTTGCAATATTTATTATCTTTAATGATAAGTTCATGTACGCCATGAGAACCATCAAACTTTATGGTGGTTAAAGATAGTCATTAGCATCTCATCAAGAGATTTATTAGTAATTTAGGTATGTTAGACTTAATTTATTAGTCTCATTCATTCGCATAAACATTATGCCCAGTCTGTTTGATCTAACCCGAGCATTATAGTCAGATTACTTAGCTTTATTGCTATTACAAAGCAAATGAGCAATTTATCTTGAAGTGATAAATAAAATCCAAAACACTTTGGTGAAATTAGATTTATCCACACTATTTAAATTACTTTAATCTATTTTGTAATGGAACAGATGCATCATGCGAATAGAAACTAAATAATATAAGTAATTTTAAGAATAAGAATAATATAATTTATTCCTATAAATACCTTGAGTAATTTAATAATAGATTCAGGATCGAAAGTAATAAATGTATATTGAAGTTCTCCTTTGGGTGATACAACAATATACAATCATAATCATAATGATGCTTTCAAATATAACATAATTTGATAATTAAATATTTTCATTAAAACTATTTTGTCTGTCCAAAGATGACAAAATAGTTTTAATGAAAATATTTAATTATCAAATTATGTTATATTTGAAAGCATCATTATGATTATGATTGTATATTGTTGTATCACCCAAAGGAGAACTTCAATATACATTTATTGCTCTGATACCACATGTAAGCATAATTTCATAAACAATTAATTTATTAATTGACATGGATCTTAGATCTTCATGATTTTCACACCACATAAACACGACTAGAAGACTTACCTTGAGACGCCACTAATGGCGGTCCTCCAACGATACGTTCCTGTCAATTACGCCGGGAACTAGTTTCTCTCTCCTCACCCCTTTCTTTATGGTACAGTACGTAAGACTTAATGTGATAGAGAATTAATAAAACTGTGTCTCTTTTATAGGTGGAGAGAGGACCAGATCGGGATATTAAATCTTTATCAAATCACATTCTATCAATGTGATTGTTATCCATAAATATATATGACCTTATTTATCTCATATATATTATTTATTTAAACCATATCATTATTTAAGATATTTGATCATAATAAATATCTTATATATATTTATTATTAATGGCACTAGGCCATAATTATCTTACAACAACTTCTTGAACCATACGAATACCCAATCTGATATTACTAACCAATACCTCTCGGCCCATGGGCGAGGCGGGGTGTGGTGAAGAGACAATTCTTGAGCAAGATTCCGACGCCAAGGCTGATTCATGATAGGGCTATAAGTTGGGCAGCAGAGGGGGAGTATATGGGCTAAGAGAAGGTGCAGCGGAGGGGGCGAAAGGGTTCACCGAAAAAGGCTGTGGGAGTTGGATTTTAGTGAATTTGAGGAGGTGGTAATCGAGGGGAGAAGAAGGGGGGAGGAGAGTGGGCCTCTTGTGGAGTGGTTCATCCAATTAGAATGGAAAATCAGAAGATTGTCGCTTGGTGGGGGTGAATTCAGTGGCGGTGGTTTTTGGAGGGGAGGAAGAAGGAGGAGTGGTGGTCGGCGGCGGTGGAGATGTGGAGCAAGGAGCGGCATATGTCATCTTCTTGGAGGAATTCTTGAGAAAAAGTGATAAGTAAAAAATGTTGTACGGATTGAGCATGTTGACCTGATTCACGGGTTGAAGATCCGCGATACATTGAAGAAGCAAAAATGGATCCAGTCATACGAATTCAAAAAATAAGTCTGTCTCAACCTAGTTATATTCCCTAACAATATATAAAATATTAATGAGTAAAAATAAAGTAAAAGAAAATAAGTAAGCACAAAAGGGAAAAAATGTTTTACACCTCTAATTATTATAATATATGCATATTGTAATTTATAAAACATCTTAAAATAAATTATGATTTCAAGTATTATGTAAAATTAAAGTATGATAATGTGAGCAATTAACAAATTTGTATTAATGAAAATGTACAATTAACCACTCTATATGCATGTTGTAATTTATAATACATCTTAAAATAAATTATGATTTCAAGTTGGGGCGGCTATTTGCACCCCCAAATTTACTAAACATACCCCAAAAATAATTTAAATTAAATTATTTTAATTAAATATCACTAAAATACCCTTATGTAATATATATATATATATATATATATATATATATATATATATATATATATACAATTTATTTAATATACCCCAAAATTACTAAACATACCCCACTTTAATTATAATTACAACAAAATTATTAGTCATTTAAACTGCAGTATGGATTAAACAAAACAAATAACGCAAATAAAAATTAAACATTCAAGCATTATCCAATAAACAAACAATTGAATCAAAACAAACAGATTCTCAGTCTACATTGCATAACTGATAAAATGAACAAATTCAATGATTCTCACATATCCTTTAAAAGCAATCTAATTACCAAATGAAAAGAAATAGAAGTCATAAACCATAAAATCAAAGAAGTAAACCCTAAAGCATCGACTAAATTTTGAATCCAGATTTTTTCAACACAACGATATCATTCATTTAGACTTGAAATTGATAAACTGATAAAAAGAAATTAGATATCACCCAATGTGTGAGAAATCTTGATAAGAATCTGAACCCCAAATCACTCCCCAATCCATGATCACTACCAACCTTATGATCATCATGCCTTAGTTTTTGCAATAACCCCTCATACTCATCCTGCAAATCCAACAACGCCTCATCTAAAACCCCATCAAATCTCATCGCCTCAATCTCTATCTCACATATCGTCTTGAGTGTGACCAACATCTCTGTCAGGTGTTCCATCTTGAAATGATCCGTCACTTTCGTCCTGCTCAAGAACTCCACCACCTCTCATCATATGTTTAAGAACCCTAAAATAATTAATTATCTGAAATTGATTCTAGTGAGAAAGGTGTAATTCTGAAATTAAAGAAAATAAAAATGAAAATCATAGATGATCAAACACCAAGAATTCCATAAGAAACAATGAATTTTGTCATTTTGCTGTAACTATAATTAAAGTGGGGTACGTTTAGTAATTTTGGGGTACATTTAGTAATGTATTTATGAATATATTATTACATAAGGGTATTTGAGTCATATTAATTAAAATATTATAATTTAATTTATTTTTGGCTAAATATAGTGTGCACCCGGGTGCACACGAAACTTCGTGTGCACCCACGTACAAATATAAGCAAAAACATATACAATTATGAGTAAAAATGTATACAATTTAATTTTTAATTTTTTTAATAAAAAATTGAGTGTAAAAAAATGTACAATTATTAAAATACATGTATACACTATTGAATAAAAAGTTATACACATATGAATGCTTACTTTTTTAATGAAAAACTTAGTGTGAAAAAAGTATACAATTATTACAAAACACGTATACAAAAGAGAATAACATGTATACAAAATAGAATAAAAAGTTATACAAATATGGGTGCAAGGGTGCACCCGGGTGCACCTAATATACACTCTTTATTTTTTGGGTATGTTTAGTAAATCCGGAGGTGCAAATAGGCGCCCCTTTCAGGTTTTATGTAAAATTAAAGTATGATAATGTGAGCAATTAACAACTTCATATTAATGAAAATGTACAATAAAACTACCAATGAAAAAATTGTATCAAAAACATTCTTTTTTTCCTTATTTACTTCAACTCTAAAAAAATTCTCCTCATCGATATAGTAACATTAATTTTAGTGGAGTAATTCTTTACTCAAGAGTGGTGGTGTCTCTTCTCGTTGCGCTATAATACGATCATTTATTTCTATTCTTTTCATTTTTTATTTGCGAGTCACTTTTCCATCCTCATGACTTATCCTTTTTAAGATTGGATAGTTACTATCCACTACGCTCTCTAAGTGAAATTAACTAGTAGATACATCCTATATTATTTCTTACTACTAACTACAAAATATATTTGTATATTTTACATTTTACCCAAATATCTGCATTCACAAAAATAACGGTGTAATCTTCCAAATCTAAAACAAAATTCCACGATTTCCTTTGGTAATTGTATCTTCTTCTTTAACTGATGACCAACTTGAAGAGTTGTTAGATGTGCTTAGGAAGTATAAGTCTGATATTGGATGGCCTCCTGATGATTTGAAATGTATTAGTCCATCGTATTGCATGCATAAGATAAGGTTGTTAGATGAAGCTAAGGATATTCAAAATCAGCGGAGGATGAACTCCGCTATTTAAGAAGTGATTAGGAAGCAAATCATAATGTGGTTAGATGCAGGAATTATTTATCCAATTAGTGATAGTCTCCATATGAGTCCATTGCATGTAGTAGCTAAAAAGGGGGGGCATGACTATTGTAAAAGCCAAAGATGACAAGACTTTAGCCACTAGGATTCCTACGGAATGGCGTGTGTGTACTGATTATAGGAAATTGAATGAAAATACATGCAAAGACCATTTTCCTCTTTCTTTCATGGATCAAATGCTTGATCGTCTAGCAGGGTATGAGTTTTATTCTTTCTTGGATGGATATTTGGGTTATAATCAAATAATGATTGCGCCAGAGGATCAGGAAAAGACCACTTTTACTTGCCCATATGGAACCTTTGTTTTTAGGAAGATGCCTTTTGGATTGTGCAATGCGCCTGCTACATTTAAGTGCTGCATGATAGTCATATCTAATGGGTTGATAGAGAAAATTATGTAGGTATTTATGAATGATTTTTTATGTTTGGGTCCTCTTTTGATATTTTTATGTCTAACCTATCTACTGTTTTAAGGAGATGTCAAAAACTAATTTTGTCCTGAATTGGGAGAAGTGCCACTTCATGGTGAGAGATAAGATTGTTCTTGGACACCATATTTCGGCTAAAAGATTGCAGATGGATAGAGCAAAGGTGGTGGCAATTGAGAAGCTTCCACCACCTACTAATTAGAAAAGAGTGCGGTCCTTCCTTGGACACGCAGGATTCTATAGAAGATTTATCAAAGACTTCTCAAAATACTCCAAACCCTTATCTTACTTACTTGAAAATGATGTTCTTTTTATTTTTGATAATGAATGTCTAACAGCTTTTCAGGTTTTGAAAGAGGCGCTTATTACTGCACCTATTTTGATCGCACCGGATTGGACTCAACCTTTTGTACTTATGTGTGATGCAATTGATTTAGCACTTGGAGTGGTGCTTGGGCAGATGAGAGAAAAGAAGTTCTGCGCCATCTACTATGCGAGCAAGACTTTTGAAGACTTTTGATGCAGCACAAATGTATTACACTGTAACTTAAAAGGAGTTTCTAGCTTTTGTGTATGCATTCAACAATTTTGACAGTATTTGGTTGGAATGAAGACTGTAGTATACACGGATCATTCTGCGATCCGGTATTTGATGGAGAAGAAGGATGCTAAGCCAAGGATTATCTGATGGATTCTTCTTTTGCAAGAGTTTGATATAGAGATCCGAGATAAGAAAGGAATAGAAAATGTTTTAGCGGATTACCTATCAAGGTTAGAAACAAGGGAGCATTGTGATGAGCCATTTGAATATATAGAGGAGATGTTCCCAGATGAGAAGATTATGGTAGTGTTTGTTGAAGGAACAGAGAAAGCTTGCGTCGTAGCTACTCAAGAAATGGAACCATGGTATATGGATTATATCAATTATATTACCGTAGGTGAAATTCTAAAAAAACTCAATAGGTATTAACTTGCCAAATTAAAGAGAGATGTTGAGACTTTCATATGGTATGATCCATTTGGCTACAAAATTTGTACTGATTCTATCGTCCGTAGGTGTGTGCCTGAGATGGAGATGGAGAGTATTCTTGACTTTTTCCATGAACGACCTAACGGGGGGCATTTCAGAGCCCAAAAGACGGCAGCTAAGGTACTTCAATCTACTTTGTATTGGCTTACCTTGTTTAAATATTGTGAATACTATGTAGCGACGTGCGATAGATGTCAACGCATGGCAAACATAAGCAAGGAATGAGATGCCACTTCAGCCAAGCATTGTGGTAGAGATTTTTTATGTATGGAGAATTGATTTTATGGGGCCTTTTCCCCCATCTAATGGATTCCTATACATTTTGCTTGCCATTTATTATGTTTCTAAATGGGTGCAGGCTATTCCTACACACATGAATGATGCAAAAATAATTTTGTCATTCATGAAGAAACACATTTTTGCCCGCTATGGAGTTCCAAGAGCACTAGTGAGTGATGGAGGTTCTCATTTCTTCAATAAGCTTATTGAAAGAGTTCTTAAGGAGTATGGTGTAAAGCATAGGGTTACTACACCCTATCATCCTCAAACGAATGGGCAAGTGGAAGTTTCTAAACGACAGGTGAAACAAATCTTAGAGAAGGTGGTCGGGACCAATAGGAAAGATTGGACTATGAAGCTCGATGATGTTTTATGGGGGTTCTGAACTTCATACAAGACTGTGCTAGGAATGTCACCTTATTAAATTGTCTATGGAAAATCGTGCCACTCACCCGTGGAGATTTAGCATAAGTCTTTTTGGGTAGTGAGAAATTTGAACTTATCCATTAAGGATGTTAAGGACTTAAGGTTGACTCACATCAATCAATTGGATGAGTTTAGAATTCAAGCTTTTGAGAAATCGGTGATGTATAAGGAGAGAATGAAGAAATGGCATGATTCAAAGATCACTTTCAAGGAGTTCAAGGAAGGGGATGAGGTACTCTTTAACTCTCGATTGAAGCTATTTGCAGGAAAATTGAAATCAAAGTGGATGAGACCGTTCATCATACATAGAGCCTGCGGAGGGGGGAGTTTTGAGATCATGAATAAAGACGGAGACATCATAGCGGCGAATGGACATCGATTGAAGCACTTTAAGTCGCCAGATGATGCTTGCGTTGTCTTTGAAGATACCTTGCATTGAAGTGGTACCGTTGTGACTCTCCAACGGTAAACATGAGCGCCTGTTGGAGGCTCACCCACCTGTTTATTGTTTATTTATTTCATGTGCATAAAAAATTTTTATATTTGTGGTGCTAACTAATCGGTAATTATATCTTTTTGCAAAATTAGTTTCGACTATGTTTCTACTAAGTTTGGGGATGTGATGTTCTTATCTCATTGTAGCACCAAGACTATAGTCTTTTCTTAGTAACGTTTGCTAGGGGAGTTGATTTTTTGTGGTATATTAAAACTTTAACCGGTTTTGATGTGTCAATTTTTTGCAAGTTGCCTAGTGTTCAGTGGTGTTTTGTTTATAGTGTGAGCGGAGTTTTGTACACTTAATTTTAAAGTCTAATTAGTGGTTCTCTAGCTATTGTTTTGGTTTCATAGGAGGATTAATATTGTTGTTGAGTCTGAGTTTTACAGGGAATGAATAAATCACGAGAATTCAGAGCGTTGGAAGACCGGTCGACCAAAAGTGCACTGCTCGACCAAGGAATTGAGGTCGAGCGGACCACTGTAAGGTGGATCTTAGAATTTCAGAGCACAGAGAGGCCGCTCAACCTGAAAGTGAGCTTATCGACCAAAACATTGAGGTTGAGCAGAAGGTCGAGCGGAGTATAAAGGAGGCTTCAGCGTACAGGGTCGCCGCTCGACCATTCCAAGGGTCCCTTGATCAAACCGCTCGACCCTAGCGGAGCAGCATTTTTGCTATATAAGGTCAGTTTCTGCACTGCTCGACCATTTTCTCACCATCCTTTCTCAAGAAACTATCTCGAACGGTATGATTCTTACCCAAATCACTTAGAACACTTTCTCTACCCAAAACCACACACATTCTATATCAAATTTGAGTTGTTTTTTGTCACTTTCACACACCCATGGCTGGAGACAAATGTATGTTTTCTCAACTCATGACCCTTGAATTGAATTGTACTTTGGTTAGTTTGAATGTGTAAGTTGATTAAGCTTGCTTTTTGTTTGAATTATGGTATGAAATTGGGAGTTTTTGTTGAAATTTTATATAAGTTGCATGATTTCAATTAACGTTGGATTTATGGAATTTGTAAAATTGATGATGCATATGTCACGGACTTGAGTTTAATTGATTAATTTTGTATGAGCTCATTGATTTTGAATGACATTGGTGGTGAATTTGAAGTATGGAATAATGTAGATGCTTAGGATTGAGTTGGAAATTTTGAAATTCTTTTTGGAAATCCTAGTTAAACATGTGGGTATGTTGATTCTTTGTTTGTGCTTAGAGACTTATAATATTAATTTTCCATGGTTTCATGTGTCAAGTTGATCGTATAGGTTAAGCATGTGAGATTGTGGAGGAATTGAGTTTAAATTGTTGAGCATATGATTTTAAGTCTTGTTTAGGATCTATGTGATAATAAGTCCTAAGATTGGTATACTTGTTTCTTGTCTACATTTTGCATTGAAGTATAATTCTTGTAGGAGAAGGCATTGCTTCTTGTTTGAAGAGGAAGGACAGTGGAAGACCAAAGAGAGGAGAATCGGGTAAGAAAAGTAAGAAAGATGGGAATATGCCATCGGATTTTGGGTTGCAAATACCGGATTGGGATGAGAAGGAAGAGCTTTGGGGAGCGATTTCAAGGAAGATCGCTCGGACTCGATACCAAGATGATGAAGCCATGGTGGAGATGTATATAATCAATGATATAAGTGGATGTTTAACCAAGTGGGAATCAGTGGATTCATGGATTTGAAGAGGGAAACGTACTTCCACATTACAACAAAGATGCTATGTACTCTCGAGGTGATTTGAGAGAATTCTATTCTTGCTACATCGGCATGGTTCTGACTTGGAGGTGAGCTGAGATATCTATATGCTAGTGAATTTAATTGGATGTTTGGATGTCCGGAGGATGTACCTACACATGAGAATGAAGGCTTTATTGCTGATGAGTTCTGGAAATTGATCACGGGTTTGCATAGAGCTTATGATCCACAGCAGTCGAGGGCTACTTTTATCTGGAATCTGGTGATTGCGTTCATGGATAAGATCCTTGGAAACACCATATTTGCCCGAGCTGAGGGCGGGTGTATTCCAAGAGGAGAATTGTATGTCCTTTAGTATATGATGAATCTAGTCCATTTCAACCTGAGGGTTTATGTTTTGCAGCAGCTGCATTGGTTCACTACACACATTTCAGAAAGTTAATATTGGAGGATTGATCACACCATTGGCTGAGCATTATAATGTGGATTTGTCTCGACAACGGCCAGTGGTTGGTGAGCTGAATCTAATTCTTTTTTCAGTGTGTAAGGATGAACTTGGTTCAACATGAAGATGGTGTATGGATGTTCATCCGAGGGATGAATCTAATTTCTTTTTAAATACCCTTTTCTCTCATTGACCTTACTATGGTCCAGGTCAATGTGAATTTGCTGATGAACACTCCTCCCCACATTGCAATCTCTACTACTTGTTGCGATAAAGGAGATTGGCGGACTTTGGTAGATATGCATCTTCAGGGTGTGTATCTCGATCTTGATATGATATTAGTGGGAGAGCTGGAGTATGAGAAGTATGAGCCACAATAGCAGCAGTATGGACAGTAGCAGCAACCGCCATTTAGCATTCGATTCCCGAGGTACATATGAAGATGCCTCATGATATTCCAGAGATGGATATTCCTCCGATGCAGTCACCACCACCACAGCAGCCACAACAGTATGATTTCTGGCAGGCTCAGGATTACTTTTATAGAGAGCAATTCAGGATGATGAATGAACACTTTACCACGTTGAATATGAATCTGCAGGAGACGAATCGCTAGCTTGCTTTGGCGAATACAAATTATGCTGCTTCTAATTTGAGGTATGATGTTATGGATCGAATATTGGGAGCGATGAATGAGAATTACGAGGCACTTGATAGAAAGGTCGACAGTTTTTTCAAGGACTTCGTGTTGGATTGTATACTAAAAGTCTAGTTTTAGTAAGAACAATGTTATAACAATTTTGAAATGATAATCATATGATCAAATGATTGCATCTTATAATTTATTTATATGTCAATGCAATAGTCCATTTACTTTATACTGTAGATAATATGTTGTGCGATAACACGCGGAAGATCATATTATCGGTTTCCTTATAAAGTATAAATTGATGCTCACAACTGAGATAGACGTGGACTCTCTATCGGGATGGTTGTTGTGTGATTTGGTATTAGTTTGTCTTGACTATAGAATCATACTAGTGCACTTGTGTGTATTGAGCAGGACCACCTGAGATCGTTCGACTTGTACTGTCTATATAGAAGAACTTGATCTCTATTATGGATGTTCGTGCTCTTAATCCATATACAATAACCTCGACACTTAGGGCAGTATGTATTTTTTGATTCATCAATGGGTGAGATTTACATGTAATTAAATCAACAAACTCGGTGAGTTGAGAAATAGTGTTGTCTCTATGGTGTGTTGTTGATTATAGAAGGAATCCATGTCCGACATAGGTTGATGATGTCCCCTTGAAGAGCTCATAAGGATTATCATGTAAACCCTGTAGGTGGATTTATTCCGGCATGATAATGAGGTTGAGTGGTACTACTCTCGGATAAGATATTGATTAATGGAGTTGTCAGTAACTTAATTAATTAATGGACATTGTATATTTTAAAATGGGGAGACTAACAGGCTCATAATAAAAAGGAGCCCATAACGTAATTATGGGATTAGAACGGTAGTGCAGTAATAATATTTTAGTGGTATATATTATTATTATTGGACTTAAGTATAAGCTTTGGGCTAAGCTTGGATAAGTAAGCCCAATGGAGGCCCAACTCTAATTTCTCCTCCTAGTCTCTACTGTAGCCCGTATATAAAGTTGGCTTTTGGACCTTTTTTTCAGCGTGATCCATTAGGAAAATAAGTAAACAATTACAATGGAAGAAAAATAAAAGTTTACCTTTCTTCTGGGTTGATGTAGAGGATGAACAGTAGTGAAACACCTCCGATCTTCTGCTGTATGACCCAAAGTTAATTCTGGTGTTGTGTGGGCAACAATCTCCAGAATCCACTCAATCTACTCCTACCCTCTCAACACGTCAAAAGTGGCACTCTCTTAGGGTTCCAGGAAGTTGAGAAGACTTATATATTGGGCTACAATAAGGACCATGAGGAGAAATTGGATTGGGCCTCAATTGAATTTAATTAACCAAGCTTAGCCCAAAGCTTATAATTAAATCCAATAATAATAATATAGTCCACTAAAATATTATTACTGAACTACCCATCCAATCCCAAAATTATATTTTGGGCTCCTTCTTATTATGAGTCCGAAAAAATCCCCATGTTTAAGATATACAATGCCCATTAATTAATTAAGTTACTGACAACTCAAATTAATTAATATCTCATCCGAGAGTAGTACCACTCAACCTTATTATCATGCCAGAATTAATCCACTTGCAAGATTTACATGATAAACCTTATTAGCTCCTCAAGGGGACATCATCAACCTATGTCGGACATGAATTCCTTCTATAATCAACAACACACCATAGAGACAATACTATTTCCCAATTCACCGAGTTTTTTGATTTAATACATGTAAATCTCACCAATTGATAAATCAAAAAAATACATACTGCCTTACATGTCGAGGTTATTATATAGGGATTAAGAGTACGAACATCCATAATAACTGAGATCAAGTTCTCCTATATAGACAGTGCAAGTCGAACGATCTCAAGCGGTCCTGCTCAATACACACAAGTGCATTAATATGATTCTATAGCCAAGACAAGCTAATACCAAACCACACTACAACCATCCCGATAGAGAGTCCCCGTCTATCTCAGTTGTGAGCATCTGTTTATACTTTATAAGGAAACCGATAATATGATCTTCCGCGTGTTGTCGCACAATATATTATCTACAGTATAAAGTAAATAGACTTGCATCAAACATATAAATAAATTATAAGATGCAATCATTTGATCATTGATTCTCATTTCAAGTATTGTTATAACATTGTTCATACTAAAGCTAGACTTAAGGTCCTTGTAAATAGATTTACTAGGTCATCATCTGTGCAATCTAGGTGACAACACCTTCCTCTCATCATACAATTTCTCATAATAGGTGGTACTCGCGCTCCATGTGTTTAATTGTCTTATGGACTCGTGATTCTTTCAAGTTTGCAACTGCACCAAATTCATCAATATAAATTGTGATAACCTTGGGCAAACTTAGAAACACTTTAAAGTCCATCATGAAGTTTCTAGAGTCATATAGATACTTTGGCTGCCTCATAATGGAGTCTGAAGTTTGAAATATATTTCTATATAACACTCCTCCACATTATGACTCTACTTTCTAAAATTAAACACATAACCTTTGAGGTGGATTTACTGTCGTCCCTATCTGATTTGAAAAATTTGAATCTACGTAACTAATAAGAAGCAGTGAATCTGTCCGGAAAGCCCACATATAATTTATAGTCCTTTTCAGGTACTTCAAAATTATATGTTACCACAGTTCAACATTCTTATTTCGAGTTACCATTAATACCCACTGTCTATGCCATTGACAATACAGTTATCCATTTTTGTGCTTAGCATTCATTAGATTAAGCTTTCTTATTCGCCGAAGCATAAGGACCGCTTTCATCACCTTTATCTTCTTTTTGTGTCTCAAGACACATTCACTTAGATAAATTCACATGCTAAACAAGTATGAATTATATCAATTTACGAAACTTGAGATAAGCATAACATCCTTTCTTATGATCCGTATTACCGTGATCAAAAAGATATATTTTACTTTTCTTAAGTCCTTCATTACATACCGCTTTATTAACCATACCCCATACACCTAGCAATACTTTTTCATTGTCTCTAATGAGCAATATATCATCTAGGTAAAGTACAAGAAATATCACCACGTTTCCATCACTCTTTACAATACACAAGATACATCCGCTCATTAAATAAATCCATATCTTTGGATTCCCTCATCAAAACAGTTGTTTTATGATCTTGAAGCTTGGTTTAGTCCATCGATGGACACCTTTAAACTTACTATTAAAATACTCTTAGCCCTTTTGCAATGAATTACTTTGATTGCTTCATATATATTTTTTCCTCAAGACTTCCAATCAGGAAAGCTTTCTTGACATTTATTTGTTGTTCCTCATAATTCAATATGAGCAGCAATAAATAAAAGAAACCCGATCAACATAAGCATAGCTACCAGCAAACATATTTTCTCATAATCGAACTATTTCTTTCTGAGTACACCTTTTCGCAATAAGCTTTGCTTCTAAGGTTTTCACCTTACCGTATGATCCTCTTTGCAGTGGCTTTTATACCATTTAGTTGTCCTACAAGCTCCCAGATTTAATTCAGAATCTGTAGATTCTATTTCAACATTCATTGCAACTTACTAAGATTTCGTATTTTAATCTTATAGTGCTACGTCGTATCCGTGGGATAATACCATGTTTATTAGGGACCAAGTCTCACGACTCTCCCAAAATATATATTTTACGGGTTTTCAAACAACCCTCCCACTACGACAAAGTACTACATGCAATTATGTATCAGATGTGACACGCGATGCAGTTTACCATGTGGTGTATCCTCTTGTACACTTGGTACTAATACTTAGTGTTTTCCCTCTCACTTCCTTTAGAACAACTTATACATGGGTTTGTGATTTATTACATAGTTCTTTTATAAAAATCTAGTGTTTGTGTTAACAATAACTATTTGATCTTTTGGACTAAATAAATCACCCTCTATTTTTCTGGGATATCCAACAAATAGACAAACATTTTACGAATTACTGTTTCTAAGGCATAACCATAAAATGAATTTAATAATCCCAAATAATTCTTCATCTATCTAATCATTACCATAAGAGTCTTACACCTTCTATCCACCACACCATTCAGCTGGGGCATGCTCGGTGTAGACAACTTAAGATTTAATCTCAACTTCTGATTAATAGCTCCTAACTATCTAAGAGGTAATCACCATCACGATTAAATCGTAATGATTTGATATATTTTCCATGACTCTTCACTGTACCAGCCTTGCAATTCTTGAATTAATCAAAGAACATAGACATGCAGTGTATCAAATACATATATCCATTTCAAGAATAATCATTGATTGTCGAATATTCATAACCACCTCCCGCCTAGATAATATTAGGTCCGTTTGAATCAGAATGAACTAATTCCAACATATATATCTTTGGCTCTATACCTCATAGCCTTGAAAAGGCAGTTAATCATTTTTACTTCCAAGCAAGACTCGCAAGTCTAATAGTTTCCACTTCAGATAAACCTTACGGTCCATCGGCTATCAACTTTTGAATCCTACTCAAGTAAAATGAACTAGTCCTAGACGCCAAATGTATGTTTAGTACATCTTCGAAGGTTCCTTTCTCTTACTAATATTAGAAGATGCATTATTAATTACTATTTGTTGCATCTGTGAGATGAATATCATTTAACAGTATACATATTATCCACCAACGTACTATAACAAATTATAGCCCCATTTCTCATCACTATGACCATGTCATTTAAATGAAATGAAGTAACCATCCGTTAATGCATATAAACCGAAATCAAATTCTTTCTATGAAAACGTACGTAAAGACAATTTCTCATAATCTATCATTCATTCCTATCATAAGATAAATAAACAACTCCCACTACAATAGCCACTACCTTTGTAGTTTTATCCATATCATAACAATCTTATCCTTACTCAGTGATAAACATTTAGTGATTCTAGTATCTACACACTTCGTGTCATTAGATACCATCACTAATCATGTTTAAACAACTAGTGAATAAGATATTAAACTTGTTCACATTATGATGAAAATGGTTTTCCTTTACCATATGTTTTGTCAGGAGTTTCCCACCATATACATCCTCTCGTAATTCAAGTGGAACTTTCTTAAAAATATCTAGGCAATTATGGAGAATAAAATTAACTTAGGTTTCCCCTTCAACTTCTATTCCATGTATTTCCAATTCATTCATCAAATTCTATCATGACCTACCGCCTTTTAAATTACTCAAGTATCCGAAGAGTTACATGAGACTATCATATTTCTATGAACCTCTCATCTCTTCACTAGAGACTTTAATAGGCATCATGAGACATCCTTTGTGAGAACACACATGTATTTTCTTAAGCAGTAAAATTCAAAACCAAGATTCTTTTCTAATCATCTAATTTGGACAAGTAAATATAATTTCTTTTAGTTAACAATTAGTGAAATAAAACATTCGAAATTCAGAGAATCACAATAAAATATACCGATCAAATCTTCTAATTTTATCCTTTTATGTTGATTCCCTCAAAATAATATAAAAATAAAATTCACCGATATCTCAAGCACCGTGAGTCTGCAAGCCATGTTAGTGTGGAAATTTACAAACCCAAACATTTACAAGAGAAGGTTTTACCCATTAATTTCATTTGTCAACCTAACCTCATGACAAAATAATTAATAGTCGGTTACTCTTTAGCCATGTAAATAATAGCAGTGACTCCGTTATGGAGGATACTAATTATTCATACCTAAATGTGCACCATTATTTGATCCCAAGTCCATAGCGCAAGCTTATGTGCCTTATAGTTGGAGAAGTACACACGCGGTCGGATAACTTCCTACAATCATCAATTATAAGTTTGTACTAGTGAACAGCACATAAACTCATCCGTTAGGGAGGAAGGTCTATGCCAACACGCAAGTTTATGTGCCACATTACAAATAATAGTTATTTAATGAAGTCTGTACTAGTGATCCATGAATAAACTCATCCGTTAGGGAGGAAGGCCTATTGCCAACACGGAAGTTTACTCACATCACTTACAAACCAATAATGGAGGCCGCGAGAATTAATTACTTATCCCCTCTCCCACTTAGTTATTTAACACCGAGGGTTTTTAACATGCATATAATATTATAATAAAATATACATCCTAGCATGCTTCTATTTTAAGTAATTTAAAAAAAATTAAATTACATAGAACATGCCACATATATAACAATTAATTATCAAGTTAAAACAATTAAATCAATTATATATTTTATGAATTAATTGCAAAATAAGTGGATCAATTAAATGGGCCCTAGAGCAACTAAAAGCACAAAATGAGCAGCAGACTAAATAAATAATCAAGCCCTTTGATGAGTGTGTAAATTCACAAGTTTAGCACCATATTTTGTGCTAGTTTTGGAGAGTTTTGAGGTGGAAATAGGTGGAAAACCTATATATATATTGTGAATTAGCATGAATCAGGTGTTAGTGGAGCTATTTAAGTGGTTTTCATAGCAAAAACGGAGTGGAAGTGCCAAGAATCGAAGAGACGAAGTCGAGACCACGCGAACCGCTAAGGAAAGAGTAGGGTTCGACCTAATGGAGGAGGGTTCGACCTCTCCTACAGATCAAACCAGCATTGCGGAATAGCAGAAGATGGGTTCGACCACGACTCAAGGGGTTCGACCTGTTCATCAGGTCGAACCATGGTCGAACCAGTTCGCGAGAAGATGGGTTCGACCACGACGTTTGGGGTTCGACCAAGACCTGAGTGGTTCAACCTGTGCAAGAGGTCGAACCAAACGTAGAATGTGTCCAGTAATAGGGTTCGACCTGGGGTTCGACTTGTTGGCCAGTGGTTCGACCTGTTGACGAGGTCGAACGAAAACGTGGAAACTTACCTTATCCAGATTTTCGAGGCCAAAACACGTGAGATCACTTGAAAAGCCCATTCCAAGCCCTAGAGACGTGATTACAAGTATAAAATAAGGCTCATGCAGTCGAGTAGACACAGAGACATCGGGATACAAGAGAGGAGTGAAGAAAAGAGATTAGTGATCCATCCGGAGGGCTGTGACAGAGATTCAGCTGGAGATTCAAGTAAGATTGGTCCATCTAACCATGATTGTTCTTAGATCAATCATGGGCTAGAGCCACTTCGGTAGTTCTAGGGTTATGAAGGTTTCATGAGTTAATTTGTATTTCGTGTGTATACTCCGTACAACACTACTTGTGGTTTATTTTATATAAGATTGTGTTTTTTTAATCCATACTCATAGTTGTTTTGTGCATCATTAATCGTTGTGTAGAGTTTGAATACATAACATGGTTATTGATTGAGTGCGTTCACTATTGAGCAGGGTTTATTGTTATAATTCTAAGTGAAGGGATTCCGAAGTCTTATTAGAACTGTCTTATATGAATGTTTGTTAATTGAATTGAATTCGGGTTGACAAGTAGGAGATCAAATCGGGTTAGAGTACTAAGTGCACAGGAAATAATTAATTATGATAGTACCTAGAAAGGGAGGTGGAGTATACGTCTTGCTCTGAGGATACTCACACGTGTCAAAAGCTTATCTATTTGTGTCTATAGAATAGATTCACATGGCCTAGTGATGCGTCCATAAACCACAAGGCAGAGTCGGACATCGACACACGAAAGTACGAATTAACAAAGGAAACTGGATGGCCTGACGAACTACCTATCATCTTAATTGATCACAACTATTATTTACTTGCTCTTGTTATTTTTTAGCTATTCAAATTGTTACTTAATTTATAATCCAACTGTTTAATTCAAAATAGTCATAATCTACTTGAACGTAATTAAATTGATATTTATCCGTCCTGTGGATTCGATATTTAACTTGGTCACCTTCGAAATTATAATTGATATCCTTCATACTTGGGGATTAATTGTATGTTGAGAAAACGCCCATCAAGTTTTTGGCGCCATTGCCGGGGACGGCTTAAAATATCTTTTTGTTATTTCTAGTTTGTTAGGGCTATTTAACTTGTTTTGCTGTTTTAATTCTAGTTCTTTTTAGGTGTATGCTCACGAGATCAAAGAAAGGTGAACTTGAACCAAATAATCCTGAAATCAGAGCGTCGTCAAGAAAGAAGAAGAAGAAGAAGAGCAAGGCAAAGACTATTGATCCAACTGAAGCTCTGAATTTTGGAGTTGAAGTTGACGAGCAGATTTTGCAAATGATTGAAGCTACAACTGAGGTTAATTCGGGAGTAGAGACAGTCAACATGGCAGCGAATCCGGATAATCTAGCCATCCGAGAGGTATTCAGAAATAATGGGGCTGGAAATTTTGGGCTTCTAGGAGCAAGGGGAACTAATTCAGCATTCGATCTTCATCCCGCTCTTATTAGCATGATAGAAAAGAACTCCTTTTCAGGAGGGTCTTTCGAGGATCCGCAGCAGCATCTGAATAAGTTCTTGGGCTATGCAAGTACTCAAAAAGACGCAGAAGAACATGAAGATGCTAGGAAGATCCTCTTGTTCAAATTCTCGCTTACTGAAAAGGCGAGAGATTGGTACGACACTATGAACACAGCTGAGTGCACCACTTGGGAGCAACTGAAGTTAAGGTTCTTGGAGAGGCACATGCCACCTTCAAAGGTGTTTAAAATGAAGCAAGACATTAACCAATTCGCTATGAGTGGAGTAGAAAAATTTCACGAAGCATGGGATAGATTCAAGGACATGCTTAGGAAGTGTCCTCAACATGGGCTATCTAAAGCTCAATATATCAGTATATTCTACAATGGATTGGACTGTGATTCACGAGTGTTATTGGATGCTTCTTCTAATGGAGCATTGCTTACAAAGTCATCCGTAGAGGCCGAGAAGTTGTTTGAAGATATTTCGATGAATTCGAGGGATTGGCCAACTGATCGAGTTAGAGGTACTTATGTCCTTGGTAAGGTAGCTAAGGTTGAACAAACAATGGTTAAAACAAGTAGAGAGGATGAGATCGTCTCTAGCTTGTCCAATATCAACAAGCTACTTGAATCCCAACAGAAGCAAATCAGCGAATTATCTCAGCGCGTACCAATCATGCAGTAGGAGTTAAAGAATGAGGGACTAATCCAAGAGGAGTTGGAAGAGGCACACTATGCCATGGGTCAGAGTATTCATGGGACTAGGTATCCAGACCAAGGAAACCAGAATTACTAAGGGAACTATCGAGGAAACTTTAATAATCGTGGTCCCCCAGGTGGTTATCAACAGCCTAGGAGGCCGGAATTCTCGTAGAGCAATCCGAATAATGCGATTCAATCGCCGATGGGTGTTGATCCGGGTGCTAAGGTGGAAGAAGGGAAACCAGGTCTTGAGGATACTGTGAACAGGTATATGACCAAGAATGATGAAAGAGTGAACCGCCTTGAGGCCAAACTTGAAAAGAAAATAGATGCAAACCATGAGGTTATATCTAAGCAGGTGAAAGACCTTACATTGCTGATGGGGGAGATGGCAGGGAATGTTAACAAGCTTACTCAAACTCTTGAGAAAGGGAAGTTCCCGTCTCAAAGTATTGAGAATCCAAGGTCCTGCAATGCCATAACATTGAGGTCGGGTACACAATACGAGGGACCTATGAGGCCGGAATCAAATTTGGATATGTCTAGGGCCAGGTTCGACCCTGGTTCGACCAACATTGAAGGTCGAACCATACAGGAGAGGTCGAACCAACACACTAGACACGATCAGGAGAGATTGCAGCATAGGTTCGACCAAACTGCAGATGGTTCGGCTTGGCCTACAGGTCGAACCTTGGTCGAACCTAATAACACAGAGTACTCTATTTTTCCAGAACACCGGTTCGACCAAACTAATCTTGGTTCGACCTATCCAATGGGTCAAACCCAGATCGAACCGCACCACTTGGAGCACTCTGTTTTGTTACAGCAATGGTTCGACCACGACAGTAATGGTTTGACCTATCAAATAGGTCGAACCTGATGGTGGAAGAAGTACAGTAGGCCGGTTCGACCTAGGTACCCATGGTTCGACCTGTCCCACAGGTCGAACCCAGGTCGAACCTCAAATTTAAAAAGAGAGCCGTTGTCCAGAAGCAAGGTTCGACCAGTACGTACATGGTTCGACCTGTTCCACAGGTCGAACCCTAGTCGAACCCCACCAGATAATGCCTTTTGCCACTCCGAACACTCTCGATGATGTTGATGCTACTCCAGTGGTTTGGAATGAACAAAGTACTGAGATAATAGCTGAGAAAAAGTGGAAGAGAGCCAAGCATTTGAGAGCCGAAAAGGAGAAAGCGGAGAAGGTTGATCGTGATGAATGGGGGATTCCCAAAACAAAGATACCTCTGCCGTTTCCTTACAAGCTTGTGAAGAAGGGATTGGAAGATAAGTTCAAAAACTTTTCAGAGATAATGAACAAAATAAGCTTGAGCATTCCTTTCTCAGAGGTAATAATGGAGATGTCATACTATGCCCGATTTCTAAAGAACATATTGTTAAAGAAGTGGAGCTTAACCGGAATTGAAATGGTGAATTTATCTGAGAATTGCAGCTCAATCATCTAAAAGAAGCTGCCGCAAAAGATGAAGGATCCAGGGAGCTTCACTATTCTATGTGAAATCGGAAAGGGGCCGGCACGGCGAGCTTTGTGTGATCTAGGGGCAAGCATCAATTTGATGCCTTTGTCCATATTTCAGAGGCTTGGTTTGGGGGAGCTTACTCCTACAACAGTGGTTCTCCAATTGGCGGACAGGTCAATGACTTTTCCAAAGGGTATAATCGAAGACGTCCTCGTCAAAGTGGAAAAGCTAGTCTTTCCTGTGGATTTTCTTGTGCTAGAGACGGAAGAAGACAAGGATAATATCCCTTTAATCTTGGGGAGACCTTTCCTTGCGACTGCTGGAGCTATGATTGATGTTCAGAAATGAGAGCTTAGATTGCGGATGGACAAAGAAGAAGTTCTTTTCAACTTGGACAAAGCAATGAAGATGCCGATGGAGTCGCAGTGTTATAGTATTGGCGTGGTGGAGGAGATTGTGAAAGAGGATATGTCTCTGATCTTGTCAAAGGATCCTCTCGAAACATGTTTGATGGAGTCTCTTACTTATCCCACTACGGAGCTTGACGGACTCTCAAACGAGGTATGTATTGAATTTCTTGAAAACTTACTTGCTTTGGGTGATGACAGGTTTGAATCGGAAAGAGCTAAGGTGGAAGAAGTCAAGTGGACTAGGAAGTACTTGCCATTGGATAACGAGAGCTCTCCGATGGAAGTGAGGAAAGAGGAGTTGAAACTTTTGCCGGAACACTTGAAGTACGCCTTTCTTGGCGACAATGAAAAATATCCGGTAATTGTATCTTCTTCTCTTGATGATGATCAACTTGAGGAGTTATTGAATGTTCTTAGGAAGTATAAATCTGCGATTGGTTGGTCTCTTGAGGATTTGAAAGGAATTAGTCCTTCGTATTGTATGCATATGATAAGATTGTTAGATGAGGAGAAGGCAAGTGTTCAGAATTAGCGGAGGGTTAATCCCGTAATTCAAGAGGTAATTAGGAAGTAAATCCTTACGTGGTTGGATGCCGGAATCATATATCCTATTAGTGATAGTCCCCATGTGAGTCCATTGCATGTAGTTGCTAAAAAGGGGGGTATGACTGTAGTACAAGCTGAGGATGGAGAAGCGATAGCCACAAGGATTCCTATGGGATGGCGTACATGTGTTGATTATAGGAAGTTGAATGAGAACACGTGTAAGGATCATTTTCCTCTTCCTTTCATGGATCAAATGTTAGATCGTCTTGCAGGGTATGAGTTTTATAGTTTCTTGGATGGGTACTCGGGGTACAACCAAATTATGATTGCCCCCGAGGATCAAGAAAAGACCACTTTTACTTGCCCCTACGGGAACTTTGCTTTTCGGAAAATGCCATTTGGGTTATGTAATGCGCCTGCTACTTTTCAGAGATGCATGATGGCAATATTCGATGGGTTGATAGAGAAGATCATGGAGGTGTTCATGGATGATTTTTCTGTTTTTGGTTCCTCCTTTGATATTTGTTTGTCTAACCTAGCTACTGTTTTGAAGAGATGCCAAGTGACTAATCTTGTCTTGAATTGGGAGAAGTGCCACTTTATGGTGAAGGATGGGATTGTTCTTGGGCATCATGTTTCTGCCAAAGGGTTGCAGGTAGATCGTGCTAAAGTGGTGGCGATTGAGAAGCTTCCACCACCGACCAATGAAAGAGGAGTGCGGTCTTTTCTTGGACACGCCAGTTTTTACAGGAGATTCATAGAAGACTTCTCAAAATACTCTAAGCCCTTATCTCACTTACTTGAAAAAGATATTCCTTTTGTGTTTGATGATGAATGTCTAACAGCTTTTCAAGTTTTAAAGGAGGCGCTTATCACTGCACTTATCTTGATCACACCGGATTGGACTCAACCGTTTGTACTAATGTGTGATGCAAGTGATGTAGCACTTGGGGTGGTGCTTGGGCAGCTGAAGGAAAAGAAGTTCTGCGCCATTTACTACACAAGTAAGACTTTTGATGCGGCACAAAAGAATTACACGGTGACTGAAAAGGAGTTTTTGGCTGTTGTGTACGCATTCGATAAGTTTCGTCAGTATTTGGTTGGCATGAAGACTATAGTGTACACGGATCATTCTGCGATTCGGTACTTAATGGAAAAGAAGGAGACGAAGCCTAGGATCATAAGGTGGATTATTCTACTTCAAGAGTTTGACATGGAGATCCGGGATAAGAAAGGTTCTGATAATGTGCTTGCGGATCATCTTTCGAGGTTGGGGACTAGGGAACATTGCGATAATTCTTTCGAGTATATTGAGGAAATGTTCCCGGATGAAAAGATCATGGCTGTGTTTGTTGAAGGAGCTGAGCGAGCGTGTGTGGTTGCTGCACAGGGAGTTGATCCATGGTATGCGGATTATGTGAATTATATTGCTGTGGGAGAAATTCCAAGGGATCTCAATCGATGTCAACTTGCTAAATTCAAAAGGGATGTTGAGACTTTCATATGGTATGATCCGTTTGTGTACAAGATTTGCACAGATTCTATCATCCGTAGGTGTGTGCCCGAGATGGAGATGGAGATGGAGAGTGTTCTCGAGTTTTGCCATGCACAACCTAATGGGGTACTCTTCGGCGCTTACAAGACAGCAGCCAAGGTACTTCAGTCCGCTCTTTATTTGCCTACCTTGTTCAAGGATTGTGAGACCTATGTGGCGTCTTGCGATAGATGTCAACGCATGGGGAACATCGGTAGGAGAGACGAGATGCCACTTCAGCCAAGCATAGTGGTCGAAATTTTTGATGTGTGGGGTATCGAATTTATGGGGCCTTTTCCCCCATCGAATGGATTTCTCTACATTCTACTTGTGGTGGATTATGTTTCTAAGTGGGTGGAAGCGATTCCTACTCGCTTGAATGACTCGAAAACTGTTATATCTTTCTTGAAGAAGCATATCTTTGCCCGTTTTGGAGTCCCTAGAGCACTTGTTAGTGATGGAGGTACGCATTTCGTAAATAAATTTCTTGAGAAGGTGCTTAAAGGGTATGGTGTTAAGCATAGGGTCACTACACCCTATCATCCTCAAGCGAATAGGCAAGCGGAGGTCTCTAACCGTCAAGTCAAATAGATTTGGAGAAGGTGGTCGGAACCAATAGAAAGGATTGGGCCTTGAAGCTCGATGATGTCGTGTGGGGGTTCTGAACCGCGTACAAGACGGTGTTAGATATGTCACCGTATCAGATTGTCTATGGGAAGCCGTGCCACTTACCTGTAGAAATTCAACACAAAGCGTTTTGGGCTTTGCGTAGCTTGAACTTGACTCTCAAAGATGTGAAGGAGTTGAGGATTGCTCACATCATTTGGATGAGTTTCGGAGTCGAGCGTACAAGAATTCAGAGATCTATAAGGAGAGGATTAAGAGGTGGCATGATTCGAAGATCTCGTACAAGGAGTTCAAGCAAGGAGATGAGGTATTACTTTTTAACTCTCGTTTAAAGCTTTTTGCAGGCAAGTTGAAATCAAAGTGGACGGGACCGTTCATGATTCATTGAGTCTTAGGAGGGGGAGTTTTGAGCTTATTGACAAAGATGGAGATATTTTTACGACGAATGGACATCGCTTGAAGCATTATAGGTCGCCGGATGATATTGGTGTCATCTTTGTGGATACCTTGATCTGATTTGGTACCGTCGTGACTCTCCGACGTTAAACATGAGCGCCTGTTGGGGGCTTTCCCTCCTATTTTAATTCTTTATTTCATTTGTGTGAGTAAGAAATTTTTATGTTTGAAGTGCTTACTTATCGGCAATTACATCTCTTTGCAAACTTAATTTCAACTATTGTTTTTACTAAGTTTGGGGGGGTGTGATGTACTTACCTTGATAAGCACCGATAGTATAATCTTTTCTTTGTGATGTTTGTTAGGGGAGTTGGTTTTTGCGCCATATTAAAATTTTAATCGATTTTGATGTGACGATTTTTTACAACTTGCCTAATGTTAGTGGGTTTTGGTTGTGTTTTCTTTTATGGAGTTACTCATGAATGATATTTTGTGGAACAAATTTTGGATGAAGTTGTGCTCTAGTTGGTACCTAATGATTCGTATTGAAGTTTGAAGTGTATAGGGATTGAAGAACACTCAGTTTTGAAGCTTAAAAGGGTGGTTCGACCAAAGCCGTGAGAGGTTCGACCAGTGCCAGGAGGTCGAACCAAGCAAAGGAAGTCGAACCGACGAAAAAAATCATCCAGTGAGGAGGTTCGACCTGATCATTCTAGGTTTGACCTATTTAACAGGTCAAACCAAGGTCGAACCCGGGACTTAAATCTTACAGTAGAGTGGTTCGACCTGAGCCGTTATGGTTCGACCTGATCAGAAGGTCGAACCTGAGGTCGAACCAGTCCGTTCAGAGCACTCTATTTTTCAGGTGATAGGTTCGACCACGACACCAATGGTTTGACCTGTTTAGAAGGTTGAACCCAGGTCGAACCATGAGGAGAAATTGTTCAGAAGGTGAACATTGGAGGGTTACTGACGATTGTAGCTGAGCACTACAATATGGACTTCACCGGCATTACACCTGTTAGAGGAGAGCCCGACTTGGTGATGCTCACATGTGTAAAGGGAGGATTCGCACACTTTAGAGATGGTGATTGGTTCTTCACGACAGGACCAAAGCCATTCGACTTTATGTTTCCCTTTGACATGAGCAACATGACCACTGCCCGAGAGTCGAGGAACTTGTTGATGAACTCCCTAGGATACACTGCTCTGTCCGTGACTGTGAAGACCAATAGGGATTGGAGAGCCGTGGCTAGGTTGTGTGCCGAAAGTAGGTTGGAGGAGCTACAGCAAATTGTGGAACAGGGAGAGTACCATCCGCCACCGCACCAGCCACGTCAGTGGCCATAGCAGCCCGAGGTCGAGCATCGGGAAGATGAGCAGCCAGAGATAGAGATTCCGGAAGAGGAGCAGCCTGACGCACCTCAGCATGAGCCAGCACCGCGTCAGTAGCGGGCTGTCCCGATTGATACACGGGAGCAGCTCCGCCTTATTCAGGAGCAGCTGGTCGAAATTGTTGCTAGCCAGCAGGAGACAAACCGGTAGCTCGCACTCGCCAACGCCAACTATGCTACGCTGAATGAGAAGTATATGGCCTTGAATGAGAAAGTTGGTAGGTTGGGTGATCGAGTTGATTATTTGGATAGGCACATCGGTGATCTACACCAGATTGTGGAGCGGAGGCTTGATGATGAGGATGATGATGATGAGGGTGATGATGCTCCGGAGGAGTAGTTTTTCAGGTTTTCTTTGGTTTCCTCCGATTCATCTTGATTCCATTATTTTTTTCATTTTATCTTTAGGATGGGGTGTGATTCATGCGTGAGTGGAATGTATAAGTGATATCTTGTATGATTGATTGGGTACAAGCTTATTGATTTTTGTGCATTCATATATTCATGTGTTAATTTCTATTGATGAAAAGCATGTTTAGTTGATAAGTATATTGAGTTCTTGTGGAATTGATCTTAATTATGTGCTATGAGGAGTACTAGGATTACCTATATGAGGATTTGAGCTTTTTAATCATTCTTGATCATGATTATTTTATTCTTGAGAGGATCATTCATATGAATGTATTCTAGAACTTGGCTTGGAGTCTTGTGTGAGACTTATGATTGATAAATTGCTAGGACATGATCTTAGGCCATTATTTTGTGATTAAGTTACTTAGCCAAATTTATCCTTCCTAATGATCTTATTTATCTTTGGATGCCCTGTTGAGCCGTTAAAAGCCTTTTCTTTGGTAGCCGAAGTAAATAACCTTATAAACCTTTACTTGAGCTTTGATTAACCTATTCATTGGTAGAGAGAGTGGAGGTGAGTAAGTGTTGCAAGAAGAAAATGAGGATAGAACATGGTTGGATGAAAAGAATATGGTCAAATCTTGTTTAGGGGTAGTGCCCGAAACTGGTACCCCAATTGTTTATACGTGTTGCATGTAGCTTAGCAGCTAATGGCCTATATATATGAGAAGGGTAGTGCCTAAAACCGGTACCCGAATTGTTTAAGAAGATAATGTTGATGCCATGAAAAGAAGAAAATTCAGGAATTTTACAAGTTCAAGAGACGACATTGGAGGAGAACTTGCTGTAAGAAGAAGAAATCGAGAACCTCCAAGGTAACTCTCTACTGGTGTCTTAAGTCACTAAGTCCAAATTTTCCTACCTTCTTCCAAAGAGCCAACATTATAACCCAAAATCAAGTCCTTTGTGATCCTAGTGAAGAGTCGATTATAAGTTGATTTTTGAGACCTTTGCCAAGCTTATGGTTACGCATGAATATGGATTGATATGAGTGTTTATATTAACCTATATAGTGCCTCACGCACTTGAGTGGAAGAGAATAAATACTTATCTTGTGAGCGAAATTACTTAGTACTCCGAATGGTGTGTGATTGGATTGATTTTGCATGAGTGATATATATGAAGCAATTAATACTTGTTTGATTGAATGAAGTTGCATGTGTGATATGTGTTGTACTTGATCTTAGTGAATTATACACGACTCCTGTGGTTTGATTTGGTTGCCTCGGGACGAGCAACATGTAAGTTTGGGGGTTTGATGAGTGTGTAAATTCACAAGTTTAGCACCATGTTTTGTGCTAGTTTTGGAGAGTTTTGAGGTGGAAATAGGTGGAAAACCTATATATATTGTGAATTAGCATGATTCAGGTGTTAGTGGAGCTATTTAAGTGGTTTTCGTAGCAAAAACGGAGTGGAAGTGCCAAGAATCGAAGAGACGAAATCGAGACCACGCGAACTGCCAAGGAAAGAGTAGGGATCGACCTAATGGAGGAGGTTTCGACCTCTCCTACAGATCGAACCAGCATTGCAGAAAAGCAGAAGATGGGTTCGACCACGACTCAAGGGGTTCGACCTGTTCATCAGGTCGAACCATGGTCGAACCAGTTCGCGAGAAGATGGGTTCGACCACGATGTTTGGGGTTCGACCAAGACCTGAGTGGTTCGACCTGTGCAAGAGGTCGAACCAAACACAGAATGTGTCCAGTAACAGGGTTCGACCTGGGGTTCGACCTGTTGACGAGGTCGAACCAAAACGCGAAAACTTACCTTATCCGGATTTTCGAGGCTAAAACGCGTGAGATCACTTGAAAAGCCCATTCCAAGTCCTAGAGACGTGATTACAAGTATAAAAGAAGGCTCATGCAGTCGAGAAGACACAGAGACATCGTGATACAAGAGAGGAGTGAAGAAAAGAGATTAGTGATCCATCCGGAGGGCTATGACAGAGATTCAGCTGGAGATTCAAGTAAGATTGGTCCATCTAACCATGATTGTTCTTAGATCAATCATGGGCTAGAGCCACTTCGGTAGTTCTAGGGTTATGAAGGTTTCATGAGTTAATTTGTATTTCGTGTGTATACTCCGTACAACACTACTTATGGTTTATTTTATATAAGATTGTGTTTTTTTAATCTATACTCACAGTTGTTTTGTGCATCATTAATCGTTGTGTAGAGTCTGAATACATAACATGGTTATTGATTGAGTGCGTTCACTATTGAGCAGGGTTTATTGTTATAATTCTAAGTGAAGGGATTCCGAAGTCTTATTAGAACTGTCTTATATGAATGTTTGTTAATTGAATTGAATTCGGGTTGACAAGTAGGATAAAGAGTATGACTTTATAGTACCTAAAAAGGGAGATCAAATCGGGTTAGAGTACTAAGTGCACGGGAAATAATTGATTATGATAATACCTAGAAAGGGAGGTGGAGTATACGTCTTGCTCTGAGGATACTCACACGTGTCAAAAGCTTATCTATTTGTGTCTATAGAATAGATTCGCATAGTCTAGTGATGCGTCCATAAACCATAAGACAGAGTCGGACATCGACACACGAAAGTATAAATTAACAAAGGAAACTGGATGGCCTGACGAACTACCTATCATCTTAATTGATCACAACTATTATTTACTTGCTCTTGTTATTTATTAGCTATTCAAATTTTTACTTAATTTATAAACCAACTGTTTAATTCAAAATAGTCATTATCTACTAGAACGTAATTAAATTGATATTTATCCATCCCGTGGATTCGATATTTAACTTGGTCACCTTCGAAACTACAATTGAGATCCTTCATACTTGGGGATTAATTGTGTGTTGAGAAAACGCCCATCACCCATTGTCCACGGCTCATATACTCAGTTCAAAATCAAATTAAATCCACCAAGCCCATATATCCAGCAATTAAAAAAATGGCCCAGCAGCCATTAGAAAACTAGGCCCAAGGAGGCATAAAGGCCCAAGGCCAGCAATAAAACACCAATGCTGGAGAATCAGCCCAAAACAGAATGCACAACTGCATGTATTCTCCAAGCCCTTCCACGCCATCAAAACACACGCAGGGAAGTCTTGCCGGCATCGTCATCAGCCCAACTTCCAGACTCGATCGGTAGTGGCTCAAACCAGCCCTGGCCATCAAGGGATAGCTCGGAACCCACTATCGACTCGCTAAAAACTCGGGTGGACTTTCCCAAAATAGCAGTTGCCTCTCCCAAAACTGGAGGGGACGCGCTCGAGACAAGCAGATGCCTTGCTCAGAACCAATAACAGACTCGCCGGAACCTACCTCTTCTGATCAGATGCCGCTGTCGAATCGACACCAGTGCCTCCCACTAAGTGGCAATGACAGCCTCGTTTCCAGCCATCATCACAACTCGCCAGTAATTCTGACTGATCCGCCATGCATCTATCTAGTGCGCCCGACAGCGATCGCCAGCCATCCATCGTGCAACCGCCAGTCTCTAACTTTCCATCCAACATCATGGGCTGGAGCTGCCGCAACAACCATCGTCGATGATGATAACATTCAGATGCCGACACCAACCATGCTGTCGCACAGGTCAGTGGCAGCTTTATGAGTCGCACGCCTTGCGCTGGCTACGTGCTTCCATTCTATCACTGTTGACTCCAACTGTTGGCTTTACTAAACTCTGCCTTCACTCTGCAGCCTTCGACAACCATCAGTCATCGCCAAGGCTACCCATCACTGGCCATGGAGTTGACTCGCTTGGAAAATTCACGCCACCCACCAACCTCATCCTCGTCCTTGATTTCCTTGCACGTCAGCTTTTCGCTTCCACCATGAAAACCTTCCAGTCAATTTGCCCGGATGGCTGTCATCCACTGTAGGTGGTGCAGCGTACCCAGTCGCGATAGCCTGCAACAATCATAACTTCCCAACGATGCCCAGATCACTTTTTTAAGTCGATATAGGCTTTCTTTTAGGGTTGCGCATTTCTCCGCTTTTCTTTTCCCTCATGGAACATACGTGTGTGAGTGGTTTCAGTGTACAACCAGAAAGGTTTACATGCCAACAACATCAATAATCACACGCCAAACCCGCCAAAAAAGCACATAGGATAATTGACAAATGTAATACCCTAATCTCATGCTTTCTATCGACAATTATATTCATAGGATTTTCACAAATAATACAAAATTATTCAAACCCTAATACACATGCTATCTATACGACAAGTAATACACGTATAGCACGTAAACCCTACCAAATGTCTCACGATTCACCACAAAGCCAACGCTCTGATACCAATTTTTGACTTTTGGATCGTTTGGTTCAGCGTGATCCATTTGGAAAACAAGTAAACAATTACAGCAGAAGCAAAATAAAAGTTTACCTTTCTTCTGGATTGATGTAGAGGATGAACAGTAGAACACCTCTGATCTTCTACTGTATGACCCAAAGTCAATTCTGGTGTTGTGTGGGCAACAATCTCCAGAATCCACTCAATCTGCTCCTACCCTCTCAACACGTCAAAAGTGGTGCTCTTTTAGGGTTCCAGGAAGTTGAGAAGACTTATATATTGGGCTACAACAGGGACCAGGAGGAGAAATTGGATTGGGCCTCAATTGGATTTAATTAATCAAGCTTAGTCCAAAGCTTATAATTAAATCTAATAATAATAAATAGTCCACTAAAATATTATTACTTCACTACCCATCCAATCCTAAAATTATGTTTTGGGCTCCTTCTTATTATGAGCCCAAAAATCTCTCCATGTTTAAGATATATAATGCCCATTAATTAATTAAGTTACTGACAACTCAAATTAATTAATATCTCATTCGAGATTAGTACCACTCAATCTTATTATCATGCCGAAATTAATCCACTTGCAAGATTTACATGATAAAACTTATGAGCTCCTCAAGGGGACATCATCAACCTATGTCGGAAATGGATTCCTTCTACAATCAACATCACACAATAGAGACAATACTATTTCCCAACTCACCGAGTTTGTTGATTTAATACATGTAAATCTCACCCATTGATGAATCAAAGAAATACATACTGCCTTACGTGTCGAGGTTATTGTATATGGATTAAAAGCACAAACATCCAAAATAACTAAGATCAAGTTCTCCTATATAGACAATGCAAGTCGAACGATCTCAAGCAGTCCTGCTCAATACACACAAGTGCACTAATGTGATTTTATAGCCAAGAAAAGCTAATTCCAAACTACACTACAACCATCCCGATAGAGAGTCCCTGTCTATCTCGGTTGTGAGCATCTGTTTATACTTTATAAGAAAATCGATAATATGATCTTCCGCATGTTGTCGCACAACATATTATCTACAGTATAAAGTAAATGGACTATTGCATCTAACATATAAATAAATTATAAGATGGAATCATTTGATCAATGATTCTCATTTCAAATATTTTTATAACATTGTTCATACTATAGATTTTGAAGAGTCATCTCAACAATATAAGTCATCTCAGCTGTCCAGAAACCCTAATTTTGAAGAGATTATTTGATGCCTAACACTGTGAGGAGGGTGATAGAACATTAGATTGAGAAGATCTCGAGGATCGTTGCCCACACGACGTCGAGATTGGACTTGGGAATACAGCAGAAGACTGGAAGGTTGTTTGCTGCTACTGTCCGCCACCTTCTATGATTTTTTATAAAATCATACAAAATTTAGAATAGGACGTGTGATATAATATTGAAAGCCACGGAAGAGAGGATCATTTTGGCGCGTAGATCACTCAAATCTGACATCGGATGAGAGAGTTATACCCAAAACGGTGAGGCTGCGCAGCCTGATGGCGAGAATTCATCATCTTCAACATACCCTGGCAAAAGGTAATACGTTTATTGTTTACTTGCTTTCACTGCTTGTTAGAAACGTGTTGAACCCTAATGGATCACATTAACCAAATGATCTAATGCCATCAATTGGTATCAAAGCTTCAATTTCATGGATAAACGTGACACGTTGGGCTAGGGTTTATGTGAATTATGTGTTTTTATTTGGAATAGAATCACATGAATAATTAGGGTTTTGGTTAATTGAGGAATTTATTCCATGATATCCCTATGAGAAATCCTTTCGTGAATTGAAAGTATGTTCATATGTATCATCGACAAAACCGGTTCACCCCTGATGATCCATGATAATCCTATACACGTTCACGACGGGCCTCATTGGCTATGGTTGTAAGCGGAGATGATGTTTTCATGGCTACATGATCATCACTGTACACGGCACACTTGTTCTCATCACGATGGTAAAAGAGCGCCGTGGTGGCGTATCTCTAATGTGAGAGGCAACAGTGAAAATACATGTGAGAATGATGATGGTCATTGGTGGAAGTACAAGGAAAGTCTAATGGGAATACATCGATCAAAGCAGTCGGCACCCGGTGAGTGCATCACCATGATGAGCAGTGTAGGTCTGCAGTAGGGAAACTCAGATAGTGACGGATGCGCTAAGTGGCGACACTGATTACTGGTCAGCTTAAAGATGACGCGACAGCAACATTGAAAGCATGCGGTGGTGTTCAGACATTGCAATGAAAGGCTGTAGGTGGTGTGGTCTTTGCAGGGCGATGGATTGTTGTACATCGATCAAACTGTCTGTGGAGCCTGGTTGCGACGGCGGTGATTTCTTGTTGGGTCTGAGCAGTTCTAGGCGAGTCTTGGGTGCACTTTCGAGCGAGCCTGGACCCTTTTTTGACCCGGTCTGCAAGGCTAGGGTGAGTCTTCATCGAAGATGGCGGCACTGGCATCACATGGGCGGCGACGTGCATGATTTGTGATCAACAGCGACGGCCTAAAACATGGCGCTCGAAGCACGACGCATATGAACAGACGATGGTGGCATGAATGAATGGGCGATGGTCGCTGTTGATTGTGGCTGGTACGATAACTGGCGGTGATCAGCAACGACAAGGTTGGGAATTGGATTTTAGAGTCTTTTTATATGTGTTTTAGTGTTATTTTATTCGTATTTGTATTCTATTTGGTGGTGTTTTGTGTTTTTATAGAAATGTATAAGAATGAGCTTAAATGTATGATTTCCAGGTAAAAAAAGATTCTAGGCGAAACAAGGAAGACGTAGGAAAAAGCGGATCTCAATTCAGAGTTGATACGAAGGAGAATGAATTAAAGCAAAATGCTAAAAAACGCACGTCCAACTTGTGCAATTTTTCTGTAAGGTTTTGGAGCTCAAAACTAGAAGTGTTTACATGATTGGAAAGCCATAGAGAAGAGGATCGTTATGGTATAAGAAATACTTCAATTTTAGCCCAAACGAGAAAGTTATGATTAAAATGGTGATGTCACGCAAGTTGTTCCTACTTAGCACAGTTGTGCTACTTTGCATGAATTTTTATCCCTTCAAATGTCGGAATTTTTGCCAGATCTTTATATGTATAGAAAGCCAAAGAAAAGAGGATCGCGTGAGCATAATAATTACTGCCATCGGAGATTGGATGTGGAAGTTATGCTCAAAACAGTGGGACTGCCGGCCAGCAACTACATGGGGCGTGTACCAAACACCGCCCTGTGTGTTTTGGGCGAGTTTTGTCACCAGAAACGCCTACTCGGCCACCCCTGTGGCCATTTACTGTACACGGGACGTGTAGGTGCTTTTTCTGCAAAAAAATCAGAATTCTTCTAGAAGCTTTCCAAGGGGTATAAATACTCAATACTTCAATATTTGTGTAGATTTTCGAGGGTTTCACCCCTGCACACACATCACACACATTTTCCTTCATTTTTCACCATCCATTTCCTCCAATCTTTATCTATATCATCTACCTTCATCCCACTATCAAATCCTTCATCCAAGTAGTTAGAGAAGCAAGGAAGAGAGGTGAATTGCAAGGGGAAGAAGATCACCATTGGAGACATCCAAGGGAGTTTTCATCCAAACTTTGTATTGAAACCTTATTGTATATCATGTTCTGTAAGGATTTTAATGTCTATGTTAATTTTCTTATGAATATGAGTGGCTAATCTCCCTTGTGAGATTAGCAATATGAATTGTGTTGGATAATTTTTAGTATTTTCAATTGAATTCATATGTTGATTGGATTTGTTAATTTTCTATCATTGATTGTTAATTGCTTGATTTGTATTGTTGATTTGTGTGATTAATTGTCATGGGCATGTGATTAGATTGAGAAATCAATTATATGTTTAGGATAGTTCATTGAATCATTTCATCAAACACTTCATGTGCATTATAAATTGTAAAGAGATTGAGAAATCCATTAGGATTTAGAACCATTTGATAGAACATTCAATTAGTTAGATCGAGAGGTCAATTGATCGTGTGAGGGGACTCTCCAATTGAACTTAGTACTTAGTTGGAATTGTTTGATTGAGAACCAACCTTTGAGTTATTTTGAGACCTTTGTGAGGATCTACAACCTATCCATCTCGAGAGGGAGTTCAGGTGGAATTCGTGTTGGCCCTTAGTTATTAATCCATGACAAATATGAATTCGTTGCATGATACCTAGATTCTCTATACTATAAGTATTGCTAGTGTCATTCTCTATCTACTTGGCTCATTCATCCATCTCCCATTCATCTATCCATTTATTTTCTTGTCATTTCTTGATTATCTCCCCTTCTTGATCATCTCTATAAAACTATAACAAACACGAGATCGCTTAAACCCTACTAACATTCTCCATGTGGTTCGATAAATTCTTTAATTAGTCATCCCCAACTACAAATGGCTAATCAAATGGCCCCGTTTCCGGGGGAGGCAATGGTTGCTAGTGGTTTAACGAAGGAGTGTTTTGATTGGCAATACTAGAGATTTTTTATTTGCTTTGGAAAATTTTTTATCTCACTTTTTCATTTTGATAGGTACGTGAAAACAATCTTGAGAGAAGAAGAAGGGGGATCAAAACCAAAAATAGAAAGTTTGAAGAAGAATTGTAGTAAGCCTTGAGAAGAGCATTTAAATGGAAGGTTGGAACCAATACTTGAGTGATATTTTTGGGGATCAAAGTGCAAGGATTCCACCTCCAAAATCAAGAGGCTACATGAAAGAAAGCAACTATGGTTACAATTTCCAAATGGATCAAGATAGCTCTCAATACTACAATCAAGGAAGAAATGGAGAATGGCAAAAAGCTTACAATGCAAATACATTCCACCCTTATCAAGCATGTGATTATTCTTCACCAAATCCCAACACCAATCCTCCGTTCCAAAATTACGCCTTATTGGACTTATATAGAAGATGTGCTCAAGGAAGTGATGAAGGTCAAAATCCTCAATCAAGTTTTCATCAAAATGAATCCTCCGAGATAATTACCCCCGCTACTTTGGAATTGACAAGACAAGTAAGGATGATGAATCAAGGTGCTTATGGTCAAGTCTTGCCTAGTTCAAGTTTGGGGGTGGTCAAAATGTACAAGGTGTGTTGATTCCTAGTCCTATGGAACAAGAAGAGTGGAGGATGCCTAACCATCAAGTAGGAGAAACTTCTTTCATAGAAGTGGATGATTTCAAAAGAAATTTTCATGGGAATTATCCACCAACTCAAGGATGGAATTTTGACAAACAAGAGGGAGGAGACTTTTAACAAATTGAGGAAGAAAAATCATCTTTAGAAATCTTGATTGAGATAAATGAAGCAAGCTTTGAAGAGTGGAAGAAAAGAAATTGAGATGAGGTTAGAAGCCTTGGAGTATCAAGTGAGCCAAATTGTAAGTGCTTTGACCAATTTTCAACAAATTGAAGAATTTGAAGAGGAGAGTAAAGTTGAAGAAGAGTTGGAAGAAAAGAATTTGGGAGATAAAGAATCAAAGGAGGTATTTGAAGAGCCTATTGAGGAAATGATGTTGAAGAAAAGGAACAAAGTCGAGAAGCAAATGATGATGACTTGAAGAGTGAAATGAGCATTTCCAAACCTTTAAACTCTTTAAGTTGCTTCGAATTTAATAATATTGTTTACATTGACTTTGTCTTACCCATTGATTTTTCTCATATCCTTAGAAATAAAAGAGAACTCGAAGAGATGTTGGGGGTCTATTTGGTAAAGAGGAATAAGTGGTTTTCAAGATTGGAGAGGGCAATGGAGTGTAAGCTCAAGAGAGTCAAATTTTTGAAGCCATGCTCGAAGGATGCAACAGAAGCCGTCACTTGCCATAAGTGCCTTGTAGAGGAAGAAGCACAACGTTTAAAATTTGATGGCAAGGACAAAAGATATCCGTGGTCATTCCGATGAGTTCTCCATATTCCATCCGGCTTGAAGACGTTAAAATTAACGCTAGATGGGAGGCAACCCATCATTATCTTTATTGCTTTATTTCTTGTTTTAAAAAAGGATGATGGAGGTGTTGTTTCTTGCATTTTGTCCATGTAGGTTGATTGTGCTCGTGAGGAAGAATGTGTATTGAAGATATGAAAAGTGCTTGATTTGAAGTGTGTAAGTGCGTCACACTATTTTTTTTACAAACTTAACTCGAAACTCTTGTTTCAATTTAAGTTTGGGAGGATATGGCGTGGTGTGATATACTCTTTCTGAAGGCATATACTTTTTGTGTTTTTATGCTAATTTTTAAATTTTTCTCATGAGTTTAGGTTTGATTTTGGTATGATTGGTTGTGTTGAAGTGCATAACAGTCCATATTTTTATTACAATTGTTGAGTTGATGGTGTTTGTTGAGTTTTTGAGCATAAAGAAAGGGTATTGGAATCATGGATGGAGCTTGGAGTTAACGTTTTCCTTACCAAATGCCTATTGAGGGAGTACTCTACACCTTATCACTTCTAGTTGCTTGACATTTTTTTGATTTGGATTGATGTGATTAGCATGTTGCTTCATGTGTTATATTTTTGGGATGTTTATTTTCGTAAGTTAGGATTTTATTTTCAATCAAGATGGGGATGCTTGTGAGCTTACTTGAATATGGATGTTATGAATGTGTGTTTCATTATTTTATGATGGTTTTGTTGTTTTTGTATGTTATGTGTTTTTGTATTGTTTCTTTTGGTGAGTCTTTCTTTTATGTGATATGTGCATTTATATTCTTATTTAGGGATGTTTGGTGGTTTGTTTTAAGGATGTCGTGAGTCATTTTTTGAATGTGAGTGATGATATGTTGTGGTGATAAGTGATGACAAGTTATGATTAAGAATCTCTACACTTTCGAATTGTGACATGTTCTATTTAACTTATCCAATTTTGAGATGAATGTGGTGTAATAAGTTCCTTAAGGTCCGAGCACAAGCTTGTGAGTATTTGAGCCTCAACCGTGCATACATGGTATTTATTTTCATGAGTGAATTGTTTGTGTTTGATAAGCTAGAACTTGCTCAAGGACTATAGGAACGAGCCCGATTAGTGGAGATTAGAGACATGATCTAAGGCCATCCTTGTCATTTATAGTCATTGCCATATATTTACCTACCACGAACATCATCCCTAGTCAACCACTTTGAGCCTATAAGCCTATTTCTTGTGAATTTAGCACATTACAAGCCATGATTACCCACTTAAGCCTTACATGTATACCTTTTGTGTGAGTGATTGAGGAGATGGTAGCTAGAAAGGTTTGATAAGAAAGAAAAAGAAGAAAGAAAATGGTAAACAAGTAAAAAAAAGGATGAAAAGAGCACAAACAAGAATGGACATGCAACATCAAAACAAGAAAAATGAGCAAAGCAACAATAATATGCTCAAGTACTTAACAATCCAAGAAAAGAAGCATGAATCATAAGAAGCTCAAGAAATCCAAGGAAAGTTAATGAATAGTGCTTGAGATTCGCAAAGATAAGAAAGGAAGAAGGAATACTGAAGAATTTGAGAAAGTTGATCATCTCTTCAATTACTTACACTTGTTTAGTCACTATACCTATATTCTTCCTACCCTACCAAAGAGCCTATCAATACATCCTAATTAAAGATCTTTTTGATCACTAATGGAAACTTTGGTGGTTTGTGAATGTAGTCCACGAGCAAGTTTATAGCGAGTCGAGCCAATCGATTAATGAGTGATGATTTACCCTACTTTAAAGTGTGTTGAGTGACATTTATAACCTATGTGAGGCTTGGACTAAAAAGGGACTATATTACACTTTTATTCTCTTAAGATTGAACTTGTTAATTTTTCATGTTATGAGTTTAATGTTGTAGAATGACTTAGCATAAATTGTAATTCTTATTACTATCGATGTGTTATTGCTTATGTTCGTTTAGTCTTTTCCTATGTAAAAATCACTCCTCTTGGTTTATCATTTTTGTTTTTCGGGGACGCACAACACTTTAAGTTTGGGGGTGTGATGAGTGATATTTTCACCTAGATTTTAGAGTCTTTTTATATGTGTTTTAGTGTTATTTTATCCATATTTATATTCTATTTGGTGGTATTATGTGTTTTTATGAAAATGTGTGAGAATGAGTTTAAATGTATGATTTCCAGGTAAAAAGAGATTCTAGGCGGAACAAGGAAGACGTAAGAAAAAGCGAATCTCAATTCGGAGTTGAAACGAGAGAGAATGAGTCAAAGCAAAATGCTAAAAATGCACATCCAACTTGTGCAATATTTCTATATTCTTTTAGAGCTCAAAACTAGAAGTGTGATAAATGGTTGGAAAGCCACAGAAAATAGGATCGTTTTGTATAAGAAACACTTTAATTGGATCCCAAACGAGAATGTTATGATTAAAATGGTGACGTCGCGCAAGCTACTTAACACGGTTGTGCTACTTTGCATGACTTGTTACACCTTCAAATTTTGGACATTTTGTCAGATCATTGTATGGATAGAAAGCCAAGGAAAAGAGGATCGCATGAGCACAAGAATTACTGCCATTAGCGATCGGATATGGAAGTTATGCTCAAAACAGTGGGACTGCGCGGCCAGCAACTACACGGGGAGTGTACCAAACATGGCCCTGTGTGTTTTGGGCGAGTTTCGTCACCAGAAATGCCTACACGGCCACCCCTGTGGCCGTGTGCCGTACACGGGCTGTGTAGTTGCTTTTTTTGCATAAAAAATCAGAATTCTTCTAGTAGCTTCCCAGGGAGTATAAATACCCAATACTTCAATATTTGAGTAGATTTTCGAGGGTTTCACCCCTGCACACACATCACACACATTTTCCTTCATTTTTCACCATCCATTTTCTCCATTCTTAGTCCATATCATCTACCTTCATCCCACCATCAAATCCTTCATCCAAGAAGTTAGAGAAGCAAGGAAGAGAGGTGAATTGCAAGGGGATGAAGAAGATCACCATTGGAGACATCCAAGGGAGTTTTCATCCAAACTTTATATTGAAACCTTATTGTTTATCATATTTTGTAAGGATTTTAATGTCTATGTTAATTTTCTTATGAATATGAGAGGCTAATCTCCCTTGTGAGATTAGCAATATGAATTGTGTTGGATAATTTTTGGTATTTTGCAATTGAATTCATATGTTGATTGGATTTGTTAATTTTCTATCATTAATTATTAATTGTTTGATTTGTATTGTTGATTTGTGTGATTAATTGTCATGGGCATGTGATTAGATTGAGAAATCAATTATATGTTTAGGATAGTTCATTGAATCATTTCATCAAACACTTCATGTGCATTATAAATTGTAAAGAGATTGAGAAATCCTTTAGAATTTAGAACCATTTGATAGAACATTCGATTGGTTAGATCGAGAGGTCAATTGATCGTGTGAGAGGACTCTCCAATTGAACTTAGTACTTAGTTGGAATTGTTTGATTGAGAACCAACCTTTGAGCTATTTTGAGACCTTTGTGAGGATCTACAACCTATCCATCTCGAGAGGGAGTTTAGGTGGAATTCGTGTTGGCCTTTAGTTATTAATCCATGACACATATGAATTCGTTGCATGATACCTAGATTCTCCATACTATAAGTATTGTTAGTCTCATTCTCTATCTACTTGGCTCATTCATCCTTCTCCCATTCATCTATCCATTTATTTTATTATCATTTCTTAATTATCTCCCCTTCTTGATCATCTCTATAAAACTATGAAAAACACGAGATCTCTTAAACCCTAGTACCTTTCTCCCTGTGGTTCGATAAATTCTTTAATTAGTCATCCCGACTACAAATGGCTAATTAGGAAGCTATGGCTAGAAGCGAACATCCGGCAGGTTGCTTAGTTAGGTCTTGTGGTGGTCGTTTGCGGCTGGCCAGGGTGGCTATTGGCGACATGCCGAAGGCTGGTGGAAATGACCGGTAGCTGCTGCCTGAGTGGAATCCGACAGTGAATAGCTTGATCGGGCTTCAGGTCAGCAGGAAATTTCTGGCGCTGCTTGGAAGTGGGCTTCTCAGAAGCTTGACCAACAAGATGCCTGAACTTGGTTCGAAGCATGTCGGTCGATGGTTAATCGCGAAAAGGCTGTTGTATTACATGCTATGCGGTGACGGAGGTTTAGCATGGCTGGAGGCTGACAGTTCTGTCGGGCTACGTTTTTCCAACAGGCATTGGCTGAGATGAATGGTGGCTGAGAAATAGTATCTGGCGGGCTGTTTTGTGGCTGGAAAGTCGCCGGTATAGGTGGAGATTTTTCGGTTGATGAAGATCCGTGTGTGGTGTTTTTCTCTTACTAAGCAACTGTGTATTGTGAAAACTTGAGCCGAGCACATTCCAACTTGTTGGGCAAGTTTTAATAGCTTGGAGTATTGACTAAGTCAACTTTATTTGGCAATATTTTAATTTTCTTATATATAATTGTTAATAATTGTTTTTATTTATCAATTATTGTTATATATTTGGATTGCTTGTGCTATTTGATTTACTGCCTAATTTGTCGTAATAATAGCATGCTTTGTTGCGTATTTTATTATAAATATTATATGCATGTAAAAATCCACGGTGTTAAATTACTAAGTGGGCGAGGGAATTGGTTAATAATTCTCGCGGCCTCCATTATTGGTTTGTTAGCAGTGTGAATAACCTTACGCGTCGGCATTAGAGCCTTCCTCCCGATCAGATGAGTTTATTCATGGATGCTGGGATAGACTTCATTAAATAATTATGTTTGTAATGTGATGCACATGACCTTGCGTGTTGGCATAGACCTTCCTCCCTATCGGATGAGTTTATATATGGTTCACTGGTACAAAATTATAATTGATGATTGTAGGAAGTTATTCAAGTGTGTGTGTACTTCTCCATCTGTAAGGCACATATGCTTACGCAATGGACTTAGGGTTAAATAATGGTGTACACTTAGATGTAAATAATAAGTATACTCCCCATCGGAGTCACTGCTTTTATTTGCATGGCTAAAGAGGAACTGACTATTAATTATTTTGTCATGAGGTTAGGTTGACAAATGAAATTAATGGGTAAAACCTTCTCTTGTAAATGTTCGGGTTTGTAAACGTCCACACTATCATGGCCTGCAGACTCACGGTGCTTGAGATGTCGATGAATTTTTATTTTATATTATTTTGAGGGAATCAATATGAATGGATAAATTCACAGATTTGATCGGTGTATTTATTTATGGTTCTCTGTAATTTCAAATGGCTTTATTTTGCTTATGGTTTACTAAAAGAAATTATATTTACCGGTCTAAAATTAGTTGATTAGAAAAGAATCTTGGTTTCGAATATTACTGCTTAGGAAAATATAAATGTGTTCTCACTAAGGATGTCCCTTGATGCCTATTAAATTCTCTAGCGAAGAGGTGAGAGGTTCATAGAAATATGATGGACTCATGCGACTCTTCGGATACTTGAGAAAGATAGATATGTGGGAGGTCATGGTAATTTGATTAATGAATAGGAAATTCTCGGAGTAGATATTGAAGGGAAACTTAGATCAATTTAATTCTTCGTAGTTTGCCTAAGTGTTTTGAGCAAGTTCTACCTGAAATACAAGAGGTTATATATGATGGGGAACTTCTGACAAAACATGTAGCAAAGAAAATCCAATTTCATCAAGATGTGAACAAGGTTAGTATCTCATTCACTAGTCGTTGAAGCATGATTAGTGATGGCATTTACTGACACATTGTGTGTAGACACCGGAGTCACTAAAGCCTGCGACTAAGTGATGATGAGATTGTTATGTACATTGGTAATACTACGAGAGTAGTGGCGGTTGCAGTGGGAGTAGTTTATTTATCTTATGATATAAATAAATGTTTGATTATGAGAAATTATCTTTACGTACGGTTTCATAGAAAGAATTTCATTTCGATTTCTATGCGTTTATGGATGGATACTCCATTTTATTTAAATGACATGGTCATAGTAATGAAGGATGGAGCTATAATCTGTTGTTGTACGTTGGCAATAATTTGTTCACTCTTAAATCATGTTTATCCCACGGATGCAACAAACATTAATTAATGATGCGTCTTCTAATCCTAATAAGAGAAAGACTCTTATGGAAATGATTAGATAGATGATGAATTATTTATAATTACTTAATTCATTTTATGGGTATGCCCTAGAAACGACATGTCGTATAACGTTTGTCTGTTTGTGGAATATTCTAGAAAAATAAAGGGTGATTTATTTAGTCCGAAAGATCGAAGGGTGATTGTTAACACAAACACTAGTTTTTTGAAAAAGGATATGTATTAAATAATAAAACCATGTATAAATTGTTCTAAAGTAAGTGAGAGGGGTAACACAATGTATTAGTACCAAGTATACAAGAGGATATACCACAAGGAAAAATGCAACGCGTGTCATGTCTGATACACAAATATGTGTAGTGCCTTATCATAGTGGGAGGGTTGTTCGACAACCTGTAGGATATATGTTTTGGGAGAGTCGTGAGACTTGGTCCCTAGTAAACATGGAATGGACCCACGGATACGACGAAGCACTACAAGATCGAAATGCGATATCCTAACAAATGTAATGATGTTGAAATTGAATCGATAAATTCTAAATTAGATCTGGGAGCTTCTAGAACTACTATATGGTATAAAAGCCGTTGGAAGTGGTCATACGAAATAAAAGAGGATCATAGGATAAGGTGAAAACCTTATAAGCAAAGCTTGTTGCGAAAAGGGTATACTCAGAAAGAAAGGATTCGATTATGAGAAAACCTGTTCGCTGGTAGCTATGCCTATGTCTATCCAAATTATTTTTGTTGCTACTCATATGGAATATGAGGGAAAGAAAATAGATGTCAAAAGAGCTTTCCTGAACTGGAAGTCTTGAGGAGAACATCTATGTGAAGCAACTAGAGGAGTTCATTGCAAATGGCCAAGATCATTTTGATTGTAAGCTTAAAAGTGTCCATTGATGGACTAAAACAAGCTTCAAGATCATGAAACATCTATTTTGATGAGGAAATCCAGACATACGGATTTATTCAATCTGTGGATGTGTCTTGTGTATTATAAAGAGTGATGGAAACATAGTGGTATTTCTTGTATTGTACGTAGATGATATATTGCTCATTGGAGACAATAAAAGAGTATTGTCGGGCGTATGGGTATGGTTGATAAAGCGGTATGAAATGAGGACACAAGAGAAGCAAAAATATCTTTTTGATCACGGTAATACGGATCACAAGAAAGGATGTTATGCATGTCTCAAGCTTCATGAGATGATACGATCCTTATTTGTTTAGCATGTGACATTATCTAAAGAAATGTGTCTTAAGACACAAAAAGAAGATAAAGGTGATGAAAGAGGTTCCTTATGCTTTGGCCAATAAGGAAGCTTAATCTAAGGAATGTTATGCACGAGTGTGGATAACTATTTTGCCGAAGGCATGAACAGTGGGTATCAATTTAACCCAAAACAAGAATGATGAACTGTGGTAAGACATATATTTATGTACCTGTTAAGGACCAGAAATTATATGTGGACTTACCGAACAGATTCACTGCATCTTATGGGTTACATAGATTCAGAATTTTCAAATCAGATAGGGACGGCAGTAAATCCACCTCAAAGGTTATGTGTTTAATTTAGGAAGTTGAGTCATAATATGGAGGAGTGTTATATAGTGATATATATCGGACTCCATCATGGAAAGATGATAAATTAGAGCCTATGAGGACTTCATGATGGACTTTGAAGTGTTTCTAAGTTTGCCCGAGGTTATCACAATTTATTTTGATGATAATGGTACAGTTGCAAACTTGAAAGAATCACGAGCCCATAAGGCAATTAAACACATGGAGCGCGAGTACCACCTGTTACGAGAAATCATATGATGATGGAAAGGTTGTTGTCGCCTAAATTACATCGGATGATGACCTAGTAAATCCATTTGCAAGGACCATAAGACAAGAGTTTTTGATGGTCGTGAAGTGGGAGTGGGAATCAGATGTATGGCAGAGGACATGACAACATAGTCTTTTAGTATAAGTGGGAGATTGTTGGATTGTATACTCAAAGTCTAGTTTTAGTATGAACAATGTTATAACAATTTATTTGAAATGAGAATCATATGATCAAATGATTGCGTCTTATAATTTATTTATATGTCGATGCAATAGTCCACTTATTTTATACTGTAGATAATATATTGTGCGACAACATGCGAAAGATCATATTATCGCTTTTCTTATAAAGTATAAACAAATGCTCACAACCGAGATAGACGGGGACTCTCTATCGGGATGGTTGTAGTATAATTTGGTATTAGTTTGTCTTGACTATAGAATCATACTAGCGCACTTGTGTGTATTGAGCAGCACCACCTGAGATCGTTCGACTTGTACTGTCTATATAGAAGAACTTTATCTCTGTTATCATAGATGTTCGTGCTCTTAATCCCTATACAATAACCTCGACACGTAGGGCTGTATGTATTTTTTTATTCATCAATGGGTGAAATTTACGTGTAATTAAATTAACAAACTCGGTGAGTTGGGAAATAGTGCTGTCTCTATGGTGTGTTGTTAATTGTAGAAGGAATCCGTGTCCGACATAGGTTGATGATGTCCCCTTGAGGAGCTCATAAAGATTATCATGTGAACCCTGCCAGTAGATTTATTCCAGCATGATAATGAGGTTGAGTGGTACTACTCTTGGATGAGACATTAATTAATAGAGTTGTCAGTAACTTAATTAATTAATGGACATTGTATATCTTACACATGGAGAGACTAACGGGCTTATAATAAGAAGGAGCCAATAACGTAATTATGGTATTAGAACGGTAGTGCAGTAATAATATTTTAGTGGTATATATTATTATTATTGGAATTAAATACAAGATTTGGGCTAAGCTTGGATACTTAAGCCCAATGGAGACCCAACTCTAATTTCTCCTCCTGGTCCCTGCTGTAGCCTATATCTACATCATCTCAGCTGTCCAAAAACCCTAATTTTGAAGAGATTACTTCACGCCTAACACTGTGAGGAGGGTGAGAGAACAACAGATTGAGAAGATCTCGAGGATCGTCGCCCACACGACGTCGAGATTGGACTTGAGAATACAGCAGAAGAATGGAAGGTTGTTTGTTACTACTGTCCACCACCTTCTATGATTTTTATAAAATCGTACTGACTTCAGAACAGGACATATGATATACTAACGGAAAGCCATGGAAGAGAGAATCGTTTTGGCACATAGATCAATCAAATCTGACATCGAATGAGAGAGTTATGCCCAAAATGGTGAGACTGCGAAGGCTGATGGCGAAAATTCATCGTCTTCAACATACCATGGTGAAAGGTAATATGTTTCTTATTTACTTGCTTTCGCTACTTGTTAGAAACGTTTGGAACCCTAACAGGTCACGTTAATCAAATAATCGAATGCCATCACTTCGATGATTGGCGCAATAATAATAATGATGATGCTCCGAAGGAGTAGAGTGCGCCAGGTTTTTCTTTTCTCTGATTCTTCTCATCTCCCTTTTATTTTCACTTTAATGGTTGGGGTTTGATTGGTGGTTGATTTGGGTTTTATGAGATATATACGTGAGTGGTATGTACCGTATTGATGATATTGTGAGATTGATGGTGTTTATGGATATTATGCATTTGATGATGATGTGTAGTTTGATATTGATTCTTTGGTATGCATGTGTGATATACTTGTGATATATGTTGATTCTATTGAAAAGAAGCATGTATTGTTTGTTATTACTTGTAGTTTATGTGGGAATTAAAATTAATTGAATGCTTTGAAGAGTGCTTAGGAAATCTATTATCCATGTGAGAATTTGAGCCTTTTAGATCATGCTACATACATGTATGATAGTTTATTCTTTTGAGAATCGTTCATATGACCGTATTCTACAACTTGGCTTGGAGTCTTGTGTGAGACTTATGATTGATTAGTTATTAGGACATGATCTTAGGCCATTATTGTTTATTTGAGTCACTTAGCTAAATTTTACCTTTCCATATATTGTATACATCATTGGAAGCCCTTTTGAGCCTTTAAAAGCTTTTTCTTTGGCAAGCCTTTACTACACTAAAATCATTTATAGACATCACTGAATAGACATCGGTTACTTATAAAATATGATGTCTTAATTTAAAACCGATGTTTTTTCCAAAACCGATGTGTATCAGCGTGAAAATACGCTGAAAGACATCGGTTCTCACTAGCTGATGTCTTTCAAGTGATGTTTATTCTCAACTCTAAAAAAATATGCTGATAGACATCGATTTTAACCAACTGATGTCTTTTTATCTGATGTGTATTCTCTAATAGACATCGGCTATAGTTAAAGTGCGCTAATAGACATCGGTTTTGATAAACCGATGTCTTTTAGACGATGTTAATTTATAATTCTTAAGACATGCGCTGTCAATTTTTTTTTCTTAATGCATATTCCCCATTAAAAAACATGGTTTAAAACCAATTATTATGTGATGTTTTAAAATATTTATTTTAATTTTTTTATAACAAATAAACTTACTAATTTACATATAATAATAATTTAATACTCATATTCCCAAAATTATAGCAGAATCGTATGAACCTTAAATCCACGATGAAATCCATCTCGTTTTCTCTTCTTCTCATCAATCGTATAAACCCTAAAATTTCTCTCTAAGTCTCTCTCTAAACAACCCCCTTTCTTCTCATCTAATTTTCTGACGCTTTCCTTTGGCCGGTCGTCTAGAAATTTATCATTCAACCCTGAATTCCCATTGCTTTGCTTCCTGTTCACTTAATTCCGATATTAGCGATGCCACCCGAGGCTCCACTGCACGGGCTAGTTGTTGGTGAGGTGCTTGATTGTTTTGAACACAATTTCATAAATTTCTTGGTAGTGTGTGTATAGTGGTTGCTATTCATTTGAAATCATGATAAACTCGATTATATTACTGTAGGTTGGTGCAGTTTCTGACTATGATTTGCTGGCGCTTGATTCTATATCAGGAATCACTGGAGTTATAAATGGACTTTAATTTTCTTGTTTTGGGCAAGTTTATCTTTGTTATAAAGACTGAAACTAGCTATTTTATAGACGATATAACTACATTTAGTTCTAGGACAATGATCAGCAATTTTTGCCTCTCTTTCAGATTAAACTCTACCTTTGTATTGATCATAATCTCTGCCTCTCTTTCAAATTTAGTTAGTATTTGGTATTATTCATTTGTAACATTTGCTTGTGTTTTATGCTAAAGATTCTTCATCCATATACTCTTTCTAATGTAATTGATCTTCTGTTTTTTATTAAATCTACAAGCTTTTTTAGAATGGAGTCTCATGTGATAGTGACCTTCTATGGAGTCAAAAATATTATTATATAATTTCAGGAAGTCCTTCGAGAAGGTTATATTTATATATGCACATTAACTGATATTCTGACTGTAATTGCTTTTTTTATTTTATTTTAGGATGGTATTACATCAGCACTGAGAAGACGTGTTGAAGAATAAGCTCGCGGTCCAGTTGTACTATATCCCAACCAGTCTTAAAAAAAAGGTGCCTGCTTAAATTTTGTTTTTTGTTTCAATACTTATTCTGCAAAAGTTGTCTTAATCTTACTGCTTGGGAAATATCCTTTGCTTTCTTCTCCCACCTTCATAATTTATTTTTTGTTATAAGGTTGAAAAAGGATGGTGCAATATTTTCTAGATGAAAAGTTTATATTTTTAACTTCAATGAAAAAAGACTATATCGAAAATCATTGTAATGATGACAGGCAACATTAGGAAACAAAGCAATAAACACTATGAAAAAAATATCAAGTGAATGATTTTATAAATTATAAGCCAAAGAGCCAAAACAGACTAATATATAGTTTAAAATGAAATACTGAAATGTGTTGATGCACTTACTTCGGATTTGGTATGCTTGATTGAAGTGTCTGCTCGAAAAACTTTCAGTTTTCTTTGTCCATACATTACAAGTTTTTTTTTAGTTTTTTTCATGTGGATTTGGTATGTACCTGCTAAATCCTTGCTCTATATTTTGTTGCTGAAATTTGATGGTGTTTTCTATAAAAGCTGAATTTCTTAGCTCTTGAATTTCTCGGATGTCCTCTATTCGTGTTGCAGGTTGTATGTTAGCTCTGTATGTGTACATTACATAATATATATTATGCAATGTGCTTATTTGAGCAGCTTTCAGTGAGTCTCATTGTTCTGCTTCTTAAAATTTTCATAAGGATACACGATGATACTGTTGTCATTTGTCATCATCTTTAAATCATTTTTCCATTAAGAAATCCAACTTATGGTTTTAGTTTGGAAGTTTCCCATGCGTACTTAATACTAATTATGGAATACAATACTCATAGTATCTCTTTGATGTAAATGTGAATACAAGAAGTATTTCAGGGAGCCTATTTTTTGCATTGTGACTCTTTTAGACACTTGTCATTTTCATTTGACTGTTAATTTATTACTATTTAATATTCATAATGATATTTAATAGTTGATAATCGATAGAGATGCACATATACTAATTTTTTATTTGGGGAATCTTTTATTTTATTTAGAATGTGGAACTATTTTCAAAACTGTAATTTTAAATGAATTGGCACAAGAAAGAAAGAGGAAAAAATATTCTGGCCATGCACTTAAATGGATTTTAAGAAGAAAGAAGAATGTATGTTGGTTATAAGTTCATAAATATGTTATATGATATTAAGATGATACCTTGCAATGTAGTTAAAATTCTCTAGAGATGAATATAGTTGCTTCTAATATAAATGATTGAATTAATTCTATTGGTGCCTTTGAAAATCTACAAATTATATACACTTTATTTCCTTTTTTAGTCTTATAAGTTACTAGTCATTTTTTATTGATTTTCTTGCTGATGATGTCCAAGTTTTGTTTACAAAATTTTTTTACCATGTCATGATCAGTAATGTAATGGATATATTAGAATGACATTAGAATTTTTTAATGTAACCTTAAGTCCTGATTTCTGCTTCGCGTTTTGCTCCTTAATGTGTGTTTGGATAGTTCCTTTCATTACTAATAGCTGATATCAGTTGCTCTGTTACAGCATATGTGTGGCTTTGTGAGCTTACAACCAATACTATTTATAATATCTATTGAAACTAATGGAAAATTTGAGGCTCTAACAACCAAAAAGATTGAGGCTGTGGAAAATTTGAAGGTAATACTAATGAATGTAATGTTAGCTGCTCTTGATATGCCGTTCTCATAAATTTTCAGCACTTAGACTTGGTGTGGAATTTATGCATGTAGCACCCAGACTTAATAAAAATATATATGAGTCAATAAATTTGTTTGAGTATTGTTGAGAGAGTATAGTCTTCTACCAGTTGGCTGTATTTCAATACTTAATATTTCAATACTAGTTGAGGTCATATATTCTATTCTCTATCATGAATAGAGGGAGCAATTTTGTTTTTTATGTGATAATAAGTATGTCATAATTATCTTGATATTTTTCATGTGAACATTAGTCGGTCCATAGATAGACTTTTGTTTCACTGAACTTATTATCAACACTCAATTATTACAGCTTGATTACCCCTGCAATTAATTTTTTTTCATAGACGAGGTTAATGTTGCACAAGCTGTCTTGTGATAGTTCCCCAATTAATAAGGTTGTGCGAATGTATTTTCATGCGGGTATTGATCGGCCCAAAGGTAGATTAATATTTGGCTTGAAATACACAAGCACTTATGGTGGTGAATATGTTATAATTATTTAGTTTTACATGTGAGTAATAAGTCGCCCCAAAGGAAGGCTGTTGCTTGAAAGTTTTATTGTCAGTATTTGACTACTATGCAGAGGTTTGTCACTTGCAAATTAGTATTATTATCATTGGGCTTGATACTAATGTTGTGCTCGATTCCTAGAGGTGATTCTAAATTATTTAAATTGTGAAAGATTTTAAAGTTTAAGGCAAGCATGATAATTATTCTGAATTAATTCTCTATATAATTAAGAAATCTACTAATAACGTTTAGCCTATACGTACCAATAACATACTCATACTTAATGAGTGAACTTAAACAATAAGGATGAGACTAGTAGACTTTAAGGAAATTTGGTCTCAATAAAGTATAAGGTCAATAAAAGGAAACTCATTAAGAAAGTTGCAAGACTAAATTAAAGAATAACCTTCTGTTTTCTCCTAAAAGTTTGTGTAATTGTCTTATAATACACCACATTAAGATTACTCAGCGTGAATGGTGTAGTTAAAAGATAAAATACTACTCCATAACATATGGTTACTAGTGGGAGAAATACTAATGATTGCATCTTATGCTCTCAATAAAGTTTAAACTAAAGTAGTTGTGGGAACTCTTTATGAATTTCACATTGGTGATGTCCAACTAAGGCTAGGTCTTACAGATCTAATAAAGAAAATTAGACTCAAATAGTTTTTTGCTACTTTATTGATTATGAATAAGGTTTTATGATCCAATTAATCAGATCATATTTGAGACGAGTAATACATAATTCTTTGAGAATGTTGATTTGGGGAGAAGAGTGAATTAGATACATTGCCTTTTAAGGAGAGTCGACAAAACCTCTACTTATGCTTTTAAGAATATGCAAATTCAGAATATCTATAAGACAATGTCAATAATATTTAAAGAATGATAAATTCAACAATTTCAAGAATTAATGTCATTAAGGAGACCACTAGAGTTGGGAGAAAAACAATTAAGATGATTATGTAGTTTTCTCCTAAATAATGAGGACACTATGAAATTAATGATAGAACATTCAAGTAATGTTCATCAAGCCATGCAAGACTCAAATACTCAAAAGTGGGTTAATGCTGTAAATAATGAGTTTGAATCAATATAAGATGATCAGGTTTGCATCTTGGTAAAGAATTTTACTCAAAAGGGAAGAAAGACAATGTTTTAGGAGACTTTCTATTGGGTTTCTAAGAAAGACTCTTTTAATATAATAGTCACATTAGCAACACATTTTGATATTTAATTGCATTAAATAGATGTAAAGATAGTGTTTCTTAAGGGTAACGTTGATGAAACAATCTCAACAGTTTAAGTACTAAAAGGAAATCTATCTATGCATTCAAGCAAGTTTCTCGTAAAGGAATCAAAGTATCATCATGAGGTAATTGTCTAGTTTGGTTTTGAGACAAAGGTAGATGGTTGTGTGATTCAGTGGGAGAATGTTTAAGTTAAACTAAGGGAGACAAGTGCAGTCTCAATTAGGTGCCCTAAAGTTAAACTAAAGATTTAAGGACTGTAGAAATATTCTATATGTTTGACAGTTGGAAGTTGTATGATAAGGTCCATACAAGACCTAATTTGTTTCTATTGTTGGTATATTTATTAGATACTTATGTAACTCTAGTATGGATCTTTATAAAGTATTTATATAGAACTTAAAATTACATGCTTGCATATCAGATATCATATTTATTGGAGATCATAAAGTATTCTGATTTTGAGTTTGTTGGATGCTAATATTGTATAAGATCCACTATAGGCTACATGTTCTGTTGGTATGGAGAGCTGTGCATGTAAAAGCGTTAAGCAAACAATTGTAGTACATTAACCATGACAATAGAAATAGTAGCACACTAAGGGGCATCCAATCATAAAATAAAGATTGCGAAGCTTTGTTACATAAAGTTTGTCGTGACAGTTAGTTCACAGTAAGTATTTAGTAGCAACAAGAGTTCGTATAAGTCAAGCATATTGACATAGAATTCTTAGTAGCTAAAGAAAGTATTTTGATTAGATAAATTTTAGTAGAGTATTGATGAGCATTTTCTTTGCACGTAAAATTAATCCCCAAGTATTAAGGATATCAGTTGCAGCATAAGCAAGCGACCAAGTGAATTGTCGAACCAAAAAGATGGCGTATTATCAATTTAATTATTTACTAAATTAATTAAGATGAATTGTGGAAATATAGTTTGTTGAATTAAATTATAATCTATTAAACAATTAATTAAAATAACAATTTAAATAAAAGCACTTCAGAAGAATACGAAAGTGGATCAAGTAGGAGAATAGGTAGCTCTAGGATAATTCAGTTTCACTCCTTAATCTCCATTTCGTGTATTAATGTCCAACTCTACCTTGTGGAATATGGATGCATCACTAAGCCATGTAAATCTACTCTATAAACACAAGTAAATAAGCGTGTAACACGTGTAAATAACCTTGGAGCAAGAGATATAACTTCACCCCCCTTTCTAGGTACTATCAGTATCAATTATTTTCCCCAAGGATTGATACTCTAACCCGATATGACCACCCTTTATAGGTACTATAAGATTACCCTTTTTGTCCTTCTTACTAATCCTGATACAATTCAATTAATAAACATTCATATATGATAGTTCTAATGAAGTTTCGGAGTCCCCTCACTTAGAACCATAACATGGAATCCTGTTAATTAGTGAACGCGCTCAATCAATAACCAAGATGAACATTCAAACTATATTCAACATTTAATGATGCACAAAATGACTCTGAATATGGATTTAAAACACATAGTCATATATAAACTAAATCACAAGTAGTGTTGTACGGAGTATTCACACGGAAGTTCAATTAATTCATAAAAACCTTCAAACCCCTGGTTCTACCAAAAAGGCCCTAACCCATGATGTTGCGAAGACCAATCATGGGGGTTGGATAGATCTTACCCATATGTCTAAAAAATACAAGATAATTTAGGAAATAAATAAACCCTAGGTGTGGGTGTCATCTCATCCTTCTCCATCTTGAATCCTCCTCTTGGTTCTACTCTTGATTGCATAGACAAATCTTCACCGTGATAGATGGATGGAGGAAAGGATGTGGATAGTGGTTGGAAGGTGATCCCCTCTTTTGGGGTGTAGGATGATTGTGTTGTGGTCTTTCGAATGAATAATGATGTGATCCACATCCCCTTTTATACTTCTATGCTCTCTTTATGGACATAGGATGGGCTTTTTCTTGGAAAACATGAAAAATACACGCATTTGGGGTGTAAAAATATAGATCTGGTGCTGTTTATGCTTCTGGTTCGACCTATCAGGCTTTTGGTTTGACCACGACACAGTGGTCAAACCACTCGTGTCGTGGTCGAACCACACTGTGGCAGCTTGCGCAGTCTTTTTGCGTATAACATCCATATTCAAACTCCGATTTGAGTGAGCCTTGCACTCACGCGATCCTATCTTCCTTGGCTTTCTATCATTTAAAGAAATCTCAGAAACTCCAACATTTTAATATGTAAAAAGTCATACAAAATGTAATACTCGTGCTGAGTAGGAACAGCTTACGCGACATCACCATTTAGATCATAACTTTCTCGTTTGGATACCGATTGAAGTGTTCTTTACGCCAAAACGACCCTCTTTTCTGTGACTTTCCAACCATGCATAACACTTCTATTTTTGTGCTCCAAAAAAATATAGAAAAATTACACAAATTGGATGTACGTTTTTCAGCATTCTTGCCCAAGTTGCACATTTTCTCCAACTTTGCACTTTTGATCCTTTTCCACCTAAAACATAATAAAATACCTCAATTGCACCTTTTTCTCACATACATTGAATATAAGATACTTGTGCTAATATATGACAACAATTTCAATTAAAAAGGGTGTTGAATTGGACACTAAACACGCTTATTTTCACTCTTATCAGTCCCTCAAACTTACTTGTTGCTCTTCCTGAGGCAACAAAATAAAAATAAAGAGAAAGAGAGTAAGAAAATTAGCAGGGAAACAAGGACTATGACCAATACCCCCTACATAATACACTTGTCCTCAACTTAGGTCATGCAACTCCCATTACATGTTATAATTAATACATAGCATACAAGTTAAGACAATCACCACCAATTCAAATGGTCCATTGACATGTTCTCACGGGAAGTGTATATCACTCGCACTAAAGTGTAAAAGATGTACACTTATGGGTTAAGGTGTTTACGCTCGAATTCAATTCAAGTGCATGTGTAACTATAAGCTTGCCAAATATCTCAAACTCTCCACCACTAAAAGTATGATTCGATAATGGGATCAAAAAGGACTTTTCTTTTGGACATAATGTTGGCTCTTTGGTTAAGGTAGGAAATATATGGATAAGTGACTCAAAACTAGGATCAATCAAGTGGCCATCTAATTTTCATTTTTCTTACTCACTTCAATTAAGCATAACATCTTCCTCAACTCTTTCACTTTTTTCTTTCAAGCACAATAATTTTTTCCTTCTCTTGTTTTTCCTTCTCTCATTTTTTCTCTCGAGGTACTAGTTTCGGGCACTACCTCACGCATCTTCCATAGGGTACTAGATTTAAGCACTACTCAAGGGTGTTTAGTTCAATAGAGTACTAGATTTAAGCACTATTTCATGATTTTTCTTAGATGCATTTTCAAGCTCAATCACTGTTTCAACACCAATTTCATTTCTTCCCAAACTGTTATAAAACTCCATCAACACACTTTGAAAAACCATTAATTCTCTTCATAGAATCAAGGCTAAAAAAATTCGGAAGCTCAAAGTGGTTATTTCTCGTAAGCAGCCAAAGAATAAGGTTTTTAGGCTCAACGGGCTAACTACGGATAAACATCATTCAATAGGAAATTATTTGGCTAAGTGACTTATAAATTTAAGGATGACCTAAAATCATCTCCCATCATCTAACATAACATGTAGTTTTAAGTAAGATAAGAGGCAAGTTCTAGAATACACACACAAGAATGATACTCACCAGAAAAAAAATATCTTGTGATTACGTATCATGATCAACGAGGCTCAAAATCTCACATGGGCTTTTAACAAGTAACAGAACACTTTTCATGGAAAGTAATATCTCACAAGTACACATAGAACTTCATACCATAATATACCTCAAGTACACTTCCTTCATCAATTTCAAAAACATATGAATTTTAGGCATAATTTAAAAAATATATGCTCATATGGATCACCAAAACCAAAACCAATCCTTCCACTCATACTAATATCACACATAAAAATTAGAATAAGGAAACGAGGGCACCTGATTTATTTTCAACGTTCACGAGCTCCTCGAGTTGTTCAACTCGATCAGGTCAAAGCCTCAGTTTACCTGTTTCTATCATCAAATCTCAAGCACACCTCATTACACAGATTCATCAATAATAAAATAAGAGAACTATAAGAAAGACTCAATTGACTATCTAATTGACTCTACATACTAGACACACCAACACGACACAATAAACATTAGGTAAATTGTAAAAAATCGACATACCAACACCTGTTAAAATATTAATATGCCGCAAAAAATCAACCCCCTAACAAACAAACAACCAACGAATGGAAAAATTATACCTTTGATGCTCATAAGTCGAGGTAAGTATATCACTCATAAGACGAGGTAAGTACATCACACTCCCCAAACTTAGTAAAAATATAAGTTGAAACTAAGTTTGAAAAGAGATGTAATTGCCGAAACATGAGCACTTCAAATATAATAACTCCTCACTCACACAAAAGAAAAACAAAAGCAATAAAACGGAAAGGCAAGCCCCCAACAGGCGCTCATGTTTAACGTTGGAGAGTCATGATGGCATACCGCTTTATGAACTACTGGATTAAATGTCGGTCTTCTCGCATCCTCACCTTCAAGTACTTTATTTTCTTCTTCTTGTCTACACTCATCACCTCACCTTTCTTGGTCACAAGAATATGATCCTCAGAATTTTCTTCCTCTCATGGCTGTCTAGACTCCTTCTTGTCAATCTTCCACTCAAATTCAGAAAAATATGTCCCATTAAAATCAAGATTAAACAAGTTAGAAATCACATATATGCTCTTTTATGATTGAGTCTCCATGGGCATCTTCATTGCTTGATCAAGAGAGAAAACCGCATCTTCATTATCCATCTTTAGTCTAAGCTTCTCGACTCTCAACCTCTTTACTCTTTCCCACTTCTTTTCTAATATAATCTTAGTATTCCGCCGTTTAGATGGTACTGGAGTAGCATCAAAATCATGTAAAGAATTCAACGCGAAAAATAGTGTGGAACGAGGCAGTTTGACCTCAGTTCGACCATGAGTGCTGGTCGAACCAGGTGTGTAACGATCGAACTGACCATCAAATAGATCAAACTCCTTAATACAGACTGGTTCGACCATGGTTAGTCCAAGGGGTTTCGTCAAACCATGACTGTCGTGGTCGAACCTGTCTTTAGAAAATTCAGTGTCTCTCATACAGGCTTGTTTGATCGTGGTTCGACCTTCAGGGTTGGTCGAACTAGGTCGGTGTTGGTCGAACCCGACATAAAAAAAAATAGAGGGTTGCGGACAGGCTGGTTTGACCTTCAGGGTTGGTCGAACCACTATGGTGTTTGTCGAACTAGCCTTCTGGACGCTCCGGAGGTTGCCCAGTTGCTTGGTTCGACCTCTAAGATGTGGTTCGACCTACTGGCTTAGTCGAACCCTAGTCGAATCGAGATCTTGGAGCTTTAGAATTTATTTTCGGCATCATTGGCCCCTCATACTGTGTTCCAGATTAACGTGATGGCATGGTACTCTTTCGAGTTCATTATGTCTTGAGATGGGAACTTTTCTTTCTCCAACATTTGCAACAATTGATTCACGTTCCCAGCCATTTTCCCCATCATCAAAACATGGTCATTCAGCTACTTGGACAAATTTGCATGGGTAGAATTTATAGTAGCCTCAAGTAGATCAACCCTTGCATAATTCTTAGTCATGTATCGATTGAACGTATCTTCAACACTCCTCACTTTATGCTGCTTCATTTGTATCAACTTTGTAATCTGCATGTGCTGGGATTCTAGTAGCTTGTTGATGTTAGTTAGACTAGAGACGATCGCATCATCCCTATTCAGCTTCACCATTTGATGTTCAACCTGCGTCACCTTACCCACTACATAAGTTCCTCTAACTCTTTCTGTAGGCTAGTCTCGTGAATTCATAGAGATATTGAATAACTTTTCTACTTCAAGTGTTGTCTCTGATAACAACACTCCTCCTGATGATTCATCGATAAGAGTTCGTGACTCACAATGAAATCCATAGTAGAAGATGCTTATGTATTCAGCCATAGACATTCCATGTTGTGGGCACCTCCTGAGCATATATTTAAACCTGTCCCACGCGCTCATAAAATTTCTCACCCTAATTCATAACAAATTGGGTGATCTCTTGCCTTATTCTTAAGATCCTTGAGGGTGGCATGTATCTCTTTATGAACTTCTGTTGCAGTTGGTTCATGTAGTGCAGTCTATGGCATCAAGAGTCTCATACCAATGTTCTACACCATCAATCAAAGAGAACTTGAATAGGACGATCCGCCTAGCATTGTCATGAGCTCCAGCACCCTTTTGACTATTTGTATAACCAAGGAATCTTCTGAGATGCTGATATGGATCTTCAAAGAAACTTCCAGAAAATGAATTCTTCTACACCATATTGATAAGAGTTGGATGTATCTCAAAATCATCATCTTCCCCCCTTCCTCCTATAAAACCATATTGCCAATCCCGTAGTACGTGAAAATTTCACGTATAGCAACATTATCCAGATTCTGCCTTGCTCCAGTCATGTTTAGCTCGGTGTGTTACTTCTTCATTTCCTTCATTTTCTTTTCCTAGTGCACAAGTAACCTAGAAAAATTCAAGGTTAGTTAGAAATAAATAATCACAAATAAAAATCTTAATCAAATTAGAAATAATATAATCAATAATAACAATCATCCCCAGCAACGGCGCCAAAAACTTGATGCACGTTTTCTTTGCATGCAAAATTAATCCCAAGTATTAAGAATATTAGTTGCAACTTAAGCAAGTGACCAAGTGAATTATCGAACCCAAATGACGCGTATTATCAATTTAATTATTTACTAAATTAATTAAGACGAATTGTGGAAATATAGTTTGTGGAATTAAATTATAATCTACTAAACAATCAATTAAAATAACAATTAAAATAAAAGCAGTTCAAAAGAATACAAAAGTGGATCAAATAGGAAAATAGGTAGCTCTAGGATAATCCAGTTTCACTCCTTAATCTCCCTTTCATGTATCAATAAATGTCCAACTCTGCCTTGTGAAATATGGACGCATCACTAAGCCATGCAAATCTACTCTATAGACACAAGTAAATAAGCGTGAAACACGTGTGAATAACCTTGAAACAAGAGATATAACTTCATCCCCCTTTCTAGGTACTATCAGTATCAATTATTTCCGCTTAGATTGGTACTCTAACCCGATATAATCTCCATTTATATGTACTATGAAATTACCCTTTTCATCCTACTTACTAACCAAAATTCATTTCAATTAATAAATATTTATATATGATAGTTCTAATAAAGCTTCGGAGTCTTCTCACTAAGAATCATAACATGGAATCATGTTCAGCAGTGAGCGCGTTCAATCAATAACCAAGATGAACATTCAGACTCTATTCAACAGTTATTGATGCACAAAACGACTCAGAATATGGATTAAAAATGCATAGTCATATATAAAATAAACCACAAGTAGTGTTGTACGGAGTATTCACATGGAAGTTTAATTAATTCATAAAAACCTTCAAAACTCTAGTTCTACCAAAAAGGCCTTAGCCCATGATGTTGCGAAGAACAATCATGGGGTTTGATAGATCTTACCCATATGTTTGGAAAATACAAGATAAATTAAGAAATGAATAAAACCTAGATGTGGTCGTCGTCGCGTCCTTCTCCATCTTGAATCCTCCTCTTGGTTCTCCTCTTGATTCCAATGACAAATCTTCAAGTGATGGATGGATGGAGAAAAGGATATGGATGATGGTTGGGGGTGATCCCCCCTTGTGGGGGATAGGATGATTGTGTTGTGGTCTCTCCAATGAATAATGATGTGATCCACATCCCTTTTTATACTTGTAAGCTCTCCTTATGGACCTATGATGGGCTTTTTCTTGGAAAACATGAAAATACATGCACTTGGAGTGTAAAAATATGGATCTGGCGTTGTTCAGGCTTCTGGTTTGACCTATGAGGCTTCTGGTTTGACCATGACATAGTGGTCGAACCACTCGTGTCGTGGTCGAACCACACTGTGGTAGCTTGTGCAGTCTCACCGTTTCACGTATAACTTCCACATTCAAACTCCAATTTGAGTGATTCTTGCGCTCAGGAAATTTTCTCTTCCTTGGATTTCTATCCTTATAATGAACTCTCTGAAAATCTAACATTTGAATATGTGACATGTCAAGTAAAGTGGAATAGTCGTGCTGAGTAGGAACAGCTTGCACGACGTCACCATTTCGATCATAACTTTCTCTTTTGGATTCCGATTGTAGTGTTATTTATGCCAAAATGACCCTCTCTTCCATTCCAACCATATATCTCTCCTCCATATTTTAGCTTTACAAGAACACAGAAAAATTACACAAGTTGGATGTGCGTTTTTAAGCATTCTTGCACAAGTTGCACCTTTTCTCCAACCTTGCACTTTTGATCCTTTTTCCACCTAAAAAATAATAAACACCTTAAGTGCACCTTTTTCTCACATATATTGAATATAAGATACTTGTGCTAAGATATGATAATAATTTCCATTAAAAAGGGTGTTAAATTGGACACTAAACATGCTTATTTTTACTCTCATCAAGTATATTATAATAGACTCTAAATAAAGATTCAATAGCTATGTATTTAACACCTTGAAATATTTATGAGTTAGCTACTCATATTGGTGTTATATGATTTTTGAATACATTGGTTTAGTGGGAGTCTGTATTTATTGATCTTTAAAGTTTTTTTAAGACACTTTATTTTTGATAATTCAGTTTTCTGCAGAATAAAGTTGATGACTTTGAATTCATTGTGAATTCACTTAAGTAAATTTTTATTTTGTAATATTTTACATTATGGATTGATATCACTAAAGATTGAAGTTAGACCAGTTGGAAATAGACATAATGTTGATCACATTGCATGTAATTTTCATGCAACTCATCATATTTTATCTATGTCATTGAATGTACTGATACAGTGATTGTCGTGGTTTAACCACGATTTTTAATGTGGGGAATATCGTTGTGATTACATATTAGCATATGAGATGGACCATATTATTAAGTATAGCCTGAAATGGAATAACATAAAGTTGCGTAACTAAGGACTCTTGATATAATTGCTTTGGAAAAATATAGCCAAAGTGGGAGATTGTAAAGAAATTTTAATTTTCAATATAATCTTATTGTGGGCAATATATTATTATGCAATTTTATTAGCTATTAAATTTTTTATTGACTTAATTAAGTGATCCAATTAAGTTGATAAGTCCATGGGCTATAATATTTTGATATGGGACAATAAAGTAGATACCCAATACTAAATGACTGGATGATAATGGGTGGCCCAGTTGTGCAGTATATAAAGACTTCATAAGTTATGGTCCCCAATATACTAAGCCGCACATAGTTTTCTCATCTTCACATCGGAAGAGATTATGACGATGCTGATGAAAATTAAGCAGCTTAGTTTAGGAAGACCTAAGATCACCGATCTTGATGTGGAGCAGTTCGGGGAGGCCCCGCCGAGGCCATTGCTGGTCTACTGGCGCCGGCGCCGGGATCGGTCGGGCGTGGACCACGTTGGGAAAGCTTAGTTATTTATCGTTGTCATCGTATCTTTACTATTGGACTTATTTTCATTATAGTAGTTGGGCCCGTACGTTTGGGCTTAGGGTTTTGCTTGTTATTTATTCTTCATGATGTACTCTTTGGGAATTATCTTTGAATATTGATCATTGATTTGGGAGCCGTATCTGGCTTTGGCAAGCGGAGTATTACGCTTGATTTCTGAGTGCTAACAATTGGTCCGACCTGCCGGATCAATTCACCCGTGATGACGCAGACCCGTGAACAGCGCCTTGAGGATATGGAGAGGAAGCAATCGGTGATGGCTGAACAAATCGGACAGGTTGCGGAGGAGCAGGGTAATATCCTACAGCAACTGGCAGCGATCACTAAGTCGATCGCCGGCTTGACCGCATCCATGGCGGTTTGTCAGTCGCGACGGCGCAAGCGGGCCCTGGGAAAGCTCCTGGGCCCCTTACGTTTGAGGAAGGTTCTGGTTCGGCAACGCAGCAGCGAGGCTTGGGCATGGCAGACTCGACCCCCGAGACGGGGCTGACGGGTGCGAACACCGCGGCCAAACCGCCGGCACCTCTGGCCTCTCCTACGCCCCCCACACTTCCAACTTTTGATGGTGCTGATCCTATTGGTTGGCTGGCCCGAGCCAATCAACAGTTCAAATTGCATCAGACGCCGGAGGAGATGAAGTTGCCGGCAGCCATGGTGGCCATGGAGGACTCGGCCCTTTATTGGTTCACATGGATGGAGTCCCGTAAGCCTGACATGTCTTGGAGTGAATTCGCAGAGGCTCTGATAGGCCGTTTTGACTCTCGTTTCATGGGAAGCCCTTTCGAGCGCTTGTCTTCGGTACGACAGAATAAATCGGTGGAGGAATACATAACAGTCTTTGTGCAACTGGCAAGCCAGATGTCTAGCTTGAGCGAAAAGCATTATTTGGGTTATTTCATGGCCGGGTTGTCGGATGAGAATCGCAATTGGCTGCGTCTCTTGCGGCCACCTGATCTGCAGACAGCGATGGAGCTGGCCCGGGATATCGAATTCAGCCTTGGGTCGTCAGGGAGCAGCCATTCTATGAGGCCATCGGCTAATTCTTTGGATCGGACATCGACCCCCACACGTTTTCCACCGTCCGTGAGCTCTTCCTTCGTGTCCGGGGGGAGGTTCAGCAGCCCATCCGCTGGTTCGGTGGCGACCGAGGCCTCCTTTCCGGGGGCAGCCGTACATGTCAGCCACGCCAGGACAGATTTCGGGACCTATACGTTTTGGCCGGATGTCCCCGCAAGAGATGTCGGAACTGCGCGCCAAGGGGCTTTGCTTTCGCTGTAAGAAACCCTTCGGGCCAGGACATCAATGCCCCCTGCGGCAGCTTAATGTTTTAATGGCAGAGGAGGATGAGATGTTGGATTTACATCGCTTTGAGTACCATGGGGACACTGAGGTGCGCGGAAGAGAAGGGGCGGAGGAAGTGCCGGTGGTGGCAGAGTCGAAGGAGGAAGTGGAGACGGTGCTACATATGTATTCGATGGCGGGTTTTACGAGCCCGCATACCATGCATTTGGGTGGCGTGTTACGGGGTTGTGGCGTCACGATTTTGGTGGATAGCGGGGCTAGCCACAACTTTATATCTCAAGTATTGAAGGACAGGCTTGACTTGATTCCTGATAAGTCAGCCCAGTTTATAGTACAGCTTGGTGATGGGCGGAGGTTAGAGTCCGAGGGATTTTGTCGGGATCTGGGGCTCGAAATTGGCTCCTTCAAGATGGAGGCGGATTTCCATGTGTTTCCGTTAGGAGGGGTCGATGTGATTTTGGGCATGGCCTGGTTGGCCACTCTGGGTGAAATGCGTGTGAATTGGGCTGAGTTGACAATGCGGTTTGGGAAGCAAGGTGGCGGCGGGGTGATGTTGAGGGGAGATCCGTCTCTGTGTCGGGGTCCCATTAGCTTTAAGGAGTTGGTGCAGGTGGAGGACGTGGAGTTTTGTGTCTTAGTGGCGGAAGGTACCGTACCGAAGGCATGGGATCCGTTTGCTGGGGAGATCGCGGGGGTATTGTCACGTTATGGGGCTGTGTTTGGCGAGCCAGACGGACTGCCTCCGGTGCGCGAGGCGGAGCACCGGATTGACCTACTGCCGGGCACCGGGCCAGTATCTGTTAGACCATATCGCTATGGGCAGAGTCAGAAGGATGAAATTGAGAGGTTGGTCGACGACATGCTCTTAGCTGGAATTATCCACCCTAGTTCTAGTCCTTTTTCTAGCCCGGTACTGCTTGTGAGGAAGAAGGATGGGAGTTGGCGTTTCTGTATTGACTATCGGGAGCTCAACAAGGTGACGGTGTTGAATAAGTACCTCATACCGGTTATCCAGGAAATGCTGGACGAACTTTCGGGGGCGGTATTGTTTTCAAAGATCGATCTTCGTTCGGGTTATCATCAGATCCGCGTGGCGGAGAGGGATATCTTTAAGACAGCTTTCCGTACTCATAGCGGGCATTATGAGTTCATGGTGATGCCGTTTGGCCTTACTAACGCCCCAGCAACTTTTCAGGCGGCCATGAATGAGCTATTTCGTCCTTACTTACGTAAATTTGTTTTGGTGTTCTTTGATGATATTCTGGTTTATAGCAGGACTGAGCAGCAGCACAAGGAATACCTGGGGACGGTGTTGCGTATTCTGCAGGAAAATCACTACAAGGCGAATCAAGAGAAGTGTTCATTTGGCTGTCGACGGGTGGAGTATTTGGGGCATGTCATATCTGGCGCGGGGGTGGAGATGGACCCGACTAAGGTGAAAGCTGTGGAGGAGTGGCCGCAACCTAGGAGTGTCCGGGATGTCAGGGGATTTTTGGGTTTGACGGGATATTACCGTCATTTTGTTCGCGGTTATGGGGCGTTGGAACGTCCGCCGACGTCGCTGCTTAAAAAAGAGGCTCCTACTCCTTTTGTGTGGACAAACGTGGCCAACGAGGCTTTTCGAGGGTTAAAGGGGGCTTTGACGACTGCGCCAGTTCTGGCCATGCCAGATTTCACGAAACGTTTTATTGTGGAATGTGATGCGTCTGGTGTCGGGATTGGTGCCGTGTTGATGCAAGAGGGGAGGCCGATTGCTTATTTTAGCAAGTCTTTGGCGGTCAGAACACTCACTCGATCAGCCTATGAGCGTGAAATGATGGGGCTGGTATTGGCCATACAGCACTGGAGGCCTTACTTGATGGGTCGGCAGTTCACCGTGCGAACCGACCACAGCAGTTTGAGATACTTGTTGTCACAAAAAATTGTGACCCCTTCCCAGCAGGTTTGTGTGGCAAAGTTACTGGGCTACAATTTTGTGATTGAGTATAAGCCAGGGTCGGCTAATTCGGCGGCTGACGCACTCTCGCGCCGGGGGGAAGAGAGCACCTTGTTAGCACTCAGCAGTGTAAACTGGGGTGAGTTGGCGGATGTGCTATCCGAGCAGTCAGGTGACGAGTTCGTGCAGTGTTATGCGTGACCTTCAGTCGGATCTGAATTATCGTGCAGGTTATGAAGTGGTTGGCGGGAAATTGTATTAAAAAGGGAGGATGTTGCTGCCATCTAATTCCGCATGGATTCCTAAGTTGCTTGAGGAATTTCATGATACGCCCATGGGGAGCCATGCGGGAGTCCTGCGTACTTACAAAAGATTGGCAGCCAGTTTTTCTGGAGAGGGATGTTCCGGGCAGTGAGGGATTATGTGGTCAAGTGTTTGATTTGTCAGAAAGCGAAGTATGAGTCATTATCACCAGCAGGTTTGTTGAAGCCCTTGCCTATTCCGGAGCTGGTTTGGGAGGATATCTCGATGGATTTCGTTACCGCGCTTCCTAAGTCGCAGGGCTGTACAACTATCATGGTGGTGGTGGACCGATTGTCAAAGTATGGCCACTTTGTCGCTATGAGGGGGGCTATGACAGCGAGATCCGTGGCTACTGTTTTTGCACGGGAAATTGTCCGATTACATGGGATTCCGGGGTCCATTGTCAGTGATCGTGATCCCATTTTTGTGAGCGCTTTCTGGAAGGAGCTGTTCAGAATGTCAGGTACTCATCTTAAGTTCAGCTCAGCATATCATCCAGAGACCGATGGGCAGACGGAAGTGTTGAATCGGGTGTTGGAGACGTACTTGCATTGTTTTGCGGGGGAGCAGCCGAGGAAGTGGGTGAATTGGCTGCCTTGGGCTGAATTTTGGTGCAATACAGCTTACCAGACGGCGGCCCGTATCACCCCGTTTGAGGTAGTCTATGGGCGGCACCTGCCGGGAGAGTGCAGGGTGGCGGCGGTGGCTGACATGCTCCAGGGGCATGAGGCGATGCTCTCGCGTTTGAGGGAGAATTTAATGGTGGCACGGGAGAGGATGACGCGGTCTGCTAATAGGCATCGTCGCGATGTAAGCTTCGCAGTGGGTGATTGGGTGTTTCTGAAGGTGAGGGCGCATCGACAGCACACGTTGGCTTCGAAGCCTCACCATAAGTTGGCGGCCAAGTTCTATGGTCCTTTTACGGTGTTGACTCGTATAGGTCCTTCGGCCTATCATCTTGAGCTTTCCCCAACTAGCCGCATTCATCACTTTTTCATGTCTCGCAGCTCAAGGGGGTAATTGGGGATCACCCCGTGGAGTCCAACTTACCCGACTCTTTGGGGTTGCCTGAAGCTCCAGTGATAGAACCAGAGGTGGTGTTGGCACGGAGGCACACGAGTGCGGTAGCGGGAAAGGAGGAAGAGTTGTTGGTGAAGTGGGTTGGCTTGCCGGAGGAGGAGGCCAAATGGGTACAGTTGAGCGAGTTCCGTCAACAATTCCCTTGGTTCAATCTTGGGGACAAGATTGTTTTGAGGGGGAGGGAGTTGATGTGGAGCAGTTCGGGGAGGCCCCGTCAAGGCCATTGCTGGTCTACCGGCGCCGGCACCGGGATCGGTCGGGCGTGGACCACGTTGGGAAAGCTTAGTTATTTATCGTTGTCATCGTATCTTTACTATTTGACTTATTTTCATTATAGTAGTTGGGCCCGTACGTTTGGGCTTAGGGCTGCTTGTTATTTATTCTTCATGATGTACTCTTTGGGAATTATCTTTGAATATTGATCATTGATTTGGGAGCCGTATTTGGCTTTGGCAAGCGGAGTATTACGCTTGATTTCTGAGAGCTAACAGATCTTCACTTTAGATTCCGCACAAAAAGGTCATTGGACCAGGTATTCTTCTTCTTCAATAATTGATTGGATCTCGTTAATCATAATAGGGTTAAGATTTTATAGGATCTATGGATTTATTTCTTACATAAACTACAAGGATCGATTATCCAAAGGGTCAGCTATCGAAGTGTACATCCAAGGAATAGAATGGAGTCCACTCTACATACTCCAAGGAATTCGGCCAAAAACTTCAAAGAGTTGGCTACAAGAGATCATGACATTGAATTGAACATGGCTGCAAGTGGACTTAAACATTCACCATTGTTGGACTCCTACAAGTTCAGAGATAAACAAGAAGCCAAGAATGGGGGCAAGCCCTATGCTAAAAGTTCCAACAAAGAATCCATGGCCACAAATGCCACTACTGTTCAATTTCGAAAGAATGGAGTTGATAAGAAAGATAAAAGGAAATAGTTTGACCAAGAGTGGCGGCAAAGAAGATTAACTTTGAAAGAGATACAAGAAAAGGAGTATCCTTTTCTTAACTATGATGTTTTTGGAATATTTGATGATCTTATAAAAAAATAAACTACTTGAACTTCCTAAGATGAAACATACAAAGAAAGCCACCCGAACTAATGATCCAAAATAATATAAGTACCATAGGTTGGTGGGTCATCCTATTCATGATTGTTTCGTCTTCAATGAAAAGATCATGCAGGTGGCTAAGCAAGGAAAATCGTTTTAGATGAGGAAGCAGCCAAAATTTTCACTTCTGTGAAGAAAAATCATGATGAAATGTCATATCACATGGTGAATAATGAGGACAACAAAAACGAACGGTCTGAGACTAAGGATAAAGCTTACTCCATGGAGATGACCTTCACAGATGAATATATGTTTTTTATCGGGCAAAGTTAGTTTGTTAATGGTTAGTGCACCCATACTCCAAGATTATTCTCTTCCTACTCCAATATACGGATGACTATACTGAAGGTTGTTAGGTTTACAATCTCATAATCGGCCTCTATTTGTGACTTGTTATACTCAAGGGCTGCGTGTGAATCACATACTTGTTGATGGAGGCTCGGCAATGAACATTCTATGTCTCAGAATGTTGAAAAAATTAGAAATACAGGTTGGTGAACTCAATCACAGTCGACTGATAATTCAAGGATTCAATCATAAGGGATAAAGGACTCTTGAAGCAATAGTTCTTGATCAGATAATTGAAAAGATGAAATCAACTGTACTTTTCCATGTCATTGATGCAAGAAATTCATACAATATGCTTTTGGGGCATCCATGGCCTCGTGAGAATGATGTGATCCCTTTTACATTACACTAGTGCTCAAATATAGTAAAAGCAATAATGTGAAAAGGGTATTCAGTGATGACAAGTCATTTACTGAAGCTGAATCTTACTTTGCCATTGCCAAATATTGCTTCAAAAATATAAAGGATGTAAAGCATGAAGAAGCCCTAGTACAAGATGATGGGGACAGTGAACAAATAAAAGATGAGGAAGGTAGAACATCATTTGACAGTCTCAAGAAGTGCAAAGAAAAGCTTGAGACCTCAGAACAATTGACATTGCCTTTTAACAAAAAATTTATGCAAATAAACCTTCTCATCCACCACTAAAAGGATTCACATGTCCTGTCGAATGAGCAAGGACCAAACACGGTGAGGTATTTGAAATATAAATGGCCAAAGCGTATAGTCCAAAAGCATTCAAACTCCTCGTAAAGGCCAATTACAAACCAAATGAAAAGATTATGATAAGAAAGTTACATCAAGAGATCATCAATCAATCGGAACATGGGCTTAACGCCACTCAGAAAATGTTGAATAGTAGTGGCCACACTATCAAAAATGCTATGCCAGGTCTGGGATATGTCCTCCAAAATCCAATCCGTATTGCTATTAGAAGAGCGAATATAAATTATATCACCAAGGGAGAAGCTCCATCCACGGAAGATATGTTTGATGAAGGAGGTAGGAATATAAAAAGAATCCATGTCTTCGAAAGGCTTGGGACAGTTAAGAGGAACAATTGTGGGAGGCAAAATGATGTCATGTCTCCTAGTTTCCAAAAACTCTGAAGTTGAATTCTCTCTCCCATGAAGCGACAAAATATCTTGACTGTCTCATGTGAAAGAGTGTTGAAAGCCAAAATGTAGACGATCATCTTTACTTAAGGTGATAGTGATGATGATAAAGAAAATGCAGGTTCAACTAATCATATTACTGCTCTTGAAGATTCTCAAATAGAGGAATTGGACGCTGAAGATGCCCCTCCACATTTTGATTAAGGTGTTAACTCTATCATTGATGAGTTGACAGAAATCAACTTAGAAAATGACCCACTTCCCACTTATATAAGTGCCCTGCTAACTGTTGAGGAAGAGGAAATGTGCATTAATCTTTTGGAAAAATCCAGGGACGTCTTCGCATGGTCACACAATGAAATGCTAAGCTTAGATCTGAAAATTGCATTGCACCACTTTTCCATTAAAAAGGGAACTCGGCCAGTTAAACAAATTCAACGTCGATTTTGACCAGAGTTGATTCCGTTGATTGAGGGTGAGATTAATAAGCTTCTTGAAGCATGCAAGATTAGATAAGTCAAGTGTCCTACCTAGATCTCTAATATTGTGCCGGTGAAAGACAAATTGATTGATGCAACAACGGGGCATGAAGTTCTTTCATATATGGATGGGTCATCAGGCTACAAACAAATTAGTCTGGCTCTAGAGGATCAAGAGAAGACAGCCTTTCGTACTCCAAAAAGAATATATTGCTATAAAGTTTTGTCATTTGGCCTGAAGAATGTTGGTGCAACTTATCGACGAGCCATACAAAATATATTTGATGACATGCTCCATAAAACTATTGAATGTTATGTTGATGACATTGTGGTGAAATAAGAGAAAAAGAAAGATCATCTCCATGATCTAAGGCAAGTGTTTGAGCAACTAAGAATGTTTCATCTCAAAATGAATCCACTCAAGTGTCTGTTTGGAGTTACATCCAAAAATTTTCTTTAATTTATTGTTCGCTGTCAAGGATTGAGATGAGAAAGTATAGATTGCAAGAAAAGTAGGCATACTTGAGAAAATTCATTTCAAACTTGGACGGTCGATGTCAACAATCTAGTCAACTCATGATGAAATTAGGTAGCATATTCGAATGGGATAGAGCATTGAACTTGATCGCATTTTTCATCAAATTCATTAGAGCAACCGTACTCTATCATTATGTAGAACGAGGTGACAATGTTACAAAAAGATTATCGAACCCTAGGGAGAAAGTGCATGTATCCATATTCGAAAAATGTTCCTCTAGAAAGACTAATCAATAACGAAAATGAGGTTGATTAACTATAATTAACAACTAAGAAAGCAATAAAAATATAAAGATACAAATGACGTGAAAGATGAATGAAGGTAGAGCAATCTAAGAAGTGTGCAAGACTAGCAACATCATATAAAAGACATATAAACTCACACACTCACATGCATTGATGAACACCATGTTATCATATTAAGGGCATTAATTATTCCTATAGATATTTACGGATATTATTATACCTACTAGTGATATTATCACGAAGAATTTTCTCTTTGAGGAAGCGACATTTTCCTATATTAACTTTCTAAGGTCAAGTGAGTTTTGGCTTGGGTCCCCTCATTAGGTCAAACGCTTTCAAAAGAAATCATCGCTATTTTCCTATCATGAGATTGTAAGCACCAGAAGGTTAAGGCCAAACTCTCCACATACTAATTAAGTCATCTCACGCAATCAATTATTCAATTAAAACCCTAAGCATAATATTGGAATGGTTATCCTAACATAATGAATAGAGATTTTAACCACAAATCATAACATGATATGAGAATAAGCATCCACAATAGAAAATATTCAAAACAATCAATTCAACTAACATGTGGTGCACAAAATCTATATAATCCTCAACCACTAATATTGTTAGCCTCATATGAGGACTAGCCACTACAAATCATTATAAATTCAATAAAATCCACGTTCATGCTGCATTTGAGCCAAACAATGAGAAAATAACAAATCAAATGTTGATTGACTTCCCTTTCAAAGTAGGCTTTCTTTTCTTTCAACATGCTCCAATCTTCACTCTTTGATTATCTTCCCTTCTTAGATTGGTGGATTGATGGAATAGTGGATGGATTTGAGGAAATCAAGTGAATTGGATGGATGAAATAGAGGATGGATGGAATGGAGAAGAGTGTGTGCGAAATGTAGTGTGAAGTAGGTGTAGAAACTTTCCAGAATGATTCCTCCCGTAATAATCACACAAAAGGAGTATCTACAGGCCTAGAACCTTCTAGAATCACTAATTCAAATCTTAACAATTGCCAAACTCGACTCGAGTTGGTGCAGCTCAACTCGAGTTGGTTCTCATTCCTCGGCAGGTTCCAATAGCTTACGAACCTCGACTTGAGCTCTGAACTCGATCAATAGTGGATGCTGAGCACATGTCTCTGATTTGTGTATAGTCGACGTCCATGGTCGAGCCACGACAGCTCAACTCAGGCTTTCAGCACCAACTCGACTCGATCTTGTGACTCGAGTCGAGACCCATTGACTTTTGTCCTTCTTCTCATTTTTCAGCTCCTGACTCTGTTTTGCTCCATTTTTACCTGTTATTCATATAATTAAGCTCATTTTCACACATTTATCATTCATTGCATAAATCTCCATATAATTACACCAAAAGATAAAAAAGGATAAAATCATATGAAAATACACATAAAAAGAAACTAAAATCTAGATGAGAATAGGGACGATCAAGCTTGCACTAATACTTTTAATAGCATTATTGAATATTTAATAAAACCACCAGTGTTGGGTTCTCCAATACTCGGGCATCCATTAATCCTCTACTTAGCTGCTCAAGAGCGTCCTATTAGAGCTTTACTTGCACAAGAAAATAATGATGGTGAAGAAATTGCTCTATACTATCTGAGTACAACCATGACTCCAAATGAGTTGAAATATTCACTTATTGAGAAGATCCGCTTAGCTAGTATCTTCGTGACTTAGAATTTAAAACATTACTTCCAAGCTCATATAGTTTGTTTCAAAAGCCAACCCACTAAAGTTAATCATGTCAAAGTCGGTGCTCTCAGATCGACTTGCAAGATGGTATCTCCAACTTCAACAGTTTGAGATTGTGTACATCCCTCGAAATTTCATAAAAGGACAATTGTTGGCAGATTTTCTAGCTGATTATCCAATGCCTACTGAATGGGGACTATTCCATGAACTCCCCAATAAAGATGCTTTTGCTTTAGATGTTGCTTCTCCTTGGAAGATATATTTTGATAGAGAATCTCATAGAGAAGGAGAAGGCGTTAGAGTTTTGTATGTAACATCCAGTGGTGAAGTTTTACCTTTCTCATTCTCGTTAACAAAAAACAATGTGTTTGAATTCAAGACCTCATACTTGGTTTAGAGATGGCAGTTGATATAAAACAATTACATCTTAGGGTTGATAGGGGTTTTCTCAACACACAAATTAATCCTCAAGTATAAGGATATCAATTGTAGTCGCGAAGATGACCAAGTTACAATATCGAACCCAAGGGACGGATAAATATCAATTTTGTTATCTTCTAGTATATTTTAGACTATGTTTGGTAGTTGAAAAGGTTTAATGGATAATAAGTTCTAATCGAATTAGCAAAAAGAAATAGCAAGAGTAGAGAAAAGTGAGTTGTGATCAATAAGAATAATAGGTAGTTCGTCGGGTCATCCAGTTTCACTAGCAATTCGTATTTTCATGTGATGGTGTCCGACTCTACCCTGTGGTTTGTGGACGCATCACTAGACCATGCAAGTTGACTCTATAGACACAAGTAAATATGCGCTTGACTCGTGTGAATAACATCGGAGCAAGAGATATGCTTCACCCCCCTTTCTAGGTGCTATCATAATCAATTATCTTCTACGTCTAGAATCTAACCCGATTTGATCTCCCTTTTTAGGTACTATAAAGTTATACTCTTCATCCTATTCATCAACCCGAATTTAATTCAATTCATGAATATTCATATAAGACAGTTCTAATAATACTTCGGAATCCCTTCACTTAGAATTATAACAATAAACCCTGCTCAGTAGTGAACGCACTCAATCAATAACCATGTTATGTATTCAGACTCTACACAACGATCATTGATGCACAAAACAACTATGAGTATGGATTAAATATGCAATCTTATATAAAATAAACCACAAGTAGTGTTGTACGGAGTTTTACACACGAAACACGAATTACATCATGAAACTTTCATAACCCTAGAACTACCAAGGTGGTTCTAGCCCATGATTGATCTAGGAACAATCATGGTTAGATTGATCATTCTTACTTGAACCTTCAGCGAACCTCTGTCACAGCCCTCCGGATGGATCACCACCTCTACTCTTGTCTCTCTTATGATTGACGATCAAAAGCTCTCTTTATTCTCTGTATGAGCCTCCTTTTATACTTGTAATCACGTTTCTAGGGCTTGGAATGGGCTTTCTAAGTGATCTCACGCGTTTCGGCCTCGAAAATCCGGATAAGGTAAGTTCTCGCACATAGGTTCGACCACATCAAACAGGTCGAACCCCTGGCCACAGGTCGAACCCCAGGTCGAACCCCGCTACTGGAAGAATTCTGCACAGGTTCGACCTTCTGGACAGGTCGAACCACTTAGGCCTTGGTCGAACCCCAGGTCGAACCTCAGCACTGGATAACTCCCGCTCCCGATTCGACCAACTGGCAAGTCGAACTCAAACGTCGTGGTCGAATCCTCTTTCTTGCAAACTGGTTCGACCATGGTTCGACCTGATGGCCAGGTCGAACCAGCCGAGTCGTGGTCGAATCCATCTCTGCAAGTTCAGCAATGTTGGTTCGACCTGCTGGAGAGGTCGAACCCTCCTCCAACCAGGTCGAACCCACCTAATTCTTGGGCGATTCGCGTGGCTTCGACTCCGTCTCTTCGATTCTTGGCTCTTTCACTCCGTTTTTGCTAAGAAAACACTCAAATAGCTCCACTAACACCTGATTCATGCTAATTCACAATATATATAGGTTTTCCACCTATTTCCACATCAAAACTCTCCAAAACTAGCACAAAACATAGCGCCAAACTTGTGAATTTACACACTCATCAAACCCCCAAACTTACATGTTGCTCGTCCCGAGGCAACCAATTTAAACCACAAGAGTCGTGTATAATTCAGCCAGATCTAGTACAACACATATTACACATGCCTCTTCATTGAATCAAACAAGAATTACTTGCATCAAATATGTCACTCATGTAAAATCAATCCAATCACACACCATTCGGAGTACTAAGTAATCTCACTGACAAGATAAGTCTTTACTCTCTTTCGCTCGTGCGTGAGGCACTATAGGCTAGTATAAACACTCATATCAATTCATATTCACGCGTAACCATAAGCTTGGCAAAGGTCTCAAAAATCAACTTACATTAGATTAATACTAGGATCACAAAAGACTTGTTTCTAGGTTGTAATGTTGGCTCTTTGGAAAGGGTAGGAAAATTTGGTCATAGTAACTTAAAATACTAGTAGAGAGTTACCTTGGAGGTTCTTGATTTCTCATTCGGCTTCATATTCTCCTCCAATTCTTCTCTTGCACCTGCAATTTTCAATTTTCCTTCTCTTCCTTGCATCAACATCATTCTTCTTTTAATTACTCGGGTACCAGTTATAGGCACTACCCTTTTCAAACATTGTTCGACTGCTTCTTAAAAACTTCAAGCCCCATGTATAAGCAATTCGGGATACCAATTTCAGGCACTATCCCTAACAAGATTTAACCATGCACTTTTCTCACTGAACCTCATTCCATCTTCCCTTTGTTTCTTCCACACTTATTCACCTTATTCTCTCTACCAATGAATAGGGTATTTTCAAAGCTCAAATAAGGTAATTAAGGCTCTTATATTTGGCTTGCCAAAGAAAAAGCTTTTAAAAGGCTCAAACAGGGCTACCAAAGATTTATAAAATCATTAGGAAAGGTAAAATTTGGCTAAGTGACTCAATTAATCAAAAATGGCCTAAGATCATATCCTAATATTTCATCAATTGTAAGTTTCACACAAGACTCCAAGCCAAGTTCTAGAATACGTTCACACGAATGATTCTCTCAAAAATAAACTATCATGATTAATCATGATAAAGGCTCAAATCCTCACATAGGTAATCAATTCCTAATACTCCTCATAGCACATAATCAAAATCAATTCCTCATGAATTCCATATACTTAACAAATTATTCATGCTCTTTCTAAATGAAAATAAACACGTAAACATATGAATGCACAGAATCAATAACCCATATACAAAACAACGATACAAGATCAACTATATCAGGTACATGCCACTCACACATGAATCACACCCCAATCTGTAAAAATAAAAAGAAGAATGGGAGATAAGATGAATCGGAGAAGCCAAAAGAAAACCTGAAACTACTCCCTAGGAGCATCATCATCCTCATCATCATCGTCATCCTCATCCATTCTATTTTCCACAGCTCGGCACAACTGGTAATGTGCTTATCCATCATATCCACTCGACTACTCACTCTACCAACACGCTCATCCAAGGCAGAGTACCTTTCATTCATCGTGGCATAGTTGGCGTTAGCGAGCACGAGCTGCCTGTTCGTCTTTTGCTGCGCAGCTACCACTGCGATCAGCTGCTCATGAATCAAGCGAAGCTGCTCCCGAGTACCTGGAACTGCTCGCCGCTGCTGCGGTCCCGGAGCATGCTGAGGCGCATCATGCTGCTCTTCTTCCGGAATCTTCATCTCTGGCTGCTCATCTACCTGATCCTCCTCTTCAGGCTGCTGTGGCTGAGGTGGACGGAACTCTCCTTGATCAACGATCTGCTGTAACTCAGCCATCCTCCCCTCAGCACACATCGGTGCTACTGCTCTCCAATCACCACCCGACTTCACTGCCACGGATAAAGCGGTGTGTCCAAGAGAATTCATTAACTTATTCCTTGCTTCCCGAATAGTTGTCAAGTTGCTCACGTCGAAGGGGAACATAAATTCGAAAGGCTTGAGACCCCTCGTGAAAAAACCAATCTCCATTTCTAAAATGGGCAAATCCTCCATTCGCGCACGTGCTCATCATCAAATCGGGTTCTCCTTCTACTAGTGTAATGCCGGTGAGATCCAAGTTATAATGCTCAGCCACGATCGTCAATAACCCTCCAATATTCACCTTTTGAAAACCAATGGTCTTGAATCGATTCAGCTGCGCAATAAAATAAGCTCCAACATTGAACTTCACTCCATTCAGCATACACCACAGGGCATACAGCTCTCCTCTAGACACAACACTCCCTTCCGAGCGGGCGAACAACGTGTTACTCAGGATGCGGTCCATGTACCTCAAGACAGGGTTCTTTATTGCGGAAGCACGAGCCTGTCTGGTCTTATAATCACGAATCTCCCCAGTGATCTCCCTCCAAAACCGCTTTACACTGAATGCAGCATTTTCTAAACGAGGGATCTCTAAAGGCGTCTCAAACAGCTCATTGAAATCCTCAGACGTCCATCTCCTACTCACTCCACCAAGCTGAAACGTACACCGATATGGGTATCCAAGCGGGTCCTTTTCCATCTCAAATGAGCAAACTACTTCCGCTGTAACATGGAAGTACGTCGGCCTCTTCAACTCCATGAATCTTCGGATCCCTACTTGATCAAACATCCAAAATATATCATCCCCTATTCTCATTATCCTCATCGCTTCATCATCTTGGTATCGATCCCACTTCTCTTTAATCTCATCCCAATCTTGCATCCGAATCTTGAAGTTATCGGGTAAACGATCTTGTAGCCTCAGTTTTCTTGTTACTTTGTCCAAATTTGAAGGCCTGTCATGCCTCTTCTTTGATCTTTCCTCCTCTGCCTTTCCTTTTCCTTTACTTGATCCTTGTCCCTTTCCTGGCTTGGTTCGACCTCGGGTTCGACCACCTGAACAGGTCGAACCATGGATGGCGAGGTCGAACCTCTCTTCTGGACAAATGATCTTCTCGGTTCGACCAGGGGTTCAACTTGCTAAACAGGTCGAACCTTCCTTGAATTGGTCGAACCCCTCTTCTGGAAAACAGAGTGCTTCCAACTGACAGGTTCGACCATAGGTTCGACCTTCTGATCAGGTCAAACAACTATGGCTTAGATCGAACCTCCTCTCTGGACAACTTTCGATGTCGGTTCGACTTCCTCTGCTTTTGTTCGACCTCTGGCTCTGGTCGAACCACTCCTAGAGTTGGTCGAACCTTCCTCCTGATTACCAAAACTGAGTGTTCTTCATTCACTACATACTTCAAGCTTCAACACAACTTCATTAGGTACAATCTAGAGCATAAATTCAAAAATTGTTCCACATAACATCATTCATGAGTAACTCCGTAAAAGAAAACACAACCAAAAACCACTGAACATTAGGCAAATTATAAAAAATCGTCACATCAAAATCGATTAAAATTTCAATATGGCTACTAAAACCAACTCCCCTAACAAACAATACAAAGAAAAGATTATACTCTTAATGCTTCAATGAGGTAATAACATCACACCCCCCCCAAACTTAGTAAAAACATAAGTCGAAACTAAGTTTGAAAAGAGATGTAATTGCCGATTAGTAAGCATCTTAAATATAAAAATTTCTTACTCACACAAAAGAAATAAAGCAATAAAACGGAAGAGTAAGCTCTCAACAAGCGCTCATGTTTAACGTCGTAGAGTCACGATGGTACCAAATCAGAATAAGGTATCATCAAAAATGACACACGCATAATCCGACGACCTATATTGCTTCAACCGATGCCCATTCACCGTGATAACATCTCCATCTTTGTCAATAAGCTCAAAACTCCCCCCTCCTAAGGCTCGATGAATCATGAACGGTCCCGTCCACTTAAACTTCAACTTGCCTGTAAAAAGCTTCAAACGAGAGTTAAAAAGTAGTACCTCATCTCCTTGCTTGAACTCCTTGTATGAAATCTTAGAATCATGCCACCTCTTCATTCTTTCCTTATAAATCTCTGAATTCTTGTAAGCACGACTCCTAAACTCATCCAATTGATTCATGTGAGTTATCCTCAACTCCTTTACATCTTTAAGGGTCAAGTTCAAGTGACGCAAAGCCCAAAACGCTTTGTGTTGAATTTCTACAGGTAAGTGGCACGGCTTCCCATAGACAATTTGATACGGTGACATATCTAACACCGTCTTGTAAGCGGTCCGGAACCCCCATAACATATCATCAAGCTTCATAGCCCAATCCTTTCTATTAGTTCCTACCACTTTCTCCAGAATCTGCTTTACTTGACGGTTGGAGACCTCTGCCTGCCCATTCGCTTGCGGATGATAGGGTGCAGTAACCCTATGCTTAACACCATAATCCTTAAGCACCTTCTCCAGAAATTTATTGACGAAGTGGGAACCTCCATCACTAACTAATGCTCTAGGAACTCCATAACGGGCAAAAATATGTTTCTTCAGGAAAGATAAAATAACGTTTGAGTCATTAACACGAGTAGGAATCGCTTCCACCCACTTCGAAACATAATCCACCGCAAGAAGAATGTAGAGAAACCCATTCGACGGGGAAAAAAGCCCCATAAAATCGATCCCCCATACATCAAATATCTCTACGACTATGCTAGGCTGCAATGGCATCTCATCTCTCCTACCTATATTACCCATGCGCTGACATCTATCGCAAGACGCCACATAGCTCTCACTATCTCTAAACAATGTAGGCCAATAAAGAGCAGATTGAAGTACCTTAGCTGCAGTCTTTTGCGCTCCGAAATGCCCCCATTCGGTTGTGCATGGCAGAACTCAAGCACACTTTCCATTTCCATCTCGGGTACACATCTTCGGACAATAGAATCTGTACAAATCTTGTAAACAAACGGATCATACCATATAAATGTCTCAACTTCCCTACGAAATTTCGCAAGTTGATATCGGTTGAGATCCCTTGGAATTTCACCAATGACAATGTAATTAACATAATCCACGTACCATGGATCCATACCTTGCGCTGCAACCACACACGCTCGCTCGGTACCTTCAACAGCCACAGCCATGATCTTCTCATCAGGGAACATCTCTTCAATATACTCGAAAGAATTATCATAATGCTCCCTAGTTTCCAACCTTGACAAGTGATCTGCCAAAACATTTTCTGTTCCTTTCTTATCCCTAATCTCCAAGTCAAACTCCTGCAGTAGTAGAATCCACCTTATAATCTTAGGCTTCGTCTCCTTCTTCTCCATCAAATAACGAATCGCCGAGTGATCCGTATACACAATCGTCTTCATGCCAACCAAATACTGACGAAACTTATCGAATGCATACACAACAGCCAAAAACTCCTTTTCAGTTACCGTGTAATTCTTCTGTACCGCATCGAAAGTCTTACTCGCATAGTAAATGGCGCAGAACTTCTTCTCCCTTAGCTGCCCAAGCACCACACCCAATGCACATCACTTGCATCACACATAAGTACAAACGGTTGAGTCCAGTCCGGTGTGATCAAGATAGGGGCAGTAATAAGCGCCTCCTTCAAAACTTGAAAAGCTGTTAGACACTCATCATTAAACACAAAAGGAATATCCTTTTCAAGTAAATGAGATAAGGGCTTAGAGTATTTTGAGAAGTCTTTAATGAATCTCCTGTAAAAATCGGCGTGTACAAGGAAGGACTGCACTCCTCTTTCATTGGTCGGTGGTGGAAGCTTCTCAATTGCCACCACTTTAGCACGGTCTACCTGTAATCTCTTGGCAGAAACATGATGCTCAAGAACAATCACATCTTTCACCATGAAGTGGCACTTCTCCCAATTCAAGACAAGATTAGTTTCTTGACACCTCTTCAAAACAACAGCAAGGTTAGACAAACACATATCAAAAGAAGAACCAAAGACTGAAAAATCATCCATGAATACTTCCATGATCTTCTCTATCAAACCATCAAAAATCGCCATCATGCATCTCTAAAAAGTAGCAGGCGCATTACACAATCCAAACGGCATCTTCCTAAAAGCAAAATTCCCGTAGGGGCAAGTAAAAGTGGTCTTTTCTTGATCCTCGGGAACAATCATGATTTGATTATACCCCGAGTATCCATCCAAGAAATAATAAAACTCATACCCTGCAAGGCGATCCAACATTTGATCCATAAACGGAAGAGAGAAAAGGTCCTTACACGTGTTCTCATTTAATTTCCTGTAATCCATATATGTACGCCATCCCGTAGTAATTCTCGTGGCTATAGCTTCTCTATCCTCAGCTTTCACTACAGTCATGCCCCCCTTTTTAGCAACTACATGCAATGGACTCACATGGGGACTATCACTAATAGGATATATAATTCCAGCATCCAACCACGTAAGAATTTGCTTCCTTATCACCTCTTGAATTGCGGGATTCACCCTACGCTGATTCTGAACACTAGCTTTGGCTTCATCCAACAACCTAATCCGATGCATACAATACGAAGGACTAATACCTTTCAAATCATCAAGTGACAACCCTATTGCAGACTTGTACTTCCTTAAGACATCTAATAACTCCTCAAGTTGATCATCATTAAGGGAAGAAGATACAATTACCGGATATTGTGCATTATCACCAAGAAAAGCATACTTCAAGTGGTCCGGCAATGGTTTCAACTCCTCTTTTCTTTTCTCCACTGGAGTGTTTTCGTTATCCAAAGGCAAGTACTTCCTGGTCCATTTGACTTCTTCCACTTTATTTCTTTCCAATGCAAACCTGTCATCACCCAAAGCAAGTAAGTTTTCAAGAAATTCAATACATACCTCGTTAGAAAGTCCGTCAAGCTCCGTAGTAGGATAAGTAAGAGACTCCATCAAACATGTCTCAAGAGGATCCTTTGACAAGATCAGAGACATATCCTCCTTCAAAATCTCCTCCACCACATCAATACTATAACATTGGGACTCCATTGGCATCTTCATTGCTTTGTCCAAATTGAAAAGTACTTCTTCTTTGTCCATTCTCAACTTCAGTTCTCTCTTCCGAACATCTATCATAGCTCCAGCTGTAGCAAGGAATGGGCTCCCCAAGATTAAAGGAATATTATCCTTGTCATCATCCATTTCTAGTACAAGGAAATCCACAGGAAAGACTAGCCTCTCCACCTTTACAAGAACATCTTCAACAACACCTTTTGGAAACGTCATTGATCTATCTGCCAATTGGAGAGCAACAGTTGTCGGGGTCAGCTCCCCCAAACCAAGCTTCTGAAAGATGGACAACGGCATCAAATTGATGCTTGCCCCTAGATCGCACAAAGCTCGCCGTGCTGGCCCCTTCCCGATTTCACATAGAATAGTAAAGCTCCCCGGATCTTTCATCTTTGGTGGCAACTTCTTTTGAATAATTGAGCTACAATTCTCAGATAAGTTTACCGTTTCAACTCCGGTTAAGCTTTGCTTCTTCATCAATATGTCTTTAAGGAATCGAGAATAATATGGCATCTCCATGATTGCCTCTGAAAAAGGGATGTTCAAGCTTATCTCATTATTTCTGAAAACTTCTTGAACTTATCTTCCAATCCCTTCTTCACTAGCTTGTAGGGAAACGGTGGAGGTATCTTTGTTTTGGGAATCCCCCATTCATCACGATCAACCTTCTCCGCTTTCTCCTTTTCGGCTCTTAATCGCTTAGCTCTTTCCCATTTTTTCTCAGCTATTATGTCTGTACTTTGCTCATTCCGTACCACTGGAGTTGCATCAACATCAAAAGGAACAACAGGTGCATCAATCAAAACATCTCGGCGAGGTTCGACTAGGGTTCGACCAGTTTGAGAGGTCGAACCAGGAGTATATTGGTCGAACCTCTCTCCTGGAAAACTGATCTCATTCTGCTCCGGAGGTTCAACTTGGGTTCGACTAGCATTGGAGGTCGAACCACTGCCCCCTTGGTCGAACTACTTCACTGTATAATCTCTATCCTACGGTTCGATCTGGGTTCGACCTGAAGAGTTTGTCGAACCATTTTGATCGTGGTCGAACCGTTCCTGCGTCAAAACAGAGTGCTCTGGCCGATGAGGTTCGACCTGAAAAGTTGGTCGAACCCTCTGCGTGTTGGTCGAACCGCTCCTGTGTCAAAACAGAGTGTTTTTGTTGATGAGGTTCGACCATGGTTTGACCTGTATGCCAGGTCGAACCCTCTGAATTTTGGTCAAACCGAGGATTAGAAAATTCCAACTTTGATTCTGGCCTCATTGGTCCCTCGTACTGCGTTCCCGACCTCAGTGTGATGGCATTACATGACTTCGGATTCTCTATACTCTGAGACGGAAACTTCCCTTTTCCTACAGTTTGAGTCAATGTGTTCACATTCTCTGCAATTATACCCATCAACAATGTGAGATCTTTCACTTGAGTGGACAAATCTCTGTGGTGATCATCAATCTTTTTCTCAAGCTTTGCCTCAAGGCGGTTCACTCTTTCATCATTCTTTACCATGTATCGGTTCACAGTATCCTCGAAACCAGGCTTCCCTTCTTCCACCTTTTCTCCCGGATCAACACCCATCGGAAGTTGCACTGCATTGTTCGTATTGCTCCATGAAAATTCAGGCCTCCTTGGTTGCTGTTGATAACTACCAGAGGGACCACGATTATTAAAGTTCCCTCGATAGTTCCCTTGGTAGTTCCGATTTTCTTGATTTGGGTACCTCGTTCCTTGAATACCTTGACCCATGGCATAATTTATTTCCTCTAATTCTTCTTGGATGGTTCCATTATTCATCATATCTTGCTGCATGATTGGCACTCGTTGAGATATCTCGCTGATCTGCTTCTGTTGAGACTCAAGTAGGTTGTTGATATTGGACAAGCTTGAAACGATCTCATCCTCTCTCTTTGTTTTCACCATTGCTTGTTCAACCTGAGCTACCTTTCCAAGAACATACGTACCTCTAACTCTATCAGTAGGCCAATTCCTCGAATTCATCGATATGTCTTCAAACAATCTCTCGGCCTCAACGGATGACTTAGTAAGCAATGCTCCATTAGAAGAAGCATCAAGTAGCACTCTTGATTCACAGTCCAATCCATTATAGAATATACTGATATATTGGGCTTTAGATAACCCATGTTGAGGACACTTCCTGAGCATGTCCTTGAATCTATCCCACGCTTCATGAAATTTCTCACCTCCACTGATAGCAAATTGGTTAATATCCTGCTTCATCTTAAACACCTTCGAAGGTGGCATATACCTCTCCAAGAACCTTAACTTCAATTGCTCCCACATGGTGCACTCAGCTACGTTAATAGTATCGTACCAATCCCTCGCCTTTTCAGTAAGCGAGAATTTGAACAAAAGGATCTTCCTAGCATCTTCATGTTCTCCTACGTCTTTTTGAGTACTTGCATAGCCCAAGAACTTGTTCAGATGCTGCTGTGGATCCTCGAAAGACCCTCCTGAAAAGGAGTTTCTTTCTATCACGCTAATAAGAGCGGGATGAAGATCGAACGCTGTGTTAGTTCCCCTTGCTCCTAAAAGCTCATAATTTTCAGTCCCATTATTTCTGAAAACCTCTCGGATGGCTAGATTATCCGGATTCACTGCCATGTTGACTGTTTCTACTTCCAAATTAACTTCAGTTGTAGCCTCAATCACTTGCGAAATCTGCTCGTCAACCTCGACTCCAAAATTCAGAGCTTCAGTTGGGTCTATTATCTTTGCCTTGCTCTTCTTCTTCTTCTTCTTCTTTCCTGATGATGCTCCAATCTCAGGATTATACGGTTCAAGATTACCTTTCTTTGATCTTGTGAGCATACACCTAAAACGAATAAGAAAGAAAACAACAAAACAAGGTAAATAGTCCTAATAAACTAGAAATAACACAAAAAAGATATTTTACGCCGTCCCCGGCAACGGCGCCAAGAACTTGATAGGGGTTTTCTCAACACACAAATTAATTCTCAAGTATAAGGATATCAATTGTAGTCGCGAAGATGACCAAGTTACAATATCGAACCCAAGGGACGGATAAATATCAATTTTGTTATCTTCTAGTATATTTTAGACTATGTTTGGTAGTTGAAAAGGTTTAATGGATAATAACTTCTAATCGAATTAGCAAAAAGAAATAGCAAGAGTAGAGAAAAGTGAGTTGTGATCAATAAGAATAATAGGTAGTTCGTCGGGTCATCCAGTTTCACTAGCAATTCGTATTTTCATGTGATGGTGTCCGACTCTGCCCTGTGGTTTATGGACGCATCACTAGACCATGCAAGTTCACTCTATAGACACAAGTAAATATGCGCTTGACACGTGTGAATAACATCAGAGCAAGAGATATGCTTCACCCCCCTTTCTAGGTACTATCATAATCAATTATCTTCTACGTCTAGAATCTAACCCGATTTGATCTTCCTTTTTAGGTACTATAAAGTTATACTCTTCATCCTATTCATCAACCCGAATTTAATTCAATTCATGAATATTCATATAAGACAGTTCTAATAATACTTCGAAATCCCTTCACTTAGAATTATAACAATAAACCCTGCTCAGTAGTGAACGCACTCAATCAATAACCATGTTATGTATTCAGACTCTACACAACGATCATTGATGCACAAAACGACTATGAGTATGGATTAAATATGCAATCTTATATAAAACAAACCACAGGTAGTGTTGTACGGAGTTTTACACACGAAACACGAATTACATCATGAAACTTTCATAACCCTAGAACTACCAAGGTGGTTCTAGCCCATGATTGATCTAGGAACAATCATGTTTAGATTGATCATTCTTACTTGAACCTTCAGCGAACCTCTGTCACAGCCCTCCGGATGGATCACCACCTCTACTCTTGTCTCTCTTATGATTGACGATCAAAAGCTCTCTTTATTCTCTGTATGAGCCTCCTTTTATACTTGCAATCACGTCTCTAGGGCTTGGAATGGGCTTTCTAAGTGATCTCACGCGTTTCGGCCTCGAAAATCCGGATAAGGTAAGTTCTCGCACATAGGTTCGACCACGTCAAACAGGTCGAACCCCTGGCCACAGGTCGAACCCCAGGTCGAACCCCGCTACTGGAAGAACTCTGCACAGGTTCGACCTTCTGGACAGGTCGAACCACTTAGGCCTTGGTCGAACCCCAGGTCGAACCTCAGCACTGGACAACTCCCACTCCCGATTCGACCAACTGGCAAGTCAAACTCAAATGTCATGGTCGAATCCTCTTTCTTGCAAACTGGTTCGACCATGGTTCGACCTGATGGCCAGGTCGAACCAGCCGAGTCGTGGTCGAATCCATCTCTGCAAGTTCAGCAACGTTGGTTCGACCTGCTGGAGAGGTCGAACCCTCCTCCAACCAGGTCGAACCCACCTAATTCTTGGGCGGTTCGCGTGGCTTCGACTCCGTCTCTTCGATTCTTGGCTCTTTCACTCCGTTTTTGCTAAGAAAACACTCAAATAGCTCCACTAACACCTGATTCATGCTAATTCACAATATATATAGGTTTTCCACCTATTTCCACATCAAAACTCTCCAAAACTAGCACAAAACATAGCGCCAAACTTGTGAATTTACACACTCATCAAGGGTATATGGTGATTCACTACTAGTGATAAATCAACTACTTGGAGTGTATGAAGTAATGAAGCCTAAGTTGCTCCCATACAACAAGTTTTCTCAAAAGATGATGGGTTGGCTTGGTGATGTTGATATTGGCTCTATTTAGAAGAGATAATAAACAAGTTGACTCCCTCAATAAGTTAGCAATAACTATAGCTATGCCAGAAGTACAAATTCAGATAACAGTGTCCAATCTTCGAAGATGATGATTATGAAGAAATTGAAAATCATGTGGTGGAAGTTTTCAAAATCGAAGAAGAAGATTAGCACCATCCACTTGTGGATTATTTGAAGTATGATAAATTTCCAAATGATCCATGCCAACAGGTTGATATTCGGCGTCGAACACCTCGATTTATCTACTTTAAGGGTACAATTTATAAAGATAATTTGATGGAGTTTTTTTTAGGTGCCTCAATAAGGAAGAAGCTACTCAAGTGATGAAAGAAGCTCACTCTGGAATTTGTGGTGCTCATTAATATGGGCCGAAGCTATATTTCAGAATTAAAAGAATGGGTTACTATTGGACCACAATGGTGAAAGGCTGCATGGGTTATGCACAAAGATGTCAAGCCTATCAGTTTCATTAGAATCTGATTCATCAACCTCTAGAACATTTGCATCTGATAGTAGGTTCATGGCCTTTTGATGCTTAGAGTTTAGATGTGGTAGTCTTGTCATCTCTACATTCTTGTTGCAACTGATTACTTTTCAAAGTGGGCCAAAGCTGTGCCTCTAAGGGAAGTGAACAAAGAAAATGTTGCTAATTTCATTCGGATCAACATAATTTATAGATACAGTGTTCCTCACTACATCATCCCTGATAATGGATAATTATTCAGTAATAGTTGGATTGATAAGTTGTGTAAGAAGTTTGACTTCAAGAAAAGGAAGTCATCAATGTATAACGTAGCTGCCAATGGTCTTGTCGAAGCCTTCAATAAAACCTTGTGCACTCTGCTGAATAAAGTGGTCTCCGAGTCAAAAAGAGATTGGTATGAAAGAATCAATGAAGCATTATGGGTATATCGCACCCACTTATAGAACACCTACTCAAGCCACTCTGTATTACTTGGTCTATGGTGTTGAGGTTGTTGTGCCTCTTGAAAAACAAATCCCGTCTTTGAGGATGGCCATATAAGAAGGCCTAAAAAAGAAGAAAATGCAACGTTGCCTCTTCAAGAGTTCGAAGTGTTAAATGAAAAGAGGTTGGAAGTGCAACAAAGATTTGAATGTTATCAATCTCGCCTTTCTAAAATGTTCAACGAGAAGGTAAAAATACATTCTTTTCAAGTTGGTGACTGAGAAGGCCTATTGTAGTCACTCATCGTGTGGAGAATAAATTTTTACTCAAATGGTATGGCCCTCATGTTGTAAAAGAAGTCTACAGAAATGGCGCCTACAAGTTGATATCAGAAGATATCTTGAATATTGGCCCCATAAACGAAAAATTCTTAAAACGTAACTACACTTGAAACAAATAAAAACATGGAAACACTTCTTGTTGCACGAGCCTAAAATATATGTTACACCTGGTCCGCATGAGTATAAACTGTGTACGACAAACTCCATGACATAAGAGCCTAAACTGGATGTTACTCCTTATCCGCACGAGTATAAATAGTGTACAACACTAGCCAAAGGTAATTATATGTGGTTAAGCTATTAATTCACCCCACTCAGGTATTTTAAGTGGTTAAAACATTAAATACCTACTTTGTCTAAAGTGGTTAAAAAATAGTCAATCCTGGCCTGCAGAAGAATAAATTGTTTACGGCCACCCCCATTCAAACCAAATCATGTCCCTTTGAACTATGTTATGACTTGATCCTCTGCAAGGAGGTACGTAGGCAGCTTAGCACTTCAGTAAGTTCTGTCATAATTAAAGCTATCCATATCAAGTTTGTGAGGCAAGCAATCATTGGAAGCATGAATGATTTGAGAAGCAAAAGGTCGACAAGAAGAAGACGGTAGTTAAACACAAGTTTCGGTGAATTAACCCAAATTACTAAACTGGTAAAAGAAATGAAAATTTTTGGAGTGTTAAAATTCTTGTATGGTGATGGTGATCTATATTGTTGCATCATATTAAGCAATCAAATTGGTTCAAATTAATTTAAATTCATGGATTTAATTAAATCCATGGTCCAAAATTAAATTTATGGGATCAATTAATTATTAAGTCCTAAATTATAAATTAAACCCATGATTGATGAAGTCCAAAATGCTAAAGAGAGCAATCAAATTAATTCATTTTTTGAATTAGAGCCCAATATCTTGAGTGAAAACTGAGCCCAAGCTAGGATAATTAAAAAGTCATGCGCAATTTCTTCGAGGCCTAGCATGTACGCAGCTATCCAAATATAACCCATTAACGATTTCAAGTGAAGTTAGAATGGAATTGGACTAAGAACCCCAAGTTGAACTGGTCAAGATTGAGTCCAAGTAATTTATCTTGACTAATTAATTTAATTGGAGTCCAGAGTAGAGCAAAAGCCCAATGAAAATAAATAAAAGTCATGATCCATGAATCAATGTCTGATTCAATTAAAATCAAAGGAAGGTAAAGAAGAGAATGCATGTGGAGATGCAAGAGTTGAGAAACTTAGACAATTACATTACTTTTTATTGATTGTGATGAAGGAACTCAGGCCATGAACTGTCTTTATATGGCAATGAGCCCTTGTGTTTACATGGAAATTATGTATGGAGGTGTAATCTTAAAAAAAAAGATTCATTGTTATAAGAACAACTTGATAAATTTTTATTGAGATTTGCATGAGTCTTGGCCAGGTTGAAATAAGTTGTGGCCATATTTCCTGTGATGTAGGAAATTAAGCAAGGAAAGTTTGATTGGTCCATATGCGTAACTTTAAGCTTGCCAAATGTCTCAAACTCTCCACCACTAAAAGTATGATTCGACAATGGGATCGAAAAGGACTTTTCTTTTGGATGTAATGTAAGGCTCTTTGGTTAATATATGAAATATATGGATAAGTGACTCTAAACTCAGATCAATCAAGTGCGCACTTGATGAGCATTTTCTCAACACACAAAATTAATCCTCAAGTATAAGGATATCAATTGTAGTTTCGATAGGTGACCAAGTGTTTATCGTACCCAAGGGACGGTTTATTATCAATTCAATTATATTCTAATTAAGTAAGATTATGTTGGCAAATTTGATTTGGTTTTGTTATGAAACTAAATAACATATAATTGAAATAGCAAAATAAATAAGCAAGCAATAGAGAAATTTCGGTTGTGATCAAGTAAGTAATAGAGTAGTTCTTCAGGTAATCCAGTTTTATTTATTAATTTCCTTTCCATGTCTTGATATTTGACTCTGCCTTGTGGTCTATGGACACAACACTAAACCATGCAAGCGTACTCTATAGACACAAGTAAGCAAGCGTATGATACATGTGAATATCCTCGGAGCAAGACGTATACTTCACCACCCCTTTCTAGGTACTATCATAATCAATTAATTCCCGTGCACTTAGTACTCTAACCCGATTTGATCTCCCTTTTTAGGTACTATAAAGTTATACTCTTTATCCTACTTATTAACCCGGATACAATTCAATTAACAAGTATCTATATCAGATAGTACTAATAAGACTTCAGATTCCATTCACTTAGAATTATAACATGCAATCCTGCTCAGCGGTAAATGCATTCAATCAATAACCAAGAGATGTATTCAGACTCTACATAATAGTTAAAGATGCACAAAATGACCGTGAGTATGAATTAAAAAGGCACAATCTTATATAGAATAAACCACAAGTAGTGTTGTACGGAGTTTACACACAAAAATTCAATTAACTCATAAAACTTTCATAACCCTAAAACTACCGGAGTGGTTCTAGCCTATGATTGATCTAGGAACAATCATGGCTAGGTGGTATGATCTTACTTGACTCGCCAGACGAACCTCTCCTCACGACTCCTTCGGATGATGGTAGGGTTTTGTGAAGGATGGATGATGAATGCTTTTTTCTCCTCTTGCGAAAGCTCTTCTTTTATACATGTAAACTATCCTTACGGGCCTTGGATGAGCTTTTTGAGCGAACACACGCACTGAAGGTGTAAAATACGAATTTGGTCTAACTATCCTAGGCAAGTCAAACTCCAGGTCGAATCCGTCTGTAACTTGGCCTCTGATCCCGGATTCGACCAGAGTGCTGGTCGAACCAGATACTTCCTGGTCAAACTGGTACTGCTTCTGTTTAGGCTTCAAGTTCGACCACTCTTCAACCAAGTAGTTTGGTCAAACTCTCTTATCGTGGTCGAACGACACTCTTCCACGCTCAGTTCGACCAGCCATGCTGGTCGAACTCCCTCCTTCTTGGTTGAATATGACCCTTTCTTGGTCGAATTGCACGATTGTTTCTTCTTCTTTTTGGATCCGATCACTTCCAACCTGTTTTTTATCGAAAATCAACTCAAATAGCCTTGTAAACACCTGATTCGTGACTTTCCACCATGTATAGCAATTCACATTAAAATTACAACCATTTATCATACCATAAGTACACGAATCCGGGCTTGAAACTAGTGAATTTACACACTCATCAAAAACCCAAACTTACATGTTGCTCGTCCCGAGGTGATAGGCTTTTTCTGCGCACTATAATTTAATCCTCAAGTGTAAGGATATCAATTGTAGCAGTAATCACCCAAGTTAAATTATCGAACCCAAAAGGACAGCTAATTATTTATTTCCTAAAATTACTAAGTTAATCAGAATCAAGTAACCGATATCCAGGAGTTGTGAATTTAATTATTATCTAAATAACAGAAAATTAAATAACTAATAAAATAAATCACAGAAGAAAGATTTAAGATTAATTCAAGAGAAAATCAACAGTTCTAAGGTATCAGGTATAGACCAACTAATTCGGGTTTCTAGACCTCTAATTGTTCATTCATGCAGTTTCACTGAAAATACACCACATATCCCTGTTATCCCACCGAATATGATTCGATTCTAAGCTAACAGTATAATCTGGTTTAAATCCTAAGGTGCGCAAATATTACCAAGCCTTATTCCTAGATACTAATCCAGCGAACAACAATACCTCCGGATGGTAAGTTCGACTAACAAGATATTTTCTGGAATTACTACAAGGTTCTATTCACTTCCTACTTGATTGTCTAATTGCATTGTTCCACTAAACTAATCAAGTATTTGATTAACCAGTTCATGAAATTAAAGTGCTTATAGCGGAGCTACTCTAATCCCTAACAGATAGACAATACCAATCATGAACGCACACAAGCTAACACAATAATCCAAGCATTATAGCGGATGTCATGAATATATAATGAAGACGTTACGAAGCAGATTAACATGTCTTAGTAAAATAAGTAAAATCAAAAGCTCAACTACATAAAATCCCAATCTTTGGTCTAAATCCCCAAATCAATCAAATCAATCCATCAAACCTTAAAACTGTATAATAAATTAGCCTATGAGGTTACAAGCAACACTCATGGCTATGCAATTCATACCACAAATCAAGACAAAAGAAAATTAAAGAAAGGAATAGAAAAACCCTAGTGTTGGAGTTGTCTCAGATTCCTTCTCCGTCTCTCCGATTGACTGATCTTCCTCTTGAATAGCCCTTGAATCCCCTTTTGATGTGGATGGATGATGGGATGGATATGGATGATGGTAGATGATGGATGGTAGGGGGTAATCCCCTTGTGAAGGGTGGTGTCTCTTATGAATAATGATGTGAGATATATATAGGTGTGAGAAGGGAATGAGATAAGGAAAGAATTGTGCTCCAAGAAAGGGAATGAGATAAGGAAAGAATTGTGCTTCAAGAAATAGCTAAAATTGGCTAATTTTCGGAAATTTTCGGAAATTCCCGTTGGCAGCTGCGCAGTCTCACTGTTTCGAGCATAACTTCTTCATACGGACTCCAATTTGAGTGATTTTTATACCAAAACGATCCTCTCTTCCGTGGCTTTCCAATCATATATTATATGACCAATTTGGACTTCTACACGAATACAGAAAAATTATTCAAGTGGACGTGTGTTTTTCACCATTCCTTCACACTTTCACTCTTCATTCCAACTTTTAACTTTTGATCTTATTTTACCCTTCAAAACTCAACAAAATACCTTAGTAGCATCTTAATTATGCATGATATGAAAACCACTCAATTCTACACAAAATCATGGCCACATTCTATCAAAAACGGTGTAATGTGAGACCTAAATCACGTGAAATTTCACTCTCAACACGAGGCAACAAAATCAAAACCAAGGAGTTGTGTAAAATTCACTAACTACAAATATAATTCATACTCACACATGCAATTCATCAATCGAACACAAGTATTACTCGCATCATATGCAGCATTCATGGAAAACATCACTCCATTAAAATACCTTTCAGAGTACAAAATCATCTAGCTCATAAGATAACTATTTACTTACACTCTCAAGGGTAAAAGATGTCCACTCTAATAGGTTAGTATTTACGCTCTAATTCAATCATACTTCCGCGTAACCATAAGCTAGGCATGGGACTTATAATTGAGTGATGTTGGCCTTTGGTAAAGGTAGGAGAATTCCTTACTAGGATCACAAAGAAGTAGCTTTTGGGTTGTAATGTTGGCTCTTTTGTAAAGGTAGGAGAATTTAGGTAAAGTGACTAATTCACTAGTAGAGAATTACCTTGGAGTTTTGATTTTCGTCATATAGCTTCATCTATTTCTCCATCTTCTTCTCGTAAACTTCATAGTTTGAATTCTCCTTCTTTTTCTTAGCATCAACATCATCTTTCTTCAATGAGCAAGGGTACCAATTTCAGGCACTTACCATTTAAGTAGTCGGGATACTAGTTTCAGGTACTACCCCTAAACAAGATTTAACCATACTTCTTTCTTTTTCATAATTCTCAACCAAGATTCCACCTTTTCCTTCTTTCATGCACTTACACACTTCAACTCTCTACTAATGAATAGGATATTCAACAAGGCTCAAGTAAAGGTTTAATAAGGCTTTTTATCAAGGCTTGCCAAAGAAAAAGCTTTTTAAGGCTCAAAAGGGCTTATAATGATACATATGTTTAAAAGGTAAGGTAAAATTCTGGCTAAGTGACTTGATTACACAATAATGGCCTAAGATTATATCCTAGCAATTCCTCAATCATAAGTTTCACACAAGACGCCAAGCCAAGTTCTAAAATACGGTCATATGAACGATTCTCTCAAGAATAAGTAATCAAGAACTAGCATGATTTAAATGGCTCAAATTATCACATGGGTAAATAGATTCCTAAGTACTCCTCAAAGTAAATAACCAAGATCAATTTCACAATAAATCCACATACTTATCAAGCATACATGCTTCTAATTAATAAAACTAACACATAAAAAATGCGAATGCATGTAAAGAAAAAAAGAGAAGGGAGATGAGATGAAACATATAAAGAACAAAAACCTGGTGCATCCTACTCCTTAGGAGCATCATCATCGCTCGCATCCTCTTCATCATCACCATTCATCTCCATGCGCAATCGATCCAAATCTGTATGAAGAGCATTGAGATTCCTATCCATCATGCGCTCATTAGCAAAGAACCTCTCCAATCTCTTATCCATCTCCACATAGTTATTCTGTAGCGTGTTGTACTTTCCATCTAGTGCTGCGTAGTTTGCATTTGCCAATTCCAGCTGCCTGTTCGTCTCCTGCTGGTTCAAATTCAATGTAGCGAACTGCTCATGAATCAACCAAAACTGCTCCTGCAAATAGGCATCCAAACTAGCCCACTGCTGCTGTGGCACCGCTGGAATGTGTCGTGGTGGCATCTCACGCGGCTTTGGATCTCCCATCTCCAGATCCATCTGATCCTCTCCAAGCTTCTGCTGCTGCTATGGATGTGGCTGAAAACGCCCCTCATCTACAATCTTCTACAGCTCCTCCATGATTCACTTAGCATACATCTGAGCTACAGTCCTCCAATCACCCTTTGTCAAGCAAGTGATGGAGAGAGCAGGGTGCCCGAGTGGGTTCACCAATATGTTCCCTTCATTCCTAATAATAGTCAACACACCCAAATCAAAAGGAAACAAGAAAGTAAAGGCCTTCGGTCCCCTCATAAAGAACCAATCTCCATCCCTCAGATGGGCGAATCCACCCTTCACACTCGTGCTCATCACCAAATTGAGATCCTCCAGGATAGGTGAAATGTCGGTGAAGTCCATATGATAGTATTCAGCCACCGAAGTAAGCAACCCTCCTATGTTCACTCTCTAAAACGGAGAGCACCTGAACCTGTTAAGTTGATAAATGAGGTATGATCCCATATTGAACCTCACTCCATTGAGCATACACCATAGGATATATAACTCTCCCTCATCACACAACTTTTCTCAGAACGAGCAAACAGTGTTTTGCTCAACACTCGGTCCATGTATCGGAGCACTGGATTCAAAAATAATGAAGCACGAGCACTACCAGTCTTGTAATCCACATCCTCACTCGAAATATCTCTCCAGAATCTGTTTGGATTGAAAAATCCATTCTCACTCCTAGAAATCCCCCTAGGAGTCTGAAATAAGATATTTAAATCCTCGGCTGACCATGTCCTCTGCTCACCTCCAAGCTGGGATGAACACTCATACGAAAGATTACTCGCACCCTTCTTCACAGTAATCGAACGTAATACTTCCACAGTCACATGGAAATAAGTAGGCTTTTTCAGCTCCATGAAGTGATAAATTCCAACTTGATCAAACATCCATAGGATATCGTCTTGAATGTTCATGGTAACCATCGCTCCATCATCTTGATACCTCGTTCGAACAATCTTATCTGACACTTCTACCCATTTCTCCTTGATCTCATCCCATTAATTCATCCGAATCTTAAAAATCAAAGGCAACCGCTCTTGAAGCCATAGCTTCTTTGTCACTGCATCTTCCCAAGACGGTCTATCTTGTCTTTCTTAGAACGAACCTCGGCTTCCTTTCCTTTTCTTGAAAACAATACTTCAATACAAACATCCAAGGAAGGAAAACCAAACTAATGCATTTCACTCTACTCAAGACTTCAAGTTTTTCAATGCATAGTCGAACCAAACAAGCATGCTCCATCCTAACGATCTAACAATTCTATCCACATGCTTATTCATCCCCATTCCAATCATGAATATGATCAACAAACGATTTAACTAACCACAAGCATGCATTACTACTCAAATTCAAGCAATCCAACATGAAAACTAGTCAAACTCCAGTTCTTTTCCAGAAATTCAACACGCTTCATCCCAAACTACTCACATTCCTCATAACTTCACATTATTAATAGAATTTAATACAATTCAAACAATCAAAATCGAATACATCAACAATTCATACAAAATTATGCACAAAAATTCAAACCACACTATGAATCCATATAGAACTTAGTTTAATCAACATACCCGCTTATAATCAATGATTAGAACTTCAATCCTAGGGTAAGAGGGTTGAGAAAACGTACCTTTTGAACTGGCCATGGCTTAGAATAAACAAATGTGACAATCCTCCAAAAATCGCATCAAACCCTTATTTTATAGCTAGATTATTCCAAAAAACGCGATAAATTGAGCGGAAAGAGTGTGTGATTTAGTTTAATCATGGCAAAATATCGTGTAATCAAAGATTGGAGGAGAAGATTTCAAATTCAGGAGAAATTTGAGTGAAGGTGGGGTGCTAACGTGATCAAATGGGTGAAAATAGGTTTAAAATACACTTACCTGACCTTGATTCAACCTACTTGATTGGTCAAATTGGATGTACGTGGTCGAATCCATGGTCAAACTCCTTTATTGGACAATCCATTATCACAATTCAATCACCGTTCGACCAAGTGTTTTGGTCGAACTCTTTAGTCGTGGTTGAACTCGACTGTTCAAAACTTTCAGGTTCACAATTTGACCTCAATTTGACCAAACCATTTAGTCGAACCATCCTCATCCAAGTCAAATATACCTGTACAACATTCTAATTGCCAGTTCGACTTCTCTCTCTGGTCGAACCCGTGGTTAAACTCTTCACGACTTGGTCAAATCGACCGGTAACGAAGTCTCTGATCTCCAGTTCGACCAGGGCTTTCGCGTTCGACCTGCATGTCTGGTCGAATTGACCTCCTGATGCTCCAAACTCGAATTTTCTTCATCTCCTGCATAATTTAAGCTCAAAATCAAACATTAGGTACCAAAATAGATCAAAATTAGCTCAAGAATCAATCTTACACTTGACATCCATGAGTAACTCCGCATATGATATTCAAAAACAACACCAAACACCATAAAACATTAGGCAAATTTCAAAAAATTGACACACCGCAACTGATAAAAGTTTCGATATGCCATAAAAACCAACTCCCCTAACAAACGTTACAAAGAAAAGATTACACTCTAAATGTTTCAATGAGGTAAGTACATCACACCCCCCAAACTTAGTAGAAATGATAGTGAAACTAAGTTTGCAAAGAGATGTAATTGCCGATAATTAAGCACATCAAATATAAAAATTTCTTACTCACACAAAAGAAATAGTAAAATAATAAAACAGGAGGGAAAGCCCCCCAACAGGCGCTCATGTTTAACGTCGGAGAGTCACGACGGTACCAATCTAGTGCAAGTTATCATCAAAGATGATGCAAAGATCATCCGTCGACTTGTAATACTTCAATCGATGCCCATTCGTTGCGATAATGTCCCCATCTTTGTCCATAAGCTCGAAACCCCCCCTTCTGCATGCTCTATGGATAATGAACGGCCCTATCCAATTTGATTTCAATTTTTTTGCAAAAAGCTTCAAACAAGAGTTAAAAAGTAATACCTCATCACCTTGCTTGAACTCCTCATATGAGATCTTTGAATCATGTCATTTCTTCATTCTCTCCTTGTAGATCTCCGAGTTCTTGTAAGCTCAATTTTTGAACTCATCCAATTGATTAATGTGAGTCATCCTCAATTCCTTTTGATCCTTCAAAGAGAAGTTCAAACTCATCAATGCCCAAAAATCTTTATATTAAATCTCTACGGGTAAGTGGCACAGCTTCCCATAGACAATTTGATACAGTGGCATATCCAACACCGTCTTATAAGCAGTTCGAAACCTCCACAAAACATCATCAAGCTTCATAGCTCAATCCTTCCTATTGGTTCCGACTACCTTCTCCAAAATTTGCTTCACTTGTCAGTTGAAAACTTCAGCTTGCCCATTCGCTAGAGGGTGATAGGGTGTAGTAAGCCTATGCTTGACTCCATAACCCTTAAGCACCTTTTCAAGAAGTTTGTTGATGAAGTGTGACCCTCCACCACTCACTAATGCTCTAGGAACTCCATAATGGGCAAAGATATGTTTCTTCAAGAAGGATAAAACAGTCCTCGAATTATTCATGCGAGTGGGAATGGCTTCCACACACTTAGAAACATAATCTACTGCTAAAAGGATGTAAAAAAATTCATTAGATGGGGGAAAAGGCCACATAAAATCGATCCCCCATACATCGAAGATCTCGATAACAATGCTTGGCTGAAGTGGCATCTCATCTCGGCGACTTATGTTCCCCATCCTTTGACATCTATCGCATGTCGCCACATAAGTTTCATAATCTTTGAACAAAGTAGGCCAATAAAGAGTAGATTGAAGTACCTTTGCTGCGGTCTTTTGAGCTCCGAAGTGCCCCCCGTTAGGTTGTGCATGGAAAAAATTAAGAACACTCTCCATCTCAATCTCGGGCATACACCTACGGATTATGGAATCTGTAAATATCTTGTAGACAAATGAATCATACCATATAAATGTCTCAGCATCCCCCTTAAATTTTGTAAGTTGATATCGATTGAGATCTCTGGGAATTTCACCTACGGCAATGTAATTTACATAATCCGCATACCATGGATCCATCCCTTGGGTAGCCACAACACATGCTTTTTCTGCTCCTTCAACAAGCACTGCCATTATCTTCTCATCAAGGAATATCTTTTCAATATAATCAAAAGAATCATCACAGTGCTCCCTTGTCTTCAACCTTGATTGGTGATCCGCCAAAACATTCTCTGTACCCTTCTTATCTCGGATCTCCATATCAAATTCTTGTAGAAGAAGAATCCATCTAATGATCATTGGCTTTGTTTCCTTCTTCTCCATCAAGTATCAGATCGCAGAATGATCTTTGTACACTATCATCTTCATGCCAACCAAATATTGTCGAAACTTGTTGAATGCATACACCACAACTAGAAAATCCTTTTCAGTCACCATGTAGTTCTTTTGTGCAGCATCAAAAGTTTTACTCGCATAGTAAATGGCGCAGAACTTCTTTTTCCTCAACTGCCCAAGCACCACTCCAAGTACTAAATCACTCGCAGGTCGAATCCAAGCGATCATGGTCGAATCGGGCATCAGACAAAACAGAGTGCTCTGGACAGTGGAGTTCGACCTCAGTTCGATCAGAGGCTCTGGTTGAACTTACCTATTTTTAGTCGAACTGACCTTCTGACTCTTTAGGACGTCGCCCAGGTGCCCTGTTCGACCTCTCCTGTTCAGTTCAACCTGCATGTCTGGTCGAGTTGGGGTTAAATCGGGCTCTTGACACTTCAGAATTTGATTTTGGTTTCATCGGTCCCTCATACTGCGTTCCAGACCTCAGCGTAATGGCGTGACAATACTTTGGATTCTCAATACTTTAAGATGGAAGCTTCCCTTTCTCTATAGTTTAACTCAATTTGTTAACATTTCCAGCCATCTCCCCCATTAACAATGTAAGGTCTTTCACTTATGTAGACAAATCCTTATGATGATCATCAATCTTCTTCTCTAACTTGGCCTCAAGACGGTCTACTCTTGCATTATTCCTCGCCATGTACCTATTCACAGTATCCTCAAAGCCTGGCTTTCCTTCTTTCAACTTAGCTCCTGGATCAACACCAATAGGAGGCTGCAACACATTATTCGGATTGCTCTATGAAAATCTAGCCTCCTTGATTGCTGATAATCACCCGGGGGACCACGATTGTTGTAGTTCCCTTGATAGTTTCGGTTTTTTTAATTTGGGTAGCTAGTTCCTTGAATGCTTTGACCCATGACATAATTTGCCTTCTCGATCTCCTCTTGGCTAGCTCCTTCATAGCCACCATCTTGCTGCATCATTGGTACTCTAAGAGATAAATCTGTGATCTGCTTTTGCTGAGATTCTAGTAGCTTGCTAATGTTAGTCAAACTAGAGACGATCCTGTTGGATTGTATACTAAAAGTCTAGCTTTTTGTATGAACAATGCTTTGATAATATTTTAAATGAGAATCATGTGATCAAACGTTTGCAATTAAGATATTGCAATAGTCCATTTACTTTATAATGTGGTGTGTGGCGTCACACGGAAGATCATATTATTGGCTCCTTATAAAGTATAAACAGATGTTCATAATTGAGATAGATAGGGACTATCTATCGATATGGTTATAGTGTGATTTGGTATTAGTCTGTCTTGACTATAAAATTACACTAGTGCACTTTGAGTGTATTGAGCAGGACCGACGTTGAGATCGTTCGGTTTATACTGACTATATAACAGAACTTGACCTCTGATATTATGGAAGTTCGTACTCTTAATCCCTATACAATAACCTCGACACGTAAGCCATTATTTATTTCTCTAATTCATCAACGGGTGAGATTTAATAGTTAAATCAATATGCTCGGTGAGTTGGGAGATGGTGCTGTATATATGGTGTGCTGTTGATTGTAGAAGGAATTCGTGTCCTAACAAAATTGGTTGATGATGTCCCCTTGAGGAGCTCATAAAGTTTATCATGTAAACCCTGCAGGTGGATTTATTCTGACATGATAATAAAGTTGAGTGGTACTATTCTTGGTAAATATATTAATTAATGGAGTTCTCAGTAAGTTAATTAATTAATGGGCATTGAATCTTAAACACGGGGAGACTAATGGGCTCATAATAAGAAGGAGCCCATAAACATAATTTGGGATTAGAGTGGCAGTGCAATATTATTTCTTTAGTGGAATTATTTATTATTATTGGAGTTAAGTATAAGTTTGGGCTAACTTGGATGCTTAAGCCCAATGGGAGGCCCAAATCCTAATTTCTCCTCCTAGTCCCTATTGTAGCCTATATAATAGCCAATCTCATCAATCCGGAATATAAATCACATGCGTAACACACATGAAAGGCAAATTACGGTTGTAGACTGAGTTCGTCTTGTAGATCGTTGCCCACACCAACGTCAAGACGCGGCTTAGGAATACAATAGAAGACCGGAAGGTCGTTTGCTGTTTCTGTCTGTCAACTTCACTGATTTTTATAAAATCGTGTAGAAGTCCAAACTAGACGTATGATATACTGTTGGAAAGCCACTGAAGAGTGGATCGCTTTGGTGTATAGATCACTCGATTCAGATATTGGATGAGAGAGTTATGCCCAAAACCGTGAGGCTGCGCAAGCTATCAGCGAAAATTCAACCTCTACATCCTAGTGAAAGATAATCAATTCTATGTTTATGCTTCCGCTGTGATAGAATTGCTTGGAACCCTAACGGTTCACGTTAATCAAAAGATCCTAAATGCCAACAATTGGTATCAGATCATAGGTTCTAAGGCTAAACGTGACACGTTAGGCTTAGGGTTTGAGTGGAATATGTGGTGTTAGATATTAGGGTTAATTGATCACCGCACGGCTGATCACGTTGAAAGTTGTTGGTGGGATGGATCATCCGACGACTGGTGAATGGATGCCCGCCGGCGGCAGCTTGGTGGCAGACATGGGCTGTTGACTGGGCACACTGTAGACGGTGAAGAAGCATAGCACGAAGGTCGATGGAGACGGTGATGGCATCGCCGGCTAACGATGGCTGATTGGAAGATAGCACGGCGGTTATGCAGTGACTGGCAGCGTAAGACGCGACGTTGGAGGTGCACTAGATTCGGCAAGTCCAGTCGAAGTGGACGCTGCTGGCTGTCGGTCAGCGTTGGTACACGGCAGTATCACGTCACTAGTGTATGGCTGGCCCGAGACGACGATGGCGTGAGAAGGCTGCTCGGCATGAGACGTAGCCTGGCAGAGTTCTGAATGAAGATTGGCAGCATTCCAATCATGCCTGACGTTGATTCCAATCGGGTGTGTAGATTCAATGGTCGGGTCTGTCATGAGTTTCAAACAGGTCTGCAGGTGTTTTCTGGTCGAGTTCTCCATGGTTCCGAGCGAGTCCTATAGCTTTCGGTGAGTCAACCCAGTTGTTCAGAGTTGGGTCACCTACTAGCCGGATCGAATCTGACAGGGCTGATGTCGGCTGAGGGTGAGCGATGGGCTTGCGGTGTAATCCATGATGCCTGGTGCAAACAACACGCACGGTGGTAGCTCAGCGTGACTCACACGTTGTCCAGGATAGTCAGAACGGTGACTTGGGCTGGTTTGATGGCTGGCGGCGGATCTGGTGGTTGGCGTTGCAGTCATGAAGTGTAGTGTGGTGAAAGTCAGGCGTCGACGGGGAACTCACAGACTGGTCTAATGGAATTTCCGGGCAAGCCCAAAGGGATTCCAACCCAGTCTCTGGAAGTTTCGGTCGCGTCTGCTAGTTTTTTCGACTGGGCCTGTTGTTTTTCAAATCAGGTTTACACTCCTTCCAGGCGTGCATGCGGCTGGGCGCTGCGGTCAGCACGATATAGACATTGCAGTCAGGGGCACACCAGACCGCCGGTATATGGTCGAATCGCGGGCTGGGGAGCCACCTAGATTAGCGAATGGCAGCAGAAAGCTTGATGGCAGTCACCGACCGTGCGAGATCGTCGGTGATTATGGCATGGGAATCGCTGGACGCGTGCTGTGATGGTGCTGCCGCTTGTTGTCGTTAACGGTGGCGATTGCTTCGTAGGCGGCGGTTGTTGTTTTTTTTCGGCAAAGGGGAAGTGATGGCCATGAGGTGGCTGGGATGTTGGCTGCAATCAGGCGAGGAGAATTTTTTTTCCCGACAGTGTAGGCATGCACGGATGGAGCAGGCGGTGTATGGTGTGAGACCGTGCCAGTTGTGGGTGGCATAGTACCCAAGCCAACTTGTTGTGCAAGCTTTTAATTGCCTATTTTTGACCAAGTCAATCCTTTTTTGGCATTTTTATTCCTTATATATAATTGTTATAATTGTTTTACTTATCGATCGATTATTATTGTATATTTGGATTGAATATGCTATTTGATTTATTGCCGGATTTGCCGTAATAATAGCATGATTATTTGCATTATTATATCTGTTATATTGTATGCATGCAAAAACCCTCTTGTTAAATAACTAAGTGGGAGAGGGACTGGTCATGATCCCACGGACTCCGTTATTGATTTATTGTGTGATGCAAGTAAGCTTATGAGTCGGCTATAGTGTCTTCCTCCTCAACGGATGAGTTTTATTTGTGGATCACTAGAATAAATTTTATTAAATATTTATTATTTGTAATGTGATGCGAGTAAGCTTATGAGTCGTCTATAGTGCGTTCCTCCCCAACGGATAAGTTTTATTTGCGGATCACTAGTACAAATTAATAATTGATGGTTAAAGGAAATTATTTGAGGGCGTGTGGACTTCTCCAACTGTAAGACACATAAACTTGGGTAACGTACTTAATATCAAATAATGGTATACACTTAGGTGCAATTAATATGTATCCTCCCCAATGGAGTCACTGCTATTAAATTGCATGGATAAAGGACAACCGACTATTAATCATTGAGTCATAAGGTTAATTATGATGTATGGAATTAATGGGTAAAATCTTCCCTTGCGAATGTTCGGGTTTGTATACGTCCACACTAACGTGGCATGCAAATTCAAGATGCTTGAGATGTCGGTGAATTTATTTTATATTATTTATTGAGAGAATCAATATAAAATTTAAATTCGAAGTGTTTGATCGTCGTATTTATTTATTTGATTCTCTGAATTTTTGAATAGTTTATTTCGCTTATTGTTAGCTAAAGGAAAACATATTTACTGGTCCATAATAAATTATTAGAAAGGAATCTTGATTTTAATTCTTACTGCTAAGCTAAAATGTGTTCTCACTATGGATATCCTCTTATGCCTATTTAAACTCTCTAGTGAAGAGGTGAGAGTTTCATAGAAATATGATATTTTCATGCAACTCTTCGGACACTTGAGAAGGAGTTAAGAAAGGCAAGAGGTCATGGTTAACTTGATGAATGAATTGGAAATACTTGGAATAAAAGTTGAAGGGGAAACCTAGCTCAATTTGTTTTCATAGTTTACATTACGTTTTGAGCAAGTTTCACCTGAATTATAAAAGTTTGTATATAGTGGGAAACTTCTAATAAAACGTGTGGTAAAAGAAAACTAATTTCATCAAAGGAGTGAACAAGTTAATTTCTTATTCACCAGTTGTTGAAACATGATTAATGATGGCGTTTACTGACACGTTGTTTGTAAATACTGAAATCATTAAATGATTAAAACATAGTGATGATAAGATAATTAAATACATGGGTAAACTACAAGAGTAGTGGCTGTTGCAGTGGGAGTTGTTTATCTTATGATAGAAATAAACGTTTGATTTTGAGGAATCGTCTTTAAGAATGTTTTTATAGAAAGAATTTAATTTCAATTTCTATGCATTTACAGATGGATACTCTATTTCATTTAAATGATATAGTCATTATGATGAAGGATGGAGCTATATTCTGGTTTGGTACAATGGTGACAATTTGCACACTCTTAAATCATGTTTATCCCATGGATGCAACAAATAGTAATTAATAATGCATCTTCTAATCTTATAAGAGAAAGGAACCTTCGGTGATGAACTAAACATACTTTTGGCATCTAAGACTAGATCATTTTACTTAAGTACGATTCGAAAGTTGATAGCCGATGGACCATTAGGTTTATTGGAAGTGGAAACTATCGAACTTGTGAGTCTTACTTGGAAGTGAAAATGATTAATTGCCTTATGTAAGCAAAGGGGTAAAGAGCCATGAAAAGATATATTGGAAATGGTTCATTCCGATTTAAGCGATCCTAAGATTATCCTGTCGAGAGATGGTAATAAATATTCGATGATTATTCTAGAAACAAGATATATTTATTTGATGCACTGCATGTCTGAGTACTATGATTAAACTCAGGAAGTGCATGACTGATTCGGTGAAGCATCATGGAAAATATATCAAGTCATTACGATGGCGAGTACCTCTTAGGATAGTTAGGAGCTATTAATAAGAGGTTGGGATTGAATCCCAAATTCTCTACACCGGGCATACCCCAGCTGTATGGTGTGTTGAAAAGAAGAAATAAGACTCTTATGGAAATGATTATATAGATGATGAATTATTTGGAATTACTAAATTCATTTTATGGGTAAGCCCTAGAAATAACATAATGAATTGATGTTTGTGGGATATCCTAGAAAAATGAAGGGTGGTTTATTTAACAGTCCAAAAGGATCAGAAAGTGATTATTAACACGAACACTAGATTTTGGAAAGGACTATGTAATAAATTATAAATCCATGTATAAGTTGTTCTAAAAGTGTGAAAAGGTAAACACAAATTTTAGTACCAAGACTACAAGAGGATATACCACAAGTCAACTGCATCACGTGTCACATCTCATATACAATTGCAAGTAGTGTCTTTTCATAGTGGGAGAGTTGTTTCACATTTGAATAGATTTATGTTTTGGGAGAGTCGTGAGACTTAATCCCTAGTAAACATGAAATAGGCCCATCGATACGACGAAGCACTACAAGATCAAAATGCGGAATCTTAGTAAGTTGCAATGATTTCTGGAATAGAATATATGGATTCAAAATGAAGCAACCAGAATGATTCATTGCATAGAGCTAAGAACATTTAGTGTGTAAACTTAAAAGTGTCCATCATTAGATTAAAGCAAGCTTCAAGAACATGGAACATCCATTTTGATAAGAAAATCCAGTCATATGGATTTAATCAATGCTCGGTTGGATCTTGTGGATTGTAAGAGTGAAGGAAACGTGGTGGTATTTCTTGTAAGTACGTAGATGGTATCTTGCTCATTGGAAACAATGAAAGAGTATTGTCGGGCGTAAAGGTATGGTTTAATAAAGCAGTATAAAATGAAGGACTTAAGAGAAGCAAAATATATCTTTGCGATCATGGTAATAAAGATCACAAGATAGGATGTTGTGCTTATCTAAAGCTTCATAAAATGATACAATCCTTACTCGTTTTAGCATGTGACTTTATCTAAGGTTTTGTGTCTTAAGACACAAAAGAAGATAAAATAGATAAAGGCGATTCCCTATGCTTCGGTAATAAGGAAGCTTAATCTATGGAATGCTACGCACGAGATAGGATATCTGTTTTGCCTGTGGCATAGTCAGTGGGTATCAAGGTAATCCGGAACAAGAATATTGAATTGTGGTAAGACATATTTGAAGTGCCTGAGAAGGACTGAAAAATATATGTAGGCTTATCGGATAGATTCATTACTTCTTGGCGGTTACTTAGATTCAAATTTTTCAAATCATAGGGACGGCAGTAAATCCACCTCAGGGTTATGTTTTTAATGGAAGTAGATCCATTGCATGGAGGAGTGTTATATAGAAATATATTTCAGACTCCACCATGGAAAATTGATATTATTGGAGCCTTGCGGCAGTCAAAGTATCTGTATGGTTCTAGAAACTTCGAAATGGGCTTAGATGTGATTCTGAGTTTGCCCAAGGTTATCACTATTTATTGTGATAATAATGGTGCAGTTGCAAACTTGAAGAAATCACAAGTTCATAAGGAAATTAAACACATTGATAGCTAGTACTACCTAATACGAGGAATCGTATAATGAGGGAAAGGGTGTTTTCGCCTAGATTACATTGGATGATAACCTATTAATCCTTTTACAAGGACATTAAGGAGATATCTTTTAATGGTCAAGTAGTGGGAGTGATAATCAGATGTATGGCAGCAGATATCGTAGCATAGTCTTTTAGTATAAATAGGAAATTGTTGGATTGTATACTAAAAGTCTAGCTTTTTGTATGAACAATACTTTTACAATATTTGAAATGAGAATCATGTGATCAAATGTTTGCAATTAAGATATTGCAAAAGTCCATTTACTTTATACTGTAGATAATGTGGTGTGCGGCGTCACACGGAAGATCATATTATCGGCTCTTTATAAAGTATAAACAGATGTTCACAATCGAGATAGATGGGGACTATCTATCGGTATGGTTGTAGTGTGATTTGGCATTAGTCTGTCTTGACTATAAAATTATACTAGTGCACTTTGAGTGTATTGATCAGGACCACCGTTGAGATCATTCGCTTTATACTGACTATATAATAGAACTTGATCTCTGTTATTATGAAAGTTTATCTCTTAATCCCTATGCAATAACCTCGACACGTAAGCTAATATTTATTTCTCTAATTTATCAATGGGTGAGATTTAATAGTTAAATCAATATGCTCGGTGAGTTGGGAGATGGTGTTATCTCTATGGTGTGATGTTGATTGTAGAAGGAATCCGTGTCCTAACGGAATTGGTTAATGATGTCCCCTCGAGGAGCTCATAATGTTTATCATGTAAACCCTGCAGGTGGATTTATTCCGGCATTATAATAAGATTGAGTGGTACTACTCTCGGTAAATATATTAATTAATGGAGTTGTCAGTAACTTTATTAATTAATGGGCATTGAATCTTAAATACGGGAAGACTAATGGGCTCATAATAAAAAGGAGCTCATAAACGTAATTTCAGGTTAGGGTGGCAGTGCAATAATATTTCTTTAGTGGAATGATTTATTATTATTGGACTTAAGTATAAGTTTTGGGCTAAACTTGGATGCTTAAGCCCAATGGGAGTCCCAAACCCTAATTTCTCCTCCTGGTCCCTATTGTAGCATATATAATAGCCAATATCATCAATCCGGAATCTGAATCACACGGATAACACACGTGACAGACAGATTAGGGTTGTAGACTGAGTTCGTCTTGTAGATTGTTGCCCACACCAACTTCAATACGTGGCTTAGGAATACAATAGAAGACCGGAAGGTCATTTGTTGTTTCTGTCCGTCAACTTCACTGATTTTTATAAAATCGTATAGAGGTCCAAACTGGGCGTGTGATATACCGTTGGAGATCCACTGAAGAGAGAATCATTTTGGAGTATAGATCACTTTGTTCTGATATTAGATGAGAGAGTTATGTCAAAAACCGTGAGGCTGCGCAGGCTATCAGCAAAAATTCAACCTCTACATCCTGGTGAAAGGTAATCAATTCTATGTTTATGCTTTCACTGTGATAGAATTTCATTGAACCCTAATGGTTCATGTTAACCAAAAGATCCTAGACGCTAACAGATCTCATCATCTCTTCTCGACTTCACCATAGTATGCTCAACCTGTGCTACTTTCCCAAGGACATAAGTGCCTTTCACTCTATCAGTCGGCCAATATCTTGAATTCATCGAAATATCTTCAAACAGCTTCTCAGCTTCATTGGGTGACTTCATCAGCAATGCTCCATTAGAAGAAGCATCAAGTAAAACACGAGAATCGCAGTCCAACTCATTGTAGAAAATACTGATATATTGAGCTTTAGATAGCCCATGCTGAGGACACTTCCGAAGCATGTCCTTGAATCTGTCCCAAGTTTCATGAAACTTCTCATTGCCATGGATAGAAAATTGATTGATTTCTTACTTCATCTTGAACACCTTTGAAGGTGGCATGTATCGCTCCAAGAATTTCACTTTCTCCCATGTGTCATATTCAACAGCATCAAGATTATAGTAGCAATCTCTCGCTTTTTCATTCAGCAAGAACTTGAACAATATGATCTTCCTCACATCCTCATGAACTCCTGCATCTTTTTGTGTACTTGCATACCCAAGGAACTTATTCAAATGTTTTTGAGGATCTTCAAATGTTCCCCATAGAGAAGGTACTCCTTTCAATCATGGTGATAAGAGCAAGGTGTAGATCAAAATCAGCTCCGGTCCCTCTTGCTCCTAACAACCCAGCATTGCCAGTTCCGTTATTCTTAAAAACTTCTCGGATGGCAAGTGTGTTCGGGTCCACTGCCATGCTGATTGCTTCTACGTACAAATTAACTTCGATTGCAGCTTCAATCATTTGCGGATTCGGCATGTCAACTTCAATTCCAAAATCAAGAGCTCTAGTTGGGTCATTGTTCTTGTTCTTATTCTTCTTCTTCTTTTTCTTCCTTGACGATGCTCCGATCTCTAGATTATATGGCTCTAATTCACCTTTCTTTGATCTTGTGAGCATACACCTAAAAAAATAAGTGTTAGAAATCAAAGACAAGAATAATACAATATCAATTAAACTAGAAATAATTAATAGATAATTAATGCCATCCCCGGCAATGGCGCCAAGAACTTGATGAGTGTTTTCTCAACACACAAAATTAATCCTCAAGTATAAGGATATCAATTGTAGTTTCGATAGGTGACCAAGTGTTTATCATACCCAAGGGACGGTTTATTATCAATTCAATTATATTCTAATTAACTAAGATCATGTTGGCAAATTTGATTTGGTTTTGTTATAAACTAAATAACATATAATTGAAATAACAAAATAAATAAGCAAGCAATAGAGAAATTTCGATTGTGATCAACTAAGTAATAAAGTAGTACTTCAGGTAATCCATTTATATATTAATTTCCTTTCCATGTGTTGATGTTTGACTCTGCCTTGTGATCTAAGGACGCATCACTAAACCATACAAGCGTATGCTATAGACACAAGTAAGCAAGCGTATGACACGTGTGAATATCCTCGAAGCAAGACGTATACTTCACCCCCTATCTAGGTACTATCATAATTAATTATTTTCCATGCACTATGTACTCTAACCCGATTTGATCTCCCTTTTTGGGTACTATAAAGTTATACTCTTTATCCTACTTATTATCCCGAATACAATTCAATTAACAAGTATCTATATCAGATAGTTCTAATAAGACTTCGGAATCCCTTCACTTAGAAATATAACATGCAATCCTGCTCAGTGGTGAACGCACTCAATGAATAACCAAGAGATGTATTCAGACTCTACGTAACAGTTAAAGATGCACAAAAAGATCGTGAGTATGAATTAAAAGGCACAATCTAATATAGAATAAACCACAAGTAGTGTTGTACGAAGTTTACACATGGAAATTCAATTAACTCATAAAACTTTCATAACCCTAGATCTACCTGAATGGTTATAGCCCATGATTGATCTAGGAACAATCATGGCTAGTTGGTATGATCTTATTTGACTCGCTAGAGGAACCTTTCCTCAAGACTCCTTCGGATGATCGTAGGGTTTTGTGAAGGATGGATGATGAATGCTTTTTTTTCTCCTGCGAAAGCTTTTCTTTAATACTTGTAAACTCTCCTTAAGGGCCTTGGATGGGCTTTTTGAGTGAACACACGCACTAAAGGTATAAAATACGAATTTGGTAAGTTTTCGTACACCAGGTAGACAAAACAGGTTGGTCAAACTATCCCGGGCAAGTCGAATCCTTCTGTAACTTGGCCTCTGACCCCAAATTCGACCAGAGTTCTGGTTGAACTGGATACTTCCTGGTTGAACCGGTACTGCTTCTGATTAGGCTTATAGTTCGACCACGGTTCGACCAAGTGGTTTTGTCAAACTCTCTTGTTGTGGTCGAACAGCATTCTTCCGCGCTCAGTTCGACCAGCCATGCTGGTCGAACTCCCTCCTTCTTGGTCAAATCCGACCCTTGCTTGGTTGAATCACATGCCTGTTTCTTCCTCTTTCCAAATCCGATCACTTCCAACCTGTTTTCTATCAAAAATCAACTCAAATGGCCTTTTAAACACTTGATTCGTGACTTTCCACTATGTATAGCAATTCACATCAAATTAAAACCATTTATCATGCCATAAGTACACGAATCCGGGCTCAAAACTAGTGAATTTATACACTCATCAAACCCCCAAACTTACATGTTGCTCGTCCCGAGGCAACTAAATCAAAACAAAGGAGTAGTATAAAATTCACCAACTACCAATACAATTCATACTCACACATGTAATTCATCAATCGAACACAAGTATTACTCACATCATATGCAGCATTCATACAAAACATCACTCAATTAAAATACCTTTTGGAGTACAAAATCATCTAGCTCACAAGATAACTATTTACTCTCACTCTTAAGTTAAAAAGATGTAAACTCTAACAGGTTAGTATTTACGCTCAAATTCAATCATACTTCTGCGTAACCATAAGCTTGGCAAGGGTAACAAAACTCAACTTATAATCAATTCCTTACGAGAATCACAAAGGACTTGCTTTTGGGTTGTAATGTTGGCTCTTTAGTAAAGGTAGGAGAATTTAGGTAAAGTGACTTATTCACTAGTAGAGAATTACCTTGGAGTTTTGCTTTTTGTCATATAACTTCATCTGTTTCTCCATCTTCTTCTGATAAACTTCATAGTTTGAATTCTCCTTCTTTTTCTTAGCATCAACATCATCTTTATTCAATGAGCAAGGGAACCAATTTCGGGCACTACCCTTCTAAGTAGTCGGGGTACCAGTTTCAGGTACTACCCCTAAACAAGATTTAACCATACTTCTTTCTTTTTCATAATTCTCAACCAAGCTTCCACCTTTTCCTTCTTTCACGCACTTACACACCTCAACTCTCTACTAATGAATAGGATATTCAACAAGGCTCAAGTAAAGGTTTAATAAGGCTTTTTATCAAGACTTGTCAAAGAAAAAGCTTTTTAAGGCTCAAAAGGGCTTACAATGATACATATGTTTAAAAGGTAAGGTAAAATTCTGGCTAAGTGACTTGATTACACAATAATGGCCTAAGATCATATCCTAACAATTCCCCAATGATAAGTTTCACACAAGACGCCAAGCCAAGTTCTAGAATATGGTCATACGAACGGTTCTCTCAAGAATAAATAATCATGAACTAGTATGATTTAAATGGCTCAAATTCTCACATGGATAAATAGAATCCTAAGTACTCCTAAAATTAAATAACCAAGATCAATTTCACAATAAATCCACATACTTATCAAGCATACATGCTTCTAGTTAATAAAATTAACACATGAAAATACGAATGCATCATGCTAAACTAAGAACCCTCATAGTAAGACAATCCATACAAGTACAATCACCCTTAAGTATCAATCATCACCTCTCTAACATCCAATCAATATACGTACATGCCACCCACACCACATATACCCATCCTGTAAAGAGAAAAAGAGAAAGGAGATGAGATGAAACAGACAAAGAATAAAAACCTGGTGCATCCTACTCCTCAGGAGCATCATCATCGCTCGCATCCTCTTCGTCATCACCATTCATCTCCATGAACAATTGATCCAAATCTCTATGAAGAGCATTGAGATTCCTATCCATCATGCGCTCATTAGCAAACAACCTCTCCAATCTCTTATCCATCTCCACATAGTTATTCTGCAGCGTGTTGTACTTTCCATCTAGTGCTGCGTAGTTTGCATTTGCCAATTCCAGCTGCCTGTTCGTCTCCTGCTGGTTCATATTCAGTGTAGCGAACTGCTCATGAATTAACCGAAATTGCTCTTGCAAATAGGCATCCAGGCCAGCCAACTGCTGTGGCACTACTGGAATAGGTCGTGGTGGCATCTCATGCGGCTGTGGTTCTCCCATCTCCGGATCCACCTGATCCTCTCCAAGCTCTTGCTGCTGCTGTGGATGTGGCTGAAATTGCCCCTCGTCTACAATCCTCTGCAGCTCCTCAATCATCCCCTCAGCATACATCTGAGCTACAGTCCTCCAATCACCCTTTATCAAGCAAGTTATGGAGAGAGCAGTGTGCCCGAGTGGGTTCATCAATATGTTCCCTTCATTTCTAATAGTAGTCAACACACCCAAATCAAAAGGAAACATGAAAGTAAAGGCCTTCGGTCCTCTCGTAAAGAACTAATCTCCATCCTTCATATGGGCGAATCCACCCTTCACACACGTGCTCATCATGAAATCGGGATCCTCCAGGATAGGTGAAATGATGGTGAAGTCTATATGACAGTACTCAGCCACCGAAGTAAGCAACCCTCCTATGTTCACTCTCTGAAATGGAGAGCACCTGAACCTGTTAAACTGATAAATGAGGTATGATCCCATATTGAACCTCACTCCATTGAGCATACACCAGAGGACATATTGTTGGATTATATACTAAAAGTCTTGCTTTTTTTAGGAACAATGTTTAAACAATTTATTTGAAATGAGAATCATATGATCAAATGATTGCGTCTTATAATTTATTTATATGCACGATGCAATAGTCCACTTACTTTTTACTGTAGATAATATGTTGTGCGACAATACGCAGAAGATCATATTATCGGTTTTCTTATAAAGTATAAACAGATGCTCACAACCGAGATAAACGGGGACACTCTATCGGGATGATTGTAGAGTGGTTTGGTATTAGCTTGTCTTGGCTATAGAATCACATTAGTGCACTTTGTATGTATTAAGCAGGACCGCTTGAGATCATTTGACTTATACTGACTTATAGGAGAACTTGATCTCAGTTATTATGGATGTTCGTGCTCTTAATCCCTATACAATAATCTCAATACGTAAGACAGTATGTATTTCTTTGATTCATCAATGGGTGAGATTTACACGTAATTAAATCAACAAACTCGGTGAGTTCAGAAGTAGTGATGTCTCTATGGTATGCTGTTGATTGTAGAAGGAATCCGTGTCCGTCATAGGTTGATGATGTCCCCTTGAGGAGCTCATAAGGATTTTCATGTAAACCCTACAGGTGGATTTATTCCGGCATGATAAAGAGATTGAGTGGTACTACTCTCGGATGAGATATTAATTAATGAAGTTGTCAGTAACTTAATTAATTAATGGGCATTGTATATCTTAAACATGGGAAGATTAACAGGCTCATAATAAGAAGGAGCCCATAACGTAATTATGAGATTAGAACGGTAGTGAAGTAATAATATTTTAGTGGTATATATTATTACTATTGGACTTAAGTATAAGCTTTGGGCTAAGCTTGGATACTTAAGCCCAATGGAGGCCCAACTCTAATTTCTCCTCCTGGTCCCTGCTTTAGTCCATATATAAGTCATCTCAGCTGTCCGGAAATCCTAATCTAAGAGATTAATCATGCCTAACACTATGAGGAAGGTGAGGGAATAGCAGATTGAGAAGTTCTCGAGGATCGTCGCCCACACGATGTCGAGATTGGACTTGGGAATACAGCAAAAGGCTGGAAGGTTGTTTGCTACTGCTGTCCGCCATTTTATACGATTCTTATTAAATTGTACAGACTTCATAACAGAACATGTGATATATTAATAGAAAGCCACGGAAGAGAGGATCGTTTTGGCTCATAGATCACTCAGTTCAGATATCGGATGAGAGAGTTATGCCCAAAACGGTCAGACTGCGCAGGCTGCCAGCGAGAATCCATCTTCTTCAATATACCCTGGTAAAAGGTAATACGTTTCTTTGGTTTCTTGCTTCCGCTGCATGTTAAAAATGTATGGAACCCTAACGGTTCACATTAATCAAATGATCGAATGCCAACACATATAACTCTCCCTCGACACACAGCTTCCCTCAGATTGAGCAAACAGTGTGTTGCTCAACACTCGATCCATGTATCTGAGCACTAGATTCTGAATCAACGAAGCATGAGCACTGCTAGTCTTGTAATCCACATCCTCACTAGAAATATCTCTACTGAATCTTTTAGCATGGAAAAATCCATTCTTACTCCTAGAAATCCCCCTAGGAGTCTGAAACAAGATATTCAAATCCTTGGCTGACCATGTCCTCTACTCACCTCTAAGCTGGAATGAACACTCATACGGAAGATTACTCGGATCCTTCTTCACAACACTCGAACATAATACTTCCGCAGTCACATGGAAATAAGTAGGCTTTTTCAGCTCCATGAAGTTACGAATTCCAACTTGATAAAACATCCACAGGATATCGTCTCGAATGTTCATGGTAACCATCTCTCCATCATCTTGATACCTCGTTCGAATAATCTTATCTGGCACTTCTACCCATTTCTCCTTGATCTCATCCCATTCATTCATCTGAATCTTGAAATTCAAAGGCAACCGCTCTTGAAGCCTTAGCTTCTTTGTCACTGCATCTTCCCTAGATGGTCTATCTTGCCTTTTCTTAGAATGAACCTCGGTTTCCTTTCTTTTTCCTGAATACAATACTTCAATACAAACATCCAAGGAAGGAAAACCAAACTAATGCATTTAACTCTACTCAAGACTTCAAATTTTTCAATGCATAGTCGAACCAAACAAGCATGCTCCATCATAACGATCCAACAGTTCAATCCACATGCTAATTCATCCCCATTCCAATCATGAATATGGTTAACAAATGATTTAACGAACCACAAGCATGCATTACTACTCAAATTCAAGCAATCTAATATGAAAACTACTCAAACTCAAACTCTTTTCCAGAAATTCAACATGCTTCATCCCAAACTACTCACATTCTTCATAACTTCACATAATTAACAGGATTTAATACAATTCAAACAATCAAAATCGAATCCATCAACAATTCATATGAAATTATACATAAAAATTCAAACCACACTATGAATCCATATAGAACTTAGTTTAATCAACATACCCGCTTATAATCAACGATTAAAACTTCAATCCTAGAGTAAGAGGGTTGAGAAAACGTACCTTTTGAACTGGCCATAGCTTAGAATGAACAAATGTGACAATCTTCCAAAAATCGCGTCAAACCCTAGTTTTACAGCTAGATTGTTCCAAAAAACGCAATGAATTGAGCAGAAAGAGTGTGTGATTTAGTTTAATCGGGGCAAAATCATGTGTAATCGAAGATTGGAGGAGAAGATTTCTAATTCAGGAGAAATTTGGGTGAAGGTGGTGTGCTAACGTGATCGAATGGGTGAAAAACGGGTTTAAAATACACTTACCTGGCCTGAATTCGACCTACCTGATTGGTTGAATTGGATTGACGAGTTCGAATCCATTATCGAACTCCCTTACGGGATAATCCATTATCATGATTCGATCACCGTTTGACCAAGTGCTTTGGTCGAACTCTTTAGTCGTGGTCGAACTCGACTGTTCAAAACTTTTAGGTTCGCAATTCGACCTTGATTCGACCAAACTATTTGGTTGAACCAATCTCATCCAGGTCGAATCTGCCTGTACAACTTTTTGATTGCAGTTCAAATTCTCTCTCTGGTTGAACCCGTGGTCGAACTCTTCACTGATTGGTTGAATCGACCTATAACGAAGTCTCTGATCTCCAGTTCGACTAGGGCTTCCGCGTTTGACCTGTATGTCTGGTTGAATTGACCTCCTGATTTTCCAAACTTGAATTTTCTTCATCTCCTGCACAGTTTAAGCTCAAAATTGAACATTAGGTACCAAAATAGATCAAAATTAGCTTGAGAAACAATCTTAAACTTGACATCCATAAGTAACTCTGCATATGACACTCAAAAACAACACCAAACACCACAAAACATTAGGCAAATTGTAAAGAATCTACACACCGCAACCAATAAAAGTTTCGATATGCCTCAAAAAATCAACTCCCCTAACAAACGTTACAAAGAAAAGATTATACTCTCAATGCTTCAATTAGGTAAGTACATCACACCCCCCAAACTTAGTAGAAACGATAGTCAAACTAAATTTGCATAGAGATGTAATTACTGATAATTAAGCACATCAAATATAAAAATTTCTTACTCACACAAAAAAAATAGTAAAACTATAAAACAGGAAGGAAAGCCCACAACAGGTGCTCATGTTTAATGCTGGAAAGTCACGACGGTACCTGATACGTATTTTCTTTGCACGTAAAATTAATCCCCAATTATTAAGGATATCAATTGCAGCTTAGCAAGTGACCAAGTGAATATCGAACCCAAGGGACGTCGTATTATCAATTTAATTATTATCTAAATTAATTAAGACAAAAGGAAATAAGATTTGAGGTTTGAATTATTAAACTACTAAACAATTAATTAAAATAATAAATAAAATAAAATATCACTCGAATAATACGAAAGTGGATCAAGTAGGAGAATAGGTAGCTCTAGGATAATCCAGTTTCACTTATTAATTTTCCTTCCGTGTGTTAATGTTCGACTCTGCCTTGTGGAATATGGACGCATCACTAAACCATGCATATCTACGCCACAGACACAAGTAAACATGCATGTAACACGTGTGAATAACCTTGGAGCAAGAGATATAATTCCATCCCCACTTTCTAGGTACTATCAGTATCAATTATTTCCATGGCCAATTGGTACTCTAACCTGATATGATCTTCCTTTATAGATACTATAAAATTATCCTCTTTATCCTACTTAATAACCCAAATTCAATTCAATTAATAATTATTCATATATGATAGTTCTAATAAAGCTTTGGAGTCCCCTCACTTAAAATCATAACATAGAACCCTGCTCAGCAGTGAACACACTCAATCAATAACCAAGATATGTATTCAGACTCTACATAACAGTTAATGATGCACAAAATGAATTGAGTATGAATTAAAAAGGCACAATCATATACAAAATAAATCCACAAGTAGTGTTATACGGAGTTTACACACGAAAGTTCAATTAATTGGTAAAAACCATCACAACCCTTGTTCTACCAAAAAGGCTCTAGCCCATGATGTTATGAAGAACAATCATGGGTGTTGGATAGATCTTACCCGAATGTCCGAAAAATACAAGATAAATTAGGAAATGAAGAAAACCCTAGATTTAGGCGTCGTCGCGTCCTTCTCCATCTTGAATCCTCCTCTTGGTTCTTCTCTTGATTCCACATACGAATCTTCAAAGTGATGGATGGATGGAGGAAAGGATGTGGATGATGGTGGTTGGGGGTTGATCCCCCCTTGTGGGGTGTAGTATTGTTGTGGCCTCTCTCCTCTAATCTATTGTATTGTCTCCCAATTTATGAATAATGATGTGAAATATATATAAGTATGAGAAGAGACTTAAATAAGGAAAGAAATATATATGGGTGAATCATGGAGGATTATGTGATAAGGAGATTAATTAGGTAATTTTCAGAAATTTTCGAAAATTCTCGGAAATTTTCGCTGGCAGCTGCGCGACTTCACGATTTTAAGCATAACTTCCTCGTCCCATCTCTGATTTGAGTGATTCTTGCGCTCTCGTGATCCTCTCTTCCTTGGATTTCTATCCATATGAAGAACCCAAAGAAACTCCAAGATTTGAATGTATAACAAGTCATGCAAAATGGCACTACCGTTCTATTCGACACAGCTTGAGCGACGTCACCACTTTGATAATAATTTTCTCGTTTGGAATCCAATTGAGGTGTTCTTTACGCCAAAACGACCCTCTCTTCTGTAACTTTCCAACCATATATTAAACATCTGATTAAGAACTCCACAGAAATACAAAAAATTATGAAAGTTGGATGTGCGTTTTCGTCATTCTTGCACAAATTGCACCTTTTCTCCAACTTTGCACTTTTCAATATTTTTCCACCTAAAACACAATAAAAAACCTCAAGTGTACCTTGTTCTCATATATATTGAATATAAGACACTTGTGCTAATATATAACAATAATACTCATAAAAAAAGTGTTAAATTGGACACTCAAACACGCTAATTTCCACTCTCATCAATCCCCCAAACTCACCTGTTGCTTGTCCCGAGGCAACAAAATAAAAATAAAGCGAGAGAGAGTAAGAAAATTATAGGGAAAACAAGGATTATGATCAATACCCCATTCAAAATACAATTGTCATCAACTTAGGTCATGCAACTCTCATTAGATGTAATAATCAATTCGTAGCATACAAGTTAAGACAATAACCACCAATTCAAATACTCCATTGATATGCTCTCACGGAAAATATATATCACTCGCACTCAAGTGTAAAGATGTACACTTATGGGTTAAGGTGTTTACGCTCAGATTCAATTCAAGTGCATGCGTAACCATAAGCTTGCCAAACGTCTCAAACTCTTTACCACTCAAATTATAATTCGACAATAGGATCAAAAAGGACTTTTCTTTTGGATGTAATGTTGGCACTTTGGTTAAGGTAGGAAATATATGGACAATGTGACTCAAATAGTGGAGAACTAAAGCTGATTGATCACTTCAACTTTCATCCTCTCTTCCTTTTCAATGCAGACGATTTTCATTCCTTCTTCACCTTCAAGCACAATTATTTTTTTCTTTTCTTAAGCATATCCTTTTTTTCCTTCTCTTTTTAGCTTTTTCTCTCGAGGTACTAGTTTCTGGCACTACCTTACGTATCCTCTATAGGGTACTAGATTTAAGAACTACCCTAGGGTATTTGATTCAATGGAGTACTAGATTTAAGCACTACTCCAAGATTTTCTCCTTAAATGCATTATCAAGCTAAATCACTATTTCAATATTAATTTCATTCCTTCCCAAGCTGTTATCAAGCTCTATCAACACACTTTGAAAAGTCATTAATTCTCTACTAATAAAGACAATCAAGGCTAAAAAAATTCAGATGCTCAAAGTGGTTCTTTCTCATAGTCTAGCAAAGAATGAGATTTTTAAGCTCAACAGGGCTAACTACGGATAAACAATCATATGGTAGGGAATTATTTGGCTAAGTGACTCATAATTGAAGGATGGCCTAAAATCATCTCCCATCATCTTACACAACATGTAGTTTCAAGTAAGACAAGAGGTAAGTTCTAGAATACACACACAAGAACGATACTCACCAGAAAGAAATATCATGTACTATGTATCATGATCAACGAGGCTCAAAATCTCACATGGGTTTTTAACAAGTAACATAGCACTTTTCATGGTAAGCAATATCCCACAAGTATACATAAAACTTCATATCACAATATTGTTGGCATTCGATCGTTTGATTAACGTAACCCATTAGGATATCATGCGTTTCTATCATAGTGGAAGCAATAAATCATAGAAACGAATACCGTTCACCAGGGTATGTTGATGAAGATTGATTCTCGCAGGCAGCCTGCGCAGTCCCACGAGAATAGCCATAACTTCCTCGTCTGATGTTGGAATTGAATGATCTTTGTGCTCAGACGATCGTCTCTTCAACGGATTTCCGTCAGTATTTTGATCATCAAATTATGAGCATTGTAAGAATTTATACAATTTTTGCAAGGTCGCAGACAGCAGCAGCAAACTACCTTCTGATCTTCTGCTGTATGTCCCAAGTCCGATCTCGACGTCGTGTGGGCGACGATCTACGAGATCTCCTCAATCTGCTCTCAACCCTCATCACACATGAATAATGAATTAGATTAGGGTTCCAGATAAGCTGAGGTGACTTATATACATGGGCTACAGCAGGGACCAGGAGGAGAAATTGGATTGGGCCACCATTGGGCTTAAGTATCCAAGCTTAGCCCAAAGCTTATACTTAAGTCCAATAATAATAATATATTCCACTAAAATATTATTACTGCACTGCCTTTCCAATCCCAAAATTACATTTTGGGCTCCTTCTTATTATGAGCCCGTTAGTCTCCCCATGTTTAAGATATAAAATGTCCATTAATTAATTTAAGTTACTGACAACTCAATTAATTAATATCTCATCCAAGAGTAGTACCACTCAACCTCATTATCATTTCAGAATAAATTCCACCTGCAGGATTTACATGATAATCCTTATGAGCTCCTCAAGGGGACATCATCAACCTATGACGGACACAGATTCCTTCTACAATCAACAGCACACCATAGAGACAGCATTACTTCCCAACTCATCGAGTTTGTTGATTTAATTACATGTAAATCTCACCCATTGATGAATCAAAGAAATACATACTGCCCTACGTGTCAAGGTTATTGTATAGGGATTAAGAGCACGAACTTCCATAATAACTGAGATCAAGTTCTCCTATAAGTCAGTATAAGTCGAACGATCTCAAGCGGTCTTGCTCAATACACACAAGTGCACTAATGTGATTCTATAGCCAAGACAAGCTAATACCAAACCACACTACAACCATCCCGATAGAGAGTCCGCCTCTATCTCGGTTGTGAGCACATGTTTATACTTTATAAGGAAACCGATAATATGATCTTCCGCGTGTTGTCACACAACATATTATCTACAGTATAAAGTAAGTGGACTATTGCATTGAACATATAAATAAATTATAAGATGCAATCATTTGATCATATGATTCTCATTTCAAATTAATTGTTATAACATTATTCATACAAAAAGCTAAACTTTTAGTATACAATCCAACAATCTCCCACTTATACTAAAAGACTATGCTGTCATGTCTTCTGCCATACATCTGATTTCCACTCCCACTACACGACCATCAAAAGCTCTCGCCTTAAGGTCCTTGTAAATGGATTTACTAGGTTATCATCCGATGCAATCTAGGTGACAACAACCTTCCCCTCATCATACGATTTCTCGTAACAGGTGGTACTCGCGCTCCATGTGTTTAATTTTCTTATGGACTTGTGATTCCTTCAAGTTTGCAACTGCACCAATATCATCAATATAAATTGTGATAACCTTGGGCAAACTTAGAATCACACCAAAGTCAATCATGAAGTTTCTAGAGTTATACAGATACTTTGGCTGCCTCATGGGTCCAATTTATCATCTTTCTATGATGGAATCCGGAGTCTGAAATATATTTCTATATAACACTCCTCCATATTATGACTCTACTTTCTAAAATTAAACGCATAACCTTTGAGGTGAATTTACTGTCGTCCCTATCTGATTTGAAAAATCTGAATCTATGTAACCCATAAGAATCAGTGAATATGTTCGGTAAGCCCACATATAGTTTCTAGTCCTTTTTAAGTACATAAGTATATGTCTTACCACAATTCATCATTCTTGTTCCGGGTTACGTTGATACCCACTGTTCATGCCATCGGCAAAACAGATATCCAATCTCGTGCATAGCATTCCTTAGATTAAGCTTCCTCATTTGCCGAAGCATAAGGAACCGCTTTCATCTTCTTTATCTACTTTTGTGTCACAAGACACATTCACTTAGATAAATTCACATGCTAAACGAGTAAGGATCGTATCATTATATGAAACTTGAGATAAGCATAACATCCTTTCTTGTGATCCGTATTACCGTGATCAAAAGGATATTTTTGCTCTTCTTAAGTCCTTCATCTCATACCGCTTTATCAACCATACCCATACGCTCGACAATACTCTTTCATTGTCTCCAATGAGCAAGATACTATCTACGTATAGTACAAGAAATAGCACCATATTTTCATCACTCTTTTCAATACACAAGACCCATCCGATCATTGATTAGATCTATGTCACTGGATTACCTCATCAAAACGGATGTTTCATGATCTTGAAGCTTGTTTTAGTCCATGAATGAACACTTTTAAGCTCACTATCACAATGCTCTTAGCTATTTGCAATGAATCACTCTAGTTGCTGTTGGATTGTATACTAAAAGTCTAGCTTTAGTATGAACAATGTCATAACAATATTTGAAATGAGAATCATTGATCAAATGATTGCGTCTTATAATTTATTTTATATGTATGATGCAATAGTCCATTTACTTTATACTGTAGATAATATGTTGTGCGACAACACGCAGAAGATCATATTATCAGTTTCCTTATAAAATATAAACAGATGCTCACAACTGAGATAGACGGGGACTCTCTATCGGTATGGTTGTAGTGTGGTTTGGTATTAGCTTGTCTTGGCTATAGAATCACATTAGTGCACTTGTGTGTATTGAGTAGGACCGCCTGAGATCGTTCTTCTTATACTGACTATATAGTAGAACTTGATCTCTGTTATTATGGAAGTTCGTGCTCTTAATCCCTATACAATAACCTCGACACGTAGGGCAGTATGTATTTCTTTGATTCATCAATGGGTGAGATTTATATGTATTAAATCAACAAACTCGGTGAGTTGGGAAGTAGTGCTGTATCTATGGTGTGCTGTTGATTGTAGAAGGAATCCATGTCCGTCATAGGTTGATGATGTCCCCTTGAGGAGCTCATAAGGTTTATCATGTAAATCTTGCAAGTGGATTAATTTCCGGCATGATAATAAGGTTGAGTGGTACTACTCTCGGATGAGATATTAATTAATTTGAGTTGTCAGTAACTTAATTAATTAATGGACATTGTTTTTCTTAAACATGGGGAGACCATCGGGCTTATAATAAGAAGGAGCCCAGAACATAATTTTGGGATTGGACGGGTAGTGCAGTAATAATATTTTAGTGGACTATATTATTATTATTGGATTTAATTAAAAGCTTTAGGCTAAGCTTGGTTAATTAAATTCAATTGAGGCCCAGTCCAATTTCTCCTCCTGGTCCCTGCTGTAGCCCAGTATATAAGTGAACTCAGCTTCCTGGAACCCTCAGATAATTCCTGCGCCTCTTTTGGTGAGAGAAGGGAAAAAGAAGCAGATTGAGAGATCCTGCAGACTGTTGGCCACACAACAGCAGGATCACACTTGGGACATACAGTAGAAGATCAGAGGTAGTTCTCTGCAGTTCATCCTCTACACCAACCCAGAAGTACGGTAAACGATTTAATTGCTTCCGCTGCTAATTGTTTGCTTTTTATCCTAACGATCACGTTTGAACCACAAGATCCAATTGCCAACAATTGGTATCAGTGCGTTGGTTACGTGGTGAAACGTGAGACGTTATGTTGGGTTTTGAGCCATATATGTGTTTATTGTCGATTAAAGCATGAATGAAAGGGCTTATGTGATCATATGTTTTATTCTGGTATTAATCACATAGAAGAAAACATGTTTTAGGATTTTAATAATTTTGTATTATTTGTGAAATCCTATGATTATCTACATCGATGATTTTGTGTGTGATTATTGTGATTCAACACACTGGACACACACATGGATAAACATGGACAATGACTGCTGGATCGTCGGAGGCCTGGCTGCATATCACCAGCGGCAACGGAGGATTGTCGCGGCTCAGCGATGGGTGTCTGGTGTGAATCTCCACGGTGGGGGCTGTCACGACTGGATGCACGGCTGAACGATGGAAGACGGCTAGCAGAAAGCGTGATCTACTGGGGCAAATCTGACGAGATTTCTGGCCGAGTCTGATGAGGCAATCCCGAGCGAGGACCTGCTGTTTTTGAGCGAGAACGACGAAGGAGCAGGCCGCTCCTAACCTAAACCATGGAGGCCGCGTTAGGCGCCTCTGCTCCCTGCGAGTTGAAGGCGGCGAGCGGCTGGAGAGGTTGGATGCAGACGTGTCTTCGCCGGTGTCTTCCTGGCGGCTGCACGGCGGAAGGCTGTGGTCGGGGCAAGACGACTGGTGGTAGTGAGCGCCATCGGACACGAGCAGCGATTGGGTCTTGGGCAGAATCGTTGGTCCACGGCGGTTTCCAGTGGCGACCTGTAACATCGGAGGCTGGGCAGCGCTGCAGGTGACTCGGTGACTGGGCGGCGCCGGAGGTTACGCGGTTTGCCGATCCGATCAGTCTGTATGCGCGACTGTGGGTCGATGGGGGCGTCGCCGGCGGGCGCAACTACGATACTTGCTCGCCAGTTTTCTGGCGCCTCGATTCCGACAGGGGTTGAGGGCGGCGCGATTGCAGCGGCGTGCGTCGGTGAAGGCTTGAGGAAGTCGATGATCTGCTGGGCGGACAGGCCAACTCCGGTGGTCTGGATGCTTGTTACTGGATGGACTGATAGCGCCGTTCCGGTGGGCTGAGGGAGGCACCGGCGGCGCCAGCAGTGGCTGGCTGACGGCAGGATTGCCGAGAGCAGCGGCGCCAGTGCTTCTCGTGACAGCTCCGAGTGGATGATGGTTGCGGCTGGATGAATTTAAGGCAGCAGAGATTTTGGGCTTCTGGGCCCATTTTTTTTCATGTTTTGCTGGGCCTATTTTCATTTATTTGTTTTGGGCTTGGTTTCTATATTTTCTCTGTGGACCTATTTTCTTAATGGGCCAGGAGAGGGGATTGTATTATAAGGCCCAATTCAGTAATTAATAAAAGGCTGGCTCAATTTATTTTAATTTGGTTGTTGGGCTTATGGGTCCAATTTAATTAAAATGTGTTTTGGGCTGCTGGGCCAATATTAATTGCTGGTTTTAATTAATTGTGGGTAATGGGCCAAGCATGTTAAATTAGTTATTTATAATGGAGCTAATTTTGTGCTAGTGAGCTTGGTGGATTTAATTTGATTTTGGGCTAAGATTATGGGCCATGGATAATGGGCTTGATTAATTATTTAATCTGCTGCTCATTTTGTGCTTATTTGTTGCTCTTGAGGCCCAAATTAATTGATCCACTATTTATACAATTAATTATGTTATGTAACTGATTAATTGATTTAATTGTCAATTATTGTTGTATATGTGTAAGGCATGTTCTATGTGATTTATTTATTTAAATTGTTATTAATAGAAGCATGTCTTAGTTGTATATTTTATTCTGGAATATTATATGCATGTTAAAAATCCTCGGTAATTAAATAACTAAGTGGGAGAGGGGACTGGTAATTAATTCCCGCGGCCTCCATTATTGGTTTGTAAGTGATGTGAGTAAACTTGCGCGTTGGCAATAGAGCCTTCCTCCCTAACGGATGAGTTTATTCACGGATCACTGGTACAAACTTCTTTAAATAATTATTGTTTGTAATGTGATGCATATGGACTTGCGCATTGGCTGTAGTGCCTTCCTCCCTAACGGATGAGCTTATATGCGGCTCACTAGTACAAACTTATATAATTGATGGTTGTAGAAAGTTATCTGAGCGCGTGTGTACTTCTCCAACAGTAAGGCACATAAGCTTGGGCAGCGGACTTGGGATCAAATAATGATGTACACTTAGATGTAAATAATTAGTATCCTCCCCAACGGAGTCACTGCTATTGTTTGCATGGCTAAAGAGGAATCGACTATTAATTATTTTGTCATAAAGTTAGGTTGACAAATGAAGTTAATGGGTAAACCCTTCTCTTGTAAATGTTCGGGTTTGTAAACGTCCACCCTAACGTGGCTTGCAGACTCACGGTGCTTGAGATGTCGGTGAATTTTATTTTATATTGTTTTGAGGGAATCAATATAAAAGGATAAAATTTGAAGATTTGATCGGAATATTTATTTGTGATTCTCTTAATTTCGAATGGTTTTATTTCACTAATTGTTAACTAAAAGAAATTATATTTACTAGTCCATATTAATTGATTAGAAAAGAATCTTGTTTTTGAAATTTACTGCTTAAAGTAAATACATGTGTGTTCTCACAAAGGACGTCTCATGATGCCTATTAAAGTTTCTAGTGAAGAGATGAGAGGTTCATAGAAATATGATGGTCTCATGTAACTCTTCAGATACTTAAGTAATTTAAAAGGCGGTAGGTCATGATAGTATTTGATGAATGAATTAGAAATACATGGAATAGAAGTTGAAAGAAAAACCTAAGTCAATTTTATTTTCCATAATTGCCTAGATGTTTTGAGTAAGTTCCACCTGAATTACAAGAGGATGTAAATGGTGGGAAACTTCTGACAAAACATGTGGTAAAGGAAAGCCATTTTCATCATGATATGAACAAGTTTAATATCTTATTTACTAATGGTTTAAACATGATTAGTGATGGCATCTACTGACTCGAACTGTGTAGATACTGGAATCACTAAATGTTTATCACTGAGTAAGGATAAGATTGTTAATAACATGGGTAAAACTACATAGGTAGTGACTATTGCAGTGGGAGTTGTTTATTTATCTCATGATAAGAATAAACAATTGATTATGAGAAATTATCTTTACGTACGTTTCATAGAAAGAATTTGATTTCAGTTTCTAAACTTTAACGGATGGATACTTCATTTTATTTAAATGACATGGTCATAGTAATGAGGAATGAGGCTATAATCTGTTAAAGTACGTTGATGGATAATATGTAAACTCTTGAATCATGTACATCCCACAGATGCAATAAATAGTAATTAATAATACATCTTCTAATATCAGTAAGAGAAAGGAACCTTCGAAAATGAACTAAACATACATTTGGCGTCTATGACTAATTCATTTTACTTTAGTAGGATTCAAAAGTTGATAGCTGATAGACCGTAAGGTTTATCTGAAGTGGAAACTATCGGACTTGCGAGTCTTGCTTGGAAGTAAAAATGATTAACTGCTTTTTCAAGATTGTGGGGTGTAGAGCCAAAGATATATATGTTGGAATTAGTTCATTCTGATTCAAGCGAACCTAATATTATCCAGGCGAGAGGTGGTTATGAATATTCGAAGATTATTCTGGAAACCAATATATTTATATGATGCACTGCATGTCTAAGTTCTTTGATTAATTCAAGAATTGTAAGGCTGGTACAGTGAAGCATCATGGAAAATATATTAAGTCATTATGATTTTATCGTGATGGCGAATGCCTCTAGGGATAGTTAGGAGCTATTAATCAGAAGTTGAGATTAAATCTCAAGTTGACTACACTGGGCATGCCCCAGCTGAATGGTGTGGTGGATAGAAGGTATAAGGCTCTTATGGTTATGATTAGATAGATGATGAATTATTTGGAATAATTAAATTCATTTTATGGATATGCCCTAGATACAGTAATTCGTGAAACATTTGTCTGTATATGGGATATCCTAGAAAAATGGAGGGTGATTTATTTAGTCCAAAAGATCGGAGGGTAATTGTTAACACAAACACCAGATTTTTTGGAAAAGGACAATGTAATAAATCACAAACCCATGTATGAATTATTCTAAAGGAAGTGAGAGGAAAACACAAAGTTAAAGTACCAAGTGTACAAGAGGATATGCCACAAGGTAAACTGCAACGCATGTCACGTCTGATATACAATTACATGTAGTGCCTTGTCATAGTGGGAGGGTTGTATGACAACCCATAAATATATGTTTTGGGAGAGTCGTGAGACTTGATCCCTAGTGAACATGGTATTGTCCCACGGATACGACGTAGCACTACAAGATGAAAATATGGAATCTTAGTAAGTTGCAATGAATGTTGAAATAGAATCTACGGATTCTATATTAAGTCTGGGAACTTGTATGACCACTAAATGGTGTAAAAGCCATTGCAAGTGGTCAAAGGAAATAAAAAAGGATCATATGGAAAGGTGAAAACCTTGGAAGCAAAGCTTGTTGCGAAAAAGTGTACTCAGAAAAAAATGGTTCGATTATGAGGAACATGTTCGCTGGTAGCTATGCTTATGTTGATCCGGATTCTTTTATTTATTGCTGCTATGAGGAACAGCAAATAGATGTCAAAGACAGCTTTCCTGATTGGAAGTCTTGAGGAAAACATCTATGTGAAGCAACCAGAGTGATTCATTGCAAAGTACTAATAGCATTTTGATAGTAAGCTTAATATTGTCCAGCGATGGACTAAAGCAAGCTTTAAGATCGTGAATCATCTGTTTTGATTAGGTAATCCAGTGGCATGGATTTAAATCAATGAGCAGATGAGTCTTGTGTGTTGTAAAGAGTGACGGAAACGTGGTGGTGTTTCTTGTACTATACGTAGATAGTATCTTGCTCATTGGAGACAATGAAAGAGTATTATCGGGCGTATGGGTACGGTTAATAAAGCGGTAGAGATGAAGGACTTAAGAAAGGCAAAATATATCCTTTTGATCACGGTAATACGGATCACAGAAAGGACATTATACTTATCTCAAGTTTCATAAATGATACAGTCCATACTCGTTTAGCATGTGAATTTATCTAAGTGAATGTGTTTTTTGAGACACAAGAAGAAGATAAAGAGGATGAAAGCGATTCCTTATGCTCCGGCGAATAAGGAAGCTTAATCTAAGGAATGCTATGAACGATGTTGGATATCTATTTTGCTGAATGCATGAACAGTGGGTATCAACGTAACCCGGAACAAGAATGATGAACTGTAGTAAGACATTTATAAAGTGCCTGAGAAGGACTGAAAATTATATGTGGACTTACTGGACAGATTCACTGCTTCTTGTGGATTACGTAGATTCAAATTTTTTAGTCAGATTGGACGGCAGTAAATTCACCTCAAATGTTATGTGTTTAATCTTAGGAAGTAGAGTCATAATGTGGAGGAGTGTTATATAGAAATATATTTCAGACTCCGGACTCCATCATGGAAAGATGATGAATTGGAGCCTATGAGGCAGCCAAAGTATCTATATGACTCTAGAGACTTCATGATGGACTTTGAAGTGTTTCTAAGTTTGCCCAAGGTAATCACAATTTACATTGATGATATTGGTGCAGTTGCAAACTTGAAGAAATCACAAGTCCATAAGGCAATTAAACACATGGAGCGCGAGTACCACCTGTTACGAGAAATCGTATGATGAGGTGTAGGTTGTTGTCGCCTAGATTGCATCGGATGATGACCTAGTAAACCATTTACAAGGACCTTAAGGCGAGAGCTTTTAATGGTCGTGTAAGTGGGAGTAGGAATCAGATGTATGGCAGAAGACATGACAGCATAGTCTTTTAGTATAAGTGGGAGATTGTTGGATTGTATACTAAAAGTCTAGCTTTAGTATGAACAATGTCATAACAATATTTGAAATGAGAATCATTGATCAAATGATTGCGTCTTATAATTTATTTTATATGCATGATGCAATAGTCCATTTACTTTATACTGTAGATAATATGTTGTGCGACAACACGCAGAAGATCATATTATCGGTTTCCTTATAAAGTATAAACAGATGCTCACAACTGAGATAGACGGGGACTCTCTATCGGTATGGTTGTAGTGTGGTTTGGTATTAGCTTGTCTTGGCTATAGAATCACATTAGTGCACTTGTGTGTATTGAGCAGGACCGCCTGAGATCGTTCTTCTTATACTGACTATATAGTAGAACTTGATCTCTGTTATTATGGAAGTTCGTGCTCTTAATCCCTATACAATAACCTCGACACGTAGGGCAGTATGTATTTCTTTGATTCATCAATGGGTGAGATTTATATGTATTAAATCAACAAACTCGGTGAGTTGGGAAGTAGTGCTGTATCTATGGTGTGCTGTTGATTGTAGAAGGAATCCATGTCCGTCATAGGTTGATGATGTCCCCTGAGGAGCTCATAAGGTTTATTATGTAAATCTTGCGAGTGGATTAATTTCCGGCATGATAATAAGGTTGAGTGGTACTACTCTCGGATGAGATATTAATTAATTTGAGTTGTCAGTAACTTAATTAATTAATGGACATTGTTTTTCTTAAACATGGGGAGACCATCGGGCTTATAATAAGAAGGAGCCCAGAACATAATTTTGGGATTGGACGGGTAGTGCAGTAATAATATTTTAGTGGACTATATTATTATTATTGGATTTAATTAAAAGCTTTAGGCTAAGCTTGGTTAATTAAATTCAATTGAGGCCCAGTCCAATTTCTCCTCCTGGTCCCTGCTGTAGCCCAGTATATAAGTGAACTGAGCTTCCTGGAACCCTCAGATAATTCCTGCGCCTCTTTTGGTGAGAGAAGGGAAAAAGAAGCAGATTGAGAGATCCTGCAGACTGTTGCCCACACAACAGCAGGATCACACTTGGGACATACAGTAGAAGATCAGAGGTAGTTCTCTGCAGTTCATCCTCTACACCAACCAAGAAGTACGGTAAACGATTTAATTGCTTCCGCTGTTAATTGTTTGCTTTTTATCCTAACGATCACGTTTGAACCACAAGATCCAATTGCCAACAATTGGTATCAGAGCGTTGGTTACGTGGTGAAACGTGAGACGTTATGTTGGGTTTTTGAGCCATATATGTGTTTATTGTCGATTAAAGCATGAATGAAAGGGCTTATGTGATCATATGTTTTATTCTGGTATTAATCACATAGAAGAAAACATGTTTTAGGATTTTAATAATTCTGTATTATTTGTGAAATCCTATGATTATCTACGTCGATGATTTTGTGTGTGATTATTGTGATTCAACACACTGGACACACACATGGACAAACATGGACAATGACTGCTGGATCGTCGGAGGCCTGGCTGCATATCACCAGCGGCAACGGAGGATTGTCGCGGCTCAGCGATGGGTGTCTGGTGTGAATCTCCACGGTGGGGGCTGTCACGACTGGATGCACGGCTGAACGATGGAAGACGGCTAGCAGAAAGCGTGGTCTACTGGGGCAAATCTGACGAGATTTCCGGCCGAGTCTGATGAGGCAATCTCGAGCGAGGCCCTGCTGTTTTCGAGCGAGAACGACGAAGGAGCAGGCCGCTCCTAACCTGAACTATGGAGGCCACGTTAGGCGCCTCTGCTCCCTGCGAGTTGAAGGCGGCGAGCGGCTGGAGAGGTTGGATGCAGACGTGTCTTCGCCGGTGTCTTCCTGGCGGCTGCACGGCGGAAGGCTGTGGTCGGGGCAAGATGACTGGTGGTAGTGAGCGCCATCGGACACGAGCAGCGATTGGGTCTTGGGCAGAATCATTGGTCCACGGCGGTTTCCAGTGGCGACCTGTAACATCGGAGGCTGGGCGGCGCTGCAGGTGACTCGGTGACTGGGTGGCGCCGGAGGTTACGCGGTTTGCCAATCCGATCAGTCTGCATGCGCGACTGTGGGTCGATGGGAGCGTCGCCGGCGGGTGCAACTACGATACTTGCTCGCTGCTCACTTGGGACATACAGTAGAAGATCAGAGGTAGTTCTCTGCAGTTCATCCTCTACACCAACCCAGGAGTACGGTAAACGATTTAATTGCTTCCGCTGCTAATTGTTTGCTTTTTATCCTAACGATCACGTTTGAACCACAAGATCCAATTGCCAACAGTTGCTTCACATAGATGTTTCCCTTAAGACTTCCAATCAGGAAAGCTGTCTCGACATGTATTTGCTATCCCTCATATTTCATATGAGTAGCAACAAATAAAAGAGTCCGGATCAACTTAGGCATAGCTACCGGCGAATAGGTTTTCTCATAATCGAACCCTTTCTTTCTGAGTATACCTTTTCGCAACAATCTTGCTTCCAAGGTTTTCACCATATTCTATGATCCTCTTTTATTCTTGCATGCCCGCTTCTAATGGCTTTTACGCCATTTAGCGGTTCAACAAGCATCCAGACCTAATTTAAAATCCATCGATTTTATTTTAATATTCATTGCACTTACTAAGATTCCGCATTTTAATTTTATAGTGCAACGTCGTATCCCTGGGATAATACCATGTTTACTAGGGATCAAGTCTTACGACTTTCCCAAAACATGTATCTCATGGGTTGTCGAATAACCCTCCCACTGCGACAAGGCACTACATGTAATTGTGTATCAGACATGACACGCGTTGCAGTTTACCTTGTGGTATATCCTCTTGTACACTTGGTACTTATACTTTGCGTTTTCTTCTCACTACCTTTAGAACAACTCATACATGGGTTTGTGATTTATTACATAGTCCCTTTCCAAAAATATAGTATTTGTGTTAACAATCACCCTTTGATATTTTAAACTAAATAAATCACCTTCATTTTTATAGCATATCCCACAAACAGACAAACATTCAAATGAATTACTGTTTCTAGGGCTTATCCATAAAATGAATTAAGTAATTCCAAATAATTCATCATCTATCTAATCATTACCATAAGAGTCTTATTCCTTCTATCCACCACACCATTCAGCTGGAGCATGCCCGGTATAGACCACTTGAGATTTAATCTCAACCTCTGATTAATAGCTCCTAATTATCCTAAGAGGTACTCGTAATGACGATTAAATCGTCATTACTTGATATATTTTTCATGATGCTTTACTGTACCAATCTTGCAATTCTTGAATAAATCAAAGAACTTAGACATGCAGTGCATCAAATAAATATATCAGTATCTAGAATAATCTTCGATTATTCATTACCACCTCTCGCCTAGATAATATTAGGTCCGCTTGAATCAGAATGAACCAATTCCAACATATATATCTATGGCTCTACACCCCTTTACCTTGAAAATGTAATTAATTATTTTTACTTCCAAGTAAGACTCGCAAGTCCGATAGTTTCCACTTCAGATAAACCTTACGGTCCATCTGCTATCAACTTTTGAATCCTACTCAAGTGAAATGATCTAGTCTTAGAGGCCAAATGCATGTTTAGTTCATCTCCGAAGGTTACTTTCTCTTACTAAGATCAGAAGATGCATTATTAATTACTATTTGTTGCATCTGTGGAATATACATGATTTAAGAGTATACAAATTATCCATCAACGTACCATAACAGATTACAACTCTATCCTTCATTATAATGACCATGTCATTTAAATGAAATGGAGTATCCATCTATTAATGTATAGAAACCGAAATCAAATTCTTTCTATAAAAATGTACGTAAAGATAATTTCACAAAATCAAACGTCTACTCATATCATTTGATAAATAAACAACTCCCACTGCAATAGCCACCACTCTTGTAGTTTTACCCATGTCTATAATAATCTTATCCTCACTTAGTAATAAACATTCATTGATTCCAGTATCTACACACTTCGTGTCAGTAGATGCCATCACTAATCATGTTTAAACAACTAGCAAGTAAGATTCTATCCTTGTTCACTCCTTTTATGAAATTGGATTTCTTTTACCACATGTTTTGTCAGAAGTTTCCCACCATATACAACCTCTTGTAATTCAGGAGAAACTTACTCAAAACATCTAGGCAATTATGAAGAATAAAATTGACTTAGGTTTCCCCTTCAACTTCTATTTCATGTATTTCCAATTCATTCATCAAATTCAATCATGACCTACCACCTTTTAACTTACTCAAGTATCCGAAGAGTTACATGAGACCATCATATTTCTATGAATCTCTTATCTCTTCACTAGAGACTTTAATATGCATCATGATAAATCTTTTGTGAGAACACACATGTATTTCTTAAGCAGTAAAATTCGAATCCAAGATTCTTTTCTAATCATCTAATTTTGAACCAGTAAATATAATTTCTTTTAGTCAACCATAAGTGAAATAAAACTAATTGAAATTCAGAGAATCATAAAAAAAAAATATATATATACCGATCAAATCTTCGAATTTTATCCTTTTATATTGATTCCCTCAAAACAATATAAAAATAAAATTCACCGACATCTCAAGCACCGTGAGTCTGCAAGCCACGATAGTGTGGACGTTTACAAACCCGAACATTTACAAGAGAAGGTTTTACCCATTAATTTCATTTGTCAACCTAACTTTATGACAAAATAATTAATAGTCGGTTCCTCTTTAGCCATGCAAATAAAAGCAGTGACTCTGATGGGGAGGATACTTATTATTTACACCTAAGTGTACACCATTATTTGACCCCAAGTCCGCGGCCCAAGCTTATGTGCCTTACAGATGGAGAAGTACACACGCGCTTGGATAACTTCCTACAGTCATCAATTATAAGTTTGTACAGTAATCCGCAAATGAACTCATCCGATGGGGAGGAAGGTCTATGCCAACACGCAAGTTCATGTGCATCACATTACAAATAATAATTATTTAATGAAGTCTGTACCAGTGATCCACAAATATACTCATCCGATGGGGAGGAAGGTCTATGCCAACACGCAAGTATACTTGCATCACTTACAAACCAATAATGGAGGCCGCGGGAATTTTTACCAATTCCCTCTCCCACTTAGTTATTTAAAACTAAGGGTTTTTACATGCATATAATATTCAGAATAATATACGCAACCTAACATGCTTCTATTTCCAAATATATAACAATAATAGACCAATAAAACAATTACAACAGTTATATATAAGAAAATAAATTGCCAAAAATAAGTTGACTTGATCAACACTCCAACATACATGCATATAATATACCAAATATAATACGCAATCTAGCATGCTTCTATTTAAGGCAATAAATCATAGATAATCATGCATACATATATAACAATAATCAATTAATAAATCAATTATAACAGTTATATAACATCGAATTCGATTGTTCGCTACCAATCACGAATGCGGACAACTGCGATGGGGATCGACCTCCCCGCAGCCTGCTCCACCACTCCGGCACCCTGCCCGATCATATTGTGAAGACTCACACGGAATCTGATGCAGACCAGTCGAACTTGATGCAAACCCGCTCGAACCTAGTGCAGAGTCGATCGAACCTTATGTGAATCCGCTCGAACCTGGTGCAGCATTGATCGAACCTGATGCAGACCAATCGAACCTGATGCAAATCCGCTCGTACCTGGTGCAGCATCGATCGAACCTGATGCAGACCAATCGAACCTGATGCAAATCGCTCGAACCAGGTGCAGCATCGATCGAACCTGATATGCTGACCAATCGAACCTGATGCAAATCCGCTCAAACCTGGTGCAGCATCGATAAACCTGATGTAGACCAATCGAACCTGATGTGAATCCGCTCGAACCTGGTGCAGAGTCGATCGAACCTGATGTGGACCAATCGAACCTGATGTGAATCCGATCGAACCTGGTGCATTATCGATCGAACCTGATGCAAATCCGCTCGAACTGTCGCTCGTCCAAGGGCCTACTTGCACGGAACCAAGTTCAGCCCAACGCGCAACATCAAACTACACCAACTGTCGTTCAGGGTTCGCAACTATAGGAACCTGGTAATCCAATCTTCACCGTTCAGAATCTACTCCTGTCAGTTTTGAACATGCTGTCCAAATTACAGGTCAATCCAACGGTTAGTTTCTGAGAAACGGCTCTATTCCCTCGACTGCGCAGAACAGAATTGCCCAAAAACTGCTTCTATTTTTGGTGTATTTCCGACAACACAAAGCTCCAAATACGATCTTCACCGTTCAGAATGTACATCCACAAAATCCAAACGTGCTGACCAAAGTTCAGCCTGATCCGACGGTTTAAACTCCGGTTATTGCCTATTCAATATCACTGCGCTGGATTTTCTCTCAATTTCTTCCTTCCATGTGAAATTGACGAACAGTTTTCGTCGAATCCTCTCATACACAACCATCGACGATGAACAGATATGATATAGGGTATATTTCACATAGGGATATATATGGTTTGCACAGTAAAACCAAACCCTAAACATGCGATCCTAATTTCGAAAAATTAATCACATAAACCCTAGCCTAACGTGTCACGCTTCACCACGAAACCGAAGCTCTGATACCAATTGTTGGTATTTGATCATTTGATTAACGTAACCCGTTAGGATACCATGCTTTTCTATCATAGCGGAAGCAATAAATCATAGAAACGATTACCGTTCACCAGGGTATGTTGATGAAGATTGATTCTCGCAGGTAGCCTGCGCAGTCTCACGAGAATAGTCATAACTTCCTCGTCTGATGTCGGAATTAAATGATCTTTGTGCTCAGACGATTCTCTCTTCAACGGCTTTCCGTCAGTATATTGATCTTCAAATTATGAGCATTTTATGAATTTATACAAATTTTGCAAGGTCGCGGACAGCTGCAGAAAACTACCTTCTGATCTTCTGATGTATGTCCCAAGTCCGATCTCGACGTCGTGTGGGCGACGATCTATGATACCTCCTCAATCTGCTCTCAACCCTCATCACACGTGAATAATGAATTAGATTAGGGTTCCAGGAACCAGGAGGAGAAATTGGATTGGGCCTCCATTGGGCTTAAGTATCCAAGCTTAGCCCAAAGCTTATACTTAAGTCCAATAATAATAATATATTCCACTAAAATATTATTACTGCACTGCCTTTCCAATCCCAAAATTACGTTTTGGGCTCCTTCTTATTATGAGCTCGTTAGTCTCCCCATGTTTAAGATATACAATGTCCATTAATTAATTTAAGTTACTGACAACTCAATTAATTAATATCTCATCCAAGAGTAGTACCATTCAACCTCATTATCATGTCGGAATAAATTCCACCTGCAGGATTTACATGATAATCCTTATGAGCTCCTCAAGGGGACATCATCAACCTATGACGGACACGGATTGCTTCTACAATCAACAGCACACCATAGAGACAGCATTACTTCCCAACTCATCGAGTTTGTTGATTTAATTACATGTAAATCTCACCCATTGATGAATCAAAGAAATACATACTGCCCTACGTGTCGAGGTTATTGTATAGGGATTAAGAGCATGAACTTCCATAATAACTGAGATCAAGTTCTCCTATAAGTCAGTATAAGTCGAACGATCTCAAGCGATCCTGCTCAATACACACAAGTGCACTAATGTGATTCTATAGCCAAGACAAGCTAATACCAAACCACACTACAACCATCCCGATAGAGAGTCCCCATCTATCTCGGTTGTGAGCACCTGTTTATACTTTATAAGAAAACCGATAATATGATCTTCCGCGTGTTGTCGCACAACATATTATCTACAGTATAAAGTAAGTGGACTATTGCATCGAACATATAAATAAATTATAAGATGCAATCATTTGATCATATGATTCTCATTTCAAATTAATTGTTATAACATTATTCATACAAAAAGCTAGACTTTTAGTATACAATCAAACAAATATAACTCAAGTACACTCCCTTCATATATACAAAGAGCATATGAATTTAGGCATATTTAAAAAATATAAGCTCACATGGATCACCACCATAAACTCAACCCATCACTCCATGAATAAAAAACACACATAAAATTTAGAAAAAGGAAACGAATGCACCTGATTTCTCCTTCAAAACTCACGAGCTCCTCGAGTCAAAGCCTCAATGTAGAACTCGTCTTGCCACCTAGTTACCCTTTTTCAATCATCAAAGCTCAAGCACACCTCATCGTCACAGGATTCATCATAATAAAATAGGAGAACTATGAGAACGACTCAATTGACTATCCAATCGACTCCACACACTAGAAACACCACTGAATACTAGGTAAATAGCAAAAAATAGACACACCAAAACCAATTAAAGTTTCAACATACCGCAAAAAATCAACTCCCCTAGCAAACATTATAAAGAAAAGATTATACTCTTGGTGCTTTAATGAGGTAAGAACATCACACTCCCAAACTTAGTAAAAACATAAGTTGAAACTAAGTTTGTAAAAAGATGTAATTGCTGATTAGTAAGCACCTTAAATATAAAAGTTTCTTAATCACACGAAAGAAATAAAGTAATAAAATGAAAGGGACAAGCCCCCAATAGGCACTCATGTTTAACGTCGGAGAGTCACGACGAATAAAAGTCTAAATCAAAATAGAAATAATAAAATCAATAATGACAACCGTCCTCGGCAACGGCGCCAAGAACTTGATGCACGTTTTCTTTGCACGCAAAATTAATCCACAAGAATTAAGGATATCAATTGCAGCTTAGCAAGCGACCAAGTTAATATCGAACCCAAGGGACGGCATATTATCAATTTAATTATTATCTAAATTAATTAAGACAAAAGACAACAAGATTTGAGGTTTGAATTATTAAACTACTAAACAATTAATTAAAATAACAAATAAAATAAAATATCGCTCGAAGAATATGAAAGTGGATCAAGTAGGAGAATAGGTAGCTCTAGGATAATCCAATTACACTTATTAATTTTCCTTCCATGTGTTGATGTCCGACTCTGCCTTATGGAATATGGACGCATCACTAAACCATGCATATCTACTCCATAGACACAAGTAACCATGCGTGTAACACGTGTGAATAACCTTGGGACAAGATATATAATTCTACTCCCCCTTTCTAGGTACTATCAGTATCAATTATTTCCCTGACCAATTGGTACTCTAACCCTTTATAGGTACTATAAAATTATCCTCTTTATCCTACTTAATAACCCGAATTCAATTCAATTAATAAGTATTCATATATGATAGTTCTAATGAAGCTTCGGAGTCCCCTCACTTAGAATCATAATATGGAATCCTGCTCAGCAGTGAACGCACTCAATCAATAACCAAGATATGTATTCAGACTCTACATAATAGTTAATGATGCACAAAACGACCATGAGTATGAATTAAAAAGGCACAATCATATATAAAATAAATTCAAAAGTAGTGTTGTACAGAGTTTACACACACAAGTTCAATTAATTGGTAAAAACCTTCACAATCCTAGTTCTACCAAAAAGGCTCTAGCCCATGATGTTACGAAGAACAATCATGGTGTTGGATAGATCTTACCCGAATGTCTGAAAAATAGAAGATAAACTAGAAAATGTATAAAACCCTAGATGTGGGCGTCGTCGCGTCCTTCTCCATCTTGAATCCTCCTCTTGGATCTCCTCTTGATTCCACATACGAATCTTCAAAGTGATGGATGGATGGAGGATAGGATGTGGATGATGGTGGTTGGGGGATGATCCCCCCTTGTGTGGTGTAGTATTGTTATGGCCTCTCTCCTCTAATCTATTGTATTGTCCCCCCAATTTATGAATAATGATGTGAAATATATATAGGTGTGAGAAGAGAATTAAATAAGGAAAGAAATATATATGGGTGAATCATGGAGGATTATGTGATAAGGAGATAAGTTAAGTAATTTTCGGAAATTTTCGCTGGCAGCTGTGCAACTTCACGATTTTAAGCATAACTTCCTCGTCCCATCTCTGATTTGAGTGATTCTTACGCTCACGTGATCCTCTCTTACTTGGCTTTCTATCCATATAAAGAACTCACAGAAAATCTAAGATTTGTATGTATAACAAGTCATGCAAAGTGGCACTGCCGTTATGCTCGATACAGCTTGCGCGACGTCACCACTTTGATCATAATTTTCTCGTTTGGAATCCAATTGAGGTGTTCTTTATGCCAAAATGACCCTCTCTTCTGTAGCTTTCCAACCAAATATAACACATTCAATTAAGAGCTCCACAGGAATACAGAAAATTTACAAAAGTTGGATGTGCATTTTCAGCATTCTTGCACAAATTGCACCTTTTCTCCAACTTTGCACTTTTCATCCTTTTTCCACCAAAAATAAAATAAAAAACCTCAAGTGCACCTTGTTCTCACATATATTAAATATAAGACACTTGTACTAATATATAACAATAATACTCATCAAAAAGGTATTAAATTGGACATTCAAACACGCTATTTTCCACTCTCATTAGTACCAATCTAGTGCAAGGTTTCATCAAAGACGATGCAAACATTATCCGGCGACTTGTAATGCTTCAATCGATGCTGCGATAATGTCCCCATCTTTGTCCATAAGGTCAAACCTCCCCCTTCCGCAGGCTCTATGGATAATGAACAGCCTCATCCACTTTGATTTCAATTTTTCTGCGAAAAGCTTCAAACGAGTTAAAAATTAATACCTGATCACCTTACTTGAACTCCTTGTATGAGATCTTTGAATCATGTCATTTCTTTGTTCTCTCCTTGTAGATCTCCGAGTTCTTATAAGCTCGATTTCTGAACTAATCTAATTGATTAATATGAGTCATCCTCAATTCCTTTTGATCCTTCAAAGACAAGTTCAAACTTCTCAATTCCCAAAAAGCTTTATGCTGAATCTCTAGGGGTAAGTGGCACGACTTCCCATAGACAATTTGATACTGTGACATATCCAACACTATCTTATAAGCACTTTGGAACCCCCACAAAACATCATCAAACTTCATAGCCCAATCCTTCCTATTGGTTTCGACTACCTTCTCCAAAATTTGCTTCACTTGCTCGTTGAAAACTTCAGCTTGCCCATTTGCTCGAGGGTGATAGGGTGTAGTAACTCTATGCTTGACTCCATAACCCTTAAGCACCTTTTCAAGAAGTTTGTTGATGAAGTGCGACCCTCCATCACTCACTAATGCTCTAGGAACTCCATGACGGGCAAAGATATGTTTCTTCAAGAAGGATAAAACAGTCCTCGAATCATTTACGCGAGTGGGAATGGCTTCTACTGTCTTTTGAGCTCCGAAGTGCCCCCGTTAGATTATGCATGGAAAAAATCAAGAACACTCTCCATCTCCATCTCGGGCACACACCTATGGATTTTGGAATCCGTACATATCTTGTAGACAAATGGATCATACCATAAAAATGTCTCAACATCCCTCTTGAATTTCGCAAGTTGATTTCGATTGAGATCTCTAGGAATTTCACCTACGGCAATGTAATTCACATAATCCGCATACCAAGGATCCATTCCTTGGGCAGCCACAACACATGCTTTTTCTGCTTCTTCAACAAGCACTACCATTATCTTCTCATCAGAGAACATCTCTTCAATATAATCGAAAGAATCATCGCTCCCTTATCTCCAACCTTGATAGGTGATCCGCTAAAACATTCTCTGTACCCTTCTTATCTCAGATTTCCATATCAAATTCCTGCAGAAGAAGAATCCATCTAATAATCATTGGCTTTGTTTCCTTCTTCTTCATCAAGTATCGGATCGCAGAATGATCCATGTACACTATCATCTTCATGCCAACCAAATACTGTCGAAACTTGTTGAATGCATACACCACAGCTAGAAATTCCTTTTCAGTCACCGTGTAGTTCTTTTGTGTAGCATCAAAAGTTTTACTCGCATAGTAAATGGTGTAGAACTTCTTTTCCCTCAACTGCCCAAGCACCATTCCAAGTGCTAAATCACTTGCATCACACATAAGTATAAACGGCTGAGTCCAATCTGGTGTGATCAAGATAGGTGCAGTAATAAGAGCATCTTTCAAAACCTGAAAAGCTGTTAGACATTCTTCATTAAAAACAAAAGGAACATCCTTTTCAAGTAAATGAGATAAAGGCTTGGAGTATTTTGAGAAGTCTTTTATGAATCTTCTATAAAAACCAGCGTGTCCAAGGAAGGACTGCACTCCACTTTCATTAGTAGGTGGCGGAAGCTTCTCAATTACCACCACCTTTGCTCTATCCACCTGCAATCATTTTGCTGAAATATGAAGGCCAAGAACAACCTCATCTCTTACCATGAAGTGGTACTTCTCCTAATTTAAGACAAGATTAGTTTCTTGGCATCTCGGATATTTTTCATTGTCACCTAGGTAGGCATACTTCAAGTGCTCAGGTAGCGGTTTCAACTCCTCTTTCTTCTCTTCTTGAGGTGCACTCTCTCTATCCAATGGCAAGTACTTCTTATTCCACTTGACATCTTCAATCTTGGTCCTTGTTGACTCATACCTATCATCACCCAAAGCAAGTGTGTTTTCAAAAAATTCAATACATACCACATTGGAGAGTTCAACTTGCTCAGCAGTGGGAAAAGTAAGAGACTCCGCCAAACATGTTTCAAGAGGATCTTTCAACAAAATTAAAGACATGTCTTCATTCACAATCTCCCCCACTACATCAACACAGTGACATTGCATCTCCAATGGCATCTTCATTGCTTTGTCAAGGTTGAATAAGACATCTTCTTTATTAATCCTTAGCCGTAAATCACCCTTCTGCACATCTATCATGGCTCCCGCAGTAGCAAGGAAGGGTCTCCCTAAGATAAGAGTGACATTATCCTTGTCATCTTCCATCTCCAGCACCAGAAAATCTACAAGAAAGACTAGCTTCTCTACTTTGACAAGAACATCTTTGATCACACCCTTCGTTAAAGTCATAGACCTATCCGCTAGTTATAGAGCCACTGTCGTGGGGGTTAACTCTCCCAAACCAAGCTTTTGAAAAGTAGACAACGACATCAAATTGATGCTTGCCCCAAGATCACACAAAGCTCGACGTGCCGGCCCCTTTTCAATTTCACATAAAATTATGAAGCTTCCCGGATCCTTTAACTTAGCTTGCAGCTTTCTTTGAATAATCGAGCTGCAGTTCTCAAACAAATTCACCATCTCAACTCTATTCAAGCTTCTCTTCTTCAAAAGAATATCCTTCAGAAAGCGGGCACAATATGGTATCTCCAATATTGCTTCAGAGAAAGGAATGTTCAAGCTTATTTTGTTTATGATTTCTAAAAACTTCTTGAACTTCTCTTCCAATCCCTTCTTAACTAGCTTGAGAGGGAAGGGCGGAGGTATCTTTGTTTTGGGAATCCTCCATTCATCACATTCAGCCTTCTCCGCTTTATCCTTTTCGGCTCTCAATCTCTTAGCTCTTTCCCACTTCTTTTCTGCTACAATCTCTGTATTCTGCTCTTTGGAAGACACTGGAGTAGTTTCAACATCATGCGGAGCATTCAATGCGGAAAATGACGCAGAACATGAGAGTTCGACCTGAGTTTGACCTGTATAGGTGGTCGACTTGCTGAGTAATGGTCGAACTGAATACCTAAAGTTTGTTCTTCTCCTTACAAACTGGTTCGACCATGGTTAGACCAATTGGTTTGGTCTAATCCAAGAGATCATGGTCGAATCGGGCATCAGATAAAACAGAGTGATCTGGACAGTGGAGTTCGACCTCAGTTCGACCAGAGGCTCAGGTTGAACTTACCTATTTTTAGTCTAACTGACCTTCTGACTCTTCAGGACATCGCCCAGGTGCCCTGTTCGACCTTCCCTGTTCAGTTCGACCTGCATGTCTGGTCGAAGAGGGGTCGAATCGGCTCCTGACGCTTCAGAATCCGATTTTGGTTTCATCGGTCCCTTATATTGCTTTTCAGACCTCAGCGTAATGGCATGACAAGACTTTGGATTCTCACTATTTTGAGATGAAAGCTTCCCTTTCTCTATAGTTTGAGTCAATTTGTTCACATTTCCAGCCATCTCCTCCATTAACAACGTAAGCTCTTTCACTTGTGTAGACAAATCCTTATGATGATCATCAATCATCTTCTCTAACTTGGCCTCAGGACGGTCTACTCTTGCATCATTCCTCGCCATATTCCTATGCACAGTATCCTCAAAGCCCGGCTTTCCTTCTTCCACCTTAGCTCTCGGATCAACTCCGATAGGAGGTTGCAACGTATTATTTGGATTGCTCCATGAAAACTCCAGCCTCCTTGGTTGCTTATAACCACCCGAGGGACCACGATTGTTGTAGTTCCCCTGATAGTTCTGGTTACCTTGATTTGGGTACCTAGTTCCTTGAATACTTTGACCCATGGCGTAATTTGCCTCCTCGATCTGCTCTTGGCTAGCTCCTTCATAGCCACCATCCTGCTGCATCATTGGTACTCTCTGAGATAAATCTGTGATCTTATTTTGCTGAGATTCTAATAGCTTGCTAATGTTAGTCAAGATAGAGGCGATCTCATCATCTCTTCCTGACTTCACCATAGTATGCTCAACCTGTGCTACTTTTCCAAGGACATAAGTGTCTCTCACTCTATCAGGAGGCCAATCTCTTGAATTCATCAAAATATCTTCAAACAGCTTCTCGGCCTCATTGGGTGACTTCATCAGCAATGCTCCATTAGAAGAAGCATCAAGTAAAACACGAGAATCGTAGTCCAACCCATTGTAGAAAATACTGATATATTGAGCTTTAGATAGCCCATGCTGAGGATACTTCCGAAGCATGTGATTGTCGTAATTTTCACCTAGGTTTTAGTGTCTTTATGTGTGTATTTTCGGATGTTTTTATCCGTATTTGTGTTAATTTTGGTGGAGTTATTGTTGTTTTGAGGAAAGTGGTACGAACTTATAGAATTGTGTAAATGAGCTTGAATATATGTAAAACAGGTCATGGAACGGACAAAAACGGAGTCGGGAGCGAAAGGGAGACGAAGAATAGGCCAGGCAACTGCACGGGCCGTGCGCGGAACACGGCCTTGTAGCAGCTGGCCGTGTAATGTCATCAGAATATGCTGCTCGCCCAGGGATTTGGCCGTGCGCTGGTGCACGGGCCGTGCGCTGCTGCACGCCCCGTGTGCGGAGCTCGGCCCTGTAAGAAGAAGCCGTGTATTGTCGTCAGAAAGTGCTGCACGGCCATGATCAAGGCCGTGTATTGCAGCTCGAGCCGTGTCCGGAAGCACGCACAAAATGCCGAAGTAGGTGTGCCCTACACGGGCCGTGTACTGCAGCACGGGCCGTGTAGGTGCAAAATCCTGTGTAATTTCAGAATGTTCCGGAAGCTTCTAGAAGGTCCATAAGTGATATAAAACCATGATTTGTGCGAAATTAGAGAGGAGATTCACATTATATCAGATTGAGAGCAGTTACACACAATCCACACCACATTTCCTCACACACTAGATCTACAATCCATCTACACCATCTAAATCCATCAATTCACCTTGATCTTCATAAATCCATCCATACATCCATCCATTCCATCATCTAAGAAGAGAAAATCAGATTTGTTTGAAGAATTTGGCATGATCAAGGAAGAAGGAGTCTACCTTCAAGGGGAAGCTCAATCTCATTTATTTTGCTACTTTCTTCATTATATTGCTCATATGGAGCTTGTATTGGATTGTAGCCAATTGGCAATGAATATTTGTGGCTAGTCCTCAAGTGAGGCTAGCAATATGATTGGTTAGAAAATATGTAGATTTTTGCACTATTAAAGCTTGATGAATTGATTGTTATGATTACTTTCTATCATGAATGCTTATTCTCATTTGATGCATGATGTGTGTGGTTAAATTCTCTATGCATAGTGTTAGGATGGCCATTCCAATATTATGTGTGGTGGTTTAATTGAATCATTGATTGTATTAGGTGACTTGGTTAGTATGAGGGGAGGAAAGCCATTCCCTCCAAGTGCTTAGAACCTCATGATAGAACATTAGTGATGAACTAGTGAGGGGAACCAACTTATGATCATAGTACCCATGAGGGAATTGAGAGTAAGACAATCTTAGGAGATTTAAACTTGTAAAAGAGTTGAGAACCTAATCACCTTGGCCATAGGGGTTAGGGGTACAATTGTGATTGCCCTTAGTTTCATAACTTGAAAGTCATCAATGCTTGAGTAAGTGTGAAGTCTACATAAGACCTTGACCATGATGTTGCTAGCCTTGCTCTCTTTTTAGATATACTTCATCCATTCCATCTCATCTTGCTACTTGATTTGATTGATATTTGTTATAATTAGTTGCTTGTCTAGTTCATTAGTTAATTGATAGAGTAATCATAGTTCTTAAATCAAAACCTTATCTCGATAATCCTTACAAAACATAAATCAATGGAAAATCCGGATACAACTTGAGTTTACCTTTTCCCTTGGGACGACAATACTATAAATTTTGCACTTGGTCACGCGTATACAACAGCGATAGAGTACACTTACTCTTGACATTTCACTAGAAATGCGGCTAAGTTCATGGCGCCGCTTGCATGGGAAATGTTAAACTTGTGGTTGTAACGAGTTTGAAGTTGATTAGTCTTGATAAGGATATTTCTTTCATTTGTATAGTTGTTTACTTGTCTTGGTTACTTGGAGAGCTAATTTTGGAATTCTTGTAGGTACATGCAAACTCGTTCAAGGTCTCAATCTATTGAACCTTTGAATTTGGAATTAGAAACTACCTTAAGAAGACAAAGAAGAGGAGTGTTGGAACCAACGGAAGAAAATATGGAAGAAGTAAGGGATAATGCAAATATGGTTGATGAAGAAGGTAATTTGAGAAATTTTCAAGGTGGTGATAATGCTAGAGGAGATTTTGGTAATCAAGAATATGTGCCACAAGTTTATGCTCAACAAATGCACTTGCAAAACCAACAATTGCAAGCTATTATTCAAAACTTGTTGGCACAACAAGAAGCAAGGAATGATCCTCCGATGGTGCAAAATCAACCTCGTAGAAATGGGAATAATGGAGTGGGAATGAACATCCGAGATCACTTCCAACCGCAATATGGAAACTATGTTGTGGGACCACCGGTGAATGTTAATCATTTTGAGATCAAGACGGGATTGATCAACATGGTGCAAGCAAACCAATTTGGTGGTGGTACTATGGAGGATCCAAATGCTCACTTAGCCCAATTTACGGAGTTAGCAAACACGGTCAAGATAAATGGGGTAAGTGAGGATATTATTAAATTGAAGCTCTTCTCGTTTTCATTACGAGATAGAGCTAAGGCTTGGTATCATACTTTACCACCGGGATCCTACAACACATGGAGAGAGTTGGCACAAAGATTCTTGAGCAAGTATTTCCCACCATCGAAGATGTGGCATCTCAAAGGTCAAATATTGCAGTTTAAGCAAATGCCTCTTGAAACTTTTAGTGAGGCTTGGGACCGATTCAAAGAAATGCTAAGGAAATGTCCACAACACGGATTCCCCGAAGATCAACAAGTAGGATTTTTCTATGCCGGTTTGAATGGAAGTGAAAGGATGCTTGTTGATGCTTCATCGGGAGGTTCGATTTTGGGGCAAACTCCAGAAAGAGCAATTGCCATATGTGAAGAAATAGCTTTGAATACGGGACAATGGGCCATGGATAGAGTTGCGGGCTTATATGAAAAAGAGAAGATTGCTAAGATGGAAGAAGTGTGCTTGCAACAAGTGAAAAAGGTGGAGGTGCCTAATGAAGATGTAACCGACAAGGCAATCACGGAGATACTAAAAAGGATGAATGCTAGTATGCAAGTGACTCCAACATCTACACCAATGGTGAAAACAAGTGCTAGCTAATCCTCCGCATGTGATGTCAATACCTTTGATGAATCAACAAGTGTTTCCTAATTTTCAACAAGGTGTATCTACACCAAGTATGGGTCAATCTTCTCAAAGTTGTCAAATGCCTACCTCTATACCTCAACAAGGTATGTCCTCTAATTCTTGGAGCCCATCGGAGATGACACTTGAGGAAGTTGCCTTCATGCAAGGAAGGAACTTCCAAGGAAATTACGGTGGGAATTTTGGGAATAATGGAGGAGGATATCCACAAAGGCAAGGAGGTTGGGGGCAAGGTAATTTTCAAGGGAATTTCAATCAACCCCGGAGATATGAGAATTTGTCGTATGGGAATCAAAGTAATGCACTCACATTGCCACCGGGCATTCATCCGGGGGAGAAGGCTCCAAATGATGAAGGAAAGTCTACATTGTCTACATTGGAGGATAAAATGACTAAGATGTTTGAGTTTATGAAGCAAGAGAAACAAGAGAATGAGAGAAAGTTTGAATATGTGAAGCAAAGAGATGAGGTAAATGAGAATCGATTCAAAGCAATTGAGACTCACATTAGTCAAATGGCAAGTAAAAGGGGTAATGTTCATCACCAAGGGAAGTTTCCATCTACAACCATTACTAATCCGAAGGAGCAATGTAAGGTGATTGAACTTCGTAGTGGAACAAAATACGAAGGGCCTTCAATGCCAACGGAAGTAGAGGAGGTGGATTGTGAACTTGAGCCTATGGAAAGTTTGGGTGAAGAAGGGAAAGAGAAAGAAGTTGATATTGTTGAAAAAGGTGAAAGTACCCCTACACTTGAAGAAGAAAAAGTAAAGTCTCCAAAGAAATGGGAAAGATGTAGAGAAGCAAAACGGAAAGAGAGAGAGGAAAAGTTTGAAAGAGATGAATGGGGGATTCCTAAGTTGCCCATGGCAATCCCGTTTCCACAAAGATGCTTGAAAAATGGATTAGAAGAGAAATTTGCCAAGTTTGTTGAAATGTTGAAGAAGATACATTTGGATATGCCTTTTGCGGAGGTCTTACTTCAAATGCCCAACTACGCCAAATTTTTGAAGGATATCTTGTCAAAGAAAAGAAGCTTGGGAGAGTTCGAAACGGTGAACCTTATGGAGGAATGTAGTGCAATCTTGCAAAAGAAACTTCCCCCTAAATTGAAAGATCCGGGGAGTTTCACTATTCCTTGTGAGATGGGAGAGCAAAGGAACTACAAAGCTTTATGTGATCTAGGGGCGAGCATTAACTTAATGCCCTTATCAATCTTCAAAAAGTTGGGTATTGGTGAGGTCAAACCGACGTCGGTTACACTTCAATTAGCCGATCGGTCGTTGACACATCCCAAGGGAATAGTGGAAGATGTTTTGATCAAAGTTGGCAAGTTTGTGTTCCCCGTTGATTTTGTGGTACTAGATATGGCTGAAGATGATAGTGTCCCATTGATACTTGGACGTCCGTTTCTTGCCACCGGGAAAGCATTGATAGATGTGGAGAAAGGGGAGCTAACTTTGAGGGTGAATAAGGATGAAGTCATATTTTCTTTAAGTGAGGCTATGAGGTATCCTAGGGAGGAATGTGGAAGAGTGGAGGTTATTGACGACATGGTTGAAGAGCATATGTATCACCTTCACTCCAAGGACCCTTTGGAAATCATCATAAGCCACTCTTATTCTCTTGAATCTATAAAAGCTAAATCTTCTTTTGGTGTAGAAAATGATGAAATAATTGATGAATTGCATGGTTTAAATGCTTGTAGGGCACTCACAAAAGAGGAAGCAAAGGAGGTAAAGGTGGAGAAACTTGATGAAAAGCCATTTTTGGAAGTGCAAGAGAAGAAGAAGGTAGAGTTGAAACCATTGCCGGATCACTTAAAGTATGCTTACTTGGAAAAAGATGAAACATATCCGGTAATTGTATCCTCTTCCCTTAATGATTTAGAAGTAGAAAAATTGCTAAGAGTCTTAAGAGATCATAAGTCATCTATTGGTTGGAGCATTAAAGATTTGAAAGGTATTAGTCCATCTATGTGCATGCATAAGATCCATTTGATTGATGATGAAAAGTCTTGTGTGCAAAACCAACGTAGATTAAATCCTATAATGCAAGAAGTGGTAAGGAAAGAGGTGTTAAAATGGCTTGATGCGGGAATAATCTTTCCAATTAGTGATAGTCAATATGTAAGTCCTCTACATGTAGTGGCAAAGAAAGGTGGTATGACAATTGTTAGATCCGATACAAATGAAACAATTGCCACTAGAACTATCACGGGTTGGAGAGTATGTGTTGATTATCGTAAGTTGAATGAGAATACTCGTAAAGATCATTTCCCATTACCATTCATAGATCAAATGTTGGATCGTCTTGCGGGGCATGAGTACTATTATTTTCTTGATGGTTATTCCGGGTACAATCAAATATTGATTGCACCGGAAGATCAAGAGAAGACAACGTTCACATGTCCCTATGGTACATTTGCGTTTAGAATGATGCCATTTGGTCTATGTAATGCCCCTGCCACTTTTCAGCGTTGTATGATGACAATCTTTGATGGTTTAATTGAAAATATTATGGAGGTGTTTATGGACGATTTTTCCGTGTACGGATCTTCTTATGATATTTGCTTAACTAATCTCACGATTGTGTTGCAGAGGTGTGAAGAGTCGAGTCTTGTGCTAAATTGGGAAAAATGCCACTTTATGGTGACCGATGGGATAGTCTTGGGACATCATATTTCAAAGCATGGGTTAAAAGTGGATAGAGCTAAAGTAATAGCCATAGAACGTCTTCCCCCTCCTACTAGTGAGAAGGGGGTGAGATCGTTCTTAGGACATGCGGGCTTTTATAGACGCTTCATTAAGGATTTTTCCAAAATTGCTAAACCCCTTAGTAAATTGCTTGAAAAAGATTGTCCATTTAACTTTGATGATGAGTGTTGTGTGTCATTTCAGGTGCTTAAGGATGCTCTCACTTCATCTCCGATCCTCGTTACCCCGGATTGGAGTTTACCATTTGAACTTCATTGTGATGCTAGCGATCAATCCATTGGAGTGGTGTTGGGGCAAATGAGAGAGAAGAAGTTTAGAGCAATCTATTACGCCTCAAAGACATTGAATTCGTGCCAAATTAACTACACCACAACGGAGAAGGAATTTTTAGCCGTAGTGTATGCTTTTGAGAAGTTTCGACCATACTTGGTTGGAACACAAACGATTGTCTACACGGATCACGCGGCTATAAAATACCTCATGAGTAAGAAAGATGCTAAACCTCGTTTAATTCGTTGGGTGTTGCTTTTGCAGGAATTTGATGTGGTCATCAAGGATAAAAAGGGCGTGGAGAATGTGATTGCGGACCATTTGTCTAGGTTAGAAAATGGAGGTGCAAATGAAGATTTGAAGCCCATTGGGGATGAGTTCTCGGATGAGGACATTTTACTACTAGAGGTCAAGCAAGTGAATACTCGCATGGTGAATGTGCCGCCTTGGTACGCCGATTACGTCAATTTCTTTGTGTGTGGAATCAAGCCCACGTTGCTTAATGAGTACAAAGAAAAGAGGTTTCATGTTGAAGTTAAGAAGTATTTTTGGGATGAGCCGTATTTGTTTAAAATTTGCAATGATGGAGTAATAAGGAGATGTGTAGCTGAAGAAGAAGTTATGGGGATTCTTGAACTTTGTCACTCGTCTTTGTGTGGAGGTCACTTTGCTCATCAAAAGACAGGGGCTAAGGTTTTACAATCGGGCTTCTATTGGCCAACATTGTTTAAGGATGCAAAGAAGTTTGTTGCAAAGTGTGATAGATGCCAAAGGATAGGGGGAATAGGCAAGAGAGATGAAATGCCCATGACCTTAAGGATTGATGTAGAAATTTTTGATGTATGGGGGATTGATTTTATGGGACCATTTCCCTCGTCGAAAGGATATGCGTACATCTTGCTAGTTGTGGATTATGTGTCCAAGTGGGTGGAGGCAATCCCCACGAAGACGAATGATGCTTTGATTGTGCAAAGGTTTTTGAAAAAGAACATTTTTTCTAGGTTTGGAGTTCCACGGGCTTTAGTGAGTGATGGAGGATCACACTTTGTAAACAAGTTGATGGAGAGTTTGTTGAAAAGATATGGAGTGAAACATCGAGTGGCTACACCTTACCACCCTCAAGCAAATGGTTTGGCGGAGGTCTCAAACCACCAAATCAAGTTAGTTTTGGAGAAGATCATCAATGGAGGGAGGAAGGATTGGTCGGACAAGCTTGATGACGCTTTATGGGCTTATCGGATGGCTTTTAAGACCATTCTTGGTGTCTCACCGTATCAATTGGTCTATGGTAAAGCTTGTCATCTCCCCGTGGAGCTTGAACACCGTGCATTATGGGCTATCAAACGTCTTAATATGGACGAGGGGGAAAGTGGTCAAGCAAGGTTGTTGAAGTTAGTTGAGTTGGAGGAGTTTAGAGGAAGAGCATTTGAAAACTCAATTATCCATAAGGAAAATATGAAGAGATGGCATGATGCTAAGGTCAAGGAGAAGACGTTTGCTCTCGGGGATAAAGTTCTTGTATTCAATTCGAGGCTCAAGTTGTTTCCCGGAAAGCTTAAATCAAAATGGATGGGACCCTATGAAGTGCTTGAAGTGTTGAATGGACATACATTGAGGTTAAAGGGTCCAAATAATGAATTTGTGGTAAATGGTCATAGAGTGAAGCATTACCTATCTCCTTCTCAAAAGGAGAGGGTGTATGTGGTTACTCTCTCTTCTTAAACTTCTTTTGAGTATTGGTTTAGTGTAGATTTTTTTGTTTTTTTTTGTTTTCTTGTAGATTTGGTATGAAGGTGGTTAAGTTCATGAGAAACGCATAAGAGAAAAGACACGGATGCTAAAGGTGGAATGATGATTGTATGCCTCACCAATCTTTACAAACTTAAATTTTAACACTTGTGTTAATTTAAGTTTGGGGGAGGTTGCGTGGTGGTCACACTTGATCAATTGGAGCTTAAAGTAGGCATAAGATGTGGAGAAGTTCATGAAGAGCATTGAGAAAACGAATAAGGTATGTCTCACCACTTTTGCAAACTTAATTCGTAACTTGTTTCGTTTTAAGTTTGGGGGGAGAGTGCATGGTGTGATCTATACTTTGTTTAAATTGATTGTGTTATCTTGTGTATATATATCATCGTTGCAAAATGGTCATTTTTGAAAAATTTTGAATATGTTTCTCATGAGTTAGGATAGTTTTGGTGTGTTTGGTGGTGTTTTGAGTACATTTCAATCCATTCTTGATTATGAGTGTAGCATGGATAACATTGAGTAGTGTTTAAGCATGAATAGGGTATGTGAAGAGTGAAAAACAGGGCAAGGATGGAGTGAAGCAAGAAAAATGAAGAACAGGGTAAACTGCTACACGGGCCATGCGCCGTGCACGGCCCTGTAGCAGTTGGCCCTGTAGCGGGATCAGAACATGCTACACGGCCAGGATGATGGCCGAGTTACGAAGCTCGAGCCGTGCAGGAGAAACGGTACACGGGCCGTGTTCCGCACACGGCCCTGTAACAGGTGGCCGTGTAATGGGATCAGAACACGCTGCACGGCCTCACTTGAGGCCGTGCTGCGTAGCACGAGCCGTGCAGGGCTTGTTCCAGTTTTTTTTAAAAGGGCTGCTCCGTACACATTCCATACGCACCCCTTCACCCAATTCACACGATTCAAGCACACGAAACTCCACCAAGGTTAGTGTTGAAAGAGTGTGAGTAGAGATTGTAAGTGTTCACACCAAATTCACATCTCCACATCCAATTGGTGAAAGGTATGAAATTCTTGAACCCTAACTTGAACATTTTGATATGAATTGATTGAATTGCTATATGGGCTTTATTCTTATGATGTTTTCATGCTTGATTGATGATATTCACGCATGTGTGTCATTATGAATTGTTGAATTTTTTTTTTTTTTTGAAAAAGTTGAAATTGGGTTCATGAGGAATAATTTGGGAATTGTGTGAGAATTATGAGTGTGAATAATTGTGTTGTGCCAATTGATGAATTACATGAGTATGATGTTTATTTGTAAGAGATTAACTTTAGATATTGAGGATTTGGGCATGAGGATATGCAAATTGCATGTTGAGAGGATGTTTAAATTTTGTGCATTCCAAGTGTTCGATGAAATGTCTAAGAGAGGAATTCGTTGGAAATTGATGGTCAAATGTGAATAGCATTTTAAGATGATTGAAGTGAGGATTCGTATGTGTGATCATGAGTAGAAATTGGTTATAATTGTTGATAGTTGTGATGAATGGTGATAAGTTGTTAAGTGTGAATATATTTGATAAGTTGTATATTGTTTGTATATTGTAGATGGCTAAGAGGAGAGTTCGCCCTAGGACCGAGGATTTCATTGTGATAACCGACCCTGAGGAGTTATCTAACTTGGATGCCCAGTTGGTTATTGAAGGAATTCATCCACAAGAATTTGGAGTTGAGTTCGAGGATTATTGGGGAAAGTTTGTGCTTCGCTGGCAAGTTCTAGCTCCGAAGATCAAGGCTACACGTTTCCAAGACACGGAGACGATGAGGGAACTAGGTATAGAAGAAGATCTGAGGAAGTTATTTCGCTTCTCTCAGATGGAAGCTTTCTTCGATAAGAGGCCGCCAACCTACTATCATCTCACTGCGGAATTTATGAGCACTTTACAAGTGAAGAAAGATAGGAATGGGTATCCACTGTGGGTGACTTTTCAGCTAGATAATGTGTTGAGGGAAAAGGTTCCATTGGCATTTTTGAATGAGTGTTTTGGGTGCCCGCCATGCGAATTCCATCGGAGCTTTTATGCCGGAGGAACTTTCAACCAACAGGAATGGTGGTCAAGCCTTGTGAATGATGGAACTGAGAGAGCAGGGTACATCCCTAGTGCTTCAAAGGGGACGGCCATCCGGAATCCTGTAATGAGGTACTTAGAGAAGATCGTCTCCAACACTATATTGGGAAGGTTTGAAAGAGGCTCAGTTGGAGAAAAGCAGCTCTACATCATGTATTGTATGTATAAAGAGTTACCGCTTAATGTTGCAGCACATTTTGTGCAACATGCGGAGAGAGTTGCAAAGAGGCAGAGTTCTCAAGGGTTGTTGCTAGGAGGGATGATTACAATGATAGCTCAAGGAATGGGAGTTAACTTCGCAGGGATAGAGAATCGTATGGTTAGTGAAGGGTTGAATTACTCACAGCTGATGAGGATGGAATTTTTGACCATGGTAGGAAATCAATACTGTTTAAGGCAGGAGAAGGGAGCTCCATTTCCGTTGCCAATGCCGGAGCTCACTACAGTTTATACAAGGAGAAGGCTTGCAAATTTGGCTATGGGAAGTGTGAACCATTCCAGAGTTGTCAAGGCATTTTATAGAAGAAACATAGATGAAATGGAACAGGTTCTGAGGCAGGTTAGAGTTGAAGAAAATGAAGAGCTAGCCAATTTGAGGGCCGAGCAAGTGCCCATGGAGGGTGATGAGCAAGGAGAGCAACCGGAGCAGATTGAGTTTGAGGAGCAAGGCCCTGATCCACCACTGTTTGAGGAAGAAGGAGCACCGCCACCAGTCGCACCGGGCCAAGGAGATGAAAGGTGGAACTATATGATGGATGAGGTACGTGACATGAGGCATGTGCAGCAGACATATGGGACTCAGATCAGGGAGATTCGCGAAGTCCAGCAAGAGCATGGAAGACACATTGAAGAGTTGAGAGTTGGACAACGAAGGAGGGAGTACTATGAAGAACAATCAAGGGCGCACTCCAACAACATGGAGGAGATGTTGACCATGATGTTCAACTTCCAGTTTCCTGCGAACCCTTGGGCCTACATTCCATGGAACACCTATCGTCCACCTCCTCCACCTCCGGAACAATGAGGGAGTATTTTGAGTGCTTGGCACTTTTGTCCATTCATCTAGCTATTATTTAGAATTTTGGTATTATTGCTTAGACATTTGATTTGATTTGTTAGGATTTGATTGGATTGTACTTAAATTGTTGGTTTTTGGGAGGTTTTACTTTGGGATTTTATTTTCAGTTTTATGCGATTTTCAGTTTTTTGTTTTTTCGTTGTTTGGATGCGATGGGAGATTGATCTTTATCGTTATGGGTTTGAGTTGATGTGCTTTATTTTCTTTTGATGGATGATTTGATTTATGCATGTTATATGTTTGTATTGTTTGTTGATCCCTTGATTAGTAGGTGATGTTTGTTGTTATTTTAATTCTTGTATAGGTGTGGTTTTGGTGGTATGTTTTGGGGAAAGAGTTGAGTGATGTTTTTGAGTATGAGCTATGATGCATTGTTTGTGATAGGTGATGGCAAGCAAGTTAATGGTTTCTACTTGTTAAAATTGTGACATGGATTACATAATTTGTTCAATTTTGAGAAGTATGAAGGTTAATTAAGTTTCTTTTGGTCCAAGCAAAAGCTTGTGAGAGTTGAGCCTCAACCGTGCCTCCATGGTTAATTATTGAAGAGAGGACCGGTTGAACTTAGACAAACTAGAACTTGCTCTTGGACTATAGGAACGAAGCCCGAATGGTTGAAATTTGTGACATGATCTTAGGCCATCCTTGTTAAGTAAAGTCATAGCCATAAAATTTCCTTACCTCAAACATTATCCCTAGTAAGCCACTTTGAACCTTTAAGCCTGTCTCTTGTGATATAAGCACATTACAAGCCTTGAAAACCCATTTAAACCTTATATATATAACCTATGTGTGGGTAATTGAGGATGATGATGGTTTACAAAAGGGAAGATGTGGAAAAATGTGCAAATGTATATGGAAAGAAAGGTGAGTCAAGAAAAAGGATGAAAGAGCTCAAGATAAAAGCAAGTGCAACTTCAACAAAAGTGAAAAAGGAGCAAAATAGAAAAATATGCTCAAGGAATACAAAAGTCAAAGACAAGAAGTATGCCATTCAAAAAGAAGCTCAAGAAATCCAAGGAATGATGATGCTTAGTGCTTGTGATTAAAGTAGAAAAGAAAGGAAGCATGAAAGTGAGGACGTTGAAGAAAGGAATCATCTCTTCGATCAACCACACTTGAAAAGTCACTATTATCCAAAGTTTCCTACCTTACCAAAGAGCCTAAACATTACATCCAAAGATAAAGACCTTTTTGATCACTTATTGAAACTAAGGTGGCTTGTGAACATAGTCCATGTGCAAGCCTATGGTGAGTCGATTTTAACCGGTTGATGAGTGTTGATCAAAACCTTACTTCAAAGAGTGTTGAGTGAATTTGATATCCTATGAAAGGCTTGGATTGAAAGGGATCTGATTACTCTTTTGTCATGCTTGAGATTGAACTCGTTAATCTTTCATGTTATAAGTTTGATTATGTAGGGATACTTAACTTGATTTTGAAATCCTTATTACTTGTGATATATTGTGGTTTATGTTCGTTAGATGTTCTCTAGGTGAAAATTTCTCCTCTTGTTTATCATTTTAAGTTGTTCGAGGACAAACAACATTTTAAATTTGGGGGATTGATTGTCGTCATTTTCACCTAGGTTTTAGTGTCTTTATGTGTGTATTTTCGGATGTTTTTATCCGTATTCGTGTTAATTTTGGTGGAGTTATTGTTGTTTTGAGAAAAGTGGTACGAACTTATAGAATTATGTAAATGAGCTTGAATATATGTAAAACAGGTCATGGAACGGACAAAAATGGAGTCGGGAGCGAAAGGGAGACGAAGAATAGGCCAGGCAACTGCACGGGCCGTGCGCGGAACACGGCCCTGTAGCAGCTGGCCGTGTAATGTCATCAGAATACGCTGCTCGCCCAGGGATTTGGCCGTGCGCTGGTGCACGGGCCGTGCGCTGCTGCACGCCCCGTGTGCGGAGCTCGGCCCTGTAAGAAGAAGCCGTGTATTGTCGTCAGAAAGTGCTGCACGGCCATGGTCAAGGCCGTGTATTGCAGCTCGAGCCGTGTCCGAAGTAAGTGTGCCCTACACGGGCCGTGTACTGCAGCACGGGCCGTGTAGGTGCAAAATCCTGTATAATTTTCAGAATGTTCCGGAAGCTTCTAGAAGGTCCATAAGTGATATAAAACCATGATTTGTGCGAAATTAGAGAGGAGATTCACATTATATCAGATTGAGAGCAGTTACACACAATCCACACCACATTTCCTCACACACTAGATCTACAATCCATCTACACCATCTAAATCCATCAATTCACCTTGATCTTCATAAATCCATCCATACATCCATCCATTCCATCATCTAAGAAGAGAAAATCAGATTTGTTTGAAGAATTTGGCATGATCAAGGAAGAAGGAGTCTACCTTCAAGGGGAAGCTCAATCTCATTTATTTTGCTACTTTCTTCATTATATTGCTCATATGGAGCTTGTATTGGATTGTAGCCAATTGGCAATGAATATTTGTGGCTAGTCCTCAAGTGAGGCTAGCAATATGATTGGTTAGAAAATATGTAGATTTTTGCACTATTAAAGCTTGATGAATTGATTGTTATGATTACTTTCTATCATGAATGCTTATTCTCATTTGATGCATGATGTGTGTGGTTAAATTCTCTATGCATAGTGTTAGGATGGCCATTCCAATATTATGTGTGGTGGTTTAATTGAATCATTGATTGTATTAGGTGACTTGGTTAGTATGAGGGGAGGAAAGCCATTCCCTCCAAGTGCTTAGAACCTCATGATAGAACATTAGTGATGAACTAGTGAGGGGAACCAACTTATGATCATAGTACCCATGAGGGAATTGAGAGTAAGACAATCTTAGGAGATTTAAACTTGTAAAAGAGTTGAGAACCTAATCACCTTGGCCATAGGGGTTAGGGGTACAATTGTGATTGCCCTTAGTTTCATAACTTGAAAGTCATCAATGCTTGAGTAAGTGTGAAGTCTACATAAGACCTTGACCATGATGTTGCTAGCCTTGCTCTCTTTTTAGATATACTTCATCCATTCCATCTCATCTTGCTACTTGATTTGATTGATATTTGTTATAATTAGTTGCTTGTCTAGTTCATTAGTTAATTGATAGAGTAATCATAGTTCTTAAATCAAAACCTTATCTCGATAATCCTTACAAAACATAAATCAATGGAAAATCCGGATACAACTTGAGTTTACCTTTTCCCTTGGGACGACAATACTATAAATTTTGCACTTGGTCACGCGTATACAACAGCGATAGAGTACACTTACTCTTGACATTTCACTAGAAATGCGGCTAAGTTCAGCATGTCCTTGAATCTATCCCAAGTTTCATGAAACTTCTCATTGCTATGGATAGAAAATTGATTGATTTCTTACTTCATCTTGAACACCTTTGAAGGTGGCATGTATCGCTCCAAGAATTTCACTTTCAACTTCTCCCATGTATTACATTCAACAGCATCAAGATTATTATACCAATCTCTCGCTATTTATTTCAGTGAGAACTTGAACAATATGATCTTCCTCGCATCCTCATGAGCTCCTATGTCTTTTTGTGTACTTACATATCAAAGGAACTTACTCAGATGTTGTTGAGGATCTTCGAATGTTCCCCAGAGAAGGGACTCCTTTCAATCATGGTGATAAGAGTAGGGTGTAGATCAAAATCAGCTTCGGTTCCTCTTGCTCCTAACAACCCAGCATTGCTAGTTCCACTGTTCTTAAAAACTTCTCGGATGGCAAGTGTGTTCGGGTCTGCTGCCATGTTGATTACTTCTACGTCCAAATTAACTTCAGTTGCAGCTTCAATCGTTTGCGGATTTGGCACTTCAACTTCAACTCCTAAATCAAGAGCTTTAGTTGGGTCAATGTTCTTGTTCTTATTCTTCTTCTTCTTTTTCTTCCTCGACAATGCTTTGATCTCTGGATTATATGGCTCTAGTTTACCTTTCTTTGATCTTGTGAGCATACACCTAAGAAAAGTAAGTGTTAGAAATCAAAGACAAGAGTAATACAATCTCAATTAAACTAGAAATAATTAATGGATAATTAACGTCGTCTCCGGCAACGGCGCCAAGAACTTGATTAGCATTTTCTCAACACACAAAATTAATCATCAAGTATAAGAATATCAATTGTAGTTTCGATAGGTGACCAATTGTTTATCGTACCCAAGGGACGATTTATTATCAATTCAATTATATTCTAATTAACTAAGATTATGTTGGCAAATTTGATTTGATTTTGTTATGAAACTAAATAACATATAATTGAAATAGCAAAATAAATAAGCATGCAATAGAGAAATTTCGGTTGTGATCAAGTAAGTAATAGAGTAGTTCTTCAGGTAATCCAGTTTTATTTATTAATTTCCTTTCCATGTGTTGATGTCCGACTCTGCCGTGTGGTCTATGGACTCATCACTAAACCATGCAAGCGTACTCTATAGACACAAGTAAGAAAGCATATGATACGTGTGAATATCCTCGGAGCAAGACGTATACTTGACCCCCATTTTTTAGGTACTATCATAATCAATTATTTCCCGTGCACTTAGTACTCTAACCCGATTTATCTTCTTTTTTTAGGTACTATAAAGTTATACTCTTTATCCTACTTATTAACCCAAATACAATTCAATTAACAAGTATCTATATCAGATAGTTCTAATAAGACTTCGAAATCCCTTCACTTAGAATTATGATATGCAATTCTATTCAGCGGTATACGCACTCAATCAATAACCAAGAGATGTATTCAGACTCTACGTAACAGTTAAAGATGCACAAAAAGACCGTGAGTATGAATTAAAAAGGCACAATCTTATATAGAATAAACCACAAGTAGTGTTGTACGGAGTTTACACATGGAAATTCAATTAACTCTTAAAACTTTCATAACTCTAGTACTAGTGGAGCAGTTCTAGCCCATGATTGATCTAGGAATAATCATGACTAGTTGGTATGATCTTACTTGACTCACCAGACGAACCTCTCCTCACGACTCCTTCGGATGATGGTAGGGTTTTGTGAAGAATGGATGATGAATGCTTTTTTTTCCTCCTGCGAAAGCTCTTCTTTTATACTTGTAAACTGACCTTACGGGTCTTGGATAAGCTTTTTGAGCGAACACATGCACTGAAGGTGTAAAAATTCGAATTTGATAAGTTTCCGTACACCAGTTTGACCAAACAGGTTGGTCGAACTATCCTGGGCAAGTCGAACTCCAGGTCGAATCCGTCTGTAACTTAGCCTCTGATCCTGGATTCGACCAAAGTGCTGGTCAAACCAGTACTACTTTTATTTAGGCTTCGAGTTCGACCACGGTTCGACCAAGTGGTTTGGTCTAACTCTCTTGTCGTGGTCGAACGACACTCTTCCGCGCTCAGTTCGACCAGCCATGCTGGTTGAACTCCCTCCTTCTTGGTCAAATCTGACCCTTGCTTGGTCGAATTGCACGCCTGTTTCTTCCTTTTTCCGAATTCGATCACTTCCAACCCGTTTTCCATTGAAAATCAACTCAAATAGCCTTGTAAACACCTGATTCGTGACTTTCCACCATGTATAGCAATTCACATCAAATTACAACCATATATCATACCATAAGTACACGAATCCGGGCTCAAAACTATTGAATTTACACACTCATCAACATTCCATTATGATCTTTCATTCTTCTTATACACTTTAATTCGAACACAACATCCTCCTCAACTCTTTCACTCTTCTCTTTTTAAGCACAACATTTTTTTTCTTTTTTTTCTCTCAAGGTACTAGTTTCGGGCATTACCTCGTAATCTAGGAGGCTTCAAGTATGGATCATAACTTCTTCACAAATCCAATGATACATTAAACATATCTACAGAACCGTAGTAGGAAAAGTATGAGATGCTCTTATGCTACTCTTAAGTGAATTCTTCGATAGGATCAATGACAAATATTCATCCACGTCTATGCTCTTATATGATTGAGTTTCCCTGGGAATCTTCACATCTTTATCAAGAGAGAAACCCATTCTTCATTATCCATGCGCAATATATGATTTCCTTCCTACACATCTGTCATAGGTCCAGCTGTCGCAGGGAAAGGCCGTCCTTAGATAAGGGCTACGTCATCCTTGTCATCTTTCATCTCAAGCACTAAGAAATCCATAGGAAAGATGAATTTCTCCACTTTCTCCAGAACATCCTCAATTACCCTTTTAGGTATGTCATGGATCTGTCAGCCAACTACAATGCAATGGATGTAGGCGTCAATGCCCCCAAACCAAGCTTTTTAAAGATTGAATATGACATCAGATTGATGTTTGCCCCCAAATCACACAAAGCACTTCGTGTCGACCCTTTTCCTATCTCACTAAGTATGGTGAAGCTGCCCAGATCCTTCAGATTTATAGGCAACTTCTTTTGAATGGTGGAGCTGCAATTTTCTGTTAGGTTAACTATCCTTGATCTGGTCAACTTCTCTTCTTTACTATGATATCCACTAGGAATTGGGCATAGTAGGGCATCTATTCAAGTGCTTCAGTGAAAGGAATATTGATGTGGACCTGCTTGAGGATTTTCATGAATTTTCTGTTTTTATCTTGTAGCTTTGGCTTAACCGATCTACTAGGAAACGGAGGAGGTATATTTCTCATGGAAATCCCCCATTCATCTCTCTCAACCTCCTTCAGTTTATCCTACTCCACTCTCAATCTCTTAGCTATTACCCACTTTTTCTCACCACAATTTCTCCATTATGATCCTGGGACAAAATTAGTTTTTTCTTAGTTTCAGGTATGTTGTTAGACTAAAACACCGAGGTTGAATGGAATTGGATTTAGTTGAAAGGGACATCGCAACCACAACACTCCTTGTACGACCAAGGGCTGGGTGTGGTCGAACGGGACTTCAACGATCTCCTGGAAGTCCATAGGTGATCCGTTCAAGTAAAAATAAGTAGTTCAACCAAGTTCCTTTGTCGAACAGGACTGAAAAGGGTCAAATAAAGCTTCTGCCGCTCCAGAATCCGATTCTGGCATTTTAGACCATCATATTGCATTCCAAACCTCAACGTGATAGCTTTGCAAGACTCTTTTGGGTTCATAACGCCTTGAGACAAGAATTTTCCTTTCTCCAACAGCTGCCTCTACTCATTTATATTTCCCGCCATTTGCCCCATCAACAAAGTTAGGTCCTTCAACTGCTTAGATAAATTTACATGGTTAGGAAACATAGTTGCTTCAAGACAATCCACCCTTGCAACATTCCTAGCCTTGTATATTTTCAAAGTATCCTCAACACTAGCCTTCCATTCTTGCTGCATAATAGTCGTTTCTTGTGTCAACTTTTTTATCTGCTTCTGCTGGGCTACTAGCATCTTGTTGATGTCTACTAGACTTGTTGCTATTTCATCAATCATGTCTAGCTTAGGAATATAATGCTCTACCTGCAGTACCTTCCCCAACGCATAAGATCCTCTAATCCTCTCTATAGGCTAGTCACGTGTGTTCATAGAGATTTCTTCAAACAAATTTTCTGTTTCTATTGTAATTTTAGATAACAACGCTCTACCTGATGATGCATGAATATGAACACGCGACTTACAATCCAAATCGTTGTAGAAGATGCTTATATATTGAGCCTTAGACATCCCATGTTGTGGGCACCACCTAATCATATCTTTGAACCTATCCCACGCCTCATTGAATTTCTCATCATGTTTCATAGCAAACTGAGTGATATACTGCTTCATTCTTAATACCTTTGAGGGTGGCATTATCTTTCTAAGAACTTCTATTGCATTTGGTCCCATGTAGTGCAGTCTGCTGCATTAAGAGTCTAATACCAATCTTCTGCCCTATCAATTAAAGAGAACTTGAATAGGGTGATCCGCCTAGCATTGTCATTAGCTCCAACACTCTTCTGAGTGTTAGCATATGCCAAAAATCTCCTAAGGTGATGCTGCAGATCTTCACAGGAACCCCCGAAAAAGAAATTCTTCTGCACCATGTTGAGACGAGCGGGATGTAACTCAAAATAATCATCTGCCCCCTAGCTCCTATCAAACCCATGTTGCCAATCCCATAATTTTTTAAAATTTTAAGTATGGAAACATTATCCGAATTCTACCCTACCCTGTCCATGTCTAGCTCAGCATGTTATTTCTCCTTTCCTTCCTCTTATTTTCCAAGTGCACAAGTACCTCAGAAAAATTCAAGGTTACATAGAAATAAATAATCACAAATAAAAGTCTTAATCCACCTAGAAATAATTAATCAATAATAGTAGGAGTCCCCGGCAACGGGGTAAAAAACTTATTACGCATTTTCTTTGTACATAAAATAATCCTCAAGTATTAAGTATATCAATTGTAGCTCAGCAGGTAACCAAGTTTAATATCGATCCAAAGAACGGTGTATTACTAATTAAATTATAGACAAAATTAATTAAGACAAGTATTGGCAATAAAAATTAGGTATAAAATTATTAAACTACTAAGCAAATTAATTAAAATAACATTTGAAATAAACTAGCACTAAGAAGATTTCGGAGGTGTCTCAAGAATGAAAAATAGGTCACCTAGGGTAATCCAGTTTAACTACTTAATTTCCCTCTCAAATATACCATACAACTCTGCCTTGTGAATTATGAATACATCACTAAACCATGCAAATTTACTCTATTGATACAAGCAAGTAAGTGTGTAAAATCTGTTATCATATCGGAGCAAGAGATATAATTTCACCCCCTTTCTAAGTATTATCAGTATCAATTCTTTTCCACGTCTGTTAATCAAACCCGATATGATCTCCCTTTTTAGGTAATATAAAATTACCCCCTTACCTACTTATTAACCCACAATTAATGCAATTGACAAACATTATATTCAACAGTTCTAATGAAGCTTCGGGAGTATTGGTCCCTCCCTTAGAATCATAACATGCAACCCTATTCAGTAATGAACACACTCAATCTACAACCAGATATATATTCATACTCTATATAACAATTGAAGATGCACAAAGTGATCATCAATATGAGTTTAAAAGGCACAATCAAATAATCTAAAAGTAGTGTTGATCGAAAGGGTACAAAAAAGGTTCTAGCTCATAGTGTTACAAGAAACACACATGGGGGTTGGATAGATATTACCCATGGTTTGGAAAAACAGAAATACAAAGAAAAGAATTAAAAAACCCTAGGTATAGTGATCTTCTTCCTTCTTTCTACCGTCTTTTCGAATCCTCTTGGTTCTCCTTCTTTATTCGAAAGATAAATCTTCACAGTGATGGATGGATGGAGGAAGGTAGATGATGGATGGTGTGGGGGTGATCTCCTTGTGGAGGTTGTGTCTCTCTTCCTTCCGGATGTGAGTTGTGTATCATTTTATACTTGCAGACTCTCCAATAGACCTCTAACGGGCTTTTTATGTCAAAACATGTACATACACACAATGAGGGTGTAAAAGTATGAATGAAGTGTTGTACCACATGCCAATTTGTCTTAGGCACTTGGTTGACAGCACTACCCTTGGTCAAATGGAGGTCAAACTAAACATCGGCGATTAAATACACCTCTAGGGACCTTGTTCGACCAAAGTGGTTAGTTGAATGGGAGCCTTCTTTATCAAATAGAGGTTAAATGGGACCACGGTTATCAAATTCACATCTTGGAACTTTTTGGGTCCCCGTTAGACACGAACGGGGGTGTCTAGGTTGAACGGGTGGTCGAACAACCATGTGCAGTCTCACTGTTTCGTGCATAACTTTCACATCCAAACTCCGATTTGAGTGATTCTTGAGCAAAAAGATAATCTCTTCTATGGCTTTCTAACAGTATATCACATTTATAATTTAGAATTCCACACAAACATAGAAAAATTACACAAGTTGGACTTGTGTTTTTTAGCATTTTTGCACAAGTTTCTCCTTTTCTCAAACTTAGCACTTTTGATCCTTTTTCAACCTAAAACATAATAAAACACCTCAAATGAATCTTTTCCTCAAATATATGGAATATAAGAGACTTTTACTAATAATTGATGATAATTCTCACCAAAAAGACGTTAAATTGGACATTTAAACACTCTGATTTTCACTCTCAATAGGAAGTACTGTAGGCTCTTTAGTAAGGGCAGGTTAATATGGATTAAGTTACTCATTCACTAGTAGAGAATCAAAGAAGACTTACAGCTTTTCAACAAACAGCTTCTCATTCCTCTTTCTGGTCCCTTCAACGCTCTTCATAACTTTCTCAAAATTTATTTCCTTCTTAACTTTAAAACTCAACTTCCTTTCTTGAATTTCTTTCTTTTTTCCTTTTCCATTAAGGATACCAGTTTCAAGCACTAACTTGTTTTCATGAGATACCAGTATCGGCACTACCTCCATCTTGCAAGTTTTAACCATTAACTTTCATGATTTTTCATCACTTTTCTCCACCAAACCACTCATTTTATTTCTTTACAAGATTCCAACTTGACTCTTTCAACTCTCTACTATGCAGAAAATTTTTTAGGCTAGCAAAGGGATCAATTGACTATTCATGTTGGCTTCCAATAAATAAGGCTTTTAGGCTCAAAAGGGTTGATTATGTATCATATCATTAGGTAGGATAATAATTTGGCCAGTGACTATTAAATAACAAAGATGGCCTAAGTTCATCTCTTATAGTCTAATCAAATACGTAGCTTCAAGTAAGATATAAAGCCAAGTTCTAGAATATGTGTGCATGAACGATACTCACAAGAATAAACTTAATCATGCAACTTGTCATGATTTCAAAAGGTTTAAAATCTCATATGGCTGTATAAATGAACGAGCAAACCTATATAAGCTACATAGCTAATTATCCATGCATATCAAAGCTCAACATCAAACTACTTTCCTAAACACACTCACACAGTAAGAAATAAGAGCACACATCTATGGATTAAAAAAATTCAATTCCTATCCAACAGTTAAAATATCATCCATCAAACATCAAAGATAAACATCACCACAATCTAAAAAAATAGCTGCAGAATGTCATCAATAATAATACATCCAGAATAAGAAGAATAAAATCTAATATCAATCCTATAAAAATGACTAAAAAGTAGAAAAATCAGAAAGTGGGAGTAAAGAGACAAAAACTCTACTAAATGACCACTGCTCAATGAAGGTCGTTTGGATCAATTTGCCATTAGTTGAACTCCTAAAGAATCTCTTAGAGTGTCCTCACTCTTTTCGATACCTTGTTGAGGGTGGTAATCAATGCTCCGAGCTGAATGTTTATGGCCATCTGAGTAGTATTGACCGCAATCAACTGGTGGCTAATCTGTTAGTTCTCCCTTCTCCTCCTCCTACTTTCAGTAGATAGATGAGACACGTGAGCATACATATCTTGGGCTTGCTGGCCACACCACGTAGATATCGAGGCCCACGCTTAAGAAAAAGAGACGTAGACATTGGCATCCCATACAATGAAAAATGGGCTACTTTGGGGAATAAAGGAACTCCACAAATTGCACTCCTCCATCAAACTCCCAGGCTCTACCCCTGTAGCTCTATATGGAAGCTCTTCCTCATCTCCTACTTCAACATATCTTAAGTCATCTCCTCCTTCCATGTTCTCCTCCTCATCAGGTGCATCCATGGTCATACGGTTAGCTAGGGCAAGTGAAATGCGAGCTGCCACCCTCCAATCGCCCTTATCCTTCATCACTTGAATGATCGTACGGTGTCCAACTATGTCCATAGAAATTTTACATCATTCTGGATAGTAATGAAGTGAAATAGCTCAATAGGGAACATGAAATCTTGAGTGGTATGGTGTAGAAATACTCTAGATATCCATTCTCATTCTTAATCATCCCACCCTTGTTAAGGGCATCCAGATCAATATCTGGCTACATCCTCACAATGGGCATCCGGCTGGTACCAATCCATAGTAGTGAGCATTAGAGGTAAGCATGAGTACTGAAATGAGAACATGAATACTGAAATAATACATCTTATGGATGAGATAAGCACCCAAGTTGAAGTGTACCTTGTTCAACATACACCACAACACTTACTAGCTCTCCCTTTGGTATAACCCCGCTCTTTGATCTGTAGAAGATAGTTCTCGAGAGCATCTGATCCATGTATCGCCACACTAGGTTGCGAACTTTAGTAGCTCTAGCAAAGCAGGACCGATAGCTCTCGTTTCTACCAGAATCAATTTCCAAAATTCATCCGGCTTGAAATCTGAATGCTCCTCAAATGCAGGAATGCCTACAGCGAAATTGAACATTTGATTAAGAAAGTCTAGCGTCTCTTCCCTTATCCTTCCTCCAAGATTGAACTCACAATCAGAGGGAATATTTCCTTAATAAATCACCCGCAGCGTACATAAGAACTCCGCTACAAGCTGAAAGTGGGTGTGACCTCGAATCTCCATAAATCTACGGATCCCAACTTGATCAAGTAACAACTCGATATCTTCGGTGAAGTTTAGAGTTCCCATGGTGTGCTTATTGATGAGTGTGTAAATTCACAAGTTTGGCATCATGTTTTGTGCTAGTTTTGGAGAGTTTAGAGGTGGAAATAGGTGGAAAACCTATATATATTGTGAATTAGCATGAATCAGGTGTTAGTGGAGCTATTTAAGTGGTTTTCATAGCAAAAACGGAGTGGAAGTGCCAAGAATCAAAGAGATGAAGTTGAGACCACGCGAACCGCCAAGGAAAGAGTAGGGTTCGACCTGATGGAGGAGGGTTCGACCTCTCCTACAGGTCGAACCAGCATTGAAAAGTTGCAGAAGGAAGGTTCGACCACGACTCAAGGGGTTTGACCTATTTGATCAGGTCGAACCATGGTCGAACCAGTTCGCGAGAAGATGGGTTCGATCACGACGATGGGGTTCGACCTGACAGTTGGTCGAACCAGGAGCGGAAATTGTCCAGTAGCATAGTTCGACCTGAGGTTCGACCTGTGAGGGAGTGGTTCGACCTGTACAAGAGGTCGACCCAAGTGCAGAATGTGTCCAGTAGCAGGGTTCGACCTGTGGTTCGACCTGTGGCCAGTGGTTCGACCTGTTTGACGAGGTCGAACCAAAATGCAAAAACTTATCATATCTAGATTTTTGAGGCCAAAACGCGTGGGATCACTTGAAAAGCCCATTCCAAGCCCTAGAGACGTGATTACAAGTATAAAAGAAGGCTCATGCAGTCAAGAAAACAACAACGAATCACGAAGAAGGAAGATCGTGAATCATAAGAGGAGTAAAGAGAAGAGATTGGTAATCCATCCGGAGAGCGGTGACCGAGGTTTGGCTGGAGATTCAAGTAAGATTGGTCCATCTAACCATGATTGTTCCTAGATCAATCATGGGCTAGAGCCACTTCGGTAGTTCTAGGCTTATGAAGGTTTCATGAGTTAAATTTGTATTTCGTGTGTATACTCCGTACAACACTACTTGTGGTTTAGTTTATATAAGATTGCACATTTTTAATCCATACTCATAGTTGTTTTGTGCATCAATAATCATTGTGTAGAGTCTGAATGCATAACATGGTTATTGGTTGAGTGCGTTCACTAATGAGCAGGGTTTATTGTTATAATTCTAAGTGAAGGGATTCCGAAGTCTTATTAGAACTGTCTTATATGAATGTTTATTAATTGAATTGAATTCGGGTTAACAAGTAGGATAAAGAGTATAACTTTATAGTACCTAAAAAGGGAGATCAAATCGGGTTAGAGTACTAAGTGCATGGGAAATAATTGATTATGATAGTACCTAGAAAGGGAGGTAAAGTATACTCTTGCTCTGACGATACTCACACGTGTCAAAAGCTTATGTATTTGTGTCTATAGAATAGATTTGCGTGGTCTAGCGATGCGTCCATAAACCACAAGGCAGAGTCAGAAATTGATACACGAAAGTACGAATTAACAAAGGAAACTGGATGACCTGACGAACTACCTATTATCTTATTTGATCACAACTATTATTTTCTTGTTCTTGTTATTTATTAGCTATTTTAAGTGTTAGTTTATAAACCAACTATTTTATTTCCAAAATAGTCATAATATACTAGAACGTAATTAAATTGATATTTATCCATCCCGTGGATTCGATATTTAACTTAGTCACCTTCGAAACTATAATTGATATCCTTCATACTTGGGGACGGCTTAAAATATCTTTTTGTTATTTCTAGTTTGTTAAGGCTATTTTTCTTGTTTTGTTGTTTTAATTCTAGTTCTTTTTAGGTGTATGCTTACGAGATCAAAGAAAGGTGAACTTGAACCCTACAATCCTGAAATCGGAGCATCGTCAAGAAAGAAGAAGAAGAAGAAGAGCAAGGCAAATACTATTGATCCAACTGAAGCTCTGAATTTTGGAGTTGAAGTTGACGAGAAGAATTCGCAGACGATTGAAGCTACAACTGAAGTTAATTTGGGAGTAAGGACAGTCAACATGGTAGCGAATCCGGATAATCTAGCCATCCGAGAGGTTTTCAGAAACAATGGGGCTGGAAATTTTGGGTCTAGGAGCAAGGGGAACTAATTCAACGTTCGATCTTCATCCCGCTCTTATTAGCATGATAGAAAGGAACTCCTTTTCAGAAGGGTCTTTCGAGGATCCGCAGCAGCATCTGAACAAGTTCTTGGGCTATGCAAGTACTCAAAAAGACGTAGGAGAACATGAAGATGCAAGGAAGATTCTTTTGTTCAAATTCTCGCTTGCTGAAAAGGCGAGAGATTGGTACGACACTATCAACGCAGCAAAGTGCACCACTTGGGAGCAACTGAAGTTAAGGTTCTTGGAGAGGTATATGCCACCTTCAAAGGTGTTTAAGATAAAGCAGGACATTAACCAATTCGGTATGGGTGGAGGAGAAAAATTTCATGAAGCATGGGATAGATTCAAGGACATGCTTAGGAAGTGTCCTCAACATGGGCTATCTAAAGCTCAATATATCAGTATATTCTACAATGGATTGGACTGTGATTCACGAGTTTTATTGGATGCTTCCTCTAATGGAGCATTGCTTACAAAGTTATCCGTAGAGGCTGAAAAGTTGTTTGAAGATATTTCGATGAATTCGAGGGATTGGCCAACTGATAGAGTTAGAGGTACTTATGTCCTTGGTGAGGTAGCTAAGGTTGAACAAGCAATGGTGAAAACAAGTAGAGAGGATGAGATCGTCTCTAGCTTGTCCAATATCAACAAGCTACTTAAATCCCAACAGAAGCAAATCAGCGAATTATCTCAGCGCGTGCCAATCATGCAGCAGGAGTTAAAGAATGAGGGACCAATCCAAGAGGAGTTGGAATAGGCACACTATGCCATGGGTCAAAGTATTCAAGGAATTAGGTATCCAGACCAAGGAAACCGGAACTACCAAGGGAACTATCGAGGAAACTTTAATAATCGTGGTCCTCCGAATGGTTATCAATAGCCTAGGAGGCCGGAGTTCTCATGGAGCAATCCGAATAATGCGATTCAACCTCCGATGGGTGTTGAACCAGGTGCTAAGGTGGAAGAGGGAAAACCGGGTCTTGAGGATACTGTGAACAGGTATATGGCCAAGAATGATGAAAGAGTTAACCGCCTTGAGGCCAAACTTGAAAAGAAAATCGATGCAAACCATGAGGTTATATCTAAGAAGGTGAAGGACCTTACGTTACTGATGGGGGAGATGGCAGGAAGTGTTAACAAGCTTACTCAAACTCTTGAGAAGGGAAAGTTCCCGTCTCAAAGTATTGAGAATCCAAGGTCCTGCAACGCCATCACATTAAGGTCGGGAACGCATTACGAGGGACCTATGAGGCCGGAATCAAATTTGGACATGTCTAGGGCCAGGTTCGACCATGGTTCGACCAACATTGAAGGTCGAACCATACAGGGGAGGTCGAACCAACACACTGGACACGATAAGGAGAGCTTGCAGCATCGGTTCGACCAAACTGCAGATGGTTCGACCTGGCCTTCAGGTCGAACCTTGGTCGAACCCGACAACTCGGAGCACTCTGTTTTTCCAGCACACCAGTTCGACCAAACCAATCTTGGTTCGACCTATCCAATAGGTCGAACCCAGGTCGAAACCCACCACTTGGAGCACTCTGTTTTGTCACAGCAATGGTTAGACCATGACGGTCATGGTTCGACCTATCAAACAGGTCAAACCTTGGTCGAACTGGATGGTGGAAGGAGTACAGTAGGCCGGTTCGACCTAGGTACCCATGGTTCGACCTGTCTCACAGGTCAAACCTAGGTCGAACCTCAAATTCAAAAAGAGAGACGTTGTCCAGAAGGTAGGTTCGACCAGTACATACATGGTTCGACCTATTCCACAGGTCGAACCCTGGTCGAACCCCACCAGAAATTGCCTGTTTCCACTCCGAACACTCTCGATGATGTTGATGCTACTCCAGTGGTTCGGAATGAACAAAGTACTGAGATAATAGCTGAGAAAAAGTAGGAGAGAGCCAAGCGTTTGAGAACCGAAAAGGCGAAAGCGGAGAAGGTTGATCGTGATGAATGGGGGATTCCCAATACAAAGATACCTCCGCCGTTTCCTTACAAGCTTGTGAAGAAGGGATTGGAAGAGAAGTTCAAGAAGTTTTCAGAGATAATGAACAAAATAAGCTTGAGCATTCCTTTCTCAGAGGCAATCATGGAGATGCCGTACTATGCCCGATTTCTAAAGGACATATTGTTGAAGAAGCGGAGCTTAACCGGAATTAAAACAGTAAATTTATCTGAGAATTGCAGCTCAATCATCCAAAGGAAGCTGCCGCAAAAGATGAAGGATCCAGGGAGCTTCACTATTCTATGTGAAATAAGAAAGGGGCCGGCACGGTGAGCTTTGTGCGATCTAGGGGCGAGCATAAATTTGATGCCTTTGTCCATCTTTCAGAGGCTTGGTTTGGGGGAGTTGACCCCTACAACAGTGGTTCTCTAATTGACGGATAGGTCGATGACATTTCCAAAAGGTATAATTGAAGACGTTCTCGTCAAAGTGGAGAAGCTAGTCTTTCCTGTGGACTTTCTTGTGCTAGAGATGGAAGAAGACAAGGATAATATCCCTTTAATCTTGGGGAGACCTTTCCTTGCTACTGCTGGAGCTATGATTGATGTTCAGAAAGGAGAGCTTAGATTGCAGATGGACAAAGAAGAAGTTCTTTTTAACTTAGATAAAGCAATGAAGATGCCCATGGAGTCGCAGTGTCATAGTATTGACGTGGTAGAGGAGATTGTGAAGGAGGACATGTCTCTGATCCTGTCAAAGGATCCTCTTGAGACATGTTTGATGGAATCTCTTACTTATCCCACTACGGAGCTTGACGGACTCTCCAACGAGGTATGTATTGACTTTCTTGAAAACTTACTTGCTTTGGGTGATGACAGGTTTGAATCGGGAAGAACTAAGATGGAAGAAGTCAAGTGGACTAGGAAGTACTTGCCTTTGGATAACGAGAGCCCTCCGATGGAGGTGAGGAAAGAGGAGTTGAAACTTTTGCCGGAATACTTGAAGTACGCCTTTCTTGGCGATAATGAAAAATATCCGGTAATTGTATTTTCTTCTCTTGATGATGATCAACTTGAGGAGTTATTGAACGTTCTTAGGAAGTATAAATCTGCGATTGGTTGGTCTCTTGAGGATTTGAAAGAAATTAGTCCTTCGTATTGTATGTATAGGATAAGATTGTTAGACGAGGCAAAGGCAAGTGTTCAGAATCAGCGGAGGGTTAATCCCGCGATTCAAGAGGTAATTAGGAAGCAAATCCTTATGTGGTTGGATGCCGAAATCATATATCCTATTAGTGATAGTCCCCATGTGAGTTCATTGCATGTAGTTGCTAAAAAGGGGGTATGACTGTAGTAAAAGCTGAGGATGGAGAAGCGATAGCTACAAGGATTCCTACGGGATGGCGTACATGTGTTGATTATAGGAAGTTGAATGAGAACACGTGTAAGGATCATTTTCCTCTTCCTTTCATGGATCAAATGTTAGATCGTCTTGCAGGGTATGAGTTTTATTATTTCTTGGATGGATACTCGGGGTACAACCAAATTATGATTGCCCCCGAGGATCAAGAAAATACCACTTTTACTTGCCCCTACGGGACTTTTGCTTTTCGGAAAATGTCATTTGGGTTATGTAATGCGCCTGCTACTTTTCAGAGATGCATGATGGCAATATTCAATGGGTTGATAGAGAAGATCATGGAGGTGTTCATGGATGATTTTTCTGTTTTTGGTTCCTCCTTTGATATTTGTTTGTCTAACCTAGCTACTATTTTGAAGAGATGCCAAGTGACTAATCTTGTCTTGAATTGGGAGAAGTGCCACTTCATGGTGAAGGATGGGATTGTTCTTGGGCATCATGTCTCAGCTAAAGGGTTGCAGGTAGATCGTGCTAAAGTGGTGGCGATTGAGAAGCTTCCACCACCGACCAATGAAAGAGGAGTGCGGTCCTTCCTTGGACACGCCGGTTTTTACAGGAGATTTATAAAAGACTTCTCAAAATACTCTAAGCCCTTATCTCGCTTACTTGAAAAGGATATTCCTTTTGTGTTTGATGATGATTGTCTAACAGCTTTTCAAGTTTTGAAGGAGGCGCTTATTTTTGCACCTATCTTGCTCACACCGGATTGGACTCAACCGTTTGTACTAATATGTGATGCAAGTGATGTAGCACTTAGAGTGGTGCTTGGACAGCTGAAGGAAAAGTAGTTTTGCGCCATTTACTACGCAAGTAAGGCTTTCGATGTGGCACAAAAGAATTACACGGTGATTGAAAAAGAGTTTTTGGCAGTTGTGTACGCTTTCGATAAGTTTCGTCAGTATTTGGTTGGCATGAAGACTATTGTGTACACGGATCATTCTACAATTCGGTACTTGATGGAAAAGAAGGAGACAAAGCCTAGGATCATAAGGTGGATTCTTCTACTTCAAGAGTTTGGCATGGAGATCCGGGATATGAAAGGTTCTGATAATGTGCTAGCGGATCATCTTTCGAGGTTGGAGACTAGGGAACATTGTGATAATTCTTTCGAGTATATTGAGGAAATGTTTCCGGATGAAAAGATCATGGCCGTGTTTGTTGAAGGGGCTGAGCGAGCGTGTGTGGTGGCTGCGCAGGGAGTTGATCCATGGTATGTGGATTATGTGAATTATATTGCTGTGGGAGAAATTCCAAGGGATCTCAACCGATATCAACTTGCTAAATTCAAAAGGGATGTTGAGACTTTCATATGGTATGATCCATTTGTGTACAAAATTTGCACGGATTCTATCATCCGTAGGTGTGTGCCCGAGATGGAGATGGAGAGTGTTCTCGAGTTTTGCCATGCACAACCTAATGGAGGGCACTTCGGCGCTCAAAAGACAGCAGCCAAGGTACTTCAGTCCGCTCTTTATTGGCCTACTTTGTTCAAGGATTGTGAGACCTATGTGGCGTCTTGTGATAGATGTCAACGCATGGGGAACATCGGTAGGAGAGACGAGATGCCGCTTCAGCCAAGCATAGAGGTCGAAATTTTTAATGTGTGGGGTATCGATTTTATGGGGCCTTTTCCCCCATCTAATGGATTTCTCTACATTCTACTTGCGGTGGATTATATTTGTAAGTGGGTGGAAGCGATTCCTACTCGCTTAAATGATTCGAAAACTGTTATATCTTTCTTGAAGAAGCATATCTTTGCCCATTTTGTAGTCCCTAGAGCACTTATTAGTGATGGAAGTACGCATTTCGTAAATAAATTTCTTGAGAAGGTGCTTAAAGGGTATGGTGTTAAGCATAGGGTTACTACACCCTATCATCCTCAAGTGAATGGGCAAGCGGAGGTCTCTAACCGTCAAGTCAAATAGATTTTGGAGAAAGTGGTCGGAACCAATAGAAAGGATTGGGCTTTGAAGCTCGATGATGTTGTGTGGGGGTTCCAGACCGCGTACAAGACGGTGTTAGATATGTCACCGTATCAGATTTTCTATGGGAAGCCGTGCCACTTACCTGTAGAGATTCAACACAAAGCGTTTTGGGCTTTGCGAAGCTTGAACTTGACTCTCAAGGATGTGAAGGAGTTGAGGATTACTCACATCAATCTTTTGGATGAGTTTCGGAGTTGTGCGTACAAGAATTCAGAGATCTACAAGGAAAGGATTAAGAGGTGGCATGATTCGAAGATCTCGTACAAGGAGTTCAAGCAAGGAGATGAGGTATTACTTTTTAACTCTCATTTAAAGCTTTTTGCAGGCAAGTTGAAATCAAAGTGGACAGGACCGTTCATGATTCATCGAGTCTTAGGAGGGGGGAGTTTTGAGCTTATTGACAAGGATGGAGATATTTTTGAGGCGAATGGACATCGCTTGAAGCATTACAAGTCGTCGGATGATGTTTGTGTCATCTTTGTGGATACCTTGATCTGATTTGGTACCGTCGTGACTCTCTGACGTTAAACATGAGCGCCTGTTGGGGGCTTTCCCTCCCATTTTAATGCTTTATTTCATTCGTGTGAGTAAGAAATTTTTATATTTGAAGTGCTTACTTATCGGCAATTACATCTCTTTGCAAACTTAGTTTCAACTATAGTTTCTACTAAGTTTGGGGGGGTGTGATGTACTTACCTTGATAAGCACCGATAGTATAATCTTTTCTTTGTGATGTTTGTTAGGGGAGTTGGTTTTTGCGCCATATTAAAATTTTAATCGATTTTGATGTGACAATTTTTTACAACTTGCCTAATGTTTAGTGGGTTTTGGTTGTGTTTTCTTTTACGGAGTTACTCATGAATGATATTTTGTGGAACAAATTTTGGATGAAGTTGTGCACTAGTTGGTACCTAATGATTCGTATTGAAGTTTGAAGTGTATAGGGATTGAAGAACACTCAGTTTGGAAGCTTAAAAGGGTGGTTTGACCAAAGCCAGGAGAGGTTCAACCAGTGCCAGGAGGTCGAACCGAGCAGAGGAAGTCGAACCGACGCAGGAAATCATCCAATGAGGTGGTTCGACCTGATCATTCTTGGTTCGACCTGTCTAACAGGTCAAACCAAGGTCGAACCCGGTGACTTAAATCTTACAGTAGAGTGGTTCGACCTGAGACTTTATGGTTCGACCTGCTCAGAAGGTCGAACCTGAGGTCAAACCAGTCCGTTCAGAGAACTATATTTTTCAGGTGATAGGTTCGACCACGACATTCATGGTTCAACCTGTTCAGAAGGTTGAACCCAGGTCGAACCACGAGGAGTAGTTGTCCAGAAGGTAGGTTCGACCTGTCACAAGAGTGGTTCGACCTGTTCAGAAGGTCGAACCTAGGTAGAACCCAAAAGGAAGTTTGTCCAGAAGGTAGGTTTGACCTCGTCACTCGAGGTTCGACCTGTTCCGCAGGTCGAACCCAGTCAGGTACGCGTTTTAAGTTGTGTTTTTAGAAGGGTTCGATCATTTTTCTTGTTCACCAAACCTCGAACCTTCCCCGAACCTTAACACCCTTGCACAAATTCGTCAATTACACTTGATTTTGCACCGATTACACAACATTACACTCTTAATTCTTGAATTGGGGGCGGATTTGGGTAATTTTCGTCGCGAATTAGGGCTTCAGTTGCATTTTTGAGTGTTGTGTGCAAGTTATCGATTGTTAACCATGGGCAAGACTAAAGGTACGTTCTTTCAACTCAATTACCTTAGGATTGAAGTTTATTGCAAGAAATATGTTGTGGGTAAGTTGATTAATGTTGATTTTGGTTGAAATTCATGGTGATAATGGATATTGTTGAGTTGATTCATATGAATTCATGTTTATTGGTTTGAGATTGCTTGATTATGGATAGCACTTGAGTTTTATGTGGATTGATCAAGGATATGATGCATCTAGATGAATGAGCATGTTAGTTAGGTTTTAATTGTTGATAATTGGAGTTGTTCATGAAGTTCAATTGTTGAAATTCTTGTTTAATGGCTTGAATTGGTTAATGCATGCTTGTTGTTTATGATTTGAAGATTAAAGAGAGTGTGATTGATGATGTTTTGAGCATGTTAATTAAGCAAGTGATGTTGAGATGATAGTTGGGTTGATTAAGCATGGAAGCTTGAAGTCTTGAGTAGAGTATAGGATATGCTAGTCATATACTTGTGTTTTTTTCTTGTTGGTTGTGTTGAAATAGTTATTTTCAGGAAAGGGACAAGGATCGAGTAAAGGAAAAGGTAAGGCGGATGAAGCAAGATCGAAGAAGAGGCAAGACAGGCCTTCGAATGTGGACACAGTGACAAGGAAGCTGAGGTTACAAGATCGTTTACCCGAAAATTTTAAAATTCAAATGCAAAATTGGGATGAGATTAAAGAAAAGTGGGAAGAAGTCTCAGACAAGATAGCTCGTACTCGATACCAAGATGATGAGGCGATGAGGATAATGAGAATCGGGAATGATATTTTTTGGATGTTTGATCAAGTGGGTATCCGAAGGTTTATGGAGTTAAAGAAGCCGACGTATTTCCATATTACAGCGGAAGTAGTCTGCTCATTCGAGATGGTGAAGGACCCGCTTGGGTACCCGTATCAGTGTACGTTTCAGCTTGGTGGAGTGAGTAGGAGATGGACGTCTGAGGATTTTAATGAACTGTTTGAAACACCTTTGGGAATCTCTCGTTTGGAGAATGGTGCGTTCAATGCTAATAGGTTTTGGAGAGAGATTACAGGGGAGATTGGAGATTATAAGATTAGGCAGGCTCGTGCTTCTTCGATAAAGAATCCAGTTTTGAGGTACATGGGTCGTGTCTTGAGCAACACGTTGTTCGCCCACTCAGAGGGAAGTGTTGTGTCTAGAGGAGAGCTTTATGCTTTGTGGTGTATGCTTAATGGGGTGCAGTTCAATGTTGAAGCATATTTCATTGCACAGCTACATCGATTCAGGACCATTGGGTTTCAAAAGGTGAATATTGGAGGGTTACTGACGATCGTGGCTAAGCATTATAATTTGGATTTCACCGGCATCACACTAGTTAGAGGAGAGCCCGATTTGGCGATGTTTACGTGCGTGAAGGGAGGATTTGCCCATTTCCGAGATGGAGATTGGTTCTTCACGAGGGGACTCAAGCCCTTCGAATTCATGTTTCCCTTCGACGTGTGTAACTTGACAACTATCCGAGTTGCGAGGAATAAGTTGATGATTCTCTCGGACACAACGCCTTATCCGTGGCAGCAAGGTCGGGTGGTGATTGGAGGTCTGTATCGCAGATGTGTGCGGATAGTAGGATGGCGGAGTTACAGCAGATTGTTGATCAAGGAGAGTTCCGTCCACCACAGTAGCTTGAGGAGGAAGAGTAGCCCGAGGAGGAGCAGCATGATGAAGAGATGCCGATGCAGCACGATGCACATCAGCATGAGCCAGCGCCGCTTCAGCAGCGGGCTGTCCCGAATGATACACGGGAGCAGCTCCGCCTTATTCATGAGCAGCTGGTCGCGATCGTTGCTAGCCAGCAGGAGACAAACCGACAGCTCGCACTCGCCAACGCCAACTATGCTACGTTGAATGAGAGGTATACGGCCTTGAATGAGAAAGTTGGTAGGTTGGGTGATCAAGTTGATTACTTAGATAGGCACATCGGTGATTTGCACCGGATTGTGAAAAGGAGGCTTGATGATGAGGATGAGGATGATGATGATGAGGATGATGATGCTCCGGAGGAGTAGTTTTTCAGGTTTTCTTTGGTTTCATCCGTTTCATCTTGATTTCCATTATTTTTCCTTTTATCTTTAGGTTGGGGTGTGATTCATGCGTGAGTGGAATGTATAAGTGATATCTTTTATGATTGATTGGGTATAAGCTTATTGATATTGTGCATTCATATGTTCATGTGTTAATTTCTATTGATGAAAAACATGTATAATTGATAAGTATATTGAGTTCTGGTGGAATTGATCTTAATTATGTGCTATGAGGAGTACTAGGATTACCTATGTGAGGATTTGAGCTTTGATAATCATGCTTGATCATGATTATTTTATTCTTGAGAGGATCATTCATATGAACGTATTCTAAAACTTGGCTTGGAGTCTTGTGTGAGACTTATGGTTGATAAATTACTAGGACATGATCTTAGGCCATTATTTCGTGATTAAGCTACTTAGCCAAATTTATCTTTCCTAATGATCTTATTAACCTTTGGATGCCCCGTTGAGCCGTTAAAGCTTTTTCTTTGGTAGCCGAAGTGAATAACTTTATAAGACTTTACTTGAGCTTAATTAACCTATTCATTAGTAGAGAGAGTTGAGGTGAGTAAGTGTTGCAAAAAGAAAAGGAAGATAGAATATGGTTAAATCTTGTTTAGGGGTAGTGCCCGAAACTGGTACCCCGATTGTTTATATTTGGTGTAGCAGCTGATGGCTTATATATGAGAAGGGTAGTACCTGAAACCGGTACCCGAATTATTTAAAAAGATGATGTTGATGCCATGAAAAGAATGAACATTCACGAATTTTACAAGTTCAAGAGACGACATTGGAGGAGAACTTGCTGTAAGAAGAAGAATTCGAGAACCTCCAAGGTAACTCTCTACTAGTGTTTTAAGTCACTAAGTCCAAATTTTCCTACCTTTTTCCAAAGAGCCAACATTACAACCCAAAAACAAGTCCTTTGTGATCCTAGTGAAGAGTTGATTATAAGTTGATTTTTGAGACCTTTGTCAAGCTTATGGTTACGCATGAATATGGATTGATATGAGTGTTTATATTAACCTATATAGTGCCTCACGTACTTGAGTGAAAGAGAATAAATACTTATCTTGTGAGCTAGATTACTTAGTACTCCGAATGGTATGTGATTGGATTGGTTTTGCATGAGTGATATATATGAATCAATTAATAATTGTTTGATTGAATGAAGTTGCATGTGTGATATGTGTTGTACTTGATCTTGGTAAATTATACACGACTCCTGTGGTTTGATTTGATTGCCTCGGGACGAGCAACATGTAAGTTTGGGGGTTTGATGAGTGTGTAAATTCACAAGTTTGGCATCATGTTTTGTGCTAGTTTTGGAGAGTTTTGAGGTGGAAATAGGTGGAAAACCTATATATATTGTGAATTAGCATGAATCAGGTGTTAGTGGAGCTATTTAGGTGGTTTTCATAGCAAAAACGGAGTGGAAGTGCCAAGAATCAAAGAGACGAAGTCGAGACCACGCGAACCGCCAAGGAAAGAGTAGGGTTCGACCTGATGGAGGAGGGTTCGACCTCTCCTACAGGTCGAACCAACATTGAAAAGTTGCAGAAGGAAGGTTCGACCACGACTCAAGGGGTTCGACCTGTTTGATCAGGTCGAACCATGGTCGAACCAGTTCGCGAGAAGATGGGTTCGACCACGACGATGGGGTTCGACCTGACAGTTGGTCGAACCAGGATCGGAAATTGTCCAGTAGCGTGGTTCGACCTGAGGTTCGACCTGTGAGGGAGTGGTTCGACATGTACAAGAGGTCGAACCAAGTGCAGAATGTGTCCAGTAGCAGGGTTCGACCTGTGGTTCGACCTGTGGCCAGTGGTTCAACCTGTTTGACGAGGTCGAGCCAAAACGCGAAAATTTATCTTATCTAGATTTTCGAGGCCAAAACGCGTGGGATCACTTGAAAAGCCCATTCCAAGCCCTAGAGACGTGAGTATAAGTATAAAAGGAGGCTCATGCAGTCAAGAAAACAACAACGAATCACGAAGAAGGAAGATCGTGAATCATAAGAGGAGTCAAGAGAAGAGATTGGTGATCCATCCGGAGAGCGGTGACAGAGGTTTGGCTGGAGATTCAAGTAAGATTGGTCCATCTAACCATGATTGTTCCTAGACCAATCATGGGCTAGAGCCACTTCGGTAGTTCTAGGGTTATGAAGGTTTCATGAGTTAAATTTGTATTTCGTGTGTATACTCCGCACAACACTACTTGTGGTTTAGTTTATATAAGATTGCACGTTTTTAATCCATACTCATAGTTGTTTTGTGCATCAATAATCGTTGTGTAGAGTCTGAATGCATAACATGGTTATTGGTTGAGTGCGTTCACTTATGAGCAGGGTTTATTGTTATAATTCTAAGTGAAGGGATTCCGAAGTCTTATTAGAACTGTCTTATATGAATGTTTGTTAATTGAATTGAATTCGGGTTAACAAGTAGGATAAAGAGTATAACTTTATAGTACCTAAAAAGGGAGATCAAATCGGGTTAGAGTACTAAGTGCACGGGAAATAATTGATTATGATAGTACCTAGAAAGGGAGGTAAAGTATACGTCTTGCTCTGAGGATACTCACACGTGTCAAAAGATTATCTATTTGTGTCTATAGAATATATTTGGGTGGTCTAGCGATGCGTCCATAAACCACAAGGCAGAGTTGGAAATCGACACACGAAAGTACGAATTAACGAAGGAAACTGGATGGCCTGACGAACTACCTATTATCTTATTTGATCACAACTATTATTTTCTTGTTCTTGTTATTTATTAGCTATTTTAAGTGTTACTTAGTTTATAAACCAACTATTTTATTTCCAAAATAGTCATAATCTACTAGAACGTAATTAAATTGATATTTATCCGTCCCGTGGATTCGATATTTAACTTGGTCACCTTCGAAACTACAATTGATATTCTTCATACTTGGGGATTAAAATTGTGTGTTGAGAAAACGCTCATCACTTATCTTGATAACTAGTGTTAGTGATCCTGTTTGAGATTCTCCCATACAAGGTAGCAACTTCCTCCAAGTATATATCTAAATTTCAAACCCCAGGAAGCTTGCCAACCCTTGTCAATCTATCATAGAGTGGATCCATAAGAGGGGATCTTCAGCTTACGTGTTGTCTTCTCCCATTCTCTTCTTACCTTTTTCTGCTGCAATTTATAAAGGCACACCCTTCCAAAAAATATACAAATAGGACCTACGCAAGTCTAATCTACAGTTTCAAGCTTTCATTTTTAAACTAACAATCCATAAATCAAGTTCTTCACTCATAATTAATACATGCATAATAGTAAACATCCCATGTACTTTAACCTTCAAAAAATTTTAATCATCAATTTTATTTCATGAATAAAGAACAATCATGCTTACTCAATTTCAACTCACATAAATAAGAATTCAAGCATTCATGAAATAAGAATTCAAGCATTCATGAACTTTTCAATATAAACATAAGCGTACTTCGGAGAATTTCATACCCACATTCCAATTCTATCATGAACATCACATCCAAGCATATTCCACCACTTCCACATGTTCAATACTCAAGAATTAATGATCAACATAATTGAAAACATAAGTAACAAACAATCATGGTATTCAACTTTTAAGCACAATTTTGTATGCCTATCATGCATTTGTCAAAATGCCTCAACCAAATTCAAACTTGAATAAGTGAAATCACACATAATAGTCCTACTAATTGCAATATCACAACATACCTCTTGTGTTGTACATGATGAATTTTCAAACTTGACACTCAACACCAAAAGTCCTCAATTCACTCACTAAAAAGCCCTATTTTGATGTTTGTATGCAAAAATAAATGAGTAGTGTAGTGCGTATGGTGTTTAGGGTTTAGGGTTTTTGGAATGATGGTTTGTGGCCAAAAAATCAATGGGAAATGGCTGGGAGACGACGGTAGTGCGTACGAGTGTAAAAACTAGGTTCTAGAATGAACAGTCCATTTTTAAATTAAAATGCATACCAAAAGTCTCGCTCACCTCGAGCCACTAGCCTAGCAGTGTCACCCCTGTCCAGCTTACCTCGAACTGAGGTTGATCACTATTTTCTTTCGAAAACATGAATCTTACCCTCAAGTATAAGGGATCAATTGTAGTGTGCATGTGATCAAGTCAAATGTCGAACCCATCGGATATTGTCAGAGTGACAAATAAATCTCTCAAGTTTTTGAAAATTAATTATTAAATAATAAAATAAATAAGATACGCTTGTGAGAAAAAAATCAAGTATTTCAAGATAAGAGACTGATAATGCTAGCGCAATCCAGCTTAACCATGTGACCGATTATTCTAAACCCAAATTAATTACCTGCAGATATTTATAAGAGGATCGCTAAGCCTTGTTAGACCTCATTGATCACGTAAGATCTATTGGGTTTACCCACCCAGGGAGCCGGGCCCACTCAATCTAATATCATGATATTGTCCGCTTTGGGCCGCCCCACTGGCCCGCATGGTTTTACCACTTTGGGCTCACGCCCAAAAGGCCTCATGCTAGGGAGAGTCCATCCCTCATTTATAAACTCATCGTCATCCCCACTTCTAACCGATGTGGGACTTTGGTTGACACCCAACCAACATTTCCCCTCAAATAAAGTCCTGCAGCTAGACCATCCAGTTTGAGGTCGGAACATCCCACCATCCGCGATGGTTAAGTCTGGAGTCTGGCTCTGATACCACTTGTTGGGTTTATCCGCTCAGGAAGATGAGCCTACTCAATCCAATAGCATGATATTGTCCGCTTTAGGCCACCCACTGGCCGTCATCCCTTATTTGTAAGAGTGTAGGGATTAGGGTTGGGAGAGAGAAATTTTGTGTAACTGTAAAAAATTTTCACATAGTGTTATTTTCTCGGTCCGTGGTTTTTCTCCAGTTTTGGAGTTTTCCACGTAAATTCTTATATTGTACTTTTTATGTTCTTCTTTATTTGTTCCTTAGAAATGAATGGGGATCTGTTTATCCCAACAAGATCTAACTCTTATAATGAGCTGCAAATCATAAGACCGATTAGGAATTAACTCTCACTCCTTATATAAGTACTTCATGATAAATTTCATTAAAGAGTAGAGCACTAGACTTCCCTTTCTAGGTACTAAATTATTAACCTCTTTTGTCTCCTTACCAATTTCCTAATAATGATATTTTACCAAGTAATTAATATTCCAAATTGATTGTCTAACACTCCTAGGAAGTATAGGCCAATCCTATAAGACTACCACAGGAAACAACAATTATCATGCAGAAATAAAGAATTCTATCAACTATCCATCAGTGATACTGTCATAAATAATTAAAGGAATCAAAACTTAAAACACAATAATATGAAGTCTCAAAATATCCTCTTCAATAAAGGAAATAAACATTCTGTAGAGTAATAAATCTAAGTACAGGACAATCAAATCACATAGTCGAAACTATCTAAAGCCCTAAAATAACAAAAAGATATGTAGCCCATGGTGTTACAAGCAACAATCATGTCTATGGTAGAAGACTTGCCCATGAGTCTAAAACCAGAAAGAATAAAGTAAAAAAAAAATATTTGTTTGGTTCTCCTTCTTCAACTCCGTCCTCTCCGGAATTCCCATCTCCAATCAAGTAGAAGAATACTCTCTTGAATCCTCTCCAGATCGTGGATGGCGGATGATGGGTAGAAGATGTAAGACAGATATGGTGGATTAGGGTTTTAGATGTGGTGTTGGTGTAGATTAGGCAGTTTCTCCACACTTTTATGTGGTGATGAGAATGGAGTATATATAGGTGTGAGAATGAATTAGATAAGGAATAGGATATATGAGATCTTGAAAAATAAGGAAAAATATAATTGTGGAAGATATTGAGGGATGTGAGATTAGGAAATAACTTAGTCACCAAGAAAATAAGAAAAAGAGGGTAATTTTCGTGAATTTTCGGATTCTCTTCAGCAGCTGCACGACCTCACGATTTTGAGCATAACTTCTTCATCTAAACTCCGATTTAAGCGATTCTTGCGCCCACACAACCATCTCTTCCGTATCTTTCCAACTATTATCGTTCAATTATTTGGTTAACATGAACCATTAGGGTTCCATATATTTCTAACAATCAGCAAAAGCAACAAAATAAAAAATGTATTACCTTTCACCAAAGTATGTTGAAGAACATGAATTCTCGCTGACAGCGTGTGCAGCCTTACCGTTTTAGGCATAACTCTCTCATCTATTCTCCGAATCGAGTGATCTACATGCCAAAATGATCCTCTCTTCCTTAGCTTTCTGTAAGTATATCCCATGTCGAATTCTAAGGTCTGTATGATTTTATAAAAATCGTGCAAGTTGACGGACAGCAGCAGCAAATGACCTCTTGATCTTCTGTTGTATTCCCATGTCCAATCTCGACGTCTTGTGGGCGACGATACTCGAGATCTTCTCAATCTGCTATTCCTTAACCCCCTTCATAATGTTAGACGTGAATTATCTCATAGATTAGGATTTCCGAAAAGTTGAGATGACTCATCTATGGGCTACAGTAGAGACCAGGAGGAGAAATTAGAGTTGGGTCTCCATTGGGCTTAAGTATACAAGCTTAGCCCAAAGCTTATACTTAAGTCCAATAATAATAATATATACCACTAAAATATTATTACTGCACTACCGTTCTAATTCCATAATTACGTTACAGGATCCTTCTTATTATGAGCTCATTAGTCTTCCCATGTTTAAGATATACAATGCCCATTAATTAATTAAGTTACTGACAACTCTATTAATTAATATCTCATTCGAGAGTAGTACCACTCAACCTAATTATCATGCCAGAATAAATTCACATGTAGGGTTTATATGATAATCATTATGAGCTCCTCAAGGGGACATCATCAACCTATGTCGGACACGGATTCTTTCTACAATCAACAGCACACCATAGAGACAGCACTATTTCCCAACTCACAGAGTTTGTTAATTTAATTACATGTAAATCTCACCCATTTATGAATCAAAGAAATACATACTGCCTTACGTGTCGAGGTTATTGTATAGGGATCAAGTTCTCATATAAGTCAGTATAAGTCAAACGATCTCAAGCGGTCCCGCTCAATACACACAAAGTGCACTAATGTGATTTTATAGACAAGAGAAGCTAATATCAAACCACACTACAACATACTACAGTATAAAGTAAGTGGACTATTGCATCGAACGTATAAATAAATTATAAGACGCAATTATTTGATCATATGATTCTTATTTCAAATTAATTGTTTAAACATTGTTCATACAAAAAACTAGACTTTTGTTATACAATCCAACACCAACAATATATCATAAGACTAGTTTGAACTTCCGTAAAAATACAGAAAAATTACGCAAAGTGATCCTCTATTTTCTTGCATGTTTCACAAGTTCATCCTTCGTTCCAACTTTTCATTTTTTGTCATTTTTCCTATCAAAACACAACAAATTTTAGTCAATAATAATTTAAAGTATTAAGATTTGTGCAAATAATAGCCATTAAAACACTTAAGAAGTATCAAATCAGACCAAAAAATACATGAATTTTCACTCTCATCAGAGGTCGAGCTAGTGTCGAGCTGGATGCTATTCCATTCTTAAAGTTACGATAGCAGCTCGCCTTGAGCCAGGCCACCTTGCGATGCATGTTGATTACTACGGGACCCAACTTGACTCGATCAGATGACTGAGCTATAGCTCGCCTTGCCACTCGACTCAATCTGAATCCGAGATAGTTGTATAGTTGCAACACTTCGTCTCCAAAGTAGAATTGCTATTTTTTTCTGTACCTTTCGTTGCTTCAAAACTCAATTCCACATGTTATACAATACTATACCTCTATCAAATGCTACAAAAAATCCGAAAATATCCTAGAAAACCAAAATAAAAAAACTGACTAGAACCAACAAACAAACAAATAAAAACTACGCTTGGACAATCGCAAAAAATTGAAAGATAAACAAAATCAATAATATTAAAAAATTATCAAAAGTTGACCTCCAACCATGCAACAAAGTGCAGAAAACTTACTTCAGTACTTCAAGACAATGTTATGTACGACACCCCCCAAACTTAGATCAAACAAAGTGAGAAACTAAGTTTTCAAAGAAGTATATAATGTAGGTGATGAGCTCCTAATACAAAATTTCCTCCATAAAAAAAACACAAAAAGTAATAAAACGGCAGGGTATATCCCCAACAGGTGCTCATGTTTAATGTCGGAGAGCACGAGGGAGGGAAGATCTCTACTAACTCAAGTATTCAAGAGAGAGTACTTACTTATCAAGCGGCGACCTTTGTCCATTCACCACCACGATATCACCGTTCTTATCCTTCAATTCAAAACTTCCACCTCCACAGGTTCTATGAATAACAAACGGTCCACTCCAGCGAGACCTAAGCTTAACTGCAAACAGTTTAAGATAAGAGTTATATAAAAGTACCTCATCTCCAATATTAAACTCCTTGAAGAGGATCTTTGCGTCATGCCATCTTTTCATTCTTGCCTTGAAGATCCTCGAGTTCTCATATGCTCTTTCTATGAATTTGTTTAACTCATTAATTTGAGTTATTCTAAAAACCTTAGCATCCTCCATGCTCAAGTTCACATGCCTTATAGCCCACAAAGCTTTATGTTCTATCTCCACAGGAAGGTAATAAGATTTCGCATAAACAATCTGAAGGGTGAAATCCCAAAACAGTCTTTAAAGTTCTAAATCCCCACAAAGCATCATCAAGATTCAAAGACCAATCTCTCCTACTACTTCCAACTGTCTTCTCCAACACTTGCTTAATTTGATGGTTAAATACCTCGGCTTGCCCATTAGCTTGCGGATGATAAGGTGTTACCACCATATGCTTCACTCCATAATTCTTAAGAACATTCTCCATAAACTTGTTGACAAAGTTGATCACCCTATCGCTTATGAGCGCCTTTGGAACTCCATACCGGCTAAAGATGATTTTCTTAATGAAGTCTTGCACCACTCTCACCTCATTCGTCTTGGTTGGAATCGGTTCCACCCATTTCAAAACATAGCCATCTACAAGAAAGATGTAGAGGAATCCACTAGATGGGGGAAATGACCCAATAAAATCACTCCCACATACATAAAAAGTCTCCACTACAATGGTAGGCTTCAAAGGCTTCTCATCTTTCCTCAAAATATTCCTCATATCACATGTAACCACATATTATTAATAGATCTTGAACAAAGTAGGCCAGTATAAAGCGGATTGTAACACCTTTTCTGCAGTCTTTTGGGCGCCAAAGTGGCCCCCATTCAACTACAAGTTGAAGAACTCCAAAACACTCTCTCGTTCAATCTTAGGAACATATCTATGTATTATAGAATCCAAGAAATTTTGTAGACCCATGGCTTCTCCGATAAGATAGTCTGAACATCATGAAGAAACTTAACCATCCGGTGTCTACTTATCTGATAAGGCATCGTTCTGGTGGCTATGTTCACATAATCAGCATACCACGAAGCATCATTTTTTCTTTCTGACTAGGTAGGTATTTGAAACTGTGAAGATCTTTTTAACATCCACTTTTAGTATCTTTTCATCAGGGAAGTAGTTCTTATTGAATTCAGCAGTAACATCATAGTGTTCCTTCGTCTCTAGACACAATAGGTGTTCGGCTAAGACATTTTCACTCCCTTTCTTTTCACAAATCTCCATGATAGACTAGTGAAGCAAGAGAATCCATTTGATTATCCTCAGCTTTACATGCTTCTTTACCATCAGGTTTCTAATAGTCGAGTGATTCGAGTAAACCACCGTCTTCATCCCCACCAAGTAAATTCAAAACTTGTTGAAGCCATACACCACAGCCAAGAATTCTTTCTCAGTTACAACATAAATCTTTTGAGCAAAATCGAATGTCTTACTTGCATAGTAGATTGTATGAAAGTACTTCTTCCTTAACTACCCCAACTCGACTCCTAAAATAGTGTCACTTGCATCACACATGAGCAAAAAAGACTGAGTCCAATCTAACATGACTAGGATAGGTACAGTTATCAATGCTTCCTTAAGAACATGATAAGCAAGTAAGCAAGCATCATCAAATTCAAATATCACATCATTTTGAAGTAACCGAGACAACATTTTTGAATATTTGGAGAAGTCTTTTATGAATCTCCTATAAAATCTCGCATGCCATAATAATGATTGGATTCCTCTCTTATTAGTGGGCGGTGAAAGTTTTTCAATCGCCACCACCTTAGCACGATCAACCTGCAAACCTACAGCAGAAACATGATGGCCTAAGACAATCCCATCTTTCACCATGATGGCATTTTTCCTAGTCCAAAATGAGATTAGTTTCTTCACATCTCTCCAAAACAATTAATAAGTTAGACAGACAAGAGTCAAAGGAAGAACCAAAAATAGAAAAATCATCCGTAAATACTTCCATGACACTCTCAATTAGACCCTCAAAAATAGCCATCATACACCTTTGAAAAGTCATAGGTGTATTACATAAACCAAAGGGCATCATCCTAAAGGCAAAAGTGTCATAGGGGCAGGTGAATGTCGTCTTTTCCTGTTCCTCCGGTGCAATCACTATCTGATTGTAACCTGAGTACCCATCCAAGAAGTAATAAAAATCATAACCTGCAAGTCTATTTATTATCGATCCATAAATGGAAAAGGAAAGTGTTCCTTACACGTGTTCTCATTCAACTTTCAATAATCAATATAAAGACGCCACCCCATAGGTACCCTAGTAGCAATTGTTGGATTGTATACTAAAAGTCTAGCTTTAGTATGAACAATGTTTTAACAATATTTGAAATGAGAATCATTGATCAAATGATTGTGTCTTATAACTTATTTATATGTTCGATGCAATAGTCCACTTACTTTATATTGTAGATAATATGTTGTGCGACAACACGCAGAAGATCATATTATCAGTTTCCTTATAAAGGATAAACGAATGCTCACAATCGAGATAGATGGGGACTCTCTATCGAGATGGTTGTAGTGTGATTTGGTATTAGTTTGTCTTCACTATAGAATCACATTAGTGCACTTGTGTGTATTGAGCAGGACAGCTTGAGATCGTTTGACTTGTACTGTCCATATAGAAGAACTTGATCTCAATTATTATGGATGTTCGTGCTCTTAATCCCTATACAATAACCTAGACACGTAAGGCAGTATATATTTTTTTGATTCTTCAATGGGTGAGATTTACATGTAATTAAATCAACAAACTTGGTGAGTTGGGAAATAATGGTCTCTATGGTGTGTTGTTGATTGTAGAAGGAATCCGAGTCTGATATAGGTTGATGATGTCCCCTTGAGGAGCTTATAAGGATTATCATGTAAACCCTGCAGGTTGATTTATTCCGTCATGATAATGAGGTTGAGGGGTACTACTCTTGGAATAGATATTAATTAATGGAGTTGTCAGTAACTTAATTAATTAATGGGCATTGTATAACTTAAACATGGGGAGACTAACGGGCTCATAATAAGAAGGAGCCCATAACGTAATTATGGGATTAGAACGGTAGTGCAGTAATAATATTTTTGTGGTATATATTATTATTATTGGACTTAAGCATAAGCTTTGGGCTAAGCTTGGATACTTAAGCCCAATGGAAGCCCAACTCTAATTTCTCCCTCCTAATCCCTGTTGTAGCCCATATATAAGTCATCTCAGCTGTCCGGAAATCCTAATCAATTGATAATTCATGCCTAAGACTGTTAAGAGGGTTAGGAAACAGCAAACTAAAAAGATCTCAAGGATTCTCGCCCACACGACGTTGAGATTGGAATAGGAAATACAGCAGAAGATCGGAAGGTCATTTGCTGCTGTTGTCCGCCAATTTGTATGATTTTTAAAAACCCATACAGAGTTTAGAACAGGATGTGTGATATACTGACAGAAAGCCACGGAAGAGAGAATCATTTTGGCATATAGATCACTCAATTCTGACATCGGCTGAGAGAGTTATGTCTAAAACGGTGAGACTGCGCAGGCTACCGGCGAGAATCCATCTTTTTCAACATACCCTAGTGAAAGGTAAAATGTTTCATGTTTTCATGCTTCTACTGACTGTTAGAAATGTATGGAACCCTAATAGTTCATGTTAACCAAACGATTGAATGCCAATAATTGGTATAAGAGCTTCGATTTCGTGGTGAAGCATGACACATTAGGCTAGGGTTTATGTGGCTTATGTGTTTCTTATTCGATAGAATCACATGTATGATTAGGGTTTCGGTATGATTTGATTATGCTTGTATAATCCCTATATTTTCGATGGATGTATGTGAGAGGATTCGACAAAAACTATTCATCAATTTCACACGGAAGAAAGACAAAACCTATTCGTCAATTTTGAAAGGGGCAAGTGTCGATGGATGGGCTGCGCTGCACGACATGTGCCAGGTGTAGGCAAGAGCATCGAATTGCTACCGCACAGTGAATGATGGTGCTGACGTGCTTGCGACATAGTCATGCGGGCATGAATGGCGACGGCTGAAATTTTGCTGATGATGGCAAGGCAGTGGCGGACGGCTGCCTGAAAGGCAGCATCGACTAATGTTGATGGGTTTAGAGGCTGCTGGCGGATGCGGCTGCTGGTAGCAAGGTTGTGGCAAACTGCACAGCTTCATGATGGCTGAGCAGTGCATCGCATGTTCACCGTGTGGGACAGACTGTAGAAGGTAGCCGGAGCGGATTTGCAAAGGTATCGCCTAGATGAAGCTAGTCAAGCTTGCCGACCACCCGATGGGCGCAGGCTGCTCGCTGTGGGACCTAAGGCACTAGTGGCTGGACAGCGCATGGGTGGCGCGACGCTGGAGCGAGTGCAGCCCGGACAGTTGCAGCCAAGCACAGCGAGATTGCGCGCATGCTAGCGGCACGAAGACGACGATGCGGATGAAGGCTGGGCAAGTCAGGCACTGATCAGGGCGAGTCGAGGATAGTTTTGGGTGAATGAAACAACATTCAGGGTGAGTCAGTCGAAGTTCTGGGCGAGTTGACTTGAATTCAGGGCGAATCACCAGAGTTCCGGGCGAGGCCAGCATTATTCCGTGCGAGTCTAGCATTGATCCGAGTGAGTCTATTGTTGCCCAGCTTGAGTCGAGCTGGTTACAAGCAACAGAGCTCAGGTTGAGCTGCAGTTCGTGTAGGCAGCATTCTGGCCGAGTTGGGCAGCGTTCAGGGCGAGTTGAGGCGGCGTTCAGGCTAGTTGAGGCGGCATTTTGGGCGAGTTTTACGATTGTTCAGGGAGAGTCTTAAAACCCGTTATGGGCAAGTCGACCAATATTCTGGGCGAGTCAAGCAGAGAGCCAATGTGTGGTTTGATCAGGCTCGGTTGTTGGTGTCGTGCGTTTTAATTCGGAATAAATATATAACTGCCATAATTAATTATTGTTATATATGGTTGCATGTTTTATTTGATTTATAGCATTAAATAGAAGCATGCTAGTACCATTTTAATTCGTGATATATAACTACCATAATTGATATAAATATCTATTATTGTTATATATGGTTGCCCGTCGATATCGATAATTTCGATAATTTGGTCGATATCGACGATTGATATGGATAGTTTTGAAATTTTGATAATCGAGAAATTTTTAAAAATTTGATAATCTGGTCGATATTGATAATTTTTATAATCTGGATGATATCGGTGGTCGATATCGATGGCTTCAAAATTTTGATAATCTGGAGTTTTTTAAAATTCGATAATATGGAGGTCTTTGCGGATATTTATGCATGGTGGCAAACAATCGAATTCGCTTATATATAACTGTTCATAATTTGATTTAATTATCTGATTATTATTATATATGCTATGCACGATTATCTGTGATTTATTACCTTAATTGGTGTAATAGGAGCATGCTACGATGTGTATTTTATTTTTAAATATTATATGCATATAAAATCCCTCGGTGTTAAATAACTAAGTGGGAGAGGGGATTGGTAATTAATTCCTGTGGCCTCCATTATTAGTTTGTAAAGTGATGTTAATAAACTTGCGCATCGGTTATAGTGTCTTCCTCCCTAACGGATTAGTTTATTCGAGGATCACTAGTACAGACTTCTTTAAATAATTATTGTTTGTAATGTGATGCATATGGACTTGCGCGTTGGCTATAGTGCCTTCCTTCTTAATGGATTAGTTTATATTTGGTTCACTAGTATAAACTTATATAATTGATGGTTGTAGAAAGTTATCTGAGCGTGTGTATACTTCTCCAACAGTAAGGCACATAAGCTTGGGCAGCGGACTTGGGATCAAATAATGGTGTACACTTAGGTGCAAATAATAAGTATCCTCCCCAACGGAGTCACTGCTATTATTTGCATGGCTAAAGAGGAACCGACTATTAATTATTTTATCATGAGGTTAGGTTGACGAATGAAATTAATGGGTAAAACCTTCTCTTGTAAATGTTCGGGTTTGTAAACGTCCATACTAATGTGTCTTCCAGACTTACGGTGCTTGAGATGTCGATGGATTTTATTTTTATATTGTTTTGAGGGAATCAATATAAATAGATAAATTTTGAAGATTTGATCGATGTATTTATTTATGATTCTCTGAATTTTCAAAATAGTTTTAATTCACTTATTATTTTCTAAAAGAACATATTTACTTGTCCAAAATTAGATGATTAGAAAAGAATCTTGGTTTCGAATTTTACTGCTTAGAAAAATATAAATATGTTCTCACTAAGGATGTCCCATGATACCTATTAAAGTCTCTAGTGAAGAGGTGAGAGGTTCATAGAAATATGATGGTCTCATGCAACTCTTCAAATACTTGAGTAAGTTATAAAGGTAAGATCTCATGGATAAGTTGATGAATGAATTGGGAATGCTTGGAGTAGAAATTGAAAGGAAAGCCTAGATTAATTTATTCTCCATAATTTGCCTGGATGTTTTGAGCAAGTTCTACCTGAAATACGAGAGGTTTTATATGGTGGGAAACTTTTAACAAAACATGTGGCAAAGGAAAGCCATTTTTATCATGATGTGAACAAGGTTAGTATCTCATTCACTAGTCGTTGAAGCATGATTAGTGATGAAATCTACTGACACATTGTGTGTAGATATCGGAATTACTAAAAGCGTGTAACTAAGTGATGATGAGATAATTGAATATATGGTATGCTACGAGAGTAGTGGCTGTTGCAGTGGGAGTTGTTTATTTATCTTACGATATGAATAGACATTTGGTTTTGAGAAATTGTTTTCACGTACGTTTTTCATAGAAAGAATTTGATTTCTATTTTTATGCATTTACGGATGGATACTCCATTTCATTGAAATGACATGGTCATTATAATGAAGGATGGAGTTATAATTTGTTGTTATACATTGGTGGAATTATTTGGAATTACTATATTCATTTTATGGTTATGCCCTAGTAACAGCATTCGTATAACGTTTGTCTATTTGTGGGATATCCTAGAAAAATAAAAGGTGATGATTTATTTAGTCCAAAGATCGAAGGGTGATTGTTAACACAAACACTAGATTTTTGGAAAAGGACTATGTATTAAATCATAAACCCATGTATAAATTGTTCTAAAGGAAATGAGAGGGAAAACACAAAGTATTAGTACCAATTGTACAAGAGGATATACCACAAGGTAAACTGCAAAGCGTGTCACGTCTGATACACAATTGCATGTAGTGCCTTGTCGTAGTGGGAGGGTTGTTAGACAACCCGTAAGATATATGTTTTTGGAGAGTCGTGAGACTTGGCCCCTAATAAACATGAAATTAACTCATGGATACGATGAAGCACTACAAGATGAAAATGCGGAATCTTAGCAAAGTGCAATAAATGTTGAAATAGAATCGATGAATTCTAAATTAGATCTAGCTGCTTGTAGAACCACGGATGGTGTGAAAGCCATTAGAAGTGGCTCTACAAAATAAAAGAGGATCATAGGATAAGGTGAAAACCTTGGAAGCAAAGCTTGTTGCGAAAAGGTATAATCAGAAAGGAAAGGTTCGATTTTGAGGAAACCTATTCACCGATAGCTATGCCTATGTTGATCCAAACTCTTTTATCTGTTGCTACTCATATGAAATATGAGGGATAACAAATAGATGTCAAGGTAGCTTTCCTAATTGGAAGTATTGAGGAAAATATCTATGTGAAGCAACCAGAGTGATTCATTGCAAAGGGCTAAGAGCGTTGTGATAGTAAGCTTAAAAGTGTCCATCAATGGACTAAAGCAAGCTTCAAGATCATGGAACATCCATTCTAATGAGGAAATCCAGGCATATGGATTTATTCAATGCGCGGATGTGTCTTATATATTAAAAAGAGTGATGAAAATGTAGTGGTATTTCTTGTACTGTACGTAGATGATATATTGTTCATTGGAGACAATGAAAGAGTATTGTCGGCCGTATGAGTATGGTTGATAAAGCGGTATGAGATGAAGAACTTAAGAGAAGCAAAAATATCTTTTGATCACGGTAATACGGATCACAAGAAAGGATATTATGCTTGTTTCAAGCTTCATGAAATGATACGATTCTTATTTGTGTTTTAGCATGTGACTTTATCTAAGGAAATGTGTCTTGAGACACAAAAATAAGATAAAGGTGATGAAAACAGTTCCTTATGCTTCGGCGAATAAGGAAGCTTAATCTAAGGAATGCTATGCACGAGAATGGATATCTGTTTTGTCAAAGGCATGAACAGTGGGTATCAAAGGTAACCCAAAATAAGAATGTTGAACTGTGGTAACACATAATTTTGAAGTACCTGAAAAGGACTAGAAACTATATGTGGGCTTACCGAACAGATTCACAGCTTCTTATGGGTTACATAGATTCAGATTTTTCAAATCAAATAGGGACGATAGTAAATCCACCTCAAAGGTTATGTGTTTAATTTTAGGAAGTAGAGTCATAATATGGATGAGTGTTATATAGAATTATATTTCGGACTCCGAACTCCACCATGGAAAGATGATAAATTGGAGCCTATGAGGCAGCCAAAGTATCTGTATAACTCCAGAAACTTCATGATGGACTTCGAAGTGTTTCTAAGTTTGCCCAAAGTTATCAGAATTAATTGTAATAATAATGGTTCAGTTGCAAGCTTGAAGGAATCATGAGCCCATAAGTTAATTAAACACATGGAACACAAGTACCACCTGTTACGAGAAATCATATGATGAGGGAAAGATTATTGTCGCCAAGATTGCATCGGATGATGACATAGTAAATTCATTTACAAGGACATTAAGGCGAGAGCCTTTAATGGTCGTGTAGTAGGAGTGGGAATCAGATGCATGGCAGAAGACATGACAGCATAGTCTTTTAGTATAAGTGGGAGACTGTTGGATTGTATAATAAAAGTCTAGCTTTAGTATGAATATTGTTTTAACAATATTTGAAATGAGAATCATTGATCAAATGATTGCGTATTATAATTTATTTATATGTTCGATGCAATAGTCCACTTACTTTATACTGTAGATAATATGTTGTGCGACATCAAGCAGAAGATCATATTATCGGTTTCTTTATAAAGCATAAACGAATGCTCACAACCGAGATAGATGGGGACTCTCTATCGGGATGGTTGTAGTGTGATTTGGTATTAGTTTATCTTGACTATGGAATTAATTAGTTCACTTGTGTGTATTGAGCAGGACCACTTAAGATAGTTTGACTTGTACTGTCTATATAGAAGGAATCCGTGTTTGATATAGGTTGATGATGTCCCCTTGAGGAGCTCATAAGGATTATCATGTAAACCCTGTAGGTGGATTTATTCCGGCATGATAATGAGATTGAGTGGTACTGTTGGCACTTGGATCATTTGGTTAACATGACCCGTTAGGGTTTCATACGTTTCTAATATCAGCGGAAGCAAGAAAACATGAAACGTATTACCTTTCACCAAGGTATGTTGAAGAAAGTTGATTCTCGTCGGCAGCCTGCACAGTGTCACGAGAATGGCCATAACTTCTTCATCTGAACTCCGATTTGAATAAACTACGTACTCAGACGATCCACTCTTCGGCGGCTTTCCGTCAGTATATGAAATATCGAATTCGGAGCACTGTACAATTTTATATGAATTTTTCAATGTGGCAGACAGCAGCAGCAAACAACCTTCCAGTCTTCTGCTGTATTCCCAAGTCCAATCTCGACATCATGTGGGCGACGATCCTCGAGATCTTCTCAATCTGCTGTTCCCTCACCCCTCACACAGTGTTAGGTGTGTAATTAGGGTTTATGGATAGCTGAGATGACTTATATATGGGCTACAGCAGGGACCAGGAGGAGAAATTGGGTTGGGCCTCCATTGGGCTTAAGTATCCAAGCTTAGCCCAAAGCTTATACTTAAGTCCAATAATAATAATATAGTCCACTAAAATATTATTATTGTACTACCTTTCCAATCCCAAAATTACGTTTTGGGCTCCTTATTATGAGCCCGTTAGTCTCCCCATGTTTAAGATATACAATGTCCAATAATTAATTAAGTTACTGACAACTCCATTAATTAATATCTCATCCAAGAGTTATACCACTCAACCTCATTATCATGCCGGAATAAATCCACCTGCAGGGTTTACACGATAATGCTTATGAGCTCCTCAAGGGGACATCATCAACCTATGACGGACACGGATTCCTCTACAATCAACAGCACACCATAGAAACAGCACTACTTCCCAACTCGCCGAGTTTGTTGATTTAATTACATGTAAATCTCACTCATTGATGAATCAAAGAAATACATACTGCCCTACGTGTCGAGGTAATTATATAGGGATTAAGAGCACGAACATCTATAATAACAGATATCAAGTTTTTCTATAAGTCAGTATAAGTCGAACGATCTCATGCGGTCCATCTCAATACACACAAGTGCACTAATGTGATTCTATAGCCAAGACAAGCTAATACCAAACCACACTATAACCATCCCAATAGAGAGTCCCCGTCTTTCTCGGTTATAAGCATCTATTTATACTTTATAAGGAAACCGATAATATGATCTTCCGCGTGTTGTCGCACAACATATTATCTACAGTATAAAGTAAGTGGACTATTGCATCGTGCATATAAATAAATTATAAGACGCAATCATTTGATCATATGATTCTCATTTCAAATAAATTGTTATAAGATTGTTCATACAAAAAGCTAGACTTTTAGTATACAATCCAACAGGTACTACTCTCAGATGAGATATTAATTAATGGAGTTGTCAGTAACTTAATTAATTAATGTGCGTTGTATATCTTAAACATGAGAAGACTAACGGGCTCATAATAAGATGGAGCTCATAACATAATTGTGGGATTAGAACGGTAGTGTAATAATAATATTTTAGTGGTATATATTATTGTTATTGGACTTAAGTATAAGCTTTGGGCTAAGCTTGGATACTTTAGCCCAATGGAGGCCCAACTCTAATTTCTCCTCCTGGTCCCTGCTGTAGCCCATATATAAGTCATCTTAGCTATCCAAAAATCCTAATCAATTGATAATTCACGCCTAACACTATGAAGGGATTTATGAAACAACAGATTGAGAAGATCTCGAGGATCGTCGGCCATATGAGGTTGAGATTGGAATAAGAAATACAGCAAAAGATCGGAAGGTCGTTTGCTACTGTTGTCCACCAACTTGTATGATTTTTATAAAATCGTACAAACTTCAGAACAATACATGTGATATACTGATAGAAAGTCACGGAAGAGAGGATCGTTTTGGCGTATAGATCACTCAATTTTGACATCGGTGAGAATCTATCTTCTTCAACATACCCTGGTGAAAGGTAATACGTTTATTGTTTTCATGCTTCCGCTGGCTGTTAGATATGTATGGAACCCTAATAGTTCATGTTAACCAAATGATCAAACACCAACAGCAATGACCTCTCTATCATCAACTTTCACTACAGTCATACCCCCTTTAAGTACTTATTTCTTACCACTTCTTGCATCACAGGGTTCAACCACTGCTAGCTAATGTTGTGATGCGCATTTTCTTTACATGCAAAATTAATCCCCAAGTATTAAGGATATCAATTGCAGCTTAGGCAAGCAACCAAATAAAATATTGAACCCAAAGGATGGCGTATTATCAATTTAATTATTTACTAAATTAATTAAGACAAGGCAATAAAGTTTGAGTTCTCAAATTATTAATATACTAACAAAAATATTAAATAACAATTAAAATAAAAGCACTGGAAGAATACGAAAGTGTCTCAAGAATGGAGAATAGGTAGCTCTAGAGTAATCCTGTTTTACTACTTAACTTCCCTCTCAAGTGTGATGGCCCACTCTGCCTTGTGGACTTGAACGCAACACTAAACCATGCAAATATACTCTATAGACACAAGTAAATATGCGTGTAACACGTGTGAATAACCTCAGAGCAAGAGACGTAATTTTACCCCCTTTCTAGGTACTATCAGTATCAATTATTTTCCCCTAGGATTGAGACTCTAACACGAAATGATTTCCCTTTATAAGTACTTTAAAATTACCCTTTTTATCCATCTTACTAACCCGAATTCAATTCAATTAATAAACATTCTTATATAACAGTTCTAATGAAGCTTCGGAGTCCCCTCACTTAGAATCATAACATAAAACCCTGTTCAGCGGTGAACACACTCAATCAACAACCAGATATATATATTCAGACTCTATATAATTATTGAAGATGCACAAAATGATTGTGAATATGAGTTAAAAATGTGCAGTCATATATAAAATAAATCCACAAGTAGTGTTGTACGGAGGACACACAAGAGAGTTTAATTAAATCATAAGACCTTCAAAACCCTAGACTACCAAAACAGTTCTAGCCCATGATATTACGAAGAACAATCATGTGGGTTGGATAGATCTTACCATTAATCTGGAAAATTAGAAAATAGAAGAAAAGAATTAAGAAAACCATTGATGTAGTGATCTCCTTCCTTTTTTCTACCATCTCTTTAAATCCTATTGGTTTTCCTTTTTGATTCCACAGATGAATCTTCACAGTGTTGGAGGAAGAAGGGTTGGATGTGGATATTGGTGTGGGGGGTGATCCCCCTTGTGGGGTGGTGTAGGATTGATTGTTGTTCTCCCACATGAATAATGATGCGTAATATATATAGGTGTGAGAATGGAATAAAATAAGAAAATAAAAGATATGGGTGTATCATGGAGGATTATATGTTAAGGAGATTAATTTTACTCCAACGAAGTTGGAAAATTGGGGTAATTTTCAGAAAATTTCGGAAATTCTCGCCAGCAGCTGCGCGACGTCACGATTTTGAGCATAACTTCCTTGTCTGAACTCAAATTTGAGTGATTCTTATGCCAAAACTATCCTCTCTTCCGTTGCTTTCCAACCATATATTACATAACTAGTTCTGAGTTCCATACAAACACAGAAAAATTACGCAATATTAGCGTGCGTTTTTCAACATTCTTACGCAAGTTTCTCCTTTTCTCCAATATTGCACTTTGATCTTTTTTCCACCTAAAACATAATAAAATACCTCAAATGCACTTTTTTTCACATATATTGAATATAAGACACTTGTGCTAATCTTTTACAGCATTTTTCATCAAAAAGGTGTTATATTGGACACTAAAATACATTTTTTTTACTCTCGTCATGCTGCACAAAACTTTTATTTCATTTTCAAGTCTTATTCTCTGCATGCAAAAAGCAGGATTAATTCCTTTGAAATCATCAATCGACCATCCTATAACAGACTTATGCAATCTTAACATAGCTAGTAGTTTCTAAAGTTCACTTTTAGATAGAGAAGAAGATATAATTACTGAAAAAGTTTCATTCTCCCCTAAATAAACATACATGAAATGACCTAGAAGTGGCTTGAGCTCGAATTTCTTCTCCTCCTTGATAGCGTCTCCTTCAATATGTAAAGGCAAATACTACTTCATCCACTAGTGAGTCTTCATGCCCATACCTGCTCTCATTCACACTATGTATGGTTTCAAGAAATTGGAGAGAAAGCTCATTGACAATTCATCAAGATTAGTAGTAGGTAAAGTGAGAGATTCGCTAATGCATGTCTCCAAGGGATCCTTAAATAGGATCAAAGTCAAGTCTTCCTCCACGATCTCCTCTACTACTTCTACAGAATTGCATTGCTGCTTTTCCGGAGGCCACTTCATCGCCTTATTCAAAGAGAATAAGAATTCTTTGTCATTGATCTCAGCCTCAACTTTTCTTTCTGAACATCGATGACTGCTCTTCTAGTGGCAGGGAATGGGCGCTCTAAATCTAAAAGCATTTTATCCTTGTCACCCTCCATATCAATAACAAGAAAGTCCACAGAAAAAATCTAACTTGACACCTTCACCAAAACATCTTCAATAACTCCCTTAGGGTATGTCAACGACCTATTGGCTAAATGTAGAGCCACAGATGTAGGTTGCAACTCCCGCAAACTAAGCTCCTTGAATGTGGAAAAAGGCATCAAATTGATACTAGCTCCAAGATCACATAATCCTATCCTCGATAGTCATTTTCCAATCGCACATAGAATGATGAAGCTACCTGGATCCTTCAACTTTTCAGGCAACCTCTTTTGTGTAATTGAGCTACAGTTTTCTATCAGATTCATTATCTCCACACTATTCCGACTTCTCTTCTTAGACATTATTTCCTTGATGAACCTTGTGTAGTGTAGAATCTGATCCAAGGCTTTGGAAAAATGAATATTGATTTAGAATCTTCCTGAATACGTTAGCGAACTTCCTAAACTTCTCATTAAGTCCTTTCTTTAAGAATCTCTAAAGGAATGGAAGTAGTACCTTTGTTTTTGGAAGTTCCAAATTGTCTCTCTCAAACTCCACTTCTGTTTCTCTCGATTTCTATGCTTTCTACCACTTTTTATCAGCAATAACCTGATCAGCTTGACTCTATACAGAATTCGAACGTGCTGGAAATCCTGGTGGGCAGCTCGATGTTGGGCATTTTCTCAAAACACAATTAATTCCCCAAGTTTGAATGATGTGATTGTAGCTTAAGCAAGCGACCAAGTTATATTATCGAACCCAAAGGACAGTTAGTAATCAATTTATTATTATCTAAATTAAAGGAAACTATTGTTGGAAATTTTGGTTGTGGACTAATTACTAATCTAATAAATAGAACAATAAAATGCCAAGTAAAATGAAGGCAATATATAAATAACGAGAGTAACAAGTGAGAAGATATGCAGCTCTTTGGGCCATCCAGTTTCACTAATTAATTTCTCTTTCGTATGTCAATGTCCGACTCTACCTTGTGGAATATGGATGCATCATTAAACCTTGCAAATCTACTCTATAGACACAAGTAAGTACGTGTATAACACGTGTGAATCACCTTGGAGCAAGAACATAATTATACCCCCTTTCTAGGTACTATCATTATCCATTATTTCCAGTGCACCAAGTACTCTAACCCGATATGATCTTCCTTTATAGGTACTATATAATTATTCTTTTCATCCTACTTACTAACCCGAATTTAATTCAATTAATAAGTTTTTATATAAGATAGTTCTATGAAGCTTCGGAGTCCCTCACTTAGAATTAAAACACAAAATCCTGCTCAGCAGTGAACGCACTCAATCAATAATCAATAACTCTGAGTATGAATTAATAAAGCATAGTCTTATATAAAATAAATCCACAAGTAGTGTTGTACAGAGTATACACGCTAAAGTTCAATTAACTAGATAAAAACCTTCATAACCCTAGAACTACCAAAGCGGTTCTAGCCCATGACACTTCAAAGAACGTTCATGTGTTTGGATAGATCTTACCCATACTCTTGAAAATTACAAGAAAGATTAAGTTGCGAAGTAAACCCTAGATATGGGCGCCATCGCTTCTCACTCCGTCTTGAATCTTCACTTGGTTCTCACTTGATTCGCTACACGAATCTCTCTCTACAGCTCCTGCAGATGGAGTTAGGGTTTGGAGTTGGTGTAGGATGGATATGGAATCTAACTCTCCTTTCTTGATGTGATTGGCATCTCTTTTATACTTGTAAACTCTCCTTATAGACCTTTACTAGGCTTTTTCATGGAAAATACACCAATTTACGCACAGGAGGATTGAAATTATTAAAAATAAACCCTACATGTCCCCGCTCGACCAAGATGACTCAGGTCTAGCGGGCTCGGCCAGGTCTAGCGGAGGTCGAGCGGCCTCACTATTCGCTGAAACTTTGTACAAACCCTTACTCGATCAATTCCACCCTCGCTCGACCAAGAGGTATCGGTCGAGTAGCTCCTCCCGAGGTCAAGCGATGTCTCAAAACTTGTGCTTTCCGATTCTAAGCACTTCTGACCTGTTTTTCTGTATTAATATACTCAAATAGCCTCAGTAGCATATGATTCAAGGATTTCCCATAAACATCCCAAATTACCTTGATAATAGCCCAAATTGTACTCAATTTCCACACAAATCAGGGCTCAAAATACGTGAATTTTCACTCTCATCAAATCCCCAAACATACATGTTGCTCATCCCGAGGCAACAAAATCAAAACAAAGGTAAGAGAGTGTGATTCACAAGATCCTTATATATGCAAAACTTTACAACACACGCAATTTAATCAAACAAAACATGCAGTCATCAAACCTTTCATCTATGCAAAACATCCATCAATCACAATATTTTTATTAGTGCTAAGTCATCTAGCTCACTAGGTAAGTGTTTACTCTCGCTCTCAAGTGTAAAAGATGTACACTTCAAAGGTTAGCATATACGCTTGGCAAAGGTCTGAAAGGTCAATTCATAATCATCTCAATACCATGATCACAAAGGACTTGTCTTATAGGTTGTAATGCTGGCTCTTTGGTAAAGGTAGGAGAATTTAGATAAAGTGACTAATTCACTAGTAGAGAATTACCTTGGAGTTTTACTTTTCATCAGACATCTCATTCTTCTTCTCCTTCTATTCTTGGAATCAACATCTTCTTTCTTCAAAGAATAAGGGTATCAATTTCGGGCACTACCCTTCTAATTAGTCGGGATACCAGTTTCAGGCACTACCCCTAGACAAGATTTAACCACAATATTTCCTCTCCACTAGCACAAATTTTCCTTCATTGTTTTCTTTAATTTCATCACTTGTAATTTATTCACCTCTACTCTCTACTAATGAGTAGGATATTTAAAAGTTCCAATAAATCAAAGCCTTGCCAAATAAAAAGATTTTAAAGGCTCAACAGGGCTTCCAATGATATACAAATTATAAGGTAAGGAAAATTTTAGCTAAGTGGCTCAATCACAATAATGGCCTAAGATCATCTCCTAGTATCTAGCAATCATGAATCTCAAATAAGACTCCAACTATGTTCTAGAATATAAACGTATGAACGACTCTCTCAAGAGTAAACTCTCATGCATTGATGTAGCATGATTAAAAAAGGCTCAAATTCTCACATGGGTAACAGATTTGCTAAGCACTCTTCAAAGCATGCAATCAACATCAATCTATAAATAAACTACAGGTAATAACACTACATGATTTTCTTCATCAAAATCATCATGCATCAAAAATAAATGCACATGCATACCAAAGAGTCAATATCAAGTCAATATCAAACCATCAATCATTATCAAATGTACAAATATCCATCAACACCATCAATATACTCCATACGGCACATACTACTCACGCTTAAATCTCTAAAACCCAAATCAACCACCAATCAAGCCCCAACCAGTGAAGTGAAAAATAGAAGGGAGATGAGAGAAAATGGACAAAGGAAAAACCTGAAGCACACTACTCCTCCGGAGCATCATCATCATTATCATTGTGCTAATAGTCGAAATCCCTTTGCAAGGGTCGACCTGTTGGATTGTATACTAAAAGTCTTGCTTTAGTATGAACAATGTTTTAACAATACTTGAAATGAGAATCATTGATAAAATGATTGCATCTTATAATCTATTTATATGTCGATTCAATAGTCCACTTACTTTATACTGTAAATAATATGTTGTGCGACAATACGCGGACGATCATAATATCGGTTTCCTTTTTTCAGTGGACAATGGAACTGAGTGCTTCATGAAAAAAGATGTTACGCTTAAGGTTTTTCTCTCTCTAAGCACTAGACGCCGTCAATGGCCTATTCTGGTCAAACTCACGTTTCTTTTCATTCTGACTCACTCACGCCTATTCCTTCAAGCCAGCAAAAGAAATCCTTTTTAGCTGAAGACAAATATGTCGCTCGTGTCGCAGATTCCAAACCGCTCCATGAGGTGTCGGCCCTCCTACCAGCTATAAATCTTATCACGATGGAGAGTCCACTCTCGTCCCAATAATTAAGGCTCAATTGGAAGCATTTCGCGCAACATCAGAAATAGGAGAGTCTTTTCCCTCTTCTAAACTGGAGATAGCGTGGTTATCTCTATCGATAACACTTATTATCAGAAAAGAATTCAAGTCTGTTTGTTTCTTATCACAATTAAGGTTCTCTTGAATTGAGGTCAGACTCCAATCTCTTCCCCTGAATTGGGGAAGATTTTGCAGGAACTTTGGAACCTATCGAGCGTATATATCATTCCTCTTGGAAAAGGGTTTTTTAATTATTTGATTGATAAACAGAATAGACAAGAAGAGATTCTTAACACTCGTCTATATGAATTCTTTGGAGGAAAAATTAGGGCTCAAAAGTAGGCGCCTGGTTTTAATCCAAACAAAGCCAAATCCTCTGTGGTTTCAGTGTGGATGCGCATCTTTGAACTTCCTTATAAGCTTTGGACAGAACGTATAATTCGATCAATTGCAGCAGCCGCTGGGTCTCCAATTCGAATCAATGTCCATGCCACGAATGGAACAAATGGAACAATGGGTCATTTCGCCCATGTCCTTGTTGACGTCAATGTCCAGCACGAATTGCTCCACCATATCAACCTGGAAATTGGTGATACTAATTACTGTATTTCTCTTGGTTATGAAAGCATAACAGAATACTGTAAGTCTTGCAGCAATTAGGGCCATTCTATTGATGATTGCCAGAAGAAACAAAAGGTGAATAAGAAACTTAATGTCGAACCAGTTGAACACCCTCCTAAGCAATGGCGAAAAGTTGTTCATAAGGATATTGAGTTTTCCGCTCCTGTCTAGTCTGGTTTGCAACAAGAGGAAACTTCTACTCCCATTACAACTTCTTCAGCCCCTAATTCTTCTATGATGGATGTGCATCCTGGCAACGCTGCTGCTACTATTTTGACAGCCTCATCGGCTCAATGTCCTACTCCGTTGGTAACATCAAACATGTTTGGGTCATTAGGTGGAAGAGGAAACTTTACCCCTTATCCATTCTAACACTGAACAGGCCTTGAAAGACTCTTCGATTCAATCATCCCCACAGCCTGTTAACAAATTTGTCGTGCATGATGGTCATCATACTGCTGTTGATATAGTTTCTGAGCCCGGCTTCCATACTCAAATACCTGCTTTGATTCTGGTGTCACCTAAGTCGGTTCCACCTTCTGTGAGCTTCTCTCCCGACTAGGTAACACAACTATGAGGAAGACCTAACTGTCTGACATAGCTGCTTCCTCAGATACAATTAATACAGCCTTACATATTATGGCTTCTTATAAATTGCAGTCGAAGGTTGCTGTATCCACTCTAGATGCTGTTAACACAGCTCTATCACTCCATTCATCTCCGACAGTACCGTCTTCGAACCTTTTTGAGATGTTGATGTACACAGTATTGGATTGTATACTAAAAGTTTAGCTTTAGTATGAACAATGTCATAACAATATTTGAAATGAGAATCATTGATCAAATGATTGCGTCTAATAATTTAGTTTATATGCATGATGCAATAAACAATTGATTATGAGAAATTATCTTTACGTACGTTTCATAGAAATAATTTGATTTCAGTTTCTATACTTTAACGGATGGATACTTCATTTTATTTAAATGACATGGTCATATTAATGAGGAATGAGGCTATAATCCGTTAAAGTACGTTGATGGATAATATGTAAACTCTTGAATCATGTATATCCCACAGATGCAATAAATAGTAATTAATAATACATTTTCTAATATCAGTAAGAGAAAGGAACCTTCGAAAATGAACTAAACATACATTTGGCGTCTATGACTAATTCATTTTACTTGAGTAGGATTCAAAAGTTGATAGCCGATAGACCGTAAGGTTTATCTGAAGTGGAACTATCGGACTTGCGAGTCTTGCTTGGAAGTAAAAATGATTAACTGTTTTTTCAAGATTGTGGGGTGTAGAGCCAAAGATATATATGTTGGAATTAGTTCATTCTGATTCAAGCGAACCTAATATTATCTAGGCGAGAGGTGGTTATGAATATTCGAAATTATTCTGGAAACCAATATATTTATATGATGCACTGCATGTCTAAGTTCTTTGATTAATTCAAGAATTGTAAGGCTGGTACAGTGAAGCGTCATGGAAAATATATTAAGTCATTATGATTTTATCGTGATGGCGAATGCCTCTAGGGATAGTTAGGAGCTATTAATCAGAAGTTGAGATTAAATCTCAAGTTGACTACGCTGGGCATGCCCCAGCTGAATGGTGTGGTGGATAGAAGGTATAAGGCTCTTATGGTTATGATTAGATAGATGATGAATTATTTGGAATAATTAAATTCATTTTATGGATATGCCTTAGATACAGTAATTCGTGAAACATTTGTCTGTATATGGGATATCCTAGAAAAATGGAGGGTGATTTATTTAGTCCAAAAGATCGGAGGGTAATTGTTAACACAAACACCAGATTTTTTGGAAAAGGACTATGTAATAAATCACAAACCTATGTATGAGTTGTTCTATAGGAAGTGAGAGGAAAACACAAAGTTAAAGTACCAAGTGTACAAGAGGAAATGCCACAAGGTAAACTGCAACGCGTGTCACGTCTGATACACAATTACATGTAGTGCCTTGTCGTAGTGGGAGGGTTGTATGACAACCCATAAATATATGTTTTGGGAGAGTCGTGAGACTTGATCCCTAGTGAACATGGTATTGTCCCACGGATACGACGGAGAACTACAAGATGAAAATGCGGAATCTTAGTAAGTTGCAATGAATGTTAAAATAGAATCTACGGATTCTATATTAAGTCTGGGAACTTGTATGACCACTAAATGGTGTAAAAGCCATTGCAAGTGGTCAAAGGAAATAAAAGAGGATCATATGGAAAGGTGAAAACCTTGGAAGCAAAGCTTGTTGCGAAAAAGTGTACTCAGAAAGAAATGGTTCGATTATGAGGAAACATGTTCGCTGGTAGCTATGCTTATGTTGATCCGGATTCTTTTATTTATTGCTGCTATGAGGAACAGCAAATAGATATCAAAGACAGCTTTCCTGATTGGAAGTCTTGAGGAAAACATCTATGTGAAGCAACCAGAGTGATTCATTGCAAAGTACTAATAGCATTTTGATAGTAAGCTTAATATTGTCCAGCGATGGACTAAAGCAAGCTTTAAGATCGTGAATCATCTATTTTGATTAGGTAATCCAGTGGCATGGATTTAAATTAATGAGCGGATGAGTCTTGTGTGTTGTAAAGAGTGACGGAAATGTGGTGGTGTTTTTTGTACTATACGTAGATAGTATCTTGCTCATTGGAGACAATGAAAGAGTATTATCGGGCGTATGGGTACGGTTAATAAAGCGGTAGAGATGAAGGACTTAAGAAAGGCAAAATATATCCTTTTGATCACGGTAATACGGATCACAGAAAGGACATTATACTTATCTCAAGTTTTATAAATGATACAGTCCATACTCGTTTAGCATGTGAATTTATCTTAGTGAATGTGTTTTTTGAGACACAAGAAGAAGATAAAGAGGATGAAAGCGGTTCCTTATGCTCCGGCGAATAAGGAAGCTTAATCTAAGGAATGCTATGAACGATGTTGGATATCTATTTTGCTGAATGCATGAACAGTGGGTATCAACGTAACCCGGAACAAGAATGATGAACTGTGGTAAGACATTTATAAAGTGCCTGAGAAGGACTGGAAATTATATGTGGACTTACTGGACAGATTCACTGCTTCTTGTGGATTACCTAGATTCTGATTTTTTAGTCAGATTGGACGGCAGTAAATTCACCTCAAAGGTTATATGTTTAATCTTAGGAAGTAGAGTCATAATGTGGAGGAGTGTTATATAAAAATATATTTCAGACTCCGGACTCCATCATGGAAAGATGATGAATTGGAGCCTATGAGGCAGCCAAAGTATCTATATGACTCTAGAGACTTCATGATGGACTTTAAAGTGTTTCTAAGTTTGCCCAAGGTAATCACAATTTACATTGATGATATTGGTGCAGTTGCAAACTTGAAGAAATCACAAGTCCATAAGGCAATTAAACACATGGAGCGCGAGTACCACCTGTTACGAGAAATCGTATGATGAGGGGTAGGTTGTTGTCGCCTAGATTGCATCGGATGATGACCTAGTAAACCATTTACAAGGACCTTAAGGCGAGAGCTTTTAATGGTCGCGTAAGTGGGAGTAGGAATCAGATGTATGGCAGAAGACATGACAGCATAGTCTTTTAGTATAAGTGGGAGATTGTTGGATTGTATACTAAAAGTCTAGCTTTAGTATGAACAATGTCATAACAATATTTGAAATGAGAATCATTGATCAAATGATTGCGTCTTATAATTTATTTTATATGCATGATGCAATAGTCCATTTATTTTATACTGTAGATAATATGTTGTGCGACAACACGCAGAAGATCATATTATCGATTTTCTTATAAAGTATAAACAGATGCTCACAACTGAGATAGACGGGGACTCTCTATCGGTATGGTTGTAGTGTGGTTTGGTATTAGCTTGTCTTGGCTATAGAATCACATTAGTGCACTTGTGTGTATTGAGCAGGACCGCCTGAGATCGTTCTTCTTATACTGACTATATAGTAGAACTTGATCTCTGTTATTATGGAAGTTCGTGCTCTTAATCCCTATACAATAACCTCGACACGTAGGGCAGTATGTATTTCTTTGATTCATCAATGGGTGAGATTTATATGTATTAAATCAACAAACTCGGTGAGTTGGGAAGTAGTGATGTATCTATGGTGTGCTGTTGATTGTAGAAGGAATCCATGTCCGTCATAGGTTGATGATGTCCCCTTGAGGAGCTCATAAGGTTTATCATGTAAATCTTGCAAGTGGATTAATTTTCGGCATGATAATAAGGTTGAGTGGTACTACTCTCGGATGAGATATTAATTAATTTGAGTTGTCAGTAACTTAATTAATTAATGGACATTGTTTTTCTTAAACATGGGGAGACCATCGGGCTTATAATAAGAAGGAGCCCAGAACATAATTTTGGGATTGGACGGGTAGTGCAGTAATAATATTTTAGTGGACTATATTATTATTATTGGATTTAATTAAAAGCTTTGGGCTAAGCTTGGTTAATTAAATTCAATTGAGGCCCAGTCCAATTTCTCCTCCTAGTCCCTGCTGTAGCCCAGTATATAAGTGAACTCAGCTTCCTGGAACCCAGATAATTCCTGCGCCTCTTTTGGTGAGAGAAGGGAAAGAAGCAGATTGAGAGATCCTGCAGACTGTTGCCCACACAACAGTAGGATCACACTTGGGACATACAGTAGAAGATCAGAGGTAGTTCTCTACAGATCATCCTCTACACCAACCGAGAAGTACGGTAAACATTATTTTTGCTTCCGCTGATTTGTTTGCCTGTTAATCCTAACAGATCACGTTGAACCGCACGATCCAATTGCCAACACACAGTTGATGACTCTCAGAACCAAGTTACTTTGGAGGCTACTCAAGCTTCTGTGGATACATATAAAGTTGCTTCTAAGTTTAACCTTCACCAGGTGGAGAATATAGATGAAGCGGCTCCCATTGGAAAGGGATAAATGAAGCCCATCCAGCCCTCTTCTAACAAGTACAAGGCTTTGGAGCAAAGCTTCCAAATCGCAGTGGACTCTTACGAGGACAACATTCATCGAACTAACAACTCTTCAATTATTACAAAACCTGGTATTAACCATATGATTCCTAGGACAATTTATACCGACTACGCAGAGCTCCCTTCCAAGGGGACTATGGAGGAATTCCCAACACTAGAAAGTAGTGTTAAATCAAAAAGAATTTTTTCCAACCAGCCGCCGCTAAGCCCAATACCTGACTTCAAGCGAAACTCAAACCTCCAAATCAGAATCTACATGAATTGGTAGATAAACTGGAACTGACTATACCCATGGAATTACGGAGAAGACAAAATGAAAATGGTTGATTTTTGGTCTATTTTTAAAGCCACCTATTTTGGCTTTTTTAAATGACTTTGCCATTATGTTAAACATCTTGTATCCCCTTTTCTCCCTTCTTTCTTAGTTTCATTTTAGTTTTAATAAATTTGACTTATTAGCCTTATAAAGTTTAAACAGATGCTCACAATCCAGATAGATGGGAACTCTCTATCGGGATGGTTATAGTGTGATTTGGTATTAGTTTGTCTTAACTACTGATGAGCGTTTTCTCAACACACAATTAATCCCCAAGTATGAAGGATATCAATTGTAGTTTCGAAGGTGACCAAGTTAAATATCGAATTCACAGGACGGAAAAATATCACTTTAGTTATTTTCTAGCAATTATGACTATGTTGAGAATTGTAATTTTGGTTTGTAAACTAAGTAATAATTAAAATAGCAATTAAATAACAAGAACAAGAAAATAGTAGTTGTGATCAAATAAGATAATAGGTAGTTCGTCAAGCCATCCAATTTCATTCGTTAATTCATACTTTCGTGTGTCGATGTCCGACTCTGCCTTGTGGTTTATGGACGCATCACTAGACCATACAAATCTATTCTATAGATATAAATAGATAAGCTTTTGAAATGTGTGAATATCCTCAGAGCAAGACGTATACTTTACCTCCCTTTCTAGGTACTATCATAATCAATTATTTCCCGTGCACTTAGTACTCTAACCCGATTTGATCTCCCTTTTTAGGTACTATAAAGTTATACTCTTTATCCTACTTGTTAACCAAAATTCAATTCAATTAACAAACATTCATATAAGACGGTTCTAATAAAACCTCGAAATTCCTTCACTTAGAATTATAACAATAAACCCTGCTCATTAGTTAACGCACTCAACCAATAACCATGTTATGCATTCAGACTCTACACAACGATTATTGATGCACAAAACAACTATGAGTATGGATTAAAAATGTGCAATCTTATATAAAATAAACCACAAGTAGTGTTGTATGGAGTATACACACGAAATACAAATTAACTCATGAAACCTTCATAACCCTAGAACTACCGAAGTGGCTCTAGCCCATGATTGATCTAAGAACAATCATGGTTAGTTGTCTCCTCTTATGGTTCTCAATCTTAAGCTCCTCGCGTCGTCATTGTTTTCTTGACTGCATGAGTCTCTTTTTATACTTGTAATCACGTCTCTAGGGCTTGGAATGGGCTTTTCAAGTGATCCCACGCGTTTTGGCCTCAAAAATCTGGATAAGGTAAGTTTCCGCATTTTGGTTCGACCTCGTCAAACAGGTCGAACCACAGGCCACAAGTCGAACCACAGGTCGAACCCTGCTACTGGACACATTCTGCACTTGGTTCGACCTCTTGTACAGGTCGAACCACTCCCTCTTTGGTCGAACCCAAGGTCGAACCTCACCACTGGACAATTTCTGCTCCCGGTTCGACCAACTGTCTGGTCGAACCCCAACGTCGTGGTCGAACCCATCTTTTCGCGAACTGGTTCGACCATGGTTCGACCTGATGAACAGGTCGAACCCCTTGAGTCGTGGTCAAACCTTCCTTCTGCAACTTTTCAATGCTGGTTCGACCTGTAGGAGAAGTCAAACCCTCCTCCATCAGGTCGAACCCTACTCTTTCCTTGGCGGTTCACGTGGTCTCAACTTCGTCTCTTCGATTCTTGGCACTTCCACTCCGTTTTTGCTATGAAAACCATTTAAATAGCTCCACTAACACCTGATTCATGCTAATTCACAATATATATAGGTTTTCCACCTATTTCCACCTCAAAACTCTCCAAAACTAGCACAAAACATGATGCCAAACTTGTGAATTTACACACTCATCAAACCCCCAAACTTACATGTTGCTCGTCCCGAGGCAACCAAATCAAACCACAGGAGTCATGTATAATTCACCAAGATCAAGTACAACACATATCACACATGCAACTTCATTCAATCAAACAAGTATTAATTGCTTCATATATATCACTCATGCAAAACCAATCCAATCACATACCATTCGGAGTACTAAGTAATTTCGGTCACAGGATAAGTATTTATTCTCTTTCACTCAAGTACGTTAGGCACTATATAGGTTAATATAAACACTCATATCAATCCATATTCACGCGTAACCATAAGCTTGGCAAAGGTCTCAAAAATCAACTTATAATCAACTCTTCACTAGGATCACAAAGGACTTGTTTTAGGTTGTAATGTTGGCTCTTTGGCGAAAGGTAGGAAAATTTAGGTAAAGTGACTTAAGACACTAGTAGAGAGTTACCTTGGAGGTTCTCGATTTCTTCTTCTTACAGCAAGTTCTCCTCCAATGTCGTCTCTTGAACTTGTAAAATTCCTGAATTTTCCTTCTTTTTATGGCATCAACATCATCTTTTTTAAATAATTCGGGTACCGGTTTCAGGCACTACCCTTCTTCTCATGTATAGGCCGTCAGCTGCTAAGCTTCATGCACCATGTATAAAAACAATCGGGGTACCAGTTTCGAGCACTACCCCTAAACAAGATTTAACCATATTCTTTTCATCCAACCATATTCTATCTTCCTTTTTCTTCTTGCAACTCTTACTCACCTCAACTCTAACTGGTGTGATGCCGGTGAAATCCAAATTATAATGCTCAGCCACGATCGTCAGTAACCCTCCAATATTCACCTTTTGAAACCCAATGGTCCTGAATCGATGTAGATGTGCAATGAAATACGCTCCAACATTGAACTGCACCCCATGAAGCATACACCACAAAGCATAAAGCTCTCCTCTAGACACAACACTTCCCTCTGAGCGGGCGAACAACGTGTTGCTCAAGACACGATCCATGTACCTCAAAACTGGATTCTTTATTGAGGAAGCATGAGCCTGCCTAATCTTATAATCTCCAATCTCCCCTGTAATCTCTCTCCAAAACCTATTAGCATTGAACGCACCATTCTCCAAGCGAGAGAACCCCAAAGGCGTCTCAAATAGCTCATTAAAATCCAAAGACGTTCATCTCCTACTCACTCCACCAAGCTGAAACATACACTGATACGGGTACCCAAGCGGGTCTTTCACCATCTCGAATGAGCAGACTACTTTCGCTGTAACATAGAAATACGTCGGCCTCTTTAACTCTATAAACCTCTGGATACCCACTTGATCAAACATCCAGAAAATGTCATTCCCGATTCTCATTATCCTCATCGCCTCATCATCTTGGTATCTAGTACGAGCTATCTTGTCCGAGACTTCTTTCCACTTTTCTTTAATCTCATCCCAGTTTTGCATTTGAATTTTGAAGTTCTCGGGTAAACGATCTTGTAGCCTCAGCTTACTTATCACTGTGTCCACATTCGAAGGCCTGTCATTCCTCTTCTTCGATCTTGCTTCATCCGCCTTACCTTTCCCTTTACTTGATCCTTGTCCCTTTCCTGAAAACATCTACTTCAATACAACCAACAAGACAAGAACACAAGTATATGACTAGCATATCCTATACTCTACTGAAGACTTCAAGCATCCATGCTTAATCAACCCAACCATCATCTCAACATCACTTGCTTAATTAAAATGCTCAAAACATCTTCAATCACACTACCTTTAATCTTCAAATCATAAACAACAAGCATGCATCAATTAATTCAAGCTATTCAACAAGAATTTCAACAATTGAACTTCATGAACAACTCCAATTATCAACAATTCAAACCTAACTAACATGCTCATTCATCTAGATGTATCATATCCTTGATCAATCCACATAAAACTCAAGTTCTATCCATAATCAAGCAATCTCAAACCAATAAACATGAATTCATATGAATCAACTCAACAATATCCATTATCACCATGAATTTCAACCAAAATCAACATTAATCAACTTACCCACAACACATTTCTTGCAATAAACTTCAATCCTAAGGTAATTGAGTTGAAAAAAACGTACCTTTAGTCTTGCCCATGGTTAAAAATCGATAATTGGCACACAACACTCAAAATACGCGACTGAAGCCCTAATTTGCGACAAAAATGGCGTAAATTCGCGCCCAATTCAAGAATTAAGAGTGTAATATTGTGTAATCGGTGCAAAATCAAGTGTAATTGACGAATTTGTGCAAGGGTGTTAAGGTTCGAGAATGGTTCAAGGTTTGGTGAACAAAAAGAATGATCGAACCCTTCTAAAAATCCAACTTAAAACGCGTACCTGAGTGTGTTCGACCTCGGGTTCCACCTGCGGAACAGGTCGAACCTCGAGCGACGAGGTCGAACCTACCTTCTGGACAAACTTACCTTTTGGTTCGACCTAAGTTCGACCTTCTGAACAGGTCAAACCAATCTTGTGACGAGGTCGAACCTACCTTCTGGACAACTGCTCTTCGTGGTTCGACCTGGGTTCGACCTATTAGACATGTCGAACCACTCTTGTTTTGGTCGAACCTATCACCTGAAAAATAGAGTGCTCTGAACGGACTGGTTCGATCTCAGGTTTGACCTTCTGATCAGGTCGAACCATAACGGCTCAGGTCGAACCACCCTACTGTAAATTTTAAGTCACGTGATTCGACCATGGTTCGACTTGTTAAACAGGTCGAACCAAGAATGATCAGGTCGAACCACCTCACTGGATGATTTTCTTTGTCGGTTTGACTTCCTCTGCTCAGTTCGACCTCCTGGCACTGGTCGAACCTCTCCTGGCTTTGGTCGAACCACCCTTTTAAGCTTCCAAACTAAGTGTTCTTCAATTCCTATACACTTCAAACTTCAATACGAATCATTAGGTACCAACTAGAGCACAACTTCATCCAAAATTTGTTCCTCAAAATATCATTCATGAGTAACTCCGTAAAAGAAAACACAACCAAAACCCACTAAACGTTAGGCAAGTTGTAAAAAATCGTCACATCAAAATCGATTAAAATTTTAAAATGGCGCAAAAACCAACTCCCCTAACAAACATCACAAAGAAAAGATTATACTATCAGTGCTTATTGAGGTAAGTACAACACACCCCCCCAAACTTTGTAAAAACCATAGGTGCAACTAAGTTTGCAAAGAGATGTAATTGTCGATAAGTAAGCACTTCAAATATAAAAATTTCTTACTCACACAAAAGAAATAAAACAATAAAACGGGAGGGAAATCCCCCAACAAGCGCTCAAATTTAACGTCGGAGAGTCACGATGGTACCAAATCAGATCAAGGTATCCACAAAGATGACACAAACATCATCCGGCGACTTGTAATGCTTCAAGCGATGTCCATTCGCCGCAAAAATGTCTCCATCCTTGTCAATAACCTCAAAACTCCCCCCTCCTAAGACTCGATGAATCATAAACGGTCCCATCCACTTAGACTTCAACTTGTCTGCAAAAAGCTTTAAACGAGAGTTAAAAAGTAATACCTCATCTCCTTGCTTGAACTCCTTGTACGAGATCTTCGAATCATGCCACCTCTTAATCCTTTCCTTATAGATCTCTGAATTCTTGTACGCACGACTCCGAAACTCATCCAAAAGATTGATGTGAGTAATCCTCAACTCCTTCACATCCTTGAGAGTCAAGTTCAAGCTTCGCAAAGCCCAAAACGCTTTGTGTTGAATCTCTACAGGTAAGTGGCACGGCTTCCCATAGACAATCTGATATGGTGACATATCTAACACCGTCTTGTACGCGGTTCGGAACCCCCACACGACATCATCGAGCTTCAAAGCCCAATCCTTTATATTGGTTCCGATCACCTTCTCTAAAATATGTTTGACTTGACGGTTAGAGACCTCCGCTTGCCCATTCGCTTAAGGATGATAGGGTGTAGTGACCCTATGCTTAACACCATACCCTTTAAGCACCTTCTCAAGAAATTTATTTACGAAATGCGTACCTCCATCACTAACAAGTGCTCTAGGGACTCCAAAACGGGCAAAGATATGCTTCTTCAAGAAAGATATAACGGTTTTCGAATCATTCAAGCGAGTAGGAATCGCTTCCACCCACTTAGAAACATAATCCACCGCAAGTAGAATGTAGAGAAATCCATTAGATGGGGGAAAAGGCCCCATAAAATCGATACCCCACACATCAAAAATCTCGACCACTATGCTTGGCTGAAGCGGCATCTCGTCTCTCCTACCGATGTTCCCCATGCGTTGACACCTATTGCAAGACGCCACATAGGTCTCACAATCCTTGAACAAGGTAGGCCAATAAAGAGCAGACTGAAGTACCTTGGCTATTGTCTTTTAAGCGCCGAAGTGCCCCCGTTAGGTTGTGCATGGCAAAACTCGAGAACACTCTCCATCTCCATCTCGGGCACACACCTACGGATGATAGAATCCGTGCAAATTTTGTACACAAACGGATCATACCATATGAAAGTCTCAACATCCCTTTTGAATTTAGCAAGTTGATATCGGTTGAGATCCCTTGGAATTTCTCCCACAGCAATATAATTAACATAATCCGCATACCATGGATCAACTCCCTGCGCAGCAACCACACATGCTCGCTCAGCCCCTTCAACAAACACGGCCATGATTTTTTCATCTGGAAACATTTGCTCAATATACTCGAAAGAATTATCATAATGTTCCCTAGTCTCCAACCTCGAAAGATGATCCGCTAACACATTATCAGAACCTTTCTTATCCCGGATCTCCATGTCAAACTCTTGAAGTAAAAGAATCTACCTTATTATCCTAGGCTTCGTCTCCTTCTTTTTCATCAAGTACCGAATCGCAGAATGATCCGTGTACACAATAGTCTTCATGCCAACCAAATACTGACGAAACTTGTCGAATGCATACACAACCGCCAAAAACTCCTTTTCAGTAACTGTGTAATTCTTTTATGCCGCATCGAAAGTCTTACTTGCGTAGTAAATGGCGCAAAACTTCTTTTCCTTCAGCTGTCCAAGCACCACTCCAAGTGCTACATCACTTGCATCACACATTAGTACAAACGGTTGAGTCCAATCCGGTGTGATCAAGATAGGTGCAGAAATAAGCGCCTCCTTCAAAACTTGAAAAGTTGTTAGATAATCATCATCAAACATAAAAGGAACATCATTTTCAAGTAAGCGAGATAAGGGCTTAGAGTATTTTGAGAAGTCTTTTATAAATCTCCTGTAAAAACCGGCATGTCCAAGGAAGGACCGTACTCCTCTTTCATTGGTCGGTGGTGGAAGCTTCTCAATCGCCACCACTTTAGCACGATCTACCTGCAATCCTTTAGCCGAGACATGATGCCCAAGAACAATTCCATCCTTCACCATGAAGTGGCACTTCTCCCAATTCAAGACAAGATTAGTCACTTGGCATCTCTTCAAAACAGTAGCTAGGTTAGACAAACAAATATCAAAGAAGGAACCAAAAACATAAAAATCATCCATGAACACCTCCGTGATCTTCTCTATCAACCCATCAAATATTGCCATCATGCATCTCTGAAAAGTAGCAGGCGCATTACATAACCCAAATGGCATTTTCCGAAAAGCAAAGGTCCCATAGGGGCAAGTAAAAGTGGTCTTTTCTTGATCCTCGGGGGCAATCATAATTTGGTTGTACCCCGAGTATCCATCCAAGAAACAATAAAACTCATACCCTGCAAGACGATCTAACATTTGATCCATGAAAGGAAGAGGAAAATGAACCTTACACGTGTTTTCATTAAACTTCCTATAATCTACACATGTACGCCATTCCGTAGGAATCCTTGTGGCTATGGCTTCTCCATCCTCAGCTTTCACGACAGTCATACCCCCCTTTTTAGCAACTACATGCAATGGACTCACATGGGGACTATCACTAATAGGATATATGATTTCGGCATCCAACCACGTAAGGATTTGCTTCCTAATTACCTCTTGAATCGCGGGATTAACCCTCCGCTGATTCTGAACACTTGCCATTGCCTCGTCTAACAATATTATCCTATGCATACAATACGAAGGACTAATTCTTTTCAAATCCTCAAGAGACCAACCAATCGCAGATTTATACTTCATAAGAACATTCAATAACTCCTCAAGTTGATCATCATCAAGAGAAGAAGATACAATTACCGGATATTTTTCATTGTCGCCAAGAAAGGCGTACTTCAAGTGTTCCGGCAAAAGTTTCAACTCCTCTTTCCTCACCTCCATCAGAGGGCTCTCGTTATCCAAAGGCAAGTACTTCCTAGTTCACTTGACTTCTTCCACCTTAGTTCTTCCCGATTCAAACCTGTCATCACCCAAAGCAAGTAAGTTTTCAAGAAAGTCAATACATATCTCGTTGGAGAGTCCGTCAAGCTCCGTAGTGGGATAAGTAAGAGATTCCATCAAACATATCTCAAGAGGATCCTTTGACAGGATCAGAGACATGTCCTCCTTCACAATCTCCTCCACCACGTCAATACTATGACACTGCGACTCCATGGGCATCTTCATTGCTTTGTCTAAGTTGAAAAGAACTTCTTCTTTGTCCATCCGCAATCTAAGCTCTCCTTTCTGAACATCAATCATAGTTCCAGCAGTAACAAGGAAAGGTCTCCCCAAGATTAAAGGGATATTATCCTTGTCTTCTTCCATCTCTAGCACAAGAAAGTCTATAGGAAAGACTAGCTTCTCCACTTTGACGAGAACGTCTTCAATTATACCTTTTGGAAACGTCATCGACCTGTCCGTCAATTAGAGAACCACTGTTGTAGGGGTCAACTCCCCCAAACCAAGCCTCTGAAAGATGGACAAAGGCATCAAATTTATGCTCGCCCCTAGATCGCACAAAGCTCGCCGTGCCGGCCCCTTTCTGATTTCACATAGAATAGTGAAGCTCCCCGGATCCTTCATCTTTTGCGGCAGCTTCCTTTGGATGATTGAGCTGCAATTCTCAGATAAATTCACCGTTTCAATTCCGGTTAAGCTCCGCTTCTTCAACAATATGTCCTTTAGAAATCGGGCATAGTACGGTATCTCCATGATTGCCTCTGAGAAATGAATGATCAAGCTTATTTTGTTCATTATCTCTGAAAACTTCTTGAACTTATCTTCCAATCCCTTCTTCACAAGCTTGTAAGAAAACGACGGAGGTATCTTTGTTTTGGGAATCCCCCATTCATCACGATCAACCTTCTCCGCTTTCTCCTTTTTGGCTCTCAAACGCTTGGCTCTCTCCCATTTTTTCTCAGATATTATCTCTGTACTTTGTTCATTCCGAACCACTGGAGTAGCATCAACATCATCGAGAGTGTTCGGAGTGGCAACAGGCAATTTCTGGTGGGGTTCGACCAGGGTCCACAGGTCGAACCATGTACGTACTGGTCGAACCTACCTTCTGGACAATGGCTCTCTTTTTGAATTTGAGGTTCGACCTGGGTTCGACCTGTAAAACAAGTCGAACCATGGGTACCTAGGTCGAACCGACCTACTGTACTCCTTCCGCCATCCGGTTCGACCAAGGTTCGACCTGTTTGATAGGTCGAACCATGACCATCGTGGTCGAACCGTTACTGTGACAAAACAGAGTGCTCCAAGTGGTGCAGTTCGACCTGGGTTCGACCTATTGGATAGGTCGAACCAAGATTGGTTTGGTCGAACCGGTGTTCTGGAAAAATAGAGTGCTCCGAGTTGTCGAGTTCGACCATGGTTCGACCTGTGGGACAAGTCGAACCATCTGTAGTTTGGTCGAACCGATGCTGCAATCTCTCCTGATCGTGTCCAGTGTGTTGGTTCGACCTTCCCTGTATGGTTCGATCTTCAATGTTGGTCGAACCATGTTCGAACCTCGCCCTAGACATGTCCAAATTTGATTCCGGCCTCATAGGTCCCTCGTACTGCATTCCCGACCTTAATGTTATGTAGTTGCAGGACCTTGGATTCTCAATACTTTGAGATGGGAACTTCCCCTTCTCAAGAGTTTGAGTAAGCTTGTTAACACTTCATGCCATCTCCCCCATCAGTAACGTAAGGTCTTTCACCTGCTTAGATATAACCTCATGGTTTGCATCAATTTTCTTTTCAAGTTTGGCCTCAAGGCGGTTAACTCTTTCATCATTCTTGGCCATATACCTGTTCACAGTATCCTCAAGACCCGGTTTCCCTTCTTCCACCTTAGCACCCGGTTCAACACCCATCGGAGGTTGAATCGCATTATTCGGATTGCTCCATGAGAACTCCGGCCTCCTAGGTTGTTGATAACCACCAGGGGGACCACGATTATTAAAGTTTCCTAGATAGTTCCCTTAGTAATTCCGGTTTCTTTGATCTGGATACCTAGTCCCTTGAATACTTTGACCCATGGCATAGTGTGCCTCTTCCAACTCCTCTTGGATTGGTCCCTCATTCTTTAACTCCTGCTGCATGATTGGTACGCGCTGAGATAATTCGCTAATTTGCTTCTGTTGGGATTCAAGTAGCTTGTTGATATTGGATAAGCTAGAGACGATCTCATCATCTCTACTTGTTTTAACCATTGCTTGTTCAACCTTAGCTACCTTACCAAGGACATAAGTACCTCTAACTCTATCAGTTGGCCAATCCCTCGAATTCATCGAAATATCTTCAAACAATTTTTCGGCCTCTACGGATGACTTTGTAAGCAATGCTCCATTAGAGGAAGCATCCAGTAAAACTCGTGAATCACAATCCAATCCATTGTAGAATATATTGATATATTGAGCTTTAGATAGCCCATGTTGAGGACACTTCCTAAGCATGTCCTTGAATCTATCCCATGCTTCATGAAATTTTTCTCCTTCACCCATAGCGAATTGGTTAATGTCTTGCTTCATCTTAAACACCTTTGAAGGTGGCATGTACCTCTCCAAGAACCTTAACTTCAGTTGCTCCCAAGTGGTGCACTCAGCTGCGTTGATAGTGTCGTACCAATCTCTCGCCTTTACAGTAAGCGAGAATTTGAACAAAAGGATCTTCCTTGCATCTTCATGTTCTCCTGTATCTTTTTGAGTACTTGCATAGCCCAAGAACTTGTTCAGATGCTGCTGCGGATCCTCGAAAGACCCTCCTGAAAAGGAGTTCCTTTCTATCATGCTAATAAGAGCAGGATGAAGATCGAACGCTGAATTAGTTCCCCTTGCTCCTAGAAGCCTAAAATTTCCAGCCCCATTGTTTCTGAAAACCTCTCGGATGGCTAGATTATTCGGATTCGCTGCCATGTTGACAACTTCAGTTGTAGCTTCAATCGTCTGCGAATTCTGCTTGTCAACTTCAACTCCAAAATTCAGAGCTTCAGTTGGATCAATAGTCATTGCCTTGCCCTTCTTCTTCTTCTTCTTTCTTGACGATGCTCCGATTTCAGGATTGTAGGGTTCAAGTTCACCTTTCTTTGATCTCGTGAGCATGCACCTAAAAAGAACTAGAATTAAAACAACAAAACAAGAAAAATAGCCTTAACAAACTAGAAATAATAAAAAGATATTTTAAGCCGTCCCCGGCAATGGCGCCAAAAACTTGATGAGCATTTTCTCAACACACAATTAATCCCCAAGTATGAAGGATATCAATTGTAGTTTCGAAGGTGACCAAGTTAAATATCGAATCCACAGGACGGATAAATATCACTTTAGTTATTTTCTAGCAATTATGACTATGTTGAGAATTGTAATTTTGGTTTGTAAACTAAGTAATAATTAAAATAGCAATTAAATAACAAGAACAAGAAAATAGTAGTTGTGATCAAATAAGATAATAGGTAGTTCGTCAAGCCATCCAGTTTCATTCGTTAATTCATACTTTCGTGTGTCTATGTCCGACTCTACCTTGTGGTTTATTGACGCATCACTAGACCATACAAATCTATTCTATAGACACAAATAGATAAGCTTTTAAAATGTGTGAATATCCTCAAAGCTAGACGTATACTTTACCTTTCTTTCTAAGTACTATCATAATCAATTATTTCCTGTGCACTTAGTACTCTAACCCGATTTGATCTCTCTTTTTAGGTACTATAAAGTTATACTCTTTATCCTACTTGTTAACCCGAATTCAATTCAATTAACAAGCATTCATATAAGACGGTTCTAATAAAACCTCGGAATTCCTTCACTTAGAATTATAACAATAAACCCTGCTCATTAGTGAACGTACTCAACCAATAACCATGTTATGCATTCAGACTCTACACAACGATTATTGATGCACAAAATAACTATAAGTATGGATTAAAAACGTGCAATCTTATATAAAATAAACCACAAGTAGTGTTGTACGGAGTATACACACGAAATACAATTTAACTCATGAAACCTTCATAACCCTAGAACTACCGAAGTGGCTCTAGCCCATGATTGATCTAAGAACAATCATGGTTAGTTGGACCAATCTTACTTGAATCTCCAGCTGAACCTCTGTCAAGCTCTCCTACTCTCCTCTTGTCTCCTCTTATGGTTCTCGATCTTAAGCTCCTCGCGTCGTCGTTATTTTCTTGACTGCATGAGCCTCATTTTATACTTGTAATCACGTCTCTAGGGCTTGGAATGGGCTTTTCAAGTGATCCCACGCGTTTTGGCCTCAAAAATCTGAATAAGGTAAGTTTCCACATTTTGGTTCGACCTCGTCAAACAGGTCGAACCACCGGCCACAAGTCGAACCACAGGTCGAACCCTGCTACTGGACATATTCTGCACTTGGTTCGACCTCTTGTGCAGGTCGAACCACTCCCTCTTTGGTCAAACCCCAGGTCGAACCTCACCACTGGATAATTTCTACTCCCGGTTCGACCAACTGTCAGGTCGAACCCCAACATCGTGGTCAAACCCATCTTCTCGCGAAATGGTTTGACCATGGTTCGACCTGATGAACAGGTCGAACCTTCCTTCTGCAACTTTTCAATACTGGTTCGACCTGTAGGAGAAGTCGAACCCTCCTCCATCAGGTCGAACCCTACTCTTTCCTTGGCGGTTCGCGTGGTCTCAACTTCGTCTCTTCGATTCTTGGCACTTCCACTCCGTTTTTGCTATGAAAACCACTTAAATAGCTCCACTAACACCTGATTCATGCTAATTCACAATATATATAGGTTTTCCACCTATTTCCACCTCAAAACTCTCCAAAACTAGCACAAAACATGATGTCAAACTTATGAATTTACACACTCATCAACTTCATAATCACATTAGTGCACTTTGTGTGTATTGAGCATGACCGCTTGAGATCTTTCGATTTATACTGACTATATAGGAGAACTTGATCTCTGTTATTATAGATGTTCGTACTCTTAATCCTTATATAATAACCTCGACACGTAAGGCATTATGTATTTCTTTGATTCTGTTGGCATTCGATCGTTTGGTTAACGTGACCCGTTAGGGTTCCATGAATTTTTAACAAGCAGCGGAAGCAAGTAAACATGAAACGCATTACCTTTCACCAAGGGTTGATGTAGAGGTTGAATTCTCGCTGGTAGTCTGCGCAGTCCCACGAGAATAGCCATAAGTTCCTCTTCTGATGTTGGATTTGAGTGATCTTTGTCCTCAAACGATCCACTCTTCGAAGGCTTTCCATCAGTATATAATACATAAAAATCGAAGAACTGTACGATTTTATATGAATTTTGGAACATGACAAACAGCAGCAGCAAACGACCTTCCGGTCTTCTGCTGTATGTCCCAAGTCCGATCTCGACGTCGTGTGGGCGACGATCTACGAGACCTACTCAATCTGCTCTCAACCCTCATCACACGTGAATAATGAATTAGATTAGGGTTCCAGATAAGCTGAGGTGACTTATATACATGGGCTACAGTAGGGACCAGGAGGAGAAATTGGGTTGGGCCTCCATTGGGCTTAAGTATCCAAGCTTAGCCCAAAGCTTATACTTAAGTCCAATAATAATAATATATTCCACTAAAATATTATTACTGCACTACCATACCAATCCCAAAATTACGTTTTGGGCTCCTTCTTATTATGAGCTCGTTAGTCTCCCCATGTTTAAGATATACAATGTCCATTAATTAATTTAAGTTACTGACAACTCAATTAATTAATATCTCATCCAAGAGTAGTACCACTCAACCTCATTATCATGCCGGAATAAATTCCACCTGCAGGGTTTACATGATAATCCTTATGAGCTCCTCAAGGGGACATCATCAACCTATGACGGACACGGATTCCTTCTACAATCAACAGCACACCATAGAGACAGCACTACTTCCCAACTCACCGAGTTTATTGATTTAATTGCATGTAAATCTCACCCATTGATGAATCAAAGAAATACATACTGCCCTATGTGTCGAGGTTATTGTATAGGGATTAAGAGCACGAACATCCATAATAACTGAGATCAAGTTCTCCTATAAGTTAGTATAAATCGAACGATCTCAAGCGGTCCTGCTCAATACACACAAGTTCACTAATGTGATTCTATAGCCAAGACAAGCTAATACCAAACCACACTACAACCATCCCGATAGAGAGTCCCCGTCTATCTCGATTGTGAGCATCTGTTTATACTTTATAAGGAAACCGATAATATGATCTTCCGCGTGTTGTCGCACAACATATTATCTACAGTATAAAGTAAGTGGACTATTGCATCGAACATATAAATAAATTATAAGATGCAATCATTTGATCATATGATTCTCATTTCAAATTAATTGTTATAACATTGTTCATACAAAAAGCTAGACTTTTAGTATACAATCCAACAATCTCCCACTTATACTAAAAGACTATGCTGTCATGTCTTCCGCCATACATCTGATTCCCACTCCCACTACACGACCATTAAAAGCTCTCGCCTTAATATCCTTGTAAATGGATTTACTAGGTCATCATCCGATGCAATCTAGGCGACAACAACCTTCCCCTCATCATGCGATTTCTCGTAACAGGTGGTACTTGCACTCAATGTGTTTAATTGCCTTATGGGCTCGTGATTCCTTCAAGTTTACAACTGCACCAATATCATTAATATAAATTGTGATATTCTTGGGCAAACTTAGAAACACTTCGAAGTCTATCTTGAAGTTTCTAGAGTCATACAGATACTTTGGCTGCCTCATAGGCTCCAATTTATCATCTTTCCATGATGGAGTCCGGAGTCTGAAATATATTTCTATATAACACTCCTCCACATTATGACTCAAATTCCTAAAATTAAACACATAACCTTGAGGTGGATTTACTGTCGTCCAATCTGACTAAAAAATCCGAATCTACGTAATCCACAAGAAGCAGTGAATTTGCCCAGTAAGCTTACATATAATTTCCAGTCCTTCTCAGGCACTTCATATATGTCTTACCACAGTTCATCATTCTTGTTCTGGGTTACGTTGATACCCACTGTTCATGCGTTCAGCAAAATAGATATCCATTCTCGCGCATAGCATTCCTAAGATTAAGCTTCCTTATTCGCCGAAGCATAAGGAACCGCTTTCATCACCTTTATCTTCCTTTTATGTCTCAAGACATATTTTCTTAGATAAAGTCACTTGCTAAAACAAGTAAGGATCGTATCAATTCATGAAGCTTGAGACAAGTATAATATCCTTTCTTGTGATCCGTATTACCGTGATCAAAAGGATATTTTTGCTCTTCTTAAGTCCTTCATTTCATACCGCTTTATTATCCCTACACATACGCCCGACAATACTCTTTCATTGTCTCCAATGAGCAATATATCATCTACGTATAGTACAAGAAATACCACCACGTTTCCATCACTCTTTTCAATACACAAGACCCATCCGATCATTGATTAGATCCATGTCACGGGATTACCTCATTAAAACGGATGTTTCATGATCTTGAAGCTTGTTTTAGTCCATTAATGGACACTTTTAAGCTCACTATCACAATGCTCTTAGCTCTTTGCAATGAATCATTCTGGTTGCTTCACATAGATGTTTCCCTTAAGACTTCCAATGAGGAAAGCTGTCTCGACATCTATTTGCTATCCCTCATATTTCATATGAGTAGCAACAAATAAAAGAGTCCGGATCAACATAGGCATAGCTACCGGCGAACAGGTTTTCTCATAATCGAACCCTTTCTTTCTGAGTATACCTTTTCGCAACAAGCTTGCTTCCAAGGTTTTCACCTTATTCTATGATCCTCTTTTATTCTTGCATGCCCGCTTCCAATGGCTTTTACGCCATTTAGCGGTTCAACAAGCATCCAGACCTAATTTAGAATCTATTGATTCTATTTCAACATTTATTGCAATTTGTTAAGATTTCGCATTTCTATCTTGTAGTTCTTCGTCGTATTCGTGGGTTAACTCCATGTTTACTAGGGACCAAGCCTCACGACTCTCCCAAAACATGTATCTTACAAGTTGTCGAAGAACCCTCCCACTATGACAAGGCACTACATGCAATTGTATATCAGACGTGACACGCGTTGCAGTTTACCTTGTGGTATATCCTCTTGTACACTTGGTACTTATACTTTGTGTTTTCCTCTCACTTCCTTTAGAACAACTTATACATGGGTATTTGATTTATTACATAGTCCTTTTTCCAAAAATCTAGTGTTTATGTTAACAATCACTCTTCGATCTTGTGGACTAAATAAATCATCCTTCATTTTTCTAGGATATCCCACAAATAGAAAAACATTCTTACGAATTACTGTTCCTAGGGCATATCCATAAAATGAATTTAGTAATTCCAAATAATTCATCATCTATCTAATCACTACCATAAGAGTGTTATTCCTTCTATTCGTCACACCATGAAGGTGAGAAATTCATTTCCGAAGGTACCTTTCTCTTACTAGATTAGAAGACTCATTATTAATTACTATTTGTCGCATCCAGGGGATAAATATGATTTAAGAGTGTACAAATTGTTCACCAACGTACCATAACAGATTACAACTCTATCATTCATTATAATGACCATATCATTTAAATGAAATGGAGTATCCATCTATTAATGCATAGAAACCGAAATCAAATTCTTTCTATGAAAATGTACGTAAAGACAATTTCATAAAATCAAACGTCTACTCATATCATTTAATAAATAGACAACTCCCACTGCAATAGCCACTACTCTTGTAGTTTTACCCATGTCATAACAATCTTATCCTCACTTAGTAATAAACATTTAGTGATTCCAGTATCTACGCACTTCGTGTCAGTAAATGCCATCACTAATCATGTTTTAAACAACTAGTGAATAAGATATAAAACTTGTTCACATTATGATGAAAATGGCTTTCCTTTGCCACATGTTTTGCCAGAAGTTTTCCACCATATACATCCTATTGTAATTCAGGTGGAACTTACTCAAAAACATCTAGGTAATTCACAAAGAATTAAATTGATCTAGGTTTCCCTTCAATTTATACTCCATGCTTTCCCAATTCATTCATCAAATTAAATCATGATCTTCTGCCTTTTAACTTACTCAAGTATCCGAAGAGTTACATGAGACCATCATATTTCTATGAACCTCTCATCTCTTCACTAGAGACTTTAATAGGCATCATGAGACGTCCATTGTGAGAACACACATGTATTTTCTTAAGCAGTAAAATTCAAAACCAAGATTCTTTTCTAATCATCTAATTTTAGACCAGTAAATATAATTCCTTTTAGTCAACAATAAGCGAGATAAAACCATTTGAAATTACAGAGAATCATAAATAAATATACCGATCAAATCTTCGAATTTTATCCTTTTATATTGATTCCCTCAAAACTATATAAAAATAAAATTCACCGACATCTCAAGCACCGTGAGTCTGCAAGCCACGTTAGTGTGGACATTTACAAACCCAAACATTTACAAGAGAAGGTTTTACCCATTAATTTCATTTGTCAACCTAACTTTATGACAAAATAATTAATAGTCGGTTCCTCTTTAGCCATGCAAATAATAGCAGTGACTCCGTTGGGGAGGATACTAATTATTTACACCTAAGTGTACACCATTATTTGATCCCAAGTCCACTGCGCGAGCTTGTGTGCCTTACAGTTGGAGAAGTACACACGCGCTCGGATAGCTTCCTACAATCATCAATTATAAGTTTGTACCAGTGAGCCCCACATAAACTCATCCGTTAGGGAGGAAGGCCTATTGCCAACACGCAAGTTCATGTACCACATTACAAACAATAATTATGTAATGAAGTCTGTACCAGTGATCTGTGAATAAACTCATCCGTTAGGGAGGAAGGCCTATTGCCAACACGCAAGTTTACTCACATCACTTACAAACCAATAATGGAGGCCGCGGGAATATTTATCAATCCCCTCTCCCACTTAGTAATTTTAACACCGAGGGTTTTTACATGCATATGATATTCAGAATAAAATACGCAACGCTAACATGCTTCTATTACGTCACATAAGGCAGTAAATCACAGAGAGTCATGCATACATATATAACAATAATCAATAATTAAATCAATCATTAACAGTTATATATCAGCGAATTCGATTGTTCGCCACCAGGCACGAATATCAGCAAAGACTTCCAGACTATCAAATTTTCAAAATTTCCAGATTGTCCAATTTTCGAAACCATCGATATCGACCGTCGATGTCGTCCAGATTATCAAAATCATCGATATCGACTAGATTATCAAATATTCGAAAAACATCAAGATTATCAAAATTCTGAAACTATCGATATCGATCGTCATATCGTCTAGATTATCAAAATCATCGATATCGACGAGCAACCATATATAACAATAATAGATAATTAAATCAATTATGTCAGTTATATATTAGGAATCAATTCAACATCCATATATAACAATAATAGACAATCAATTATAGCAGTTATATATTAGGAATTAATTCGACATTCATATATGACAATAATAGATTATTAAATCAATTATAGCAGTCATATATTAGGAATTAATTCGACATCCATATATAACAATAATATACAATCTATTATGGCAGTTATATATTAGGAATTAGTTTTCTTAAAATTGGATGTCTTATCCAACACTCTAGCAATACATGCATATAATATACCAAATATAATACGCAATCTAGCATGCTTCTATATAAGACAATAAATCATAGAGATCAGGCATCCATATATATATATATATATATATATATATATATAACAATAATAGACAATTAAATCAATTATGACAGTTATATATATTAGGAATAAAAACGCCTCTAAATTTTAATGTCTTGTCCGACACTCCTACTGTGGAATCGATGCCTTACGCAACAAGCAGGATTGCTTGTGCCCCAAGACGTCCATCGTCATATCCCACCGCCAATTATGTCAGGGAGCGCCCCAAGTGCCTTGACGAGCGCCCCTCGCCCGGACTGTCGCTCGTCCAAGGGCCTACTTGCATGGAACCAAGTTCAGCCCAACGCGCAACACCAAACTACACCAACTGTCGTTCGTAGTTCGAAACTGAAAGAACCTCAGAATCCAATCTCCACCGTCCAGAATCTACTACTTTAAGTCTTGAACATGCTGTCCAAATTACAGATCGATCCAACAGTTATTTTGTGAGAAACGGCTCTTTTCTCTTGACTGCGCAAAACAGAATCGCCCAAATATCTGCTTCTGTTTTCAGCGTACTCCCAGCAAGAAAAGGCTCCAAATTCGATCTCCACCATTCAGAATGTACATCCACAAGGTCTGAACGTGCGGACCAAATTACAGCTTGATCCAACGATTAGTTTGTTAGAAACGGCACTTTTCCCTCGACTGCGCAAAACAGAATCGCCCAAATATCTGCTTCTGTTTTCAGCGTACTCCCAGCAAGAAAAAGCTCCAAATTCGATCTCCACCGTTCAGAATGTACATCCACAATGTCTGAACGTGCTGACCAAATTACAGATCAATCCGACCGTTGAAACTCTGGTTATTGCCTCTGCAATATCACTACGCTGGATTTTCTCTCAAAAGCGTGATTCTATTTTTGCCCTCTCTTTCTTCCTTGCATGTGAAATTGACGAACAGTTTTCGTCGAATCCTCTCACACACAACCATGGACGAATAGATATGATATAGGGTATATATTACATAGGGATATTCATGGTTTGCGCAATAAACCAAAACCCTAAACATGTGATCCTAATTCCGAAAAATTAATCACATAAACCCTAGCCTAACGTGTCACGCTTCACCACGAAACCGAAGCTCTGATACCAATTGTTGGCATTCGATCATTTGGTTAACGTGACCCGTTAGGGTTCCATGAATTTTTAACAAGCAGCGGAAGCAAGTAAACATGAAACGCATTACCTTTCACCAAGGGTTGATGTAGAGGTTGAATTCTCGCTGGTAGTCTGCGCAGTCCCACGAGAATAGCTATAAGTTCCTCTTCTGATGTCAGATTTGAGTGATCTTTGTCCTCAAACGATCCTCTCTTCGAAGGCTTTCCATCAGTATATAATACATCAAAATCGAAGAACAGTACGATTTTATATGAATTTTGGAACATGACGAACTGTAGCAGCAAACGACCTTCCGGTCTTCTGCTGTATGTCCCAAGTCCGATCTCGACGTCGTGTAGGCGACGATCTACGAGACCTACTCAATCTGCTCTCAACCCTCATCACACGTGAATAATGAATTAGATTAGGGTTCCAGATAAGCTGAGGTGACTTATATACATGGGCTACGGCAGGGACCAGGAGGAGAAATTGGGTTGGGCCTCCATTGGGCTTAAGTATCCAAGCTTAGCCCAAAGCTTATACTTAAGTCCAATAATAATAATATATTCCACTAAAATATTATTACTGCACTACCATACCAATCCCAAAATTACGTTTTGGGCTCCTTCTTATTATGAGCCCGTTAGTCTCCCCATGTTTAAGATATACAATGTCCATTAATTAATTTAAGTTACTGACAACTCAATTAATTAATATCTCATCCAAGAGTAGTACCACTCAACCTCATTATCATGCCGGAATAAATTCCACCTGCAGGGTTTACATGATAATCCTTATGAGCTCCTCAAGGGGACATCATCAACCTATGACGGACACGGATTCCTTCTACAATCAACAGCACACCATAGAGACAGCACTACTTCCCAACTCACCGAGTTTATTGATTTAATTGCATGTAAATCTCACCCATTGATGAATCAAAGAAATACATACTGCCCTATGTGTCGAGGTTATTGTATAGGGATTAAGAGCACGAACATCCATAATAACTGAGATCAAGTTCTCCTATAAGTCAGTATAAATCGAACGATCTCAAGCGGTCCTGCTCAATACACACAAGTGCACTAATGTGATTCTATAGCCAAGACAAGCTAATACCAAACCACACTACAACCATCCCGATAGAGAGTCCCCGTCTATCTCGATTGTGAGCATCTGTTTATACTTTATAAGGAAACCGATAATATGATCTTCCGCGTGTTGTCGCACAACATATTATCTACAGTATAAAGTAAGTGGACTATTGCATCGAACATATAAATAAATTATAAGATGCAATCATTTGATCATATGATTCTCATTTCAAATTAATTGTTATAACATTGTTCATACAAAAAGCTAGACTTTTAGTATACAATCCAACAGATTCATCAATGGGTGAGATTCACATGTAATTAAATCAACGAACTCGGTGAGTTGGGAAATAGTCCTATCTCTATGGTGTGTTGTTGATTGGAGAAGGAAACCGTGTGCGATAAAATAGGTTGATGATGTCCCCTTGAGGAGCTCATAAGGATTATCATGTAAACCCTGCAGGTAGATTTATTTCGGCATGATAATGAGGTTGAGTGGTAATAATCTCATATGAGATATTAATTAATGGAGTTATAAGTAACTTAATTAATTAATAGGCATTGTATACCTTAAACACGGGGAGACTATCGGGCTCATAACAGGAAGGAGCCCATAATGTAATTTTGGGATTAGAGTGGCAGTGCAGTAATAATATTTTAGTGGAATATATTATTATTATTAGACTTAAGTATATGTTTTAGGCTAAACTTGGATATTTAAGTCCGATGGAGGCCCGACTCTAATTTCTCCTCCTGGTCCCTATTGTAGCCCATGTATAAGTCATTTTAGTGATTCGAAAACCCTAATTCCTGTGCCAAACACATGTGAGTTTGAGGGAGGATTACATATTGAGAGGATCTTGAGGATAATCGTCCACACGACGTCAAGATTGGACTTAGGAGGAGAAGATCAAGAGGTTGTTTTCAGCAACCTATTCGTCAACTTCCATGAGTTTTCTGTAATCGTGTAGAATGGAAAACTTATCGTGTTAGAAATGGTTGGAAAGCCACTGAAGAGAGGATCGTTTTGGCATGAAAATCGCTCAAATCAGATATTGGAGGAGGAAGTTATGCCCAAAATCGTGAGGCTGTGCATGCTGCTGGTGAGATTTTTTTCTATTCTTCAACAAACCCTGGTGAAAGGTAATATGATTTTATGTTCTTGCTTTCACTGATATAGAATCTTATAGAACCCTAATGCTTCTTGTTAACCAAATGATCGAATATCAATAATTGGTATCAGAGCTTCAGTTTTGTGGCTAAACGTGACACGTTTAGCTAGGGTTTGTGTGATAAATGTGCACTAGGATTTAGAAACTATTGTTTCTTTTTGAATACTCTATCCAGATAGGTTTATATGATTGTCATCGATGAACGTTCGAAAGCGAGCGACTGTCGGTGCAATGCACGGCGGTTGGATAGGATGCAGAACATGGCGGCATAGGCGACGTTGCACTACAGCACAAATCATGTAGGTGAACTGCATAAATCGTGCTAGAAGGACAACAACAGTCATGTGGCAAGAGCGGCAGTGGGTGTCTGATTGGTGTGTGGTGCTAGCGTATGGCACGAGTCGTGCTAGATGTTGGCACGAGTCATGCCTGTTGGATTGTATACTAAAAGCCTAGCTATAGTATGAACAATGTTATAACAATATTTGAAATGAGAATCATTGATCAAATGATTGCATCTTATAATTTATTTTATATGCATGATGCAATAGTCCATTTACTTTATACTGTAGATAATATGTTGTGCGACAACACGCGGAAGATCATGTTATCGGTTTCCTTATAAAGTATAAACAGATGCTCACAACTGAGATAGACGGGGACTCTCTATCGGTATGGTTGTAGTGTGGTTTGGTATTAGCTTGTCTTGGCTATAGAATCACATTAGTGCACTTGTGTGTATTGAGTAGGACCGCCTGAGATCGTTCGACTTATAGAAGAACTTGATCTCTGTTATTATGGAAGTTCGTACTCTTAATCCCTATACAATAACCTTGACACGTAGGGCAGTATATATTTCTTTGATTCATCAATGGGTGAGATTTATAAGTATTAAATCAACAAACTCGGTGAGTTGGGAAGTAGTGCTGTATCTATGGTGTGCTGTTGATTGTAGAAGGAATCCATGTCCGTCATAGGTTGATGATGTCCCCTTGAGGAGCTCATAAGGTTTATCATGTAAATCTTGCAAGTGGATTAATTTCCGGCATGATAAAAAGGTTGAGTGGTACTACTCTCGGACGAGATATTAATTAATTAGAGTTGTCAGTAACTTAATTAATTAATGGACATTGAATATCTTAAACATGGGGAGACTATCGGGCTTATAATAAGAAGGAGCCCAGAACATAATTTGGGATTGGATGGGTAGTGCAATAATAATATTTTAGTGGACTATATTATTATTATTGAATTTAATTAAAAGCTTTGGGCTAAGCTTGGTTAATTAAATTCAATTGAGGCCCAGCCCAATTTCTCCTCCTGGTCCCTGCAGTAGCCCTTATAAATAAGTTATCTCAGTTCCTGTTAACCCAAAAAAGAAGTCTGCGCCTCTTACGTAGAAGGGAAAGGATCAGGAACAGATTGAGAGAATCCTGCAGATTGTTGCCCACACAACAGCAGGATTCAACTTGGGACATACTGCAGAAGATCGAGAGGTAGTTCTCTACAGCGATTCATCCTCTACACCAACCCAGAAGTACGGTAAACGTTTTATTGCTTCCGCTGTTACTGTTTACCTGATAACCTAAACGGATCACGTTGAACCGCACGATCCAATTGCCAACAATTGGTATCAGAGCGTTGGTTTCGTGGTGAAACGTGAGACGTATGGTTGGGGTTTTTGTGATTATTTGATTATATGGTATAATCTGGATTTAATCATGTAATTATGTATGATTGTATATTAATTCCTTATTTCTGGACATACAAATCACACATCGAGTTACACATCTGGGAATCCTATCTCTTTCCTATCACCCTGTATCACACACACACACATGGGTCGATGGGTGAGAAGGCGATGGCGCGTGATGACTGGGGTCAAGAAGCCAGCGGCGCGTGTCGACTCGAAGCAGGAGTCATCTGACGGCGCGTGAAGGCTGGAAGACGGACCGGTGGCAACTGCTCGGTAAAGGCTGCCTGTCGAACCAGTGGTGGGTTCGAGTTGTCAGTTTATTCGATCGAGTAGGGATGCATCTGTGCCAATCCAACCAGATTCCGGTCGGGTCGGAGATGATCGGCGTTACGCGATGTCCAGAGAGGATCCCGATCGGATTAACAGCGTGAATCAGCAACCACGGCGGTGGCCTGTGACAGAGAGTCAGCTATGCTTCGGTCGAAAGGGTTTGTTGCAGATGGATTCGCCATGGATTCCGGTGGTTCTCGCCGCGGACTGGCGGAGTTCTGACCGGTCGTCGACTGGGTTAGTCGGCTGAAGAAGAAGGACTCAGGTTTCAAGATGGCAACGGCGGATTGCGCTGCGGCAGATCGACGCAGCGCCGGGTAGATCGTGGGTCCAGATGGCGACGACGTGGAGTGTCGGCGGATCCCGTTCGACGGCGGCGTCTGACGATTGTGGGGTTCCAGTCGTGGTGTCCTGACGGTACGATTCCGATAGTTTCTGGGCGGCTGCGCCGGTGGCAGCGACACCTGGATGCTCCGACAACTGCTGCTTGATGTGGGCGGCTGGATGGCGGCTCGTTCCTGGCGAGCGGTGATGAGAGTGGAAATTTACTACTTTTCGGTCTCATAAATACCTTGTTTTATTAAGAAAATGCCATATATTCATATGAGATTGCATGGTTTATGTATTTTGTATGATTATGGTGCTTCTAAGGTATTTTGTTGTGTTTTGGTAGAGAAAATGATCAAAAGTGCTAGGTTGGAGAAAATGTGCAACTTATTGCAAGGATGAAGAAAACGCACATCCAACTTCATAATTTTTCTGTATTGTTGTGGAGATCCAAACTAATGGTGTAATATATGGTTGAAAATCCACTGAAGAGAGGGTCGTTTTGGCACAAAGAACACCCCAATCGAGTTCCAAACGAAGAAGATATGAGCAAAATGGTGACGACACGCGAAAGGTACCGAAGAAGATTGCTGTTCTACTTTCCGAGGCTTGTTGCACATTCAAATCTTAGAGTTTTTCTGAGATCTTTATATGGATTGAAAGCCAAGGAAGAGAGGATCGCGTGAGCGCAAGAATTATTGAATTTGGAACTCGGATGGGGAAGTTATACATGAAACAATGAAGGGGTGCAAGGTGCATTCGACCAAGAGCAACACTTTGGCATCCATTCGACTTGAAACACCCCCATTCGACATGAGCATCAGTTCGAATGGAGGTCGAATGAGCATGCAAAATTGTACAGAAGTGTGATTCGATCACGATGGCATTGATTCGACCAAGAGCCTTGGTCGAATCCGCATGCAAAAATGTCCAGTAGGGTGATTTGACCACGACGGGGCTGATTCGAGCTACACTTCACGTCGAATCCTGCTCGAATTGCCAATTCGACATCAATTCGACCTGGCATAATGTCGAATCATGGTCGAATTGGGCATCTGTGCTTGGAAAACATGCTGATTCGACTCCCATTCGACTTGGGGATGCTTCATTCGACCTCTTCACATGTCATCCAGCCTGGAACACACAAGAAAGTAAGTGCACACATGGGCTAAAGTGAGAATAATACACCACTAACATGGAGTACACCAAGCACCTAACACATGATTGAAAGAAAACAAGAGGAAGAGTTAACAAGAAATGCATAAACAATGCATAAAAGAGGAGACAAGAGATAGAGGAGCAACAATGGACAGCAATAATGGAAGAAGTGGATGAAAAAGAGCAGCAAACAAAGTGAAGTGGGTGATTAGAATCAATATGGGCTGCTAATGGAAGCATGTGCAGCTGTCTTTGGTTCACAACTATAAAAGGGGCAGCTGCAACACCATTCAAGAGCATCCTACAACACATTCTACACACACAAAACCACACCACACACAACACAAGTCACAAATAGAGAAGAGAGGGTGGTGTGCAGTGTGTACAGCAGCAAGCAACGAAGAGAAGCAGCTGCACGAAGGACAACCAGCAGCAAGGAAGTTCAGCAGCAGCAAGGAGAAGCTTCCGAGCGATCGAGGAAGCAAGACGATCAGATTTTTGGGGAGAAACGAAGAACACGTGACACTAGGTTCTTGTATTCTTTTCTTTAATCTTTTCTTATGCTTATTGTTATGTATTGCTTAGCCATGCATGTTGTGTTCAAGATCATGAGCTAAATTCATTATAGTTCTAAGGTGTAAGGGTGATGTATTTGATTTGGAAATCTAGATAACTACTTTGAATTCATGTTATTATTATTCTTGTTTACTAGATTTTATAAGACTTTGTTAATTTGTGTAACGTCTTCATAATATGCCATTGACATTGCCCGTGATGCATGGTAGATTGTGTTAGCTTGTGTGCATGCATAATTGATATTGTCTATTTGTTGGGGATTATAGTAGTTTGCCCGTGAACACGATAATCCTAAGAACTAGTAAACAAGATGCTTGAATATCCTAGTGGAACAATGCAATTAGGAAAATCAAGTAGGAAGTGAATAAGGTTTGAATATTAATTTCACAGAATATATGTTAGTCGAGTTGGCCATCCGGAGGTTTATGAAATTCGCTTTATTAGTATCTAGAAAGGAGGTTCAAAACTATTCACGCATCATTTTATGATGTATTTCCATATAATAGCATGAATGAAAAATAGAACGTCTAGGGAACCAAATCAAATGCATTACACCTGAAACCTTAGAGCTATTAATTTTCTCTTGATCAATCTTCAATATTTCCTATTGTTATTATTTATTTGTTATTTGTCATTTAAATTCTTAGATAATAATTAAATCAAAATCTTGAAATCTGGAAACCAAAATTCTAGTTAAATAGTAATATTAATCATATAAATAATTTACTGTCTCAGTGGGAACGACATTTATTTTTAACTTGGGTACTTGCCATTACAATTGACATTCCTACACTTGGGAATTAAATTGGGGTGCGCGAATTATGACAAACAAGTTTTTGGCGCCGGCTGCCGGAGACAGTATACTATTTATGTGCTTTTATTACCTATTTAATTAAAATTTTTGCTTTAAGATTTAATTGCATATTCTTTGAATTTTTCTCTAAGTTGTATGAACACCAGATCAAAAAAGGGAACTCAAAATCTTGAATTTGATCCGGAGATTGAAACATCGGCTAGAAAAAGGAGAGGAGCAGCAAAGAATCTTAATGCACCTCCCAAGGCTGTGAAGGCACCAGTTCAAAAGAAGACAACAGACATACCAGAGCCTGGAGCGGCCGTGGAAGAAAAATAAGAGCAAATAACAAATCCAGTTATCCCAGAAAGAGCCATGGGAGACAGAACACATGAGGATGATATTGTCATCCGGGAGACATTCAAATCCACCAATCTTGGAGGATCAGGAGTGGTTGGGGCCATTCAAGCTAATGAAGCAAACGATATAAGACCAGCCCTGATCAATATGGTGGAAAAGAATCCCTTCGCCGGAGGCGTTTTCGATGAACCATACGGACATCTGAAACGTTTCAACAGCTACATGGATATTGTTAAAGCCGCCGATAATACCAATGATAGATGGAAAATGAGGCTTTTCCAGTTTTCCTTAGCTGACAAGGCAAGGGAGTGGTACGACAAGCTATCAGAAGACAGTTGTTCAAACTGGACCGAGCTGCAGCAGTTGTTCATTGATCGTTTCACGCCACCAGGGAAAATTCTTGCACTTAAACAAGAAATAAATCAGTTCAAGCAAAGAAGAGAGGAATCGTTTGGAGAAGCCTGGGAAAGATTCACTGATGCGCTGAGACGATGTCCACAACATGGTTTTAAAAAGTCTCAGCTAATCAGTGTTTTCTACAATGGCCTCGATAATGAATCCAGAGTACTAGTTGATGCATCTGCTGGAGGAACAATTTTTGGCAAAACGTCAAATGCCATCGAGAAGCTATTTGATGATATCTCTATGAACTCTAGAGATTGGCCATCTGAAAGAGTACGTGGAACTTACATACTTGGCAAAGTTGCAAGAATAGAAGAGAAGTTCTCCGAAGCTGATAGAGAGGATAAAGTTGCCTCTCAATTAGAGCAAATGAACAAACATCTGATTACTCTGATATCAGGGAAGAATGGAGGAGACAACCAAGGACCAGCAAGTGATGATGTGGTGATGAACATTCAAAGAGTTGAGGATGCAAATTGGGCTATGGGGCAGAGTCTCCAAGGTTCAAGAGCACCTCAAAATTGGCAAGGAAACAGGTACCCACAAGGAAATTTCAATCAAAGAAATAACCAAGGGGGAGGTCCCAGCAATCAAGCAGGTCCCAAAAATCAAGCAGGTTGGAAGAATCCGCAGAAACATGAGAACTTTGCTTATTCAAATCCGAATAATGCAGTTCCTTTCCCTCCAAATTTCGACCATGGAGCAAACACTGAAGAAGGAAAGCCAGGGATTGATGATGTATTGACAAAGTACATGCAGAAAAATGATGCAGACATCAACAGAATCAATAACTGCATAGTGCTAATGGATTCCAACATGGCGAAACAAAATAAGGAAATGAATAAGCAGTTGCAAAATCTCACATACTCTATGGGACAGATTTCCACGACGGTCAATCAACTGCAGCAGCAGATTATGAAGGGAAAATTTCCTTCAGATACAGAGATCAACCCAAAAGAGTGTGTTAATGCAATCACTCTTAGGTCCGGAAAACAATATGAATCTCCAGAGCTGATGCAAGACATAACTAAGGAGGAGCATAGTCGCCCGTCTACCAGTTTTGAAACCATTCAAACCAATCCAGAATTGGGGGATGACAAGGCCGAGCCAAGCAGTGTTCAAGCGGATCAGACTAAACCTCAGAATGCAACTCAACCACAGCTAAATTTAAGCTCACCTCCGGGGTTCCCTCCACGTCCGAATCAATCTGATCAGGCTATTGCTGATAAAAAATGGCAACGAGTAAAGAAACTGAGAGAGAAAGAAGAGGAATTTGAGAAAGACAGCTTGGGACTTCCAAAAACAAAGGTACCTCTTCCTTTTCCTCAAAGACAATTGTCAAAAAGCTTGGATGAAAAGTTCAAGAAATTTGCTAAAGTGATGAGGGATGTCCAAGTGACTATTCCCTTCTCAGAAGCCTTAGAGCAAATGCCATATTACGCAAGGTTTATTAAAGAACTCATCTCAAGAAAAAGAAAATTGAATAGTGTGGAGACGGTTAACCTAACCGAGAGTTGTAGTTCAATAATACAAAGAAAGTTACCCAAGAAGCTTAAAGATCCTGGTAGCTTCATCATTCCTTGCGAGATAGGAAAAGGGCCTACAAGGAGAGCATTGTGTGACCTTGGAGCCAGTATCAACTTGATGCCCCTGTCGATGTTCAAGAAGCTTGGTTTGGGGGAGCTGAAGCCTACATCAGTGGCTTTACAATTAGCGGATAGATCACTGACATACCCTGAGGGGGTTGTGGAAAATGTGCTGGTGAAGGTGTCTGGTTTGATTTTTCCTGTGGATTTCCTAGTACTAGACATGGAGGATGAAAAGGATGGCGCACCTCTTATCTTAGGGCGTCCATTTCTTGCTACTGGAAGAGCTCAGATAGATGTATTCCACGGGAAGTTGAAGCTTAGCGCCAATAATAAGGAAGTGGTTTACTCGTTGAATAATGAGATGCAGTGGCCTAAAAATCAGCAGCAATGCAAGTCTGTGAATGTAGTGGAGACAGAGCATGATGAGAACTTTGTCTTGTCTGATGCTGAGTTTGAGAGTTTGTCCAATGATGCGAGTATTGAATACCTTGAGAAGCTACTCGCATTAGGGGATGCCAGGGATGCACAGTTAAGAAGGACCACAGCTGACATGAATCATAATAAGAAGGATGTTGATGAAGAGAGAAGGAAACCTATGGTCGAGAAGACTGATTATGAGGAGAAGAGAGTTAAAGTAGTAGAGGGGATCTACAAAGCAAGCGGATCTCTTACTTTTCCTATTACTAACTCTTCTATTATGTTTGATGATATTTTGGTTGCAGGAATCATGGATGATCCATATTTGAAGCCTCTGAATTTACCTCTGGATTTTCCTTCTTATTTGGGAGTTGAAGATTCTGACTTGTTCAGTCCGTATTTTGACATGGAAGATCCTGTATCAGTGGCAAGGAAAGGTGAGGTGGTTGTAGCTACAAATGATAGAGGAATGAAGTACTTGAAGGTACGAATGCGAGGGGACAGTGCTCCAATTCAGTAGTTCGAGAAAGAGGTATCAGTCGTGACTCTCCGACGTTAAACATGAGCGCCTGTTGGGGGCTGACCCTCCCATTTTTATTGCTTTATTGAGTCTGTGTTAATGTAGTAATTTTATTAAAGTGTTGCTCGACTATGGTATACACTCCTTTACAAACTTATGCTCTAACTTCGTTTGATCTAAGTTTGGGGGGGATACGTGTATACCTACGTCTTACTACACCAAAGTAAAGTTGCTTCATTTGTTGCGTGCTTGGATGATTAATTTTTTGCGATTTTTCAGTATTTTTGATTAATTTGATTATATTGAAAAGTTGATTTTTTGTGATTGTCCAAGTGCGTGTCGTCTGTTTGAGTTTATTGAGTATTTTTCCCTAGTATCTGTGGTTCTTGATTCTTAAGCATGATTGTTGGATCTTGATTAAATTGGCAATGTCAGAGATTTGTACTTGAATGTTGAAATGCTTGAGATTGTTGCATGTATTAAAATTGGTTCATAGACCCATGTAGGAGTGCTCATTATTCTATTATACCCATGTGAGATTTGAGCTTTAATAGATCATGAAATAATGCATGATTAATTTCTTTCTTTAGAGCATCGTTTACATGCATGTATTCTAGAACTTGACTCTTAATCTACTTAAGACTAGATGATTGATTAGATGATGGGAAATGACCTTAGGCCATTTTGTTCTTTGTTGAGTTACTAGCCAAATATTTATCCTACCTTGAAATTTATATCCATAGTTTTCCCATTTGAGCCTTTACGCCTTTTTCGTTGGAAACCTATGAAGATAGCCAATTTAATCCTTTAAAAGCCTTTTAAATACCTATCCTAGTAGAGAAATAAAGGAGATAAACTGGTTTGCTGTGCTAAGGAAATTGGAAAGATAAATATTTGTTGATCATGATGAAGGATGGTTAAAACTTGCAAAAAGGGGTAATGCCTGAAACTGTTACCCCATTTGAAGAGAAGAAAGACGTTGATGCTTGAAAATAAAGGGAGGATTGAAATACTAAAAACTAAAAAGAGAAAAAGAAGAAATGAGATTGATTTATCAAATATATGTGTTGAAAAAGTATCTCTACTGTTGATTCTCTACTAGTGATTTAGTCACTCATACCATAAATACCTACCCTTATCCAAAGATCCAACGTTACAACCCTTAACAAGTCCTTTGTGATCCCATCACTAAATCCTTCAAGTTAGTGGAGAGTTTGGATAATTGTCAAGCTTATGGTAACGCATGCATGTAAATTGATTTGAGTGCTTATATTTCAACCATGAGAGTGTATAGTTCACACTTGAGCAATGAGTGTAAACACTATCTGTGAGAATGGATGATGAGCATTCTAAAATGGGGAGTTACTAGTTTGAAACACATGTTTCGATTGATAAAATTTTGGCATTGAGTATATTATCTTGGTTTGGACTTATATGATCCCTTGTTTGCTGTATAATTTCAACTCTCATTTCTCTCTTGTTTTGAATTCGTTGTTCGGGGACGAACAACATGGTAGTTTGGGGGATTGATGAGAGTGGAAATTTACTACTTTTCGGTCTCATAAATACCTTGTTTTATTAAGAAAATGCCATATATTCATATGAGATTGCATGGTTTATGTATTTTGTATGATTATGGTGCTTCTAAGGTATTTTGTTGTGTTTTGGTAGAGAAAATGATCAAAAGTGCTAGGTTGGAGAAAATGTGCAACTTATTGCAAGGATGAAGAAAACGCACATCCAACTTCATAATTTTTCTGTATTGTTGTGGAGATCCAAACTAATGGTGTAATACATGGTTGAAAATCCACTGAAGAGAGGGTCGTTTTGGCACAAAGAACACCCCAATCGAGTTCCAAACGAAGAAGATATGAGCAAAATGGTGACGACACGCGAAAGGTACCGAAGAAGATTGCTGTTCTACTTTCCGAGGCTTGTTGCACATTCAAATCTTAGAGTTTTTCTGAGATCTTTATATGGATTGAAAGCCAAGGAAGAGAGGATCGCGTGAGCGCAAGAATTATTGAATTTGGAACTCGGATGGGGAAGTTATACATGAAACAATGAAGGGGTGCAAGGTGCATTCGACCAAGAGCAACACTTTGGCATCCATTCGACTTGAAACACCCCCATTCGACATGAGCATCAGTTCGAATGGAGGTCGAATGAGCATGCAAAATTGTACAGAAGTGTGATTCGATCACGATGGCATTGATTCGACCAAGAGCCTTGGTCGAATCCGCATGCAAAAATGTCCAGTAGGGTGATTTGACCACGACGGGGCTGATTCGAGCTACACTTCACGTCGAATCCTGCTCGAATTGCCAATTCGACATCAATTCGACCTGGCATAATGTCGAATCATGGTCGAATTGGGCATCTGTGCTTGGAAAACATGCTGATTCGACTCCCATTCGACTTGGGGATGCTTCATTCGACCTCTTCACATGTCATCCAGCCTGGAACACACAAGAAAGTAAGTGCACACATGGGCTAAAGTGAGAATAATACACCACTAACATGGAGTACACCAAGCACCTAACACATGATTGAAAGAAAACAAGAGGAAGAGTTAACAAGAAATGCATAAACAATGCATAAAAGAGGAGACAAGAGATAGAGGAGCAACAATGGACAGCAATAATGGAAGAAGTGGATGAAAAAGAGCAGCAAACAAAGTGAAGTGGGTGATTAGAATCAATATGGGCTGCTAATGGAAGCATGTGCAGCTGTCTTTGGTTCACAACTATAAAAGGGGCAGCTGCAACACCATTCAAGAGCATCCTACAACACATTCTACACACACAAAACCACACCACACACAACACAAGTCACAAATAGAGAAGAGAGGGTGGTGTGCAGTGTGTACAGCAGCAAGCAACGAAGAGAAGCAGCTGCACGAAGGACAACCAGCAGCAAGGAAGTTCAGCAGCAGCAAGGAGAAGCTTCCGAGCGATCGAGGAAGCAAGACGATCAGATTTTTGGGGAGAAACGAAGAACACGTGACACTAGGTTCTTGTATTCTTTTCTTTAATCTTTTCTTATGCTTATTGTTATGTATTGCTTAGCCATGCATGTTGTGTTCAAGATCATGAGCTAAATTCATTATAGTTCTAAGGTGTAAGGGTGATGTATTTGATTTGGAAATCTAGATAACTACTTTGAATTCATGTTATTATTATTCTTGTTTACTAGATTTTATAAGACTTTGTTAATTTGTGTAACGTCTTCATAATATGCCATTGACATTGCCCGTGATGCATGGTAGATTGTGTTAGCTTGTGTGCATGCATAATTGATATTGTCTATTTGTTGGGGATTATAGTAGTTTGCCCGTGAACACGATAATCCTAAGAACTAGTAAACAAGATGCTTGAATATCCTAGTGGAACAATGCAATTAGGAAAATCAAGTAGGAAGTGAATAAGGTTTGAATATTAATTTCACAGAATATATGTTAGTCGAGTTGGCCATCCGGAGGTTTATGAAATTCGCTTTATTAGTATCTAGAAAGGAGGTTCAAAACTATTCACGCATCATTTTATGATGTATTTCCATATAATAGCATGAATGAAAAATAGAACGTCTAGGGAACCAAATCAAATGCATTACACCTGAAACCTTAGAGCTATTAATTTTCTCTTGATCAATCTTCAATATTTCCTATTGTTATTATTTATTTGTTATTTGTCATTTAAATTCTTAGATAATAATCAAATCAAAATCTTGAAATCTGGAAACCAAAATTCTAGTTAAATAGTAATATTAATCATATAAATAATTTACTGTCTCAGTGGGAACGACATTTATTTTTAACTTGGGTACTTGCCATTACAATTGACATTCCTACACTTGGAAATTAAATTGGGGTGCGCGAATTATGACAAACAAGTTTTTGGCGCCGGCTGCCGGAGACAGTATACTATTTATGTGCTTTTATTACCTATTTAATTAAAATTTTTGCTTTAAGATTTAATTGCATATTCTTTGAATTTTTCTCGAAGTTGTATGAACACCAGATCAAAAAAGGGAACTCAAAATCTTGAATTTGATCCGGAGATTGAAACATCGGCTAGAAAAAGGAGAGGAGCAGCAAAGAATCTTAATGCACCTCCCAAGGCTGTGAAGGCACCAGTTCAAAAGAAGACAACAGACATACCAGAGCCTGGAGCGGCCGTGGAAGAAAAATAAGAGCAAATAACAAATCCAGTTATCCCAGAAAGAGCCATGGGAGACAGAACACATGAGGATGATATTGTCATCCGGGAGACATTCAAATCCACCAATCTTGGAGGATCAGGAGTGGTTGGGGCCATTCAAGCTAATGAAGCAAACGATATAAGACCAGCCCTGATCAATATGGTGGAAAAGAATCCCTTCGCCGGAGGCATTTTCGATGAACCATACGGACATCTGAAACGTTTCAACAGCTACATGGATATTGTTAAAGCCGCCGATAATACCAATGATAGATGGAAAATGAGGCTTTTCCAGTTTTCCTTAGCTGACAAGGCAAGGGAGTGGTACGACAAGCTATCAGAAGACAGTTGTTCAAACTGGACCGAGCTGCAGCAGTTGTTCATTGATCGTTTCACGCCACCAGGGAAAATTCTTGCACTTAAACAAGAAATAAATCAGTTCAAGCAAAGAAGAGAGGAATCGTTTGGAGAAGCCTGGGAAAGATTCACTGATGCGCTGAGACGATGTCCACAACATGGTTTTAAAAAGTCTCAGCTAATCAGTGTTTTCTACAATGGCCTCGATAATGAATCCAGAGTACTAGTTGATGCATCTGCTGGAGGAACAATTTTTGGCAAAACGTCAAATGCCATCGAGAAGCTATTTGATGATATCTCTATGAACTCTAGAGATTGGCCATCTGAAAGAGTACGTGGAACTTACATACTTGGCAAAGTTGCAAGAATAGAAGAGAAGTTCTCCGAAGCTGATAGAGAGGATAAAGTTGCCTCTCAATTAGAGCAAATGAACAAACATCTGATTACTCTGATATCAGGGAAGAATGGAGGAGACAACCAAGGACCAGCAAGTGATGATGTGGTGATGAACATTCAAAGAGTTGAGGATGCAAATTGGGCTATGGGGCAGAGTCTCCAAGGTTCAAGAGCACCTCAAAATTGGCAAGGAAACAGGTACCCACAAGGAAATTTCAATCAAAGAAATAACCAAGGGGGAGGTCCCAGCAATCAAGCAGGTCCCAACAATCAAGCAGGTTGGAAGAATCCGCAGAAACATGAGAACTTTGCTTATTCAAATCCGAATAATGCAGTTCCTTTCCCTCCAAATTTCGACCATGGAGCAAACACTGAAGAAGGAAAGCCAGGGATTGATGATGTATTGACAAAGTACATGCAGAAAAATGATGCAGACATCAATAGAATCAATAACTGCATAGTGCTAATGGATTCCAACATGGCGAAACAAAATAAGGAAATGAATAAGCAGTTGCAAAATCTCACATACTCTATGGGACAGATTTCCACGACGGTCAATCAACTGCAGCAGCAGATTATGAAGGGAAAATTTCCTTCAGATACAGAGATCAACCCAAAAGAGTGTGTTAATGCAATCACTCTTAGGTCCGGAAAACAATATGAATCTCCAGAGCTGATGCAAGACATAACTAAGGAGGAGCATAGTCGCCCGTCTACCAGTTTTGAAACCATTCAAACCAATCCAGAATTGGGGGATGACAAGGCCGAGCCAAGCAGTGTTCAAGCGGATCAGACTAAACCTCAGAATGCAACTCAACCACAGCTAAATTTAAGCTCACCTCCGGGGTTCCCTCCACGTCCGAATCAATCTGATCAGGCTATTGCTGATAAAAAATGGCAACGAGTAAAGAAACTGAGAGAGAAAGAAGAGGAATTTGAGAAAGACAGCTTGGGACTTCCAAAAACAAAGGTACCTCTTCTTTTTCCTCAAAGACAATTGTCAAAAAGCTTGGATGAAAAGTTCAAGAAATTTGCTAAAGTGATGAGGGATGTCCAAGTGACTATTCCCTTCTCAGAAGCCTTAGAGCAAATGCCATATTACGCAAGGTTTATTAAAGAACTCATCTCAAGAAAAAGAAAATTGAATAGTGTGGAGACGGTTAACCTAACCGAGAGTTGTAGTTCAATAATACAAAGAAAGTTACCCAAGAAGCTTAAAGATCCTGGTAGCTTCATCATTCCTTGCGAGATAGGAAAAGGGCCTACAAGGAGAGCATTGTGTGACCTTGGAGCCAGTATCAACTTGATGCCCCTGTCGATGTTCAAGAAGGTTGGTTTGGGGGAGCTGAAGCCTACATCAGTGGCTTTACAGTTAGCGGATAGATCACTGACATACCCTGAGGGGGTTGTGGAAAATGTGCTGGTGAAGGTGTCTGGTTTGATTTTTCCTGTGGATTTCCTAGTACTAGACATGGAGGATGAAAAGGATGGCGCACCTCTTATCTTAGGGCGTCCATTTCTTGCTACTGGAAGAGCTCAGATAGATGTATTCCACGGGAAGTTGAAGCTTAGCGCCAATAATAAGGAAGTGGTTTACTCGTTGAATAATGAGATGCAGTGGCCTAAAAATCAGCAGCAATGCAAGTCTGTGAATGTAGTGGAGACAGAGCATGATGAGAACTTTGTCTTGTCTGATGCTGAGTTTGAGAGTTTGTCCAATGATGCGAGTATTGAATACCTTGAGAAGCTACTCGCATTAGGGGATGCCAGGGATGCACAGTTAAGAAGGACCACAGCTGACATGAATCATAATAAGAAGGATGTTGATGAAGAGAGAAGGAAACCTATGGTCGAGAAGACTGATTATGAGGAGAAGAGAGTTAAAGTAGTAGAGGGGATCTACAAAGCAAGCGGATCTCTTACTTTTCCTATTACTAACTCTTCTATTATGTTTGATGATATTTTGGTTGCAGGAATCATGGATGATCCATATTTGAAGCCTCTGAATTTACCTCCGGATTTTCCTTCTTATTTGGGAGTTGAAGATTCTGACTTGTTCAGTCCGTATTTTGACATGGAAGATCCTGTATCAGTGGCAAGGAAAGGTGAGGTGGTTGTAGCTACAAATGATAGAGGAATGAAGTACTTGAAGGTACGAATGCGAGGGGACAGTGCTCCAATTCAGTAGTTCGAGAAAGAGGTATCAGTCGTGACTCTCCGACGTTAAACATGAGCGCCTGTTGGGGGCTGACCCTCCCATTTTTATTGCTTTATTGAGTCTGTGTTAATGTAGTAATTTTATTAAAGTGTTGCTCGACTATGGTATACACTCCTTTACAAACTTATGCTCTAACTTCGTTTGATCTAAGTTTGGGGGGGATACGTGTATACCTACGTCTTACTACACCAAAGTAAAGTTGCTTCATTTGTTGCGTGCTTGGATGATTAATTTTTTGCGATTTTTCAGTATTTTTGATTAATTTGATTATATTGAAAAGTTGATTTTTTGTGATTGTCCAAGTGCGTGTCGTCTGTTTGAGTTTATTGAGTATTTTTCCCTAGTATCTGTGGTTCTTGATTCTTAAGCATGATTGTTGGATCTTGATTAAATTGGCAATGTCAGAGATTTGTACTTGAATGTTGAAATGCTTGAGATTGTTGCATGTATTAAAATTGGTTCATAGACCCATGTAGGAGTGCTCATTATTCTATTATACCCATGTGAGATTTGAGCTTTAATAGATCATGAAATAATGCATGATTAATTTCTTTCTTGAGAGCATCGTTTACATGCATGTATTCTAGAACTTGACTCTTAATCTACTTAAGACTAGATGATTGATTAGATGATGGGAAATGACCTTAGGCCATTTTGTTCTTTGTTGAGTTACTAGCCAAATATTTATCCTACCTTGAAATTTATATCCATAGTTTTCCCATTTGAGCCTTTACGCCTTTTTCGTTGGAAACCTATGAAGATAGCCAATTTAATCCTTTAAAAGCCTTTTAAATACCTATCCTAGTAGAGAAATAAAGGAGATAAACTGGTTTGCTGTGCTAAGGAAATTGGAAAGATAAATATTTGTTGATCATGATGAAGGATGGTTAAAACTTGCAAAAAGGGGTAATGCCTGAAACTGTTACCCCATTTAAGAGAAGAAAGACGTTGATGCTTGAAAATAAAGGGAGGATTGAAATACTAAAAACTAAAAAGAGAAAAAGAAGAAATGAGATTGATTTATCAAATATATGTGTTGAAAAAGTATCTCTACTGTTGATTCTCTACTAGTGATTTAGTCACTCATACCATAAATACCTACCCTTATCCAAAGATCCAACGTTACAACCCTTAACAAGTCCTTTGTGATCCCATCACTAAATCCTTCAAGTTAGTGGAGAGTTTGGATAATTGTCAAGCTTATGGTAACGCATGCATGTAAATTGATTTGAGTGCTTATATTTCAACCATGAGAGTGTATAGTTCACACTTGAGCAATGAGAGTAAACACTATCTGTGAGAATGGATGATGAGCATTCTAAAATGGGGAGTTACTAGTTTGAAACACATGTTTCGATTGATAAAATTTTGGCATTGAGTATATTATCTTGGTTTGGACTTATATGATCCCTTGTTTGCTGTATAATTTCAACTCTCATTTCTCTCTTGTTTTGAATTCGTTGTTCGGGGACGAACAACATGGTAGTTTGGGGGATTGATGAGAGTGGAAATTTACTACTTTTCGGTCTCATAAATACCTTGTTTTATTAAGAAAATGCCATATATTCATATGAGATTGCATGGTTTATGTATTTTGTATGATTATGGTGCTTCTAAGGTATTTTGTTGTGTTTTGGTAGAGAAAATGATCAAAAGTGCTAGGTTGGAGAAAATGTGCAACTTATTGCAAGGATGAAGAAAACGCACATCCAACTTCATAATTTTTCTGTATTGTTGTGGAGATCCAAACTAATGGTGTAATACAAGGTTGAAAAGCCACTGAAGAGAGGGTCGTTTTGGCACAAAGAACACCCCAATCGAGTTCCAAACGAAGAAGATATGAGCAAAATGGTGACGACACGTGAAAGATACCGAAGAAGATTGCTGTTCTAATTTCCGAGGCTTGTTTCACATTCAAATCTTGGAGTTTTTCTGAGATCTTTATATGGATTGAAAGTCAAGGAAGAGAGGATCGCGTGAGCGTAAGAATTATTGAATTTGGAACTCGGATGGGGAAGTTATACATGAAACAATGAAGGGGTGCAAGGTGCATTCGACCAAGAGCAACACTTTGGCATCCATTCGACTTGAAACACCCCCATTCGACATGAGCATCAGTTCGAATGGAGGTCGAATGAGCATGCAAAATTGTACAGAAGGGTGATTCGATCACGATGGCATTGATTCGACCAAGAGCCTTGGTCGAATCCGCATGCAAAAATGTCCAGTAGGGTGATTTGACCAAGACGGGGCTGATTCGAGCTACACTTCACGTCGAATCCTGCTCGAATTGCTAATTCGACATCAATTCGACCTGGCATAATGTCGAATCATGGTCGAATTGGGCATCTGTGCTCGGAAAACATGCTGATTCGACTCCCATTCGACTTGGGGATGCTTCATTCGACCTCTTCACATGTCATCCAGCCTGGAACACACAAGAAAGTAAGTGCACACATGGGCTAAAGTGAGAATAATACACCACTAACATGGAGTACACCAAGCACCTAACACATGATTGAAAGAAAACAAGAGGAAGAGTTAACAAGAAATGCATAAACAATGCATAAAAGAGGAGACAAGAGATAGAGGAGCAACAATGGACAGCAATAATGGAAGAAGTGGATGAAAAAGAGCAGCAAACAAAGTGAAGTGGGTGATTAGAATCAATATGGGCTGCTAATGGAAGCATGTGCAGCTGTCTTTGGTTCACAACTATAAAAGGGGCAGCTGCAACACCATTCAAGAGCATCCTACAACACATTCTACACACACAAAACCACACCACACACAACACAAGTCACAAATAGAGAAGAGAGGGTGGTGTGCAGTGTGTACAGCAGCAAGCAACGAAGAGAAGCAGCTGCACGAAGGACAACCAGCAGCAAGGAAGTTCAGCAGCAGCAAGGAGAAGCTTCCGAGCGATCGAGGAAGCAAGACGATCAGATTTTTGGGGAGAAACGAAGAACACGTGACACTAGGTTCTTGTATTCTTTTCTTTAATCTTTTCTTATGCTTATTGTTATGTATTGCTTAGCCATGCATGTTGTGTTCAAGATCATGAGCTAAATTCATTATAGTTCTAAGGTGTAAGGGTGATGTATTTGATTTGGAAATCTAGATAACTACTTTGAATTCATGTTATTATTATTCTTGTTTACTAGATTTTATAAGACTTTGTTAATTTGTGTAATGTCTTCATAATATGCCATTGACATTGCCCGTGATGCATGGTAGATTGTGTTAGCTTGTGTGCATGCATAATTGATATTGTCTATTTGTTGGGGATTATAGTAGTTTGCCCGTGAACACGATAATCCTAAGAACTAGTAAACAAGATGCTTGAATATCCTAGTGGAACAATGCAATTAGGAAAATCAAGTAGGAAGTGAATAAGGTTTGAATATTAATTTCACAGAATATATGTTAGTCGAGTTGGCCATCCGGAGGTTTATGAAATTCGCTTTATTAGTATCTAGAAAGGAGGTTCAAAACTATTCACGCATCATTTTATGATGTATTTCCACATAATAGCATGAATGAAAAATAGAACGTCTAGGGAACCAAATCAAATGCATTACACCTGAAACCTTAGAGCTATTAATTTTCTCTTGATCAATCTTCAATATTTCCTATTGTTATTATTTATTTGTTATTTGTCATTTAAATTCTTAGATAATAATCAAATCAAAATCTTGAAATCTGGAAACCAAAATTCTAGTTAAATAGTAATATTAATCATATAAATAATTTATTGTCTCAGTGGGAACGCCATTTATTTTTAACTTGGGTACTTGCCATTACAATTGACATTCCTACACTTGGGAATTAAATTGGGGTGCGCGAATTATGACAAACAAGCGGGTATCACCGGCGGGCAGGACTGTGATGTTTGCACGGCGGCGTCCTGGCGGCTCGTTTCCGGCAGTGATTGGATCCGCCGGCTGCAGCGGTTTTTCCGTTGCGGCGGGTGAGATGAGCATTAGGGCAGCACGGGTATTGGGCCAATGTATTGGTTTTGGGCCTTGCAGGATAGGTTTCATGTTTGCTGGGCCTATGTCATTTAGATATTATGGGCTGGCAGGTTTAATGGGCCTATTAATTTTTCATATGGGGCCAATACAGTAATAAATATAAGGCTGCCCAAATTTTAATTTGGTTTTGGGCTATTGGGCCCAATTTTAATTAAATGGACAATGGGCTGCTGGGCTATATTTACTGCTTTATTTTAATTAATTGTGGGTATTATGTTGGGCCTGAGTTAAATATTGGGATAGACCTTAATGAATAAATTGGCAGGGTAAATGGGCTTAATTATTTTATTAATGGGTTGCTCATTTATGTTAATAAAGTTTGGGTCAGCTGGGCCTATTTAATTGATCCAATATTTTAAGCAATTAATTAATGATATATAACTGATTTAATTGTTTTAACTTGACAATTAATTGTTATATATGAAATGCATGTTCTATGTGATTTATTTATTTAAATTGCTGTTAATAGAAGCATGTCTAGGTTGTATATTTTATTCTGGAATATTATATGCATGTTAAAAACCCTCGGTAATTAAATAACTAAGTGGGAGATGGGATTGGTAATAAATTCCCGCGGCCTCCATTATTGGTTTGTTAAGCAATGTGAATAGACTTGCGCGTCGGCATTAGAGCCTTCCTCCCCATCGGATGAGTTTTATTCATGGATTGCTGGAACAGACTTCATTAAATAATTACGTTTGTAATGTGATGCATATGAACTTGCGCGTTGGCTTAGACCTTCCTCCCTATCGGATGAGTTTATATGCGGTTCACTGGTACAAACTTGTAATTGATGACTGTAGGAAGTTATCCGAGCGCGTGTGTACTTCTCCATCTGTAAGGCACACAAGCTTGGGCCGCGGACTTGGGGTCAAATAATTGTGTATACTTAGATGTAAATAATAAGTATCCTCCCCATCGGAGTCACTGCTTTTATTTGCATGGCTAAAGAGGAACCGACTATTAATTATTTTGTCATAAAGTGAGGTTGACAAATGAAATTAATGGGTAAAACCTTCTCTTGTAAATGTTCGGGTTTGTAAACATCCACACTATCGTGGCTTGCAGACTCACGGTGCTTGAGATGTCGGTGAATTTTATTTTATATTGTTTTGAGGGAATCGATATAAAAGAATAAAATTCGAAGATTTGATCGGTAAATTTATTTGTGATTCTCTGAATTTTGAATGGTTTTATTTCACTAATTATTAACTAAAAGACATTATATTTACTTGCCCAATTAGATGATTGGAAAAGAATCTTGGTTTTGAACTTTACTGCTTAAGAAAATACATGTGTATTCTCACAAATGACGTCTCATGATGCCTATTAAAGTCTCTAGTGAAGAGATGAGAGGTTCATAGAAATATGATGGTCTCATGTAACTCTTCGGATACTTGAGTAAAATTAAAAGGCAGAAGATCATGGTTAAATTGATGAATGAATTGGAAAAGCTTGGAATAGAAATTGAAAGGGAAACCTAAATCAATTTATTCTTCACAATTTGCCTGGATGTTTTGAGCAAGTTCTACCTGAAATACGAGAGATTGTATATGGTGGGAAAATTCTAACAAAACATGTGGCAAAAGAAAGCCATTTTTCATCATGATGTGAACAAATTTAATATCTTATTTACTAATGGTTTGAACATGATTAGTGATGGCATCTATTGATACGAAGTATGTAGATACTGGAATCACTAAATGTTTATCACTAAGTAAGGATAAGATTGTTAATAACATGGGAACAACTACAAAGGTAGTTGCTATTGCAGTGGGAGTTGTTTATTTATCTCATGATAAGAATAAACGATTGATTATGAGAAACTGTCTTTACGTATGTTCCATAGAAAAAAATTAAATTTCGGTTTCTATGCATTAACGGATGGATACTTCATTTCATTTAAATGATATGGTCATAAAAATGAGGAATGAGGCTATAATTCGTTAAAGTACGTTGGTGGATAATTTGGATACTCTTGAATCATGCACATCCCACAGATGCAATAAATAGTAATTAAATAATGCATCTTCTAATATTAGTAAGAGATAGGAACCTTCGGAGATGAACTAAACATACATTTGGCGTCTAAGACTAAGTCATTTTACTTGAGTATGATTCAAAAGTTGATAGCCGATAGACCGTAAGGTTTATCTGAAGTGGAAACTATCGAACTTGCGAATCTTGCTTGGAAGTAAAATTGATTAACTGCCTTTTCAAGGCTGTGGGGTGTAGAGCCAAAGATATATATGTTGGAATTAGTTCATTCTGATTCAAACGAACCTAATATTATCCAGGCGAGAGGTGGTTATGAATATTCGAAGATTATTCTGGAAACCGATATATTTATTTGATGCACTGCATGTCTAAGTTCTTGGATTAATTCAAGAATTGTAAGGCTGGTACAGTGAAGCGTCATGGAAAATATATCATTACGATTCAATCGTGATGATGAAAACCTCTTAGGATAGTTAGGAACATATAATCAGAAGTTGAGATTAAATCTCAAGTTGACTACACCGGGCATGCCCCAGCTGAATGGTGTGGTGGGTAGAAGGTATTAGGCTCTTATGGTTATGATTAGATAGATGATGAATTATTTGGAATAATTAAATTCATTTTATGGATATGCCCTAAATACAGTAATTCGTGAAACGTTTGTCTGTATATGGGATATCCTAGAAAAATGGAGAGTGATTTATTTAGTCCAAAAGATCGAAGGGTGATTGTCAACACAGACACTAGATTTTTAGAAAAGGACTATGTAATAAATCACAAACCCATATATAAGTTGTTCTAAAGGAAGTGGGAGGAAAACACTAAGTATAAGTACCAAGTGTATAAGAGGATATACCACAAGGTAAACTGCAACATGTGTCACGTCTGATACACAATTACATGTAGTGCCTTGTCGTAGTGGGAGGGTTGTTTGACAATCCATAAATATATGTTTTGGGAGAGTCGTGAGACTTGATCCCTAGTGAACATGGTATTATCCCACGGATACGACGTAGCACTACAAGATTAAAATGCGGAATCTTAGCAAAATGCAATGAATGATGAAATAGAATCCACGGATTCTAAATTAAGTCTGAAGCTTATACGATCACTAAAATGGTGTAAAAGCCATTGCAATGGTCATACGAAATAAAAGAGGATCATACGGAAAGGTGAAAACCTTGGAAGCAAAGCTTGTTGCGAAAATGTGTACTCAGAAAGAAATGGTTCGATTATGAGGAAACATGTTCGCTTGTAGCTATGCTAACGTTGATCCGGATTCTTTTATTTAGTGCTGCTCATATTGAATTATGAGAAACAACAAATAGATGTCAAGACAGCTTTCCTGATTGGAAGTCTTGAGGAAAACATCTATGTGAAGCAACCAGAGTAATTCATTGCAAAGTGCTAATAGCATTTTGATAGTAAGCTTAAAACTGTCCAGCGATGGACTAAAGCAAGCTTTGAGATCGTGAAGCATCTGTTTTGATTAGGTAATCCAGTTGCATGGATTTAAATCAACGAGCGGATGAGTCTTGTGTGTTGTAAAGAGTGACGGAAACGTGGTGGTGTTTCTTGTACTATACGTAGATAGTATCTTGCTCATTGGAGACAATGAAAGAGTATTATCGGGCGTATAGGTATGGTTAATAAAGCGGTAGAAATGAAGGACTTAAGAAAGGCAAAAATGTCCTTTTGATCACGGTAATACGGATCACAAGAAAGGATATTATGCTTATCTCAAGTTTCATAAATGATACAGTCCATACTCATTTAGCATGTGAATATACTTACGCGTCGGCATTAGAGCCTTCCTCCCCATCGGATGAGTTTATTCATGGAATGCTATGAACGAAGTTGGATAACTATTTTGTTGTATGCAGAACAGTGGGTATCAACGTAACCCGGATCAAGAATGATGAACTGTAGTAAAACATATATAAAGTGCCTGAGAAGGACTGAAAATTATATATGAACTTACTGGACAGATTCACTGCTTCTTGTGGATTACGTAGATTCGGATTTTTTAGTCAGATTGGACGGTAGTAAATTCTCCTCAAAGGTTATGTGTTTAATTTTAGGAAGTAGAGTCATAATGTGGAGGAGTGTTATATAGAAATATATTTCGGACTCCATCATGGAAAGATGATGAATTGGAGCCTATGAGGCTGCCAAAGTATCTATGTGACTCTAGAAACTTCAAGATGGACTTCGAAGTGTTTCTAAGTTTGCCCAAGGATATCACAATTTACATTGTTGATATTGGTGCAGTTGCAAACTTGAAGAAATCACAAGTCCATAAGACAATTAAACACATGGAGCGCGAGTACCACCTGTTACGAGAAATCGTATGATGAGGGGAAGGTTGTTGTCGCCTAGATTGCATCGGATGATGACCTAGTAAATCCATTTACAAGGACCTTAAGGCGAGAGCTTTTAATGGTCGTGTAGTGGGAGTAGGAATCAGATGTATGGCAGAAGACATGACAGCATAGTCTTTTAGGATAAGTGGGAGATTGTTGGATTGTATACTAAAAGCCTAGCTATAGTATGAACAATGTTATAACAATATTTGAAATGAGAATCATTGATCAAATGATTGCATCTTATAATTTATTTTATATGCATGATGCAATAGTCCATTTACTTTATACTGTAGATAATATGTTGTGCGACAACACGCGGAAGATCATGTTATCGGTTTCCTTATAAAGTATAAACAGATGCTCACAACTGAGATAGACGGGGACTCTCTATCGGTATGGTTGTAGTGTGGTTTGGTATTAGCTTGTCTTGGCTATAGAATCACATTAGTGCACTTGTGTGTATTGAGTAGGACCGCCTGAGATCGTTCGACTTATACTGACTTATAGAAGAACTTGATCTCTGTTATTATGGAAGTTCGTACTCTTAATCCCTATACAATAACCTCGACACGTAGGGCAGTATATATTTCTTTGATTCATCAATGGGTGAGATTTATAAGTATTAAATCAACAAACTCGGTGAGTTGGGAAGTAGTGCTGTATCTATGGTGTGATGTTGATTGTAGAAGGAATCCATGTCCGTCATAGGTTGATGATGTCCCCTTGAGGAGCTCATAAGGTTTATCATGTAAATCTTGCAAGTGGATTAATTTCCGGCATGATAAAAAGGTTGAGTGGTACTACTCTCGGACGAGATATTAATTAATTAGAGTTGTCAGTAACTTAATTAATTAATGGACATTGAATATCTTAAACATGGGGAGACTATCGGGCTTATAATAAGAAGGAGCCCAGAACATAATTTGGGATTGGATGGGTAGTGCAATAATAATATTTTAGTGGACTATATTATTATTATTGGATTTAATTAAAAGCTTTGGGCTAAGCTTGGTTAATTAAATTCAATTGAGGCCCAGCCCAATTTCTCCTCCTGGTCCCTGCAGTAGCCCTTATAAATAAGTTATCTCAGTTCCTGTTAACCCAAAAAAGAAGTCTGCGCCTCTTACGTAGAAGGGAAAGGATCAGGAACAGATTGAGAGAATCCTGCAGATTGTTGCTCACACAACAGCAGGATTCAACTTGGGACATACTGCAGAAGATCGAGAGGTAGTTCTCTGCAGCGATTCATCCTCTACACCAACCCAGAAGTACGGTAAACGTTTTATTGCTTCCGCTGTTACTGTTTACCTGATAACCTAAACGGATCACGTTGAACCGCATGATCCAATTGCCAACAATGCCAACATCAAGTGGTGCGAGCGGTGATGCATGCCGACGGCGCGAGTCGCACATGTCCAGCGACATGGTACTGACGGCGCACCTAATGGGTTGCACGAGCAGCGAATAATAGACATAGGCAGTAGTGTTCGGCACGATTAGTGCTAGCTTCCAGCACGAGTCCTGTCGTTAAGAACATGGCGTGGTGTAGCATCGAGAAGGCGTGCGATAATTGCATGATGCATGGCACAAGTTGTGCCATTGTGCAAGCCGCTCGTGCGAGTTGTGCTGGTTGCCTAGCAGCACGGCGTGTGGCTTGGCATCAAAGGCGTGCTGAAGCTGCAGGGTACATGGCTCGAGTCGTTCCACTTCACAACGCGAGTCATGCCGACGTGTAGAGTGACTGCCTGGAATACACGCATTAATGATGAGCAGTGACTACGTGGGTTCGGCACGGATTTTTCTTATGAGCTACACGAGTCGTACAGGATGTCTGGCAGGTGTGCGTATGACTTAGAGCGCAAGTAATCCTGCTTGTTGCATAAGACATCGATTGAATAACTGGAGTGTCAGACAAGACTTCCTTATTTAGTGACGATTTAATATGTGATATATAACTGACATAATTGATTTAATTGTCTATTAGTGTTATATATGGTTGCTTGTTGATATTGATGATTTCGATAATCTGGCCGATATCGATGATTTTGATAATCTAGATGATATCGACGGTCGATATCAATAGTTTTGAAATTTGATAATTTGGACGTTTCAAAATTTTGATAATCTAGTTGATATTGATGATTTTGATAATCTGGACGATATCGATAGTCGATATCGATAGTTTCAAAATTTTGATAATCTGAAAATTTTCAAAAATTTGATAATCTGGAAGTCTTTGCCGATATTTATGCTTGGTGATGAACAATTGAATTCGCTGATATATAACTATTTAAAATTAATTTAATTATCTGATTATTGTTATATATGTTTGCATGATTCTCTGTGATTTACTGCTTATGTGCTATAATAGGAGCATGCTAGGTTGCGTATTTTATTTTGAATATTATATGCATGTAAAAACCCTCGGTGTTAAATAACTAAGTGGAAGAGAGGATTGGTAAATTATTCCTGCGGCCTCCATTATTGGTTTGTAAACGATGTGAATAAACTTGTGCGTTGGCAACAGGCCTTAGTCCACAACGAATGAGTTTATTAATGGATTGCTAGAACGAACTTCTTTATAATGATTGTACTGAGCGCCCGTGTACTTCTCCAACTGTAAGGCACATAAGCTTGGGCCGCGGACTTGAGATCAAATAACGGTGTATACTTAGGTGTAAATAATAAGTATCCTCCCCAACAGAGTCACTGCTATTATTTGCATGGCTAAAGAGGAACCGGCTATTAATTATTTTGTCATAAAGTTAGGTTGACGAATAAAATTAATGGATAAAACCTTCTCTTGTAAATATTCAGGTTGTATATGTCCACACTAACGTGGCATCTAGACTCACTGTGCTTGAGATGTCGGTGAATTTTATTTTTATATTGTTTAAAGGGAATCAATATAAATGAATAAATTCAAAGATTTGATCGGTGTATTTATTTACGTGATTCTCAGTATTTTCAAATGATTTTATTTCACTTATTGTTAACTAAAAGAAATTATATTTACTGGTCCAAAATTAAATGATTAGAAAAGAATCTTGGTTTCGAATCTTACTGCTTAGGAAAACATATGTGTTCTCATAAAAGGTGTCCTCTAGTGCTTATTTAAATCTCTAGTGAAGAGATGAGAGGTTCATAGAAATATGATGGACAATCTCATGCGACTCTTCAGATATTTGAGTAAGTTAGAAAGGCAAGAGGTTATGGTTAACTTGATGAAAGAATTGGAAATACATGGAGTAGAGGTTGAAGGGGAAACCTAGGTCAATTTTATTCTCCATAGTTTGCCAAGATATTTTGAGTAAGTTCCGCCTAAGTAACGAGAGGTTGTAGTAAGGTGGGGACTTCTGATAAAACAAGTGGTGAAGGAAATCAATTTTCACCAAGATGTAAACAAGGTTTGTATCTCATTCGCTAATTGTTGAAGCATGGTTAGTGATGGCATCTACTGACACGTTGTGTGCAGATACCGGAATCACTAAAAGCATGTAACTAAGTGATGATGAGATTATTTAGTACATGGGTAATCTACGAAAGTAGTGGTTGTTGCAGTGGGAGTTGTTTATTTATCTTCTGATAGGAATAAACATTTGATTATGAAAAATTATATTTATGTACTTTTTCATAGAAAGAATTTCATTTCAATTTCTATGCATCTACGGGTGAATACTCTATTTTATTTTAATGACATAGTTATTATAATGAAGGATGGAGCTATAATCTGTTGTAGTGCGTTGGAGGACAATTTGTACACTCTTAAATCATGTTTATCCCACGAATGTAATAAATTGTAATGATAATGCATCTTCTAATCCTAATAAGAGAAAGGAACTTTCGGATAAATCAAACATACCTTTGTCATCTGAAACTAGGTCATGATTGCCTTTCCAAGGTAAAGGGTGTTGGCATTTGGATCTTTAGGTTTGCGTGAACCATTAGGGTTCCATACAATTCTACTGCAGCAGAGCAGAATTGAATTACCTTTCACCGAGGTTGATATGGAGGATGAACAGCAAGAACAAACTACCTTCTGGTCTTCTGTTGTATTCCTAAGCCTCGCCTTGATGTTGTGTGGGCAACGATCACCAGAAGATCCCAATCTGTAGCTCCCTCAAACTCACGATTTTAGGCGTATGTATTAGGTTACCGGGCTGCTGAGATTGGATATATATATAGGCTACAATAGGGATCAGGAGGAGAAATTAGGGTTTGGGCCTCCCATTGGGCTTAAGCATCCAAGTTGAGCCCAAAACTTATGCTTAAGTCCAATAATAATAAATCAGTCCACTAAAGAAATATTATTGTACTGCCACCCTATCTCCTTTTGTGTCTTTGGACACATTTCCTTCGATAGATGTATTCCATGCCTAAAAGGTAGAAAACCTTTCTTGAAATCTTGCATATGAAAATGAGCAAGGATAGTATCAATATATGAAGCTTGGGATAAGCACAACATTCTTTTCTTGCGATTTCTTATCACTTTAATTCCTAGAATGTGGCAGGCTTCTCCTAAGTCCTTCATTTCAAACTGCTTAGATAGCCATACACTTACGCCAGACAGTACCTTTACATTATTTCCAATGAGCAGGATATCATCTACGTAAAGTATAAGAAATACCACCACGTTTCCGTCACACTTTTTGTATACACAAGACTCATCCGGACATTGAACAAATCCATATGACTGGATTACCTCATCAAAACGGATGTTCCAAGATCTTAAAGCCTATTTAAGTCCATAAATGGACCTATTAAGCTTGCACAAAAGATGCTCTTTGCCATTTTCAATGAATCCTTCTGGTTGCTTCATATGGATGTTTTCCTCAAGACTTCCATTTAGGAAAGTTGTCTTGACATCCATTTGCCATACCTCATAATCCATATGAGTAGAAATAGACAAAAGAATCTGGATCGACTTAAGCATGGCCACAGGTGAGAAGGTTTCCTCATAATCGATTCCCTCTTTCTGAGTATACCCTTACGCTATAAGCCTTGCCTTAAAGGTTTTCGCCTTACCGTCAGATCCTTTTTTTCTTTTGTAGACCCACTTACATCCAATGACTTTTACACCATTTGGTAGTTCTACAAGCTCCCATACTTAGTTAGAATACATGGATTCTATCTCGGATTTCATTAATTTTTGCCAAGAGTCTGCATCCTTATCTTGTAATGCTTCGTCGTAACTCCATGGGTCGATTTCATGCTCACCAGAGATAAAGTCTGAAGACTCTCCCAAAAACATAAATCTTTTCAATTATCTCACAACCCTCCCACTACGACGAGGCACCACAGGCAATTGTGTATCAGATGTTACACGCGTTGCAGTTTTTGTGGTATTTTCTCATGTACATTTGGTATTAAATTAGGTGTTTCCCCTCTAACTTCTTCTAGAATATTTCTACTCATGGGTTTGTGATTCATTATATAATCCTCTCCCAAGAATCTAGCATTTGTGCTAACAATTACTCTTTGACTCTTAGGATCATAAAATAAACCACCCTTCGTTCCTATAGGATATCCCATAAACAGACAAATATTAGTATGCGATTCTAACTTATCAGCATCTCCAATCAACACATTTGCCAGAGCACCCCAAATCTGAATATGCTTTAGACTAGGCTTTCGCCCGGTCTACAATTCTGAGGGTGTAGAGAATACCAATTTAGAAGGTACGAAATTCAAAATATAAGCCGCTGTTTCCAAGGAATATTCCCAAAATGAATTTGGTAATTCAGAATAACTCATCATTGATCTAACCATTTCCATAAGAGTTCTATTCCTTCTTTTCGCTACACCATTCTGCTTGGGTGTGCCTGGTGCAGATAATTGGGATTCAATCCCTTCCCCTAATAAATAGTTTCTAAATTCTCCCAAGAGGTATTCCCCACCATGATCAGATCGTAATGTTTTGATAGATTTATTATGACGCTTCTCCGTATCAGCCTTGTACTCTTTGAATTTATCAAAGCACTCTGACTTACTTACGGCGCATAAAATAAATATATCCATACCTTGAATAATCGTCAATGAATGTGATGAAATATTCAAATCCACCTCTTGCATGGATAGACATAGGACCACACAGAACAGAATGAACCAATTCCAACACATATTTGGCTCTATACCCCTTGGCCTTAAAAGTCCTTTTAGTCATTTTCCCTTCCAAGCATGATTCGCAAGTTTGAAAGTTTTCGAGTTCCAATGAACCTAAAGGTCCATCCTCAATCAAATTTTGAATCCTACTCAAGTTAATATGACCAAGTCTTAGATGCCAAAGATATGTTTGATTCATTTTTAAAGGTTATTTTCTCTTATTATGATTAGTGGATGCATTATTAATTTCCATTTGTTGCATTGCAGGAGATATAGGATTAAGAGTATACAGATTATCAACCAACATACCACGATAGATAATAATTCCATTCTTCTTAATAATAACCTTGTCATTAAAAGAAATAGAATATCCATCCATAAACAATTTAGAAACCGAAATTAATTTTTTTCTAAAAGAAGGTACGTAAAGACAATCTCTCAAAATAAGAGTTTTATTCCTATCAAACGTTAAATAAAAATCTCCCACTGCAACAGCTGCCACTTTCGTAGCATCTCCTATGAATATGGCAATCTCTCCATCACTTAGGTGTTGGGTTGGACGGAACCCCTACAAAGAATTGCAGACATGATCAGTGGCTCTCGTATCTACACACCAAGTGTCAGCAGATACAGCCGCTAAACACGATTCAACAACAAGTAAATGAGACATACCTTGCTTGTTCCCCTTGAGTAGAGGGTAGTCAGCCTTGTAATGACCCGGCTGCTTGCATTTGAAGCACTTGCCTTTAGGCTTCTTGTCCACACCATCTTGTGCTCATCCTCCCATGTTAGCTGATGGTTTTCCTTGCTGCTTCTTCTTCCTACCACCTTTCGGCTTAGGACGAGCAACATTTTCAGCAACATTCACTTGAGGACATTGACGAATAAGCCTTCCGCTGCCACAAGTTCTATCAGGAGCTCCGCCAATGAATACAACCTTCGATTCATGTTGTAGTTCAAGCGAAACTGCTCAAAACTCTTAGGCAAGCTTTGGAGAATGAAGTCGACATGGGTTTCCCTATCGATTTTTGCTCCAAGGACTTCCAACTCATTGAGTTGGTCCATCATTTTGAGGACGTGATCCCTAACGGAAGCACCCTCAGCCATTTTAGCATTTGTCAATGCAACCATGGCCTGTTGCCTAGCAGCCCTACTTTGATGACCGAAGAGTTCCCAGAGATTTAGCATCATGGCCGAAGCAGTCACCATGGCGTGATGCTGATATTGCAGCACATTTGACATAGAAGCCAAAATGTAACACCACGCCATCTCATCAGCCTTGACCCACTGCGCATGAGCAGCAACCTCTGCTTCAGTCGACTCATCAGTAGGGGCTTGAGGACATGGAACATTGAGCACAAACTTATATTCTTCAGCAGTAAGAACAATATCTAGGTTTCTTTTCCAATCAATATAGTTAGGACCAGTAAGTTTGTTATCTTTAAGTATCACAGCAAGTGGATTAAAAGCCATTTGAAAATCCTGAGAATCAAATAAATAAATATAAATGATCAAACACTTCGAATTTAAAATTTATATTGATTCCCTCAATAAACAATATAAAATAAATTCACCGACGTCTCAAGCACCGTGAATTTGCATGCCACGTTAGTATGGACGTAAACAAACCCTAACATTCGCAAGAGAAGGTTTTATCCATTAATTCCATTTATCAAATTAATCTTATGACCCAATGATTAATAGTCGGTTATGATTTGGACATGCAATTAGTAGCAGTGAATACATTAGGGAGAATACATATTAATTGTACCTAAGTGTATACCATTATTTGATATAAGTTGTCACTCAAGTTTGTATGTCTTACAGTTAGAGAAGTCCACACACCCTCAAATAATATTTTACAATCATCAATTATTAATTTGTACCAGTGATCCGTAAATAAAACTCATCCGTTGGGGAGGAAGACATTATAGCCGACTCATAAGCTTACTTGCATCACATTACAAATAATAATTATTTAATAAAATTTATTCCAGTGATCCACAAATAAAACCTCATCCGTTGGGGGGAATGCACTATAGCTGACTCATAAGCTTACTTGCATCACACAATAAATCAATAGCTTACTTGCATCACACAATAAATCAATAATGGAGGCCGTGTGATTTATTTACCAATCCCTCTCCCACTTAGTTATTTAACAGGAGGGTTTTTGCATGCATACAATAAAACAGATATAATTATGCAAAATTAGCATGTTACTATATATAGCAGTAAATCAATTAGGACATGCATCTAATATATATATATATAACAATAATAGGCACATAATCCAATTATAGCAGTTATATATATATTAAAAATAATTGCCAAATACAAAAAAAACTTAAGCAATTAAAATTGAGGCTTGCATGTCAAAGTTAGGGATAACTTGGGCCTCAATCTGAACAAGCCCACATGTGAATTCACGGTTCTTAACCTCCAGGAAAAACCGCTGATGAACCAGAACTGCTTCCTTTGCCACGTCATCATCTCAAAACTCACATTGACAACCGGAAACAAAAAACACGTTCACGCTCCAGGCCCATAACTGCACATCGCCGGAACCTACCACCCAGCCGTATCGCCGCCGGTAGTCACCTCCAACGTATGCAATAGCCCACCGGAAATAATGAACGCCGCCCACTGGCCATCGCTCTAGCTTCACTGACGGACAGCAGAATATCGCGTCGCTGAACACGCCTCCAGTCCATCGTCGAAATCAAATTCCCAGCACGACTCTATTCCTCCTCCGTTCGCAAGAGTGCCGTCGGCTATGAAGGATAGAATAGCCATGAAACATCAAGCTTCATCGACACCAAACATGCCGCAACCATCACGATCACGGCCGTAAATAATGCCGCGTCGGAGTTGCACTGCAGATGCGAGGGAGTCCATAGTCAAACGCAACCGGAAGTTTCGCCACCGGCTCAGAATCACACCTGGCCCACCATGAAGCGTGCTGGTATAGTCCTATGCTCTGCTGAACCAGGTCGCCGGCCAACAACAGGTCCACCACCATGGAATTCCGTCAAACAGAACACCCCTCCGTCAACAAAGCGCCACTTGCCCCATACGCCGTCGCACACCAGCACCGTGCGCGACAGCGAGGCAATCATCCTGACAACCTGGCGTGTTCAGTCAAGCGCCTTCAACCACTTCATCCAGCGGTCATCTTCTTTCGGTGAAAACATGCCTTCTGTTCATCATGGTTTCATGATCGCGGGTCTACCACGTCAAAAACCAACAAACGTTGCAAGCAATCGTCGACTTTCACCTTTCACCGTTCGATCACCAGTTCTGCCATTGATGCCAGCCGTGGATACGCTATCACGATCGCTGTTCAATTACATTAACGACCCTCATCAGCCTTTCACAAGTCTCCAATCGGTCGATCAAGGCTTGCCGGAGCCGTGAATGTGTAGGTTGTGATGTGTGTGTGTGTCGTGTTAAGGTATAAGGGGGCAACCGTGAATAAAAAACTAAGGACTTTCACAGATAGTACCGAGAAACCAAAAACCCTAACATGCGATTATTAAAATAATAATAATTCACATAATTCGCATTAAACCATTTACCCTAAATTCTTGCACCACATTATGCAATCAAACCTTCTTGCACCACATTATGCAATCAAACCTAGACGACATTATGCAATCAAACCTAGACGTTGTGTGGGCAACGATCACGAAAACGATCTCAATCTGCAGCTCCCTCAAACTCACGATTTTAGACGTGTGTATTAGGTTAGCGGGCTGCTGAGATTGGCTATATATATAGGCTACAACAGGACCAGGAGGAGAAATTAGGGTTTGGGCCTCCCATTGGGCTTAAGCATCCAAGTTTAGCCCAAAACTTATACTTAAGTCCAATAATAATAAATCAGTCCACCAAAGAAATATTATTGAACTGCCACCCTAATCCCAAATTACGTTATGGGCTCCTTCTTATTATGAGCCCATTAATCTCCCCGTGTTTAAGATTCAATGCCCATTAATTAATTAAGCTACTGACAACTCCATTAATTAATATATTTACCGAGAGTAGTACCACTCAACCTTATTATCATGCTAGAATAAATCCACCTGCAGGGTTTACATGATAATCATTATGAGCTCCTCAAGGGGACATCATCAACCAATTCCCTTGGGACACAAATTCTTTCTACATTCAACAGCACACCATAGAGACAATATCATCTCCCGACTCACCTAGCATATTGATTTAATAATTAAATCTCACCCATTGATTAATCAAGGAAATAAATACTGGCTTACGTGTCGAGGTTATTGTATAGGGATTAAGAGTACGAACTTTAATAATAACAGATTTCAAGTTCTATTATATAGTCTGTATAAACCGAACGATCTCAATGGCAGTCCTATTCAATACACAAAAAGTGCACTAGTGCAATTTTATAGTCAAGAAAGACTAATGCCAAATTACACTACAACCATACCGATAGATAGTCCCTTTCTATCTCGGCTATGAATATCTGTTTACACTTTATAAGGAGTCGTTAATATGATCTTCCTTGTGATGCCGCACACCACATTATCTATTGTATAAAGTAAATGGACTTTTGCAACAATTCATAAATAATTATGCAAAACGTTTGATCACATGATATTCATTTCAAATAAATTGTTTAAACATTGTTCATACAAAAAGTAAGACTTTTAGTATACAATCTAACAAAGGGGTGTAGAGCAAAAGATATGTTGGAATTGATTATTTTAATTTATGCGTTCCTAAGACTATCCAAGCGAGAGGTGGTTATATATATTTTGATGCACCGCAAGTCTTAGTACTATGATTAATTCAAAAGTGCATGCGGTGAAGGGTCCTCAAATATATATCAAGTCATTACAATTTAATCGCGGTGATGAGTACCTCTTAGGATAGTTTAGGAGCTATTTATCAAAGGTTTGAATTGAATTCCAAGTTGCCAACACCGGCCAAACTCCAGCTGACTGGCATGGCGAAAAGAAGTAATAAGACTCTTATGGAAATTGTTAGATAAATTATGTGTTATTTGGAATTACTAAATTCATTTTATAGGTATACCTAGAAACAGCATGTCGAAAGGATGTTTGTCTATTTGTGGGATATCCTAGAAAAAGGAAGGGTGATTGTTAACATGAATACTAGATTTTTGGAAAAGGACTATGTGATAAGTCACAAACACATGTATAAATTATTCTAAAGGATGTGAGAGGGAGAAACACAAAGTATAGTTCCAAATTTACAAGAGGATATACCACAAGGAAACTGCATCGTGTGATACGACTGATACACAATTGCGTGTAGTGCTCTATCATAGTGGGAGGGTTGTTCTACAACCAAATAGATTTATGTTTGGGAGAGTCATGAGACGTGGTCCCTAATAAACATGATATCGGCCCATGGGTATGACGAAGCACTACAAGATAGAAATGCGGAATATTAGCAAGTCTTAATAAATTTTAAAATAGAATCTATGGATTCTAGATTAGGTCTGGGTGCTTGTATAACCACGTAATGGTGTGAAAGCCATTGGAGGTGGCTCTACAAAATAAAAGAGGATCAGATGGTATGGTGATACTTTGAAACAAGGCTTGTTGCATAAAGGTACAGTCAGAAAGAAGGGTGAGTTCGAGTATGAGGAAATATTTTTCACCAATAGCTAAGTTTAAGTATATCCGAATTCTTTTACTTATTACTGCTCATATTGAATTATGAGGTATAGCAAATAGATTTCAAGACAGCTTTCGTGATTGGAAGTCTTGAGGAAACATCTATGTGAAGTAACCAGAGTGATTCATTGCAATGAGCTAAGAGTATATTGAGTGTAAGTTTAGAATTGTCCATCGATGGACTAGTGCAAACTTCAAGATCTTGAAACATCTGTTTTGATGTGGAAATCTAGTGACATGGATTTAATCAATTCACGGATGGGTCTTTTGTATTAGAAAATTGTGATGTAAATGTGGTGGTATTTCTTGTACTATACGTAGATAGTATTTTGCTCATTGGAGACAATGAAAAAGTATTGTCAGGCGTATGGGTATGGTTCATAAAGCAATATGAAATGAAGGACTTAAGAGAAGAAAAATATATTCTTGTAATCATGGTAATTCGGTTAACAAGAAAGAATATTATGCTAATCTCAAGCTTCATGAAATGATACAATCCTTACTCGTTTAGCAAGGAAATTTATCTAAGAAAATGTCTCTTGAAGAAACAATAGAAGATAAAGGTGTAGAAAGCGGTTCCTTATGCTTTGGCGAATAAGGAAGCTTAATCTAAGGAATGTTATGCACAAGGAATGATATCTTTTTTGTTGAATGCATGCAGAGTCGGTATCAACGTAACCCGGAATAAGAATGATGAACTGCGGTAAGACGTATTTGAAGTGCCTGAGAAGGACTGAAAATTATAAGGCTTACCGAACAGATTCACTGCTTTTTATGGATTATGTAGATTCAGATTTTTCAATTCAGGTTGGACGGCAGTAAATTCACCTCAAGGTTATGTGTTTAATTTTAGGAAGTAGATCCATAATATGGAGGAGTGTTATATAGAACTATATTTCGTACTCCACCATGGTAAAATGATAATATTGGAGCCTTGTGGCAGCCAAAGTATCTGTATGATTCTAGAAACTTCATTATGGACTTGGATGTGATTCTGAGTTTGCCCAAGTTTATCAATATTTATTGTGATAATAATGATACAGTTGCAAACTTGAATGGATCACAAGCCCATAAGGAAATTAAACACATTGAGAGCAAGTACTACCTGTTACAAGAAATCGTATGTTGAGGGGAAGGTTGTTGTCGCCAAGATTGCATAATGAGATTGAGTGGTACTACTCTCGAATGAGATATTAATTAATGGAGTTGTCAGTAACTTAATTAATTTATGGGCATTGTATATCTTAAACAAGGGGAGACTATAGGGCTCATAATAAGAAGGAGCCCATAACATAATTGTGGGATTAGAGCGGCAGTATAGTAATAATATTTTAGAGGAATATATTATTATTATTGTACTTAAGTATAAGTTTTGGGCTAAACTTGGATACTTAAGCCCGATGAAGGCCCAATTCTAATTTCTCCTCCTGATCCCTATTGTAGCCCATATATAAGTCATCTTAGTGATTCGAAAACCCTAATTTCTAAGCCTAACACACGTGAGTTTGAGGGAGGATTACAGATTTAGAGGATCTTGAGGATCGTCACCCACACGACGTCAAGATTGGACTTGGGAATACAGCAGAAGATCAAGAGGTTGTTTTCAGCAACCTGATCGTCAAATTCCACGAGTTTTTTGTATTTGTGTGGAACCCAAAACTTTTTGTGTGATACATGGCTCAAAAATCACTGAAGAGAAGATTATTTTGGTGCAAATATCGCTCAAATCTGAGATTTGATGAGGACGTTATGCCCAAAATCGTGAGGCTGCGCATACTGCTGGAGAGAATTTTCTCTTCTTCAACATACCCTGGTGAAAGATAATATGATTTTATATTCTTACTTCTACTCATATAGAATCGTATGGAACCCTATTCAATGCCTCGTAATTCTTATACAAATCTCCCAACCTTCTATTCATAGCATCATACCTCAAGTTGAGCGCAGCATAGTTCGTATTCGCCAAAGCAAGTTGGAAGTTCGTCTCCTGCTGATTGGTATTCAATGTGGTAAAGAGCTCATGCATCATCCAGAATTGCTCTCTATAAAAGAGATCCTGAGCCTGCTATAAATCATGCAGCTTCTGCTGCTGCTGTGGTGTTGGTGGCTGCATTGGAGGAATACCAATTATCGAAATGTCGTGAGTCATATCCATGTGTGCCTCAGGAATCGGCTGCTCAAATGGCTATGGCTACTGTGGTGCAAAAGGTTGTTGCTACTACTGCTCGTCCTCCTCATACTCCTCAGGCTTCCCCACTAGAATCATATCAAGATCGAGATATACACCCTAAAGATTCATATCAACTAAAGTTTGCCAATCTCCATTAGTACAACACGTAGCAGATATCGAGATATGAGGAAGAATGTTCATTAAAAGATTTTCATTGATCTGAACTGTGGTAAGATCAATAAGAGAAAAGGGCATCTTGAAAGAAATCGGATTACTACCCAGGATAAACATCCATACACCTTCTTCTCTTCGAGCAAAGTTCATCTTCACACATGCCAAAAGAATCAAATTCGGATCATCGATGATTGGCCTAAACCTTGATAGATCCACATTGTAATGCTCAGCCAACGGTTTAATCAATCCTCTAATGTTCACCTTCTGAAACGTGTGTGAAGTGAACCAATGCAGCAGCTGTAAAACATAAGCCCCCAAGTTGAAGTGGACCCCGTTCATCACACACCAGTGTACGTACAACTCTCCTCTCGAAATACACCAGCCCTTAGCTCAGACAAAGATGGTGTTTCCGAGGATACTATCCATGTACGCGATCACTGGGTTGCGAATAAAAGTAGCCCTTGAACTTTGAGGATCATAAGCTCCTTGAAAACCCGTAATCGAGCTCCAAAACTCATCAGCATTAAATCCTATGTCCTCCAGCGTTGATACTTTCTCCAGGCACCCAAAAATCCTGTTGAATCACTAGCATACAAATATCTCAATTCCCCTCCAAGTTGGAACCATGCTGATGTAGGAAGGAAGTGTTCTCCATGAATCACCTCTGAAGTGCATAGCATCTCAACTGTAATGTGGAAATATTGTCTCCCTCTTCAAATCCATGAAACCGCTGATCCTCACTTGGTTGAACATCCACCTGATATCATTAATAATGCTCATCTCCATCATAGCTTCATCATCCTGGTATCGAGTTCAAGCGATCTTCCTCGAAATTGCTCCCCAAAGCTCCTCCTTTGTTGGCATTCGATCGTTTGGTTAACATGAACCGTTAGGGTGCCATACATTTCTAACAAGCAGCGGAAGCAAGTAAACAAGAAACGTATTACCTTTCACTAGGGTATGTTGAAGATGATGGATTCTCGCCACCAGACTGCGCAGCCTCACCGTTTTGGGCATAACTCTCTCATCCAATATTGGATTTGAGTGGTCTACATGCCAAAATGATCCTCTCTTCCGTGGATTTCTGTCAGTATATCACATGTCCTATTCTGATATCTATACGATTTTATAAAAATCATTTAATGTGGCAGACTGCAGCAGCAAACAACCTTCCAGTCTTCTGTTGTATTCCCAAGTCCAATCTCGACGTCGTGTGGGCGACGATCCTCGAGATCTTCCCAATCTGCTGTTCCTAACCCCCTTCACAGTGTTAGGCGTGAATTATCTCATAGATTAGGGGTTTTGGACAGTTGAGATGACTTATATATGAGATACAACAGGGACCAGGAGGAGAAATTAGAGCTGGGCCTCCATTGGGCTTAAGTATCGAAGCTTAGCCCAAAGCTTAAACTTAAGTCCAATAATAAAAATATATACCTCTAAAATATTATTATTGCACTACCGTTCTAATCTCATAATTACGTTATGGGCTCCTTCTTATTATTAGCCCGTTAGTCTCCCCATGATTGAGATATACAATGTCCATTAATTAATTAAGTTACTGACAACTCCATTAATTAATCTCTCATCCGAGAGTAGTACCACTCAATCTCATTATCATGCCTGAATAAATCCACCTGCATGGTTTAAATGATAATCCTTATGAGCTCCTCAAGGGGATATCATCAACCTATAATGGACACGGATTCCTTCTACAATCAACAGCACACCATAGAGACATCACTATTTCCCAACTCACCGAGTTTGTTGATTTAATACATGTAAATCTCACCCATTGATGAATCAAAGAAATACATACTGCCTTACATGTCGAGGTTATTGTATAGGGATTAAGAGCACGAACATCCATAATAACAGAGATCAAGTTCTTCTATAAGTCAGTATAAGTCGAACGATCTCAAGTGGTCCTGCTCAATACACATAAAGTGCACTAATGTGATTCTATAGCCAAGACAAGCTAATACCAAACCACACTACAACCATTCCAATAGAGAGTCCCCATCTATCTCGGTTGTAAGCATCTGTTTATACTTTATAAGAAAACCGATAATATGATCTTCCACGTGTTGTCGCACAACATATTATCTACAGTATAAAGTAAGTGGACTATTGCATCGTGCATATAAATAAATTAAAAGACGCAATCATTTGATCATATGATTCTCATTTCAAATTAATTGTTTAAACATTGTTCATACAAAATGCTAGACTTTTAATATACAATCCAACATCCTTTTCATCCCAATTCGGTATTTCCAAACCAAAATGTGATGGCCTCTTCCCATCTTTCTTAAGCTTCTTAGCCGTCTCTCCTTTCTTGGGTACTCCACTATCCTTCCTCTTGAAACAAGTAGCAATGCCCTTACCTACAAAGATTATGCTTCAATACAAAATATAGGTAAAGAAACAAGTATACCCATTCTAGGACTAATCATCACATAGATTCTACTCATGACTTCAAATAATATGCCCAATTCAAACTCCACTTCTCTACAATCTCGATGTATAAACAAATCATACAATAAACCTTGACACATTAAATCATGGAGAAATCGACATTCTATGTCCTAAGTATCACTAAAGGATTCAAAATACCAACATGCTTCAATAGGAACTCCAAAAAGATATTCAAAAATTTAAACTCAATCCTAAGCATCAACACTACTCAAAAATTCAAATTAATCACTATCGTCACCTAAAATAAACGATCCCATGCAAAATTCAACAATTAAACTCATGTATCATATGCATCATCAATTTGAAAAAATTCCATCAATCCACGTAAAATTGAACCCATGCAAATTCATGTAAAATTTTAATAAAAATACCCAAATTAAAATTCACAATTCAAACCAAAAACATGCCCAATCAAGTTACCCAACTAAACTAAATAGAACAAAATCAAATTCAATGGAAATAAGTTGAGAAAATATACCTTTGACTACAGCCATAGGTGTGTAGAAGTGAAGGAAAGTTAGACTCCAAAATTGACAAGAAAAGCCCAAATTTCGACTTGAATCTTCCAAAATTTATGTGGAATGTGTGTTATTTGGGTAAAGAGGAGTATGCTAACTAATTAGGGTGAGAGAATCTTACAGTTCGTGGTGGTTGCTCGAGAGAAGGTGGTGAGAAATGGTCGAGCAACGTGGAAACTGACCATATATCCGCGAAACTGCAACTCCGCTCGGGTCGAGCGACGCTTCAAATGGTCTAGCGGTGACTCTATATGCTGAACTATCTTTTGTGTTCCACTCAACCTCTCGCTCAACCAAGATGTTTTGGTCAAGCGGCCCCCCATTGGTCGAGCGGGACCTCTGTCTCTGAAAACTCCAGGAATCATCTTATAACGGTCCGTTTGACCACCGCTCGACCTCAGAGACTGGTCGAGCGGTGCAACTTTTGGTTAGAGCAGGATTCTGACACTCTATTTTTACGTGATTTCTTCATCCTCTGCAAAACTCAGACTCAAAGACAACAATAAACATCATATCAAGCCAAATCGATAGCTAGAGAATCACTACTTAGACTCTAAAAATCAAGTATATATAACTCTGCTCACTCTACAATAAGTACACCACTGAACACTAGGTAAATTGCAAAAAAATTGATACATAAAAACTTGTTAAAGTTTCAATATACTGCAAAAAAATCAACTCCCCTAGCAAATATTACAAAAAAAAGAATACACGCTTGGTGCTACGATGAGGTAAGTGTTGGATTGTATACTAAAAGTCTAGCTTTTTGTATGAACAATGTTTAAACAATAAATTTGAAATGAGAATCAAATGATCAAATAATTGGGTCTTATAATTTATTTATATGTTCGATGCAATAGTGCACTTACTTTATACTGTAGATAATATGTTGTGCGACAACACGCGAAAGATCATATTATCGGTTTTCTTATGAAGTATAAACATAACTCAAAACTGAGATAGACGGGGACTCTCTATCGGGATGGTTGTAGTGTGATTTGGTATTAATTTGTCTTGACTATAGAATCACATTAGTGCACTTTGCGTGTATTGAGCAGGACCGCTTGAGATCATTCGACTTATACTGACTATATAGGAGAACTTGATCACAGTTATTATTGATGTTCGTGATCTTAATCCCTATTTAATAACCTCAACAAGTAGGGCAGTATGTATTTATTTGATTCATCAAAGTGTGAGATTTACATGTAATTAAATCAATAAACTCGGTGAGTTGGGAAATAGTACTATCTCTATGGTGTGCTGTTGATCGTAGAAGGAATCAGTGTCCGACATAGATTGATGATGTCCTCTTGAGGAGCTCACAAGGATTATCATGTAAACTATGCAGGTGAATTTATTCCAGCATGATAATGAGGTTGAGTGGTACTACTCTCGGATGAGATATTAATTAATGGAGTTGTCAGTAACTTAATTAATTAATGGGCATTGTATATCTTAAACATGGGGAGATTAACGGGCTCATAATAATAAGGAGCCTATAACGTAATTATCGGATTAGAACGGTAGTGCAGTAATAATATTTTAGTGGTATATATTATTATTATTGGACTTAAGTATAAGCTTTGGGTTAAGCTTGGATACTTAAGCCCAATGGAGGCTCAACTCTAATTTCCCCTCCTGGTCCCTGCTGTAGCACATATATAAGTCATCTCAATTGTTCTAACCCTAGATGAGACACGCCTAACACGTGAACAGGGTAGACGGAACAGCAGAATGAGAAAATCTTGAAGATCGTCGCTCACACGATGTCGAGATTGGACTTGGAAATACAATAGAAGACCGGAAGGTTGTTTGCTGTTGTTGTACGTAAACTTGTACGATTTTATAAAATCGTACAGATATCATAACTGAATGTGTGATATACTTAAGTAAAGACACGGAAGAGAGGATCGTTTTGGCACCTAGATCACTCAAATTCGAGATCGGATAAGGGAGTAATGCCTAAAACGGTGAGGTTGCGCAGGCTACCAGTGAGAATCCATCTTCTCCAAGATACCCTGATGAAAGGTAATATGTTTCTTATTTTCATGCTTCCGCTAATGGTTAGAAATGTGTGGAGCCCTAATGGTTCACATTAACCAAATGATCGAACGCCAATAATTGGTATCAGAGCTTCGATTTTGTGGTGAAGCGTGAAACGTTAGGCTAGGATTTATGTCAAAAGGTGGAAGGGTTTAAGTATTCATGTTATGCTAGTATACCCTATTCGGATACCATATACCTATGTCAAATGTGGACTAGTGTTTAGAAATTATTATTTCTTTTTGAATACTCTATACGTTTGACAGCACTTTTCGAAAATTTGATAGTCTGGAAATTTGAAATTTTGATAATCTAGATATTTTCGAAAATTTGATAATCTGAAAATTTTTGAAAATTCGATAATCTAGAAATTTTGAAAATTTTGATAATCTGGAAAATTCAAAAATTTGATAATCTGGAAATTTTCGAAAATTTGATAATTGGAAATTTTTGAAAATTTGACAATTTGAAAATTTCAAAATTTTGGTAATTTGGAAATTTCAAAAATTTGATAATCTGGATATTTTCAAAAATTCGATAACCTGGAAGTTTCGAAAATTTGATAATCTGGAAATTTTTAAAAATTTGATAATCTGGAATTTTCGAAATTTTGAAAATTTATAAGTTTCAAAAATTAGATAATCTGGAAATTTTAAAAATTTGATAATCTGCAAATTTTAGAAAATTTGATAATATGGTCGATATCGATGATTTCGAAAATCTGGACGATATCGACAGTCGATATCGATGGTTTTAAAAATTTGGTAATCTGGAAGTTTTTTGAAAAATTGATAATCTGGTCAATATCGATGTTTTCGATAATCTCTACGATATCGATGGTCGATATCGATATTTTCAAAAAATTATAAATCTGGAGATTTTTGAAAATTTAATAATCTGGAGGTCGTTACCCGTATTCGTACTTGGTAACAAACAATCGAATTCGCTGATATATAACTGTTATAATTAATTTAATTATTTAATTATTATTATATATGCTATGCATGATTCTCTTCGATTTACTGCCTAATGTGTCATAATAGGAGCATGCTAGGTTGTGTATTTTATTATGAATATTATATGCATGTAAAAACCCTCGGTGTTAATTACTAAGTGGGAGAGGGGATTGGTAACTAATTCCCGCGGCCTCCATTATTGGTTTGTAAGTGATGTGAGTAAACTTGCATATTGGCAATAGGCCTTCCTCCCTAACGGATGAGTTTATTCATGGATCACTGGTACAGACTTCATTAAATAATTATTGTGTGTAATGTGATGCACATGAACTTGCGTGTTGGCATAGACCTTCCTCCCTAACGGATGAATTTATATGCGGTTCACTGGTACAAACTTATAATTGATGATTGTAGGAAGTTATCCGATCACGTGTGTACTTCTCTAACTGTAAGGCACATAAGCTTGCGCAATGGACTTGGGATCAAATAATGGTGTACACTTAGGTATAATAATTAGTATCCTCCCCAACGGAGTCACTGCTATTATTTGCATGGCTAAAGAGGAACCTACTATTAATTATTTTGTCATGAGGTTAGGTTGACAAATGAAATTAATGGGTAAAATCTTATCTTGTAAATGTTCTGGTTTGTTAACGTCCACAATAACGTGGCTTACAGACTCACGGTGCTTGAGATGTCGGTGAATTTTATTTTTATATTGTTTTGAGGGAATCAATATAAATGGATAAATTCAAAGATTTGATCATTGTATTTATTTATGATTCTCTATTTTTTAAAAATGGTTTTATCTTACTTACTGTTAACTAAAAGAAATTATATTTACTGGTCCAAAATTAGATGATTAGAAAAGAATCTTGGTTTCGATTTTTACTGCTTAGGAAAACATATGTGTTCTCACTAAGAATGTTCTGTGATGCCTATTAATCAAAGTCTATTGTGGAAAGGTGAGAGATTCATAGAAATATGATGGTCTCATTCGACTTTTCAGATACTTGAGTAAGTTAGAAAGGAAAGAGGTCATGGATAAGTTGATGAATGAATAGGGAATGCTTCGAGTAGAAATTGAAGGAGAAATCCAGATCAATATATTATCCATAATTTGCCTAGATGTTTTGAGCAAGTTCTACCTGAAATACGAGAGGTTGTATATGGTGGGGAACTTTTGACAAAACATGTGGCAAATGATTGGCGCTATTTTCACCTAGATTTTAGTGTCTTTTTATATGTGTTTTCGTATTATTTTATCCGTATTTGTATGTTATTTGGTTGTGTTTTGTGTTTTTATGGAAATATGTGTAAATGAGCTTAAACTTAATATTTTCAATTTTTATTGGATGCTAGATATGATAAGGAAGGCATAGGAAAAAGCAGATCTAAATTTGGAGTTGAAACGCGGAAGATCGAGCCAAAACAGTGAGAGAGGAGAAGAAGCTGCACAACACGGGCCGTGTGCAGCGCACAACCCTGTCAGAATGGCCGTGCGCTGACACCCGAAACACCAACTCGGCCATGCCTGTGGCCGAGTGCAGAACACGACCCGTGCCCAGTACAGACACACGGCCCGTGCACTGTGCACGGCCTGTCCAGAAAGCCGTGTTAGGACGTCAGATTACACAACACGGCCACCCTTGTGGCCGAGTGCGGAACACGACTCGTGCGCTGTGTTAGAACACGGGGCGTGCGGCGGAGCTCGAGCCGTGTTGGTGCAAAAATGCAGAAAATTGCTGAAATCTTCTAGAAGGCTCACATGGGGTATAAATAGACCCCATTTCAATATTTTGATGGATAAGATCGGATTTCCTATCCTCTACACACACATCACACACCTTTCCTTCAATTTCACACCATAATCTCCATCCACCTTCATCCATCTTGATCCATCTTCATCATCTCCATCATCTTCATCCATTCTTCATCCCTTCCATTTGGGTGTTGAAGATCTCAAGAAATCAAGAGCTAGAGTTGGAGATCCATGAGTATTGAAGATTCTCTACAAGAAATTACTAGGGAAGATTCACATCTCTTTTGATTTTCTTTTGGATCTAAGACTATGGGTATATGTAATGAATCATTTATGTGTTTTGTTACCTTATCATGTTAGGCTAATTCCTCTAGTGGGATTAGGAACATGAAGAGCATATTAGATTTGTATTATCATGTAGATTAAATTGGTTTTTGATTTAATTGATGTTAATTTCTATTCATGGAGTTTAATTGTCTTGATGTTGTGATGGCATGGTTTGTTATTCATAATTGATTATTGGTTTAATGGATTGTTGATCAATGAATTGATTTATGGTGATTAAATGCTATCATAATGTTCATGTATGTATTGCTTGGAGTGAGACGGAAACGACCCTTTATAGTATTAGGAAGGCATGATTAGACTTCGAGTTTGGGTTTGACCAAGGATATTTGAATTTGATGAGGGGAACCAATCCATTCGTTGGCATTAGTACACAAAAAGGGAGAGTTTACTCTAACTAGTACCCAGATGGAAGGGGTTAATGTTGGGCTTTGATCTTAAGTGCTTTTGGGAGTCTAAAATGGATCAACAACCTTTGTAACCTTAAAGGGAGCTTAGGATACAATCGTGATCACCCTTAGTCTACATCAATTAAGTTGGATTCCTTTTGCATGATAGTATGAATTGAGTATGCTTGGATGTTTCTAATTCCATGTTTTTCATCGTTGAACTTTAACACATATCCTCTTTTATTTTCATTCATCTTCACTTGTCGTTTCTCTTATTTGCTATTTTTATTTACTTGCTACTTGCTTAAGTGGTTAATCAATCTCAAAACCCCTATAATCTTTACAAAAATGACATGAACATGAGCTCACGTATTTTGCTAGTCCGAATATAACTCCTTTGTGAATTGATAATTTTTCTTGGGATATACTACTACAACGATCGAGTATTCTTGCTCGTGAGTGCTACAAAAATAGGCAAACAAGAAAATGGCGCCGTTGCCAAAGGAGTGTTTGACAGACTAGTGGAGTACTGTGTTATTGTTTTAGTTGTTCTTGATAAGGATATCTTTTTATCTTGTTTTATTTCTTATATTTGCTTTGAAAAATTTTGTTCTTACTTATTCTTTTTGATAGGTACTCTTACCTTGAAAGAAGGGGAGGAAGAACAAAGCCCAAAAATAGAAAGTTGAAGGAAGATTGTAGTAAACTTTGTGGATAAAAGCATTAGATGGATGGATGGAACAAGTGGTTATTATGGAAATCAATATGCAAGAGTTCCTCCTCCACAACAAAAAGGCTATATAAATGAGAGTTACTATGGATATGATTGCCAAATGAGTCAAGTTCACTCTCAATGCTACAATCATGGTGGATATGATGAATGGCCACAAGCTTACTCTGGAAGCACATTCCAACCACAACAAGGATACACTTATTCCGCTCCGAACTGCAACATTGAAATTTCTCCCAAAGTACTAGATATGATTAAGGATTTTACGGAAGAAATTCGAGAAGCCAAAGAGATGATTGAATTCAGCAAGAAGATTGATGAAAAGGAGTCGTTCTTTGAGGATACATTGTTAGCATTCATGAAAGATACAAGGGATTATATGGAAAGGAAAGATTCCGAGTTTGAAGCAAGAATCGATGAAAGTGAGAAGAAGATGGATGATTGGATGGACTCCCTTGAGTATAAAATGAGCCAACTTGTAAGTTCTTTGAACAATTCGCAACAAATTGAAGAGGGAGATTATATGGAGGATAAAAGGGAAGAGGAAAGTAAGGTTGACGAAGGGTTGGAGAAAGAAGAGAACTTGGGGGTAAAGGAATCAAGTGAGAAGATTGAAGAGCCCGTTGAGGCCAATGAAATAGAAGAAGAAGAGCAAGTTATGGAAGCAAATGAAGAGGACTTGAAGAGTGAAATGAGCATTCCTAAATCCTTAAACTCTTTAAGTTGCAATGATTTTCTTGACATTTTTTCTATTGACTTTGTCTTACCTCTTGATACCTCACAAATTCTTAGGGACAAAAGAGAGTTGGAAGAAACTTTGGGGATATTCATTGAAAGGAGGAATAAGTGGTTTGCTAGAATGGAGAGGACAATGTAATGTCATGCAAGGATAGTTGGCAATTTCAAGCTCAATCTTAAGAGTGCCAACGAGTCCATTGCTTGCCACAAGTACTTAATAGATGAAGAAGCGCAAAGATTAAAGTATGGTGGCAAGGACGACCGTTATCCATGGCCATTCCAATGAGTTTGAAATTTTCCGTCTAGCTTGAAGACGTTAAACTTAGCGCTCGATGGGAGGCACCCCATCACTAACTTTATTGCTTTATTTTAGTGCTTTCAATAATGCTTGGTTTTTTTGTTGTTTTGTATTTTGGACTTGTAGGTTGATTGTGCTCATGGAGAAAAATGCTCATTGAGAAAATTGAAATGCTTCATGGATTCAAGTTGACATGTTCCACCACTTGTTGCAAACTTAATTCGTGACTCTTGTCTCGAGTTAAGTTTGGGGGGTGCTAGTGCGTGGTGGACATAGCTTGAGCGTTTGGATGCGTATGGTTCTCTACAAGAAGATCATCAATGGAAACTACAAGGGTAAGTCTCACCACTTTTTGCAAACTTAAGTTTGGGGGGAAAGTGTGTGGTGTGACTCACCACTTGAGTATGATTCTTGTAAAATTGGGCAAATTTTAAAATTTTTCTCATGAGTATTGGTTTGATTTTGGCATGATTGGTGGTGTTGAAGTGCATGATAGTCCATATTCATAATGAAATTGTTGAACTAATGGTGTTTGTTGAGTGTTTGAGCATGAATGAGAGGTATTGGAAGCATGATGGAGCTTGGAGCTAACGCTTTCCTTACCAAATGCCTATCGAGGGAGTACTCTACACCTTATCATTTTACTACTTGAAATGAATTGAGTTTGATTTGGATTGTTGTGACTAGCATGATACTTCATTTGTTATGTTTGTGGGAGGTTTACTTTCGTAACTTAGGATTTCCTTTTCAATAAAGAGTGGGATGTTTGTGAGCTTAATTGTCTAGGGATGATTTGAATGTGTGCTTAATTTTCGCATGGATGATGGTGATTTTTGTGTTTTTTTTTGCATATTTTATATTTTTGTTGTGTCTTGTTTGTTGAGTCCTTATTTTTATGTTGTGTGTATTTTCATTCTTGTCTTGGGATGTTTGGTGGTTTGTTTAGGGATGTCGTGAGTCATTTTTGAACGTGAGTAATGATATATTGTGGTGATAAGTGATGACAAACTATGATTAAGAATGTCTACACTTTCAAATTGTGACATGTTTTACTTAACTTGTTCAATTTTGAGATGAATGTGGTGTAATAAGTTCCTTAAGGTCCGAGCACAAGCTTGTGAGCATTTGAGCCTCAACCATGCATACATGGTATTTCTTCATGAGTGGATCGGTTGTGTTTGATAAGTTAATACTTGCTCAAGGACTATAGGAACGAGCCCGATTAGTGGAGATTGGTGAAATGATCTAAGGCCATCCTTGTTATTATAGTCATTGCCATATATGTTCCCTACCATGAACATCATCCTTAGTTAACCATTTTGAGCCTTTAAGCCTATTTTTTGTGAATTTAGCACATTACAAGCCTTAATTATCCATTCAAGCTTATATATACCTTTGTGTGGGTGATTGAGGAGATGGTAGCTAGAAAGGATTGATTGATTAGCAAAAGAAGAAAAGGGAATGGTAAACAAGCAAGAAAAATGATGAAAAGAACAAAAGTAAGAAATGGACATGCAACCTCAAAGCAAGAGAAAGAGTAAAGCAACATCAAAATGCTCAAGTAAACAAAATTCAAAGAAAGGAAGCATGCAACAAAAGAAACTCAATCCTAGGGAAGTTAATGAATAGTGCTTGAGATTTGTAAAGATAAGCAAGGAAGAAAAGAAAGTGAAGAAGTTGAGGAAATTGGCCATCTCTTTGATTACTTACACATGATTAGTCACTCTTATCCATATACTTCCTACCCTACCAAAAAGCCTATCATTACATCCTTAATAAAAGACCTTTTTGATCACTGATTGAAACTTTGGTGGTTTGTGAATGTAGTCCACGAGCAAGCTTATAGCGAGTCAAGTCAATCGGTTGATGAGTGTTGCTTTACCCTACTTTAAAGAGTGTTGAGAGACATTTATAACTTATGTGAGGCTTGGACCAAAAAAGGGACTATATTACATTTTATTCTCTTGTGATTGAACTTGCTAATTCTTCATGTTATGATTTTAATGTTGTAGGATGACTTAGCATAGTTTGTAGTTGTTATCGCTAACGATGTGTTATTACTTATGTTCATTTAGTCTTTTTCTAGGTGAAAATTTCTCCTTTGGTTTGTCATTTTTGTTGCTCGGGGACGAGCAACACCTTAAGTTTGGGGGGTTTGATTGGCGCTATTTTCACCAAGATTTTAGTGTCTTTTTATATGTGTTTTTGTATTATTTTATCCGTATTTGTATGTTATTTGGTTGTGTTTTATGTTTTTATGGAAATATGTGTGAATGAGCTTAAACTTAATATTTTTAATTTTATTGGATGCTAGATATGATAAGGAAGGCATAGGAAAAGGCAGATCTAAATTTGGAGTTGAAACGCGGAAGATCGAGCCAAAACAGTGAGAGAGGAGAAGAAGCTGCACAACACGGGCCGTGTGCAGCGCACGACCCTGTCAGAATGGCCGTGCGCTGACACCCGAAACACCAACTCGGCCATGCCTGTGGCCGAGTGCAGAACACGACCCGTGCCCAGTACAGACACACGGCCCGTGCACTGTGCACGGCCTGTCCAGAAAGCCGTGTTAGGACGTCAGATTACACAACACGGCCACCCTTGTGGCCGAGTGCGGAACACGACTCGTGCGCTGTGTTAGAACACGGGGCGTGCGGCGGAGCTCGAGCCGTGTTGGTGCAAAAATGCAGAAAATTGCTGAACTCTTCTAGAAGGCTCACATGGGGTATAAATAGACCCCATTTCAACATTTTGATGGATAAGATCGGATTTCCTATCCTCTACACACACATCACACACCTTTCCTTCAATTTCACACCATAATCTCCATCCACCTTCATCCATCTTGATCCATCTTCATCATCTCCATCATCTTCATCCATTCTTCATCCCTTCCATTTGGGTGTTGAAGATCTCAAGAAATCAAGAGCTAGAGTTGGAGATCCATGAGTATTGAAGATTCTCTACAAGAAATTACTAGGGAAGATTCACATCTCTTTTGATTTTCTTTTGGATCTAAGACTATGGGTATATGTAATGAATCATTTATGTGTTTTGTTACCTTATCATGTTAGGCTAATTCCTCTAGTAGGATTAGGAACATGAAGAGCATATTAGATTTGTATTATCATGTAGATTAAATTGGTTTTTGATTTAATTGATGTTAATTTCTATTCATGGAGTTTAATTGTCTTGATGTTGTGATGGCATGGTTTGTTATTCATAATTGATTATTGGTTTAATGGATTGTTGATCAATGAATTGATTTATGGTGATTAAATGCTATCATAATGTTCATGTATGTATTGCTTGGAGTGAGACGGAAACGACCCTTTATAGTATTAGGAAGGCATGATTAGACATCGAGTTTGGGTTTGACCAAGGATATTTGAATTTGATGAGGGGAACCAATCCATTCGTTGGCATTAGTACACAAAAAGGGAGAGTTTACTCTAACTAGTACCCAGATGGAAGGGGTTAATGTTGGGCTTTGATCTTAAGTGCTTTTGGGAGTCTAAAATGGATCAACAACCTTTGTAACCTTAAAGGGAGCTTAGGATACAATCGTGATCACCCTTAGTCTACATCAATTAAGTTGGATTCCTTTTGCATGATAGTATGAATTGAGTATGCTTGGATGTTTCTAATTCCATGTTTTTCATCGTTGAACTTTAACACATATCCTCTTTTATTTTCATTCATCTTCACTTGTCGTTTCTCTTATTTGCTATTTTTATTTACTTGCTACTTGCTTAAGTGGTTAATCAATCTCAAAACCCCTATAATCTTTACAAAAATGACATGAACATGAGCTCACGTATTTTGCTAGTCCGAATATAACTCCTTTGTGAATTGATAATTTTTCTTGGGATATACTACTACAACGATCGAGTATTCTTGCTCGTGAGTGCTACAAAAATAGGCAAACAAGAAAATGGCGCCGTTGCCAAAGGAGTGTTTGACAGACTAGTGGAGTACTGTGTTATTGTTTTAGTTGTTCTTGATAAGGATATCTTTTTATCTTGTTTTATTTCTTATATTTGCTTTGAAAAATTTTGTTCTTACTTATTCTTTTTGATAGGTACTCTTACCTTGAAAGAAGGGGAGGAAGAACAAAGCCCAAAAATAGAAAGTTGAAGGAAGATTGTAGTAAACTTTGTGGATAAAAGCATTAGATGGATGGATGGAACAAGTGGTTATTATGGAAATCAATATGCAAGAGTTCCTCCTCCACAACAAAAAGGCTATATAAATGAGAGTTACTATGGATATGATTGCCAAATGAGTCAAGTTCACTCTCAATGCTACAATCATGGTGGATATGATGAATGGCCACAAGCTTACTCTGGAAGCACATTCCAACCACAACAAGGATACACTTATTCCGCTCCGAACTGCAACATTGAAATTTCTCCCAAAGTACTAGATATGATTAAGGATTTTACGGAAGAAATTCGAGAAGCCAAAGAGATGATTGAATTCAGCAAGAAGATTGATGAAAAGGAGTCGTTCTTTGAGGATACATTGTTAGCATTCATGAAAGATACAAGGGATTATATGGAAAGGAAAGATTCCGAGTTTGAAGCAAGAATCGATGAAAGTGAGAAGAAGATGGATGATTGGATGGACTCCCTTGAGTATAAAATGAGCCAACTTGTAAGTTCTTTGAACAATTCGCAACAAATTGAAGAGGGAGATTATATGGAGGATAAAAGGGAAGAGGAAAGTAAGGTTGACGAAGGGTTGGAGAAAGAAGAGAACTTGGGGGTAAAGGAATCAAGTGAGAAGATTGAAGAGCCCGTTGAGGCCAATGAAATAGAAGAAGAAGAGCAAGTTATGGAAGCAAATGAAGAGGACTTGAAGAGTGAAATGAGCATTCCTAAATCCTTAAACTCTTTAAGTTGCAATGATTTTCTTGACATTGTTTCTATTGACTTTGTCTTACCTCTTGATACCTCACAAATTCTTAGGGACAAAAGAGAGTTGGAAGAAACTTTGGGGATATTCATTGAAAGGAGGAATAAGTGGTTTGCTAGAATGGAGAGGACAATGTAATGTCATGCAAGGATAGTTGGCAATTTCAAGCTCAATCTTAAGAGTGCCAACGAGGCCATTGCTTGCCACAAGTACTTAATAGATGAAGAAGCGCAAAGATTAAAGTATGGTGGCAAGGACGACCGTTATCCATGGCCATTCCAATGAGTTTGAAATTTTCCGTCTAGCTTGAAGACGTTAAACTTAGCGCTCGATGGGAGGCACCCCATCACTAACTTTATTGCTTTATTTTAGTGCTTTCAATAATGCTTGGTTTTTTTGTTGTTTTGTATTTTGGACTTGTAGGTTGATTGTGCTCATGGAGAAAAATGCTCATTGAGAAAATTGAAATGCTTCATGGATTCAAGTTGACATGTTCCACCACTTGTTGCAAACTTAATTCGTGACTCTTGTCTCGAGTTAAGTTTGGGGGGTGCTAGTGCGTGGTGGACATAGCTTGAGCGTTTGGATGCGTATGGTTCTCTACAAGAAGATCATCAATGGAAACTACAAGGGTAAGTCTCACCACTTTTTGCAAACTTAAGTTTGGGGGGAAAGTGTGTGGTGTGACTCACCACTTGAGTATGATTCTTGTAAAATTGGGCAAATTTTAAAATTTTTCTCATGAGTATTGGTTTGATTTTGGCATGATTGGTGGTGTTGAAGTGCATGATAGTCCATATTCATAATGAAATTGTTGAACTAATGGTGTTTGTTGAGTGTTTGAGCATGAATGAGAGGTATTGGAAGCATGATGGAGCTTGGAGCTAACGCTTTCCTTACCAAATGCCTATCGAGGGAGTACTCTACACCTTATCATTTTACTACTTGAAATGAATTGAGTTTGATTTGGATTGTTGTGACTAGCATGATACTTCATTTGTTATGTTTGTGGGAGGTTTACTTTCGTAACTTAGGATTTCCTTTTCAATAAAGAGTGGGATGTTTGTGAGCTTAATTGTCTAGGGATGATTTGAATGTGTGCTTAATTTTCGCATGGATGATGGTGATTTTTGTGTTTTTTTTTGCATATTTTATATTTTTGTTGTGTCTTGTTTGTTGAGTCCTTATTTTTATGTTGTGTGTATTTTCATTCTTGTCTTGGGATGTTTGGTGGTTTGTTTAGGGATGTCGTGAGTCACTTTTGAACGTGAGTAATGATATATTGTGGTGATAAGTGATGACAAACTATGATTAAGAATGTCTACACTTTCAAATTGTGACATGTTTTACTTAACTTGTTAAATTTTGAGATGAATGTGGTGTAATAAGTTCCTTAAGGTCCGAGCACAAGCTTGTGAGCATTTGAGCCTCAACCATGCATACATGGTATTTCTTCATGAGTGGATCGGTTGTGTTTGATAAGTTAATACTTGCTCAAGGACTATAGGAACGAGCCCGATTAGTGGAGATTGGTGAAATGATCTAAGGCCATCCTTGTTATTATAGTCATTGCCATATATGTTCCCTACCATGAACATCATCCTTAGTTAACCATTTTGAGCCTTTAAGCCTATTTTTTGTGAATTTAGCACATTACAAGCCTTAATTATCCATTCAAGCTTATATATACCTTTGTGTGGGTGATTGAGGAGATGGTAGCTAGAAAGGATTGATTGATTAGCAAAAGAAGAAAAGGGAATGGTAAACAAGCAAGAAAAAGGATGAAAAGAACAAAAGTAAGAAATGGACATGCAACCTCAAAGCAAGAGAAAGAGTAAAGCAACATCAAAATGCTCAAGTAAACAAAATTCAAAGAAAGGAAGCATGCAACAAAAGAAACTCAATCCTAGGGAAGTTAATGAATAGTGCTTGAGATTTGTAAAGATAAGCAAGGAAGAAAAGAAAGTGAAGAAGTTGAGGAAATTGGCCATCTCTTTGATTACTTACACATGATTAGTCACTCTTATCCATATACTTCCTACCCTACCAAAAAGCCTATCATTACATCCTTAATAAAAGACCTTTTTGATCACTGATTGAAACTTTGGTGGTTTGTGAATGTAGTCCACGAGCAAGCTTATAGCGAGTCAAGTCAATCGGTTGATGAGTGTTGCTTTACCCTACTTTAAAGAGTGTTGAGAGACATTTATAACTTATGTGAGGCTTGGACCAAAAAAGGGACTATATTACATTTTATTCTCTTGTGATTGAACTTGCTAATTCTTCATGTTATGATTTTAATGTTGTAGGATGACTTAGCATAGTTTGTAGTTGTTATCGCTAACGATGTGTTATTACTTATGTTCATTTAGTCTTTTTCTAGGTGAAAATTTCTCCTTTTGGTTTGTCATTTTTGTTGCTCGGGGACGAGCAACACCTTAAGTTTGGGGGGTTTGATTGGCGCTATTTTCACCTAGATTTTAGTGTCTTTTTATATGTGTTTTTGTATTATTTTATCCGTATTTGTATGTTATTTGGTTGTGTTTTATGTTTTTATGGAAATATGTGTGAATGAGCTTAAACTTAATATTTTTAATTTTATTGGATGCTAGATATGATAAGGAAGGCATAGGAAAAGGCAGATCTAAATTTGGAGTTGAAACGAGGAAGATCGAGCAAAAACAGTGAGAGAGGAGAAGAAGCTACACAACACGGGCCGTGTGCAGCGCACGACCCTGTCAGAATGGCCGTGCGCTGACACCCGAAACACCAACTCGGCCACGCCTGTGGCCGAGTGCAGAACACGACCCGTGCCCAGTACAGACACACGGCCCGTGCACTGCGCACGGCCTGTCCAGAAAGCCGTGTTAGGACGTCAGATTACACAACACGGCCACCCTTGTGGCCGAGTGCGGAACACGACTCGTGCGCTGTGTTAGAACACGGGGCGTGCGGCGGAGCTCGAGCTGTGTTGGTGCAAAAATGCAGAAAATTGCTGAAATCTTCTAGAAGGCTCACATGGGGTATAAATAGACCCCATTTCAACATTTTGATGGATAAGATCGGATTTCCTATCCTCTACACACACATCACACACCTTTCCTTCAATTTCACACCATAATCTCCATCCACCTTCATCCATCTTGATCCATCTTCATCAGCTCCATCATCTTCATCCATTCTTCATCCCTTCCATTTGGGTGTTGAAGATCTCAAGAAATCAAGAGCTAGAGTTGGAGATCCATGAGTATTGAAGATTCTCTACAAGAAATTACTAGGGAAGATTCACATCTCTTTTGATTTTCTTTTGGATCTAAGACTATGGGTATATGTAATGAATCATTTATGTGTTTTGTTACCTTTATCATGTTAGGCTAATTCCACTAGTGGGATTAGGAACATGAAGAGCATATTAGATTTGTATTATCATGTAGATTAAATTGGTTTTTGATTTAATTGATGTTAATTTCTATTCATGGAGTTTAATTGTCTTGATGTTGTGATGGCATGGTTTGTTATTCATAATTGATTATTGGTTTAATGGATTGTTGATCAATGAATTGATTTATGGTGATTAAATGCTATCATAATGTTCATGTATGTATTGCTTGGAGTGAGACGGAAACGACCCTTTATAGTATTAGGAAGGCATGATTAGATATCGAGTTTGGGTTTGACCAAGGATATTTGAATTTGATGAGGGGAACCAATCCATTCGTTGGCATTAGTACACAAAAAGGGAGAGTTTACTCTAACTAGTACCCAGATGGAAGGGGTTAATGTTGGGCTTTGATCTTAAGTGCTTTTGGGAGTCTAAAATGGATCAACAACCTTTGTAACCTTAAAGGGAGCTTAGGATACAATCGTGATCACCCTTAGTCTACATCAATTAAGTTGGATTCCTTTTGCATGATAGTATGAATTGAGTATGCTTGGATGTTTCTAATTCCATGTTTTTCATCCTTGAACTTTAACACATATCCTCTTTTATTTTCATTCATCTTCACTTGTCGTTTCTCTTATTTGCTATTTTTATTTACTTGCTACTTGCTTAAGTTGTTAATCAATCTCAAAACCCCTATCATCTTTACAAAAACGACATGAACATGAGCTCACGTATTTTGCTAGTCCGAACATAACTCCTTTGTGGATTGATAATTTTTCTTGGGATATACTACTACAACGATCGTGTACTCTTGCTCGTGAGTGCTACAAAAATAGGCAAACAAGAAAATGGCACCGTTGCCAAAGGGGAGTTTGACGGACTAGTGGAGTACTGTGTTATTGTTTTAGTTGTTCTTGATAAGGATATCTTTTTATCTTGTTTTATTTCTTATATTTGCTTTGAAAAATTTTGTTCTTACTTATTCTTTTTGATAGGTACTCTTGCCTTGAAAGAAGGGGAGGAAGAACAAAGCCCAAAAATAAAAAGTTGAAGGAAGATTGTAGTAAACTTTGTGGATAAAAGCATTAGATGGATGGATGGAACAAGTGGTTATTATGGAAATCAATATGCAAGAGTTCCTCCTCCACAACAAAAAGGCTATATAAATGAGAGTTACTATGGATATGATTGCCAAATGAGTCAAGTTCACTCTCAATGCTACAATCATGGTGGATATGATGAATGGCCACAAGCTTACTCTGGAAGCACATTCCAACCACAACAAGGATACACTTATTCCGCTCCGAACTGCAACATTGAAATTTCTCCCGAAGTACTAGATATGATTAAGGATTTTACGAAAGAAATTAGAGAAGCCAAAGAGATGATTGAATTCAGCAAGAAGATTGATGAAAAGGAGTCGTCCTTTGAGGATACATTGTTAGCATTCATGAAAGATACAAGGGATTATATGGAAAGGAAAGATTCCGAGTTTGAAGCTAGAATCGATGAAAGTGAGAAGAAGATGGATGATTGGATGGACTCCCTTGAGTATAAAATGAGCCAACTTGTAAGTTCTTTGAACAATTCGCAACAAATTGAAGAGGGAGATTATATGGAGGATAAAAGGGAAGAGGAAAGTACGGTTGATGAAGGATTGGAGGAAGAAGAGAACTTGGTGGTAAAGGAATCAAGTGAGAAGATTGAAGAGCCCGTTGAGGCCAATGAAATAGAAGAAGAAGAGCAAGTTATGGAAGCAAATGAAGAGGACTTGAAGAGTGAAATGAGCATTCCTAAATCCTTAAACTCTTTAAGTTGCAATGATTTTCTTGACATTGTTTCTATTGACTTTGTCTTACCTCTTGATACCTCACAAATTCTTAGGGACAAAAGAGAGTTGGAAGAAACTTTGGGGATATTCATTGAAAGGAGGAATAATCTTAGCGCTCGATGGGAGGCACCCTATCACTAACTTTATTGCTTTATTTTAGTGCTTTCAATAATGCTTGGTTTTTTTGTTGTTTTGTATTTTGTATTTTGGACTTGTAGGTTGATTGTGCTCATGGAGAAAAATGCTCATTGAGAAAAGAGAAATGCTTCTTGGATTCAAGTTGACATGTTCCACCACTTGTTGCAAACTTAATTCGTGACTCTTGTCTCGAGTTAAGTTTGGGGGGTGCTAGTGCGTGGTGGACATAGCTTGAGCATTTGGATGCGTATGGTTCTCTACAAGAAGATCATCAATGGAAACTACAAGGGTAAGTCTCACCACTTTTTGCAAACTTAAGTTTGGGGGGAAAGTGTGTGGTGTGACTCACCACTTGAGTATGATTCTTGTAAAATTGGGCAAATTTTAAAATTTTTCTCATGAGTATTGGTTTGATTTTGGCATGATTGGTGGTGTTGAAGTGCATGATAGTCCATATTCATAATGAAATTGTTGAACTAATGGTGTTTGTTGAGTGTTTGAGCATGAATGAGAGGTATTGGAAGCATGATGGAGCTTGGAGCTAACGTTTTCATTACCAAATGCCTATCGAGGGAGTACTCTACACCTTATCATTTTACTACTTGAAATGAATTGATTTTGATTTGGATTGTTGTGACTAGCATGATACTTCATTTGTTATGTTTGTGGGAGGTTTACTTTCGTAACTTAGGATTTCCTTTTCAATAAAGAGTGGGATGTTTGTGAGCTTAATTGTCTAGGGATGATTTGAATGTGTGCTTAATTTTCGCATGGATGATGGTGATTTTTGTGTTTTTTTTTTGCATATTTTGTGTTTTTGTTGTGTCTTGTTTGTTGAGTCCTTATTTTTATGTTGTGTGTATTTTCATTCTTGTCTTGGGATGTTTGGTGGTTTGTTTAGGGATGTCGTGAGTCATTTTTGAACGTGAGTGATGATATATTGTGGTGATAAGTGATGACAAACTATGATTAAGAATCTCTACACTTTCAAATTGTGACATGTTTTACTTAACTTGTTCAATTTTGAGATGAATGTGGTGTAATAAGTTCCTTAAGGTCCGAGCACAAGCTTGTGAGCATTTGAGCCTCAACCATGCATACATGGTATTTCTTCATGAGTGGATCGATTGTGTTTGATAAGTTAGAACTTGCTCAAGGACTATAGGTGTTGGCAATTGGATCGTGTGGTTCTAACGTGATCGTTAGGATAAATAGGCAAACAATCAGCGGAAGCAATTAAATCATTTACCTGACTTCTGGGTCGATGTAGAGGATGAACAGCAGTGAAGAACACCTCTGATCTTCTACCATATGTCCCAAAGTCAACTCTGGTGTTGGGTGGTCAACAATCCCCAGAGTTCTCTCAATCTGCTCTCTGTTCTCTCCCGTGATTCAAAAGAGGCAATGACTTAGGTTTAACAGGAACTGAGATGACTTATATACTTGGGCTACAGTAGGGACCAGGAGGAGAAATTGGACTGGGCCTCAATTGAATTTAATTAACCAAGCTTAGCCCAAAGCTTTTAATTAAATCCATTAATAATAATATAGTCCACTAAAATATTATTACTGCACTACCCGTCCAATTCCAAAATTATGTTCTGGGCTCCTTCTTATTATGAGCCCGATGGTCTCCCCATGTTTAAGAAATACAATGTCCATTAATTAATTAAGTTACTGACAACTCAAATTAATTAATATCTCATCCGAGAGTAGTACCACTCAACCTTATTGTCATGCCAGAAATTAATCCACTTGCAAGATTTACATGATAAACCTTATGAGCTCCTCAAGGGGACATCATCAACCTATGACGGATATGGATTCCTTCTACAATCAACAGCACACCATAGAGACAACACTACTTCCCAACTCACCGAGTATATTGATTTAATACTTATAAATCTCACCCATTGATGAATCAAAGAAATACATACTGCCCTACATGTCGAGGTTATTGTATAGGGATTAAGAGCCCGAACTTCCATAATAACAGAGATCAAGTTCTTCTATAAATCAGTATAAGTCGAACGATCTCAAGCGATCCTGCTCAATACACACAAGTGCACTAATGTGATTCTATAGCCAAGACAAGCTAATATCAAACCACACTACAACCATACTGATAGAGAGTCCCCGTCTATCTCAGTTGTGAGCATCTGTTTATACTTTATAAGGAAACCGATAATATGATCTTCTGCGTGTTGTCGCACAACATATTATCTACAGTATAAAATAAATGGACTATTGCATCATGCATATAAAATAAATTATAAGATGCAATCATTTGATCAATGATTCTCATTTCAAATATTGTTATGACATTGTTCATACTAAAGCTAGACTTTTAGTATACAATCCAACAATCTCCCACTTATACTAAAAGACTATGCTGTCATGTCTTCTGCCACACATCGGATTCCTACTCCCACTACACGACCAATAAAAGCTCTCGCCTTAAGGTCCTTGTAAATGGTTTACTAGGTCATCATCTGATGCAATCTAGGCGACAATAACCTTCCCCTCATCGTACGATTTCTCGTAACAGGTGGTACTCGCGCTCCATGTGTTTAATTGCCTTATGGACTCGTGATTCCTTCAAGTTTGTAACTGCACCAATATCATCAATGTAAATTGTGATTACCTTGGGCAAACTTAGAAACACTTCAAAGTCCATCATGAAGTCTCTAGAGTCATATTGATACTTTGGCTGCCTCATAGGCTCCAATTTATCATCTTTCCATGATGGAGTTCGGAGTCTGAAATATATTTCTATATAACACTCCTCCACATTATGACTATACTTCCTAAAATTAAACACATATCCTTTGAGGAGAATTTACTACCGTCCAATCTGACTAAAAAATCCGAATCTTCGTAATACACAAGAAGCAGTGAATCTGCTCAGTAAGTCTACATATGATTTCCAGTCCTTATCAGACACTTCATATATGTCTTACCACAGTTCATCATTCTTGTTTCGGGTTATGTTGATACCCACTGTTCATGCATCCAGCAAAACAGATATCCAACATCGTTCATAGCATTCCTTAGATTAAGCTTCCTTATTCGCCGAAGCATAAGGAACCGCTTTCATCCTCTTTATCTTCTTCTTGTGTCTCAAAGACAAATTCACTTAGATAAATTCACATGCTAAACGAGTATGGACTGTATCATTTTATGAAACTTGAGATAAGCATAACATCCTTTCTTGTGATCCGTATTACCGTGATCAAAAGGATATATTTTGCCTTTCTTAAGTCCTTCATCTCTACTGCTTTATTAACCGTACCCATACGCCCGATAATACTCTTTCATTATTTCCAATGAGCAAGATACTATCTACGTATAGTATAAGAAACACCACCACGTTTCCGTCACTCTTTACAACACACAAGACTCATCCGCTCATTGATTTAAATCCATGCCACTGGATTACCTAATCAAAACAGATGCTTCATGATCTCAAAACTTGCTTTAGTCCATCGCTGGACACTTTTAAGCTTACTATCAAAATGCTATTAGTATTTTGCAATGAATCACTCTGGTCGCTTCACATAGATATTTTCCTCAAGACTTCCAATCAGGAAAGCTGTCTTGACATCTATTTGTTGTTCCTCATAGTTCAATATGAGCAGCAATACATAAAAGAATCCGGATCAACTTAAGCATAGCTACCAGCGAATATGTTTCCTCATAATCGAACCATTTCTTTCTGAGTACACTTTTTCGCAACAAGCTTTGCTTTCAAGGTTTTCACCTTTCCATATGATCCTCTTTTATTTCCTATGACCACTTGCAATAATTTTTATACCATTTAGTGGTTCTTTAAGCTCCAGACATAATTTAGAATTCGTAGATTCTATTTCAACATCCATTGCAACTTACTAAGATTCCGCATTTTCATCTTGTAGTGCTACGACGTATTCGTGGGACAATACCATGTTTACTAGGGACTAAGTTTTACGACTCTCCCAAAACATATATCTTACGGGTTGTCAAACAACCCTCCCACTACGACAAGGCACTACATGTAATTGTGTATCAGACGTGACACGCGTTGCAGTTTACCTTGTGGTATATCCTCTTGTACACTTGGTACTTATACTTTGTGTTTTCCTCTCACTACCTTTAGAACAACTTATACATGGGCTTGTGATTCATTACATAGTCCTTTTTCAAAAATCTGATGTTTGTGTTAACAATCACCCTTCGATCTTTTGGACTAAATAATTCAATCTTCATTTTTTCAGGATGTCCCACAAACAGACAAATGTTTTACGAATTATTGTTTCTAGGGCATATCCATAAAATGAATTTTAATTATTCCAAATAATTCATCATCTATCTAATCATTACCATAAGAGACTTATTCCTTCTTTCCACCACATCATTCAGTTGGGGCATGCCCAGTGTAATCAACTTGAGATTTAATCTCAACTTCTAATCAATATCTCCTAACTATCCCAAGAGGTATTCGCCATCATGATTAAATCGTAATTACTTAATATATTTTCCATGACACTTCACTGTACCAGCCTTACAATTCTTGAATTAATCAAATAACTTAGACATGCAGTGCATCAAATAAATATATTGGTATCTAGAATAATCTTCAAATATTCATAACCACCTCTCGCCTGGATAATATTAGGTTCGCTTGAATCAGAATGAACTAATTCCAACATACATATCTTTTGCTCTACACCCCACAGCCTTGAAAAGGCAGTTAATCATTTTTACTTCCAAGCAAGACTCGCAAGTTCGATAGTTTCCACTTCAGATAAACCTTACGGTCTATCGGCTATCAACTTTTGAATCCTACCTAAGTAAAATGAACTAATCTTAGATGTCAAATGTATGTTTTAGTTCATCTCCGAAGGTTCCTTTCTCTTACTAATATTAGAAGATGCATTATTTAATTACTATTTATTGCATCTGTGGGATGTACATGATTCAAGAGTTTACATATTATCCACCAACGTACTTTAACGGATTATAGCCTCATTCCTCATTACTATGACCATGTCATTTAAATGAAATGAAGTATCCATCCGTTAATGCATAGAAACAGAAATCAAATTCTTTCTATGAAACGTACGTAAAAACAATTTCTCATAATCAATCGTTTATTCTTTATCATGAGATAAATAAACAACTCCCACTGTAATAGCCACTACCTTTGTAGTTTTACCCATGTTATTAACAATCTTATCCTTACTCAGTGATAAATATTTAGTGATTCCAGTATCTACATACTTCGTGTCAGTAGATGCCATCACTAATCATGTTTAAACCATTAGTAAATAAGATATTAAACTTGTTCACATCATGATGAAAAATGACTTTCTTTTTCCACATGTTTTGTTAGAAGTTTCCCACCATATACAACCTCTCGTATTTTAGGTAGAACTTGCTCAAAACATCCAGGCAAATTGTGAAGAATAAATTGATCTAGGTTTCCGTTTCAATTTCTATTCCAAGCTTTTTCAATTCATTCATCAATTCAACCATGATCTTCTGCCTTTTAATTTACTCAAGTATCCGAAGAGTTACATGAGACCATCATATTTCTATGAACCTCTCATCTCTTCACTAGAGATATTAACAGGCACCATGAGACGTCCTATGTGAGAACACATTTTTATGTTCTTAAGCAGTAATTTTCAAAACCAAGATTCTTTTCTAATCAACTAATTTTGGACAAGTAAATATAATGTCTTTTAGTTAACAATTAGTGAAATAAAACCATTCGAAATTCAGAGAATCACAAATAAATATTCCGATCAAATCTTCGAATTTTATCCTTTTATATTGATTCCCTCAAAATAATATAAAATAAAATTCACAGATATCTCAAGCACCGTGAGTCTGCAAGCCACGTTAGTGTGGACGTTTACAAACCCGAACATTTACAAGAGAAGGTTTTACCCATTAATTTCATTTGTCAACCTAACTTTATGACAAAATAATTAATAGTCGGTTCCTCTTTAGCCATGCAAATAATAGCAGTGACTCCGTTGGGGAGGATACTAATTATTTACATCTAAGTGTACACCATTATTTGATCCCAAGTCCGCTGCCCAAGCTTATGTGCCTTACTGTTGGAGAAGTACACACGCGCTCAGATAACTTTCTACAACCATCAATTATATAAGTTTGTACCAGTGAACCGCATATAAGCTCATCCGTTAGGGAGGAAGGCACTATAGCCAAAGCACAAGTCCATATGCAACACATTACAAGCAATAATTATTTAAAGAAGTCTGTACCAGTGATCCGTGAATAAACTCATCCGTTAGGGAGGAAGACTCTATTGCCAACGCGCAAGTTTACTCACATCACTTACAAACCAATAATGGAGACCGTGGGAATTAATTACCAATCCCCTCTCCCACTTAGTTATTCAATACCGAGGGTTTTTAACATGCATATAATATTTAGAAATAAAATATACATAATAGCATGCTTCTATTAACAGCAATTTAAATAAATAAATCACATAAAACATGCCTTTCACATATACAACTATAATTGACAATAAAATCAATTAATCAGTTATATATCATAATTAATTGCATAAAATGTTGGATCAATTAAATAGGCCCAGCTGACCCAAGCATCATTAGCATAAAATGAGCAGCCCATTAATAAATTAATTAAGCTCATTTACCCTGCCTATTTTTGCATTAAGGTCTAGCCCAATATTTAACCTGACCCAACATCAATTCCACAATTAATTAAATGAGCCTACGAAGCCCACTGGCATAAGCCCATTAATATAAAATAGGCCCAGCTGAGAACCCCAAACATCAAGCCCATTGCCACCTCAATAAAATTGGGCCCAACTGGCCCAAAGGCAACATCAAGGCAGCCTAAAACCATAGTGCTGCCCTAGAAATTAACTCAGCCGCAAGTGTCAGCCCTCACTGTCGTCCGCCGCACGGCGATCCAACAGCGCCGCCAGTCCTCTGCTCCCGGCGGCCGGAGTTATGCAGGCGCCATCAAGACTCGATAGCTCCGCCGGAATGGAGCCGCCTGCAGCCACCACAGACCAGCGCACACCGGCGTAACCAGGCACCGCTTCTGCCGGTGGCCGCACCTCAACCAACCACCGGGACCGAGGCCGCCGACACTACACATCGCCGCGATCCATCCGAGGCTGTCACCGCCAAGCTCGCCGTCGATTGGGATCCGCCCGCACCAGCTTCGTCAGCTCTGCCAGAGCCGCCACCTGCCGCCACTGGCCACTGTCTGACGACAAGATAGCCCTCCAGACGGGATTCGCCACCTGCTGCCGATTACCGCGGCCCGATCTGCTCGGCGTTTCATCGATCGGAGTCAACAAGGTGACCCACTGCCCACGACTCGGCACCGCCACAGCCGCCACCTGCTGCCGATTGCCGCCGCTTGAGGCCACCACCGCCCACTGTCTCCCGAACGACCATCGTGAGGCTTGCCCGGAAATGGGTTCGCCTTTGACCAGACCCTCGCCGGTCTATCGATCGTAACCGATCTGCTAAGTCCCTGAAACTCCGCGCGATCTCCAGCGCCGCCCAGCCGTCGACCAATAGCGCTGCCGGTCCTCCGGCCGCCAGCCGCCTGAGTCACGCCGTCAGACCTGTATCCACCAGTCGCCATGGATTCCAGACGGAAACCACACACCAACCATACAGACGGCGTCTCCGATCTCGGCGATGGTGCCATCAACGTGCCGGCATCACGCCGCTAGACCACCGGAGTCGCCCTGTCTGCCCAGCAGATCGACGACCTTCTCGAGCCTTCACCATCGCAAACCTCCAGCGCCGCCTAGCCTCCAGTCAGCGGCGCTAACGATCTTCTGCCCTTTTCGTTCGACGGTCATCGACACGCCACCGGGCAGCCGGTCTCACACCGTTCATCGTGCAGTCATTTTTGTACTTCTGGGTCGTTAGGGAAATAGGCAAACAAAATCAGCGGAAGCGAAACATCAATGTTTACCGTACTTCTGGGTCGATGTAGAGGATGAACAGCAGTGAAGAACACCTCTGATCTTCTACTGTATGTCCCAAAGTCAACTCTGGTGTTGGGTGGTCAACAATCCCCAGAGTTCTCTCAATCTGCTCTCTGTTGTCTCCCGTATGTCAAATGAGGCACAGACTTAGGTTTAACAGGAACTGAGATGACTTATATACTTGGGCTACAGTAGGGACCAGGAGGAGAAATTGGACTGGGCCTCAATTGAATTTAATTAACCAAGCTTAGCCCAAAGCTTTTAATTAAATCCAATAATAATAATATAGTCCACTAAAATATTATTACTGCACTACTCATCCAATCCTAAAATTATGTTCTGGGATCCTTCTTATTATGAGCCCGATGGTCTCCCCATGTTTAAGAAATACAATGTCCATTAATTAATTAAGTTACTGACAACTCAAATTAATTAATATCTCATCCGAGAGTAGTACCACTCAACCTTATTATCATGCCGGAAATTAATCCACTTGCAAGATTTACATGATAAACCTTATGAGCTCCTCAAGGGGACATCATCAACCTATGACGGATATGGATTCCTTCTACAATCAACAGCACACCATAGAGACAACACTACTTCCCAACTCACCGAGTATATTGATTTAATACTTATAAATCTCACCCATTGATGATCAAAGAAATACATACTGCCCTACGTGTCGAGGTTATTGTATAGGGATTAAGAGCCCGAACTTCCATAATAACAGAGATCAAGTTCTTCTATAAATCAGTATAAGTAGAACGATCTCAAGCGGTCCTGCTCAATACACACAAGTGCACTAATGTGATTCTATAGCCAAGACAAGCTAATACCAAACCACACTACAACCATACCGATAGAGAGTTCCCGTCTATCTCAGTTGTGAGCATCTGTTTATACTTTATAAGGAAACCGATAATATGATCTTCTGCGTGTTGTCGCACAACATATTATCTACAGTATGAAGTAAATGGACTATTGCATCATGCATATAAAATAAATTATAAGATGCAATCATTTGATCAATGATTCTCATTTCAAATATTGTTATGACATTGTTCATACTAAAGCTAGACTTTTAGTCTACAATCCAACAGTCTATCCAATCTCGATCAAGTATTTACATAAGAGTGAGGCTCTTGTGCCCTGGGGATACCGTGTTCCTTTGCGATTTTCGTGCCCCTTTACAATTTAAACCCCCTAACAATACATTGGTTTAAATAGAATATGTAGGAGGGAGAGTTATGTTCACATGGGGACACCGCGTGTCCCTGTGGGTGCAGGAGCTTTTGCCTTTACATAAAACCTTGAGCTTGGGGGATATAATGCAGTGGCACTCGTTTCCATGGGGTGGCTATGTTCATATATCCGCCAAAGTACGGGCACTTAATTTCAAGAAAACAATAATCGGGTTCATCCATGGGCCAAAAACCAATAGCAAGCCATTAAATTATTATAATTCTTAATCTCCATGCCAAAAAAAAGGTCATAACTTTAATGGGACGAAGGAAGTACTTATTAATATTGTATTCAAAATCTGAAACAATAAATGAAAATCTCATAAGAACTCCTTTATTTCAATAAAAAAATTGAAAAATTTTAACGATTGAATTGTAAGAAAATCAAATTATAAGAAAATTTTACTTTTTTTTTCCAGAAAAACATGGATGGCCAATTTTTAATAGACAAATGTATGGATATTTAATTTTAAATAAATAAAAGACATAAATGTTGCATTAAAAATAATAAATGTTTTATTTGTAAAAAAAATGCTTTTAAGAACTTGACTCTTGAGCAATAGTTTAAGGACACTGGCGAACTTTGCCCAATTTCCCGAGTCTTATATATCCAATTGGAACATTTATGAAGAAAAATAAGCTATCTATTTCTCTTCTTATCGAGGTTGTTTGTTTAGAGATTTGTTTACTTGAAACAAAAACGAAATTGAATCATTGTGTAAGGTTGTATTGTAAGTTTAAGAGATTTGAGCAAAACATTGCTCTTGCTCCAAAACGTTATCATGAGCAAAACATTGCTCTTGCTCCAAAACATTATCATGAGCAAAACCTCACTTCTTTCTATAGATATCCTATTTACTTTCTTTTACAATATCATATCTATACAAGCAAGGGTTGAATAAGATTTGGATTGTAATGTTTCATTCTCATTTTATCTCATCACTATATTTCGGAGTTATTTAATCTAATTTTCTAAACTCTTAAATAGAAGGATTAAATAAGTATGTCTTACGAGGATGAAGAAAGTACTAGTTATCGGTGAGTTAAAATCGTTTTTCGTCCCATAACTATAAAGAAATTTTGATTCCGTCCCAAAAAAGATAAAATTTTTAATTTCATCCCATAATTCTTAATATTGGCCAATTTTGATCTCAAAATCGCCAAAAATTGATTTTTTTGGCCGGAAAATTGCATGTGCACCCACACATGACGCCTCAAATTGGGTGGAAGACACGTTGGTGCACCAACTCAAAATGATTTTTTTATAGAAGTGAAAACAAGAAATCTTCATTGGGCATTATTAGCATTGATATGTTGTTCCTTAAGGTTGGTGGAAGATCTGCTAAACGAACTGGAGATACCCCTGGTATGTGGTCCACTACAGCTTCACCATTAACTGAGAAGAACACAACAGAAAACAAAAAAAAAGCAAAAAAAATTAGAATTAAAAAATTTGAAGTAAAATACCACTCTGATTTCCTCTAATCGATCCAATTCCATAAACCATTTTATTAAGTAATTAATGCAGTACACTCACCTGATAAATCAATGAGGAAGTGGCCGTTCTGGACTAGAAGTCAAAATGATAAAACACCGAGTACACGGAAACCGACATAGTCCAAAGCTGAGCCAACGAAATATTCCTCCTACCGGCGATTTCGCCTACCCAAGGCATTAACGCGTCAGCGATGATAAAATCCGGCCGCCAGAGTCCTCCGTCCTGCAGGAGCCGCTCGATCGGTTCTTCCAATTTGGTCAAAGTAGCCATGGCAAAGCCGAAGACGTTGTCGCCATGAACCTTCTCCGACGGCAGGACGTTTGGAATGGTGGCGAAGCTGATGTTCGTAGGCGTCTTGACTATTGACGGAGCCAATCAAGTCGAGCAAATGACTGGAAAAAAAAATTAATCCAAATTCTTCCTCAATTGCCATGTTGGATGAAGCTACTGGAAAGCCCCAATTTGAGGCGTCATGTGCGGTGCACATGCGATTTTCCAGCAAAAAATCAATTTCCGGTGATTTTGGGACTAAAATTGACCAATATCAGGAGTTACGGGACGAAATTGAAAATTTTATCTTTTTTGAGAAGGAATAAAAAATTCTATATAGTTATAGGAACAAAAATAATTTTACAAAGCATACAATGAAGGAAAAGATATATAGATTCATGTCAATTCATCAAGTATTCCATATTTCCTCATTTCAAAACATATTTCCCCTAGAGTAGTGCTTTCTTTTCACCACAAACCACTCTAACTTTTTTAATATTTCCTTTTCACCATAACAACACAAAATTATCACATATTTGCATCACCTGAATGTAAAAGCTCAAGCTGCCATTTGAATTGGCATCGAATTTTTTTCAAAGTTTCTGGTGCAGATAAATCGCCCGACAATCTCTTCCAAGACAGAGGCCCTTCAACAACCTCTAAATCTACACCCTTGAGATCCTGCACAACAAAGACACTTGACCCACTCCCTCTTACCCCCTGTATAAGTATATTGCAAATACTCTGTATGAAATCATTGCTGGAACCCTCAGAAATGATCTTAGGCCGGCAACTCTGAAAAAAACACTTTGCAAGGAGTAAACAATCCGAGGGCAGTGCATGGATTATCAAACTCTCCACCATAGTTTTACCTAAACCTTGAAGTTCCATGTCTTTCTCCAAGCTCATAAAGTAGAGAAAGAGAGTAATTCTTGACGAGCTCAAACAATCCAGCAATTTATTCATCTTAAAGAACAATACAGCATTACCACGAAGGAAGCTTAAGTTTATATCAGACACCCATTCCCTTGAAGCTGTTTTAAAAAACAGTGAGGCACAATTGAACCCAAAAATCTAAACTATGAAGGTTTGTGAAAAGTATGTATGTATTGATCAACTACTAAGTATATATTACAACATGAGAGAGATCCTATCTATGTACAAAACCAATGTGGGATATACAAAAGAATATTACAACTCAACAAATCTTAACATGCCCCCTCAAGATGGTGGTCGAGAGACGACACCAATCTTGGACATGAGGAAGGAGAGACGGGGACGCGGAAGTGGCTTGGTAAGAGCATCAGCTAGTTGATCTGCAGAGGAGACATGAGCAACACGAAGTTGAGAAGATTGAACAAGATCTCGGACAAAATGATAATCAATGGCAATATGCTTCATGCGTGAGTGAAAAACCGGATTAGAACACAGATATGTGGCACTAAGGTTGTCACAATAAACCACTGGGTTCGCTGCCAAAGAAGGGAGACACAACACTTGAAGGATGGAACGAATCCACTGGACCTCAGCAGTAGCAGAGGCAATGGACCGATACTCCGCTTCAGTGGAGGAGCATGCAACAGTCCGCTATTTACGAGACCTCCAGGAAATAGGATTCGGGCCAAGAAACACAATAAAGGCTTCAGTAGAAGATCTGTCATCACAGTCACCAGCCCAGTCAGCATCTGAGAAATAGTGAAGTGATAAGTCTGTCGAGCGACGGAGGAAAAGCGAGCAGTGTCGAGAGCCATTGAGATAACGAAGAAGTCTTTTGACTGCACCCCAGTGAGTGACAGTGGGAGAATGCATGAACTGGGACAATTTGTTAACAGCATATGCTATATCAGGACGTGTCAGAAGTAAATACTGAAGACGTCCAAGCACCCTCCTATACTGAGTGGCATCAAATGGGTTAGAACCGTCAGCAAGAGAAAACTTCGCCCCCGCAGCAAGAGGAGTGGACACTGGCTTTGAAGTGATCATGTTGAGAGAAGATAGAAGATCTGTAGTATATTTATGCTGAGAGAGATAGCACCCACTACGAGATCAATGAACTTCAATACCCAAGAAATAAGAAAGATTACCCAAACGTTTTATCGAGAAGTAAGATGCTAGGTCGGCCTCAAAACGAGTGAGAAAAGCAGCATTGTTGCCTGTCAGAACAAGATCATCCACATAGACTAAAAAATATGCCAGAGTGCCATTATGACAATAAACAAAGAGAGATTCATCTGACTTAGTGCATGCGAAGCCAACTGACACAAGAAAGGTCCTAAGAGCATTATACCATGTTCGCGGTGCTTGCTTCAGGCCATAGATAGACTTGTTGAGTTTGCAAACATATCCCAGATAATTAGAGACAACGAACCCTGGAGGCTGTTGCATATAAACCTCATCAGACAGAGCACCATGTAGAAAGGCATTGTTCACATCAAACTGATAAAGAGGCCAATCCTGAGAGATAGCAACACTTAGTACAATACGGATCGTGGCAGATTTCACAACTGGACTGAAGGTCTCAGTGAAGTCAATTCCTGGACGCTGATGAAACCCCTTTGCAACAAGACGAGCCTTGTATTTATCTACTGAACCGTCGGGTTTCCGTTTGATGAGAAAAACCCATTTGCACCCTATAATATTTTGTTCAGAAGATGGTGGGACCAAGGTCCAGGTGTCATTCTTCTGTAACGCAGTAAACTCTGCAGCCATCGCATCATGCCAGCAAGGAACGGATAAGGCCTGTTTGACAGTACTAGACTCAACATCAGTAAAAAGAGAAGATGTAAGACAGTACCTTGGATTGGGCTTGAAAATATTATTTCGCGCCCTGGTGATCATAGGATGTTGAGTTATAGCTGGCGGTGAAGGCCGAGGAGGTGATTCATTCTGCGGAGACATGGGCTCAGGATTGGCTGAGTGTGGCAATGTGGGCTCGTTGGAAAGGTCGAGACAAGGAACTGGAGGCGGTAAGGGTATAGCAGAGTCAGGTGTAAAGCTCGAAGTGGAGGGTGATGGCTTGATGTTATAAGCAAAAGGAAAGACATTCTCAACAAAATCAACATGTTTAGACGTGAAGAGTCTGTTAGAGATACGATCAAGACACAGATATGCACTTTGAGTGAAAGAGTAGCCGAGGAAGACACACGGTTTTAAACGTGGTGCAAGCTTATGAGAGGTGTAGGGACGAAGCCAAGGGTAGCAAAGACATCCAAAGACACGGAGTTTAGCAATTGTGGTTGTTTATGGAATAGTTTTTCATAGGAAGAGGACATGGTGAGGTTTTCTTTGGGTAAACGATTGATGAGATAGGTGGCAGCGGAAACAGCATATGGCCAATATGTAAGAGGAATGAAAGCTTGATGTAAAAGAGCAAGGGCAGTATCAACAATGTGACGATGTCGGCGTTCAGCGACACCATTGTGTTCAGGAGTGTGAGGTGGGGTGGTGAGATGGGTAATGCCGTGTGTAATGAGAAAAGAGCATAAGGAGATGAATTCACCACCATTGTCAATATAAAGCGTTCGTATACGAGATTGAAGCTGGTTTTCAACAAGTGATTTAAAGGCAACAAAGGTAGGCAATACATCAAATTTACGTTTAAGAGGATAAAGCCACACCTACTTAGTAAAGTGATCTACAAAGATAACATAATACTTATATCCATCAAATGATGTAACAGGTGATGTCCAGACATCCGAAAATAATAATTCAAGGGGCACAGTAGCATGTAAGCTAGTTTCAGAAAAAGGAAGTTTATGACTCTTCATGGACTTGCAAGCATCACAGCTTATTTCAGAGTTTTTGGATAAAGACAAATTATTAATAGCTAGAACATGACGGAGAATTTTAGGGGAGGGATGACCTAAACGAGTATGCCAGAGACCAAACTGTTCTTGGCAAGTAATGAGAGCTTGTGATGCTGGGGCAGAGGATTGAGTGGTGAAAGGACAGAGGTATAGTCCATTAACCCTTGGTCCCTGCAGTAGAACGGCTCCAGTCCTCGGATCCTTCACCTGAAATGAAGAAGGAGAAAACACAACAACAACATTATTCTGCTCGCATAGCTGAGAAACTGAGATTAGATTTTTTGAGATTGATGGAACAACAAGTGAGTTTGAAAACAACATTGAAGGAAAATTTGAAAAGGATAAGGAACCCGTATGAGTAATGGGTAATGATGTACCATCCCCCACAACCACGCTGTCCTGTCCATCAAAAGGAGAATGAATAGAAAGATTGGCCAAATCTGTGGTTATATGATGCGATGCGCCAGAGTCTAGCACCCAGTTGTGCGTTGGTAGAGTAGAGATAGTGGAGTGAGCAGTGGGATAGGCATATGGTTGCTGCAACCTGGTGCGACCAGCAGCCGGTCCACCATGAGATTGGCTGGATTGTGGAGCAGCACCGTGTAACTGGGCTGTATGAGGGAATTCTGGGCAGCGCCTCGCCGAGTGACCAAAGACACCGCAAAGCTGACACTTGCCTTGGTATCCACGGCCACCACTTGGAGTCATTTTTGAATGAGGCCCTGCCCAATTGCTGGACTGAGAAGGACGAGAAGGCCCTGAACGAGGGTTTTCGCGATCAGCGCGTCCACGATCAGAATTTCCGCGTTCAGAGGTGCTGCGACGAGAGACCTGGAATGTTGTTGCGGGTAGATGAGAAATGGAGGCAGTGCGCTGAGCGATTTGAGCCTCGGTGCTTAATAGCTTGTCATGGAGTTCTTCAAACGTGATTGGAGAATCACGAGCTTGAATGGCAAACCCTAATTCCTTGTATGAATCGTCCAAGCCATTCAAGATCGTAACAACCAAATCTTCTGGATCGGTGGAGACTCCCAGAAGTGCCAGTTCATCAACAATCCCTTTGATCTCAAGCATAAAATCGCTTATGGATCGAGTACTCTTGATAGGGTTATGCAGACGATTCTTTAGAGCAAGAACACGCCCCCTTGAAGATGTGCCATATATAGAGGCTAGGGTTTTCCACGCATCAGAGGACGTCTTGGCAGCAGCAATGAACGGAATCAGGGTGGGAGAGATGGATCCAATAAGTGCGCTGAGGATTAATTGTTCCTGATGGATCCAATAAGAGTGCAGCGGATTCGAACGTGAGGCACCGACGACAGTTTCTTCAGCAGGTGGAGGGGGGTATGATCCATCAACAAATCGAAAGAGATCATACCCGGACAGCAATGTACAGAGTTGAAAACTCCAGGCGACATAATTTGTCGATGTGAGTTTGAGGGGAACCTGCGATGCGGTGTTGAAAGCCACGAGGGTAGGGGGAGAGACGACAGTGGGATCGGCTGCAACAGTGGTGTTTGCTGGAGTAGTGTTTACTGGATCAGTGGCCATGATAGAAAAGAAGAAAAAAAAAAGATTACGGCTGCTAGGGTTGAGGATCGAGAGAAATGGCGTAAGCCTTAGACAGCTTTGATACCATATGAAGGTTTGTGAAAAGTATGTATGTATTGATCAACTACTAAGTATATATTATAACATGAGAGATCCTATCTATGTACAAAACTAATGTGGGATATACAAAAGAATATTACAACTCAACAACTCTTAACATAAACTTACGAATATTTGGAGCATCGCATATAACACTTAAATGGCGATCAAGGTGAGTAAAGCTTATGTACTCAAGGGAATGGCTAGAAAGTTCTATTTTTGTGTGCCCAGCACAACAATTGAGGGATAAATCCTTTAAGAAAGGAAATTTAGAGGACAGGTCTCTGAAAAATGAGTTATCAACATGAACTCCACTTAACATCAATGAGTTGAGCTTATGTAACTGGTACAGCTTGTTTAGCGCATAAACATTAGATTGCAAATATCCTGGCTTTAAAATAAGATTCTCCATTGAAGGGCAGATGGAAAGTATAACCCCCACATCATCCTTCACTATCATAACATACCGTAAACTAAGATCTTTAATTCCTGAACAATTAACCTTTCTTTCTTTTCCTAGATCAATTTTGCACCCACACACAGACAATTTGATTAGGGTTTTGGATCCAAACACCTCACGTGGTAAAACAAATTTACAATCATTATCATAGTAATCGTTATAATATTCGAAATCTGTAATACCCATTTTCATTGCTTTCACAATTACTTCCTCAATCACCATAGTCATATCTTTCTCGCACCAATCATCTCCATATCCACGGTAATAAACAACCTGAAACTCTCAATATTAATTTTCATTTCTTCATACCTTTGCATTGTCTTCCTCGTCATATCCCAAAACCTATCTATATCTATATGTCGTTGGGGAAAGTTGCGTTGATCGACATATAGGTTGGGGCGGGTGGACCAAGCGCTGTACCAAGATTTGTATAGTATGCTTGTTTGAGCTGCTTCTTTTCCATCCAGAAAAGATTGAATATGTTGAATTATGACTTCGGAAAGAGGAAATTCGCCATTAGCGAGTTTATTTCTTCTGCACATCTTCATCGAATATTCGGATTGGGGATTTTGAATTGTAACTATATTGCCGAATTCGCCAAAAAGATTAAGGAGTGAAAGACGGTAGATTGAGTCAACTGTTGTATAAGATATTTATCCCTCCACGAAATACTCTCATAAGAGACGGGTTATTTGTGAGACGGGATGTTTATTATATAAATAAAGTGTTCTTATTTATAGTTAGAGTTCGTCTTGCATTCTTTCAGGCACACCATATGTCTTTAGAATTTAGTATTTAGTATTATAGATAAAAATACATTATTTTGTTCAGGGGCGGCCCTGGGCGATACTGGAGGTGCCGCCGCATAGGGCCCCACCCCGACGAGGCCCCGTTTACTATATTTATATATATGCAATTATTATATATTATAAATTTAAAGTATTTCATAAAGGGGTGAGTTGCTTAGTTGGTTTCACTTTCATTTCCTGTCGGCACAGAATCGATTTCTGCTGAAATTTTTATTTATATATATTTTCTACCAATTTTTATTCATATATTTTTAAAATGATAATTTTTCTCGTTACCAGTATGGCTTTTATTTATATATATTTTCTACCAATTTTTATTCATATATTTTTAAAATGATATTATTTTCCTCGTTACCAGTATGGCAGTAATACATTACCAAGTACCAATTCGCTAGTTTACGGTCAATTAAAAAAATATTGTCATTTTTATGATTTAATTAAATGATTTTTATTTTTTATTGATTACATAATTTCCTCGTTACAATACCAGTATGTCAATAATACATTACCAAGTACCAATTCGCTAGTTTACGGGTCAATTAAAAAAATATTATCATTTTTTTTATGAATATGTATTCATTTTTATTTAAAATTTTGTAATTTTATATTAATTTAATGAATTATTCATAAAATAATTTAATTAAATGTTTTTTATTTTTTATGGATTATATATCACTTTTTATTCATTTATGATGTGGATAAATATATTATTCATTTATTAATATATTATAATGTTGATTTACGGTTATTATTACCGTGGAGAACGTGGGTTATTGGGGTAATCCCATAAACTACCTAGAAGAAGAAGTATGCTATTATACCGTTTATTCGGGAGAGAAAGGTAAGTATTATGATTACAATAAAGGTAAGTATTATGATTACAGTGTATCTTGAGATTTTTTATATATGGAGACGAGAAACTAACTTGAGCGTCGTCTATGCTGGAGATCCCCTCCGGTATACTTTTGTAGGTGTACTTTAGAAGATTACTGAAGATTGTACTGATTAATCAAATTAGATTTGTATCCTCCTAATCTTAATATTATTGTTTAATTAATTTATTTATTATTTGATGATTTAACCTCATCAAATTAGTGGGAAACAGAGTTGAGGCGAGAGCAGATTTTGTCTTTATATTCTTCATAAGTTTTCGAATGGATTTGATATCATAATCAATAATCACCGGAAGTGATGAGACTATACTGCCAATTGGAAGTGTTCTCATACATTATGTTGTCCATAGTGAGAGATCCAATTTTATCAGGCTCGTAAGATATTACCTTCGTAAATATGGAAGTCAGAGGTGACACTGTGGAGAGAGAGGGAGTCATTGTTTCAAAAATTCGGTTATAATCTTTACCGAGTCTTTCTTTGCGTATTCTTGAGGTAGTCGCCACTTATATCTCTTGGGTTTGTAATCTCTGCCTTCCTTTTCTGTGTCCCCTTCCCATTTATTCTTCCATGAAAAGCCAAGCAATATCCAATTTCCAGAAGTCATGAAAGCGCTTACAAGGTGTTCGAGAGAATGCCCGAACTGAATGCTTGCATTTCAAGATACTATGCATCACACGATTTTATTTGCTACTTCTGCTTTAAGTTGGTTGACCTTTCATGATACATTTCTTCATGCGGCTCACCGCCATATATGAAGCCTATTTGCTAATCTTCTTTTTTATATGGAGTATTTCTAAGGAGTTTTGTGATTGACTTGTAGTCTTTGTTCGTTTATTGTTTTTGTATTGAGTCACTGTCGACTGCTACTAGTGTCAACAGGAACCTTGATTGCCTGCTGCAACATCAGACGCTTAAACAAATTATCAACGAGTCAGTTTCGATTTTGGGCTAAGGAGAAGGAAACTGCCATTTATGGTTTGAACTTCTGTTTCCATGTATCAGTCCATATCTCTTTACCTTCATACTAATTGATTTATTTGCCTTAGTGAGTCTTGATGACTCCATTGAGAAAGCTAGCCGATAATCTGATATGAGTAGAGTGTAATAATAAATATTGATTAATAATGTGTGTTTCCTTTAAATTTGATAACTCATTGCATTTTCTACGATTTGGGTCTGTTTAGATCTTGTATTTCATGTAGTGGGAATTTGGCGTGAGCCATAACACCCTTGTTGTCGATTGGGAACTCTCTGGCATTTTGAGTGTTTTGGAATATGGACAGAGTATGCACCATTGCCTTATCAAAAATTTACTTTGAGAACAGGTACATCAGTCTTTTGTGATAAATGCATGACTTGAATTTGCTCTTGAGAATTCATGAATAACATGAAAATTATGATTTATTTGAAACATTATTGGAAGTATGATTGTATACAAATGAGTCCTGGAAATGCTGATTTATCTTGTCCTTTGTCAAGCTCATTGATAGCTTGTTTGTGATTTTGGTGAAAGATACTTTGGATTCTGCCTTAGCTTGTAATATACCTGTATTGGATTTTTAAAATTTGAGAACGAAATCAATGCTTATATTTGATTCAAAAAATACGTGACAACATTATTTGTACAAATCTAATGATGAGATATCCATTTGACGTGTCGTACACGTGCATTTATTTGGCATGGCTCATGTTAATTATAGGGCTATTCTTATCTGTGTTGATACAAGTCTTTAAAGATACACTTGCTTTACAAGCTAGCTGCTGAGCCTGTTACCACAATACCCATTTTGGATAGTTTTGAGACTTCAAAATTATCTGTTACTTGATGATTTTGCATCATGGCTCCTGCATATGAGGTATTATGCTTAACTTTTACCTTCTCATATTAAAGATTTATTACTGGAGCAATTATGAGAAGCTCAATATGCGTGAACACTCAATATTCTCATTCTGAATTATGAGTTTGAGGAAGGGCAAGTGATGGTATTACCATCTATAACTTTAAGACAAGAATGAAACACTAAAAAATGATGAACATACACTCTCAAATTTCAGAAATCATGCTTCTCACCGCTGAGGATTGTTATACAGACGTATGGCTAGTTTGAATACTTGTGAGGTATTTATTATCTGATCTTGTATTAATTTTACAATTCAAACCTCAATATTTTTATCAATCTTGTGTTGTTGATTTGCAAAAAGCTTTGTTATATTTACATAGTTGAATTTACTTGGAAATTGGTATGTAGTTTACACCTATTGAATTGAGAGGAAGTTACTCATGCATTAGAGATTATGAAACAAATTATTTGAGATGTTTTAACACTTCTATTGAAGGTATAGTGGAACTATAAAACATGCATACAAGATGGGCCCGAGCCCAGAGAATGAGGAGACTGAAGTGTGAATCCAGTCCTCGAATGTGATCAAGGCTATGAAGCCTGCGTATCTCTTGATAATGAGATAATTGAGGCTAAGACCACGAGGTCTGATGCCTAGCTATGAAGCCTGCCATATTCCTGCTACCCAGAACAAGTATGCTATAATACCGTTTATTCGGGATAGAAAGGTAAGTATTATGATTACAGTGTATCTTGAGATTTTATATAAATGGAGACGCAGGGGCGGATCCAGAAAATCGGGGTGGGGTGGGGTGGGCTAAGTTTATTGAAGAAAATAAAAAATAATAATAATAATTAAAAAATAATATATATATATATATATATATATATGTACTATAATTTAAGAAGATATATTTATTTTTTAACTTCATTTCGGTGGGCTTAAAATATTTTTGGGTTGGGCTAAACTTAAAAACACAAAGAAGAAAGAAGATATATTTATTTTTTTAGCTTCATTTGGGTGGGCTGAAAATATTTTTAGGGTGGGCTAAACTTAAAAACACAAATTATTTATAAATTATTTACATATGATATAATGGGTTTTTCGGGGGCAGCCCTGGGCTTGAGCCCGGGGCTGCCCCACATCCATCCGCCCCTGGAGACGAGAAACTGACTTGAGCATCGGAGGGTCTACGCCGGAGATCCTCTACGGTGTACTTTTGCAGGTCTACTTTGGAAGATTATTGAAGATTGTTGAGGATTGAAGAAAGATTGCTGAGGATTGAAGAATGACTGATTAATCAAATTAGTTTTGTATCTTCCTAATCTTTAATATTATTGTTTAATTAATTTATTTATTATTTGATGATTTAACCTCATCAATTTATAAATTATTCATAAAATAATTTAACTATTAGATTATATGGATGTTTTATGAATTGTTTATTCGATAGTTAAATATAGATGTTTTATGAATGGTTTATTCAATAGTTAAATTAATAATATGTGGTTATCATTTTAATCATGTGTATTACTTTTATTAAAAATATTACTCCCTCCATCCCAGGTATTTTTACCCATTTTTTATTTTGGGGTGTCCCACGTATTTTTACCCATTCCATTTTTGGCAAAAATACATAATATTTTATTACCTACTTTTTACAATTCCAACAACTTTAATTGTTTTTTTACACTTTATTCATCAATCCCAATAATTTTATTCACTTTTTTCTTTTAAATTACTAAATTATCCCTACTTTCTTTTATATTATATATTAAAAAAATAAAACAGTCTTAATCTCCGTGCTCGTACAAATGAGTAAAAATACCTGGGACGGAGAGAATATTATTCTTTATCAGTTAGATAGATAAATTAATTAAAAACATTTAGATAGATAAATTAATTACAAAGTTAATAAATTATATTTTAAATTAACAAAAGCGTTAAGCCATTATTATAATTTAAATTAATAATTGTAAACTATTTTAAATAATAAAAATTAAGATAATTAAAAAAAAAAAGCTACAGGAGGTGTCCTATTTTATTTATATTAAAAGGGTTATGAAGGGTTCGTCACGAATTAAAAAATGTGGAATGTGGAATGGTCTCATATAGATGTTATTTCACACAAATATTCATCGTATCATTTTAATACTATTAATTTACAAGTGCTTGTCAAAAATAAAATTTTGGATTTGTGTATGTGGCAACGCCACGTTGCTCCTTAAAAAAATTTGTGTATGTGGAATCGTCATGTTCATTCTTGAAAAAATTGTGTACTTGGCACGTTCACGTAAATCATGTAATTAATCTTTTTTATGAATTTATTACTAATAGGTACACATTTTGTACCTAATTACTACTAGATACATTGATTTAAAATAATTATTATTTAATACAAAATATTAAAGTAAAATATCAATTATAACCTTAAACCGGTACACTTTTAAACCACAAACCCTAACCCCCCACCCACCGCTGGACCGCCGGCGGCCGGTCGCCGAAAAACTGCCACCGGCGGCCAATCGTCGAAAAACTGCCGCCGTCGGAAAATCCTTACCCCCGAAAGACAGTTGCCATAAAATTTCGTACCTCCGTAGGAAAATTCCTTACCGCCAAAAAATTCCGTACCGCGGTGGCCGGTCGTCTGAAAATTCCATACCGTCGCCGGACCACCACACTTTTTTGTTGCACACACTTTTTTTTTACTGCACACACTTTTTTTACTGCACACACTTTGTTGCACACGAACTCTTGCTACACACAATATTTATGTGCAGCACATTATAGGGATAATATTGGAATATCACTATATATATTTGTAGTTAGTAATAATAGTTTTGTATGTTTGTATCTCATAATAATTAAAGGGTTTTTTTGTGTACCTAGTAGTAATCCTCCCATGTTTTATTTTAATTAATATTTTATTTTAAGTAGTTTAATATTTTAAATATTTTATTTATTTAATCCCTTCTATTAATAATCTTAATAATACAATTAATAATTTACTTTGAATAACTTAAAGTAATTAATATTTTATAACCTTGCAATTAATATTTGAGACATTCTCTTGTGAGACGGATTTTTTGTGAGACGATTGTGAGACGAATTGACCAATTATTAAAGTATGTTTATTATATAGGTAATGTATGTTTATTTATAGTTAAAGTATGTCAATATCAAATCATTTTATAATACCTTCAAATCATACTTTAATTCATCATTTATCATACTTTCACAACCATTGAGCATATTTTATCTATATAATAGATATACTTTAACACGTCTCACGAACCGTCTCACATATATAATGTCTCACAAATGAATTTGTCTTAATATTTTATTTTAAGTAATTTTTTCATGAAAATTTAATTTAATTTAATAAAAATATTTTAAATTTTCTTTATAGAAATATTTATTATTTTAATCATAATAATTTTATTTATATATATTTAAAATATGTTTAAAAATTTAAATTATTTATGTGACGTCATCACATTCGTCTTGAAAACTTTTATATATTTAGTCCATTTATTATTAATAATTTTAATCTTTCAGTTAATATTTTATGAAATAAAAAAAATTGTAGGAGGCGTCACCCGCTCCTCCTTGAAAAACTGTGTACGTAATATCACCATATTCATTCTGAAAAAATTATACATGTGGCGCTCTCATGCTAATATTGCAATTAATATTGCTTCTTCATCTACAGGTTGGTGCTCAAGAAAATTTTTTGAGGTTTAAATATGCATATAACATGCTGTAAATCTCTAAATATAGAGGTGAATATGATGCAGGAAAGCAAGGATCCGATTATTCTTATTCATCAATGGAGAATTCTAAAGGAAGACTACGGAAACCCAAAGAGAAATTTTATGAATTTGGTAAATATTCTGCCTTTTAATCCTTCATTTTATTATTAAAAAAAATATATGTTAGGCGGTAGTGATAGATAATTAGGTTATCTGCAAAAAAATATCACTATTAATACTTAAAGATACATTTTTTGCTTCCTAATGACATTAGAATTTTTTTTGTTTTATGTGTCTGGAGCTCCATAGTCTATCGTGTTACAATTGACCTTTTATTTGAGTTTATATTCTAATATATATTATACCAAAAATTAGAGTCTAAGTAATGACACTCATTTTTAGATGTCTACCAAAAATAAAGTTTTAGAATCATGTATGTGGCGACGCTACGTTGCTCCTTGAAAAACTTTGTGTATGTGGCGTCGCCATGTTCGTTCTTGAAAAATTGTGTACTTGGTGCTTGATGCGTGTTTTCTTTGCACGCAAAATTAATCCCCAATTATTAAGAATATCATTTGTAGCTTAGCAAGCGACCAAGTGAATATCGAACTCAAGGGATGGCGTATTATCAATTTAATTATTAACCAAATTAATTAAGACAAGACAATAAGATTTAGAGGTTGATTATCTAATAACTAATATGCTGAAAATTAAATAACAAATAAAATAAATTAAGCACTAGAAGAATACGAAAGTGGATCAAGTAGGAGAATAGGTAGCTCTAGGATAATCTAGTTTTACTCATTAATCTCCCTTTCGTGTGTTGATGTCCGACTCTACCTTGTGGAATATGGACGCATCACTAAACCATGCAAATCTACTCTATAGACACAAGTAAACATGCGTGTAACACGTGTGAATAATCTCGGAGTAAGAGATATAATTTCACTCCCCCTTTCTAGGTACTATCAGTATAAATTATTTTCCTGGCCAATTGGTACTCTAACCCGATATGATCTCCCTTTATAGGTACTATAAAATTATCCTCTTAATCATACTTAATAACTCGAATTCAATTCAATTAATAAATATTCATATATGATAGTTCTAATGAAGTTTCGGAGTCCCCTCACTTAGAATCATAACATGGAACTCTGCTCAGCAGTGAACGCACTCAGCCAATAACCACTACAACATAAATGAGCATATGTTATACCCCACAGTAACACCTTTATTATATATAATATGTAATTGTAACACTATTTAAATTTTAATAATATGTAACACTTGTTTTATATGTAACATCAATAAGTAACATTTTTATAAAAGTAATACTTTTTAAATAACACTTTTATAAATATAACACTTTTCAAATTACACTTTTTTATACTCCCTCCGTCCGGTTCTAAGGTATCCATTTGCTTTTTGCACGTGGATTAAGGAGTATTATTATATGTAAAGTGTGTAGTTGTATTAGAGGGAAGTAGTGGGCCATATTTTGTACTTTTTTACTAAATAGGGAAAATGGATACATTTGAAGCGGACACAAAAAATAGTAAAATGAATATCTTAGAAGCGGACGGAAGGAGTATGTAACATTTTAGTTGTATCATATTTCATATATTACACTTTTTATGTAACACTATAAAATATTTAACACTATCATATTACATTTTTAAATACATAACATTTTATATAAAAGAAATATGTAATATTTTATATAGTTTAAATATTTTTTAAAAACTAACACACTATTAAATAATTAATATATTATACGAGTTGAAAAAATATATGCTCATATAATAAAATGTTTATTATGTAAAATATTTATTATTTTAAATAAAAATATTAATAATGTATGAAAAGAAAAATATTTATATTTATTTTAAATAATTTTAATGCATATAAATTTATTTATAATATAAATATATTTTAATTATATATAATGTTATTATTTTTTATTATTTAAATTATTATATTTCTTTATAAGTTACTCCATATCGTATAATATAATATTTTTTTAAAATTAGTTAGTATAATAACAACTCAAGTTTAAATGTATTAGATGGTATTAAAAATTATATTTAAATAAATTAAATAAAAATATTGAAGTCATGTATAATAAAATAAAAACTCAAAATATTAACAAAGTTATTGTTATTCAAGGTGGTAGAAGTAGCTTATTCAAAAAAAGTGGTCAAATGTTCAAATCTGGTAAGCGTATTTTTTTTCATATAAAATGTGTTACATAAAAAGAATACCACATGTAACATTTATAAAGTGTTAAATAAAGTTTTTATCTATTGTAATATTTTTTTAAAAGTGTTATTAATGATCGAAATAGTGTTGTCTTAAACAATAAGCAGCACGTGCAAACATTGAACCATAAAAAATATTACATATTATCTACACTAACATATTTTTACGATTAAATAACACTTTTGACGTGTAATATAAAGCAAGTTATGTTGTAGTGAACCAAGTTATGTATTTAGACTCTACACAACAATTATTGATGCATAAAATGACCGTGAGTATGGATTAAAAACGCACAATCTTATATAAAATAAATCACAAGTAGTGTTATACGGAGTTAACACACGAAAGTTCAATTAATTCGTAAAAACCTTCACAACCGTAGTTCTACCAAAAAGGCTCTAATCCATGATGTTGCGAAGAACAATCATAGGTGTTGGATAGATCTTACCCATATGTCCGAAAAATTAGAAAGTAGAAGAAAAGAATTAGGAAAACCCTTGGTGTAGAAGCCTCCTTCCTTCTCTCTTCCGTCTCTTCAATTCCTCTTGGTTCTTCTCTTGATTCCACGGACGAATCTTCAAAGTGATGGATGGATGGAGAAAAGGATGTGGACGATGGTTGGGGGGTGATCCCCCCTTGTGGGGTGTAGTATAGTTGTGACCTCTCTTCCTCTAATCTATTGTATTGTTTTCTCCCCCTAATGGTGTGATCTACACCCCCTTTTATACTTGTAAACTCTTCTTATAGGTCTTGGAATGGGCTTTTTGAGTGATCACAGGCATTGAGGACGTAAAAATACGGATATAGTAAGTTTTCGCACAATTCGACCACGAAGCTAGGTTGAATTCATCTCCCCTGGTCGAATTGCAGGTCGAATCACCCTACTAGAAGCTTCAGACATCGGATTTGAGCTTCAGGTGATGGATTCGACCAGCACAGATGGTCGAATTGAGGTGTCGTGGTCGAATTGCTTCTTTTGCCGTCCAATTAGATCAGGATTCGACCACATGGTCAGGTCGAATTCAAATATTGTGGTCAAATTATCTTGTGTAATCTCACTGTTTCGCATATAACTTCCACATCCGAGTTTTAATTTGAGTGATTCTTATCCTCACGCGATCCTCTCTTCCTTGGCTTTCTATCCATATAAAGAACACAAGAAAACTCTAAGATTTGAATGTGAAACAAGCCATGGAAAGTAGCACAGTAATTCCGTTCGGCACAGTTCGCGCGACGTCACCATTTCTATCATAACTTCCTCATTTGGAATCCGATTGAGGTGTTCTTTACGCCAAATAAACCCTCATTTCAGTGGCATTCCAACTATGTCTCACACCAATAGTTTTGATCTCCACAACAATACAGAAAAATTACAAAAGTTGGATGTGCGTTTTCAGCATTCTTGCACAAATTGCACCTTTTCTCCAACTTTGCACTTTTCATTCTTTTTCCACCTAAAATACAATAAAACACCTCAAGTGCATATTTTTCTCACATACAATGAATATAAGACACTTGTGCTAATATATAACAAGAATTTTTATTAAAAGGTGTTAAATTGGACACTCAAACACACTAATTTTCACTCTCATCAATCCCCCAAACTTACCCGTTGCTCATCCAGAGGCTACAAAATAAAAATAAAGAGAGAAAGAGTATGAAAATTAGTGGGAAAACAAGGACTATAACACATACCATATTCAAAATACAATTGTCCTCAACTTAGGACATGTAACTGTCATTACATGTAATAATTAATTCATAGCATACACGTTAAGACAATCACCACCAATTCAAATACTCCATTGACATGTTCTCACGGGAAGTATATATTCGCACTCAAGTGTAAAAGATATACACTTATGGGTTAAGGTGTTTACGCTCAAATTTAATTCAAGTGCATGCGTAACCATAAGCTTGTCAAAAGTCTCAAACTCTCCACCAATAAAAGTATGATTCGACAATGGGATCAAAAAGGACTTCTCTTTTGGATGTAATGTCGGTTCTTTGGTAAATGTTAGAAACATATGGATAAAGTAACTCAATTAGTAGAGAATCAACCGGAGATCTTTTGTACTGTAGATTTTTACACTTCAAGACTATCCAACTTCATGCTCTTCTAATTTTCTTTTCTCTCCTTTCCTTCAAGCTCAACATACTTTTTCTTTCCTTTCTTTTTTCTCGAGGTACCAATTTCGGGCACTACCTCTAACATCTCGGGGTACCAGTTTTGGGCACTACTCCTAAGTAACTTATTTTCAAGCTCATAATCACTTGTACAGCTCCAAATATTTTATTCCTGCCAAACTCCATCAAAATCAATTCACACACTTTGACAACATTTAATTCTCCACTAAATATAGGAATTTAAAGCTCAAATAGGATATCAAAGTGGCTATCTTCGTAGGTTGCCAAAGAAATAAGGTTTTTAGGCTCAACGGAGCTAACTATGGATATATAATTATTTGGTAGAAAATTATTTGGCTAAGTGACTCATCATCTAACACACATGCGGTCTTAAGTAAGACAAGAGGCAAGTTCTAGAATACACACACAAGAACGATACTCACCAGAAAAGAAATATCATGTGATTATGTACATGATCAACAAGGCTTGAAATCTCACATGGTTTTTAACAAGTAACAGAGCACTTTTCATGATAAGCAATATCCCACAAGTACTCATAGAACTTCATACCATAATATAAGTCAAGTACACATCCTTTATCAATTTCAAGAGCATATGAATTTTTGTACGCACAATTTAAGCTCACATGGACCACAACCATAAACTCAATCCTTCCACTCCTACTAATTTAATTCACACATAAAAATTAGAATAAGAAAACGAGGGCACCTGATTTTTTCAACGTACGCACGAGCTACGCGAGTCAAAGCCTCAATGTAGAACTCGTCTTGCCACCTAGTTACCCTTTTCTATCATCAAAACTCAAGCATACCTCATCACCACAGATTCATCAATAATAAAATAGAAGAACTATAAGAAAGAATCAATTGACTATCTAATCGACTCCACACACTAGGAACACCACTGAACACTAGGCAAATTGTAAAAAATCGACATATTAAAACCGATTAAAGTTTCAACATATCACAAAAAATCAACTCCCCTAACAAACATTACAAAGAAAAGATTATACTCTTGGTGCTTCAATGAGGTAAGAACATCACACCCCCAAACTTAGTAAAAACGTAAGTTGATACTAAGTTTGAAAAGAGATGTAATTACCGATTAGTAAGCACCTTAAATATAAAAATTTCTTACTCACACGAAAGAAATAAAGCAATAAAATGGAAGGGCAAGCCCCCAACAGAAGCTCATATTTAACGTCGGAGAGTCACGACGGATGTAACCTTTGTAGGCTACTGGATCAGAGGATAATCTTCTCACATCCTCACCTTCAAATACTTTCTTTCCCTCTTCTTGTCTACACTCAGCACCTCACCTTTCTTGGTAACAAGTATATGATCCTCAGAATTTTCTTCTTCCCATGGCTGTCTAGATTCCTCCTTGTCAATCTTACACTCAAATTCAGAGTCATCTGCCTCAAAAAAATCAAGATTAAACAAGTTAGGAACCACATCAATGCTCTTGCATGATTGAGTCTCCATGGGCATCTTTATTGCATGATCAAGAGAGAAAACCACATCTTCATTATCCTTCTGCAGTCTAAGATTCTCGGCTCTCAACTTCTTTACTCTTTCCCACTTCTTCTCCATTGTAAGCTTAGTATTCTGCTCATGTAATGGTACTGGAGTAACATCAACATCATGTGAAGCACTTTCCGTGGAAAATAGTGCAAAAAATGGTGCGGTATGCGATGATTCGACATGAATTCGACCAGGAGCCCTGGTCGAATTGGGTACGTAATGGTCGAATTGTGCACCTGGAAGTCCATTCTCACCCTGTATGCTCGATTGGACTAGGATTCGATTTGATGCTCTGGTCGAATTGAAGTCTCCCTGGTTGAATTGGCTCTCTGTATGATTTTTGCCTTCCAATTCGACCTCAATTCGACCTGATGATCTGGTCAAATTGAATGGCTGATGGTCGAATTGGCTCTCTGTAAAATTTCTGCACTTCTATTCGACCTTAATTCAACCTGTTGGCCTGGCCGAATTAAATATATGCTAGTCGAATTGGTTTTCTAATGAAACAGAGTGCTCCGGAGGGTGCAATTAAACCTGGCTTCGACCAGATAGTCTGGTCAAATTGAATTCCCCCTGGTCGAATTGAGGCCCTGTTGCTTCCGAACGACGTCCAGTAGACTCATTCGACCTCTCCTGCTGAATTCGACCTGTGGTTTTGGTCAAATTGAGGTCGAATTGAGCTCTCGACGTCTCCAATTTTGATCCCGACCTCATTGGTCTCTCATACTGTGTTCAAGACCTTAACGTGATGGCTTTATCTTCTAATTTTTGTGTCAATTGATTCACGTTCGCGGTCATCTGCCCCATAATCAAAGTAAGGTCCTTCAACTGCCTAGATAAATCTGCATGATCAACATTCATGGTATTCTCAAGACAATCAATCCTTGCATCATTCTCAGCCATGTATCGATTGAAGGTATCTTCAATACTCTTTACTTCGTGCTGATTTATACTAGGCCCCCTTTGTGTCAACTCTGTAATATGCCTTTGCTGGGATTCTAGTAGCTTGTTGATGTTAGCTAAACTAGAGACGATCTCATCATCCCTATTCGCCTTCTCCACTTGATGTGCAACATGTGCCACCTTACCAAGTATATATGATCCTCTTACTCTTTCCATTGGCCAATAACGTGAATTCATAGAGATGTCTTCAAACAAATTTTTAGCTTCAAGTGCTGTCTTAGATAACAGCGCTCCTCCTGATGATGCATCAATAAAAATACGTGACTCACAATCCAATCCATAGTAGAAGATACTTATGTTCTCAGCCTTAGACATCCCATGCTGTGGGCACATCCTGAGCATGTCTTTAAACCTGTCCCACACCTCATGAAATTTTTCACCCTGATTTATGACAAATTGGGTGATGTCTTGCCTCATTCTTAAGATCCTTGAGGGTGACATGTATCTCTCTAAGAACTTCTGCTGCAGTTGGTCCCATGTAATGCAATATGTGGCATCAAGGGTCTCATACCAAGCTTCTGCCTTATTTATCAAAGAGAACTTGAATAGGGCGATTTGCCTAGCATTATCATTAGTTCCAACACCTTTTTGAGTGTTTGCATAACCAAGAAATCTTTTAAGATGCTGATATGGATCTTCAAAACAACCTCCAGAAAAGAGATTCTTCTCTACCATGTTAATAAGAGCGGGATGTATCTCAAAATCATCATCTTCTCCCCTTGCTCCTATCAACCCCATGTTGTCAGTACCATAGTTCGTGAAAATTTCACGTATGGTAATATTATCCGGATCCTGCCTTGCTCCGGCCATGTTTAGCACAGTGTGTTATTCGTTCCTTTCCTTCCTCTCATTTTCCAAGTGCACGAGTACCTCAGAAAAATTCAAGGTTAGATAGAATTAAATAATCAAAAATAAAATCTTAATAATCTAGAAATAATAAACTAATAATAACAGCCGTCCCCAGCAACGGCGCCAAGATCTTGATGCGTACTATCTTTGTACGAAAAATTAATCCCCAAGTATTAAGGATATCAGTTGCAACTTAGCAAGCGACCAAGTGAATATCGAATCCAAGGGACGGCGTATTATCAATTTAATTATTAACTAAATTAATTAAGACAAGACAATAAGATTTTGAGGTTGATTATCTAATAACTAATATGCTGAAAATTAAATAACAAATAAAATAAATTAAGCACTAGAAGAATACGAAAGTGGATCAAGTAGGAGAATAGGTAGCTTTAAGATAATCCAGTTTCACTCATTAATCTCCCTTTCGTGTGTTGATGTCCGACTCTGCCTTGTGGAATATGGACGCATCACTAAATCTTGCAAATCTACTCTATAAACACAAGTAAACATGCGTGTAACACGTGTGAATAACCTCGAAGCAAGAGATATAATTCCACCCCCTTTCTAGGTACTATCAGTATCAATTATTTTCCTGGTCAATTGGTACTCTAACCCGATATGATCTCCCTTTGTAGGTACTTTAAAATTATCCTCTTTATCCTACTGAATAACTCGAATGCAATTCAATTAATAAGTATTCATAAATGATAGTTCTAATGAAGTTTTTGAGTCCCCTCACTTAGAATCATAACATGGAACCCTACTCAGTAGTGAACGCACTCAATCAATAACCAAGTTATGTATTCAGACTCTACACAACAATTATTGATGCACAAAACGACCGTGAGTATGGATTAAAATCGCACAATCTTATATAAAATAAACTACAAGTAGTGTTGCACGGAGTTTACACACGAAAGTTTAATTAATTCGTAAGAACCTTCACAACCCTAGTTCTACCAAAAAGGCTCTAGCCCATGATGTTGCGAAGAACAATCATGGGTATTGGATAGATATTACCCATATGTCCAAAAAATTAGAAAGTAGAAGAAAAGAATTAGGAAAACCCTTGGTGTAGAAGCCTCCTTCCTTCTCTCTTCCGTCTCTTCAATTCCTCTTGGTTCTCCTCTTGATTCCACGGACAAATCTTCAAAGTGATGGATGAATGAAGAAAAGGATGTGGACGATGGTTGGGGGTGATCCCCCCTTGTGGGGTGTAGTATGGTTGTGGTGCCTCTTCCTCTAATCTATTGTATCATTTTCTCCCCATAATGGTGTGATCTAAACCCCCTTTTATACTTGTAAACTCTCCTTATAGGCCTTGGAATAAGCTTTTTGAGTGATCACACGCATTGACGATGTAAAAATATGGATATGGCAAGTTTCCGCACGTTAATTCGACCGCGAAGCTAGGTCGAATTCATCTTCCCTGGTCGAATTGCAGGTCGAATCACCCTACTGGAAGCTTCAGACACTGGATTCGAGCTTCAGGTGCTGGATTCGACCAACACAGAAGGTCGAATTGAGGTGTTATGTTCGAATTGCATCTTTTGCCGTCCAATTCGACCAGGATTCGAGCACATGGTCAGGTCGAATTCAAATATTGTGGTCGACTTATCTTGCGCAATCTCACCGTTTCGCGTATTACTTCCACATTCGAGCTCTAATTTGAGTGATTCTTGCGCTCACGCGATCCTCTCTTCCTTGGTTTTCTATCCATATAAAGAACACAAGAAAACTACAAGGTTTGAATGTGCAACAAGCCACGGAAAGTAGCACAATAATTCTCTTCGGCATAGCTCGCGCGACGTCAATATTTCGATAATAACTTCCTCATTTGGAATCCGATTGAGGTGTTCTTTATGTCAAATCTACCCTCATTTCAGTGGATTTCCAACAGTTTTGATCTCCACAACAACATAGAAAAATTACGAAAGTTGGATGTGCATTTTCAGCATTCTTGCACAAATTGCACATTTTCTCCAACTTTGCACTTTTCATCTTTTTTCCACCTAAAACACAATAAGACACCTCAAGTGCACCTTTTTCTCACATACAATGAATATAAGACACTTGTGCTAATATATAACAATAATTTCCATCAAAAGATGTTAAATTGAACACTCAAACACGCTAATTTTCACTCTCATCAGCGCTCTCACATTAATACAATAACAATTAATATTTTATTTTAAGTAATTTAATATTTTAAATATTATTTTATTTATTCTCTATCATTAATAATAATAATAATGCAATTAATATTTTATTTTAAATAATTAATATATTTTATAATCTTGCAATAATATTTTATTTTAAGTAAATTTTCATCAAGATTTAATTTAATCTAATAAGAATATTTCAAGTGTTTTTAATGAAAATTCATTATTTTAATCTTAATAAAAATGTTATTATATGTTCAAAAAATCTTAATTGTGTACGTGGAGTTATCACATTCATTTTTAAATTTTATAAATTTAGTCTCACATATTAGTAATAATCTTAATCTTTCAATTAACATATATTTTATAAAAAATTATAATTTTGTAGGTGGCGTCACCACATTCTTACTTGAAAATTTTTGTACATTTTAACTATTGTTTTATTCAGTCTCTCCTATTAAAAACTTACGATATTATTTAAAGTAATTAATAATAATGATTTTTAGTAAATTATAACATTTAAATGTTTATGTTGGGTTGTTCAATATTAAAAAAATAATAAAGTAATTTAATTAATTAATAAAAGTAAAAGATTAAAAAAATGATGCTCGATTATTAATAAATTTACTATTAATAATAAATTTAATATTTTTGTGATTAATTGTAATAGAAAATACATTTCTTGACATCGTGTAATTTTTTTTATAGTTTTATATATTTTAAATCCCTAATTGATAGAAATAATAATCCCGGTCCGAATTGATAGTTTACCCATTTTTCAGGCTTAAATTGAAAATATTCATATTATGGCATATCACATCCTTTAATATTAATAAAATATTCATCTTTTTAACACGGAGGTAAAAGATACATTAAATAGTAAAGTGAGACGAAAAACAAACAAAATAAATATATACATCTAATAATAAAATCATAAAAAGATATTTTTATAAATTATATTTTTAAAACAAAAACATCACACATAGTAGAACCCGTGTAGTATGCGGTAGACAAAACTAGTTCATTACATAGTATAAGTATATTCACATCACGACTTTAGTATTACTTTATAAATTTTAAATAACTAGCTTTAAAAAAAACTTCGCACCGGCCCCTAAAACTAATGGGCCGACCCTAGTTTTGTTCTAAAGAGTATACACTTTAATTAATAAGGATATACCATTTTATTCTAAAGAGTATAGATTTTTCATTAATATTTTTTTTATTTTTATTCAGAAAATAAATGGTACATATCTTTATACTGAAGGTTATACAATTTAATACAAAATTCTAAAAGCGCACGGCACGTCATGTGCCTCCGTACGCTTGGGTGCACACTAAAATTATATTTTAATGCATAATCCAATATACTTTAGGAAACATACTTTAACAACCATTAAATATATTTTATCTAAATAATTCACATACTTTAATAATGGGTCGACTCGTCTCATACCTCTCTCATAAATAACCATTTCACAAGAGACTTTGTATCCCTCTACACCCCAGTCTAATTTTTCGCGAGTATACGTCTGTACTGAGTTGTTATAAAGCCCGATATAATGCCGTTGCGACTAATCTAAAAAAAAGTTGATATTGGGTGCACCCGGGTGCAAGGGTGCACCATATGTGTATAACTTTTTTTTTTGTATACATGTTTCTTAATAATTGTATACTTTTTTCACATATAGTTTTTATTAAAAAACTAGCATCCATATGTGTATAATTTTTTATTCAATAGTGCATACATATTTTTTAATAGTTTTAAACTTTTTACACTCAATTTAACATTAAAAAATCTAACAAATAAATTGTATTCAATTTTTTTTATAATATTTTTTATTCATAATTATATATGTTTTTTAAAGTGGATGCACCGTATCCTGAATGCACCTGAGTTGCACAATATTATTAGAAAAAAAAAGTGTTGACCGACACATTAGCCCCAAGGCTAATAGGATTTGGCTCGCACGGCTTAACTATTTTTATTTTTTCACATATCAAATATTTCGCAGTATCTTTCTATCTCACCTTCTTATTCTTCTATTTCTCTCAACCACTTTTTTTGCCTAATTGATGACAACCGTAACACCTTTTCTGTCCTTCCCTCACTCTATAAAAGATAGTTGTAATAAATATATATTAATTTTAATCATTACAAATTTCCTTTTATCACTGTCACTCTTCACAAAAATAATTATAATATATAAATGAACTATAAAAAATTAATTTTAATTATCACAAATTTCAAAAAAAATTATAGCACTTTCTAGATAAAATATCACAATTGGTATATAGTTAAGTATGACTGGTTTTAAATTTAATCTTTTTTTTTAAATTCTCAATTTTGGTAAGTTTTTGTCTAATTTAAGTTTTTTTTATCGGGTTAAAATCATTTTTTATCTCATAATAATATGAAATTTTTTGATTCTATCCCAAAAAAGATATTATTTTTAATTTAGTCCCCATAACTCACGATATTGGCCAATTTTGATCCCAAAATCGCCAAAAATTAAATTTTTTGTCAGAATTCTGCACGTGTACCGCACGTAACCCCTCAATTTGGGATAGTCGGATCCCCTGTTACAGAATTGTGTTTCATCTACTGTTTCACTCCTTGGATGAATGCCACTTATACATTTTACCAAATAGAGAAATGAGAAGTTAAACCACCCTTCAACACATAAGGAAATATTAATCCCAATTAATCACACAAAAAAGGAAATAGGATTCTAAGTATATTGAGTTTACAATAAAAAAAACATATTCCGTAAAAAATAAAGTAAATTACGTATTATCATTTTTTTTAATATAATGAATATATAAATTGTATTTCGATATTTTACAAAGATGAAAAATATAATGAGAATCATTTTTTATAATATAATGAATATATAAATTGTGTTTCGATATTAATTTACAAAGGTGAAAAATGTAATGACATTTAAATAAAAAGGTTGGTTTTTGTGTTTCCAGGTGCACAAAGTGTGTAAGAGTATACAATTTTGTTCTAAATAGTATACATTTTAATTAATAAGGGTACAATATTTTGTTCTAAATGTTATACACTTTTCATTAATGTTTTTATTTTTTTCAAAAAAGAAAGGATAAATGTCTTTATACTAAAATGTATACAATTTAATACTAAAGGTATGAGCTCATGGTGTGGCCGCCGACACACAAGTTTTAGGCATTAAAAAAATGAAAAAGAGAAAAGAAAAATGTAATGGCATGCAAATCGTTGAATAACACAAAAATTTAAAGAAGATTGTCAAATGTAATAATTAAAAGGTAATAATTTTAAAATTTAAAACAATAATTTTGAAAATAATATATGTAGTAGTTATAACATATTTACATTTATATTGAGATAATATAAAGATGCTCTTTTTATCTTTATTATTTTTTCTAAAAGAATTTGAAGAGAAGAAAATTTTGTCACTAATAGTGTATTGGTGATTTTTATTGAATATGATTTTTTATTGTAAACTCAATATACTTAAAATTCTATTTCCTGTGTGATTTATTGAGATTGATATTTCCTTATTTGTTAAAGGGTGGTTTAAACTAACCTTAAGATAGCAGTTAGTCTTTCATTTCTTTATTTGGTAAGATGTACAAGTGGCATTCATCCAAGGAGTGAAACAGTAGATGAAACACAATTCTGTAATAGGGGATCCAACTTGCAATTTGGGGCTTTCCGGCAATTTGTGACCAAAATTGGCCAATGTTGAGAGTTACGGGAATAAATTGAAAATGATATTTTTTTTGGGACAAAATAAAAAAACCTATTGTTATGGGACCAAAAGTGATTTTAACTCCGACCCCTAAAAATATACTACCTTCGATTTTTTTTATAAAATATTAGTAGCTTCCATATTTCAAGTACTGGTCATTTTAATAAAAATATTATAAAAGTACTCTTAAATTAAAATGTATACCTATTAAAATAAAATTTATACTCGTGAGACGTGCGCCACAAACTCTAATTAATAAAGCAAAATTTTCTTATTCATGCAGTATGGAAAAAGGGTCATATGCATAAAGTATAACAACACACTTTATAACAACAATTGTGGGTAATCATATGATCCATTACTATTAGATACATTTTATGTATCAATATTACTACTAGATACATAAGATAAAAACTATTACTAATCAATACAAAATAGATACATGAAATACAACAATTATTCTTCTTTTAATTGTATTCAAAACTTAATTTAAAAGGTCTAATGTGTAATGTAATAATAGAAAGATAATAACTCCCACTAATTTCTCCACAAAAATCGAAAGAAGTTATTTGATAGTCCGCGTATAATCCCCATTCAGGGACTTATTTCCACTTCGCATATATGAAATACTTTGGCATTCAGGTTTCAAATTTGTATTATATTCATAAATAAATTAGTTAACAAATTACTTAAGAAATTAGCGTGATGAATCATATTATTTTGGTATTTAGAAATTATTTAAAAAATTATTAGAATTGATCATATATTAACCCGATAAGAGATTTTCACGATGTATTCAAAAATATTTAGTAATATTTAGATTTCATATTTGTAATGTATTCAGAATCAATGAAATTTAGAAATATTCTAATTTCATGTTTATAATGTATTCAAAATTAATGCAGTGTAGAAATATTCTAATTTTAAATTTGTATTATATTCAGAATCAATTTAATTTACAAATCACGTAAGAGTAATCAGATGTATTCAAAAATATTTGAAAATATTCATAAATACTTTTGAAAACAAATTTTTAACTTGATAGCATATGGGATAATATCAATCTAATGAAAAATCACACTCTGGATCAATAAATAAACCCATCATGATTACTTTTTTAAGTTCAATTTTATATGTATACGAATAAAACTAAAACAACAGACTTTGGAAATTTTGAAAAAAATAAGGATTTTTGAAGAGATGAAAAAAGAGTGAAGGACAGAGAAAAAATTGAGAGAACATATTGAAATTATTAATAAAAGAAACTGATTGAGATAATATTTCATTGTAGGCATATATTGAGCATCTTATCTTAATATATTGTATCTGTTATAGGAATATTTTAAGCTAATGTATCTATCAGTAATATGAATGCATAATTTTTACTAGATAGTAATAGACCCTTTTTATTTAATTGTAATAATAATTTATTAAAAATATAATTACTTTTTATTTATATTAAAAATTATTAACAAAATAATATATTTGAACCATTATTATTTTAATTAATGTAATGACATTTTTTATTCATTTCACATTACTCCATCTGTTAAAAATTTAACACAAACACTTGCTAAAGTTTAATTACATATAGTGTTCAAACTAAATTAATTTTCGTTTTCAGCATTCTATTGGGTCGTTCAAATGAAACAAACCCAATTTTTTTTTTAAAAAAAAACCTTAACTTTTAGTCACAAATTGGGTCGTTTTACAATAATGCTTAAAGGTGGAGATTAACACTACAAAAAAATTATTTTTACCAACGGAATATTTCGTTGGTAAAAGCCTTAATTTCATAGTTATGTGTGCTGCTCGAGAGCTGCATGAGTCATATTTCAATGGCCTTTCAAGCAAGGCTCTGTGAGTGATAGAGTGCTAAAAGTTTTGCTCCACAAAGTTAGATCGACTCTCCCAATCCTTCAGTGTCTCCTTCCTCGGGCTATGAAAGAATTGATTCATATCCTTTGATTCGTAAGTGTACTCTGTATTTCGGAGCTTGAACTTCATTATCCTAGGGAATGAAAACCTTGTATAATTCTTCACCTTCAGAGTTACCAAGAACTCTAGAGTAAGCCCTCTATATGTCTCCGAAAATCTTGTGGCGAACCAATCTAATCCTACACTTTCCATCATCCCTAGCACTTTATCCTGGATTCCTATCACTTCCATGCATCTCATATCTAACCATCTTGTTCTTTCTATTTTGGGGGCCAACATCCTCCATTTTTGATATTTTGCTTCCCATTCCTCTTGAGTGAACTCGACCCCATAATCGGAAGGATATCACTCATTTCTTAAGAGAAAAGCGTTGATTCTGTCAAATTTTTCTTGAGTTAACTCTCTCTGCCAGTCTTGTTGTCTCACCTATAAATATATAAGTAGATTAATTCATTTCCAAATAAAACAACCAAGTGGCATTCAAGCTTCATAAGCAATCAACATACTCAATTTCAAAGCAAAACAAGAGCATCACTTTCATGATTCTTGGTAAGCATGGAGTAAGGGTCATTACACACAAATCAAGTGCAACACTTTATATCAATAACCAATACAAGTAGTAAAATGCATGCTTCAAATCCCTCAACATTCCTCATATTTTAACAAGTTCAAAACATGCATCTTATACTCTCCACACAAACCTGATACATGTACCCTCAATACTCAACAATTTAACATGTTTTGACACTTCTCATGCATGAGCACCTCTTCAAATTTTATGAAAACAATCACACACTGCTCACTTAACACATTCCCAGGCCTATCAATCACATTCCTCAAGTATTAAGCTCCAAGTGTACAAAAATTTTTATTGATGTATTTTTACGAACACTTGGTGGGCAAGAATATAAAGTATCAACTACAACACACATGAACACATCCAAATTTGCCCAATCTTTCCATACAGTTCACATGTATCTCAAGAACACATGCATCTAACTTAATTTCAACACAAAAATCATAAATTGAACATAATCAATATGCATTTCACATTTTCCCTAACTCACTTCTTCACAGTTCACCCAAAATTTCAGCCCATCATTCAAACAATTCCCTACCCTTTCTTAAGCAATGAATCCCTAGTCATGAACTCCTACTCCTTATACTTGCAATTACTCACTGAATATTCAACAATACACATGAAACCTTCAGCAAGTATGAAATAGGGAGAATAACTTACCATTTTATCTTCATAACAACATAGACTCAATTTTGGTTAAAATTGATTAAGGTAAGTGAACCTTATCATTTGTAGTGAGTGACCAAGTTTAAATATCAAACAAAGGGAGATTTAAATAAAGAGTGTATCCGTATTTGTTTTCAATCATGCTTTAGAGGAGTGATCGGATTTTGAGTTTTGAAAATTGAAAAGAGCAATTAAACTACCAATTATCTAGGCAAGAACCAAATAAAAGCAATTAAAAAATAAGATGATCAAATGAAGTATCAAGTAATCAAATTAAATGAGATGAATGAGAAACAATCTAAAGAAGAGCAAGGCTAACCATATTCAAGATCAAGGACACAACATGGCTTGTTAAACTCAAATGGCAAACATCAATGATCATTGGAATAGAAGCGATCACAAATAATTCCCTAATCCCTAGGCCAAGGAAATTAGGTTCTAAACTCATTACAAGTTTTAAGCATATAAGATTGAATTCCACTTTCAATTCCCTTAAGGCACTATGATGGCAAAATTATTCTTTTCACTCCACATATGATAAACCAATTAAGTGTTCTCACATGAATGTTCTAAGCATATAAAGATGCAACCACATACTTCATACACTAACACACAAAATTCACATTATAACATGATTCAATCAAACCCCTAATCATAATATTGGATTGACCCTCCTAATACCATAAATAGGGAATTCAACCACACACATTATAATACAAATAAAGTAAATAAAAAATTATGTAAGAAATTCTAAAATCACATCAATTAAACCATTAAACATTCAACAAATCCATAGATCCCTAATCCATCATGTGGCTAGCCTCACAAGAGGTCTAGCCAACAACAAATATCATCAAAACATCATTACAATGCTTAACAACATCCATATTTGCAATTAAAACTAAGAAAATACAAAGTAAAGGTGAGATCTCCCCTATATTGGAACTTTGGTTTGAAACTCTCCTTCAAGATGCAATCCTTCCTCCTTATTCCTTAATCTCCTTTAGATTTGTGATGAATGAGTGAAAAACATGAATATTGATGGGTGAAAGTGTGAAAATGAGGAAAAATGATGGAAAATAAAGTGTAGAATTGATGGAGATGGTAGTGTGTGTGGAAAATGGTGTTGAGTGTGTGTCTTTCACGAAAATGGTGGCTAGGGTTGATTGTTCAATCTAAACTTGGGGAAAAAACAGCCAAAATGGGAATAAAAACTGATTTTTTGGACAGGTGGCTATTTTCACAAAAATTCTCGATCGAATTTTTGTGAGGGACGTCGAATTTTTCTGCAATTCAGCAGAAAAATTCGACCGAATTTTTATGCTTTGGTCGAATTTTTCTGTCAGTGAGCTCTGCCTCCGCTGCCCTATTTTTCCCTTGATTCTGTATAAAAATTCAACCGAATTTTTGTGATACTGATCGAATTTTTGTGTCAGATTGCTATTTTTCACTCATCTTGCACCATTTTCTCCATTTTTGCTCATTTTCTCATCCGTTACACCTGCACGTGCATATTTTAAAATAAGACTCATATTTTTTACCTTCTCCACCATATAAAAAGCGAAAAACAATACGAAAACACACAAAATAAACAAAAAAACAACCTAAAATCTAGGTGAATTCAACGACGATAAGGTTCCACATACTTGATACTCCCCAACAGGCTTCTGACGACGGCGGAGCTGGTGGAGCTATCGAGGGGCACGACGCTGGCGACGATGATTGGTGGGCTGTGCTTGGCGTGAGATGGGGGGCCTTTGGCGCCAACAATGATCAACTATGTGAAAGCTTGTAGGAAATCCCAGTGCATTAGAAATCTTACATTGTTGAGGAGACATGATCGGGAGAAAGCAAAGTTGTGTCAACATGAGAAGTTATGGCTGAAACTGTTGCCACCTTAGACCCAAGCATCTTCCATATGCGAGAGATATTATGAAAGAAATAAAACATCAAAGGGCAAATAAGTGTTTTTTAAGGGTATGTATACAATAAAATCAAGATTTTAAAAATTAGAAGGGGTGTGTATTTAATAAGGAGTGTGCATTTAATAAATAGGGGGTGTGTATTTAATAATACTCTTTTGAAAAATTTTCCCAATTTCCTTTCTGTTATCTGCCTCAGGGCCCTTACTGCAAATCCACGATCATATCCATCCCTCCTCCACCCAAATTGCGAGAACATGAAATCCCTGATGTCACCGCTAATGCAGCGAGAGCGTATTAAAGATAAAAATACGTAGAACGAACTCTATAGTCTGTAGATTCCTACGAATACCGAAAAATAGACTACTCAAATACGTTGATTAATAAGAATACCGTAAAAGAGGTCAAGAGAAAAACTCTCATTTCATTAATCAATACAACTCCCTAAAACTATTACAATATCAATTATTTATAGGTGATAAAAGGATCTGACATATTAATGACAAATATAAATAAAAGGAAATAAATCATACATTATTATAAAATATTCTAATCACCATTATATCTCCATCATTCTCCACCGCTTGGAGATGATTCGACCTCTAATCGTGTAGGGTTGTATCACGAACGAAAGTGCGAAGACACGTTGGAACATCCTTGAATCCACACAACCCAAAATCCTTTAAAATAACACTTTCATTCAATATTGCAACTAATTATGAGATGCATAAAATACGAATCTTTTGGATCATACGAATCCTTTGAAATTAGGTGCATTAACAACTTCAATCATCTCTCTATAAAATATTCTAATCACCATCATATCTTCAACAAAGATGGGTGGACCATCATAGCTACTATAAGAAACTTCATCATCTTCCTCATCAATATCGGTGGACTTTCATAGCCACCATCAACAAACTCGTCAAAATCAAGATTGAACGGAGAAAATAGATTAGAAAAAGAAAGATTATCGTATTCATAGATCTAGTCATCATACTTGATGTCATATACTGATTGATGCCTCGGAATCTTCATCGAGGATCATAAGCTCTGATACCAACTGATGCAGCGAGAGCGTATTAAAGATAAAAATACGTAGAACGAACTCTATAATTCGTTGATTCTTATGAATACCGAAAAATAGACTACTCAAATACGTTGATTCATAAGAATACCGTAAAAGAGGTCAAGAGAAAAACTCTCATTTCATTAATCAATTCAACTCCCTAAAACTATTACAATATCAATTATTTAAAGGTGATAAAAGGATCTGACATATTAATGACAAATATAAATAAATAGAAATAAATCATACATTATTGTAAAATATTCTAATCACCATCATATCTCCATCACCGTCCAATTGTCATCGCTGGGGCCACCGGCAAGCTGCGTTGTGTCAGCGGCGGCAACGATAGAGGCGGCTGCTCCGGCACTTCCTCTCCATCCACCTCTCCACGTCGTTCTCTATGGCCCCAAAATGGCAGCCGCTGCAAAGCCGACCAATTATTCTGGCTATTGTGGGGTGTGATTCAACTATTTTCGAAGAAGATTTGAGATTGTTATTTTAGGGTTTCATGAGAGGGGAAAGTTGAAGCAGAGTGAAACGCTTAAATCCGTTCAACCTAATTCCACTAACTGACACGTGTGAAGCACGTGGTAATTCCGTCTATTTATTTAACGGAAATGCAAAAAAAAGTAACGGGACCAAAAATGCATTGAAAGGACCAAAAATGAAATGAAACCCTTTGTATAGGACCAAAAGTGCATTTTTTCCTATAAATATATATAAAATGTAGAATATGAATAATTAAGCATACAATACATATTATGTATTCTTTATATATAAAATAAAAAGTAAAATATAATTTAAAAGTTTGTAGTATATAATAAACAATCAAATAAAAATTTAAACTGCAAATATTTAATAAAATTTTTGTAACATAAAAATAATACAATTTCTAACCTAAAAATAATAAACGAACATGCAAAATATGAAATGAAAACTGTAAATAAAAAAGGGAGGATTACTACTAGGTACACAAAAAAAATCCTTAATTACTATGAGATACAAACATACAAAACTATTACTACTAACTACAAAAATATATAGTGATATTTTAATATTACCCCTACAATGTGCTGCACATAAATATTGTATGCAGCAAGAGTTCGTGTGCAGCAAAGTGTGTGCAGTAACAAAAGTGTGTGCAGTAAAAAAAAGTGTGTGCAGCAAAAAAGTGTGGTGGTCCAGCAAAGCTCTGGCGGCGGCAGCGGCGATACGGAATTTTCCAACAACCGGTCGTCGACGGTATGGAATTTTTCGGCGGCAGTACGTAATTTTTCGGCGATCGGTTGTCGGCGGTATGGATTTTCCGGCGACTGCAGTTTTCGGCGATTGGGCGCCGGCGGTCCGGCAACGGCGGTGGCGGCGGTCCGGCGGTATCGTTGGTGGTCCGGCAGTGGGTGGGGATTAGGGTTTGTGGTTTAAAAGTGTATGGATTTAGGGTTATAATTAGTATTTTACTTTAATATTTTGTATTAAATAATAATTATTTTAAATAAATGTATCTAGTGGTAATTGGTGGTACAAAGTGTGTACCTATTAATAATTAATCCATAAAAATATGAAATATGAATATGATATTTAATTTGATTGGCACAATTAACACAAATATTTAATTAACAAAAATTTAGGTGGATTGACCCAACTAAGAGAAATATTTAATTAATAAAAATTTAAGTGGGATGGCGGGCTGGCCCATTTAGCCCGCGGGCTAGTCGGTCCGAGCCAAAAAGGTCCCTTTTTTAATCGGGCCACTATACTTAAAAACCTAGTCCTATAAATTACAGGCCTAAACGGGCCGGGCTGGTGGGCTCAAGCCCAATTAACATTCCTAACTGGCTGTGGTCAATGGTAAGTTGTACATGAATCAAATTGAGTCTAAATATTGTTGTATTTGAATCATATTCGACAATATATTTGAATATTCATATTCGTTAATTATTCCAATTTTAAATTTGATTCGGATTCAATTATATTATTCAAACTAATTGTTATTGTTTGAGGAATTCGATTCGAAAATGATATTCGAAATTGATTTGAATAATTGTATTCGAATTTAATTAGATCATATAATACATACTTCCCCTTCCCGGACTTATGTTCATCGACACTGTAGATACGAAGTTTAAGAAAAATTATTTTTTGACAAATTTTATTGACTTTTTAAGGGTATTGTGGTATTTTTAGATAATAAATAAATTATAAGGTATGTTATGTGTGTTAGGTGAGAGTTATATTTTTGAAATTAAGATAACCTTTGAGGTTGTTGGTTGATGTGAAGTTTCCTTTTTTGAGTGGTGAATATGAGTGTGGGACGAACGAAAATTAAAAGTATGAATATAAGTATGGAACGGAGGGAGTATTATTTTAAATTTCTATGTTTATTTCAATCTATTCCCAACACTTTAAAAATCCTTATAATAATACATTAAAAAAATATGAGAACAAAATAAACCAGGTTATATACAAAATTAATAAATATCTTTCCTCAAATAAAAATTAGAAATAATTTTAGTAACAATAAATAAAGCTTTTCCAATTCAAAACCCTTAAATTTTGAAATGAGTTTTGAAAAGTCTAAAATTTGTATTTTACATATAAAAAATACATTAACATTACTAATAAATACAATCAATAATCGGGTAAATATTATAATTAGTTCAGTAAGTACGACGGATTCAAACTTTTATCAATTTTTTTTATAATTCTCAATTTTGATCATTTTTTGTCAAGTTTTAGTCATATTGGTCCAATTTTATTCCTTATTTAAAAATTTGGTATTTTTTGTCTACTTTTGATCCAAAATTTATACACTTTCGGATCAATTTGGGACATTTTTGAACACAAGGGACTAAATTTGAATTAAAAAAATAACTAAATTTTAGAAAATGACTAAATTTAGATAAAAGGATCAAAAGTGGACAAAAAAGACAAAAATTGAGAATTGCAAATGAAAAAGAACTAAAGTTGGAATAAACCATACTTACAGGAACAATTTTAATATTTACCCTTAATACTCCATGCATCATTATTCGAATCAAAATAATTGATTCGATATTATTCGAATATCTTATTTGAATTTTCGAATACAAGTATCAATCTTCGAATTCAAATACCATTCGAAAATTTTGGATCCAGAAATGGGGTTTCAGCAGCCATTAATTCATAGCACCTCTGTATCTACGTTTTGCCACTTCGGATTATGCATCTCATATTGCCAATTACATTATATATCCAACTGGATCATTATGTCCATTATTTAATAATTTGCATTTATAACTTATTTAAGAAATTTTTATATATTATATTTTTTCAATTAATTAATAAAATTTAATTTGTATTTTTGAATGATTTGATTTAGTTGATTTCTTAATGTTTAAAAGTATATCAATTGCTTTAACAATAATTTAATGAGAGTTGTTAATTTATTAACATAAGTACTTAGATAATTTGTCTATACGGAACTCTATGACTTTTATGTATGTGTTTTCTTTTCTCTCAAATAGTAATCAAGAGTACCCTTATGTTTCAATTTTCTTTTTCCCTATGAAAATTATTGATTTAGAGTGTCCTATTAATATAATTTTTTATTTTCTTTTATTTTTTTTCACAGCGGTTAGGGTACTACCAAGTTGAGAAATCATTGCTCAAAATCAATGGAAGCAATTTCTATAAAAAAAATTAGGCCACACAAATTTTGAAGTTTAGTTGCTTGGAGTTTCTCATTGTAGTGGAAATAGAATATTTCTTTAAAGATATAAATAGTTAGTTATTAAAATTGAGTATATGATTTGTTTATTTTTATTTTAGCTCATGTGTAATCTCATGATTCTTGGATGCAAAAATTATTCAAAATCTGAAAATTATTCATCTTGAGCCCAAACACTTCGAATTAACTTAAACATTCATGACCTCACACGAATGTTTTCGTGTCAGAGCATTCACGCGAATTAACAAACATGTTCAAAAAATATTCATTTCGTGTTAAAATTTTAACTCGAATTTATTACTCGAATGCATCATTTAATTCGAATTCATTACTCGAATATTATTTAACTTGAATTTATTATTCGAATATGTTTACGCAAAAACAATTTGACTCAAATTTTGATTGAGAATTATTTTTCATTTAACTCGAATACATTACTCGAATGAATTCGAGTAAAGGGTATTTTCGCCAATTCAAGCATTAAAAGATATAGTGTTAAAATTAGGATAAAAAAATAATTAAATTGTTATCTCTGATTTGGGTTTTCTACATTTCCACATGAATTTTCATTTTTATCTTAATAATAAGATAAATGTCATAAACTAGTTTTATCTCTTCATATTTTCCGTCATAATACATTTGATTTTGTAATTTGTGGTGCTATAATCTACATGGAATAGTGTTAATATTAAATATTTTTTGTTATTAAATAATTATTTTTATATAAATATAGAAGATTGAATGAATAACATTTTAATATTTGAGTTTTAGTGAATGACTTGAATTAATTAATAGTAAGAATTAACTAAGGTGGATTTCTGTGTAATTTGTATTTTCTGAAAGCTAAATTAATATTAATGATTTGAATTCTTACGATCTTATATTTTTAATCTTTAATTAAAATCCTTTTTTATGATTTTGATTTTTAATACATATGTATAGTATCTATTAAAATGATAAAATATTTTATTTTATAAGTTCAAATTTTGCAATTGTATTAATTTTTATCTTTCATATTTTAATAATGAACTCCGTTTGAAATTTTAATAATTAATATCATGAAAGAATCTCTTTTGAAAATAATCAAGTTCCTAGCTAATATAATACAGTTCGGTCATCTGACTCTATCAAAATATGATTGCCTATTCCTTTTTTCTATTTCATCAATTATTCCATTTATTAAATAGATATTATGTGTTATAATCTTTAACTAATTTACTGGCAAGTGTGCAATAGTTTAATAAATTCTTTTTATAGTATTTTAATTGAAAACAAGTATACAACATCAAGTATGAATTGGAAATTCGGACCACAACTCTACCCTCTCAGTCGCTATTCTCTATATTATTTATTAAGTACAATCGATAGTCGCCGTATTATGAGAATTAACAGATATACTATTGAATGTGAATTTCGTTGCATAGATTTCATTTCAAAAAAAGAAAAAAATTTCATGATTTACAATATTTTTTCACTAATGGATTGATAGTCTATCGATTTTGAGTACGATATTAGTGTCCAAAGAAAATATCATTTTTAACAATTGAAGATAACTTACAATAATGGTGTAAAATTTTTTTTCGAAAATTTAATAAATTATATGTAAATTTTTAAAATGTAATATTTATAAAAATTAGTATTGCAAAATTAATAAATATAATAAAATTTAATACTCCTTTCGTCCCGGACATAGGCCCCCAATAGATTTTATAAATAGATTAAGGACTATTATTATTTCATGTGTAATGAGTAGTTGTATTATATGTGGGTCCCTTTTACTAAAAATAAAAAAATAAAACCTTTGAATTGGACGCCCAATATAGTAAAATGAGGACCTTTTAATAGGACGGAGAGAATATAAAATTTCACATAATAAATAAAAAAATAAATTTAATATTAAAATATTAGATAATATAATCGAATCCTGTGCATTGCACGGGCTCGATATTAGTTACATTATATATCCAACTGGATAATTATGAAGAAATAAAAATGAAAAGAAAGAGATAGGAATACTGCATAATATCGTGATTCCCATTCATGTGATCACAATCCATATATATACAATTACAGCAAAGTAGAAAAATAGAAAAACCTACACATAATGGGCTAAGATATACAAAGGCCCACAAGATATGAAATAATATATACATATATGCAAATAATATCCCGTAATACTCCCCCTCAAGGTGGAGTGTGAAGGTTACGAACACCCAACTTACTATTAAGAAACTTAAAATGATCAGCTCCAAGGGCCTTTGTGAAGATATCGGCGACTTGATGTGCGGTGGAAATAGGAGATGGAGCGATATGACCACTAACAACACGTTCGCGAACAAAGTAACAATCCATTTCAACGTGCTTTGTTCTTTCATGAAATACTGGATTAACAGCAATATGACGAGCCGCCTGATTATCACAGTATAAAGGTGTCGGCCTTGATTGAAGAACACCAAAGTCCTTCAACAACCATCATAACCAAAGAAGCTCACTGACTGTGAGAGTCTTAGCATGGTACTCCGCCTCAACTGAGGAACGCAAAACTACTGATTGTTTCTTAGTACGCTAAGAAATTGGGGTACCACCAAGAGTGATAAAATAACCAGAGCTGGAACGACGTGTAATGGAGCATCCCACCCAATTTGCATCGCAATATGCCTCCAATGAAAAACCACCAACTGCTGGAAGAAAAATACCTTGTCCAGGTGTGCTCTTCAAGTATCGAAGAACACACATCGCTGCATCGAAGTGAGACTGATGAGGGTAGCTAAGAAATTGGCTCAACTGACTAACATCAAATACAATGTCAGGGCGTGTAATGGTGAGATAAAGTAAACGTCCAACAAGATGCCAATATGGCGTGGGATCAACACATGGGCTTTCATCATCAGGCTTTAATTTTATGTTTTGCTCCTTGGGAAAAGAAGAAGGCCGACAAGCCTGAAGTCCACTATCTTCAAGAATGTTAAGGGTGTACTTTCGTTGACTCAAAACAAAACCTTCATCAGAACGGGCAACTTCAATGCCAAGAAAATATTTCAACACCCCCAAATATTTAATGCTAAATGTATCATCCAAGAATTACTTCACATGTCCAATCTGATTTGGGTCGTTACCCACTAGGAGTACATCGTCAACGTAGATGAGAGCAGGCATATATATGGAGACCTCTCGATAGACAAATAGAGAGTGATCTACACGAGACGATTGAAAACCAATACCCATAAGAGCTTGTGTAAATTTATGATACCAATTACTCGATGCTTGTCGCAAACCATAAAGCAATTTCCTCAACTTGTAGACATGATTATCTCCCTCTTTGGTAAAACCTTGCAGAACTCTCATGTAGACATCCTCACTGAGATCTCCATGCAAGAAAGCATTATTTACATCCAACTGATGTACTTCCCACCACCGTTTAGCTGCGATTGCTAGAATTCCGCGTATGGTAACAAGTTTGGCAACAGGCGCAAATGTCTTATTAAAATCCACCCCTTCTATTTGAGTAAAACCCTTGGTGACTGATAAGAGTGGAAATAAGCGTATTATAGTATCCAATTTAACACCTTCTTGATTGGAATTGTTGTTATATATTAGCACAAGTATCTTATATTCAATATATGTGAGAAAAAGGCGCACTGAGGTGTTTCATTATGTTTTAGGTGGAAAAAGAATCAAAAGAGCCAAGTTAGAGAAAATGGTGCAATTTGTGCAATGATGCTGAAAAATACACATCCAACTTGTGTAAGTTTTTTATGTTCATGTGGAGCTCTGAATTAGATCTGTGATATATGGTTGAAAATCCACAGAAGAGAGGGTCATTTTGGCATAAAGAATACCTCAATCGGATTCTAAACGAGAAAGTTATGATCAAGATAGTGACGTCGCGCGAGTTGTGCCGAATAGAACGGTTGTGTCAGTTTTCATGACTTGTTAAACCTTCATATCTTAGAATTTTCATGAGATCTTTATATAGATAGAAATCCAAGGAAGAGAGGATCGCCTGAGTATAAGAATCACTCAAATCGGAGTCCAGATGCGGAAGTTATACGCGAAACGATGAAGCTGGCGCAAGATGGTTTGACCACGACCAGTGGTCGAACTAGTGGTTCGACCAAGCCATTTTGGTCAAATCAGATGCCTGAAGTGTAAAAAATCATCGATTTTGATTTGACCATGGTTCGACCAAGCTCTAGGTCGAACACTAGGTTGAACCACATGCCTGGAACACGTCCAGATCTAATTTTTACCCCTAGTGCGTGTTTCTGCGTGTTTTCATTTTAAAAAGACCATCCTAGGTCCATAAGGAGAACTTACAAGTATAAAAGGGGATGTAGATCACACCAAGAAGGGATACAACACAACACAATCATCCTATACTCCACAAGAGGGGTTCACCCCCCAACCATCATCCACATTATTTCCTCCATCCATCACTTTGAAGATTCGTCTGTGGAATCAAGAGGAGAACCAAGAGGAGGATTCAAGATGGAGAAGGACGTGATGACTCCCTTATCTAGAGTTTTATTCATTTTCTAATTTATCTTGTATTTTTCAGACATCCGGGTAAGATCTATCCAACACCCATGATTATTTTTCGTAACATTATGGGCTAGAGCCTTTTTGGTAGAATTAGGATTCTGAAGATTTTTACGAATTAATTAAACTTTTGTGTGTAAACTCCATACAACACTACTTATGGATTTATTTTTTATATGATTGTAATTTTTTAATCCATATTCACGGTCGTTTTGCGCATCTTCAATTGGTATATAGAGTCTGAATATATATCTTGGTTGTAGATTGAGTGCGTTCACCACTGAATAGGATTTCATGTTATGATTCTAAGTGAGGGGACTCCGAAACTTCATTAGAACTATCATATATAAATACTTATTAATTGAATTGAATTCAGGTTATTAAGTAGGATAAAGAGGATAATTTTATAGTACCTATAAAGGGAGATCATATCGGGTTATACTACCAATTGGCCAGGGAAATAATTGATACTGATAGTACCTAGAAAGGGGGGTGAAATTATATCTCTTGCTCCGAGGTTATTCACACGTGTTACATGCATGTTTACTTGTGTCTATAGAGTAGATATGCATGGTTTAGTGATGCGTCTATATTCCATAAGGTAGGGTCGGACATCAACACACAGAAGGAAAATTAATGCGTGAAACTGGATTATCCTAGAGCTACCTATTATCCTACTTGATCCACTTTCGTATTCTTCTAAGTGACTTTATTTGATTTGTTATTTTAATTAATTGTTTAGTAGTTAATAATTGAAACCTCAAACTTTTATTGCCATTCTCTTAATTAATTTAGATAATAATTAAATTGATAATACGCCGTCCTTTGGGTTCGATATTCAATTGCTCGCTTGTTTAAACTGCAATTGATATCCTTAATACTTGGGGATTAATTTTACCTACCAAGAAAATGCGCATCAAGTTCTTTGCATCGTTGCTGGGGACGACTGTTATTATTAGTTTATTATTTCTAGTTGATTAAGACTTTTATTTGTGATTATTTATTTCTAACTGACCTTGAATTTTTCTGAGGTACTTGTGCACTTGGAAAAGGAGAGGAATGAAATGAAGGAATTAAACACAGAGCTAAATATGACCGGAGCAAGGCAGAATCCAGATAATGTTTCCATACGTGAAATTTTCATAAACTATGGGATTGACAACATGGGGTTAATAGGAACAAGGGGAGAAGATGATGATTTTAAGATACATCCCGCTCTTATTAACATGATAGAGAAGAATCCCTTTTCTGAAGATTGCTTTGAAGATCCATATCAGCATCTCCGAAGATTTCTTGGTTATGCAAATACTCAAAAGGGTGTTGTAGCTAATGATAATGCTAGACGGATTGCCCTATTCAAGTTCTCTTTGATTGATAAGGCAGAAGCTTGGTATGAGACTCTTGATGCCATATATTGCACTACATGGGACCAACTGCAACAAAAGTTCTTGGAGAGATATATGCCACTGATGGGCGTTTTCTCAACACACAACTTTAATCCCCAAGTATGAAGGATATCAATTGTAGTTTCAAAGGTGACCAAGTTAAATATCGAATCCACGGGACGGATAAATATTACTTTTGTTATTTTCTAGCATTTATGACTATGTTGATAATTAAACTTGTAGGTTTGTAAGCTAAGTAATAATAAAAATAGCAAATAAATAACAAGAACAAGGAAATAGTAGTTGTGATCAAATAAGATAATAGGTAGTTCGTCACGCCATCCAGTTTCGTTCGTTAATTCATACTTTCGTGTGTCAATATCCGACTCTGCCTTGTGGTTTATGGATGCATCACTAGACCATACAAATCTATTCTATAGACACAAATAGAGAGCTTTTGACATGTGTGAGTATTCTCAGAGCAAGACGTATACTTTACCTCCCTTTCTAGGTACTATCATAATCAATTATTTCCCGTGCACTTAGTACTCTAACTCGATTTGATATCCCTTTTTAGGTACTATAAAGTTATACTCTTAATCCTACTTGTTAACTCAAATTTAATTCAATTAACAAACATGTTGGTAATTGGATCGTTTGGATCAACGTGATCCGTTAGGATAAACAGGCAAACAATAACAGCGGAAGCAATTAAACGTTTACCGTACTTCTGGGTCGATGTAGAGGATGAACAGTAGTGTAGAACACCTCTGATCTTCTACCGTATGTCCCAAAGTCAACTCTGGTGTTGGGTGGTCAACAATCCCCAGAGTTCTCTCATTCTGCTCTCTGTTCTCTCCCGTATGTCAAATGAGGCACTGACTTAGGTTTAACAGGAACTGAGATGACTTATATACTTGGGCTACAGCAGGGACCAGGAGGAGAAATTGGACTGGGCCTCAATTGAATTTAATTAATCAAGCTTAGCCCAAAGCTTTTAATTAAATCCAATAATAATAATATAGTCCACTAAAATATTATTACTGCACTACCCGTCCAATCCCAAAATTATGTTCTGGGCTCCTTCTTATTATAAGCCCGATAGTATCCCCATGTTTAAGAAAAACAATGTCCATTAATTAATTAAGTTACTGACAACTCAAATTAATTAATATCTCATCCGAGAGTAGTACCACTCAACCTTATTATCATGCCGGAAATTAATCCACTTGCAAGATTTACATGATAAACCTTATGAGCTCCTCAAGGGGACATCATCAACCTATGTCGGACATGGATTCCTTCTACAATCAACAGCACACCATAGATACAGCACTACTTCCCAACTCACCGAGTTTGTTGATTTAATACTTATAAATCTCACCCATTGATGAATCAAAGAAATACATACTGCCCTACGTGTCGAGGTTATTGTATAGGGATTAAGAGCATGAACTTCCATAATAACAGAGATCAAGTTCTACTATATAGTCAGTATAAGAAGAACGATCTCAGGCGGTCCTACTCAATACACACAAGTGCACTAATGTGATTCTATAGCCAAGACAAGCTAATACCAAACCACACTACAACCATACCGATAGAGAGTCCCCGTCTATCTCAGTTGTGAGCATCTGTTTATACTTTATAAGGAAACCGATAATATGATCTTCCGCGTGTTGTCGCACAACATATTATTTACAGTATAAAGTAAATGGACTATTGCATCATGCATATAAAATTAATTATAAGATGCAATCATTTGATCAATGATTCTCATTTCAAATATTGTTATGACATTGTTCATACTAAAGCTAGACTTTTAGTATACAATCCAACAATCTCCCACTTATACTAAAAGACTATGCTGTCATGTCTTCTGCCATACATCTAATTCCTACTCCCACTTACGCGACCATTAAAAGCTCTCGCCTTAAGGTCCTTGTAAATGGTTTACTAGGTCATCATCCGATGCAATCTAGGCGACAACAACCTTCCCCTCATTATACGATTTCTCGTAACAGGTGGTACTCGCGCTCCATGTGTTTAATTGCCTTATGGACTTGTGATTTCTTCAAGTTTGCAACTGCACCAATATCATCAATGTAAATTGTGATTACCTTGGGCAAACTTAGAAACACTTCAAAGTCCATCATGAAGTCTCTAGAGTCATATAGATACTTTGGCTGCCTCATAGGCTCCAATTTATCATCTTTCCATGATGGAGTCCGGAGTTTGAAATATATTTCTATATAACACTCCTCCACATTATGACTCTACTTCCTAAGATTAAACACATAACCTTTGAGGAGAATTTACTGCCGTCCAATCTGACTAAAAAATCTGAATCTACGTAATCCACAAGAAGCAGTGAATCTGTCCAGTAAGTCCAAATATAATTTCCAGTCCTTCTCAGGCACTTTATAAATGTCTTACCACAGTTCATCATTCTTGTTCCGGGTTACGTTGATACCCACTGTTCTTGCATTTAGCAAAATAGATGTCCAACATCGTTCATAGTATTTCTTAGATTAAGCTTCCTTATTCGCCGAAGCATAAGGAACCGCTTTCATCCTCTTTATATTCTTCTTGTGTCTCAAAGACACATTCACTTAGATAAATTTACATGCTAAACGAGTATGGACTGTATCATTTTATGAAACTTGAGATAAGCATAATATCCTTTCTTGTGATCCGTATTACCGTGATAAAAAGGATATAATTTGCCTTTCTTAAGTTCTTCATCTCTACCGCTTTATTAACCGTACCCATACGCCCGATAATACTCTTTCATTATCTCCAATGAGCAAGATACTATTTACGTATAGTATAAAAAACACCACCACGTTTCCGTCACTCTTTACAATACACAAGATACATCCGCTGATTGATTTAAATCCGTGCCACTGGATTACCTAATCAAAACAGATGCTTCACGATCTCAAAGCTTGCTTTAGTCCATCGCTGGACACTTTTAAGCTTACTATCAAAATGCTATTAGTACTTTGCAATGAATCACTCTAGTTGCTTCACATAGATGTTTTCCTCAAGACTTCCAATCAGGAAAGCTGTCTTGACATCTATTTGCTGTCCCTCATAATTCAATATGAGCAGCAATAAATAAAAGAATCCGGATCAACATAAGCATAGCTACCAGCGAACATGTGTCCTCATAATCGAACCATTTCTTTCTGAGTACACCTTTTCGCAACAAGCTTTACTTCCAAGGGTTTTCACCTTACCGTATGATCCTCTTTTATTTTCTATGACCACCTCCAATGGCTTTTACACTATTTAGTGGTCCTTCAAGTTCCCAGACTTAATTTAGAATCCGTAGATTATCTTTCAACATTCATTGCAACTTACTAAGATTCCGCATTTTCATCTTGCAGTGCTGCGTCGTATCCGTGGGACAATACCATGTTCACTAGGGATCAAGTCTTATGATTTTCCCAAAACATATATTTATGGGTTGTCATACAACCCTCCCACTACGACAAGGCACTACATGTAATTGTGTATCAGACGTGACACGTGTTGCAGTTTACCTTGTGGTATATCCTCTTGTACACTTGGTACTTATACTTAGTGTTTTCCTCTCACTTCCTTTAGAACAACTTATACATGGGTTTGTGATTTATTACATAGTCCTTTTCCAAAAATCTAGTTATTGAGTTAACAATTCTCCTTCGATCTTTCGGACTAAATAAATCACCCTCCATTTTTCTAGGATATCCCATATACAGACAAACGTTTCACGAATTACTGTATCTAGGGCATGTCCATAAAATGAATTTAATTATTCTAAATAATTCATCATCTATCTAATCATAACCATAAGAGCCTAATACCTTCTACCCACCACACCATTCAGCTGGGGCATACCCGGTGTAGTTAACTTGAGATTTAATCTCAACTTCTGATCAATAGCTCCTAACTATCCCAAGAGGTATTCGCCATCATGATTGAATCGTAATGACTTAATATATTTTTCATGACGCTTCACTGTACCAGCCTTACAATTCTTGAATTAATCAAAGAACTTAGACATGCAGTGCATCATATAAATATATTGGTTTCCAGAATAATCTTAGAATATTCATAACCACCTCTCGCCTGGATATATTAGGTTCGCTTGAATCAGAATGAACTAATTCCAACATATATATCTTTGGCTCTACCCCACAGCCTTGAAAAGGCAGTTAATCATTTTTACTTCCAAGCAAGACTCGCAAGTCCGATAGTTTCCACTTCAGATAAACCTTACGGTCTATCGGCTATCAACTTTTAAATCCTACTCAAGTAAAATGAATTAGTCATTGACGCCAAATGTATGTTTAGTTCATTTCCGAAGGTTCCTTTCTCTTACTTATATTAGAAGATGCATTATTTAATTACTATTTATTGCATCTGTGGGATGTACATGATTCAAGAGTATACTTTTTATCCACCAACGTACTTTAACGGATTATAGCCTCATTCCTCATTACTATGACCATGTCATTTAAATGAAATGAAGTATCCATCCGTTAATGCATAGAAACCGAAATTAAATTCTTTCTATGAAACGTACGTAAAGAAAATTTCTCATAATCAATCGTTTATTCTTATCATGAGATAAATAAACAACTCCCACTGCAATAGCCACTACCTTTGTAGTTTTACCCATGTTATTAACAATCTTATCCTTACTTAGTGATAAATATTTAGTGATTCCAGTATCTACATACTTCGTGTCAGTAGATGCCATCACTAATCATGTTTAAACCATTAGTAAATAAGATATTAAACTTGTTCACATCATGATGAAAAATGGCTTTCTTTTGCCACATGTTTTGTTAGAAAATTCCCACCATATACAACTTCTCGTATTTCAGGTAGAACTTACTCAAAACATCCAGGCAAATTGTGAAGAATAAGTTGATTTAGGTTTTCCTTTCAATTTCTATTCCAAGCTTTTCCAATTCATTTATCAATTCGACCATGATCTTCTGCCTTTTAATTTACTCAAGTATCCGAAGAGTTACATGAGATCTTCATATTTCTATGAACCTCTCATCTCTTCACTAGAGACTTTAATAGGCATCATGAGACGTCCTTTGTGAGAATACACATGTATTTTCTTAAGCAGTAATTTTAAAACCAAGATTCTTCTCTAATCAGTTAATATGGACAAGTAAATATAATGTCTTTTAGTTAACAATTAGTGAAATAAAACCATTCGAAATTCAGAGAATCACAAATAAATTTACCGATCAAATCTTCGAATTTTATCCTTTTATATTGATTCCCTCAAAACAATATAAAATAAAATTCACCGACATCTCAAGCACCGTGAGTATGCAAGCCACGATAGTGTGGACGTTTACAAACCCGAACATTTACAAGAGAAGGTTTTACCCATTAATTTCATTTGTCAACCTCACTTTAAGACAAAATAATTAATAGTCGGTTCCTTTTTAGCCATGCAAATAAAAGCAGTGACTCCGATGGGGAGGATACTTATTATTTACATCTAAGTGTACACCATTATTTGACCCCAAGTCTGCGGCCCAAGCTTGTGTGCCTTACAGATGGAGAAGTACACACGCGCTCGGATAACTTCCTACAGTCATCAATTACAAGTTTGTACCAGTGAACCGCATATAAACTCATCCGATAGGGAGGAAGGTCTAAGCCAACGCGCAAGTTCATATGCATCACATTACAAACGTAATTATTTAATGAAGTCTGTTCTAGCAATCCATGAATAAACTCATCCGATGGGGAGGAAGGCTCTAATGCCGACGCGCAAGTCTATTCACATTGCTAACAAACCAATAATGGAGGCCGCGTGAATTTATTACCAATTCCCTCTCCCACTTAGTTATTTAATACCGAGGGCTTTTAACATGCATATAATATTCAGGAATAAAATATACAACTTAGACATGCTTCTATTAACAGCAATTCAAATAAATAAATTACATAGAACATGTCTTATACATATACAACAATAATTGACAATTAAATCAATTAATCAGTTGTATAACATTAATTAATTGCATAATATGTTGGATCATTTAAATAGGCCCAGTCTACCCAAGCAACAATAGCATAAAATGAGCAGCCCATTAATAAATTAATTAAGCCCATTTATCCTGCTAATTATTGCTATAAACTTGCCCCAACACCAATCCAACAATTAATTAAATTCAGCAATAATAAAAATAGCCCAGCAGCCCATTACCATTTAATTAAAATTGGGCCCAACAGCCCAAAACCAAATTAAAAAAATGAGCAGCCCACTATTAATTACTGAATTGGGCCCAACAATACCTAATTTAAAATTGGGCCCAGCAGCCCAATAACATTAATAAAAATTAGGCCCAATAACTAAACTAGGCCCAACATCCATTAGCTTGCTGCCCTAGATACAACCAGCCGCAACACGCCAGGACCAGCAACAGCGGCGCATCAGCCGGCGGACCAGCCGACAGCCACCGGAAATGAGCCGCGCCGATAGCCGCCTTGTTTTCTCGCTTCCAGCTCTCCGGAACCTTCGCGCTGTCACCGACGACTGCCGCCGCCTGCGCCCGCCTTCCATCACGCCCAGAAGACACCCAGCGGCCCAACCATATTCGTACCGGCATCCACGACGGTGCCTTGCCAGACGGATGATCCACCGCACCGGAGGCTGCCGCCGCCTTCGTACCGGCGTAACCAGGCCCCGCTGCCTCTGGCGGCCGCGCCCACAGCCACCGCCGAAATTGAGCCGACACCCCACAGGATCCGGACGACGCCACCAGCGATCCACAGTCTGCACCGGTCAGCCGCGCGCCACCATCAATGCCGCCGAATGTATCGTTCTGTTCTGATCCGCCTGGATCTGACTCGAATCGCCCAGCCCTAGCTCACCCTGGATTGAGCATCGCCGCCGCCCGCTGCCAATCGGACGCGATTGGAGGCAATGGGAGACGCTCCTGGATGCAACACAGACTCACCGGAATCGCCTCTACAAAACCCAGAAACCAGCTATCCAGGTCTGACTTTTCTTTAACGTCGCGCCAGCCTCCTCCCATCGATCTTCGTCGATAGCAGAACTCAGCATCGTCATGGTCAGTCAATCACCACTGATCTTCCCGACTAGCCTGCTCCCATCGTTTCTGATTTCCAGACACCACGCGCCGCCGTCACTCGTACCAGTCAGCGCCTGACTGATCCGTACGCCACTTCCAATATTCACGCGCCGCCGGATGCACACCCAAGGAGCAGTGTGTGCGTCGTGATAAACAATGTGTGTGTAATGTGTCCAATATTGAACAAACAATAAACAATCACACATATAATAATATTACAGAACCCATGATATTATTTCCAGATTATATCACATAATCAAATTAATCAATAACATAATTCTGGGTTTACAAACATGCGATTATTCGAGATTAAAACAATTAATCATATAATCACAACCCACCTAACGACTCACGTTTCACCCCGAAACTAACGCTCTGATACCAATTGTTGGCAATTGGATGGTCTGGATCAACGTGATTCGTTAGGATAAACAGGCAAACAATAACAGCGGAAGTAATTAAACGTTTACCGTACTTCTGGGTCGATGTAGAGGATGAACAGCAGTGTAGAACACCTCTGATCTTCTACCATATGTCCCAAAGTCAACTCTGGTGTTGGGTGGTCAACAATCCCCAGAGTTCTCTCATTCTGCTCTCTGTTCTCTCCCGTATGTCAAATGAGGCACTGACTTAGGTTTAACAGGAAATGAGATGACTTATATACTTGGGCTACAGCAGGGACCAGGAGGAGAAATTGGACTGGGCCTCAATTGAATTTAATTAACCAAGCTTAGCCCAAAGCTTTTAATTAAATCCAATAATAATAATATAGTCCACTAAAATATTATTACTGCACTACCCGTCCAATCCCAAAATTATGTTCTGGGCTCCTTCTTATTATAAGCCCGATAGTCTCCCCATGTTTAAGAAAAACAATGTCCATTAATTAATTAAGTTACTGACAACTCAAATTAATTAATATCTCATCCGAGAGTAGTACCACTCAACCTTATTATCATGCCGGAAATTAATCCACTTGCAAGATTTACATGATAAACCTTATGAGCTCCTCAAGGGGACATCATCAACCTATGTCGGACATGGATTCCTTCTACAATCAACAGCACACCATAGATACAGCACTACTTCCCAACTCACCGAGTTTGTTGATTTAATACTTATAAATCTCACCCATTGATGAATCAAAGAAATACATACTGCCCTACGTGTCGAGGTTATTGTATAGGGATTAAGAGCACGAACTTCCATAATAACAGAGATCAAGTTCTACTATATAGTCAGTATAAGAAGAACGATCTCAGGCGGTCCTACTCAATACACACAAGTGCACTAATGTGATTCTATAGCCAAGACAAGCTAATACCAAACCACACTACAACCATACCGATAGAGAGTCCCCGTCTATCTCAGTTGTGAGCATCTGTTTATACTTTATAAGGAAACCGATAATATGATCTTTCGCGTGTTGTCGCACAACATATTAATTACAGTATAAAGTAAATGGACTATTGCATCATGCATATAAAATAAATTATAAGATGCAATCATTTGATTAATGATTCTCATTTCAAATATTGTTATGACATTGTTCATACTAAAGCTAGACTTTTAGTATACAATCCAACAAAACATTCATATAAGACGGTTCTAATAAAATATCGGAATCCCTTCACTTAGAATTATAACAATAAACCCTGCTCATTAGTGAACGCACTCAATCAATAACCCTGTCATGCATTCAGACTCTACACAACGATTATTGATGCACAAAACAACTATGAGTATGGATTAAAAACATGCAATCTTATATAAAATAAACCACAAGTAGTGTTGTACGGAGTATACACACGAAATACAAATTAACTCATGAAACCTTCATAACCCTAGAACTACTGAAGTGGCTCTAGCCCATGATTGATCTAAGAACAACCATGGTTAGTTGGACCAATCTTACTTGAAACTCCAGCTGAGCCTCTGTCTCAGCTCTCCTACTCTCCTCTTGTAATGTGTTGTTGACGACGATCCCTCTCTTCTTTCTTTTTCGTTCTCTTAGTGACCGTGTCTTTCTTGACTGCATGAGCCTCCTTTTATACTTGTAATCACGTCTCTAGGGCTTGGAATGGGCTTTTCAAGTGATCCCACGTGTTTCGGCCTCGAAAATCCGGATAAGGTAAATTCCCGCATGTTGGTTCGACCTCGTCAAACAAGTCGAACTACTGGCCGCAGGTCGAACCACAGGTCGAACCTACCTACTGGAAGTATTCTGCACTTGGTTTGACCTCTTGCACAGGTCGAACCCCTCGAGTCTTGGTCGAACCACAGGTCGAACCCCCACACTGGACAATTTTCGCTCCTGGTTCGACCAACCATCAGGTCGAATCCCAACGTCATGGTCGAACCCATCTTCTCGCAAACTAGTTCGACCATGGTTCGACCTGATGAACAGGTCGAACCCCTTGAGTCGTGGTCGAACCTTCCTCCTGCACACTTTGCAATGCTGGTTCGACCTGTAGGAGAGGTTGAACCCTCCTCCATCAGGTCGAACCTCCTTTCTCCTTGGCGGTTCGCGTGGTCTCGACTTCGTCTCTTCGATTCTTGGCACTTCCACTCTGATTTTGCTATGAAAACTACTCAAATAGCTCCGCTAACACCTGATTCATGCTAATTCACAATATATATAGGTTTTCCACCTATTTCCACCTCAAAACTCTCCAAAACTAGCACAAAACATGGTGCCAAACTTGTGAATTTACACAGTCATCAAACCCCCAAACTTACATTTTGCTCGTCCCGAGGCAACCAAATCAAACCACAGGAGTCGTGTATAATTCACCAAGATCAAGTACACCACATATCACACATGCAACTTCATTAAATCAAACTAGTATTAATTGCTTCATATATATCACTCATGCAAAACCAATCCAATCACATACCATTCGGAGTACTAAGTAATTTCGCTCACAAGATAAGTATTTATTCTCTTTCACTCTAGTGCGTGAGGCACTATATAGGTTAATATAAACACTCATATCAATCCATATTAACGCGTAACCATAAGCTTGGCAAAGGTCTCTAAAATCAACTTATAATCAACTCTTCACTAGGATCACAAAGGACTTGTTTTCGGGTTGTAATGTTGGCTCTTTGGAAAAAGGTAGGAAAATTTAGACTTAGTGACTTAAGACACTAGTAGAGAGTTACCTTGAGGTTCTCGATTTCTTCTTCTTACAGCAAGTTCTCCTCCAATGTCGTCTCTTGAACTTGTAAAATTCCTGAATTTTCCTTCTTTTCATGGCATCAACATCATCTCTTTAAATAATTCGGGTACCAGTTTCAGGCACTACCCTTCTTCTCATGTATAGGCCGTCAGCTGCTAAGCTTCACACACCATGTATAAAAACAATCGGGGTACTAGTTTTGGGCACTACCCCTAAACAAGATTTAACCATATTCTTCTCATCCAACCATATTCTATCTTCCTTTTTCTTCTTGCAACACTTACTCACCTCCACTCTCTCTACCAATGAATAGGTTAATCAAAGCTCAAGTAAAGGTTTATAAGGTTATTTACTTCGGCTACCAAAGAAAAAGCTTTAACGGCTCAACGGGGCGTCCAAAGGTTAATAAAATCATTAGGAAGAATAAAATTTGGCTAAGTAACTTAAGCACAAAATAATGGCCTAAGATCATGTCCTAGCAATTTATTAATCATAAGTCTCACACAAGACTCCAAGCCAAGTTCTAGAATACGTTCATATGAATGATCCTCTCAAGAAAAAAATAATCATGATCACGCATGATTATCAAGGCTCAAATCCTCACATAGATAATTAGAATCCTAAGTACTCCTCATAGCACATAATTAAGATCAATTTCACAAAAACTCAATATACTTATCAAATGATACATGCTTTTCATCAATAGAAATTAACACATGAACATATGAATGCACAAAAATCAATAAGCTTATACCAAATCAATCATACAAGATATCACTTATACATTCTACTCACGCATGAATCACAACCCAACCTATGAAGACAAAAAGAAGAATAAGGGAATCAAGATGAATCGGAGGAAACCAAAGAAAACCTAAAAACCTACTCCTCCGGAGCATCATCATCCTCATCATCATCATCCTCATCATCAAGCCTCCACTCCATAATCCGGTGCAGATCACCAATGTGTCTATCCAAGTAATCAACTCGATCACCCAACCTACCAACTTTCTCATTCAAGGCCGTGTACCTCTCATTAGCGTAGCATAGTTGGCGTTGGCGAGTGCGAGCTGTCGGTTTGTCTCCTGCTAGCTAGCAACGATCGCGGCCAGCTGCTCATGAATAAGGTGGAGCTGCTCCCGTGTATCATTCGGGACAGCCCGCTGCTGCTGCAGTGCTGGCTCATGCTGATGTGCGTCGTGCTGCATCGGCATCTCCTCATCCTGCTGCTCCTCCTCTAAATACTAATCTTCTTCGGGCTGCTGTGGTGGACGGAACTCTCCTTGATCCACAATCTGCTGTAACTCTGCCATCCTACCATCCGCACACATCTGCGATACCATCCTCCAATCACCACTCGACCTCGCTGCCACGGATAAGGCGTTGTGTCCGAGAGGATCCATCAACTTGTTCCTCGCCACCCGAATAGTCGTCAAGTTACTCACGTCGAAGGGAAACATGAAATCGAAGGGCTTGAGTCCCCTCGTGAAGAACCAATCTCCATTTCTGAAATGTGCAAATCCTCCCTTCACGCATGTAAACATCGCCAAATCAGGCTCTCCTCTAACTGGTGTGATGCCGGTGAAATCCAAATTATAATGCTCAGCCACGATCGTCAGTAACCCTCCAATATTCACCTTTTGAAACCCAATGGTCCTGAATCGATGTAGCTGTGCAATGAAATACGCTCCAACATTAAACTGCACCCCATTAAGCATACACCACAAAGCATAAAGCTCTCCTCTAGACACAACACTTCCCTCTGAGCGGGCGAACAACGTGTTACTCAAGACACGATCCATGTACCTCAAAACTGGATTCTTTATTGAGAAAGCACGAGCCTGCCTAATCTTATAATCTCCAATCTCCCCTGTAATCTCTCTCCAAAATCTATTAGCGTTGAACGCACCATTCTCCAAACGAGAGATCCCCAAAGGCGTCTCAAATAGCTCATTAAAATCCTCAGACATCCATCTCCTACTTACTCTACCAAGCTGAAACGTACACTGATATGGGTACCTAAGCGGGTCCTTCACCATCTCGAAGGAGCAGACTACTTCTGCTGTAACATGGAAATACGTCGGCCTCTTTAACTCCATAAACCTCCGGATACCCACTTGATCGAACATCCAAAAAATGTCATTCCTGATTCTCATTATCCTCATCACCTCATCATCTTGGTATCGAGTACGAGCTATCTTGTCCGAGACTTCTTCCCACTTTTCTTAATCTCATCCCAGTTTTGCATTTGAATTTTGAAGTTCTCGGGTAAACGATCTTGTAGCCTCAGCTTCCTGGTCACTGTGTCCACATTCAAAGGCCTGTCATTCCTCTTCTTCGATCTTGCTTCATCTGCCTTATCTTTCCCTTTACTTGATCCTTGTCCCTTTCCTGAAAACATCTACTTCAATACAACCAACAAGACAAGAACACAAGTATATGACTAGTGATTAGCCATAACTTGTAGTCGGGTTGACCAATTCAAGAATTTATCGAACCACAGGGAGGTCGATGCTAGCACTTAAGCGATATCACGTTTATCACGATTTTATAGAGACGAATCATAGATGGATGGTTTGGGAAACAGGTAATTAAATGAAAGTAGACAAGCAATAATCAAATGACAAGATAAAGATGATGAATGAGTGGTTTTCCAAATTAAGTAGAAGTGAGATTAACAACACTAATGAAGTGGTAACTTATGGATTCATGCATTAAACTCATATATATCAAGGGTTAAGACTAAGGGCCAACACTTATACCACCTAAACTTCCTCTCGAAATGATTAGGATGTAGATCATTTGCACAATCTCTAAATAGCTCAAAGGTTGGTTCTAAATTAAACTATTCCAACTAGGTACTAAGTTCAATTATAGAATCCCTTCATATAATCAATTGACTTCTCAATCTAACTAATCACATGTTCCATCAAAGGGTTCTAAATAATAAAGGACTTCTCAATCACTTTACCATTTATAATGCACATGAGGTGTTTGATGAAATGATTCACTTGACTATCCTAAGCACATAATTGATTTCTCAATCTAATCATATAATTAGAACAATCAAACACACAAAACATCATAAATCTCAAGATATATAAGCACCAATGATAGAAAATCAAATATCCCCATCAACATATGAATTTAATTACATAGATCCACAAATTAACCAACAACCTTCATGTTGCTAATCTCACAAGGGAGATTAGCCTACAATCTTCATAAGATCCATAACATAGACATTATAATTCTTACAAATCATGATAAACTAAAGGATTAACACAAAATTGGAATGAAAACTCCCTTGGAAATGGATCCAATTGAATCTCCCTTCTTCCTTTGGTGATCACCCAAGCTTCCTTGCTTCTTCACTTGATTTGGATGGAGGAAATTATGGAGAGATGATGTAAATCTAAAAATGGATGAATGGGATGGAGAATTTGGTGTGAAATCAAAGGAATGGTGTGTGAGGTGTGTGGGAACAGTAGAATTTTGGATCTCTCTAAAAATGTTGAATGGATTGGTATTTATACCCCATGGAGACCTTCTAGAAGAATTGTAAAAAAATATCCTGTTCTGGTGCCGACACGAGTCGTGCTACGTAGCACGGGTCGTGTCGTGTCAGGGCATGCTGCACACGAGTCGTTCTGCATCGCACGGCCAAAGGGTGGCCGTGTTGAATACCTAGACGTCGCCGCACGGCCTCCGCTTACAGGCCCGTGTCTCGTACACGGGTCGTGCTCCGCAACACGGGTCGTGCTCCACAACACGACCAAGTGGTGGCCGTGTTGGATAAATAGATGCCGCCGCACGACCATTCTGGACAGGCCCGTGTCTGGCACACGGGTCGTTTGCTGCAACACGAGCTGTGTTGCCAGCACGGCCGATCGTGTTCTTGCACCTTTGTTTCTTCTTCTTTGTTTGATCTTCCGTATTAATTTTTACTCCATTTTCACCTGTTATATATATGTTTAAGATCATTCTCACACATTCCTATGAAAACACATAACACCACCAAAATACACAAAAATACAGATGAAACAATACGAAAAAAACACACAAAAAGGCACTAAAATCTAGGTGAAAATAACGACAATCAACTAGCATTTCCTATACTCTACTCAAGACTTCAAGCATCCATGCTTAATCAACCCAACTATCATCTCAACATCACTTGCTTATTTAACATGCTCAAAACATCTTCAATCACACTACCTTTAATCTTCAAATCATAAACAACAAGCATGCATCAACCAATTCAAGCTATTCAACAAGAATTTCAACAATTGAACTTCATAAACAACTCCAATTATCAACAATTCAAACCTAACTAACATGCTCATTCATCTAGATGCATCATATCCTTGATCAATCCACATAAAACTCAAGTTCTATCCATAATCAAGCAATCTCAAACCAATAAACATGAATTCATATGAATTAACTCAACAATATCCATTATCACCATGAATTTCAACCAAAATCAACATTAATCAACTACCCACAACACATTTCTTGCAATAAACTTCAATCCTAAGGTAATTGAGTGGAAAAAAATGTACCTTTAGTCTTGCCCATGGTTAACTATCGAAAATTGGAACACAACACTCAAAATCGCATAACTGAACCCTAATTCGCGACAAAATTGCCCCAAATCCGCGCCCAATTCAAGAATCAAGAGTGTAGTGTTGTGTAATCGGTGCAAAATCAAGTGCAATTGACGAATTTGTGCAAGGGTGTTAAGGTTCGGGGAGGGTTCGAGGTTTGGTGAACAAAAAGAATGATCGAACCCTTCTAAAAAAACAACTTAAAATGCGTACCTGACTGGGTTCGACCTCGGGTTCGACCTGCGGAACAGGTCGAACCTCGAGTGACAAGGTCGAACCTACCTTCTGGACAAACTTACCTTTTGGTTCGACCTAGGTTCGACCTTCTGAACAGGTCGAACCACTCTTGTTTTGGTCGAACCTATCACCTGAAAAATAGAGTGCTCTGAAGTCTGAACGGACTGGTTCGATCTTAGGTTCGACCTTCTGATCAGGTCGAACCATAACGGCTCAGGTCGAACCACCATACTGTAAATTTTAAGTCACCGGGTTCGACCTTGGTTTGACCTGTTAGACAGGTCGAACCAACAATGATCAGGTTGAACCACCTCACTGGATGATTTTCTGCGTCGGTTCGACTTCCTCTGCTCAGTTCGACCCCGTGGCACTGGTCGAACCTACCCTGGTTTTGGTCGAACCACCCTTTTAAGCTTCCAAACTGAGTGTTCTTCAATCCCTACACACTTCAAACTTTAATACGAATCATTAGGTACCAACTAGAGCACAACTTCATCAAAAATTGTTCTACAAAATATCATTCATGAGTAACTCCGTAAAAGAAAACACAACCAAAACCCACTAAATATTAGGCAAGTTGTAAAAAATCATCACATCAAAATCGATTAAAATTTTAAATATGACGTAAAAACCAACTCCCCTAATAAACATCACAAAGAAAAGATTATACTATTGGTGCTTATTGAGGTAAGTACATCACACCCCCCCAAACTTAGTAGAAACCATAGGTGAAACTAAGTTTGCAAAGAGATGTAATTGCCGATAAGTAAGCACTTCAAATATAAAAATTTCTTACACACACGAATGAAATAAAATAATAAAATAGGAGGGAAAGCCCCCAACAGGAGCTCATGTTTAACGTTGAAGAGTCACGACGGTACCAAATCAGATCAAGGTATCCACAAAGAAGACACAAACATCATCCGGCGACTTGTAATGCTTCAAGCGATGTCCATTTACCGCAAAAATGTCTCTATCCTTGTCAATGAGCTCAAAACTCCCCCCTCCTAAGGCTTGATGAATCATGAATGGTCCCGTCCACTTAGACTTCAACTTGCCTGCAAAAAGCTTTAAACGAGAGTTAAAAAGTAATACCTCATCTCCTTGCTTGAACTCCTTGTACGAGATCTTCGAATCATGCCACCTATTAATCCTTTCCTTATAGATCTCTGAATTCTTGTACGCACGACTCCGAAACTCATCCAAAAGATTGATGCGAGTAATCCTCAACTCCTTCACATCCTTGAGAGTCAAGTTCAAGCTTCGCAAAGCCCAAAACGCTTTGTGTTGAATCTCTACAAGTAAGTGGCACGGCTTCCCATAGATAATCTGATACGGTGACATGTCTAACACCCTCTTGTACGCGGTCCGGAACCCCCACACAACATCATCGAGCTTCAAAGCCCAATCCTTTCTGTTGGTTCCGACCACCTTCTCCAAAATCTATTTGACTTGACGGTTAGAGACCTCCGCTTGCCCATTCGCTTGAGGATGATATGGTGTAGTAATCCTATGCTTAACACCATACCCTTTAAGCACCTTCTCAAGAAATTTATTTATGAAATGCGTACCTCCATCACTAACAAGTGCTCTAGGGACTCCAAAACGGGCAAAAATATGCTTCTTCAAGAAAGATATAACAGTTTTCGAATCATTCAAGCGAGTAGGAATCGCTTCCACCCACTTAGAAACATAATCCACTGCAAGTAGAATGTAGAGAAATCCATTAGATGGGGGAAAAGGACCCATAAAATCGATACCCCACACATCAAAAATCTCGACCACTATGCTTAGCTGAAGTGGCATCTCGTCTCTCCTACCGATGTTTCCCATGCGTTGACACCTATCCCAAGATGCCACATAGGTCTCACAGTCCTTGAACAACGTAGGCCAATAAAGAGTGGACTGAAGTATGATTAGAGCTATTTTTACCTAGATTTTAGTGTCTTTTTATATGTGTTTTCGTATTATTTTATCCGTATTTTATATGTTATTTGGTTGTGTTTTGTATTTTTATTGAAATGTGTGTGAATGAGCTTAAACTTAAGATTTTCACTCTTTATTAGATGCTAAACATGATAAGGAAGATGTAGGAAAAAGTGGATCTTAATTCGGAGTTGAAACGAGGGAGAACGAGCCAAAACAGTGAAGAAATGCAGGAGCAGCACACGAGCCGTGTAGCCAACACGGCCCTGTAAGAGTTGGCCGTGTGGCGACATCTAGTCATTCAACACGGGCAACTTCAGGTCGTGTCCAGTTGCACGAGTCGAGTCGGGAGCACGAGCCGTGTCGCCAACACGGCCCTGTAAGAAGTGGCCGTGTGCCGACATCAGAAAAGCCAACACGACCACACCTATGCCCGTGTTACAACACACGACTCGTGTTGGCAGCGCGAGCCGTGTCATCAACACAGCCCTGTAAGGTGAGGCCGTGCGGCAGCATCAGAAGACACAACACGGCCACCTCATGGCCGTGTTGCGTAACACGACTCGTGTTGTGTATTTTCCTGCAGAAATTTCCAGATCCTTCTAGAAGCCTCCAAAGGGGTATAAATACCCCTTTATTCAACAATTGCCGAAAGATCCGAAATTCCCATCATCTACACACACATCACACACCACACACCATTTCTTCCACTTTCCACCATCATCTTCATCCACCCATCATATCTTCCATTTTTGGTGCTAAAGACTTCAAATCAAGAGCTAGAGGTGGAGATCAAGAAGAATAGAAGATTCTCTTCAAGAAATTGATAGGGAAGAATCCATTCATTTTGTATTTCTTTAGATCTTAGACTATGGGTAATTGTAATGAAACATTTATTTGTTTTATTACTTTTATCATGTTAGGCTAATCCCTCTAGTGGGATTAGGAATATGAAGAACATATTAGATCTATATTATCATGTGGATTAAATTGGTTTTTGATTTAATTGATGTTGATTTCTATTCATGGAGTTTAATTGTCTTGATGTTGTGATGGCATGGTTTGTTATTCATGAATGTTTATTGGTTTAATGGATTGTTGTTCAATGGATTATTTGTGGTAATTAAATGCTATCATGATGTTCATGTATGTATTGCTTGGAGTGAGACGGAAACGACCCTCTATAGTATTAGGAAGACATGAATAGACATTGAGTTTGGGTTTGACCGAAAGGATATTTGAATTCAATGAGGGGAACCAATCCATTCGTTGGACTTAGTACACAAAAAGGGAGAGTTTAATCTAACTAGTACCTAGATGGAAGGGGTTAATGTTGGGCTTTGATCTTAAGTGCTTTTGGGAGTCTAAAATGGATCAACAACCTTTGTAACCCGGAAGGGAGCTTAGGATACAATCGTGATCACCCTTAGTCTACATCAATTGAGTTGAATTCCGTTTGCATGATAATATGAATCGAGTGTGCTTGGATGTTTCTAATCCCATGTTTTTTCACACTTGAACTTTAGCACCCATTTTCTTTACTTGTCATTTATCTTATTTGCTATCTTATTTACTTGCTACTTGTTTTTGTTGTTAATCAATCTCAAAACCCCCGATCATCTTTACAAAAACAACAATGAACATGAGCTCACGTACATTGCTAGTCCGAACATAACTCCTTATTGGATTGATAATTTTTCTTGGGATATACTACTACAATGATCGAATATTCTTGCTCGTGAGTGCTATAAAAGAAGGCAAACAAGAAAATAGAGCCGTTGCCAAAGGGGAGTTTGACGGACTAGTCGAGTACTGTGCTATTGTTTTAGTTGTTCTTGATAAGGATTCTTTTTATTTTCTTTTATTTATTATTTGTGTTTGTGGTCTCACTCTTTTCCTTTTCGTAGGTGTTTTATGATCACAAGATCAAAGGGAAATCAATCGATCATTCCTTTGAATTTGGAGATTGAAAGGACCGCACGACAAAGGAAGCGAGAGAGGCGTAAAGCTAGAAAAGGAACAAAAATGGAGAATCAACGTGGAGAGAATGCTAATTATAACCCACCCCAAGATCCTTTACAAGATCAAAGGGGGGTACAAGAAGGAGTGCAAGAGAATCAAGCGGAGATAATGAGGAATGTCTTTGCTCAAAATCAAGAGTATATGCAATTGCTTGCCAATCAAGAAGCTCAAAGGATATTTCAACAACAAGAGTTGCCAAGGCCTAGAGCAATTCGGGATTACTTCCAACCGAGAGCCGTGCACAATATGGTTCCTCCGGTTCAAGCCAATGATTATGAAATCAAGACCGGATTGATCAACATGGTTAAAGCAAATCAGTTTGGGGAGGTCCTCTTGAAGACCCGAACACTCATCTATCTACTTTCTTGGAGGTTGCAAATACCGTCAAGATGAAGGGAGTGTTGGAGGATGCTATTCGAATGAGGTTGTTCTCTTTTTCTTTAAGAGACAAGGCTAAAGCATGGTACAATACAATTCCTTTGGGAAGTTGTAATACATGGGAAGATCTTGAGCAAAGGTTCCTAAACAAATACTTTCCTCCTTCAAAGACGCTCCAATTGAAAAACCTTATCACTCAATTTAGGCAACTTCCGGATGAAAATTTTTATGAAGCATGGGAACGCTACAAAGAGATGCTCCGAAAGTGTCCTCAACACGATTTTCATGAGAATCAACAAGTGGCTTTCTTTTACCAAGGGTTGAATCAACAAAATCGGATGCATGTAGATGCCTCATCCGGAGGGTCTATATTTGGAGTGGATGCTATGAAAGCCATGGATATTTTTGAAGACATTGCGATGAATGCTTATCAATGGCCTTCCGAGCGAGTAATGGGAGGTTATGCCTTTGGAAAAGTAGCTCAAGTGGAGAGTGTGAACAAAGTGAAGAGTGATATGTTCCAAAGTGAGGGAATGAAAGAATTCAATGAGAGCATTCAAGCTTTAACAAAACAATTGAATTTGATCACTCAAGGAGTAACTCAAGGGGGAAGCACAAGTGCTATTGTGAATGATGAGAGCCATGTTATGCAAAGTATAGAGGATGTTGCCTACTTAGATAGGAGAAATTACCAAGGAAATTTTCAACGTCAAGGGAATTTCCAAGGTAATTATCCTTCTAATCAAGGTAATTTTCAAGGAGGATATCAAGGACAAGCTCGGGGAAGTAATTTCAATCAATCAAGTGGAAATTATCAAGCTCCGAGGAAGCATGAAAATCTTTCTTACTCTAATCCTCAAGCCGCCGTGTCATATCCTCCGGGATTCGATCCGAGTGCTAAGCCGCCAAATGGAGAAGGGAAAGCATCATTGGAAGAGACATTGATGGCATTCATGAAAGACACAAGGGCTTACATGGAAAAAAGAGATGCAAAGATGGAGGCTAGAATGGAGGAAAATGAGAAGAAATCCGACAATAGGATGAGAGCTTTTGAGTATCAAATGGGTCAAATTGCTTCTTCCGTGGGATCTCAACACCAACAAGGAAAGTTTCCATCTACCACGGTAACTAATCCTAAAGAAGATTGCAAAGCTATCACTCTTAGAAGTGGAAAAGAGTATGAGGAACCTCCTATGCCTAAAGAAGATAGTATTGTCATTGAAAGGGAAGTGGAAAGCAAGGTGGAAGAAGGGTTGGTGCAAGAAGAGATTGAAATGGAGGAAGTAAGCAAAAAAAAAAAGAAATTGTTGAGCAAAAGAAAGATGAAGAGAAGATAGAGAGAATTCCAAAGTGGAAAAAGGCAAAGGAGTTAAGGGAAAAGGAAGTTGAAGTTGAAAGAGATAGTTGGGGAATACCCAAGACTCAAGTACCGGTTCCTTTTCCTCAAAGGTTCTTGAAGAAGGGTTTGGATGAGAGGTTCAAAAAGTTTCTTGAAATCTTCAAGAAGATTCAAATCAATATCCCTTTCGCCGATGCTTTGGATCAAATGCCTCATTATGCTCGTTTCTTGAAGGACATTATGGGAAAGAAAAGAAGTCTTGTGGACAATGAAACGGTTAATCTAATCGAAGAGTGTAGTGAAATTCTACAACAGAAACTTCCACAAAAATTGAAGGATCCGGGTAGTTTCATTATACCATGTGAAATTGGAAAGAACAAGAAGAACAAGGCTCTTTGTGAACTCGGTGCAAGCATTAATCTAATGCCTCTCTCCATATTCAAGAAGCTTGGATTAGGTGAAGTAAAACCAACTTCCATCACACTTCAATTGGCGGATCGATCTATGACATATCCAAAAGGAGTAGTTGAAGATGTGTTGGTGAAAGTTGATAAGTTCGTCTTTTCGGTGGATTTTGTTGTTCTAGACATGGAGGAGGATGAAAATGTGCCATTGATTTTTGGGAGACCGTTTCTTGCTACCGGGAGAGCTCTTATTGATGTCTACAAAGGAGAATTGAAGTTGAGAGTTAATGATGAGGAAGTGGTATTCTCTCTACACAAGGCCATGCAATATCCAATGAATGATGAAGAATGTAAAAGTGTGGATGTTGTAAAGGGAAGTGTCGAGGAGAGTTGGCCTTCCATTGTAACCAAGGATCCACTTGAACTTTGCTTGAGCAATTCTCTATCTCTTTTTAATATTTCTACTACTTCTCTTGATTTGAATGAAGAATTGATTAATTGTTTGCTTGATCTAGGTGATTGTAGTGAAGCTCAAGAGGTTGCAGCCGCCATATCAAGGGAAAATGAAAAGTTCTTACCACTTAGAGATCCACTCGAACAAGAAGAGAAAAAGGAAAAGAAGGTGGAGTTGAAGCCTCTACCCGATCATCTTGCTTATGCATACCTTGGTGAAAATGAGACATATCCGGTAATTGTATCATCATCTCTAACTTCTAGTCAACTTGATAAGTTGCTTAATGTCCTTAAAGAGCATAAGTCGGCTATTGGTTGGTGTATTGATGATTTGAAGGGAATTAGTCCAACAATTTGCATGCATAAGATAAGACTTGAGGATGAAGGGAAAGCTTGTGTTCAAAACCAAAGAAGACTTAATCCTATCATGCAAGAAATGGTAAAAAAAGAGGTTCTTAAGTGGTTAGACTCCGATATGATTTTTCCTATTAGTGATAGCCCTTATGTGAGCCCGTTGCATGTAGTATCTAAAAAAGGGGGTATGACTATAGTGAAGACCGAGAAAGATGAAACCATAGCTACTAGGACGGTGACGGGGTGGCGTGTGTGTGTTGATTATAGGAAGCTTAATGAAAACACACGTAAAGATCACTTTCCCTTAGCTTTCTTGGATCAAATGTTGGATAGGTTGGCCGGGTATGAGTTTTATTGCTTTCTTGATGGATATTCCGGGTATAACCAAATTCTCATAGCACTCGAAGACTAAGAAAAGACCGCTTTCACTTGTCCTTATGGAATATTTGCTTTTCGAAGATTGCCATTTGGACTTTGCAATGCACCGGCCACCTTTCAAAGGTGTATGATGGCAATTTTTGAAGGATTAATTGAGAATATAATGGAAGTGTTCATGGATGACTTTTCGGTGTTTGGTTCTTCTTTTGATATTTGTTTGTCTAACTTTGCTATTGTTTTGAAGCGATGTCAAGACACTAATTTAGTGTTGAATTGGGAGAAATGCCACTTCATGGTAAATGATGGCATTGTGCTTGGACATCACATCTCTTCAAAGGGATTGCAAGTTGACCGAGCCAAAGTTGTTGCTATAGAGAAGCTTCCACCGCCAACAAATGAGAAGGGAGTACGATCGTTCCTTGGTCATGCCGGGTTCTATCGTAGATTCATCAAGGATTTTTCTTCATTTTCTAAACCTCTATCTCATCTCCTTGAAAAAGATGTGCCATTTAAGTTTGATGATAATTGTTTAAATGCTTTTCAGGTGCTAAAGGAAGCTTTGATTTCATCACCCATCTTGATCACCCCCGATTGGAAGGAGCCATTTATATTGATGTGCGATGCAAGTGATGTAGCTCTTGGAGTGGTTTTGGGGCAACTAAGAGAGAAAAAATTCCGAGTCATCTACTATGCAAGCAAGACATTTGATGCGGCTCAAAGGAACTACACTACTACCGAAAAAGAGTTCTTGGCGGTAGTATACGCATTTGATAAGTTTCGTCCTTATTTGGTAGGAACGAAAACTATTGTATACACCGACCATGCCGCTATCAAGTATCTCATGGCAAAGAAGGATGCAAAGCCAAGGGTGATAAGATGGGTACTACTTCTTCAAGAATTTGATATTGAAGTGAGAGATAAGAAGGGCACGGAGAATGTGATAGCCGACCATCTTTCAAGGTTAGAGTCGAGGGAGCATTGTGAAAGTACTTATGAGTTAATCAAGGAGTTTTTTCCCGATGAAGAAATCTTGGAGTGTGATTGCTATCAAATTGAGGCTTTAGTGGAGTAAGAAGAAAGCCCGTGGTATGCGGACTATGTGAATTACTTGGCTAGTGGAAAGAGGCCTTATGTGCTTAATAAGTATCAATCCAAGAAGTTCATTCATGATGTTAAAAGTTACTTGTGGGATGATCCATTCTTATACAAGATGTGTGCCCGAGGAAGAATGGAATAGTGTGTTGGAGTTTTGCCACTCTTCACCTAGTGGAGGCCATTTTGGAGCTCAAAAGACCGCTGCAAAAGTCTTACAATCGGGGTTGTATTGGCCATTTTTGTTCAAGAGTTGTAAGAAATTTGTAGAGGGTTGTGATCGATGTCAAAGGATGGGAGGAATCTCCAAGTGGGATGAGATGCCCCTTAAGAGCTTTCAAGAAGTGGAGATATTTGATGTGTGGGGCATCGATTTCATGGGACCATTTCCTCAATCTAATGGATTCCTATACATCCTATTGGCGGTCGACTATGTATCGAAATGGGTTGAGGCCATACCTCCAAGAACAAGTGATGCTAGAGTGGTCATGGGGTTTCTAAAGAAGCATATCTTCACAAGATTTGGAGTACCTAGAGTGTTGGTAAGTGATGGGGGTAGTCACTTCATAAATAAGCTCATGGAGAACATTCTCAAGACTTATGGAGTGAAGCATCGAGTGTCTACTCCGTATCATCCTCAAACGAATGGTCAAACTGAAATTTCTAATCGACAAATCAAACAAGTCTTGGAGAAAACAGTGAGTGTGAGTAGAAAAGATTGGTCAAATAAACTTGATGATGCATTGTGGGCCTTTCGAACCGCATTCAAGACCACTCTTGGTATGTCTCCTTTTCAAATTGTCTATGGCAAGTCTTGTCATCTTCCCATGGAGTTAGAGCATAAAGCTTATTGGGCCATTAAGAGGTTGAATTTTGACATGAAAGCTTCGAAGAAGGTAAGATTCTTACAATTGAATGAGCTTGAGGAATTTAGAGAAAATGCTTATGAAAACTCAAGGATTTTTAAGGAGAAAACCAAGAGGTGGCATGATGCTCGTTTGAGGAAGAAGAGCTTTGAAAAGGGTGAGAAGGTGTTGGTATTCAATTCTCGACTTAAACTTTTCCCGGGCAAGTTGAAGTCCAAATGGAGAGGACCTTATGTAGTAAAGGAAGTACTTGATGGGGAAGCTCTAAAGGTTATGGATGAGAACGGGGGAGAGTTTTTGGTAAATGGTCATCGTGTGAAGCACTATGTGGATCCATCACAAAGGGAGACCCTCTTTGTGGATGTTTTATTTGAAAGATGATCTCAAAATTCGTCTAGCTTGAAGACGTTAAACTTAGCACTCGATGGGAGGCACCCCATCACTATCTTTATAGCTTTATTTTTGTTGCTTGTTTGTTTTGGCCTTGTAGGTTGATTGTGCTCATGGAAAAAAATGCTCATTGAAGAAATGCTTCATGGATTCAAGTTGACATGTTCCACAATTTGTTGCAAACTTAATTCGTGACTCTTGTCTTGAGTTAAGTTTGGGGGGTGCTAGTGCGTGGTGGACATAGCTTGAGTCGTGTGGATGCGGTTACTTCTCAACAAGAAGATCATCAATGGAAACTACAAGGGTAAGTCTCACCACTTTTTGCAAACTTAAGTCTCAACTCTTGTTTCGATTTAAGTTTGGGGGGAGATTGTGTGGTGTGACTCACCACTTGAGTATGATTCTTGTAAAATTGGACAAATTTTAAAATTTTTCTCATGAGTATTGGTTTGATTTTGGCATGATTGGTGGTGTTGAAGTGCATGATAGTCCATATTTATAATGAAATTGTTGAACTAATGGTGTTTGTTGAGTGTTTGAGCATGAATGAGAGGTATTGGAAGCATGATGGAGCTTGGAGCTAACGCTTTCCTTACCAAATGCCTATTGAGGGAGTACTCTACACCTTATCATTTTACTACTTGAAATGAATTGAGTTTGATTTGGATTGTTGTGACTAGCATGATACTTCATTTGTTATGTTTGTGGGAGGTTTACTTTCGTAACTTAGGATTTCCTTTTCAATAAAGAGTGGGATGTTTGTGAGCTTAATTGTCTAGGGATGATTTGAATGTGTGCTTAATTTTCTTATGGATGATGGTATTTTTTATTTTTGCGTGTTTTGTGTTTTTGTATGTTGTGTGTATTTTCATTCTTGTCTTGGGATGTTTGGTGGTTTGTTTAGGGATGTCGTGAGTCATTTTTAAACGTGAGTGATGATATGTTGTGGTGATAAGTGATGACAAATTATGATTAAGAATCTCTACACTTTCAAATTGTGACATGTTTTACTTCACTTGTTCAATTTTGAGATGAATGTGGTGTAATAAGTTCCTTAAGGTTCGAGTACAAGCTTGTGAGCATTTGAGCCTCAACCATGCATACATGGTATTTCTTCATGAGTGGATCGGTTGTGTTTGATAAGTTAGAACTTGCTCAAGGACTATAGGAACGAGCCCGATTAGTGGAGATTAGTGAAATGATCTAAGGCCATCCTTGTTATTATAGTCATTGCCATATATGTTCCCTACCATGAACATCATCCTTAGTTAACCATTTTGAGCCTATAAGCCTATTTATTGTGAATTTAGCACATTACAAGCCTTAATTACCCATTCAAGCTTATATATACCTTTGTGTGGGTGATTGAGGAGATGGTAGCTAGAAAGGATTGATTGATTAGCAAGAGAAGAAAAGGAAATGGTAAACAAGCAAAGAAAAGGATGAAAAGAGCAAAAGTAAAAAGGCACATGCAACCTCAAAGTTAGAAAAGGAGCAAAGCAACATCAAAATGCTCAAGTAAACAAAATTCAAAGATAGGAAGCATGCATCAAAAGAAGCTCAATCCAAGGAAAGTTAATGAATAGTGCTTTAGATTGTAAAGATAAGAAAGGAAGAAAGAAAAGTGGAGAAGTTGAGGAAATTGGCCATCTCTTTGATTACTTACACTTGTTGAGTCACTCTTATCCATATACTTCCTACCCTACCAAAGAGCCTATCATTACATCCTAATTAAAGACCTTTTTGATCATTGATTGAAACTTTGGTGGTTTGTGAATATAGTCCGCGAGCAAGCTTACAGCGAGTCGAGCCAATCGATTAATGAGTGTGATTTACCCTATTTCAAAAGAGTGTTGAGAGACATCAATATCCATTGTGAGGATTGGACTTAAAAGGAACTATATTACACTTTATTCTCTTTTGATTGAACTTGTTAATTTCTCATGTCATGATTTTAATGTTGTAGGATGACTTAGCATAGTTTGTTGTTATTATTGCTAACGATGTGTTATTGCTTATATTCGTTTAGTCTTTTCTAGGTGAAAATTTCTCCTTTTGATTTGTCATTTTCGTTGCTCGGGGACGAGCAACACCTTAAGTTTGGGGGGTTGATTAGAGCTATTTTCACCTAGATTTTAGTGTCTTTTTATATGTGTTTTCGTATTATTTTATCCTCTATTTGGTTGTGTTTTGTATTTTTATTGAAATGCGTACCTCCATCACTAACAAGTGCTCTAGGGACTCCAAAACGGGCAAAAATATGCTTCTTCAAGAAAGATATAACAGTTTTCAAATCATTCAAGCGAGTAGGAATCGCTTCCACCCACTTAGAAACATAATCCACTGCAAGTAGAATGTAGAGAAATCCATTAGATGTGGGAAAAGGCCCCATAAAATCGATACCCCACATATCAAAAATCTCGACCACTATGCTTAGCTGAAGTGGCATCTCGTCTCTCCTACCGATGTTTCCCATGCGTTGACACCTATCCCAAGATGCCACATAGGTCTCATAGTCCTTGAACAACGTAGGCCAATAAAGAGCGGACTGAAGTATGATTAGAGCTATTTTTACCTAGATTTTAGTGTCTTTTTATATGTGTTTTCGTATTATTTTATCCGTATTTTATATGTTATTTGGTTGTGTTTTGTATTTTTATTAAAATGTATGTGAATGAGCTTAATTCGGAGTTGAAACGAGGGAGAACGAGCCAAAACAGTGAAGAAATGCAGGAGCCAGCACACGAGCCGTGTAGCCAACACGGCCCTGTAAGAGTTGGCCGTGTGGCGACATCTAGTCATTCAACACGGGCAACTTCAGGTCGTGTCCAGTTGCACGAGTCGAGTCGGGAGCACGAGCCGTGTCACCAATACGGCCCTGTAAGAAGTGGCCGTGTGCCGACATCAGAAGAGCCAACACGACCACACCTGTGCCCGTGTTACAACACACGACTCGTGTTGGCAGCGCGAGCCGTGTCATCAACACAGCCCTGTAAGGTGAGGCCGTGTGGCAGCATCAGAAGACACAACACGGCCACCTCGTGGCCGTGTTGCGTAACACGACTCGTGTTGTGTATTTTCCTGCAGAAATTTCCAGATCCTTCTAGAAGCCTCCAAAGGGGTATAAATACCCCTTTATTCAACAATTGCCGAAAGATCCGAAATTCCCATCATCTACACACACATCACACACCATTTCTTCCACTTTCCACCATCATCTTCATCCATCTTCATCCACCCATCATATCTTCCATTTTTGGTGCTAAAGACTTCAAATCAAGAGCTAGAGGTGGAGATCAAGAAGAATAGAAGATTCTCTTCAAGAAATTGATAGGGAAGAATCCATTCATTTTGTATTTCTTTAGATCTTAGACTATGGGTAATTGTAATGAATCATTTATTTGTTTTATTACTTTTATCATGTTAGGCTAATCCCTCTAGTGGGATTAGGAATATGAAGAGCATATTAGATCTATATTATCATGTGGATTAAATTGGTTTTTGATTTAATTGATGTTGATTTCTATTCATGGAGTTTAATTGTCTTGATGTTGTGATGGCATGGTTTGTTATTCATGAATGTTTATTGGTTTAATGGATTGTTGATCAATGGATTATTTGTGGTAATTAAATGCTATCATGATGTTCATGTATGTATTGCTTGGAGTGAGACGGAAATGACCCTCTATAGTATTAGGAAGGCATGAATAGACATTGAGTTTGGGTTTGACCGAAAGGATATTTGAATTCAATGAGGGGAACCAATCCATTCGTTGGCCTTAGTACACAAAAAGGGAGAGTTTAATCTAACTAGTACCTAGATGGAAGGGGTTAATGTTGGGCTTTGATCTTAAGTGCTTTTGGGAGTCTAAAATGGATCAACAACCTTTGTAACCCGAAAGGGAGCTTAGGATACAATCGTGATCACCCTTAGTCTACATCAATTGAGTTGAATTCCGTTTGCATGATAATATGAATCGAGTGTGCTTGGATGTTTCTAATCCCATGTTTTTTCACACTTGAACTTTAGCACCCATTTTCTTTACTTGTCATTTATCTTATTTGCTATCTTATTTACTTGCTACTTGTTTTTGTTGTTAATCAATCTCAAAACCCCCGATCATCTTTACAAAAACAACAATGAACATGAGCTCACGTACATTGCTAGTCCGAACATAACTCCTTATTGGATTGATAATTTTTCTTGGGATAAACTACTACAACGATCGAGTATTCTTGCTCGTTAGTGCTATAAAAGAAGGCAAACAAAGTACTTTTGCTGCTGTCTTTTGAGCGCCGAAATGCCCCCCGTTAGATTGTGCATGATAAAACTCGAGAACACTCTCCATCTCTATCTCGGGCACATACCTACGGATGATAGAATCCGTGCAAATTTTGTACACAAACGGATCATACCATATGAAGGTCTCAACATCCCTTTTGAATTTAGCAAGTTGATATCGGTTGTGATCCCTTGGAATTTCTCCCACAGCAATATAATTAACATAATCCGCATACCATGGATCAACTCCCTGTGCAGCAACCACACACGCTCGCTCAGCCCCTTCAACAAACACGACCATGATCTTTTCATCCGGAAACATTTCCTCAATATACTCGAAAGAATTATCACAATGTTCCCTAGTCTCCAACCTCGAAAGATGATCCGCCAACACATTATCAGAGCCTTTCTTATCCCGGATCTCCATGTCAAACTCTTGAAGTAAAAGAATCCACCTTATTATCCTAGGCTTCGTCTCCTTCTTTTCCATCAAGTACCGAATTGCTGAATGATCCGTGTACACAATAGTCTTCATGCCAACCAAAAACTGATGAAACTTATCGAATGCGTACACAACCTCCAAAAACTCCTTTTCAGTAATCATGTAATTCTTTTGTGCCGCATCGAAAGTCTTACTTGCATAGTAAATGGCGCAAAACTTCTTCTCCTTCAGCTGTCCAAGTACCACTCCAAGTGCTACATCACTTGCATCACACATTAGTACAAACGGTTGAGTCCAATCCGGTGTGATCAAGATAGGTGAAGAAATAAGCGCCTTCTTCAAAACTTGAAAAGCTGTTATATAATCTTCATCAAACACAAAAGGAACATCCTTTTCAAGTAAGCGAGATAAGGGCTTAGAGTATTTTGAGAAGTCTTATATGAATCTCCTGTAAAAACCGGCGTGTCCAAGGAAGGACTGCACTCATCTTTCATTGGTCGGTGGTGGAAGCTTCTTAATCGCCACCACTTTAGCACGATCTACCTGCAACCCTTTGGCTGAGACATGATACCCAAGAACAATCCCATCCTTCACCATGAAGTGGCACTTCTCCCAATTCAAGACAAGATTATTCACTTGGCATCTCTTCAAAATAGTAGCTAGGTTAGACAAACAAATATCAAAGGAGGAACCAAAAATAGAAAAATTATCCATGAACACCTCCATGATCTTCTCTATCAAACCATCGAATATTGCCATCATGCATCTCTGAAAAGTAGCAGGCGCATTACATAACCCAAATGGTATTTTTCGAAAAGCAAAGGTCCCGTAGGGGCAAGTAAAATTGGTCTTTTCTTGATCCTCGGGGGCAATCATAATTTGGTTGTACCCCGAGTATCCATCCAAGAAACAATAAAACTCATACCCTGCAAGACGATCTAACATTTGATCCATGAAAGGAAGAGAAAAATGATCCTTACACATTTTCTCATTCAACTTCCTATAATCTACACATGTACGCCATCCCGTAGAAATCTTTGTGGCTATCGCTTCTCCATCCTCAGCTTTTACTACAGTCATACCCCCTTTTTAGCAACTACATGCAATGGTCTCACATGGGGACTATCAATAATAAGATATATGATTCCAGCATCCAACCACGTAAGGATTTGCTTCCTAATTACCTCTTGAATCGTGGGATTAACCCTCCGCTGATTCTGAACACTTGCCTTTGCCTCGTCTAATAATCTTATCCTATGCATACAATACGAAGGACTAATTCCTTTCAAATCCTCAAGAGACCAACCAATCACAGATTTAAACTTCCTAAGAACGTTCAATAACTCCTCAAGTTGATCATCATCAAGAAAAGAAGATACAATTACCGGATATTTTTCATTGTCGCCAAGAAAGGCGTACTTTAAGTGTTCCGACAAAAGTTTCAACTCCTCTTTCCTCACTTCTATCGGAGAGCTCTCGTTATCCAAAGGCAAGTACTTCCTAGTCCACTTGACTTCTTCTGCCTTAGTTCTTTCCGATTCAAATATGTCATCACCCAAAGCAAGTAAGTTTTCAAGAAATTCAATACATACCTCGTTGGAGAGTCCGTCAAGCTCCGTAGTGGGATAAGTAAGAGACTCCATCAAACATGTCTCAAGAGGATCCTTTGACAGGATCAGAGACATATCCTCCTACACAATCTCCTCCACTACGTCAATACTATAACACTGCGACTCCATGGGCATCTTCATTGCTTTGTCCAAGTTGAAAAGAACTTCTTCTTTGTCCATCCGCAATCTAAGCTCTCCTTTCTGAACATCAATCATAGCTCCAGCAGTAGCAAGGAATGGTCTCCCCAAGATTAAAGGGATATTATCCTTGTCTTATTCCATCTCTAGCACAAGAAAGTCCACAGGAAAGACTAACTTCTCCACTTTGACGAGAACGTCTTCAATTATACCTTTTGGAAACATCATCGACCTGTCCGCCAATTGGAGAACCACTGTTGTAGGGGTTAACTCCCCCAAACCAAGCCTCTGAAAGATGGACAAAGGTATCAAATTGATGCTTGCCCCTAGATCGCACAAAGCTCGCCGTGCCGGCCCCTTTCCAATCTCACATAGAATAGTGAACCTCCCCAGATCCTTCATCTTTTGCGGCAGCTTCCTTTGGATGATTGAACTGCAATTCTCAGATAAATTCACCATTTCAATTCTGGTTAAGCTCCGCTTCTTCAACAATATGTCTTTAAGAAATTGGGCATAGTACGTCATCTCCATGATTGCCTCTGAGAAAGGAATGCTCAAGCTTATTTTGTTCATTATCTCTGAAAACTTCTTGAACTTCTCTTCCAATCCCTTCTTCACAAGCTTGTAAGGAAACGGAGGAGGTATCTTTGTTTTAGGAATCCCCCATTCATCACAATCAACCTTCTCCGCTTTCTCCTTTTTGTCTCTCAATCGCTTGGCTCTCTCCCACTTTTTCTCAGCTATTATGTCTGTACTTTGCTCATTTCGAATCACTGGGGTAGCATCAACATCATCGAGAGTGTTTGGAGTAGCAACAGGCAATTTCTGATGGGGTTCGACCAGGGTTCGACCTGTTCCACAGGTCGAACTAGGTACGTACTGGTCGAACCTACCTTCTGGACAATGGATCTCTTTTTAAATTAGAGGTTTGACTTGGGTTCAACCTGTTGAGTAGGTCGAACCATGGGCACCTAGGTCGAATCGGCCTACTGAACTCCTTCCGCCATCCAGTTCGACCAAGGTTCGACCTATTTGATAGGTCGAACCATGACCGTCGTGGTCAAACCGTTGCTGCGACAAAACAGAGTGCTCCAAGTGGTGTGGTTCGACCTGGGTTCGACCTGTTGGATAGGTCAAACTGGTTTTCTGGAAAAACAGAGTGCTCCGAGTTGTCAGGTTCGACCATGGTTCGACCTGTGGAACAGGTCGAACTATCTGCAGTTTGGTCGAACCGATACTGCAATCTCTCCTGATCATGTCCAGTGTGTTGGTTCGACCTCCCCTGTATGGTTCGACCTTTAATGTTGGTCGAACCATGGTCGAACCTCGCTCTAGACATGTCCAAATTTGATTCCGGCCTCATAGGTCCCTCGTACTGCGTTCTCGACCTCAATGTAATGGCGTTGCAGGACCTTGGATTCTCAATACTTTGAGACGGGAACTTCCCCTTCTCAAGAGTTTGAGTAAGCTTATTAACACTCCCTGCCATCTCCCCCATCAGCAACGTAAGGTCCTTCACCTACTTAGATATAACCTCATGGTTTGCATCAATTTTCTTTTCAAGTTTTGCCTCAAGGCGGTTAACTCTTTCATCATTCTTGGCCATATACCTATTCACATTATCCTCAAGACCCGGTTTCCCTTCTTCCACCTTAGCACCGGATCAACACCCATCGGAGGTTGAATAGCATTATTCGGATTGCTCCATGAGAACTCCGGCCTCCTAGGCTGTTGATAACCACCAGGGGGACCACGATTATTAAAGTTTCCTCGATAGTTCCCTTGGTAATTCCAGTTTCCTTGATCTGGATACCTAGTCCCTTGAATACTCTGACCCATGGCATAGTGTGCCTCCTCCAACTCCTCTTGGATTGGTCCCTCATTCTTTAACTCCTGCTGCATGATTGGTACGCGCTGAGATAATTCGCTGATTTGCTTCTGTTGGGATTCAAGTAGCTTGTTGATATTGGACAAGCTAGAGACGATCTCATCCTCTCTACTTATTTTTACCATTGCTTGTTCAACCTTAGCTACCTTACCAAGGACATGAGTACCTCTAACTCTATCAGTTGGCCAATCCCTCGAATTCATCGAAATATCTTCAAACAACTTTTTGCCCTCTACGGATGACTTTGTAAGCAATGCTCCATTAGAAGAAGCATCCAATAACACTCGTGAATCACAGTCCAATCCATTGTAGAATATACTGATATATTGAGCTTTAGATAGCCCATGTTGAGGACACTTCCTAAGCATGTCCTTGAATCTATCCCATGCTTCATGAAATTTTTCACCTCCACCCATAGCAAATTGGTTAATGTCTTGCTTCATCTTAAACACCTTTGAAGGTGGCATGTACCTCTCCAAGAATCTTAACTTCAGTTGCTCCCAAGTGGTGCACTCAGCTGCGTTGATAGTGTCGTACCAATCTCTCGCCTTTTCAGTAAGCGAGAATTTGAACAAAAGGATCTTCCTAGCATCTTCATGTTCTCCTGCGTCTTTTTGAGTACTTGCATAGCCCAAGAACTTGTTCAGATGCTGCTGCGGATCCTCGAAAGACCCTCCTGAAAAGGAGTTCCTTTCTATCATGCTAATAAGAGCAGGATGAAGATCGAAAGCTGAATTAGTTCCCCTCGCTCCTAGAAGCCCAAAATTTCTAGCCCCATTATTTCTGAAAACCTCTCGGATGGCTAGATTATCCGGATTCGCTGCCATGTTGACTGTCCTTACTCCCAAATTAACTTCAGTTGTAGCTTCAATCGTCTGCGAATTCTGCTCGTCAACTTCAACTCCAAAAGTTAGAGCTTCAGTTGGATCAATAGTCTTTCCCTTGCTCTTCTTCTTCTTATTCTTTCTTGACGATGCTCCGATTTCAGGATTATAGGGTTCAAGTTCACCTTTCTTTGATCTCGTGAGCATGCACCTAAAAAGAACTAGAATTAAAACAACAAAACAAGAAAAATAGCCTTAATAAACTAGAAATAACAAAAAGATATTTTAAGCCATCCCCGACAACGGCGCCAAAAACTTGATGGGTGTTTTCTCAACACACAACTTTAATCCCCAAGTATGAAGGATATCAATTATAGTTTCGAAGGTGACCAAGTTAAATATCGAATCCACGGGACGGATAAATATTACTTTTGTTATTTTCTAGCAATTATGACTATGTTGATAATTAGACTTGTAGGTTTGTAAGCTAAGTAATAATAAAAATAGCAAATAAATAACAAGAACAAGGAAATAGTAGTTGTGATCAAATAAGATAATAGGTAGTTCATCACGCCATCCAGTTTTGTTCGTTAATTCATACTTTCGTGTGCCGATGTCCGACTCTGCCTTGTGGTTTATGGACGCATCGCTAGACCATACAAATCTATTCTATAGACACAAATAGATGAGCTTTTGACACGTGTGAGTATCCTCAGAGCAAGACGTATACTTTACCTCCCTTTCTAGGTACTATCATAATCAATTATTTCCCATGCACTTAGTACTCTAACCTGATTTGATCTCCCTTTTTAGGTACTATAAAGTTATACTCTTAATCCTACTTGTTAACCCGAATTTAATTCAATTAACAAACATTCATATAAGATGGTTCTAATAAAACCTCGAAATCCCTTCACTTAGAATTATAACAATAAACCCTGCTCATTAGTGAACGCACTCAACCAATAATCCTGTCATGCATTCAGACTCTACATAACGATTATTGATGCACAAAACAACTATGAGTATGGATTAAAAACGTGCAATCTTATATAAAATAAATCACAAATAGTGTTGTACGGAGTATACACACGAAATACAAATTAACTCATGAAACCTTCATAACCCTAGAACTACCAAAGTGGCTCTAGCCCATGATTGATCTAAGAACAACCATGGTTAGTTGGACTAATCTTACTTGAAACTCCAGCTGAACCTCTGTCTCAGCTCTCCTACTCTCCTCTTGTAATGTGTTGTTGACGATGATCCCTCTCTTCTTTCTTTTTCGTTCTCTTAGTGACCATGTCTTTCTGTTGGATTGTATACTAAAAGTCTAGCTTTAGTATGGACAATGTCATAACAATATTTGAATTGAGAATCATTGATCAAATGATTGCATCTTATAATTTATTTTATATGCATGATGCAATAGTCCATTTACTTTATACTGTAGATAATATGTTGTGCGACAATACGCGGAAGATCATATTATCGGTTTCCTTATAAAGTATAAACAGATGCTCACAACTAAGATAGACGGGGACTCTCTATCGGTATGGTTGTAGTGTGGTTTGGTATTAGCTTGTCTTGGCTATAGAATCACATTAGTGCACTTGTGTATATTGAGCAGGACCGCCTGAGATCGTTCGACTTATACTGACTTATAGAAGAACTTGATCTCTGTTATTATGGAAGTTCGTGCTCTTAATCCCTATACAATAACCTCGACACGTAGGGCAGTATGTATTTCTTTGATTCATCAATGGGTGAGATTTATATGTATTAAATCAACAAACTCGGTGAGTTGGGAAGTAGTGCTGTATCTATGGTGTGCTGTTGATTGTAGAAGGAATCCATGTCCGTCATAGGTTGATGATGTCCCCTTGAGGAGCTCATAAGGTTTATCATGTAAATCTTGCAAGTGGATTAATTTTGAGTGGTACTACTCTCGGATGAGATATTAATTAATTTGAGTTGTCAGTAACTTAATTAATTAATGGGCATTGTATATCTTAAACATGGGGAGACTGTCGGGCTTATAATAAGAAGGAGCCCAGAACATAATTTTGGGATTGGACGGGTAGTGCAATAATAATATTTTAGTGGACTATATTATTATTATTGGATTTAATTAAAAGCTTTGGGCTAAGCTTGGTTAATTAAGTTCAATTGAGGCCCAGCCCAATTTCTCCTTCTGGTCCCTGCTGTAGCCCAATATATATAGTCATCTCAGCTTCTGGAAACCTAAGAAACTGCGCCTCTTTTGACGTGAGTTAGGAAAAGAAGCAGATTGAGAGAATCCTGCAGATTGTCGCCCACACAACAGCAGGATTCGGCTTGGGACATACAGCAGAAGATCGAGAGGTGGTTCTCTGCAACGGATCAACCTCTACATCAACCCAGAAGTACGGTAAACAGTTTATTAATCGCTTCCGCTAATTGTTTGCCTGGAAACCTAACGATCACGTTTGAACCACACGATCCAATTGCCAACAATTGGTATCAGAGCGTTGGTTTCGTGGTGAGACGTGAGACGTTGGTTAGGGTTATTGTGATTATATGATTATGTGAATGATCTAGATGTGATCACAATTTTTTTTCCTTCTCGTGTTTCAATTATCAATAGAAAGCATGATATAAGGGTTTGTATAATTTTTTTTATTCATGAAACCCTGTCTATTGTTGTGTGTTCTTGTTACTGTTTATACGAGTGACTCACACTCACTCACACGATTGTTACATCTCTGTAAAACGACGATGAGAGGATGATCTACAATCCTGATCGTCAATGGGCTGAACGATCGGTTGATGGGAGAACACGCTCAACCCAACTGGTGAAAATCGCGTGTGGGTTCAACGCTGCACGGCCATACCAAACGACGACGGCTGAGTGAGAAATGGCAGTGCCAACCCGCTGGATTTGCGGCGCTGTCGGAAGTCTGGCAGTATGTCACCAGAAGATTGTCGAAGGCTGCAGATTAAAGGGAAAGTTCAGGGCTGTCGATTGTTGGAATCGATAGCTGGAGACTCTACAGACTGCGCCGGGGGCGATTGGACTTTGTCGGATCTGCAGATTGGCGTGGCTGGCTGATGACGACGGCGAGGCTTGATGTGGAGCGGTACCTTCAGACCGGCGTTCAGGCTTGTTCTCGAGCGGTCAGGAGGCAGATCCAGTCGGATCGGGCAAGATCGACACAGATCCGATGCGCTATTTTGTCGTCAAGAGGCTGCAAGTGTCGGCAGCTGTCGGAGCAGCTGCAGGTCACGGCTGATGCAGATGCGGCGTCGGAGACAGCGGGGCGCAACTGGGAGCTTCACGGCGGCCAGCTGGAAGCGCATCTCCGGTGGCTGGCGGCACGATTGCCGAGGGCAGCGGCGCCGGTTATACGTTGCGCGACTGGTGCGGGCGGATCTAGATCACCGTGCGTCACTGGCGGCTGACGGGGACGATCGACAGTGAGGGCAGGCGGCGACTGTGATTAGGGCAGCAAGTTTGGCTTGGGCTCTATTTTGCTGTTGGGCCTTTTAATATGTTTGGCCTTTTATTTTTATAAGGACTGTTGGCCCAGATTATTCTTGTGGGGTTGCCTAATGGGCTTAATTTAATTGGTTTTGGGCTCCCTGTAAGACTGCTCATTTTTTAATTTAGTTTTGGGCTGTTGGGCCTAATTTTAATTAAAATGGTTATGGGCTGCTGGGCTGTATTTAATTAATTGTGGGTAATGGGCCAAGCATGATAAATTAGTTGTTTATTAATAAGGCTAATTTTTTGCTAGTGGGCTTGGTGGATTTAATTTGGTTTGGGCTAAGATTATGAGTCATGGACAATGGGCTTGATTAATTAATTTAGTCTGCTGCTCATTTTGTGCTTATTTGTTGATCTTGGGCCCAAATTAATTGATCCACTATTTATGCAATTAATTAATGTTATATAACTGATTAATTGATTTAATTGTCAATTATTGTTGTATATGTGATATGCATGCTCTATGTGATTTATTTACTTAAATTGCTGTTAATAGAAGCATGCTAAGTTGTATATTTTATTTCTGAATATTATATGCATGTTAAAAACCCTCGGTAATTAAATAACTAAGTGGGAGAGGGAATTGGTAATAAATTCCCGCGGCCTCCATTATTGGTTTGTTAGCAATGTGAATAGACTTGCGCGTCGGCATTAGAGCCTTCCTCCCCATCGGATGAGTTTATTCATGAATTGCTGGAACAGACTTCATTAAATAATTACGTTTGTAATGTGATGCATATGAACTTGCGCGTTGGCTTAGACCTTCCTCCCTATCGGATGAGTTTATATGCGGTTCACTGGTACAAACTTGTAATTGATGACTGTAGGAAGTTATCCGAGCGCGTGTGTACTTCTCCATCTGTAAGGCACACAAGCTTGGGCCACGGACTTGGGGTCAAATAATGGTGTACACTTAGATGTAAATAATAAGTATCCTCCCCATCGGAGTCACTGCTTTTATTTGCATGGCTAAAGAGGAACCGACTATTAATTATTTTGTCATAAAGTTAGGTTGACAAATGAAATTAATGGGTAAAACCTTCTCTTGTAAATGTTCGGGTTTGTAAACGTCCACACTATCGTGGCTTGCAGACTCACGGTGCTTGAGATGTCGGTGAATTTTATTTTATATTGTTTTGAGGGAATCGATATAAAAAGAATAAAATTCGAAGAATTGATCGGTAAATTTATTTGTGATTTTCTGAATTTTGAATGGTTTTATTTCACTAATTGTTAACTAAAAGACATTATATTTACTTGTCCAAATTAGATGATTAGAAAATAATCTTGTTTTTGAAAATTACTGCTTAAGAAAATACATGTGTATTCTCACAAAGGACGTCTCATGATGCCTATTAAAGTCTCTAGTGAAGAGATGAGAGCTTCATAGAAATATGATGATCTCATGTAACTCTTCGGATACTTGAGTAAATTAAAAAGGCAGAAGATCATGGTTGAATTGATGAATGAATTGGAAGAGCTTGGAATAGAAATTGAAAGGGAAACCTAAATCAATTTATTCTTCACAATTTGCCTGGATGTTTTGAGCAAGTTCTACCTGAAATACGAAAGGTTGTATATGGTTGGAAACTTCTAACAAAACATGTGGCAAAAGAAAGCCAATTTTCATCATGATGTGAACAAGTTTAATATCTTATTTACTAATGGTTTAAACATGATTAGTGATGGCATCTACTGACACGAAGTATGTAGATACTGGAATCACTAAATGTTTATCACTGAGTAAGGATAAGATTGTTAATAATATGGGTAAAACTACAAAGGTAGTGGCTATTGCAGTGGGAGTTGTTTATTTATCTCATGATAAGAATAAACGATTGATTATGAGAAATTGTCTTTACGTACGTTTCATAGAAAGAATTTAATTTCGGTTTCTATGCATTAACGGATGGATACTTCATTTCATTTAAATGACATGGTCATAGTAATGAGGAATGAGGCTATAATCCGTTAAAGTACGTTGGTGGATAAAAAGTATACTCTTGAATCATGTACATCCCACAGATGCAATAAATAGTAATTAAATAATGCATCTTCTAATATGAGTAAGAGAAAGGAACCTTCGGAGATGAACTAAACATACATTTGGCGTCTAAGACTAATTCATTTTACTTGAGTAGGATTTAAAAGTTGATAGCAGATAGACCGTAAGGTTTATCTGAAGTGGAAACTATTGGACTTGCGGGTCCTGCTTGGAAGTAAAAATGATTAACTGCCTTTTCAAGGCTGTGGGGTGTAGAGCCAAAGATATATATGTTGGAATTAGTTCATTCTGATTCAAGCGAACCTAACAATATCCAGGCAAGAGGTGGTTATGAATATTCAAAGATTATTCTGGAAACCGATATATTTATATGATGCACTGCATGTCTAAGTTCTTGGATTAAATCAAGAATTGTAAGGCTGGTACAGTGAGCGTCATGGAAAATATATCATGTCATTACGATTCAATCGTGATGATGAAGACCTCTTAGGATAGTTAGGAACTAATAATCAGAAGTTGAGATTAAATCTCAAGTTGACCACACCGAGCATGCCCCAGCTGAATAGTGTGATGGAAAGAAGGAATAAGCCTCTTATGGTTATGATTAGATAGATGATGAATTATTTGGAATAATTAAATTCATTTTATGGATATGCCCTAGATACAGTAATTCGTGAAACGTTTGTCTGTATATGAGATATTCTAAAAAAAATGGATAGTGATTTATTTAGTCCAAAAGATCGAAGGGTAATTGTTAACACAATAACCAGATTTTTGGAAAAGGACTATGTAATAAATCACAAGCCATGTATAAGTTGTTCTAAAGGTAGTGAGAGGAAAACACAAAGTATTAGTACCAAGTGTACAAGAGGATATACCACAAGGTAAACTGCAACGCGTGTCACGTCTGATACACAATTACATGTAGTGCCTTGTCGTAGTGGGAGGGTTGTATGACAACCCATAAATATATGTTTTGGGAGAGTCGTGAGACTTGATCCCTAGTGAACATAGTATTGTCCCACGGATACGACGTAGCACTACAAGATGAAAATACGGAATCTTAGTAAGTTGCAATGCATGTTGAAATAGAATCTACGGATTCTATATTAAGTCTGGGAACTTGTATGACCACTAAATGGTGTAAAAGCCATTGCAATGGTCAAAGGAAATAAAAGAGGATCATATGGAAAGGTGAAAACCTTAGAAGCAAAGCTTGTTGCGAAAAGATGTACTCAGAAAGAAATGGTTCGATTATGAGAGAACATATTCGCTGGTAGCTATGCTTAAATTGATCCGGATTCTTTTATTTATTGCTGCTCATATTGAATTATGAGGGACAACAAATAGATGTCAAGACAGCTTTCGTAATTGGAAGTCTTGAGGAAAACATCTATGTGAAGCAACCAGAGTGATTCATTGCAAAGTACTAATAGCATTTTGATAGTAAGCTTAAAATTGTCCAGCGATGGACTAAAGCAAGCTTTAAGATCGTGTAGCATCTGTTTTGATTAGGTAATCCAGTGGCATGGATTTAAATCAATGAGCGGATGAGTCTTGTGTGTAGTAAAGAGTGAAGGAAACGTGGTGGTATTTCTTAGACTATATGTAGATAGTATCTTGCTCATTGGAGACAATGAAAGAGTATTATCGGGCGTATGGGTATGGTAAATAAAGCGGTAGAGATGAAGGACTTAAGAAAGGCAAAATATATCCTTTGATCTCGGTAATACGGATCACAAGAAAGGATATTATGCTTATCTCAAGTTTCATAAAATGATACAGTCCATACTCATTTAGCATGTAAATTTATCTAAGTGAATGTGTCTTTGAGACACAAGAAGAAGATAAATAGGATGAAAGCGGTTCCTTATGCTTCGGCGAATAAGGAAGCTTAATCTAAGGAATGCTATGAACGATGTTGGATATCTGTTTTGCTGAATGATGAACAGTGGGTATCAACGTAACCCGGAACAAGAATGATGAACTGTGGTAAGACGCATATGAAGTGCCTGAGAAGGACTGAAAATCATATGTTGACTTACTGAGCAGATTCACTGCTTCTTGTGGATTACGTAGATTCAGATTTTTTAGTCAGATTGGACGGTAGTAAATTCTCATCAAAGGTTATGTGTTTAATCTTAGGAAGTAGAGTCATAATGTGGAGGAGTGTTATATAGAAATATATTTCAGACTCCGGACTCCATCATGGAAAGATGATAAATTGGAGCCTATGAGGCAGCCAAAGTATCTATATGACTCTAGAAACTTCAAGATGGACTTTGAAGCGTTTCTAAGTTTGCCCAAGGTAATCACAATTTACATTGATGATATTGGTGCAGTTGCAAACTTGAAGAAATCACAAGTCCATAAGGCAATTAAACACATGGAGCGCGAGTACCACCTGTTACGAGAAATCGTATGATGAGGGAAAGGTTGTTGTCGCCTAGATTGCATCGGATGATGACCTAATAAATCCATTTACGAGGACCTTAAGGCGAGAGCTTTTAATGGTCGGGTAATAGGAGTAGGAATCAGATGTATGGCAGAAGACATGACAGCATAGTCTTTTAGTATAAGTGGAGATTGTTGGATTGTATACTAAAAGTCTAGCTTTAGTATGGACAATGTCATAACAATATTTGAATTGAGAATCATTGATCAAATGATTGCATCTTATAATTTATTTTATATGCATGATGCAATAGTCCATTTACTTTATACTGTAGATAATATGTTGTGCGACAATACGCGGAAGATCATATTATCGATTTCCTTATAAAGTATAAACAGATGCTCACAACTGAGATAGACGGGGACTCTCTATCGGTATGGTTGTAGTGTGGTTTGGTATTAGCTTGTCTTGGCTATAGAATCACATTAGTGTACTTGTGTATATTGAGCAGGACCGCCTGAGATCGTTCGACTTATACTGACTTATAGAAGAACTTGATCTCTTTTATTATGGAAGTTCGTGCTCTTAATCCCTATACAATAACCTCGACACGTAGGGCAGTATGTATTTCTTTGATTCATCAATGGGTGAGATTTATATGTATTAAATCAACAAACTCGATGAGTTGGGAAGTAGTGCTGTATCTATGGTGTGCTGTTGATTGTAGAAGGAATCCATGTCCGTCATAGGTTGATGATGTCCCCTTGAGGAGCTCATAAGGTTTATCATGTAAATCTTGCAAGTGGATTAATTTCCGACATGATAATAAGGTTGAGTGGTACTACTCTCGGATGAGATATTAATTAATTTGAGTTGTCAGTAACTTAATTAATTAATGGGCATTGTATATCTTAAACATGGGGAGACTGTCGGGCTTATAATAAGAAGGAGCCCAGAACATAATTTTGGGATTGGACGGGTAGTGCAATAATAATATTTTAGTGGACTATATTATTATTATTGGATTTAATTAAAAGCTTTGGGCTAAGCTTGGTTAATTAAGTTCAATTGAGGCCCAGCCCAATTTCTCCTCCTGGTCCCTGCTGTAGCCCAATATATATAGTCATCTCAGCTTCTGGAAACCTAAGAAACTGCGCCTCTTTTGACGTGAGTTAGGAAAAGAAGCAGATTGAGAGAATCCTGCAGATTGTTGCCCACACAACAGCAGGATTCGGCTTGGGACATACAGCAGAAGATCGAGAGGTGGTTCTCTGCAACGGATCAACCTCTACATCAACCCAGAAGTACGGTAAACAGTTTATTAATCGCTTCCGCTAATTGTTTGCCTGGAAACCTAACGATCACGTTTGAACCACACGATCCAATTGCCAACACTTTCTTGATTGCATGAGCCTCCTTTTATACTTGTAATCACATCTCTAGGGCTTGGAATGGGTTTTTCAAGTGATCCCACGCGTTTCGGCCCCAAAAATCCAGATAAGGTAAATTCCTGCACATTGGTTCGACCTCGTCAAACAAGTCGAACCACTGGCCGCAGGTCGAACCTACCTACTGGAAGTATTCTGCACTTGGTTTGACCTCTTGCACAGGTCGAACCCCTCGGGTCTTGGTCGAACCATAGGTCGAACCCCCACGCTAGATAATTTCCACTCCTGGTTCGACCAACCATCAGGTCGAATCCCAACGTCGTGGTCGAACTCGCAAACTAGTTCGACCATGGTTCGACCTGATGAACAGGTCGAACCCCTTGAGTCGTGGTCGAACCTTCCTCCTGCACACTTTGCAATGCTGGTTCGACCTGTAGGAGAGGTCGAACCCTCCTCCATCAGGTCGAACCTCCTCTCTCCTTGGCGGTTCGCTTGGTCTCGTCTTCGTCTCTTCGATTCTTGGCACTTCCACTCCGATTTTGCTATGAAAACCACTCAAATAGCTCCGCTAACACCTGATTCATGCTAATTCACAATATATATAGGTTTTTCACCTATTTCCACCTCAAAACTCTCCAAAACTAGCACAAAACATGGTGCCAAACTTATGAATTTACACACTCATCAGCCACCGTCAAGTATCTTAATAATGACGTAAGACATCACTCAATTTGTTATGAATGAGGGTGAGAAATTTTATGAGGCGTGTGATAGGTTTAAAGACATGCTCAGGAGGTGCCTACAACATGGGATTTCTAAGGCTCAGTACATAAGCATCTTCTACTATGGATTGAATTGTGAGCCGCGTATTTTTATTGATGCATCATCAGGAGGAGAGCTATTATCTAAGACAACACTTGAAGCAGAAAAGCTATTTGAAGAAATCTCTATGAATTCACGTGACTTGCCTACAAAGAGAGGTAGAGGATCATATGTACTTGGGAAAGTGGCATAGGTAGAACATCAAGTGGTGAAGCCGAATAGGGATGATGAGATCGTCTCTAGTCTAGCTAACATCAACAAGCTACTAGAATCCCAGCAGAGGCAGATTACAGAGTTGACACATAGGGGACCTAGTATGAAGCAGCACGAAGTGAGAAGTTTTGAAGATACCTTCAATCGATACATGGCTAAGAATGATGCAAGGGTTGACCTCATCGAGGCTACTATGAATGCTAAGCATGCGGATTTATCTAAGCAGTTGAAGGACCTTACCTTTATCATGGGCCAGATGGTCGCAAATGTGAATCAATTGACACAGACGTTGGGGAATAATGCCATCACATTGAGGTTTAGAACGCAGTATGAGGGACAGATGATGCCGAAAATGAATTCTGAAGCTCTAGGAGCTCGATTCGACCAGGGTTCGACCAAGCCAGCAGGTCGAACCACACTCTAGAGGTCGAACCAAGTACCTGGGCAACCTCCGAATGTTCCAGCCAATCGGTTCGACCAAGACCCTCATGGTTCAACCAACCCTATTGGTCGAACCAAGATCGAACAAACCTGTACGTGACCCCCTATTTTATCTGAAGTGCGATTCGACCACGTCAAGAATGGTTCGACCAATCCAGTTGGTCGAATAGTGGTCGAACCAGCCTGTCCAGAGCACCCTGTTTTGTCTAAAGCATAGTTCGACCATGACCATCATGGTTCGACCAATCCTATTGGTTGAACCGTGGTCGAACTAGCCTGTTTGGGAGAGAGCACACTTTCAGATGCTCAGTTCGACCACGACATACCTGGTTCGACCAACACCCCAGGTCGAACCGAGATCGAACCACCTCATCCAATATTGTTTTCTATGCCAAATGCTTTACATGACATTGTTGCTACTCCCATACCATCCAAAGAGCAGTATACTGAGCTTATAGTTGAGAAGAAGTGGAAAAGAACAAAGAGGTTGAGAGACGAGAAGCTTAGACTACAGATGGATAATGAAAATGTGGATTTCTTTTTTGATCAAGCAATGAATATGCCCATGGAGACTCAATCATGCAAGAGCATAGATGTGGTTTCTAACTTGTTTAATCTTAATTTTTCTAGGAAAGATGATTTTGGATTTAAGTGGAAGATTGACAAGGAGGTGTCTAGACAGCCATGGGAGGTCAGAAATTTCAAGGATCATATACTTGTTACTAAGAAAGATGAAATGCTGAGTGTAGACAAGAAGAGGGAAATAAAGTACTTGAAGGTGAGGATGCGAGAAGACCACCATTTAATCAGGTAGTCTATAAAGCGGTATTCCGTAATGACTCTCCGACGTTAAACTTGATCGCTTGTTGGGGGGTTTTCCCTTCCATTTTAATGCTTTATTTATTTCATTTGAGTAATAAATTTTTATATTTAAGGTGCTTACTAATCGGTAATTACATCTCTTTGCAAACTTAGTTAAAACTTATGTTTTTACTAAGTTTGGGGGGTGTAATGTTATTACCTCATTGAAGCACCAAGAGTATAATATTTTCTTTGTAATGTTTGCTAGGGGACTTTATTTTTTGCCATATGTTGAAACTTTAATCAGTTTTGATGTGTCGATTTTTTACAATTTGCTTAGTGTTCTGTGGTGTTTCTAGTGTGTGGAGTTGATTAGATAGTCAATTGATTATTTCTTATAGTTCTCCTATTTTATTATTGATGAATCCTGTGATGATGAGTGTTTGAGCTTTGATATTATAAAAAGGCAGAAGAGTGGCAAGACGAGTTCTACACTGAGGCTTGACCTGATCAAGTTGAACAACTCGAGGAGCTCGTGATCGTTTTGAAGGAGAAAAAAATCAGGTACCCTCGTTTTCTTATTCTAATTTTTAATGTGTAATTTTAATTCGTGAGAGTGGAAGGATTAAGTTTAAGGTGGTGATTCATTTGGGCTTATTTTTAAATTGTGCCTAAAATTCATATGCTTTTGAAATTGATGAAGGAAGTGTACTTGAGTTATATTGCGATATGAAGTTCTATATTACTTGTGGGATATTACTTACCATGAAAGGTGCTCTGTTACTTGTTAAAAACTCATGTGAGATTTTGAGCCTTATTCAAGTACATAATCACATGATGTTTCTTTTCTGGTGAGTATCGTTCTTGTGTGCGTATTCTAGAACTTGCCTCTTGTCTTACTTGAAACTACATGTGTGTTAGATGATGGGAGATTATTCAAGGCCATCCTTGAATTTATGAGTCACTTAGCCAAATAATTTCGTACCAGATAATTATATATCCGTAGTTAGCCCTTTTGAGCCTAAAAGTCTTATTTCTTTGGCAACCTACGAAGATAGCCACTTTGATATCCTATTTGAGCCTTAAATTCCTATATTTAGTGGAGAATTAAATGTTGTCAAAGTGTGTGAATTGATTTTCATAGAGTTTGGAAGGAATAAAATATTTGGAGCTATACAAATGATTATGAGCTAAAAAATATGAGCTGAAAAATAAGTTGCTTAGGGATAGTGCCCGAAACTGGTACCCCAAGATGTTAGAAGTAGTGCTCGAAACTGGTACCTCAAAAAAAAAATAAAAGAAAGAAAAAGTATGTTGAGCTTGAAGGAAATGAGAGAAAAGAAAATTAGAAGAGTATGAAACTGGATAACCTTGAAATGTAAAAAACTACAGTACAAAAGATCTCCGATTTTAATTCTCTACTAATTGAGTCACTTTATCCATATGTTTCCTACCCTTACCAAAGAACCAACATTACATCCAAAAGAAAAGTCCCTTTTGATCCCATTGTCGAATCATACTTTTAGTGGTGGAGATTTTGAGATATTTCGTAAGCTTATGGTTACGCATACACTTGAATTGAATTTGAGTGTAAACACCTTAAACCATAAGTGTACATATTTTACACTTGAGTTATACTTCCCGTGAGAACATGTCAATGGAGCATTTGAATTGATGGTGATTGTCTTATCTTGTATGCTATGAATCGATTATTACATGTAATGAGAGTTGCATTACATAAGTTGAGGACAATTGTATTGTGAATGGGGTACTTGTCATAGTCCATGGTTCCACGCTAATTTTCTTACTTTCTTTCTCTTTATTTTTATTTTGTTGCCTCGGGACGAGCAACGGGTAAGTTTTGGGGGAATGATAAGAGTGAAAATAAGCATGTTATAGTGTCCAATTTAACACCTTCTTGATTGGAATTGTTGTCATATATTAGCACAAGTGTCTTATATTCATTATATGTAAGAAAAAGGTGCACTTGAGGTGTTTTATTGTGTTTTAGGTGGAAAAAAGATCAAAAGGGTGCAATTTGTGCAATGATGCTGAAAAACACACGTCCAAATTGTGTAAATTTTCTGTGTTTGTGTGGAGTTTTGAATTAAATTTGTGATACATGGTTGGAAAGCCACATAAGAAAGGGTCTTTTTGGTTTAAAGAACACCTCATTCGGATTCTAAACGAGAAAGTTATGATCAAGATAGTGACGTCGCGCGAGCTGTGCCGAACAGAACGGCTGTATCAGTTTTCATGACTTGTTACACCTTCATATTTTGGAGTTTTTGAGATATTTTTATATGGATAGAAATCCAAGGAAGAGAGGATCACGTGAGCACAAGAATCACTCAAATCGGAGTCCGGATGTGTAAGTTATAGACGAAACGGTGAAACTGATGCAAGATGGTTCGACCACGACCAGTGGTCGAACCAGTGGTTCGACCAAGCCATTTTGGTCAAATCACATGCCTGAAGTGCGAAAAATCGTCGATTTCAAATTGATCATGGTTCGACCAAGCTCTAGGTCAAACCACATGCCTGAGACACGTCCGAAACTGATTTTTACACCCCTAGTACATGTTTCTGCGTGTTTTCGTCTTAAAAAGCCCATCCTAGGTCCATAAGGAGAGCTTGCAAGTATAAAAGGAGATGTAGATCATCCACATCCTTTCCTCCATCCATCCATCACTTTGAAGATTCGTCTGTGGAATCAAGAGGAGAACCAAGAGGAGGATTCAAGACGGAGAAGGACATGACGAATCCCACATCTAGAGTTTTATTCGTTTTCTAATTTATCTTGTATTTTCTAGACATCCAGGTAAGATCTATCCAACACCCATGATTGTTCTTCGTAACATCATGAGCTAGAGCCTTTTTGATAGAACTAGGGGTTGTAAAGGTTTTTACCAATTAATTGAACTTTCGAGTGTAAACTCCGTACAACACTACATGTGGATTTATTTAATCTATGATTGTGCTTTCTTAATCCATATTCACTGTCGTTTTGTGCATCTTCAATTGATATATAGAGTCTGAATATATATCTTGATTGTAGATTGAGTGCGTTCACCGCTGAACAGAATTTCATGTTATGATTCTAAATGAGGGGACTCCGAAGCTTCATTAGAACTATCATATATGAATACTTATTAATTGAATTGAATTTGGGTTATTAAGTAGGATAAAGAAGATAATTTTATAGTACCTTTGAAGGGAGATAATATCAGGTTAGAGTACTAATTGGCCATGAAAATAATTGATACTGATATTTCCTAGAAAGGAGGGTGAAATTATATCTCTTGCTCCGAGGTTATTCACACGCGTTACACACATGTTTATTTGTGTCTATAGAGTAGATATGCATGGTTTAGTGATGCGTCCATATTCCACAAGGCAGAGTCGGACATCAACACGCAGAAGGGAAATTAATGCGTGAAACTAGATTATCCTAGAGCTACCTATTCTCCTACTTGATCCAATTTCGTATTCTTCTGAGTGGCTTTATTTTATTTTGTTATTTTAATTAATTATTTAGTAGTTAATAATTGAAACCTCAAACTTTTATTATCATTCGTCTTAAATAATTTAGTAAATAATTAAATTGATAATGCATCGTCCTTTGGGTTCGGTATTCACTTGGTTGCTTGCTTAAGCTGCAATTGATATCCTTAATACTTGGAAATTAATTTTACGTGCAAAGAAAATGTACATCAGCGACAAGCCATGCCTTTTATCTCTCTACATCCCCATTAGGCTTGTACTTGATCTTATACACCCATTTTGAATCTACTACTTTCTTTCCTGGTGGAAGAGACATCAACTTCTAAGTGCTATTGTTCTCAAGTGCAGTGATTTCTTTCTGCATAGCCTCACGCCACAGAGGATCGTGTACTGCCTGTTTGAAATATTTAGGCTCATCACAAGATGTGATGGCTGCTAAGAAAACCTTATGAGTAGTAGACTAATGATCATAAGAGATAAAGTGAGATAGAGGTTGTACCGTCGAGTTCACTGAATTGGCAGTGGGTAGTGAATGGTCTATAGACGGTGGTTGATGATCGTTTTCTCAACACACAATATTAATCCCCAAGTGTGAAGGAAGCTATTGTAGCTTTGATAAGTGACCAAGTGATTATCGAACCCAAAGGACGGAATTATTATCAATTTAATTATATCTAACATATTAAGACTAACATAGTAATATAGTTGTGATGAATTAAGTAACTAGTAAACAAATAATTAAAATAGTAATTAAAATAAACAAGTAGTAGAGATGGAACGAAAGTGAATAAGTGAGAAGTTAGGTAGTCCTTCGGGCCATCCAATTTTACTCATTAACTTCCCTTCCATGTATCAATGTCTGACTCTGTATTGTGAAGTATTGACGCATCACTAAATCATACAAATCTACTCTATAGACACAAGTAAATAAGTGTGTGACACGTGTGAATATCCTTGGAGTAAGAGATATAATTCGCCACCCTTTCTAGGTACTATCAGTATTAATTATTTCCCGTGCACTAAGTACTCTAACCTAATATGATCTCCCTTTGTAGGTACTATGAAGTTATTCTCTTCGTCCTACTTATTAATTGGAATACGATTCAATTAACAAGTATTTATATAAGACAGTTCTAATGAGACTTCGGAGTCCCCTTACTTAGAATCATAACATGTAATCCTGCTCAGCAGGAACATACTCAATCAATAATTAAGATATGTATTCAGACTCTAGATAACAATTAATGATGCACAAAACAACTCTGAGTATGAATTAAAAATGCATAGTCTTATATAAAATAAACCACAAGTAGTGTTGTACGGAGTATACACATGGAAATTCAATGAACTCATAAAACCTTCATAAACCCTAGAACTACCGAAGCGGTTCTAGCCCATGATTGATCGAAGAACAATCATGGAAGTTGGATAGATCTTACCCATAATCTTGAAAATTATAAGATAAATTAAGATGCGAAGTAAATCCTAAATGTGGGCACCATCGCGTTGCTCTCCGTCTTGAATCTTCACTTGGTTCTCACTTGATTCGACAGACGAATCTCTCTCCACAGCGCCATGGATGATGCTAGGGTTTCGGATGTTGTATAGAATGAAGGTGGTGAATCGTCCTTTTTCTGCTACGTAGGGTCTTCCTTTTATACTTGTAAGCTCTCCTTATGGATCTTGGATTGGCTTTTTCAGTAAAAACATGTACTGAAGGTGTAAAAATACAAATCCAGAAGCTTCCCGCGAATTGGTTCGACCAAGGCCCTTGGTCAAACAACTCTTAGCCTGGTCGAACAGGCATGTATCAAATTTGCAGATAGCTAGTTTGAATCGAATCGTCAATCGAACTAGAAGCTTCGTGGTCGAGAATCATCACTGCTTCTCTTAGGCTTTTGTTCGACCACGGTTCGACCATTATGCTTGGTCGAACCACAATGTCGTGGTCGAACCATACTGAAATCAACTTCAGTGCTTGGTTCGACCAAGAGTGCTTGTCAAACCACCTCTCTTCTGGTCGAACCGGGTGCCTAAAACACCCCTTTTCTGATTTCGAGCACTTCTGTCCTGTTTTCCTTTAAAAATCCACTCAAACGGCCTCAAACTCACCTGATTCGTGACTTTTCACTACATATCTCAATTTATCTCTACTTAAGATCAAATTACATATTATTATCACTAGAATCAGAGCTCAAATTACATGAATTTACACTCTCATCAAACTTCCAAACTTACATATTGCTCGTCCCGAGGCAACAAAATCAAAACCACAAGAGAGTAAGTGTAAAATTCACAAGGCCATCAAGTCAAGTATAATACATACCTACACATGAAATTCTATCAATTTAAAACAAGTATCACTCGCATCATACATTTCATTCGCGCAAAACATCACTCAATTATAATACGCTTCGGAGTACTAAGTCATCTAGCTCATAGGATAAGTGTTTGCTCTCGCACTCAAGTGTAAAGTACACTTAAACAGGTTAATATATACTCTCATACTCAATTCATATTTCCTTGTAACCATAAGCTTAGCAAAGGTCTCAAAAATCAACTTATAATCATTTCGTTAGTAGGATCACAAAGGACTTGTTTTTGAGTTGTAATGTTGGCTCTTTGGTAAAGGTAGAAAAATATATAGACAAAGCACTAATTAACTAGTAGAGAATTACCTTGGGATTTTACTTTTCATCAAACAGCTTCATCTTCTCCATCTTATTCTCATGATCTTTGCGATTCAACTTTTCCTTCTTCACTTGGAATCAACATTTTATTTTCTCCTTTCTTCAAAGTACAAGGGTACCAATTTCGGGCACTACCCTTCTAAGCAGTCGGGGTACCAGTTTCAGGCACTACCCTAAATAAGATTTAACCATACTTTTTCCTTTACTTCATTTCACTCAACCAAATTTTTCTTTCTTTCTTTCTTCTTTTCTTCAAATTCAAGCTAGCATTTATTTACCTTAACTCTCTACTAATTAATAGGGTATTCAAAAAATCAGAAATAAAGGATAAACAAAGGTTTTTTTTATCAAGGTTTACCAAAGAAAAAGCTTTTAAAGGCTCAACAGGTCTTTCAATGATTTATACAATATATGGGAAGGTAAAATTTAGCTAAGTGACTCAAATAAATAATAATGGCCTAAGATCATGTCCTAATAACTAATCAATCATATGTATCACACAAGACTCCAAGCTAAGTTCTAGAATACGGTCATATGAACGATTCTCACAAGAATAAACTATCATGCTTGATGTAGCATGATTTCATAAGGCTCAAATTCTCACATGGGTAAATAATTCCTAAGCACTCCTCATAGAATATAATCAAGATCAATTCCACAATGAACTCTACATATTTAACAAGTTATACATGCTTCTCATCAACAAAATCAACACATGCAAAATACGAATGCAACATACTAATCAAGAACCCATCATATCAATCCAAATCAGAGTCACCAATCTAATCCAACATCAGAATCAATATAAAATTAGTACATGCCACTCACACCACAAAATATCCATCCTGTAAAGAGAAAAGAGAAGAGGGATGAGATGAAGCAGATAAGATGAAAACCTGGTGCCCTCTACTCCTTTGGAGCATCATCATCTTTGTCTCTGCATCAATCATCAAAATCTCTCGAAAGTGTATCCACCTTTCTATCCAATGCTTCATAATTGTCATTCAAATCTCCTAATCTCTGATCCATCACCACGTAGTTGGCATGTAGCGCATTGTAACGCATATCGAGCGTGACATAGCTCGTGGTAAGAAAGCCTAGCTGGCAGTTTGTCTCCCTCTGATTGCTGTTCACGTTGATGAGGTGCTCATTCATCAATCGAAACTGTTCCCTATAATACTCATCAGGGCCGCCCCAATGCTGCTGCTGTGGCTGCCCTAGGTATGGTGGTGATGGGATCTCATATTGTTGCGGAATATCCTGTTGGATTGTATACTAAAAGTCTAGCTTTTTGTATGAACAATATTATAACAATTAATTTGAAATGAGAATCATATGATCAAATGATTGCATCTTATAATTTATTTATATGTTCGATGCAATAGTCCACTTACTTTATATTGTAGATAATATGTTGTGTGACAACACGCGGAAGATCATATTATCGGTTTCCTTATAAAGTATAAACAGATGCTCACAACTGAGATAGACGGGGACTCTCTATCGGGATGGTTGTAGTGTGGTTTGGTATTAGCTTGTCTTGGCTATAGAATCACATTAGTGCACTTGTGTGTATTGAGCAGGACCGCTTGAGATCGTTCGACTTATACTGACTTATAGGAGAACTTGATCTCAGTTATTATGGAAGTTCGTGCTCTTAATCCCTATACAATAACCTCGACACGTAGGGCAGTATGTATTTCTTTGATTCATCAATGGGTGAGATTTACATGTAATTAAATCAACAAACTCGATGAGTTGGGAAGTAGTGCTGTCTCTATGGTGTGCTGTTGATTGTAGAAGGAATCCGTGTCCGTCATAGGTTGATGATGTCCCCTTGAGGAGCTCATAAGGATTATCATGTAAACCCTGCAGGTGGAATTTATTCCGGCATGATAATGAGGTTGAGTGGTACTACTCTTGGATGAGATATTAATTAATTGAGTTGTCAGTAACTTAAATTAATTAATGGACATTGTATATCTTAAACATGGGGAGACTAACGGGCTCATAATAAGAAGGAGCCCAAAACGTAATTTTGGGATTGGTACGGTAGTGCAGTAATAATATTTTAGTGGAATATATTATTATTATTGGACTTAAGTATAAGCTTTGGGCTAAGCTTGGATACTTAAGCCCAATGGAGGCCCAACCCAATTTCTCCTCCTGGTCCCTGCTGTAGCCCATGTATATAAGTCACCTCAGTTTGTTCTAAACCTAACTCTGCGCCTAACATACGAGAGAGAGAGTGAACAGCAGATTGAGTAGGTCTCGTAGATCGTCGCCCACACGACGTCGAGATCGGACTTGGGACATACAGCAGAAGACCGGAAGGTCGTTTGCTGCTGCAGTTTGTCATGTTCCAAAATTCATATAAAATCGTACAGTTCTTCGATTTTGATGTATTATATACTGATGGAAAGCCGTCGAAGAGAGGATCGTCTGAGCATAAAGATCACTTAATTCCGACATCAGAAGAGGAACTTATGGCTATTTTCGTGGGACTGCGCAGACTGCCAGCGAGAATTCAACCTCTACATCAACCCTTGGTGAAAGGTAATGCGTTTCATGTTTACTTGCTTCCGCTACTTGTTAGAAATACATGGAACCCTAACGGGTCACGTTAACCAAACGATCGAGCACCAACAATTGGTATCAGAGCTTCGGTTTCGTGGTGAAGCGTGACACGTTAGGATAGGGTTTATGTGATTAATTTTTCGGAATTAGGATCACATGTTTAGGGTTTTGGTTTTATTGCGCAAACCATGAATATCCCTATGTGATATATATCCTGTATCATATCTATTCGTCCATGGTTGTGTGTGAGAGGATTCGACGAAAACTATTCGTCAATTTCACATGCAAGGAAGAAAAAGAGGGCAAAAATTGAATCACGTTTTTGAGAGAAAATTCAGCGCAGTGATATTGCAGAGGCAATAACCGGAGTTTCAACGGTCGGATTGAGCTGTAATTTGGTTAGCACGTTCAGATCTTGTGGATGTACATTCTGAACGGTGGAGATCGAATTTGGAGCTTTTTCGTGCTAGGATTACGCTGAAAACAGAAGCAGAATTTTGGGCGATTCTGTTTTGCGCAGTCGAGGGAAAAGAGCCGTTTCTCACAAACTAACCGTGAGATCGAGCTGTAATTTGGTCAGCACGTTCAGACCTTATGGATGTACATTCTGAACGGTGGAGATCGAATTTGAAACTTTTTCTTGCTGGGATTACGCTGAAAACAGAAGCAGATATTTGGGCGATTCTGTTTTGCGCAGTCGGGGGAAAAGAGCCGTTTCTATCAAACTATCCGTTGGATCGGGCTTTAATTTGGTCAGAACGTTCATACCTTGTGTATGTAAATTCTGAACGGTGGAGATCGAATTTGGAGCTTGTTCTTGCTGGGATTACGCTGAAAACAGAAGCAGATCTTTGGGCGATTCTATTTTGCGCAGTCGAGGGAAAAGAGCCGTTTCTCACAAAATAACCGTTGGATCGACCTGTAATTTGGACAGCATGTTCAGGACTTACAGTAATAGATTTTGGACGGTGGAGATTGGATTCTGAGAGTTTTGCAGTTTCGAACTACGAACGACAGTTGGTGTAGTTTGGCATTGCGCGTTGGGCTGAACTTGGTTTCATGCAAGTAGGCCCTTGGACGAGCGACAGTCCGGGTGAGGGGCGCTCGTCAAGGCACTTGGAGCGCTCCCTGACACGATTGGCGGTGGGATATGGCGATGGACGTCTTGGGGCACAAGCAATCCTGCTTGTTGCGTAAGGCATCGATTCCACAGTAGGAGTGTCGGACAAGACATTAAAATTTAGAGGCGTTTTTATTCCTAATATATATAACTGTCATAATTGATTTAATTGTCTATTATTGTTATATATATGGATGCCTGATCTATATGATTTATTGTCTTATATAGAAGCATGCTAGATTGCGTTTATATTTGGTATATTATATGCATGTATTGCTAGAGTGTTGGATAAGACATCCAATTTTAGGAAAACTAATTCCTAATATATAACTGCCATAATAGATTGTATATTATTGTTATATATGGATGTCGAATTAATTCCTAATATATGACTGCTATAATTGATTTAATAATCTATTATTGTCATATATGGATGTCGAATTAATTCCTAATATATAACTGCTAGAATTAATTGTCTATTATTGTTATATATGGATGTTGAATTAATTCCTAATATATAACTGACATAATTGATTTAATTATCTATTATTGTTGTATATGGTTGCTCGTCGATATCGATGATTTCGATAATCTAGACGATATCGACGATCGATATCGATAGTTTTGGAATGTTGATAATCTTGATATTTTTTGAATATTTGATAATCTAATCGATATCGATGATTTTGATAATCTGGACGACATCGACGGTCGATATCGATGGTTTCGAAAATTGGACAATCTGGAAATTTCAAAATTTTGATAGTGTGGAAGTCTTTGCTGATATTCGTGCCTGATGGCGAACAATCGAATTCGCTGATATATAACTGTTAATGATTGATTTAATTATTAATTATTGTTATATATGTATGCATGACTCTCTGGGATTTACTGCTTCATGTGCCGTGATAGGAGCATGCTAGAATTGCGTATTTTATTTTATGAATATTATATGCATGTAAAAACCCTCAGTTTTAAATAACTAAGTGGGAGAGGGGATTGGTAATTAATTCCCGCGGCCTCCATTATTGGTTTGTTAGCAATGTGAATAAACTTGCGCGTCGGCATTAGAGCCTTCCTCCCCATCGGATGAGTTTATTCATGGATATTGCTGGAACAGGCTTCTTTAAAATTATGTTTGTAATGTGATGCACATGAACTTGCGCGTTGGCTTAGACCTTCCTCCCTATCGGATGAGTTCATGTGCGGATCACTGTACAGACTTATAATTGATGACTGTAGGAAGTTATCCGAGCGCGTGTGTACTTCTCCATCTGTAAGGCACATAAGCTTGGGCCGCGGACTTGGGGTCAAATAATGGTGTACACTTAGATGTGAATAATAAGTATCCTCCCCATCGGAGTCACTGCTTTTATTTGCATGGCTAAAGAGGAACCGACTATTAATTATTTTGTCATGAGGTTAGGTTGACAAATGAAATTAATGGGTAAAACCTTCTCTTGTAAATGTTCGGGTTTGTAAACGTCCACACTATCGTGGCTTGCAGACTCACGGTGCTTGAGATGTCGGTGAATTTTAATTTTATATTATTTTGAGGGAATCAATATAAAAGGATAAAATTCGAAGATTTGATCGGTGTATTTATTTATGATTCTCTGTAATTTCAAATGGTTTTATCTCGCTTATTGTTGACTAAAAGAAATTATATTTACTGGTCCAAAATTAGATGATTAGAAAAGAATCTTAGTTTTGAATTTTACTGCTTAAGAAAATACATGTGTGTTCTCACAATGGACGTCTCATGATGCCTATTAAAGTCTCTAGTGAAGAGATGAGAGGTTCATAGAAATATGATGGTCTCATGTAACTCTTCGGATACTTGAGTAAGTTAAAAGGCAGAAGATCATGATTTAATTTGATGAATGAATTGGGAAAGCATGGAGTATAAATTGAAGGGAAACCTAGATCAATTTAATTCTTTGTGAATTGCCTAGATGTTTTTGAGTAAGTTCCACCTGAATTACAATAGGATGTATATGGTGGAAAACTTCTGGCAAAACATGTGGCAAAGGAAAGCCATTTTCATCATAATGTGAACAAGTTTTATATCTTATTCACTAGTTGTTTAAAACATGATTAGTGATGGCATTTACTGACACGAAGTGTGTAGATACTGGAATCACTAAATGTTTATTACTAAGTGAGGATAAGATTGTTATGACATGGGTAAAACTACAAGAGTAGTGGCTATTGCAGTGGGAGTTGTTTATTTATCTTACGATATGAATAAACGTTTGATTTTATGAAATTGTCTTTACGTACATTTTCATAGAAAGAATTTGATTTCGGTTTCTATGCATTAATAGATGGATACTCCATTTCATTTAAATGACATGGTCATTAAAATGAATGATAGAGTTGTAATCTGTTATGGTACGTTGGTGAACAATTTGTACACTCTTAAATCATGTTTATTCCCTGGATGCGACAAAGAGTAATTAATAATGAGTCTTCTAATCTAGTAAGAGAAAGGTACCTTCGGAAATGAATTTCTCACCTTAATGGTGTGACGAATAGAAGGAATAGCACTCTTATGGTAGTGATTAGATAGATGATGAATTATTTGGAATTACTAAATTCATTTTATGGATATGCCCTAGGAACAGTAATTCGTAAGAATGTTTATCTGTTTGTGGGATATCCTAGAAAAATGAAGGATGATTTATTTAGTCCACAAGATCGAAGAGTGATTGTTAACATAAACACTAGATTTTTGGAAAAGGACTATGTAATAAATCAAATACCCATGTATAAGTTGTTCTAAAGGAAGTGAGAGGAAAACACGAAGTATTAGTACCAAGTGTACAAGAGGATATACCACAAGGTAAACTGCGATGCGTGTCACATCTGATATACAATTGCGTGTAGTGTCTTCTCGTAGTGGGAAGGTTGTTCTAACACCTGATAGATATATGTTTTGGGAGAGTCGTGAGGCTTGGTCCCTAGTAAACATGGAGTTAACCCACGGATACGACGAAGCACTACAAGTTAGAAATGCCTAAATCTTAACAAATTGCAATAAATGTTGAAATAGAATCAATAGATTCTAAAAAAGATCTGGATGATTGTAGAACCACGGATGGTGTGAAAACCATTGGAAGTGGTCATACAAAATAAAAGAGGATCATACGGTAAGGTGAAAACCTTATAAGTAAAGCTTGTTGGGAAAAGGTATACTCAGAAAGAAAGGGTTCGATTATGAGAAAACCCGTTCGCCAGTAGCTATGCTTATGTTGATCCGGACTCTTTTATCTGTTGCTACTCATATGAAATATGAGGGATAGCAAATAGATGTCGAGACAGCTTTCCTGATTGGAAGTCTTAAGGGAAACATCTATGTGAAGCAACCAGAGTGATTCATTGCAAAGAGCTAAGAGCATTGTGATAGTGAGCTTAAAAATGTCCATTAATGGACTAAAACAAGCTTCAAGATCATGAAACATCCGTTTTGATGAGGTAATCCAGTGACATGGATCTAATCAATGATCGGATGGGTCTTGTGTATTGAAAAGAGTGATGGAAACGTGGTGGTATTACTTGTACTATACATAGATATTATCTTGCTCATTGGAGACAATGAAAGAGTATTATCGGGCGTATGGGGTATGGTTAATAAAGCGGTATAAGATGAAGGACTTAAGAGGAGCAAAAATATCCTTTTGATCACGGTAATACGGATCACAAGAAAGGATGTTATGCTTATCTCAAGCTTCATGAAATGATACAATCCTTACTCGTTTTAGCATGTGACTTTATCTAAGGAAATGTGTCTTGAGACACAAAAGGAAGATAAAGGAGATGAAAGCAGTTCCTTATGCTTCGATAAATGAGGAAACCTAATTTAAGGAATGCTATACATGAGTATGGATATCTGTTTTGCTAAATGCATGAACAGTGGGTATCAACGTAACCTGAAACAAGAATGATGAGCTGTGGTAAGACATATATGAAGTGCCTGAGAAGGACTGGAAATTATATGTAAGCTTACTGGACAGATTCACTGCTTCTTGTGGATTACGTAGATTCAGATTTTTTAGTCAGATTGGACGGCAGTAAATCCACCTCAAGGTTATGTGTTTAATTTTAGCAAGTTGAGTCATAATGTGGAGGAGTGTTATATAGAAATGTATTTCAGACTTCGGACTCCATATGGAAAGATGATAAATTGGAGCCTATGAGGCAACCAATGTATCTGTATGACTCTAGAAACTTCATGATGGACTTTGATGTGATTCTAAGTTTCCCAAGGTTATCAAAATTTATATTGATGATATTGGTGCAGTTGCAAACTTGAAGGAATCACAAGTCCATAAGGCAATTAAACACATGGAGCGCAAGTACCACCTGTTACGAGAAATCGTATGATGAGGGGAAGGTTGTTGTTGCCTAGATTGCATCGGATGATGACCTAGTAAATCCATTTACAAGGACATTCAGGCGAGAGCTTTTAATGGTCGTGTAGTGGGAGTGGGAATCAGATGTATGGCAGAAGACATGACAGCATAGTCTTTTAGTATAAGTGGGAGATTGTTGGATTGTATACTAAAAGTCTAGCTTTTTGTATGAACAATATTATAACAATTAATTTGAAATGAGAATCATATGATCAAATGATTGCATCTTATAATTTATTTATATGTTCGATGCAATAGTCCACTTACTTTATATTGTAGATAATATGTTGTGTGACAACACGCGGAAGATCATATTATCGGTTTCCTTATAAAGTATAAACAGATGCTCACAACTGAGATAGACGGGGACTCTCTATCGGGATGGTTGTAGTGTGGTTTGGTATTAGCTTGTCTTGGCTATAGAATCACATTAGTGCACTTGTGTGTATTGAGCAGGACCGCTTGAGATCGTTCGACTTATACTGACTTATAGGAGAACTTGATCTCAGTTATTATGGAAGTTCGTGCTCTTAATCCCTATACAATAACCTCGACACGTAGGGCAGTATGTATTTCTTTGATTCATCAATGGGTGAGATTTACATGTAATTAAATCAACAAACTCGATGAGTTGGGAAGTAGTGCTGTCTCTATGGTGTGCTGTTGATTGTAGAAGGAATCCGTGTCCGTCATAGGTTGATGATGTCCCCTTGAGGAGCTCATAAGGATTATCATGTAAACCCTGCAGGTGGAATTTATTCCGGCATGATAATGAGGTTGAGTGGTACTACTCTTGGATGAGATATTAATTAATTGAGTTGTCAGTAACTTAAATTAATTAATGGACATTGTATATCTTAAACATGGGGATGTTGGATTGTATACTAAAAGTCTAGCTTTAGTATGAACAATGTCATAACAATATTTGAAATGGGAATCATTGATCAAATGATTGCATCTTATAATTTATTTTATATGCATGATGCAATAGTCCATTTACTTTATACTGTAGATAATATGTTGTGCGACTACACGTGGAAGATCATATTATCGGTTTCCTTATAAAGTATAAACAGATGCTCACAACTGAGATAGACGGGGACTCTCTATCGGTATGGTTGTAGTGTGGTTTGGTATTAGCTTGTCTTGGCTATAGAATCACATTAGTGCACTTGTGTGTATTGAGCAGGACCGCCTGAGATCGTTCTTCTTATACTGACTATATAGTAGAACTTGATCTCTGTTATTATGGAAGTTCGTGCTCTTAATCCCTATACAATAACCTCGACACATAGGGCAGTATGTATTTCTTTGATTCATCAATGGGTGAGATTTATAAGTATTAAATCAACAAACTCGGTGAGTTGGGAAGTAGTGCTGTATCTATGGTGTGTTGTTGATTGTAGAAGGAATCCATGTCCGTCATAGGTTGATGATGTCCCCTTGAGGAGCTCATAAAGTTTATCATGTAAATCTTGCAAGTGGATTAATTTCCGGCATGATAAAAAGGTTGAGTGGTACTACTCTCGGACGAGATATTAATTAATTAGAGTTGTCAGTAACTTAATTAATTAATGGACATTGAATATCTTAAACATGGGGAGACTATCGGGCTTATAATAAGAAGGAGCCCAGAACATAATTTTGGGATTGGACGGGTAGTGCAGTAATAATATTTTAGTGGACTATATTATTATTATTGGATTTAATTAAAAGCTTTGGGCTAAGCTTGGTTAATTAAATTCAATTGAGGCCCAGCCCAATTTCTCCTCCTGGTCCCTGCTGTAGCCCAATATATATAGTCATCTCAGCTTCTGGAAACCTAACTTCCTGCGCCTCTTTTGACGTGAGTTAGAGAGAAGCAGATTGAGAGAACTCTGGGGATTGTTGACCACCCAACACCAGAGTTGACTTGGGACATACAGCAGAAGATCAAGAGGTGTTCTTCTGCAGTGATTCAGACTCTACATCAACCCTGAAGTACGGTAAACACATTATTGCTTCCGCTGATTTTGTTTGCCTGTCAATCCTAACGGATCACGTTGAACCGCACGATCCAATTGCCCAACAATTGGTATCAGAGCGATGGTTTCGTGGTGAGACGTGACACGTTGGTAAGGGTAATTGTGATTATATGATTATGTGGGAAGATCTAGATGTAATCACAATTTTTTTTCTGCTTCTCGTGTTTCTATTATTGAATTTAAAGCATGAGATTAGGATTTCATATACGTTGCTTAATCCTATGTGCTTGGTCGATTATTTTGGGCATGCGATCATTGATTATTCTACATGTTGTTCTCCACAAAACACACGGCCTGTTGGCTGTTGTTGTACGAACAAACACCTATTCATCTCACTCACATGAAACGACGGGTGAAAGACGAGTCAGATTGTTCAAAGCCCTATGGCTGTCAGTCCATCCAACATTGATGAGTCAGTCAGGGTCGAGAAAAACTGGTGTTGGCGTGTCTGGAATGGACGTTTAAAGCCATGGAGCAATGTGGGCGACGGGTCGCAGCGACTGTCATAGTTGCTGACCGCAGTGCCAGATGAAGCCTTAACAACGCGTCGGACCAACACGGCAGACTGAGATCATCTGTTAGCAGCAACGATGATTTCGATGATGACGGCGGCGCGTGATGCCTGGAAGTCTATGCGGAGGCGACTGCACGGAGAAGACGCTGACTGGCGTTGGTGGGGGCGTCTCTGCAACTCCCGATTGCTGGTGCAAAGACGGGTTGCCGGTTGATTTATTCGAATCAGAAGGGGATGCGAGAGAGTTCAACACGATCCCCATCGATCGGATCAGATCGGCGCTAATCTGGCGGTGCTGGTGGTGGCGTACGGCTGACGGAAGGACCGTCGGAAGTTGCAGGCACATCTTGGGCAGGCCGATTAACGCACGTCGCTGGGCTAGCAACGGCAAAGCAGCGGCGGTCGGAGAGGATGGAAGCCGGCGTAACTTCCTTGGTGATTCCTGGAGAGCAGCCGGCGAATTCATGGCGGGTTGGCGCTGCTGGAAGGTCGTAGTGCGGAGCTTGCGACGGCGCGACTCCGGCGGACGACAGCGCGTCTCCGGCGGGCTGACGGCTCGGTTTTGGACGGCTGGCGGCTCAACTCCGCTGGGCTAATACGCGCAAGCTCCTCGGATGTCGTCGGAAGTTGGCTGTTGGTGAGAAGCCGGTGGGCTGTGGGCGTGGCAGCCGGATGCAGCAGCGGCTTCATTTATCACCGGTGCAGCTGGCTGTGTGAGGGGCGGCGGGAGTTTAGGGCAGCATTTCAAGGGCCCAAATTTCTTGGTTTTGGGCTTCCTTGATGGGCTGTGGTTTCAGGCTCCCCCTTTGGATTGATTTTAATTAAATGGTGTTGGGCTGCTGGGTTGTACACATACTGGATTATTGGGCTGTCTCTGCAGCTGGGCCCTTTTATTTTAATTATATGATTTTGGGCTGTGATTATGAGCCCAAATTTTAATTAAAATGGTAATTGGGCTGCTCATTTTATTTAATTTGGTTTTGGGCCTGGGTTGTTTTTATTAATTCAACTGGTTTTAGGGCCCAATTTTAATTAAATGGACTATGGGCTGCTGGGCTAATTATTTAATTAATTGTGGGATAAATGTTGGGCCTGATTTTAAATAATGGGCTAGACCTTAATGCAGAAATTGGCAAGATAAATGGGTTTAATTATTTTAATAATGGGCTGTTCATTTTATGCTAATAATGTTTGTGTCAGCTGGGCCTATTTAAATGATCCAACTATTTATGCAATTAATTATGATATATAACTGATTTAATTGTTTTAACTTAACAATTAATTGTTATATATGTAAGCATGTTCTATGTGATTTATTTATTTAAATTGCTGTTAATAGAAGCATTTCTAGGATGTATATTTTATTTCTGAATATTATATGCATGTTAAAAACCCTCGGTAATTAAATAACTAAGTGGGAGAGGGGATTGGTAATAAATTCCCGCGGCCTCCATTATTGGTTTGTTAGCAATGTGAATAGACTTGCGCGTCGGCATTAGAGCCTTCCTCCCCATCGGATGAGTTTATTCATGGATTGCTGGAACAGACTTCATTAAATAATTATGTTTGTAATGTGATGCATATGAACTTGCGCGTTGGCTTAGACCTTCCTCCCTATCGGATGAGTTTATATGCGGTTCACTGGTACAAACTTGTAATTGATGACTGTAGGAAGTTATCCGAGCGCGTGTGCACTTCTCTATCTGTAAGGCACACAAGCTTGGGCCGCGGACTTGGGGTCAAATAATGGTGTACACTTAGATGTAAATAATAAGTATCCTCCCCATCGGAGTCACTGCTTTTATTTGCATGGCTAAAGAGGAACCGACTATTAATTATTTTGTCATAAAGTTAGGTTGACAAATGAAATTAATGGGTAAAACCTTCTCTTGTAAATGTTCGGGTTTGTAAACGTCCACACTATCGTGGCTTGCAGACTCACGGTGCTTGAGATGTCGGTGAATTTTATTTTATATTGTTTTGAGGGAATCGATATAAAAGGATAAAATTCGAAGTTTTGATCTAAATATTTATTTGTGATTCTCTGAATTTCGAATGGTATTATCTCACTAATTGTTAACTAAAAGACATTATATTTACTTGTCCAAATTAGTTGATTAGAAAAGAATCTTGGTTTTGAAAATTACTGCTTAAGAAAATACAAGTGTGTTCTCACAAAGGACGTCTCATGATGTCGTTAATGTCTCTAGTGAAGAGATGAGAGGTTCATAGAAATATGATGGTCTCATGTAACTCTTCGGATACTCGAGTAATTTAAAAGGTAATAGGTCATGATAGAATTTGATGAATGAATTGGAAATACATGGAATAGAAGTTGAAGGGGAAACCTAAGTCAATTTTATTCTCCATAATTGCCTAGATGTTTTGAGTAAGTTCCACCTGAATTACAAGAGGATGTAAATGGTGGGAAACTTCTGACAAAACAAGTGGCAAAGGAAAGCCATTTTCATCATGATATGAACAAGTTTAATATCTTATTTACTAATGGTTTAAACATGATTAGTGATGGTATCTACTGACTCGAAGTGAGTAGATACTGGAATCACTAAATGTTTATCACTTAGTAAGGATAAGATTGTTAAAACATGGGTAAAACTACAAGGGTAGTGGCTATTGCAGTGGGAGTTGTTTATTTATCTCATGATAAGAATAAACGATTGATTATGAGAAATTGCCTTTACGTACGTTTCATAGAAAGAATTTGATTTCGGTTTCTATGCATTAACGGATGGACACTTCATTTCATTTAAATGACATGGTCATAGTAATGAGGAATGAGGCTATAGTCCGTTAAAGTACGTTGGTGGATAATTTGGATACTCTTGAATCATGCACATCCCACAGATGCAATAAATAGTAATTAAATAATGCATCTTCTAATATGAGTAAGAGAAAGGAACCTTCGGAGATGAACTAAACATACATTTGGCGTCTAAGACTAATTCATTTTATTTGAGTAGGATCCAAAAGTTGATAGCCGATAGACCGTAAGGTTTATCTGAAGTGGAAACTATCGGACTTGCGAGTCTTGCTTGGAAGTAAAAATGATTAAATGCCTTTTCAAGGCTGTGGGGTGTAGAGCCAAAGATATATATGTTGGAATTAGTTCATTCTGATTCAAGCGAACCTAACAATATCCAGGCGAGAGGTGGTTATGAATATTCAAAGATTATTCTGGGAACCGATATATTTGATGCACTGCATGTCTAAGTTCTTGGATTAATTCAAGAATTGTAAGGCTGGTACAGTGAGCGTCATGGAAAATATATCATATCATTACGATTCAATCGTGATGATGAAGACCTCTTAGGATAGTTAGGAACTAATAATCAGAAGTTGAGATTAAATCTCAAGTTAACTACACCGGGCATGCCCCAGCTGAATGGTGTGGTGGGTAGAAGGTATAAGGCTCTTATGGTTGTGATTAGATAGATGATGAATTATTTGGAATAATTAAATTCATTTTATGGATATGTCCTAGATATAGTAATTCGTGAAACGTTTGTCTGTATATGGGATATCCTATAAAAATGAAGAGTGATTTATTTAGTCCAAAAGATCGAAGGGTAATTGTTAACACAATGACCAGATTTTTGGAAAAGGGCTATGTAATAAATCACAAACCCATGTATAAGTTGTTCTAAAGGAAGTGAGAGAAAAACACTAAGTATAAGTACCAAGTGTACAAGAGGATATACCACAAGGTAAACTGCAACGCGTGTCACGTCTGATACACAATTACATGTAGTGCCTTGTCGTAGTGGGAGGGTTGTGTGACAACTCATAAATATATGTTTTGGGAGAGTCGTGAGACTTGGTCCCTAGTAAATATGGTATTATCCCACGGATACGACTTAGCACTACAAGATTAAAATACGGAATCTTAGTAAGTTGTAATGAATGATGAAATAAAAGAGGATCATACGGTAAGGTGAAAACCTTGGAAGCAATGCTTGTTGCGAAAAGGTGTACTCAGAAAGAAATGGTTCGATTATGAGAAAACCTGTTCACTTGTAGCTATGCTTAGTTGATCCGGATTCTTTTAAATTTTGCTGCTCATATTGAATTATGAGGAACAGCAAATAGATGTCAAGACAGCTTTCCTGATTGGAAGTCTTGAGGAAAACATCTATGTGGAGCAATCAAAATAATTCATTGCAAAGGGCTAAGTGCATTTTAATAGTAAGCTTATAGGTGTCCATCAATGGACTAAACCAAGCTTTGAGATTGTGAAACATCTGTTTTGAAAAGGAAATCCATAGATATGGATTTATTCAATGAGCGGATGTATCTTGTGTATTGTAAAGAGTGACGGAAACGTGGTGGTAATTCTTGTACTATACGTAGATAGTATCTTGCTCATTGGAGACAATGAAAGAGTATTATCGGGCGTATGGGTATGATTAAGAAAGTAGTATGATATGAAGGACTTAAGAAAAGTAAAATATATCCTTTTGATCACGGTAATACAGATCATATGAAAGGATGTTATGCTTATCTCAAGTTTCATAAATGATACAATCCATACTCGTTTAGCATGTGAATTTATCTTATTGGATGTGTCTTGAGACATAAATGAAGATAAAGGAGATGAAAGCGGTTCCTTATGCTTCGGCAAATAAGGAAGCTTAATCTAAAGAATGCTATGAACGAGATTGGATATTTGTTTTGCTGAATGCATGAACAGTGGGTATCAACGTAACCCGGAACAAGAATGATGAACTGTGGTAAGATATATATGAAGTGCCTGAGAAGGACTGGTTATCATATATACACTTACTGGACAGATTCACTGCTTCTTGTGGATTACGTAGATTCGGATTTTTAGTCAGATTGGACGGTAGTAAATTCTCCTCAAAGGTTATGTGTTTAATTTTAGGAAGTAGAGTCATAATGTGGAGGAGTGTTATATAGAAATATATTTCAAACTCCGGACTCCATCATGGAAAGATGATAAATTGGAGCCTATGAGGCAGCCAAAGTATCTATATGACTCTAGAGGCTTCATGATGGACTTTGAAGTGTTTCTAAGTTTGCCCAAGGTAATCACAATTTACATTGATGATATTGGTGCAGTTGCAAACTTGAAGAAATCACAAGTCCATAAGGCAATTAAACACATGGAGCGCGAGTACCACCTGTTACGAGAAATCGTATGATGAGGGGAATGTTGTTGTCGCCTAGATTGCATCGGATGATGACCTAGTAAACCATTTACAAGGACCTTAAGGTGAGAGCTTTTTATGGTCACGTAAGTGGGAGTAGGAATCAGATGTATGGCAGAAGACATGACAGCATAGTCTTTTAGTATAAGTGGGAGATTGTTGGATTGTATACTAAAAGTCTAGCTTTAGTATGAACAATGTCATAACAATATTTGAAATGGGAATCATTGATCAAATGATTGCATCTTATAATTTATTTTATATGCATGATGCAATAGTCCATTTACTTTATACTGTAGATAATATGTTGTGCGACTACACGCGGAAGATCATATTATCGGTTTCCTTATAAAGTATAAACAGATGCTCACAACTGAGATAGACGGGGACTCTCTATCGGTATGGTTGTAGTGTGGTTTGGTATTAGCTTGTCTTGGCTATAGAATCACATTAGTGCACTTGTGTGTATTGAGCAGGACCGCCTGAGATCGTTCTTCTTATACTGACTATATAGTAGAACTTGATCTCTGTTATTATGGAAGTTCGTGCTCTTAATCCCTATACAATAACCTCGACACATAGGGCAGTATGTATTTCTTTGATTCATCAATGGGTGAGATTTATAAGTATTAAATCAACAAACTCGGTGAGTTGGGAAGTAGTGCTGTATCTATGGTGTGTTGTTGATTGTAGAAGGAATCCATGTCCGTCATAGGTTGATGATGTCCCCTTGAGGAGCTCATAAAGTTTATCATGTAAATCTTGCAAGTGGATTAATTTCCGGCATGATAAAAAGGTTGAGTGGTACTACTCTCGGACGAGATATTAATTAATTAGAGTTGTCAGTAACTTAATTAATTAATGGACATTGAATATCTTAAACATGGGGAGACTATCGGGCTTATAATAAGAAGGAGCCCAGAACATAATTTTGGGATTGGACGGGTAGTGCAGTAATAATATTTTAGTGGACTATATTATTATTATTGGATTTAATTAAAAGCTTTGGGCTAAGCTTGGTTAATTAAATTCAATTGAGGCCCAGCCCAATTTCTCCTCCTGGTCCCTGCTGTAGCCCAATATATATAGTCATCTCAGCTTCTGGAAACCTAACTTCCTGCGCCTCTTTTGACGTGAGTTAGAGAGAAGCAGATTGAGAGAACTCTGGGGATTGTTGACCACCCAACACCAGAGTTGACTTGGGACATACAGCAGAAGATCAAGAGGTGTTCTTCTGCAGTGATTCAGACTCTACATCAACCCTGAAGTACGGTAAACACATTATTGCTTCCGCTGATTTTGTTTGCCTGTCAATCCTAACGGATCACGTTGAACCGCACGATCCAATTGCCCAACAGGGGAGACTAACGGGCTCATAATAAGAAGGAGCCCAAAACGTAATTTTGGGATTGGTACGGTAGTGCAGTAATAATATTTTAGTGGAATATATTATTATTATTGGACTTAAGTATAAGCTTTGGGCTAAGCTTGGATACTTAAGCCCAATGGAGGCCCAACCCAATTTCTCCTCCTGGTCCCTGCTGTAGCCCATGTATATAAGTCACCTCAGTTTGTTCTAAACCTAACTCTGCGCCTAACATACGAGAGAGAGAGTGAACAGCAGATTGAGTAGGTCTCGTAGATCGTCGCCCACACAACGTCGAGATCGGACTTGGGACATACAGCAGAAGACCGGAAGGTCGTTTGCTGCTGCAGTTTGTCATGTTCCAAAATTCATATAAAATCGTACAGTTCTTCGATTTTGATGTATTATATACTGATGGAAAGCCGTCGAAGAGAGGATCGTCAGAGCACAAAGATCACTTAATTCCGACATCAGAAGAGGAACTTATGGCTATTTTCGTGGGACTGCGCAGACTGCCAGCGAGAATTCAACCTCTACATCAACCCTTGGTGAAAGGTAATGCGTTTCATGTTTACTTGCTTCCGCTACTTGTTAGAAATACATGGAACCCTAACGGGTCACGTTAACCAAACGATCGAGCACCAACATATCCATCTTAGGATGGATAAGCTACTCTTCAGGCATCTCAACATGCTCATCATCGTGCTCTCCGTGTTGAGGCTACTGTTGTGGCTCTAGTTGCCATTGTTGCCCTTTATCTACAATCCTTTGCAGCTTCTGATACATCTTGGTAGCATGCATCTGAGCCACAGTCCTCCAATCACCTCTCTTCAAGCACATAATCGATATAGCCTCGTGAGCCATAGTGTTTATCAATATATTATCATAATTTCGGATCGTAGTCAAAGCCCTCACATTATATAAAAACATGAAAGAAAAGGGTTTAGAACCCCTAGTGTAAAGCTAGTCTCCATCTCGATGATAAACAAATCCAGCTTTAACACATGCACTCATGACTAGGTCTGGATCCCCAAAATGGGTGTAATGCTAGTGAAATCCATGTGGTACCACTTAGCCACAAGAGTAAGAAATCCTCCAATATTCACTCTCTGAAAAGTGGAACTCCTGAGTCTGTAAAGCTGCTGAATCAAATATGATCCCACATTAAACTGCACTCTATTCATCATACACCAAAGAGCATACAACTCTTCCCTAGATACGTAACTTTCCTCTGATAGGGCAAACAATGTGTTACCTAAAATTCTATCAATGTATCTAATAATCGGGTTGCGAATCAAAGAAGAATGAACATCTTTTGTCATGAAATCCATGTCCTCACCTGAAATAGCTCACCAAAAATCATTTGGTCTGAAGTACCCATTATCATGCCTAGAGATCTCCTTCGGAATTCCTAAAAGAATAATGAAATCCTCAGCTGTCCAAATTCTCTTCTCGCCTCCCAGCTGGAATGAGCACTCATAAAGAAGAGAACTACAAGCCTTCTTTACTGTAATCAAGCACAGCACCTTCGTAGTCACATGAAAATACATCAGCCTCTTCAACTCCATTAAATGGCTAATGCCTATTTGATCAAACATCCACATAATGTCATCACAGATATTCATTGTAATCATGGCCCCATCATCCTGGTACCTCATTCGAGCGATCTTATCGGACATCGCACCCCATCGATCCTTTATCTCCTTCTAATTCTCCATCAATATGTGGAAGTTCCTAGGCAGCCGCTCCTTAAGGCGTAATTTCTTTGTGACCTCGTCTTCACGAGGCTGCCTATCCTTCCTCTTCTTGGAGCGAATTTCTGTTGTATTTCTTTTTCTTACAAAACAATACTTCAATACCAACAATTGCAAGAAAAGCAACCAATCTTAGTTCAAAACCAACTATACACAAAACCCTACTCAAGACTTCAAGCTATACGTGTATACTCAATTCCAAATAATCATGCTCCCAATCTCCATGTGTTCATGAAATTTAATAATGAATCATACACATGCTAATCCAATTTCACTTCAAATTCAACTCCTCACAAGAATAAACAATTGCATCATCACTTCACTTTCTTAAGCATGCATTTATCAAATTCAACTAAAAATTCTAACATGCTTCACTTCACCAATCACATTACTCAATAACTTCATGTAAACATCAAGATCTAACAAAAAATCAACAATAAAAATCGGACCCATCACTTGTTCATATGAGATTTCAAACAAAAATTCAAATTACACCATGAATCCATATAAAAACAAGTTAAATCAACTTACCCACTTAAAATCAAGAAATAGAACTTCAATTCTAGGGTAATAGAGTCAAGAGAATGTACCTTTCGATCCAACCATGGATTAGTATGAATAAAGTATGAAAATCCCCAAATTGGACAGAAAATCCTAGTTTTACAACTAAAATGCTCCAAATCCATGAGAGTTAGAGTGTGGGAAGGGTGGAAAGTGATTTAATCAGAGTAGAATGAAGTAAAATCAAAGTTTGGAATAGAGGGTTTTTGGTTCAGAGAGGATTCGAGTGAGGGTGGTCTGAAGAATGTACGGAATGGGGGTAAAAATCAGACTTTAAACATGATTTACCTATGTGGTTCGACTCGAACGAGGTGGTCAAACCACCTCATCATGGTCGAACCACTCTTCTAGACAACTTCAGCACTATGGTTCGACTCAAACTGTTGGTTGAATCAGGATGTCGAGGTCGAACCAACCTATAATAAACTTTCAGGTGGCTGGTTCGACTCGAACCATTGGTCGAACTGCATCACTCTTGGTCGAACCAGCCTTTAAATATTTCTTTGATTAGCGGTTCGACTCGAATCGCTTAGTTCGACCTTCACCAGTGGTCGAACCAGCCTCCTGCTCCTTCAAACTCCATTCTTCTTCGTCCCTTGCGAACTTCAACCTAAAAATGATCATTATGTACCCAAAATAGAGCAAAACTATACTAGAGAACCACCATTAAGACTCCATAATAAATGTATATATAATCCGCATACGACATAATAAATAAAACACCACTAAACATTAGGCAAATTGAAAAAAATTGACATATCAACACCGATTAAAGTGTTAATATATCGCAAAAAATCAACTCCTCTAACAAACGATACAAAGAAAAGATTATACTCTCGGTGATACAATGAGGTAAATACATCACACACCACAAACTTAGTAAAAACTATAATCGAAAGTAAGTTTGCAAAGAGATGTAATTTCTGATAAGTAAGCACGCCAAATATAAAAATTTCTTACGCACACCAATGAAATAAAGTAATAAAACATGAGGGAAAGCACCCAACAGGCGCTCTTGTTTAACATCGGAGAGTATCAATAGTACCATATCAATACAAGGTATCCTCAAAGACAATGCAAGCATCATCCGGCGACGTATAGTGCTTAAATCGATGCCTATTCGCTGCTATGATGTCTACGTCCTTGTCCATGATCTCAAAACTCCCCCCTCCGCAGGATCTATAGATAATGAATGGTCCCGTCCACTTTGATTTTAATTTTTCTGCAAATAGCTTCAAACGAGAGTTAAAGAGTAATACCTCATCACCTTGCTTGAATTCATTGTAAGTGATCTTCGAATCATGCCATTTCTTCATTCTTTTTTATAGATCACCAAATTCTTATAAGCTTGATTTTTGAATTCTTCTAGTTGATTGATTTGAGTCAACCTCAACTCCTTTTGATCCTTAAGACATAAGTCAAACTTCTCAATGCCCAAAAAGCCTTATGCTGAATCTCTACAGGTAACTGGCACGGATTCCCATAGACAATTTGATAAGGTGACATGTCAAGCACCATCTTGTAAGCAGTCCGGAACCCCCACAACATATCATCAAGCCTCATAACCCAATCTTTCCTATTAGTTCTGACTACTTTCTTCAAAATTTATTTCACTTGTTGGTTGGAGACTTCGACTTGCCCATTAGCTTGAGGATGATAGGGTGTAGTAACCATATGCTTAATACTATATTCCTTGAGAACCCTTTCAAGAAGTTTGTTGACAAAGTGGGAACCTCCATCACTTACAAGTGCTCTAGGAACTCCATAGCGGGCAAAGATATGTTTCTTCAAGAAAGACAGCACAATCTTTGAATCATTCATGCGAGTAGAAATGGCTTTCACCCACTTAGAAACATAATCCATTGCTAGAAGGAAGTAGAGAAATCCATTAGATGGGAAAAACGGCCCCATAAAATTAATTTCCCATACATCAAAGATTTCAACAACAATGCTCGACTGAAGTGGCATCTCATCTCTTCTACTTATGTTTTCCATCCTTTGACATCTATCACTTGTCGCTACATAGGATACACAATCTTTAAACAAAGTAGGCCAATAAAGAGCAAAGTGAAGTACTTAGCTGCAGTCTTTTGGGCTCCGAAGTGCCACCTGTTACGTTGTGCATGGCAAAAATCAAGAACACTCTCCATCTCCATCTCGGGCACATACCTACAGACGATAGAATCTGTACAAATCTTGTAGACAAACAGATCATACCATATAAAAGTCTTAACATACCTCTTAAACTTCGCAAGTTGATACCTGTAGAGATCTCTTGGAATTTCACCCATGGCAATATAATTGACATAATCCGCGTACCATGGATCCATTCCTTGAGCAGCGACTACACAAGCTCTCTTTGCTCCTTCAGCAAACATTGCCATTATCTTCTCATCAGGGAACATCTCCTCTATGTATTCGAACGAATCATCACAATGCTTCTTTATTTCCAACCTTGATAGGTGATCCGCCAATACATTCTCCACTCCTTTCTTATCCCGGAACTCCATATCAAACTCTTGCAAAAGAAGGACCCATCTAATGATCCTTGGCTTCGCTTCCTTCTTCTCCATCAAGTATCGAATCGCAGAATGATCCATGAACACAATAGTCTTCATGCCAACCAAATATTGTCAAAACTTATTGAATGCATACACAACAGCTAGAAACTCCTTTTCAGTGACAATGTAGTTCTTTTATGCTACATCAAAAGTCTTACTTGCATAGTAGATGGTGCAGAACTTCTTCTCTCTCATCTGCCTAAGCACCACTCCAAGTGCTAAATCACTTGCATCACACATAAGTACAAACGACTGAGTCCAATCTGGTGTGATCAAGATAGGTGCAGTAATAAGTGCCTCTTTCAAAACCTGAAAAACTGTTAGACATTCTTCATCAAAAACAAAAGGAACATCCTTTTCAAGTAAGTGAGACAACGGCTTGAAGTATTTTGAGAAGTCTTTGATAAATCTCTTATAAAATCCTACGTGTCCAAGAAAGGACCGCACTCCCTTTTTATTAGAATGTAGTGGAAGCTTCTCAATCGCCACCACCTTTGCTCTATCCATCTGCAATCCCTTAGCCGAAATATGGTGCCCAATAATAATCCCATCTCTTACCATGAAGTGGCACTTCTCCCAATTTAAGACAAGATTAGTTTCTTGACATCTCTACAAAACATTAGATAGGTTAGATAAACAAATATCAAAGGAGGAACCAAACACAGAAAAATCATTCATAAACACCTCCATGATCTTTTCAATCAACCCATCAAATATGGCCATCATGCAGCGCTGAAATGTAGCAGATGTATTACATAGTCCAAAAGGCATCTTTCTAAAGGTAAAAGTTCCATAAGGGCAAGTAAAAATAGTCTTTTCCTGGTTTTTGGGTTCAATCATGATTTGATTATACCTCTAGTATCATCCAAGAAACAATAAAAATTATACCCTGCGAGACGATCAAGCATTTGATCCATGAAAGGAAGAGAGAAGTGGTCTTTGCATGTATTTTCATTCAGTTTCCTATAATCAGTACACACACACCATCCTGTAGGAATCCTAGTGGCTAAAGTCTCACCATCTTCGGCTTTCACAATAGTCATGCCCCCCTTTTAGCTACAACATGCAGTGGACTCATATGGGAACTATTACTAATTGAATATATAATTTCTGTATCTAACCATGTTAGGATTTACTTCCTAATCACTTATTGAATAGTAGGATTTACTCTCCACGATTTTGAATGCTACTCTTAGCCTCATCTAACAATCTTATCTTATGCATGGAATACGATGGATTAATACCTTTCATATCATCAAGAGACCAACCAATCGCAGACTTATACTTCCTAAGCACATCTAATAACTCTTCAAGTTGATCATCAGTTAAAGAAGAAGATATAATTTTTGGTTATGTTTTATTTTATCTAGATAGGCATACTTCAAGTGCTCGGGTAACATTTCAACTCCTCTTTTTTCTCTTCTTTTGCTGTGCTTTCCCTATCCAAAGAGAAGTACTTTCTAGTCCACTTCACCTCTTCAAACTTAGTTCTTTTTTATTCATACCTGTCATCACCTAAAGCAAGTAGATTTTCAAGAAATTCAATATAAATCTCATTAGAGAACTCATATATCTATGTGGTGGGAAGAGTAAAAAACTCCGCCAAGCATGTCTCCAGTGGATCCTTTGAAAGGATCAAAGACATATCTTCCTTCACTATCTCCTCCACCATATCAATATTGTGACACCGTCTCTATCGGCATCTTCATTACTTTATCTAGGTTGAATAGAACCTCTTCTTTATCCATCTGTAGCCTTAGCTCACCCTTTTGAACATCAATCATAGCTTCAGAAATGGTAAGGAATGGTCTCCCTAAGATAAGAGGGATATTATCCTTGTCATCTTCCATCTCGAGCACTGGAAAGTCCACAGGAAAGATCAGTTTCTCTAGTTTAACAAGAAAATCTTCAATCTCACCCTTCGGTAAAGTCATAGACCTATCCGCCAATTGTAGAGCAACTATTGTGGGAGTTAACTCCCCCAAACCAAGCCTTTGAAATATTGACAATGGCATCAGATTAATGCTTGCCCCAAGATCACATAAGGCTCGACGTGCCGGCCCCTTTTCAATCTCACATAAAATAGTGAAGCTTCCCGCATCCTTCAACTTAGCTGGTACCTTCTTCTGAATGATTGAGCTACAGTTCTCAAACAAATTCATCATCTCAATTCTGTTCAAGCTTCTTTTCTTCAATAGTATATCCTTATGAAAGCGGGCATAATATGACATTTTCAAGATTGCTTCAGAGAAGGGAATGCTCAAGCTTATCTTGTTTGTGATCTCTATAAACTTCTTGAACTTTTCTTCCAATTCCTTCTTTACTAACTTGAAAGAAAACGGAGGAGGTATATTTGTCTTGGGAATCACCCATTCACCACGTTCAACCTTCTCCACTTTGTCCTTCTCGGCTCTCAATCTCTTTGCTCTTTCTCATTTCTTGTCAGCTATAAGCTCAGTATTCTATCCTTGGGATGGCACTAGAGTAGCATCAACATCAAGTAAAGCATAATGCAAAAAAATGGTACCAAATGAGGTGGTTCGACCATCGTTCAACCTTGAGTGCTGGTCAAACCAGGTTTGGTTTGGTCGAACCTGATATAAGAAAAAACAGAGGGTCGCGGACAAGCTGGTTGGACCTCAGTTCGACCTTGAGTATTGGTCAAACCAGTGTAGTCTTGGTCGAACCGTCCTCTGGATACTTTGGAGGTTGCCCAGGTGCTTGGTTTGACCTCCACGATGTGGTTCGTCCTGCTGGCATGGTCGAACCCTAGTCGAATCGAGCTTTTGGAGCTCCAAAATTTTTTTGCGGCATCATCAGTCCCTCATATTGTGTTCCAGACCTTAACGTGATGGCGTTGCACTACTTCGGGTTTGTTATACTTTGAGTTGGGAACTTACCCTTCTCTACGGTTTTGCGTAAGCTAATTTACATTCTCGGCCATCTGCCCCATCAACAACATCAAGTCTTTCATCAGCTTAGATATATCCTCATGATTTGCATCAATCTTTGCCTCAAGCTTCGCCTCTAGGCGATCCACTCTTCCATCATTCCTTGCCATGTACCTGTTCACTGTATCCTCAAAACCAGGTTTTCCTTCTTCGATCTTAGCTCCCTGATCAACACCAACAAGTGGTTGTACTGATGTATTAGGAGTACTCCATGAAAACTCTGGCCTCCTTGGTTGGTAATTACCAGGGAGACCACGATTATTGAAGTTCCCTTGGTAGTTCCGGTTTCCTTGATTCTGAAACCTCATTCCTTGAATACTTTAACCCATGGCGTAGTTTGCCTCTGCCAATTCCTCTTGTCTAGCTCCTTCATTACAAACATCCTGTTGCATAATTGGTACTCGCTGAGCTATGTTAGTAATCTTCTTTTACTGAGACTCAAGTAACTTTTTAATATTAGCCAAACTAGAGACGATCTCATCTTCTCTGCTCGACTTAACCATAGTATGCTCAACCTGCGCTACTTTTCAAAGAACATAAGTGTCTCTCACTCTATCAGTTGGCCAATCTCTTGAATTCATCAAAATATCCTCAAAGAGATTTTCGGCCTCAACAGATGATTTTGTAAGCAGTGCTCCATTTGACGAAGTATCTAGTAAAACTCGAGAATCACAATCCAATCCATTGTAGAAAATACTGCTATATTGAGCTTTAGATAGCCCATGCTGTGGACACTTTCGAAGCATCTCCTTGAATCTGTCCCAATCTTCATGAAAATTCTTATTACCACTAATAGTAAATTGATTGATTTCTTATTTCATCTTAAACACCTTTGAAGGTGGCATGTATTTCTCCAAGAATTTAAATTTCAACTGCTCCTAGCTAGTGCATTCTGCAGCATTAAGAGTATCGTACCAATCTCTCGCTCTTTCAGTAAGCGAGAACTTAAATAAGATGATCCTCCTCGCATTTTCATGAGTTTCTGCATCCTTTTGTATACTTGCATATCCAAGGAATTTATTCAGATGCTATTGAGGATCTTCAAAAGTTTCGCCAAAGAAGGGACCCCTTTCAATCATGCTGATTAGAGCAGGTGTTGAGAGTTAAATTTCATGCATTTTATGTGTGCACATTACACCATTTTTCTTAGGAAAGTCATCGTTTTTGCATGGAATTGTGTACATTTAAGTATTTACACGATTTTGAGGCTACTAAGGTATTTTTGTAAGTTTTGAAGGGTAAAACAGGATCAAAAGTTCAGAGTTGGAACGGAGAGTGTAAAGTGTGAAGGAACGCTGAAAAGCGCAAGTCTACATTGCATAATTTTCTGTATTCATGTAGAAGTCCAGTTTGATCATGTGATATATGGTGGAAAGCCATAGATTAGTGATTTGTTTTGATGTAAAGAACACCCCAATCGGATTCCAAACGAGAACGTTATGATAAAAGTGATAACATCGTGCATGTTGTGCCGAATAGAACGGCTGTGCCACTTTGAATGACTTTTTACATATTCAAATGTTGGATTTTCTATGATTTCCTTGTATGGATAGAAAGTTACAGAAGAGAAGATCATATGAGTGTAAAAATAACTCCAATTGGAGTCCGTATGAGGAAGTTATGCTCAAAACGGTAAGATCGCGCAGTGTAGTCTTCCCAAATCGGCTGGCAGCTCGGGGCGAGCCAGCCTACCTCGGCAGCCATATTCCACCGAGGGGGTCTAGATGGGACCCGCATGATGTGTCTAGTGATCCTGCATCAGCTCGACCCCAGCTCGGCTAGGTCCATACCCAGCTCGAGCCAAGTTTGGTGCCGAGCGGCCCAAAATCGAGCCCAGATGAGGCCTGTTCGATACATCACTGTATTTATACCCTTCAGGTTGTGTTTTGAGGCAAAAAATCGATGAAAAATAGCCCTACAATAGTCTATGAGAGATTTGGGGAGATCAATAAACAAATTGGAGAGAACTCATCCATAACCCATCATTAATTCACACCTCCAACACCTCCATATCAGATTCACATCTGATTTTATCTTCCATCCACTTTCAAGAGGGTTCCAAGTGCTAATTGAGGGAGAATCGAGCAATTGGAGAGACAGAGAAGGAACGTGAGACTACACTTACGTTAGGGTTTCATAATTCTTATCTTCCCATTCCTTTTACTTTATTTTGGGTATGAATTGCTTAGCCATGAGTGTTGCTTGTGACCTCATGGGCTAATTCCTTATACAGTTATAGAGTTTGATGGATTGATTTAATTGATTTGGGGATTTAGACCAAAGATTGGGATTTTATGCAGTTGAGCTTTTTATTTTACTTATTTTATTAAGACTTGCTTATCTGCTTCGTGACGTCTTCATTGTAAATTCATGACATCCGCTATAATGCTTGAATTATTGTGTTAGCCTGTGTGCGTTCATGATTAGTATTGTCTATCTGTTAGGGGTTGAAGTAGTTCCGCTATAAACACTTTAATTCCATGAACTGGTAAATCAAATACTTGATTTGTTTAGTGGAACAATGCAATTAGACAATCAAGTAGGAAGTGAACAGAACCTTGTAGTAATTTCAAAAAATATCTTGTTAGTCAGGCTTACTATCCGGAGGTATTGTTGCTTGCTTTAATTAGTATCTAGGAATAATGCTTGGTAATATTCGCGCACCTTAGGATTTAAACCAGAATATACTGTTAGCTTAAAATCAGATCATATATGGTGGGTTAACAGGGTTATGTGGTGTATTTTCAGTAAACTGCATGAATGAACAATTGAAGGTCTAGTAACTCAAATTAATTAGTCAATACCTGATACCATAGAACTGCTCGTCATCTCTTGATTAAAACTTGCTTTTATTTTTATTGCTTTTAATAACTCAGTTATTTAATGTTTCAGTATTTTAGATAATTAATATTCAACACTTTGGAAATTTGGTTACAAAATTCTGATTAATTAGTAATTCATAGTAAAATAGATAATTAGCTGTCTCAGTGGGATAGATAATTTAACTTTGGCACTTGCTGCTACAATTGACATCCTTACACTTGATAATTAAATTATAGTGCGCAGAAAAAGCCTAACAAGTTTATGGCGCCGTTGTGCCGGGGACAATTTTAATGGTTTATTTTTCTTTTATTACTTATTTAATTAGAATATTTTTGTTGAGATTTAATTGTGTTTAACTTGAATTTGTCTTGAGGATTGCATGCACACTAGGTCAAAGAAGGGAGCACAAGAACTCAAATTTGATTCAGAAGTTGAAGCGTCTGCAAGAAAAAAGGAGAGAAGCAGTTAAGAATCTCAAAGAACCTTCCACAGCTACTAAGTTACCACTTCCGAAGAAGAAAATGGAGACAGCAAATCCTATAGCAGTTGTAGAGGAGGACAAAGAGCAGATAGAAAAGGCTGAATCGGAATTAGAATCAGAATCGGAATCAGAAATAACAATTAGGGGATCTTAAACTGATGAGTATGACAACATCATCCAAGTGACATTCAAGTCCACCAATCTAGAAGGATCAGGCGTAGTTGGAGCCGTTCAAGCTGATGAAACAAATGACATAAGGCTAGCCCTGATTCATATGGTAGAGAAAAATCCCTTTGCCGGAGGTATTTTTTATGAGCCATATGGCCATCTTAAGCATTTCAACAGATCCATGGATACAGTGAAAGCTGCTGATGCTACTAATGATAGATGGAAGATGTGGCTTTTTCAGTTTTCATTGGTTGATAAGGCAAGGGAGTGGTACGATAAGTTGAAGGGAGACAGTTGTTCAAATTGGACTGAGTTGTAATAGTTATTTGTGGATTGATTTGTGCCACCGGGTAAGGTTCTATTACTGAAATAGGAGATCAATCAATTCAAGCAGAAAAGAGATGAATCGTTTGGAGAGGCTTGGGAAAGATTTACTGATGCGTTGAGGAGATGCCCTCAGCATGGATTCAAAAAGTCTCAACTCATCAGTGTCTTCTTAATGGCCTTAACAATGAATCGAGAGTGTTGGTTGATGCTTCTGCTGGAGGAACAATCTTTGGCAAAACATCCAATGTTGTGGAAAAATTATTTGATGATATTTCTATGAACTCAAGGGATTTGCCATCTGAAAGGATCCGAGGTACTTACATACTTGGTAAAGTTACAAAGGTTGAGGAGAAATTTTCTGAAGCTGAAAAGAATGATAAGATTGTCGCTCAATTGGAACAGAAGAACAAATACCTGGTTACTCTGATATCAGGTAATAATGGAGAGGCAATCGAGAGCCTGCTAGTGATGATGTGGTGATGAACCTTCAAGAGGTCGAGGATGCTAATTGGGCTATGGGGCAGAGTCTTCAAGGTTCAAGAGTTCCTCAGAATTGGCAAGGAAATAGGAATCCTCAAGGTAATTCAAACCAAATAAATAACCAAGGAGGAGGTCCTAGCAATCAAGTAAGCAGTTGGCAGAATCAGAGGCATGAGAACTTTTCTTATTCAAATCCGAGTAATGCAGTTCCGTATCCTCCTAATTTTGACCATGGTGCCAAGACTGAAGAAGGGAAGGCCAGTATTGATGAAATGTTAGCAAGGTAAATGAAGAAGTCTGATGGAGATAATGACAAGATCAATAACTGAATTGTTCTCATGGATTCGAATATGACAAAGCAGTATGAAGAAATCAATAAGTAGTTGTAGAGTCTCACATATTCTATGGGTCAGATCTCCACTATGGTAAATCAACAGCAGCATCAGATTCAGAAGGAAAACTTTCCTTCAGATATAGAAATCAACCCGAAGGAGTGCCATGCGATCACTTTGAGATCTGGAAAGTAGTGTAAAGGTACAAAACTGATCAGGACGTCACAGAACTGATACGGAATGATATAGAATAGAAGCAGAATGAAACCGTGGCAGAACAGATATAATCAAACGCCGCTCGGCCACCAGCTCGGGCCGAGTGATGAGTGATATTTTCACATAAATTTTAGTGTCTTTTTATGTGTGGTTTAATATTATTTTTATCCGTATTTCAAGTTATTTGGTTGTGTTTTGTGTTTTTATCGAAATATGATATTCAGGTAAAAAGAGATTCTAGACGTGAAGAGGAAGGAATAGGAAAAACCTAATCTCAGTTCTGAGTTGAAACGAGAGAGAACGGGCCAAAACAAAAGAAGGAAAAATAGGACTGCAAGTACACGGCCCTGTAAGAAGTGGCCGTGCTCCATCGCTAGAAGTCCCTACACGGCCACCCCTGTAGTCGTGTGCAGAAAATAGGTCGTGTGTAGGAACACGGGCCGTGTACCAAATACGTCCCTGTAAGCAGAAGTCATGTACTGACACTCGAAACACCTACATGGCCACCCCTGTGGTCGTGTACCACACACGAGCCACGTAGGTGTTGGACTCAAAAAAGTTCCAGAAACTTCTAGAAGATTCCCAAGGGAATAAATACCCATTTATTCAACATTTGAGGGAAGATTCGGTTCTTTGGCCTTGCACACACAGATCACACACCATTTTCTCCATTTTACACCTCCATCTTCATCCATTCACCATCCATTATATCTACCTTCATCCCACCATCAAAAACTTCATCCAATTGAGGAAAAGAAGCAAGGAAGAGAGGAAGATTGCAAGGGGAAGAAGAAGATCACCATTGGAGGCATCCAAGGGAGTTTTCATCAACTTTTTTATTGAATCCTATTGTTTATCATATTTTGTAAGGATCTTAATGTCTATGTTAATGTTCTTATGAATATGGTCGGCTAATCTCCCTTGTGAGATTAGCAACATGAGAGTTATTGGATAATTTTGGGGATTTGTGTATTTGAATTCATATGTTGATTGGATCTATAATTTTCTATCATTGATTATTAATTGCTTGATTTGTATTGAAGATTTGTGTGTTTAGTTATTCTAAATAAGTGATTAGATTGAGAAATCAATTATGTGCTTAGGATAATTGGGTGAATCATTTCATCAAACACTTCATGTGCATTATAAATTGTAAAGAGATTGAGAAATCCTTTAGAATTTAGAACCCTTTGATAGAACATATGATTGGTTTGATCGAGAGGTTGATTAATCATGTGAAGGAACTCTCATTTCAAGCTTAGTACCTAGTTGGAATTGTTTGAGTGAGAACCAACTCATTGAGCTATTTGATATTCATATCTTATCCATCTTGAGATGGAGTTTAGGTGATCTTAGTGTTGACCCTTAGTCTTCAATCCATGATTCATATGATTTCGATGCATTTATCCAAGGATTTTCACTTCTTAATTGTTGTTAATCTCACTTTTACTTAATTTGAAAAACCATTTTTCATCCATCTATCTTGTTTGCTAATCATTGTTTGCTTGCTTACTTAAGTTATTGTTATTTACTTGTTTAAACATCCAAACCATTGATGATTCGTCTCTATAAAATTACAAGAAATGTGAGATCGCTTAAGCACTATTACCTACCTACCTGTGGTTCGATAAATTATTTTAATTGGTCATCCCTACTACACCATGGCTAATCAAATGGCGTCATTGCCGGGGAGGCAATGGTTGATAGTAGCTTGAAGAAGGATCATTTTGAGTGATCTTACTAGAGATATTTATTTTATTTTATTCGTTTACTTTTTATGTACTTTTGAAAACCTTGTTTAAACTTCTTTTGCTTTGCAGGTGCATGCAAACAAGATCTAAGGGGAAACTAGTAGAACCTATTGACTGGAAGATTGAGCATATGTTGAGAAGGAGAAGAAAGGAGAACAAAATCAAAAATAGTGAGTTAATGGAGAATTTTCAAGAAGATAATCGTGTGGAGATAGAGCATGATGGGGAAGGAAGACAACATGTGAACGTGCAAGACAACACACCTCAAGTCAATGTTAATCCTCCTCAACAAGCTCATCGAAATCGTGGATCCTTCAACAACCAAGCATTGCTTCAACAAATGGTGCAACAAGCTTTACTTCAACGAGGTTTTCCACAGCTTATGCACCTCCACAACAAGCATATGTGCCACCACCACCACCTCCGGTGCAACATGGAGTTCACAATGATCAAATGGTGATTCAGGATTTCTTCATACCAAGGGCTATGCCACAAATGATGGGACCACCAATCAATGCCAACAACTTTGAATTTAAAATGGGCTCGATTTCTATTATGCGAGAGCAATAATTTAGTAGAACCCCGAATGAAGATCCCAATGCTCATCTTGCTCAATTTATTGAGATTGCCAACACCGTGAAGATGAATGGGGTAAGCGAGGATTGCATCAAGATGAGGTTATTTCCGTTTTCTTTAAGAGATAGAGCTCGAACATGGCTATCTACCATTACTCCCGGTATGTGTAACACTAGGGATGAGCTTGCACAAATGTTCTTGAACAAGTATTTTTCGCCTTCCAAGACGCTTCAAATGAAGAGCTTGATCACTCAATTCAAGCAAATGCCTCAAGAGAGTTTCTATGAAGCGTGGGAAAGATATAACGATATGCTTCGCAAGTGTCCACAATATAATTTCTCAGAAAATCAACAAGTTAGATTTTTCTATCAAGGTTTGGTGAATGGTCTAAGAATGTATGTTGATGCTTCGGCAGGTGGATCCGTACTTGGTTTAACTCCGGAAAGGGCCATAAAAATATTTGAAGAGATTGCTAAGAATGTTTATCAATGGCCATCAGAGAGGGTAAGTGGATGCTATGGTTTTGTGAATTTTGATCAAGGACAACAGTTTAGTGTGAAGAGTTTGAATGTTGAGCCAAGTGTGCCACAAATACAAATGCCAAGTGTTGAAGCGATAGCGACGGAAATGTTGAGGCAAATGAGTTTGAACCAAGGTGTGAATCAAGGAGCTAACATGGTTGAAGGGCTACAAAGTAAGCAAGGTGTGCTTCCTGCAAATGTTGTGAATGGAGGACAATGGGCTATGTCGAAGCCAAAAATAGAAGATGTTCTCAACATGCAAGGAAGGGGTTACCAAGGGAATTACAAAAATAATTTCCAAGAAAATTTTTCACCAAGGCAAGGAGGCTTTAATAGTCAAGCTAGTGGAAGCTCGTACCCACAACAACAAAGGCAAGGGAACTTTTCCTACTCTAATCCGAGCAATGCGGTTGCTTATTCTCCGGGATATCAACTAGGGGCTAAGACACCTAACAGTGAAGGAAAGGCATCTATAGATGACCTACTTGAACAATTGATAGCATCAAACAAAGCTTGAGATGAAGCTTTGAAAAAGGCGGAAGAAGCAAATGAAAAGAGGCTCAAAGCTTTGGAGTATAATGTGGGACAAATTGCAAGTTCCTTGAGCACTCAACAAAAACGAAAGTTTCTGGCCACAACCGAAGTTAATTCGAAGGCTCAATGTTTGTTGGTTGATATGAAAGAGGAACGAAAGGTTGAAGAAGGGTTGGAGGAAAGTAAGATTGTTGGAGAAATAAAAGAAGAGCAAAAGCCTAAATAGATACCTAAGTGGAAAAGGGTGCAAGAGGAAAAGAATGTGGAGGAGAAGGTGAAAGAAGAGGAGTACAAACGTGATTATTGGGGTATTCCGATCACTCCATTCTCTATTCCATATCCACAAATGTTCGTAAAGGATTAGAAGAAAAATGAATTTGAAGAGCATGTGAAGAATCTTAAGAAGAAGTATGAGGAGAAAAGAAAAGAAGAGCATCCCAAAGCAAGTAGATCAATGCAAAAAGGGGGACCTACAAAAGTTGGTGATCCGGGGATGTTCATAATTCCTTGTGATTTTAAGGGGAGGGGTACCCTTGATGCATTGTGTGACTCGGGAGCAAGCGTCAACGTGATATCTCATGCCACGTTCAAAGACCTTGAAATTGGAGAGCTTAAGCCTACAACTATCCGTCTTGAAGTTGTAAATGGTGAGGTTCTGAAGCCACTAGGAATCGTTGAAGACGTGGAGGTAAAAGTGAAGGGTCTAGCTTTTTCGGTCGACTTCATGGTGTTGGAAGTAAAGGCGGACCCTCGAGTTCCACTCATTTTGGGAAGGCTATTTCTAGCTACTGGAAGAGCAAAAATTGATGTGGGAAGAGAAGTGCTTTCCTTAAGCTCAAATGGAAAAAGTGTTACATTCTTATGTAACAAAGAAAAAAGAAACAAGTCTCATTTGAAACCTCCGGATGATCTTATGGATCATGACTCTATTCTTTTTGACAATTTAAAATCATTTCTTCATGATTATATGAAAATGTCAAATTCTAACTTATCTTATTATGATGTTAATAGGATGAAAGCATCGGAGCTTGAGTGGAAGCTTGACAAAGGAGAAAGAGGAAGTCCACTAGAAGCTCTCCTTGATATTGATTTGATGCTCGTGAGCAAGAATGGTGAAGTTGAGCTAGTGGACAAAAAGAGGGCTAAGAAAATGTTTAAAGTGAGGATGCGAGGAAAGAGTGTGATGGACCAACATTTGGTCCAATGATCGTGAAGTTCCGTCCGGCTTGAAGACGTTAAACTTAGCGCTAAATGGGAGGCAACCCATTCTTTTTAATGCTTTTGTTGTTTGAATTTTGGTCTTGTAGGTGGATTATACTTGTGAGAAAATGCATATTAAAGAAAAAGAAATGCTTCATGGATTCGAGAGACATGTTCACCACTTGTTGCAAACTTAATTCTCAACTCTTGTCTCGAGTTAAGTTTGGGGGGCTAGTGCATGGTGGACATAGCTTGAGTCGTGTGGATGCGTATGCTTCTCGATCTACAAGAAGATCGTTGATGGAAACTCAAGTGTAAGTCCTAACACTTTTTGCAAACTTAATTCTCACCTCTTGGTTCGATTTAAGTTTGGGGGTCAGAGTGTATGGTGTGACTCACCACTTGAGTGTACTTGATATGATGATATATTAATGATGAGAGGTCTTCTTGTAAAATTGGGTCAATTTAAAAATGTGATACCCGAGCTTCTCACTACTCATGTGCCAATATAATTTAATTTATGTTATGTGCATTTTATAATTATGTGATAATTATGTGGCAATTATGTGATAATTATGTGACAATTGATTTTACATTTTATTTATCTTTGCATTTTATTTGAGACATACGAGATAAACATGGTGACAATATGTGAATATATGGGTGCATAAATATTTACGTGCATTAATTTGGATATATGAGTAAATTATTTTATGAGTATAAATACACTTTTCTTAATTATTAAGTATCACACGTGTTCTCGTAATAATAATAGTGGGTAGAAAATGTACACGTATGTGTATTAATTTGTAAATGTATTATATTTTAGCTATTAAGTATTGCACGTATATTGGTAATGGATAATAATAATAATTTCATTTACTATAAATAGAAACTTACTATAAATAGTAAATTACTTTTAATAGTAAATCAATTAAAGTTTGAGGCGATGGGTTCATGCCCCTACTTGTATAAATGGGTGTTCACCCCATTTGGGGTTGAAGGCAGAAGCTGCGAAGAGAAAGAAAAAAAAAGAGAGAGAATAAAGGGAGAAAGATAGGAAGAAGAGAAAGAGAAAGGAGCGTGTCGTAACGTGCGTAGTCAAAACGGGAGAAGAGAAAGGGATTAGTTGTAGTGTTTCACGGGCCTATAGTGTTGTTATTATCGGAGTCTAGGTAAGTAGAAGTCCAACTACAATGCATAAACATGCTGTTTATAAATTATTTGTGATTAATATGTGATAATTATGTTATGTGTTATTTTTTATTAGTTTAATTACGTTATGAATATTTGGAGATTAATTTGTGATACAAGCTGGGGATTTATGTGTTTTGGAGAAAGTAGGGTTCATATTCAACAATATTATTTGTAAATTATTTGTGATAATTTTGCGATACAAGTTGTGGATCTATGTGATTTGAAATAATATCATTGTCCTATATAGATCTGTGTGTTTGGAAACTGTTGAAAATATATTTGTATGGCTTGAGAAGATATTGGTTATAAGGATATGTGGGATCCAAGATGAAGTTGTTATTCCAAAAAGAGATCCGTGTGATCCAAGGTGAAGTGGTTATTCTATAAAGGGATCTATGTGATTGAGGTTAAGTTGTTATTACAAAAGTTGATCTGTTCGAATTGAAGTTAAATTGTTGCTTTATTGTGATTAAATGTTGATATTGATATTGTAAATGGTTTGTGATGCACATTTAATTGTTTTGGGTGCATACCACGCATAAATATGAAAAGTGTTTTCCTCAAAATTAATAAGATACTAATGGTGTGTACGGCCACTATATATGCATCTCTGTCAGGGTTCGAAAAAATCATTCCCGACACTTTATTAGGGATTCGGAAAAATCGTCCCCAACACTCTGCCAGGGTTCGGAAAAATTGTTCTCGGTATTATATTCAGGGATCAGAATTGATCCGACACTAAGTATGTCTCATGAGCTCATTTGGGGTGCATATCATAAGTGTGTTGTGAGGATCCCGCAACGTGAATAGTTTTGAAAATAAAAGAGACCAACTAGGAAAAATAGGAAATAGGCGATAGAGAACTAAATGCATTTTCATGCACTGACATGCATGATTTCTACTTACTGAGATTTTTATCTCACTAGTTTATGCATTGTAGGTGAGCCTGATGATGTTTGAGTATGTGGTGTGTGGTGCAAGCTGTGGAGCTCCTTCAGGGTTTTGAGCGGATATACATAGATGACGACCTATTGGCCTAGGCCATGGGTTTATTTTTTTTCTGCTGATATTTTGTTATGTAATATAATAAGTATTGTCGCGAGTTTGTCTGGTTTGAAGTGGTATCAGAAACCAGTTACGTATGTTGAACTGTATGATGGTGTTGGTTATAAACATATTATGTGGAATAAAAACTTATATGCAGGTTTTTATAATGATGATGTTTATGTTAAATCATATTTGAATTATAAGTTATGTAAGGTGGGTCGTGTCAGAGTGGTATCAGAGCACGGTTTAGGTCCTGCAGACTATCTATGTACATGAGCTCATTCCTTGGAAGCGCAGCCTTGCGTGTAAGTGTTATTTTCATTCTGTGTTGTTATGTGTCTTATAAATTATATTGGCCATGTGGTGTAGGAAGTGTAGTTAGTAGACAAAATGGTAAGGGCTACAGGTGAAAGTTCTAAAGGGGATAGGAGTGCTGAGCAAGCAGCACCTCCTGAAGGGAATAATCGTGATGCGGTGATTACTCGACAAATGGAACTGGTTGAGCGCCAGTCCCAACAGATACAGCAACTGATTCAGCAGAGAGATATGGGTGGACAACCAGAGGTTAATGCTAATCAAGATAGACGTCAAGTAGAATGCGTGGAAATGGTTTGTGAGAGGTTTCGAAAGCTGAGCCCTCCAATATTTGAGGACGCGGCAGACCCCACAGATGCAGAGGATTGGTTACGCACGGTGGAAAACATATTTCAATACAGTAGAATTCCAGATGGGGACAGAGTGTTGTGTGCTTCTTTCATGTTACGAGGAAGTGCAGGCCACTGGTGGGATACGATTAAAAGTATCGAGGATGTCACGACTATGACATGGGAAAGATTTAAGGAGCTTTTCAGAAATAAGTACTTTACGGCACCAGTGAGAGCCATGAAGATGAACGAGTTCATACAGTTGAGGCAAGGTGGCATGTCAGTCACATATTACCTTCGTAAGTTTGAGCAGTTGTCGAGATTTGCTGAACATATGGTGAGTACGGAGGCACTGAAAGTGGAGAGATTTGTGGAAGGCTTAAGGCCTGAACTTTACAGAGATGTGAGTATGGCGGGGCTGCATGGAGCAAAATACTCACAAGTTGCAGAAAGGGCCCAAATTGCTGAGCAAGCGGAGATGAGGATCAGACAAGCGCTGGCTATCAGATGTTAATTTCAGCAGAAACCAGTGCAGCAGTTTGGGAGAGTTGATAAGAGGCCGATGCCATATCAGAGGCCAAAATCAAATGTTCAAGTGGAGCAAGGACAGAGAAGAGAAGAACACAACAAGCGTCCCAAATTCGATCAGGGTAAGGTGCCACCGGTGCCGCCACAACCTATATGCCCTAATTATCTTAGATCACATGGTGGAGAGTGTCAAATTCCTCCGAGAATGTGTTACACATGTGGAGAGAAAGGACATGTGACTACTACTTGTCCTAAGAAAGGGAAGCAGGGACAGTAGGGAAGAGCTCCAGCTAGGGTGTATACTTTGACGTGAGAGGAGGCAGATGTGAATCCCTCAGTTGTCACGGGTAAGTTCTCTGTTTTTGGCATTTCTACATATGTGTTATTTGATTCTAGAGCAACACATTCATTTGTATCTACTGAGTATGTGAGGAAGCTGGGTGGAACACCTAACTTGATTGAAGCTAATTATGAGGTGATGATACCTTCTGGTAAATCAAAGCAAACCAATCAACTTTTTCGAGGTTGTGTTATTCCTATTGAAGGAAGACAACTCCTTGCTGACTTAATTGTTTTAAGTATGAATGAATATGATATCATATTGGGTATGGATTGGTTGTCAAAATACGGTGCTACAATAGATTGTCAGAAAAAGAGTATCACTTTTCAACCATTGGGTGGAGAACCATTCAATTTTGTTGGAATCAAGAAAAGCTTCAGATTTCCGATGATATCAGCAGCAAAAGCACAGCGGTTGTTGGAAAGTGGTTGTGAGGGGTATCTGGTGAGTGTAATGAATGTTGAGGGGCAGCAATTTCCAGTTCTCGATAATGTACCAGTAGTTCAGGAATATCTGGAGGTATTTCCAGATGATCTTCCAGGTTTGCCACCATACCAGGAAATAGAGTTTGTTATTGAGCTACAACCAGGAACTGCTCCTATATCTAAAGCGCCATACAGAATGGCACCAGCTGAACTGAAGGAATTGAAGATACAGTTACAAGAGTTGCTAGACAAAGGATTCATCCAACCTAGTTTCTCACCTTGGGGAGCACCAGTTCTGTTTGTTCGAAAGAAGGATGGCACATTAAGGATATGCATTGATTATCAGGATCTCAACAAAGTTACGGTGAAGAATAAATATACATTGCCTCGCATTGATGATCTGTTTGATCAGCTACAGGGTGCAGCTATCTTTTCGAAGATTGATTTGCGGTCGGGGTATCATCAGCTGAAAATAAAGAAAGAGGATATTCTAAAGAATGCATTCAGTACAATATATGGGCACTATGAGTTCTTAGTGATGCCATTTGGATTAACAAATGCTCCTGCAGCATTTATGGATTTGATGAATAGAGTATTTCAGGAATTTCTCGATAAATTTGTGATTGTGTTTATTTATGATATTCTGATTTACTCTAAGAATAAGGAGGATCATGCTCTACACTTGAAAAAGGTGTTAGAGATTCTGAAGGAGAGGCTGTTGTATGCGAAGTTCAAGAAGTGTGAGTTTTGGTTAGACCGAGTTATTTTCTTGTGACACGTGGTATCGGGAGAAGGAATTTCAGTGGATCCATGTAAAGTAAAAGCAATCCATGATTGGCCACAACCCTCAAATCCCACTGAGGTTCGTAGCTTTCTTGGATTGGCAGGATATTATCGAAGGTTTGTTGAAGGATTTTCTAAGATTGCTTCACCATTAACACAGTTGACCAGGAAGAATGTGAAGTTCACATGGACGGAGGAATGTGAACAAAGTTTCCAAGAATTGAAGAGACAGTTGACATCAGCACCTATCTTAACTATTCCTATGGAGACAGGAAACTTCAAGGTTTACAGTGATGCTTCAAAGAATGGTCTTGGGTGTGTATTGATGCAGAATGGGAAAGTGATAGCGTATGCATCCAGACAGTTAAGAGAGTATGAGAAGAATTACCCAACTCATGATTTAGAGTTAGCCGCAGTGGTGTTTACACTCAAGATTTGGAGGCATTATCTGTATGGGGAACGTTGTGAAATCTATACTGATCATAAGAGTTTGGAGCACTTTTCCCTCAGAAAGAGTTGAATATGAGGCAAAGAAGATGGTTGGAATTGGTGAAGGATTACGACTGTGTTATCAATTATCATCCGGAAAAAGCCAATGTGGTTGCTGATGCATTGAGCCGAAAGGCAATACAGAGTGTAGCTGCTATGACCATAAATCAGAAACCAAAGTTGCTTGATTTGCAAAGGATGGGTGTGGGGATCATTCAGGAAGGATCGTTGGAAGCAAGGATGGCAGCTCTGACACTTCGACCAAATTTGATGGATAAGATTCGACAGGTCCAATGGGAGGATAAGTTGTTTGATAAGATAAAGAATGATATCAGCTCTGGAAAGTCTTCTGACTTCCAATTAGGAGATGATGGCGTGATTCGTTATAGAGGTCGATTATGTCTACCTGAAGTGGATTATATTCAGAGGAAAGTGATGACAGAAGCTCATTCAACACCATACTCTGTACATCCGGGGGCTACGGAGATGTATAGAGATTTGAAGTCACATTATTGGTGGCAAGGGATGAAGAGAGACGTTGCTCGATATGTGGAGCAATATTTTACTTGTCAGCAAGTTAAAGCCGAGCATCAGAGACCAGCAGGAACTTTGCAGCCTTTATTTATTCCAGAGTAGAAGTGGGAGAATATCACGATGGATTTTGTTATCGGGCTACCGAAGACAGTGAAAGGTCACGATGCCATTTGGGTTATCGTGGATCGATTGACTAAGTCAGCTCATTTTCTTCCTATTAGCTCTACGTATTCCATGGATCGTTATGCCCAGCTATATATACAAGAGATTGTCAGACTCCATGGAGTACCACTTACCATTGTGTCAGACAGAGATAAGAGATTCTTGTCTACTTTCTGGAAGAGTTTACATAAGGCGTTGGGGACACAATTATCTTTCAGCACAGCATTCCATCCACAGACAGATGGTCAATCAGAGCGTACAATACAAATCTTTGAAGATATGCTCAGAGCGTGTGTGTTGGATTTTCAAGGTCAGTGGAGTAAATTTTTGCCTTTGATAGAGTTCTCATACAACAATAATTATTAGTCTACTTTCGGGATGGCTCCATATGAAGCATTGTACGGGAGGAAGTGTAGATCTCCAGTTTATTAGGATGAAGTTGGAGAGAGGAAACTTTTGGGTCCAGACTTGATTCGTGAAATGTCAGAAGCTGTTACCTGTATACGAGAGAAGATGAAAGTTGCTCAAGATTGGCAGAAGAGTTAAGCAAACAAACGGAGGAGAGAATTGGAATTTGAAGTGGGTGATCAGGTATTTTTGAAAGTATCTCCAATGAAGGGGATAATGCAGTTTGGAAGGAAAGGGAAACTCAGTCCAAGATATGTTGGTCCGTTCACTATCATTGAGAGAGTTGGCAGCATTGCCTATAAGTTGGAGTTACCAGCATCGATGTCTAGAGTACATGATGTGTTTCATGTGTCTGTGTTGAGAAAGTATGTTCCAAATCCATCTCATGTTCTCAGGCAGGAACCAGTTGAGTTGAAAGAAGATTTGAGTTATGAGGAAGTACCAGTTGAGATCTTGTGGCGAGAAGTGAAGAAGCTCAGAAATAAAGAAATACCACTAGTAAAGGTATTATAGAGGAACCAGTTAGTTGAGGAGGCCACTTGGGAAAGAGAGGATGAGATGATGGCTAAATATCCAGACCTCTTCAGGTAAGTAAATTTCAAGGATGAAATTTTATAAGGTGGGGAGGATGTGATACCCGAGCTTCTCACTACTCATGTGCCAATATAATTTAATTTGTGTTATGTGCATTTTATAATTATGTGATAATTATGTGGCAATTATGTGATAATGTGATAATTATGTGACAATTTATTTTATATTTTATTTATCTTTGCATTTATTAGAGACATACGTGATAAACATGGTGACATTATGTGAATATATGGGTGCATAAATATTTACGTGCATTAATTTGGATATATGAGTAAATTATTTTATGAGTATAAATACACTTTTCTTAATTATTAAGTATCACACGTGTTCTCGTAATAATAATAGTGGGTAGAAAAATATATACGTATGTGTATTAATTTGTAAATGTATTATATCTTAGCTATTAAGTATTGCACGTATATTGGTAATGGATAATAATAATAATTTCATTTACTATAAATAGAAACTTACAATAAATAATAAATTACTATTAATAATAAATCAATTAAAGTTTGAGGCGGTGGGTTCATGCCCCTACTTGTATAAATGGGTGTTCATCCCATTTGGGGTTGAAGGCAGAAGCTGCGAAGAGAAAGAAAAAAAAGAGAGAGAAGAAAGGGAGAGAGAGGAGAGAGAGAGGAAGAAGAGAAAGAGAAAGGAGCGTGCCAGAATGTGCGTATTCAGAACGGGAGAAGAGGAAGGGATTAGTCGTAGTGTTTCACGGGTCTATAGTGTTGTTATTGTCAGAGTTCAGGTAAGTAGAAGTCCAACTACAATGCATAAACATGCTGTTTATAAATTATTTGTGATAATTATGTTATGTGTTATTTTTTATTAGTTTAATTACGTTATGAATATTTGGAGATTAATTTATGATACAAGCTGGGGATTTATGTGATTTGGAGAAAGTAGGGTTCATATTCAACAATATTATTTGTAAATTATTTGTGATAATTTTGCGATACAAGTTGTGGATCTATGTGATTTGAAATAATATCATTGTCCTATATAGATCTGTGTGTTTAGAAACTGTTGAAAATATATTTGTATGGCTTGAGAAGATATTGGTTATAAGGATATGTGGGATCCAAGATGAAGTTGTTATTCCAAACAGAGATCCGTGTGATCCAAGGTGAAGTGGTTATTCTATAAATGGATCTATGTGATTGAGGTGAAGTTGTTATTACAAAAGTGGATCTGTTCGAATTGAAGTTAAATTGTTGCTTTATTGTGATTAAATGTTGATATTGATATTGTAAATGATTTGTGATGCACATTTAATTGTTTTGGGTGCATACCACGCATAAATATGAAAAGTGTTTTCCTCAAAATTAATAAGATATTAATGGTGTCTGCGGCCACTATATATGCATCTCTGTCAGGGTTCGGAAAAATTGTTCCCAACACTTTATTAGGGATTCGGAAAAATCGTCCCCAACACTCTGCCAGGGTTCGGAAAAATCATTATCGGTATTATATTCAGGGATCAGAATTGATTCGACACTAAGTGTGTCTAATGAGCTCATTTGGGGTGCATATCATAAGTGTGTTGTGGGGATCCCGCAACGTGAATAGTTTTGAAAATAAAAGAGACCAACTAGGAAAAATGGGAAATAGGCGATAGAGAACTAAATGCATTTTCATGCATTGACATGCATGATTTCTACTTACTGAGATTTTTATCTCACTAGTTTATGCATTGTAGTTGAGCCTGATGATGTTTGAATATGTGGTGTGTGGTGCAAGTTGTGGAGCTCCTTCAGGGTTTTGAGCGGATGTACATAGATGACGACCTGTTGGGTTAGGCCGTGGGTTTATTTTTTTTCGCTGATATTTTATTATGTAATATAATAAGTATTGTCGCGAGTTTGTCTGGTTTGAAGTGGTATCCGAAACCAGTTATGTATGTTGAACTGGTGTGATGGTGTTGGTTATAAACATATTATGTGGAAAAAAATTTATATGCAGGTTTTTATAATGATGATGTTTATGTTAAATCATATTTGAATTATAAGTTGTGTAAGGTGGGCCGTGTCATAAAATTTCTCATGAGTTTGGTTGGATTTTGGTATGATTGGTTGTGTTGAAGTGCATGAGAATCCATATTTTTAATGAAATTGTTGAGCTAATAGTTTTATTGAGCATGTATGAAGGGTATTGGAAGCACGAATTGAGCTCAGAGCTAACAACTTCTACTACCAAATGCTTATTGAGGGAGTTCATTCTACACCCTACCACTTATATGTGCTTAGCATTATTTTATTTGATTTGGATTATTGTGATTAGCATGTTACTTTATTTGTTATGTTTGTGGGAGGTTTACTTTCGTAATTTAGGATTTTAATTTTCAATTAAGGATGGGATGATTGTGAGCTTAATTGAATATGGATGTTATGAATGTGTGCTTCATTGCTTATGATGGTTTTGTCATTTTTGCATGTTATGTGTTTTGAGTGTTTCTTGTTTGGTGAGTCTTTTCTTATGTGTTTTGTGTGTATTTTTATTCTTGTCTAGGGTTGTTTGGTGGTTTGTTTTGGGATGTTGTGAGTCATTTTTGAATGTAAGTGATGACAAGTTATGATTAAGAATCTCTACACATTCGAATTGTGACATGTTTTACTTAACTTGTGTAATTTTAAAATGAATGTGGTGTAATAAGTTCCTTAAGATCCAATGCATAAGCTTGTGAGAATTTGAGCTTCAACCTTGCATACATGGTATTTATTTTCATGACTGGATTGGTTGTGTTCAATAAACTAGAACTTGCTCAAGGACTATAGGAACGAGCCCGATTTGTGGAGATTAGTGACATGATCTAAGGTCATCCTTGTTATTTATAGTCATTGCCAAATATTTCCATACCATGAACATCATCCCTAGTCAACCACTTTGAGCCTTTAAGCCTATTCATTCTGAATTTAGCACAGTACAAGTCTTGATTACCCACTTAAGCCTTATATATATACATATGAGTGATTGAGGAGACGTGGTTTAGAAAGGATTAATTGAAGAACAAAAGAAGAAAGGAAATGGTAAAAAAACAAGACAAAGGATGAAAAGAGCACAAGAAAGAATGGACATGCAACTTCAAAACAAGAAAATGAGCAAAGCAACAATAATATGCTCAAGTACTTAAAAATCCAAGAAAGGAAGCATGAATCTTAAGAAGCTCAAGAAATCCAAGAAAAATTGATGATTAGTGCTTGTGATCATTAAAGACAAGAAAGGAAGAAAGAAAAGTGGAGAAGTTGGAGAAATTGGTCATCTCTTTGATTACTTACATATGCTTAGTCACTAGTATCCATATTCTTCCTACCCTACCAAAGAGCCTATCATTACAACCTTAATTAACGACCTTTTTGATCACTAATAGAAACATTGGTGGTTTGTGAATGTAGTCCACGAGCAAGCTTATAGCAAGTCGAGCCAATCGATTGATGAGTGTTGTTTTACCACTTTAAAGAGTGTTGAGTGACTTTTATAACCTATGTGAGGCTTGGACTAAAAGGGACTATATTACACTATCATTCTCTTGTGATTGAACTTGTTAATATTTTTTGCATGTTATGATTTTTTAATGTTGTAGGATGACTTAGCATGATTTTTAGTTCTTATTGCAATTGATGTGTTATTACTTATGTTCGTTAGTCTTTTCCTAGGAGAAAATCTCATCCCTTGATTTATCATTTTCGTTGTTCGGGGATGCACAACACTTTAAGTTCGGGGGTGTGATTAGTGATATTTTCACCTAGATTTTAGTATCTTTTTATGTGTAGTTTCGTATTATTTTATCCGTATTTCGTGTTATTTGGTTGTGTTTTGTGTTTTTATGGAAAAATATGTGAATGAGCTTAAATGTATGATTTTAGGTAAAAATAGATTCTAGACGCGAAGAGGAAGACGTAGGAAAAAACAGATCTCAATTCGGAGTTAAAACGAGAGAGAACGGGCCAAAACAAAAGAAGGAAAAATAGGACTGCAAGTACACGGGCCGTGTACCAAACACGGCCCTGTAAGAAGTGGCCGTGCTCCATCACCGAAAGTCCCTACATGGCCACCCCTGTGGTCGTGTGCAGAAAATAGGTCGTGTGCAGGAACATGGTACACGGCCCTGTAAGCGAAAGCCGTGTACTGACACTCGAAACACCTACATGGCCACCCCTGTGACCGTGTAACGCACACGAGCCGTGTAGGTGCTGGACTCAGAAAAATTCTAGAAACTTATGGAAGATTCCCAAGGGGTATAAATACCCATTTATTCAACATTTGAGGGGAGATTCTGTTCTTTGGCCCTGCACACACACATCACACACCATTTCCTCCTTTTTACACCACCATCTTCATCCATTCACAATCCATTGGATCTACCTTCATCACACCATCAAAAACTTCATCCAATTAAGCAAAAGAAGTAAGGAAGAGAGGAAGATTGCAAGAGGAAAAAGAATATCACTATTGGAGGCATCCAAGGGAGTTTTCATCCAACTTTTGTGTTGAATCCTATTGTTTATCATGTTTTGTAAGGATCTTAATGTTTATGTTAATGTTCTTATGAATATGGTAGGCTAATCTCCCTTGTGAGATTAGCAACATGAGAGTTGTTGGATAATTTTGGGGATATGTTTATTTGAATTCATATGTTGATTGGATCTATGATTTTCTATCATTGATTATTAATTGCTTGATTTGTATTGATGATTTGTGTGTTCAATTGTTTAAAATATGTGATTAGATTGAGAAATCAATTATGTGCTTAGGATAATTGAGTGAATCATTTAATCAAACACTTTATGTGCATTATAAATTGTAAAGAGATTGAGAAATTCTTTAAAATTTACAACCCTTTGATAGAACATATGATTGGTTTGATCGAGAGATTGATTAATCGTGTGAAGGGACTCTCATTTCAAGTTTAGTACCTAGTTGAAATTATTTAAGTGAGAACCAACTCTTTGAGCTATTTGATATTCATATCCTATCTATCTTGACAGGAAGTTTAGGTGATCTTAGTGTTGGCCCTTAGTCTTCAATCCATGATTCATATGAATTCGATGCATTTATCCTAGGATTTCCACTTCTTAATTGTTGTTAATCTTACTTTTACTTAATTTGGAAAACCACTTTTCATCCATCTATCTTGTTTGCTAATCATTGCTTGCTTGCTTGCTTTGGTTATTGTTATTTACTTGTTTAAACATCCAAACCATTGATGATTCGTCTCTATAAAATTACAAAAAATGTGAGATCACTTAAGCACTAGTACCTACCTGCCTGTGATTCTATAAATTATTTTAATTGGTCATCCCTACTACAAAATGGCTAATCACCGAGCCAGATCCCGCCGGTGCTGAGTCACTGCCGAGTGGGGTGCCGTTCAGTTCAGAAGTGTCCTCCGATTCGGTCCGACCTCAACTCGGCTCAGTTCTTCCACAGCTCAGCTCGAGCAAGCCGGTGAGCTATCCTCCAGGATTTCCAGCACGTTCAAATTCTGTACCGAGTCAGTCTGATCTGGAAATCACTGATAAAAATGGCAGAAAGCAAAGAAACCTGAGAGAAACAGAAGTAGTATTCGAGAAAGATAGTTTGGGACATCCGATAACAAAGGTACCAATTCTTTTTCCTCAGAGATTCTTGTCGAAGAGCCTTGATGAGAAGTTCCGAAAGTTCACTGATGTTATGAGGGATGTCCAAGTCACTATTCCTTTGTCGGAAGCATTAGAAGAGATGCCATATTATGCAAGATTCATCAAGGAACTCATCTCCAAAAAGAAGAAGCTTCACCGTGTGGAGACAGTGAACCTGATTGAGAATTGTAGCTCCATTATTCAGAATAAGCTTCCAGAAAAATTGAAGGATCCAGGAAGATTCATTATTCCGTGTGAGATAGGAAAAGAACCATCTAGAAGAGCACTTTGTGATCTAGGAGCTAGTATTAATTTAATGTCCTTTTCAGTGTTCAAGAAGCTTGGTTTGGGGGAGTTGAAACCTACATCTATTGCTTTACAGTTAGAAGATCGATCGTTGACGTACCCTGAAGGAGTTATTGAAGATGTGCTAGTGAAGGTGTCGAATTTAAATTTTCCTGCGGACTTTCTTGTTCTAGATATGGAGGATGACAAGGATGGAACACCTCTGATCTTGGGGCGTCCATTCCTTGCAACTAGAAGGGCACTCATAGATGTGTTCAAAGAAGAGTTGAGGCTGAGGGCTAATGATAAGGAGATCATCTTTTCTTTGAATAAGGAGATGCAGTGGCCTACAGATCAGCAGCACTGCAAGTCTGTGGAAGTAGTAGAGGATTCACCCTGTCTGATTCATAGTTTGGGAATTTATCTAACGATGCATGTATTGACTATCTTGAGAAGTTACTTGCATTAGCTGATGCCAGGGATGAACAGATATGGAAGACCACTGTTGACATGGTGAATCAGAATAAGAAGTCCACTGTTAAAGAGGTGATGAAGCCTGCTGCTAAGGAAAAGAAGCATGAGAGCCAAAGAGTTGAAGTGGTAGAGGAGATCGCAGGACCAAGCGTATCTCTTACTTTTCCTACTATTAACACTAATGTGATATTTGATATCCTTTTGGTTGCAGGAATGATGGCTGATCCATATCTAAAGCCTCCAAGCATACCTCCGGATTTTTATTCTTATATTGGTGTTGAAAATTCTAACTTGTTTGATCCTTGTTTCTACGCAGGTATAGCCTACAATTGAGTGGAGGATTGACAAGAAGGAATCAAGCTAGTCATGGGAGGAAAGGAATTAAAAGAGTTCTGTTTTAGTGACAAAGAATGGTGAGATGGTTGGTAGGAAAATAAGAGAGGATGGAGGTACTTGAAAGTAAGGACGAGAGAAGACTATCCTCCAAGTTAGTAGTCAAAAAGAGATATCCCGTCGTGACTCTTCGACATTAAATGTGAGCACTTCTTGGGGGCCATCCCTCCTATTTTAATTGTTTTTATATGTCTGTGCTAGTGTCAGAATTTTATTAGGTGTTGCTCGACTGTGGTATATACTTCTTTGCAAACTTAGCTTCTTACTTCGTTTGATCTAAGTTTGGGAGGGCTATGATGAGTGATATTTTCACCTAGATTTTAGTGTCTTTTTATATGTGTTTTCGTATGATTTTATCCGTATTTTATGTGTTATTTGGTTGTGTTTTGTGTTTTTATGTAAATATGTGTGAATGAGCTTAAACGTATGATTTTTAGGTAAAAATGGATCCTAGACGTGATAAGGAAGATGCAGGAAAAAGCGGATCTCAATTCGGAGTTGAAACGAGGGAGAATGAGTCAAATCAAGCAAAATGCTGAAAAAAACACACGCCCAACTTGTGTAATTTTTCTGTACTCTTGTGGAGCTCAAAACTAGAAGTGTAATATGTGGTTGGAAAGCCATAGAAAAGAGGATTATTTTGGTATGAGAAACACTTCAATTGGAGCCGAAACGAGAAAGTTATGATTAAAATGGTGACGTCGCGCAAGCTGTTCCTACTCAGCACGGTTGTGCTACTTTGCATGACTTGTTACACCCTCAAATATTGGAAGTTTTGTCATATCTTTATATGGATAGAAAGCCAAAGAAAATAGGATCACATGAGCGCAAGAATTACTCAAATCAGAGATCGGATGTGGAAGTTATGCGCGAAACGGTGAGACTGCGTAGCCCGTGTTACGCAACACGACCCGTGTTACGCAACACGGCCCTGTAAGCCCTGGCCGTTTTCTGACATCAGAAACGCCTACATGGCTACCCTGTGGTCGTGTTGCAGCACACGAGTCGTGTTGCTGCAGCATCAGAAACACATCAGAATCCTTCTAGAAGCCTCCCAAGGGGTATAAATACCCAATACTTCAATATGTGAAAAAAAGATCCGATATTCCACCCTTCTACACACACCTCACACACCATTTCCTCCATTCTTCACCTTCACCTTCATCCATTCTTCATCCTTTGGATCTACCTTCATCCAAGTAGCTAGAGAAGCAAGGAAGAGAGGTGAATTGCAAGGGGAAGAAGAAGATCACCATTGGAGACATCCAAGGGAGTTTTCATCTAAACTTTGTATTGAAACCAATTGTTTATCATGTTTTGTAAGGAATTTAATGTCTATGTTAATTTTCTTATGGATATGAGAGGCTAATCTCCCTTGTGAGATTAGCAATATGAATTGTGTTGGATAATTTTTGGTATTTTGCAATTGAATGATTATGTTGATTGGGTTAATTGATTTTCTATCATTGATGCTTTAGATCTTGAGGTTTATGATGATTTGTGTGTTTAATTTTTTTAAGCATGTGATTAGATTGAGAAGTCAATTGCATATTTAGGATAATTAAGTGAATCATTTCATCAAACACTTCATGTGCATTATAGATTGTGAAGAGATTGAGAAGTCCTTCATAGTTTAGAACCCTTTGATAGAACATATCATTTATTAGATTGAGAAGTCAATAGATTATGTGAAGGGACTCTCATTTCAAGCTTAGTACCTAGTTGGAATTGTTTGAGTGAGAACCAATCAAATGAATGTCATTCCATATCCTATTCATTCCGAGAGGGAGTTTAGGTGATCTTAGTGTTGGCCCTTAGCCTTTTTTCCATGACACATATGAATTCATTGCATGATACCTAGATTTTCCATGCTTTAAGTATTGTTAATTTCATCTCTATCTACTTGGCTCATTCATCCATCTCCCATTCATCTATCCATTTATTTTATTGTCATTTATTGATTATCTTCCCTTTATGATCATCTCTATAATACTATGACAAACACGAGATCGCTTAGACCCTAGTACCTTCCTCCCTGTGGTTCGATAATTTTTTTAATTGGTCATGCCCACTATATTATGGCTAATCAAATGGCGCCGTTGCCGGGGAGGTAACGGTTGCTAGTGGTTTAACGAAAGAGTGTTTCGATTGGTATTAATAGAGATATTTTTATTGCTTTTTATTATTTGTTTTGGAAAATTTTTGATCTCACTTGTTCATTTTGATAGGTACTTGACACTACCTTGAGAGAAGAGGAAGGGGGATCAAAGCCAAAAATAGCAAGTTTGAGAAGAATTGTAGTAAGCCTTGAGAAGAGTATTTAAATGGGTGGTTGGAACCAATTCACAAATGTCTTTGGGGATCAATTTGCAAGGGTTCCACCTCCACAATCAAGAGGCTACATGAATGAGAGCAACTATGGGTATAACTTCCAAATGAATCAAGATAGCTCTCAATACTACAATCAAAGAAGAAATGGAGAATGGCAACAAGCTTACAATGGAAATACATTCCACCCATATCAAGCATACACTTATTCTCCACAAAATCCCAACACCAACACTTCTCCTCCGTTCCAAAACTACGCTTTACTTGAATTACATAGAAGAAGTGCTCAAGGAAGTGATGAAGGTCAAGATTCTCAATCAAGTTTTCTTCAAAATGATTACTCCAAGATAATTACCCAAGTTACTTTGGAAGTGACAAGACAAATAAGGATGATGAATCAAGGTGCTTATGGTCAAGTCTTGTCTAATTCAAGTTTGGGGGGTGCTCAAAATGTGCAAGGTGTGTCGATTCCTAGTCCTATGGAGCAAGAAGAGTGGAGGATGCCTACGCATCAAGTAGGAGATGTTTCTTTCATGGGAGTGGATGATTTCCAAGGAAATTTTCAACATAACTATGAAGGAAGTTTTCATGGGAATTATCCACCAATTCAAGAATGGAATTGTGACAACCAAGAGGGAGGAGACTTTCAACAAGTCGAAGAAGAAAAATCGTCTGTAAACGTCTTGATTGAGAAGATGATAGCAAACCTTGAGGAGCGCACGAAAAGAGATGAAGCTAGTTTTGAAGAAATGAAGAAAAGAAATGAGGCAGATGAGAAGAAGTTTGAAGCCTTGGAGCATCAAGTAAGCCAAATTGTAAGTGCTTTGAACAATTTTCAACAAGTTGAAGAATTGGAAGAGGAGAGCAAAGTTGAAGAAGAGTTGGAAGAAGAAAAGAATTTGGGAGATGAAGAATCAAATGAGGTATTTGAAGAGCATATTGAGATAAATGATGTTGATGAAGAGAAACAAAGTCAAGAAGCAAATGATGATGACTTGAAGAGTGAAATGAGCATTTCTAAACCTTTAAACTCTTTAAGTTGCCTTGAACTTGATAATATTATTTACATTGACTTTGTATTACCCATTGATTTTTCCCATATTCTTAGAAACAAAAGAGAACTCGAAGAGATGTTGGAGATCTATTTGGTAAGGAGGAATAAGTGGTGTTCAAGAATGGAGAGGGCAATGGAGTGTAAGCTCAAGAGAGTCGAATTTTTGAAGCCATGCTCGAAGGATGTAACTGAGGTCGTCACTTGTCACAAATGCCTAATAGAGGAAGAAGCACAACGTTTAAAATTTGATGGCAAGGACGAAAGATATCCGTGGCCATTCCGATGAGTTCTCCATATCCCGTCCGGCTTGAAGACGTTAAACTTAGCGCTAGATGGGAGGCAACCCATCATTATTTTTATTGCTTTATTTATTGCTTTCAATAAGGATGGTGGATTTGCTTGTTTTGCATTTTTGGTATGTATGTTGATTGTGCTTGTGAGGAGAATGCGTATTGGACAAACGATAAGTGCTTGATTTGAAGTGTGAAAGTAAGTCACACCACTTTTTGCAAACTTACCTCGAAACTCTTGTTTCAATTTAAGTTTGGGGGGGATATGGCGTGGTGTGAACATACTTTGTCTTGAAAGCATATACTTTTCGTATTTTTGGCCTAATTTTGAATTTTTCTCATGAACATTGGTTTGATTTTGGTATGATTGGTCGTGTTGAAGTGCATGATAGTCCATATTTTTAATGAAATTGTTGAGCTAATGGTTTTGTTGAGCATGTATGAAGGGTATTGGAAGCACGAATTGAGCTCGGAGTTAACAACTTCCACTATCAAATGCTTATTGAGGGAGTTCATTCTACACCCTACCACTTTTACGTGCTTAGCATAATTTGATTTGATTTGTATTGAGGTGATTAGCATGCTACTTAATTTGTTATGTTTTGGGATGTTTACTTTTCGTAAGTTAGGATTTCCTTTTCAATAAAGGTTGGGATGATTGTAAGCTTAATTGATTATGGATGTTATGAATGTGTGCTTCATTGTTTTATGATGGTGATTTTTATTCTTGCATGTTATGTGTTTTTGGTTATTTCTTGTTTGTTGAGTCTTTATTTTATGTTTCGTTTGCATTTTTATTCTTGTTTAGGGAGTGTTTGGTGGATTGTTTTTGGGATGTCGTGAGTCATTTTTGAATATGAGTGATGATATGTTATGGTAATAAGTGATGACAAGTTATGATTAAGAATCTCTACACTTTCGAATTGTGACATGTTTTATTTAACTTGTTCAATTTTGAGATGAATGTGGTGCAATAAGTTTCTTAAGGTCCGAGCACAAGCTTGTGAGCATTTGAGCCTCAACCTTGCATACATGTTTTTTTTTCTTCATGAGTGGATTGGTTGTGTTTGATAAGCTAGAACTTGCTCAAGGACTATAGGAACGAGCCCAATTTGTGGAGATTAGTGAAATGATCTTAGGCCATCCTTATCATCTATAGTCATTACCATATATTTTCCTACCTTGAACATCATCCCTAGTCAACCACTTTGAGCCTTAAAGCCTATTTATTGTGATATAAGCACATTACAAGCCAAGATTACCCATTTAAGCCTTACATATATACCATTTGTGTGGGTGATTGAGGAGATGGTAACTAGAAAGGTTTGATAAGGAAGAAAAACAAAAAAGGGAAATGGTAAACAAGCAAGAAAAAGGATGAAAAAGAGCACAAGAAAGAATGGACATGCAACCTCAAAATAAGAAAATGAGCAAAGCAATAACAATATGCTCAAGTACTTAAAAGTTCAAAGAAGGAAGCATGCATTAAAAGAAGCTCAAAATCTAAGGAAAGTTGATGATTAGTGCTTGTGATTACCAAAGTTGAGAAAGGAAGAAAGAAAAGTGGAGAAGTTGAGGAAGTTGATCATCTCTTTGATTACTTACACTTGTTGAGTCACTATTATCCATATCTTCCCTACCACACCAAAGAGCCTATCATTACATCCGAATTAAAGACCTTTTTGATCACTAATGAAAACTTTGGTGGTTTGTGAATGTAGTCCACGAGCAAGCTTATAGCAAGTCGAGCCAATCGATTGATGAGTGTTGATTTACCTTACTTTAAAGAGTGTTGAGTGAAATTTATAACCTATGTGAGGCTTGGACTAAAAGGGACTATATTACACTTTTATTCTCTTTAGATTGAACTTGTTAATTTTTCATGTTATGAGTTTAATGTTGTAGGATGCCTTAGCATAATTTGTAATTCTTGTTGCTAATGATGTGTTGTTACTTATGTTCGTTTAGTCTTTTTCTAGGTGAAAATCACTCTCCTTGGTTTATCATTTTCGTTGTGCGGGGACGCACAATACTTTAAGTTTGGGGGTGTGATGAGTGATATTTTCACCTAGATTTTAGTGTCTTTTTATATGTGTTTTCGTATGATTTTATCCGTATTTTATGTGTTATTTGATTGTGTTTTGTGTTTTTATATAAATGTGTGTGAATGAGCTTAAACGTATGATTTTTAGGTAAAAATGGATCCTAGACGTGATAAGGAAGATGTAGGAAAAAACGGATCTCAATTCGGAGTTGAAACGAGGGAGAATGAGTCAAATCAAGCAAAATGCTGAAAAAAACGCACGCCCAACTTGTGTAATTTTTCTGTACTCTTGTGGAGCTCAAAACTAGAAGTGTAATACATGGTTGGAAAGCCATAGAAAAGAGGATTATTTTGGTATGAGAAACACTTCAATTGGAGCCGAAACGAGAAAGTTATGATTAAAATGGTGACGTCGCGCAAGCTGTTCCTACTCAGCACGGTTGTGCTACTTTGCATGACTTGTTACACCCTCAAATATTGGAAGTTTTGTCAGATCTTTATATGGATAGAAATCCAAAGAAAATAGGATCACATGAGCACAAGAATTACTCAAATCAGAGATCGGATGTGGAAGTTATGCGCGAAACGGTGAGACTGCGCAGCCCGTGTTACGCAACACGACCCGTGTTACGCAACACGGCCCTGTAAGCCCTGGCCGTTTTCTGACATCAGAAACGCCTACACGGCCACCCTGTGGTCGTGTTGCAGCACACGAGTCGTGTTGCTGCAGCATCAGAAACACATCAGAATCCTTCTAGAAGCCTCCCAAGGGGTATAAATACCCAATACTTCAATATGTGAAAAAAAGATCCGAAATTCCACCCTTCTACACACACCTCACACACCATTTCCTCCATTCTTCACCTTCACCTTCATCCATTCTTTATCCTTTGGATCTACCTTCATCCAACCATCAAATCCTTCATCCAAGTAGCTAGAGAAGCAAGGAAGAGAGGTGAATTGCAAGGGGAAGAAGAAGATCACCATTGGAGACATCCAAGGGAGTTTTCATCTAAACTTTGTATTGAAACCAATTGTTTATCATGTTTTGTAAGGAATTTAATGTCTATGTTAATTTTCTTATGGATATGAGAGGCTAATCTCCCTTGTGAGATTAGCAATATGAATTGTGTTGGATAATTTTTGGTATTTTACAATTGAATGATTATGTTGATTGGGTTAATTGATTTTCTATCATTGATGCTTTAGATCTTGAGGTTTATGATGATTTGTGTGTTTAATTGTTTTAAGCATGTGATTAGATTGAGAAGTCAATTGCATATTTAGGATAATTAAGTGAATCATTTCATCAAACACTTCATGTGCATTATAGATTGTGAAGAGATTGAGAAGTCCTTCATAGTTTAGAACCCTTTGATAGAACATATCATTTATTAGATTGAGAAGTCAATAGATTATGTGAAGGGACTCTCATTTCAAGCTTAGTACCTAGTTGGAATTGTTTGAGTGAGAACCAATCCAATGAATGTCATTCCATATCCTATTCATTCCGAGAGGGAGTTTAGGTGATCTTAGTGTTGGCCCTTAGCCTTTTTCCCATGACACATATGAATTCATTGCATGATACCTAGATTTTCCATGCTTTAAGTATTGTTAATTTCATCTCTATCTACTTGGCTCATTCATCCATCTCCCATTCATCTATCCATTTATTTTATTGTCATTTATTGATTATCTTCCCTTTATGATCATCTCTATAATACTATGACAAACACGAGATCGCTTAGACCCTAGTACCTTCCTCCCTGTGGTTCGATAATTTTTTTAATTGGTCATGCCCACTATATTATGGCTAATCAGGCTACCGTACATACTTTGTCTTGCAATGTCGAAATAGAATTTTTGCATGATGTTGTTGCTTGGAGGGTTGATTTTTTGCGGATTCTTAATATTTTTTATTTATTTGAGAATGTTGAGGGTTCGATTTTTGTGATTTTTCAGGTTTCGTTTCTTGTTTTGTGGTGTTTATTATTTGTTGGTCTTAGTGTTAGTATAGTCGATTTATGGATCTCTATGATGATTTTTCAATTTTTCTTAGCACTTGAGGGTATTATATTGTGTTCTATTACTGTTTGTGGGATGGATGATATTTGATTGTTGATTAGGAGTTCATGGTGTTATTGATTCATGCTGTGTGATTGTACTTGAGAAACAATTTGATATTGTGCTTTGATATTGAGATGCTTGAAATTTGATTATGTGCAAGGAAGATTAGTCGTGTAGCTTTACTAGGATTGCTCGTTCATTCCTATAGCCATGTGAGATTTGAGCCTTTTGAAATCATGACAAGTCGCATGATTCAGTTTATTCTTGTGAGTGTCGTTTGATGCACGTTTTCTTTGCACACAAAATCAATCCCCAAGTATTAATGATATTAGTTGTAGCTTCAGCAAGCGACCAAGTGAATATCGAACCCAAAGGACGGCGTATTATTAATTTAATTATTATCTAAATTAATTAAGACGAATTGTGGCAATAAAGATTTAAGATTTTAATTATCAACTACTAAATAATTAATTAAAATAAAAAATAAAATAGAGTCACTTAGAAGAATAAGAAAGTGGGTTATGTACGAGAATTTGTAGCTCTAGGGTAATCCAGTTTCACTCATTAATCTCCCTTTCGTGTGTTGATGTTCGACTCTGCCTTGTGGAATGTGGACGCATCACTAAACCATGCATATTTACTCTATAGACACAAGCAAACATGCGTATAACACGTGTGAATAACCTCAGAGCAAGAGATATAATTTCACCTTATTTCCCCCTAGGATTTTTATAGGTACTATGAAGTTATCATCTTTATCCTACTTAATAACTCGAATTCAATTCAATTAATAAGTATTCATATATGAAAGTTCTAATGAAGATTCGGAGTACCCTCACTTAGAATCATAACATGGAATCCTGCTCAGGAGTGAACGCACTCAATCAATAACCAAAATATGTATTCAGACTCTACATAACAGTTAATGATGCATAAAATGACCGTTAATATGAATTAAAAAAGCACAATCATACATAAATTAAATCAACAAGTAGTGTTGTACGGAGTTTACACACAAAAGTTTAATTAATTGGTAAAAACTTTCATAATCCTAGTTCTACTAAAAAGGCCCTAGCTCATGATGTTACGAAGAACAATCATGGATGTTGGATATATCTTACCCGGATATCCGAAAAATACAAGATAAATTAGGAAACGAATAAAACCCTAGATGTGGGCATCGTCGCGTCCTTCTCTATCTTGAATCCTCCTCTTGGTTCTCCTCTTGATTCCACATACGAATCTTCAAAGTGATGGATGGATAGAGGAAAGGATGTTGATGATGGTTGGGGGTGATCCCCCCTTGTGGGGTGTAGTATTGTTGTGGCCTCTCTCCTGTTGTTCTCTAATAATATGATCTACACCCCCTTTTATACTTGTAAGCTCTCATTATAGGCCTTGGAATGGGATTTTTGGGTGAACACACGCATTGAAGGTGTTAAAATACAGATATGGTAAGTTTCTGCACGTCAATTCGACCAAGGAGCCAGAACGAATTCTCCCCTCCAGGTCGAATTAGAGGTCGAATTGACCTACTGGAAGCTTTAGATACTCAATTCGACCAGCACAGCAGGTCGAATTGAGGTGTCGTTGTTGAATTGACTCTTTTGCCATCCGATTCGACCTTCGACCAGCACATCAGGTCGAATTAACTTCCACCGTCTCACCATTTCGCTTATAACTTCCATATCCGAGCTCTGATTTGAGTGATTCTTCAACTCACGCGATTCTCTCTTCCTTGGCTTTTTATTATAAAGAACTTACAGAAACTCCAACATTTGGATATATAACAAGTCATGCAAAGTGGACAGTCGTTCTGAACAGGAACAACTTACGCGACGTCACCTCTTTGATCATAACTCTCTCGTTTGGAATCCGATTGGGGTGTTCTTCATACCAAAACGACCCTGTCTTCAGTGGCTTTCCAACTATGTATTACATCAATAGTTTTTGATTTCCACAAAAACATAGAAAAATTGCGAAAGTTGGACGTGCGTTTTTCAGCATCCTTGTACAAATTGCACCTTTTCTCCAACCTTTCACTTTTGATCCTTTTTCTCCTTAAAACACAATAAAATACCTCAAGTGTACTTTATTCTCATATATATTGAATATAAGACCATTGTGCTAATATATGACAACAATATCAATCAAGAAGGTGTTCAATTGGACACTAAAACGCGCTAATTTCCACTCTCATCATCGTTCATAAACACGCATTCTAGAACTTGACTTTAGATCTTTCTTGAAGCTACATGTTTGACTTGACAAGAAGAAATGATTTTAGGCCATCTTTGTTGTTTATTAGTCACTAGTCATATTATTATCCTACCTATTGAAATTATTCGTAGTCAATCCTTTTGAGCCTAAAAGCCTTATTTGTTGGAAGCCTACATGGTTAGCCAATTGTTCCTTTTGTTAGTTTTCAAAAATCCCTACCTAGTAGAGAGTTGAAGGAATCAATTTGGAGTCTTGTGAAGAAGAATAAAAGGAGAGTAATTTGGAAGTGATGTAAAATATTTGAAAAGAAAGGTTAAATTATTGCATGAAGGGAGTAGTGCCCGAAACTGGTACCCCATGGAAAAGGGTAGTGCCCGAAACTGGTACTCTTATTTTAAAAAAAAGGAAGAAGGAAAAAAGATTCAAGTAAGGAAGTTGTGTTCAAAAGTGAAGGAGGAATCAAGTTGCAAAAAGCATTGAAGAGCATTGAAGAAGAAAGAAGAAAATGAAGCTATTTGTTGAAAAGTTGTAAGTCTTCTTTGATTCTCTACTAGTGAATTAGTCACTTTATCCATATATTCCCTACCTTTACCAAAGAGCCAACATTACAACCTAATGCAAGGCCTTTGTGTTCCTATTGTCGAAATTATTCCTTTAGTCTAGAGTTGAGATGATTGACAAGCTTATGGTTATGCGTGTGTTTGAATTGATTATGAGTGTAAACACCTTACCCTAAAGTGTATATCTCACACTTGAGCGATGAGCGTAAATACTACCCGTGAGAATGGGTGGATGAGCATTTCAAAAAGTGAAGTAGTTGATTTAAATTGTATGTTCTTAGATGGATTGTTATCTTAGTATTTGAAGTATGATTTTCGAATTGTTATATTGTCTAGGATGTGTTAAACAGTGAAATTTCATCTCAGTTACTCTATTGGTTTTATATGTTGTTGCCTCGAGACGAGCAACAGTTAAGCTTGGGGGTTTGTTGAGAGTGGAATTTCACGCATTTTATGTGTGCACATTACACCATTTTGCTTAGAAAAGTCATCGTTCTTGCATGGAATTGTGTACGGTTAAGTATTTACATGATTTTGAGGCTACTAAGGTGTTTTTATGAGTTTTGAAGGGTAAAACAGGATTAAAAGTTTAAAGTTGGAATGAAGAGTGTAAAGTGTGAAAGAATGCTGAAAAACACAAGTCCACATTGCATAATTTTTCTATATTCATTTAGAAGTCCAATTTGATCATGTGATATATGGTTGGAAAGCCATAGAAGAGTGGATTCTTTTGATGTAAAGAACACCCCAATCGGATTCCAAACGAGAACGTTATGATAAAGTGATAATGTCACGCATGCTATGCCGAAAAGAATGGTTGTGCCACTTTGCATGACTTTTTACATATTCAAATGTTGGATGAGTTTCTTATATGGATATAAAGCAAAAGAAGAGAAGATCATATGAGCGTAAAAATCACTCAAATTGGAGTCCGTATGAGTAAGTTATGCTCAAAATGGTGAGATCGCGCAGTGCAGTCTTCCCAGCTCGGAGCGAGCCAGCCTAGCTTGGCAACCATATTCCATAGAGTGGGGTCCCGATGGGACCCACATAACTTGGTAAGTGATCCTGCATCAGCTCGACCCCCGCTCAGCTAGGTCCATACCCAGCTCTGGCCGAGTTTGGTGTCGAACGGCCCAAAATTATGCCCAGACGAGGCATGTTCAATACAACACTTTATTTTTACCCTTCAGGTCGCATTTTGAGGTAAAAATTCGACTAAAAATAGCCCCGCAATAGTCTAAGAGAGATTTGGGGAGATCAATACACAAATTAGAGAGAACCCATCCATAATCCATCATCAATTCACACCTCCAACACCTCCATATCAGATTCACATCTGATTTCATCTTCCATCCACTACCAAGAGGGTTCCAAGTGCTAATTTAGGGAGAATCGAGCAATTGGAGATACGGAGAAGGAACGTGAGACTACGCTTACGTTAGGGTTTCATAATTCTTATCTTTCCCTTCCTTTTACTTTTATTTTTGGTATGAATTGCTTAACCATGAGTGTTGCTTGTGACCTCATGGGCTAATTCCTTATACAGTTCTAGGGTTTGATGGATTGATTTAATTGATTTGGGGATTTGGACCAAAGATTGGGATTTTATGCAGTTGAGGTTTTGATTTTATTTATTTTATTCAGACTTGTTTATCTGCTTCGTAACGTCTTCATAGTAAATTCATGACATCTGCTATGATGCTTGAATTATTGTTTTAGCTCGTGTGCATTCATGATTAGTATTGTCTATCTGTTAGGTGTTGAAGTAGTTCCATTATAAACACTTTAATTCCATGAACTGGTAAATCAAACACTTGATTTGTTTAGTGGAACAATGCAATTAGACAATCAAGTAGGAAGTGAATAGAACCTTGTAGTAATTTCAAAAAATATCTTGTTAGTCAGGCTTACCATCCGGAGGTATTGTTGCTTGCTTTGATTAGTATCTAGGAATAAGGCTTGGTAATATTCGCGCACCTTAGGATTTAAACCAGAATATACTGTTAGCTTAAAATCAGATCATATCTGGTAGGTTAACAGGGTTATGTGGTGTATTTTCAGTAAAACTGCATGAATGAACAATTGAAGGTCTAGTAACTCAAATTAATTGGTCAATACCTGATACCTTAGAACTGATCGTCATCTTTTGATTAAAACTTATTTTTATTTTTTTTTCTTTTAATAATTCAGTTATTTAATATTTCAGTATTTTAGATAAATAATACTCAACACTTTGGAAATTTGGTTACTTAATTCTGATTAATTAGTAATTCATAGTAAAATAGATAATTAGTTGTCTCAGTGGGATCGATAATTTAACTTGGGCACTTGCTGCTACAATTGACATCCTTACACTTGAGGATTAAATTATAGTGCACAGAAAAAGCCTAACAGCAGGGTGAAGATCAAAATGTGCTCTGGCCCCTCTTGCTCCTAACAGCCCCACATTGCTTCCTTCGTTGTTCTTATAGACTTCACAGATGATAAAATTATCCAAATTCGCTACCATGTTGACTGCTTCTGCTTTCGAATTATCTCCGGTTGCAGCTTCAATCGCTTGTGAGTTAAGCTCGTTAATTTCAACTACCAAATTAAGAGCTTAAGTTGGTTCCACATTCTTATTCTTGTTATTCTTCTTCTTTTTCTTCCTTGACGATGCACCGATCTCCAGAGTAAAAGGTGTTAATTCTCCAGCCTTTGATCTAGTGTGCATACACCTAAGAAAAATAAGCGTTAGAAAGTAAAGACAAGAATAAAATTGTTTCAATCAAACTAGAAATAACAAACTAATAATTAATGCCGTCCCCAAAAACTGTGCCAAAAATTTGATGAGAGTTTTCTCAACACACAATATTAATCCCCAAGTGTGAAGGATGCGATTGTAACTTTGATAAGCGACCAAGTTATTATCTAATCCAAGGAATGAATTATTATCAATTTAATTATAATATAACTTATTAAGCCAAACATAGCAATATAGTTGCGATGAATTAAGTAACTAGTAAACAAATAATTAAAATAGCAATTAAAATAAATAAGCAATAGAGATAGAACGAAAGTGAATAAGTGAGAAGTTAGGTAGTCTTTCGGGCCATCCAGTTTCACTCATTAACTTTTCTTCCGTGGATCAATGTCCGACTCTGCCTTGTAGAGTATGGACGGATCACTAAACTATGCAAATCTACTCTTTAGACACAAGTAAATAAGCGTGTGACACGTGTGAATATTCTTGGAGCAAGAGATATAATTCACTCCCTTTCTAGGTACTATCAATATCAATTATTTCTTGTGCACTAAATACTCTAACCTGATATGATCTCCCTTAATAGGTACAATGAAGTTATCCTCTTTGTCCTACTTTTTAATCCGAATACGATTCAATTAACAAGTATTTATATAATATAGTTCTAATGAGACTTCAGAGTCCCCCACTTAGAATCATAACATGTAATCCTGCTCAGCAGTGAACGCACTCAATCAACAATCAAGATATGTATTCAGACTTTACATAACAATTAATGATGCACAAAATAACTCTGAGTATGAATTAAAAAGGCATAGCCTTATATAAATAAAACACAAGTAGTATTATACGGAGTATACACACGGAAGTTCAATTAACTAATAAAACCTTCATAAACCCTAGAACTACCGAAGTGGTTCTAGTCATTCTAGCTCATGATTGATCGAAGAACAATTATGGAAGTTGGATAGATCTTACCCATAGTCTTGAAAATTACAAGATAAATTAAGATGCGAAGTAAACCCTAGATATGAGGCGCCATCACGTCTCTCTCCATCTTGAATCACTTGGTTCTCACTTGATTCAACAAACGATTCTCTCTCCATAGCTCCATGGATGATGGTAGGGTTTCGGATGTTGTGTAGAATGAAGATGGTAAATCATCCTCTTTCTGCTGCGTAGGGTCTTCTTTTTATACTGTAAGCTTTCCTTATGGACCTTGGATGGGATTTTGAGCGAAAATAGGTACTGAAGTTGTAAAAATACGGATTCAGAATCTTCCCGTACATTGGTTCGACCAAGGCCCTTGGTCGAACCACTCTTAGCCTGGACATACCGGCCTGTAATAAATCTGCAGGTAGCTAGTTTGACTCGAACCGTCGATTGAACCAGAAGCTTCATGGTTAAATCATCACTGCTTCTCTTTAGGCTTTTAGTTTGACCACAGTTTGATCATTATGCATGGTGAACCACAATGTCGTGGTCGAACCGTGCTGAAACCAATTTCAGATGCTTGGTTTGACTAAGAGTGCTGGTCAAACCACCCCTCTTCTGGTCGAACCAGGTGCCTAAAACATCCCTTTTCTGATTTTGAGCACTTCTATCTTATTTTCCTTTAAAAATCCGCTCAAATGCCTCACACGTACCTGATTCGTGACCTTTCACTACATATTTCAATTTATCTCAACTTAGAATCAAATCACACATCATTATCGCAAGAATCAGAGCTCAAATTACATGAATTTACACTCTCATCAGTGGTAGATCAACATCAAAAGCATCCAAGTATTTCAGGCACTGACGAACACGTTGACTAGTATGTTGTTCGACCGGCAGTACTGGTAACGAAGTAGCAGCCTATTCAACAACCTCTTATCGATGCTCATTTTCATGTGCTGGTTCATTAAGTGTATCAGCCTTATGTTCTGGAGGGGCTAATTCTATTTGAGGTGAAGGCGCATGATTAGAGGCATGTTTGGGTATTCCGCGTGGTGCAATACGCGATGGGATAGGTGAGAGAGATGATTTGTTTGTTGGGTCAAGATGAACACCAAGAACAAACTTCCTTGCAAGTTCAATTGATTGTGCAAAGGAAATTTGAGAGTTGAATAAAGTGGGATGACTTTCTTTGAAAGAAAAAATATTTTCAAAGAAGGTAACATTACGAGAGTTGTAGATATCACATGTGTGTAAGTCAAAAACTTTATATGCCTTTTGACCAGTGGGATAACCAACAAAGACACATGGGCTCCCCCTGTCACCAAATTTATCCTTACGTTTATTGTCATGAGCATATACTAAACATCCAAAGACTCGAAGGTGATCATAAGAAGGTATTTTGCCTAATAAGAGCTCATGAGGAGTCTTATCCAAGATGATATCGGAAGGAAGGTGATTAATGATATAAACAGCAATGAGAATGCACTCTCCCAAAAAATCAATGGGCAAACCTGCCTCGAATCGCAAAACATGTGTGATTTCGAGGATGTGTCATGTTTGCATTCAACAACTCCATTCTATTGAGGGGTATCAGTGCAAGAAGTCTCAAGTAAGACACTATGCACAGCATAAAAATTAAGCAAAATAGCGAACTGAAATTCAAAACCATTATCAGCCCTTATACGTTTGCTAGAACAACTGAACTGAGTATGAACCATGTTGTAAAATTGCATCAAATATTTGGCTACCTCAGATTTTGCTTTTAACCAATAAACCCAAACACCTCTACTGTAATCATCAACAATGGTAAGAAAATATCTAGCACCAGAAAATGATTCATGATTATATCCACCCAATATGTCATAATGAATCAACTCAAAATAATGCAAAGATCTATTGGTACTAATAGAAAAAGGTAAATGAGTCTGTTTGGCTCGTAAACAAGAATCACAAAAAGTGTTTGAAAGTTTAAGATTACTAAATGACAAATATAGTGCAGTTTGCCATCAGAACCATGACCTAACCGATGATGCAAAGAAATAAGATCCAGTGTAGCAGAAAAGGTTGTTCTTCCAGTTGACAGTGGTTCCATATAGTATAGACCATCACGTTGCTTACCCACTCCAATCAGCTTCCTCCAGAGTAAGTCCTGTATAACACAAAAATCCCCAATAAATGTTAGTCCATAATTAAGATGCGAAACAAGACGACTGATAGAAAGTAGATTGTGGCAAAATTATGGGACATTGAAGACTCGTGGAAGAAAAAGCCCATTAGATAGGCGTATTCCTCCAATGCTAGTAACAGGAATACTTTCACCATTAGGTATGCGAACTGGAGGTTCTGAAGAATTAGCAACAACATCATCTAAAGCATCACCTTCATAAGTGATGTGTTCAGTGGCACCTAAATCGATTAACCATGGCCTGGAAAATGACAATTTACCTGCCATGTTGATAGTTAGTTCAGCGGAAGAGGTAATGTTATCCATCTGGAACTTAGTTTGCATAAATTGAGTTAGCCGATTAAGCTGCTTAACTGAGAGACCGAGAATGGATGACTGTTCGTTGTCAGTGTGTGCAGCTCGTGGTTCAGCACCATTACATTGTCCTCCTTGTGAATCTGTCCGGCGTGCTTCATTGTTGTTGGTACGCGAATCTCCCCTATCCGCACACCTTGGGATCTTTTTCCTTGGAAATCAATCTTTCCCTTTTGATTCCAACCGAGTGGATAACCAATGAGTTTGAAGCAAGTCTCATAAGTATGATTCATCCGACTACAATTACTACAATATCAAGATTCTCATTCCTCGTGGTGGGATCCGACCTTGACTGTGCTTGAAAAGCAACGACACCAGGCATTGATCTGCGAGCAGCTGTGATAGAGCGATGCTGCTCATCCTCCAAAACTAAATGATAAGCAGCGCTAAGGGTAGGGACTGGACGAGTTCTAAGAATCTGAGTCCGTATAGGGCTAAAGGCATCATCTATCCCCATCAGAAAATCATATAGACGATCTCTATCACAAGATTCACTCAAGGCCTTTGACAAATTGCAAGTACAATGTCCACAAGTGTAGTTTGGCGGCAGCGTCAAAGTGGACATCTCATTCCAAACCCTTCTTATGAAATTTCCAGATTATTAAATTTTCGTCGAGTGCAGTAAAACGTACTCCCTCTGTCCCACATCAATGCTTACGCTTCCTTTGTAATTTACAAAGGAAGCGTAAGCATTGGTGTGGGACGGAGGGAGTATAGAGTATTAAACAAGAAATAATAGTTTCTAAAACCCAGTCCACGTTTGATATAGGTATATGGTATGCGAATAAGGTATACTAGCATAATATAAATACTTAAACCCTTTCTCCTTTATACATAAACACTAGCCTAACGTTTCACGCTTCACCATAAAATCAAAGCTCTGATACTAATTGTTGGCATTCGATTTTTTAGTTAATGTGAATTGTTAGGGTTCCATACATTACTAAATCAGGGAAAGCAAGAAAACATAGAAACATATTACCTTTCATCAGGTATGTTGAAGAAGATGGATTCTCACCGACAGCCTGCGCAGCCTCACCGTTTTGGGTATAATTCCCTCGTATGATCTCCAATTTGAGTGATTTATACACCAAAATAATCTTCTCTTACATTTCTTTCAGTTTGTATATCACAGGTCGAGTTCAGACTTCTGTATTATTTTATAAAAATCGTACAAGCTGGCGGACAGCACCATCAAACAACCTTCTGGTCTTCTGCTGTATTCCAAAGTCCAATCTCGACGTCGTGTGGGCAATGATCTACGAGATCTTCTGAATCTGCTGTTTCTTCACCTTCCTCACAGTGTTAGGTGTGATTACCTTTTCAGTTAGGATTTTTGAACAGGTGAGATGACTTATATATGGGCTACAGCAGGGACCAGGAGGAGAAATTAGAGTTAGGCCTCCATAGGGCTTAAGTATCCATGCTTAGCCCAAAGCTTATACTTAAGTCCAATAATAATAATATATACCACTAAAATATTATTACTATACTACCGTTCTAATCACATAATTATGTTTATGGGCTCCTTCTTATTATGAGCCATTTAGTCTCCCCATGTTAAAGATATACAATGCCCATTAATTAATTAAGTTACTGACAACTCTATTAATTAATATCTCATTCGAGAGTAGTACCACTCAACCTCATTATCATGCCGGAATAAATCCACCTGCAGGGTTTACATGATAATCCTTATGAGCTCCTCAAGGGGACATCATTAACCTATATCGGACACGGATTCTTTCAACAATCAACAGCACACCATAGAGACATCACTATTTCCAAACTCACCAAGTTTGTTGATTTAATTACATGTAAATCTCACCCATTAATGAATCAAAGAAATACATACTGCCTTATGTGTCGAGGTTATTGTATAGGGAGTAAGAGCACGAACATCCATAATAACTAAGATCAAGTTCTCTTATATGGTCAGTATAAATCGAACGATCTCAAGAGGTCCTACTCAATACACACAAAGTGCTCTAATGTAATTCTATAGTCAAGACAAACTAATACCAAATCGCACTACAACCATCCCAATAGAGTGTCCCCGTCTATCTCAGTTGTGAGCATCTATTTATACTTTATAAGAAAATCGATAATATGATCTTCCGCGTGTTGTCGCACAACATATTATCTATAGTATAAAGTAAGTGGACTATTTCATCGGACATATAAATAAGTTATAAGATGCAATCATTTGATCATTGATTCTCATTTTAAATAAATTGTTAAAACATTATTCATACTAAAGCTAGACTTTTAGTATACAATCCAACACTTGATCTTTTCAAAGGATCTATTGGAGACATGCTTGGCAGAGTCTCTTATTTTTCCTACTACAGAGCTAGATGAGCTCTATAATGAGGTATGTATAGAATTCTTAAAAAATTACTTGCTTTAGGTGATGACAGGTATGAATAAAAAAGAACCAAGTTTAAAGAGATGAAGTGGACTTGGAAGTACTAGCCATTGGATAGAGAGAGCACAGCAAAAGAGGAGAAGAAAGAGGTGTTGAAACTGCTACTAGAGCACTTGAAGTATGCCTATCTAGGTGACAATGAAACTATCCGGTAATTGTATCTTCTTCTTTAACTAATGATTAACTCGAGGAGTTATTGGATGTGCTTAGAAATTATAAGTCTGCGATTGGTTGGTCTCTTAATGATTTGAAAGGTATTAATCCATCATATTGCAAGCATAAGATAAGATTATTAGATGAAGTTAAGGGTTGCATTCAGAATCAGCGGAGGGTGAATCTCGCTATTCAAGAAGTGATTAGGAAGCAAATCCTAACATGGCTAGATGTAAGAATTATATATCCAATTAGTGATAGTCCCCATGTGAGTCCATTGCATATTGTTGCTAAGAGGGGGCATGACTATTGTTAAGTCAGATGATGGAGAGGTGTTGGGCGTTTTCTCAACACATAATTTTAATCCCCAAGTATGAAGGATGTAAATGTAGCTTAGATAAGCGACCAAGTTATATTTATCAAACCCAAAGAACAGTTGGTTATCAATTTATTATTATCTAATCTAAAGAAACTATTGTTGGTAATTTAATTAGAGAATAGTTATTACACTAATGAACAAATAATTAAATAGCAAATAAAATAGAGAGTTGACAAGTGAGAAGATAGGTAGCTCTTCGTGCCATCCAATTTCACTAATTAATCTCCCTTCCATATGTCATTGTCCGACTCTGCCTTGTGGATTATGGATGCATCACTAAGCCATGCAAATCTACTCTATAGACACAAGCAGATAAGCGTGTAACATGTGTGAATTGCCTCAGACCAAGAGATATAATTACACCCCCTTTCTAGGTACTATCAGTATCAATTATTTTCCATGCACTAAGTACTCTAACTCGAAATGATCTCCCTTTATAGGTGCTATATAATTATCATCTTTATCCTACTTACTAACTGAATTCAAATCAATTAATAAGTATTCATATAAGATAGTTCTAATGAAGTTTCGGATTCCCCTCACTTAGAATCATAACATGTAATCATGCTCAGTATTAAACACACTCAATCAATAACCAAGATATGCATACAAACTCTACATAAAAGTTAATGATGCACAAAACAACTATGAGTATAAATTAAAAATGCACAATCTTATATAAAATAAACTCACAAGTAGAGTTGTATGGAGTATACACACGGAAGTTCAATTAACTAGATAAAAACCTTCATAACCTTAGAACTATCAAAGCAGTTCTAGCCCATGACGCTTCGAAGAACGTTCATGGTGTTTAGATTGATCTCACCCATAGTCTTGAAAATTACAAGAAAGATTAAGTTGCGAAGTAAACCCTACATGTTGGCGTCATCGCTTCTCGCTCCATCTTGAATCTTCACTTGGTTCTTACTCGATTCGCTGCACGAATCTCTCTCTACAGCTCCTACGAATGGAGTTAGGGTTTGGATGTGGTGTAGGATGGATGTGGAATCTAACTCTCTTTTTGGTGTGATCGGCACCCCTTTTTATACTTGTAGCTTCTCCTTATGGAACTTTACTGAGCTTTTTTGTAGAAAATACGCACATGCATGCACTAGAGGTGAAATCCCTACATTTAGAGGTGAAATCCCTACATTTTGGGGCTGATGTGTCTCCGTTCGAACAGACCTGGCGTGGTCGAATAGGACCTCTTAGTCGAATTGAGATCGAACGGCATGTCTGTAAACTGGACTTCGTCTCTACTTGTCGTTTGACTTGGCTTACGTAGGTCGACTTGACTTTGCTTGATCGAACAGGCTTCATTAGACGAATGACCTCTCTGTAAGTTGAAACACCTCCTATTCGACTTCACCACTGTTGTTCGACAAGGCTGATACTGGTCGAACAGCCTTCCCAAGTCGAACTACACTTCAAAAATCGTATTTTCCAATTTCGAGTACTTCAGACCTATTTTCCTGTACAAATATGCTCAATTAACCTCTGTATCATCTAATTCGTGGATTTTCTATATACATCCCGATTCGTCTTGATAATAGACTAAATCATACTCAATTTCCACACAAATCGGAGCTCAAAACATGTGAATTATCACTCTCATCAAACCCACTAACTTACATGTTGCTCGTCCCGAGGCAATGAAAATCAAAATAAAACAAGAGAGTGTAATCACGAGATCCTTATAACAAGCACAACCTATATATAAAAGCACATAGCGTTAAAGGTTTTTTCCCATTCAAAATTTTTGGTCAATATCTCTTCAAAATATCTTATCTCTTCTCAATTTCTCCCCCTCCTAATTCATGATGTTTTTCTAATTTATTTTATTTTTATATGGTAATTATCAATTGCTCATTTATTACATAAATTATTTTTGGTTTTGAGTGAGGCTTGCGTGTGCCCGGGTGCACACCGTGCGCCTTTAAAATTTAATATTATGAGTAAGGATACATTATTTTGTTCAAAAGGGTATACACTTTAATTAATAAGGGTACACCATTTTTTTCTAATGGGTATACACTTTTTATTAATATTTTTTTATTTTTTTAAAAAATAAAGGGTACACATCTTTATACAAAAGGGTATACAATTTAACACAAAATTCTAAAGGCACACAGAGTGTGCACCGTGCGCCCGGGTACAAACAAGTTTTTGCCCATCTATATACAAAAGGGTATACAATTTAAGACAAAATTTTAAAGGCGCACGAAGTGTGCCCCGTGCGCCCTGGTGCATACAAGTTTTTGCCTTTGGTTTTTCTTATTTCACGGTGATATATTTTCAACAAAAAATAAGTGTGAAATTGAATATCTTAAATATATGTATTCATTAAAAATACATTAAATGTAAAAATAAAGAGTTAAACTTAAAAACTAAATACAAGTAAATAAAAAAAAGTAAGGCAATTTATTGTATGCAACTGGGTGCAAAGTTGCACCCAGATCCGATCTATTTATTTGATCCGGCATATGAAAACACTTTGTTACCCATTTCCTTCACTCTTTCCTTTCTCTTTTTTTCCTGCCCTAGTCGCTCACCTCTCTCTTCCAATCTATTCTTTCCTTTCTCTATCTACGATTCCGCCGCTCACCTTTTTCTCCCTTCCAATTCTGCTGCCATATTTTTTTCCCTCCTTCCGCAACCCTTCACGGTAAGTAAAAACATTCCTACAATCAAATAGATTTTTTGTGTTTTTGATTCGAACTATTAAACATAAAATTAGATGGTGGTCTTCTCCAACAACGTTCGTTGAATCTATTTCATTATTCCATCCACTTTTATTCACCTTTTGATTTATTCTTTTTGTACAATTTCTCAATTTTTTTGATTTTTTCTTTTATTTGATTTTTTCATCTGTTCATCTATTCATTTATTTCTTCATTTGTTCTTTTTTTTATTTTTTTCTTCGATTTTTTTATCTTTTTTGTTAATATTTCATGGTGTAGTGTTATTTTTATAAATTTTGTTGATGTTTTACATTTTTTTTTATCTTTAATGAATTTTTTTCATATTTTTTAGCATTCATTACATTTTTATATGTAGGTTTATTTTGAAAAAGAAGAATCTTGATTATAATGTAAGATGAAGATGATGCAAGTTTATTATATTGAAGATAAAGATTTGAATTGATTTGCTAATGAAGGAGTTTAAATTATTTCTATACATAATCAAGTGTATAAGTTTGAGTAATCAATTGTATAAATTTTATAATGAATGATGAATATGCAGATTAATTATAGTGAAAATGAAGATTTGAATTGATCTATTTCAATGAAAATGAAGGAGTTTAAATTATTTCTGTGAATAATAGAGTGCATAAGTTTTCGTAGTCAAGTGTATACATTTTAGTAATCAAGTGTATAAATAAATTTTATAATGAAGGATGAAGATGAAGTTGCAAATTTATTATACTAAGATGAAGAATTGAATTGATCTTCTTTATTGAAAATTAAGGAGTTTAAAATCATTTTGTGAATAATCAAGTGTATAAGTTTTAGTAGTCAAGTGTATACGCTTAGATGCAGATTTATTACACTGAAAATGAAGATTTGAATTGATCTCCTTCATTTTCAATGATGGAGTTTAAATTAATTTTGTGAAAAATCAATTGTATAATTTTTAGTAGTCAATTGATTACATTTTAGTAATCAAGTGTATAAATTTTATAATGAAGGATGAAGATAAAGATACAGATTTATTACACTGAAGATGAAAATTTGAATTGATCTCCTTCATTATAAAAAAAGTATTTAACAAATCTATACATTTAACGAAACTTCAACACTTGGTAAATAAAATCTATACATTTAACAAATGTTTAACAAAGAGTTAGTCTAATCCAACTTTATATTTCTTCGCAATACCTTTCCATCTTCCGTCTTTTCTTGTCATCACAACCCTTATCCCGGCTGCTCAAATCCCCTTTTATTATTCATTCCTCCTCCCGGAACCTCCAATTTCTCATCCCAATCACCGCCAAACTTGCTTCCATCCCCGTTCTCCACCTCCACTATTCGCAGGGTCGACAGAGATTATGATCCAAACTTTACTCAGTTCCTCATCTTCATAATCATTATGCCCATGCACAATTGAGAAATTATATCTATATAACTAACTAAGAAAACATATATAATAATAAAAAATCCATCAACTCAAATGCACAATGTTACCAATATACTCATCATGCCCATGTACAATTCAGAAGAAATTTATATACACTTAACAAAGAAAACATATATAGTAAAGAAAAATTCATCTCTTTGAATGCATAATTCTACCAACATACTTATTATGCCCATGTACAATTCAGATCATATCTATATACAACTAAAGGAGAAAACATATACAGTAAAGAAAAATTCATCACCTCGAATGCACAATTCTACCAAGATGCTCATCATGACCACATACAATTCAGAACATATCTATATATAATGAAGAGAGAAAACATATACAATTAAAATAATCCACCATACTCATCATGCCCATGTATAATTCAAAAGAAATTTATATACACTTAACAGAGAAAACATATACAGTAAAAAAAAATTCATCACCTCGAATGCACAAATGCTACCAACATACTCATCATGCCCATGTAAAATTCATACCATATCTATATACAATTAAAATAATCCACCATACTCATCATGCCCATGTACAATTAAGACCATATCTATATACAATTAACAGAGAAAATATATACAGTAAAGTATAATACATCACATTGAATGCATAATTCTACCAAGATGTTCATCATGACCACATATAATTCAGAACATATCTATATACAATTAATGGAGAAAACATATACAATTAAAATAATCCACCATACCCATCATGCCCATGTACAATTCAGACCATATCTATATACAATTAATGTAGAAAATATATACAGTAAAGAAAAATCTATCATATCGAATGCACAATGCTATCAAGATACCCATCATGACCACGTACAAGTCAGAACATATCTATGTACAATAAACATAGAAAACATATACAATAGACATACTACAATGTTAACTACTATTCTGGATTAAGGATTCTTAAGAGCAGAAACAAAATCTCCTTGTGGTAAGAAAGAAAGTTTCTTCTCTTTGAGAAAGTTCAACTATATTTCTGAGCATGAACACCACGGATGACATGCTTGGCCTATCTTCTATCAAGAAAAATCCATCAATGTCAATGCACAATGCTAACAACGTATTCATGCCCATACATAATTCGAAAGATATTTCTATACACTTAAAGAGAAAAACAAATTATATACCCAAATTTCACATTATCCAGAACAAATCATGAAAATACAATCAATTATGTGAGGAAAATAAAATATAATTTAAATATACAATATCAACAAAACCTAGATGAGTATGTAAATTCAAAGTAGAATCAATTAATTTACCAGGCACATAAGAGTACATGTGAGTCTCGATTTTGAATTGATTTCTAATATGAATTAGTCAATAATCAATGAGAATTCAACACACACATAATCTGAACTTTTAATTGATTTTAGATCTGGATTTTCAATCAAAATTGAATTTAACATTGATCAAATTTTAACTGATTTGGAAATCTAATTTCTTCACTTGGTCTCGCATGATGCAGATGGGAGAATTGGAGAATTGAGTTGATGCAATTCCATTCAAGTTGAATTTGTGAATGTCAATTAAGAGAGTGAGAGATCTCATAGAGGTGAATAAAATTGAGAGAGAATCATTGAAGGAGAGATGTAGAGAAAATTAAGAGAGAATCATTAGAGATCTTCGAGAGGGGGAGAGAATTTAGAGAGAATTAGATGTGATAGAATGTAGTGGAATGAATAAATGGAATGGGTTAAAGAATACCTTATATGTGACCCGTTTAATGTTGGATCGACCCGGTGTATAGATAAAAAATGGTACACCTAGATGCACCGAATAACAACTCAAAAAGTAATGATATTTGAATTTAAATTGTATATTTATATAAAATGTAAAATAAAAAAAAGTTGAGCTAATTGATATAATAAAAATAAATTTGCATTACATTTAAATTAAATATTTTGTAAACGTTAATGGACGTATCAATATATAAATATTTCAATACACGTGAGTGCATGCTTGCACCAATATGTGTATAATTTTTATTTAATACTATTGTATATAAGTTTTTTAATAATTATTTAATTTTTTTACATTAAGTTTTTCTTTAAAAAAACTTACAAAAAATTCGCTAACAAAGTGTATATATTTTTATTCATTAGTATATACTCCCTCCGTCTCATAACAGCATTCGTGTTTACTGTTCCACGTTATTTAAAAAAAGTTGCTTTATTTACCAATTTTTTTTACTTTGAAGGGTATTGTAATATTTTTAGGTAATAAAAAGTATAAAGTAATGGTATGTGTGTGAAAAAAAGTAGTGCCAAATTTGAAATTAGAGTAACTTTTAAGGTTATTAGATAAAGTAGTATTTCCTTTTTAGGGATGTGAAAAATATTGTGGGACAATCTAATGAGGAACATATAAAAGTTGTTATGGGATGGAGAGAGTGTATAAGTTACGAAAAGTGGGTGCACTATATAATTAGCCATGTAAATATATATAATCTTCATCCCGCATTAATGCTTATGTTTATTTTTTACACGTAGATTAAATAGTATAATCTTTTTGCGCGTAGATTAAGGAATATTATTATATAATGTGTAGCGGGTAATTGTATTATTGGGTGTGTGAGCCCCATATTTTAATTATATTGGTGGAGATGTGTGGGTACCATGTGTGTAAACAGGGAAACCAGGGGTGGACGCCCAATAGGAAAATGAGACTCTTTGAGGTGGAAGGAGGGAGTAATATTTAACGTGTAGTGGGTGATTGTATTAGTATTTAGTGTAAGCCTATGTCAATGTGGAATAATTAATTATTTTGTGTGGGTCTACCTAATAAAAAGGAAAATGTAAACCTTAATTTAAGATAGACCAAAATGGACAATGTAAACGTTAATGGGACGGAGAGAATATATATATGTGTATTGTGTTTACGTAATAATATTTGTTAGAGTGCAACCTGATTAAGTATTAAACGGGTCTCCTCTCTAACAGCTTAAGCTTTTAGATGAGGTGGTCGTTTAACATGGTATCAGAGCCCATGGTTAACAAAGGTCCAGGGTTCAAACATCACTGCCACCCATTTATGAAAAAATTCCACATGCTAGGCTTGAGGCAAAAATTCCCCGCCTGCATGTGAGGGGGCGTGTTAGAGTGCAACCTGATTAAGTATTAAACGGGTCTCCTCTCTAACAGCTTAAGCTTTTAGATGAGGTGGTCGTTTAACAATATTGATAATTACACAATATAATATTTATATAAAATAATAGTATAATTATAATTTTATTAAAATATATTTTAACTAACAATAAGTATACTTCATATATATATATATATATATATATATATATATATATATATATATATATATATATATATATATATATATATATATATATATATATATATATATATATATATATATATATATACTATAATCATGATACTTTAATAATGGTGAATCCGTCTTACAATCAATTTCATATAATTACCGTCTCACAAGAAAATTTATCTTTCTTTTAAATATTTTAAAATAGGGGATTTTTGCAAATTTCCCTAATTTATTTCATGCAAAAAGGACGGAATAAAAATTATTTTGATAAAAATAACAAAATTGATATGTGTTGAACGATTAGAAGATTGTAAATTATCACCTCTATTTTTAAGATTGTTCAATCTTTTCACATTGTTTTGTTTTATATAATTGTTCACTAAAAAAACAACATTCTAACCTAACACTCAAAATTAAATTACATCTTAATTTAAAAATTTAGGAATAATTACTTGTAGGTACAAACTTCCTATGTATAATTATGTTAAGATACATCCATAAAAATAAATTATTATTAGGCACAATTTTTAGAGTTAAAATTCCAAATTTATCCTTAATTAAAATATATCTCAATAATATCTCTTCCACTCTCAACGTATTTCACTTTAAGATTTCTTGACTTGCCATAATGAATTATAATTAATTCCCATGAATTCCTATTCATGTTGTTAGAAACCCCTTGACTTGCCATAATGAATTATGATTAATTCCCATGAATTCCTATTCATGTTGTTAGAAACCCCCAAACAAATCTGCATTTCGTGCAGAAAAATATCATTAATTGCGAGAATTGGAAGATAAATATGCATTTCGTGTAATTTCGTGCAGAAAATTAACTACATAAAAAATCTGCATTTCATGCAGAAAATTAACTATTAAAAAATCTGCATTTCGTGAAAAAAAAATCAACTAAACCTCCTTCAAATTGCATTTTTTTTAACCGGAATTTGCATTTCGTGAAAAAAAATCAACTTAACCCCAATCAAATTTGCATTTTTAACTAAAATCTACATTTCGTGCAGAAAAATCTGCATTTAAAATCTAAATTTGGATATTAGGGCAAAAAGGGAAATACATACATAAATTTTGTAGTTAGTAGTAAGAGTTAATTTAGAATGTATCTATCAGTTAATTACGCTTAGGGAGTATAGTGGATAGTAACCAACCCAAAAATTTATCTTTCCACACATAATATAGTATTTTAGCATTTTTTTCGGATCAATACTTAAAAAATACATATTAATTTAAAAATTTATCTTTCCACACATAACATAATATTTTAGGAATTTTTTAATATAAGACCCAAAAGATAGGTAAACTATTAATTAAGGATCTGAAAGATATTTTCTAGCAATTCAGTACCTGAAAGATATTAAACTATCAATACAAGACCTAAAATTATAAAATTAATTAAAATAAAATAATAAAAACTACATTAAAATAACTTTTTAACATAATATTTTGTAATTTATTAACGTTAAAATAAGATACTAATTAATGACAAATTTATATAATTATGCTATTAGATTTTTATTTATTTATTTTATGATTATTAGTCCTGAATTAATAGTATTATGTCTTTCGGTTTTGAATGAATAAAAAAATTCTTTCGAATTCCTAATTAATAGTTCACCTATCGTTCGGATCGGTATTAAAAAAAAAAAAAGATAGTATTTAAACAGTTTAGTGAAACGAATTTTGTACCCAATTTAGAGGGTTTACAAGTCAGAGCAGCAAGAGTCGAAAATAAATCTTCGCTACTTGAATTCAATATTGGGAAACAATTTACAGCTGTCGGAGTTCATGTCCCCAAAACCCTCACTTCAAAGTTTCCGATGAAGCGCAGGAGTAGTAAAGTAATTGGTGGGGAATTTCCTCTTCCCGAGGCGATGATTCAACACATTCAATCTTTTGTATGTATGATTAAAAGAAGCAGCTCAACCAGCCCAATATCCAAATCTTGGCACAGCGCCTTGTTCACTCATCCAAACCTAGAATTCCATCAGCGCGACTTTCATCTAAATGTAGATGGGTTTTGGGAATTTGTGGAGAAGACTATACAAAGGTACGAAGAATTGAACCTTAAGATTGAAAGTTTCAAGGGGTATGAGTCTGAGGAAAATTTGGAAATGATTGAGAAATTAATTATGAAAGCAATGAAAGTAGGCACGATAGATTTCAAATTTGTAAATTACTGGAAACCAATCACTACCGGGAGGTGCTAGATCCAAAAGCCTAATCAGATTATCTTTATATAGGTGCAAAATTGGTTCAGGAGGAGAAGTTGTTCAGGATTTAAATATCTTGTGTTTGGATTGAGTTATTTCAAATCTAATAGATTTGAAAATAAAAATGAATGGATTCTAAATTCTTTGAATTTTAAATCAATTCATTTGAACTCTATTATTTGGATAAATTATGCATTTATGAAATTCATAATCAAAAATTATTTTTAAAATAGAATTTTATATATAATAAATAAAAATAATATTTTTTTATTATATTAAATATTAAAATCTAAAATTTTATTAAAAATAATTTTTTTAAAAGAAAACTCTACCACCCTCCACCCTCCCAATTTTTTTATAAAATTTTAAATTTTAAAATTTTAATAATAAAAATATTACTTATCACCCATCTCTACCCCTACCTACTCCCATCGAACAACATCCCCCGCCCCCAAAATTTTTTTATATAAAATTCTGAATTTTAATATTTAAATAATAAAAATATTATTACCCCTCCCTACCACCCTATCCACGCCGAAAAATTTTTAGATTTTAATATTTAAATTATTAAATGATAATATTTTTATTATTTAAATACTAAAATCTAAATTTGAAAAAAAAATTGGGGGTAGGTGGGGAGGGGGTGAGGGATGGATGGGTGGGTGGGTGGGTGGTTAGGAGGGTATGGTTGGGTGGTAATATTTTTATTATTTAAATAATAAAATAAAAAATTTATTTAAAAAAAATTGTGTGTGTGTGTGGGGGGGGGGGGGGGGGGGGGGGGGGAGGGTTGTGTGTGGTGGCAAAGGGTGGTTGTGGGTGGGTAGGGGGTAGGGCTGAGTGATAATATTCTTATTATTTTTAAATATTAAAATCTAATTTTATTTTTTTTTTTAAATTTGGCGGGTAGCCGGATGGTTGGGAGTGGGGGTGGCTGGAGTGGATATAGGTAGGTTGAATGGTAATATTTTTATTATTATTTAAATATTAAAAATATAAAGTTTTATAAAAAAATTTGGGGAGTTGGGGTGGATGGGGTGGGTGGCGGGGGGTAGGGGTGGATAGGGGATAGGAGTTGGGTGGTAGAGTTTAAAATTAAAAAATATATATATCACAACTAAAAAAAATTCAAAATCAAATCCTAATTTGAAGTCCATTAATTTATGGTATGTTGAGATGGGTGAGTAATACTTTATGGATATGGTTTCCAGCTGCTCCTTCATCGAGGATTTTACAATAATTCCACGGACCGAAGGGCCCTCTCCGGGATCAATGGTTAGTGAATCTGTACCAGTTGTTTAAGCTCAAATCTTTGTTCTTGGATAGTGTGGATGTTGATTCCTCGTTTTTTTGTGACTTGTTGTCTAAATTTCCTTTGTGGATTTAACCCTTAATCATTGTGGTGGATACAAACGAATAGCTCTCTAGCCGCTCCCTTGAATGCATTAGCTTTGTTCATTTTGATCATTCTGATTACCCTTATGATTACCATAATCACCTGTTGTGGGCTAATTGCGATGTTCCAAAGATTCGCAAGTTTAAATTTTCAAGTGATTGCCTTCACTGTCCTTTAAAACAGCTTCGAGGAAATGGGAGTCTGATATAGCCTTAGCCTACCTTCGTGGTAGTGCTGAATGGTTCTTAAAGTTGAATAAATTTGTTTGAGATTGTCAAAAATCTCTCTTATTCTCTACTTTTATAGCTTTATGGAAAGGGGACTTGGATTTTCATGGTTTGTGTAAAACTGCAGTGGAGAATTTGGTTATCAGTATGATGCCCTGTAATCATTTACTTGTTATAAAATCTTTATTTCAGAGTTGTCGGCCTAATTTTATTACTCCGCATTGGGATTCTTCTGAAATTGTGTTCCTAAAGACTCTTTATAAGACACTTACACAAGCAGTAAGAGGGAGTTGGTCGAGTCTGTTTGTTGTGCAGGATCTCGAGGAAGTAATTGTGGAACGTTTTGAAGAGAGCCTTTGATGCAGGACAGATTCGTTGAATCTGCCACAGTCTATTGTTTCTATTATAATTATCTCTATAGACCTTTGATTAATGTGTTTCTCGTGGAATTGAAAAGCCAACTCAATTATCTTTCAAACCATATATTATTCAAGATCAGATTAAAAGTTTGCAGAAAGTTATGACCGTTCAAAGTCTGGTCCAGTATCTTTGAATTTTCATTTATGTTGGAAGTTTGAAGGTTATTTGTTTTATTAAGTCTCTTTACTCATTCTCGTATAAATACCTGATGTAATGAAGAGTTAGATCAGATTATGAAGATTATAAAATTATTAATATTGTGTAAGAATCATTGAGAATGAAGTTCTCATTTTCTTGTTGATCCTAACTTGGAAGTCGAATTTTGCATACTTATCTTTTTTCTTCTCTTTTTCTTGTTATCACTCCTCATCATTTGGTATTCGAAGCTAGCGTACACTCTTGGTATTCTCATCCTTTGGCTATGGCAGTAAGGAGAGGTAGAGACGGGCGTGGTAGAGGAAACATGGAAAACCTTGAAGATGAACGTGATGTTGTAATTCAGGCACTTCAGAAGCAAGTTAAGGAGTTAGCCATACGTCTTGATCGTCGGGAAGCCAGAAGCGAACGTAGTTCAGGCTATGGTGATACTAGCGATGAATCAAAGTATGAGGGTCCTTTCGGAAATAAAGAAGCTAGGAACTTCTTGAAGTTCCATCCTATCAATTATGTGAGACCAAGTTGTCTAACTAATCAAAAATATTATTTCGAATGCAAAGGGTTTGGACACTTTGCTGTAGATTGCCCAAATTTGAGGATAATTTCTCTCATTGAAGAAGAGTACGAAGAGTAGTAAGAAGAAACATCACCAATTTATGATGAGTATGACGATATGTCACTTATGAGGATCATGAAGAAGCTTTGGTGATACGACGTAGCCTCGATGCCACTTATGTTGCGGATGATGCATGGCTTCATTACGGTAATTTTCACAGAAGTTGTACATCAATTGACAAGGTATGTGATATCATTGTTGATGGTGTGAGTTGTGAAAATGTTGTGGCTACTAATAAAGATGGTGATAACGTTGTTTTGGGTCCTTCTAAATTTGAAAGTAGTTCTAAGCCTTTTAAAGGAGGTGAAAACTTTCTGCTCTCAAAATCTCAATTTGATGTTGTGGCTCCTATGGCTGAGTGTTTAAATGGAGTGTAGTTTCAATGGTCCAAGGAAGTACAAAAGAGTTTTGATCTTGTCAAGAAAAATATAGGATTAAAGAAAAATATTGATAAGCATCGAAGGATGAAAGAAACTCAAAGACGAGTTTGAACGCAATGGAAGCGAATGATGTGGGAAATATTCCAGCACAGGTAGGGTAATTTCAATAAATTACTGGTACTGATCGGGAAGGATTAAGACGGTGAACAATACATGGATAGAAAGATCTCTTAGTCTAGTTTCAAACGCAATAAATGGAGAGTGGTTTGGAATTTTCTACAAGGAGTTATGTCCATTTTTCTGGAAGGTGGCAAATGCACCTGAAAATCTTTCAAGTTCAAGCATTTGAAGTTTTTGGAGACTTTCCAACTATCATTCCTTGGTCAAGTCATCCTATTTACTATATTAACTATTGCAATAATGTCGTACATGTTTTTAGTGGTCAAAGAGTGATTAAAGGTGGAGTTGTTGGTGTCTCAACTACTTTCAATGTTGCTGATTTTTTACCATATGTTGATAATAAAGAAGTTCCAGATTCGAGATCGAATCTTTTCCAACCGGCGGAGAAGTCAAAATTGGAAACCTAAGATCATCAACCTTACAAGTTATCATGGCTACAAAAAATTTGATAACCTGAAAATTTTCGAAAATTTGATAATCTGAAAATTTTTAAAATTTTGATAATCTGGATATTTTTGAAAATTTGATAATCTGGAAGTTTCGAAAATTTTGATAATCTGGAAATTTTTAAAATTTTGATAATCTGAAAATTTTTAAAATTTGATAGTCTGGAAATTTTTGAAAATTTTTTAAAAATTTGATAATTTAAAAATTTTCGAAAATTGGATAATCTTGATATTTTCGAAAATTTGATAATCTGGAGTTTTTCGAAAATTTTATAATCTGAAAATTTTAAAATTTTGATAACCTAAAAATTTTTGAAAATTTGATAATCTAGTCGATATCGATGATTTCGATAATCTGGATAATATCGATTTGCGATATCGATAGTTTCAAAATTTTGGTAATTTGGAAGTTTTTCCAAAATTTGATTATCTGGTCGATATCTATTTTGATAATCTCGATGATATCGATGTTCGATATCGATACTTTCGAAAATTTGATAATCTGTAGATTTTTGAAATTTTGATTATCTGGAGGTCATTGCCCATATTTGTGCTTGGTGGAGAACAATCGAATTCGCTGATATATAACTGTTTATAATTGATTTAATAATTGATTATTGTTATATATGTTATGCATGATTCTCTGTGATTTACAGCCTTATTTGCCGCAATAGGAGCATGCTAAGTTGTTATTTTATTTTTAAATATTATATGCATGTAAAAACTCTCGGTGTTAAATTACTAAGTGGGAGAGGGGATTAGTAAATAATTCCCGCAACCTCCATTATTGGTTTGTAAGTGATGTGAGTAAACTTGTGTGTTGGCATAGACCTTCCTCCCCATCGGATGAGTTTATATGCGGATCACTGGTACAAACTTATAATTGATGATTGTAGGAAGTTATTCGAGCACGTGTGTACTTCTCCATCTATAAGGCACACAAGCTTGGGCCACAGACTTGGGATCAAATAACGGTGTACACTTAGGTGTGTATAATAAGTATCCTCCCATCAGATCACTGCTATTATTTACATGGCTAAAGAGGAACCGACTATTAATTATTTTGTCATAAGGTTAGGTTGACAAATGAAATTAATGGGTAAAACCTTCTCTTGTAGATGTTTGGGTTTGTATACGTCCATACTATCGTGGCATGTAGACTCACGGTGCTTGAGATGTCGGTGAATTTTATTTTTATATTATTTTGAGGGAATCAATATAAATGGATAAATTCAAAGATTTGATCGATGTATATATTTATGTGATTCTATGTATTTTTTGAATGGTTTATCTCACTTATTGTTTACTAAAAGAAAACATATTTACTGGTCCAAAATTAGATGATTAGAAAGAATCTTGGTTTCGAATTTTACTACTTAGGAAAATATATATGTGTCTCACTAAGGATGTCTTTTGACGCCTATTAAAGTCTCTAGTGGAAATGTGAGAGGTTCATAGAAATATGGTCAATCTTGTGCGACTCTTTGGATACTGGAGTAAGTTAAAGGCAGGAGGTCATAGTTGACTTGATGAATGAATTGAAGGACATGGATAGAAATTGAAAGGGAAACCTAGGTCAATTTTATTCTCCATAATTTGTCTAGATGTTTAGAGCAAGTTTCACCTGAATTACAAGAGGTTGTATTCCGTGGGAAATTAATTTAGAGCAAGTGATGAAAGAAATTAATTTTCATTAAGATGTGGAAAAGGTAAGTATCTTATTCACTAGTTGTTGAAGCATGATTAGTGATGGCATCTGCTGACACATTGTGTGTAAATACAGGAATCACTAAAAGCCTGCAACTAAGTGATGATGAGATTACTACATACATGGGTAACACTACGAAAGTAGTGGCTGTTGCAGTTGGAGTTATTTATTTATCTTACGATAGGAATAAACGTTTAATTATGAGAAATTGTCTTCACGTACGTTTTCATAAAAAGAATTTTATTTCAATTTCTATACATTACAGATGGATACTCCATTTCATTCAAATGACATGATCACAGTGATGAGGGATGGAGCTATAATCTATTATGGTACATTAGTGATAATTTTTAAACTCTTAAATCATGGTTTCCTCATGATGCAACGAATTAAAATTAATAACACATCTTCTAAACCTAATAAAAGAAGAACTCTTATGGAAGTGGTTAGATAGATGATGAGTTATTTGAAATTATTAAATTTATTTTACGGATATGCTTGATGAGTGATATTTTCACCTAAATTTTAGTGTCTTTTTATGTGTGGTTTCATATTATTTTATCCGTATTTTGTGTTATTTGATTGTGTTTTATGTTTTTATGGAAATAAGTGTGAATTAGATTTAAATGTATGATTTTCAGGTAAAAAGAGATTCTAGATGCGAAGAGGAAGACATAGAAAAAAGCGGATCTCAGTTCGGAGTTGAAACGAAAGGTAATGAAGTTTGGTGTGATAATATTCCTATGGAAGTTTATCATGTGCATCTTGGATGACATTGGCAATTTGATAAGAAAACTCATCATAATTGTGTTAAAGGTGCTTATTACATTTTGAAAGAAAAAGAAGAAGCTGAAAATACATTGTTGGTTTTGTTATTGTTTGAAAGATAATAATTGATTTGACCATTGTTGGACTTGCTAAACAAAAAATTCATAAAAGAAAATTTGAGCCCTTGTGCCGTTCCTGCACTTCTAACTCCCAAAAAGGAATTGTATGGAGGAGATTTTGATTTCATGGGAGTTCATGAAAAATGCAAGTAAGGTAGTTGTGGAAAATTTCAGTTCCGTGATGGATTTTTCTACAAGGGAACGAGCTTATGCATTCTTAAAAGTTCTCTTAGAGAATATAACATCAAAGAGCTGCATGGTGGTGGTCTTTGTGGGAATTTTGGATGTAACAAAACTCTGTTGTTTATGAAGAAAGAAAGATTCTTTGGTTGGAGCATATACAACTAGTTCAGAGAAAAGAAGTGTGGTCATCGCCAAGTGTTAAAGAAGATAAATTCCTATAAGATTGAGTTGATGGCGTATTCACGCTCATCTAACATTCAATGTCCGTGATCTGACACCATGTTATGGAGACAACTAGCTGAACTCTGAGACGAGTTCTTTCCCACTCGGAGAGAATGATGTAGGATAGATTTGCTGAATCTACCACAGTCTATTGTTTCTGTCATAACTATCTCTACAAGACTCTGATTAATGCGTTTATGGTGGAATTGGAAAGCCAACTCGATTATCTTTCCAACCATATATTATTTAAGATCAGATTCAAACTATGCACGAAGTTATGACCGTTCAAAGTTTGTTCAAAGTCTAGTCTTATATCTTTGATTTTTCATTTATGCTGGAAGTTTGAAGGTTATTTCTTTTATTAAGTCTCTTTACTCATTCTCCTATAAATACCTGATGTAATGGAGAGTTAGATCAGATTGTGAAGATTATAAAATTATGAATATTGTATCAAGATCATTGAGAATGAAGTTCTTATTTTCTTGTGGATCCTAACTTGGAAGTCGAATTTTGCATCCTTATCTTTTTCTTCTCTTTTCCTTGTTATCACCCCTCATCAGCCTTGTAGAGTGGCGGCCTTTGTCTTGGAGTACATTGTTTAATGAAAAGAGAAGGAAAAAAGAAGAAGAAGTCTAATTGCAATTGAGATGGCGACAGGAGCTTTCAGATCCAGCTTATGCAGATGCTTATGCAGACATGGGTTAATGTTTTGTGTTGATTATTGTGAAAAGAGAACACTCTCGAGGAAACATGTTTTAAGTTATTTCTGGTGAATATACTTTCTTTTTTCTTTATTTTTTTCAACAATTGAGTATCCATCTATTGATTTATTTTAAGGAATCATGTGTGAAAGCAAAGGAAATGATATCCATCATAAACAAGAACTTATCTGTGTAAGTAATGAAGGGATGGAACAAGTGTTGTGTCATCCTTGTATGATAAGGTATATAGCTGCTTCTTTTCTGGCTACGTATCCTTATTTGGATGCACGATACTTATTATGTACCTCTCACTTGTCTTGCTCCACTACTTACTCCTGTGCAGGCTGCATTGGGTTGTAAAGGTAGCAATGAATATGGAAATCGGCTAAACGAGACACAATTAAATTTTGTAAAATGATAGCCTCTTCGACTAAATTTCTATCTCATTGTACGACTCTTGGTATTATAGTTGGGGCAGCAATGATTTCCCAAGGAATCTTTGCAATGATTCACTATGTAGGTTTTTGAAGAGAGTCTTGTAGAGTGGTGGCATCTACCTTGGAAAACATTATTGGAAAATTCATCTGCACCAGAATATATGAAAAATTTCGATTCCAATTGATATGGCGGCCGTAGCTCTCATATTCAAGTGACGCAAATATGATATAATTTTGTGTTGTTTATGGTGAAAAGAGAACACTTTTAGGGAAGTAAGTTTTGAGATGTGGACTTATGAATAGATGATTAATTGAGTTGAATTAGTATATCTTTTCCTTGAGTCTTTGCGTGTTCCAGACCTGCTGTAATGTGTGCATATGTGATAATACTTTCTTTAGAAAAACACCAGTGAGACAAACATATGGATAACTGATAATATAGGATACTTATGAAAGAAGTTATCGATTTTGTTCCTGATAATATTTTGGAGCAAGAGTGATGTGATCATTTTAAAAGTTTGCACATGTTCTAATGTGGGTAACTTGCTTGCCATTTTGAGCTAGACTAATGTGGTGCTTAAATTGCTCTATAAAATCACATATGAAATTACATCATTATTGAATTTATTTATGTTTGTTCAATATGCTAAGAAACAAGCTTGAAGGGAAGAGGAGAAATAGATGGCTTCTTTTTTATTACGGGAAATTATTTGCATATATGTATATATTATTTCTTATCTTGTGGGTCTTTGTATAGCTTAGCCCATTATGTGTAGATTTTCCTATTTTTCTACTTTGCTGTAATTGTATATATATGGATTGTGATCACATGAATGAGAATCACGATATTATGCTGTATTATTATCTCTTTCTTTTCATGGTATGAACATCATGTCCGGCAATGATACTGTTGATGACGTTCTATCTGGCAAAATTCAGGTAGCATCATTCTTATTTGGCTGTAATATACAGATACTGTGTTGCTATCCTGCTTAATCATGCCTAATGTTCGTCGCAATTCATAAGTTCGAGGCGTAGACTCCTTCCCAAAATGCTCCTCAAGATCACTCCAAATCTCATGAGCCATGCGAAACTTGACACTTTGATGTATTTCAGGCTCCATGTTGTTGTGTAACCAGCCTTTAACCATTACGTTGTTGTATTGCCAATACGGTGAATATGGCAAATCTGACTTTGGCATTGGAATTTCTCCATTAACAAATCCAAATTTCTTTTTCGCATACAATGAGTTTCATGTCATCATGACAATCTCCATAATTGCCATCGCGAAGGAGAGTCCCAAAAAGAATATCGTCGGGTTTGTCAGATCCATTAAGGTAGTACGGAGACATCGCATCGATAACGACACCAGAAGAACGAAGGAGAATGGGTCAAAATGGAAGAGGGAAAAATAGGATTGAAAGTACACGGGCCATGTACCGAACACGACCCTGTAAGAAGTGGCCGTGCTCCATCGCCAGAAGTCTCTATACAGCCACCCCTGTGGCCGTGTGCAGGAACACGGGCCGTGTACCAAATATGGCCCTGTAAGCAGAAGCCGTGTGCAAGAACACGGGCCGTGTACCGCACACGAGCCATGTAGGTGCTGGACTCAGAAAAATTTCAAAAACTTCTAGAAGCTTTCCAACGGGTATAAATACTCATTTGTTCAACATTTGAGAAGAGATTCGGTTCCTTGGCCCTGCACACACACATCACACACTATTTCTTCCATTCTACACCATCATCTTCATCCATTCACCATCCATTAGATCTACCTTCATCCCACCATCAAAAACTTCATCCAATTGAGGAAAAGAAGCAAGGAAGAGAGGAAGATTGCAAGGGAAAGAAGAAGCATTGGAGGCATCCAAGGGAATTTTCATCCAACTTTTGTGTTAAATCATATTGTTTATCATGTTTTGTAAGGATCTTAATGTCTATGTTAATGTTCTTATGAATATGGTAGGCTAATATCCCTTGTGAGATTAGCAACATGAGAGTTGTTGGATAATTTTGAAAATTTGTGTATTTGAATTCATATGTTGATTGGATCTATGATTTTCTATCATTGATTATTAATTGCTTGATTTGTATTGATGATTTGTATGTTTAGTTGTTCTAAATATGTGATTAGATTGAGAAATCAATTATGTGCTTAGGATAATTGAGTGAATCATTTCATCAAACACTTCATGTGCATTATAAATTATAAAGAGATTGAGAAATCCTTTAAAATTTAAAACCCTTTGATAAAACATATGATTGGTTTGATCGAGAGTTTGATTAATTATGTAAAGGAACTCTCATTTCAAGCTTAGTACCTAGTTAGAATTGTTTGAGTGAGAATCAACTCATTGAGCTATTTGATATTCATATCATATCCATCTTGAGAGGGAGTTTAGGTGATCTTAGTGCTGTCCCTTAGTCTTCAATCCATGATTCATATGAATTCGATGCATTTATCCTAGGATTTCCACTTCTTAATTGTTGTTAATCTCACTTTTACTTAATTTGAAAAATCACTTTTCACCCATCTATCTTGTTTGCTAATCATTGCTTGCTTGCCTGCTTTGGTTATTGTTATTTACTTGTTTAAACATCCAAACTATTGATGATTCGTCTCTATAAAATTACAAGAAATGTGAGATCGCTTAAGCACTAGTACCTACCTCCCTGTGGTTTGATAAATTAGTTTAATTGGTCATCCCTACTATAAAATGGCTAATCAAATGGCGCTGTTGCCGGGGAGGCAATGGTTGCTAGTAGCTTGAAGAAGGATCATTTTGAGTAATCTTACTAGAGATATTTTTATTTTATTTGTTACTTATATTTGCTTTTGAAAACCTTGCTCTAACTTCTTTTGCTTTGAAGGTGCATGCAAACAAGATCCAAGGGGAAACAAGTAGAACCTATTGATTGGGAGATTGAGCATACATTGAGAAGGAGAAGAAAGGAGAACAAAACCAAAAATTGTGAGTTAATGGAGAATTTTCAAGAAGATAATCGTGTGGAGATAGAGCATGATGGGGAAGGAAGACATGTAAATGTGCAAGACAACGCACTAGGTGGAGCACCCCATGTTAATGATAATCTTCCTCAACAAGCTCATCAAAAGTTTGGAGCTAGAAACAATCAAGCTTTGCTTCAACAAATAGTGCAATAAGTTCTAATGCAACAAGGCTTTCCACAAGCTTATGCACCTCCACAACAAGCGTATGTGCCACCACCACCACCTTCGGTGCAACATGGAGTTCACAATGATCAAAGGGTGATTCGAGATTTTTTCATGCCAAGGGCCATGCCACAAATGATGGGACCACCAATCAATGCCAATAACTTTGAATTTAAAATGAGCTTGATTTCTATGGTGAGAAAGCAACAATTTAGTGGAACCCCGAATGAAGATCCCAATGCTCATCTTGCTCAATTTATTGAGATTAGCAACACCTTGAAGATGAAGGGAGTGAGCGAGGATTGTATCAAGATGAGGTTGTTTCCGTTTTCTTTAAGGGATAGAGCTCGAACATGGCTATCTATCATTACTCCCGATACGTGTAACACTTGGGATGAGCTTCCACAAATATTCTTGAACAAATATTTTCCGCCTTCCAAGACGCTTCAAATGAAGAGCTTGATCACTCAATTCAAGCAAATGCCTCAAGAGAGTTTCTATGAAGCATGGAAAGGTTTAAGGATATGCTTCGCAAGTGTCCACAACATGGTTTCCCAGAAAATTAATAAATTGGGTTTTCTACAAGGTTTGGTGAATGGTCAAAGAATGTATATTGATGCTTCGGCTGGTGGATCTGTACTTGGTGTAACTCTGGAGAGGACTATAAGGATTTTTGATGAGATAGCTATAAATGTGTATCAATGGCTATCGGAGCAAGTAAGTGCATGCTATGATTTTGAGAATTTTGATCAAGGACAATAGTTTAATGTCAAAAGTGTGAATGTTGAGCCACAAACTCCAAGTGTTGAGGTGTTAGCGGCTGAAGTGTTGAGGCAAATGAGTTCAAATCAAAGTGTGAACTAAGGAGTCAATATGGTTAAAGGGCAAGCAGATCAAGGGGTGCTACCTCAGATTGTTGTGACTGGAGAACAATGTGCCAACTCTATACCACGTGTGGAAGATGTGTCATACATGCAAGGAAGAAAATACTAAGAGAATTACCAAAATAATTTCCAAGCTAGTTTCAACCAAAGTCAAGGGAACTATCCACCAAGGCAAGGAGACTTTAATATTAAGGTAGTGGAAGCTCATATCCACAACAACAAATGCAAGTGAACTTTTCCTACTCTAATCTGAGCAATGCGGTTACTTATCCTCTAGGATATCAACCGGGGGCCAAGGCACCAAACAGTGAAGGGAAGGCATCTATTGATGAGCTACTTAAACAATTGATAGCATCAAACAAAGCTCGAGATGAAGCTTTGAAAAAGGCAGAAGAAGCAAATGAAAGGTAGCTCAAAGCTTTGGAGTATAATGTGGGACAAATTACAAGTTCTTTGAGTGCTCAATAAAAAGGAAGTTTCCAGCCACACCCAAGGTTAATCCGAAGGCTCAATGTTTGTTGGTTGATATGAAAGAGGAACGAAAGGTTGAAGAAGGGTTGGTGGTAAGCAAAGTTGTTGAAGAGATGGAAGAAGTAAGTAAGAAAGAAAAGAAGGGGCCTAAATGGATACCCAAGTGGAAGAGGGTGCAAGAGGAAAAGAAAGTGGAGGAGAAGGTCAAAGAATAGGAGTACAAGCATGATTATTGGGATATTCCGATCACTCCATTCTCTATTCTCTATCCACAAATATTTGTTAAAGAGGAGAAGAGAAAGGAGTTTGAGGAGCATGTCAAATGTCTCAAGAAAAAATACAAGGAGAAAAGGAAAGAAAAGCAACCCGAAGCAAGTGGATCAATGAAAAATGGGGGACCTACAAAAGTTGGTGATTCAGGAAAGTTCATAATTCCTTCTGATTTAAGGGGAAAGGTACCCTTGATGCATTGTGTGACTTGGGGGCAAGCGTCAACGTGAAGTCTCATGCCACGTTCAAAGACCTTGAAATTGGAGAACTAAAGCCTACTTCTATACTTCTTGAAGTAGTAAATGGAGAAGTTGTAAAGCCACTAGGTATTATTGAAGATGTGGAGGTGAAAGTGAAAGGGCTAGCTTTCCCGGTCGACTTCATGGTGTAAGAAGTGAAGGCAGACCCTCGAGTCCCACTCATTTTGGGAAGGTCATTTCTAGCGACGGAAAGAGTGAAAATTGATGTTGGTAGAGAAGAGTTATCCTTGAGCTCGAAAAGAAAAAGTGTCACATTCTTGTGTAATAAGGAAAAAGGAGCCAAGTCTCATTTGAAGCCTTCGGATGATTTTATGGATCATGACTCTATTCTCTTTGACAATTTAAATTCATTTCTTCATTATTATATGAAAATGTCAAATTCTAACTTATCTTCTTATGATGTTAATAGTATGAAAGCATCAGAGCTTGATTGGAAGCTTGACAAAGGAGAAAGAGGGAATCCACTTGACATTCTTCTCGATGATGATTTGATGCTCGTAAGCAAGAATGATTAAGTTGAGCTTGTAGACAAAAAAAAAGGCTAAGCAAATGTTTAAAGTGAGGATGCGAGGAGAGAGTGTGATGGACCGACATTTGGTCCAATGATCGTGAAATTCCGTCCGGCTTGAAGATAAACTTAGCGCTAAATGGGAGGCAACCTATTCTTTTTATCTTTTGATGCTTGTTTTGTTGTTTGGTCTTGTAGGTGGATTGTGCTTGTGAGGAAATGCACATTGAAGAAAAGAGAAGTGTTTCATGGATTCTAGTAGGCATGTCGCATCACTTGTTGCAATCTTAATTCTTGACTCTTGTCTCGAGTTAAGTTTGGGGGCTAGTGCGTGGTGGACATTGTTCAATTCATTGGATGGATGCATTTACTTCTCCACAAGAAGCTCAAAGATGGAAACTACAAGGGTAAGTCCCATCACTTTTTGCAAACTTAAGTCTCAACTTATTTCAATTTAAGTTTGGGGGAGAGTGTGTGGTGTGACTCACCACTTGAGTGTGATTCTTGTAAAATTGACCCAATTTTAAAAATTTTCTCATGAGTTTTGGTTTGATTTTGGTCCATTTGGTGGTGATTGAAGTGCATGATAATCTATATTTTTAATGAAATCATTAAGCTAATGTTTTTGATGAGTTGTTGAGCATGAATGAAGCGTAATGGAAGCACAAATTGAGCCCGGAGATCAAGTCGAGATTCGTGGTGTATTCAATCCGGAAGTTAGTGCTACTCATTTCCACTATCAAATGCCTATTGAGGGAGTTCACTCTATACTTTACCACTTTTATTAACTTGACATGTTTTGATGTTGATTTGGATTCATGTGATTAGCATGTTACTTCATATGTTATGTTTGTGGGAGGTTTACTTTCGTAATTTAGAATTTCAATTTTTAATTTAGGATAGGATGATTGTGAGCTTACTTGAATATGGATGTTATGAATGTGTGCTTCATTGTTTATGATTGTTTTGTCATTTTTGCATGTTATGTGTTTTGAGTGTTTCTTGTTTGGTGAGTCTTTTCTTATGTGTTTTGTATGTATTTTTATTTTTGTCTAGGGTTGTTTGGTGGTTTGTTTTGGACTGTTGTGAGTTATTTTTTAATGTAATTGATGACATGTTGTTGTGATAAGTGATGACAAGTTATGATTAAGAATCTCTACACATTTAAATTGTGGCATGTTTTACTTGTGCAATTTTGAGATGAATGTGGTGTAATAAGTTCCTTATGGTCCAATGCATAAGCTTGTGAGAATTTGAGTCTCAACTGTGCATTCATGGTATTTATTTTCATGAGTGGATTGATTGTGTTTGATAAACTAGAACTTGCTCAAGGACTATAAGAACGAGCCCGATTTGTGGAGATTAGTGACATGATCTAAGGCCATCCTTGTTATTCATAGTCATTGCCATAAATTTTCATACCATGAACATCATCCCTAGTCAACCACTTTGATCCTATAAGCCTATTTTTTGTGAATTTAGCACATTACAAGCCATGATTACCCACTTAAGCCTTATATATATACCTTTTGTATGGGTGATTGAGGAGATGGTAGCTAGAAAGGTTTGATGAGACAACAAAAAAGAAAAGAAAATGGTATACAAGCAAGAAAAATGATGTAAAAGAACACAAACAAGAATGAACATGCAACCTCAAAATAAGAAAATGAGCAAAGCAATAATAATATGCTCAAGTACTTAAAAGTTTGAAGAAGGAAGCATGCATTGAAAGAAGTTCAATCCAAGGAAAGTTGATGATTAGTGCTTGTGAACATTAAAGACAAGAAAGGAAGAAAGAAAAGTGGAGAAGTTGGAGAAATTGGCCATCTCTTCGATTACTTACACTTGTTTAGTCACTATTACCATATTCTTCCTACCCTACCAAAGAGCCTATCATTACATCCTTAATGAAAGCTTTTTGATCACTAAATGAAACTTTGGAGGTTTGTAAATGTAGTCCACGATCAAGCTTATAGCGAGTCGAGCCAATCGATTGATGAGTGTTGTTTTACCTCATATTAAAGAGTGTTGAGTGAAATTTAAAACCTATGTAAGGCTTGGACTAAAAGGGACTATATTACACTTTATTCTCTTTTGATTGAACTTGTTAATGTCTCATGTTATAAGTTTAATGATTGTAGGATGACTTAGCATAAATTGTGATTCTTATTGCTATTAATGTCTTATTACTTGTGTTCGTTTAGTCTTTTCCTAGGTGAAAATCTCACCCCTTAGTTTATCATTTTCATTGTTCGAGGACGCACAACACTTTAAGTTTGGGGGTATGATGAATGATATTTTCACCTAGATTTTAGTGTCATTTTATGTGTGGTTTCGTATTATTTTATCCATATTTCGTGTTATTTGGTTGTGTTTTGTATTTTTATGGAAATATATGTGAATGAGTTTAAATGTATGATTTACAGGTAAAAAGAGATTCTAGAGGCAAAGAGGAAGACGTAGGAAAAAATGGATCTCAGTTCGGAGTTGAAACGAAGGAGATCGGGCCAAAACGGAAGAAGGAAAAACAGAACTGCAAGTACATGGTCCGTGTACCCAACACGGACCTGTAAGAAGTGGCCATGCTCCATCGCCAGAAGCCCCTACACGGCCACGCCTGTGGCCGTGTGCAGAACACGGGCCGTGTGTAGGAACACGGGCTGTGTATCAAACATGGCCCTGTAAGTGGAAGCCATGTACTGACACTCGAGGCCCCCACTATGGCTGTGTACCGCACACGAGCCGTGTAGGTGCTGGACTAAAAAAAATCCAAAAGTTTCTAGAAGCTTCCCAATGGGTATAAATACTCATTTATTCAACATTTGAGAAGAGATTCGGTTTCTTGGCCCTGCACATACACATCAAACACCATTTCTTCTATTCTACACCATTATCTTCATCCATTCACCATCCATTGGATCCACCTTTATCCTACCATCAAAAACTTCATCCAATTGAGGAAAAGAAGCAAGGAAGAGAGGAAGATTGCAAGGGGAAGAAGAAGCATTGGAGGCATCCAAGGGAGTTTTCATCCAACTTTTGTATTGAATCATATTGTTTGTCATGTTTTGTAAGGATCTTAATGTCTATGTTAATGTTCTTATGAATATGGTAGGCTAGTATCCCTTGTGAGATTAGCAACATGAGAGTTGTTGGATAATTTTGGAGATTTATGTATTTGAATTAATATGTTGATTGGATCTATGACTTTCTATCATTGATTATTAATTGCTTGATTTGTATTGATGATTTGTGTGTTTAGTTGTTCTAAATATGTTATTAGATTGAGAAATCAATTATGTGCTTAGGATAATTGAGTGAATCATTTCATCAAACACTTCACGTGCATTATAAATTGTAAAGAGATTGAGAAATTCTTTAGAATTTAGAATCATTTGATAGAACATATAATTGGTTTGATCAAGAGGTTGATTAATCGTGTGAAGGGACTCTCATTTCAAGCTTATTACCTAGTTGGAATTGTTTGAGTGAGAACCATCTCATTGAGCTATTTGATATTCATATCCTATCCATCTTGAGAGGGAGTTTAGGTGATCTTAGTGTTGGCCCTTAGTCTTCAATCCATGATTCATATGAATTCGATGCATTTATCCTAGGATTTTCACTTCTTAATTATTGTTAATCTCACTTTTACTTAATTTGGAAAACCACTTTTCATCCATCTATCTTGTTTGCTAACATTGCTTGTTTTTCTTCTTTGGTTATTATTATTTACTTGTTTAAACATCCAAACCATTGATGATTCATCTCTATAAAATTACAAGAAACGTGAAATCGCTTAAGCACTAGTACCTATCTCCCTGTGGTTCGATAAATTATTTTAGTTAGTCATCCCTACTACAAAATGGCTAATCAATGCCGTAAGAGACAGTATTTCGTATAAATGTTTGTCTGTTTGAGGGATATCCTAAAAAAATAAAGGGTGATTTATTTAGTCCAAAAGATCGGAGGGTGATTGTTAACACAAACACTAGATTTTTGGAAAGGGACCATGTAATAAATCACAAACCTATATATAAGTTGTTCTAAAGATGTGAGAAGGGAAACATAAAATATTAGTACCAATTGTACAAGAAGAGATACCACAAGGTAAACTGCGTCACGTGTCACATCTGATACATAATTGCGTGTAGTGCATTGTCGTAGTGGGAGGATTGTTCGATGACCCGTAAGATATATATTTTGAGAGAGTCATGAGACTTGGTCCCTAGTAACATGAAATTGACCCACGAATACGACGAAACACTACAAAATAAAATACGAATCTTAGCAAGACACAATGATTTCTGGAATAGGATCTATGTATTCTAAATCAAATCTGGGAGCTTGTACGACAACTAAATGGTGTAAGAAGCCATTGGAAGTGATCATACGAAATAAAAGAGGATCATACAGTAAGGTGAAAACCTTGAAAGCAAAGCTTGTTGCGAAAAGGTATAATCAGAAAGAAAGGGTTCGATTATGAGAAAATTTGTTCACTAGTAGCTATGCCTATATCGATCTGAATTCTTTTATCTGTTGCTATTCATATGAAATATGAGGAATAGCAAATAGATGTCAAGACAGCTTTCCTGATTGGAAGTCTTGAGGAAAACATCTATGTAAAGCAACCAGAATATTTCATTGCTAAGGGCTAAGAGCATTTTGAGTGTAAGCTTAAAAGTGTCTATCGATGGACTAAAGCAAGCTTCAATACCATGAAGCATCCATTTTGATGAGGTAATCAAATGACATGGATTTAATCAATGCTCGGATGGGTCTTGTGTATTGAAAATAGTGACGGAAATGTGGTGGTATTTCTTGTACTGTACGTAGTGGTATCTTACTCATTGGAGACAATGAAAGAGTATTGTCGGGCGTATGAGTATGGTTGATAAAGCAGTATAAAATGAAGGACTTGAGAGAAGCAAAGTATATCCTTCCAATTATGGTAATCACAAGATAGGATATTGTGCTTATCTCAAGCTTCATGAATTGATACAATCCTTACTCGTTTTAGCAGCTCGCGCGACGTCACCATCTTGATCATAACTTTCTCGTTTGGATTCCGATTGAGGTGTTCTTTACGTCAAAACGACCCTCTCTTCAATGGCTTTCAAACCATGTATCACAGCACCAGTTTTGATATCCACAGAAACACAGAAAAATTATATAAGTTGGATGTGCATTTTTCAGCATTCATACACAAGTTGCACCTTTTCTCCAACTTTGCACTTTTGACCCTTTTTCCACCTAAAACATAATAAAACACCTCAAGTGCACTTTGTTCTCATATATATCAAATATAAGATACTTGTGCTAATATATGACAACAATTCCAATCAAGAAGGTTTTAAATTGGACACTATAACACGCTTATTTTCACTCTTATCAATGGGGAGGAAGGCACTATAGCCAACGCGCAAGTTTATTCACATCACTTACAAACCAATAATGGCACTAATCCCCTCTTCCACTTAGTTATTTAACACTGAGGGTTTTTACATGCATATAATATCCATCAATAAAATACGCATCCTAGCATGCTTCTATATTCAGCAATTTAAAGCAGTAAATCACATAGAACATGCATATCACATAAAACAATAATAAGATAATTAAATAAAATTAGGACATGTATATATCACGACAAAAAATGCAAGAAAAACACACATCAAATAGAAAATGAATCTGCATTCCATCAGACATGTCGGCACGACTCGTGCGTGATGCGCATTTTTTTGCACGCAAAATTAATTCTCAAGTATGAAGAATATCTGTTGCAGCTTAAGCAAGCGACCAAGTTAAGTATAGAACCCAAAGGAAGACATATTATCAATTTAATTATTATCTAAATTAATTAAGACGAAAGGCAATAAGAGTTGTGGAATTAATACAAATAAAATAAAATAGCACTAGAAGAATACGAAAGTGTTTCAAGTAGGAGAATAGGTGGCTCTAGGGTAATCCAGTTTTACTACTTAACTTTCCTCTCAAGTGCAGGCCGACTCTACATTGTGGACTATGGGCACATACTAAACCATGCAAATCTACTCCATAGAAACAAGTAAATATGCTTGAAACACGTGTGAATAACCTCGGAGCAAGACAAACAAGTAAATATGCTTGTAACACGTGTGAATAACCTCGGAGCAAGAGACGTAATTTTATCTCCCCTTTCTAGGTACTATCAGTATCAATTATTTCCTACATCGGAACCTAACCCGATATGATCTCCCTTTATAGGTACTATAAAATTACCCTATTTATCCTGCTTACTAACCCGAATTCAATTCAATTAATAAACATTCATATATGATAGTTCTAATAAAGCTTCAAATTTCCCTCACTTAAAATCATAACATGAAATCCTGTTCAGTAGTGGACGCGCTCAATCAACAACCAAGATATATATTCAGACTCTATATAACAGTTGAAGATGCACAAAACGACTCTGAATATGGATTAAAAACGTGCAATCACATATAAAATAATTCCACAAGTAGTGTTGTACGGAGGACACACAAGAGAGTTTAATTAATTCATAAAACCTCCAAAACCCTTGATCTACCAAAATGATTCTAGCTCATAATGTTGTGAAGAACAATCATGGGGGTTGGATAGATCTTACCCATTTGTCTGGAAAATATAAGATAAATTAGAAAATGAATAAAACCCTAGATGCGGGAGTCGTTGCGTCCTTCTCCGTCTTGAATCCTCCTCTTGGTTCTCTTCGTGATTCCACAGATGAATCTTCAAAGTGATGGATGGATGGAGGAAGGGATGCGGATGATGGTTGGGGGTGACCCCCCTTGTGGGATATAGGATGATTGTGTTCTGGTTATTCACATCAATAATGATGTGATCTGCATCCCCTTTTATACTTGTAAGCTCTCCTTATGGACCTTGGATGGGCTTTTTTTTGGAAAATACAAAAAAATACACACTCGGTGTAAAACCCATCGAAATCAGAATTCTGTGTCCCTATTCGACCAAAGTGGTTCTAGTCGAACTGGAAGACCTTGGTCGAACGGGATGTCTATAAGTTGAAATTTCTAGTTAGACTTGACTTCTGTAGTTTGACCAAAATGGTTCTGGCGAATGGGAAGGCCTTGGTCGAACTACAGGTCAAGCAGCATCCGCAGCCTCATCGTTTCGCGTATAACTTCCACATCCAACCTTCGATTTGAGTAATTTTTATTCTCACGCGATCCTTTCTTCCTTGGATTTCTATCCATATAAAGAAGTCACAAAAATTCCAACATTAGAAGCCATTCTGTTCGGCACAGCTTGCGCAATGTCACCATTTTGATCATAACCTTCTCGTTTGGATTCTGATTGAGGTGCACCTTAGGCCAAAACGATCCTCTCTTCTGTGTCTTTTTAACTATGTATCACACTTCTAGTTTAGAGCTCTACAAGAACATAGAAAAATTACACAAGTTGCACCTTTTCTCCAACTTTGCTCTTTTGATCCTTTTTCGCTTAAAACACAATAAAACATCTTAAATGCACCTTTTTCTCAAATATAATAAATACTAGACACTTGTGCTAATATATAACAACAATTCTAATTAAAAAGGTGTTAAATTGGATACTAAAACACGCATATTTTCTCTCTCATCAATCCCCCAAACTTATCCGGTGCTCGTCCCGAGGCAACAAAATAAAAATAAGGATAGAGAGAGAGAGAGTAAGAAAATTAGCGGGAAAACAAGGACTATGATCAATACTCCCTTCACAATACAATTGTTCTTAACTTAGGTCATGCAACTCTACATCTAATAATCAATTCAAAGCATACAAAATAAGACAATCACCACCAATTCAAATGCTTCATTCACATGTTCTCACGGAAGTATATATCACTCACACTCAAGTCTAAAAGATGTAAACTTATGGGTTAAGGTGTTTACGCTCAAATTCAATTCAAGTGCATGGTAACCATATGCTTGCCAAAAATCTCAAACTCTCCACCACAAAAAGTATGATTCGACAATGGGATCAAAATGGACTTTTCTTTTGGATGTAATGGGCTCTTTGGTTAAGGTAGGAAATGTATGGATAAGTAACTCAAAATTTGGATCAATCAAGTGCGCATTCCATCATGATCTTTCATTCATCCTACTAACATCAATTAAGCACAGCATCTTGATTAGCCATAACTTGTAGTCGGGTTGACCAATTCAAGAATTTATCGAACCACAGGGAGGTAGGTACTAGTGCTTAAGAGATCTCACGTTTCTTGTAATTTTATAGAGACGAATCATCAATGGATAGGTGTTCAAACAAGTAATAAAATCAATCAAAGCAAGCAAGCAAGCAATGATCAACAAACAAGATAGATAAATGGATTAAGTAAAAGTGAGATTAACAAAAATTAAGAAGTGGAAATCCTAGGATAAATGCATCAAAGTCATATGATCATGGGTATAAGACTAAGGGCCAACACTAAGTTCATCTAAGCTCCCTCTCGAGATGGATAAGATATGAATCTCAATTAGCTCAATGGATTAGTTCTCACTCAAACAATTCCAACTAGGCACTAAGCTTGAAATGAGAGTCCCTTCATACGATTAATCAACCTCTCGATCAAACCAATCGGATGTCATATCAAAGGGGTTCAAAATTCCAAAGGACTTCTCAATCTCCTTACAATTTATAATGCACATGATGTGTATGACAAAATGATTCAATTAATTATCCTAAATATGCAATTGACTTCTCAATCTAATCACATGTTTAAAACAACAAACCACACAAATCATCATAAACAACAAGATTTAAAGCATCAATGATAGAAAATCAATTAACCCAATCAACATATGAATTTAAATACATAAATCCCAAAATTATCTAGCAACTCTCATGTTGCTAATCTCACAAGGGAGATTAGCCTACCATATTCAAAAGAAAATCAACATAGACATTAAGATCCTTACAAAACATGATAAACAATAAGGTTTCACTACAAAGTATGGATGAAAACTCCCTTGAAGTGCTTCAATGGTGATCTCCTCCCTTCCCTTGCAATTCTCCTCTCTTCCTTGCTTCTTTTCCTCAATTGGATGAAGGTTTTGATGATGGGATGATGGTAGATGGGATGGATGAAAATGATGGTGTAAAATGGAGGAAATGGTGTGCGAGGTGTGTGCAGGGGTGAAACCCTTCAAAAATCTTCTCAAAATGTTGAATGAATTATTATTTATACCCCTTGGAGACTTCTAAAAGATGCAGAAAAATATTCTGTTTTGGCACCGACACAACTCGTGTGCTACAACATGAGTCAAGTCATGTCAGGGTTTCTCGGTCAAACTTTACTCAAAATGGGACACGAGTCGTGTGCTGACGCACGGCCAAAGGGTGGCCGTGTTGGATGAATTGATGCTGCTACATGACTACTCTTTACTGTCCCGTGATCGATACACGGATCATGTGCTGCAACACGACACGTGTACCCTACACGACCGATCGTGTTGATGCTACCCTGTTTCTTCTTCCTTGTTTTATCTCCCATCTCTGTTTTTGCTCCTTTTTACCTGTTTTAAATATGATTAAGTTCATTCACACATATTTCCATAAAAACACATATCACCACCAAATAACACATAAATACGGATAAAATAACACGAAAATAGATCTAAAAAGACACTAAAATCTAGGTGAAAATATCAATAATTACATCTCCAAACATAAAGTGTTGTGTGCCCCGAACAACGAAAATGATAAAACAAGGGGAGAGAGATTTTCACCTAGTAAAAAAACTAAACGAACATAAGTAATAACACATCAAAAGTAATAAGAACTACATATCATGCTAAGTCATCCTACAACATTATACTCATAACATGCAAAAAATATTAACAAGTTCAATCAAAAGAGAATAAAGTGTAATATAGTCCCTTTTTGGTCCAAGCCTATCAACGGGGTATCAATTTCACTCAACACTCTTTAAAGTAGGGTAAATCAACACTCATTAACCGATTGGCTTGACTCACTATAAGCTTGCTCGTGGAATACATTCACAGACCACCAAAGTTTCTATTAGTGATCATAAAGGTCTTTTATTAAGGATGTAATGATAGGCTCTTTGGTATGGTAGGGAGAATTTAGGTAAGAGTGACTAATCATGTGTAAGAAATCGAAGAGGTAGCTACTTTCTTCCATTCCTTAACAATTTCTTTCTTCCTTTCTTTTCTTAATTGATCACAACCACTATCCATCAACTTTCTTTGAATTGATCTTCTTTCAATGCATGCTTCCTTCTCCGAACTTTTAAATACTTGAGCATTTTGTTGTTGCTTTGCTCATTTTCTTGTTATGAGGTTGCATGTTCATTCTTGTTCGTGCTCTTTTCATCCTTTTTCTTGCTTGTTACCATTTCCTTTTCTTTCTTACACAATTCTCATCAAGCCTTTCTAAACCACATCACTTCAATCACTCACACAAAATGGTAATTATATAAGGCTCACGTGGGTAATCAACGCTTGTAATGTGCTTATATCACAATAAAAAGGCTTTAAGGCTCAAAATGGTTGACTAGGGATGATGTTCATGGTAGGGAAATATATGGCAATGACTATAAATAACAAGGATGGCCTTAGGTCATTTCACTAATCTCCACTAATCGGGCTCATTCCTATAGTCCTTGAGCAAGTTCTAACTTATCAAACATAACCAATCCACTCATGAAGAAAACCATGTATGCACGATTAAGGCTCAAATGCTCACAAGCTTGTGCTCGAACCTTAAGGAACTTATTACACTACGTTCATCTCAAAATTGAACAAGTTAAATAAAACATGTCACAATTCGAAAGTGTAGAGATTCTTAATCATAACTTGTCATCACTTATCACCACAACATATCATCACTCATGTTCAAAAATAACTCACGACATCCCAAAAACAAACAACCAAATAACCCTAGACAAGAATACGAAACACACAAAACATAAAATAAGGACTCAATAAACAAGAAACAACCAAAAACACACAACATGCAAAAATAACAAAACCATCCATCATAAGAAAATGAAGCACACATTCATATTATCCATAATCAATTAAGCTCACCAACATCCCATCCTTGATTAAAAAGGAAATCATAAATTACAAAAGTAAACCTCCCACAAATATAGCAAATGAAGTAACACTAATCACATCAATCCAAATCAAATCAAATTATGCTAAACACATAGAAGTGGTAGGGTGTAGAATGAACTCCCTCAATAAGCATTTGGTAGTAGAAGTTGTTAGCTCCGAGCTCAATTCGTGCTTCCAATACCCTTCATATATGCTTAACAAAACCAATAGCTCAGCAATTTCATTAAAAATATGGATTATCATGCACTTCAATCACCACCAATCGGACCAAAATCAAATCAAACTCATGAGAAAAAATTTAAAATTGAGTCAATTTTATAAGAATCACACTCAAGTGGTGAGTCACACCATACACTCTCCCCCCAAACTTAAATCGAAACAAGTTGAGACTTAAGTTTGCAAAAAGTGGTGGGACTTACCCTTATAGTTTCCATTGATGATCTTCTTGTAGAGAAGTAAACGCATCTAACGAATTGAGCAATGTCCACCATGCACTAGCCTCCCAAACTTAACTCGAGACAAGAGTCAAGAATTAAGTTTGCAACAAGTGATGCGACATGCCTGCTCGAATTCATGAAGCACTTCTCTTTTCTTCACTATGCCCTTTCTCACAAGCACAATCCACCTACAAGACCAAACAATAAAAACAAGCATCAAAAGATAAAAAGAATGGGTTGCCTCCTATTTAGCGCTAAGTTTAACGTCTTCAAGCCGGATGGAATTTCACGATAATTGGACCAAAGGATGGTCCATCACACTCTCTCCTCGCATCCTCACTTTGAACATTTGCTTAGCCTTCTTTTTATCCACAAGCTCCACTTCACCATTCTTGCTTACAAGCATCAAATCACCATCAAGAAGAGCTTCAAGTGTATTCCCTCTTTCTCCTTTGTCAATTTTCCAATCAAGCTCGGGAGCTTTCTTCCTATCAACATCACATGAAGACAAGTTAGAATTTGACATTTCCATATAATCATAAAGAAATGAATTTAAGTTGTCAAAGAGAAGAGAATCATGATCCATTAGATCATCCAGAGGCTTCAAATGAGACTTGATCCCTTTGTCTTTGTTACATAAGAATGTAACACTTTTTCTTTTTGAGCTCAAAGATAACTCTTCTCTTCCAACATCAATTTTCGCTCTTCCTATAGCTAGAAATGACCTTCCCAAAATGAGTGGAACTCAAGGGTCCGCCTTCACTTCTAACACCATGAAATCGACCGGAAAAGCTAGCCCTTTCACCTTCACCTCAACGTCTTCAACAATTCCTAGTGGCTTCATAACCTCTCCATTAACCACTTCAAGACGGATAGTAGTAAGCTTTAGCTCTCCAATTTCAAGGTCTTTGAAAGTGGCATGAGACATCACATTGACGCTCGCCCCCAAGTCACACAATGCATCAAGAGTGCTTTTTCCTTCAAAATCACAAGGAATTATGAACTTTCCGGAATCACCAACTTTCGTAGGCCCCCTTTTTGCATCAATTCACTTTCTTCGGGTTGCTCTTCTTTTCTTTTCTCCTAATACTTCTTCTTTAGATTCTTCAGATTTTCCTCAAACTCCCTTTTCTTCTCATCTTTTACAAACATTTGTGGATAGGAAATAGGGAATGGAGTGATCGGAATACCCCAATAATCATGTTTTTACTCCTCTTCTCTGGCCTTCTCCTCCACTTTCTTATCCTCTTGCACCCTTTTCCACTTAGGTATCCATTTAGGCCCATTCTCTTCTTTCTTATTTACTTCTTCCATTTCTCCAACAACCTTCCTTTCTACCAACCCTTCTTCAATCTTTCGTTCCTCTTTCATATCAACCAACAAACATTGAGCTTTAGGAATAACCTCGGGTGTGGCCGGAAACTTTCCTTTTTGTTGAGCACTCAAAGTACTTGTAATTTGTCCCACAGTATACTCCAAAGCTTTGAGCATCTTTTCATTCGCTTCTTCCGCCTTTTTCATCGCTTCATCTTGAGCTTTGTTAGATGCAATAACTATTCAAGTAGCTCATCTATAGATGCCTTCCCTTTACTGTTTGGTGCATTAGCCCCCAGTTGATATACCGGAGGATAAGCAATTGTATTGCTCGGATTAGAGTAGGAGAAGTTCCCTTACCTTTGTTGATGTGGGTATGAGCTTCCACTACCTTGACTATTAAAGCCTCCTTACCTTGGGGGATAGTTCCCTTGACTTCGGTTGAAACTACCTTGGAAATTATTTTGGTAATTCCCTTGGTAGTTTCTTTTTTGTATGTATGACACATCTTCCACACGTGGCATAGAGTTGGCCCATTGTTCTCCACTCACAATATTTGGAGGAAACACACCTTGCTCAACTTGTACCCCTTCAACCATATTTGCTCCTTGGCTCACACTTTGATTCAAGCTCAATTGTCTCAAAACTTTCGTCGCTATCGCCTCAACACTTGGAATTTGTGGCTCAACATTCACACTTTTGACATTAAACTGCTGCCCTTGATCAAAATTCTCAAAACCATAGCATCCACTTACTCGCTGATAGGGGTTTTCTCAACACACAAATTAATCCTCAAGTATAAGGATATCAATTGTAGTCGCGAAGATGACCAAGTTACATTATCGAACCCACGGGACGGTTAAACATCAATTTCATTATATTCTAGTATACTTTAGACTATGTTTGGTAATTGTAAAGGTTTAAGGAATAATGACTTCTATTCGAAATAGAAAAAGAAATAGCAAGAGTTAGAGAAAAGTGAGTTGCGATCAAGAAGAATAGTGGGTAGTTCGTCGGGTCATCCAGTTTCACTAGCAATTCGTATTTTTATGTGATGGTGTCCGACTCTGCCCTGTGGTTTGTGGACGCATCACTATACCATGCAAGTTTACTCTATAGACACAAGTAAATATGTGCTTGACACGTGTGAATAACCTCGGAGCAAGAGATATACTTCACCCTCCTTTCTAGGTACTATCATAATCAATTATCTTCCACGTCTAGAATCTAACCCGATTTGATCTCCCTTTTTAGGTACTATAAAGTTATACTCTTCATCCTATTTATCAACCCAAATTTAATTCAATTAATAAATATTTATATAAGACTGTTCTAATAAGACTTTGGAATCCCTTCACTTAGAATTATAACAATAAACCCTGCTCAGTAGTGAACGCACTCAACCAATAACCATGCTATGTATTCAGACTCTACACAACAATCATTGATGCACAAAACGACTATGAGTATGGATTAAATATGCAATCTTATATAAAACAAACCACAGGTAGTGTTGTACGGAGTTTTACACACGAAATACGAATTACATCATGAAACTTTCATAACCCTAGAACTACCAAGGTGGTTCTAGCCCATGATTGATCTAGGAACAATCATGGTTAGATTGATCATTCTTACTTGAACCTTCAGCGAACTTCTGTCACAGCCCTCCGGATGGATCACCACCTCTACTCTCGTCTCCCTTATGATTGATGATCAAAAGCTCTTCTTATTCTCTGCATGAGCCTCCTTTTATACTTTTAATCACGTCTCTATGGCTTGGAATGGGCTTTCTAAGTGATCTCACGTGTTTCAGCCTCAAAAATCCAGATAAGGTAAGTTCCCACACGTAGGTTCGACCTCGTCAATCAGGTCGAACAACCGACCACAGGTCGAACCCCAAGTCGAACCACACTACTGGAAGAATTCTGCACTGGTTCGACCTCTTGAACAGGTCAAACCTCTCAGGACTTGGTCGAACCCCAGGTCGAACCTCATCACTGGACAATTTCTGCTCCCGATTCGACCAACTGGCAAGTCGAACTCAAATGTCGTGGTCGAATCCTCTTTTCTGCGAACTGGTTCGACCATGGTTCGACCTGATGGACAGGTCGAACCCCTTGAGTCGTTGTCGAACCTTCTTCTGTAAGCTCAGCAATGCTGGTTCGACCTGCTGGAGAGGTCGAACCCTCCTCCAACCAGGTCGAACCCTCCTATTTCTTGGGTGGTTCGCATGGCTTCGACTCCGTCTCTTCGATTCTTGGCACTTTTACTCCGTTTTTGCTATGAAAACCACTCAAATAGCTCCACTAACACCTGATTCATGCTAATTCACAATATATATAGGTTTTCCACCTATTTCCACATCAAAACTCTCCAAAACTAGCACAAAACATGGTGCCGAACTTGTGAATTTACACACTCATCAAACCCCCAAACTTACATGTTGCTCATCCCGAGACAACTAATTTAAACCACATGAGTCGTGTATAATTCACAAAGATCAAGTACAACACATATTACACATGCCACTTCATTAAATCAAACAAGAATTACTTGCATCATATATTTCACTCATGTAAAACCAATCTAATCACATACCATTCGGAGTACTAAGTAATCTAGCTCACAAGATAAGTCTTTACTCTCTTTCGCTCACGTGCGTGAGGCACTATAGGCTAGTATAAACACTCATATCAATTCATATTCACGCGTAACCATAAGCTTGGCAAAGGTCTCAAAAATCAACTCACATCAACTTAATACTAGGATCACAAAGGACTTGTTTCTAGGTTGTAATGTTGGCTCTTTGGAAAGGGTAGGAAAATTTGGACATAGTGACTTAAGACACTAGTAGAGAGTTACCTTGGAGGTTCTTGATTTCTCATTCGGCTTCATATTCTCCTCTAATTCTTCTCTTGCACTTGCAATTTTCGATTTTCCTTCTCTTCCTTGCATCAACATCATTCTTCTTTTGATCGCTCGGGTACCAGTTGTAGGCACTACCCTTCTCGAACATCATTCGGCTGCTTTTTAAAACTTTAAGCCCCATGTATAAGCAATTCGGGGTACCAGTTTCAGGCACTACCCCTAACAAGATTTAACCATGTGCTTTTCATACTAAACCTCATTCCATCTTCCTTTTCTTCTTACACACTTATTCACCTCACTCTCTCTACCAATGAATATGGTATTTTCAAAGCTCAAATAAGGTAAATAAGGCTCTTTTATTTGGCTTGCCAAAGAAAAAGCTTTTAAAAGGCTCAAACAGGGCTACCAAAGATTTATAGGATCATTAGGAAAGGTAAAATTTGGCTAAGTGACTCAATTAATCAAAAATGGCCTAAGATCATGTCCTAATATTTCATCAATTGTAAGTTTCACACAAGACGCCAAGCCAAGTTCTAGAATACATTCATACGAATGATCCTCTCAAAAATAAACTATCATGATCAAACATGATAGAGGCTTAAATCCTCACATAGGTAAATCAATTCCTTATACTCCTCATAGCACATAATCAAGATCAATTCCTCATGAATTCCATATACTTAACAAATTATACATGCTCTTTTCAATGAAAATAAACACGTGAACACATGAATGCACAGAATCAACAGCCCATATATAAATCAATCATACAAGATCAACTATATCAAGTACATGCCACTCACACATGAATCACACCCCAATCTGTAAAAATATAAAGAACAATGGGAGATAAGATGAATCGGATAAACCAAAAGAAAACCTGAAACTACTCCCTAGGAGCATCATCATCCTCATCATCATCTTTATCATCCTCATCCATCCTATTCTCCACAGCTCGGCACAGGCTGGTAATGTGCCTATCCATCATATCCACTCGACTACTCACTCTACCAACACGCTCATGCAAGGCAGAGTACCTCTCGTTCAGCGTGGCGTAGTTGGCGTTAGCGAGCGCGAGCTGCTTGTTCGTCTCCTGCTGTGCAGCTACTACCGCGACCAGCTGCTCATGAATCAAGCGAAGCTGCTCCCGTGTACCTGGGACTGCCCGACGCTGCTGCTGCGGTACCGGAGCATGCTGAGGCACGTCATGCTGCTCTTCTTCCGGAATCTCCATCTCCGGCTGCTCATCTACCTAATCCTCCTCTTCAGACTGCTGTGGCTGAGGTGGATGGAACTTTCCTTGATCAATGATCTGTTGTAACTCAGCTATCCTCCCCTCAGCACACATCTGCGCTACCGCTCTCAATCACCACCCGACTTCACTGCCACGGATAAGGCAGCATGTCCGAGAGAATTCATCAACTTATTCCTTGCTACCCGAATAGTTGTCAAGTTGCTCACGTTGAAGGGGAATATAAATTCAAAAGGCTTGAGACCCCTCGTGAAGAACCAATCTCCATCTCTAAAATGGGCAAATCCTCCCTTCACGTACGTGATCATCATCAAATCGGGTTCTCCTTCTACTGGTGTAATGCCGGTGAAATCCAAGTTGTAATGCTCAGCCACGATCGTCAGTAACCCTCCAATATTCACCTTTTGAAATCCAATGGTCTTGAATCGATGTAGCTGCGCAATGAAATAAGCTCCAACATTGAACTGCACCCCGTTTAGCATACACCACAGGGCGTAAAGCTCACCTCTAGACACAACACTCCCCTCCGAGCGGGCGAATAACGTGTTGCTCAGGACTCGGTCCATGTACCTCAAGACTGGATTCTTTATTGCGGAAGCACGAGCTTGTCTGATCTTATAGTCTCGAATCTCCCCTGTGATCTCCCTCGAAAACCGATTTGCATTGAATGCAGCATTTTCCAATCGAGGGATCTCTAAAGGTGTCTCAAAAAACTCAATGAAATCCTCAGACGTCCATCTCCTACTCACTCCGCCAAGCTGAAACGTACACTGATACGGGTACCCAAGCGGGTCCTTCTCCATCTCAAATGAGCAAACTACTTCCGTTGTAACATGGAAGTATGTCGGCCTCTTCAACTCCATGAATCTCCGGATCCCTACTTGATAGAACATCCAAAATATGTCATTCCCAATTCTCATTATCCTCATCGCCTCATCATCTTGGTATCGAGTGCGAGCTATCTTGTCTAAAACTTCTTCCCACTTCTCTTTGATCTCATCCCAATCTTGCATCTGGATCTTGAAATTTTTGGGTAAACGATCTTGTAACCTCAGTTTCCTTGTCATTTTGTCCAAATTCGAAGGCCTGTCATGCCTCTTCTTCGATCTTTCCTCCTCTGCCTTTCCTTTACCTTGATCCTTGTCCCTTTCCTGAAAACAAATACTTCAATCCAACCAACAAGACAAGAAAACAAGTATTTGACTAGCACATCATATACTCTACTCAAGACTTCAAGCATCAATGCATAATCACTCCAACTATCGTCTCAACACCACTTGCTTATTCAACATGCTCAAAACATCTTCAATCAACCTTCTTTAAATAACCAACAAGCATGCATCAACAATTCAAGCAATTTATAACAGTTTCAACAATTCAGAACATGAACTACTCCAATTCGAATACCAATTCAACCAAACTAGCATGCTTGTCCTAATAGATGCACAATATTGTTGATCAATTCACATAAACCATCAAGTTCAATCTATAATCAAACATTCTCAACCAACAAACATGAATTCATATGAAATAAGTCACAATATCAACATTCACCATGAAATTCAACCATACTCAACATCAATCCTCTTATTCACATCGAATTGCATACCTAAACCTTCAATCCTAGAGTAATTGAGTTGAGAAAAACATACCTTTTGACTTGCCCATGGTGAACAACCGATCAAAATCACACACACACAAGAATGTCGCGACTGAAACCTAATTTGCGACGAAAATCACCCAAATCCGCGCCCAATTCGTAAATTCTACTGTAATGTTGTGTAATCGGTGTGCAATCAAGTGTAATTGAAGAATTTGTGTAATGGTGTAGAGGTTCGAAGAGGGTTCGAGGTTTGGTGTTTCGAAAAAGTGATTGAACCTTCCGAAAAAATTGAACTTAAGTTGCGTACCTGGCTTGGTTCGACCTCAGGTTCGACCTCCTAAACAGGTCGAACAATGGATGACGAGGTCGAACCTACCTTCTGGACAAATGCTCTTCTCGGTTCGACCTGGGTTCGACTTGCTGATCAGGTCGAACAATCCTTGAATTGGTCGAACCCATTTTCTGGAAAACAGAGTGCCTTGAACTGACTGGTTCGACCACAGGTTCGACCTTCTGAACAGGTCAAACAAATATGGCTTAGGTCGAACCACCTCACTGGACAACTTTCGACTCTGATTCGACTTCTTCTGCTTTCGTTCGACCTCCGGCACTGGTTGAACCACTCCTAGCATTGGTCGAACCATCCTTCTGATTTTCAAAACTGAGTGTTCTTCATTCTCTACACACTTCAAGCTTCAACACAACTCATTAGGTACAATCTAGAGCACAACTTCAGAAATTGTTCCACAAGACATCATTCATGAGTAACTCCGTAAAAGAAAACACAACCAAAAACCACTGAACATTAGGCAAGTTGTAAAAAATCGTCACATCAAAATCGATTAAAATTTCAATATGGCCGCAAAAACCAACTCCCCTAACAAACAATACAAAGAAAAGATTATACTGTCGGTGCTTATCGAGGTAAGTACATCACACCCCCCCCAAACTTAGGAGAAACTAAAGTCGAAACTAAGTTTGCAAAGAGATGTAATTGCCAAAAAGTAAGCACGTCAAATATAAAAATTTCTTACTCACACAAAAGAAATAAAGCAATAAAACGGAAGAGTAAGCCCTCAACAAGCGCTCATATTTAACGTCGGAGAGTCACGACGGTACCAAATCAGATCAAGGTATCATCAAAAATGACACACGCATCATCCGGCGACTTATAATGCTTCAACTGATGCTCATTCGCCGTGATAACGTCTCCATCTTTGTCAATAAGCTCAAAACTCCCCACTCCTAAGGCTCGATGAATCATGAACGGTCCCATCCACTTCGACTTCAACTTGCCTGCAAAAAGTTTCAATCGAGAGTTAAAAAGTAGTACCTCATCTCCTTGCTTGAACTCCTTGTATGAGATCTTAGAATCATGCCACCTCTTCATTCTTTCCTTATAGATCTCCGAATTCTTGTAAGCACGACTCCTAAACTCATCCAATCGATTTATGTGAGTTATCCTCAACTCCTTCACATCCTTGAGGGTCAAGTTCAAGCATCGCAAAGCCCAAAACACTTCGTGTTGAATCTCTACAGGTAAGTGGCACGGCTTTTCATAGACAATTTGATATGGTGACATATCTAACACCATCTTGTAAGCGGTTCGGAACCCCCACAACACATCATCGAGCTTCATAGCCCAATCCTTTCTATTAGTTCCTACCACTTTCTCCAGAATCTGTTTGACTTGGCGGTTGGAGACCTCCGCTTGCCCATTCGCTTGCGGATGATAGGGTGTAGTAACCCTATGCTTAACACCATAATCCTTAAGCACCTTCTCAAGAAATTTATTGACGAAGTGGGAACCTCCATCACTAACTAGTGCTCTAGGAACTCCATAACGGGCAAAGATATGCTTCTTCAAGAAAGATAAAACAATTTTTGAATCATTTAAGTGAGTAGGAATCGCTTCCACCCACTTTGAAATATAATCCACAGCAAGAAGAATGTAGAGAAACCCATTCGACGGGGGAAAAGGCCCCATAAAATCGATCCCCCGTACATCAAATATCTCCACAACAATGCTAAGCTGCAGTGGCATCTCATCTCTCCTACCTATATTTCCCATGCGCTGACATCTATCGTAAGACGCCACATAGTTCTCACAATCTCTAAACAATGTAGGCCAATAGAGAGCGGATTGAAGTACCTTAGCTGCAGTCTTTTTCGCTCCGAAATGCCCCCCATTTGGTTGTGCATGGCAAAACTCAAGCACACTCTCCATTTCCATCTCGGGTACACATCTTCTGATAATAGAATCCGTACATATCTTGTAAACAAATGGATCATACCATATAAATGTCTCAACTTCCCTCTTAAATTTCGCAAGTTGATATCGATTGAGATCCCTTGGAATTTCTCCAATGACAATGTAATTAACATAATTCGCGTACCATGGATCCATACCTTACGCTGCGACCACACACGCTCGCTCAGTCCCTTCAACAACCACAGCCATGATCTTCTCATCAGGGAACATCTCTTCAATATACTCAAAAGAATTATCACAATGCTCCCTAGTCTCCAACCTTGACAAGTGATCTACCAACACATTTTTTGTTCCTTTCTTATCCCGAATCTCCATGTCAAACTCCTGAAGTAGTAGAATCCACCTTATAATTCTAGGCTTTGTCTCCTTTTTCTCCATCAAATACCGAATCGCTGAATGATCCGTATACACAATCGTCTTCATGCCAACTAAATACTGACGGAACTTATCGAATGCATACACAACAGCCAAAAACTCCTTTTCAGTCACCGTGTAATTCTTCTGTGCCGCATCGAAAGTCTTACTCGCGTAGTAAATGGCGCAGAACTTCTTCTCCCTTAGCTGCCCGAGCACCACACCCAGTGCTACATCACTTGCATCACACATAAGTACAAACGGTTGAGTCCAGTCCGGTGTGATCAAGATAGGGGCAGTAATTAGCGCCTCCTTCAAAACTTGAAAAGCTGTTAGACACTCATCATTAAACACAAAAGGAATATCCTTTTCAAGTAAATGAGATAAGGGCTTAGAGTATTTTGAGAAGTCTTTTATGAATCTCCTGTAAAAACCGGCGTGTCCAAGGAAGGACCGCACTCCTCTTTCATTGGTCGGTGGTGGAAGCTTCTCAATTACCACCACTTTAGCACGATCTACTTGCAATCCCTTGGCGGAAACATGATGCCCAAGAACAATCCCATCCTTCACCATGAAGTGGCACTTCTCCCAATTCAAGACAAGATTAGTTTCTTGACAACTCTTCAAAACAATAGCAAGGTTAGACGAACAATTATCAAAAGAGGAACTAAAAACTGAAAAATCGTCCATGAACACCTCCATGATCTTCTCTATCAAACCATCAAAAATCGCCATCATGCATCTCTGAAAAGTAGCAGGCGCATTACACAATCCAAACGGCATCTTCCTAAAAGCAAAGGTCCCGTAGGGGCAAGTAAAAGTGGTATTTTCTTGATCCTCGGGAGCAATCATGATTTGGTTGTACCCCGAGTATCCATCCAAGAAACAATAAAACTCATACCCTGCAAGACGATCTAACATTTGATCCATAAAAGGAAGAGGAAAATGGTCCTTACACGTGTTCTCATTTAATTTCCTGTAATTCACACATGTACGCTATCCCGTAGGAATCCTCGTGGCTATAGCTTCTCCATCCTCAGCTTTCACTACAGCCATGCCCTCCTTTTAAGCAACTACATGCAATGGACTCACATGGGGACTATCACTAATAGGATATATAATTCCAGCATCTAACCACGTAAGGATTTGCTTTCTTATCACCTCTTGAATTGCGGGATTCACCCTCCGCTGATTTTGAACACTCGCCTTGGCTTCATCCAACAACCTAATCCGATGCATGCAATACGAAGGACTAATACCTTTCAAATCATCAAGTGACCATCCTATTGCAGACTTGTACTTCCGTAAGACATCTAATAACTCCTCAAGTTGATCATCATTAAGGGAAAAAGATACAATTACCGGATATTTTGCATTATCACCAAGAAAAGCGTACTTCAAGTGTTCCGGCAATGGTTTCAACTCCTCTTTCTTTTCTTCCATTAGAGCGCTTTCGTTATCCAAAGGCAAGTACCTCCTGGTCCATTTGACTTCTTCCACCTTAGTTCTTTCCAATTCAAACCTGTCATCACCCAAAGCAAGTAAGTTTTCAAGAAATTCAATACATACCTCATTAGAAAGTCCGTCAAGCTCCGTAGTGGGATAAGTAAGAGACTCCATCAAACATGTCTCAAGAAAATCCTTTGACAAGATCAGAGACATATCCTCCTTCACAATCTCCTCCACCACGTCAATACTATAACACTAGGACTCTATTGGCATCTTCATTGCTTTGTCCAAGTTGAAAAGTACTTCTTCTTTGTCCATTCGCAGCTTAAGTTCTCCCTTCTGAACATCTATCATAGCTCCAGCCGTAGCAAGGAATGGCCTCCCCAAGATTAAAGGAACATTATCCTTGTCATCATCCATCTCTAGTACAAGGAAATCCACAAGAAAGACTAGCTTCTCCACCTTACAAGAACATCTTCAACAATACCTTTCGGAAACGTCATTGATCTATCTGCCAATTGGAGAGCCACTGTTGTCGGGGTCAACTTCTCCAAACCAAGCCTCTGAAAGATGGACAACGGCATCAAATTGATGCTTGCCCCTAGATCGCACAAAGCTCGCCGTGCTGGCCCCTTCCCGATCTCACATAGAATAGTAAAGCTCCTCGGATCTTTCATCTTTGGCAGCAACTTCTTTTGAATAATTGAGCTACAATTCTCAGATAAGTTTATCGTTTCAACTCCGGTTAAGCTTCGCTTCTTCATCAATATGTCTTTAAGGAATCGAGAATAGTATGGTATCTCCATGATTGCCTCTGAGAAAGGAATGTTCAAGCTTATCTTGTTCATTAACTCTGAAAACTTCTTGAACTTCTCTTCCAATCCCTTCTTCACTAGCTTGTAGGGAAACGGTGTAGGTATCTTTGTTTTGGGAATCCCCCATTCATCACGATCAACATTCTCCGCTTTCTCCTTTTCAGCTCTTAATCGCTTAGCACTTTCCCATTTTTTCTCAGCTATTATATCTGTACCTTGTTAATTCCGTACCACTGGAGTTGCATCGACATCAAAAGGAATATCAGGTGCATCAATCAAAATGTCTTGGCGAGGTTCGACCATTGTTCGACCTATTTGAGAGGTCGAACCAGGTTTGTATTGGTCGAACCTCTCTCCTGGAAGACTGATCTCATTCTGCTCTTGAGGTTCGACTAGGGTTCGACCAATATTGAAGGTCGAACAATTGTCCCCAAGGTCGAACCGCTTCACTGTATAGTTTCTATCCTCCGGTTCGACCTGGGTTCGACCTGATGGGTTGGTCGAACCATTACGATCGTGGTCGAACCGTTCCTGCGACAAAACAGAGTGCTCTTGCTGATGAGGTTCGACCATGGTTTGACCTGTATGACAGGTCGAACCCTGTGGGTGCTGGTCGAACCGAGACTTAGAAAATTCCAACTTTGATTCCGGCCTCATCGGTCCCTCGTACTGCGTTCCCGACCTCAGTGTGATGGCATTACACGACTTTGGATTCTCTATACTCTGAGACGGAAACTTCCCTTTGCCTACATATTGAGTCAATGTGTTCACATTCTCTGCAATTGTACCCATCAACAACGTGAGATCTTTCACTTGAGTGGACAAATCTTTGTGGTGATCATCAATCTTTTTCTCAAGTTTGGCCTCAAGGCGGTTCACTCTTTCATCATTCTTCGCCATGTACCTGTTCACAGTATCCTCAAAACCAGGCTTCCCTTCTTCCACCTTTTCTCCCGGATCAACACCCATCGGAAGTTGCACTGCATTGTTCGTATTGCTCCATGAAAATTCGAGCCTCCTTGGTTGCTGTTGATAACCACCAGAGGGACCACAATTGTTAAAGTTTCCTCGATAGTTCCCTTGGTAGTTCCGGTTTCCTTGATTTGGATACCTCGTTCCTTGAATACTTTGACCCATGGCATAATTTGCTTCCTCCAATTCTTCTTGGATTGTTCCATTATTCATCATCTCTTGCTGCATGATTGGTACTCGTTGAGATATCTCGCTGATCTGCTTCTGTTGAGACTCAAATAGCTTGTTGATATTGGACAAGCTCGAAACGATCTCATCCTCTCTCCTTGTTTTCACCATTGCTTGTTCAACCTGAGCTACCTTCCCAAGGACATACGTACCTCTAACTCTATCAGTCGGCCAATCCCTCGAATTCATTGATATGTCTTCAAACAATTTCTCGGCCTCAACGGATGACTTTGTCAGCAATGCTCCATTAGAAGAAGCATCAAGTAACACTCTTGATTCACAGTCCAATCCATTATAGAATATACTGATATATTGAGCTTTAGATAGCCCATGTTGAGGACACTTCCTGAGCATGTCCTTGAATCTATCCCACGCTTCATGAAATTTCTCACCTCCACTGATAGCAAATTGATTAATATCTTGCTTCATCTTAAACACCTTCGAAGGTGGCATATACCTTTCCAAGAATCTTAACTTCAATTGCTCCCACGTGGTGCACTCAGCTGCGTTAATAGTGTCGCACCAATCCCTCGCCTTTTCTGTAAGCGAGAATTTGAACAAAAGGATCTTCCTAGCATCTTCATGTTCTCCTACGTCTTTTTGAGTACTTGCATAACCCAAGAACTTGTTCAGATGCTGTTGGGGATCCTCAAAAGACCCTCCTGAAAAGGAGTTCCTTTCAATCATGCTAATAAGAGCAGGATGAAGATCGAAAGCTGTGTTAGTTCCCCTTGCTCCTAAAAGCTCATAATTTCCAGCCCCATTATTTCTGAAAACCTCTCGGATGGCTAGATTATCCGGATTCGCTGCCATGTTGACTGTTCCTACTTCCAAATTAACTTCAGTTGTAGCTTCAATCGTCTGCGAAATCTGCTCGTCAACCTTGACTCCAAAATTCAGAGCTTCAGTTGGGTCAATTGTCCTTGCCTTGCTCTTCTTCTTCTTCTTCTTTCTTGATGATGCTCCAATCTCAGGATTATACGGTTCAAGATTACCTTTCTTTGATCTTGTGAGCATACACCTAAAACGAATAAGAGAGAAAACAACAAAACAAGGTAAATAGTCCTAATAAACTAGAAATAATACAAAAAAGATATTTTACGCCATCCCCGGCAACGGCGCCAAGAACTTGATAGGGGTTTTCTCAACACACAAATTAATCCTCAAGTATAAGGATATCAATTGTAGTCGCGAAGATGACCAAGTTACATTATCGAACCCACGGGACAGTTAAACATCAATTTCATTATATTCTAGTATACTTTAGACTATGTTTGGTAATTGTAAAGGTTTAAGGAATAATGACTTCTATTCGAAATAGCAAAAGAAATAGCAAGAGTTAGAGAAAAGTGAGTTGCGATCAAGAAGAATAGTGGGTAGTTCGTCGGGTCATCCAGTTTCACTAGCAATTTCTATTTTTATATGATGGTATCCGACTCTACCCTGTGGTTTATGGATGCATCACTAGACCATGCAAGTTTACTCTATAGACACAAGTAAATATGCGCTTGACACGTGTGAATAACCTCAGAGCAAGAGATATACTTCACCCTCCTTTCTAGGTACTATCATAATCAATTATCTTCCACGTCTAGAATCTAATCCGATTTGATCTCCCTTTTTAGGTACTATAAAGTTATACTCTTCATCCTATTTATCAACTCGAATTTAATTCAATTAATAAATATTCATATAAGACGGTTCTAATAAGACTTCGGAATTCCTTCACTTAGAATTATAACAATAAACCCTGCTCAGTAGTGAACGCACTCAACTAATAACCATGTTATGTATTCAGACTCTACACAACGATCATTGATGCACAAAACGACTATGAGTATGGATTAAATATGCAATCTTATATAAACCAAACCACAGGTAGTGTTGTACGGAGTTTTACACACGAAATACGAATTACATCATGAAACTTTCATAACCCTAGATCTACCAAGGTGGTTCTAGCCCATGATTGATCTAGGAACAATCATGGTTAGATTGATCATTCTTACTTCAACCTTCAGCGAACTTCTATCACAGCCCTCCGGATGGATCACCACCTCTACTCTTGCCTCCCTTATGATTGATGATCAAAAGCTCTTCTTATTCTCTGCATGAGCCTCCTTTTATACTTGTAATCACGTCTCTAGGGCTTGGAATGGGCTTTCTAAGTGATCTCACGCGTTTCGCCCTCGAAAATCCGGATAAGGTAAGTTCCCGCACGTAGGTTCGACCTCTCAATCAGGTCGAACAATCGGCCACAGGTCGAACCCCAACTCGAACCCCGCTACTGGAAGAATTCTGCACTGGTTCGACCTCTTGAACAGGTCGAACCTCTGAGGACTTGGTCGAACCCCAGGTCGAACCTCATCACTGGACAATTTCCGCTCCCGATTCGACCAACTGGCAAGTCGAACTCAAACGTCGTGGTCGAACCTTCTTCTGCGAACTGGTTCGACCACGGTTCGACTTGATGGACAGGTCGAACCCCTTGAGTCGTGGTCGAACCTTCTTCTGTAAGCTCAGCAATGCTGGTTCGACCTGCTGGAGAGGTCGAACCCTCCTCCAACTAGGTCGAACCATCCTATTTCTTGGGCGGTTCGCATGGCTTCGACTCCGTCTCTTCGATTCATGGCACTTTTACTCCGTTTTTGCTATGAAAACCACTCAAATAGCTCCACTAACACCTGATTCATGCTAATTCACAATATATATAGGTTTTCCACCTATTTCCACATCAAAACTCTCCAAAACTAGCACAAAACATGGTGCTGAACATGTGAATTTACACACTCATCACTCGCTCCGATGGCCCTTGGTACACATTTGTAGCAATCTCATCGAATATCCTTATAGCCTTTTCCGGAGTCACACCAAGTATGGATCCACCCGCCAAAGCATCAACAAGAAATCTTTGACCATTAACCAATCCTTGATAGAAAAATCTAACTTGTTGATTCTTCGGGAAACCATGTTGTGGACATTTGCGTAGCATATCCTTAAACTATTCCCACGCTTTATAAAATCTCTCTTGAGATATTTGCTTGAATTGAGTGATCAAGCTCCTTCATTTGAAGCGTCTTGGAAGGTGAAAAATACTTGTTCAAGAATATTTGTGCAAGCTCATCCCACGTGTTGCACGCACCCGAAGTAATAGTGGAGAGCCATGTTTGAGCTCTATCTCTCAACGAGAATGGAAACAACCTCATCCTAATACAATCCTCGCTCACCCCATTCATCTTCATGGTGTTTGTAATCTCAATAAATTGAGCTAGATGAGCATTATGATCTTCATTCGGGGTTCCACTAAATTGTTGCTCTCTCACCACAGAAATCAAGCCCGCTTTAAATTCAAAGTTGTTGGCATTGATTGGTGGGCCCATCATATGTGACATGGCCCTAGGCATGAAGAAATCCCGGATCACTCTTTGATCATTATTAATTCCATGTTGCACCGGAGGTGGTGGAGATGGCACATACGCTTGTTGAGGATGGGCATAAGCTTGTGGAAATCCTTGTTGAAGTAAAGCTTGTTGCACCATTTGTTGAAGCAATGCTTGGTTATTGAAAGCTCCATGATTTTGATGAGCTTGTTGAGGAGGATTAACATTGACTTGAGGTGCGTTGTCTTGCACGTTCACATGTTGTCCTCCTTCCCCATCATGCTCTATCTCCACACGATTTTCTCCTTGAAAATTCTCCATTAGATCACTCTTTTTGGTTTTGTTCTCCTTTCTTCTTCTTCGACAAGTATGCTCAATTTCCAAATCAATAGGTTCTACTTGTTTCCCTTTAGATCTTGTTTGCATACACCTTCAAATAAGAGAAGTTAGAATAAATTTTTCAAAAGCAAATACAAAGAAACAAATAAAAAATATCTCTATTAAGATCACTCGAAACGATCCTTCTTTAAGCTACTAGCAACCGTCGCATCCCCGACAACGGCACCATTTGATTAGCCATAACTTGTAGTCGGGTTGACCAATTCAAGAATTTATCGAACCACAGGGAGGTAGGTACTAGTTCTTAAGTGATCTCATGTTTTTTTGTAATTTTATAGAGATGAATCATCAATGGATAGGTGTTCAAACAAGTAATAAAATCAATCAAAACAAGCAACCAATCAATGATCAACAAACAAGATAGATAAATGGATGAGTGGTTTTTCAAGTTAAGTAAAAGTGAGATTAACAACAATTAAGAAGTGAAAATCCTAGGATAAATGCATCAAATTCATATGATCATGGATATAAGACTAAGGGCCAACACTAAGTTCACTTAAGCTCCCTCTCGAGATGGATAGGATATAAATCTCAATTAGCTCAATGGATTGGTTCTCACTCAAACAATTCCAACTAGGTACTAAGCTTGAAATGAGAGTCCCTTCACACGATTAATCAATCTCTCGATCAAGCCAATTGGATGTCATATCAAAGGAGTTCAAAATTCCAAAGGACTTCTCAATCTTCTTACAATTTATAATGCACATGATGTGTATGACAAAATGATTCAATTAATTATCCTAAATATACAATTGACTTCTCAATCTAATCAAATGTTTAAAACAACAAACCACACAAATCATCATAAACAACAAGATTTAAAGCATCAATGATAGAAAATCAATTAACCCAATCAACATATGAATTTAAATACATAAATCCCAAAATTATCCAGCAACTCTCATGTTGCTAATCTCACAAGGGAGATTAGCCAACCATATTAAAAAGAAAATCAACATAGACATTAAGATCCTTACAAAATATGATAAACAATAAGGTTTCACTACAAAGTATGGATGAAAACTCCCTTGAAGTGCTTCAATGGTGATCTCCTCCCTTCCTTTGCAATTATCCTCTCTTCCTTGCTTCTTTCCTTAATTGGATGAAGGTTTTGATGGTGGGATGATGGTAGATGGGATGGATGAAGAATGGATGAAGATTATGGTGTAAAATGGAAGAAATGGTGTGTGAGATGTGTGCAGGGGTGAAACACTTCGAAAATCTTCTCAAAATGTTGAATGAATTGATATTTATACCCCTTGGAGATCTTCTTGAAGATGCAGGAAAATATTCTATTTTGGCACCGAAACGATTCATGTGCTGCAACACGAGTCAAGTCGTGTCAGGGTTTCTCGGTCAAACTTTACTCAAAACAGACACGAGTCGTGTGCTGACACACGGCCAAAGAGTGGCCGTGTTGGATGAATTGATGCTGCTACACAGGTACTCCTTACAGGCCCGTGTTTGGTACACAGATCGTGTGTTGTAACACGACTCGTGTACCCTACACGGCAGGTCGTGTTGATGCTGCCTTGTTTCTTCTTCCTTGTTTTGTCTCCCATCTCCATTTTTGCTCTGTTTTCACCTGTTTTACATATGATTAAGTTCATTCACACACATTTCTATAAAAACACATATCACCACCAAATAACACATAAATACGGATAAAATAACATAAAAATAGACCTAAAAGACACTAAAATCTAGGTGAAAATATCACTCATCACATCCTCCTCAACTCTTTCACTTTTTCTTCAAGCACAATATTTTTTCCTTCTTTTTTTTCTTCTCTCCTTTTTTTCTCTCAAGTTACCAGTTTTCGGGCACTACCTTGCACATCATCTATAGGGTACTAGATTTAGGAACTACCCTAGGATGTTTGATTCCATGGAGTACTAGATTTAAGCACTACTCCAAGTTTTTTTTAGATGCATTATCAAGCTCAATCACTATTTCAACACCAATTTCATTCCTCTCCAACCTGTTATTAGACTCCATCAACGCACTTTGAAAAGCCATTAATTCTCGTCATGATAGAATCAAGGCTAAGAAAATTCAGATGCTCAAAGTGGTTATTTCTCGTAGGCTACCAAAGAATGAGGTTTTTAGGCTCAATGGGACTAACTACGGATAAACATCATTTGATAGAGAATTATTTGGCTAAGTGACTCATAAAAGCAAGAATGACATAAAATCATCTCCCTTCATCTAACACACATGTAGTTTCAAGTAAGACAAGAGGCAAGTTCTAGAATACACACACAAGAACGATACTCACCAGAAAAGAAAATCATGTTATTATGTATATGATCAGCGAGGCTCAAAATCTCAAATTGTTTTTTAACAAGTAATAGAGCACTTTTCATGGTAAGTAATATTCCACAAGTACACATAGAACTTCACACCACAATATAACTCAAGTACACTTCCTTTATTAATTTCAAGAACGTAAGAATTTTAGGCATGATTTAAAAATATAAGCTCACAAGGATCACCACATTAAACTCAATCCTTCCACTCCTATGAATTAAAAGTACACATACAAATTAGAATAAGGAAATGAGGACACCTGATTTTTCTTCTTCGAAACATTTATGAGCTCCTCGAGTTGTTCAACTCGATCAGGTCAAAACCTCAATATAGGACTCGTCTTCCCTCCTCTTTTACCTTTCTATAATGAAAGCCCAAGCACACCTCATCATCATATGATTCATCATTAATAATATAGGAGAACTATAAAAAAAACTCAATTGACTATCTAATTAACTCCACACACTAGACACACCAACACAACACACTAAATATTAGGTAAGTTGCAAAAAATCGACATATAAATACCAGTTAAAAATCAATATGCCGCAAAAAATCAACCACCTAACAAACAAACAACTAACGAAAGAAAAATTATACCATTAGTGCTCATAAGATGAGGTAAGTACATCACAACCCCCCCAAACGTAGTAAAAATGTAAGTCGAAACTAAGTTTGAAAAGAGATGTAAATGCCGAAACGTGAGCACCTTAAATATAATAACTCCTCACTCACACAAAAGAAACACGAAAGTAATAAAATGGAAGGGACAAGCCCCCAACAGGCGCTCATGTTTAGCATCGGAGAGTCACGATGGTTTATCGTTTTTTGAACTACTGGATCGGAGGACGGTCTTCTTGCATCCTTACCTTCAAGTACATCCTTTCCCTTCTTGTCTATACTCAGCACCTCACCTTTCTTAGTCACAAGTATATGATCCTTGGAATTTTCTTCCTTCCATGGCTGTCTAGACACCTCCTTGTTAATCTTCCACTTAAATTTAAAATCATTTATCCTGTTAAAATCAAGATTAAACAAGTTAGAAACCACTTCTATGCTCTCGCATGATTGAGCCTCCATGGTCATCTTCATTGCCTTATCAAGAGAGAAAACCACATCTTCATTGTCCATCTGCAGTCTAAGCTTCTCGACTCTCAACCTCTTTGCTCTTTCCCACTTCTTCTCCACTATTAGCTCAATATTCTGATCTTGTAATGGTACTGAAGTGTTCTGAACAACACATGTAGCATTCGACATGGAAATGGGGTTCCACTATTGCAGTTCGACCATGGTTTGACCAGAATGGTCTAGTCGAATGGAATGAGGCTGGTCTAACTGGGTACTTGAAAGCGGGCTCAGTCTGTCTAGTTGTGGTTCGACCATAGTTTGACCAGAGAGGTCAGGTTGAACTATAAAAGTGTGGTCGAATTGGGACTCTGTAAACTAAACTCGATCTCTTTGCTCTACAGGTGTTGGTTCGATCATAATTTGACCAGAGAGGTCTGGTCGAACGGGAATGCTTTGGTCGAATCGCGAGTCAAAAAATAGAGTACCATTTCTCTATTTTTCTGAAAGCCATTCGACCACAGTTCGACCATCAGGTCAGGTCGAACTAGAGCCCTGCTCTCATCTTTTTCGTCCATAGGCTTCATCAGGCCTTCGTACTGTGTCATGGACCTTAATGTGATGGCATTATTCTCCAACGTTTGTGTCAATTGATTCACATTCGCAGCCATCTGACCCATTATAAAGGTAAGGTCCTTCAACTGCTTAGATAAATCTGTATGATTAGCATTCATACTCGCTTCAATGAGGTCAACCCTTATATCATTCCTTGCCATGCATCGATTGAAGGTAACGTCAACACTCTTCACTTCTTGCTGCTGGATATTATTCCCCCTTTGTATCAACTCTATAATCTGCTTCTGTTGGGACTATAATAACTTGTTGATGTTAGCTAGACTAGAGATGATCTCATCATCCCTATTCGGCTACACCACTTTTGGTTCAACCTGAGCCATCTTACTAAGTACATAAGTTCCTCTAACTCTCTACGTAGGCCAGTCACGTGAATTCATAGAGATGTCTTCAAATAACATTTCTACTTCGAGTGATGTCTTAGATAACAGTGCTCCTCCTGATGATGCATCAATAAGAACACGTGACTCACAATCCAGTCCATAGTAGAAGATGCTTATGTACTCAGCCTTAGACATCCCATGTTGCGGGCACCTTCTGAGCATGTCTTTAAACCTGTCCCACGCCTCATGAAATTTCTCACACTGATTCATAACAAATTAAGTGATCTCTTACCTCATTCTTAAAACCTTTGAGAGTGGCATGTATCCCTCCAAGAACTTCTGTTGTAGTTGGTCCCATGTAGTACAATCTGCGACATCAAGAGTCTCATACCAAGTTTTCGCCCTATTAATCAAAGAGAACTTGAATAGGGTGATCCGCCTAGCATTATCATTAGCTCCAGCACCATTCTGAGTGTTTGTATAACTAAGGAATCTTTTGAGATGCTGATATGGATCTTCAAATTGACCTCCAGAAAATGAATTCTTTTCTACCATGTTGATAAGAGAATGATGTATCTCAAAATCATCATCTTCCCCCTTACTCCTATCAACCCCACGTTGTCAATCCTATAGTTCGTGAAAATTTCACGTATGGAAACATCATCTGAATTCTGCCCTGCTCCGACAATGTTTAGCTCAGTGTGTTTTTCGTTCCTTTCCTTCCTCTCCTTTTCCTAGTGCACAAGTTCCTCAGAAAAATTCAAGGTTAGATAGAATTAAGTAATCACAAATAAAAGTCTTAACCAACTAGAAATAATAAAATCAATAATAACAACCATCCCCGGCAACGGTGCCAAAATTTTGATGCGCATTTTCTTTGCACGCAAAATTAATCCCCAAGTATGAAGGATATCAGTCGCAGCCTAAGCAAGCGACCAACTTAAATATCGAACCCAAATGATGGCTATTATCAATTTAATTATTATCTAAATTAATTAAGACGAAAGGCAATAAGAGTTGTGAAATTAATTATCAACTAAAATACTAAAATTAAATTATAAATAAAATAAAATAGCACTAGAAGAATGCGAAAGTGGATCAAGTAGGAGAATAGGTAGTTCTAGGGTAATCCAGTTTTACTACTTAACTATTCTCTCAAGTGCAGGCCGACTCACCCTTGTGGACTATGAACGCATCACTAAACCATGCAAATCTACTCTATAGACACAAGTAAATATGCGTGTAATACGTGTGAATAACCTCGGAGCAAGAGACATAATTTCATCCCCCCTAAGTACTATCAGTATCAATTATTTTCCACGTCTGGAACCTAACCTGATATGATCTCCCTTTATAGGTACTATAAAATTACCCTCTATATCTTGCTTACTAACTAAAATTCAATTCAATTAATAAATTTTCATATATGATAGTTCTAATGAAGCTTCGGAGTCCCCTCACTTAGAATCATAACATGGAATCTTGTTCAACAGTGAACGCGCTCAATTAACAACCAAGACATATATTCAGACTCTATATAACAGTTGAAGATGCACAAAACGACTCTGAATATGGATTAAAAATATGCAATCATATATAAAATAAATCCACAAGTAGTGTTTTACGGAGGACACACAAGAGAGTTTAATTAATTCATAAAACCTTCAAAACTCAAGATCTATTAAAAAAGTTCTAGCCTATGATGTTGCGAAGAACAATCATGGGGGTTGGATAGATCTTACCCATATATCTGGAAAATACAAGATAAATTAGGAACGAATAAAACCCTAGATGCGAGAGTCGTTGCATTCTTCTCTGTCTTGAATCCTCCTTTTGGTTCTCCTCTTGATTCCATAGATGAATCTTCAAAGTGATGGATGGATGGAGGAAGGGATGCGGATGATGGTTAGGGGGTGATCCCCCCTTGTGGGGTATAGGATAATTGTGTTCTGGTTCTTAATTTACGTCAATAATGATGTGGTCTACATCCCCTTTTATACTTGTAAGCTCTCCTTATGGACCTTGGATGGGCTTTTTCTTGGAAAATACATAAAAACACGCACTTGGGTGTAAAACTCATCGAAATTAGTATTTTGTGTCCCCGTTCGACCAAAGTGGTTCTGGTTGAACTGGAAGACCTTGGTTGAACGAGATGTCTGTAAGCTGAAATTTCCAGTTAAACTTGACTTATGTAGTTCGACCAAAATGGTTCTGGTCGAACGGGAAGGGCTTGGTCGAACTACTGGTCAAGCTACATGCGCCGTCTCACCATTTCGCGCATAACTTCCATATCCGACCTCCGATTTAAGTGATTCTTGCGCTCACGAGATCCTGTCTTCCTTGGCTTTCTATTCATTTAAAGAACTCACAAACACTCAACATCTAAAGATGTAACAAGCTATGAAAAGTGGTACAGCTGCTCTGTTCTATACAACTTGCGCGATGTCGCCATTTTGATCATAATCTTCTGGTTTGGATTCCGATTGAGGTGTTCCTTATGCCAAAACGATCCTCTCTTCTGTGGATTTTTAACCATGCATCACACTTTCAGTTCAAATCTCCACATGAATACAAAAATTTACACAAGTTAGACGTACGTTTTTCAGCATTCTTGCACAAGTTGCACCTTTTCTCCAACTTTGCTCTTTTGATTCTTTTTCCACCTAAAACATAATAAAACACCTTAAACGCACTTTTTTCTCAAATATAATAACTACAACACATTTTTGCTAATATATAACAACAATTCTCATCAAAAAGGTGTTAAATTGGACACTAAAATACGCATATTTTCACTCTCATCAGTGCTCACTCCTGCACGAGTCGTGATGCTCCCGTGCCGCCCACATCCACGCCAACACGCCACACCTCCGCCAGTCATGTCATCCATCGGCACGACTCATTCCGACTCTATCTGTCGCTCGTGCCCATCACCTCTGGCACACTGGAAACCACTCGCAGCCGTACCCGTGGTCGGCACGACTCGTGCAGTACATATGCACTAGTCATGATAATAGCTTTCAATCGCCCATCACGCCGTGCTTGCACCATGCACCAGTCCTTGCTTAGCCATGCAGCAGCTCGACACGACTCATGCGCAAGCCTCAGTGGCACCCACCTGCCGGTCATGCTCATGTCATGTGCCGAGATAAATCACCATGCTCAATCCGCTACCGCAACACGCCGTCACCAGCGCACCACCACTCACCATGTCATCGCCACCACGACTCGAGTCAGAGACTCAACTCGTGTGTCCGTCGTGCTGCCCGCCTTATTAGCCAAGTCACCACGCATCAGGCCTTCACACCTCGCAAAGCCTAACGCATCCGTCGATGTTCCTATGTGGGCACGACTCGTGCCATCAGATGGCACAACTCGTGTCGTGTCTGGTTCGTCGTGCGTCAGCTACCTGTATCGTTGTGTGTTACCTGTCTAGGCTTCAAACACTGTCCGTGTGCTCCATTCATCGTTGTCATCATACACCACAACACGACTCGAGTCGGCAACTCGACTTGTGTCATCATCAGCAGCTGCCACCATCGCACCGCCAGCGTCACCATTAAACGTATATATTATTCAACAAGAAAAAATTTCTAAATCCTAGTCCACGTTTGACACATAAAACCTGGCCTAACGTGTCATGTTTAGCCACAAAACCAAAGCTCAGATACCAATTATTGACATTCGATCGTTTGGTAAACGTGAATTGTTAAGGTTCCATGCAAACTAAATCAGCGGAAGCAAGTATTCAAAGTTTGCATTAACTTTCACTAGGGTATGTTGATGAAGAACAGCTGTGGAAAATAACCTCTTGATCTTCTGCTATATTCCCAAGTCCAATTTTGACGTCGTGTGGGCGACGATCTTCAAGACCCTCTCAATTTGCTCTTCTCCCTCTATCTTACAGTATTACACGTTAGAATTACAGTTCCAAATATGCTGAGATGACTTATTTATGGGCTACAACAGGGACTAGGTGGAGAAATTAGAGTCGGGCCTCTATTGGGCTTAAGTATCCAAGTTTAACCCAAAACTTATACTTAAGTCCAACAATAATAATATATTCCACTAAAATATTATTACTGTACTGCTACTCCAATCACAAATTATGTTATGGTCTTCTTCTTATTATGAGCCCCATAGTTTTCCATGTTTAAGATATACAATGCCCATTAATTAATTAAGTTACTGACAACTCCATTAATTAATATCTCATCCGAGAGTAGTACCACTCAACCTTATTATCAGGCCGGAATAAATCTACTTGCAAGATTTACATGATAATCCTTATGAGCTCCTCAAGGGAACATCATCAACCTATTTAATAGGACACGGTTTCCTTCTACAATCAACAGCACACCATAGAGACATCACTATTTCCAAACTCACCGAGCTTGTTGATTTAATTACATGTAACCCATTGATAAATCAAAGAAATACATACTAACTTATGTGTTAAGTTTATTGTATAGTGATTAAGAGCGCGAACATCCATAATAACATAGATCAAGTTCTTCTATATAGTCAGTATAAGTCGAACGATTGATGAGAGTCTAAATAAGTGTGTTTTAGTATCCAATTTAACACCTTTTTAATGGGAACTGTTAATATATATTAGCACAATTATCTTATATCTGATATATTTGAGAAAAAGGTGCGTTTGAGGTGTTTTATTATGTTTCAGGTGGAAAAATAATTAAAAGTGCAAAGTTGGAGAAAAGGTGCAACTTGTGCAAGAATGCTGCAAAATGACGTCCAACTTGTATAATTTTTCTGTATTCTTTTGGAGCTCTAGATTGGAAGTGTTATATATGGTTGAATAGCCATGGAAGAGAGGATTGTTTTTGCATAAAGAACATCCCAATCGGATGCAAACGAGAAAGTTATGATCAAAATGGTGATATCGCGCAAGCTGTTCCTACTTAGTATGACTGTGCCACTTTGCATGACTTGTTACACCTTCAAATGTTGGATTTTTTGTAAGTTCTTTTTATGGATAGAAAGCCGAGGAAGATAGAATCATGTGAGTGCAAGAAATCACTCAAATCGAAGTTTGGATGTGGATGTTATGTATGAAACGGTGACACTGCACATGCAGTTCGTCTAGTAGTTTGACCAATGCCTACCAGCTCGACCAAAACCACTTTGGTTGAGCTAGGTCACGCAAATCCAATTTTGTCGGGTTTTTCACCCCCAGTGCATGTATTTTCATTTTTTCCAAGAAAAAGCTCATCCAAGGTCCATTAGGAGTGCTTACAAGTATAAAAGGGAATGCAGATCACAACAAAGAGGGGGAATCACCCCCAACCATCATCCACATCCTTTCCTCCATCTATCCATCACTTTGAAAATTCATTTGTGGAATCAAGAGGAGAACCAAGAGGAGGATTCAAGACAGAGAAGGACGCGAAAACTCCCGCATCTAGGGTTTTATTCATTTTCTAATTTATCAGGTATTTTTCAGACATATGGGTAAGATCTATCCAACCACCATGATTGTTCTTCGCAACGTCATGGGCTAGAACTGTTTTGGTAGATCTAGGGTTTTGAAAGTTTTATGAATTAATTAAACTTTCTTGTCCCTCTGTACAACACTACTTGTGGATTAATTTTATATATGATTGTGCTTTCTTAATTAATATTCACGGTCGTTTTGTGCATCTTCAACTGTTATATAGAGTCTGAATATATATCTTGGTTGTTGATTGAGCGCGTTAACTGCTGAACAGGGTTTTATGTTATGATTCTAAGTGATGGGACTCCGAAGCTTCATTAGAACTATCATATATGAATGTTTATTAATTGAATTAAATTCGAACTAATAAGCAGGATAAGATGTTAATTTTATTATACCTATAAAGGGAGATCATATCGGGTTAGAGTACCAATCCAGGGGAAAATAATTGATAGTGATAGTACCTAGAAAGGGGGTGAAATTATATCTCTTGCTCCAAGGTTATTTACACGTGTTACATGTATATTTACTTGTGTCTATAGAGTAGATTTGCATGGCTTAGCGATGCGTCTATATTCCACAAGGTATAGTCAGACATTGATACATGAAAGAAAAATTAATGAGTGAAATCGGATTACCCTAGGGCTACCTATTCTCCATTCTTGAGTCACTTTCGTATTCTTCTAGTGCTTTAATTTATTTTATTTTTTATTTTAAATAATTGTTTAGTAGTTAATAATTCTATACCTCAACTTTATTGTCACAATTCGTCTTAATTAATTAGTAAATGATTAAATTGATAATACACCGTCCTTTGGGTTCGATATTTAACTTGGTCGCTTGCTTAAACTGTAATTGATATCCTTAATACTTGGGATTAATTTTGCGTGCAAAAAAACACTCATCAAGTTTTTAGCACCGTTGCCGGGGACGGCAGTTATTATTAATTTTATTATTTCTAGTTTGATTAAGACTTTTATTTGTGATTATTTAATTCTATCTTACCTTAAATTTTTTTGAGGTACTTGTACACTAGGAAAAGGAAAGGAAGGAATAACTCACAGTGCTGAACATGAGCGGAACAGAGCAGAATCCAGATAATGTTGCCTTACGTGAAATTTTCAAGTACAACGGGATTTGCAACATGGGGTTGATAGGAGCAGGGAGGGAAGATGATTATTTTGAGATACATCCCTCTCTTATCAACATGGTAGAGAAGAATTCCTTTTCTGGGAGTTCCTTTGAAGATCCATATCGGCATCTCAAAAGATTCCTTGATTATGCAAACACTCAAAAGGGCGCTGAAACTAATGATCATGCTAGGCGGATTGCCTTATTCAAGTTTTCATTGATTGATAGGGCGAAAGCTTGGTATGAGACTCTTGATGCCACGAACTGCACTACATGGGACCAACTGCAGCAGAAGTTCTTAGAGAGATACATGCCACCCTCTAAGGTATTTAGAATGAAGCAAGAGATCACATAATTTGTGAATCAGGGTGAGAAATTTCATGAGGCTTGGGATAGGTTCAAAGATATGCTCAAGAGGTGACCACAGCATGGAATGTTTAAGTCTCAGTACATAAGCATCTTCTACTATGGATTGAATTGTGAGTCGCATACTCTTATTGATGCATCATCAGGAGGAGCGTTGTTATCTAAGACAGCGCACATGAAGCAGAAAAGTTATTTGAAGATATCTCTACGAATTCACGTGACTTGCCTATGGAAAGAGTAAGAGGATCTTATGTACTAGGTAATGTGGCTCAAGTTGAACATCAAGTGGTGAAGCCAAATAGGGATGATGAGATCTTCTTAAATCTAGCTAATATCAACAAGCTACTAGAGTCCCAGCAGAAGCAAATTACAGAGTTGACATAAAGGTGGCATAGTATGAAGCAGCACGAAGTGAAGAGTGTTGAAGATACCTTCAATCGATACATAGCAAGGACTGATGCAAGGGTTGACCGCATCGAAGCGAGTATGAATACTAATCATGCAGATTTATCTAAGCAGTTGAAGGACCTTACCTTTATAATGGGGCAGATGGCCGGGTGATGAGAGTGGAAATTAGTGTGTTTTAGTATCCAATTGAACACCTTCTTGATTGGAATTGTTGTCATATATTAGCATAAGTGTCTTATATTCAATATATGCGAGAAAAAGGTGCATTTGAGGTGTTTGTTGTGTTTTAGGTAGAAAAATGATCAAAATTGCAAAGTTGGAGAAATGGTGCAACTTGTGCATAAATTAGGAAACCCATAATTTATCTTATGAAAATTGGACGTGCGTTTTTTAGCATTCATGCATAAGTTACACCTTTTCTCCAACTTTGCACTTTTGATCCTTTTTCACCTAAAACAAGTACACCTTTTTCTCACATATATTGAATATAAGACACTTTTGCTAATATATGACAACAATTCCAATCAAGAAGGTGTTCAATTAGACACTAAAATACGTTAATTTTCACTCTCATTACTGGAAATGTGAATCAATTGACACAAACATTGGAGAAAAGAATGTTCCTATCTCAAGGCATAATGAACCCAAAAGAGTGCAAAGCCATCATATTAAGGTCCGGGACGCAGTACGAAGGTCCAATGAAGCATGTGGACTAAAACAACGAGAGCAGAGCTCCAGTTCGACCAGACTCACTCAGTTCAACCAGACATGCTGGTCGAACTATGGTCGAACCACTTTTGGAAAAATAAAGAAATGATGCTATGTTTTCTGGCTCGCCGTTAGACCAAAGTATTCCAATTCAACCAGACCTCTCTGGTCAAACTATGGTCGAATTAGCACCTGTTGAGCAAAAAATCGAGTTCAGTTTATAAAGCCTCAATTCGACCAAACTCATGTAGTTCGACCAGACCTCTCTGGTCGAACTATGGTCAAACCAGTACTCTCTGAACTGGACAAACTGATCCCGTTTTTAGGCACCCAGTTCGACTAAACTCATTCTATTTGACCAGACCGTCTTGGTCGAACTATGGTCGAACTATGACAGTCAAGCCCCATTTCCGTGCTGAATGCTATACCTGTTATTCAGAACACTCCAGTACCATCACAAGAGCAAAATACTGAGCTTATAGTTGAGAAGAAGTGGGAAAGAGTAAAGAGGTTGAGAGTTGAGAAGCTTAGACTATAGATGGACAAAGAAGATGTGGTTTTCTTTCTTGATAAAGCAATGAAGATGCCCATGGAGACTCAATCATATGAGAGCATAGATGTGGTTTTTAACTTATTTAATCTTGATTTTAACAAGATATATAATTTTAAATTTGAGTGGAAGATTAACAAGGAGGTGTCTAGACAGCCATGGGAGTAAAGAAATTCCAAGGATCATATATTTGTGACCAAGAAAGGTGAGGTGCTGTGTAGACAAGAAGAAGGAAAGAAAGTACTAGAAGGTGAGGATGTGAGAAGACCGCCATCTGATCCAGTAGTTCAAAGCAGTATTCCATTGTGACTCTCCGACGTTAAATATGAGCGTCTGTTAGGGGCTTGCCCATCCGTTTTATTATTTTATTTCTTTCGTGTGAGTGAGGAGTTATTATATTTAAGGTGCTCACGTTTCAGCAATTACATCTCTTTTCAAACTTAGTTTTGACTTATATTTTTACTAAGTTTGGGAGGGTGTGATTTACTTACCTCATCTTATGTGCACCGAGAGTATAATTTTTCCTTTCGTTTGTTATTTGTTTGTTAGGGGGTTGATTTTTTGCGGTATATTAATATTTTAATTGGTATTGGTATGTAGATTTTTTACAACTAACCTAATGTTTAGTGTGTCATTTTAGTGTGTTTCCTAGTGTTAGTGGTCGAGTTTTTAATTTTTCATCTTTTTTATTTTTCGTGTGTCTCCTATTTTATTATTGATGAATCTTGTGATGATGAGGTATGTTGAGCTTTGATGATAGAAACAGGTAAACAGAGGCTTTGATCTGACCGATTGAACAACTCGAGGAGTTCGTGCATACATTGTAGAAAAATCAGATGCCCTCGTTTCCTTATTCTAATTCTTATGTGTGCTTTTAATTCATGAGAGTGGAAGGATTAATTTTTTGATTTTGGTGATCCATGTGAGCTTATATTTTTACATTATGCCTAAATTCATATGCTTTTGAAATTGATGAAGGAAGTGTATTTAAGTTATATGGTGGTATGAAGTTCATGTGTACTTGTGAGATATTGCTTACCATGAAAAATGCTCTGTTACTTATTAAAAACCCATGTGAGAGTTTGAGCCTCGTTGATCATGTACATATTCACATGATATTTTTTTTTTGGTGAGTATCGTTCTTGTGCGTGTATTCTAGAATTTGCCTTGACTCTCCTTGAATATTCAAGATTAGTCTAGCGGATTATGGAAATGATATAAGGCCATCTTTGATTTATAGGCCATCTTTTCCCATATACTTTACCTGAATTCATTAAATCCCTTGTCAGCCCATTTGAGCCTTTTTTTTAAATCTATTCTTTTGATAGCCAATAAAGCTTAATTGAAGAGAGTGGAGATTTGAGGGATGATAAAGAAGAAGAGTCTTAAGGATGAAAAGGAAAATTTTTGGAGTAGTGCTTAAATCTAGTACTCCATGGAAACAAACACCCTAGGGTAGTGCTTAAATTTAGTACTTTATGAAGGATGTGAGAGGTAGTGCCAGAAACTAGCACCTCAAAAAATAAAAGGAGAAAAAAAATGAAGAAAAGGAGAATGATGGAGTTGAATAGATAGAAAAAATTGGAAAAAAAATATTGTGCTTGAAGAAGAAAGATGGGAGAGTTTGATGAGAACGTTGCGCTTGATTGAAGTGATGAGGAAGAATGAAAGATCGAGAGAGACTGGAGCTTGATCGATCCGAGTTTTGAGTCATTTATCTATATATTTCCTACCTTTTCCAAAGAGCCTACATTACAACCAAATAAAAGACCTTCTTGATCCACGATTTGTTAGCTACAAGTAAAAGGAGAGTTGAGACAATGACCAAGCTTATGGTTAGCATGCACTTGAAATGAATTTGAGCGTAAACACCTTAACCCATAAGTGTACATCTTTTATACTTGAATCCGAGTGATATATACTTCCCGTGAGAATATGTGAATAGAGCATTTAAAATTGGTGGTGATTGTCTTAACTTGTATGCTATGAATTGATTATTACATGTAATGAGAGTTATATGACTTAAGTTGAGGACAATTGTATTTTGAATGAGGTATTTATCATAGTCATTGTTTTCCTACTAATTTTCTTACTCTCATTTTTTTATTTTTCTTTTGTTGCCTCGGGACGAGCAACGGGTAAGTTTGGGGGATTGATGTGAGTGAAAATAAGCGTGTTTTAGTGTCTAATTTAACACCTTTTTTATGAGAATTATTATTATATATTAGCACAATTATCTTATATTCGATATAATTGAGAAAAATGTGCATTTGAGGTATTTTATTATATTTTAGGTGGAAAAAGGATTAAAAGTGCAAAGTTGGAGAAAATGTGCAACATGTGCAAAAATGCTGAAAAACGCACATCTAATTTGTGTAATTTTTCTGTATTCTTGTGGAGCTTTGAATTAGTATTGTGATACATGGTTGAATAGCCACAGAAGATAAAATTATTTTGGCATAAAGAACACCCCAATCGGATTCCAAACGAGAAAGTTATGATCAAAATGGTGATATTGCGCAAGTTGTTCCTACTAAGCACGACTGTGCCATGTTTCATGACTTGTTATACCTTCAAATATTGGATTTTTATAAGTTCTTTATGTAGGTATAAAGTCAAGGAAGAGAGGATCACGTGAGTGCAAGAATCACTCAAATCAGAGTTTGGATATGGATGTTATACGCGAAACGGTGACAATGCACATACAGTTCGACCAGTAGTTCGACCAAGTCCTTTCAGCTCGACCAAAACCACTTTGGTCAAGCTAGGACATTCAAATCTAGTTTCATCGCGTTTTTCACCCCTAGTGCGTGTATTTTTATTTTTTCCATGAAAAATCTCATCCAAGGTCCATTATGAGAGCTTACAAGTATAAAAGGGGATGCAGATCATACCAAAGAGAGACGACAATACAATCATCCTACTGTTGGCAATTGGATCGTGTGGATCAACGTGATCCGTTAGGATTAACAGGCAAACAATAAACAGCGGAAGCAATTAAATCTTGTTTACCGTACTTCTGGGTTGATGTAGAGGATGAACCGTTGCAGAGAACCACCTCTCAATCTTCTGCAGTATGTCCCAAGTTGAATCCTGCTGTTGTGTGGGCAACAATCCGCAGGATTCTCTCAATCTGCTCCTGTTCTTTCTAACTGTCAAATGAGGCACTGACTTAGGGTTAACAGGAACTGAGATAACTTATTTATAAGGGCTACTGCAGGGACCAGGAGGAGAAATTGGGCTGGGCCTCAATTGAACTTAATTAACCAAGCTTAGCCCAAAGCTTTTAATTAAATCCAATAATAATAATATAGTCCACTAAAATATTATTATTGCACTACCCGTCCAATCCCAAATTATGTTCTGGGCTCCTTCTTATTATAAGCCCGATAGTCTCCCCATGTTTAAGATATACAATGTCCATTAATTAATTAAGTTACTGACAACTCAAATTAATTAATATCTCATCCGAGAGTAGTACCACTCAACCTTATTATCATGCCGGAAATTAATCAACTTGCAAGATTTACATGATAAACCTTATGAGCTCCTCAAGGGGACATCATCATCCTATGACGGACATGGATTCCTTCTACAATCAACAGCACACCATAGATACAGCACTACTTCCCAACTCACCGAGTTTGTTGATTTAATACTTATAAATCTCACCCATTGATGAATCAAAGAAATACATACTGTCCTACGTGTCGAGGTTATTGTATAGGGATTAAGAGCACGAACTTCCATAATAACAGAGATCAAGTTCTATTATATAGTCAGTATAAGACGAACGATCTCAAGCGGTCCTGCTCAATACACACAAGTGCACTAATGTGATTCTATAGCCAAGACAAGCTAATACCAAACCACACTACAACCATACCGATAGAGAGTCCTCGTCTATCTCAGTTGTGAGCATCTGTTTATACTTTATAAGGAAACCGATAATATGATCTTCCGCGTGTTGTCGCACAACATATTATCTACAGTATAAAGTAAATGGACTATTGCATCATGCATATAAAATAAATTATAAGATGCAATCATTTGATCATATGATTCTCATTTCAAATATTGTTATAACATTGTTCATACTAAAGCTAGACTTTTAGTATACAATCCAACAATCTCCCACTTATACTAAAAGACTATGCTGTCATGTCTTCTGCCATACATCTGATTCCTACTCCCACTACACGACCATAAAAAGCTCTCGCCTTAAGGTCCTCGTAAATGGATTTACTAGGTCATCATCCGATGCAATCTAGGCGACAACAACCTTCCCCTCATCATACGATTTCTCGTAACAGGTGGTACTGGCGCTCCATGTGTTTAATTGCCTTATGGACTCGTGATTCCTTCAAGTTTGCAACTGCACCAATATCAGCAATATAAATTGTGATAATCTTGGGCAAACTTAGAAACACTTCAAAGTCCATCTTGAAGTTTCTAGAGTCATATGGATACTTTGGCAGCCTCAGAGGCTCCAATTTATCATCTTTCCATGATGGAGTCCGGAGTCTGAAATATATTTCTATATAACACTCCTCCACATTATGACTCTACTTCCTTAAATTAAACACATAACCTTTGAGGAGAATTTACTACCGTCCAATCTGACTAAAAAACCGAATCTACGTAATCCACAAGAAGCAGTGAATCTGTCCAGTAAGTTCATATATAATTTCCAGTCCTTCTCAGGCACTTTATATATGTCTTACTACAGTTCATCATTCTTGATTCGGGTTACGTTGATACCCACTGTTCATGCGTTCAGCAAAACAGATATCCAATTTCATTCATAGCATTCCATGAATAAACTCATCCGATGGGGAGGAAGGCTCTAATGCCGACGCGCAAGTCTATTCACATTGCTAAATGAGTATGGACTGTATCATTTTATGAAACTTGAGATAAGCATAACATCCTTTCTTGTGATCCGTATTACCGTGATCAAAAGGATGTATTTTGCCTTTCTTAAGTCCTTCATCACTACCGCTTTATTAACCGTACCTATACGCCCGATAATACTCTTTCATTGTTTCCAATGAGCAAGATACTATCTACGTATAGTACAAGAAACACCACCACGTTTCCGTCACTCTTTACAACACACAAGACTCATCCGCTCATTGATTTAAATCCATGCCACTGGATTATCTAATCAAAACAGATGCTTCACGATCTTAAAACTTGCTTTAGTCCATCGCTGGACAATTTTAAGCTTACTATCAAAATGCTATTAGTACTTTGCAATGAATTATTTTGATTGCTCCACATAGATGTTTTCCTCAAGACTTCCAATCAGGAAAGCTGTCTTGACATCTATTTGCTGTTCCTCATGATTCAATATGAGCAGCAAAATTTAAAAGAATCCGGATCAACTAAGCATAGCTACAAGCGAACAGGTTTTCTCATAATCGAACCATTTCTTTCTGAGTACACCTTTTCGCAACAAGCTTTGCTTCCAAGGTTTTCACCTTTCTGTATGATCCTCTTTTATTTCCTTTGACCCTTGCAATGGCTTTTACACCATTTAGTGGTCAAATAAGCTCCCAGAGTTAATTTAGAATCCGTAGATTCTATTTCAACATTCATTGCAACTTAGTAAGATTCCGCATTTTTATCTTGTAGTGCTACGTCGTATCCGTGGGACAATACCATGTTTACTAGGGACCAAGTCTCACGACTCTCCCAAAACATATATCTTACGGGTTGTCAAACAACCCTCCCACTACGACAAGGCACTACATGTAATTGTGTATCAGACGTGACACGCGTTGCAGTTTACCTTGTGGTATATCCTCTTGTACACTTGGTACTTATACTTAGTGTTTTTCTCTCACTTCCTTTAGAACAACTTATACATGGGTTTGTGATTTATTACATAGTCCTTTTCCAAAAATCTAGTTATTGAGTTAACAATTATCCTTCGATCTTTTGGACTAAATAAATCACCTTCCATTTTTCTAGGATATCCCATATACAGACAAACGTTTCACGAATTACTGTATCTAGGGCATATCCATAAAATGAATTTAATTATTCCAAATAATTCATCATCTATCTAATCATAAACATAAGAGCCTAATACCTTCTACCCACCACACCATTCAGCTGGGGCATGCCCGGTGTAGTTAACTTGAGATTTAATCTCAACTTCTGATTATTAGTTCCTAACTATCCTAAGAGGTCTTCATCATCACGATTGAATCGTAATGATATGATATATTTTCCATGACGCTCACTGTACCAGCCTTACAATTCTTGAATTAATCCAAGAACTTAGACTTGCAGTGTATCAATTAAATATATTGGTATCCAGAATAATCTTCGAATATTCATAACCACCTCTCGCCCGGATAATGTTAGGTTCGCTTGAATCAGAATGAACTAATTCCAACATATATATCTTTGGCTCTACACCCCACAGCCTTGAAAAGGCAGTTAATCATTTTTACTTCCAAGCAAGACTCGCAAGTCCGATAGATTCCACTTCAGATAAACCTTACGGTCTATCGGCTATCAACTTTTGAATTCTACTTAAGTAAAATGAATTAGTCTTAGACGCCAAATGTATGTTTAGTTCATCTCCGAAGGTTCCTTTCTCTTACTAATATTAGAAGATGCATTATTTAATTACTATTTATTGCATCTGTGGGATGTACATGATTCAAGAGTATACTTTTAATCCACCAACGTACTTTAACGGATTATAGCCTCATTCCTCATTACTATGACCATGTCATTTAAATGAAATGAAGTATCCATCCGTTAATGCATAGAAACCGAAATTAAATTCTTTCTATGAAACGTACATAAAGATAATTTCTCATAATCAATCGTTTATTCTTATCATGAGATAAATAAACAACTCCCACTGCAATAACCACTACCTTTGTAGTTTTACCCATATTATTAACTATCTTATCCTTACTCAGTGATAAACATTTAGTGATTCCAGTATCTACACACTTCGTGTCAGTAGATGCCATCACTAATCATGTTTAATCATTAGTAAATAAGATAATAACCTTGTTCATATCATGATGAAAATTGGCTTTCTTTTGCCACATGTTTTGTTAGAAGTTTCCCACCATATACAATCTCTCGTATTTCAGGTAGAACTTGCTCAAAACATCCAGGCAAATTGTGAAGAATAAATTGATTTAGGTTTCCCTTTCAATTTCTATTCCAAGCTTTTCCAATTCATTCATCAAATTCTATCATGACCTATTGCCTTTTAATTTACTCAAGTATCCGAAGAGTTACATGAGACCATCATATTTCTATGAACCTCTCATCTCTTCACTAGAGACTTTAATAGGCATCATGAGACGTCCTTTGTGAGAATACACATGTATTTTCTTAAGCAGTAATTATCAAAACCAAGATTCTTTCTAATCATCTAATTTGGACAAGTAAATATAATGTCTTTTAGTTAATAATTAGTGAAATAAAACCATCCGAAATTCAGAGAATCACAAATAAATTTACCGATCAAATCTTCGAATTTTATTCTTTTATATCGATTCCCTCAAAACAATATAAAATAAAATTCACCGACATCTCAAGCACCGTGAGTCTGCAAGCCACGATAGTGTGGACGTTTACAAACCCGAACATTTACAAGAGAAGGTTTTACCCATTAATTTCATTTGTCAACCTAACTTTATGACAAAATAATTAATAGTCGGTTTCTCTTTAGCCATGCAAATAAAAGCAGTGACTCCGATGGGGAGGATACTTATTATTTACATCTAAGTGTACACCATTATTTGACCCCAAGTCCGCGGCCCAAGCTTGTGTGCCTTACAGATAGAGAAGTACACACGCGCTCGGATAACTTCCTACAGTCATCAATTACAAGTTTGTACCAGTGAACCGCATATAAACTCATCCGATAGGGAGGAAGGTCTAAGCCAACGCGCAAGTTCATATGCATCACATTACAAACGTAATTATTTAATGAAGTCTGTACCAGCAATCCATGAATAAACTCATCCGATGGGGAGGAAGGCTCTAATGCCGACGCGCAAGTCTATTCACATTACTAACAAACCAATAATGGAGGCCGCGGGAATTTATAACCAATCCCCTCTCCCACTTAGTTATTTAACACCGAGGGTTTTAACATGCATATAATATTCCAGAATAAAATATACAACTTAGACATGCTTCTATTAACAGTAATTTAAATAAATAAATCACATAGAACATGCCTGTCACATATACAACAATAATTGATAATTAAATCAATTAATCAGTTATATAACATTAATTAATTGCATAATTAGTGGATTAATTAAATGGGCCCTAGAGCATCAAATAAGCACAAAATGAGCAGCAGATTAATTAATTAGTCATACTCATTATCTATGGCCCATAATCTTAGCCCAAAACTAAATTAATTCCACTAGCACAAAATTAGTCCATTAATAAAATTAATTTTTATGCTTGGCCCATTACTCACAATTAATTAAAACCAGCAATAAAATAATAGCCCAGCAGCCCATTACCATTTTAATTAAAATTTGGGCCCAACAGCCCAAAACCAAATTAAAAAAAATGTGCAGCCCACTATTATATTACTGAATTGGGCCCTTTAATCATCAGCCCAAATACTCCTTAATTAAAATAGGGCCCTGCAGCCCAATATCCTTTTAATTAAAATATTGGGCCCAAATAATTAAACCAGGCCCAACAAACAATCCTAAATCAACAGCCCAGCAGCCAAATAAGCAAGAAATAGGCCCATCTATCCTGCCATCCCAAACCTCATCAATAAAAATAGGGCCCAACTGAAGACGGCCCAAAGCCAATTAAAATAAGGCCCAATAGCAGAATCAACATGCTGCCCTAAAAAACCAGCCGCCGCACACACACCTCCAGACTCCAGCAGCGGCGGCGCATCAACCGGCGGACCAGCCGACAGCCACCGGAATCGAGCCGCGCCGACAGCCGCCTTGTTGCCTCTCTGCCAGACGCCTCGTTTCTTCGCTGCCTAGCTCTCCGAAACCATCGCGCGTCCGCCTACTGCCTGAATCATGCCTTCGACAGCCACCGGATCCGGCCGAAGCCTCCAGCTGGCGCGCCGCTCCGGCGAATTCACGCTGCCGACCATCCTCACCGGCCACCATGAAGACCCCTTTTCCAGTCGACTCTGCCTTGAACTCGCCAGTCCAGCCGCGACTGAAACCATACGGCGCTGTCACGCAAGAAACTCGGCGCCGCTGCTCCCGGCGGTCGCGCCTCAGCCCACCGAAGTCTCGCCGCCAGCCCCCGTCCATTCCAGCGCCGCCGTCACTATCCAGCACGCCGCCATCCAGCCGAGAGACGGCAGTCCAGAACCGCGCTTCGCCGTGCATCCTACCATCTGCCCGCCGATGACCGGGAACAACCCACATCGCGGCAATCTCCATCGGCGAGTGGATAGACCTGCGAGGTCACGATGGGCGCCGCCAAGACCCGCCTTCAGCCCTACCGGATCTGCGACGATCTTCTCCGATCCGACTGGATCTGCATCGAACCGCCCAGCCGGAACCGATCCAGATCCGACGGTGGCTATTCAGATCTGGCTTTTCCTCATCGTCGCGCCAGCCTCCTCCCATCGTCGATAGCAGAACTCAGCTTCGTTGCGGTCAGTCACGCTATCGCCGCCGTTTAATCAGTCACCTTGAAACACGGCGCCGGTCAGTCCCGCGTCTCCTCCGCCCCGACCAGGCGCTGCTGTCACCGTCTGTCTTCGCGCCCTCGTCAAAAACGCGTCGCCAGAAAGACAGCCACCTCACGTCGCCGTCAGTCGAACGTCCACGCGCCGCCGGTCAGCCGTCGACGTCCACGCGCCGCCGTCACCGCCGTCGACGTCAGCCACCAGTGTGTATGTGTACAGTGTACAGTGTATACAATTAATGAAAAAAAAATAACTGTATACTCACTCACAAAGAAACATGTGATATACCAGATTGTACTCATAAACACAAAAACACACACGGTCAGATTGTCTCAAACATGTGATAAATTCAGATTAAATCATATAATCAATTAATCACAAAAAACTAATGAATCACGTTTTCACCACGAAACCAACGCTCTGATACCATTTGTTGGCAATTGGATCGTGTGGATCAACGTGATCCGTTAGGATTAACAGGCAAACAATAAACAGCGGAAGCAATTAAATCTTGTTTACCGTACTTCTGGGTTGATGTAGAGGATGAACCGTTGCAGAGAACCACCTCTCAATCTTCTGCAGTATGTCCCAAGTTGAATCCTGCTGTTGTGTGGGCAACAATCCGCAGGATTCTCTCAATCTGCTCCTGTTCTTTCTAACTGTCAAATGAGGCACTGACTTAGGGTTAACAGGAACTGAGATAACTTATTTATAAGGGCTACTGCAGGGACCAGGAGGAGAAATTGGGCTGGGCCTCAATTGAACTTAATTAACCAAGCTTAGCCCAAAGCTTTTAATTAAATCCAATAATAATAATATAGTCCACTAAAATATTATTATTGCACTACCCGTCCAATCCCAAATTATGTTCTGGGCTCCTTCTTATTATAAGCCCGATAGTCTCCCCATGTTTAAGATATACAATGTCCATTAATTAATTAAGTTACTGACAACTCAAATTAATTAATATCTCATCCGAGAGTAGTACCACTCAACCTTATTATCATGCCGGAAATTAATCAACTTGCAAGATTTACATGATAAACCTTATGAGCTCCTCAAGGGGACATCATCATCCTATGACGGACATGGATTCCTTCTACAATCAACAGCACACCATAGATACAGCACTACTTCCCAACTCACCGAGTTTGTTGATTTAATACTTATAAATCTCACCCATTGATGAATCAAAGAAATACATACTGTCCTACGTGTCGAGGTTATTGTATAGGGATTAAGAGCACGAACTTCCATAATAACAGAGATCAAGTTCTATTATATAGTCAGTATAAGACGAACGATCTCAAGCGGTCCTGCTCAATACACACAAGTGCACTAATGTGATTCTATAGCCAAGACAAGCTAATACCAAACCACACTACAACCATACCGATAGAGAGTCCTCGTCTATCTCAGTTGTGAGCATCTGTTTATACTTTATAAGGAAACCGATAATATGATCTTCCGCGTGTTGTCGCACAACATATTATCTACAGTATAAAGTAAATGGACTATTGCATCATGCATATAAAATAAATTATAAGATGCAATCATTTGATCATATGATTCTCATTTCAAATATTGTTATAACATTGTTCATACTAAAGCTAGACTTTTAGTATACAATCCAACACCTACAAGGGAGGATCACCCCCCAACCATCATCCACATCCTTTCCTCCATCCATCCATCACTTTGAAGATTCGTTTGTGGAATCAAGAGGAGAACCAAGAGAAGGATTTAAGACGGAGAAGGACGCGACAACTCCTGCATCTAGGGTTTTATTCATTTCCTAATTTATCTTGTATTTTTCAGACATATGGGTAAGATCTATCCAACCCCCATGATTGTTCTTCGCAACATCATGGGCTAGAACCATTTTGGTAGATATAGGGTTTTAAAGGTTTTATGAATTAATTAAACTCTCTTATGTGTCCTTCCCTCCGCACAACACTACTTGTGGATTGATTTTATATATAATTGTGCTTTCTTAATTCATATTCAAGGTCGTTTTATGCATCTTCAACTATTATATAGAGTCTGAATATATATCTTGGTTGTTGATTGAGCGCGTTCACTTCTGAACAGGGTTTTATGTCCCTTCTAACACGTATACCATTACTTTATATATATATATATATATATATACATATATATATATTTTATATTACCTAAAAATATTACAAAACCTTCTAAAATCAACAAAATTGATCAAAAGAACATTTTTTCTTAAATAATATGGAACAAAAACTAGAAATATTCTCCAAAACGAATTTCAATTACTATTTATTTATTTAGTAAGAGGACTCCAAAACTTCATTAGAACTATCATATATGAATGTTTATTAATTGAATTGAATTCGGGTTAATAAGCAGGATAAAGAGGTTAATTTTATAGTACCTATAAAGGGAGATCATATCGGGTTAGAGTATCAATCCTAGGGGGAAATAATTGATACTGATAGTACCTAGAAAGGAGGAGTGAAATTATATCTCTTGATCTAAGGTTATTCACACGTGTTACATGCATATTTACTTGTGTCTATAGAGTAGATTTGCAAGGCTCAGTGATGCGTCCATATTCCACAAGGTAGAGTCGGACATTGATACACGAAAGAAAAATTAATGAGTGAAACTGGATTACCCTAGGGCTACCTATTCTTCATTCTTGAGTTACTTTCGTAATCTTCTAGTGCTTTAATTTATTTAATTTGTTATTTTAATTAATTTTTAGTAATTAATAATTCTATACCTCAATTTTATTGCCACAATTCGTCTTAATTAATTAGTAAATAATTAAACTGATAATACGTCATCCTTTGGGTTCGATATTTAACTTGGTCGCTTGCTTAAGATGCAATTGATATCCTTAATACTTAGGGATTAATTTTGCGTGCAAAGAAAATGCTCATCAACGATCTCAAGCGGTCCTGTTCATTACACACAAAGCATACTAATGTGATTTTATAGTCAAGACAAACTAATACCAAATCACACTACAACCATCCCGATAGATTGCCCCCATCTATCTCGATTGTGAACATCTGTTTATACTTTATAAGGAAATCGATAATATGATCTTTTGTGTATTGTCGCACAATATTTTATCTACATATAAAGTAAGTGAACTTTTGCACAAACATATACTCCCTCCATCCCATTTCAATGTTTACATATTTCTATTTTTTGCGTCTCATTTCAATGTTTACGTTTTCTTTTTTGGAATATGAGATCCACATAAAACAATTAATATATCACCATGGTCCCCACATCCAACACTAATACACCTACCCACTTTACATTAAATATTATATCTTTCCACCCACTATCTATTAAAATACCATACTCCTTAATCAACATGCAAAAAGCAAACGTAAACATTGAAATTGGACGAAGGGAGTAAATAAATTATAACATGCAAAACCTTTGATCATATGATTCTCATTTCAAATAAATTATTAAAACATTATCCATACAGAAGCTAGACTTTTAGTATACAATCTAACAAACCGTTCAATTGCACTATTTTTATAAAATATTCGTGAGATGAATAAAAAGTGATACTCACTCCATCCTACTACAAGGAGTGCATTTTGCCATTTTCGTCCGTCCCAATATAAGAGGTGCATTTTTTAAGTAAATGGGACCCACACAAAATATTTAATATATTTTCATGGGACCCACACACCACACTAATACACATACCTACTATATATTAAAATATTATCTCTCTCTCCTCATCTACACATTAAATATTATATAAATTAATCTACGTGCAAAAATGAGACGACCTCCTTGTGGTGGGACGAAGAAAGTAACTATTGTATAAAAAATTCATAAGATAAATAAAAAGTGATACCTAATAATGAATTTTTTAAAAAATAAAAAAATATACTCCATCTGTCTCCTTGATGAGTATTAATTTTGCCATTTTGGTACGTCTTATACTCTCATTACAAAGTATTCATTTTTTTTGTTGACATGACCCACAAAAACAATTATTATACTCAATCCACTATGAGGTCCACACTCAATACTAATACAACTTCCCAATGCATATTAAAATATTATATTTTTCAAAAGATACATATTAAATTATTATACACTCCTTAATTCACGTGAAAATTTGACGAATACATATCAAGTGGATAGAGGAAGAATAAATTTGGCAAATACTTATGTGCGACCATCTCACTTGAGACGGATGAAAAGTGATAACATCATTAATGAAATTTGATACTCAAAAGTGATAATGGTGCAGTGAACTATTTCATGAACAATTTGTAATATAAAAAAAAGTGATAACATTCTAAAGCGAAAATAATAACTATTTACGAAAGCGTAAAATGGTCGCACCGTGGGACAGTCTCACACATGACTTGACTTGTAAATTTTTAACAATTAATGAAATAATCTACTCCCTCCGTCCCATTTCAGATGACACACTTTCCATTTTGGGTTGTCCCACAAAAGTTTGTCCTTCCTAAAAAAGTAAAAAGTCAAACATAATTACCCTTCCCTATACACTTTATTTACAAAAAAGCACCCCTATCTAACTCATTTAACATACTTTATCATTTATTTATCACCAAAAAATACTATAATACCCCTAAAAGTTATCAATTTCTTAATCTCTGTGTCGAAAAGAGGTGTGCAATATTTCCTGGGACAGAAGAGAGTATTAATATAATCAAATAGACTGTACTTTTTCTTAAAGATAAAATCTCTTGTGAAACGGTAATTTTTTGAGACGGGCTGACTCGTTGTTAAAGTATGCTTGCTATATAGGTAAAGTATGTTAATTTGTTGTTAAAGTAATTTTTTTAAAATATGATGATGAATAATAAATTAAACTATGTCTTTAAAGTGTTATAATATGATTTACTACCAATATTCTTTAACTATAAATGAGCATACTTTACCTATATTGCAAACATACTTTAACAATGAATCGACATTTCTCACTATTCGTCTCACATAAACCCGTTTCACAAGAGAGTCCATTTTTCTTAAATTTTTTTAATTGATCCTATGAGTCGGTTGGGGTTTTTAATTTTCCCTTTGCTCATTGATTTTTAAATCTTTAGAAAACTCACCAAAGCAAACATCAAGTTGCCCAATTTAGAACACATTTTAATGAAAACCCGCTTAACATTGTATAAACAAAAATAGCGTTGTAAATTGAGTTAGGGTTGAAACGAAAGATACTACTGAGAAACTGCGCCCTTCATCTGAATCCAGCGTCGTCCGACCTCCGCCGCTGCTACGTCACTCCATTTCGATAGGCGCCATCATTTTACCGGACTTGCTCCTGCTCGCACTACACTCCAGGTACGTTTCGTCATTTCTTTTGTGATGAATCCTCCGGCGGCGCTCCAAAGTCGATTCCGACTGTCAACTTTGTTTTCCCGCACCGCCTCTGCTGTCTTTGCACTTCCACTCTCTTAATTGTGAATCTTTGTTTCTCGCCTTGTTCTGTGTTAACAATTCCTTATATAATCTGGAAGGGTAGTATTAAAACAAAATAAAAATTGATCATGTTCAAAAGGCACATGTGCATTCGCGTCCCTTGTTTTAGTAAGAAGAAGTTTAGGGTTCGTATTTTTGCATAAAGTTGGAATTTTAAGTCATTTGTTTTGTTTTCTTAATTTTCATATTCGGTTGATTTATGTCTATAATCATATTATATCGTAAACATATATTATTTTTTCGATAATGCTTGACCAAATTATCATTATTGTGTGGAACGCGAAATTTACTTCAATAATATCACATGAAAAATTTAAATTTTGATCAGGTGTTGGGTATGTATTGGGATTTTGCTTTATGTTTGATTCGCTGATTGATACCGGGTTGAACCTTTGGGATTCTAATGCTGGCTATGTTCGTTGTCAAGATTTTAGTGATATGGCACTAATGGGAATTGATAATATCTTATTCTTGTACATTAGCCTTCGATCTTTATTATCCAATGTAACATTTTACTGTGGCTCACATATATCTTCTATATAAGGCTGCATTAGCAGCTCATTGAATTGGAAAAGGGGAATTATAAAATTAGAACAGCAGCTCATTGAATTGGAAAAGGGGAATTATAAAATTAGAATAAGCAGAGACTTAACATTGGACATTGTTCTTTGTTCAATTGTGTGTTCCCTCCCTCCCGAGATAACGTGTACGTTTGTTTTTTACACGTAGATTAAGAAATATACTATTTTAATGTGTAGTGAGGCGAGAGAAATAATATTTAATGTGAAGTGAGTAGTTGTATTAGTGTTGTGTGTGGGCCTTGCATGAAATAATTAATTGTTTTGTGTGGGCCCAACTTGACAAAAAAAGAAATGTAAATCTTAACTTGGGACAAAGCAAAGTGGAAAACGTAAATCTTAACGCGGAATGGAGGGAATATTTAATATAGTAAATCATGAACTTTAGTTCATGTTCCTTTGAAGCTTATATGCATGTATTTTAATATTTCCCAAAGCAGACTTATTTTTTTGAAAAGTAAGATATACATTGCAGGGATGTTAAAAAATAATAAAGCACCTTTTGTCTAAATTCCTACTTGTTTTATCCATTCTCTTTAATCTTGATTATAATTTCAGTAGTTGGACTTTTTCAGTATTGAGTTTTGCACATCATTTCTTTCGTTCTAATCCTGAATATGCTGCTTTTCTACCAGACTGGAAGTGTACATGCATCATGACTAGGTCGGATTCACAAATGGAGAAATCTGGAACTAAAAATTTATTACCTGAGGAAGCTATTTTTGACGGCACTTCAGCCAGAACCAGACCATTAAGTTTTGATGACATAATTCTTAGAAGAAAAAAAAAGGGAGATGCAGCAAAACAGATTTCCAGTGCCTATGATGTGACTGACTTCAGATCAGAAGATGTCAATGCTGTGAAGACGATTGATTTTCCACAATGCCATGACCAAACAAATTATGATTCAGAACCTTTGGATGAGATAAATAATTCAAATTATTCCCAAAAGGAGAGATCTGAGAGAAAAGGGGATACTCGTTCTTATAGAAAGCATGAGAAAAAGCATGAGAAAATTGCGCAGGTTAATGTCAAAGGATCTCCGGATCTTTATGCCAAGTCAAAGAACTTAGGAGCAAGGAAAGCGAGTAGCAATATAATGTCAAAGGGAAAAAATGAGAGAGAAAATCATGGCAACAGGAAAAAAGATGGCCTTTTAAGTATTGATTCTGTTAGTGGACCTGATAAGAGGAAAACTAGAGATTCATATAAAACAGACAGATTTTCTGGAAGAGGCAGAGTCAAATCTGAAATAGTGAAAAATGAACAACACAATGAGGATAGTGAGGTCAATAAAAAGAGGAAATGCGATGGGTGGATAAGTAATGATTTTGATATTGTGTATAAGGAAAGAAATGTGAAAGACGAGCTTCAGACAGAAAAGTTAGCTAGCAGAGGCAGAGAGAAGCCTGAAAAACAAAAAAAAAACAAACATCATCATGTAGAAGATAAAACAAGACCCAGGATGACAATTAAAAAGAATGATTTAGCAGAACCTGCACGAACCTACCTTGAAGAATCCAGGCCGAAATGTAAACGATCACGGAGTAGAGAGCATGAGAAAGATAGGGGTAGAAGGTCTTGTTCGCAGTCACCTAAGGCATATAAGCTCATACCCAAAGATAGAAAAAGGGAGCTTAGTGAATTGGCCCAGTCATCTCATCCTACAAAAGACAGATCAGGAAGAGAGCATCCTGATGTTGACAAGAGGATGTCTAGTAATGGATCAGGTAGTCTTTATCGGCGGAACACTAATTCTTCAAGTGGTCTTGGGGGCTATTCACCTAGAAAGAGGAAAACGGATGCAGCTGCTAAAACTCCTTCCCCTAGTCGTCGTTCTCCTGATAGAAGAATGGCTGGATGGGATTTACAACCTGCTGAAAATGAGACTATCATGGCTGGTTCAACTGTTACCAATTTGGACACCGCAAGCCAAAATTTATTATTGAATGCGAAGGAATTATCTGGTGTCAATCCTGTGACTACTGCTGTGGTGAAACCTATTGGAATCTCCAATCATAACTTATCTTCACAAATGCACGCCGTTGAGTCTATTCAGCTAACTCAAGCTACACGACCTATGAGGAGGCTCTACGTAGAAAATTTGCCGGCTACAGCATCTGAGGAAGATTTTAAAAAATGCATTAATAAGCTTTTGCTGTCCTCTGGTGTTAACCACATTCACGGAACTGAACCCTGCATTAGCACTATAGTATGTCCTTACCTTTCAGTTTGATCTATTTCACCTATTCTACATGTGCATTTTAGCAAAGAGATTAGCAAGCTCGTCATATTTTTCAACTGCAGATACACAAGGAGAAAAGCCAAGCTCTTTTGGAATTTTTGACTCCTGAGGATGCTTCTGCAGCTCTATGTTTGGATGGAATGCTCTTTTCTGGGTCCTGCCTAAAACTAAGGCGTCCCAAGGACTATGCTAATGTTTCCGTAAGAATCATCACCATGTTCTCTTCGTACATCAACACAGTTAATTTTGCTTTTTGACACATCGGATGCTATGTTTTTGACAACTCGTGTGTAAAAGAAGATTTCAAACTAGACATTATTATGACATGTAGGAATGATCTCTGCTTTAGTTAATATTTGACCATTGTAATGTTGACTTTATTTGTTCCTGTGGGCATAATCTTTCCTTTTTATTTACCTCCTTTCTGTTATCACATCTGTGCCTTTAAAATAAAGGCACACAACTAGTTATTTCCTTACTGATTTTGTGGTTTCAATGGTAGAGAATTTGGAGTAATACAACTGAGCATCAGAGCATGTGTTTAGTGTTAATAGACTAATTTGTAAGTGTAGTGGAGATGAATTAGATGTTATTCTGACTTTAATGAAGAATAACACATCAATTTATTTCTTCATTCTTGGATTACTTATCTAGTGATGATATATCACCAAGCCTTGGTGTTTTCAATTAACTATAAAATTGCAAATGTTCTTGAAAGTTTGGTTCATTTTATCAGGAGATGGTCATGTGTGGTGTTTTGTATTATTGAGAAAAATATTTTATGTTTAATCTTGGTCATTATATGTGTTAAAGCTCAAATAATGCACATTAAAACATTAGGTTTCAATATGGTTTAGCAGTTAAATTTTTGGCATAAAGCATTTAAAGGCCCCTCAACCACTGATGTTTGTTTGATGGGTCCCTAACTGATTTTTTTCTTAAATATCCCATGAATTATTTAAAACTAAAAGGGAAATTGAAGGAATTTGTTGTGTTATCTTTATGGTTATTTTGCATTCAATTTTTCTTACATTATGTACAATCAGATATCATATGTTATTTTGTTCGTCATCTTGTGTACATATCACATGAAAACTAAGAATCAAAATTGCCTTGCAAAAATTTTTGTCAAACCTTGTCTTGAGGAAGCTTGTGAAACAATATTTCAGTGCTAAACTTAAAAAATAAAAAGTTTTTCAGCCTATTAAAATAAATATTGATAGTGTTAGGACCTTTTAATCCTTTATGTCTTCCATTTTCTCATTTGGATATTTTATATTTTACTGTCTCATGTAACTCGGATGACTAAATCGTGTCAGTCTCAGGCTTGGTATTTTGTGGAACATTAGACATTAGTTGGTACTGATATAATTATGATATTGAATTTTATGCTTTTATGTTATGATCATGATGTGAGAAATGATACAATTTTGTTTGATTGAATGATTCGTACAATATTTATCTGCTTCTAGATTGGATGATTAACTTTAAAATTTTACTTATTTGAAAATTACAAAGGTTTTGTGCATGCTTTAACATGTTTTAGTATACTCATGTTTCAGCATTAGAAATTTGAACGTATTTTAATCTCCTGAGGTTTGTTAAATTATATTATGTCTATACTGGAAAATCACCCTTTGTATTGTCTGAATGCTGTAATTACCAGTTGATGCACTATCCTTTTCATCTATGTTCTTTTTCAGAGGGTACATAACTATTCTATCAGCAATTATTCTCTTTTGCATTCCTTTTATCTTTGCAAAGTTATTATAGCTGAATTTATTGTTTGAAACTTAAGACTTAAATAATATTTGTATGCACATCTATATCTAGTCTTCAATTTCGATTTCTCTTCTTTCTTGCATTCGCATCAACATCATTGTATTGAGCTTTTAGGGGTATAGCACTGAGCAAGTTACTTTCCATTGAGACAGTATTTTTAATATTTTGTAGTTTCTGAGGTACATTGTGGTTATTATTCCATGTAGCAGGTTTTCAGACAGTTCCTATTTTCATGCAGACTGGTCTTTCTGAGAAAGCGGGGGGTACTGTTGATTCAATGAGTGATATTGTAGCAGATTCACCCAACAAGGTATGCATCTATAACATCGGACCTTTAAGTTTAAAGGAGGTGCTTATGCACTCTGATAGTCTGATTTATAGTGCTCACAATTAGTTTCACAATTTTTTGATCTTGGTATATTGTTTGGGCATCACTATGATGCTATATGTGATTTGCAATAAACTCTACTGTTGTTGACACATTGCAGTCATATATGGTTATTTATAACTGAACCCAGGAATTAGTTAGTTAGTATGTACTCTGATGTTTGCTCTAAAAAAAGAGCCAAGTTTAACTAGAACTTTGAAAATAATTCTTTGCTTACAAAATAATGTTGGGAAATCTGGATTATATCATCTGAATGTGTTTAATTAAAGTCTGGAGTATGATGCATCTGATTGTTCCACATAGAGCTCAATGGTATTTGAATAGCATTATTCTTGTCTCTGATCTGATATTGAGAATGCTAAAATGCGATTGGTCTCTCATCTCTGGATCCATGAGAAGTTATCTAGCTACCTTTTAATAGTCATTTTTTTAAAAAAAAAATTGTTTGTTGAAGGAAATGCCTGCTTGGTGGTAGTTCTTACTCTTTGGTAATGCTTCTCTCGTGCTGTTTATTGTTGTTTCCACTACTATTTGATGGTGAATTGCTCTTATCATTTGTCTTCTTTTGACAAAATTTTGCTTTTTTACTATTCAGATATTCATTGGTGGAATTTCAAAACTTTATACCACTAAAATGGTAGAGTTAATTTTTAATTTGGTCTTGTTTTTCAGCAATCCATTTCACCTCTAATATCTAATATGAATTAACAATAGTCATTCTTGATGCCCTCAGCTTTTGGAGATTGTTAGAGCCTTTGGAGCAGTGAAGGCATTTCACTTTGAGTTCATTGTCGATATTAATGAACCATGTGCATTTTTTGAGGTACATATTTTATGTGATAAGTTGTCCACAGTGCAATTAATAATAGCTCAAAGGAATGCTAGACATGCAATATTTCTTGATGTTTCAAAGCTCAATAATAATGTCTCTGAGGATTATGAGGCAGAGAGGATACATTTCTTTGTCATTTCCATTTATTAAAAGTGTTCGTCAGTCATTAGTTTTCCTGTATTGCATCTGCATGCATGTCTTGGGTCTGCTGCATCACTAGGATGAGTCCTTGCTATCCTGTCTTCCTTATTATAATGTCATCTCACTCTGATTACTGTCTGAAAGTAATTATTTTTGTATGTTAGTATGTTGATCATTCAGTTACTGCTAAGGCCTGTGCTGGTCTTAATGGCATGCGGTTGGGTGGACATGTTTTAACTGCAGTACCAGCTACACCAGAGCCTTTTTTGGTAGGCACTTTACCCTCCTGACTTATTGAACTGAACGCTTTATGTTGTCAATAAGTTTTTCTCAACTGCTTAGATACCAAATTTTCATTAGGAAAATGTTGGAAAACTGCCAATCTATGAGATTCCTGAACATGCAAAGCCACTTCTTGAGAAGCCCACCGCTGTTCTGAAGCTGAAAAATATGGTATTATGTTTTAGTTTTATTTAATTTTCTGTTTTCTCCTGCTAGCTGAGGGAATGTGGAATCACCAACTTACGCTCTGTGATTTCAGTTGGATCCTGATTGGCACCCTTTCTTGTCTGAATCAGAAATAGCAGATATACTGCATGACATAAAGCTAGAGTGTTCCAGGTTGACAAATAAATTAAATAGTCAAAGTTAATATTCTAGCTGGCTGTTGCTTAATTATTTATCTTAATCCAAAATGCTGCAGGTTTGGTGCAGTGAAATCCGTCAATGTTGCCAAGATAACAAACACTTTTGCCACCGTGGAAGCATATGGAGCAAAGAACAGAAGTACTTCTACTGGTGCAAGAAATTTGGAGTTTGCAAATGGTAACTATACAGCAGAAAAATTAGGTGAGAGTAGTTACTGGGCTGGACAAGTTGACAGATCAGAAATTCCTGAGGTGAGTGTCAGCCAAACTTTGGAAGATAAAAATGGTTGTGATAAACCCAAGGGCATAAACAAGTCTGAGCTGGTAGGAGATAGCTTACCTGATGAGATGATTGAGGGGAATACTACGAAAGATGAAACTTGTATACCACCTATGAATGGAGATGATGCTTCTGTCGGAGACCCACTGAGCAAGGAAAGCCCTGGTGGTCTTACTGGGGAATTCAATAAGCAACTTTGTGCTTCAGATATTATTAAAAATTATGATGGTGCTGGTTATACTTCCATGAGAGACATTGAAATGGAAGACAAACTTGAAACGATAGTTGTGAGTTCATATGAGGAATTGTTGAAATCAGAGGAAAATGATAACTCAAAACTCGTGAACTGTAACAAAGAGTTGAAATTGGCAGAAAACTGTGCCAGTTTTGATGAGTTAAATTGTGATGAGAGAAAGCAGGAGGGATTAGATGGTGATGAGAAGGGCCACATTTTGGTTGACATTGAGCGCGTGTTTGAGGCTGGCTCTGTATTTGTAGAATATAGAAGAGTGCTAGCTGCTTGTATGGCAGCACACTGTCTACATGGACGAACATTTGATGGTCGCGTTGTGACTGTAGAATATGTTGGTCATGATCTGTACAAGACCAGGTTTCGTGGGCAACAGAGAGTAGAAAGAATGCTGATAGACGAATGATACGACACCACTTTTGATGCTGCTTAACTGAGCAAGATGTTCTTAAAGTGTCATAGTATTTGCTAGAATTGTTTTGTGAAGCCCTTTTGGAATCCAAAATGGTAACTTCTAAAAAACCAAGTGAATTATGTTCATTAGTATGTTGTGTAAGCACTTTGGAAAATTTATATTATTGCAGTTTCTTGATAACTAAAATCAGATGGAAGGATGTAATTACCTGACCTACTCATTGAAACTGGTTACTACACTTTCAATGGGCCATACTTTTTAAATTGCTTTTCGTGTGGGCAAACATGAGCCTATCGTACTATTTTCTTTAAAATGTACCCGACAGATTAATTATAAGCATTCACATAGGAGACTTACTGTGCCATTTAGAATTATACTCGTGTATTTTAATAAGGCAAAAACTTGTGTGTCTCCGGGACACACTGTGCCCCCATGGGAACACAACTCTCTCCCTTCATACTCCCTCCGTTCCACAACAATTCCACAAAAAGGGTTTCTTTTTTCAATTTTGGTCGTCCACCCAAAGGATCCTATTTTTTCTTTTTTGCACACATGAGACTCACTCATCCCCTCTAATACAATTAAAACATGGGGCCATACTCCCACTAATACAACTACCCACTACACATTAAATAATAATACTCCTTAATCCACGTGCCAAAAAGCAAAAGCTACTCTTGCCGTGGGACGGAGGGAGTATTCTATTTAAACCTATGTATTGCTAGGGGTTTAAATTGTAAAGGGGCACGGTGTCCCCGGGGACACAAGAGCCTCACTCATTTAATAATCACAATACTGGGTTCAAAATGTAAATCATATTGCCCCCCCTTCCAATCATATATGCTATATGTATTGCTAGATTGTTTAAATTAATGGGGACCACAATGTTTTTAAGGGTGTGGTCTCCTTTCCAATCTTGTATACATATGTATTGCTAGGGTATTTAAATTAAGGGGGACAACAAGATTTACAAGAGTTTCTGATGTAAACTCGGTTTATAAGAAACTAACTCCTTAATAATTGTATGAATGACAAGTGAAAAAGAAATGGCAGATTAAGTATATGTAAACTCGATTTACCCAAAACTAACTCCTTAATAATTGTATGAATGATAAGTGAGAAAGAAATGGCAGATTAAATATACTCCCTCCGTCCCAACTTAAAAGTCTCATTTGTTTTTGGCACGTGGATTAATGAGTATTATTATTTAATGTGTAGTGGGTAGTTGTATTAGTGGGTGTGGGGGCCCCATGTTTTAATTGTATTAGTGGGTGTGTGTGAGTCCCATGTGTCCAAAAAAGGAAATGAGACTCTTTAGGTGGGACGACCATAATAGTAAAATGACCATTTTAACTTGGGACGGAGGGAGTAAGCAATAGCACACAAGATTTACAATTTCATGTATTTTTAAGGGCAATACTTGCGTGAAATCATTTCACATAAGATCGTTTTTATATTTTTTTAAATCACATTTTATTAGATTTATTATCATTTTTCAATAAAAATATTACTCCCTCCGTTCGCTTCTAAGGTGTCTATTTTATTATTTTTGGCGTCCGGTTTAGAAGTATTCATTTTCCCTATTTAGTAAAAAAGTATACAAGGCTCATCACTTCCCTCTAATACAACTACACACTTTACATATAATAATAATATTTCTTAATCTACGTAAAAAAAGCAAACGTGACACCTCAGAACCGGACAAAGAGAGTATAATTTTTTTATGGCAAAAACTTATACTCCCTCCGTCCCAAATTCAAGTTCACATTTACTGTAGATACGGAGTTTAAGAAAAATCACTTTTTAACTTACTTTTGAGGGTAGTATGGTATTTTTGGGTAATAAATAAATGATAAAGTATGCTATGTGTGTTAAAAAGGTGATGGCAAATTTGAAATTAAAGTAGGTTAGAGGGATATTAGTTTGTTGCTTTTTCCTTTTATAGAAGTGTGAAGTTGAATTTGGGACGGACCAAAACGGAAAGTGTGAAGTTGAAGTTGGGACGGAGGGAGTATGAATTATTCTCACGGATCTCATTTCATGAGAAGATTCGTCCATGTCCAATTGAACTGCATGGCATGACTCATATATATTATGTGTTTCATTTGAATCAAATAATTATATCATACGGTGGTAAAACATAGTCTTTGCCATTGTAAGGATACTATTCTAAAAGTCGTTGAATATGCCATTTTTTTCAAGTTTTTATTTATTTATTATTATTTAATAGAATCCTATAAAAAAAATGAAACTTTATATTATTAAATATTTTTAATATAAAGTAATAAAGATAAGAAGTGATAATATTTTAATAAAAGTGATAATTAATTGATGAAAAGTGACGATGATATAGTAAACTATTTCGTGAACATTTATAATATAAATAAAAAGTAACAACAATTCTTTTAGAAAAAGTGATAGAATTTTAATGAAAAGTAATAACAAATTTAAAAAAAGTGTAAAATAGTCTCACCACCCACATTAAATTATACCATTAACAATTTAAAGGACTGAAAAAATAATATTAATATTTTCAATAAAAATTAATTCGTATTAAGATAAAATGATAACGACCTAATTAAATGCTATTTTATACTCAATTAGTAAGATACATAAAAAATGATAATATTTAAAATAAAAGTGAAAATTGTTAAAAAAAAACGTGATATCCGTCAAATTAGAATAATTTTATGGAAAAATTATAAGACGAAAAGTAGTGACACTTTTAATAAAAATTGATAATCGATCAAAGAAAAAGTGATATCCCTCAATTGAAATTATTCATAAATAATTAATAAGATGAATAAAAAGTTATAACAGGTGATACTTAATTTATTAAAAATATTAAAAGTAATAACCATCATCCAACTGAATTATCTTATAAATAATTTAAAAAAGAAATAGAAAGTAATACTATTTTTAATAAAAAAAATTATATATGACCATGTAAAAGGAACATATCCAATTGAACCATTTAATTAACCGTTTAATATAAATTGTACAAAAAGTTATTAAACTTATAATAACAAAGGATACAGAACCAACTTAACTATAAAAAAAAAAAAAAAAAAAAAATATATATATATATATATATATATATATATATATATATATATATATATTTTTTTTTTTTTTAAATAATTTATTATCATTAATAAAAAAATCTATTAAAATTTTATTTTAAAAAAAGAGAAAGAAAAGGCACAATTAATTAATTGAGAATTAACTTGGCTGCTCGGCATCACGTTAGCGCATAAGGCTATTAACCGTGGCGATATTTCTTTAGTAAATCTAAACGGGTTATAAAAAGATCCGTTTTATATATTCGGATATGTATTCGGATATGTGAGACGGCTTCATGTAAAACTCAACCATTTTTTTAGTTCATGAAATAACTAAGAGTGAGGCTCCTGTACCCGGGGACACACACACGTGTCCCCATGTGAACACAAGAGTAGGGCTGGATGGTACGGTATATCGAAAAATTTGAGTATACCGTATCGTACCGAAATTTTCGATATTAAAATATGCATACCGATACCGTATCGAATATACCGAACTTTCAGTACGTTACTAATCAATACCGCCTCTTACCGAATACCGAAGAGAGAGAGTGAAAAAAAAATCCAGAAATCAAACTAACACAATATCAAACAACACCATTCAAAGTAATATATTTAGACAAAATTTGGTATAAAATTAATAAATTGATAACACATCTAAGCAACTGTCAAAATTTCAAATAGCTAACAATAATTATGTGAAATTGAGGCCTAAAAAAAATTAGCGTCAAGATCAAAGCCCTGGATCGATACAATGCAAATAAGATTTACATATCTTAGCTTTTGGAATGATTTTGATGGCAAGTTCTTGGCCTTTGAGTTCTTAATGACCCTGAATAGAAAGTGGGCGAGCAGCAGTAGCAAGGCAGCGGCGGCAGCGGGGAGCGGCGACGGTGGGAGGAGGAGAAAAGAAGATTATCGACGGGAGCAAAGATGTAGATCGGAGAAGATAGATACTAGAGGGATTAACAGTTTGATGAAAAATAGAGAAAAGTGGGTGGGAGGCGGGACCCAGGTTTGGTCTTTGGGCCAATAATTGGGAAGTAAATACATGTGAATGTATTCTCATCTCACGGTAAAAAAATTAAAATAAATTTAATTTATATATAATTATTTATAATTAGTATTAATATTAAACTATTTAACATTTGGTATATCGGTATATACAGAAATACCGATTTTTTAGAAATGTCTTATCGATATCGTACCGAAATTTTTGGTGTTGAAATTTTCGACAAGTTTGTTATTTTAGGGTACGATAAATGCGGTATACCGATATTTTGGTATTTTTGTCCACTCCTACACAAGAGTTTTAATACTAAACCGAGTGTGTCCCCATGTGAACACAAGAGTTTAAATACTAAACCGACTGCTTTATATGAAAGAATGTCAGTGTGTCCCCATGTAAACACAAAAGTTTAAATCTAAACCGACTGCTTTATATGAAAGAATGACAGGTGAACACAAGAGTTTTAATACTAAAACTCGAGCACGAGAATTTTTGCCAATAACTAAATGGCGAATGCACCACTTTCACTTTTTATTTATCCAATATATTTTCTTATAAAAAATATATTATTGCTTCTCATACTCATGCGAGTAGATATGAGTAATTTAATCGGAATCGTCGGTTCGAAATCAAAAACTGACGGTACCAATCGGAACCGCAATCGGCAAAAATCGAATCGAAATCGAATATATTTCAGTTCGGTTCGATTCTGGTTCCTCATTTTGTGAAATTGGAACCGGCAGTTCCGGTTAAAACCAGCAATTTCTGGTTGAAACCGGCGGTTTTTCGATTTTTTTTTATGTTTTAAGGCTGAAAAATAAAAAATAAATAAATAACTAAAATAGAAACCAGAACCGAAACCTTCCTACCCCCAGTTCGGTTCCGATTCCATATTTTCGGGAACCGAAACCATCGGTTCCGTGCATGTCTACATGCGAGTCTTCCTATAAGATGTTCTCTTGTTTGCCTATTTTTAATCGTGTGAATGGCAAGTTCGAAAGAAATAAAATTTCTTTAGATATTAATAATATTCTGATGCATATCACTCGTCCTTTAAAATTGTATTTCATACAAGTTTTAGTCAGCAAATATTTACGCCATCATAACTAACCATTAGATTAGTAACAAGTTTAGATTGGGGGTACTTAAATAACTCAAACAACACCAGGTGTTTTGAAGACATCGCACTGAATCACTGATCATCCAGTATTTCTGGGTGTGCTTCCCAAAAGCTTGTTTCAATTATATTGCAATGTTTTACGACAACAATCTTGCGCAATTTACCATCTTCATCATTCTCCATCGTTTTCGTCTCCTACAAGCACAATTTGCATAAATTAAGCAAAGTATAGCGAAACGAAGGATTCCTATATTGAAAAAACTCCATAACTGGTATACGAGAGAGAGAGAGAGAGAGAGAGAGAGAGAGAGAGAGAGAGAGAGAGAGAGAGAGAGAGAGAGAGAGAGAGAGGTCAGATGGGGTTGGGAGAGGGGGGGTACATAACCTTGTCCCAGTAAACAGATGATCCCAGACGAAACATGGGTGGTAATCTGCTATAATAATTGACACTTCCAGAGAGCTGAGCCAGAAGATCACTTTTCTCCTGAGCTTGAGTACCCAGTAAATTTATGTGCAGATAATTTATATGCATTTTCAGAAGGGTATAAAAACAGCCACAATGCCACATCTATTTATTAATGTTTTCATTTTGCCAAATGGAAAACTTGCTCAGGATTTAGTGTCATAATTGAAGATGCTATTGATTGAAGACATCTAAAATGACTGAAAACCTTCAAGTAATTCTGTGCATCGCTCTTGCTCTTGCCAGATTTTACAGCATCCAGAAACATGTATTGTACTGGTTGTTGATGTGACCTGTAAATATGGAAAGAGTTCAAAACATTACATAGATGAGACATGTTATAACGAACAAGAAACAAATTCAGATATGTATGTCGTTGGATTAACAAAAGAAAATAGATGACCGTTTATTGCTGGTGGGTGAGCTCTCGAATTAATTACAATGAGATAGTATAAAAGGATAACTAGATGAACTTACAATCAACTTGTCTCCATGCTAGATAATCAAGAAGAATCTCACGGGATGGGTAGCAAACTGCACGGCCATCAAAATATGTTGGGTACTTCATCTCTTTATGTGGGAAAAATTCATTCCATCTCATAGTGTACATTGAAGAGAAAAAAAGATACAACAGCAGAAACTATTTCACTGCAACATGACAAAGAATAAATAGCTGAAAGGAAGATATTTTCAACATAGGGAATAGAATCGACCAGCATGGAACAATATCATAGTGAATGAGATACTTGGAAATTTTAACTGGTGCCATCAATTCTTTCATTAGAAATTTCCAACCTCAAGTCTAAACCATGAAAAGGAGTTAAAGGAATGAAATGACGCGTGCGCGCACACAGACATGCATGCATGCATGCATAAATATTCATAATGTTTCTGTCACTATCTATATTTTATCAGAAAATAGCTCAACAGAGATTGATCAGTCATCTTACTAAAATTTGCCATTAATTGTGACAATTTACTACTGCTGAAGATCTACCTGGCGTACCTTTGATAGAGTTGAGATTCTTTCTTCAAAACAAAGCTGAAAGTACCAAGTAGCTTGTCAATCACATGAACACCGATAGTCAACATAGTTAAAGTCATAGAGGTGAGGAATGATTTAACCTGTACTCATCACTAACCCCATATGCAAAGACAATGTCCTTAAACTCTTCAAGTACAGCAGTGGCACATGAATTCATTAGGTTGAGTGCTTCTGCATCATTTGGCTTCTCAAATTCATGATCTTCAGTAAATCTGCCATAATCCCCAGAAAAGGGCTAATCGCTATTGTAGTTTTGCAAGAAAAAAATGGGGTCTTATAAAAGACAATTCCATCAACTTCAATCAAATATAATTTGGGGTTTCACTTTAATAATTCACCACCTGTGGAAATGGCAACCATCGATGCGAATAACAATCCAAGTGGATGGCAATAACTTGCTGTCATATTTGAAAGATTTAACATACTCAGGTCTGGTTTTGTTTAGATCTTCAGCGAATTGACCTAGGTCCTTCAAAAGACTCACGTGTATTCTCCAGAACCTCATTGATGCAATATTTTCCGAGTGAACCGTTATAACTTTCCTTCTTACAGGACAGCCATCATCTTTGTACTTCACAATATCTTCAGCCTAGCATCAAGAATGTTGTATTTAAATTAGTTGATTTTCAACCACTCGACGACCAGAATCATAATTCCGGCTTATTAGCAGATCAGCAAGTGCACAGAAGAAAAAGTTGTGTTGCTCCAATTTCAAAATAGTCTCTATAAAGTGAATAGCACGTTTGACTCTACACAAAGAAAGAGAGAGAAAGAGCTTGCTACCTCTGTCTTGAGAATGCAAGTCCCTTGGCTAAAAATGTCTGGTATATCATTCTTGTAATTGATTTTAAAGCACTGATAAAGTAATTCATTTTTGTCTTGCTTGAGAGATCCCTATAAGACAGCAATTAAATAAGACCACTCATAGACTCCAACAAAATGATGCCACTTTAATAGTCCATTTTAAATAAGATAGATATATTGATGTACAAACAAATAACATGTTTAAACAAGTATCATACTGATTATTTAAGTGGCCTGCCAAAAATAATACTGGGTATCAATCTATGAATAACAATTCATTATGAGTTTCTGCACACTGGATGATGTATGAGCATTCAATAATATCAAAAAATGTAATTCAATATACATAATCTGATCAAGAGAATTATCATATAGATTAGTCACACTAATAGAGCAATTAATCTTACAGTCATTTTGTCTCCATAGAAGATATGCTTGAAGAAGCTCCACAGATGCACAACAAATAACTCTTGACCGAAATGCAGGGGCATATTTTAAATTCTTCTGAGGGAAGAATGGCTTCCATTTGGTAACATAAACAGAAGTGAAGAGCGATACAATGAGGGAGTTTATCTTGCTGCAAAGAAATTTAGATTATTCGATCATGACCAATTCAAACATTAGGAAATTTCAACGCATGTTTAAACATCATTTTTTGTAACAAAGAAAAAAATGCAACTCTAGCAAAGTACACTGACTCACAAAACCATGCATAGCAAACAATAACTCAACATTTTTTGGACGTGATTACTTAATGCAAAGTAAGGAAACAAAGTCATGTTGGTTTTTTTTTTTTTTTTTAATTACTGAGAAATAAACCTGGCACATCGCTGGTAGAACTTGGTTTCCTTTTTTAATATGAAACTGCAAATATAAAATAGAAGTGTCATCATCAACAAACAAAATAAATAAGCTTTCATTAACATTATATCATTCTTTACCTGTACTCATCATTGTAACCATAAGAAAATATAAAATCTGGGAATAGCTCTAGAACGAGCTTTGCACACTCATTCATCAAATCTAACGCTTTCTTATCATTTGGTTTCTCAAACTCGTGCACCTCAGAAAACCTACTCCATTATTAAAAAAAAAAAACATATAATATAGGGGTTACTTACAATGTAAAACTTGAATAGATGTTACGCTGAAAGTTGTACCTTCGGAAATCAAGGCCATCAACGTGAATCACAATAATGTTAGGCAGCAGAATCTCATCGTCCATCTCAAATGACTTCACATACTCGAATTTGCTGTTAGCCATTTCAGTAACTCATACAAAGGCCTAACTTTTTCCTTGACCTTCTCCCCGACCAGAAGAATTTATCTCAAATTTGATTGCAACACCTATAACCAATTAAAACATTAGTCCCAGAAGAAAATTTATGCGATATTCATGCATATTGAGCTCTCCAAGTAGGCCTTGCACTTACAACTAAACTAAGAACCTAGGAGAACAAAAAGAAAGGAAGCAAATTTTACATTATAACAAAGTTCAGAATAAAGAGGGATTTCATGAAACAAGATGCATGCACTTTATACGTAACAAAATCAGCATTACCCTCCTGCATCAATGAAGCCAAATTTAATTACCGTGTACACAGTAATCCTACAATAACTTCTAAACAATCAAACACTCAAAAATAAAGATAAAAAGAACAAAGAAGTTAACTAGAACGCCAGTGACAGAGTGTTCGCCATGCAGGCTTCTCTAACGAAAAGTATGTAGGAGAGATGAAAATAAGATTGAAGATTTGAAGTGAAGTAGTACTGTAGTAGCAAGAAGATTAAGCAATCAATAAGCCAGACATGGTTTTGTAACTTTTGTTATTAGCAGACTTGCTCGATTCACCACTCTCAAGAATGATTATTTTTTCTATAAAGTTGTCATTAAAAACATTTAATAATACTCCCTCCATAACCCACATGAAGAAGGAAATTTGCCCTTAATTTAATAGATGGATCAGGCAACATTATTCTTAAAATATGATCAACCTTATTGTCTAGTCTTCTACAGCTTAAATCCCCAGAATTCGTGTTAATCAAGATTCGGATTCACTCTGCCTCCTCAGGAAAGTAGTAATCGTTATTTTGGGTAACTTAGCAAAATCCAAAAGAAAATGTCTCATTTGTAAACACAACATAAAATCAAGAAATTGGCCAAATAAGCTGAAGGTACTCACAGATGCTGAAAACTGGAACCGAGTGGAGGAGTGCCATGCAGCGAGGGAAACGGATTGAAGTAGAATATCTAACGAAAAACTGAAGAACTGCTGCTTGCAAGTTCTTCAGTTTCAATATCTGTTTTAAAATACAAAAATAACATATGATAGTACATATCTCTACTTGAAACTTGCACTTTTAAAACCACAATCAGCTGAACCTACACTAAAAACAGTAGAAAGCAATGTTGCTTTATAGTCATAGTGATTTCACTGATGAAAGTTGGACTTTGCTCCACATAATTCATTTTTCCTTTTTAAACAACAAAATACCTAAGAAAAATCAGGAAAAAGGTGAAATTTAAAAGATCAAAAGGTGGACCTGGGCAGGCTGATTTTGTTGTAAAGAACATCAGCAAAATTCAAATTATACTGGAAAAGATGGCTTTTGAAGCATTAGTCAAGCTCAACTTGTGATAAAACATGGAGCCCCAAGAGGCAAACAAATAATATAACTCAAAATCTCAACGCAACACATCATTAAACAGTCAAACCTACTTTCTTACTAGGCCTGACAAAGGATGCACATAATGTAAAAACTAAAAAAGAAACAATCATGACAAATACATGCAAAAATACAACAAAGCTTTAGTAAATACTCAAAGCAGGGATGTAAAGAAAAGCAAATCTGAATGAGAGAGGAAGCAGCACTTCTTACTCTTGAAAAGCGGGGAAAACAAAGACGGAGAAAATACATAATCTACAGAGGAAGGATATAACACCAATAAAGTAGCAGAAACCTAAGACGTGAAAAATCCCTGCTCTCTCTCTCTCTCAAATTCTAGTTTCTTTGTCTAGATTGGGCAACTCAAGACAGAGATTCAAAAGGGGGCAGCGAAAAACAGGAAAGGGTAAGCTCTCCAGTTCTTTATGATGTATGGCTTGAAAGCAGTTACACTTGTAACTTTGTTATATCACAGTAACGAATATATATAATGAAAATGGTTTTTAAAAAAAAAACAAGCTTTCATTCATGAAATCAGTAAATACTTAAACAAACCACTATCCTTTAAAGAGTGGACAACAAAAAAGACCGAAATCAATAGTAGATTAGTATATTTATTCATAGATAAAGAGCATATCCCTGTATTAACAACTCTTGCATAGATGCAACTGCTCTCACGCAAATGAGCAGATGGATTACTCATGTCAAACATCATAACCAATTCTGCAACAGAAAACATAGCATGAATTTCACTCACTTTATATGCTTAGTACTCACAATGTGAAGTTATGACTCAGGACAAATGATATACTTTGATTCTCCAAAAACAAAAAAAAATGTTTGATGCACCCGAACAAGTATCACTTATTGCAAAATCTTTTAGCAAATATCTGAATTTAAAACATGTGATTCTAGTATAAAAAACCAATAGAAGGGACAAGGGTGTAGGAAAATATTCACAACTTCAATTCCAGTGTCATGACACAATCACTCACATACAATCTCATAGTGTATCAGTACCATGTCGGAATATAAAATAAAACTTAATTGCCAGCGTTTAAACTAAGGTAATCCATATACAATACACCTAATGAATGAGCTTGGAATATACAAGCTCATCGTCTTTCACAGCAAGACATATTTGCAGGTTGGACGCAGTTGAGGGCTTTCAAACACTTAATGCTCATGCTTTCATACTGTTAGGCGGATGCGGTCGTCATCGTCGTCCGTGTTCGTCGTCTACGCTGGAGAAGGTGGTCGAGGGATGAACTCCACAGTGCTCAGATTTCCGTTGAACTCACACAAGAATTCAAATCCACGTTCTACCCGTTAGGGTCACAAATGGGTGATTAAATGGGATCAAAAGTATAAGGCTATGGGCCCTCTTCCAATTAATTGGAATAGACCCAATATTTAGGAAAGAAGACCATCATTTGGGCCATAACCCAAAAGGGCCCAACAATCTCCACCTTGGCCCAAATCATCTACCCTTGTGTATAACTAAATGGGAATTCATCATCGCACATTTCCCCGGACACCTGCAAAACGAAAGACACAAAGTCAAATGCAAGATCCAGAAATTTGACACAAGGTCAAGGTATCACAAAAGATACACAAATCTAAGCCGGAGCAAAGATCACGGACACACAGTCACAAAATGTTTAAAATATCCCAAGGACAAAATAAACGGAGCACACAAGCTCAAGAGTGGACACAACATCCACATAAAAGAACTTCATACAACATGCTTCAATCAAGAGAGTCGAAATTTAAAGTCCTCATGCAAGACCTAAATTTTTCAACAGATAAGCATTTAGTACCCATATCAGCAGGATTAAACTCAGATGCAATTTTTTCCAGGTTAACAATATCTTTTTCCACAATATCACGAATGAAATGATACCTAACATCTATATGCTTGGTTTTATCATGGAAAACAGGATTTTTACACAACTGAATCGCAGACATACTATCAGAAAACACAGTGGCACATTTGTCAAGAAAACCTATTTCATTCAAAAGGCCTTGCAGCCAAATAGCTTCCTTTAAAGCATCAGTAATAGCCACGTATTCAGATTCAGTTGTAGATAAAGCAACCACATGCTGTAACTGAGACTTCCAACTTATGCAAGAGCCACACAAAGTAAACACATAAGAAGTTGTAGACTTCCTATTATCCATATCATTTGCATAATTGGAATCAACATAGCCAACAAGGCTCACACCATTTGCAGATTTGGAAAAGCGCAAACTTACCTCCATGGAGCCCTTGAGGTATCTCAAGAGCCATTTCAAAGCCTCCCAATGAGGCGCACCTGGATTAGCCATATACCTACTCAAGCAACTAACAGAATATGCAATATCTGGTCTAGTGCTAACCATAAGATACATAACAGACCCAATGGCATTGGAATAAGGAACCTTTTCCATTTCAGCAATTTCAGAATCAGTCTTTGGAGACTGATCCTTACTTAACACAAAGTGAGCAGCAAGAGGCACATTCACAGTTTTAGCAGACATCATAAAGAATTTACTCAAAATCTTTTCAACATATGAAATCTGATTAAGCAAGAGAACATTGTTCTTCCTATCTCTATCAATGTTCATACCAAGAATCCTTTTAGCATCTCCAAGATCTTTCATATCAAAATTATCACATAGACTCTTTTGAACAAGCTCAACATATTCAAGATCAGGGCTAACAATTAGCATATCATCCACATATATGAGCAGAAAAACAGGAACAGAAGTATCAATCTTGAAGTAAAGACAATTATCATGCAAGCTTCTCTTAAACTTCAACGATGTCATGCATTGATCAAACTTCTTATTCCACTGTCTAGGAGATTGTTTCAAGCCATACAAGGATTTCTTCAAAAAACATACATGATCAGGATTTTTGGGGTCCACAAAACCCTCAGGTTGTTTCATGAAAATCTTTTTGTCCAAATCACCATTAAGAAAAGCCGTTTTGACATCAATTTGCTTCAATTCCCAATCAAAATGAGCAACTAATGCAAGCATTATACGAACAGTGGTGAATTTAACAACAGGAGCAAAGATTTCATTATAATCAACCCCTTCCTTTTGAGTAAAACCTTTTGCTACCAATCTAGCTTCAAATCTAACATTTTCAGGCTCATGTTTCACTTTGAAAAGCCACTTGCAATCAACAACAGAGCAATGAGCAGGTTTTGGAACCAGAGTCCAAGTATGATTAACATGCAACGATTTCATTTCATCTTTCATAGCATTTAACCATTTCACAGAGTTGTCAGATTTTAAAACCTCTTGATAGGTCTTAGGTTCATTATCAATACTTTCAAACGCATTACAAGCATGAGTATCAATATGAAAATCATCATAGCTAGCAGGTGGCCTAATATTCCTTCTAGGTCTATCCCTAGGCAACACATAGTCATCATCTTCAGGAATATCATGCATATTTTCATCTTTGATAGCAGGTTCATTGGCAACAAGTTCTTGATCAACAACAGTGTCAGGCAAGTTTTCAATATCAGATAACAAAGGAGACAACTCCACCTCACTCGAAGAAGTGGTAGGATCATGTAAAGGCACAACATCAGGCAAAGGAGCAGATAAGCAAGGAAATTCAGATTCATTGAAGATCACATCCCTACTAATCACAATTTTGAAACCCGATTCAGAAAAATCCCACAGCCTATAACCTTTAACACCCTCAGGATAACCAAGAAAAACACATTTTTTACTCCTAGGATCCAATTTCTCATGTTTCTGACGCACAAACGCAGCACAGCCAAATACACGTAGCACAGAATAATCAATACTTTTACCAAAAAACACATAGTCAGGGCACTTACCCTTTAAAGGCACAGAGGGGGATTTGTTTATTAAAAATGCTACGGTAATAAGCGCCTCACCCCAAAACTTTTTAGAAAGTCCAGAAGACACCAACATGCTCCTCACCCTTTCTAACAAAGTCCTATTCTTCCTCTCAGCAATCCCATTCTGTTGGGGAGTGTAAAGAGCAGACTTATGTCTCACAATTTCAGATTTGACACATAAATCATCCATGACATTATTGCAAAATTTCAATCCATTATCAGTTCTAAGATACTTAATCTTTTTACCCATTTGATTTTCAATCAAAGTTTTCCAATTTTTGAACTTTTCAAAAACATCAGATTTGTTTTTAAGCAAAATCACCCACACTTTTCTTGAAAAATCATAAATAATGGACAGAAAATACACATTGCCACCTTGAGTTGGCTCACTAGAAGGCCCCCACACATCAGCATGCAGGTACTCAAGTATATCACTACACGAAGAAGTCTTAGGGTACGGGGAAACATGGAATTTCACCTTCGCATGTTTGCCTTGTACACAAGAATCACAGAAAAGAATGCATGTAAGCTTATCATTACCAAAAGAACCAGCTTTATGCAATATTTCAAGACCTTTTCCACTCATGTGACCTAACCTACCATGCCAAATATTTGTTTTATCCTCTTTAACCGCGTTAGCAGACATAACAACAGATTTAGCACAACAAACATACAGGTTATTCCTTTTTTCAGCATTAAAGATGGGCACAGAACCCTTTACAATAGACATGCAACCCTTTCCCCACCTACCCTCAAGTCCCTCATCTTTAAGTGCAGCACAAGAAATCAAGTTGTTATACAAATCAGGCACATGTCGCACGTTTTTCAAAGTGATCACAGAATCATCTTCAAAACGCAAGCAAATGTCACCAACACCAAGCACATCACATCTTTTTTCATTAGCCATAGACACAGATCCATGAGAAACATTTTTATATGAAGAGAAAAGATGTTTAAAAGGTGTCATATGAAATGTGCAACCGGAATCCACAAGCCATTCACTATCACACAGAGATGAATGCACAGAATTCACACAACTATCAGAAATAGCAAACACATCACCATAATTCACAGATTCAGAGGCAACATTAGCATGATCATTAGAATTATTCCTCTTAGGATGAGGACACTTGTTTGCAAAATGCCCCCTTTCATGGCAATTAAAGCATTTCTTCTTTTTCTTGTCCCCATTCTGATTATTCTGGGATTTCACATCAGAATTTTTGTCCTTGTTCTTATTCTTGTTCTTGTTACGATTGTTAGGTTTCCCCTTAACATGCATAACCTCCCCAGAATTCTTAACACCCCCATTTTGCTTTAAATCATGCTCTTTGCTTTTTAAGGCATTCACCACAATATCAAGAGTAACGTCATCACGACCATACTTTATAGCAGATTTGACATAATTGTAAGAATCAGGTATAGCATTTAAAAGCACAATAGGAGTGTATTCATCAATATGCTTGTCACCAGTTAGCTTAATATCTTGAATCAACTTCATGAACACATCCAAATTTTCTTCAACATCTTTGTTTAAATCAAGTTTAAAACGAAAGAATTTTTCCAGAAGAAACATTTTACTAGGCAAAGATGTTTCAGCGTACAGCTTATCCAACGTTTCCCACAAAACTTTTGCGGACTCATGCACACCAATTTTTCTAAGCACAGGATCAGAAAGATTCAAGATAATCACAGACAAAGTAAGCTCATTCATCTCAGCCTTTTTAGCAGGTGTATCATCCTTATCGTACGAGTGATCTACAGCTTTGAATACCCTTTGCTGAATGAGTATGCACTTCATTTCTGTTTCCAGATACTGAAGTCTCGCTTACCATCAAACGGTGCTTGTCCAAACGAAGACGAAGCCATGAGTATTTAAAGTTGAGTAGAACACACTTTGAACGGAGAAAATACAGAATTACAGAGCAACAATCTGTCACACACCAGGTTGGCACTACTCTAATCACACACAAAGCGAGAAACGGAGCAGTATAACACACAAGGACAGATTTTCAGCAGCGAAAATTGAAAGACTAAGATGACAGTTTCACAAAAGAAACAAACAAGAACAGTAATAAGAGGGTCAGCCGCCTCAGGGCATCACACAAGAGCAAATAAGAGGGCCAGCCGCCTTAGGGCATCAGACAAGAAAAATAAATAAGAAAGGCTCAAGCTATTTCACCAGAGCGGTGTCTCCGACGAGAACACCGTACCACCTCTACGAGCCACCAGCCCGTTACTTAATGGGGGCGGATCCCTCGTAGTCTTGTTCACGTAGCAAACACGAACGGGGCAGCCTCCACTCCAAGTTTCAACCTACACACAAAGTGAGAAACATTGGGGGTTAGTAAAGGCACAATCTGAAAAAATTTCAGAAAAGAACTATCCGGAAAAATAACAAAACAAATCTGAAATTTTTCTGAACAATATAAAATGAGGAGGAGAGACACTTCCCTTCCAAAAAATGGAGAGCCCAATCTAACCGGAACCCTAATGCCGGCGGTCAACTTCGACGGTCAACGGCGGCGGTGGCCGGAGGTCAGCGGCGGCGGCAGCACGATCTGACCGGGCTGAGCAGATCCGTAACGATCCCTCCAGATCGCGAGCCGGCAAACTGAGGAACCCCGCGACGGCGGTCAGCTGCGTTTAGCAACGGCGGCGTACAGCGGCAGCGCGGTTGGAGGCAGGTGGCGGCTCCGATTCCAGCGAGAAAATCCGGCGGCGGCCGGACGACGGCGATCTCCCACCGGCGGCTGACGGTCAGCAGCTTCGGGAGATGGACGGACGACGAAACCCGCTCTGATACCACTGTTAGGCGGATGCGGTCGTCATCGTCGTCCGTGTTGGTCGTCTACGCCGGAGAAGGTGGTCGAGGGATGAACTCCACAGTGCTCAGATTCCCGTTGAACTCACACAAGAATTCAAATCCACATTCTACCCATTAGGGTCACAAATGGGTGATTAAATGAGATCAAAAGTGTAAGGCTATGAGTCCAATTAATTGGAATGGACCAAATACTTAGGAAAGAAGACCATCATTTGTGCCATAACCCAAAAGGGTCCAACACATACCAACACAAAAGTTGAAACCCAAACATACTTTTGACGGAGTGCAGAAATACTGCTCAATTAAAGTAAAAACACGAACATTTAGGTCCGAAATCGTTCTTTAAGTTATGCATTTAGTTCACAAAATCCGCTTATAGTAAGCTTAATGCAAGTATAAAAATGGGAAGAGAACGCACAGTTCTCTGTCGCAATTCGCATATAATGTCTAACTGTGGGCGGAGAGAAATAGAGTAGCGGAGGTGGCCGTACCTTTGTGTTCGAGAATGAGGGGAGGCCGGAAGCACTTGCGTACAGAAGCAATTATTCAGACAGCCGTCGGCGGCAATCGATTCTTACAAATAGGAATTGAAAGAATTCCCCAAAGAGGCTTGGTTGATTAAGAGAAGGCGGCGCCGGCGTGGATTGAGATTTCTCCTTTCAGCATGACTGCACCATTCTACCTGTTCCCCGTAATTAATTTGGGTTCTTTTTAAATTTTTTAATGAACGACGATTATTTAAAATAATACTAAATCCTAATGTCATGATTAGTACATGAAATGGAATGATTTAGGAATACATTCAGTTCTAAATTTTCATTTTTATGTTTGATATGTTTTTCATAATGAATATGTATTCTTTAAGACGACTCGATCTCTTGTTATAGTAGTGTGTCTCTTGGATGAAAGTCACATGACTTTCTTCATCCGTTTCTAAAATATCCATTTTACTATTTTTGAAGTCCACTTCAAAAGTATTCATTTTCCCTATTTAGTAAAAAAGTATATAATATGATCTACCACTTCCTTCTAATACAACTGCCCACTTTACATATAATAATAATACTTTTTAATACACGTGCAAAAAGCAAATGGATACCTTAAAAGCGACGGAGAGAGTAAGAGATTAAATGCGATTTTAAATGGGGTTAAACAACCGTTAGGTCATAAGAAAAGTAATCATTAATCCCTTATCACAAAAAAAAAAGGAAATAAGATCTTCATATGGAAGTGTTGACAATGAAAACATTTTTTTGAAACATCAAAGCAGACATCGGAAAGTCGTTTTCTTAGTACCCTTTAATTTCCAAAGTCAAGTTTCAACCATCCATTCCATTGGAACAAAGAGTGTAAATTTAAGAATTTAAGCATCCAGCCCCTAGATTGGAACAAATTATTTTCATTATCAATATCTTCCCTCTTGTAATTGAACATTCGTGATTTTTACAGGATCTGATTTCCATTATCAACTCAGGGTATACTCAAAATCCAATTTTTTTATGATTATTGGGATTGATATTTCCTTAAGGGGGTGAACGGTTGTCTAACCTCGTTAAAAATCGCATTTAATCTCTTATTTCTCGGTATAGAAAAATGTTCACGTGGCTTTCATCCAAGAGGTAAAACACACTACTGTAATAGGGGATCCGAGTCGCTTTAAGATTGGAAATTATGATTCCTTTCACCACATGGCTTTACCCATCCCCATATTTCATGAAATCAAATACTCCCTCAGTCCCCTGATAATCCCCTGATAAGGTATTCATTTCACTATTTTGATAGTTCATTTCCAACGTATCTATTTTTCTTTTTTAGCAAAAGTACCATATATATATATATATATATATATATATATATCAATCACTACTAATACAAATACCCACTTTATATAAAATAATAATACTCCTTAATCCATGTGCAAAAACAATTGGTACGTTATCGATGGACGAAGTGAGTATTCATTTTATTTTTTTATTTTATATAGTATAAGATACATTAATAATTATAATTAAATTATTTTTATTTATATCACATCTCTTTTTATATAAATACGAATTAAAAAATACCTTAATTTTTTTTCATTTAACATATAATTTTCATATTAAAATTTTTATTAAATTATTTACTAAAAATATTAAAAATTTTAAAATTTTAAATAAAAAATTATTATAATTTAATATTCATTATAATATAAGAAAAATAAAATTTTGTAAAAGAAAGGAATTTAAAATAAAAAAAATTATATAATTAATTAAAATTTTATTCTAAATAAAAATTATTAAATTATATAAATTAATATTATTTTTAAGACAAGCTCTCTTGTGAGATATTACATATGTGAGACGGTTCCTAATACGTGTTAAAGTATGTCTATTATACAAATAAAATATGCTTAATGATTGATAAAATATGTTTTCTAAAGTATAATAAATGATCAATTAAAGTATAATTTTAGGGCGTTATAAATAATTATTTATTGACATACTTTAACTACAAATAAACATATTTTACATATATAATAAGTATACTTTTATAATGGGTCAACTCGTCTCACAACCGTCCCACAAGAAAATGTCTCTATTTTTAAATTGAAAACACATATGTAATATTAAATATAAAATTTAATTTTATTTATATAATTTTTTTTCAAATTACATACATTTTTTTATTTAAATTTTAAATATTATAATTTTTTTTTAATTTTTACTCATATTTTTTTATTAGAATAATTATTAAAATACATTAAATTTATTGAAATTTAAATTAATTTAAAATTCAAATAAAATACAAATAGTGAAATTTGAATTAGGTTAATGAATGTATTTTCTATTACCAGAATTATTCTTGATCATTACCAATTATGAGAATAATATATTTTGTCATTTCTTTCCATCTCTATTCCATTTATGAATTCATTTCATTCCATTAATTCCATTCCATTGTAATTTCATTCAATCATACCAATCATGGTGTAAATTCTAAACATACCATAAAATATGTACGACAAAATTATAATTTTATCCTAAAAATTAATTATAAATATTAGAGATAATTATATATATATATATATATATATATATATATATATATATATATATATATATATATATATATATATTAAAAATAATGTAATATAAGAGTATAATTTTAGGCTGAGTCCTTTCAGAGGCCGTTTGTTTTGGCCTTATTTTAAGCCGTCGGTTTGACTTATTCCATTGACTATGTCAATTTTTTATTTTTCTGTTCCCTTCCCTTTTCTTATTTTCATTTCCCTTTTAATAAAACACATCACTTATAATAGGCAAAAAAAAAAGTGTCTCCAAAACTCATGTTTTTCGAAAGTCGTACCCTTTAATATTAATTGTTATACTCTTTCGTATAAGAACTTATACTCTTATTTTCAAAGAAATTCTTTTTAAATAAATATTTATACTATTCATATTTCAGTCGACATTTTCAATAAAAAAAGTATACGCTTATTAATTAAAGTGTACTATATCTTTTAGAACAAAATGTTATACTCTTATACATTTTGTGCACCTAGGGATACAAGAGATCAACTCATAATAATATTTAATTATAGTAAAAATTAGTATTACCTCAATCTCATAAACAAATTCATACTTACTACTTTTGTCCGCTCCATAAATAAACTCACACCCCCAAATATGGAAATAGATACAATTCAACAACCCTAAAACACACTTTAATTTCAAAATTGACACCACTTTAGAACTCACATAACTTATTTTATAATTTATTTATTATCTAAAAATATCAAATTATCTTATAAGCAAGTAAATTTTTTTTTTCTAGATTCAGAAACAAGATTAACCGAGTAAAACTCAAACACGATTAGTTCACAAAACCAATAAATAAGGAAAAAGATTTGTGTGTAATCGTGTCATGAAAAGAATTTTTTGAGATAAATAAGAAGTAATACCCTTTTATAACAGAAAGTGAGTACTTAATTGATAAAAATTTATAATTGTGTTGTGTACTATTTAATGACCATTAATGGGTTTATTACTGATAGATATAAGTTTTAATAGCCTAATTATTAGGAGATACAAAATCAAATTGAATTACTAAGAGATACATTCTGATATTTTTTTTCCAAGTTTACCCTTAATATTCCATATATATATATATATATATATATATATATATATATATATATATATATATATATATATATATATATATATATATATATATATAATTAATTAATTAATTATACTTTGAGTTTCAATACAGATATGATACATATATTACTGTGCATTGATTATGTACTCTCCATAAAAAAATGATACATTATGTTGTTGTATATATTATTCAATAATTTAGATGTTCAATAATAATCATCGTTCTTATATATTTACTTGTATCCATAAAGATAGGATATATTATGTCACATTATGTATATATTGTTAAATAATTTAGATGTTCAATAATAATCACCATCCTTATCTATGTACTTGTACACCAATGTGAAAATGAACACCAAAGTTAAAAAAATTATAAATCATTATAATCACCGTCCTTATCACTTACTTGTACACCAATGCAAAAATGAACACCAATGTTAAAAAGTACCATTCTTATCACTTATTTGTACACCAATGTGAAAATGAACATCAATATTAAAAAATAGTATTATTATAAAATTATAATACATAATTAATATGTCACGTTTTATGTAGTTGCAATTAATATGAGGTATTAGCGTTCGAAAACTCAAATATTGTTTTATTCAATTATAAAATATTCTTTACAGTGATATACATTAGTGATTTTTTTACTTGCTTCACAAGACTTCTGATTAATATTTATAGACATTCTGCTTCTTTTTATGTATAAAGTAATGTATACGTTATTGATAAAGATTTGCACACCCACGTTCAATAAAGAATACTAAAACTCTAAATCTAAACCCTAAAACCTTAAACTGTAAACCCTAAAACCCTATTTAGGGTTTAGAATTTAGGGGTTAGGGTTAGAGTTTTAGGATTTGGGGTTTTGGGTTTTAGGGTTTATGGTTTAGAGTTTATGGTTATAGAGTTTAGGATTTAGGGTTTTGGGCTTTAGGATTCTAGGTTTAGGGGTTTAGGGCTTTAGGGTTTAAAATTCAATCATAATCATTTCAATGATATTGTACACTTCTATTAATTACTCATAAAACTATACAAACGACTAATTGTACACAATATATAATTGCACATTTTTATTTATTTCTTAATTGTGTACACTAATTTTCATAATTCACAATAACTCGTTTTGTGACTGAAAAAATCAAGAGATATTAAATGTCAAGGATTCGAATATTTGCATTGGCGTTCAGATGTTCCTATTAGATACCAAGCATAGAATGTTCCTATTATATGAGTGAGAGAATGCACACTGTTGAACATTATGTTCAAAATTCTATCGTGTATTTTTTGTGCGATTAAATCGTGTATTTTTTCCGCTAAAGAATATGCACCAATGTACTAGAAAATTCCTATTGATATGGGTGAGACATTAAGGATAATTATCACCACCCCTCTTAAATTTAATCGCGTATTTATTTCCTTTTAAGAATGCACTGTAATGTACATTATGTTCAAAATTTAATGTATAATATTTTTGGTAATTTAATCGTGTATTTTTTTTCCTAAAATCAATTGCACATTGATATATTAGTGTAAATATTATGATCGCAAGTTAATAGCATATTTTAGTTTCTCTCTCTAGAATTTATTTTTATTTGAAGCATGCATGTAGGAGGAATTTTAGGATAACTGTAACATTCATTTTAAATAATTTATGCACATTGGCGTTAAAAGAAATTAATTTAAAGAGGCATAATTGTCGTTCAAAGATGCACATTCAGTTTTTTGAATATGCTCATTAATTCCATTCAGAGATTGGAGTTCAGAGATGCTCATTATGTTTTTCAATGATGCACATTTGCGTTCAGAGATTCCTATTAGATACCAAGCATAGAAAAGTCCTATTATTTGTGTATTGATATGGGTGAGAGATTTAAGGAGATATTTAAGGATAATTATGTTGACCATTCCTTCACTTTAATAGTGTATTTTTTGTTTATATATCAAGAATGCATAGTAATGTACATTATGTTCAAAATTTAATATATAATATTTTTGATAATTATATTGCATATTTTTTCCCTCAAAAGAATGCACACTGATGTACATTAGTGTAAATATTGTGATCGTGATTTAATAGGGTATTTTTGTTCCTCTCTCCAAAATTTGTTTCCATCTAAAGAATGTAAGAGGGATTTTAGGATAATTAATGTAATATTCCTTTTAAATAAATTATGCACATTAGTGTTAACATGGGCAGTTTGGGAAATGAAAAATATAATTTTGTATCTGATGCGCGTTTTCTCAACATACAATTAATTTCCAAGTATGAAGGATATCAATTGTAGTCTCGAAAGATGACCAAGTGAATATCGAACCCAAGGGACGGCGTATTATTAATTTAATTATTATCTAAATTAATTAAGACAAGACAATAAGATTTGATGGATTTAATTAACAACTACTAAACAAATAATTAAAATAACAAATAAAATAAAGTACCACTCGAAGAATACGAAAGTGGATCAAGTAGGAGAATAGGTAGCTCTAGGATAATCCAGTTTTACTCATTAACTTCCCTTCCATGTGTCGATGTCCGACTCTGCCTTGTGGAATATGGACGCATCACTAAACCATGCATATCTACTCTATAGACACAAGTAAACATGCGTGTAACACGTGTGAATAACCTCAGAGTAAGAGATATAATTTCACCCCCCTTTCTAGGTACTATCAGTATCAATTATTTCCCCCTAGGATTGGTAATCTAACCTAGAGATGTTAAACGGGCCAGCCCTAACCCATTAGGGCTGGCCCTAACGGGTTTCGGGCTAATCGGGCTTCGAGCTAAATCGGGTCTGTTTAAACGAGCTATGAAAGGTGAACCTAACCCTAACCCTAACGGGCTACGGGTTAAACGGGTCGGGCTCGCGGGTTGTACGATAAAAAATATTTAAAAATTATAAATTATAATTTATTATAAATAATATAAAAAATTCAAAATTAACTAATACATTATTTAAAATTTGAGAGAATTAAGATTAATACATGCAAAATATTGTTAAAAGATATAAATTAAGAGAATTTGTGATAATTAAATTAATCTTAATATATTTATTCAAGTATTATTTTATTTATTAGAGAAAATTTTGGGTTAGAGTAAGAAAAAAGATGAAAAAGAGATGAAAATTAAAAGATGGTTAGAGTTTGTCCAACGATGGGTTGGGAGTAGGGTGAGATTGGGTGGTCGATGTATAGATTATGGGTGTTAAAATTAATTAAACATAATAATAATAATAATTTCCAACCCTACGGGCCGGCCCCGTTAGCCCACGGGCCAACCCTATTAGCCCACGGGTTAATCAGTTCGGGCCAAAAAGCCCGGATATTAAACGGGCTCAAATTTCTTGGCCCTAACCCTAATTTTTTTCGGGTTAATCGGTTCGGGCCCACGGTTTACGGGCTTATTAACAACTCTAATCTAATCCGATATGATCTCCCTTTATAGGTACTATAAAATTATCCTCTTTATCCTACTTATTAACCCGAATTCAACTCAATTAATAAGTATTCATATAAAATAGTTCTAATAAGACTTCGGAATCCCTTCACTTAGAATTATAACTTAAAACCCTGCTCAACAGTGAACGCACTCAACCAATAACCATGTTATGTATTCAGACTCTACACAACGATTATTGATGCACAAAACGACTATGAGTATGGATTAAAAAGGCACAATCTTATATAAAATAAACCACAAGTAGTGTTGTACGGAGTATACACATGGAAGTTCAATTAACTAGATAAAACCTTCACAACCCTAGTTCTACCAAAAAGGCTCTAGCCCAAGGTGTTGTAGGAAACACACATGGGTATTAGATAGATCATACCCGGATGTCCGGAAAATACAAGATAAATTAGGAAATGAATAAACCCTAGATGTGGCATCATCGCGTCCTTCTCGCTCTTGAATTCTCCTCTTAGTTCTCCCCTTGATTCCACAAACGAATCTTCAAAGTGATGGATGGATAGAGAAAATGATGATGGTTGGGGGTGATCCCCCCTTGTGGGGTGTTGTATGTTGTGGCATCTCTTCTCCTCTCTTGTATTGTGTTGTGTTCCTCCTCTTTTTGGGGCTGTATAGACCTCCTTTTATACTTGTAATCACGTCTCCTAGGCTTGGAATGGGCTTTTCAAGTGATCACACGCGTTTAGGCCTTGAAAATACGAATTTGGTAAGTTTCCGCACGATGGTTCGACCTCAGCAAACAGGTCGAACCATTGACCACAGGTCGAACCACAGGTCGAACCCACCTACTGGAAGTCCCAGGTGCATGGTTCGACCTCGGTTCGACCTCAAGCAGGTCGAACCGATTTGCGCAGTCTCTCCGTTTAGCGTATAACTTTCACATCTGACCTCCGAATTGAGTGAATTTTACGCTCACGCGATCCTCTCTTCCTTGGCTTTCTATCCATGTAAAGAAATCACAAAAACTCTAAGAATTAAATATATAACAGGCCATGGAAAGTAGCACTGCAATTCTATTCGGCACAGCTCGCGCGGCGTCACCTCTTTGCTCATAACTTCCTCGTTCGGACTTCAATGATGGTGTTCTTACGCCAAAACGATTCTCTCTTCAGTGACTTTCCAACCATATATCACACCAATAGTTTTGAGCTCCACAACAATACAGAATAATTATGAAAATTGGATGTGCGTTTTCAGCATTCTTGCACAAATTGCACCTTTCCTCCAACTTTGCACTTTTCATCCTTTTTCCACCTAAAACACAATAAAACACCTCAAGTGCACATAATTCTCACATATATCGAATATAAGACACTTGTGCTCATATAAGACTACAATATCAATCAAAAAGGTGTTAAATTGGATATTAAAACACGCTTATTTTCACTCTCATCAATCCCCCAAACTTACCTGTTGCTCGTCCCGAGGCAACAAAATAAAGATAAAGAGAAAGAGTAAGAAAATTAGCGGGGAAACAAGGACTATGACCAATACCCTATTCAAAATATAATTGTCATCACCTTAGGTCATGCAACTCTTATCACGTGTAATAATCAATTCAAAGCATACAAGTTAATACAATCACCACCAATTCAAATGCTCCATTGACATGTTCTCACGGAAAGTATATATCACTTGCACTCAAGTGTAAAATATGTACACTTATGGGTTAAGGTGTTTACGCTCAGATTCAATTCAAGTGCATGCGTAACCATAAGCTTGCCAAACGTCTCAAGCTCTTCACCACTAAAAGTATGATTTGACAATGGGATCAAAAAGGACTTTTTTTTTTTATGTAATGTTGGCTCTTTGATAAGGGTAGGAAACATATGGATAAAGTGACTCAATTAGTAGAGAATTAAAACCGGAGATCTTTTGTACTGCAGATTCTTACACTTCAAGGCTATCCAGCTTCATGCTCTTCTAATTTTCTTTTCTCTCATTTCCTTCAAGCTCAACATACTTTTTCTTGTCTCAAGCACATCCTTTTTCTCTCGAGGTACCAGTTTCGGGCACTACCTCACGCATCCTCCATAGGGTACTAGATTTAAGCACTACCCTAGGGTTTTTGATTCCATGGAGTACTAGATTTAAGCACTACTCCATGCTTCTCCTTAGATGCATTATCATAATCCATCACTATTAATTTCAACACCAATTTCATTCCTTCCCAAATTGTTATCAATCACCATTAACACACTTTGACAGCATTTAATTCTCCACTAAATATAAGAATTTAAGGCTCAAATAGGATATCAAAGTGGCTATCTTCGTAGGTTGCCAAAGAAATAATGCTTTTAGGCTCAACGGGGTTAACTACGGATATATAATTATTTGGTGAGGAATTATTTGGCTAAGTGACTCATAAATTCAAGGATAGCCTTAGATCATCTCCCATCATCTAACACACATGTAGTTTCAAGTAAGACAAGAGGCAAGTTCTAGAGTACATACTCAAGAACGATACTCACCAGAAAAAAAATATCATGTGATTATGTACATGATCAACGAGGCTCAAAATCTCACATGGTTTTTAACAAGTAACAGAGCACTTTTCATGGTAGGTAATATCCCACAAGTACACATAGAATTTCATACCACAATATAACTCAAGTACACTTCCTTCATCAATTTCAAGAGCATATGAATTCCAAGACAATTTAAAAATAAGCTCACATGGATCACCACCATAAACACACTCCTTCCACTCCATGAATTAAAAGCACATATAAAAATTAGAAAAAAGAAACGAGGGCACCTGATTTCTCCTTCAATGAATGCACGAGCTCCTCGAGTCAAAACCTCAATATAAAACTCGTCTTGCCACCTAGTTAGCCTTTTCTATTATCAAAGCTCAAGCATACTCATCATCACAGGATTCATCAATAATAAAATAAGAGAACTATAAGAAAGAATCAATTGACTATGTAATCGACTCCACACACTAGAAACACCACTGAACACTAGGCAAATTGCAAAAAATTGACATATTAAAACCGATTAAAGTTTCAATATACCGCAAAAAATCAACTCCCCTATCAAACATTACAAAGAAAAGATTATATTCTTGGTGTTTCAATGAGGTAATAACATCACACCCCCCAAACTTAGTAAAAACGTAAGTCGAAACTAAGTTTGAAAAGAGATGTAATTGCCAATTAGTAAGCACCTTAAATATAAAAATTTCTTACTCACACGAAAGAAATAAAGCAATAAAATGGAAAGACAAGCCCCAAACAGGTGCTCATGTTTAACGTCGGAGAGTCGCGACGGATTACCGCTTTGTAGACTACTTGATCGGAGGACCGTCTTGTCGCATCCTCACCTTCAAATACTTTCTTTTCCTCTTCTTGTCTACACTCAACACCTCACCTTTCTTGGTCACAAGTATATGATCATTGAAATTTCTTTCCTCCCATAGCTGTCTAGACACCCCCTTGTCAATCTTCCACTTAAATTCAGAATCACCTGTCTTAGAAAAATCAAAATTAAACAAGTTAGAAACCATATCAATGCTCTTGCACGATTGAGTCTCCATGGGCATCTTCATTGCATGATCAAGAGAGAAAACCATATCTTCATTATACATCTGCAGTCTAAGCTTCTCGGCTCTCAACCTACTTGTTCTTTCCCACTTCTTCTCCATTGTAATCTCAGTATTCCGTCCTTGGGATGGTACTGGAGTAACATCAACATCATAGGAAGCATTCGACGCAACAATAGGCATGTTTCGGATCAGTTCGACTAGGATTTGACCTATTGGAGAGGTCGAACCAGGCACGTAGTGGTCGAACCGATCATCTGGAAGGCTGTTCTCACTTTGAAGTCGTGGTTCGACCTGGGTTCGACCTTCAGGACAGGTCGAACCGCTTTCCCTCAGGTCTAACCGGCTTACTGTACTATTTCTGCCTCCCAGTTTGACCAAGGTTCGACCAGATGGTTTGGTCAAACCATGTCCGTCGTGGTCAAACTGTTGTTGCGACAAAACAGGGTGCTCCGGACATTGAGGTTCGACGTGGGTTCGACCTTCAGAACAGGTCGAACCACCCTTGCTTTGGTCGAACCGATAATCTGGAAAAACAGAATGCTCCGCATGGTATGGTTCAACCATGGTTCGACCTGTAGGCCAGGTCGAACCAGAGGCTGGTTGGTCGAATCGCTGCCTGGATATGTCCTTTTTTGATTTCGGCCTCATCGGTCCTTCGTACTGTATTCCAGACCTTAATGTGATGGCATTATTCTCCAATGTTTGTGTCAATTGATTCACATTCGCGGTCATCTGCCCCATCATCAAGGTAAGGTCCTTCAACTGCTTAGACAAATCTGCACGATCAACATTCATGGTATCCTCAAGATGATCAATCCTTGCATCATTCTCAGCAATGTATCGATGGAAGGTTTCTTCAACACTCTTCACTTCTTGCTGCTGCCTACTAGGCCCCCTTTGTGTCAACTCTGTGATCTGCCTTTACTGGGATTCTAATAGCTTGTTGATGTTAGCTAGACTAGAGACGATCTCATCATCCCTATTCGGCTTCACCACTTGATATTCAACCTGCGCCACCTCGCCAAGTACATATGATCCTCTATCTATCTCTATTGGCCAGTCACGTGAATTCATAGAGATGTCTTCAAATAACTTTTCCATTTCAAGTGCTGTCTTTGATAACAGTGCTCCTCCTGATGATGCATCAATAAAAATACACGACTCACAATCCAATCCATAGTAGAAGATGCTTATGTATTCAGCCTTTGGCATTCTATGCTCTGGACACCTCCTGAGCATGTCTTTAAACCTATCCCACGCCTCATCAAATTTCTCACCCTGATTCATAACAAATCGGGTGATCTCTTGCCTCATCCTTAAGATCCTTGAGGGTGGCATGTATCTCTCCAAGAACTTCTGCTGCAGTTGGTCCCATGTAGTGCAATCTGCTGGATCAAGGGTCTCATACCAAACTTTCGCCTTATCAATCAAAGAGAACTTGAATAAGGCGATCCGCCTAGCATTATCATTCGCTCCACTGCCCTTTTGAGTGTTTGCATAACCAAGAAATCTTCGGAGATGCTGATATGGATCTTCAAAACAACCTCCAGAAAAGGGATTATTCTCTACCATGTTAATAAGAGCGGGATGTATCTCAAAATCATCATCTTCCCCCCTTGCTCCTATCAACCCCATGTTGACATTCCCAAAGTTCGTGAAAATTTCACGAATTGAAACATTATCCGGATTCTGCCTTGCTCCGGCCATGTTCAGCTCAATGTGTTATTTGCTCCTTTCCTTCCTCTCCTTTTACAAGCGCACAAGTAACTCGAAAAAATTCAAGGTTAGATAGAAATAAATAATCACAAATAAAAGAAAAAGAAAAAAAATCTTAATCAACTAGAAATAATAAAATCAATAATAACAGTCGTCCCCGGCAACGGCGCCAAGAACTTGATGCGTGTTTTCTCAACACACAATTAATCCCCAAGTATGAAGGATATCAATTGTAGTCTCGAAAGGTGACCAAGTGAATATCGAACCCAAGGGACGACGTATTATTAATTTAATTATTATCTAAATTAATTAAGACAAGGCAATATGATTTGATGGATTTAATTAACAACTACTAAACAAAATATTAAAATAACAAATAAAATAAAGTACCACTCGAAGAATACGAAAGTGGATCAAGTAGGAGAATAGGTAGCTCTAGGATAATACAGTTTTACTCATTAACTTCCCTTCCATGTGTCGATGTCCAACTCTACCTTGTGGAATATGGACGCATCACTAAACCATGCATATCTACTCTATAGACACAAGTAAACATGCGTGTAACACGTGTGAATAACCTCGGAGCAAGAGATATAATTTCACCCCCCTTTCTAGGTACTATCAGTATCAATTATTTCCCCCTAGGATTGGTACTCTAACCCGATATGATCTCCCTTTATAGGTACTATAAAATTATCCTCTTTATCCTACTTATTAACCCGAATTCAATTCAATTAATAAGTATTCATATAAGATAGTTCTAATAAGACTTCGGAATCCCTTCACTTAGAATTATAACTTAAAACCCTGGTCAACAGTGAACGCACTCAACCAATAACCATGTTATGTATTCAGACTCTACACAACGATTATTGATGCACAAAACGACTATGAGTATGGATTAAAAAGGCACAATCTTATATAAAATAAACCACAAGTAGTGTTGTACGGAGTATACACATGGAAGTTCAATTAACTAGATAAAACCTTCACAACCCTAGTTCTACCAAAAAGGCTCTAGCCCTTGGTGTTGTAGGAAACACACATGGGTGTTGGATAGATCTTACCCGGATGTCCGAAAAATACAAGATAAATTAGAAAATGAATAAACCCTAGATGTGGCGTCATCGCGTCCTTCTCGCTCTTGAATTCTCCTCTTAGTTCTCCCCTTGATTCCACAAACGAATCTTCAAAGTGATGGATGGATGGAGAAAAGGATGATGGTTGGGTGGTGATCCCCCCTTGTGGGGTGTTGTATGTTGTGGCCTCTCTTCTCCTCTCTTGTATTGTGTTGTGTTCCTCCTCTTTTTGGGGTTGTATAGACCTCCTTTTATACTTGTAATCATGTCTCCTAGGCTTGGAATGGGCTTTTCAAGTGATCACATGCGTTTAGGCCTCGAAAATACGGATTTGGTAAGTTTCTGCACGATGGTTCAACCTCAGCAAACAGGTCAAACCATTAACCGCAGGTCGAACCATAGGTCGAACCCACCTACTGGAAGTCCCAGGTGCATGGTTCGACCTCGGTTCGACCTCAAGCAGGTCGAACCGATTTGCGCAGTCTCTCCGTTTCGCGTATAACTTTCACATCCGACCTCCGAATTGAGTGATTTTTACACTCCCGCGATCCTCTCTTCCTTGGCTTTCTATTCATATAAAGAAATCACAAAAACTCCAAAAATTGAATATGTAACAGGCCATGGAATATAGCACTGCAATTTTATTCGGCACAGCTCGCGTGGTGTCACCACTTTGCTCATAACTTTCTCGTTCGGACTTCAATGATGGTGTTCTTTATCCAAAATGATCTTCTCTTCAGTGGCTTTCCAACCATATATCACACCAATAGTTTTGAGCTCCACAACAATACAGAATAATTATGAAAGTTGGATGTACGTTTTCAGCATTCTTGCACAAATTGCACCTTTTCTCCAACTTTGCACTTTTCATCCTTTTTCCACCTAAAACACAATAAAACACCTCAAGTGCATATAATTCTCACATATATCGAATATAAGACACTTGTACTCATATAAGACTACAATATCAATCAAAAAGGTGTTAAATTGGATATTAAAACACGCTTATTTTCACTCTCATCAGTATCTGACAGTAATTTTCTAAAAGTCAATGTATTACGTAGTAATTATGCAATTAATATTGTACATGTTAGTTAGTGACATGATTAATTTATAGTATAATTGAAAAGTCATAACGTTTAAAAAGAAAAGTAATACTCCCTCCGTCCATCCCCAATCTATCTGTTTGCTTTTTGAACGTGGATTATGGAGTATTATTATTTAATGTGTAGTGGGTAGTTGTATTAGTAGGGTGTGTAAGTCGCATATTTTAATTGTATTAGTGGGTTGGTGATCCCATGTGTATAAAAGTGGAAATTGATAGATTAAGAGTGGATGGCCCAAAATGGTAAAATGGATAGATTGATAGTGGACGGAGGGAGTAACATTTTTTATAAAAAGTGATAACTAATTACGAAAGTATAAAACGGTCTCACCATGAGACGATCTCATACAAGATTATTCCATAAATAAAGGCAAAATTTTGTATTAGACCGACTCACAAGAAAACTTTCATTAGACATACTCCCTCCGTCCCTTTTCAATGCTTACGCTTTCCTTTTTAGTTAATTAAAGAATATAGTATTTTAATGGATAGTGGGTAGAATGATATAATATTTAATGTAAAGTGGTTATGTGTATTTGTGTTGGATGTGGGTCCCATGGTGATATATTAATTATTTTAGATGGGTCCCATATACCAAAAAGAAAATATAAAGATTGAAATGAGACGTCCAAAATAGAAAAATATAAAAATTGAAATGGGATGGAGGAAGTATAAGAAGTGATAATATTTTAATAAAAATGATACTAGAATTAATGAAAAATTAAAGTGGCGCAATGAATTATTTCATAAAAAAATCGTAGGATAAATAAAAGTCATAATATTTTTATGAAAATCTTTAAACTTTAATTCTAGATATTCTAGAATCTAGAATATCTAGAACAGTAACAATTGTTCAGTCTATCTGATAGATATGAACCCCTTTTTTTCTATTTTGATTTTCGTAATTAGATGATAAAGAATATAGATTCAAATCTGAACTTACATAATTTTTTTAGACATCTCATGCAAAAAATAAAGAAGAGAAAATAAAGTAAATTCCATTTTCTAAGGCTTTCATAAAAATTCTCGTAGAATCGAGAATGAAGTTTTCATTCTGTACATGCCAGATACACCCATTTAAAATCTATCATCAATTCTGGTGTTTAAATACACTCTAATCATTCTTTCACCTTCTCACTCTAAATCACTATTGTACAAGGAAGAAGGGAAATGTAAGCTCACTTCGTACTGTTTCATCTTTTTACGAAAAAGCTTATTCAACCCGTGCTATTTTTCAATCCTACACTCAATTTCTTTCCATTAGCCATAATTTTTGCTTGACTCGAAGCTTTCCCTTTTCATTTGAATGTCCTAAATAGAATTTGTATATGTTTCAATACACCGTAAATTTTAGAATTTCAAGTATGTTAGTAGTGTGTTGTTGAACTCGTTTTCTTGTCTTTGTATACTATAAATTATACTAAGGAGTTAATCATGTCACTAACTTCTGGGCCGTCATGCAATTAATATTATATCTGTTATTGAACTTGTTTTCTCTGTGGTTTATGGAATTCTTAACTTCTGGGCCGCTATGGTGAAGATTCCTAAAGGAGTGATCGATAGATTGGAGAGGATGATTAGAAAGTTCCTATGGGGCACAGTCCGAGGAGCTGTTCGATGGAGTGAAGTAATATTACCTAAGAAACAGGGTGGGCTTGGATTGAGAAGTGTGGAACTCCTGAATGATGTGGCGTTGGTAGGGGTCTTGTGGGATGTACACTCTGAAAAGAGTTCATTGCGGATCAGATGGATAAACTCTATATACCTTGAAGGGAACTCTTGCTGGGATGTAGAGATGGGCTACTCTGCATCTATATTCTGGAAAGATGTGTTGAAGGCAAGGGATAGGATGCATGCTTGCATGAAGAGTGACCTGGTAGACATTGTTGGATTGTATACTAAAAGTCTAGCTTTTTTTATGAACAATGTTTAACAATGAATTTGAAATGAGAATCACATGATCAAATGATTGCATCTTATAATTTATTTATATGTACGATTCAATAATCCACTTACTTTATACTGTAGATAATATGTTGTGCGACAACACGTGGAAGATCATATTATCGATTTCCTTATAAAGTATAAACAGATGCTCACAATCGAGATAGACGGGGACTCTCTATCGGGATGGTTGTAGTGTGATTTGGTATTAGTTTGTCTTGATTATAGAATCACATTAGTGCACTTCATGTGTATTGAGCAGGACCGCTTGAGATTGTTCGTCTTATACTGACTATGTAGGAGAACTTGATCTCAGTTATTATGGATGATTGTACTCTTAATCCCTATACAATAACCTCGACACATAAGGCAGTAAGTATTTCTTTGATTTATCAATGGGTGAGATTTATATGAAATTAAATCATTAAACGCGGTGAGTTGGGAAATAGTGATGTCTCTATGGTGTGCTGTTGATTGTAGAAGAAATTTGTGTCCAATTAAATAGGTTGATGATGTCCCCTTGAGGAGCTCATAAGGATTATCAAGTAAACCTTGCAGGTGGATTTATTCTGGCATGATAATGAGGTTGAGTGGTACTACTCTCGGATGAGATATTAATTAATAGAGTTTTCAGTAACTTAATTAATTAATGGGCATCTTAAACATGGGGAGACTAACGGACTCATAATAAAATGGAGCCCATAACATAATTATGGGATTAGAACGGCAGTGCAGTAATAATAATTTAGTGGAATATATTATTATTAATGAATTTAAGTATAAATTTTGGGTTAAACTTGGATACTTAAGCCCAATGGAGGCCCGACTCTAATTTCTCTTCCTGGTCCCTACTGTTGCCCATATATTAATCATCTCATCTCTCCAGAACCCTAATAATATTAGCACCTAACACACGAGAGATAAGGGAGGGGAGCAGATTGAGAAGATTTTGAAGATCGTCATCCAGCGACGTCAAGATTGGACTTGGGAATACAGCAGAAGATCAAGATTGGACCACGGAAGAGAGGATCATTTTGGATTAAAGATCACTCAAATCGGAGATCGTATGAGGAAGTTATGCACAAAGTCATGAGGCTGAGAATTCATTCTCTTGTTCAACATACCCTGGTAAAAGGTAATACGTTTCTATCTTATTGCTTCTATTGATATAGAATTACATGGAACCCTAACAGTTCAAGTTAATCAAATGATCGAATTCCAATAATTGGTATCAGAGCTTTGGTTTTATGGTGAAGCGTGACATGTTAGGCTAGGGTTTATGTGTCATACGTGAATTAGGGTTTAGAATTAAGTTTCTTGTTGAACACCCTATCTTGTACATGATGGCACACACACACATCGATGCGTGATGGCATGGCTGATGGGCGTTGAAGACTAGCGACGCGACCGGCATCGGAGATGAAGCACGGCTGCTGCTTGTGGTGATCCACGGTGATGGCGCACGGTGCGGCAAGTGGCGCTGGTGATCACCGCAATAAAGCTGGAAAACGTACAGGCTGGCGAAGCCGCTGGGCGTGCCACGGAGGGCATTCACTAATACCAGCGTTCACGGCTAGGGTTTTTTGGTAGCGTGAACGGCAAGTTCAACGGCTCACACGGGACGATAGGCGCTCAGCAGATGGTGGAAGCCTATTCGTGGTGTTTCCAGTGGATGGCGACGAGCGTGGTCGACGACTGAAGGTGGTGGATGGTGTTGCGATGGCAACAACAGGCATCAGACGACATTTCCAAGCGGGACTGAACTGATTCTGATCGGATCAGCACCAAGTTTCAATCGGGCTTGTAGAATACTAGGGCGAGTCAGCTATATTTTGGGCGAGTCCCTACTAGTTCCGAGCAGTCTTCAAGATGGCTGGTCGGATCTGAAGTGTACAACAACGAAGGATTCATGCAGATTGTGTGTGGTGTTACGCAGCATGAGTCCTCAAAGCCACCGGCACGATTGTCGATGGAAGAGGACATGACTCGTGCTTAGTAGCTTGGTCTTCGACGACCATTTGTGTCAGTCGCATGGTAAGCGGGATGTCGGAATGACAGGAGAAGTGTGGCAGGATGAGCAATGGCAGGTGGCCGCACGAGTCATGCCGGGGGTACCTTTGCGAAGCTGTTGGCGCTGTCAGTGGGGATATCAACATGACTGGGAGGAACTGACGGCACGACTAGCACGACTGTCGACAGGCTGCTGCACAAGTCATGCCGACGACTGGCACGATCGGCAACATTTTTCCGATAGCAGAATTATGTTTGTTGGTGTCTAGGGTTGCGGCAGTGGATCATCATCGATTACTTAGCGCGCAAGGCATCAGTTTAATTGCTGAGGAGTGTTGATCAAGTCAATCTATTTTTAGCGATTTAATTCCTTATATATAACTGTTATAATTGATTTAATTATTTTGATTATTGTTATATATGTTGTGCATGATTCTTTGTGATTTACTGCCTTATGTGCCGTAATAGGAGCATGCTAGATTGCGTATTTTATTCTGAATATTGTATGCATGTAAAAACCCTAGGTGTTAAATACCTAAGTGGGAGAGGGGATTGGTAAATAATTCTCACGGCCTCCATTATTGGTTTGTTAGCGATGTGAATAAACTTGCGCGTCGGCATTAGGGCCTTCCTCCCCATCAGATGAGTTCATTCATGGATAAACTTTTTATGATGATTGTAAGAAGTTATTCGAACGTGTGTGTACTTCTCCAGCTGTAAGGCACAGAAGCTTGGGTTGCGGACTTGAGATCAAATAATGATGTACACTAAGGTGCAAATAATAAGTATCCTCCCCATCGGGGTCACTGGTGTTATTTGCATGGCTAAAGAGGAACCGACTATTAATTATTTTGTCATGAGGTTAGGTTGACAAATGAAATTAATAGGTAAAACCATCTTTTGTAAATGTTCAGGTTTGTATACGTCCACATTATCGTGGCATGCAGACTCATGGTCCTTGAGATGTCGGTGAATTTTATTTTATATTATTTTGAGGAATCAATATAAATAGTTAAATTCGAAGATTTGGTCGGTGTATTTATTTATGATTCTCTGTATTTTCAATTGGTTTTATCTCGCTTATTGTTTACTAAAAGAAATATATTTACTGGTCCAAAATTAGATGATTAGAAAAGAATCTTGATTTTAATTTTTACTGCTTAGGAAAGTATATATGTGTTTTCACTAAAGATGTTCTGTGATGCCTATTAATTAAAGTCTCTAGTGGAGAGGTGAGAGGTTCATAGAAATATAATGGTCTCATGCGACTCTTCGGATACTTGAGTGAGGTTAAAAGATAGGAGGTCATGGTTGACTTGATGAATGAATTGAAAAACATAGATAGTAATTGAAGGAAAACCTAGGTCAAATTTATTCTCCATAATTTGCCTAGATGTTTTGAGTAAGTTCTACCTGAATTACAAGAGGCTGTATTCGGTGGGAAACTTCTGACAAAATAAGTGGTGAAGGAAATCAATTTTTATCAAAATATGAACTAGGTTAGTATCTCATTCACTAGTCGTTGGAGCATGATTAGTGATGGCATCTACTGACACGTTGTATGTAGATACCGGAATCACTAAAAGCCTGCAATTAAGTGATGATTAGATTATTGAGTACATGAGTAAGCTACGAAAGTAGTGGCTGTTGTAGTGGGAGTTGTTTATTTATCTTCTGATAGGAATAAAAGTTTGATTATGTGAAATTGTCTTTACGTATATTTTCATAGAAAGAATTTCATTTCAGTTTCTATGCATTTACATATGGATACTGTACTGGATTTAAATGACATGATCATTATAATGAAGGATAGAGTCATAATATGTTATGGTACGTTGATGATAATTTGTACACTCTTAAATCATGTTTATCCCACGGATGCAACAAATAGTAATTAATAATGCATCTTCTAGTCTTAGTAAAAGAAAGGAACCTTTAGAGATGAACGAAACATACTTTTGGCATCTAAGACAAGATCAATTTTACTTGAGTAGGATTCAAAGATTGATAGCCGATGGGCCGTTGGGTTTATCTGAAGTGGAACCTATCTGACTTGCGAGTCTTGCTTGGAAGTAAAATGATTAAAGACCTTTTAAGGCAAAGGGGTTTAAAGCTAAATATATGTTGGAATTGGTTCATTCTGGTTTAAGCGGTCCTAAGACTATCCCGACGAGGTGGTCATTACGATTTAATCGTGGTGGCGAGTACCTCTTAGGATAGTTTATGAGCTATTTATCAGAGGATGAGATTAAATCTCAAGTTGTTTACACCGGGTAGACCCCAGAGGAATGGTGTGACGAAAAAAGAAATAAGACTCTTATGGAAAAGGTTAGATAGATGATGAGTTATTTGAAAATATTAAATTCATTTTATGGATATGCACTAGAAACAGTATTTCGTATGAATGTTTGTCTGTTTGTGGGATATCCTAGAAAAATGAAGGGTGATTTATTTAAATAATCTAAAAGATCAGAAGGTGATTGTTAATACGAACACTAGATTTTTGGAAAAGGACTATATAATAATCACAAACCCATGTATAAATTTTTCTAAAGGATGTGAGAAGAAAAAACACAAAGTATAGTATCAATTATACAAGAGGATATACCACAAGGAAACTGCATCGCGTTATTTGTCTAATACACAATTGCGTGTAGCGCTTTATCATAGTGGGAGGGTTGTTCTACAACCTGATAGATATATGTTTTGGGAGAGTCATGAGACTTGGTCCCTAGTAACATGAATTGACCCACGGATACGAAAAAGCATTACAAGATGAAAATCCGATATCTTAGCAAGATGCAATGAATTCTGAACTAGAATCTATGGATTCTAAATTAGATCTGGGAGCCTGTAGAACCACTAAATGGTGCAAAAGACATTGGAAGTGTTCATACAAAATAAAAGAGGATTATACAGTAAGGTAAAAATCTTGGAAGCAAAGCTTGTTGAGAAAAGGTATACTCAGAAAGAAAATATTCGATATGAGGAAACTTGTTCGCCGGTAGCTATGCCTAAGTCAATCCAGATTCTTTTATCTGATTGCTACTCATATGAAATATAAGGAATAACAAATAGATGTCAAGACAACTTTTCTGATTGGAAGTCTTGAGAAAAATATCTATAAGAAGCAACCAGAGTGATTCATTGCAAAGAGCTAAAAGCATTTTGATAGTAAGCTTAAAATTGTCCATCGATAGACTAAAACATTTCAAGATCATGAAACATCCATTTTGATGAGAAAATCCTGTGATATGGATTTATTCAATGCGTGGATGCGCCTTGTGTATTGAAAAGAGTGACGAAAACATGGTGGTTTTTTTTGTACTATACGTAGATAGTATCTTGCTCATTAGAGACAATGAAAGAGTATTGTCGGGTGTATTGGTATGGTTCATAAAGCAGTATGAAATGAAGGACTTAAGAGAAGCAAAATATATTCTTGCGATCATGATCACAAGATAGGATATTGTGCTTATCTCAAGCTTCATGAATTGATATAATCCTTACTCGTTTTAGCATGTGACTTTATCTGAGGAAATGTGTCTTAAGACACAAAAGAAGATAAAGGAGATAAAGGTGGTTCCTTATGCTTCGGTGAATAAGGAAGCCAATCTATGGAATGCTATGCACGTAATGAATATCTATTTTGCTGAAGGCATGGTCAGTTGATATCAAGGTAACCCGAAATAAGAATGTTGAACTGTGGTAAGACATATACCTGAAAAGTACTAGAAATTATATATGGCCTTACCAGACAGATTCATTACTTCTTGTGGGTTACATAGATTCGAATTTTTCAAATCAGATAGGGACGGCAGTAAATCCACTTCAAGGTTATGTATTTATTTTGGAAGTAGAGCCATAATATGGAGGAGTGTTATATAGAAATATATTTCGAACTCCACCATGGAAAGATGATAAATTGGAGCCTATGAGGCATCCAAAGTATCTGTATGACTCTAGAAACGTCGTAATGGTCTAAGATGTGATTCTAAGTTTGCCCATGATTGTCACAATTTATTGTGATAATAATGGAGCAGTTGCAAACTTGAAAGAACCATGAGTCCATAAGAAATTAAACACATTAAGCGCAAGTACCACCTGTTACGAGAAATCGTATGATGAGGGGAAGGTTGTTATCACCTAGATTACATCGGATGATAACTTAGTAATTTCTTTTACAAGGACCTTAAGGCGAAAGTTTTTGATGGTCATGTAGTGGGAGTGGGAATCAGATGTATGGCAGTGGTCTTGACAGCGTAGTCTTTTAGTATAAGTGGGAGATTGTTTGATTGTATACCAAAAGTCTGGCTTTTTGTATGAACAATATTTAACAATGAATTTGAAATGAGAATCACATTATCAAATGATTTCATCTTATAATTTATTTATATGTACGATGCAATAGTCTACTTACTTTATACTGTAGATAATATGTTGTGCGACAACACGCAGAAGATTATATTGTCAATTTTCTTATAAAGTATAAACAGATGCTCACAATCGAGATAGACGGGGACTCTCTATCAGGATGGTTGTATTGTGATTTGGTATTAGTTTGTCTTGACTATAGAATCACATTAGTACACTTCGTGTGTATTGAGCAGGACAGCTTGAGATCATTCAACTTATACTGATTATATAGGAGAACTTGATCTTAGTTATTAAGGATGTTCGTGCTCTTAATCCCTATATAATAACCTCGACACGTAAGGCAGTATGTATTTCTTTGATTCATCAATGGGTGAGATTTACATGTAATTAAATCAATAAACTCGGTGAGTTGGGAAATAGTGCTATCTCTATGGTGTGCTGTTGATTGTAGAAGGAATCTGTATCCTATTAAATAGGTTGATGATGTCCACTTGAGGAGCTAATATGAATTATCATGTAAACCCTGCAGGTGGATTTATTCCGGCATGATAATGAGATTGAGTGGTACTACTCTCGGATGAGATATTAATTAATGGAGTTGTCAGTAACTTAATTAATTAATGGACATCTTAAACATGGGGAGACTAACGGACTCAGAATAAGAAGGAGCCCATAACGTAATTATGGGAATAGAGCAGCAGTGCAGTAATAATATTTTAGTGGAATATATTATTATTATTGGACTTAAGTATAAGTTTGGGCAAAACTTGGATACTTAAGCCCAATGGAGGCCCGCCTCTAATTTCTCCTCCTGGTCCATGCTGTAGCTCATATATAAGTCATCTCAGCTATTCGGAACCCTAATAATACTAGCGCCTAACACACAACAGAATAAGGGATGAGAGAAGATTGAGAAGATCTTGAAGATCGTCGCCCACGCGACGTCAAGATTGGACTTGGGAATACGGCAGAAGATCAAGAGGTTGTTTGCTGCTGATATTTGTTAACTTTCACGATTTTTCTAAAATCTTATAAAACTCCAAACTATTCGTGGGATACACCTTTGGAAAGACACAGAAGAGAGGATCGTTTTGGCATAAAGATCACTCAAATCAAAGATCGTATGAGGAAGTTATGCGCAAAGTCGTGAGGTTGCGCATGCTGCCAACGAGAATTCCTTCTCTTCTTCAACATACCCTGGTGAAAGATAATACATTTCTATCTTATTGTTTTTGTTGATATAAAATTACATAGAACCCTAACGGTTCACGTTAATCAAACGATCGAACACCAACAGACACTTTATCTTCATGCTCAGTGATGGGGAGATTGATTACTAGTAAACTCTATTATCGAGTTGCAGATGTTGGCCAGGTGAGATTTGTGTACAAAAAATTATGGTGTTCGTGGGTTCCAAGGAAACATGCTTTCCGTATGTGGTTGGTCGTGAGGAATTGGTTGAACACTATGGGTAGATGGAGGAGAGTAGAAGGTCCGCAGGAGTGCGTATTGTGTGTGGGCAGTTTGGAGTCGAGAGACCATCTGTTCTTTCGATGTCCATTTGCAAAGGTAGTATGGGATCGTGTGAGGATGGAGGTGGGCTGGAATAAAATTGTGTGATCGGTGTTAGCAGGGTTAAAATAGATTTACAAGGACCGTAGGGTCCATGTTCGTGAGAAGACACGATGAGCGTTGGCGCTCTATAGATGCATGTACTTCATTTGGGGAGCACGATGCAAAGCTTTGTTAGAGGGAGATCGACCAACAGTGGATAGAGTAGTTAACTCTATTCTTATACATGTAGCTGGGTTTCTTCATTTTCTAGCTATGTAGTAGGATTTAATTTGGGTGTGTTTGTGTGAGTTGTAAAGTGGACGAGGGCTCTGACCCTTTTTGGAAATTCTGAATAAATTAACAATTATTAAAAAAAGGGTACAAGTTGAGAAGATTAGTGATTGAAATCCTACTCATAAGTTGTTTGAAGGTGGGAATATACTATTGTTCTTTAAATTTTTGCACTATGTGATAGATCAAATGATATATGATATCTGCCATGAAGCATGATTTATGAAAATTTGGGTATTTGACTATAAAGTACCATACTAAACTTATGTTTACAGATAACGAATCGCGATGGCTTATCAACTATGTTTCACGGGTAATGGACCAAATGGTGCCTTACCAATATGAATTTACGTCTTTCACAAGTGAGATTATTTAAATGGCTATTTCTCTTTTTTAGGTTAGTGTGGCAATAATGTACTTGTGGCGGATGTGTTGGCAAGGGGACATTAAATAAATTTTAATAATACCTGACATGGACTTATGCACTCTGCTAAGTTTTAATTTGTGAAGAGAAATTCTAAATTTCTTGAGTTATAATTTCAGTATTTGATGATTGTGATGTACACCTTGTTTTGCTTGGCATTGAAATAATTCAGGTGGTCAAGTTTTTAGTTTGGGACTAATTTAGACTTGCATGTTGTGTACGTATTTTTTGTGCCTATAAATTCTACTGAATTTTCTTGAAAAAATTGAGTTGTGCATTTCACGTGCAACACATATATAGCAGGTACTGAAAATTTATTTTCTTTCGTTGTTTCTTGTGGCAATGCCATCATTTGAATTCAAGAAAAATCATATGTCGTTTTACAATCTATTCTTAAAAGTGATGTGCCTCAATGTTTTGGTTTTGTACCATGAACCTGGAAAATTAGTGGATAAAGATTGAATTAAATTGTGTTGTTGAAAACTCCTCTTCATTTTATTTGGAATTGTTACTATTTTTTGCAGTGATTAGAAAATCGGACCGAAGAACGAACCGGAAGAGGCAACGGTTCGAGGTCCAACCGGTCGAATCGAAATTCAATTAGAAAAATTAAATTTACCTATTTTTAATTATATTCTAAAATAATATTAGAAAAATATATAATAAATAAATTATTTAATAATTAATAACAATTTATGGAACTAAGGCCCAGGCCTGTTAAGAAAAAAAGAAAATAAATAGGCCCACATCCATTTTTGTATAAGGAGTTATATATATATATATATATATATATATATATATATATATATATATATATATATATATATATATATATATATATATATATAATGACAACATTTAGGGATTTCATCTACTGCAGCGCCGTTTCTCTCTTTACCAATTTTTATCAGCAATAAATCTCTCTTCTGTTACCCTTTTTTCTTCTCTTTTATCTCACTCAAATAGTTGATAATTACTCCATAGTTCATAACACACTTGTTGGCCTCATTGCACCTGAGATCGAACGATTTGTTGAGGCGGTGGCTTGGCCTGTCAGAGGCTTTTCAATGTTTTTCTCAAATCTCTTGGATCTGTGTTATAAGTTATGGACTGATATCCATTCGACTTCTCGAAATTAGGGTTTTCAATATTTTTATATAGATTTATGTAATTTATTGTAGATTCATCATTCCGTGTTTGCTTAGATTTCAATCTTTTAATAAGATGAACACATGAACATAATGTAAATAGTTTTTTTGTTTTAAAATTAAAATCGGCGGTTTTCCGATTTCATTGGTTTCCCGATTTCGTCCCGTTAAAACTTGTTTTTTTGGGTTAAATTGTAAAAGCGGTTTATAAGTTGTTCTGGATCGATTCCGGCACATCTTCCCATAAACTGGTTGAACCAGCCGGTCCAGTCCAGTTTTCAAATCAATGATTTTTTGTCCAAATGAAGTGTTCACTTGCTTACCTAGAGTTATTTTTTTAATTTATTAAATATTAAAATTCGTGGTGTGACAGTATGGTATCAGAGCACGTATATATGTGATTCTGCATACTTGTTCATACGTGTTCAAAATTTCCAGTAACGCATGACATACTTGGTTAAATTGTTTATATATATATATATATATATATATATATATATATATATATATAAGCCACTGAGTATGACGCCCGCTTTAACGAGGAATGAAAAAATTCATGATTTACAAGTTCAATTTTAAATTCAAAATTTACAATTTTCATGTTGATGCAAGATTTGACCATGTATGCTATAAAATTTAATTTTGCTTATATGCTCATGTATATTGTAGAAGAAGAACTTGTTTATGTCTTTACTAGCATGTAACACGCATAATACGCGGGATAATAAGGCATAATTGAATTCAAAATAAATTAAACAAAATAAATTAGGGAAACTTATTATTAGGTACAATGCATCTCCTATTATTACTATTAGATACATGGACTTTAAATTATTACTGTAGGGTACAAAATTATATTGTACAATTCCAATATTGCCCTCTCACTTTATTCTGTCATAATAATAAAGATATTTTAATTAATTCACTTCACTATTAGTGTATAATTATGCACAATTAGTAAATAATTTTGCACAACATGATTTAATTACATTTTTTTTCCAGCAAACTTGACATGAAATTTTTTTGTAGAATTAGTGTATAATTATGCACAACTTGTGAATAATTTTACACAATATAATTTCTTTACATACTTTTCTGACGAATTATAATACACAATTAGTGAATGATTTTGCACAACTAGTGAATAATTTTTCACAATGGAGTATAATTTATGTATATATTTTTCCGGCGAACATTAACGTGAATAATTCTGCACAACCAGTTAATAATTCTGTACAATCAGTTAATAATTTTGCACAACATAATTTAACTAATTTTAAATTTTAATGATAATTAGAAATACATTTAAGTCCATCATTCCATAAAAAAAAATAGAAACACGAGAATTTTGAAGAACAATTTATTCAACTTATAATGAATGTTATGAATATACGTATTTAGATATAATCAAGTTGAATATTGATCTATCCATTAACAGAAAATTGAGAGAGTGAGAGAGGTGATTCTTGGTGTGGCGACGAATCTCAATGAGAATGCATAAATATTTTACGATAATATTATGCGCCATTGCCTGATAAATTTCAACAATTGCTGCGACGGTAGTGCAACTAGTTTTGGATCAAATTAGATCTTGTTCTGTTCCTTTAGCCCTCTGATAAATTTCAATAGCCCATGATTGCGTGTATTAATGGGAAAAGAAGAGAAACTATGAATTATTGGACGCAGAGAGATGGGAGAGAAGTGTATCATCATGAATCGTGATATAAGCATATAAATAGGAGAGAGAGAGAAGTCACTACTACAAAACTGTAAATAGATATCGGTTATTAACCGATATCTATTAAGATATTCAGTCGTTATAAATGGAGGTGATATTATAGGTATGTTAAATAGATATCGGTTATTTGACCGATATCTATATATGTTATAGATATCGATTATTAAACGATATCCATGAAGAAAAAATCGTTATAAATAAGCTTAATATTAAATGTATTGATGAATAGATATCGGTGTAAAATCGATATCTTTGTGTAGTATAAATATCGGTTAATAACCGATATCTATGAAGAAAACATCGATACTAATTAACCTGATGTTAAATGTATTGATGAATAGATATCAGTGAAAAACCGATACCTTTCTATAGTATAGATATTGGTTAATAACCGATATCCATTTATAAATTCACCGATATAATTAGAGAAGATATTAAATATAAATTCAAATAGATGTCGATTTTTCACCGATATCTTTCTTTCAAAATGTTTCATCATAGATATCAGTTCATACTAACATGTCCAATTTAATTGAACATTATAATTTTTAAATTTAGATTGAATTTCAAATAACGCATCCATTTCGACAAATATTTCATTCATAAACTAACAAGTATCCAACTTCAATGTCAAACATTCCAATATTCAAATTACTTAATTAATACTGAAAGAAAGTACAAAACGCACATAACTGCTACATGGAGAAGTCCTACCCCAACCACAAAACATGATGTAATCCTATTTTATTGATAAACTCCACTACATCGCAGCTAGCTATACATATCTGCATCATTGAGAGAAAATAAAAAATCAGAAACCAAATTAGAAATAGTAAATTTAACACATTAAATTCTACATCAATGGTATAATATATTGCATTGTTCCTTAATTGGGAAAAACTTCTAGGCGTCAATCATTAAGAAGACAAAGCATACCTAACAATAGAACACATCCATGACATTCCATGCTCAAAGAGCAACGCCACCTACTTAAATGCAGTAATAATACTAAAACTTATGCAGGGATCATCAAGTCACTTATGCATCACCTTATAAATAACTATTAATAAAATTTTATTGATTGATGTGTAAATTATATTTCAATTGAATACCCATACAAACCATTACCCTCACATGCTAGCTGCAGAAAAGTGGGTCTTAGCAATTAAAAATTCAAAACCATCACAGAAAATTACTCACAATTGGATGAGAAAGAAGTTCACCAAAGTCCCCAACTACGCTTATAATGATAAGTCAAATGCCAAATCCTAGTTAACAAAATAAGAGTCAATTTTATTTGAATTAGAATACACTAAGAAATCACAAAATCAGACACACTTTTCATGAGTGATTGCCTTCATAATAGCAGCTTTAATAATAAGATAAATTAATGGACTACATCAAGATCATTAATTACAATATAACCATCCAGAGCATTTTGAATAAAGCAAGATTTTATGAAAATCTTGATGAGATGTTATGCATAATCATCACAAGCATCATTTTTGTAAAACAAATTTGTCACAGAAAAATGCAGAGTTTAAATAAATAAGCATAATGTCAAGTAGTAATTGCATCAACATCAACAAATAATTGAACTTCACTCTCTCCTGTTCCATGTATTCTACCAAATTGTGTCACTTAAGGTCCAAAAGAATAATTCAGATGGGAGAGGATATTCTAGATTGAAGCAAGAATAACATTCTAATAAAAAATGCTCATTGAAACTAAAGAGTTACATTTTTATAATCCACATGATTAAGGAAGAAAAAATGAGGATTTAGTAAAGTAACTTTAAATAATGAGCAAAAGCTGAAAACTTACCTCGGAAAGGCAGAAGCAACCCCCGAACAAAGATGATAGAAAATGTGATAGGACCTTTCCCCTTCAGCCAACTGAACAACTCTTGACTAATCTAGTATAATGAATTAAAATAAACTTAGCCCATTGAGCAGATGCAAACAAGAAAAGAAAGTTATAATTTAGACAGACACACTAACCTTGTCAAGAAGAATATTTGACATAAGCACTAAACCCATTAAAGAAATATAATGTCAAGAATTTATTTAAAAAAAAAACCATTTCAGCATCAGACCTGTCATCATGGCATTGTAATTTGTATGCCAGCTACATCAGCAATAGCACAAACATTCTGGTAGTGAACGCAATAGGGAAACTAAGCTTAACGTTGTCCCCGGCGTCGTAGTATCCTCCAGTCAAGTCCACCTGCAAAACAATTATACACTCCATTAATTAAGAGAAAGTAGTAATTAGGTTTAAACTAAAAAAAAAAAAACAGAAATAGAATATATTATAGAGTAGGTATGTTACTTTTCATGTGTTATATTATTTAGGACAAAAGTAGTCCTAATATGTCATGAATTTCCATGCCAACTACTTCTAGAAAATTTTGCATGCAACTTTATTTTTTAAGTCACTCAGGTCTTTCCTTTTAAGTTTTGTAAGTCATAGTGGAGCATGTAAGCTTTCAAGAAATAAATGGCTTGAGTTACAATTTTTGCTTGACAGTAAATAATTTAACATGTATTAAGGTTGATTGCATGTGGAGAAAGTGGACAACAAAACAAGCTTGAGATAAGAGGTATGAATCTAACAAAAGTAATTCAAAATTATCTGTAGAAACTATAAATTTAGTATTCTGATTTTTACAATAATATATTTTGTCCAGCAAATAGAGCACCAAGCAAAACACGCGAAGCATTAGAAACTATTAAATCAGTATGTACTGTACGTAAATCATGAAGGAAATATGAATCTTATTAATTATTGATTAGCAAAGATAAACAATAATTCTATTGGTTTCAGATTTTATGTGAAACAATAACATCTCCAACTTTAGAAATAGCATCTTAAACTTTCAAATCATGGGTCACAACTTGTACGTATATGACTTTAACCAAAGGCTCATAAATTGACAATCATTTCTAAAATCCAAAGCAGAAGGCAGAAAGTATCTTACCATAACATCAGAGAAAGGAGCTAGAATTCTCAGCTGGGAAATTGTTTGATTAAAAGCAGCATTCAATCGTTAAGCATCCTCAAAGGTGTAGTCAGAGTTGAATGGGTAAGTATATTGATTTCCATGATCCACTTCAGCATTATCAGGCTTTAAAAAGCATTTGGGCTATAATGACCTTATTACATTCAACATAAACAGCAAGAGAGACAAGTTAATTCCAAGTTCAACTTTACATTTTCATAAAAGGAAATAATAAACTATTGTCATAATACATTTTAATTTCAAATTTGTCATCTTTTCTCATCAACCTTAAATGTGTAGGCATACTCTGTACATGAATGATAAATACTTAGTCAAAGAAAACGAATGAGATCATAGCCACAATGATTCTTGAGAAAGTATATTGGATGCCATTCAAGAAATTGTGTGTGTAACAATAAGACTGCAATCACATAATTCAGAAGATGTAATGGGTTAAATTCTCAATTAAAAGAATCAGATATTCTGCTTAAACTTGGAATACTTAAACCAAAATAAATTTGAGGAAAATCATTTTTGTATTTCATATTGCCACCTTAGATACTAAAATTTTAATGAAGAAAGAAGCCCATAACTACTTGAAGTGATAAACTATTTTAATGATTGGTCTTTTAAAATTAGAAACAATTTTGACTTCACCATAAAATCTTTCATGCATAAAGAATAACTTAAACAAATGATAACTAAGCATAAATTCATCGTATCCTCTTCCACGTTTACTCCCAATAAATTGAACTAGAAACTTGATAAGGAGCTTCAAGACCACAATAATTTAAACCAATTGCATAGCAAAATTAGTACTGCCCCCAATTAATTTTAATATCACAAACTCACAAGTACTTAGTCATAACCCATAGAAAAATATGCACGTCATATAAAAAAATAGATACATATACCAACCTCATCAATTCAGAAGATTATAGCATCTCGAGCAACCTGACCGGCAACTAAATTGAAGTTCAAAGGAAGAAGCATTGTGAATCACACCCCAAAATAACCAGAGAAATTTACTTACATTCCTTCATCAGTACACCTCTGAGCTCAACACTCAAAACAATAATGAACATTAACAAATACAGATCCTTAGAAGAAATCAAATAAATAAAGATCACATAAACAGTAGCATGAGTTTATAAGCGACTAAAATGGAAGAAAATAAGAAAGGTAAAAGTCATAATCTTGTGCAACATTCTAAATTGAACTAAGTGCATCCATATGAATCAACCTTCACTTGCTGACAGGTATCCTTGCAGGCTTGCAGCTCCAACTCAATTACTTTTAAGTAAAGAATATGCTCCAAGTATGGTCTTCTTGACCAAAGTCATCGCTACAGAATTACAAAATTACTCATACATTACATACTTGTTAACAAAGAGGCAATTGACCCCTGAAATATCTCAAACGAAACACAGCCTCATTGAAATGTGCCTAAATCCTAACTACTTGAAGAACACATATAATATCTGATGGATGGCACTATTTAGATCCAAATGGACCAAATCTAAATGTCAACCACAGAGTTATCAATTTTTTATTACGGAAAAAAGGCTAACAATTTTACTAATTGTGAAGCCTTACCAAATTATTTCCACAAGATAGCCATGTCGCAGAACCTTTCAACAGGAGCATAAACCCTAGCTCACGATTGAATAAAGCTAGCCAAAAATACCGATTAAAAAAAGAAATCACAATCGAGATCAACAATAAACATAGAAAAGAAAAAATCGAAAGTTAGAACCAACCTTCCAAGGCCTGCCTTCGATGACTACATGACTATTTTTGCGCATGGTAACATAGAATTAGCAGCGTCCTACTCACCCGTGCTCTCTCCTTTCTCTCCCTCCGTGTGGACAGCGGCAGATGCGAGTCGCTGCCGGCGGACCGCTCCGAACTGCCCTCGCTTTCGCTCAATAAAGGTGGCGGCGCTGTCGGTTCAGAGAAGCAATTGTTGGAGGAGAGGCGGTCGAACAGATCCCGTCGTCGCAGAGATCGGTGACGAGGTGGAGGTAATTGTTGTCTTCATACACGTTGTGGAGGCGGAAGATATTGGGGCAGCCTCAGAAGAGGTGAAGCGGGTGTGGCGGCAGCCGGTGGAGCAGGTGCGGTGGCAGTCGGTGCGATGAACATTAGGGCTTGTAGGTGTTTCTGAATTTGGGTTCGATGGGATGATGATGAACGTAATTAGGGATTTTGGGAACTTTGTTTTAGATTCTGAAGATGATGGACAGATTTTAATTTGTGTTGGGTAAAAAACGATTTTAAGTTTATCAGAGAAAAACGTGTTTTTTTTTATTTTTTAAATTAATTTATTAAAAAAAATATAAAATAATATATTAATATCAGTGAAAAGATATCGGTTATCATAATCGATATTTATATATTGGATAGACATCATTAAAAGATATCATTAGATAATGACCAATATTTATTAGTGGAATTCCTTAGATATTGGTTAGTCAATTCATATATGACAAAGTCTCTTGTGAGACGCTACTTTCATGAGACGGTTTGTGAGACGTGTTAAAGTATGTCGATTATTTAAATAAAGTATGTTTAATGGTTGTTAATGTATGTTTTTTAAAGTATGTTGGATTATGTATTAAAGTATGATGTTAGTGTGTTATAATTTGATTTATTATCGACATACTTTAACCATAAATAAGCACACTTTAACCACAAATAAGTATACTTTAGTGGCGGGTTGACCCGTCTCACATCCGTCTCACCAATAACCCGTCTCACAAGAGACTAACTCTTCATATATATCAGTTTTACTAATCACCAATATCTATGTACAGATATCTATTAACAGTTTTCTAGTAGTGAGTGTAGTGTTGTTCTACAAAGGTGGATAGATAGGAGGGTTAGGACTAGAGATGGGGCATAATAAAAATCCAATTCTTAAATATTTAATTAATATTAGGTATATCGCTTTAATTTTTTGTATTTAATTATAATAAATTTGAATGTACGTATCTCACAGTAATAACACTTAACACAGTGTATCAGAAAGTAATTAATCCGAAAAATTAATAATTATATACTTAAATTTATTATATTGTTTCTATGTATAAAAAATTTAAATGTAATAGAATTTTCTTTTATAACATAATTAAACAAAATTCCACTCTTAATCAATGGCGGATTCAGAATATTGTGCAAATTTATGTAGAGGAATATAATAATTTTCTTAGGGTGTATTTGATTTATAATAGTAATTAAAATTAAAGTAACATGTGCGGTATTTTAAAATTATGAATGTATAAAAGGTAAATGTTAGAATTCAATATAAAATGAAAAAGATTTAACTTGATGTAGAATAATATTTTGAGATAACTCAAAGTAGAGACGATTAAATAAAGACATGATTGTCATACACTCTAAGAGAAGGGGAGAGGGAGAAACTACATTTACAATGTAAATATGATTCCTTTAAATATGTTACTCAATTTACTTTTATAATTGTCATATTGTGTAAAGTGAGATATACCTTTCCAAGGGAGCTAGCTTCATGTATCAAACTTAAATCCCAACACAAACCCTGAATTAGAGTGATCTAAATTAAAATGATCTTATTATTTTAATTTTATAAGAAAGTTATTATCTAGCTTCTTATAATAATAAATCATATTTATATCTCATTATTTATTATTTATAAAACTATATTTACCTTAATTAATTGTGTACCTATTTAATAATTTATAACCTTTTTTTCTTACTAACTGTACACAACAATATTTTAAACTAAAATATCCTAACATGATTGGATTAAAACACTCTTATGTCAAGAGCCAAATATTTTCAGGTACTTATCTTTTCTATTTTTTTTGCTTACATTTATATTTATTTTGTCTTGAATATGAGTTATAATTTGTTGTAGTTTGTGCATATTCATGGCAAAGAACACTAGTTATTATATGAATAAAATGATTATCCATATTGTGAATGGATTTCGTATACCATTTTATTACATTATTCTAGCTCAATTACATACATACATATATATATATATATATATATATATATATATATATATATATATATATATATATATATATATATATATATATATATATATATATATATTAATCTTTGAGTTCACTGAACATATAAAAGGATTTTGTTCCAATATATACATTCGATTTGAGAATATGTTATCAAATCTCACTAATCAAATTCATGTCTTCATTGACGTTCAACTTCATTTTTCACTCATGAATTTAAAGTCCGAGATGGTAACCTTCACACTTTTATAGTTGGAATATATATTGTTAACAGAGGTGCTTCGACTCAAAAAATTTCCAAGACTCATTTGGCATAAAAAGTGTTGCACCTTATATTGCGACGATTGCACTATACTAATAATTGGATCCAATTGAATCTAGGTAAAAATTCAGATAGGTAACCTCAAATTTTCAGCTTCTTTACGACAATTGAAATAAACATTAGATATGTCAAGAAGAATACATATTTTTGTTTCATCTCATATCATAGAGAATCCAACTCTGACAAATCATTTGCTCAAAATAACTCAAAGTGAATAAGATAAAAAAATAAAAAATAGAACCTAAACACCAACATGTTATGATGATACATTACAACATCCAAATCTTTCTGGAACCTACATGACTTTAAATTTTAATATGTTCAAACAATTTACACTAAAAAGAAATTAAGAAAATATCAATTGAAAAATGAATTATTACATTAGAAGATGTATACAATTTTTTTTTTAAAAAGGAAGAAATAAATATATCTCCTAATACATACCTCTCACTAAACAAATAAGAGTTGTTCATGCAAGGATACAGTCAGAACTCATATTTTCAAATGCACCAGAGTATGTAACGAATCCTACATTCGAATCCTGAAATAATGAACAAAATATATGATTAGATATTTTAGCTGCAAACAAAAATATAAGTACAATAGAGACATGAGCAATGTACAAATCAAGTTTTACTCCATTTTAAATCAAAAAGAATTATTTTTTCTAGTTATTGAAATAATCATCCATCAGCTCTCCAACAACAAATACACAGCAAAATTTTCATTTTAAATAAAGGGAAAAATATTTTTCTAGTATTGAAATAATCATCCATTAGCTCTCCAATAACAAATATACAATATAAGTAGATGGATGCTACAATAAAGAGTATAGTTTAATAGTTTTGAATAATCTAATCGCAAAAACTATGTAACTTCAGTTATCATTTCTAGAAATTCATATAAACCTTTCGTAGGAATAACATATTATAGGTAACATTCATATATAATGATGCTGCTACTAACACCTGAGGATTGTGAGTAATAAATATGCAGTAACATACATAAGCAAGACATAAATTTGCACAATACACACACTTGAGTTGCCAAGTGTATTTCAATACCTATCATTTTAAATGTCAATCAAAATCATTTATATCATGACCTAAAGGAAAATAACATAAAAATGGAAGAAAGTTAAAAAAACATACTAACGAAATTTAAGACGCATAATATATTGATAAATCATATTTTAGCACGATTATTTAGTTGGAATTCAAGCTTATTTGATGGACTTATGTGTTAATCGGGTGCTAAAACTAACTTATCTTGTCTTTTAGGAAATTAGTGCTTTGATGGTATAATTTGGTGTAAAATCAGGTTTTTAGGAGGATTTCAAGTTTGTCCTGCTGGATCAACACTGATGAGCTCAGTATTAGAAGAAACTGAGGGCAGAATTCGAGTAATTATGGAAAGTGGCAGCTAGAGATCTTTTCTCATGTTTGCGCGAATAAATCATCCCAAAATCAGGCTCATATCTTGTGGGATCACAAAGAAAAGATATAGAAAAGGAAAGGAGATTTTTTTGGAAGAAAAATATAAGGAAAGAGAATTAGGGTATCTTAGAATCAAGACACATATATAGGAGATATTTTCTAATCCCTCAACACACGATAATTCCTGGAGATTAGGAGCAGCGGCGGTTTTCCTTCTCCAAGGCAGATTTGAAGCACGGAGATTCAAGAGCAATCATACATCATCGGTTTTTATATTTTAATTCTGTTTTTATCATGAACATGCGGCGCTAATCTCCCTCTCTAGTTTAGGATTTCGTGAACCTCTCGTTGAATGACAATTTAATCATTAAGGGTTTTTCGTTGAATCTTTTGTGCAAATTTATTCTATTACATGCTTTGATTTTCTTTATAGCACTTTCATAATTATTTTAGTCTGGCCAACTAGTTGAATTATATAATTTATTGCTTAATGATATTTCATGATCCATGATCCGTAATTGTTGTGAGGATTGAATTGAGTAGCAAATAGAGATAATTCCCTCTAGATGTAATAAGATCTAGGTTGTATGATTCCTAGTCAGTTTTTGTAGCCTAGTAATTCTATATTTGGAGTCTTAATATGTTTTCGAGTTCGAATCCATAGGGTCACTCAGGAATAGTTCAATTTAGTGGTCATACCCTAATTGATAAACTTAAGAATATTCGGGTTGATTGGTCATACCGTCAATCAAGGGATTTGAGTTAGCACATTAGGGTAGATGTTTAATTCTTATAATTAATTAATTTAGTAAACGGGAGGGGATCATCATCCTAAACTAGAGTTATCTCATTTGGTTAATTTAATAAATAAATTTCGTTCACTTTGCTAATTAAAAATTGAGTTAATTTATTATTCATGTTATTTACAGTTATTCTCAAATAAAATTCCCCCTTATTTATTTTATTTGTTTTCAACACTTTAATTTATTTAAAATTTTATTATACTGGGTTCGACCCGTACTCGTTGCTATACTCAGTATTGAATTGAGTTGGAAATAAATTCTATTTTGGTAGGCCGGCGACAACTATCAAATTTGGCACCGTCACTCGGGGAGTAAAATTAAAATTTGTTAAATTTCTGTGTTTTTGATATTTTTTGCATTTTCACAGATTTTGAATTTTTTTGGAAATTTTCTGGAATTTTTTATTTTTCCTGTAACACTGACACTGAACCCTTCAGTGTCAGTAGTGCCCTGTTTTTGAAAATTTTTCTGTGAATGATCACTCGTTCTTCTGGTCCAAAACATCTTGAATACATACCAGAAATTGAGAGAACTGCCAGTAGATTGAGAAAGGAATCCCGAAAGAAGAAGGAAACAATTTCGTCCACTGATGGAACCGCCGAAAACCTTTCCGAACTCGAACATTCAGCTGATCCACTTCATCTTGGAGGGGAGAATTCTGAATTTTTTGATTTAGAGGAGGAAGATACCGTAGGTTCTGAGTTGGGAGAGGAAAACATGGCTGGAAATGAGGAAAAAACTTTGAATGAATTGGCAAATCTGGACGTAGTCCATCAGCCACTATGCATTAATCTTCCTGCGATTACTAATAATACTACTTTTGAATTGAAATCTGGATTGATTCACTTCCTGCTTTTCATGGTCTTTCAGGTGAAAATCCTAACAAGTTTTTGAAAGAGTTTTCGGTTGTATGCACGAGCATGAGACCAACCGGGGTGATGAGGAAAAAATCAAGCTTAGGGCATTCCCCTTTGCTTTGAAAGACATGGCGAAGGATTGGTTGTATTATCTCCCCCCTGGATCGATTGATACATGGGCTGAAATGGAGAAACTTTTCCTCTAAACTTACTTTCCGGCCACTAGAGTTGCTGTATTGCATAAGGAGATATCTGGGACTCGTCAGATGCAAGGGGAGAGTTTACATGAGTATTGGGAGAGGTTTAAACACCTCACATCAGGCCCCAACATCAAATAAACGACCAGTTGCTATTGCAATACTTTTATGAATGATTGTCAATCATGGATCGGAACATGCTTGATGCGGCTAGCAGAGGAGCATTCATGATGAAGACACCTACTACTGCTAGAAGTTTGATTGCTACCATGGCTGCCAACACCCAATAGTTTGGCAAACGTGATCCATCACTTAAAGAAGTAAAAGAGGTCCATGATTCTAAGATGGAGGAGACTTTGAATAAGTTGACAATTACTGTGGAGAATCTTGCTAAAGGAAGAGGGGTAAACCCTCCATCTTGTTAAAATTGCTTTAGTTATGATCATTCTACCCTTGATTGCAGGATTGCCATAGCGAGGAGCAAGTAAACGCCATGGGGTAACCTTATGATCCCTTCACTCAAACCTACAATCAGGGTTGGAGAGATCATCCTAATCTTAGGTATGGTAGTGGACAAGGAGGATGGCAACATCAGTTTCAAGAGCAGAAAGTGGTGAATAGGCAACAAGATCGCCCTTAAGATAGTGGAAATCACCAACAAGGTGGGGCAAGTTCCGGAGCCACATTTGAGGAAATGATGAAAGAGATGGCTGCCAACAATCTAAAATTCCAAGTGTCTGCTTAGACATCCATCCAAAACTTGGAAAATCAAATGAGTCAATTGGCTACAACTGTAGGCCAGATGCAGGCTCAAAACAGTGGAAAGTTGCCTTCACAAACGGAGGTTAATCCTAAGAATGTGAACACCATTACACTGCGAAGTGGAAAATAGTTAGAGGAGGTTGTACCACCCAAAAATCCTGATCAATATGTGAAAAAGATGTTGAAGAACCTATTGGAATAGAGGAGGATCAGATCGGTCAGTTTGAGGAGGAAAAATCAGATGTGCAGAAACGTAACACTGACACTGAACCCTTCAGTGTCAGAAGGTCTAAAAATTAAAATTTCTGACCTTGTTCCTTTTAATTATAACCATTTGCCTTTTTCAAGTAGGATGAGGGAGCCAGACACCACTGATAAGAATAAGTAGATACTTGAGGTGTTTCGAAAAGTGGAGATCAATTTACCTCTCATTGAGGCGATTAAAAAGATTCCAAGATACGCCAAGTTCTTAAAGGTGTTTTGCACCAATAAAAAGAAGTTGAAGGGAGATAAAAAAGTGGTGATGGGAAAAAAAATTTCAGCTGTCTTCCAGCAAACGTTACCTCAGAAGCGCAAGGATCCTGGCACGTTTATGGTTCCTTGTAAGATTGGGAATTTTAAGGTGGAAGAGCCATGTTGGATCTTGGAGATTCCATTAATGTGATGTCTCGATCAGTGTTTGAGAAGAGTAGTGTGGGAGAGTTGAAAAAGACCAGAGTTGTCATCCAGCTTGCAAACCGAAGCCATGCATACCCAGATGGAGTAATTGAGGATGTTCTTGTTCAGGTAGACAAACTCTTATTCCTTGCTAGTTTTTACGTGTTAGAAATGAATGAACACCCATTGAATTTTACTCTAATTTTGTTGGGGAGACCATTCCTCAACACTTCACGCACTAAGATAGATGTGAGTGAATGTACTCTTATGATGGAATTTGATGGGCAGATCATTAAATTCAACATATATGATGCCATGAAATACCTTGATGATGCTAACCTGCTTTCTTTTGTGAGTACTATTGAGCCTATTATCCAGGAACACTTCGAGCTCACTAGTAGGGATGCATTAGATACAGTCATTGAACATGAAATCATGAAGGATGATGCTAAAAATTGGGATAATGAGGAGTTGAATCACTATGTCAATGCTTTGCACAGTTCTTCTAAAAAACCAAGCTCCTTAGATGTAGCTTCTGTTAAATTACCTGATATTTTTCCAAAAATTCTTCCATCTATAGTGCAGGCACCGAAGCTAGAGTTAAAGGCACTTCCTGAGCACTTGAAGTACGCCTACTTAGGGCCGGATTCCACTTTACTGGTGATCATCTCGTCCAAGCTGACGGACGAGCAAGAGAGCTTGTTGCTCGATGTGTTGAAGAGGTATAAGACTACTATTGAACGGATGGTAGCGGATTTAAAGGGTATCAGTCCCGCAATTTGCATGCACCGTATTCTGCTTGAGAATGATGCGAAGCCATCTCGAGAAGCTCAGCGCAAGTTGAATCTGCCCATGATAGAGGTGGTAAAGAAGGAGGTGTTAAAACTTCTGAGTGTGGGGATTATTTATCCCATCTCAGATAGTAAATGGGTCAGTTCGACACAAATGGTTCCAAAGAAATCAGGAGTGACTATAGTTGAGAATGACAAGGGTGATATGGTTCTAACTCATTTGCAAACGGGTTGGAGAGTGTGCATGGACTACCGCAAGCTTAATAACATGACTAGAAAGGATTATTTTCCTTTACCCTTTATTGATCAAATGTTAGAAAAGCTTGCAGATTATTCTTATTATTATTTTCTTGATGGTTTTTCTAGTTATTTTCAGATTGATATAACTCCTGAAGACCAAGAGAAAATGACCTTCACATGCCCCTTTGGGACCTTTGCATGTCGTTGATTTCCTTTCGAGCTTTGCAATGCACCCGTCACATTTCAAAGGTGTTTGGTAAGCATTTTTTTCTGAATTTTGTGGGTAATATAATAAAGGTCTTTATGGATGATTTCTGTGTCTATGGAGAATATTTTAATAGTTGCTTGGAAATCTTGAATTGATCTTGAAAAGATGTGTAGAAACAAATCTTGTTTTGAATTGGGAAAAGTGTCACTTTATGGTCGCACAAGTCATTGTTCTAGGTCATGTCATTTCAAAGAATGGGATTGAAGTTGATAAGTCTAAAGTAGACCTTATATCTGCATTGCCTTACCCGCATCTGTGCAGGAAGTTCATTATTTTCTCAGTCATACAGGTTTCTATAGAAGGTTTATCAAGGATTTCTCGAAGATAGCCAAGCCACTTCTTTGTGAGTTGTTGCAAAAATATGTGAAGTTTGAGATGAATGAAGCTTGTAAAAAAGCTTTAGATAAGTTGAAGGAGTTGTTAACCATACCAACCGTAATTCAGCCGCCGGATTGGAGCTTGCCTTTTGAAATAATGTGTGATGATAGTGACTATGCCCTAGAAGTAGTGTTGGGGCAACGAGTGGACAAGGCTGCACATGTGATCTACTACGCTTCAAAAACCTTGGATAACACGCAAACTAACTACTCCACTACGGAAAAGAACTCCTAGCTGTGGTTTTTGCTCTAGAAAAATTTCAATCTTACTTGTTGGGTACTAAAGTCACTGTTTTCTCTGATCATGTAGCTCTTCGTTATCTCATGATGAAAAAGGAAGCAAAACCTCAATTGATTCGGTGGATCTTGCTGCTTCAAGAGTTTGACTTGGAAATCAAAGATAAGAAGGGATCGGAGAATCTAGTGGCCATTCTGCAAAATCTAGAAAATTCGGATTATTTGACACTGAACGCTTCAGTGTCAGAAGGCTCTGCTCCATGGTTTGCCAATTTGGTGAATTTTCTGACCTCCCATCAGTTTCTAGCCCAAATGAGTAAAGCAAAACATGATAAGCTCTATAGTGATGCCAAGTACTACATGTGGAATGATACATATTTGTGGAAACATTATTCCGATCAAGTGATAAGAAGATGCGTTCTTGAAATTGAATTTAATTCAATACTCACCTTTTGTCGTAGTCATGCATGTGGTGGTCATTTTGGTTTTAGAAAAACTGCTTTTAAAGTACTTGAGTGTGGATTTTATTGGCCGACACTGTTTAAGGATGCTTATGAATTTTGCAAGTCTTGTGATAGATGTCAGCGTGTAGGGAATATTTTCCAACAAAATGAAATACCGCAAAACCCTAAAATCGTTTGTGAGATTTTTTATGTGTGGGGGATGGATTTTATGGGACCTTTTTCTTCTTCGTTTGGTTTCACCAATATATTACTTGCAGTTGATTATGTGTCAAAGTGGGTGGAAGCAAAGGCCACCTGAACTAATGATTCTAAAGAGGTTGCAGGTTTTCTTCGATCTAACATATTTTGTAGGTTTGAAATTCCTCGAGCCATCATCAGTGACAAGGGCACACATTTTTGCAACCGAACGGTGGAAGCGCTTCTGTGCAAGTATTCGGTGTTTCATAAAACTTCCACGCCCTACCATCCCCAAACGAGTGGCCAGGCAGAAGTATCCAATTGGGAGATCAAGAGGACTTTCTAGAAGATGGTTACTCCGTCTAGGAACAATTGGAGCTCATGATTGGAGAATGCATTATGGGCCTATCGAACGGTCTATAAGACACCGATTAGTATGTCCCCATATCGACTTGCCTATGGAAAACCATGCCACTTACCTGTGGAGCTTCAACACAAGGCATGATGGGCAATCCAGAAGTGCAACATGGATTATGATAAGGCCGGAGAACAAAGAAAACTCCAATTGCAAGAGTTGGAGGAATTAAGGAACGAGGCTTATGAAAATTCAGTGATTTACAAAACTAAAACAAAGGCATTTCATGATGCAAGAATCTCAAGAAAAAATTTTAGCATTGGGCAAAAAGTTTTACTTTATCACTCAAAGCTTAAATTATTTCCTGGTAAGTTGCATCCTCGTTGGATTGGTCCGTTTATTATGACTAATGTTTATTCTCATGGTGCAGTTGAAATAAGAAGCATAAATTCTGAAAGGAGTTTCAAAGTTAATGGGCACTAACTAAAGGATTATCATGAAGGATTCCAGATGGTTGAGGTGGACCGAATGGAGTTGGAGGACGTGATTTATCATTAATAAAGATACATCTGATCTAAGTCGAGCCAACGATAATAAAAAAGGTGCAAATTTGGAGGCAATCCAATTTTTTTGTTTTAATTTTTATTTTCAATAAATTGACTGATTGTTCACTCTTGATTTTCTATTGTGATTTGCATAAGTAATACAAACTGCAAGGGTTGATCGTGGTCAAAGCTCTACCCAAAACTGAATCAGGTGCTCTCTACCCAATTACATATTTTGTTTTTCTTATACTGTGCTTTTCTTGGGGACAAGCAAATGTTTGGTGTGGGGAGGGACTTTATATGATAATTGGGGTAAAAAATTTACTGAATTTCTAGTCCCATGTCATATTCTTGTTGTCCTCTGAATGTTATGATGATGTGGAATTTGGGAAATTGAGGTATAAAATCTTTTGAGGTGATGAGAGTGATGCATGATTGAGGGGGTGGGAGTGATGTTGAGGAGCTGTTGAAAAAGTGATATTCTTTACAAAATTTTTGTGATTGTAGTGGCTGATTTTTTTTCGAATTTTTATGGCAATTATACCTAATTTTTGGTGAGCTTTTGAGCCTTAACGAGCTATCATCTATAAGCTCCTTTGAATTTTTTTCTTGAGTGCATTGAATTTGAATTGGTTATTCTAGAACTTGCTCTTTTGAATGCATTTCAAGATCATGTGATTAGATGTGTGTGATAAAATGATAAGGGCACTTAGGTTTAACCTTCTTGGCTTCTATTGTTCTACCCGGTTATGAAAACTCTAGGGAAGCCACATTGAGCCTAAGCCTTTTCTTTGAATTATGAGCACATAAATGAACCCTAAATTCCCATGTCTTTCATTGACTCATCCATTTGAACCCTTCATTACTTTGCAATGTGTGAATCTTGTGGAAATTCGTTATGGTTGTTAAAGAAGAAGGGAAATAGATGGTTGGTAGAAAGAAAAAGAAATGAAGAAAGAAACATGAAGGTCGAAAAAAATGGCAAGAAAACGAAAGAAAAAAAAGAAAAAAATTCTTGAAAAAAGAAAAAAAGTAAGGGAAAAAGGAGCTGAAACTGTTTGTATTAAGTTGCTGAAATTATCTAGCAAACAATGATTCTTACAAGTGTTACATCGCCTGTTCTAAATCATGAAAAGGAGCAGGTGTGGGAAGGTTAAAAGTGCAAGAAAAATGCTGTTTTGAAAGAAAAAAATTGGGGTTGATGTTCGATTTGATTTGTAGAGATCACATGTTGTAAAGTGATGCATTTAGTCATTCTTATCCCTTTTATTATCTCACCCTGTCCTAAAGCCCCATTACAACCCTATCAAAGACCCTTTGATTGTTGCATACGATCCATCTAGAATTGGTAGAGATTTGATTTGGGAGCAAGCCTATGGTAATGACTTTTCTTGTTCAATTTTTTAGTGATCTTGCTACCTAATCATACACTTGAGTGTTTTTGAGTGAATCTTTGTGAGGCCATGGAATTTTGAAAGATTTTGCGCCAAGAACTTATGCGCATTTTCTTTGCACGCAAAATTAATCCCCAAGTATTAAGAATATCAGTTGCAGCTTAAGCAAGCGACCAAGTGATTATCGAACCTAAAGGACGGCGTATTATCAATTTTATTATTTACTAAATTAATTAAGACATGACAATTAAGTATGAGATAGAGAATTATTAATCTACTAACAAATTAATTAAAATAATAATTAAAATAAAATATCACTAGAAGAATACGAAAGTGGATCAAGTAGGAGAATAGGTAGCTCTAGGGTAATCCAATTATACTACTTAACTTATCTCTCAATTGCAGGCCGACTCTGCATTGTGGACTATGGACGCATCACTAAACCATGCAAATCTACTCTACAAACATAAGTAAATATACGTGTAACACATGTGAATAACCTCGAAGCAAGAGACGTAATTTCACCCCTCTTTCTAGGTACTATCAGTATCAAATATTTCTCACGTCTGGAACCTAACCCAATATGATATCCCTTTATAGGTACTATAAAATTACCCTCTTTATCCTGCTTATTAACCCGAATTTAATTCAATTAATGAACATTCATATATGACAGTTCTAATTAAGCTTCGGAGTCCCCTTATTTAGAATCATAACATGGATTCCTATTCAGCGGTGAATGCACTCAATCTACAACCAAGATATATATATTCAGACTCTATATACCAATTGAAGATGCACAAAATGACCGAGAATATAGATTAAGAAAGCATAATTATATATAAAATAAATTCACAAGTAGTGTTGTACGGAGGACACACAAGAGAGTTTAATTAATTCATAAATCCTTCAAAACCCTAGATCTACCAAAATGATTCTAACCCAGATGGTGCGAAGAACAATCGTGGGGGTTGGACAGATCTTACCCATATGTCTGGAAAATATAAGATAAATTAGAAAATGAATAAAACCCTAGATGCTGGAGTTGTCGCGTCCTTCTCCGTCTTGAATCCTCCTCTTGGTTTTCCTCTTGATTCCACAGACAAATCTTCAACATGATGGATGGATGGAGGAAAGGATGTGGATGTTGGTTGGGGGGTAATCCCCCCCTTGTGGGGCGTAGTATGATTGTGTTGTTCTGTATTGTATATCTCTTGGTGTGATCTATATCCCCTTTTATACTTGTAAGCTCTCCTTATGGACCTAGGATGGGCTTTTTCTTGGAAAATACACAAAAACACGTACTTGGGGTGTAAAAATATGGATCCGGCACTGTTCAGGCATGTGGTTCAACCTAGGGCATGGTCGAACCATGGTCGAATCAAAATCGATGATTTAACGTACTTCAGGCATTTTATTCGACCAACACAGCATGGTCGAACCAGTGGTTCGACCACTGGTCGTGGTCGAACCAGCTTGCGCCAGCTTCACCGTTTCGCATATAACTTCCACATCCAGACTTCGATTTGAGTGATTCTTGCGCTCACGCAATTCTCTCTTTCTTGGATTCCTATCTATATAAAGAAATCTAAAAAATCTAAGATATGAAGGTGTAACAAGTCATGTAAAGTAACATAACTGTTCTGTTCGGCACAGCTCGCGATGTCACCACTTTGATAATAACTTTCTCGTTTTGAATCCAATTGGGGTGTTCTTTATGCCAAAACGACCCTCTCTTCTATGGAATTCCAACCATATATCACTCTTCCTATTTAGAGCTCCATAAAAACACAGAAAAATTACACAAGTTGGATGTGTGTTTTTCAGCATCATTGCACAAATTGCACCTTTTCTCCAACTTTGCACTTTTGATCCTTTTTCCACCTAAAACATAATAAAACACCTCAAGTGCACCTTTTTCTCACATATATTTAATATAAAACACTTGTGCTAATATGACATCAATTCCCATCAACAAGGTGTTAAATTGGACACTAAAACACGCTTATTTTCACTATCATCAATGCCATGAAAGTTGCAAACTTTGAGTGAAGAGTCATTTTTCATATTAGTTTTGAATGCTCACTGGTTACTTTTCTCTTGTTGTGTTGTTACTTTCATTTACCTTTTAAGATGGAGTTCTTTGGTTATCTATCCTTTATGGTCTTGATTTGCTCGAGGACAAGCAAAGTTCAGGTGTGGGGAGATTTGATAAGTCATATTTTAGCACGATTATTTGGTTGGAATTCATGCTTATTTGATGGACTTATGTGTTAATTGGGGTGCTAAAACTAACTTATCTTGTCTTTTTAGAAACTAGTGCTTTGATGATGTAATTTGGTGTAAAATCAGGTTTTTAGTAGGATTTCAAGTCTGTACAGCTGGATCAACACTGATGGGCTTAGTGTTAGAAGAAACTGAGGGTAGAATCCGAGTAATTATGGAAAGTGGCAGCTGGAGATCTTTTCTCACGTTTAGGCAATTAAATCATCCCAAAATTAGGCTCATATCTTGTGAAATCACAAAGAAAAGATATAGAAAAGGAAAGGAGATTTTTTTGGAAGAAAAAGATTAGGAAAGAGAATTAGGGTATCTTAGGGATCAAGACACATATATAGGAGAGATTTTCTAATCTCTCAACACACGTAATTCCTGGAGATTAGGAGCAGTGGTGATTTTCCTTCTCCAAGGCAGATTTGGAGCACGAAGATTCAAGAGCAATCATACATCATCGGTTTTTATATTTTAATTATGTTTTTTATCATGAACATGCGGGGCTAATCTCCATCTCTAGTTTAGGATTTCGTGAACTTCTGTTGAATGACAATTTAATTATTAAGGGTTTTCGTTGAATCTTTTGTGCAAATTTATTCTATTACATGCTTTGATTTTCTTTATAGCACTTTCATAATTATTTTAGTTTGGCCAACTAGTTTAATTATTTTATTGCTTAATGCTATTTCATGATCCATGATCCGTAATTGTTGTGAGGATTGAATTGAGTAGTAAATAGAGATAATTCCCTCTAGACCTAATAGGATCTAGGTTGTATGATTACTAGTCGATTTTCGTAGCCTAGTAATTCTATGTTTGGAGTCTTAATGCGTTTTCGAGTTCGAATCCATAGGGTCACTCGGGAATAGTTCAATTTAGTGGTCGTACCCTAATTGATGAACTTAAGAACATTCGGGTTGATTGGTTGTACAGTCAATCTAGGGATTTGAGTTAGAACATTTGGGTAGATGTTTAATTTATGTAATTAATTGATTTAGTAAACGGGAGGGGATCGTCATCCTAAACTAGGTTTGTCTCATTTGGTTAATTTAATAAATAAATTTCGTTCACTTTGCTAATTAAAAAATGAGTTAATTTATTATTCGTGTTATTTACAGTTTTTCTCAAACAAAATTCCCTCTTATTTATTTTATTTGTTTTCAACACTTTAATTTAATTAAAATTTTATTATACTCTCTTGGGTTCGACCCGTACTCGTTGCTATACTCAGTATTGAATTGAGTCGGATAAAAATTCTATTTTGGTAGGCCGGCTCAGGCTATCATATATTTCGTGTGACACCAATAATTACAATGATTAATAAGAATTTGCAACACTTTGTTTGGTTAAACACACCCGCCTTCATGTGTATGCAATAATTTTCATAATTTCAACAGTGACATTTTGATTTTGCAGTTTCAAATAAACTACCTGGACAACATTTTTAGACTTGTTGAGAGATATTACATCTCAAACAAATGAATTTAATCATAATATCATACAATAACTTAAACTCAAATCATTCTTGAGTTAGAAGTTATTCACCAATTTCACGTATAAGAGTGTTCCCTCTTTTAAGGTAAACTAATAGCAAAAGAACAAATTCTAGATGAATTCAACTGCTCTCAAATTTGTTTTATCATGCAAAATGTGAGAAATTTTGGCTTTGTGAATATACCCGAAAATTTTAGGAAATATTTATTTTACTATCACTCCATCTCATCACAAACCTCTCAGTCATTTTTTCTTGAATTACTCAATACTGGAAATAGATTCCTTACGTCTTAAGCCTTTAAATTATATATCTTCCCTAGCATAATACGTATTAATAGAATAAGGAAAAACTTGCAGATAATTTGTTTTAATTTTTGTCGCACTTATATATTACATTATAGTATGGGTATCCATACAAAAATTAATAAAATTTATTAAAAATTAAATCTCCTAAAAAAGCAATTAATCACATTATGCCAGTATGCATAGTAGCTTGATTTGACACTAAAAGTAAAAAATCAAAGAAATAATTAAAATTATACCTTGTGAAGGCGAAAACATGAGCCTTGAACGTATATCACCATGTCAGGATTTCACTTGGAACTATCCCCAAACATATTTTTCACTTTTTTAAATAATTAAAGCATCTAAAATAGATCTACAGGAAAGAAAAATAAATATTAATTAATACATTTGTACCATGGATGTTCCTTGGTGGTGCAAAACTGAGGTGTTGGTTAAGGTAAAGATATCAGAGATGGTATTGTGGATGATAATAATTAATTTTCATCTTCTTCTTCATAAATTGTACCCACAACACCGATTCATTCCATCCTCTCACTCTCATATCCATCAACTGCTCCCTTCTCTCTATCCTCTCTTAATATTCAAAACTATCTATTCCTTTAATTTAAGAGAGAGAATCGTGGAAAGAATGAATAGGAAAATCACCCAACAATTAAGTGAGATTGGCTTTTGTTTAACAAATTTTCATAGATAAAAAGTTAAGAATTAGTTAGTTTGAAAATTTTTAAGTAAATTTATAAGAATTTAAATATTTAAATTACTTATAGAAACTTTAAATAATTTTATTTAAATTTCATAATATTTTTTTATTTTTCTGAACAATATAGGAAAAGAGATAATTTTAACATAAAATTTCTAAACATTATAGAAAAATATAATCATCATGCAATTTCAAATTTCCAAAGCAAACTAAGAGTTTGATAACTTAGTTGAATACATGAACTTTCTAATTTACTTAGAGAAACAAAAACAGATAGCAGATACTCCTATAATACAGGTATTCTTATTGACATGTACTAAGACATTCTATGCAAATTTTGAACACATTACATATAATAACTTGTATCTGTCAATTATATATCTGTAGCAGAGTACTAAGAAATAAGTCAATTTCATCTAACTCATTAGATGTATCGTTGAGGTTCACCTAATTCCTATGTGACTACCTACCTCTAGCCTCTATCCAATAGCTTTTGGCTAATCTGTCCTATCCAACACCATTTGACTGTTATACCAAAACTTAAAATACATATATATCCTGGTGGAATCTACCTGAACTCAGGCATAATGTTGTGGCATCAAAGAAATATGCTTTGACAAAAGAAGAAAGGTGTTATAGTGCAACATAAAGCCTTAAACTCCAGTTGGTATTCACACTATCACATGTTGCTTCCAATTTGGCCAAATGTGAAAGCAATGTTAGCAATTGCTAATAGATTAGTGAATATGTAATCAAGAGAAGTGTGTTGAGGGAGGCATCCATGCGTTTTGAGGTGGGTCATCAATGCAGGCCATATGCCCAATCCTATTGCACCTCATTTGCTCTCTACCAAATATATTTTCAATTGTGTAATGAGATTTCTCTCTGTTATATGACCTGTGACATATGATTATAACAAAAACGATCAAAAGAAGAAGAAATTTTAACATCAACATATCAAGATTCTTGTAACAAGATCATCATTACCATGGTTGATGGAAAGTTTCAAAATAGAGAAAAACATGTGAAACAACAAATACACATGGGTTAATAGAAATTCACACCCTTAATGGTTTAAAGCGAGATAGAACTAAGCTTTTTGGCTTTTAGACTCAAAGAAAAAACCTACAAGGGAATCTCTACTCCACTTTATTCGCAACTAATGCAAGCCATTTCCTTTCCGTATGAATAAAATAATAGTATCAAATGATGTAGCCCTAATATTTTAATTTTTATCTAAAAAAATGAGACATAATCAAGCAAAGTACATAAATTTGGAAGGCATACCATAAAAACATATGGTTGGATTTGTATTATTGTGTTGGATAACTTATAGAATGCATCGCGCCTTTTCAGCTAAGGCGCGATATTGGATCGAAGCAACCACATTGACAAACACATTCTTTTTAATTGAAGCATCTCAACACTTTACCAAAGCAAGTAATTACCTGGTCTTTAAGCCTCAATGTATATAAAATCAAATCATAATCGAAAGTAGCTAACACTTTAGTTTTCATTTCGCACCGAACATCAAGCCGTTGCCTGCAGCTTGTACTTCCTGTTTTGCAGAGTTATGAGCTGATTATTGGATCCAGTGGACCCCAAAATCTGAAAAGATAAAACACAAATCAATACATCATTAACAATCACTATAGTGTGACCCAAATAATATCATCAAATCAATAACTAAATATTACAAATTCTTGAACTCAGAATACACGTGTATGTAAAAAAACATGCCAATAAAGAATAAACAAATGGGAACAATGTGCAATATTATTATATGTAAGCATTTCCATTGTAGACTATGCCAAAGAGCGACGTGTATCCTCCATGAAGCAATAAAGAGGCTTTAATAATAAATGTTGGGACCATGTCGATTTTTAGTAAAGGAATATCTCTTTATTTACATCTCTATAATTTAATCTCATAAAAAATGAGTAAATCACAATCTCTTTAGTAATAATTAATTATAAATAACACAATAATATCTCTACAAATCAACATTAATTACTAAATAAGTCACATACTAAAATACTAAGCAAGAACTAGCATGATAATTAAACATTGGAGATAACATTAATTTAAAAAATAATTTAATAGTATAATTTAATTCTTTAAATTACATACTTATTATAATGAAATAAAAACTATTAATTTATATTTATTAAAAAATTTTGTATGATTGATAAACATTGTTTACTTTTAATTGAAATTCTTGTATATCTATTGAAGTTAAAACTCTTTTATTAACCGTCAAATAGCATCATTTTTTTTATTTGCTTAAATATTCACTCTGAATGCTCAATATTTATTTTCATCTAAGTCGATGATCAGAGTAGAAATTTCTATTTTTAGGGCCTTTTTATAGAATGGTTTTATGTAATTATACTTGGATTTCATGATTAAGTGCCTTAAATTGCGCGATATTTGAGAATATTCGGAGAATTGATACTTTGGTGAAATTTGTGTGATTTTTCATGATTAAGTGCCTTAAATTGTGAGATATTTGTAAATATTTGGAGAATTGGTACTTTGGTGGAATTTATGTGATTTTCAGGTAAAAATAGATTCTAGACGTGAAAAGAAAGATGTAGGAAAAAATAGAGCTTAATTTAGAGTTGAAACGAGGGAGAACAAACTGAAACAAAATGTGCTGAAAACTGCACCAACTCAACTCGAGCTTGGAGCTCGACCATCAGAGGGTGGTTGAGTTCGAACACTCACGACTCCAACTCGGCCCCGACAGGAAGTCTAGTTCCGAACTCGACCCGAGCTCGAGCCCTATTACTGAGCTCGACTAGGAGTCACAAACTCGACTCGAGTTCGTGCAAAAGTCATAAAATTAGCTAAAATTCTAGAATCTTTCCCAACTTGGATATTTAACTCCTTCCAGTAGTTCTAAAAATTCATTTACACTTCCAAATCGAAAACATAATTTTCACCTACATTTTCATACACCCTCGTCCATTCTATTTCTTCATTTATTCATCAATTCCTTCCATGAATCTCCATCAAATTCACTAAATATTCCATCACCATCAACAATCTAAGGAGGAGCAATCAACTTGAAGAGGATTTGTGCATTCTTCTCAAGTGATAAGGGAAGCCATCAACCTTTTGAATTGTTCATTTTCTAATTTTATAGCAACAATGGTTTGTAATCGAATTTACATTGAATTTGTGATGATGTTGCAAGGCTAGTCTCATTTGTGAGGCTAGAAATATAATTGTTTGAGGAATATGTAGAATTGCACACCAAATGTTAGATAAATTGATTATTATGAATATTTTCTATCATGAATGCTTATTCTCATCTTATGCTATTAGTTGTGTGGTTATTTGATCATGGCATGTGACAAGGTAAGTCCTTGATTGTATGTTATGATTAAGTAATTGAATCATTGATAGCATGAGATTACTCTATTAGTATGACTTGAAATTGAAATACATCCAATGCATGCTTAGACCTCATGATAAGACATTAGTGATTATTACTTATGAAATTGTTTAACCTAATGAGGGGAACCAAGTCAATACTCACTTGACCTTAGAAATGGAATATAGGAAAACGTCCCTACCTACTAGAGAAAATTTTTGTTATAATATCTTTATACCAGTATATTAATATCCATAATTACTTATAGGAATAGTGAGGATTGAAGACACTCTTAGTGAGTGCCCTTAATATCATAACATTGTTTTCATCAATGCATGTATGTGTGTGAGTCTATATATGCCTTTTTCCTAATTTTGTTAGTCTTGCATACTTTTTAGATTATTCTACCTTCATCCATCTTCCATCCCATTTGTATTTTTTTAATTATATGTTATTGCTTTTTTAGTTGTTAATTGTAGTATAACTCTAACCTCTATCATTGATTCGTCCTTCAAGAGTGGGCATTTCTCGAATACGGATACACGTACTTTCTCCCTTGGGATCGATATATTTTATTACTTGGTCACTGAACTTAATCGCTTTTTTAGTAAAATGTCAAGAGCAAGTGTACTCTATCGTTGTTGTATACGCGTAACCAAGTGCAAAATTTATAAGATTGTCGTCCCAAGGGAAAGCAAACATTGGCTAGTATCCAAATTGTTCATCGATTTATGCTTTGTAAAGATAATATGTTTGAAGGTTTGGTATTAAAACTAATGCTTAAGATTCTACTCAAGTAACTAGAATGTAAACTAGCTAAGTAAATGATCAAATAACGAGCAAATGACTAATAGAATGGATGTAGAATACACTTGAGATGAGAGCAAGGCTAATCATACTTATAGTTGAGACTTGAGCTAGATATGTAAAACCCTTCATAGTAATTCTCATTAACTTGTGGATTAAAAGCAATCACAAATTTACCCCTAGTCCCTATGGCCAATGCAACTAGGTTCTCGACTCTTTTATAAGCCTAAGTCTCCTAATATTGGTCTTAATCTCAATTCCCTTAAGGTACTATGATCATAAGTTAGTTCTTTTCACTCAATTACTTAAGTGTCCCTCTATGAATGTTCTAAGTCTAAGGAGGGTATGGTTTACCTCCCCTTATACTAACATGCATGCACAACTCAATATATGATTCAATTAAAACTTTACTCACAACATTGGAATGACCATCCTAATATAATGAATAGAGAATTTAATCACACATACATTGAAATGAAATATGATTGATATATCATAGAAGAAAATCCACAAATCAATTCAAATCACTACTCAAGTTTTACATATCTAACTCTTCCCCTCAACCACTCATATGACTAGCCCCACTATAAAACTAGCCACTAAACATGGTAATTAATTCAATACAAAGTAGATTTGCTTTCCTTGCATAGGAAAAGCCTTCCTCCTCTTCAATTGACCAACTTCTTCAATAATTGATGCTCCAATCTTCTCAAATGGTGGTAGGATGGATGGGATGAAGGTTTTATTGATTGAATGTGTAGATCAAATTGTGATTTGATGGATCTAGATGGTAGAGATGGAAGATGGATCTACTATGTGAGGAAATGTGGTGTTTTGGGGTGAGTAACTGCTCTAATCTGATCTCTAATGAATTCCCCTTCTAAATTTTGCACAAGTCATGGTTTTATATCACTTATAGACCTTCTAGAAGCTTCCAAAATATTCTGAAAATTACACAGGATTTTGCACCTACACGGTCCGTGTAGCAGCACATGGCCCGTGTAGGGCACATCTACTTCGGCGTGTTGTGCGTGCTTCCGGACACGGCTCGAGCTGCACTACAAGGCCTTGGTAATGGCCGTGTAGCATTTTCTGACAACAATGCACGACTTTTTCTTACAGGGCCGTGCTCTGCACACGGGGCGTGCAGCGACGCATGGCCCGTGCACCAGCGCACAGTCATCCTTCTGGGCGAGCAGCGAGTTCTGATGACACTACACGACTGTTGGGTACAGGGCCGTGTTCTGCACACAGTCCGTGTACCAACTTGTCCTATTCTCTCATTTTCTTTTTGCTCCTGACTCTGTTTTCGTCTGTTCCTTGACATGTTTTGCACTTATTAAAGCCCATTTACACAATTCTATAAATTTATACCACATTCCTCAAATTAACAATAACTCCACCAAAATTAACACACATATGGATAAAAACATCCGAAAATACACAAATAATGTCACTAAAATCTAGGTGAAAATGACAACGATCAGTCACCACGTTCTAACCAGCGATAGAGTATACTTGCTATTTATTTCGCATTAAGAGAAGATCGATCATGTTTTTGGCGCCATTGTCAGGGAAAAAGGCATCAGTGTAACATGTTTGAATTTGTTAGCTCTACTAAGGATATTTTTATTATTTTTGCATCCTATATTTGCTTTGAAATTTTTGTTCTAACTTGTTCTTCTTGATAAGTACACCAACCTTAGTAGAAGAGAATGAGCAACCAAAAATAGTAAGTAAAGAGAAATTGTAGTAGGTCCTTCAAAGAGAAGATGAACGTGGACCAATATTACAACAATGGAGGAAATGGGGTATGGCAACGAGCTTACAATGATAGTACATCCCGACCATATTATGGCTATACTTATACTCCATCAAGTTCTTTTAATAACTTCTTCTCACAAACTTTCACCCAAGTTTTTCAAGCTATGAGCCTCAAAATGCCTACTTAATGTCTACTTCTGACATTATTGGGGTACACGTGTGGAACATGCCTAACTATCAAATGGACAATGGATCTTGTATGCAAAACAGGTATGTCCAAGGGAATTTCAAAGGAAAATTTTCTTATTGTCAAGAAGAATGCCCACCGGATGAGGAAGGAGGACTTTCCGTTCAAGATCAACTAGATCACATAATGGAAATGCTCAAGGAATATATTAAGGAAAGAAAGAAGGAAAGAGAGGTCAGAGAGAAGAGGTTTGAAACGTTGGAACAGTGAGTGGAGGAACTTGCTATGAGAGTAAAGAACCATCATCACATAGCAAGGTTGTTGAGTTGTCAAGCAAAATTTTACAAGAGGGGAATTCTCACTTGAAGCCTACTATTCAAACTCCGGAGGAAGAAGAAAGCTTGGATGAGGGAAGTTTAAGTGAAGAAGAGTCCATATAGACTAAAGAAGAACATGAATGAGAATAATTGAAGGATGAGATTGAAATGTTAAATTTCATGTACTTCTTAATGTTGGCGTTCGATCGTTTGGTTAACGTGAATGATAGCTCATTTTCTCAACGCACAATTAATCCCCTAGTATAAAGGATATCAATTGTAGTCTCGAAAGGTGACCAAGTGAATATCGAACCCAAAGGACGGATAATGTCAATTTAATTATATTCTAGTATATTAAGCCTATATTGGAAAATATGATGATGTGATTTGTGATTAAGTAACAAATAATTATGAAATAACAAGTAAAATAAATAACAGCAAAGATAATGGAGTTGTGATTAAATAAGAAAGTAGGTAGTTCTACAGATTATCCAGTTCCACTTATTAATTCATCTTCCGTGTGACGGTGTCCGACTCTGCCTTGTAATTTATGGACACATCACTAAACCATGCAAATTCACTCTATAGACACAAGTAAACATGCGTATGCCACGTGTGAATATCCTCGGAGTAAGAGATATAATTCATCCCCCTTTCTAGGTACTATCAATATCAATTATTTCCCATGCAATTAGTACTCTAACCTGATATGATCTCCCTTTATAGGTACTATGAAGTTATACTCTTTATCCTACTTATTAACTTTAGAATATGATTCAATTAACAAGTATTCATATAAGATAGTTCTAATTAGACTTCGGAATCCCTTCATTTAGAATTATAACCTAAAACCCTGCTCAGCAGTGAACGCACTCAATCAATAACCAAGTTATGTATTCAGACTCTACATAACAGTTAATGATCCACAAAAACACCGTGAGTATGGATTAAAAAATGCACAATCCTATACAAAATAAACCACAAGTAGTGTTGTACGGAGTTTACACATGAAAGACAATTTAACTCATTAAACCTTCATAATCCTAGAACTACCAAAGAAGCTCTACTCCATGATTGATCTAAGAACAATCATGGTTAATTGAAATGATCTTACTTGAAGATCCATGAATCTCCAGCAAATCAAGGTTGAAATGATCTTACTTGAATCTCCATGTTTACAATCCTCCTCCTCATCTTCTTGCTGGTTTGTAGCCCACTTCTTGCTACTTGCTGCCCCTTGCAGCTTGCTGCTCTTGCAACACCTCCCTACTGCACCTCTACATGATTTTTTCCTCTATTGTCCCCTTTCTTCTTGCAGCTGTATCCCTTTTATTCTTGCTGCCAAATGTAGCTCCACATGCAGCTACCCCTCTTTGTTTGCTGTCCATATTGCTCCTCTATCCTTTGTCCCCTCTTTTGTGCTGTCTTTGTAGCTCTTGTTGGCATTCGATCGTTTGGTTAACGTGACCCATTAGGGTTCCATGTATTTCTAACAAGCAGCGGAAGCAAGTAAACATGAAACGCATTACCTTTCACCAAGGGTTGATGTAGAGGTTGAATTCTCGCTGGCAGTCTGCGCAGTCCCACGAGAATAGCCATAAGTTCCTCTTCTGATGTCGGAATTGAGTGATCTTTATGCTCAGACGATCCTCTCTTCGTCGGCTTTCCATCAGTATATAATACATCAAAATCGAAGAACTGTACGATTTTATATGAATTTTGGAACATGACGAACTGCAGCAGCAAACGACCTTCCGGTCTTCTGCTGTATGTCCCAAGTCCGATCTCGACGTCGTGTGGGCGACGATCTACGAGACCTACTCAATCTGCTCTCAACCCTCATCACACGTGAATAATGAATTAGATTAGATTAGGGTTCCAGATAAGCTGAGGTGACTTATATACATGGGCTACAGCAGGGACCAGGAGGAGAAATTGGGTTGGGCCTCCATTGGGCTTAAGTATCCAAGCTTAGCCCAAAGCTTATACTTAAGTCCAATAATAATAATATATTCCACTAAAATATTATTACTGCACTACCATACCAATCCCAAAATTACGTTTTGGGCTCCTTCTTATTATGAGCCCGTTAGTCTCCCCATGTTTAAGATATACAATGTCCATTAATTAATTTAAGTTACTGACAACTCAATTAATTAATATCTCATCCAAAAGTAGTACCACTCAACCTCATTATCATGCCGGAATAAATTCCACCTGCAGGGTTTACATGATAATCCTTATGAGCTCCTCAAGGGGACATCATCAACCTATGACGGACACGGATTCCTTCTACAATCAACAGCACACCATAGAGACAGCACTACTTCCCAACTCACCGAGTTTATTGATTTAATTGCATGTAAATCTCACCCATTGATGAATCAAAGAAATACATACTGCCCTATGTGTCGAGGTTATTGTATAGGGATTAAGAGCACGAACATCCATAATAACTGAGATCAAGTTCTCCTATAAGTCAGTATAAATCGAACGATCTCAAGCGGTCCTACTCAATACACACAAGTGCACTAATGTGATTCTATAGCCAAGACAAGCTAATACCAAACCACACTACAACCATCCCGATAGAGAGTCCCCGTCTATCTCGATTGTGAGCATCTGTTTATACTTTATAAGGAAACCGATAATATGATCTTCCGCATGTTGTCGCACAACATATTATCTACAGTATAAAATAAGTGGACTATTGCATCGAACATATAAATAAATTATAAGATGCAATCATTTGATCATATGATTCTCATTTCAAATTAATTGTTATAACATTGTTCATACAAAAAACTAGACTTTTAGTATACAATCCAACAATCTCCCACTTATACTAAAAGACTATGCTGTCATGTCTTCCGCCATACATCTGATTTCCACTCCCACTACACGACCATCAAAAGCTCTCGCCTTAAGGTCCTTGTAAATGAATTTACTAGGTTATCATCCGATGCAATCTAGGTGACAACAACCTTCCCCTCATCATATGATTTCTCGTAACAGGTGGTACTCGCGCTCCATGTGTTTAATTTCCTTATGGGCTCGTGATTCCTTCAAGTTTGCAACTGCACCAATATCATCAATATAAATTGTGATATCCTTGGGCAAACTTAGAAACACTTCGAAGTCCATCTTGAAGTTTCTAGAGTCATACAGATACTTTGGCAGCCTCATAGGCTCCAATTTATCATCTTTCCATGATGGAGTCCGGAGTCTGAAATATATTTCTATATAACACTCCTCCACATTATGACTCAACTTCCTAAAATTAAACGCATAACCTTTGAGATGGATTTACTGCCGTCCCTATCTGATTTGAAAAATCTGAATCTATGTAACCCATAAGAATCAGTGAATCTGTTCGGTAATCCCACATATAGTTTCTAGTCCTTTTCAGGTACATAAGTATATGTCTTACCACAGTTCAACATTCTTATTTTGGGTTACCTTGATACCCACTGTTCATGCCATCGGCAAAACAGATATCCAATCTCGTGCATAGCATTCCTTAGATTAAGCTTCCTCATTTGCCGAAGCATAAGGAACCGCTTTCATCTTCTTTATCTACTTTTGTGTCACAAGACACATTCACTTAGATAAATTCACATGCTAAACGAGTAAGGATCGTATCATTATATGAAACTTGAGATAAGTATAACATCCTTTCTTGTGATCCGTATTACCGTGATCAAAAGGATATTTTTGCTCTTCTTAAGTCCTTCATCTCATACCGCTTTATCAACCATACCCATACGCCCGACAATACTCTTTCATTATCTCCAATGAGCAATATATCATCTACGATAGTACAAGAAATACCACCACGTTTCCATCACTCTTTTCAATACACAAGACCCATCCGATCATTGATTAGATCCATGTCACTGGATTACCTCATCAAAACGGATGTTTCATGATCTTGAAGCTTGTTTTAGTCCATTAATGGACACTTTTAAGCTTCCTATCACAGTGCTCTTAGCTCTTTGCAATGAATCACTCTGGTTGCTTCACATAGATGTTTTCCTCAAGATTTCCAATCAGGAAAGCTGTCTTGACATCTATTTGCTATCCCTCATATTTCATATGAGTAGCAACAGATAAAAGAGTCCGGATCAACATAAGCATAGCTACTGGCGAACAGGTTTTCTCATAATCGAACCCTTTCTTTCTGAGTATACCTTTTCCCAACAAGCTTTACTTCTAAGGTTTTCACCTTACCGTATGATCCTCTTTTATTTTGTATGACCACTTCCAATGGTTTTCACACCATCCGTGGTTCTACAATTATCCAGATCTTATTTAGAATCTATTGATTCTATTTCAATATTTATTGCAATTTGTTAAGATTTCGCATTTCTATCTTGTAGTTCTTCGTCGTATTCGTGGGTTAACTCCATGTTTACTAGGGACCAAGCCTCACGACTCTCCCAAAACATATATCTATCAGGATTTAGAACAACCCTCCCACTACGAGAAGACACTACACGCAATTGTGTATCAGATGTGACACGCGTCGCAGTTTACCTTGTGGTATATCCTCTTGTACACTTGGTACTAATACTTTGTGTTTTCCTCTCACTTCCTTTAGAACAACTTATACATGGGTATTTGATTTATTACATAGTCCTTTTTTCAAAAATCTAGTGTTTATGTTAACAATCACTCTTCGATCTTGTGGACTAAATAAATCATCCTTCATTTTTTTAGGATATCCCACAAACAGAAAAACATTCTTACGAATTACTGTTCCTAGGGCATATCCATAAAATGAATTTTAGTAATTCCAAATAATTCATCATCTATCTAATCACTACCATAAGAGTGCTATTCCTTCTATTCGTCACACCATTAAGGTGGGAAATTCATTTCCGAAGGTACCTTTCTCTTACTAGATTAGAAGACTCATTATTAATTACTATTTGTCGCATCCAGGGGATAAACATGATTTAAGAGTGTACAAATTGTTCACCAACGTACCATAACAGATTACAACTCTATCATTCATTATAATGACCATGTCATTTAAATGAAATGGAGTATCCATCTATTAATGCATAGAAACCGAAATCAAATTCTTTCTATGAAAATGTACGTAAAGACAATTTCATAAAATCAAACGTCTACTCATATCATTTAGTAAATAGACAACTCCCACTGCAATAGCCACTACTCTTGTAGTTTTACCCATGTCATAATAATCTTATCCTCACTTAGTAATAAACATTTAGTGATTCCAGTATCTACACACTTCGTGTCAGTAAATGCCATCACTAATTATGTTTTAAACAACTAGTGAATAAGATATAAAACTTGTTCACATTATGATGAAAATGGCTTTCCTTTGCCACATGTTTTGCCAGAAGTTTTCCACCATATACATCCTATTGTAATTCAGGTGGAACTTACTCAAAAACATCTAGGCAATTCACAAAGAATTAAATTGATCTAGGTTTCCCTTCAATTTATACTCCATCCTTTCCCAATTCATTCATCAAATTAAATCATGATCTTCTGCCTTTTAACTTACTCAAGTATCCGAAGAGTTACATGAGACCATCATATTTCTATGAACCTCTCATCTCTTCACTAGAGACTTTAATAGGCATCATGAGACGTCCCTTGTGAGAACACACGTGTATTTTCTTAAGCAGTAAAATTCAAAACCAAGATTCTTTTCTAATCATCTAATTTTGGACCAGTAAATATAATTTCTTTTAGTCAACAATAAGCGAGATAAAACCATTTGAAATTACAGAGAATCATAAATAAATATACCGATCAAATCTTCGAATTTTATCCTTTTATATTGATTCCCTCAAAACTATATAAAAATAAAATTCACCGACATCTCAAGCACCGTGAGTCTGCAAGCCACGTTAGTGTGGACGTTTACAAACCCAAACATTTACAAGAGAAGGTTTTACCCATTAATTTCATTTGTCAACCTAACTTTATGACAAAATAATTAATAGTCGGTTCCTCTTTAGCCATGCAAATAATAGCAGTGACTCCGTTGGGGAGGATACTAATTATTTACACCTAAGTGTACACCATTATTTGATCCCAAGTCCACTGCGCGAGCTTGTGTGCCTTACAGTTGGAGAAGTACACACGCGCTCGGATAGCTTCCTACAATCATCAATTATAAGTTTGTACCAGTGAGCCCCACATAAACTCATCCGTTAGGGAGGAAGGCCTATTGCCAACACGCAAGTTCATGTGCCACATTACAAACAATAATTATGTAATGAAGTCTGTACCAGTGATCCGTGAATAAACTCATCCGTTAGGGAGGAAGGCCTATTGCCAACACGCAAGTTTACTCACATCACTTACAAACCAATAATGGAGGCAGCGGGAATTTTTACCAATCCCCTCTCCCACTTAGTTATTTAAGACCGAGGGTTTTTACATGCATATGATATTCATAATAAAATACGCAACGCTAGCATGCTTCTATTACGGCACATAAGACAGTAAATCACATAGAGTCATGCATACATATATAACAATAATCAATAATTAAATCAATCATTAACAGTTATATATCAGCGAATTCGATTGTTCGCCACCAGGCACGAATATCAGCAAAGACTTCCAGACTATCAAATTTTTGAAATTTCCAGATTGTCCAATTTTCGAAACCATCGATATCGACCGTCGATATCGTCCAGATTATCAAAATCATCGATATCGACTAGATTATCAAATATTCGAAAAACATCAAGATTATCAACATTCCAAAACTATCGATATCGATCGTCATATCGTCTAGATTATCAAAATCATCGATATCGACGAGCAACCATATATAACAATAATAGATAATTAAATCAATTATGTCAGTTATATATTAGCCATTAGGAATCAATTCAACATCCATATATAACAATAATAGACAATCAATTATAGCAGTTATATATTAGGAATTAATTCGACATCCATATATGACAATAATAGATTATTAAATCAATTATAGCAGTCATATATTAGGAATTAATTCGACATCCATATATAACAATAATATACAATCTATTATGGCAGTTATATATTAGGAATTAATTTTCCTAAAATTGGATGTCTTATCCAACACTCTAGCAATACATGCATATAATATACCAAATATAATACGCAATCTAGCATGCTTCTATATAAGACAATAAATCATAGAGATCAGGCATCCATATATATATATATATAACAATAATAGACAATTAAATCAATTATGACAGTTATATATATTAGGAATAAAAACGCCTCTAAATTTTAATGTCTTGTCCGACACTCCTACTGTGGAATCGATGCCTTACGCAACAAGCAGGATTGCTTGTGCCCCAAGACGTCCATCGTCATATCCCACCGCCAATTATGTCAGGGAGCGCCCCAAGTGCCTTGACAAGCGCCCCTCGCCCGGACTGTCGCTCGTCCAAGGGCCTACTTGCATGGAACCAAGTTCAGCCCAACGCGCAACACCAAACTACACCAACTATCGTTCGTAGTTCGAAACTGAAAGAACCTCAGAATCCAATCTCCACCGTCCAGAATCTACTACTATAAGTTTTAAACATTCTATCCAAATTACAGATCGATCCAACGGTTATTTTGTGAGAAATGGCTCTTTTCTCTCGACTGCACAAAACAGAATCGCCCAAATATCTGCTTCTGTTTTCAGCGTACTCCCAGCAAGAAAAGGCTCCAAATTCGATCTCCACTGTTCAGAATGTACATCCACAAGGTCTGAACGTGCTGACCAAATTAAAGCTTGATCCAACAATTAGTTTGTCAGAAACGGCACTTTTCCCTCGACTGCGCAAAACAGAATTGCCCAAATATCTGCTCCTGTTTTCAGCGTACTCCCAGCAAGAAAAGGCTCCAAATTCGATCTCCACCATTCAGAATGTACATCCACAAGGTCTGAACGTGTTGACCAAATTACAGCTCAATCCGACCGTTGAAACTCTGGTTATTGTCTCTGCAATATCACTACGCTGGATTTTCTCTCAAAAGCGTGATTCTATTTTTGCCCTCTCTTTCTACCTTGCATGTGAAATTGACGAACAGTTTTCGTCGAATCCTCTCACACACAACCATGGACGAATAGATATGATATAGGGTATATATTACATAGGGATATTCTTGGTTTGCGCAATAAAACCAAAACCCTAAACATGTGATCCTAATTCCAAAAAATTAATCACATAAACCCTAGCCTAACGTGTCAAGCTTCACCACGAAACCGAAGCTCTGATACCAATTGTTGGCATTCGATCGTTTGGTTAACGTGACCCGTTAGGGTTCCATGTATTTCTAACAAGCAGCGAAAGCAAGTAAACATGAAACGCATTACCTTTCACCAAGGGTTGATGTAGAGGTTAAATTCTCGCTGGCAGTCTGCGCAGTCCCACGAGAATAGCCATAAGTTCCTCTTCTGATGTCGGAATTGAGTGATCTTTATGCTCAGACGATCCTCTCTTCGACGGCTTTCCATCAGTATATAATACATTAAAATCGAAGAACTGTACGATTTTATATGAATTTTGGAACATGACGAACTGCAGCAGCAAACGACCTTCCGGTCTTCTGCTGTATGTCCCAAGTCCGATCTCGACGTCGTGTGGGCGACGATCTACGAGACCTACTCAATCTGCTCTCAACCCTCATCACACGTGAATAATGAATTAGATTAGATTAGGGTTCCAGATAAGCTGAGGTGACTTATATACATGGGCTACAGCAGGGACCAGGAGGAGAAATTGGGTTGGGCCTCCATTGGGCTTAAGTATCCAAGCTTAGCCCAAAGCTTATACTTAAGTCCAATAATAATAATATATTCCACTAAAATATTATTACTGCACTACCATACCAATCCCAAAATTACGTTTTGGGCTCCTTCTTATTATGAGCCCGTTAGTCTCCCCATGTTTAAGATATACAATGTCCATTAATTAATTTAAGTTACTGACAACTCAATTAATTAATATCTCATCCAAGAGTAGTACCACTCAACCTCATTATCATGCCGGAATAAATTCCACCTGCAGGGTTTACATGATAATCCTTATGAGCTCCTCAAGGGGACATCATCAACCTATGACGGACACGGATTCCTTCTACAATCAACAGCACACCATAGAGACAGCACTACTTCCCAACTCACCGAGTTTATTGATTTAATTGCATGTAAATCTCACCCATTGATGAATCAAAGAAATACATACTGCCCTATGTGTCGAGGTTATTGTATAGGGATTAAGAGCACGAACATCCATAATAACTGAGATCAAGTTCTCCTATAAGTCAGTATAAATCGAACGATCTCAAGCGGTCCTACTCAATACACACAAGTGCACTAATGTGATTCTATAGCCAAGACAAGCTAATACCAAACCACACTACAACCATCCCGATAGAGAGTCCCCGTCTATCTCGATTGTGAGCATCTGTTTATACTTTATAAGGAAACCGATAATATGATCTTCCGCATGTTGTCGCACAACATATTATCTACAGTATAAAGTAAGTGGACTATTGCATCGAACATATAAATAAATTATAAGATGCAATCATTTGATCATATGATTCTCATTTCAAATTAATTGTTATAACATTGTTCATACAAAAAACTAGACTTTTAGTATACAATCCAACACTTTCTAACTCTCCTCCTTGTTTTCTATGCTTTAGAAATCTATTATATGTTATGTGCTTCATGTGTTCCATGTGGATTGTGCACTACTTTCCCACTTGCTCATGTGTGCACTACTTTCCCACTAGCTAATGTGTTCCATGTAGATTGTGCACTTAATAAACAGGTCAAATTAAGTCCCAGACACTCAATTCGACCAACAAAGCAGGTCGAATTGATTTCTCCAGGTCGAATTGGAGGTCGAATTGGCAATTCGACCTTGATTCGACCAGATGACCAAGTTGAATTGGAGTGACGAGGTCAAATTAGAATCTCTGCCAATCAATTCGACCTTGATTCGACCTGATGCCCAGGTTGAATTCCCTTGTCGAGGTCGAATCCACCTTCTGCTCGTGTCCTGCCTCCAATTCGACCATCAAGCCTGGTCGAATTGACCTCCTTTTGGTCGAATTGGACTCCTGCTTCGCCTAAACGGATGGCTTCGATTTCCTTTCTTCAGTTTCCAACACTTCCATTCTGATTTCCTGCGAAAAACTACTCAAAACGACTTCAATAACAACTGATTCGTGACTTAACATAATATATATTGGTTAATTACAACCTTTAAACACCTCATAATAGCACAAATTCAGGTGCAAGATTCGTGAATTTACACACTCATCAAACCCCCATACTTACATGTTGCTCATCCCGAGACAACGTAATCAAAACCAGGAGTCGTGCATATTCACTAAGATCACCAAGTACAACACATATTACACATGCAACTTCATCAATTAAAAACAAGTATTTCCTGCATCATACATATCATTCATGCAAAACATCACTCAATCATATTACCATTTGGAGTACTAAGTCATCAAGCTCACAAGATAAGCGTTTATTCTCTCACTCAAGTGCTAATTGCACCTAACAGGTTAATATACACGCTCATACTCAATCCATATTTACTCGTAACCATAATCTTGGCAAGGGTCTCAAAAATCAATTCACAATCAAATCATGACTAGGATCACAAAGAACTTGTTTTTGGGTTGTAATGTTGGCTCTTTGGAAATGGCAGGAAAATTTAGATAAAGTGAGTCAACACTAGTAGAGAGTTACATTGGAGGTTCTTGCTTTCTTCACTCGGCTACATATTCTCCTCCAATTTCTTCTCTTGTACTTGCAGCTTTTGAATTTTCCTTCTCTTCCTTGCATCAAAATCACTTTTCATTTGATAACTCGAGTACCGATTGCAGGCACTACCCTTTGTAAACAGCAATCGGGGTACCAGCTTCAGGCACTACCCCTAAATAAGTTTTAACCATACACTTCTCTTACTTTACTCAACCACATTCTATCTTCCTTCTTCCTCTTGCAACACTTATTCACCTCAACTCTCTACCAATGAATAGGGTATTTAAACAAAGCCCAAGTAAAGGTTAAATAAGGCTTTTTTATTCGGCTTGCTAAAGAAAAAGATTTTTAAGGCTCAAACGGGGCTACCAAAGGTATACACAATCAATAGGAAATGTAAAATTTGGCTAAGTAACTCAAATAATCAAGAATGACCTAAGATTATATCCTAGTAATTCACCAATTGTAAATCTCACACAAGACTCCAAGCCAAGTTCTATAATACGTTCATATGAATGATTCTCTCTAGAATAAACTATCATGACCAAGCATGATTAAAAGGCTCAAATCCTTACATGGGTAAATAGAATCCTAAGTACTCCTCATAATACAAAATCAAGATCAATTTTACAAGAACTCTACATATTTAGCAATTTATTCATGCTCTCATAAATGAAAATTAACACATTAACATATGAATGCACAAAATCCATGAACCCATAAATCAGATCAATCACACAAGCATCTCTACAAAACTAACTCAAGCATCATAGTCTACCCTCACAATCCATATCCAAGATGATCAAATATAGCAATATATTTCATGCCACTTGCACAAGAACACACCCAACCTATAAAGAGAAAAAGAAGAATGGAGATGAGATGAATCAGAGAACATAAGAAAAACCTGCAGCTCTACTCCTCCAGAGCATTATCATCCTCATCATCATCATCCTCACTCATCTCATCAAACCTCAGCTCCATAATCTGGTGTAGGTAACTGATGTGCCTATCCAGGTAGTCAACACGATCACTCACTCTACCAACCCACTCATCTATGGCCCTGTACCGATCATTAAGCATGGTGTAGTTGGCATTAGCGAGCGTCAGCAGCCTATTTGTCTCCTACTAATTCGCGCTGATTGTGGTCAAGTGCTCATTCAACAGGCGGAACTGCTCCCATGTATAATCATCTAATCCAGCCCACTGCTGCTGTCGTGGTATTGCCGGAATGGGGTGAGGCACACTCTCATATTGCTCTGGGATGTCCATCTCCTGATGCTCGTCCTTGTCTCCATAATGATGTTGCTGCTGTGACTGCTATGGCGATGTCGGCCGGAACTCTCCTTGATCAACAATCCACTGCAGCTCCTCAACCATACCGGCTGCACACATCCGGGCCACTGCCCTCTAGTCTCCTCTTGTCCGGATAGTAATGGACAGGCAGTGTGTCCTAATGAGCTCATCAACATGTTCCTCTCCTCACGAATGGTAGTCATGTCACTCACATCGAAGGGGAACATGAAATCAAAGGGCTTAGGTCCCCTCGCAAAGAACTAATCCCCATCTCGGAAATGCGCAAATCCTCCCTTCACATAAGAGAACATAACCAAATCAGGCTCTCCACGAATAGGTGTGATGTCGGTGAAGTCCATGCCATAATACTCAGCCACGATCGTAAGCAATCCTCTGATATTTACCTTATGCTATCCGTAGGTCCTAAACGGATTCAGCTGATATATAAAATACAAATCTAAATTGAACTTCACCACATTCAGCATGCACTACAAAGCATATAGCTCTCCTCTCGACACACAGCTTCCCTCAGAGTGGGCAAACAGCGTGTTGCTCAACACTCTATCCATATATCGGAGCACTGGATTCTTGATCATAGAAGCACGAGCATCCTGCATCTTATAATCTACATCCTCCCTAAAAATCTCTCGCCAAAACTGTTGGCAATTGGATCTTATGGTTAACGTGATTCGCATAGAAAACAAGAAATTATACAGCGGAAGCATAAATCATTACCTGTCTTCTGGATTGGAGTAGAGGATGAATGTTTGAGAAGAACTACCTCTTGTTCTTCTACTGTATTACCCTAGTCAATCCTACTGTTGTGTGGTCAACAGTCTGTAGGATCACTCAATCTGCTCCTAACCACTTTTTAGACAAAAGAACGGCGTTCTCAATTCTTAGGGCATCCAGGAGCTGAGCAGACTATTATAAAGGGCTACAGTAGGGACCAGGAGGAGAAATTGGGCTGGGCCTCAATTGAATTTAATTAACCAAGCTTAGCCCAAAGCTTTTAATTAAATCCAATAATAATAATATAGTCCACTAAAATATTATTATTGCACTACCCGTCCAATCCCAAATTATGTTCTGGGCTCCTTCTTATTATGAGCCCGATAGTCTCCCCATGTTTAAGATATTCAATGTCCATTAATTAATTAAGTTACTGACAACTCTAATTAATTAATATCTCGTCCGAGAGTAGTACCACTCAACCTTTTTATCATGCCGGAAATTAATCCACTTGCAAGATTTACATGATAAACCTTATGAGCTCCTCAAGGGGACATCATCAACCTATGACGGACATGGATTCCTTCTACAATCAACAGCACACCATAGATACAGCACTACTTCCCAACTCACCGAGTTTGTTGATTTAATACATATAAATCTCACCCATTGATGAATCAAAGAAATACATACTGCCCTACGTGTCGAGGTTATTGTATAGGGATTAAGAGCACGAACTTCCATAATAACAGAGATCAAGTTCTTCTATAAGTCAGTATAAGTCGAACGATCTCAGGCGGTCCTGCTCAATACACACAAGTGCACTAATGTGATTCTATAGCCAAGACAAGCTAATACCAAACCACACTACAACCATACCGATAGAGAGTCCTCGTCTATCTCAGTTGTGAGCATCTGTTTATACTTTATAAGGAAACCGATAATATGATCTTCCGCGTGTTGTCGCACAACATATTATCTACAGTATAAAGTAAATGGACTATTGCATCATGCATATAAAATAAATTATAAGATGCAATCATTTGATCATATGATTCTCATTTCAAATATTGTTATAACATTGTTCATACTAAAGCTAGACTTTTAGTATACAATCCAACAATCTCCCACTTATACTAAAAGACTATGCTGTCATGTCTTCTGCCATACATCTGATTCCTACTCCCACTACACGACCATAAAAAGCTCTCGCCTTAAGGTCCTCGTAAATGGATTTACTAGGTCATCATCCGATGCAATCTAGGCGACAACAACCTTCCCCTCATCATACGATTTCTCGTAACAGGTGGTACTGGCGCTCCATGTGTTTAATTGCCTTATGGACTCGTGATTCCTTCAAGTTTGCAACTGCAGCAATATCAGCAATATAAATTGTGATAATCTTGGGCAAACTTAGAAACATTTCAAAGTCCATCTTGAAGTTTCTAGAGTCATATAGATACTTTGGCAGCCTCAGAGGCTCCAATTTATCATCTTTCCATGATGGAGTCCGGAGTCTGAAATATATTTCTATATAACACTCCTCCACATTATGACTCTACTTCCTAAAATTAAACACATAACCTTTGAGGAGAATTTACTGCCGTCCAATCTGACTAAAAATCTGAATCTACGTAATCCACAAGAAGCAGTGAATCTGCTCAGTAAATCTATATATGATTTCCAGTCCTTCTCAGGCACTTCATATATGTCTTACCATAGTTCATCATTCTTGTTCCGGGTTACGTTGATACCCACTGTTCATGCATTCAGCAAAACAAATATCCAATCTCGTTCATAGCATTCTTTAGATTAAACTTCCTTATTTGCCGAAGCATAAGGAACCGCTTTCATCTCCTTTATCTTCATTTATGTCTCAAGACACATCCAATAAGATAAATACACATGCTAAACGAGTATGGATTGTATCATTTATGAAACTTGAGATAAGCATAACATCCTTTCATATGATCCGTATTACCGTGATCAAAAGGATATATTTTACTTTTCTTAAGTCCTTCATATCATACTACTTTCTTAATCATACCCATACGCCCGATAATACTCTTTCATTGTCTCCAATGAGCAAGATACTATCTACGTATAGTACAAGAATTACCACCACGTTTTCGTCACTCTTTACAATACACAAGATACATCCGCTCATTGAATAAATTCATATCTATGGATTTCCTTTTCAAAACAGATGTTTCACAATCTCAAAGCTTGGTTTAGTCCTTTGATGGACACCTATAAGCTTACTATTAAAATGCACTTAGCCCTTTGCAATGAATTATTTTGATTGCTTTACATAGATGTTTTCCTCAAGACTTCCAATCAGGAAAGCTGTCTTGACATCTATTTGCTGTTCCTCATAATTCAATATGAGCAGCAAAATTTAAAAGAATCCGAATCAACTAAGCATAGCTACAAGCGAACAGGTTTTCTCATAATCGAACCATTTCTTTCTGAGTACACCTTTTCGCAACAAGCTTTGCTTCCAAGGTTTTCACCTTACCGTATGATCCTCTTTTATTTCATCATTCATTACAACTTACTAAGATTCCGCATTTTAATCTTGTAGTGTTAAGTCGTATCCGTGGGATAATACCATATTTACTAGGGACCAAGTCTCACGACTCTCCCAAAATATATATTTTACAAGTTGTCGAACAACCCTCCCACTACGACAAGGTACTACATGTAATTGTGTATCAGATGTGACATGCGTTGCAGTTTACCTTGTGGCATATCCTCTTGTACACTTGGTACTTATACTTAGTGTTTTCCTCTCACTTCCTTTAGAACAATTCATACATGGGTTTGTGATTTATTACATAGTCCTTTTCCAAAAATCTAGTTATTGTGTTAACAATTACCCTTCGATCTTTTGGACTAAATAAATCATCCTTCATTTTTCTAGGATGTCCCATATACAGACAAACGTTTCACGAATTACTGTATCTAGGGCATATCCATAAAATGAATTTAATTATTCCAAATAATTCATCATCTATCTAATCATAACCATAAGAGATAATACCTTCTATTCACCACACCATTCCACTGGGGAATGTCCGGTGTTGTCATCTTGAGATTTAATCTCAACTTCTGATTAATAGCTGCTAACTATCCTAAGAGGTATTTACCACCACGGTTAAACCGTAATGACTACCTCTTGCCTGGATAATATTAGGTCCGCTTGAATCAGAATGAACTAATTCCAACATATATATCTTTGGCTCTACTCCCCACAGCCTTGAAAAGGCAGCTAATCATTTTTACTTCCAAGCAAGACTCGCAAGTCCGATAGTTTCCACTTCAGATAAACCTTACGGTCTATCAACTTTTGAATCCTACTTAAGTAAAATGAATTAGTCATAGACGCCAAATGTATGTTTAGTTCATTTCCGAAGGTTCCTTTCTCTTACTTATATTAGAAGATGCATTATTTAATTACTATTTATTGCATCTGTGGGATGTACATGATTTAAGAGTTTACATATTATCCATCAACGTACTTTAACGGATTATAGCCTCATTCCTCATTACTATGAGCATGTCATTTAAATGAAATGAAGTATTCATCCGTTAATGCATAGAAACTGAAATCAAATTCTTTCTATGAAATGTACGTAAAGACAATTTCTCATAATCAATCGTTTATTCTTATCATGAGATAAATAAATAACTCCCACTGCAATAGTCACTACCTTTGTAGTTTTACCCATGTTATTAACTATCTTATCCTTACTCAGTGATAAACATTTAGTGATTCCAGTATCTACACACTTCGTGTCAGTAGATGCCATCACTAATCATGTTTAATCATTAGTAAATAAGATAATAACCTTGTTCATATCATGATGAAAATTGGCTTTCCTTTGCCACATGTTTTGTTAGAAGTTTCCCACCAAATACAATCTCTCGTATTTCAGGTAGAACTTGCTCAAAACATCCAGGTAAATTGTGAAGAATAAATTGATTTAGGTTTCCCTTTCAATTTCTATTCCAAGCTTTTCCAATTCATTCATCAATTGAACCATGATCTTCTGCCTTTTAATTTACTCTAATATCCGAAGAGTTACATGAGACCATCATATTTCTATGAACCTCTCATCTCTTCACTAGAGACTTTAATAGGCGTCATGAGACGTCCTTTTTGAGAACACACTTGTATTTTCTTAAGCAGTAATTTTCAAAATCAAGATTCTTTTCTAATCAACTAATTTTGGACAAGTAAATATAATGTCTTTTAGTTAACAATTAGTGAAATAATACCATTCGAAATTCAGAGAATCAAAATTAAATTTACCGATCAAATCTTCGAATTTTATCCTTTTATATTATTTCCCTCAAAACAATATAAAATTAAAATTCACCGACATCTCAAGCACCGTGAGTCTGCAAGCCACGATAGTGTGGACGTTTACAAACCCGAACATTTACAAGAGAAGGTTTTACCCATTAATTTCATTTGTCAACCTCACTTTATGACAAAATAATTAATAGTCGGTTCCTCTTTAGCCATGCAAATAAAAGCAGTGACTCCGATGGGGAGGATACTTATTATTCACATCTAAGTGTACACCATTATTTGACCCCAAGTCCGCGGCCCAAGCTTGTGTGCCTTACAGATGGAGAAGTACACACGCGCTCGGATAACTTCCTACAGTCATCAATTACAAGTTTGTACCAGTGAACCGCATATAAACTCATCCGATAGGGAGGAAGGTCTAAGCCAACGCGCAAGTTCATATGCATCACATTACAAACGTAATTATTTAATGAAGTCTGTTCCAGCAATCCATGAATAAACTCATCCGATGGGGAGGAAGGCTCTAATGCCGACGCGCAAGTCTATTCACATTGCTAACAAACCAATAATGGAGGCCGCGGGAATTTATTACCAATCCCCTCTCTCACTTAGTTATTTAACACCGAGGGTTTTAAACATGCATATAATATTTCATAAATAAAATATACATCTTAGCATGCTTCTATTAACAGCAATTTAAATAAATAAATCACATAGAACATGCCTTTCACATATACAACAATAATTGATAATTAAATCAATTAATCAGTTATATAACATTAATTAATTGCATAAATAGTTGAATCATTTAAATAGCCCCAGCTGACCCAAACATTATTAGCATAAAATGAACAGCCCATTATTAAAATAATTAAGCCCATTTATCTTGCCAATTTCTGCATTAAGTTCTAGCCCATTATTTAAAATCAGGCCCAACATTTATCCCACAATTAATTAAAATATGATCAAGCCCAATTATCCAACATGTACACGGCCCAGCAGCCCAACATCATTTAATTAAAATTGGGCCATTTAACTACATCCCAAAACCATTTAATTAAAATTGAGCAGCCTACAAGCTTTATTATTGAAAGGGGGCGATCATATTTCTGGTCCATTAATAAAACAATCAGCCCTTTAGCATTTTTAATAATTAGGTCCAGCCCACTATTAAAAAAAAAGGGGCCCAACTGCCCAAATTAAAACCCAGCAAGACAGCCCATAACTGCAAGCCCAACAACCCATTAGCATTTAATTAAATATGGGCCCAAAGGAGACAGCCCATAACCAAATTAAAAAAAATGCTTGAGGCCCAGCAAGATATGAAAATGAATAGGCCCAAAAGCCCAATCACTCTGCTGCCCTACGACAAATGCAGCCGCAATCCTCTGTCCTCACACACTCGCCTCCTGTCTTGCTTGCCACGCCGTCAGACCAAGCCGCCGGTGACAGAGTTGAAGACTGAGGACCTGACGCCGAGCGCTGCAGCAGCGGAGGGCGCGCCATCAATCAGCCGGAATAGAGCCGCCTTCCAGCGCGTTGCGACTGTTCCGACGCTGCTGCCTCGCCTGCCACCAACGATCTCCATCCTGAGGGAAGTCGCAAACGACTCGGCAAGTTGCAGCGCAGACTGCCGGAACTCGTCGCCTGTTGGCAGCGCCGATCATAACACCCGCCAGCCGTGGACCGATGCTCCAACTTCCCAGTGCAAAACCGGCGATATCAGGTGATGCTGCCGCCGCCGCCCAAAACCCGCAGACCCTTGCTCCCAGCAGCCACCGTCGACAGCCAATCGGAGCCTCTGACCGCACCGAAAACGTCGAGTCGACTGGCTGGGAACCACCATCGCCTGAATCGTCCGTCGCCGCAGAAGATCACAGCGGATCCGCCGTGGACTTGCCAGAGCTTGCATCAGATTAGCCAACCCACAGTCGCACATCCCGGACTGACCTCATCCTTCAGCCGCGTCCACGCCGCCGATCCGCCACGAAGCCTTCCGTCAGCCGGTGTCAACAGCCTACCGAAGTCTTGTCGCCTGCCACCGGGAATCGAGCCTCCAGTGTCGCGATTGCGCGACAGTAATCCAGTCACCGTCTGGTCCAGTCGCTCGTCGGGAACGACGCACAGCAGACAAGCCCAAGTCCACCGTCGATCCTGAGGCTCGGCCACCAGACGCCTCCGCGACGTCCTCCTTCCTTGACGCGCCGCCGGCCGTCCATTTCTCCCATCGATCAGGGTGTGTGTGTGATACAGAGTGATGGGATGGAGATGGGATGGATGTGATGTGATTGCAGGCAGTAATTAAAAAGACAACAATCATACACGATCACCAAGCAATATGCGACTTCAAAGTTAAAAACTTCAATCACATATTCACAGACAGACCGACTGTCTAACATGCGATTAATCCAGATAATATCATTAAAACAAATAATCACAACCCACCTAACGACTCACGTTTCACCACGAAACCAACGCTCTGATACCAATTGTTGGCAATTGGATCTTATGGTTAACGTGATTCGCATAGAAAACAAGAAATTATACAGCGGAAGCATAAATCATTACCTGTCTTCTGGATTGGAGTAGAGGATGAATGTTTGAGAAGAACTACCTCTTGTTCTTCTACTGTATTACCCTAGTCAATCCTACTGTTGTGTGGTCAACAGTCTGTAGGATCACTCAATCTGCTCCTAACCACTTTTTAGACAAAAGAACGGCGTTCTCAATTCTTAGGGCATCCAGGAGCTGAGCAGACTATTATAAAGGGCTACAGTAGGGACCAGGAGGAGAAATTGGGCTGGGCCTCAATTGAATTTAATTAACCAAGCTTAGCCCAAAGCTTTTAATTAAATCCAATAATAATAATATAGTCCACTAAAATATTATTATTGCACTACCCGTCCAATCCCAAATTATGTTCTGGGCTCCTTCTTATTATGAGCCCGATAGTCTCCCCATGTTTAAGATATTCAATGTCCATTAATTAATTAAGTTACTGACAACTCTAATTAATTAATATCTCGTCCGAGAGTAGTACCACTCAACCTTTTTATCATGCCGGAAATTAATCCACTTGCAAGATTTACATGATAAACCTTATGAGCTCCTCAAGGGGACATCATCAACCTATGACGGACATGGATTCCTTCTACAATCAACAGCACACCATAGATACAGCACTACTTCCCAACTCACCGAGTTTGTTGATTTAATACATATAAATCTCACCCATTGATGAATCAAAGAAATACATACTGCCCTACGTGTCGAGGTTATTGTATAGGGATTAAGAGCACGAACTTCCATAATAACAGAGATCAAGTTCTTCTATAAGTCAGTATAAGTCGAACGATCTCAGGCGGTCCTGCTCAATACACACAAGTGCACTAATGTGATTCTATAGCCAAGACAAGCTAATACCAAACCACACTACAACCATACCGATAGAGAGTCCTCGTCTATCTCAGTTGTGAGCATCTGTTTATACTTTATAAGGAAACCGATAATATGATCTTCCGCGTGTTGTCGCACAACATATTATCTACAGTATAAAGTAATGGACTATTGCATCATGCATATAAAATAAATTATAAGATGCAATCATTTGATCATATGATTCTCATTTCAAATATTGTTATAACATTGTTCATACTAAAGCTAGACTTTTAGTATACAATCCAACAAAAACCTGTTGGCATTGAAGAAACCATTCTCCATCCAAGCAATCTCTGTAGGAGCCTAAAACAACACGTTGAACTCATCCGCAGACCATGTCCTCATCACTCCCCCCAGCTAGAAGGTACACTCATAAGGAAACCCCAACAGATCCTTCTCGATCGTGATCGAGCACAGCACTTCAGCCGTAACATGGAAGTATTCGGCTTCTTCAGCTCCATGAAATGCCGAATCCCTACTTGTTCAAATATCCATAGCATATCATCTCGGATCCTCATTGTGATCATAGCATCCTCATCCTGGTACCTTGTTCTAGCGATCTTTTCAAACACTTCAGACCATTTTTCCTTTATCTCATCCCACTTGTTCATTTGGATTTTGAAATTCACAGGTAACCTCTCCTTAAGCCTCAACTTTTTTGTCATACTATCCTCCCGAGAAGGCTTATCCTGTCTTTTCTTTGATCGAATCTCAACCTCCTTGCCCTTGTCTTTTCCTTGTCCTAAAAACAATATTTCAATAACGACCAACAAGGAAAACAAACCAAGTAATTGACTAGCATCCAACTCTACTCAAGACTTCAAGCTTCAATGCATAATCAACATAACCAAATTTGTTCCATTCACATCCAATACTCAATCCTCTTACTTATTCACCATAATTTCAACACCAATCAAGCATAATAATCAAATAATCATAATCAATCAACAATCATGCTTCATTAATTCAAGTGATTCGACATGAACAATCACAAGGAACTACTCAAATTCAACAATTCTAGTCCATAATCATCATGCTCATCAATCACATTCCTCAATTACCCAATAATTCACACAAAACTCAAGGTTCTAACATCAATTAAGCAATCAAACTGAACCAAACAAGTATTCATATGAAATTGGACACAATCATTCAACTTTCACCATGAACTTTTAAATGAACACATTTAATCAACTTACCCATACCAAAATCAACACATAAACATTAATCCTAGGGTAATAGGGTTGAGAAAACGTACATTTTGTTCTACCCATGGTAAGAAATTGAACAAGTGATGCACTCCTCAAACAAAATCGCGAAAAACCCTAATTTCTCCAATAATTGGATCCGAAAACGTGATAAATCCGAGTGAATCAAGTGTGGAATGTTTTTAATCAGTGTGAAATGGAGTTAGGATTGAAGATTAGAAGCAAGGTTCTTCGATTCAGAGTGAATTCGAGTGAGGGTGGTTTGTAAAGTGGTCGAATAGGTATGAAATAGGGGTTAAAAACACACTTACTTGGTCCGATTCGACCTGTCTAAGAGGTTGAATTGGCTTCGTTGTGGTAGATTTGACCTTTTGGACAACTTATTCCTTCAATTCGATCTCGATTCGACCTGGTCCCATGGTCGAATTGAAATGCCTCAGGTCGAATCCACACACTGTAAGTTTCAAGTCACCAATTCGACCTTAATTCGACCTGAGCTGCTGGTCGAATCGGCCTCACTAGAAGAATTCGCACTTTGATTCAACCTTGATTCGATCTGGGTCTCTGGTCGAATTGATATGCCGCAGGTCGAATTGAGCTACTGGACAATTTTTGCACCCCGATTTGACCTGCTAGCTTAGATTCGACCATTCTCCTTTGTCGAATTGGCTCCCTGATGCTCCAAAATCGAGTTTTCATCATTCCCTACATGCTTTAAGCTTATCAAACGAACATTAGGTACCAAAACTAGAGCATAACTTCTTCAAGAATCAATCCTAAAACTTCACATTCATGAGTAACTCCGCAAATGACACAAAACACGGAACAAAACACCACTGAACACTAGGCAAATTACAAAAAAAATTGACACATCAAAACTGATTAAATTTCAACATATCGTAAAAAATCAACTCCCCTAGCAAACGTTTCAAAGAAAAATTATACTATCAGTGATTTATTGAGGTAACTACATCACACTCCTCCAAACTTAGTAAAAACCATAGTCGAAACTAAGTTTGTAAAGAGATGTAATTGTCGATAAGTAAGCAATTTCAATATAAAAATTTCTTACTCACACGAATGTAATAAAGCAATAAAATGGGAGAAAAAGCTCCCAATAGGAGCTATTGTTTAACGTCGAAGAGTCACGACGGTACCAATCTAGTGCAAGGTATCTTCAAAGACGACACAAGCATCATCCGTCGAATTATAATGCTTCAATCTATGCCAATTTGTCGTGATAATGTCTCTATCTTTGTCAATAAGCTCAAAACTCCCCCTCCACAGGCTCTATGAATCATGAACGGACCCGTCCATTTTGACTTCAACTTCCCTGCAAAAAGCTTCAAAACGAGAGTTAAAAAGTAATACCTCATCACCTTGCTTGAACTCCTTGTATGAAATCTTAGAATCATGCCACTTCTTCATTCTCTCTTTGTAAATCGCTGAATTCTTGTAAGCATGATTTCTAAACTCATCAAGTTGATTTATGTGAGTCATCCTCAACTCTCTCACATCCTTAAGAGACAAGTTCAAGCTTCTTAAAGCCCAAAAAGCTTTGTGTTGGATCTCCACGGGTAAGTGGCATGGCTTTCCATAGACAATTTGGTACGGTGACATATCCAACACTGTCTTATAAGCAGTCTGGAACCCCTACAAAATATCATCGAGCTTCATAGCTCAATCTTTACTATTGGTTCCTACCACTTTCTCCAAAATTTGCTTCACTTGGTGGTTAGAGACCTCCGCTTGCCCATTCTCTTGAGGATGATATGGTGTAGTAACCCTATGCTTGACACCATACTCCTTAAGCACCTTCTCAAGAAGTTTATTGACGAAGTGAGAACCTCCATCACTCAATAGTGCTCTAGGAACTCCAAAGCGGGCAAAGATATGCTTCTTCAAAAAAAATATGACAGTCCTCGAATCATTCAAGCGAGTAGGAATGGCTTCCACCCACTTAGAAACATAATCCACAGCTAAAAGGATGTAGAGAAATCTATTAGACGTGGGAAAAGACCCCATAAAATCGATCCCCCACACATCGAAGATCTCTATAACAATGCTCGGCTGAAGCAGCATCTCGTCTCTCCTACTTATATTCCCCATCCATTGACATCTATCGCATGTCCCCACATAGGTTTCACAATCTTTAAACAAAGTAGGCCAGTAGAGAGCAGATTGAAGTACCTTGGTTGCTGTCTTTTGAGCTCCGAAGTGCCCTCCATTAGGTTGTGCATGACAAAACTCAAGAACACTCTCCATCTCCATCTCGGGTACACACCTAAGGATGATAGAATCCGTGCATATTTTGTAAACAAACGGATTATACCATATAAAAGTCTTAACATCCCTCTTGAATTTAGCAAGTTATTATCGATTGAGATCTCTCGAAATTTCTCCCACAATAATGTAATTGACATAATCAGCTTACCATGGATCCATCCCTTGTGCAGCAACCACAGTTCAGATCCTTCAACGAATATAGCCATAATCTTTTCATCCGGGAACATTTCATCAATATAATCAAAAGACATCACAATGCTCCCTTGTCTCCAATCTCGATAGGTGATCCGCCAAAATATTCTCAGTACCCTTTTTATCTCGGATCTCCATATCAAATTCTTGAAGAAGAAGAATCTATCTGATGATTCTTTGCTTTGTGTCCTACTTCTCCATCAAGTAACGAATCGCAGAGTGATCCATGTACACTATAGTCTTCATGCCAACCAAATACTGTCGAAACTTGTTGAATGAATACACCACAGCTAGAAACTCCTTTTCAGTAATTGTGTAGTTCTTTTGTGCTGCATCAAAAGTCTTACTCGCATAATAGATGGCGCAGAACTTCTTCTTCTTTAGCTGCCCCAACACCATTCCAAGTGCTACATCACTTGCATCACACATAAGTACAAAAGGCTAATCCAATCCAGTGTGATCAAGATAGGTGCAGTAATAAGCGCCTCCTTCAAAACCTGAGAAGCTGTTAGACATTCTTTATCAAAAACAAAAGGAACATTCTTTTCAAGCAAATGAGATAAGGGCTTGGAGTATTTTGAGAAGTCCTTGATAAATCTTCTATAAAAACCAGCGTGTCCAAGGAAGGACCGCACTCCTCGTTCATTAGTCGGTGGTGGAAGCTTCTCAATTGCCACCACTTTTGCTCTATCTACCTGCAATCCTTTGACAGAAACATGATGCCCAAGAATAATCCCATCTCTTACCATGAAGTGGCAGTTCTCCCAATTCAAGACAAGATTAGTTTCTTGACATCTTTTCAACACAGTAGCAAGGTTAGATAAACAAATATCAAAAGAGGAACCAAATACAGAAAAATCATCCATAAACACCTCCATGATCTTTTCTATCAACCCATCAAATATAGCCATCATGCAGCGTTGAAAAGTAGCAGACGCATTACATAATCCAAAAGGTATTTTTCTAAAAGCGAAGGTTCCATAAGGGCAAGTAAAAGTAGTCTTTTCCTGATCCTCGGGAACAATCATTATTTGATTATAACCTGAGTACCCATCCATGAAACAATAAAACTTATACCCTGCGAGACGATCAAGCATTTGATCCATGAAAGGAAGAGGAAAATGGTCTTTGCATGTATTTTCATTTAGTTTCCTATAATCAGTACACACAAGCCATCCCGTTGGAATCCTAGTGGCTATTGCTTCTCCATCTTCAGCTTTCATAATAGTTATGCCCCCCTTCTTAGCTACAACATGCAATGAACTCACATGGGGACTATCACTTATTGGATAAATAATTCCAGCATCTAACCACACTAGGATTTGCTTCCTAATCACATCTTGAATCACGGGATTCATCCTCCGCTGGTTTTGGATACTACTCTTAGTCTCATCAATTAACCTTATTTTATGCATGCAATATGAAGGATTAATGCCTTTCAAATCATCAAGAGACCACCCAATTGCAGACTTGTACTTCCTAAGCATATCTAACAACTCTTCAAGTTGATCATCATTAAGAGAAGAAGATATAAATACCGGATATTCTTCATTGTCACTAAGATAGGCATACTTCAAATGCTCCGGCAAAGGTTTCAGCTCCTCTTTCTTTTCTTCTTTTGGAGTGCTTTCTCTATCCAATGACAAGTACTTCCTAGTCCACTTTACTTCTTCAACTTTAGTTCTTTCCGATTCAAACCTGTCATCACCCAAAGCAAGTAAGTTTTCAAGATATTCAATACATACCTCATTGGAGAGATCGTCAAGCTCCGTAGTGGGATAAGTAAGAGACTACATCAAGCATGTCTCAAGAGGGTCTTTAGACAGGATCAAAGGCATATCTTCCTTTACAATCTCCTCCACCATATCAATACTATGACATTGTGACTCCATAGGCTTTTTCATCGCTTTGTCAAGGTTGAATAGGACCTCTTTGTTATCCATCCGCAACCTGAGCTCTCCCTTTTGAACATCAATCATGGCCCCCGCAGTAGCAAGGAAAGGTCTCCCTAAGATAAGAGGGATATTATCCTTGTCATCTTCCATCTCCAATACAAGAAAATCTACAGGAAAGACTAGTGTTTCCACTTTGACAAGAACGTCTTCAATGATACCCTTCGGAAAAGTCATTGACCTATCCGACAATTGTAGGGCAATCATTGTAGGAGATAACTTCCCCAAACCGAGCCTTTGAAAGATAGACAATGGCATCAAATTGATGCTTGCCCCAAGATCGCACTGGGCTCGTCGTGCCGGCCCTTTTCCAATCTCACACAAGATAGTGAAGCTTTCCGGATCCTTCATCTTCTGTGGCAGCTTCTTTTGGATAATCGAGCTACAATTTTCAGATAGGTTCACCGCCTTAACTTCGTTCAAGCTTCTCTTTTTCAATAGTATATCCTTAAGGAATCGGGCATAGTACGACATCTCCAATATTGTCTCAGAGAAAGGAATGCTCAAATTTATCTTATTCATGATATTTGAAAACCTCTTGAACTTCTCTTCCAATTCCTTCTTAACTAGCTTATAAGGAAAAGGCGGGGGTATCTTTGTTTTGGGAATACCCCATTCATCACGCTCGACCTTCTCCACTTTATCCTTTTCGGCTCTCAACCTCTTGGCTCTTTCCCACTTCTTCTCTGCTATGATCTCAGTATTTGCTCATTTAGAATCAATTGAGTAATGTTCACATCTCTAGGAGTGTTCGGTGAAGAACCAGGTGCTGAACGGGACAATTCGACCTGGATTCGACTAGATGCCCTGGTCAAATTGGGTACGTAGTGGTCGAATTACGTACCTGGAACTCTATTTTCACCCTGTATGTTTGATTCGACCTCAATTCAACCTGTAGGCCTGGTCGAATTGAATGGCTGCTGGTCGAATCTGGCTCCTAATGAAACAGAGTGCTCCTGATGGTGTAATTCGACCTAGATTCGACCAGAGGGTCTGGTCGAATTGAATTCCCTCTGGTTGAATTGACTCTCTGTAAGATTTTTGCCCTCTGATTCGACCTGAATTCGACCTGTGCTCTCCGATTCGACCTGAATTCGACCTATGGGCTTGGTCAAATTTGATTTATACTAGTCGAATTAGGCTTCCAAACCACGTCCAGTAGACTCATTCGACCTCCCCTGCTGAATTTGACTTGTGCTCTCGATGTCTCCAATTTTGATCCCGGCCTCATTGTTCCTTCATACTGTGTTCCGGACCTCAATGTGATAGCGTTGCTGGACTTTGGATTCTCAATACTTTGTGATGGAAACTTCCCTTTCTCAATAGTTTGAGTTAGCTTATTGACACTTCCTGCCATCTCACCCATCAACAATATGAGGTCCTTCATTTGCTTGGATAATTCATCATGGTTTGCATCAATCTTTTTCTCTAACTTGGCCACTCCTGCATCATTCATTGTCATGTACCTGTTCAACATATCCTCAAAACTTGGCTTTCCTTCTTCCACTTTAGCACCCGGACCAACACCCATAGGAGCTTGCATCGCATTGTTAGGATTACTTCATGAAAATTCTGGCCTTCTAGGCTGTTGATAATTAACTGGGGTACCACGATTATTGTAGTTCCACTAATAATTCTGGTTGCCCTGATTTTTAAACCTCGTCCCTTGGATACTTTGGCCCATAGCATAGTTTGCTTCTTCTATCACCTCTTGGATCGTTCCATCCTTCGTTACTTCCTGTTGCATGGTTGGTATGCGCTGAGATATATCAGTGATTTGCTTTTGTTGAGACTCAAGTAGCTTGTTGATATTGGACAAGCTAGAGACGATCTCATCTTTTCTACATGTTTTCACCATAGTATGCTCAACCTTAGCTACTTTTCCAAGGACGTAATTGCCTCTCACTCTATCAGTTGGCCAATCTCTTGAGTTCATCAAATATCTTCAAAGAGTTTCTCGGCCTCTACGGATGACTTGGTAAGCAATGCTCCATTAGAAGAAGCATCCAATAACACACGAGAATCACAGTCCAATCCATTGTAGAATATGCTGATATATTGAGCTTTAGATAGCCCATGTTGAGGACACTTACGAAGCATGTCCTTGAATCTGTCCCAAGCTTTATGAAACTTCTCTCCACTACCAATAGCAAATTGGTTAATGTCTTGCTTCATCTTAAACACCTTTGAAGGTGGCATGTATCTTTCCAAGAACTTTAACTTCAATTGCTCCCAATTAGTGTATTCAGCTTCATTAATAGTATCGTACCAATCTCTCGCCCTTTCAGAAAGCGAGAATTTAAACAAGAAGATCTTCCTAGCATCTTCATGATCTCCTACATCTCTTTGAGTACTTGCATACCCCAAGAACTTGTTTAGATGCTGCTGTGGATCCTCGAAAGTCCCTCCTGCAAAGGAGTTCCTTTCTATCATACTAATAAGAGCGCGGTGAAGATCGAAGCTTATATTAGCCCCCCTTGCTCCTTGAAGCCCAAAGTTTCCAGCCCCGTAATTCTTGAAGACTTCAGGATGTCCAGATTGTCCAGATTTGCCACTTCTTTGGCCATGTCGACTTCCTCTACTGCTGCGTTTGGATCAACTACAGTTTCAGTCGCTTTCGAGTTCGATTTGTCCACTTCAACTCCAAAATTCAGAGTTGTAGTTGGTTCTTCTTTCTTTCTTTGAATCTTACTCTTCTTCTTCTTTGTTGATGCTTCGATCTCCGGATTGAAAGTTGCTAACTTTCCAACCTTTGATCTAGTAAGCATGTACCTGAAACGATTAAGAGTTAGAACATAAAACACGAATCAAAATAGTAATAATAAAACTAGAAATAATAAAAATATGAAAATAAAAACCCGGCAACGGCACCAAGAACGTGATTGATCGTTTTCTCAACGCACAATTAATCCCCAAGTATGAAGGATATCAATTGTAGTCTCGAAAGGTAATCAAGTGAATATCGAACCCAAAGGACGGATAATATCAATTTAATTATATTCTAGTATATTAAGACTATATTGGAAAATATGATGATGTGATTTGTGATTAAGTAACAAATAATTATGAAATAACAAGTAAAATAAATAACAGCAAAGATAATGGAGTTGTGATCAAATAAGAAAGTAGGTAGTTTTATAGATTATCCAGTTTCACTTATTAATTCATCTTCCGTAAGACGGTATCCGACTCTATCTTGTAGTTTATGGACGCATCACTAAACCATGCAAATTCACTCTATAGACACAAGTAAACATGTGTATGCCACGTGTGAATATCCTCGGAGCAAGAGATATAATTCACCCCCCTTTCTAAGTACTATCAATATCAATTATTTCCCATGCACTTAGTACTCTAACCCGATATGATCTCCCTTTATAGGTACTATGAAGTTATACTCTTTATCCTACTTATTAACCCGAATATGATTCAATTAACAAGTATTCATATAAGATAGTTCTAATAAGACTTCGGAATCCATTCACTTGAATTATAACCTAAAACCCTGCTCAGCAGTGAACGCACTCAATCAATAATCAAGTTATGTATTCAGACTCTACATAACAGTTAATGATGCACAAAACAACAGTGAGTATGGATTAAAAATGCACAATCTTATACAAAATAAACCACAAGTAGTATTGTATGGAGTTTACACATGAAAGATAATTTAACTCATGAAACCTTCATAATCCTAGAACTACCAAAGAAGCTCTACTCCATGATTGATCTATGAACAATCATGGTTAATTGAAATGATCTTACTTGAAGCTCCATGAATCTCTAGCAGAACAAGGTTGAAATGATCTTACTTGAATCTCCATGTTCACCATCCTCCTCCTCATCTTCTTGCTGGTTTGCAGCCTACTTCTTGCTACTTGCTGCCCATTGTAGCTTGTTGCTCTTGCAGCACCTCCCTGCTGCACCTCTACACATTTTTTCTCTATTGTCCCCTTTCTTCTTGCAGCTGTCTCCCTTTTATTCTTGCTGCCAAATGCAGCTCCATATGCAGCTACTCCTCTTTATTTGTTGTCCATATTGCTCCTCTATCCTTTGTCCCCTCTTTTGTACTATCTTTGCAGCTCCTTTCTAACTCTCCTCCTTGTTTTCTATGCTTTAGGAATCTATTGTATGTTATGTCCTTCATGTGTTCCATGTGGATTGTGCACTACTTTCTCACTTGCTCATGTGTGCACTACTTTCCCAATAGCTCATGAGTGCCACGTAGATTGTGAACTTAATAAACAGGTCGAATTCTCTTCTCCCAGGTCAAATTGAATATCGAATCAACCTATTGTAAGTCCCAGATGCTCAATTCGACCAACCAAACAGGTCGAATTGATTTCTCCAGGTCGAATAGGAAGTCGAATTGGCAATTCGACCTTGATTCGACCTAATGACTAAGTTGAATTGGAGTGACGAGGTCGAATTGGCATCTCCGCCAATCAATTCGTCCTTGATTCGACCTGATGCTCAGGTCGAATTCCCTTGTCGAGGTCGAATCCACCTTCTGCTCGTGTCCTACCTTCAATTCGACCAGTAGGCCTGGTCAAATTGACCTCCTTTTGGTCGAATTAGACTCCGGCTTCGCCCATACGGATGGCTTCGATTTCCTTTCTTCAGTTTCCAACACTTCCATTCCGATTTCCTGTGAAAAACTACTCAAAACGAATTCAATAACAACTAATTCATGACTTAACACAATATATATTAGTTTACAACCAATTACAACCTTTAAACACTTCATAATAGCATAAATTTAGGCGCAAGATTCGTGAATTTACACACTCATCAGTGAACCATTAGGGTTCCATACGTTCCTAATTCAGTGGAAGCAAAAAACCAAAGAAACGTATTACCTTTCACCAGGGTATGCTTAAGAAGATGGATTCTCGCTGCAGTCTCACCGTTTTGGGCATAACTCTCTCATCCCATCTCAAAATTGAGTGATCTAAATGCCAAAACGATTCTCTCTTTCGTGCTTTTCGTCAGTATATCACACATCCTGATCTATGTCTGTATGAATTTATAATAATCGTACAAGTTAGCGGACAACAACAGCAAATAACCTTCCGGTCTTTTGTTGTATTACCAAGTCCAATCTCGATGTCGTGTGGGCGACGATCCTCGAGATCTTCTCAATCTGTTGTTCTCTAACCCCCTTCATAGTGTTAGGCGTGAATTACTTTTCATTTAAGGTTTCTGGACAGCTAAGATGACTTAATATGGGCTACAACAGGGACCAGGAGGATAAATTAGAGTTAGGCCTCAATTGGGCTTAAGTATTCAAGTTTAGCCCAAAGCTTATACTTAAGTCCAATAATAATAATATATACCACTAAAATATTATTACTGCACTACCGTTCTAATCCTATAATTACGTTATGGGCTCCTTCTTATTATGAGCCCGTTAGTCTCCCCATGTTTAAGATATACAATGCCCATTAATTAATTAAGTTACTGACAACTCCATTAATTAACATCTCATCCGAGAGTAGTACCACTCAACCTTATTATCATTTCGGAATAAATCCATCTGCAGGGTTTACATGATAATCCTTATGAACTTCTCAAGGGGATATCATCAATCTATGTCGGACACGGGTTCCTTCTACAATCAACAACACAGCATAGAGACAACACTCACTACAACAAAAAAGTATTAAGACAACATATAAAATATGTTGTCCATTAGCTTATTTTAGGGAAAATGCTATGTAGTCAAAGCTCCTGTTGTCTTAGAGTCTATTTATGACTACACATATAATGTGTAGTCTTTGTGCGTTTTTCTTAAAAAAGACGCACAAAGAAAACACATTATATGTGTAGTCTTTGTGTGTCTTTTTTTAAAAAAATTTCGCACAAAGACAACACATTATATATGTTGTCTTTATGCGTCTTTTTAATAAACTCTTTGTTAAATGACAATAAATTATACGTATAGTCTTTGTGCAATTATATTCATAATAATTTTTTAAATAACAATTGGTTATATGTGTTGTCTTATTTAGTTAAAATAACACACACACACACATATATATATATATATATATATATATATATATATATATATATATATATATATATATATATATATATATATATATATATATATATATATATATATATATATATGTTGTCAAATTTATTAATTTTTTTATTTATTAATATATTTATTAACTTGTGGAATTGATAAAATTTTAAAAGAATTAAACGCATTCTGATCCACAATACATAAAATTAAATAACTATCTCAAATCAAAATATTGGTAAAAGCCAAATACATCACATTAAGGAGTAAGGACATAAAGCCAATCGTATTTGTTCAATAGAAGTACTCAAGAGTCAATACTCATGGACCACATACTGAATGAATAAACAGTAGAAACCAACAAGCGTAGAGATTTAACCAACACAAATGAATCCAGAAATTGAGGCCTTCAAAATCAACGTCCACCTGACCAACAACAACAAATTAGCAAATCCACATAATTTGTAAAAATTAGATTAAAAAAATTCACAATAAACTTACTATAAGATACTATTAAAAAATTCACAATAAGCTTCTATAAGATATTATAACCAACTAAAATTTACAAGAAAAAATTCACATTAACTTACGAAAATAATTGGTCCATGCAAAAAGCGACAAAACTAAATAACAATAACTACATCTAGGAAGAGGGAACTCACACATAAGAAAAAAGATAATTATATTCACTCATTCAAAAATAAGTGTTTTCATTTAAAAAGTATAGACCAATCTGAAAAATATTACCTTAAGTCCCGCTTTAAATTCTGAATGCTGCTTACTACCCACAGGAAGAAGTGTTGTTAATATGACTGTAAGATCCTACAAAATTTATAATTATATTAGACTGAAGCATCTTGATAGTTTAAAACTTTTTATTAAATCCTTGTGGTCATGGAACCTATACCTAAGTGTTTTAAACTCATGCACCTTTAGCATAGAATTTCCTCAAAAGGTTTCTATCCCTCAAAAGCTACACCTAACTACAATCCAATATCTAGTCCACTTCTAGATTACCAACTGTCGCGCCGCTGCAGGCGAAGTACAACAAGCCAACCCGGCTCTTCCTGAGATGAATTACTTTGATGGAAAAGTAACTCCATTAATACTTTATATACCTCCGCCTTCCAACTGCAGAATGAAAATGGAGTTTAATAATTGTTAAATAATCGTTTCACTATCTCCACATATATTAATTAATTAATTGTTAAATACAAACATGTCCGAATTTATGGGAGACAATGATCCCACCCTTTAGCCACTTTAAAAACACAGAAATTCACATAATAATAATTTTATTAGAAAAGTAAAAGAAACAAAATTATTGGTCGAGTTGATCATTTGACGTTTACCAATATACCATAAGAAAAATTTGAATACTAATTAAATGAACAGGTACAATAATGAATGTAATTTGAGAAAGTATTTCCACCTTTAGCTTAATGGAGTTGGAGGCGGAGGTATATAAAGTAACTCCATTAATGGAGTTACTCCATTAATCCTTGTGGTAATGGTGTTAATGCACCTTTAGCTTAATGTAATTTGTAATTAATACTTTTTATGCACCTTTAGCTTAATACTTTATATAACTCTACACTGCAGAATGAAAAAGAATACTTTATATACCTTCTCCATCCACATTAATGCTTCTACCTTCAAGAATCATAAAATTAGTATACCTGGGAATATTTTTAATTTCTAGAATCTGCAAGGGGAAATGCAAAGAAAAAAATATTTAAAGTAGTAAGTGAATGTTCAACAAATTATATCATGTCCAGGGAAAAAATTTTAATTTCTTATTAGAACTTGGCTAACATTTTTAGCAATAAGCAAGTCATGACTCCAGTTTGTATAATAACCTTCATCTATGCCTAGAAAAATTAAATAAGTTGGTACTAAAATAATTCTAAGATCTGATTGTGATAGTACATATACCAAAGATGGTTTTTGCAAAGAGGAAAAATATCCTTAATCAATTAACAAAAGCACGGAAACAATGTCAAAATCCCAGAAACGCAGAGCATATAGAAAGTTAAAAAAAATTAAGGGGTTGTGTTAGTTTTATGGGTAAGGAGTAGATAATAAAGAAAAGGTTGTTACCCAAAAACATGGCAACCACCATGATATACATCTTGAGAAACCAGACCCATGGGGCCTATGCTACCACATCCATATACCAAATCAATGTTCATTGAAACCTTAAAAATGGCATCAACATGTTAAAAAAATTTGTTTGATATTATGAAGGACACTATATCATGAGTGTGTAGTGGATTGAGATAATATGTTTGAGGAAGAAAGAAACAGAGCATGAGTGTAGAACAATAAACAATGCTCCACTTAAAATAAAGTGTATAGATGGACATTCAAGCTTCTAAGAAGGGCATAGCAGATTTGCATGGAAGATACAAGGGATATCACTGGTAAAAGTAGCTTTAAAATATCCCTAAATAAAAGCGGAGAAATGGATGAATAAAAAAGATTTGAAAAGACAGGGCATGCAGTTACTGGGAGAAAGAGGAAAAAGAGAGACCAGAAGGTTTCCAAGTTGAACAAATGATTCCTGATAGCTGCTCTTGTTGCCCTGGCTACTCCCACAAAACACACAAATCCTCTTAAATTTTGATGTAAAAGTATTCATCCAAGGCCTCACAATCCTAGCTCCTGTAACATCACCAAACATAGATGGGATCAATCTAGGTTAGTAATTAATCACAAATGTATCACCAAATATGTTGCTTCATGTCCAAATTCTTGTACCAATAAAAATAAGAATAGATGACATCTAACAATTGGGGAAAAATGAGTAATCCAGAAATGCCACATACTTGCCAATTTCTAGATGGAGAACGAACTCCCATTTAGTGGAAATCTGACAATAATTACTTACAATTAATTGTTTAGAGAAATATGAATAGCAATCAGGCAATACCTCTTTAAACTCCAAGATTACTATCGCATCCTGTAGTGGCCTTCGTCGTTCAATTTTGGAAGCCCTAGCGAAGCATCGAACGGCGGCTGTGGATCGCCTCTGGCTAGAGAAAGAGCAATATCTCGTCGGGCACCACCTCTGGTAGTAAGGGAGTTTATGGGTCCTTCGATTTTAGAGCCCTGGCGAAGAATCGGGCGGTGGATGCTGGCCTTTACTTCAGCACCATCTCATCGGAGGGAACCGAGAGGAGATGTGTTGGCAGAGGAAAATATAGCCACGTATAACACTGGGATAATATATGCTTAAACACTCAATAAATATTAAATAACCTAATTATATACGTTATTTATACAAAATCACAAATCTCCCTTTTCAAAAACCTAATTGATACATGAACAAACACACACAAAACACAGAGGGAGAGTGCGTACTGCTAAATGTTGTCGAATGAAGCGACAATGCAGAAATGGATGATGGTGTTCTTTTTTCTCTTGAATGGTTGGTTCAGAAGCCCACACTTCTCCACCGCAATCACCCGGGCCTTAATCACGGCAAATTTCCAGGAGGCCCACCGCCACATTCAGCGATGGAATCACACCGGTGGTGAGATTGGGCTGGAGGCTGGTGCGGCTCCGTGAGTGCGACGCCGAAAGCGGGGAGCAGGTGCGGTGTCGCGAGCACGAAGCAGATGGATGAAAGTGGGAGAGCTCCGACGGACTTAAATGCCGGGAGCTACGAATTTATCGACGTTCTTCGTCTGGAAATCTCTGCGAGGTATCTCATCGATTTTGATTTCGCGGTGGAGTTAGAGATCGTGGGAGCATTTCATTTCGATTTTGGGAGCTAGGTTCTGCGATTTTGGCTTCACTTAGCGTGTTTCTGTTTTGTCTTCATTAAATGTCTAAAATATTCCAAGTGTTAATATTTTAGGTTACAACCATGATTTTTATGTTAAAAGGCAAAAAAACATGTTTATGTTTTTTTTTCAATTAATTTATTTAAAAAATATTTATTAATATATTATATCGTTTATAATAACTTTTTTATAAACATCACTAAGGTATTTATAAATTTCATGAGCACCCTATCCTCAAGTATTGCATAATTTTTTTTAATAAAAATATTTGGAATTTTGAATCTTTAATTTTATAATTTTTTTAAAATTTGTTTTATATTTAATTAAAATAAAAAAATTTACTATTATATAGTATTTAATGTTTAATTAGTATTAAAAAATCGCAAATATATGATTAACAACATATTCAAATTATATATGTTATTTCAAAATTAATTAATTAGAAAATACATTATATTATACACAAGATGTATTGTCATATAGTATATATTTATTGAAAAAAAATTATAACAACAATTTAAGAAAACATATATTGTCAAATATGTTGTCTTTGTGTGTAAAAAAAATACGATAACACATATTTCTTATCTATGTAGTCTATTTACTGGTGTCTTAATGCTTTTTTGTTGTAGTGACTATTTTCACCGAGTTTGTTGATTTAATTACATGTAAATCTCACCCATTGATGAATCAAAGAAATACATAATACCCTACGTGTCGAGGTTATTGTATAGGGATTAAGAGCACAAACATCCATAATATCTGAGATCAATTTCTTCTATAAGTCAGTATAAGTAGAACGATCTCAAGTGGTCATGCTCAATACACACAAAGCATACTAATGAGATTCTATAGTCAAGACAAACTAATACCAAATCACACAATAATCATCCCGATAGAGAGTTTCCGTCTTTCTCGATTGTGAGCATCTGTTTATACTTTATAAGGAAACCGATAATATAATCTTTCGTGTATTGTCGCACAACATATTATCTACAGTATAAAGTAAGTGGACTATTACATCGTACATATAAATAAATTATAAGACGCAATCATTCGATCATATGATTCTCATTTCAAATAAATTGTTATAACATTGTTCATACAAAAAGCTAGACTTTTAGTATACAATCCAACAATCTCCCAGTTATACTAAAAGACTATGCTGTCATGTCTTCTGCCATACATCTGACTCTCACTCCCACTACACGACCATCAATAGATCTCGCTTTGAGGTCCTTGTAAATGGATTTACTAGGTTATCATCCGATGCAATCTAGGCGACAACAACCTTCCCCTCATCATACGATTTCTCGTAACAGGTGGTACCCGCGCTCCATGTGTTTAATTGCCTTATGGACTCGTGATTCCTTCAAGTTTGCAAATGCACTATTATCATCAAAATAAATTGTGATAACCTTAGGCAAACTCAGAAACACTTCAAAGTCTATCATAAAGTTTTTAGAGTCATACAGATACTTTGGCTGCCTCGTATGCTCCAATTTATCATCTTTCCATGATGGAGTCCGGAGTCTGAAATATATTTCTATATAACACTCCTCCACATTATGGCTCTACTTCCTAAAATTAAACACATAACCTTCGAGGTGGATTTACTGCCCTCCCTATCTGATTTGATAAAATCTAAATCTATGTAACCCCTAAGAAACAGTGAATCTATCCGGTAAGCCCACACATAGTGTCTAGTCCTTTTCAGGTACTTCAAAATTATGTGTTACCACAGTTCAACATTCTTATTTCGGGTTACCTTGATACCCACTGTTCATGCTTTCGGCAAAATAGATATCCATTCTCGTGCATAACATTCCTTAGATTAAGCTTCCTTATTCACCGAAGCATAAGGAACCGCTTTCATCACCTTTATCTTCTTTTTGTGTCTTAAGACACATTTCCTTAGATAAAGTCACATGCTAAAACGAGTAAGGATCGTATCATCTCATGAAGCTTGAGACAAGCATAACATCCTTTCTTATGATCCTTATTACCGTGATCAAAAGGATATTTTTTTGCTCCTCTTAAGTCCTTCATCTCATACCACTTTATCAACCATACCCATACGTCCGATAATATTATTTCATTATCTCCAATGAGCAATATATCATCTACATACAGTATAAGAAATACCACCACGTTTTGATCACTCTTTTCAATACACAAGACACATCCGCGCATTGAATAAATCCATATGCCTGGATTTCCTCATCAAAACGGATGTTTCATGAACTTGAAGCTTGATTTAGTCCATCGATGGACACTTTTAAGCTTACTATCACAATGCTCTTAGCCCTTTGCAATGAATCACTCTGGTCGCTTCACATAGATATTTTCCTCAAGACTTCCAATCAGGAGAGCTGTCTTGACATCTATTTGCTATCCCTCATATTTCATATGAGTAGCAACAGATAAAATAGTCCGGATCAATATAGGCAAAGCTATCGGCGAACAGGTTTCCTCATAATCAAACCTTTTTTTTTCTGATTATACTTTTAGCAACAAGCTTTGCTTCCAAGATTTTAACCTTACCGTATGATCCTCTTTTATTTTGTATGACTACTTCCAATGGCTTTTACACCATTTAGTGGTCCTACAAGCTCCCAGACATGATTTAGAATCCATTGATGTTATTTCAGAAACCATTGCACTTAGCTAAGATTCGGCATTTGTATCTTGTAGTGCTTCGTCGTATCCGTGGGTCAATTCCATATTTACTAGGGACCAAGTCTCACGACTCTCCCAAAATATATATCTTACAGGTTGTCGAACAACCCTCCCACTACGACAAGGCACTACACGCAATTCTGTATCATACGTGACATGCATTGCAGTTTACCTTGCGGTATATCCTCTTGTACACTTGGTACTAATACTTTGTGTTTTTTCTCTCACTTCCTTTAGAACAATTTATACATGGGTTTATGATTTAATACATAGTCCTTTTAAAAAAAATCTAGTGTTTGTATTAACAATCACCCTTCGATCTTTTGGACTAAATAAATCATCACCCTTCATTTTTCTAGGATATTCCACAAACAGACAAACGTTATACGAATGTTGTTTCTAGGGCATACCCATAAAATGAATTTAGTAATTCCAAAGAATTCATCATCTATGTAATCATTTCCAAAAGAGTCTCACTCCTATTAGGATTAGAAGATGCGTTATTAATTACTATTTATTGCATCCGTGGGATAAACATGATTTAAGAGTGTACAAATTTTCCACCAACATACAACAATAGATTATAGCTCCATCCTTTACTATAATGAGCATGTCATCTAAATGAAATAGAGTATCCATCCGTAAATGCATAGAAACTGAAATCAAATTCATTCTATGAAAAATATATGTAAAGATAATTTCTCAAAACCAAACATTTATTCATATCGTAAGATAAATAAACAACTCTCACTGCAACAGCCATTACTCTCGTAGTATTATCCATGTATATTACAATCTCATCATCACTTGTTGCAGGCTTTTAGTGACTTCGGTGTCTACAGACAATGTGTCAATAAATGCCATCACTAATCATGCTTCAACGACTAGTGAATGAGATACTAACCTTGTTCACATCATGATGAAAATGGCTTTCCTTCACCACATGTTTTGTCAGAAGTTCCCCACTATATACAACCTCTTGTATTTTAGGTAGAACTTACTCAAAATATCCAGGCAAATTATGGAGAATAAATTGATCTAGGTTTCCCCTTCAATTTCTACTCCAAGCATTCTCAATTCATTCATCCACTAATCATGCTTCAACGACTAGTGAATGAGATACTAACCTTGTTCACATCATGATGAAAATGGCTTTCCTTCACCACATGTTTTGTTAGAAGTTCCCCACTATATACAACCTCTTGTATTTTAGGTAGAACTTACTCAAAATATCCAGGCAAATTATGGAGAATAAATTGATCTAGGTTTCCCCTTCAATTTCTACTCCAAGCATTCTCAATTCATTCATCAACTTATACATGACCTCTTGCCTTTATAACTTACTCAAGTATCTGAAGTGTCGCATGAGACTATCATATTTCTATGAACCTCTCACCTCTTCACTAGAGACTTTAAAAAGCATCATGGGACATCCTTAGTGAGAACACTTATATTTTCCTAAGCAATAAAATTCAAAACCAAGATTCTTTTCTAATCATCTAACCAGTAAATATAATTTCTTTCAGTAAACAATAAGCGAGATAAAATCATTTTGAAAATTTAGAGAATCATAAATAAAAACACCGATCAAATATTCAAATTTATCCTTTTTATATTAAATCCCTCAAAACAATATAAAAATAAAATTCACCGACATCTCAAGCACCGTGAGTCTGCAAGCCACGTTAGTGTGGACGATTACAAACCCAAATATTCACAAGAAAAGATTTTACCCTTTAATTTCATTTGTCAACCTAACTTCATGACAAAATAATTAATAGTCGATTCCTTTTAGCCATGCAAATAATAGAAGTGACTCCGTTGGAGAGGATACTAATTATTTACACCTAAGTGTACATCATTATTTGATCCCAAGTCCGCGGCCCAAGCTTATGTGCCTTACATTTGGAGAAGTACATACGCGCTCGGATAACTTTCTATAATCATCGATTATATGTTTGTACCAGTGAACCGCACATAAACTCATCCGTTAGGGAGGAAGATCTATGCCAATCATGGGTGTTTTCTCAACACACAATTTTAATCCCCAAGTATGAAGGATATCAATTGTAGTTTCGAAGGTGACCAAGTTAAATATCGAATCCACGGGACGGATAAATATCACTTTAGTTATTTTCTAGCAATTATGACTATGTTGAGAATTATAATTGTTGGTTTATAAACTAAGTAACAATTAAAATAGCAAATAAATAACAAGAACAAGAGAATAGTAGTTGTGATCAAATAAGATGATAAATAGTTCGTCAGGCCATCCAGTTTCATTCGTTAATTCATACTTTCGTGTGTCGATGTCCGACTCTGCCTTGTGGTTTATGGACGCATCGCTAGACCATGCAAATCTATTCTATAGACACAAATAGATAAGCTTTTGATACATGTGAGTATCCTCAGAGCAAGACGTATACTTTACCTCCCTTTCTAGGTACTATCATAATCAATTATTTCTCGTGCACTTAGTACTCTAACCCGATTTGATCTTCCTTTTTAGGTACTATAAAGTTATACTCTTAATCCTACTTGTTAACCCGAATTCAATTCAACTAATAAACATTCATATAAGACGGTTCTAATAAAATCTCGGAATCCCTTCACTTAGAATTATAAACAATAAACCCTGCTCATTAGTGAATGCACTCAATCAATAACCATGTTATGCATTCAGACTCTATACAATAATTATTAATGCACAAAACAACTATGAGTATGGATTAAAAATGCACAATCTTATATAAACTAAACCACAAGTAGTGTTGTACAGAGTATACAGACGAAATATAAATCAACTCATGAAACCTTTATAACCTTAGAACTACCGAAGTGGCTCTAGCCCATGATTGATCTAGGAACAATCATGGTTAGATGGACCAATCTTACTTGAATCTCCAGCTAAACTCTCTTGTATTCTTCTTGTTGATTGGTTATCGTGATCGTGATCGTGATGATTGGACTTGTGGACGACTTCCTTGACTGCATGAGTCTCCTTTTATACTTGTAATCACGTCTCTAGGGCTTGGAATGAGCTTTTCAAGTGATCCCACGCGTTTTGGCCTCTAAAATCCGGATAAGGTAAGTTTTCGCACGACGGTTCGACCTTAGCAAACAGGTCGAACCACTGGCCGCAGGTCGAACCACAGGTTGAACCCACCTACTGGAAGTACTCTGCATTTGGTTCGACCTCTTGTACAGGTCGAACCACTCCCTCTTTGGTCGAACCATAGGTCGAACCGCACCACTGGATAATTTTTGCTCCTGGTTTGACCAACTGTCAGGTCGAACCCCAACGTCATGGTCGAATCACACTTCTCGCGAACTGGTTCGACCTGATGAGCAGGTCGAACCATTGAGCCATGGTCGAACCCTCCTTCTGCACACTTTGCAATGCTGGTTCGACCTGTAGGAGAGGTCGAACCCTCCTCCAACAGGTCGAACCCACCTCTCTCCTTGGCGGTTCGCGTGGTCTCGACTTCGTCTCTTTGATTCTTGGCATTTCCACTCCGATTTTGCTATGAAAACCACTTAAAAAGCTCCACTAACACCTGATTCATGCTAATTCACAATATATATAGGTTTTCCACCTATTTCCACCTCAAAACTCTCCAAAACTAGCACAAAACATGATGCCAAACTTGTGAATTTACACAATCATCAAACCCTCAAACTTACACGTTGCTCGTCCCGAGGCAACCAATTCAAACCACAGGAGTCGTGTATAATTCACCAAGATCAAGTACAATACATATCACACATGCAACTTCATTAAATCAAACAAGTATTAATTGCTTCATATATATCACTCATGCAAAACTAATCCAATCACACACCATTCGGAGTACTAAGTAATCTAGCTCACAAGATAAGTATTTATTCTCTTTCACTCAAGTGCGTGAGGCATTATATAGGTTAATATAAACACTCATATCAATCCATATTCATGCGTAACCATAAGCTTGGCAAAGGTCTCAAAAATCAACTTATAATCAACTCTTCACTAGGATCACAAAGGATTTGTTTTTGGGTTGTAATGTTGGCTCTTTGGAAAAAGGTAGGAAAATTTGGACTTAGATAAGTAACTTAAGACACTAGTAGAGAGTTACCTTGGAGGTTCTCGAATTCTTCTTCTTGCTGCAATATCTCCTCCAACTTCTCCTCTTCTTCTCATGAATTTTCCTTCTTTTCCGTGCATCAACATCATCTCTTTAGACAATTCGGGTACCGGTTTTAGGCACTACCCTTCTTCTCATGTATAGGCCATCAGCTGCTAAGCTTCATACACCATGTATAAAAATAATCGGGGTACCAGTTTCGGGCACTACCCCTAAACAAGATTTAATCATATCTTTTCATCTAATCATATTCTATCTTCCTTTTTCTTCTTGCAACACTTACTCACCTCAACTCTCTCTACCAATGAATAGGTTAATCAAGGCTCACATAAAGGTTTATAAGGTTATTTACTTCGGCTACCAAAGAAAAAGCTTTAACGGCTCAACAGGGCATCCAAAGGTTAATAAGATCATTAGGAAGGATAAAATTTGGCTAAGTAACTTAATCACAAAATAATGGCCTAAGATCATGTCCTAGCAATTTATCAATCATAAGTCTCACACAAGACTCCAAGCCAAGTTCTAGAATACGTTCATATGAATGATCCTCTCAAGAATAAAACAATCATGATCAAACATGATTATCAAGGCTCAAATCCTCACATAGGTAAATAGAATCCTAAGTACTCCTCGTAGCACATAATTAAGATCAATTCCACAAGAATTCAATATACTCATCAAATTATACATGCTTTTCATCAATAGAACTTAACACATGAACATATGAATGCACAAAATCAATAGCCCATAAACCAAATCAAATCAAAAAAGTATCTCTACAGCCCAACTCATGCATCATAGAAGGACGGAATTAAGAACACACTTTCCTGGCTTGGTTCGACCTTGATTCGACCTGTGGAAAAGATCGAATCAACTTCATCGTGGTCGAATCAACATTCTGAACACCTTCTCCTTCAGTTCAGCTTGGGTTCGACCTGCTAACCAGGTCGAACCATATCGGCTTAAGTCAAACCACCCTTCTGTAAGTTTCATGTCACCAGTTCGACCTCGGTTTGACTTGCTGAACAGGTCGAACCAAGAACGTCGTGGTCGAACTGAACTTCTGGAATTCTGCTATCACTGGTTCGACCTCGGTTCGATCTGTTGATCTGGTTGAACCATTTTGCATGAGGTCGAACCACCTCTCTGGACAACTTTTGCACCACGGTTCATCTTCTTCAGCTAGGTTCGACCTCCTGGCACTGGTCGAACCTACCCTGGCTTTGGTCGAAACACCCTTCTAAGCTTCAAAACTGAGTGTTCTTCAATCCCTACACACTTCAAACTTCAATACGAATCATTAGGTACCAACTAGAGCACAACTTCATCAAGAATTGGTTCTTTAAAAACTTATCAATCATGAGTAACTCCGCAATCACTCAAAATACAAAACAACAAAACACCACGGAACATTAGGCAAGTTATAAAAAATCGACACATACAAACCGGTTAAAGTTTTAAATATGCCACAAAAAATTAACTCCCCTAACAAACGTCACAAAGAAAAGATTATACTATCGGTGCTTATTGAGATAAGTACATCACATCCCTCCCAAACTTAGTAGAAACTATAGTCGAAACTAAGTTTGCAAAGAGATGTAATTGCCGATAAGTAAGCACTTCAAATATAAAAATTTATTACTCACACAAAAGAAATAAAGCATAAAAACGGGAAGGAAAACCCCCAACAGGCGCTCATGTTTAACGTCGGAGAGTCACGACGGTATCAACTCAGAAGACTACTTGATCGGAGGATGATCATGTCGCATCCTCACCTTCCAATACTTTCTCCCCCTCTTATCATCCACACCTATCACCTTACCTTTCTTATGCACCATACGATCAGTAGAATCTCCTTTCTCAAACTTTCTCTTCTCATTCCTGTCAATCTTTCACTCAATTTTGGAATAACTCCTATCTCCATCAAGATCAAAGTCAGGATAAGAACGAGAGTAAGGACTTTCAAATTTGTTGGTATCCGGTGGTAAGTTAGGAGGCTTCAAGTAGGCATCATCTTCTCTTCCTTTGTCTACAGTCAGCACGACACCTTTCTCGGTCACAAAAATATGATCATTAGAATTACCTTCATCCCATGGCCATGTAGACTCCTCCGGGTCAATCTTCCTCTTGAATTTCGAATCACCTGATGGATCTTTTTCATTGTCACCAAGATAAGCATACGTTAAGTGTTCCGGTAATGGTTTCAGCTCCTCTTTCTTCACTTCCATCGGAGTGCTCTCTCTCTCCAACGGCAAGTACTTCCTAGACCCTTTCGCTTCTTCAGCCTTAGCTTTCTCCAATGCATACCTAGCATCACCCAAAGTAAGTAAATTTTCAAGATATTCAATACATACCTCTTTGGAGAGTCCGTCAAGCTCCGTAGTGGGATAAGTAAGAGACTCCATTAAACATGTCTCAAGAGGATCCTGACAGGATCAGAGACATATCCTCCTTCACAATCTCCTCCACCACGTCAATACTATAACACTGCGACTCCATGGGCATCTTCATTGCTTTGTCCAAGTTGAAAAGAACTTCTTCTTTGTCCATCCGCAATCTAAGCTCTCTTTTTTGAACATCAATCATAGCTCCGGCAGTAGCAAGGAAAGGTCTCCCCAAGATTAAAGGGATATTATCCTTGTCATCTTCCATCTCTAGCACAAGAAAGTCCACAGGAAAGACTAGTTTCTCCACTTTGACGAGAATGTCTTCAATTATACCTTTTGGAAACGTCATCGACCTGTCCGCCAATTAGAGAATCACTATTGTAGGGGTCAACTCCCCCAAACCAAGCCTCTGAAAGATGGACAATGGCATCAAATTGATGCTTGCCTCTAGATCGCACAAAGCTCGCCGTGCCGGCCCCTTTCCGATCTCACATAGAATAGTGAAGCTCCCCGGATCCTTCATCTTTTGCGGCAGCTTCCTTTGAATGATTGAGCTGCAATTCTCAGATAAATTCACCGTTTTAATTCCGATTAAGCTCTGCTTCTTCAACAATATGTCTTTAAGAAATCGGGCATAGTACGTCATCTCCATGATTGCCTCTGAGAAAGGAATGCTCAAGCTTATCTTGTTCATTATCTCTGAAAACTTCTTGAACTTCTCTTCCAATCCCTTCTTCACAAGCTTGTAAGGAAACGGTGGAGGTATCTTTGTTTTGGGAATCCCCCATTCATCACGATCAACCTTCTCCGCTTTCTCCTTTTCGGCTCTCAATCGCTTGGCTCTCTCCCACTTTTCTCAACTATTATCTCTGTACTTTACTCATTCCGAACCACTGGAGTAGCATCAACATCATTGAGAGTGTTAGGAGTAGCAACAGCAATTTCTGGAGGGGTTCGACCAGGGTTCGACTTGTGGAACAGGTCGAACCAGGCACATAAAGGTCGAACCGCTCTTCTGGACAACGGCTCTCTTTTTGAATTTGAGGTTCGACCTGGGTTCGACCTGTTGAGTAGATCAAACCACGGGCGCCTAGGTCGAACCGACCTACTGTACTCCTTCCGCCCTCCGGTTCGACCAAGGTTCGACCTGTTTGATAGGTCGAACCATGTCCGTCGTGGTCGAACCGTGTCTGTGGCAAAATAGAGTGCTCCTGGTTGTGCGGTTTGACCTGGGTTTAACCTGTTGGATAGGTCAAACCATGATTGATTTGGTCGAACCGGTGTTCTGGAAAAATAGAGTGCTCCGAATTGTCAGGTTCGACCATGGTTCGACCTGTATGCCAGGTCGAACCATCTGCAGTTTGGTCAAACCGATGCTGCGATGCCTCCTGATCATGTCCAGTGCGTTGGTTTGACTTTTCCTATATGGTTCGACTATCAATGTTGGTCGAATCTTGCCCTAGACATGTCCAAATTTGATTCCGGCCTCATAGGTCCCTCGTACTGTGTTCCCGACCTCAGTGCGATGGCATTGCAGGACCTTGGATTCTCAATAATTTGAGATGGGAACTTCCCCTTCTCAAGAGTTTGAGTAAGCTTGTTAACACTTCCTGCCATCTCCCCCATCAGCAATGTAAGTTCCTTCACCTGCTTAGATATAACTTCATGGTTTGCATCGATTTTCTTTTCAAGTTTGGCCTCAAGGCGGTTCACTCTTTTATCATTCTTGGCCATATACATGTTCACAGTATCCTCAAAACCCGGTTTCCCTTCTTCCACCTTAGCACCTAGATCAACACCCATCGAAGGTTGAATCGCATTATTCGGATTACTCCATGAGAACTCCGGCCTCCTAAGCTGTTGATAACCACCCTGGGGACCGCGATTATTAAAGTTTCCTCGATAGTTCCCTTGGTAGTTCCGGTTTCCTTGATCTGGATACCTAGTCCCTTGAATACTTTGACCCATGGCATAGTGTGCCTCTTCCAACTCCTCTTGGATTGGTCCATCATTCTTCAACTCCTGCTGCTTGATTGGTACGCGCTGAGATAATTCGTTGATTTGCTTCTCTTAGGATTCAAGTAGCTTGTTGATATTGGACAAGCTAGAGACGATCTCATCTTCTCTACTTGTTTTCACCATTGCTTGTTCAACCTGAGCTACCTTCCCAAGGACATAAGTACCTCTAACTCTATCAGTTGGCCAATCCCTCGAATTCATCGAAATATCTTCAAACAACTTCTCGGCATCTACGGATGACTTTGTAAGTAATTCTCCATTAGAAGAAGCATCCAATAACACTCGTGAATCACAGTCCAATCCATTATAGAATATACTGATATATTGAGCTTTAGATAGCCCATGTTGAGGACACTTCCTAAGCATGTCCTTGAATCTATCCCATGCTTCATGAAATTTCTCACCTCCACCGATAACAAATTGGTTAATGTCTTGCTTCATCTTAAACACCTTTGAAGGTGGCATGTACCTCTCCAAGAACCTTAACTGCAGTTGCTCCCAAGTGGTGTACTCAGCTGCGTTGATAGTGTCGTACCAATCTCTCGCCTTTTCAGTAAGCGAGAATTTGAACAAAAGGATCTTCCTAGCATCTTCATGTTCTCCTGCGTCTTTTTGAATACTGGCATAGCCCAAGAACTTGTTCAGATGCTGCTGCGGATCCTCGAAAGACCCTCCTGAAAAGGAGTTCCTTTCTATCATGCTAATAAAAACGTGATGAAGATCGAAAGCTGAATTAGTTCCCCTCGCTCCTAGAAGCCCAAAATTTCCAGCCCCATTATTTCTGAAAATCTCTCGGATGGCTAGATTATCCGGATTCGCTGCCATGTTGATTGTCTCTACTCCCGAATTAACTTCAGTTGTAGCTTCAATCGTCTGCAAATTCTGCGCATCAACTTCAACTCCAAAATTCAGAGCTTCAGTTGGATCAATAGTCTTTGCCTTGCTCTTCTTTTTCTTCTTCTTTCTTGACGATGCTCCAGTTTCAGGATTATAGGGTTCAAGTTCACCTTTCTTTGATCTCGTGAGCATGCACCTAAAAAGAACTAGAATTAAAACAGCAAAACAAGAAAAATAGCCCTAATAAACTAGAAATAACAAAAAGATATTTTAAGTCGTCCCCGGCAACGGTGCCAAAAACTTGATGGGTGTTTTCTCAACATACAATTTTAATCCCCAAGTATGAAGGATATCAATTGTAGTTTCGAAGGTGACCAAGTTAAATATCGAATCCACAGGACGGATAAATATCACTTTAGTTATTTTCTAGCAATTATGACTATGTTGAGAATTATAATTGTTGGTTTGTAAACTAAGTAACAATTAAAATAGCGAATAAATAACAAGAACAAGAGAATAGTAGTTGTGATCAAATAAGATGATAAGTAGTTCGTCAGGCCATCCAGTTTCATTCGTTAATTTATACTTTCATGTGTCGATGTCCGACTCTGCCTTGTGGTTTATGGACGCATCGCTAGACCATGCAAATCTATTCTATAGACACAAATAGATAAGCTTTTGACACGTGTGAGTATCCTCAGAGCAAGACGTATACTTTACCTCCCTTTCTAGGTACTATCATAATCAATTATTTCCCGTGCACTTAGTACTCTAACCCGATTTGATCTCCCTTTTTAGGTACTATAAAGTTATACTCTTAATCCTACTTGTTAATCCGAATTCAATTCAACTAATAAACATTCATATAAGACGGTTCTAATAAAACCTCAGAATCCCTTCACTTAGAATTATAACAATAAACCTTGCTCATTAGTGAACGCACTCATTCAATAACCATGTTATGCATTCAGACTCTACACAACGATTATTAATGCATAAAACAACTATGAGTATGGATTAAAAACGCACAATCTTATATAAACTAAACCACAAGTAGTGTTGTACGGAGTATACACACAAAATACAAATCAACTCATGAAACCTTCATAACCCTAGAACTACCGAAGTGGTTCTAGCCCATGATTGATCTAGGAACAATTATGGTTAGATGGACCAATCTTACTTGCATCTCCAACTAAACTCTCTTGTATTCTTCTTGTTGATTGGTTATCGTGATCGTGATCGTGATGATTGGACTTGTGAGTGACTTCCTTGACTGCATGAGCCTCCTTTTATACTTGTAATCACGTCTCTAGGGCTTGAAATGGGCTTTTCAAGTGATCCCACGCATTTTGGCCTCAAAAATTCGGATAAGGTAAGTTTCCGCACGACGGTTCAACCTCAGCAAACAGGTCGAACCACTGGCCGCAGGTCGAACCACAAGTCGAACCCACCTACTGGAAGTACTCTGCACTTGGTTCGACCTCTTGTACAAGTCGAACCACTCCCTCTCTGGTCGAACCACAGGTCGAACCGCACCACTGGATAATTTTTGCTCCTGGTTCGACCAACTGTCAGGTCGAACCCCAACGTCATGGTCGAATCACACTTCTCGCGAACTGGTTCGACCATGGTTCGACCTGATGAGCAGGTCGAACCATTGAGTCGTGGTCGAACCCTCCTTTTGCACACTTTGCAATGCTGGTTCGACCTGTAGGAGAGGTCGAACCCTCCTCCAACAGGTCGAACCCACCTCTCTCCTTGGCGGTTCGCGTGGTCTCGACTTCGTCTCTTCGATTCTTGGCACTTCCACTCCGATTTTGCTATGAAAACCACTTAAATAGCTCCACTAACACCTGATTCATGCTAATTCACAATATATATAGGTTTTCCACCTATTTCCACTTCAAAACTCTCCAAAACTAGCACAAAACATGATGCCAAACTTGTGAATTTACACACTCATCAGCCAACATGCAAGTTAATGTACCACATTACAAACAATAATTATTTAATGAAGTCTGTACCAGTGATCCGTGAATAAACTCATCCGTTAGGGAGGGGGAGGAAGGCCTATTGCCAACACACAAGTTTACTCACATCACTTACAAACCAATAATGGAGGCCGCAGGAATTAATTACCAATTCCCTCTCCCACTTAGTTATTTAACACCGAGGGTTTTTATATGCATATAATATTCAGAATAATATACGCAACATAGCATGCTCCTATTACGGAAAATAAGGCAGTAAATCATGGAGTATCGTGCATGCAGTAAATCATGGAGTATCATGCATACATATATAATAATAATCATATAATTAAATCAATTATATGCAGTTATATATCAGCGAATTCAATTGTTCGCCACCAATCACAAATGCAGGCAACACAGACGGGGATCGACCTCCCCAGTGAGGTCGCGGGATTTGACCTTCCCAACGAGGTCGCAGGGATCAACCTGCCTGGTCAGGTCGAGGGGATCGGGACAGCGCCCCGAAACTAAAATAAAATTTCAAAAGAACTCTTACGTAGAAAAATTCCTCATGTTCCTTGTCCGCCAACCTGGTCCACCATCTTGGCACCCTGCACGACATCCTTATGCTTAGCTGCCTGATGAGTGTGTAAATTCACAAGTTTGGCGCTATGTTTTGTGCTAGTTTTGGAGAGTTTTGATGTGAAAATAGGTGGAAAACCTATATATATTGTGAACTAGCATGAATCAGGTGTTAGTGGAGCTATTTGAGTGTTTTCTTAGCAAAAACGGAGTGAAATAGCCAAGAATCGAAGAGACGGAGTCGAAGCCACGCGAACCGCCCAAGAATTAGGTGGGTTCAACCTGGTTGAAGGAGGGTTCGACCTCTCCAGCAGGTCGAACCAACATTGCTGAACTTGCAGAGATAGATTCGACCACGACTCGGCTGGTTCAACCTGGCCATCAGGTCGAACCATGGTCGAACCAGTTTGCAAGAAAGAGGATTCGACCACGACATTTGAGTTCGACTTGCCAGTTGGTCAAATCGGGAGCGGGAGTTGTCCAGTGCTGAGGTTCGACCTGGGGTTCGACCAAGGCCTAAGTGGTTCGACCTGTCCAGATGGTCGAACCTGTGCAGAATTCTTCCAGTAGCGGGGTTCGACCTGGGGTTCGACCTGTGGCCAGGGGTTCGACCTGTTTGACGTGGTCGAACCTATGTGCGAGAACTTACCTTATCCAGATTTTCGAGGCCGAAACGCGTGAGATCACTTAGAAAGCCCATTCCAAGCCCTAGAGACATGATTACAATTATAAAAGGAGGCTCATACAGAGAATAAAGAGAGCTTTTTGATCGTCAATCATAAGAGAGACAAGAGTAGAGGTGGTGATCCATCCGGAGGGCTGTGACAGAGGTTCGCTGAAGGTTCAAGTAAGAATGATCAATCTAACCATGATTGTTCCTAGATCAATCATGGGCTAGAACCACCTTGGTAGTTCTAGGGTTATGAAAGTTTCATGATGTAATTCGTGTTTCGTGTGTAAAACTCCGTACAACACTACCTGTGATTTGTTTTATATAAGATTGCATATTTAATCCATACTCATAGTCGTTTTGTACATCAATGATCGTTGTGTAGAGTCTGAATACATAACATGGTTATTGATTGAGTGCGTTCACTACTGAGCAGGGTTTATTGTTATAATTCTAAGTGAAGGGATTCCGAAGTATTATTAGAACTGTCTTATATGAATATTCATGAATTGAATTAAATTCGGGTTGATGAATAGGATGAAGAGTATAACTTTATAGTACCTAAAAAGGGAGATCAAATCGGGTTAGATTCTAGACGTAGAAGATAATTGATTATGATAGTACCTAGAAAGGGGGGTGAAGCATATCTCTTGCTCCGATGTTATTCACACGTGTCAAGCGCATATTTACTTGTGTCTATAGAGTGAACTTGCATGGTCTAGTGATGCGTCCACAAACCACAGGGCAGAGTCGGACACCATCACATGAAAATACGAATTGCTAGTGAAACTGGATGACCCGATGAACTACCTATTATTCTTATTGATCACAACTCACTTTTCTCTACTCTTGCTATTTCTTTTTGCTAATTCGATTAGAAGTTATTATCCATTAAACCTTTACAATTACCAAACATAGTCTAAAATATACTAGAAGATAACGAAATTGATATTTAACCGTCCCTTGGGTTCGATATTGTAACTTGGTCATCTTCGCGACTACAATTGATATCCTTATACTTGAGGATTATTTTGTGTGTTGAGAAAACCCCTATCAAGTTCTTGGCGCCATTGCCGGGGACGGCGTAAAATATCTTTTTTGTGTTATTTCTAGTTTATTAGGACTATTTTCCTTGTTTTGTTGTTTTCTTTCTTATTCGTTTTAGGTGTATGCTCACAAGATCAAAGAAAGGTAATCTTGAACCGTATAATCCTGAGATTGGAGCATCATCAAGAAAGAAGAAGAAAAAGAAGAGCAAGGCAAAGACAATAGACCCAACTGAAGCTCTGAATTTTGGAGTCGAGGTTGACGAGCAGATTTCGCAAGTGATTGAGGCTACAACTGAAGTTAATTTGGAAGTAGAAACAGTCAACATGGCAGCGAATCCGGATAATCTAGCCATCCGAGAGGTTTTCAGAAATAGTGGGGCTGGAAATTATGAGCTTTTAGGAGCAAGGGAAACTAACACAGCGTTCGATCTTTATCCCGCTCTTATTAGCATGATAGAAATAAACTCCTTTTCAGGAGGGTCTTTTGAGGATCCGCAGCAGCATCTGAACAAGTTCTTGTGCTACGCAAGTACTCAAAAAGACGTAGGAGAACATGAAGATGCTAGGAAGATCCTTTTGTTCAAATTCTCGCTTACTGAAAAGGCGAGGGATTGGTACGATACTATTAACGCAGCTGAGTGCACCACGTGGGAGCAATTGAAGTTAAGGTTCTTGGAGAGGTATATGCCACCTTCGAAGGTGTTTAAGATGAAGCAGGATATTAACCAATTTGCTATCAGTGGAGGTGAGAAATTTCATGAAGCGTGGGATAGATTCAAGGACATGCTCAGGAAGTGTCCTCAACATGGGTTATCTAAAGCCCAATATATCAGTATATTCTATAATGGATTGGACTGTGAATCAAGAGTGCTACTTGATGCTTCTTCTAATGGAGCATTGCTTACTAAGTCATCCGTTGAGGCCGAGAGATTGTTTGAAGATATATCGATGAATTCGAGGGATTGGCCTACTGATAGAGTTAGAGGTACGTATGTTCTTGGAAAGGTAGCTCAGGTTGAACAAGCAATGCTGAAAACAAAGAGAGAGGATGAGATCGTTTCAAGCTTGTCCAATATCAACAAGCTACTTGAGTCTCAACAGAAGCAGATCAGCGAGATATCTCATCGAGTGCCAATCATGCAGCAAGAGATGATGAATAATGGAACCATCCAAGAAGAATTGGAGGAAGCAAATTATGCCATGGGTCAAAGTATTCAAGGAACGAGGTACCCAAATCAAGGAAACCGGAACTACCAAGGGAACTATCGAGGGAACTTTAATAATCGTGGTCCCTCTGGTAATTATCAACAGCAACCAAGGAGGCCTGAATTTTCATGGAGCAATACGAACAATGCAGTGCAACTTCCGATGGGTGTTGATCCGGGAGAAAAGGTGGAAGAAGGGAAGCCTGGTTTCGAGGATACTGTGAACCGGTACATGGTAAAGAATGATGAAAGAGTGAACCGCCTTGAGGCAAAGCTTGAGAAAAAGATTGATGATCACCATAGAGATTTGTCCACTCAAGTGAAAGATCTCATATTGTTGATGGGTACAATTGCAGAGAATGTGAACACATTGACTCAAACTGTAGGAAAAGGGAAGTTTCCATCTCAGAGTATAGAGAATCTGAAGTCATGTAATGCCATCACACTGAGGTCGGGAACGCAGTACGAGGGACCAATGAGGCCGAAATCAAAGTTGGAATTTTCTAAGCCTCGGTTCGACCAAAATTCAGAGGGTTCGACCTGGTATACAGGTCGAACCATGGTCGAACCTCATCAACAAAAGCACTCTGTTTTGACACAGGAGCGGTTCGACCAACACGCAGAGGGTTCGACCAACTTTTCAGGTCGAACCCAGGTCGAACCTCATCGGTCAGAGCACTCTGTTTTGACGCAGGAACGGTTCGACCATGATCAAAATGGTTCGACCAACTCTTCAGGTCGAACCCAGGTCGAATCGAAGGATAGAGATTATACAGTGAAGCGGTTCGACCAAGGGGGCAGTGATTCGACCTCCAATGCTGGTCGAACCCAAGTCGAACCTCCAGAGCAGAATGAGATCAGTTTTCCAGGAGAGAGGTTCGACCAATACACTCCTGGTTCGACCTCTCAAACTGGTCGAACCCTAGTCGAACCTCGCCGAGATGTTTTGATTGATGCACCTGGGAAAGAGCTAAGCGATTAAGAGCCGAAAAGGAGAAAGCGGAGAAGGTTGATCGTGATGAATGGGGGATTCCCAAAACAAATATACCTCCACCATTTCCCTACAAGCTAGTGAAGAAGGGATTGGAAGAGAAGTTCAAGAAGTTTTCAGAAATAATGAATAAGATAAGCTTGAACATCCCTTTTTCAGAGGCAATCATGGAGATGCCATATTATTTTCGATTCCTTAAAGACATATTGATGAAGAAGCGAAGCTTAACCGGAGTTGAAACGGTAAACTTATCTGAGAATTGTAGCTCAATTATTCAAAAGAAGTCGCCACCAAAGATGAAAGATCCGGGGAGCTTTACTATTCTATGTGAAATCGGGAAGGGGCCAGCACGGCGAGCTTTGTGCGATCTAGGGGCAAGCATCAATTTGATGCCGTTGTCCATCTTTCAGAAGCTTGTTTTAGGGGAGCTGACCCCGACAACTGTTGCTCTCCAATTGGCAGATAGATCAATGACGTTTCCGAAAGGTGTTGTTGAAGATGTTCTTGTAAAGGTGGAGAGGCTAGTCTTTCCTGTGGATTTCCTTGTACTAGAAATGGATGATGACAAGGATAATGTTCCTTTAATCTTGGGGAGGTCATTCCTTGCTACAGCTGGAGCTATGATAGATGTTCGGAAGGGAGAACTGAAGTTGAGAATGGACAAAGAAGAAGTACTTTTCAACTTGGACAAAGCAATGAAGATGCCATTGGAGTCCCAGTGTTATAGTATTGACGTGGTGGAGGAGATTGTGAAGGAGGATATTTCTCTGATCTTGTCAAAGGATCCTCTTGAGACATGTTTGATGGAGTCTCTTACTTATCCCACTACGGAGCTTGACGGACTTTCTAACGAGGTATGTATTGAATTTCTTGAAAACTTACTTGCTTTGGGTGATGACAGGTTTGCATTGGAAAGAAATAAAGTGGAAGAAGTCAAATGGACTAGGAAGTACTTGCCTTTGGATAACGAAAACACTCCAGTGGAGGAAAGAAAAGAGGAGTTGAAACCATTGCCGGACCACTTGAAGTATGCTTTTCTTGGTGATAATGCACAATATCCGGTAATTGTATCTTTTTCCCTTAATGATGATCAACTTGAGGAGTTATTAGATGTCTTAAGGAAGTACAAGTCTGCAATAGGGTGGTCACTTGATGATTTGAAAGGTATTAGTCCTTCGTATTGTATGCATCGGATTAGGTTGTTGGATGAAGCCAAAGCTAGTGTTCAGAATCAGCGTAGGGTGAATCCCGCAATACAAGAGGTGATAAGGAAGCAAATTCTTACGTGGTTGGATGCTGGAATTATATATCCTATTAGTGATAGTCCCCATGTGAGTCCATTGCATGTAGTTGCTAAAAAGGGGGGGCATGACTGTATAAAAGCTGAGGATGGAGAAGCTATAGCCACGAGAATTCCTACGGGATGGCGTACATGTGTGGATTACAGGAAATTAAATGAGAACACGTGTAAGGACCATTTCCCTCTTCCGTTTATGGATCAAATGTTGGATCGTCTTGCAGGGTATGAGTTTTATTATTTCTTGGATGGATACTCGGGGTATAATCAAATCATGATTGCTCCCGAGGATCAAGAAAATACCACTTTTACTTGGCCCTACGGGACTTTTGCTTTCAGGAAGATGCCGTTTGGATTGTGTAATGCACCTGCTACTTTTCAGAGATGCATGATGTCGATTTTTGATGGTTTGATAGAGAAGATCATGGAAGTATTCATGGACGATTTTTCAGTCTTTGGTTCTTCTTTTGATATGTGTTTGTCTAACCTTGCTGTTGTTTTGAAGAGGTGTCGAGAAACTAATCTTGTCTTGAATTGGGAGAAGTGCCACTTCATGGTGAAGGATGGGATTATTCTTGGGCATCATGTTTCCGCCAAGGGATTACAGGTAGATCGTGCTAAAGTGGTGGCAATTGAGAAGCTTCCACCACCGACCAATGAAAGAGGAGTGCGGTCCTTCCTTGGACACGCCGGTTTTTACAGGAGATTTATTAAAGACTTCTCAAAATACTCTAAGCCCTTATCTCATTTACTTGAAAAGGATATTCCTTTTGTGTTTAATGATGAGTGTCTAACAGCTTTTCAAGTTTTGAAGGAGGTGCTTATTACTGCCCCTATCTTGATCACACCGGACTGGACTCAACCGTTTGTACTTATGTGTGATGCAAGTAATGTAGCATTGGGTGTGGTGCTTGGGCAGCTAAGGGAGAAGAAGTTCTGCACCATTTACTACGCGAGTAAGACTTTCGATGCGGCACAGAAGAATTACAAGGTAACTGAAAAGGAGTTTTTGGCTGTTGTGTATGCATTCGATAAGTTTCGTCAGTATTTGGTTGGCATGAAGACGATTGTGTATACGGATCACTCGGCGATTCGTTATTTGATGGAGAAGAAGGAGACGAAGCCTAGGATTATAAGGTGGATTCTACTACTGCAGGAGTTTGACTTGGAGATTAGGGATAAGAAAGGAACAGAAAATGTTTTGGCAGATCACTTGTCAAGGTTGGAAACTAGGGAGCATTGTGATAATTCTTTCGAGTATATTGAAGAGATGTTCCCTGATGAGAAGATCATGGTTGTGGCTGTTGAAGGTACCGAGCGAGCGTGTGTGGTTGCAGCGCAAGGTATGGATCCATGGTACGCGGATTATGTTAATTACATTGTCATTGGTGAAATTCCAAGGGATCTCAACCGATATCAACTTGCGAAATTTTGTAGGGAAGTTGAGATATTTATATGGTATGATCCGTTTGTTTACAAGATTTGTACAGATTCTATTGTCCGAAGATGTGTACCCGAGATGGAAATGGAAAGTGTGCTTGAGTTCTGCCATGCACAACCGAATGGGGGGCATTTCAGAGCGCAAAAGACTGCAGCTAAGGTACTTCAATCTGCTCTTTATTGGCCTACATTGTTTAGAGATAGTGAGAGCTATGTGGCGTCTTGCGATAGATGTCAGCGCATGGGTAATATAGGTTGGAGAGATGAGATGCCATTGCAGCCTAGCATAGTCGTAGAGATATTTGATGTATGGGGGATCGATTTTATGGGGCCTTTTCCCCCGTCGAATGGGTTTCTCTACATTCTTCTTGCGGTGGATTATGTTTCGAAGTGGGTGGAAGCGATTCCTACTCGTGTTAATGACTCGAAAGTTATTTTATCTTTCCTGAAGAAACATATTTTTGCCCGTTATAGAGTTCCTAGACCGCTAGTTAGTGATGGAGGTTCCCACTTCGTCAATAAATTTCTGGAGAAGGTGCTTAAGGATTATGGTGTTAAGCATAGGGTTACTACACCCTATCATCCGCAAGTGAATGGGCAAGCAGAGGTCTCCAACCGTCAAGTAAAGCAGATTCTGGAGAAAGTGGTAGGAACTAATAGAAAGGATTGGGCTATGAAGCTTGATGATGTGTTATGGGGGTTTCGGACCGCTTACAAGACGGTGTTAGATATGTCACCGTATCAAATTGTCTATGGGAAGCCGTGCCACTTACCTATAGAAATTCAACACAAAGCGTTTTGGGCTTTGCGTCGCTTGAACTTGACCCTTAAGGATGTAAAGGAGTTGAGGATAACTCACATGAATCAATTGGATGAGTTTAGGAGTCGTGCTTACAAGAATTCAGAGATTTATAAGGAAAGAATGAATTGGCATGATTCTAAGATTTCATACAAGGAGTTCAAGCAAGGAGATGAGGTACTACTTTTTAACTCTCGTTTGAAGCTTTTTGCAGGCAAGTTGAAGTCTAAGTGGACGGGACCGTTCATGATTCATCGAGCCTTAGGAGGGGGGAGTTTTGAGCTTATTGACAAAGATGGAGACGTTATCACGGCGAATGGGCATCGGTTGAAGCATTATAGGTCACCGGATGATGCGTGTGTCATTTTTGATGATACCTTGTTCTGATTTGGTACCGTCGTGACTCTACGACGTTAAACATGAGCGCTTGTTAAGAGCTTACTCTTCCGTTTTATTGCTTTATTTCTTTTGTGTGAGTGAGAAATTTTTATATTTAAGATGCTTACTATCGGCAATTACATCTCTTTTCAAACTTAGTTTCGACTTACGTTTTTACTAAGTTTGGGGGGGTGTGATGTTATTACCTCATTGAAGCATTAAGAGTATAATCTTTTCTTTGTATTGTTTGTTAGGGGAGTTGGTTTTTGCGGCCATATTGAAATTTTAATCGATTTTGATGTGACGATTTTTTACAACTTGCCTAATGTTCAGTGATTTTTGGTTGTGTTTTCTTTTACGGAGTTACTCATGAATGATGTTATGTGGAACAATTTTTGAAGTTGTGCTCTAGATTGTACCTAATGAAGTTGTGTTGAAGCTTGAAGTATGTAGTGAATGAAGAACACTCAGTTTTGGAAATCAGGAGGAAGGTTCGACCAACTCTAGGAGTGGTTCGACCAGAGCCAGAGGTCGAACAAAAGCAGAGGAAGTCGAACCGACGTCAAAAGTTGTCCAGAGAGGAGGTTCGACCTAAGCCATAGTTGTTCGACCTGATCAGAAGGTCGAACCTATGGTCGAACCTGTCAGCTGGAAGCACTCTGTTTTCCAGAAGAGGGGTTCGACCAATTCAAGGAAGGTTCGACCTGTTTAGCAAGTCGAACCCCTGGTCGAACCGAGAAGATCGTTTGTCCAGAAGAGAGGTTCGACCTCGCCATCCATGGTTCGACCTGTTTAGGTGATCGAACCCGAGGTCGAACCAAGCCAGGTACGTGATTTAAGTTCGATTTTTCAGAGGGGTTCGATCACTTTTTCGAAACACCAAACCTCGAACCCTCTTCGAACCTCTACACCCTTGCACAAATTCTTCAATTACACTTGATTTCACACCGATTACACAACACTACACCTTGAATTTTCGATTCGGTCGTGGATTTGGGCGGATTTCGTCGCGAGTTAGGGCTGAAATCGCGATTTTTGGTTGTTGTGTGTTCTCGATCGGTTGTTCACCATGGGCAAGTCAAAAGGTATGTTTTTCCAACTCAATTACTCTAGGATTGAAGGTTTAGATAAGAAATTCGATGTGAATAAGAGGATTGATGTTGAGTATGGTTGAATTCCATGGTGAATGTTGATATTATGATTTGTTTCATATGAATTCTTGTTTCTTGGTTTTTGGTTGATTGATTATTGATAGAACTTGAATTTTTATGTGGATTAATCAAGGATCTAGAACATATCATAGAATGAGCATGTTGATTTGGTTTGAAATTGATGAAGTTGAAGTAGTTCATTGAGGGAAACATGTTGAATTTTTGATTGAATTGCTTGAATTGCTTATTGTATGCTTGTTGGTTATGTTTTGATGATTAAGGAAGGTGTGATTGAAGATGTTTTGGGAATGTTGAATAAGCAAGTGGTGTTGAGATGATAGTTTGTTTGAATATGCATTGATGCTTGAAGTCTTGAGTAGAGTATGTGATGTGCTAGTACAGTACTTGCTTTCTTGTCTTGTTGGTTGGATTGAAGTAGTTGTTTTCAGGAAAGGGACAAGGATCAAGTAAAGGAAAAGGAAAGACAGAGGAGGAAAGATCAAAGAAGAGGCATGACAGGCCTTCAAATTTGGACAAAGTGACAAGAAAACTGAGGCTACAAGATCGTTTACCTGATAACTTCAAGATTAGGATGCAAGATTGGGATGAGATTAAAGAGAAGTGGGAAGAAGTTTCAGACAAGATAGCTCGCACTCGATACCAAGATGATGAAGCGATGAGGATAATGAGAATAGGGATGATGTATTTTGGATGTTTGATCAAGTAGGGATCCGAAGATTCATGGAGTTGAAGAGGCCGACGTACTTCCATGTTACAGCGGAAGTAGTTTGCTCGTTTGAAATGGAGAAGGACCCGCTTGGATACCCCTATCGGTGTTTGAGACGCCTTTGGAGACGCCTTTGGAGATCCCTTGTTACAATGAGCTGTTTGAGACGCCTTTGGAGATCCCTCGTTTAGAAAATGCTGCATTCAGTGTAAAGCGGTTTTGGAGGGAGATCACTGGGGAGATTCGTGATTATAAGACCAGACAGGCTCGTGCTTCCGCAATAAAGAACCTTGTCTTGAGGTACATGGACCGCATCCTGAGCAACACGTTGTTCGCCCGCTCGGAGGGGAGTGTTGTGTCTAGAGGAGAGCTGTATGCCCTGTGGTGTATGCTGAATGGAGTGAAGTTCAATGTTGGAGCTTATTTTATTACGCAGCTGAATCGATTCAAGACCATTGGTTTTCAAAAGGTGAATATTGGAGGGTTATTGACGATCGTGGCTGAGCATTATAACTTGGATCTCACCGGCATTACACCAGTAGAAGGAGAACCCGATTTGATGATGAGCACGTGCGCGAAGGGAGGATTTGCCCATTTTAGAAATGGAGATTGGTTTTTCACGAGGGGTCTCAAGCCTTTCGAATTTATGTTCCCCTTCGACGTGAGCAACTTGACAACTATTCGGGAAGCAAGGAATAAGTTAATGAATTCTCTTGGACACACCGCTTTATCCGTGGCAGTGAAGTTGGGTGGTGATTGGAGAGCGGTAGCACAGATGTGTGCTGAGGGGAGGATGGCTGAGTTACAGCAGATCGTTGATCAAGGAGAGTTCCATCCACCTCAGCCACAGCAGCCTGAAGAGGAGGATCAGGTAGATGAGCAGCCGGAAATGGAGATTCTGGAAGGAGAGCAGCATGATGCGCCTCAGCATGCTCCGGGACCGCAGCAGCGGCGAGCAGTTCCAGGTACTCGGGAGCAGTTTCGCTTGATTCATGAGCAGCTGATCGCGGTGGTAACTGCGCAGCAAGAGACGAACAGGCAGCTCGCGCTCGCTAACGCCAACTACGCCACGCTGAACGAAAGGTACTCTGCCTTGGATGAGCGTGTTAGTAGAGTGAGTAGTCGAGTGGATATGATGGATAAGCACATTACCAGTCTGTGCCGAGCTGTGGAAAATAGAATGGATGAGGATGACGATGATGATGAGGATGATGATGCTCCTAGGGAGTAGTTTCAGGTTTTCTTTTGGCTTCTCCGATTCATCTTATCTCCCATTCTTCTTTTTATTTTTACAGATTGGGGTGTGATTCATGTGTGAGTGGCATGTACCTGATATAGTTGATCTTGTATCGTTGTTTTGTATATGGGTTATTGATTCTGTGCATTCATATGTTTACGTGTTTATTTTCATTTGGAAAGAGCATGAATAATTTGTTAAGCAAATGGAATTCATGAGGAATTGATTTTGATTATGTGCTATGAGGAGTATTAGGAATTGATTACCTATGTGAGGATTTGAGCCTTTATCATGATTAATCATGATAGTTTATTTTTGAGAGAATCATTCGTATGAACGTATTCTAGAACTTGGCTTGGAGTCTTGTGTGAAACTTACAATTGATGAAATATTAGGATATGATCTTAGGCCATTTTGATTAATTGAGTCACTTAGCCAAATTTTACCTTTCCTAATGATTTTATAAATCTTTGGTAGCCCTGTTTGAGCCTTTTAAAAGCTTTTTCTTTGGCAAGCCAAATATAAGAGCCTTAATTACCTTATTTGAGCTTTGAAAATACCCTATTCATTGGTAGAGAGAATAAGGTGAATAAGTGTGGAAGAAACAAAGGGAAGATGGAATGAGGTTCAGTAAGAAAAGTGCATGGTTAAATCTTGTTAGGGATAGTGCCTGAAATTGGTATCCCGAATTGCTTATACATGGGGCTTGAAGTTTTTAAGAAGCAGTCGAACGATGTTCGAGAAGGGTAGTGCCTATAACTGGTACCCGAGCAATTAAAAGAAGAATGATGTTGATGCAAGGAAGAGAAGGAAAATTGAAAGTTGCAAGTGCAAGAGAAGAATTGGAGGAGAATATGAAGCCGAATGAGAAATCAAGAACCTCCAAGGTAACTCTCTACTAGTGTATTAAGTTACTATGACTAAATTTTCCTAAGAGCCAACATTACAACCTAGAAACAAGTCCTTTGTGATCCTAGTATTAATCTAATGTAAGTTGATTTTTGAGACATTTGCCAAGCTTATGGTTACGCATGAATATGAATTGATATGAGTGTTTATAGTAGCCTATAGTGCCTCACGCACGAGCGAAAGAGAGTAAAGACTTATCTTGTCAGTGAGATTACTTAGTACTCCGAATGGTGTGTGATTGGATTGATTTTACATGAGTGACATATTTGATGCAAGTAATTCTTGTTTGATTCAATGAAGAGGCATGTGTAATATGTGTTGTACTAGATCTTGTTGAATTATACACGACTCCTGTAGTTTAAATTGGTTGCCTCGGGACGAGCAACATGTAAGTTTGGGGGTTTGATGAGTGTGTAAATTCACAAGTTTGGCGCAATGTTTTGTGCTAGTTTTGGAGAGTTTTGATGTGAAAATAGGTGGAAAACCTATATATATTATGAATTAGCATGAATCAGATGTTAGTGGAGCTATTTGAGTGTTTTCTTAGCAAAAATGGAGTGAAAGAGCCAAGAATCGAAGAGACGGAGTCGAAGCCACGCGAACCGCCCAAGAATTAGGTGGGTTCGACCTGGTTGGAGGAGGGTTCGACCTCTCCAGCAGGTCGAACCAACGTTGCTGAACTTGCAGAGATGGATTCGACCACGACTCGGCTGGTTCGACCTGGCCATCAGGTCGAACCATGGTCGAACCAGTTTGCAAGAAAGAGGATTCGACCATGACGTTTGAGTTCGACTTGCCAGTTGGTCGAATCGGGAGCGGGAGTTGTCCAGTGCTGAGGTTCGACCTGGGGTTCGACCAAGGCCTAAGTGGTTTGACCTGTCCAGATGGTCGAACCTGTGCAGAATTCTTCCAGTAGCGGGGTTCGACCTGGGGTTCAACCTGTGGCCAGGGGTTCGACCTGTTTGACGTGGTCGAACCTATGTGCGAGAACTTACCTTATCCGGATTTTCGAGGCCGAAACGCGTGAGATCACTTAGAAAGCCTATTCCAAGCCCTAGAGACGTGATTACAATTATAAAAGGAGGCTCATACAGAGAATAAAGAGAGCTTTTTGATCGTCAATCATAAGAGAGACAAGAGTAGAGGTGGTGATCCATCCGGAGGGCTGTGACAGAGGTTCGCTGAAGGTTCAAGTAAGAATGATCAATCTAACCATGATTGTTCCTAGATCAATCATGGGCTAGAACCACCTTGGTAGTTCTAGGGTTATGAAAGTTTCATGATGTAATTCGTGTTTCGCGTGTAAAACTCCGTACAACACTTCCTGTGATTTGTTTTATATAAGATTGCATATTTAATCCATACTCATAGTCGTTTTGTACATCAATGATCGTTGTGTAGAGTCTGAATACATAACATGGTTATTGATTGAGTGCGTTCACTACTGAGCAGGGTTTATTGTTATAATTCTAAGTGAAGGGATTCCGAAGTATTATTAGAACTGTCTTATATGAATATTCATGAATTGAATTAAATTCGGGTTGATGAATAGGATGAAGAGTATAACTTTATAGTACCTAAAAAGGGAGATCAAATCGGGTTAGATTCTAGACGTAGAAGATAATTGATTATGATAGTACCTAGAAAGGGGGGTGAAGCATATCTCTTGCTCCGATGTTATTCACACGTGTCAAGCGCATATTTACTTGTGTCTATAGAGTGAACTTGCATGGTCTAGTGATGCGTCCACAAACCACAGGGCAGAGTCGGACACCATCACATGAAAATACGAATTGCTAGTGAAACTGGATGACCCGACGAACTACCTATTATTCTTATTGATCACAACTCACTTTTCTCTACTCTTGCTATTTCTTTTTGCTAATTCGATTAGAAGTTATTATACATTAAACCTTTACAATTACCAAACATAGTCTAAAATATACTAGAAGATAACGAAATTGATATTTAACCGTCCCTTGGGTTCGATATTGTAACTTGGTCATCTTCGCGACTACAATTGATATCCTTATACTTGAGGATTATTTTGTGTGTTGAGAAAACTCCTATCACTGCCCATCCACTATGCATAACACCAAGCACACCGCACGACGTCCTCTGAGCATATCGCCTGATGTCGCGCATTCGTGCCCGACAACCTTTCCGATGCTCGCCAAGTTTCGTCGGGCCTTGAAGTTGCACATGCTGGAAAATCCACGCGCACCTGCCCCGCAATCAATGCCCACACCACTCGTGCATGGCATGAGCATGAGTCGTGCGCCTCATGCCACCAACACTCGTGCGCGCTGCTACTTGTCTGTCGTGTCCTAAAATGCCGTAAAAATACACATCAACACGCCAACCTTCATGCGCCCAACACACCTTCAAACGTGCACGCCAAGCTAAGAAGTCGTGCCGAAGGTTTCCAGCCAAGCTACACCGTGCACTGCATTTTCTTGCACCGCTGATGTTCTTGTCCAGTCAAGTGGTTTTCCCACCTATCGAGTCAAGCCGAAAACCACCTGTCAACTTTGTTTAGCCATCAGCATCTACCGATTGTTCTTTAAAGTCGTGCCACTAGCGAGCTATCCAGACCACGTCCAGGCAATACCCTCGTGCAACTGGCGCCGGCTTAATAGTCCAGCGGCTCGTCAACACCCAGCAACGTGTTAGCCTCATCCAACGCCAGTGCCGCCAGCCACGATGAAGACTCGACCCAGCATTGCAGACTTGTTCGGGCCAAACAATAGACTCGACCAGGATGGTGGCCAGCCTCGATCGGAATTTAGCAGGACTCGCTCAGAATTTTACAGACTCGCCCCAAAAAGTATGCCAGACCCGCCCAGACACACCACCTGCATGATTGTAATCGCCAATGCAACACCATCTGCCGATCATTCACATGCGGCAGAATGCAAATCACACCGTCAGCCATATGGGTTTCGCGAAACCCTAGCCAACTGTGAAAATTGCATCACCGGCAGGCGGAGTGTGTGTCTGCGTCGGCGGTCATACTGCCATCACCACGTCCTGCTACCTTATCACCAGTTGTGCCTTCTCCAGTCGACGCCATCGATGGCTAACATGTGGGCAGTCCTCGTCTAGTTGCATCGCTCTCCGCCAAGCTTAGATGCCTGCACCATTAGCGCTCGCCTGACTGGCTTGCTTCCAGCCGCATCGTCCATCGTATGTCATCCCGTGCCTCCCCGCTTGCCATCTTCCATGTGTCCCATGCAAGCCACCGTGCGACATCCTGTACACACCGTGTGCCATAACGAGCGACACACTCGTTTGCCCGCCAGCACATCGAGCAGCCTGCCCTTAGCACGCCAACGAACCTCTACCGCACCACTATGGCTTCAGCCGTCAACCACGTCATCATTGGCCAGCCCTTGCATTCGCCGTGATACCGTACGGTGAAGTGTGTGCCGTGTACAGTTAGGGTGTTCACCAAGAAAATAAATTCTAAAACCCTAACATCATGTACACACATAAATCCTAGCCTAACATGTCACGTTTCACCACAAAATCAAAGCTCTGATACCAATTGTTACTGTTCGATTGTTTGGTTAATGTGAACCGTTAGGGTTCCATACGTTTCTAATTCAGCTGAAGCAAGAAACCAAATAAACATATTACCTTTCACCAGGGTATGTTGAAGAAGATGGATTCTCGCGCGGCAGCCTGTGCAGCCTCACTGTTTTGGGCATACTTCTCTCATCTAATCTTGGAATTGAGTGATCTATGCGCCAAAACGATTTTGTCTTCCATGGCTTTCCGTCAATATATCACAGGTCCTGATCTGATATTTGTACGATTTTATAAAAATTGTGCAAGTTGGCATAGTAGCAGCAAATAACCTTCTGGTCTTCTGCTGTATTCCCAATTACAATCTCAACGTCGTGTGGGCGACGATCCTTGAGATTTTCTCAATCTGCTGTTCTCTAACCCCCTTCACAGTGTTAGGCGTGAATTACTTTTCAGTTAGGGTTTCTGGACAGCTGAGATGACTTATATATGGGCTACAACAGGGACCAGGAGGAGAAAATTAGAGTTGGCCTCCATTGGGCTTAAGTATCTAAGCTTAGCCCAAAACTTATACTTAAGTCCAAAAATAATAATATATACCACTAAAATATTATTACTGCACTACTGTTCTAATCTCATAATTACGCTATGGGCTCCTTCTTATTATGAGCCCGTTAGTCTCCCCATGTTTAAGATATACAATGCCCATTAATTAATTAAGTTATTGACAACTCCATTAATTAATATCTCATCTGAGAGTAGTATCACTCAACCTCATTATGATGCCGGAATAAATCCACCTGCAGGGTTTACATGATACTAATCCTTATGAGCTCCTCAAGGGGACATCATCAACCTGTGTCAGAAATGGATTCCTTCTACAATCAACAGCACGCCATGAAGACAACACTATTTCCCAACTCACTGAGTTTGTTGATTTAATTATATGTAAATATCACCCATTGATGAATCAAAAGAAATACATACTGCTCTACGTGTCGAGACTATTGTATAGGGATTAAGAGCACGAACATCTATAATAACTGAGATCAAGTTCTTCTATAAGTCAGTATAAGTCGAACGATCTTAAGTGGTCCTGCTCAATACAAACAAAGCATACTAATGTGATTCTATAGTCAAGACAAACTAATACCAAATCACACTACAACCATCCCGATAGAGAGTCCCCGTCTATCTCGGTTGTGATCATCTATTTATACTTTATAAGAAAATCGATAATATGATCTTTTGCGTGTTGTCGCACAATATATTATCTACAGTATAAAGTAAGTGGACTATTGCATCGTACATATAAATAAATTATAAGATGCAATCATTCAATCATATGATTCTCATTTTAAATAAATTGTTATAACATTGTTCACACAAAAAGTTGTACTTTTAGTATACAATCCAACACTTAATTCATAAATTGTATTGATTTTCATATATAAAAAATATACACAAATATAGAGATATAATTAATATACTAAATACCTTAGTATATTCAATAAATTGATAATCGATTGATTACCTCATTTACGTTATTTTTTTAAATTTAGAAAATTAACTGGAGCAAGTAAGTAAACATTAGAAAAAATATATTAAAAAATCTAAGAAATATAAGAGTATTATACTATTAAGAAAGGAAAAAATAAAACATAAAAAAATTCACATCAACATTAAAAACTCTCAAAGATATATAAAGACGGTTTAAATTATGGCAAAAACTATTGTACCATAGTTGTTAAGGTCCAATCGGGTCAATTTTGACCCATTGACTTGAATACATATACTACACTCATCTTATTGGATCATTTACCCTAATTCATTCTCCACCCATGGAGACATCTCTTGATGTTTCTCTCTCCACAACATCTATTTTCCTATTGTCGGCCATTGTTTCTTTTTTCTGCTCCTCTCCAGTGCCGGTACACCATTGTCGCTGCTCCGCTTCTCTCTCTAACACCGTCGTTGCTCTTTTTCCGCTCCTCTCTCCCCACTGTCGATCCACTTTCGGAGCGATTGATTCTCTATCTCTACCCTCTCCCCACCGTTTTCTCATTTTTCGATCCCTTTCTCTCCCCTCTATTTTCTCCTCCACTCACTCTCTGTGCTATGATTCTACCTAATTTTGATAGTTCCTCCAATTTTTACGATCTTGTTTTCTTTCCCCATTTCTATTTGCAACTTTGAAGTAAATTTCTTTAATTTTGGATAATTACAACTTTAAATTGAAAAGAAAAAAATTTCATTATTTGGTTTCAAACCTTAAAATTATGGTGAAGAAGAAATCCTCCATTAGTGAGGAAGGAAAATGTTGAAGTTGAAATTTTTTTATTTTTATTTGTAGTAAACTTTTTTAATATAAACTGTATAAATTTTAGGATTAATTACTCTCTAATAAACAATACTAAATGTTATTGTTATGAGATATGTGCATTTAAATATATGGTTAATTACACTAAAAGTCTCAACTTTTTCGCGGATTACAGATTAATCCAAACTTTTCAATATTTACAAATAAGTTCTCGACCTTAAGTTCGTTTTACAAATCAAGCCACCGAGCAGTTGGAGGTCTGCCCGGTGGCTGACATGTCAATCTTTCTTCCACGTTGGTATTCCACCTGTTAAAATAAATTTACCTGTTAAAATAAAAATAATAATAAAATAAAATAAGAAGAAAAAAAACGACGTGGTCATTCCATCAACATTCCCGCAACCCAAACCAACACTCATCCAGAAACCCCCTCAACCCAATGGAAAGGAGCGAAGGTGGAAGCCGCTTCTAGCCAATGAAGACATGTCGCTCACCGAAAGGAGTTCAACACCATCGACCACCACCACCGTGCGCAGCCGGCCTCCGTTGCCTCGGTCCAGAACCCTGAGCTGCCCAGAGCCCATCGTGCTACCACCGCCATGCGCCATCGATGCCACTCCAGATCTATAGAGTGTCGAAACCACAAATCTCTATCTGCGCACTGCTTTCCGTTGTCGGAGAACACCGCTATCGCGCTTCCACCGCCGTGAGCATCGATGCCACTCCAGATCTATCGAGCGTCGAAATCATCCATCTCTATCCACGTGCTGCTTTCCGTTGCTGGAGAACACCGCTGCCAGTCGTCGCTATGCCACCGCCACCACTTGCTTCGCCGAAATATTGGCATTCGATCATTTGGTTAACATGAACCGTTAGGGTTCCGTACGTTTCGCCGAAATATTGGCATTCGATCATTTGGTTAACATGAACCATTAGGGTTCCATACTTTTCTAATTCAACGGAAGCAAGAAAACAAAAAAATGTATTACCTTTCACCAGGGTATGATGAAGAAGATGCACTACAAGAAAACTTGTTTATAATGACAGAAAATCCTCATTAAAGGTGTAAATACTGTCATTTTATGATTATAATGACAGAAAAATTCCTGTCATTATCCCGTTATAATAACATCTCTGAATAAAGGTCAATAATGACGGGAGCTTATGTGTCATTAATCTCATAACTTATTTAATGATAGGATATTCCTTTCATTAAAAATCATTCATCAACCATGATCATAAACCCTGTCATTATAAATCATTTACCTCTCATTATATATTTCGTCATTATTAATTTAGTTTGCATTAATTATAAACAAATTTTAAAATAATTACAAATAATGTTTAGACACATTTCTTTGAACATAAAAATAATTAATAAATTATACTCAATTCATTTACATTTGTGTTGCTAATCAATGATGTGTCAAAGATACAACTGGTTGATGTGCACATTCAACTTAGTCTCTATAAGAGTAAAAAAAAATTAAGCAAAATCTACAAAATCCACTCTATGGTCTCTATATGGTCTTTCAAAATCCACTTGCTTGATATTTTTACGGACGGCCTACAAGAATGTTACAAAAGAATAGGTTAGTATGTAAAAAAAACAAAACAAAATATTACTTGGAATAATATTTTCAACAAGACTAACAAAAATACATGCCTCTAATAATTCTTCACATAAATCCTTCAACCATAAAAAAATTGTTCATTCCCACTACAACATTTCAAATCACTATTATAGACAGAAATGACTTCATACAACTCTCAAAATAACTCCAAGTATGAAGGAAGAAAAAAAGCACTTGATTTAGGGTAAGTGTCCCTGTTTTATCACTGCAAATGTTAGTTTCACTCCAACTTCCTATCCAACATTATTTTTGACAATACGAAAACATAACGAACAAAACTTCGTTTCTTAATAACAACTCCTCCAAACAACATTTTATCAGAAACTTCAGCAATTCAACCATACATATAAGATAATTTGAGAAATTAAATAGAACTGAAGTATTTATGTATGCCTAGGGGCAAGGGCAAAAGAGTGTTCTCCTATAATCAGCATACCTTAACACAAGCATCAATGCATAATTGAACAGCATCCCTCACATCAGGTCGTCAAGGAACCTACCAAATGATTATTTAACTCTCATTAACAATCAGTGCATACGTGCATGCAGGAGGAGAGAATAAATTGATTTGACAAACAGATGGGGGAAATGAGATTTTTTTTAAGACATTGAACCCCTTAAATATCCCGGTGTCACCAAAATTGACATCAACCAAAACTTAAGAAGAATTAATAAGGGCATAGCTGACTGAAGAATAATAAAAAGATCTAGCCAATTATGTAAAGTAATTTCAGCTACCATTGATTGGAGATAATGAGAAGAAAACTAAAACTTCCTTGCAGATTCAAGAAAAGAAGTGAACAAGCAATCTCCTAACATCTTATAAACTGTCAGTATACCTCTTATTCAGTTGTCCAAGTAGTCAGTTCTATGAGGTGAAAGAAAGATGAAAGCTCCAAAAGTTGGAAGAGTATAGCATGAATCAAATATGATGAAACATAAGCCAACTAGATTTGTTGAGAAGAGACGAAACAAGATAAAAAGAAGGACATAAGACAGCAGAAGGATAATTTACACACCCAATCATACTCCAAAAATGCAATCCTATTATAGCATTCTTTAGTCTACACTTAGCCTACCTTGTTAAATTTTTTCATTTAGCAAATGTAAATAGTACTCAATAGAAAGTTATAAAAGCAGTTGTAAATACACAACTATCAAGTTTACCTTGATACCAACAATAGATAGCAGAAATATGTCTGTCTCAGATAACTACCAAATGTCCAGCCCCTCATCACTAGATGGAACCTTTGTCATTTCATACGGCCTGTAAGCAAGAGAAACGCAGGCTTCCTGCAACCATATCTTCAATTGCTTTCTTAAAATAGAAGAGTTAAATAGAAAAATAGACTCAATTCAAACAGCTCAACTCTACTGGAGCATAAAACAAGCTAAATTATCCATGTGATTATATTTTAGTCTAAGACTAGGTTTAAAAACTCCAATTTATTCATAACAAGATAAAATTGAGGGCACTGTATAAGCTACTATAAAAACAAGAGTTATCTTGCAAAAAATTAAGAAGGTGATCAGGTAAAGAAAGTTATATGGAAGTTATAATCTGTAGTTAACCTTATCTTCATTCATTGGCACTACATTGTCACTTTCATCAATATATATAACCGGAGCATGAAGAGAGTACTATTTCAGCAGCCCATTTGCATACGAAATTCAAAATCAGACTGCCAAAACAACTATTGTTAATGCATAAAGGAGAATGCACACCACATAACCTACATTCTTCTAAAATTAAGTGAAGAAGTCAGATGAAAACAAAACTAATAATATCAACCAAATAAATTTAAGAACTTACCAGTTTTAATGCAAAACTGCCACACTTTTACTCCGACTTAAATAAATAGAAAGCATGAATTATAACTGATTCTGATCGAACAGCATCAAAAACCATTCCCAGCTACAGGACAAAACAAAAAAGATAAAAAGACGAGGTTAACAAGAAACTTTTATTAATAATAAAATGTTATTAAGCAATTACATTTCAATCCAAACTACCGAATTGCCTTTTCTGTTGGTGATCCAGACACCTCCAGTGCTCCACCACCCTATTAAGAACCTAGTTAACGAATGAATCATATGCCAAATATCAAAACGAGATAAGGATATTGTAAATAAGAATTTATAAGGCAGAAAGTAATAAATGTTGTGACTATTGTTAAACAGCATCAAAACATAATGCCTAAAGAAATCAAACAAGACATGTCATTGGTAAGCCTTACTTCAAACTTAAGCTAAGCATCTTTGTGTTAGTTTCTTTATCCTTCTTTGACTCACGTCTGCACAAATATAACCATGGATTTTTATACTTAATTTTCTTGGAGCTAAATTTTCAAGATAACTTTAACACAAATTTCAATAAAATTCAATGATAGAATCAAGAACACCAATAACCCATCCAAGAACATAACATACTCACTTAATAAGAATTCAAATAAGATCACATTTAAAGTAGAAACTTTTGCAAGAATCATAAGAAATCGAATGAACAGAAAAAGAGAGAGGGACTCCACTTTTCACGAGAGATCCCAGATTGAAGAATTGCAGAAATTTCAAGCTCGAGGACAAAATAAATTCTGACAGTGTTGTTATTGATTGGGCAAAAACAGAATTACCCATTAAATCCGAAAAAAGTGAAGAGATATGGTTACCCAAATCATGATAAAAGCCCACCAGTTGAGAGGCTAAGATTATTATAATAATCCAATAAAAATTTAAAATAAAATCAAGCAGCATATTCAAAAATTGAGAGCAGGGGTAGGGTATTAATACTCAAACTGAAAATTCACACACACTAGCTATCAATGTTTTCTTCTTCAAACTGTAAAATTATCAGAAGTAAACAAATGTTACAGTTGGCGGTCGGTCGTGTTGCGGACGACGTCTCTAACGGCATTTGAGAGCGCTGGTGGCAGTCGCGGTCGCGGTCGCGGTCGCGGTCGATGTAGATGGTGAAGGGATCGTTTTCTTCGAAAGTTAGGGTTGAAATGTGGAATTTCAATCCGAACTGAAACATCGAAACGTGGGTTCTAATTTCTAAATCCCCTCTCTATTTCTTTTAATTTCTTTATTACTTTAATTTATTTTAAAGAGTGTATATTAGGTGCACCTAGTTTCATGATTTTACAATTGTGCATTGGGTCAACCCATTTTCAAATGGGTCATATAAAACTTAAAACTAAGTGTAAAAATTTCATTCTAAATCTGCTCTCTCTCACTCGATCCAGCGTTATTCTCTCTCAATCCACGGCGATTCTCTCTCAGTCCATCGCCGTGTTCTGCAGATCGCTTCCAGGATTCATCGCGCCACTGTCGATTTCGTCGCACCGACAGATTCCGCCGCTGCCTATTATTTTCGTCGCCGCCATATTCATTCCCTATGGTGTGTTCTGTTTTCTTCTTCGGTGTTGAAGTCAATCAAGGATTCAATCAGTTTCTCCTACTGTGAGGTGTGATTTCTTCTCTCTATTACTTCTTGTAATTGTGCCTTCTCGCATTTTCTCCATTTTTCCTATTTTTTATTTGTATATTTTTCCATCGGATCTGAATTGTGCCTTCTTGTAATTTCTCACGTTTCAGGTTATATACAGTTGTGAATTGACTTTGTAAGTAAAACATATACAGTAGCTAGGTTTTGCTATGGGGGATGGATTGCATTATGGTCTGTTATTATTTTAATTGTATATGTTTTCTCTGTTAACTGTATATAGTATGGTCTGAATTGTACATAGGCAGGATAAGTATGATAGATTATTTTAATAGTATATATTTTCTTTGTTAATTGTACATAAATATGTTCTGAATTGTACGTGATCATGATGGTCATCTTGGTAGCATTGTGCATTGGATATGATAGATTTTTCTTTACTGTATATGTTTCTCCGTGAATTGTATATATGTATAATCTGAATTGTATATGGGCATGATTTGTATGGCAGATTATTTTAATTGTATATGTTTTCTCCGTTAATAGTATATATGTTTGTTTTGAATTGTATGTGGGCATGATGGGCATCTTGGTAGCATTGTGCATTCGGTGTGATGGATGTTTCTTTATTGTATATGTTTTATCTGTTAATTGTATATAGGTATGGTTTGAATTGTAAATGGGCATGATGAGTATGGTGGATTATTTTAATTGTATATATTTTCTCCGTTAATTGTATATAGATATGTTCTGAATTATATGTGGTCATGATGAGCATCTTGATGCATCGTGCATTCGATGTGATGGATTTTTCTTTACTGTATATGATTTCTCCGTTAATTGTATATAGGTAAGGTTTGAATTGTACATGGGCATGAGTATAGTGGATCATTTTATTTGTATATATTTTTTCCATTAATTGTATAAAATCCTAAACCCCTAAAACCTTAAACCTTAAACCCTTAAACCCTAAATATCTTCTGAATTGTACATGGGCATGATGGTGTGACTGATTATTTTAATTGTATGTATTTTTCTCTATAATTGTATATAAATATGTTCTTAATTGTACATGGGCATGATGAGTGTGTTGGTATGGTTGTGCATTCGAAGTGGTGGATTTTTCTTTAAAGTTTTTCTGTTAATTGTATAGAAATAGTTTCTGAAATGTACATGGGTGTATAATCAGTTATGTTTATTAAATGCAAATCTTATTCATATTTTTTGCTCTAGTGAAGATGAGGAAAATAGAAAATATGAGAAAGTTACAAATTCACTAGTTGGATTACCAAGAGACACACTTGAGGAGATACACAAACTGTATTGCCGGTTAGAAATTAAATCTTGTGGAATACACTTTATTCTAGTCTTTTTAGTTGAATTTGACATGATTTTTTCTTATTCTTGAGTAAAGCAAGTGATGAAAATTTTATTGCAATAGGAGAATTCATGTGAAATTCTTTCTCCAATTCCAAATTGTCAAGTAACGGATGCAATAAGGATTTAATTTTATTGAAGAATCATCATAAAGCGCACAAAGTAGGTATTGGAGTGCCAAAGCAGGTGTTGGTGTAATTGGTGGAGGAGTTAGTTAGTAATGGAAAATTATGTACTGTATATGATTTTAGTAATAAATGTATCACCTTTTACCGTTAATTGTATTATTTTATTACAAAAAAAATTGTACTTAGTTATTTATGCACATTTGAATAATAAGTGTATTAGTTTTAATACATTAGCGTATTTTTTTAATGAATGTATTACTTTTAATTCAATAATATATTTTCACTATATAATTGCTTATCTAAAGTATTCACATACTTTCTGAAGTAATACCTCTGTAAATGGAAATTTGTATGAACTAATACCGTATACAATAATAAAAAACTTATACACTATGGTTCAAAATTATACAACATGAACCAACATCTGTACAATAATCAGAAATGTATATACTATATTTCAAAACACATACAATATGAATCGATATCGTATACAAATCAGAAACGTATTCACTACATTTTAAAATATATACAATATGAATCAATGTGGTATACAAATAAGAAACTTATAAAATCCAAAACTTATTTTCTCATCACCAACCACCGTTACAAGCAAGCTACTCCATTTTTTCCAAATTTTGTTGACAGTATCAAACTTCACACTTTTCCTACGTCATATAAGAATTTGAGGGCGGTGAGATTGTCCAAATAGAACCTATGCAACATAAAACAACAACATTAACACTTAGGCAGAAGCATATACAATTATTTCAAAATTTTATATTGTACAAACAAATATTCTATACAATAATTAGAAACCAATAATACACTGAAGCAGGAACCTATATACTTGATTTTCAAAACTTGTACAATATTAATTAATATTGACACTGAGGCAAACACATATACAGTATAAAATAACATAAACACCAGGGTAGAAACCTATATAGTTGACTTAAAAAACTTATACAGTTGATTCTCAAAAGTTATACAGTATGAACAAATATAACTTTCCAACATAGATTAACACCTACAAATAATTGCACTTAGAGGAATAGCAGACGTAAACATAGAGAACATAATCAAGAAGCACCTACAAAAGGACCCCTAAGAAGATATATAAAGAAATGATGAAGTAGGAGTGACCTTGAACAGAATGATGAAGAATATGAACAAACATAGCCTTTATGTCAATTAATGATCTAAAATATTAGTTAATGAGAATAAAGGTTCATCATTAACAAGTATAAATCTAATGTTTGCCCAAAATGTAATAAAATCTCCTAGCGTTTGCATTCAAGCATAGTAAACACATTCATTCATGATGAGTACCAAAGATTATAGAGAATAAAGTCCCAAGAAAGAAGAAACAACATTGTTTGAAAAAACAAACATATTTTAATTACATTTCATTTTGAAATTCTCTCATTGTAAAATTAGAATTATTCATATTCTTTGAACATTAGTATTATCATGATACTTTTTCTTATGCAGCTGTCTTCCAATACTACAGAAATTAATATAAAAGATATGTCTTCCATTGTATTCTAACAAAATTAGAGAAATATAAAAAATATTTCTCATCATTGTATCAATAATATTTGGATATGCTAGAACAAAAAGCAGGCCCATCTTTATGATCATAAAAGGTGAGGAACAGTTGCAGTCGTTTAAAAGCAAGTCTCATTTTTTCTTAATTTTCTCAATTTATTGCTCAAGTCTCAAGTTATTGATCAGTACAAGGGTTCATTAACAATACCTGTTAATGTAATCAAATAATCTACAACTAACTTACTAGAAGAATATATAGTTTACACCTGCACAATCAGCTTTACGAACAAATCATGAAAAAATAGATGAAGCCTAGGAGATACAAACTTGAAGAAGAAATGTCAATGACATAATAACAGTAGTTTAAACTAATAGAATTTAATTCCTAAATTAGACACTTCAAACCCAAGGATCACCAAAAATCACACATTTGTCGTTAATCTAACTTTGAATCTTCAAAATAAACAACATTAACAACAAATAGAATCAAAAGGATGTAATCATACCTTTAAGAGGGGAAACATCGATTGATCAGAAATAGGGATGGAGGGTTTAGCCACATACGAGCACACTGGAGTGGAAAAAATATACATAAACACCGGGATAATCACCGACTGAAACAAAAACATAAAAATTAAACAGAAAGTGAAACTCGAAAAAAAAAAGAATAGACAAATATTTACCGCGGATAATCGAAGAACAGATGAGACGAAATACTTCCACCGCGATTCTACAGGAGATAGAGATGAAGAGAGAAATAGAGAGAGTGGGAGGATGCTAGGGTTACCAGAGAGAAAGAAAGGAAGAAGAATGAGAATGGCGTGAGCTAGGGTTTCAGAGAGAAAAATGGAAGAGGGACGAAGCGTGGGTTTGGTGACGGATCTGAAGAATGAAAACGGGTTAAAATTAGTATATATACCACGGATCATAAAAATGGATCGGATCCAGATGCAACCTTGCACCCAATAAATTGCCTATTTTAAATAAAATAAGTAGAAAATAGAAGAGGGAAAAAGAGAGTCAAATTTTCATTCCTTTAATGAGAGGCATCTCCTTTTAGTGTTTCAATGACAGGATTTAATGATAGTAATGAAAGGAAAATTTATTCTCTCATTAACATTTATTTATATTATTTTATAAAAATAGAAAATGGTTTTTAATGACAGGATTTTACTCCTGTCATTAATTTTTTGTCATTATTGATCCATTTTCTTGTAGTGATGAATTCTCGTTGGCAGCCTGCGCAGCCTCACTATTTTGGGCATAACTTTCTCATTCGATCTCGGATTTGAGTGATCTAAATGCCAAAACAATCCTCTCTTCCGTGGCTTTCCATCAATATATTACACGTCTAGATCTGAATTCCACACAATTTTAGAAAATTGTGAAAGTTGATGAATAGCAGCAGCAAACAACCTTCCGGTCTTCTGCTGTATTCTCAAGTCCAATCTCGACGTCATGTGGGCGACGATCCTCAAGATCTTCTCAATCTACTATTCCCTCACTCTCCTCAAATTTTAGGCGTGATTAACTTTTTAGTTAGGGTTCTGGACAGTTGAGATGACTTATATATAGGCTACAGCAGGGACCAGGAGGAAAAATTAGAGTTGGACCTCCATTGGGCTTAAGTATTCAAGCTTAGCCCAAAGCTTATACTTAAGTCCAATAATAATAAAATTATACCATTAAAATATTATTACTGCACTACCGTTCTAATCTCATTATTACGTTATGAGCTCCTTCTTATTATGAACACATTAGTCTCCCCATGTTTAAGATATACAATGCCCATTAATTAATTAAGTTACTGACAACTCCATTAATTAATATCTCATTTGAGAGTAGTACCACTCAACCTCATTATCATGCCGGAATAAATCCACCTGTAGGGTTTATATGATAATCCTTATCGGCCAGCCCTTGCATTCGCCGTGATACCGTGCGGTGAAGTGTGTGTCGTGTACAGTTAGGGTGTTCACCAAGAAAATAAGTTCTAAAACCCTAACATTATGTACACACATAAATCCTAGCCTAACATGTCACGTTTCACCACGAAACCAAAGCTCTGATACCAATTGTTGTTGTTCGATTGTTTGGTTAACGTGAACCGTTAGGGTTCCATACGTTTCTAATTCAGCTGAAGCAAGAAACCAAAGAAACATATTACCTTTCACCAGGGTATGTTGAAGAAGATGGATTCTCGCTGGCAGCCTGTGCAGCCTCACCATTTTGGGCATACTTCTCTCATCTAATCTTGGAATTGAGTGATCTATACGCCAAAACGATCCTGTCTTCCATGGCTTTCCGTCAATATATCACAGGTCCTGATCTGATATTTGTACGATTTTATAAAAATTGTGTAAGTTGGCACAGTAGCAGTAAACAACCTTCTGGTCTTCTGCTGTATTCCCAATTACAATCTCAACGTCGTGTGGGCGACGATCCTCAAGATTTTCTCAATCTGTTGTTCTCTAACCCCCTTCACAGTGTTAGGCGTGAATTACTTTTCAGTTAGGGTTTCTGGACAGCTGAGATGACTTATATATGGGCTACAACACGGACCAGGAGGAGAAAATTAGAGTTTGCCTCCATTGGGCTTAAGTATCTAAGCTTTGCCCAAAGCTTATACTTAAGTCCAAAAATAATAATATATACCACTAAAATATTATTACTGCACTACCGTTCTAATCTCATTATTACGTTATGAGCTCCTTCTTATTATGAACCCGTTAGTCTCCCCATGTTTAAGATATACAATGCCCATTAATTAATTAAGTTACTGACAACTCCATTAATTAATATCTCATTTGAGAGTAGTACCACTCAACCTCATTATCATGCCGGAATAAATTCACCTGCAGGATTTATATGATAATCCTTATGAGCTCCTCAAATGGACATCATCAACCTATATTGGACATGGATTCCTTCTACAATCAACAACACACCAGAGAGATAGCACTATTTCCCAACTCACCGAGTTTGTTGATTTAATTACATGTAAATCTCACCCATTGATGAATCAAAGAAATACATACTGCCTTACATGTCGAGGTTATTGTATAGGGATTAAGAGCATGAACATCCATAATAACTGAGATCAAGTTCTTCTATATAGACAGTACAAGTCGAACGATCTCAAGTGGTCCTGCTCAATACACACAAGTACACTAATGTGATTCTATAGTCAAGACAAACTAATACCAAATCACACTACAACCATCCCAATAGAGAGTCCCCGTCTATCTCGGTTGTGAGCATCTGTTTATATTTTATAAGGAAACCGATAATATGATCTTCCGCGTGTTGTCGCACAATATATTATCTACAGTATAAAGTAAGTGGACTATTGCATCGGACATATAAATAAATTATAAGACACAATCATTTCATCATATGATTCTCATTTCAAATAAATTGTTATAACATTGTTCATACAAAAGATAGACTTTTAGTATAAATCCAACAATCTCCCACTTATACTAAAAGACTATGCTGTCATGTCCATGGCCATACATCTGATTCTCACTCCCACTATACGACCATCAAAATCTTTCGCCTTAAGGTTCTTGTAAAAGGATTTTACTAGGTTATCATCCGATGCAATCTAAGCGACAATAACCTTCCCCTCATCATACGATTTCTCGTAACACATGGTACTCGTGCTCCATGTGTTTAATTGCCTTATGGGCTCGTGATTCCTTCGAGTTTGCAACTGCACATTTTTATCACAATAAATTGTGATAACCTTGGGCAAACTCAGAATCACATCCAAGACCATCATGAAGTTTCTAGAGTCATTCAGATACTTTGGTTGTCTCAAAGGCTCTGATTTATTATCTTTCCATGATGGAGTTCGGAGTCTGAAATATATTCCTATATAACACTACTCCACATTATGACTCAACTTTCAAAATTAAACACATAACCTTGAAGTGAATTTACTGCCGTCCCTATCAGATTTGAAAAATCTGAATCTATGTAACCCATAAGAAGTAGTGAATCTGTTCGGTAAGTCCACATATAATTTTTGGCCCTTTTCAGGTACATAAGTATATGTCATACCACAGTTCAACATTCTTATTTCGGGTTACCTTGATACCCACTGTTTATGCCTTCGACAAAATAGATATCCATTCTCGTGCATAGCATTCCTTAGATTAAGCTTCCTTATTTGCCGAAGCATAAGGAACCGCCTTGATCACCTTTATCTTCTTTTGTGTCTCAAGACACATTTTCTTAGATAAAGTCACATGCTAAAACAAATAAGGATCGTATCATTGTTGGATTGTATACTAAAAGTCTAGCTTTAGTGTGAACAATGTCATAACAATATTTGAAATGAGAATCATTGATCAAATGATTGCATCTTATAATTTATTTTATATGCATGATGCAATAGTCCATTTACTTTATACTGTAGATAATATGTTGTGCGACAACACGCAGAAGATCATATTATCGGTTTCCTTATAAAGTATAAACAGATGCTCACAACTGAGATAGACGGGGACTCTCTATCAGTATGGTTGTAGTGTGGTTTGGTATTAGCTTGTCTTGGCTATAGAATCACATTAGTGCACTTGTGTGTATTGAGCAGGACCGCCTGAGATCGTTCGACTTATACTGACTTATAGAAGAACTTGATCTCTGTTATTATGGAAGTTCGTGCTCTTAATCCCTATACAATAACCTCGACACGTAGGGCAGTATGTATTTCTTTGATTCATCAATGGGTGAGATTTATAAGTATTAAATCAACATACTCGGTGAGTTGGGAAATAGTGATGTATCTATGGTGTGCTGTTGATTGTAGAAGGAATCCATGTCCGACATAGGTTGATGATGTCCCCTTGAGGAGCTCATAAGGTTTATCATGTAAATCTTGCAAGTGGATTAATTTCCGGCATGATAATAAGGTTGAGTGGTACTACTCTCGGATGAGATATTAATTAATTTGAGTTGTCAGTAACTTAATTAATTAACGGGCATTGTATATCTTAAACATGGAGAGACTATCGGGCTTATAATAAGAAGGAGCCCAGAACATAATTTTGGGATTGGACGGGTAGTGCAGTAATAATATTTTAGTGGACTATATTATTATTATTGGATTTAATTAAAAGCTTTGGGCTAAGCTTGGTTAATTAAATTCAATTGAGGCCCAGCCCAATTTCTCCTCCTGGTCCCTGCTGTAGCCCAAGTATATAAGTCATCTCAGTTCCTGTTAAACCTAAGTCTGTGCCTCTTTTGACTCACGGGAGAGAACAGAGAGCAGATTGAGAGAACTCTGGGGATTGTTGACCACCCAACACCAGAGTTGACTTTGGGACATACGGTAGAAGATCAGAGGTGTTCTTCACTGCTGTTCATCCTCTACATCGACCCAGAAGTCAGGTAAACGATTTAATTGCTTCCGCTGATTGTTTGCCTGTTTATCCTAACGATCACGTTTGAACCACACGATCCAATTGCCAACAATCATTTCATGAAACTTGAGACAAGCATAAAATCCTTTCTTGTGATCCGTATTACCGTGATCAAAAGAATATTTTTGCTTCTCTTAAGTCCTTCAACTCATACCGCTTTATCAACCATACCCATACGCCCGACAATACTCTTTCATTGTCTCCAATGAGCAATATATCATCTACATACAGTACAAGAAATACCACCATGTTTCCGTCACTCTTTTCAATACATAAAACCCATCCTAGCATTGATTAAATCCATGTTATTGGATTACCTCATCAAAATGGATGCTTCATGATCTTGAAGCTTGCTTCGGTCCATCGATGGATACATTTAAGTTTACACTCAAAATGCTCTTAGCCCTTGCAGTGAAACATTCTGGTTGCTTTACATAGATGTTTTCCTCAAGACTTCCAATCAAGAAAGCTGTCTTGACATCTATTTGTTGTATCTTATATTCAATATGAACAACAACAGATAAAAGAGTCCGGACCAGCTTAGGGATAGCTACCGGCGAAAATGGGTTTTCTCATAATTGAACCCTTTCTTTTTTAGTATACCTTTTCGCAACAAGTCAAGGTTTTCACCTTACCATATAATCCTCTTTTATTTCGTATCACCACTTCCAATGGTTTTTACACCATTTAGTGGTTGTACAAGCTCCCAAATTTCATTTAGAATCCACAGATTCTATTTCAAAATTCATTGCGACTTTGCTAAGATTCCACATTTCTATCTTGTAGTACTTCGTCGTTCCCATGAGCCGATTTCATGTTTACTAGGGACCAAGTCTCATGACTCTCCCAGACATATATCTTACGGGTTGTCGAACAACCCTCCCACTACGATAAGGCACTACATGCAATTATGTATCAGACGTGACACGCATTGCAGTTTACCTTGTGGTATCTTCTCTTGTACAATTGGTACTAATACTTTGTGTTTTCCCTCTCACTTCCTTTAGAACAACTTATACATAGGTTTGTGATTTATTACATAGTCTTTTTCCAAAAATCAGTGTTTGTGTTAACAATCACCCTTCGATGTTTTGGACTAAATAAATTATCACCCTTTATTTTTCTGGGATATCCCTCAAATAAACAAACGTTATACGACATGCTGTTTCTAGGGCATACCCATAAAATGAATCTAGTAATTTTAAATAATTCATCTTCTATCTAATCATTTCCATAAGAGTTATATTCCTTCTTTCTGTCACACCACTCAGCTGGGGAGTTCATTTTCGAAGGTTCCTTTCTCTTACTAGATTAGAAGACTCATTATTAATTACTATTTCTTGCATCCTTGCGATGGACATGATTTAAGAGTGTACAAATTGTCACAAACGTACCTTAACAGAATATAGCTCCATCCTTCATTACTATGACCTTGTCATTTAAATGAAATTGAGTATCTATCCGTAAATGCATAGAAACTGAAATGAAATTCTTTCTATGAAAAACTTACGTAAAGACAATTTCTCATAATCAAACGTTTATTCATATCATGAGATAAATAAACAACTCCCACTACAACAACCACTACTCTTGTAGCATTACTCATGTACTCATTAATCTCATCATCACTTAGTTGCAGACTTTTAATGATTCTGGTATCTACACACAAAATGTGTCAGTGCATGCCATCACTAATCATGCTTCAACGACTAGTGAATGAGATACTACCCTTGTTCATACCTTGATGAAAATGGATTTTCTTCGCCACATGTTTTGTCAGAAGTTCCCCACCATATACAACATCTCGTATTTCAGGTAGAACTTGCTCAAAACATTCAGGCAAATTATGGAGAATAAATTGATCTAGGCTTCCCTTTCAATTTCTACTTCAAGCATTCCTAATTCATTCATCAACTTATCCATGACTTCCTACCTTTTAACCTCACTCAAGTATCCAAAGAGTCGTATGAAACCATTATATTTCTATGAACCTCTCCACTAGAGACTTTAATAGGCGTCATAAGACATCCTTAGTGAGAACACACATGTATTCCTAAGCAGTAAAAATCAAAACTAAAATTCTTTTCTAATCATCTAATTTTGGACCAGTAAATTTATTTCCTTTAGTAAACAATAAGTGAAATTAAACCATTTGAAAATATAGAGAATCACATAAAATACTGATCAAATCTTTGAATTTATCCATTTATATTGATTCCCTCAAAACAATATAAATAAAATTTACCGACATTCAAGCACCATGAGTCTGCAAGCCACGATGGTATGGACGTTTACAAACCCGAACACTTACAAGAGAAGTTTTTACTCATTAATTTCATTTGTCAACCAAACCTCATGACAAAATAATTAATAGTCGGTTCCTCTTTAGCCATGCAAATAACAACAGTGACTCCGATAGGGAGGATATTTATTATTTACATCTAAGTGTACACCATTATTTGACCCCAAGTCCATTGCGCAAGCTTATGTGCCTTACAGATGGAGAAGTACACACGCGCTCGGATAACTTCCTACAGTCATCAATTATAACTTTGTACTAGTGAACTGCATATAAACTCATCCGATGGGGAAGAAGACACTATAGCCAACGCGCAAGTTCATGTGCATCACATTACAAACATAATTATTTAATGAAGTCTGTTCCAGCAATCCATGAATAAACTCATCCGGTGTGGAGGAAGGCTCTAATGCCGATGCGCAAGTTTATTCACATCGCTAACAAACCATTAATGGAGGCCACAGGAATTATTAACCAATTCCATCTCCCACTTAGTAATTTTAACACCGGGGGTATTTACATGCATATAATATTCAAAAATAAAATACGCAACCTAGCATGCTCCTATTACTGCATATAAGGTAGTAAATCACAGAGAATCATGCATACATATATAATAATAATCAATAAATTAAATCAATTATAAACAATTATATATCAGCAAATTCGATTATTCGCCACCAAGTATAAAATTGAGCAGCTGCGACTATGCGGGGTTAGACCTTCCCGATGAGGTCGCAGGGATAGACCTGCCTGGTCAGGTCGCGGGGTTCGGGGCAACGCCCTGAAACCTAATCTGAAATTTAGCACTAGAACTGCAGCTCGACTCGAGCCAAGTCTCAAGCTAAAGCTCGACTCAAACTCTCCGCCGCGCCAACCCGTTTGGATACAATCAGACTTGGTAATTTGCTCGCCTATCCACCCAGCTTTCAGCATGCAATCAGATGCCTCTTGATTGCCCATCGTGCGCACTATCGAGCGTCCTCACACACGGCAATGTACAAGGTAACGAGCGCCACACCCGATATCTTGCCTGGCACTGAGCACAACACGCCCATCTAGCAGTTGATATGCACGACTCAGGCGCCCACGCTTGGCAGTTCACCCCTACCTTCCAGCATGTCACCTAAAATCTGCTTTCCACACATGACATCATGCATGGCTTGCCCTCGCCAACATGCTCCTCTCGCACGTCCTTCCGTGCGACAAGAATGGCAGTTAGCCCACCACCCTTGCTTTTCCGTGCAGAATACCCGCCCAGAACGCCCGGCGTTGTGAAACATCATCCGCTAGCACATCCAACTATGTGCCCGGCTTTGCGTTCCAAAGCACGGCAGTCAGCAGCCACCAGCCTTTTCAGTAGTTCGCCCGTCATGGCCCAACAACTGTCTATGGCTTCTTCCTGCAGCACGCCACGCCGCCATAGTGAAATTCCAATACGCCAAGCTACTTTCAGCTCGGTAGAATTCCCGCTAGCGCCAAGCTTCTCCAGCCCAGCAGAATTCCCACCAGCGCCAAGCTTCTCCAGCCCAGCAGCTTCGCCAGGTACCACCAAACGGCAACAACAGCAATAAGGACATGCTACAAGCAGCCTCGTGGTTCCTCCATTCACGACCATACAGACCCAATTGAAAATAGATCCATGTCCAGTCAGAAAAGTAGTCAACTCGCCCCAATCATCACCACAGACTTACTCGGAAGCTTTTATAGACCCGATCGAAATCATCTTTGGACTCGATCGAACCTCAAACCAGACTCCCCTGGAATCGCCACTGGCCCGCTCGAAAAATGGCTTACTGCCTTCTGCCACCACCAGCCAACGAGTGGTCAGCCTTGCACCATGCTGAAATCGCCGCGTCCAGGTCTACCACGATGCGCTGAGTGCCAGCCGCCATGTGCAATTCACTTCAACCCATCGCCCATGCTACTGGATAAAACGCCAGCCGTGAGCGGCGATAGCAATGCACGCCGACATACACAGCGGTTTTGCCCACCTGTTCGACGTCCGATAATCACCAGCGCTGCTTTTCTACCAACTACTAGGCGCCGTTCATTGTTCATCATTGCTTTCACCGAACAATTATCTTTCACCGCAATATACTCGTCGGACAATCCTTTCCATCATTGATGAGCGTTTTCTCAACACAATTAATCCCCAAGTATGAAGGATATCAATTGTAGTTTCGAAGGTGACCAAGTTAAATATCGAATCCACGGAATGGATAAATATCAATTCAATTACGTTCTAGTAGATTATGACTATTTTGGAAATAAAATAGTTGGTTTGTAAATTAAGTAATAATTGAAATAGCAATTAAATAACAAGAATAAGAAAATAGTAGTTGTGATCAAATAAGATAATAGGTAGTTCGTCAGGCCATCCAGTTTTATTCGTTAGTTCATACTTTCGTGTGTCAATGTCCGACTCTGCCTTGTGGTTTATGGACGCATCGCTAGACCATACAAATCTATTCTATAGACACAAATAGATAAGCTTTTGACACATGTGAGTATCCTCATAGCAAGACGTATACTTTACCCCCTTTCTAGGTATTATCATAATCAATTATTTCCCGTGCACTTAGTACTCTAACCCGATTTGATCTCCCTTTTTAGGTACTATAAAGTTATACTCTTTATCCTACTTGTTAACCCGAATTCAATACAATTAACAAACATTCATATAAGACGGTTCTAATAAGACTTCAGAATCCCTTCACTTAGAATTATAACAATAAACCCTGCTCAATAGTGAACGCACTCAACCAATAACCATGTTATGCATTCAGACTCTACACAACGATTATTGATGCACAAAATAACTATGAGTATGGATAAAAAACGTGCAATCTTATATAAACTAAACCACAAGTAGTGTTGTACGGAGTATACACACGAAATACAAATTTAACTCATGAAACCTTCATAACCCTAGAACTACCGAAGTGGCTCTAGCCCATGATTGATCTAAGAACAATCATGGTTAGATGGACCAATCTTACTTGAATCTCCAGCCAAACCTCTGTCACCGCCCTCCGGATGGATCACTAATCTCTTTTCTTGACTTCACTTATTGTTCTCGCGTCGTCTTTCTTCGTGATCGTTCGACGTCTTCCTTGACTGTATGAGCCTCCTTTTATACTTGTAATCACGTCTCTAGGGCTTGGAATGGGCTTTTCAAGTGATCCCACGCGTTTTGGCCTCGAAAATCCGGATAAGGTAAGTTTCCGCGTTTTGGTTCGACCTCGTCAACAGGTCGAACCACTGGCCAACAGGTCGAACCCTGCTACTGGACACATTCTGCACTTGGTTTGACCTCTTGTACAGGTCGAACCACTCCCTCACAGGTCGAACCTCAGGTCGAACCATGCTACTGGACAATTTTCGCTCCTGGTTGTCGAACCCCAACGTCGTGGTCGAACCCCTCTTCTCATGAACTGGTTCGACCATGGTTCGACCTGATCAAACAGGTCGAACCCCTTGAGTCGTGGTCGAACCCTCCTTCTGCTATTTCACAATGCTGGTTCGACCTATAGGAGAGGTCGAACCCTCCTCCAACCAGGTCGAACCCTACTCTTTCCTTGGCGGTTCGCGTAGTCTCGACTTCGTCTGTTCGATTCTTGGCACTTCCACTCTATTTTTACTATGAAAACCACTTAAATAGCTCCACTAACACCTGATTCATGCTAATTCACAATATATATAGGTTTTCCACCTATTTCGACCTCAAAACTCTCCAAAACTAGCACAAAACATGATGCCAAACTTGTGAATTTACACACTCATCAAACCCCCAAACTTTCATGTTGCTCGTCCCGAGGCAACCAAATCAAACCACTGGAGTCGTGTATAATTCACCAAGATCAAGTACAACACATATCACACATGCAACTTCATTCAATCAAATAAGTATTAATTGCTTCATATATATCACTCATGCAAAACCAATCCAATCACATACCATTCGGAGTACTAAGTAATTTCTCTCACAAGATAAGTATTTATTCTCTTTCACTCAAGTGCGTGAGGCACTATATAGGTTAATATAAACACTCATGTCAATCCATATTCACGCGTAACCATAAGCTTGGCAAAGGTCTCAAAAATCAACTTATAAACAACTCTTCACTAGGATCACAAAGGACTTGTTTATGGGTTGTAATGTTGGCTCTTTGGAAAAAGGTAGGAAAATTTGGACTTAGTGACTTAAGACACTAGTAGAGAGTTACCTTGGAGGTTCTCGAATTCTTCTTCTTAAAGCAAGTTCTCCTCCAATGTCGTCTCTTGAACTTGTAAAATTCCTGAATTTTCCTTCTTTTCATGGCATCAACATCATCTTTTTAAACAATTCGGGTACCGGTTTTAGGCACTACCCTTCTTCTCATGTATAGGCCGTCAGCTGCTAAGCTTCATACACCATGTATAAAAGCAATCGGGGTACCAGTTTCGGGCACCACCCCTAAACAAGATTTAACCATATTCTTTTCATCCAACCATATTCTATCTTCCTTTTCTTTTTGCAACACTTACTCACCTCAACTCTCTCTACCAATGATTAGGTTAATCAAGGCTCAAGTAAAGGTTTATAAGGTTATTCACTTCGGCTACCAAAGAAAAAGCTTTAACGGCTCAACGGGGCATCCAAAGGTTAATAAAATTATTAGGAAGGATAAATTTGGCTAAGTAGCTTAATCACAAAATAATGGCCTAAGATCATGTCCTAGCAATTTATCAATCATAAGTCTCACACAAGACTCCAAGCCAAGTTCTAGAATACGTTCATATGAATGATCCTCTCAAGAATAAAATAATCATGATCAAGCATGATTAAAAAGCTCAAATCCTCACATAGGTAATCCTAGTACTCCTCATAGCACATAATTAAGATCAATTCCACAAAACTCAATATACTTATCAACTAAACATGCTTTTCATCAATAGAAATTAACACATGAACATATGAATGCACAAAAATCAATAAGCTTATACCCAATCAATCATACAAGATATCACTTACACATTCCACTCACGCATGAATCACACCCCAACCTAAAGATAAAAGGAAAAATAATGGAAATCAAGATGAATCGGATGAAACCAAAGAAAACCTGAAAAATTACTCCTCCGGAGCATCATCACCCTCTTCATCATCATCCTCATCATCAAGCCTCCACTCTACAATCCGGTGTAGATCACCGATGTGCCTATCCAAGTAATCAACTCGATTACCCAACCTACCAACTTTCTCATTCAAGGCCGTATACCTCTCATTCAGCGTAGCATAGTTGGCGTTGGCGAGTGCGAGCTGTCGGTTTGTCTCCTGCTGGCTAGCAACAATCGCGACCAGCTGCTCATGAATAAGGCGGAGCTGCTCCCGTGTATCATTCGGGACAGCCCACTGCTGACGCGGTGCTGGCTCATGCTGAGGTGCGTCGTGCTGCTCCTCTTCTGGAATCTCCATCTCTGGCTGCTCATCTACCCGATGCTCGACCTCGGGCTGCTGTGGCCATTGTAATGGCTGGTGTGGTGGTGGATGGTACTCTCCCTGTTCCACAATTTGCTGTAGCTCCTCCAACCTACCTTCGACACACAATCTAGCCACGGTCTCCAATCCCCATTAGTCTTCACAGTCATGGACAGAGCAGTGTGTCCTAGGGAGTTCATCAACAAGTTCCTCGCCTCCCGAACAGTGGTCATGTTGTTCATGTCAAAGGGAAACATAAAGTCGAATGGCTTTGGTCCTCTCGTGAAGAACCAATCACCATCTCTAAAGTGTGCAAATCCTCTCTTTACACATGTGAGCATCACCAAGTCGGGCTCTCCTCTAACAGGTGTAATGCCGGTGAAGTCCATGTTGTAGTGCTCAGCTACAATCGTCAGCAACTCTCCAATGTTCATCTTCTGAAATCCAATGGTCCTGAATCGATGCAGCTGTGCGATGAAATATGCTCCCACATTGAACTTCACCCCATTCAACATACACCACAGGGCATAAAGCTCTCCTCTAGACACACAGCCTCCCACCGAACTAGCAAACAGTGTGTTTCCGAGCACTCGATCCATATATTTCAACACTGGATTCTTGATCGAGGTCGCATGAGCCTGCCTAATCTTATAGTCTCTGATCTCCCCGGTTATCTCCCTCCAAAACCTATTAGCGTTGAAGTGTCCATTCTCCACTCGAAAAATCTCTAGAGGCGTCTGAAAAAGCTGATTAAAATCCTCAGTCGTCCATCTTCTTCGGACTCCTCCTAACTGAAATGAGCACTGATACGGGTAGCCAAGTGGGTCCTTCACCATCTCAAATGAGCAAACTACCTCCGCTGTAACGTGGAAATAAGTCGGCTTCTTCAACTCCATAAATCTGTGGATTCCCACTCGATCGAACAACATCGTCATATCATCCCTAATGCTCATAAGTCTCATGGCCTCATCATCTTGGTATCTTGTCCGAGCTATCTTGTCTGAGACTTCTTCCCACTTTTCTTTAATCTCATCCCAGTTTTGCATTTGAATTTTAAAGTTTTCAGGTAAATGATCTTGTAACCTCAGCTTCCTCGTCACTGTGTCCACATTCGAAGGCCTGTCTTGCCTCTTCTTCGATCTTGCTTCATCCACCTTACCTTTCCCTTTATTTGATCCTTGTCCCTTTCCTGAAAATAACTATTTCAACACAACCAACAAGACAAGAACACAAGTATATGACTAGCATATCCTATACTCTACTCAAGACTTCAAGCATCCATGCTTAGTCAACCCAACTATCATCTCAACACCACTTGCTCATTCATCATGCTCAATACATCATCAATCACACTCTCTTTAATCTTCAAATCATAAACAACAAGCATGCATCAACCAATTCAAGCCATTCAACATAAATTTCAACAATTAAACTTCATGAACAACTCAAACTATCAACAATTCAAGCCTAATTAACATGCTCATTCCTCTAGATGGATCATATCCTTGATCAATCCACATAAAACTCAAGTTCTATCCATAACCAAGCAATCTCAAACCAATAAACATGAATTCATATGAATCAACTCCACAATATCAATTATCACCATGAATTTCAACCAAAATCAACATTAATCAACTTACCCACAACACATCTCTTGCAATAAACTTCAATCCTAAGGTAATTGAGTTGAAAGAACGTACCTTTAGTCTTGCCCATGGTTAACAATCGATAACTAGCACACAACACTCAAAAACGCGACTGAAACCCTAATTCGCGACGAAAATCGCCCAAATCCGCGCCCAATTCAAGAATTAAGAGTATAATATTGTGTAATCGGTGCAAAATCAAGTGTAATTGACGAATTTGTACAAGGGTGTTAAGGTTCGGGGAAGGTTCGAGGTTTGGTGAATAAGAAAAATGATCGAACCCTTCTAAAAACACAACTTAAAATGCGTACCTGACTGGGTTCGACCTGCGGAACAGGTCGAACCTCGAGTGACGAGGTCGAACCTACCTTCTGGATAAACTTATCTTTTGGGTTCGACCTATGTTCGACCTTCTGAACAGGTCGAACCACTCTTGTGACATGTCGAACCTACCTTCTGGACAACTACTCCTCGTGGTTCGACCTGGGTTCGACCTTCTGAACAGGTCGAACCATGAATGTCGTGGTCGAACCTATCACCTGAAAAACAGAGTGCTCTGAACGGACTGGTTCGACCTCAGGTTCGACCTTCTGATCAGGTCGAACCATAACGGCTCAGGTCGAACCACCCTACTGTAAGATTTAAGTCACCGGGTTCGACCTGTTAGACAGGTTGAACCAAGAATGATCAGGTCGAACCACCTCACTGGATGATTTTCTGCGTCGGTTCGACTTCCTCTACTCGGTTCGACCTCCTGGCACTGGTCGAACCTCTCCTGGATTTGGTCGAACCACCCTTTTAAGCTTCCAAACTGAGTGTTCTTCAATCCCTATTCACTTCAAACTTCAATACGAATCATTAGGTACCAACTAGAGCACAACTTCACCCAAAATTTGTTCCACAAAATATCATTCATGAATAACTCCGTAAAAGAAAACACAACCAAAACTCACTAAACATTAGGCAAGTTGTAAAAAATCGGCACATCAAAATCGATTAAAATTTTAATATGGCGCAAAAACCAACTCCCCTAACAAACATCACAAAGAAAAGATTATACTATCGGTGCTTATCAAGGTAAGTACATCACACCCCCCAAACTTAGTAAAAACTATAGTTGAAACTAAGTTTGCAAAGAGATGGAATTGCCGATAAGTAAGCACTTCAAATATAAAAATTTCTTACTCACACGAATGAAATAAAGCATTAAAACGGGAGGAAAAGCCCCCAACAGGCGCTCATGTTTAACGTCGGAGAGTCACGACGGTACCAAATCAGATCAAGGTATCCACAAAGATGACACAAACATCATCCGGCGACCTATAATGCTTCAAGCGATGTCCATTCGCCGCAAAAATGTCTCCATCCTTGTCAATAAGCTCAAAACTCCCCCTCCTAAGACTCGATGAATCATGAACGGTCCCGTCCACTTTGATTTCAACTTGCCTGCAAAAAGATTTAAACGAGAGTTAAAAAGTAATACCTCATCTCCTTGCTTGAACTCCTTGTACGAGATCTTCGAATCATGCCACCTCTTAATCTTTTCCTTATAGATCTCTGAATTCTTGTACGCACGACTCCGAAACTCATCCAAAAGATTAATGTGAGTAATCCTCAACTCCTTCACATCCTTGAGAGTCAAGTTCAAGCTTCGTAAAGCCCAAAACGCTTTGTGCTGAATCTCTACAGGTAAGTGGCACGGCTTCCCATAGACAATCTGATACGGTGACATATCTAACACCGTCTTGTACACGGTCCGAAACCCCCACACGACATCATCGAGCTTCAAAGCCCAATCCTTTCTATTGGTTCCGACCACTTTCTCCAAAATCTGTTTGACTTGATGGTTAGAGACCTCCGCTTGCCCATTCGCTTGAGGATGATAGGGTGTACTAACCCTATGCTTAACACCATACCCTTTAAGCACCTTCTCAAGAAATTTATTTACGAAATGCGTACCTCCATCACTAACAAGTGCTCTAGGGACTCCAAAATGGGCAAAGATATGCTTCTTCAAGAAAAATATAACAGTTTTTGAATCATTCAAGCGAGTAGGAATCGCTTCCACCCACTTAGAAACATAATCCACCACAAGTAGAATGTAGAGAAATCCATTAGATGGGGGAAAAGGCCCCATAAAATTGATACCCCACACATCAAAAATCTCGACCACTATGCTTGGCTGAAGCGGCATCTCGTCTCTCCTACCGATGTTCCCCACGCGTTGACATCTATCGCAAGACGCCACATAGGTCTCACAATCCTTGAACAACGTAGGCCAATAAAGAGCGGACTGAAGTACATTGGTTGCTGTCTTTTGAGCGCCGAAGTGCCCCCCGTTAGGTTGTGCATGGCAAAACTCGAGAACACTCTCCATCTCCATCTCGGGCACACACCTACGGATGATAGAATCCATACAAATTTTGTACACAAACGGATCATACCATATGAAAGTCTCAACATCCCTTTTGAATTTAGCAAGTTGATATCGGTTGAGATCCCTTGGAATTTCTCCCACAGCAATATAATTAACATAATCTGCATACCATGGATCAACTCCCTGCGCAGCAACCACACACGCTCGCTCAACCCCTTCAACAAACACGGCCATGATCTTTTCATCCGGGAATATTTTCTCAATATACTCGAAAGAATTATCACAATGTTCCCTAGTCTCCAACCTCGAAAGATGATCCGCTAGCACATTATCAAAACCTTTCTTATCCCGGATCTCCATGTCAAACTATTGAAGTAGAAGAATCCACCTTATGATCCTAGGCTTCGTCTCCTTCTTTTCCATCAAGTACCGAATCGCTGAATGATCCGTGTACACAATAGTCTTCATGCCAACCAAATACTGACGAAACTTATCGAATGCGTACACAACAGCTAAAAACTCCTTTTCAGTCACCGTGTAATTCTTTTGTGCCGCATCGAAAGTCTTACTTGCGTAGTAAATGGCGCAGAACTTCTTATCCTTCAGCTGCCCAAGCACCACTCCAAGTGCTACATCACTTGCATCACACATTAGTACAAACGGTTGAGTCCAATCCGGTGTGATCAAGATAGGTGCAGTGATAAGCGTCTCCTTCAAAACTTGAAAAGCTGTTAAACATTCATCATCAAACACAAAAGGAACATCCTTTTCAAGTAAGTGAGATAAGGGCTTAGAGTATTTTGAGAAGTCTTTTATAAATCTCCTGTAAAAACAGGCGTGTCCAAGGAAGGACCGCACTCCTCTTTCATTGGTCGGTGGTGGAAGCTTCTCAATCGCCACCACTTTAGCACGATCTACCTGCAACCCTTTAGCCGAGACATGATGCCCAAGAACAATCCCATCCTTCACCATGAAGTGGCACTTCTCCCAATTCAAGACAAGATTAGTCACTTGGCATCTCTTCAAAACAGTAGCTAGGTTAGACAAACAAATATCAAAGGAGGAACCAAAAACAGAAAAATCATCCATGAACACCTCCATGATCTTCTCTATCAACCCATCGAATATTGCCATCATGCATCTCTGAAAAGTAGCAGGCGCATTACACAACCCAAATGGCATTTTCCGAAAAGCAAAGGTCCCGTAGGGACAAGTAAAAGTGGTCTTTTCTTGATCCTCGGGGGCAATCATAATTTGGTTGTACCCCGAGTATCCATCCAAGAAACAATAAAAACTCATACCCTGCAAGACGATCTAATATTTGGTCCATGAAAGGAAGAGGAAAATGATCCTTACACGTGTTCTCATTCAACTTCCTATAATCAACACATGTACGCCATCCCGTAGGAATCCTTGTGGCTATCGCTTCTCCATCCTCAGCTTTTACTACAGTCATACCTCCCTTTTTAGCAACTATATGCAATGGACTCACATGGGGACTATCACTAATAGGATATATGATTCCGGCATCCAACCATGTAAGGATTTGCTTTCTAATTACCTCTTGAATCGCGGGATTAACCCTCCGCTGATTCTGAACACTTGCCTTTGCCTCATCTAACAATCTTATCCTATGCATACAATACGAAGGACTAATTCCTTTCAAATCCTCAAGAGACCAACCAATCGCAGATTTATACTTCCTAAGAACGTTCAATAACTCCTCAAGTTCATCATCATCAAGAGAAGAAGATACAATTACCGGATATTTTTCATTGTCGCCAAGAAAGGCGTACTTCAAGTGTTCCGGCAACAGTTTCAACTCCTCTTTCCTCACTTCCATCGGAGAGCTCTCGTTATCAATGGCAAGTACTTTCTCATCCACTTGACTTCTTCCACCTTAGTTCTTTCCGATTCAAACCTGTCATCACCCAAAGCAAGTAAGTTTTCAAGAAATTTAATACATACCTCGTTGGAGAGTCCGTCAAGCTCCGTAGTGGGATAAGTAAGAGAATCCATCAAACATGTCTCAAGAGGATCCTTTGACAGGATCAGAGACATGTCCTCTTTCACAATCTCCTCCACCACGTCAATACTATGACACTGCGACTCCATGGGCATCTTCATTGCTTTGTCTAAGTTGAAAAGAACTTCTTCTTTGTCCATCCGCAATCTAAGCTCTCCTTTCTGAACATCAATCATAGCTCCAACAGTAGCAAGGAAAGGTCTCCCCAAGATTAAAGGGATATTATCCTTGTCTTCTTCCATCTCTAGCACAAGAAAGTCCACAGGAAAGACTAGCTTCTCCACTTTGACGAGAACGTCTTCAATTATACCTTTTGGAAATGTCATCGACCTGTCCGCCAATTGGAGAACTACTGTTATAGGAGTATGCTCTCCCAAACCAAGCCTCTGAAAGATGGACAAAGGCATCAAATTGATGCTCGTCCCTAGATTGCACAAAGCTTGCCGTGCCGGCCCCTTTCCGATTTCACATAGAATAGTGAAGCTCCCCGGATCCTTCATCTTTTACGGCAGCTTCTTTTGAATGATTGAGCTGCAATTCTCAGATAAATTCACCGTTTCAATTCCGGTTAAGCTCCGCTTCTTCAACAATATGTCCTTTTGAAATCGGGCATAGTACGGCATCTCCATGATTGCCTCTGAGAAAGGAATGCTCAAGCTTATTTTGTTCATTATCTCTGAAAACTTCTTGAACTTCTCTTCCAATCCCTTCTTCACAAGCTTGTAAGAAAACGGCAGAGGTATCTTTGTTTTGGGAATCCCCCATTCATCACGATCAACCTTCTCCGCTTTCTCCTTTTCGGCTCTCAAACGCTTGGCTCTCTCTCACTTTTTCTAAGCTATTATCTCAGTACTTTGTTCATTCTGAACCACTAGAATAGCATCAACATCATCGAGAGTGTTCGGAGGGGCAACATGCAATTTCTGGTGGGGTTCGACCAGGGTTCGACCTGTGGAACAGGTCGAACCATGTACGTACTGGTAGAACCTACCTTCTGGACAACGACTCTCTTTTTGAATTTGAGGTTCGACCTGGGTTCGACCTGTGAAACAGGTCAAACCATGGGTACCTAGGTCGAACCGGCCTACTATACTCCTTCCGCCATCCGGTTCGACCAAGGTTTGACCTGTTTGATAGATCAAACCATGACCGTCATGGTCGAACCATTGCTGTGACAAAACAGAGTGCTCCAAGTGGTGCGGTTCGACCTGTTGGATAGGTCGAACCAGGATTGGTTTGGTCGAACCGGTGTTCTGGAAAAATAGAGTGCTCTGAGTTGTCGGGTTCGACCATGGTTTGACCTATGGGACAAGTCGAACCATCTGCAGTTTGGTCGAGCCGATGCTGCAATCTCTCCTGATCGTGTCCAGTGTGTTGGTTCGACCTCTCCTGTATGGTTCGACCTTCAATGTTGGTCGAACCATGGTTGAACCTCGCCCTAGACATGTCCAAATTTGATTCCAGCCTCATAGGTCCCTCGTACTGCGTTCCTGACCTTAATGTGATGGCGTTGCAGGACCTTGGATTCTCAATACTTTGAGACGGGAACTTCCCCTTCTCAAGAGTTTGAGTAAGCTTGTTAACACTTCCTACCATCTCCCCCATCAGTAACGTAAGGTCCTTCACCTGCTTAGATATAACCTCATGGTTTGCATCGATTTTCTTTTCAAGTTTGGCCTCAAGGCGGTTAACTCTTTCATCATTCTTGGCCATATACCTGTTCACAGTATCCTTAAGACCCGGTTTTCCTTCTTCCACCTTAGCACCCGGATCAACACCCATCGGAGGTTGAATCGCATTATTCAGATTGCTCCATGAGAATTCTGGCCTCCTAGGCTGTTGATAACCACCCGGGGGACCACTATTATTAAAGTTTCCTCGATAGTTCCCTTGGTAGTTCAGATTTCCTTGGTCTGGATACCTAGTCCCTTGAATACTTTGACCCATGGCATAGTGTGCCTCTTCCAACTCCTCTTGGATTGGTCCCTCATTATTTAACTCCTGCTGCATGATTGGTACGCGCTGAGATAATTCGCTGATTTGCTTCTGTTGGAATTCAAGTAGCTTGTTGATATTGGACAAGTTAGAGATGATCTCATCCTCTCTACTTGTTTTAACCATTGCTTGTTCAACCTTAGCTACCTTACCAAGGACATAAGTACCTCTAACTCTATCAGTTGGCCAATCCCTCGAATTCATCGAAATATCTTCAAATAATTTTTCGGCCTCTACGGATGACTTTGTAAGCAATGCTCCATTAGAGGAAGCATCCAATAAAATTCGTGAATCACAGTCCAATCCATTGTAGAATATACTGATATATTGAGCTTTAGATAGCCCATGTTGAGGACACTTCCTAAGCATGTCCTTGAATCTATCCCATGCTTCATGAAATTTTTCTCCTCCACCCATAGCGAATTGGTTAATGTCTTGCTTTATCTTAAACACCTTTGAAGGTGGCATATACCTCTCCAAGAACCTTAACTTCAGTTGCTCCCAAGTGGTGCACTCAGCTGCGTTGATAGTGTCGTACCAATCTCTTGCCTTTTCAGTAAGCGAGAATTTGAACAAAATGATCTTCCTTGCATCTTCATGTTCTCCTGCGTCTTTTTGAGTACTTGCATAGCCCAAGAACTTGTTCAGATGCTGCTGCGGATCCTCGAAAGACCCTCCTGAAAAGGAGTTCCTTTCTATCATGCTAATAAGAGCGGGATGAAGATGGAACGCTGAATTAGTTCCCCTGCTCCTAGAAGCCCAAAATTTCCAGCCCCATTGTTTCTGAAAACCTCTCGGATGGCTAGATTATCCGGATTCGCTGCCATGTTGACTGTCCTTACTCCCGAATTAACTTCAATTGTAGCTTCAATCATCTGCGAAATCTACTCGTCAACTTCAACTCCAAAATTCAGAGCTTCAGTTGGATCAATAGTCTTTGCCTTGCTCTTCTTCTTCTTCTTCTTCTTTCTTGACAATGCTCCGATCTCAGGATTATAGGGTTCAAGTTCACCTTTCTTTGATCTCGTGAGCATGCACCTAAAAAGAACTAGAATTAAAACAACAAAACAAGAAAAATAGCCTTAACAAACTAGAAATAACAAAAAGATATTTTAAGCCGTCCCCGGCAACGGCGTCAAAAACTTGATGAGCATTTTCTCAACACACAATTAATCCCCAAGTATGAAGGATATCAATTATAGTTTCGAAGGTGACCAAGTTAAATATCGAATCCACGGGACGGATAAATATCAATTCAATTACGTTCTAGTAGATTATGACTATTTTGGAAATAAAATAGTTGGTTTGTAAATTAAGTAATAATTGAAATAGATATTAAATAACAAGAACAAGAAAATAGTAGTTGTGATCAAATAAGATAATAGGTAGTTCGTCAGGCCATCCAGTTTCATTCGTTAGTTCATACTTTCGTGTGTCGATGTCCGACTTTGCCTTGTGGTTTATGGACGCATCGCTAGACCATACAAATCTATTCTATAGACACAAATAGATAAGCTTTTGACACGTGTGAGTATCCTCAGAGCAAGACGCATACTTTACCCCCCTTTCTAGGTACTATCGTAATCAATTATTTCCCGTGCACTTAGTACTCTAACCCGATTTGATCTCCCTTTTTAGGTACTATAAAGTTATACTCTTTATCCTACTTGTTAACCCGAATTCAATTCAATTATCAAACATTCATATAAGACGGTTCTAATAAGACTTCGGAATCCCTTCACTTAGAATTATAACAATAAACCCTGCTCATTAGTGAACGCACTCAACCAATAACCATGTTATGCATTCAAACTCTACACAACGATTATTGATGTACAAAACAACTATGAGTATGGATTAAAAACGTGCAATCTTATATAAACTAAACCACAAGTAGTGTTGTACGGAGTATACACACGAAATACAAATTTAACTCATGAAACCTTCATAATCCTAGAACTACCGAAGTGGCTCTAGCCCATGATTGATCTAAGAACAATCATGGTTAGATGGACCAATCTTACTTGAATCTCCAGCCAAACCTCTGTCACCGCCCTCCGGATGGATCACTAATCTCTTCTATTGACTCCTCTTATTGTTCTCGTGTCGTCCTTCTTCGTGATCGTTCGACGTCTTCCTTGACTGCATGAGCCACCTTTTATACTTGTAATCACGTCTCTAGGGCTTGGAATGAGCTTTTCAAGTGATCCCATGCGTTTTGGCCTCAAAAATCCGGATAAGGTAAGTTTCCGCGTTTTGGTTCGACCTCATCAACAGGTCGAACCACTGGCCAACAGGTTGAACCCCAGGTCGAACCCTGCTACTGGACACATTCTGCACTTGGTTCGACCTCTTGTATAGGTCGAACCTCTCCCTCACAAGTCGAACCCCAGGTCGAACCACGCTACTGGATAATTTCCGCTCCTGGTTCGACCAACTGTCAGGTCGAACCCCAACGTCATGGTCGAACCCCTCTTCTCGCGAACTGGTTCGACCATGGTTCGACTTGATCAAACAGGTCGAACCCCTTGAGTCGTGGTCGAACCCTCCTTCTGCTGTTTCGCAATGCTGGTTCGACCTGTAGGAGAGGTCGAACCCTCCTCCAACCAGGTCGAACCCTACTCTTTCCTTGGCGGTTCGCGTGGTCTCGACTTCGTCTCTTCGATTCTTGGCACTTCCACTCCGTTTTTGCTATGAAAACCACTTAAATAGCTCCACTAACACCTGATTCATGCTAATTCACAATATATATAGGTTTTCCTCTATTTCCACCTCAAAACTCTCCAAAACTAGCACAAAACATGATGTCAAACTTGTGAATTTACACACTCATCGGTCATCATGCATCAATGATCCGATAGCAATCAATTGACGTTAATAGCACCATGCGTGAACGTGTGCGATTGTACAGTTAGGGTTTCAACAAGTTCAAAACTCTAAACCCTAACATCATGTATTCCACTCAAACCCTAGCCTAACGTGTCACGCTTCACCATGAAACCGAAGCTCTGATACCAATTTTTGGCGTTCGATCATTTGGTTAATATGAACCACTAGAGTTCCATACGTTTCTAATTTAGCGGAAGCAAGAAAATAAAGAAACATATTACCTTTCACCAGGGTATGATGAAGAAGATGAATTTTCGATGGCAGCTTGCGCAGCCTCACCATTTTGGGCATAACTCTCTCATCCAAGCTCGGATTTGAGTAATCTACAAGCCAAAATGATTCTCTCTTCTGTGGCTTTCCGTTAGTATATCACACGTCCAGATCTTTCTTCCACACAATTTTAGAAAAATTATGGAAGTTGATGAACAGCAACAGTAAATAACCTTCCGGTCTTCTGTTGTATTCCCAAATCTAATCTCAACGTCGTGTGAGCGACAATCCTCAAGATCTTCTCAATCTGCTATTCCCTCACCCTCCTCACAATGATAGGCATGATTAACTTTTCAATTAGGATTTCCGGACAGCTGAAATGACTTATATATAAGCTACAGCAGGGACCAAGAGGAGAAATTAAAGTTGGGCCTCCATTGGGCTTAAGTATCCAAGCTTAGCCCAAAACTTATACTTAAGTCCAATAATAATAATATATACCACTAAAATATTATTACTGCACTACCATTCTAATCCTATTATTACGTTATGGGCTACTTCTTATTATGAGCCCATTAGTCTCCCCATGTTTAAGATATATAATGCTCATTAATTAATTAAGTTACTGACAACTCCATTCATTAATATCTCATCCGAGAGTAGTACCACTCAACCTCATTATCATGCCAGAATAAATCCACTTACAGGGTTTATATGATAATTCTTATGAGCTCCTCAAGGGGACATCATCAACCTATATCGGACACGGATTCCTTCTACAATCAACAACACACCATAGAGACAACACTATTTCCCAACTCACCAAGTTTGTTGATTTAATTACATGTAAATCTCACCCATTGATGAATCAAAGAAATATATATTACTTTACATGTCGAGGTTATTGTATAGGGATTAAGAGCATGAACATCCATAATAACTGAGATCAAGTTCTTCTATATAGATAGTATAAGTTGAACGATCTCAAGCGGTCCTGCTCAATACACACAAGTGCACTAATGTGATTCTATAGTCAAGACAAACTAATACCAAATCACACTACAATCATCCCGTTAGAGAGTCCCCGTCTATCTCGGTCTGTTTATACTTTATAAGGAAACCGATAATATGATCTTTCACGTGTTGTCGCACAACATATTATCTACAGTATAATGTAAGTGGACTATTGCATCCGACATAAAAATAAATTATAAGACGCAATCATTTGATGATATGATTCTCATTTCAAATAAATTGTTATAACATTGTTCATATAAAAAGCTAGACTTTTAGTATATAATCCAACAGCTTCGCCGAAACACCACCACGGCCGTTCCCCTCTCAGAATTTAGGATTGTACGAAACGCCACTGCCGTTGTTGGGTGTAGAATATCACATATGCAGATCAGTCTGCAGATCAACATTATGTTAGAAAAAGAGGAAGAGATGGAGAGGTTGTGTTGAGTGTGCATTTTGGCTTCATGTGTGTTCTTAATTTGGAATCAAGATTTTTGTTTATGTGGATGCATTTTTTTGTTAATTCACTTAGATTAACATTCATATACAAATAAAGCTTTGATTTTTCCTAGTTTCTCTCAATGTTGATTGCTTGTTTATTGTTGTGATTTTTGGGTTGTAATTGATAACGATGTGAACTTTACTCTATCTCTCTTTTCGCTGGATTTGCTTGTACCTGCAGACTTGTGTTTAGTGTAATGGTATCAAATTCATTATCGTTCTCGTTGCTGGCCGAAAATGGATTCGCCTTCCCTGGCGGCAGAAGACACAAAATGTCGTTCCTTTATTTTTTTAAATTTTTTTAACACGTGGAATTAGCTGGGAGGGGACGTGGACATGTCATCCACTGGGAAGACCTCCTGCTACCCCGTGGCTTGATTTGAAACATGAGCTTAATGTCGAGTATTTATTTGTAAATATTGAAAAGTTAGGATTAATCCGCAATTGGCGAAAAGGTTGGAACTTTTAGTATAATTAACCCCAAAATATGTTACTGCAAGATACAAAAATTTAAGGTAGTGATGAGAGTGAAAATAAGCGTGTTTTAATATCCAATTTAATACCTTTTTGATTGATATTGTAGTCGTATATGAGCACAAGTGTCTTATATTTGATATATGTGAGAATTATGTGCACTTGAGGTGTTTTGTTGTGTTTTAGGTGGAAAAAGGATGAAAAGTGCAAAGTTGGAGAAAAGGTGCAATTTGTGCAAGAATGCTGAAAACGCACATCCAACTTTCATAATTATTCTGTATTTTTGTGGAGCTCGAAACTGTTGGTGTGATATATGGTTGGAAATCCACTGAAGAGAGAGTCGTTTTGGCGTAAAGAGCACCATCATTAACGTCCGAACGAGGAAGTTATGAGCAAAGTGGTGACACCGCGCGTGCTGTGCCGAACAGAATTGTAGTGCTACTTTCCATGGCCTGTTAAATATACAATTCTTGGATTTTTTGTGATTTCTTTGAATGGATAGAAAGCCAAGGAAGAGAGGATCGTGTGAGCATAAAAATCACTCAATTCAGAGGTCGGATGTGAAAGTTATATGCAAAACGGAGAGACTGCGCAAATCGGTTCGACCTGCTTGAGGTCGAACCGAGGTCGAACCATGCACCTGGGACTTCCAGTAGGTGGGTTCGACCTGTGGTTTGACCTGCGGTCAATGGTTCGACCTGTTTGCTGAGGTCGAACCATCGTGCGGAAACTTACCAAATCTGTATTTTCGAGGCATAAACGTGTGTGATCACTTGAAAAGCCCATTCCAAGCCTAGGAGACGTGATTATAAGTATAAAAGGAGGTCTATACAGACCCAAAAAGAGGAGGAACACGACACAATACAAGAGAGGAAAAGAGAGGCCACAGCATACAACACTCCACAAGGGGGGATCACCCCCCAACCATCATCCTTTTCTCCATCCATCAACCACTTTGAAGATTCGTTTGTGGAATCAAGGGGAGAACTAAGAGGAGAATTCAAGAGCGAGAAGGACGCGATGACGCCACATCTAGGGTTTATTCGTTTCCTAATTTATCTTGTATTTTCTGGACATCCGGGTAAGATCTATCCAACACCCATGTGTGTTTCCTATAGCACCATGGGCTAGAGCCTTTTTGGTAGAACTAGGGTTGTGAAGGTTTTATCTAGTTAATTGAACTTCCATGTGTATACTCCGTACAACACTACTTGTGGTTTATTTTATATAAGATTGTTCCTTTTTAATCCATACTTATAGTCGTTTTGTGCATCAATAATCGTTGTGTAGAGTCTAAATACATAACATGGTTATTGGTTGAGTGCGTTCACTGTTGAGCAGGGTTTTAAGTTATAATTCTAAGTGAAGGGATTCCGAAGTCTTATTAGAACTATCTTATATGAATACTTATTAATTGAATTGAATTCGGGTTAATAAGTAGGATAAAGAGGATAATTTCTTAGTACCTGTAAAGGGAGATCATATCGGGTTAGAGTACCAATCCTAGGGAGAAATAATTGATACTGATAGTACCTAGAAAGGTGGTTGAATTATATCTCTTGCTACGAGGTTATTCACACGTGTTACACGCATATTTACTTGTGTCTATAGAGTAAATATGCATGGTTTAGTGATGCGTCTATATTCCACAAGGCAGAGTCGGACATTGACACATGGAAGGGAAGTTAATTAGTGAAACTGGATTATCCTAGAGCTACCTATTCTCCTACTTGATCCACTTTTGTATCCTTCGAGTGATAGTTTATTTTATTTGTTATTTAATTTCCATCATATTAGTTGTTAGATAACCATTAAAACGTAATTGCCTTGTCTTAATTAATTTAGATAATAATTAAATTGATAATACGACGTCCCTTGGGTTCGATATTTACTTGGTTACCTTTCGAGACTACAATTGATATCCTTCATACTTGGGGATTAATTGTGTGTTGAGAAAATGCCCATCAAGTTTTTGGCGCCGTTGCCGGGGATGGCTGTTATTATTGATTTTATTATTTCTAGTTGATTAAGATTTTTTTTTCTTTTTCTTTTATTTGTGATTATTTATTTCTATCTAACCTTGAATTTTTCAGAGTTACTTGTGCGCTTGTAAAAGGAGAAGAAGGAAAAGAAGGAATAACACATTGATCTAAACATGGCCGGAGCAAGGCAGAATCCGGATAATGTTGCCATACGTGAAATTTTCACGAACTTTGGGAATGTCAACATGGGGTTGATAGGAGCAAGGGGGGAAGATGATGATTTTGAGATAAATCCCGCTCTTATTAACATGGTAGAGAAGAATCCCTTTTCTGGAGGTTGTTTTGAAGATCCATATCAGCATCTCCGAAAATTTCTTGGTTATGCAAACACTCAAAAGGGCAGTGGAGCGAATGATAATGCTAGGCGGATTGCCTTATTCAAGTTCTCTTTAATTAATAAGGCAGAAGCTTGGTATGAGACCCTTGATCTAGCAGATTGCACTACATGGGACCAACTGCAGCAGAAGTTCTTGGAGAGATACATGCCACCCTCAATGATCTTAAGGATGAGGCAAGAGATCACCCGATTTGTTATGAATCAGGGTGAGAAATTTGATGAGGCGTGGGATAGGTTTAAAGACATGCTCATGAGGTGTCCACAGCATGGAATATCTAAGGCTGAATACATAAGCATCTTCTACTATGGATTGGATTGTGAGTAGCGTGTTTTTATTGATGCATTATCAGGAGGAGCACTGTTATCAAAGACAGCACTTGAAGCAGAAAAGTTATTTGAAGACATCTCTATGAATTTACGTGACTGGCCAGTAGAGAGAGATAGGGGATCATATGTACTTGGCAAGGTGGAGCAGGTTGAACATCAAGTGGTGAAGCCGAATAGGGATGATGAGATCGTCTCTAGTCTAGCGAACATCAACAAGCTATTAGAATCCCAGCAAAGGCAGATCATAGAGTTGACACAAAGGGGGCCTAGTAGGCAGTAGCAAGAAGTGAAGAGTATTGAAGATACCTTCCATCGATACATGGCTGAGAATGATGCAAGGATTGATCATCTTGAGGATACCATGAATGTTGATCGTGCAGATTTGTCTAAGCAGTTGAAGGACCTTACCTTGATGATGGGGCAGATGACCGCTAATGTGAATCAATTGACACAAACATTGCAGAATAATGCCATCACATTGAGGTCTGGAACACAGTACAAAAGACCGATGAGGCCGAAATAAAAAACGGACATATCCAGGCAGTGATTCGACCAACCAGCCTCTGGTTCGACCTGGCCTACAGGTCGAACCATACCATGCGGAGCACTCTATTTTTCCATATTATCGGTTCGACCAAAGCAAGGGTGGTTCGACCTGTTCTGAAGGTCGAATCCACGTCGAACCTCAATGTCCGTAGCACCCTGTTTTGTCGCAACAACAGTTCGACCACGACGGACATGGTTCGACCAAACCATCTGGTCGAACCTTGGTCGAACTGGGAGGCAGAAATAGTACAGTAAGCTGGTTCGACCTGAGGAAAAGCAGTTCGACCTGTCCTGAAGGTTGAACCCAGGTCGAACCACGACTTCAAAGTGAGAACAGCCTTCCAGATAATCGGTTCGACCACTACGTGCCTGGTTCGACCTCTCCAACAGGTCAAACCCTAGTCGAACCGATCCAAAACATGCCTATTGTTGCGCCGAATGCTCCGCATGATGTTGATGTTACTCCAGTACCATTACATGAGCAAAATACTGAGCTTACAATGGAGAAAAAGTGGGAAAGAGCAAAGAAGTTGAGAGCGGAGAAGCTTAGACTGGAGATGGATAATGAAGATGTGGTTTTCTCTCTTGATCATGCAATGAAGATGCCCATGGAGACTCAATCATGCAAGAGCATTGATATGGTTTCTAACTTATTTAATCTTGATTTTTCTAAGACAGGTGATTCTGAATTTAAGTGGAAGATTGACAAGGGGGTGTCTAGACAGCTATGGGAGGAAGGAAATTTCAATGATCATATACTTGTGACCAAGAAAGGTGAGGTGTTGAGTGTAGATAAGAAGAGGGAAAGAAAGTATTTGAAGGTGAGGATGCGACAAGACGGTCCTCCGATCAAGTAGTCTACAAAGCGGTAATCCATCGCGACTCTCCGACATTAAACATGAGCGCCTGTTTGGGGCTTGCCTTTCCGTTTTATTGCTTTATTTCTTTCGTGTGAGTAAGAAATTTTTATATTTAAGGTGCTTATTATTCGGCAATTACATCTTTGCAAATTTAGTTTCAACTTACGTTTTTACTAAGTTTGGGGGGGGGGGTGTGATATACTTACCTCATTGAAGCACCAACAATATAATCTTTTCTTTGTAATGTTTGCTAGGGGAGTTGATTTTTTGTGGTATATTGAAACTTTAATCGGTTTTGATGTGTCGACTTTTTGCAATTTGCCTAGTGTTCAATGGTGTTTCTAGTGTGTGGAGTCGATTACATAGTCAATTAATTCTTTCTTATAGTTCTCCTATTTTATTATTGATGAATCCTGTGATGATGAGTTTGTTTGAGCTTTGATGATAGAAAAAGGTAAAAGAGTGGCAAGACGAGTTCTACATTGAGGCTTTGACTCGAGGAGCTCGTGCGTACGTTGAAGAAAAATCAGGTGCCCTCGTTTCCTTTTTCTAATTTTTATATATGCTTTTAATTCATGGAGTGGAAGGATTGAGTTTATGGTGGTGATCCATGTGAGCTTATATTGTTAAAATTATCTTTGAAATTCATATGCTCTTAAAATTGATGAAGGAAGTGTACTTGAGTTATATTGTGATATGAAGTTCTATGTGTACTTGTGGGATATTACCTACCATGAAAAGTGCTCTGTTACTTGTTAAAAACCCATGTGAGATTTTGAGCCTCGTTGATCATGTACATAATCACATGATATTTCTTTTCTGGTGAGTATCGTTCTTGTGTATGTATTCTAGAACTTGCCTCTTGTCTTACTTGAAACTACATGTGTGTTAGATGATGGGAGATGATCTAAAGCCATCCTTGAATTTATGAGTCACTTAGCCAAATAATTCCCTACCAAATAATTATATATCCGTAGTTAGCCCCGTTGAGCCTAAAAACCTTATTTCTTTGGCAACCTACGAAGATAGCCACTTTGATATCCTATTTGAGCCTTAAATTCCTATATTTAGTGGAGAATTAAATGCTGTCAAAGTGTGTTAATGGTGCTTGATAACAATTTGGGAAGGAATAAAATTGGTGTTGAAATAGTGATGGATTATGATAATGCATCTAAGGAGAAGCATGGAGTAGTGCTTAAATCTAGTACTCCATGGAATCAAAAACCCTAGGGTAGTGCTTAAATCTAGTACCCTATGGAGGATGCATGAGGTAGTGCCCGAAACTGGTACCTCGAGAGAAAAATAATGTACTTGAGACAAGAAAAAGTATGTTGAGCTTGAAGGAAAGGAGATAAAAGAAAAATAGAAGAGCATGAAGCTGGATAGCCTTGAAGTGTAAAAATCTGCAGTACATAAGATCTCCGGTTTTAATTCTCTACTAATTGAGTCACTTTATCCATATGTTTCCTACCCTTATCAAAGAGCCAATATTACATCCAAAAGAAAAGTCCTTTTTGATCCCATTGTCGAATCATAATTTTAGTGGTAGAAAGTTTGAGACATTTGGCAAGCTTATGGTTACGCATGCACTTGAATTGAATTTGAGCGTAAACACCTTAACCCATAAGTGTACATCTTTTACACTTGAGTGCGAGTGATATATACTTTCCGTGAGAACATGTCAATGGAGCACTTGAATTGGTGGTGATTGTCTTAACTTGTATGCTTTGAATTGATTATTACACGTGATAAGAGTTGCATGACCTAAGTTGAGGACAATTGTATTTTGAATGGGTATTGATCATAGTCCTTATTTCCCTGCTAATTTTCATACTCTCTTTCTCTTTATCTTTATTTTGTTGCCTCGGGACGAGCAACGGATAAGTTTGGGGGATTGATGAGAGTGAAAATAAGCGTGTTTTAATATCCAATTTAACACCTTTTTGATTGATATTGTAGTCTTATATGAGCACAAGTGTCTTATATTTGATATATGTGAGAATTATGTGCACTTGAGGTGTTTTGTTGTATTTTAGGTGGAAAAAGGATGAAAAGTGCAAAGTTGGAGAAAATGTGCAATTTGCGCAAGAATGCTGAAAACGCACATCCAATTTTCATAATTATTCTGTATTGTTGTGGAGCTCGAAACTATTGGTGTGATATATGGTTGGAAAGTCACTGAAGAGAGGGTCGTTTTGGCATAAAGAACACCATCATTGAAGTCCGAACGAGGAAGTTATGAGCAAAGTGGTGACGCCGCACGAGCTGTGCCGAATAGAATTGCAGTGCTACTTTCCATGGCCTGTTACATATTCAATTCTTGGTGTTTTTGTGATTTCTTTATATGGATAGAAAGCCAAGGAAGAGAGGATCGCGTGAGCACAAAAATTACTCAATTCGAAGGTCGGATGTGAAAGTTATACGCAAAACGGAGAGGCTGCGCAAATCGGTTCTACCTGCTTGAGGTCGAACCGAGGTCGAACCATGCACCTGGGACTTCTAGTAGGTGGGTTCGACCTGTGGTTCGACCTGTGGTCAATAGTTCGACCTGTTTGCTGAGGTCGAACCATCGTGCGAAAACTTACCAAATCTATATTTTCGAGGCCTAAACGCGTGTGATCACTTGAAAAACCCATTCCAAGCCTAGAAGATGTGATTACAAGTATAAAAGGAGGTCTATACAGCCCCAAAAAGAGGAGGAACACAACACAATACAAGAGAGGAGAAGAGAGGCTACAACATACAACACTCCACAAGGGGGGATCACCCCCCAACCATCATCCTTTTCTCCATCCATCCATCACTTTGAAGATTCGTTTGTGGAATCAAGGGGAGAACTAAGAGAAGAATTCAAGAGCGAGAAGGACGCGATGACACCACATCTAGGGTTTATTCGTTTTTTAATTTATCTTGTATTTTTCTGACATCCGGGTAAGATCTATCCAACACCCATGTGTGTTTCCTATAACACCATGGGCTAGAGCCTTTTTGGTAGAACTAGGGTTGTGAAGGTTTTATCTAGTTAATTGAACTTCCATGTGTATACTCCGTACAACACTACTTGTGGTTTATTTTATATAAGATTGTGCCTTTTTAATCCATACTCATAGTCGTTTTGTGCATCAATAATCATTGTGTAGAGTCTGAATACATAACATGGTTATTGGTTGAGTGCGTTCACTGTTGAGCAGGATTTTAAGTTATAATTCTAAGTGAAGGGATTCCGAAGTCTTATTAGAACTATCTTATATGAATACTTATTAATTGAATTGAATTCGAGTTAATAAGTAGGATAAAGAGGATAATTTCATAGTACCTATAAAGGGAGATCATATCGGGTTAGAGTACCAATCCTAGGGAAAAATAATTGATACTGATAGTACCTAAAAAGGGGGGTGAATTATATCTCTTGCTCCGAGGTTATTCACACGTGTTACACGCATATTTACTTGTGTCTATAGAGTAGATATGCATGGTTTAGTGATGCGTTCATATTCCACAAGGCAGAGTCGGACATTGACACATGGAAGGGAAGTTAATTAGTGAAACTGGATTATCCTAGAGCTACATATTCTCCTACTTGATCCACTTTCATATCCTTTGAGTGATAGTTTATTTTATTTGTTATTTAATTTCCAGCATATTAGTTGTTAGATAACCATTAAAACGTAATTGTCTTGTCTTAATTAATTTAGATAATAATTAAATTGATAATACGCCCTCCCTTGGGTTCGATATTCACTTGGTCACCTTTCGAGACTACAATTGATATCCTTCATATTTGGGGATTAATTGTGTGTTGAGAAAACGCCCATCAGGTAGTATACCTAATATAACCCCAGTTAATATTAATCAATATGCCACCTCACTACCTTATCTACAGTTAGTTCTAGCTATAAATATGCACATTTGAAGATATAGCATTATCTGCTCCAAATAAAACAGAAAAAATAAGGCAAGGATTTCTCGTTGTCTCCAATAAGAAAGATGACATCATCATCTTTGACTTTACTTTTTGAAGCGCTCGAATTGATTCCAGACTCTAACGCATCGTTGCCTCACAAGCTCCATTCTCAGCCGATTGTATGCCTTAAAATGAACGAAAAATGGCTGTCAACTCCTTTACTAGCCAAGAAGGGACATCTCCACCATTGGCTAGAGAATACCACTATTCCAGAAGTCTAAGGCCCAGCCTCAATCTCAGCCGAGCTTATGGCCCGATGGCCGACGCATTGAAGGTGGATGTCGATGACAACGTTGCAGCTGCACCCACCAAAAGTAGCATTAGAATATAGGTGGTCTCTGACATGTTATTTGAGTTGATTGTTGCATTGGCAATATTTTTTCTTACGGTAAGTGACATCGAAGTAGAGATTTTAACGAATAAATTTGTCGAATGGATTGGTCGGATGTGCTGTTTGGAATCAAGAAATAAGATAATTAATTTGCAGGGAGAAGAAAATTGGAGTTGTTTGTGTTAATTAATTAATTAGTATTCAAAACTTAGTATTTATAATGGAAAAAAATAATAATGATAATGTCTGAATTTTGAATGTATTTCAAATTATAATGAAAATTAATTAAATTATGTTGTGAAGATTTATTCAATGATAGTGCATAATTATTCATAAATTGTGCAGAATTATTCACGTTACCATTCGACGGAGAAATATGTACACAAATAATGTTGTGCATAATTATTCATTAGTTGTGCAAAATTATTCACTAGTTGTGTAGAATTATTCACGTTACCGTTCGCTAGAGAAATATGCAAAGAAAATTATGTTGTGCGAAATTATTCACTAGTTGTGCATAATTACTCGCCGGCTAAAAATATGTAAAGAAAATTATGTTGTGCAAAATTATTCAATAGTTGAAATCAAAATAGAGATTTCGACAAATAAATTTGTGGAATAGATTGATAAGAGTTGCTATTTGGACTCAAAGAATATGACAATTGATTTGCAATGCACAAAATTAGAGTTGTTCATGTGTATTAATTAATTAATATTAAAAAATTAGTATGTATAATGAAAATAGTACAACACACATTAGGCCAACTAAAAAACCGAGATAAAGTATGGTTTTCACGGGACAAAATGCAATGAAAGAATATATTTGGTATTATACAATATAATTTTGGATCTCATAGTAATAATTTAAAGTCTATGTATTTAATAATAATAAGTGGATATATTGTACTTGATAGTAAGTCTCCCTAAGTTTTTTGCTGGTGGTGTGTTGCTTTTTGGAGATCGTGTATGATTTTTTTTAAGATCGGGTTAAGATTTAGATGAGAATCATTGATGATCAATGTTAATGTCTATGGCATTGTTGCTCCATGAATTCTGTTGTGAGGATTGGATGGTTTTTGTGTTAGTTGTAATAAATATTTTAATAATCAATTGTAAAAGTTGTAATTTTATAATGTATACATTTTTGTAATAATTTTTTTGTGTGTTAGATGTAATATAAAAATTTTAATAATTAACTGTAATAGTTGTGATTTTATATCGTATACATTTTTATTAATAAATGTATTACATTTTAATATTTTTAACTTTATCAGTATTAAAATTTAGTATCAATATATTAATGTTTAATAAGAAATTGTATGAATTGTAATTTTATATGTATATCTCTTTCTTAATAAATGCAATGTTTTTAAATAATTAAATATTTTAATAGTTATTTAAGAAGTCAGTTTTACATTTAAATTAACTGTACACGCAATGGAATTTCTCAGCTGAACAAAAAATAAATTTAGAAATGGACATGCTTTCATTGACGATCGTACAATATAATTGATTACCAGAATAGGAGAACGAGGCATACAAGGAATAGAGAATGAAGAAAGTCAAAACCGCTGGAATGAAAATCAGCCGGTGGTTGTGAAGTAATTGGCTGACGTGATCAGTTGAAGTTGCAAGAAGAAGGAGAAAAGAGGGAAGGAAGGTGCCTGGATAGAGAAAAACAAACGGTGGAGTTATGAGAATACGATTGGGAGCGTTGGCCGGTGCGATGTAGGCGGGGAACTTGAAATGTAGTTGAAGAGGAAGAAGCAGATGCAAGTTCTTTACCTTATGGGCTGGTGTAATGTGTGGACGGCTTACCCGTGGAATCATGGTCAGGCTTGCTGGCTGGTGTGGATGCCTTACGCATAGAGTTGGGAAGGTTGAGAAGCAGACACGTGGCGGATGGAGACTGGAAACCGACAACATACCGTGCTAAAAACCCAAACTCGCTCTTTTATATAGTATAGAATATAAGATTTAATAATAGTAAAATTTTATTTAAATTTTTTTTCAAAAATCATCCGTTTAGAAAAAAAATTTTAAGTAAAAATAATTATAAAATGAGATATAAATATTTAAAATTATTGTTATTAATATATAAAATGGTATAAAGGTAATTTTATTGCATATTAAAATCAATTATAGTTCCTACCAAACTCTAAAATATTGTTAATCTCAAATATTCTATATCCTACCAAATAAAATCACTCATTAATATTATCCCCAAACTGGACATCCATAAGTTACTTAAATAATAACCTTTTATATTATTTTACTTATCAAAAGGACCTCTTATCACAACATCCATATTACTTACTTCTTCCCTCCTGTGTTAACGTTTACGTTTGCTTTTTGCACGAAAATTAAGAAATATAATATTTTAATGTATAGTGAAGTGAGAAAAATAATATTTAATGTGAAGTGGGTAGTTATATTAGTGTTGTGTGTAGGCCTTATATAGAATAATTAATTATTTTGTGTGGCCCCAACTTAACAAAAAAAGGAAATGTAAACCTTAATTTTGGACAATCCAAACAATAAATGTAAACCTTAATACGAAACGGAGGGAGTACTTAAATAATAATCTTTTTATCTTATCTTACCTATCAAACTGAAGGTTAGCATGTAAAATTTAACGCGGGAGGGGAGAGTACTTAAATAGGTAATCTTTTATGAGTTGGTATCTTATGTGTCCGGGTACACGGACTCACCTCGTGCGCCCAATCTAACCTATTTGTTTAAAGGGTCATATATAAATTAAAAGAACCCAAAAAATTATTTGTTCACCTGTGCGCCCATCATCTGCAATTCTTCTCTCTATGTTATTTGAAGTATGTATGATGTAAATTTATAGCTTGAATAATGTTTTTTCTTCAAATAGGTAATATTATAATTTTTTCACTCATCATATTTTGTGGTTATTAATTTATTATGTGTCGAATGACATGCTTGACTATCGATCCTGGGCTACTGGCACTGAAAGTGAACATAAGTAATTAGTATATTGCAGAAAACTTAATTTATTCTACTTTATTTGCTGTGTATCTTCATGATGGACATTTCACGGAGCAATAATATAGTACAAATAGTATTTCCCACTATCATGAATTGTTGTTTTTTATGTTGTTATCATGAGTGGTACTAATACAAAAAATACATTATTTGATTGGAAATAATATTATTTTAAGTTATTACATTATACCCTTTAATAGTAGTCCTTATACTTTTTGTAAGTAACACCTATACCTTGAGCAATAATGAATTTATTTTTATTTATGAATCATATATGTGATTTCAAAAAGTTAATGATAGGACATTGTTGTATATATTGTTTCTCTATAGCTAAACATTGTTAAAGGAATTCTAGAGTAAAAGAATAATTAAACAATGCCCATTAATTAATTAAGTTATTGACAACTCTATTAATTAATATCTCATCCTAGAGTAGTACCACTCAACCTTGATATCATGTCGGAATAAATTCACCTGCAGGGTTTACATGATAATCCTTATGAGCTCCTAAAGGGGACATCATCAGCCTATTTAATAGGACTCGGATTCCTTCTACAATCAACATCACACCATAGAGACATCATTATTTTCCAACTCACCGAGTTTGTTGATTTAATAAATAAATCTCACCCATTGATGAATCAAAGACATAAATACTGGCTTACGTGTTGAGGTTATTGTATAGAGATTAAAAGCACGAACATTCATAATAACTGAGATCAAGGTCTCCTATATAATCAGTATAAGTCGAACGATCTCAAGCGGTCCTGCTCAATACACACAAAGTGCACTAATGTAATTTTATAGTCAAGACAAACTAATACCAAATCACCCTACAACCATCCCGATAGATTGCCCCCGTCTATCTCGGTTGTGAGCATCTGTTTATACTTTATAAGGAGCGACGATATGATCTTCCGTGCAACACCGCACACTATATTATCTATAGTATAAAGTAAGTGGACTTTTGCAATAACATATAAATCAATAATAATATGCAAAATATTTGATCATACCATTCTCATTTCAAATAATTGTTAACGTATTGTTCATACAAAAGCTAGACTTTTAGTATACAATCCAATATTATGTACTTAGATTAATAAGGCAATTGTTCATATACAGGTCTTATTCTACTCTCGTCATCTCAAGAAGACATTTATGATGTATCATGCCTATTTGAAGACAATACTAACACATGCTATGAAGAAACTTTGAGGAAATGAGAATTTATGAAGAAAGTACGTAGTACATCAATGGGAGTTGAACTTAATGTGATTGATTTATCATACGTGACTAATGTAATACCCTTAATTAAATTTATAGGAAAACAACAATGGAATATCCTCAATTTACACTTTGCTAACTTGTATTCTAGATATTTATATGGCAATAAGATATCCTCTATTAAGTTCTATTCATTTAAAGTGTTTATTTGACATTGTTTTTGAAACTCTTTAACATTATTAAGTGTCATGTCCTTTAGTATAAAATCATATATATATACCCTTTGCAGCATGTCATAATATCTTAACAATATAAATTTAAAACACTATCAACAACAGGTGCTCTAAACTCCATACCCTTTACATGACACCAATATACCTTTTAGTAATCAAGTATATACTTATTACTCATCAATAATATGCCCTTAGCAACTTTATACACTTTGCATGTCAATGATATACCCTTTACTTGACAACAATATACCTTTTACACCATTCCATAATAATTAATAACGTATACATGTAACACTGTCAACAACATATGCTCTAAACTTCATACCCTTTACATGACAAAAAAATATTTTTACTCATCAACAATATACAGTTCGTAACTCCATACATTTTACATAATCATAATATACCTTTTACATGACAACAATATATCCTTTATTAATCAATAATATACCCTTTGCAGTGAACAATCACACTGATTAAATTACACAAAACAAAAATTGTCTCACTGTAATAATTCAACTTACTAGTCATATATTAATATCAACATAATGTATCCAAAACTATAGCAGCCAAACACCATTATATATGCCTCTTTTCCAGTTTGTTATAAAATTCGTTTCATTCTCCTTAGTAGTCATTTTCTTCTCTTCAGCAACCTTTAACCTACAAAAATAATAATCTTCATTAACCACCATGACAATAAAAAGTAACATTATAGTACTTAACACACGACAAAGCAGCAAGCCCTCATGCTAAAATTAGAGACTAACTAGATATCAAATCTAAAGTGATGAACTGCTTTATACTAGAAGACTAAATGTAAAGGATAACAACATTAAAGGAACAACAAAATATCTATGCTATCAACTTCATACAGATTACATGACTACAATATATCTTTTACATGACAATAATGTAACCTTTATATGATAACAATATATTTTTTTCCTATGCTATTATACCTTAACAACATAAACTCGATAGACTTTAAACACCATACCCTTTATATAACCACAATATACCTTTTACGTGAAAACAATATACCCTTCATTCATCCGTAATATACCCTTATTTACCATGTTATAGTACCTTAACATAAACTTGAAACACCCTAAACTCCATACTCTTTGCATGACCACAATGTACCATTTACACATCAATAATATATCTTTTGCAACTCCAGAAAAATTACATGACTACAATACCTTAACAACATGAATTCAGTATACCTGGAATGCACTTGCACAATAAACAGAGGAAAGAAGGGAAGAAGAGAGACTTTACCCAATATTAAACTAAAATTTCCAGAATGATTGATCACAATTTTAGCAATGCAAAGAAAGTAATGCAAAGAAAAACCACTATCTAATGTCCACACTAGGGGTGGGCGGTATGGCATACCGAAGATTTTTGGTCATACCATATACCGTACCGAAATTTTCGGTATTTAAAAAATCATACCGTTACCTTACCTAAACTTTCGGTATACCTTAGTTCGGTATACCAATATTTCGGTATAAGAAAATAGTATACCTTCTACTTACCAATATTTCGGTATGCCATACCATACCTAAAATATCGGTATATATCATCCTATTACATAGTTTGCTATACCGTTATACATCTAAAATTCAATAAATCTTATAAAAACCATGTACTAGAAAAGTGAAAGATAGCTATAAAACATACTCTAATAAATAACAAATTCAAAAATATACGACAATCTGCAAACGACCAAATTAAATAAGAGTAAGTCTCATGAAAACCGGGTTTACAGGTAAACCTTATTTTTTAATATTACTCTTTAATATATAAAAAATAACTCTTTGAAGAGTAATAATTTTTACACAATAGAGTAATAATTCGTATCTCTAAAAAGTAATTTTTCATGTACTTAAAGTAATCGATACATCGGGATTTACAAGAATTTGAAGAGTAATTTTTTAATTTAAAAAGTAACAATTCATGTGCTAAAGAGTAATTTTTTATGTACTAAACAGTAACCCGTTTTACAAAGTGTTTGTCATTAAATAAATAGTACCTAAGAGATCTACACAAAAATATATGGAACTTATATTAAAATCAACACTTTTAAATTTTCATATACATAGAATTACTTAATTAAAAAATAAGTACTAATATCATGTAAGTCAATGATCTTTATCAATAATTTATAATTATGAAGAATTATATAGTAGGATTTTAGATTTAATCTTTAATAAAATAGTGTATATATATAATTTAATTAAAAATTATAATGCATAAATAATAATTATAATTGTATGTATTATCTAATATGGTAATATCGTATCATATAACTCAAAAAATTGAATATTTTACGGTATTTCGGCATATACCAAAATACCGCGGTATTGATTATTTATATACCTTTATCGTACCAAAATTTTCAATACGGTATCATACTCTACCAAAAATTTCGGCATACCTAAAATTTCGATAAAATCGGTATTTTTCGTTATGACAAGGGCGGTATACCAAAATTTCGGTATTTTCCCCCAGCCCTAGTCCACACACGGTTTAAATTTAAAGCACAATCAAAATTCAAGTCTATTATTTACAATAAAAACTTATATTCTACAACCAACAACGATTCGATAGCATGAAGCTTTGACCGTCATTAAGATCTGAAAAACACCTTGCGATTTTACAGCCAACAACGATTCTACAGTCTGAGATTTTGACTCGACAGATCCACTGTATACACCATCTCTGATCAAGACAAGTAGAAAATGCAGATGAGCTAGTCAAGGAATTAGAGTGTGTGTGGGGTAATGAGAGAAAAAAGGTGCAAAGCGTGAAGATTAGAATGATGATTTAGGATTTTTTTTATGTATTGCAGGTCAGATTTTATAGGGTCGTATATGGCCCGTGCGCCTACAAGAATTTTTGCCATCTAGACCCGTGCGCCGAGAGAGCAGAAGAGCTTTTGCCATCTTTTATATTAGCTTATAAAACTAGCTGTTAGCATATTCACAGGGAAGGGGAGGGGGTGAGTATATAAGAGTTTATAGAATAATTAAATCTGAACCCTTTAAACTGAATCCTCCGTGTCGTACCCAAATCGTAACCATTCGTTCCCAGCATATTAATGATTGTACTATATCACTTTAACGTCTCTCCTCTCCATCTGTTAAATTACGCAGTCGGCTTTTGCAGCGACAAGCCGAAACCCTCGATTCGTTTGGGGCTGTTCCCCAAGCCCTACTCTGGTTTAACAATTTATTAATATATGGATTCAGATCAAGGGAAGCTATTCATTGGAGGGATTTCATGGGAGACGAACGAGGAGAAGCTGAAGGATTATTTTCAAGGCTATGGCGAAGTGCTGCAGGCTGTGGTGATGAGAGATAAAATATCCGGGAAGCCCAGAGGCTTTGGATTTGTTGTATATACAGATCCTGATATTCTTGATAGGGTTCTACAGGATAGGCATGTTATTGATGGCCGTACGGTAAGAATTTTATTATTCATAACAGCTAAAATTGTATTTCTTCATGTTCTCCATTTTCTTATTCCGAAATATATTGTTTTCCGACCTCTCTTTTTTTGTTACAACTCTGTTCATTAATACTAGTGTTGACCTGCTACTCTGTAAATACATCTTGAATTTTTTCGTTACTGGGTTTCTCGTATTGATTCTGCTTTAACAGCTGTTTTGTATATCTGCGCCTGAGCTCAAAATACTTCTTTAAGCCTTCGATATTCCGACATGATTTTTATGGTCAGCTTTGATGGATTATGCAGTATTTTTGTTGTACAAGTCTTTATCTATGAATATTTTTCCTTGTCAAGTTGGCTTTGACTAGTCGTATGCTTTATCCAATTCATGTTTGTGATTTGTTGGGTGACTTCATGTCATTTACTATTATTTTTGTGTTTCTTACGAGCTGGAGTTTTAGATGCTTTCATTTGTATACTATGCCAATTTATTTCTGGTTCTGTTGGCATTTCACATTATTTTGTTACAAACACTAGGTTTTGTGAATTTGATTTATTTCGGGCGTAATCGCCATTTTTTAATTGTGCTTAGTTCTTTTATCTTGACTGTTTACTCAATTGTAGCCTACAAAAAATCTGTTTAGAGTTATGCGGACCTTTTTGATACTCATGTGTTATTGTATGTTTTGTCTGATTTATTTGGTATCAGTTTTCCTGTCTAGTTTTTTTATACCATAGGTAGTAGTTGTCCAATCTTGTGATAATACTGACTGTTCATGCAAATGACATTATCTGAACCTGTACTTGGTGGATATAGTTCAAATGTCTGGTTGCTTCAAGTTTCTGTAGCAGCATTGGGAAGTCAATGTTCTATTCCATTACGTTACTTGTTATAAAAATCGTATGGATTCACACGAGTGCATATTTTTTCATGGTCTTTCATGCATCTACATAGCCCACAGTTGCTGATTGGTTTATCTCACTAAGCTTGATTATTTGCCTTGTTTTCTATTAGTTGATGTATGACGTGATCCCTCTTTACTTTGCAACCATATATGTACTTTTGTGCCATTTCACTTCTACCGGTTGAAATATGTGTTTAATTTCTGGTGAATAATAATTTAAGGGAGTAATATCATAAAATATTTAAGAAACCATAAAATCTTAATATAAAAAAAATATGTGCTTTGTGCATGAAAATTGCTGTAAATAACCTGACTTTTTATTAGGCTATTTCTTCTAGAGAAATATTCATAATTGTCAATGGCACGCCGCGCACGTGAAATGCATGAGGCAGCAGGTATAGTACCTTTTGGTCCTTTTCAAGTCCGAGGTTGGTGCAGTTCACAAGCCACATGCGTGTGCCTTGTGTGCCCTTTCTTGTGAGCCTGTGGCACGCCCAAGGTGCATCTCTGTAATCTGCAAATTTTCTTACACCTAACCTGCTATGTGGAGATGTGCTTGTCTGAATCTAATCAATCTATCTCCGGCACTCTGCCTTTATGACCTTTGTTGTGTTTTTATCTCTTTTATCTCCTTTAATAGAAGAATATTATACAAATTGATTTAGATTTAGATAAGATAAGTCCAATGGGGTAATCATCAAGCAGTTCAGCTGGGGTATTTTTTTGTTTCTCTTTAAAATATAACTTCAGCCCATGTTCAAGAGGCTCGCCTGGGCGTGCACCTTGTTCTTCAGGTGTTGGAAAAGCCCTGTGCCTCTTGCCTTTAACTACGGTAATCATATTAATTAAAGGTGCCTTAACCAAAGGTAACTCATGCTTCTTGAAATCATGGTGTCATGGCGCACGCCTTTGTGCACCTTGCTCGCTGCGCCTTGAGAATTATGCTATTATCCAGCTTTATAATTGTTTGATGTTTTTATTATTATAGAAAGAGCAACTTGACATATATATTAAGAAATGTAAACATTATTATTCACCAAAATTTAGTAATTGAGTTTTATATTAATTCTAGACTTCTAGGGTTTGATTGATGACACCCTCCACAAACCATTGCCCTTTGTTTTAGCCGCGGTGCTCCAACCTCCGGTCAGCTGGCGGCCACTTTCCAGCTACTTACCACCTCTGGCCACTCTCTAACTGTCAATCAGTACTTTTTTGGTTGATAAAAGGATTATTGTAAGACTACATCGCTTATTATTCTAAAATATTGATGAACATCTTATGCTATTGAGGTGTTATTTTATTTCAATTATGATTGATTGTTTCATATTATGTGTTTAATTTTGGCGTATGTGTCATGTTTGTGTCGATTGTTATATTATTTGTTTCAAACTTTCTTTTATTAGGTAATTATGTTCTATATATGATATGTTTTATACTTTTATTGTAGGATATGTTATTTTTTTTATACTTATTTCATTCTTATACACAAGGTGCATCTTAGGCACAAATATGGCTCAGTGTGCCTTGGTGCGCTTTGAGCTATTTAATAACCATGACGGTAATATTTATATTAATTATGTAGTTTTTAAAACATGGACATTTACCAACAGAAGGGATTTTCCTGTGTGAGCTTGAAATAAGGGCACCATATTTTGCACGCATATCATTTGTTATGTTCCTATTATGCGAAATGCTGAACAGTTTTCTGGTATTGAATTTGGTAGTTTATGTTTCCTATGATTGGGCGTCTTGCGTGATGTCAAGTCTCACAAAACTTATTTTGGAAGTTTAGCTTTTTTCATTTTTCTCTGTCAGTGTCATCAATACCTGAAGTAGTGAAGTAACATCAATTTTCATAACGAAGCTCAAGTAGGCGAGAACTCAATAATGTTGTGTATTTTTCATCCGGTTACCCTTTTGTTTTGATTGAAATTTTTTTTCGAAAATGTTCACCCTTACCCCCTAGTCCTGGGGATCTAGTTGATTTCTTTGGTTCTGGACTCCCCAATACTTTTACTATATACAAATATAGCTGATAGAGTTTCCACCGGGGTAGTGGTATTATATTGGAATCTTCTAGACTAAATTCAAGGCTGTAAATATACCTGGATCGTATGATTTTGATAGAATTATTTACCCAATATGACAGGTTGAGGCCAAAAGAGCCTTATCAAGAGAGGAGCAACAGGTTTCTAAAGTTGGAAATGTAGGTAATGCAAGAAATATTGGAGGGGGTGGAAGTACTCGAACCAAGAAGATTTTTGTTGGAGGTCTGCCACCTACTCTTAGTGAGGATGGCTTTCGACAGTATTTTGAAGCTTATGGTTTGGTGACTGATGTTGTAATTATGTATGACCAGCAGACAAATCGTCCTAGGGGATTTGGTTTTATTTCATTTGATTCTGAAGATGCTGTAGATAGGGTCTTACACAAGACTTTCCATGATTTAAATGGTAAGCAGGTAGAAGTGAAGCGTGCTCTCCCTAAAGATGCCAGTCCTGGTGGTGCTGGACGTTCCATGGGTGGTGCTGGTGGGTTTAGCGGCGGTGGATATCAGAGTTATGGTGCTTCAATTGGTAATTCTGGCTCGTATGAAAATAGATTGGAATCCAACAGGTACATTCAGTCGCAGAATTCTGGTGGATATCCATCATATGGTTCATCTGGGTTTAATGCACCTGGTTACGGATATGGTCTTGCCAGCAATGGCATGGGTTATGGATATGGGAATTATGGTGGTGGAAATCTTGGGTATGGTGGCCCAGCTGGAAGTTATGGAAATCCAAATGCACCTAATGGCGGGTATGGTGGACCTCTAAATGCTCAGAGAAATTCATGGGGCTCACAAACTGCCTCTGGGTATGGCTATGGAAACTCTCAGTGGGGCACTGCTGGTGGAGACCCTGTTTCTGGTGGATCTACTGCTGGTCAATCTCCCAGTGGCGCTTCTGGGTATGGGAATCAAGTATATGGTTTTGGTGGGTATGGGAGCAATGATGGAACTTATGGAGGCCAGCCTGGTTATGGTGCTGTTGGTGGACGTGCAGGAAATGGCCCAAATGGTGGTTTTTCTATGGGAGAGCTACAATCCGGTATGAGAGGAAGTTATGGAGATGCTAGCTGTAATTCAGGATATGGAAATTCAGGTTGGCGATCTGATCCATCACAAACTTCCGATAACTATGGAGGTGGCTATGGTAGCGCTTCATCTCAACAATCTCAGCAACAGTGATTGATTTATTGTCTCCATAATTGATACTTTGCTGTGGCTTTTACAACTCCAGCATGGTCCTTTTTTGGTGCAGATTGGGGTTCTCCTACATGCCACTTAAATTGTGGGAGTACTGGTTTAATTGTGTTAGTTTGCTGAGTCAATTTTTCTTTCCTTTGAATTGTAGTCCTAAGTTCGGCTTGCTCTTACTGCGTAGTTTGTTTTTGTTGCTTCATTTCGTAATGTTTAAGATATGGTAGCTTGGGTTGAACTTTTTGTGAGTTTATTTATGGCGAGTTCTTTGATAAATATATGAAGTTAGACTGTTAACCTCCATCATTTTGCAGGTGTAATGTGGATATGATGTATTATGATTGTCTAATATGATGATAGAGATTCTATAATTATCTAGACTTTGGTGACGTTGCTAATACCGAACGAAGTTATTGAAATAAAATTAGAGAGTTGGGAGTAGTTGAGCTTTAGTGGAAGAATTTGATTATTACCAATCTCGGTGATGCTTTGTTTTGCCAGTGAAGATATTTGTAATAGTTAGATTGTTCATCCATCCAGTATTTTTGCAGGAAGAGAGCAGTAGCACCTTTGGTTGATCTATATCATAGTAGAAGTGATAATCTTAGCGATAGATGAATTATAGCAATGGCATAATGGTTGCCTGTATTTGGCCTTGTGTTGTACAGGCACAGAGATGCTCCAGTGATAAGGTCGGTGAACTGTCCCGTCAAGCTAAACGTGGACTTTGTGCAATATTATAAAGGTGGCTGGTGGAAGGGTGACCTGATGCTATGTGGCCATATTGGTGCAGCTCTTAAGAACTGGAACACTTTCTGGAGAGCAAATCGTATGGTTCTCACAGTCTGTATAAGGTGTGAAGTCTCAGTAAGTGTGGAATAGTGGAATAGGCACTTAAATTTTCGAAATCCCCTTATTGCTAGATGGTGGTAATGAGCAGGCTACTTCTTTTTGTTCATTTTTGTTTGCGTGGTGACTGGTGTACACCATTCAGTGCAAGATCTTTACAGTTCAGAATATATTGTTTGAATCTTCTTATAATGCGTTAGAAATTTACTCCTTGTGACGAAGTCTTAAATACAACAATGTGTTATATTTTAGTACAAATAGCACATTGTTGTATATGAGATTTCGTCACTAGGAGTAAATTTCCAAAGCATCATCAGAAGGTTCAAACAATGTGTTATTTTTGGTGTTTAAACTTTGTTTTTAGTATTTAATATTTAGACTTTAGGATTTTCTAGTTTTTCGAGTCTTATTCCTTCAAATTAATCTTAAATTGTCCTTGGTGTGCGTTGATGAGTAAAGTTAAGACCAACTCTTAGTCGTCATTTTTGAGTTTGGTTGGAATGTTTGCACTTAATTTATTTTTTTTTGTTTGCACGTTGGTGAAATAAGATAATTGGAGTTTGTATTAATAATGATGATTCTGTTGTATTATTAATTTATTATTATAATTTCTTGTAAACATGCTTTTCTTATATGATGTTACAAGATAGTACTAATGTTGGTTTATTGCGAAATTGCAAAATGAGTTTGCATCAAGTTTCAGGATTTTGGTTGAAAGAAAATCTTGGAGAATAGACTTTACTTTCTCCATCTCGAGTCTTGTTGACATGAAATTTCCAGTCATGTTTTTGGATTAAAATTTTATTTCTTTAGGTCACCAGTTGAATTAGTTTGGAGTAATGTGTCCAACACACTAATTAGATTGGATAATATTTTATGTTTTGAATGCAAACAATCTTCTTGGAAATTATATTATTAAAGATTCTTTTAATTTATTTTAATTATGCATTATATATTTGTTTATTAGATAAAGTCTCTAGACTAATTTAAGTTAAAATGTATGGTCACACATGCATATGATGGTGATCATGAAAATTATACATAGAGTTTTGATTTTGAACATTGTTCACAGTCAAGAATAAATCTAAATCAGACAAAGCATAACTTGGTAAAATAATACATATGATGAATGTTTATAGTACGAGAATATTGAATTTCATCAATATTTGTATTGCGACACAAATTCATATATATATATATATATATATATAGATACTTAAAATGATTCGTACGAAAATATTATTGAATATGTCTAAATGAGAATTTTATATAATTACAATAGTACACAATTAGTCCTTAGACTTGAAAAATCATAGTAGTTTTGTGTACATTATGTCACACTTAGATTTATCTTTTGATTGTTTAACAATTAGTATAAAAGGAGATATGTTGGGTATTACATTGATGCACATAGAGATTTGTTTGTGGCTAATATAGAATCCAACACTTGTCTAAAATAAGAGAATTTCCTGTGTATAATAATGAATCATTGTAATATGGAATAGAAACACATTTATTGAATTAGTAGAGTTTCGACTAATATCCATACACTTGACTTAATCAGGAGATTACTTGTTAAAAGGACCATACGTGTGTTAATTTGCAGGCTTAACTCGCTTTTCACCTAACACTAAATGATCACGCTACTTGCTATATGTTATTGTGATTTGTAGGTTCTTAAAATTAAATATTCCCTCTGTTTGCTAATAAGATATCAAATTTGCTATTTTGATCATCTATTATAAAGGTATCAAGTTTCCATTTTTTTTAAAAAAACATTACTCACCATTAATACAACTACTTACTTCATATAAAATAATAATACTCCTTAATCCATGTGCATAAAGTAAATGAATGTGTTACCGATGGACAGAGAGAGTTATTAACTTTAAGTGGATTGATTAATCAAATAAATTAATATAATAATCATTACTTACAACTTATTGTAAGCCTACTGCTAGAGTTAGTAGTGAATTTAAATGATCATTCTTTATATGGATGAACAACATTTATCAATTGATGCAATAGTTAAATGACATGACTATTTTTACCCCCAGTTTTGCTAAACGTACCCTATAAATCTATAAGACTAAGTTATCCTTATATATTAAGACATAAATACCCTTATATTAATAATTAACTATTTTTTTAATTTTTCTCCAATTTCTATACGTATAATAATTGAGATACAGCCTTATATTAATAATTAATTAATATTTTTTTATTTAATCTTTCTCCCAATTTCTATATGTGCACCAACTAGATTTCTCTATGTACCCCAACTTCATAAACTATAAACCCTATTAATTTTTCATCATTGTAATATAATGGAATAAGCAAAAATCATGAAGAATTAGAATGATGATGATCAGGAAATGACATAATCATAGAGGAGGAGAATTATCATGCTTGGGATATTGAGGTTAGTATTTATTTATGAAATTAAATTATACAAGTTTTAGTTTGTAGTTTTTTTAAGGTTAGACGAACGCGATCTCTGCCTTGAAATCGTAAAAATTCAACCTGTTCGAACTCTGTAACCAGGAAGGTTGACTTGTTTGCCTGCTATGATTAAATGTAAAGATTAACGTGTTTGACTAGCATCATTCGGACCCTATAATCGAGCACAAACTTATGTTCGATTACAGCGGTCGAACAGGTTGAAAATACAGATTCTCATATTAAGGCACATGATCCATCTTTTTCTTTAACATTATACAAAAAAATGAGCTCAATGCCTTCAATGATTATGGATATATGTTCATGAATAGAGATATATTTGAGACGAGAGAAGAGTTAGTTGAATGGATTCATACCACAGAATTCAATAACAAAATGGTGATCATTATTAAGAGATCTGACCCTCCTCTTTTCTCTCCTGCTTGCGATTTGGATTTGGAGGAAGGGTATTTTTTCTATTTATTATCTTTAAATGCAATTACTTTTCATTAAAATGTTTGATTTAATCAAAAAGGGTAAAATTGTCTAAAGTGGGGGTATGTTTAGTAATTTGTGTATATGTATTTTTTTTAATTTTAGTGCGGTACATTTAGTAATTGGGGATACATTTAGCAAAATTGCCGGTATGAATAACCGCGCCCATAGCTAAATGATTAACTATAACTAATAATTAAATAATTTAATTATTTAATTAAAGCTTAAACTAATATGATTAATAATGTTAAAAGAATTATTTAATTTTTGGATAGATTAAATTTGGATTATTACTGATAGGTACGCATATATAACCTAATTAATAATCGATACATTAATCCAATATAATTACAGATGAATACATAGTGTCTTTTTATTTTTCTAGCATTACCCTTATTTACAACGATTAACATTCAACATATGCACTTAACAATACTTTGGTTGAAAATTAATGTGCACTAAATCAGATAAAAGAGCAAACGCGTGGACATATATAATCATGTGCATGTTGAAAGTGAAATTCACGCATTTTATGTGTGCGCATTACATTGTTTTGCTTAGGAAAGTCATTGTTTTTGCATGGAATTGTGTAGATTTTAGTACTTGCACGATTTTAAGGCTATTGAGGTATTTTTGTGAGTTTTGAAGGCCTAAAGTAGGGGAAAACAGATCAGAATCGAAAGCAGCATGGAACAGGTACGGAAAGACGCCGCTTGCTGTCAACTCGGTAGCAGCTCGAGTCGAGCTGGATCGGTTCATCATTGGTCGACGGTACGATCGAGCCGAGTGAGGTCCCATTGAGTCAGCATAATGTAAAATTTTGATCCATGTGACACTCGCCCACAACTCGGCACCTCTAAATGCCGCTTGATCCGAGCTTGGTGTCGAGCTACGTGTTCTGGGGTCAGTCGCGGTCGGTTCGATCCAGAATTTTATTTTACAGCTCCTAGTACGTGTTTTTACATATTCTTGGTGGAAAAAGGCCCAAAGAAACAATCAGAAGGAAGACACGAGTATAGAAGGATACCGAAAAATACAAGAGAAGGGATTCGAATCCAATTCACAATTTCTATTCCATATTTCACATCCTCCACATCCATCGCATCATCCGTCCACCCTGAAGGACTTTCAAGTGCTATTTAAGAGAGATAAGTCAATCAGAGAGATGGAGAAGGAACGCCGGAACAATGCCAACATTAGGGTTTTTCATTTCCTATCTTTACTTTTCATTTGTTAAGACTTCCGGTATGAATTCAATAGCCATGAGTGTTGCCTGTAACCTCATGGGTTAATCTCATTTACAGTTTTTAGCTTTGAAGGATAAATTTAATTGATTTGGAGACCTAGACCACTTTTGTGAACTCACGCGGATGATATTATGATTTATTTGATTTATTCAGACTACGCTATTCTGCTTCATTTTTTTTATCAGTAAATGTTAGTTGTTAGTATAGTTAAGTAGTTAGTTCACCAAGCACCCGCACTCCTCATTTCTCCAAACTTCCTTATAACTCCTGCTTAATTCGTTCACAAAGTGAATTGAACTTAGGTCACTCACTTTAGTGAGGAAGCCCAGTGGCCAGATGAGCTAGCCCACTTGGTTTTCATATTAAATTGATGAATTTCCCATGATGCTTGATTTATTATGTTAGATTGTGTGCGTTCATGAATTGAATTGTCTACTTGTTAAGAATTAAGGTTGTTTTTCCATAAACACGTTAATTATCAGAACTGTTAAATCAGATGTTTGAATGATCTAGTGGAACAATGCAATAAAACTTTTGAGTAGGATATTAAATAAAGCCCTGTAGTACTATCTAGAGAATTCCTGTTAGTCAATCTTGTCATCCGAAAGTATTATGTTTACCTTGATAGGATCTAGAAAGGGGGATGGGTTGTATTCACGTACAATAAGAATTAAACCAGATTAAACTGTTAGCTTAGAATTCGATCTTATTCGTTGGGATAACAGGGCTATGTGGTGTGTTTTCATAGAGTCTGCATGAATGAACAATTGAATGTTTAGGGGTTCAGATTGAGTAGTCAATACCAGATTGCCTTAGAACTGTTGATTTCATCTTTAATTAATCTTCAATCTTTCTTTTGTGATTTTAGTTTATAAGTTATTTAATATTTTTAGTCTTTTAGATAATTAAATTTCATAACATTGGAAATTGGTCACTCGTTCTAATTAATTCAGTAATTCTTGAAGCTGATAATTGACTGTCTCGTGAGTTCGATATTTAAACTTGGTCGTTTGCTAGTACAACTGATATCCTTGATACTTGAGGATTATTTAGTGTGTAGGAAAACACTTAATAAGTTTTGGCACCGTTTCTGGGGACAATTTTTAATTATTTGCTTTTCTTTTATTGCTATTTTGATTAGGTTATTTGAGTGTTAGAAATCTTTACACACTTCCTAAAGTTGCTAAGGGGTCAACTCTGAAGAAGAAATCAAAATTTCCAAACCTAACATCAGTTGTAGAGGAGGAAGATTAGATAAAAAATTAGCACTTGCCAGAAGAAGAGGAAGTGGAAACAGAAACTGAAGTAATGGTAGAAAGAGCGCCGCATGAGGATAATATAATGATCCAGAAAACTTTCAAATCCACCAACATTGGAGGATCAGGCATAGTTGGGGCCATTCGTACAAACAAGAAGAATGACATAAGGCAGCCTTGATTAATATAGTGGAGAAAATCCCTTTGCCAGAGGAGTTTTTGATGAGCCATACAGACATTTGAAGCGATTCAATAGTTACATGGATACTGTGAACGTCTCTGATGCTACAGATGATACATGGAAGATGAGACTATTCTAGTTCTCATTAGCTGATAAGACAAGAGAGGAATGATAATCTAGAAGGAGGAAGTTGTGTGAACTGGATTGAACTCCACCAGCTTTTTATTGATCGATTATGCCACCAGGAAAAATACTTTCTCTGAAAAAAGAAATCAACTAGTTTAAGCAGCGGAGAGATGAGCCGTTTGGAGAGGCGTGGGAGAGATTCAGAGATGCTTTGAGAAGATGCCCATAATATGGTTTTAAGAAGTCTCAGTTCATCAGTGTCTTTTACAATGGTCTTGACAATTACTCAAAGGGTGTTAGTAGATGCATCCGCTGGAGGAATGATTTTTTGGGAAGACGTCAAGAGTTGTGGAGAAGATGTTTGATAATATTTCTATGAACTCTAGAGATTGGCCTTCTGAGAGAGTTCATGGAGCTTATGCACTAGGAAGAGATGCATAGGTGGAGGAGAAGGTAGCTGAAGCTGATATGATTGACAAGGTTGCCACATAGTTATAAGAGATGAACAAGCACCTGAGTAATATGTACTTGTGTAATAATGGTAGCAACAACCAAGGGAATGCAAGTGAGGATATGGTCACGAACCTTCAAGAGGTTGAAGATGCAAATTGGGGCTATGGGGAAAAGCGCTCAAGGTACAAAAACACCTTAGAATTGGAAAGAAAATAGAAACCCTCAAGGAAATTCCAACAACAGGAATAACCAAGGGGTAAATTCTAATGATCAAGGAGGGAATTAGCAGAACCAACGGAGGCATGAGAATCTCTCTTATTCTAATCCGAATAATGTAGCTCCATTCCCACCCAACTTTTATCATGGAGCAAAGATTAAAGAAGGGAACGCTAGTATTAATGATGTATTAAACAAATATATGAAGAAGAATGATACAACTATTGGCAAGATCAATGGCTGCATTGTTCTCATGATTCTAACACGACAAAGTAGAACGAGGAAGTTAATAAACAGTTGTGAGATATTTAGTATACCATAGGGTAGTTAGCAACAATATTAAATCAGTAGCAACAATAATTTCAAAAAGGTAAATTTCTATCACAAGGAGAAGTTAACCTTAAAGAAAGTTGCAAAGCAATCACTCTGAATCAGGAAACAGTATGAAGGTCCAAAACTGACCAAGGACCAAATGGAAGCATAGAAGCTCGCTCGTACCCAGCTCGAGCCGATCTAGATCTGGAAGGTGGCCAGATCGAGCTGAGCAGAGATAGATTAGTTCGGGACACCACTCGACTACTTACTTGTACTCAACTCGAGGTGAGCGGGACCTAGCTTGGCACCTCAGTTGAGTCGAGTGATGAGAATGATAATTCAAGTATTTTGAGCTTTGATTTGTGTGGAAATTGAGTACGATTTGGGATATTATCAAGGAAAATTGGGATGTTTATGAGAAATCCACGAATCAGATGCTATTGAGGCTATTGAACATATTTATACAGAAAAACATGTTAGAAGTGCTTAGAATCTAAAAACACAAGTTTTGAGATGCCGCTCGACCTCGGGAGGAGCTGCTTGACCGACACCTCTTGGTCGAGCGAGGGTGGAATTGATCGAGCGAGGGTCTATACAAAGTTTCAACAAACAGGAAGACCACTCGACCGCCGCTCGACCTGGCTGAGCCCGCTCGACCTGAGTCATCTTGGTTGAGCGCGGACACGCGGGCTTGTGTGTAAATTGGCGTATTTTCCAAGAAAAAGCCCACTAATGTTCTGTAATGAGAGTTTACAAGTATAAAAAGGGATGTCGATCACATCAAGGGAGGAGAGTTAGATTCCACATCCATCCTACACCACATCCAAACCCTAACTCCATTTGCAGGAGCTGTAGAGAGAGATTCGTACAACGAATCAAGTGAGAACCAAGTGAAGATTCAAGATGGAGTGAGAAGCGACTGCGGCCACATCTAGGGTTTACATCACAACTTAATCTTTCTTGTAATTTTCAAGACTATGGGTAAGATCTATTCAAACACCATGAACGTTCTTCGAAGCGTCATGGGCTAGAATTGCTTTGGTAGTTCTAGGGTTATGAAGATTTTTATCTAGTTAATTGAACTTTCGTGTATATCCTCTGTACAACACTACTTGTGGATTTATTTTATATAAGACTATGCTTTATTAATTCATACTCAGAGTTGTTTTGTGCATTATTAACTATTATGTAGAGTCTGAATACATATCTTGGTTATTGATTGAGTGCGTTCATTGCTGAGCAGAATTTTATGTTATGATTCTAATTGAGGGGACTCCTAAAATTCATTAGAACTATCTTATATAAATACTTATTAATTGAATTAAATTCAGGTTAGTAAGTAGGATAAAAAGGATAATTATATAGTACCTATAAAGGGAGATCATATCAGGTTAGAGTACTTAGTGCATGGGAAATAATTGATACTGATAGTACCTAGAAAGGAGGGTATAATTATGTTCTTGCTCCAAGGTGATTCACACATATTATATGCATATTTACTTGTATCTATAGAGTAGATTTGCATGGTTTAGTGATGCATCCATGTTCCACAAGGCAGAGTCAGACATTGACATATGGAAGAGAAATTAATTAGTGACACTGGATGGTCCGAAGAGTTACCTATCTTCTCACTTGTTACTCTCGTTATTTCTCTATTGCCTCTATTTTACTTGTTATTTTATTGTTCTATTTATTAGATTAGTAATTGCTCCATAACTAAAATTGCCAACAATAGTTTCCTTTAATTCAGATAATAATAAATTTATAACCAACTGTCCTTTGGGTTTGATAATATAACTTGGTCGCTTGCTTAAGCTACAATCACATCCTTTGTACTTGGGGATTAATTGTGTGTTGAGAAAACGCCCATCAAATTTCTGGCACCATTTCCGGGGACGGTTGTCCTTATCAACTTTATTGTTTTTATTTTAATTAAAACTACTCCATACTTGTCTTTTATTTCTAACACTTAATTTTTCTTAGGTGTATGCATACTAGGTCGAAGGGAGCAACACTAGCGCCTTTTGATCCGAAAATTGGAGCATCGTCAAAGAAGACAAAGGAAAAGAAAAAGAAGAATAGGAACGTGGAAGCAACCGAAGCTCTTAATCTAAGAGTTGAAGTACTTAACTCGAAAACGATTGAAGCAATAACCAGAGACAAGTCGGAAGTAGAAGCAGCCAACATGGTCGGTCTAGAAAGGCCTAATCCGGGCAATATTGTCATCCGTGAAGTCTTTAAGAACAATGGAGGGGGTAACGTGGGGCTGTTAGGAGCACGTGGAGCCGATTCAGATTTTGATCTTCATCCCGCTCTTATCAGCATGATAGAAAGGAACTCATTCTCTGGGGAAAATTTCGAGGATCCTCAACAACATCTTAATAAGTTCCTTAGTTATGCATATACACAAAAGGATATAGGAACTCATGAAGATGCAAGGAGGATCATACTATTTAAATTTTTGCTTACTGAAAGAGCGAGAGATTGGTACGACACTCTTAGTGCTGCTGAATGCACTACCTGGGAGCAATTGAAAGTGAAGTTCTTGAAGAGATACATGCCACTTTCAAAGGTATTTAGAATAAAGAAAGACATCAATCAATTTGCTACCGGTAGTGGTGCAAGATTTCATGAAGCATGGGACAGGTTCAAGGACATGCTTCGGAAGTGTCCACATCATGGGTTATCTAAAGCTCAATATATCAGTACAATGGGTTGGATTATGATTCTCGTGTTTTACTGGATGCTTCATTTAATGGAGCATTACTTACAAAGACATCCGTTGAGGCTGAAAAACTCTTTGAGGATATTTTGATGAATTCAAGACATTGGCCAACTGATAGAGTGAGAGGTACTTATGCACTTGGAAAGGTAGCGCAGGTGGAGCACACTATGGCAAAGTCAAGTAGAGAAGATGAGATCGTCTCTAGCTTGGAAAACATCAACAAGCTACTTGAATCCCACAAAAGCAGATAACGAAGATGTCACAGAGAGTACCAATGATGATGCAGCAGGATGTTGGTGAAGAAAGACCGATCCAAGAGGAATTTGAAGAAGCAAACTATGCCATGGGCCAATGTATTCAAGGAACTAGGTTTCAAAATAAAAAAAAAAACAAAATTACCAAGGGAACTACAACAATCGTGGTCCCCTTGATAATTATCAACAACCAAAGAGATCGGAATTTTTGTGGAGCAGTCCAAATGCAGCAATCAAACCTCCTATGGGTGTTGATCCTGGTGTTAAGATCAAAGAAGAAAAACCTAGTTTGGAAGATACTGTGAACCAATATGTGGCTAGGAATGATGCAAGGGTGGATCGTTTGGAAGTTAAGATAGATTCAAATCATGATGAATTATCCAAGCAGATGAAGGATCTTACTTTGTTGATGGGAGTGATGGCGGGGAATATGAAAAAGCTTACGCAGATAGTTGAGAAAGGTAAATTTCCTACTCAAAGCATAACAAACCCAAAATCTTTGAATGCCATCACTTTGAGGTCAGGAACGCAGTATGAAGGTCCAATGCTACCAGTCACAGAAAATGGAGAGAACGTGTCTCCGCTCGACCAAGACTCTTGGTTGAGCTAATGTCGAGTGGCATTCTGAGGCTTTGAAAAGTCACAATCAGAGTACTGACACTTCGCTCGACCAAATCAATGCCGCTCGACCAGACCTGCCTGGTCGAGCTGACTCCTGTACACCTGAACAATCAAACTCAGATTACAGGTACCTCACTCGACCATTACCAGGTCGCTTGACCAAATCTTTATGGTCGAGCAGAGGTCGAGCAAGGTCATTCGACATCGACTTCTGCACAGGACATTACACCTGCAGTTCAGGACACTTCGATACCTGATGAGAGTGATAAATTCATGTGTTGTGAGCTCTAATTTATGTGAAAATTGAGTACGATTTGGGCGATTACCAAGGTAAATTGGTACGTATATGGAAAATCTATGAATCAGAGGCTAATGAGGATATTTAAGCATATTTATATAGAAAAATAGGTCAGAAGTGCTCAAAATTAGAAAATAGGAAGTCCGAGACGTTGCTTGACCTCAGGAGGAGCTGCTCGACCAAGTCTTTTTGGTCGAGCGAGGGTAGATTTGGTCGAGCGAGGATCTTTACAGAGTTTTAGTGAATAGGGAGGCCACTCGACTATTCTCGACCTGGACAAGATCCGCTATACCTCGCTAGTTTGGTCGAGCTGGGACAAGGGTGCCTATTCTTGATATTCCGACCTTCCTGTGCGTGAATTGATATATTTTTCAAGAAAAAGCCCAGTAAAAATCCGTAAAAAGCATTCTACATGTATAAAAAGGGATGTCGATCATGTCAAAAAGAGAGTCAGATTTCACATCCATCCTACACTACATCTAAACCCTAACTCCATCCTACAGAGCTGTGGAGAGAGATTCATGAAGCGAATCAAGTGAGAACCAAGTGAAGATTCAAGACGGTGCGAGAAGAAACAGCGTCCGTATCTAGGGTTTACTTTGCAACTTAATCTTTCTTGAAAATTTCAAAACTATGGGTAAGATCTATCCAAACACCATGAACGATCTCCAAAACGTCATGGGCTAGAACCGCTTTGGTAGTTCTAGGGTTATGAAGGTTTTTATCTAGGTAATTTAACTTCCGTGTGTATACTCCATACAACACTACTTGTGGATTTATTTTATATAAGACTATGCGCTTTTAATTTATACTCTGAGTTGTTTTGTGCATCATTAACTGTTATGTAGAGTCTGAATACATATCTTGGTTATTGATTGAGTGCGTTCACTGCTGAGCAGGATTACATGTTATGATTCTAAGTGAGGGGAATCCGATGCTTCATTAGAACTATCTTATATGAATACTTATTAATTGAATTGAATTCGGGTTAGTAAGTAGGATAAAGAGGATAATTATATAGTACCTATAAAGGGAGATCATATCGGGTTTAAGTACTTAGTGCACGGGAAATAATTAATATTGATAGTACCTAGAAAGGTGGGTTATACTTAGGTTCTTGCTCCAAGATGATTTACATGTGTACACGCATATTTACTTATGTCTATAGAGTAGATTTTCATGGCTTAGTAATGCGTCCATAGTCCACAAGGCAGAGTCGGACATTGACATACGGAAGGGAGATTAATTAGTGAAACTGGATGGCCCGAAGAACTACCTTTATTCTCACTTGTCAACTCTCGTTTATCTCTACTGTTTCTATTTACTTGCTATTTTATTATTCTAATCACTACTATTCACTTAAATTGTCAACAATAGTTTCTCTTAGAGTAGATAATAATAAATTGATGACAAATTGTTCTTTGGGTTCGATAAATATAACTTGATCGCATATCTAAGCTACAATCACATTCTTCATACTTGGGGATTAAAATTGTGTGTTAAAAAAATGCCCAACAGTACCATCCCAAGAGCAGAATACTGAGCAGATAGTAGAAAGAAAATGAGAAAAAGCTAAGAGATTGAGAGCCGAGAAGGACAAATCGAAGGAGGTTGAACATGATGAGTGGGAAATCCTCTAAATAAAGATACCTCCTCCATTTCCTTACAGGTTAGTGAAGAAGAGATTGGAAGAAAAGTTCAAGAGGTTTTCTGATATCATGAACAAAATAAGCTTGAACATTCCTTTCTTCGGAGTAATCATAAAGATGCCGTCTATGCCCGATTTTTTAAGGATATCATATTGAAAAAGAGGAGCTTGAACGGAATTAAAACTATCAATCTATCTGAGAACTGCAGCTTGATCATTTAGAGGAAGCTACCAACAAAGTTGAAAGATCCGGGAAGCTTCACTATTATATGCGAAATTGGGAAGGTGCCGGCACGAAAAGCTTTGTGCGATCTTGGTGCAAGCATCAATTTGATGCCCTTATCTATATTTAAGAAGCTAAGTTTGGGGGAGCTCACTCCCACGACAGTGGCTCTACAACTGATGGATAGGTCCATGACTTTTTCAAAAGGGGTGATAAAAGATGTACTTGTGAAAGTAGAGACGCTTGTCTTTCATGTGGATTTCCTAGTGCTAGAGATGGAAGATGACAAGGATAATGTTCCTCTTATCTCAGGGACCATTCCTTGCCACAACTAGAGCTATGATCAATGTTAAAAAGGGGGAGCTTAGACTTCAAATGGATAATAAAGAGGTTTTGTTCAACCTCAACAATGCAATGAAGATGCCTATGGAGACACAGTATTACAACATTGACGTGGTTGAGGAGAGCGTGAAAGAAGACATGTCCTTGATTCTTTCAAAGGATTCCTTGGAGACATGCTTGGTAGAATCTCTTACTTTTCCCACTACAGAGCTAGATGAGCTCTCCAATGATGTATGTATTGAATTTCTTGAAAACTTACTTGCTTTGGATGATGACAGACATGAACCAAAAAGAACCAAGCTTGAAGAGGTGAAGTGGACTAGGCAGTACCTACTGATGAGAGTGTAAATTCACGTATTTTGGGCGCTGATTTGTGTGAAAATGGAGTACGATTTAGTCTTTTATTGAGATAAATCAGATTGTTTACGGAGAAGCCATGATTGGAGGATGGTAAGGTTGTTTTGAGCATATTTGTATAAGAAAACAGGTGTAAAAGGCTCGGAATTGGAAGACACGATTTTAGAGGCAAGATTTGAGTGTCGTTCGACCTCAAAAGCTTGTTCGACTAATATCACTTTGGTCGAACAAAGGAGGCCAAGTCGAGAAGATTGTGCAGATCTATCCAGAAAGCTAGCTCGACTTGGAGGTGTTGCTCTACCAACATCGGCTTGGTCGAGTAGATGAGCAGAGATCGAGCAAAATGTAAAAATTATACAGAGAGTTTGTTTGACTTGGAGGTGTTGCTCGACCAACATCGATTTTGTCAAGCAGAGAAGTCTGGTCGAGAAGAATGTACGAAGTTGTCCAGAGAGCTTGCTCGATCAATTGCTCGAGTTGGAGGCCGTGCTTGACCAGTCCATGCTTGGTCGAACGGAATTTTACTGCTGCTATTTATGGTAATTTCGGATATCTTTTACTAAATTTGACGTGTGCTTCAAGCAAAGGCCCATCCTAAGCCCATAAGGAGGTTCCATGAGTATAAAAGAAGAGCTTTCACAGGAGAAAATACACACATCATTCATCATCCATCTACCACCGAAACCCTACCATCATCCGAAGGGGTCGTGAGAGAGGTTCGTCTGGCGCGTCAAGTAAAATCATACCAATCAACCATGATTGTTCCTAAATCAATCATGGGCTAGAACCACCACGGTAGTTCTAGGGTTATGAAAGTTTTATGAGTTAATTAAATTTCCATGTGTAAACTCCGTACAACACTACTTGTGGTTTATTTTATATAAGATTGTACCTTTTCAATTCATACTCACGGTCATTTTATGAATCATTAACTGTTATGTAGAGTCTGAATACATCTCTTGGTTATTGATTGAGTGCGTTCACCGCTGAGTAGGATTATATGTTATAATTTTGAGTGAAGGAATTCTGAAGTTTTATTAGAACTATCTTATATAGATACTTGTTAATTGAATCTTATTCGGGTTAATAAATAGGATAAAGAGTATAAATTTATAGTACCTAAAAAGGGAGATCAAATCGGGTTAGAGTATTAAGTGCATGGGAAATAATTGATTATGATAGTACCTAGAAAGGGGGGTGAAGTATATCTCTTGCTCCGAGGATATTCACACGTGTCATACGCTTGTTTACTTGTGTCTATAGAGTACGCTTGCATGGTTTAATGATACGTCCATAAACTACAAGGCAGAGTCGGACATCAATACATAGAAAGGAAATTAATAAGTAAAACTGGATGACTTGAAAAACTACTCTATTACTTACTTGATCACAACCGAATTTTCTCTATTGCTTGCTTATTTACTTTGCTATTTCAATTATATGTTATTTAGTTTCATAACCAAACCAAATCCAATTTGCCACATAATCTTAGTTAATTAGAATGTAATTAAATTGATAATAATCCGTCCCTTGAGTTCGATAATCACTTGGTTGCCTATCAAAACTACAATTGATATCCTTTATACTTGAGGATTAATTTTGTGTTGAGAAAACACTCATCACCTACCTTTGGATAGAGAGAGCACACCGAAAAATGATAAGAATGAGGAGTTGAAGCCGCAACCGGAACATTTGAAGTACGCATATTTAAGCGACAATGAAACTTATCCGGTAATTGTATCTTCTTCTCTTACTAATGAGCAACTTGAAGACTTTTTGGATGTGCTTAGGAAATATAACTCTGCTATTAGATGACACTACAAGAAATTCGATAAATGGCGATGACAAAATTCGTCATGAAAATTAAATTTTTTGTCATAAAAAGATTTTGATAACGATATTTGAACAAAGATCATCACAGTATGTGCGTCGTATTAGGTATCATGCGACGATATTTAAATTCGTCACCAAATATTATATTTTGATGAAAAAATATTTTCCATCACCACATGTTTTAGTCTAAAGTGACGAATAAGTCGTTGTAATTTTTATCTCATTTTTGTCTTGAAATATATTATTTCGTCACCAAAAGTTGAATCTAACATGAGGCTAATGTTTATTGTCACGAAAAAATTAGATTATTATGACAATTTTCTCTATTGCATCAACTACATCAATTATTTATAACGCTTATATTGTTACATTTAACCCAAATATTTTGTCATCTCTAAAATATTTTGTATTGACAAGTATAAAAAACAATGACGATATGAAAGTTTATATAATGACGACATAATTTGTCATTAAAGAGTAAGAAATTAAGACAATTTTTTTTGTCATTATAACATGTTGATTTGATGACAACTTATTTTCGTTGTGAATATATATTATTAGAGACGATATGAAAATTTGTCATTAGAAAATTTAAATACAATAACAAAAGATTTTGTCATTGTTAATGATATATGATGACGAATTATATTTGTCAAATAATTAATTAATCATATGATGACAAAATATTTTCTCACATTATAAATTAATATTTTTATGTGAAAAATATATGATCGTTAGGCTAATATATTAGTGACAAATGAATTGTCATGAAATAATATATTTATTAGAAAAAAATTATTTTTCAATATTAAATTAATAAATAAATTCTTAGTATCATTTTGCGTTACTTTTACTCTCTGCACTATGAAAATAGAAAATTTATTGCAGAATTTAACTACACAAATACATTTAAAGTACAAGTAATTCAAAATTAGTAAAATCTACAATTTAAGAAGCATTATGTAATGTCAATGTAATAATTGAATGCAGGTGATATGGTTAAATGAAAACAAAGTAAATTACAATATTATTTTATTAATAAGTAATGCGTGGTAAAAATTGCAGTTTAATTGAAAAAAAATAAAGGGCAGCCTTTGTTCTCTTCTTTCAAACGCAAATTCTCCATAGCAAATCTTGTCACCATCCTGAGATCAACTTGAGCATGAAATACCTCTATTTCCTTTAAATTATCCTCTCTTCACCGAGCAATTGAGTTTCGACAGATATTTTCCTGAAGTAATAGCTAATAAGTAAAAAAATAAAAATAAAAATAAAAAAGACCAAAGTCGCCTTCTTCATGCAAAGTCCCCAAGAAAAATATTTTATATGAGTGCTATTAGCCAACAAAAGTGAGAAAGATTTATTCAGCTTTATGTGTAGTAATCTCATACCTGACTTCTCCCAAGTACTTGCAGAAAAATGTAATCTAATGTAAATTGAAATTAGCAACCCTTCAAATTCAGAATCAGCTTTAGCCTCTTCTGTACCAGAAGCTTCACTAATTTGCTGCATGTGTACACATTCATGGCCTGTTGACTGCCTAAATGAGCAGTTCTCAAGGCTCACCAAACGCTGGATGACCAGCCTACTTCAGCACTTCAATTGTAACTGTCTAGGAGAAATACAACAATGAAAGTTTGAGGAAAGAACAAAAAGCACAATTAATCTAATTAGGAAAATTGTTAAATACTGAAATAGAGGAGAGTTTTGAAAACCATTATTGCCACATCTCCAAACATTTAAGACACAAGACAAACACTTACTAACTGCTATATCTTTCTCGAAACATTAATATGTACATTTAACCAGTTGTTGAGTTGCTTCTTAAACATTACCCACAAAAAAGTTTTGTTCACATTACCTGTGTAAGAAAATAATGAACAAGTGATAACCATGCTTTGGCTTAATTCTGCTTACTGTTCAATCATATATTTTACATAGTAGCATCAATATTTACAATATACCCATCCTCTAATTTCCTGCAAGTTAACCAATGCAAATAAAAAAAGTACTAAGCATCATGACTTTTAAATTTAAATAAAGTTAAAGAAAAGGTACTTGTACTTACAAATTAATATCCAATCATTGTGCTTTCTTTTGGTAAGAGGCTCTACAACTTGTAATTTACTGCTTCAAAGAGTGAAGGATTATTTTGGATATATATCGATTTTAAAAGAAAATAATTCAATCATACATCATTGCATAACAAAAAATAGCATAATAGATCTTGTTCTTAGTTAAACTAAATGAATGATATGAAAGTAATAGAATTTTAGATAAAGCTATATCTGACTTAATGTCCTTCACAAAAACCAATTAGTAGACATACATATATTGTGAAACTAATCAGTTCTAATGAATAATGAGGTTAGGAGTACATGTCTTAGCAAATTAACTTTCAGCATACAAACATTCTCATTTTACAAGATGGGATATCAATTCATGCCATAAGCATATATATTGGATGAAATTGATAAGTTATTATTTGCATAATCTTTTTTAATTTTGGAAGATTGCCATTGCAAGTAGATTAAATAATTGAACTATATCCATAAATAAACATCAACAAGGATTCAGAAAATGTTTGAGTTGAATTTGTTTAACCATGCCAATAATCCACAGACATATAGTCAAGAACTTGGAGCCTAACTCAAAAATTCTACAACAGGGTTTAGAAATAAAATGCTTGATGAAAATGCCATTTTTTCTATATCCTGTTATTGAATGCTGAGATCATTTTAGCTCATGGCATTTTACACAGATTAAAACACAATAATATTTGTGTTTGTACTCTGTAGAATGGCTTATCAATATAGTCATATGTACTAACACATTATGAAAAGAAGAAAATAACATTATAAAGATAGATTTAGGAATCAATTTTGAAAGTTTTTTCTTTAAGCCAACACTCGAGAGTAAAGGGTAAGATAACCCAATCTTATTTACATGGAAAAATCACAGGAGCATAAGATGAGAGACAGGCCAATGTTTATTAATTCTAAGATGATCAGATTACCCTATCTGATTCTAAACATAAAATCAAACAAAATTATATAATAAACAAAAATCTAGTGTCCAAAATTATATCATGAGCAAACCCATTTAATTTTGAAGAACCTAACCAAAAGAAAAGAAGTTACCAATACATTGGAAAACTAGATAAAATCCTATTAACTGAACATTGATGTAGAGAAGTTGCGCCATATATTGCCGCCAATGATAGTCCGACATACCTCTATGGTATTGTGTTGAGACTTGAGTTGATTGTTCCACCTTGTAGAGCATCTCAGCTTGAGGATATAGACCTGGTATTATCAGTGTGAGTGCGTGTGCACACGAGACTGACGACGCGAGCAACAGCTAAGCAAGCACAATCGATTGTGTGCGATGGGTGATACCATATATGTGCGATGACTGATGGAGAAGAAGTTCTAGAGAGATTTGATTCGGAGAACGACCAGAGCATCGAAAATTGAACAGAGAATAAGATAAATTTCCCCCCTTTAAGTTTAATACAAAATTTGAAATTTTTAGTTACCGCCAATTAATCTCTGTTAGAATTCCGAGACTGAACTCTAATCTTTGTCCATTTCTTCTTATTTATGTAGTTTCATTTATTCACCGTGTTAACAACAAGTACTATGTAATATGCTTTCTTGTTCCTAGTAGCATTTGTTTTTACTTTTATTTTTTTAATTTAAGTTTGTGAACATTTTCTTCAAACTAATGATGTTATTGTTAAAAGTACTTGTCTTGACAAGAATGAGAATGCCACAGACTGGTGTAAGCTTGGAGATTCAATATGCTCCGTTAAGAAAAACTTGTTTCTTAGTATCTTGTATTTAGTGAATCTCTCCCATTCTAGATAAATGTTCAAAAAGTTTGATGTTAGAAAAGTTTTGTGTATCTGTGAATATTTTTTCTTAGAGTATCATTTAGTGTTGTATAGAATCTTTACTCTTGGAGTATCATACACACCATAACCAGCAAATGTAACTATCATCTAATGCAATTCAAGTGCTTCCTCAAAGACCCGGTGAAATATGGTTGTCAAGTATCAGGGCTTTCCTTATCATACCACAAAATTATATAGATTCATGATTCAATTTCATAAATATAATGCGGCAGAAGAAAGGTGAAATGAGAATTTTGTTTTCATTTAAAAGATTACCTAATATTTGGCATTTTCGATCCCAGGCTAGTGCAAAACAATTCCTTATACTTGGTCTGTTAGTCACTGCTTTAGGAACTAGTCACTGATACTCATAGCAAAGATAAATACTGAAATTGGGGGGGGATCAGTACTCTTGTAAAAACAAACCCATCTACCCTCAGCTTTGCGTGTAGTTTTCTACAAACTTTTGCCACCATTTTTTGTTATAGAAGAAATATTATCTAAATGCAGCACTACCATCTTTCTTGTTTTCAGTTTTCATCTCTCATCAGACTTTTGTCAAATAAAAGAACAGTTCCATCCAAACACAACAACATCAAACAATAAAGATGAACAAAATAGACACATTAATCAAAGATTAAACCATGGATGTATCCATATTCCATTATCTCTCAACCTTTTTTCTTTATCAATTTTATGTTTAAATAAACCTTGATTGCGTGCATGATTAAGTATGAAGTATATGTACAAACTTGAGCTGGACACTGTTGGGTGTGAAACATCACTTTAGCTAAGTTATTTTTTTGGTGTTTAGATTAAGTTACATAGTCTTAACATTATATCTATGGTTCTGATATTTCTCTAGGCATTTGATCAAAACATTGATGATCTTGCAAAATATTCTGATGCAAAAACAGACTTGAATTTCTGTAAAGGACATTGAGATGGAGTCACCTAGCACCGACTTTGAGTTGGAGGCTCCTTGAACTGAAAATTGTATGCTTTTCACAAGTGAATGAGTTCATGTGTTTGTTAAATGTATTTCTGTCCTCTTGTGATAGAGATTTCTTTCTCATTGAGATGTGCCCTCATGTCTAATATCAAGATAAATACGAGACTAGTTTTTTTAGGGGTAAAATTCTTTGTATTAAAAATTGTTACATCTATTGCTTTCTTTTGATTTTATATAGTGAAATTTAATCGGTAGTCCTAAACTGCAGGATGAAATGAGCCGGTGGTGAGGCTCATTTGTATTCCTATGGTTTCTGAAGGAACTGCTGTGATGGTAGGTCTTATAAAAAAATCATACATAACCACTGCTGTGGTGGATTAGATGTACTATTTAACATAATTCTGAAGTTCTAAGATCCAAGTAGTTCTGCTATGTTTTGAATTCTTATTTCCATATTTCTTAAAAATGATTTTGCTGCTCTGCATATAGTATAGAAACACACATGATCAATCTTATCTGTATGGAATTCATGCATATTTTTTTAATACTAGAATAAAGCTTATTAATATATTGCTTGAGCTAGCAGAATCAGCAGCATAGAAATTTTGCAAAGGAGTAGGTTCAAAGGCTAATGTAACCAAGGCGAAAGACATAAACCAGGGTGATCGCAAAGACAATAATGTTGCTGTTTGCCATGCTTAAATTCTCAATTAGGAAGAAAGCTGCAAAATATAATCATACTAGAGAAATTGTATAGCAATTGATGAAGTGTATGTTGTTGCAAGTAAGTTAAAGTATTTATAGAGACAATTAATATTAATAAAAAACTATTTGTCTTTTGTATTTTCCATCCACTGTTCACCCCAACAAAAAGATTGCAGGCTATGATTGATTAAGTACTTGGGAAAGAAACAACCCAATCTAATATGTGCACCTCGTGTACATGGAATTTTAATGTGTACATTATAAAAAAGTTTATATTACATTTTTATCAATAAAACAATAAATTTTGTTATCAAAAGAAAAATAAAATTTAAAATTTTCATATAATGACGAAAATCATGTATTGCTTTAAAGTATAACTCATCTTCTAATGATAATACAACGATTTCTATTATCATTACTATAGTTAGATATTTGTGACAAAATATATGATGTCACTAACTATTTAAATATTTAATGACAAAATTATTATTGTTACGAAAATATGTTTTAATCATGATGGTAAGCGTCGTCACTAAATATTATAAATTCGTTAGTGAAGAATTAACATCTAATTTTTTGATTATTTTAATAAATAAAAATATTTTAAAAAAAAATTGTGACGCATTTTTAAAATTCGTCATGAAATAGATTATTAGTGACGAATAAAATTACTTATAATGACAATAATAAAATGCGTCGCTAATAGATATATATTAGTAACGAAAGTAAAATTCTTTATTTTTGAATAACTAAATATGACAAAATTCTAGCGTCGCAAAAATTTTCGTCACAAAGTGTATGATTTCCTGTAGTGTGATCTCTTGATGATTTGAAAGGAATTAGTACATCGTATTGCATGCATAAAATAAGATTGCTAGATGAAGCTAAGGGATGTATTCAGAATCAATAAAGGGTTAACCCCGCGATTCAAGAAGTGATTAAGAAGCAAATCTTAACATGGTTAGATGCAGGAATTATATATTTATCCTATTAGTGATAGTCCCCACGTGAGTCCATGCATGTTGTAGCTAAAAGAGGGGCATGACTATTGTGAAAGCCGATGATGGAGAGACATTAGCCACTAGGAATCCTACGAGATGACGTGTGTGTACGGATTACAGGAAATTAAATAAAAATACATGCAAAGACCACTTCCCTCTTCCTTTCATGGATCAAATGTTAGACCGTCTATTAGGGTATGAGTTTTACTATTTCTTAGACGGGTACTCGGGTTATAATCAAATTATGATTGCACCCGAGGATCAGAAAAAGACTACTTTTACTTGACATTATGGGACCTTTGCTTTTAGAAAAATACCTTTTGGATTGTGTAATGCGCCTGCTACTTTCCAAAGATGCATGATGACCATATTTGATGGGTTTACAGAAAAGATCATGGAGGTGTTTATATATGATTTTCTGTATTTGGTTCCTCTTTTGATATTTGTTTGTCTAACCTATCTACTTTTTTAAAGAGATGTCAAGAAACTAATCTTGTCTTGAATTGGGAGAAGTGCCATTTCATGATGAAAGATGTGATTTTTCTTGGGCATCATATTTTGGTTAAAGGATTGCAGGTTGATAGAGCCAAGGTGGTAGCAATTGAGAAGGTTCCACCACCGACTAATGAGAAGGGAGTGCGGTCTTTCCTTGGACACTCCGGATTCTATAGAAGATTTATCAAAGCGTTCTCAAAATACTTCAAGCCCTTATCTCACTTACTTGAAAAGGATGTTCCTTTTATTTTTTATGATGAATGTCTAACAACTTTCAGGTTTTGAAAGAGGTGCTTATTACTGCACCTATCTTGATTACATCGAATTGGACTCAGCTGTTTGTACTTATGTGTGATGCAAGTGATCTAGCATTTGGAGTGGTGCTTGGGCAGCTGAGGGAGAAGAAGTTCTGCGCCATCTACTATGCGAGCAAGACTTTTGATGTAGCACAAAAGAACTAAACTGCCACTGAAAAGGAGTTTTTAGTTGTTGTGTATGCATTCAACAAGTTTCGACAATATTTGGTTGGCATGAAAACTATAGTGTACACGGATCATTCTGTGATCCGATACTTGATGGAGAAGAAGAAAGCTAAGCCAAGGATTATTAGATGGATCCTTCTTCTGCAAGAGTTCGATATGGAGATTCGAGATAATAAAGGAACAAAGAATGTGCAAGCGGATCACCTATCAAGGTTAGAGACAAGGGAGCATTGTGATGAGCCGTTCGAATACATAGAAGAGATGTTCCCAGATGAGAATATAATGGCAGTGTTTGCTGAAGGAGCGGAGAAAGCTTGTATAGTTTCTTCTCAAGGAATGGATCCATGGTATGCGGATTATGTCAACTACATTGCGGTTGGTGAAATTCCTAAAGGTCTCAATACGTATTAACTTTCTAAATTTAAGAGAGATGTTGAGACTTTCATATGACATGATCCATTCGTCTACAAAATTTATATGAATTCTATTGTCCGTAGGTGTGTGCCCGAGATGGAGATGGAGAGTGTTCTTGATTTTGCTATGCACAACCTAACGGGGGCACTTCGGAGCTCAAAAGACTGCAACTAAGGTACTTTAATCCGCTGTATATTGGCCTACCTTATTCAAAGATTGTGAATCCTATGTAGTGACATGCGATTGATGTCAAAGTATGGGAAACATAAGCAAAAGGGATAAGATGCCACTTCAGCCAAGCTTGTAGTAGAGATTTTTGATGTATGGAGAATTGATTTTATGGGGCCTTTTCCTCCATCTAATGGATTCCTCTACATCCTTCATGCTGTTGATTATGTTTCTTAGTGGGTGGAGGCTATTTCTACTCGCATGAATGATTCAAAGACGGTCTTGTAATTCATGAAGAAACATATTTTTGCCCGCTACGGAGTTCCTAGAGCGCTAGTAAGTGATGGAGGTTTGTACTTTCTCAATAGGCTTATTGAAAAAGTACTCAAGGAATATGGTGTTAAGCATAGAGTTACTACACCCTATCATCCTCAAACGAATGGGCAAGCAGAAGTTTCTAACCGGCAAGTGAAACAAATCTTAGAAAAGGTAGTCGGGACTAATAGGAAAGATTGTTTATTAAGCTCCATGACGTCTTATGGAGGTTCCGTACTTCATACAGGACTTTGCTAGGAATGTCACCTTATCAAATCATTTATGGAAAACCATGCCACTTACCAGTAGAGACTCAACATAAATCTTTTTGGGCTGTAAGGAATTTGAACTTATCCATTAAGGAGGTCAAGGACTTAATATTGACTCACATCAATCAATTGGATGAGTTTAGAAGTCAAGCTTTCAAGAACTCGGTGATCTATAAGGAGAGAATGAAAAAATGGCACGATTCAAAGATCACTTTCAATGAGTTCAAAGAAGGAGATGATGTATTACTTTTTAACTCTCGATTGAAGCTTTTTGTAGGAAAATTAAAATCGAATTGGACGGGATCGTTCATTAAACATAGAGCCTATGGAGGGGGGAGTTTTGAGATCATGGACAAGGACGGAGACATCATAGCGGCGAATGGGCATCGATTGAAGCACTTTAAGTCACCAGATGATGCTTGCATTGTCTTTGAAAATACCTTACATTGAAGTGGTACCGTCGTGAATCTCCGATATTAAACATGAGCATCTGTGGGGACTTATCCTCCCATTTTATTGCTTTATTTATTTTGTGTGAGTAAGAAATTTTTATGTTTCAGGTGCTAACTAATCGACAATTACATCTCTTTGCAAACTTAGTTTCGACTGTCATTTCTACTAAGTTTGGGGAGGTGTAATGTTCTTACTGTTGGCATTCGATCATTTGGTTAACATGAACCATTAGGGTTCCATACGTTTCTATCCATCAGTGGTAGCATGAAAACAAGAAATGTATTACCTTTCACCAGGGTATGTTGGAGAAGATGAATTCTCGCCGGCAGCCTGCGCAGCCTCACCATTTTGGGCATAACTCTCTCATCCGTTGTTGGAAATGAGTGATCTATGCACCAAAATGATCCTCTCTTCCGTGGCTTTCCAACAGTATATCACACGTTTAGATTTGATTTCTGTATGATTTTATAAAAATCATAAAATTGACATACAACAGCAGCAAACAACCTTCCGGTCTTCTGTTGTATTCCCAAGTCCAATCTCTACGTCGTGTGAGAGACGATCTTCGAGATTTTCTCATTTTGCCATTCCATCTACCATCTTCATGTGTTAGGCGTGTCTCATCTAGGGTTAGAATAGCTAGATGACTTATATATGGGCTACAGCAGGGACTAGGAGGAGAAATTAGAGTTGGGCCTCCATTGGGCTTAAGTATCCAAGCTTAGCCCAAAGCTTATACTTAAGTCCAATAATAATAATATATACCACTAAAATATTATTACTGCACTACCGTTCTAATTCGATAATTACGTTATGAGCTTCTTCTTATTATGAGCCCGTTAGTCTCCCCATGTTTAAGATATACAATGCCCATTAATTAATTAAGTTACTGACAACTCCATTAATTAATATCTCATTCGAGAGTAGTACCACACAACCTCATTATCACGCCGGAATAATTCCACCTGCAGGGTTTACATGATAATCTTTATGAGCTCCTCAAGGGGACATCATCAACCTATGTCGGACACGGATTCCTTCTACGATCAACAGCATACCATAGATACAACACTATTTCCCAACTCACCGAGTTTATTATTTTAATTACATGTAAATCTCACCCATTGATGAATCAAAGAAATACATACTGCTCTACTTGTTGAGGTTATTGTATAGGGATTAAGAGCACGAACATCCATAATAACTTGATCAAGTTCTCCTATATAGTCAGTATAAGTCGAAGGTCTCAGGCGGTCCTGCTCAATATACACAAAGTGCACTAGTGTGATTCTATAGTCAAGACAAACTAATACCAAATCACACTACAACCATCCCGATAGAGAGTCCCCGTCTATCTTAGTTGTGAGCATCTATTTATACTTCATAAAGAAATTGATAATATGATCTTCCGCGTGTTGTCGCACAATATATTATCTACAGTATAAAGTTAGTTGACTATTGCATCGAAGATATAAATAAATTATAAGACGCAATCATTTGATCATATGATTCTCATTTCAAATTCACTGTTTAAATATTGGTCATACAAAAAGCTTGACTTTTAGTATACAATCCAACAATCTCCCACTTATACTAAAAGACTATGCTTTCATGTCTTCTGCCATACATCTGATTCCCATTCCCACTACACGACCATCAAAAGCTTTCATCTTAAGCTCTTTGTAAAAGGATTTTACTAGATTATCATCCGATGTAATCTAGGCGATAACAACCTTTCCCTCATCAAACGATTTCTCGTAACAGGTGGTACTCGCGCTCTATGTTTTTAATTGCCTTATGAGCTCGTGATTCCTTCAAGTTTGGAACTGCACCATTATTATCACAATAAATTGTGATAAACTTGGACAAACATAGAAACACTTCGAAGTCTATCATGAAGTTTTTAGAATCATATATATACTTTGGCTGCCTCATAGGCTCCATTATTATCATCTTTCCATGATGGAGTCCAGAGTTCGAAATATATCTCTATATAACACTTCTCCATATTATGACTCAATTTCTTAAAATCAAACACATAACCTTTGAGGTAGATTTACTGCTGTCCTTATCTGATTTAAAAAATCTGAATCTATGTAACCTATAAGAAGCAGTGAATCTGTTCGGTAAGTCCACATATAATTTCTGGTCCTTTTCAGGTACATAAGTATATGTCTTACCACAGTTCATCATTCTTGTTTCAGGTTACCTTGATACTCATTGACCACGTCTTTAGCAAAATAGATATCCTATCTCGTGCATAGCATTTTTGGATTAAGCTTTCTTATTTGACGAAAAATAAAGAACCGCTTCCATCTTCTTTATCTTCTTTTGTGTCCTAAGACACATTTTCTTAGATAAAGTCACATGCTAAAACAAATAGGGATTGTATCATTTCATGAAGCTTGAGACAAGCATGACATCCTTTCTTGTGATCCGTATTACCGTGATCAAAAGGATATATTTTGCTTTTCTTAAGTTCTTCATTTCATACTGCTTTATCAACCATACCCATACGCCTGATAATACTTTTTCATTGTCTCTAATGAGCAATATATCATCTACGTACAGTACAAGAAATACCACCACGTTTCTGTCACTCTTTTCAATACACAAGACACATCTGTGTATTGATTAAATCCATATGACTGGATTACCTCATCAAACAGATGTTTCATGTTCTTGAAGCTTGCTTTAGTCTATCGAGGAACACTTTTAAACTTACACACAAAATACTCTTAGCCCTTTGCAATGAACCATTCTGGTTGCTTCACTTAGATGTTTTCCTCAAGACATCCAATCAGGAAAGATGTCTTGACATATATTTGCTATTCCTTATATTTCATATGAGTAGCTATAGGTAAAAGAGTCTGGATCGACATAGGCATAGCTACCGGCGAACAGGTTTTCTCATAATCAAACCCTTTCTTTCTGAGTATACCTTTTCACAACAAGCTTTGCTTCCAAGGTTTTCACCTTATTGTTTGATTCTCTTTTATTTAGTATGACCACTTCCAATGGCTTTTACACCATTTGGTGGTTCTACAAGCTCCCAGATTTGATTTAGAATTCGTAGATCATATTCCAGAAAATATTACAACTTGCTAAGATATCGCATTTTTATCTTGTAGTGCTTCGTCGTATCCGTGGATTAATTCCATGTTTACTAGGGACCAAGTCTAATGACTCTCCTAAAACATATATCTTACGGGTTGTCGAAAAAAATTCTCCCACTACGACATGGCATTTCATGCAATTGTGTATCAGATATGACACACGATGCAGTTTACCTTGTAGTATATCCTCTTGTACAATTGGTACTAATACTTTGTATTTTCCCTCTCACTTCCTTTAGAACAATTTATACATAGGTATGTGATTTATTACATAATACTTTTCCAAAAATCTAGTGTTTGTGTTAACAATCACCCTTCGATCTTTTGGACTAAATAAATCATCACACTCCGTTTTTTTAGGATATCCCACAAACAGACAAACATTATATGACATGCTGTTTCTAGGGCATACCCAAAAAATGAATTTAATAATTCCAAATAACTCATCATCTATCAACCTTTTCTATAAGAGTCTTATTCCTTCTTTTTACCACACCATTCAATTGGGTATGCTCGGTGTAGATTACTTGAGATTTAATCTCATCCTCTGATGAATAGATCCTAAACTATCCTAAGAGGTGCGCCACACCACGATTAAATCCTAATAACAACCTCTCATCGGGATAGTCTTAGGACCGCTTAAATCAAAATGAACTACGTCCAACATATCTGGCTCTACACCCCTTTGCCTTAAAAGGCCTTTAATCATTTTACTTCCAAGCAAGACTCGCAAGTCTGATAGTTTACACTTCAGATAAACCCAACGGTCCATCAGCTATCAACCTTTGAGTTCTACTCAAGTAAAATTGATCTTGTCTTAGATGCCAAAAGTATGTTTAGTTCATCTCCGAAGGTTTCTTTCTCTTACTAGGATTTAGAAGACGCGCTATTAATTACTATTTGTTGCATCCGTAGGATAAACATGATTTAAGAGTTTACAAATTGTCACTAACGTACCACAACAGATTATAGCTCCGTCCCTCATCACTATGACCATGTCATTTAAATGAAATAGAGTATCCATCCGTAAATGCATAAAAACTGAAATAAAATTCTTTCTATGAAAATGTACGTAAAGACAATTTCTCATAATCAAACGTTTATTCCTATCATAAGATAAATAAACAACTCCCACTGCAATAGCCACTACTCTCATAGTATTATCCATGTACATAACAATCTCATCATCACTTAGTTGCAGGCTTTTAGTAATTCCGATATCTAAACACAATGTGTCAATAGATGCCATCACTAATCATGCTTCAACGACTAGTGAATGAGATACTAGCCTTGTTCATACCTTGATGAAAATGGCTTTTCTTCGCTATTTGCCTATTTTTGTAGCACTCACGAGCAAGAATACTCGTTCGTTGTAGTAGTATATCCCAAGAAAAATTATCAATCCACAAAGGAGTTATGTTCGGACTAGCAAAATACGTGAGCTCATGTTCATGTCGTTTTTGTAAAGATGATAGGGGTTTTGAGATTGATTAACCACTTAAGCAAGTAGCAAGTAAATAAAAATAGCAAATAAGAGAAACGACAAGTGAAGATGAATGAAAATAAAAGAGGATAGGTGTTAAAGTTCAAGGATGAAAAACATGGGATTAGAAACATCCAAGCATACTCAATTCATACTATCATGCAAAAGGAATCCAACTTAATTGATGTAGACTAAGGGTGATTACGATTGTATCCTAAGCTCCCTTTTGGGTTACAAAGGTTGTTGATCCATTTTAGACTCCCAAAAGCACTTAAGATCAAAGCCCAACATTAACCCCTTCCATCTAGGTACTAGTTAGAGTAAACTCTCCCTTTTTGTGTACTAAGGCCAACGAATGGATTGGTTCCCCTCATCGAATTCAAATATCCTTTCGGTCAAACCCAAACTCGATGTCTAATCATGCCTTTCTAATACTATAGAGGGTCGTTTCCGTCTCACTCCAAGCAATACATACATGAACATTATGATAGCATTTAATCACCATAAATCAATTCATTTATCAACAATCCATTAAACCAATAATCAATTATGAATAACAAACCATGCCATCACAACATCAAGACAATTAAACTCCATGAATAGAAATTAACATCAATTAAATCAAAAACCAATTTAATCCATATGATAATACAAATCTAATATGCTCTTCATGTTCCTAATCCCACTAGAGGAATTAGCCTAACATGATAAAGGTAACAAAACACATAAATGATTCATTACATATACCCATAGTCTTAGATCCAAAAGAAAATCAAAAGAGATGTGAATCTTCCCTAGCAATTTCTTGTAGAGAATCTTCAATACTCATGGATCTCCAACTCTAGCTCTTGATTTCTTGAGATCTTCAACACCCAAATGGAAGGGATGAAGAATGGATGAAGATGATGGAGATGATGAAGATGGATCAAGATGGATGAAGGTGGATGGAGATTATGGTGTGAAATTGAAGGAAAGGTTTGTGATGTGTGTGTAGAGGATGGGAAATCCGATCTTATCCATCAAAATGTTGAAATGGGGTCTATTTATACCCCATGTGGACCTTCTAGAAGATTTCAGTAATTTTCTGCGTTTTTGCACCAACACGGCTCGAGCTCCATCGCACGCCCTGTGTTCTAACACAGCGCACGAGTCGTGTTCCGCACTCGGTCACAAGGGTGGCCGTGTTGTGTAATCTGACGTCCTAACACGGCTTTCTGGACAGGCCCGTGCGCGGTGCACGGGCCGTGTGTCTGTACTGGGCACGGGTCGTGTTCTGCACTCGGCCACAGGCATGGCGGAGTTGGTGTTTCGGGTGTCAGCGCACGGCCATTCTGACAGGGTCGTGCGCTGCACACGGCCCGTGTTGTGCAGCTTCTTCTCCTCTCTCACTGTTTCGGCTCGATCTTCCTCGTTTCAACTCCAAATTTAGATCTGCTTTTTCCTATGCCTTCCTTATCATATCTAGCATCCAATAAAATTGAAAATATTAAGTTTAAGCTCATTCACACATATTTCCATAAAAACACAAACACACAACCAAATAACATACAAATACGGATAAAATAATACGAAAACACATATAAAAAGACACTAAAATCTAGGTGAAAATAGCGCCAATCAAACCCCCAAACTTAAGGTGTTGCTCGTCCCCGAGCAACAAAAATGACAAACCAAAAGGAGAAATTTTCACCTAGAAAAAGACTAAATGAACATAAGTAATAACACATCGTTAGCGATAACAACTACAAACTATGCTAAGTCATCCTACAACATTAAAATCATAACATGAAGAATTACCAAGTTCAATCACAAGAGAATAAAATGTAATATAGTCCCTTTTTTGGTCCAAGCCTCACATAAGTTATAAATGTCTCTCAACACTCTTTAAAGTAGGGTAAAGCAACACTCAATAACCGATTGACTTGACTCGCTATAAGCTTACTCGTGGACTACATTCACAAACCACCAAAGTTTCAATCAGTGATCAAAAAGGTCTTTCATTAAGGATGTAATGATAGGTTTTTTGGTAGGGTAGGAAGTATATGGATAATAGTGACTAATCATGTGTAAGTAATCAAAGAGATGGCCAATTTCCTCAACTTCTTCACTTTCTTTTCTTCCTTGCTTATCTTTACAAATCTCAAGCACTATTCATTAACTTCCCTAGGATTGAGTTTCTTTTGTTGCATGCTTCCTTTCTTTGAATTTTGTTTACTTGAGCATTTTGATGTTGCTTTACTCTTTCTCTTGCTTTGAGGTTGCATGTCCATTTCTTACTTTTGCTATTTTTATCCTTTTTCTTGCTTGTTTACCATTCCCTTTTCATCTTTTGCTAATCAATCAATCCTTTCTAGCTAACATCTCCTCAATCACCCACACAAAGGTATATATAAGCTTGAATGGATAATTAAGGCTTGTAATGTGCTAAATTCACAAAAAATAGGCTTAAAGGCTCAAAATGGTTAACTAAGGATGATGTTCATGGTAGGGAACATATATGGCAATGACCATAATAACAAGGATGGCCTTAGATCATTTCACCAATCTCCACTAATCGGGCTCGTTCCTATTGTTGGATTGTATACTAAAAGTCTAGCTTTAGTGTGAACAATGTCATAACAATATTTGAAATGAGAATCATTGATCAAATGATTGCATCTTATAATTTATTTTATATGCATGATGCAATAGTCCATTTACTTTATACTGTAGATAATATGTTGTGCGACAACACGCAGAAGATCGTATTATCGGTTTCCTTATAAAGTATAAACAGATGCTCACAACTGAGATAGACGGGGACTCTCTATCGGTATAGTTGTAGTGTGGTTTGGTATTAGCTTGTCTTGGCTATAGAATCACATTAGTGCACTTGTGTGTATTGAGCAGGACCGCCTGAGATCGTTCGACTTATACTGACTTATAGAAGAACTTGATCTCTGTTATTATGGAAGTTCGTGCTCTTAATCCCTATACAATAACCTCGACACGTAGGGCAGTATGTATTTCTTTGATTTATCAATGGGTGAGATTTATAAGTATTAAATCAACATACTCGGTGAGTTGGGAAATAGTGCTGTATCTATGGTGTGCTGTTGATTGTAGAAGGAATCCATGTCCGTCATAGGTTGATGATGTCCCCTTGAGGAGCTCATAAGGTTTATCATGTAAATCTTATAAGTGGATTAATTTCCGGCATGATAATAAGGTTGAGTGGTACTACTCTCGGATGAGATATTAATTAATTTGAGTTGTCAGTAACTTAATTAATTAATGGGCATTGTATATCTTAAACATGGGGAGACTATCGGGCTTATAATAAGAAGGAGCCCAGAACATAATTTTGGGATTGGACGGGTAGTGCAGTAATAATATTTTAGTGGACTCCCGTTTATATGAGTCAACCCCCAGGTTTTCAAGATTCTAATCATCCATCTCATGTGTGCAGGCTTCGAAAATCTCTATATGAGTTGAAACAAGCACCTCGTGCTTGGTATCATGCTTTAAGCTCTGCCTTAATTAATTTTGGCTTTGCACAATCTCTTGCGGACACCTCCTTGTTCAGTTTACACCGTGGTAATCTCCACACGTTCATATTGGTATATGTGGATGATTTAATCATTACAGATTCCGACTCATCACAGATTTCAAGTGTAATCAAGCATCTTCAATCCCATTTTGCTGTCAAGGACTTGGGCACTCTCTCTTACTTCCTTGGCGTGGAGGTTTCACCATGCAAAGAAGGTCTCTTTCTTTCTCAACACAAGTAAACAGTGGAATTGTTGCGGCATTTTCATATGGATGGTACAAAACCGTTGTCAACACCCATGCATGCACGACCACCATCTGAGTCATCCTCCATTGTTGATCCAACTGAGTATCGCAGTGCGATTGGAAGCTTGCAATATCTCACACTCAACTGGCCAGACATTGCCTTTACTGTTAATCGTCTAGCTCATTTTATGTCCATTCCAAATTATTATGATTGGGTGGCAGTGAAACACTTATTCCGCTACTTGACGGGCACTCTGCATTATGGCCTCCTCTTACGTCGCCCTTCGGACTTGTCTATTACTACATATTCTGATTCAGACTTTGGTGGGAATGTAGTGGATAGCAAATCTTCATCAGCATACATGATCTTTTTGGGCCCTAATGCAGTATCATGGTGCTCCCGCAAGCAAACCGGAGTCGCTCGATCTTCAACTGAGGCAGAATATCGTGCTTTAGCATCTACTGCTATAGAAGTGTGTTAGTTCAAACACTTATTTCAAGATCTTGGAATACATTGTCGCCAATCCCTAAGAGTTCTTTGTGACAATATTAGTGCTACACATCTTGCTCTACATCCAGTTCTGCATTCCCGAATGAAACATATTACCATTGATATTCATTTTGTTAGAGATTTGACAGGAAAAAAGGACTTCTTCAAGTTTCTCATGTTAATACACTTGATCAGCTGGCAGAGGTCCTCACAAAATCATTGCCTCGGCCACGATTTGAATTGTTACGTTCCAAAATCTCTGTTGCCAATGAACGTCGATTTTGCGGGGGAGTATTAAGGAATATTCTGTTGAAAATCATCCCGCATGATTTGCAAAGAAGATTTCACGGTTCCTGATCATTTGCAATCTGCATTCATTGTCTATTATTCCTATTTATTGTAATTAATTAATTTTCCTTAATTATAAATATTGTTTCTGATTTATCTGTATATAAGCATACGTACAGATGTAATGAAATATATAGAAAAACATTATTCTCACTTCTCGTATCTTTTATAGTTGCAATAATGACTATTTGAGCACTGGTATTTTCTTTGTACTTGATTAATTTAACTTTCTTGAATGAAAATCTGATGTGATTTATAGTTTCATCGACTTTGTTCCCTCAGTAAAATGTTAGTTCGGGCATTAAAGCTTTGGTTGTTAAGTTTTAAGGGTATGAAGATGACGAGTTTTGCAACCTTTTCCTTGGGTATAACATAAATATTAGAACATAGTTTGCAATTAGATGAGAGATGCAATTAATCGATTTATCATTATAATATGTCTTTAAGTTCGACATTTATCTGTTCTTTGTTAGTTACACAATAAAGTTTATTTTCTTAAAAAAAGGAAACAATCTTTTAGTTTGTTCCATAATAAAGTTCACCTCCTAAAAATTTCAAAAGTATACTTTAACTTTAAAGTTGTCATCGCTTTTTAACACACTTAATATACTTTTTATACTCATGTCACCTGAAAATACCATTTTAACTAGCCAAACACTAACATAGAGTTAGCTTATTTTTTAAAAATCATAGAACTGGATCTAGTACTAATAAACGTGTCAAAACCACTATCCGGAAATTTTATTCCTTTTCGAACATATACCCATTTCTTTGCCACGTAACAAATCCAATCCAATCTTTTTTTTCTGCTCCGCTGGATCTATTTTCCGCTTCTCTCACTTTCTCAATTTTCTTTCTCCCATTGTCCCCCTCTCTCTCATAACTAAAAAATGGATATTCCTTTCAGCGGCGGAGGATTTGAGCTCTCAAGTGGCAACGACAGAATTCAGGAATTCACGATTCACGCGCCTTCGGGGTCGTGGAGTTCTCCTCGGCGTTGCCGCCTCCATCGTCCTTGACCTTGGTCGATATAGGCTTCAACGATGTCGGATTGTGATTCCGGCAATCACCCAATTCTTACCTTCCAACTCCTCCTTCGGCTGATTTTTTTGGAGAAACCCATGAAATTGGCGAAGAAAAGGGATGGAATTAAATTTGGGAACAAATTCTTGGGTTGAAACAGTAGCCATTACTTAAATGTGGGTTCTGAAATTGAGAAAATTATTGTAGTTAAAAGTTTTTTTTTTTATTTTGGATATGACCGATGGATCCAATATGCCAATAAGAAAATTATTTGAAAAGATTTTTGGTTATTGTTGCCTTGTTAGGGCTCTCCGCTTTTTTCTCGGTCATTTTCAATCATTGATAGTGGTATTGGTATGACCAAGGCAGGTAAATATTATAAAGGCCAAGTTAGTTGTTAATATAGCTCCTATCTCCAAACCTCCTTATTACTCCTTACCTATTCATTCACTTACCTTAGTGAGAAGATCAGTGGCCAAGTGAGCTAGCCCACTTGTTTAAGTCTGGCTTGTGTGTAAATTAATTAGTTGTACGGTTTGTTTGATGTTAGATTTAGTGAAATACCTCGCTACCATTACAACGTCTGGAACCAAGAAATTCATGGAATCCCCATAGCTGCTGGTGCAGATTTGAGCATGATTGGGCAGATTGATGTTGGTAATTGGTTCCTAAAAAGGTCATTGCCCTAGATGATGATGAATAGTATGTCTTAAATCCTTTAATTCCTAACAAAATGCAGTATGATTGAATAACCAAAAAAAAGTATTTAATTTGTAATTAATGATATGAAAATTATGATTGCAGGTACTCGAATTGGCTGAGAAAGAGTGAAAATGGTGTTTTCAAAATGCTGGGGAATGATGTTACTAGATTCCTGACAATCCTTATTGGAACTACATACTGCTCTTTTTGTTGAATTGAGTAGCCGATGTCTTCTTCTTTAGAACTGAGTCACGTACTCCGAATTAGAGCTTGGTTTATAGTGTACTGTGTGATTTGGATTGCTTGCATTATCAGGGATAGTGCTAAAACATTTAGTCTTTATACTTTTAGTTATTACTCTATTGTATTAGTTTAGTTTTGAAAATTTTGTTTTAATTCACATGAGTTACTATTAACAAGTTTTTGGATTACTTTTTATGTTGATTTGTTTATATATTATTCAGTTTGGTCAACATCTTTTAGATTACTATTTTCTATTAATTGAGTTACTCTTTATAATAAATTGTGTTACTATGAACAAACTGTTGAATTACTCTTAATGTTGATTTATTTATTTTTTTTAGGTTACTCTTTAGAATAAATTAGGTTACTATGAATTGGTTTTTGGATTACTCCTTATGTTGATTTGTTTATATATTGTTTTGTTTGATTAACATTTTTGGGTTACTATTTTTTATTAATTGAATTACTCTTTTCTACAATTGGGTTACTGTTAAAATGATTTGGTTATTCTTTAATTTAAAACTTTGATTTTTTGAAAATTTAGATTACTGATTTTTATTAATTGGATTACTTTTTATAATGAATTGGATTACTTTTTTTAATGAATTGGATTACCCTTTATAATAAATTAGATTACTAATTATTATAATTTATTTTAATTTCAAAAGTAATCTAATTATTTTGACAAAGTCTCTTGTGAGACATTACTTACATGAGACGGTTCGTGAGACGTGTTAAAATAAGTTTATTATTTAGATAAAGTATGTTTAATGGTTGTTAATGTATATTTTTCTAAAGTACGCTGGATTATGCATTAAAATATGATTTTAATGTGTTAGAATATGATTTATTATTGATATACTTTAACTAAAAATAAATATACTTTATCTATACAATAAACATATTTTAGTGATAGATCGACTCATCTCACACCTGTGTCACAAGAGAGTATTTAGAGGGTAATCTAATTAATCCGCGACCCCACCCACAATTATTATCATTCTCTCTCCCCCTAAAATCTCCTGCCAAATCTAATCGTATGTTGTGTGTATAAGATATATGTTTGTTTAAAATACTTGTATTTGAAAAAAGAATGGAAAAAGGGGTTGGGGTGGTAATGGGTGGCGAAGGAATGATTCTGATGTCACAAATTTTGACTATTCACTTATAAGTAACATGACAAATTTTGACTATTAGATATACTATATACGGTTTAATAAAAAGAAGACGGTTTTAATAAAAAGAAGAGTGACGTTACTGTGTTCCCGGGACACACCGTGTCCCATGGGAATACAAGGGACACAAGAGTTTTTGCCTAAAAAGAAATTGAAGAAATGCATAACTAAACGAGAAGGATTGAAATCAAACACACTTAATTTTTAACCAGCCTGGTTGTTAACCTTCTAATTTAAAATTAAAAAGTAAACAGCCGTATGTGAGGGTAAATTAGAGAACAACACTCATTTAACTCTGAAAATAAACTGAGAAAAAAAATCAGAGAAATGCATATATAAATAAAATAAAAAAAGAAAATAAATGGGAGAAATGCTTATCGACAAACACTATTATTGGCTCGATAGGTTTCAGTTTTCAACTTCATGGGTCATGGCTTGGATGAATTATCAGATGATCCAAAATATATAGCTATAAAATTTTCTCGAAATCCAAAATTAAGACTACAATGAAGTGGGAAAATGTCACATTTGGTCCCATAAGAATTCCTTCAATTCAATTTTAGTCTCATAGGAATTCATTGGTCCCATAAAATATTATAACCATAATTTTTCGAAAATTTTCATCCTAAATTAACTTATATTATTATAAACTACCAATTTATATTATTTTCTGTCTTTCAACATACACATAGTCCATTACGACAATTCTCCTCTGTTTTCTCTCTCAATAAACATTGTATTAGTTTTCTTTGGGGATTATTTTTGCAAATTATGGAATCAAATCTACAAGTTGTCATTTTGGTCTTGCTAACGGTTCATAATATTTCATTAACTAATAACTATTAACAGATTTTGATGAAAAATTCCTATGAGACTAAATCGGCCAGTTTTGAGATCTTTTTGTCATTGAGCAATTATTACATGACCAAAAATGTAATTTTTCCTAATGAAGCTGCATACTACTCAAGCCTCTAAATTATTACTAAGGTTTCATCAATCCAAACTGGACTGATATTGATTATGAGAGAATAGCCATCACCTCCGATGCCTTTAACGCTATCTATTCCGATCCATGACTGCCCTTAAAATCATGACCTGCGTATTTTGAGTACAAAACCGTGTTACCCGGAGCAACTGACAATGGTTTTCTGTTGCCCTCTTCGTCCAGTGGACCTGCAATCACCTGCAATTAAACAATGGCAACATGATAAATGTACACATCTACTACGGCTCATTGAGGAGACAAGGGGAAGGGGTTTTGACATCGTTCATTAAAACTCCATCGATGATTGAGTAGAGTTACAAAATTGAGACTTACAGGCTTCTCCTTGCTTGTGTCCGTAAGGTATAAATTAACCACCAGCAGTTTTTTCCTCTGCCTCAACTAACTGAAAGAAAAAACCATTATCATGAACACAACTTTATAGCTGTAAGAAAGAGACTCCTTTACAATTTAAACTCACTGAATTGACCGCCTAAGGCTGTGCGCCGCCATTAGAAATCAGTGCCGCGATTCCCCTCCTTGACTGCTTCGCTCAGCCGAGATCTATTCACCCACCATCGTTGGGTTTTAATCAGGGCGCCGCTCCAGCCCCTCCAGATGTGGCCCCGCAGACTACTCCCCAAATCTCAGCCGCCGCCTTCGCCGACCAATTCCTCCAGCGGCTACAGTAAGGGATTTTTATTCTACCCAGCGGACGCTCTAAAGTTTTATCAATTCCCGCTGGGTACTCCTTCATATCGGCGCCTCCGGCGGCCGTTCTCCTTAGGTGGTTCGCGATGGCGACTCCATTCTCTGTCGGCTCACGCCTCTGCCCTGTCACCCATCGCCCAGGTATCAAACGCGGCCGCCGCTAATCAACTGTCCCCCCAATTCTCTGCTCTGTGCGTCATACCTGTCTAGAGCTTTTGGTTCCCTCTGTTTAGGAGTCTGGCCTCGGCCCACGTTAGCCCCTTTCGATGCGTGGCTCCGGCGCTGAATTCCCTCCCGGAGTGTGACTTAATTTTAGGGATTCTCAATCTCTGAGATTTCCCGCCGACGCGCTTCTGTTGGTCCAAGGCTTTCTTCTCGCCTCTGTTTCAGAGTTTTCACTGCCTATGGTAGATTTTACGATTCAGCTTACTATGGTGAAGCTGCCACAGACTGAATCTTTGGCTGCCTTTTTGTAATCCACACCGTTTTTGTGTAAATAATTTAGGGGTTTCGAAAGTCACAACACCAATGCTGATTTATGTTACAATTTAATATCACTTGTCAAAGATTGCACCTGCCGTAGCCCCTTCAACAGATGCTGCAGATCATCAATTAGAAAATTGACAAGGAGTTGACGGGAGAAGTCGTTGGAGTTGTATGAAATGTGAGACCAAATGATTGATGAGTGGATTTCAAAAGGTGGATGTGGTTCAGAACAGTGGCAATCCTCTCATCCCTTAATATAGGAAGCAGTGGATCGGGGGAGAATAACAAGTACTCATGGATTTGGGTTTTTGGTACAGTAGTTGGAGAAGGAAAATGTGTCTGAATTCGAGGTTCCGGAAGATTCTAATAAATCAGATAATCCGACTGAGAATTTCAGGAGCTTTGAAGGTTGTGGAGAGACTGTTGAGAATGTAGATTGCACTGATGATGGACATTTTCGCTTTTGCACAAGTTGAACCACTCGTTCTGTTTTCCCCAAGAGGAGAAATTCTGAACGAACACTCTCCCTTCTCTCGATGTTCTCTGTTACGCAGTGCTGGTGGTGGAGCTCGGTGGTGGCTCGGAAGACTGAAGCAATTAGGAGGCTTCTGCATATATGAGGTGTATCAGAAGCACTTGAGCAAGGCAAAATAGGCCTAGAAGTTCAAAATTTTTCAAAATTAGCTGTTGGAACTCGAGCAAAAGCCGGAGCTCGGCCCTGTACATAAGTCGAGCGCCAACATCAGAGACGCCTACTCGACCATGCTGGAGTATTTGCTGGGACTCGAGTCGTGCACGGAGCTTGGACCTGTACAGAGATTGTGTGCTGACGCCTGAAATATCAACTCGACCACTCTGGAGTCGAGTCGAGCTAAAGTCGAGAGCACGCGTCCAGTAGTGTACTCTAGCTGAGTTCATGAAGGTTTAGAAAATTTCATCAATGAGCCCGCCAGCCATTTCCCACCTCTGAATACCTGAGGGAGTTCACTTTATGATTCATCATTTTCATTTGCTTAGCATAGACTTTACTTTGATTTGAATTTGTTTGGATTGGTATGCTACTTCATTTGTTATGTATTTGGGAGGTTTACTTGCTTTATTTTGGGATTTTAGTTTACTTTTCTATTTGAGTGTGATGGGGATATTCTTGAGCTTACATGATTATGGATGTTGAGGATATATGCTTTAAATTTTTTATGGATGTATTTCGTTTTTGCATGTTATATATTTTTGTATTGTTTCTTGTTTGGTAAGTCTTTGTTTGTGTGTGTTTTTTTTTTATAATTTTATAGGGTTGTTTAGTGGTTTGTTTTGAAGATGTTGTAACTCGTTTAAGAATATGAGTGATGGTGTATTATTTGTGATAAGTGATGACGAGTTATGTTAAGATTCTCTACTATTTAAAATTGTGACATGGTTTACTTAAGTTGTTCAGTTTCGAGATAAATGAAGGTGTAATAGGTTCCTTAAGGTCCGAGCAAAAAGCTTGTGAGCATTTGAGCCTCAACCGTGTATCCATCGTTATTTCTTCATGAGTGGATCAATTAAACATTGGTAAGCTAGAACTTGCTAAAGGACTACGGGAATGAGCCCAATTAGTGGAGGTTTGTGAAATGATTTTTGGCCATCCTTGTTATTTTAAGCCCTTGCCATATATTTCCTTGTCCTTATACATCATCCATCGTTAGCCACTTTGAGCCTTTAAGCCTATTTCTTGTGATTGAAGCACATTTCAAGCTTTGATTACCCACTTAAGCCTTATACATATATCATTTGTGTGGGGGATTGAGGAGATGGTGATTTGCATGTTTTGATGTGAGAATTGTGCATAGAAAAAGAGAATTTAAACCCTTAAAAAAAGCTTAAACACTAAGGACAAGCTGATAAGGTTAAATTTCCTCTGGTCTCATTCCATGCTCAGGGCCGGCCCTGAAAATTTAGGGGCCCATGGCAAAATAAAAATTGAGGCCCCTCAATTTTTTTGTTTTATTTTTATATTAATAAATTTTATAATAAAAATATAACTTATAAAATATGAAAAGGAAAAAAAAAATCATCAAAAAAATTATAAAATAAAAAATAATTTACCTTTCATATCTTTGATGCATTAACCATATATAAATGAATAGTATTAAAATGAATTAGTAAAATGGAGAATTGAGGAATAGAATGTTAAATTAGGTATTTTTAAATTACTAAATTTGCAAGAAATATAAATTTGGTGTTTTTTTTTTTATAATTTATGTGTAAATATTGTTAGTTTTTTAAGAAAAAATAAAAATGTACAGCATGTAGTGATTTTGTATTTTTTGAGGGGATAAATGATAAATCTCATTAATCATTGATTCAATAAAAAAATTTATTAGTTTGATCCAATAATATTAAATAATTTGGTAGCATTATTACACTAAATAAATTAAAAGCCCAATTTGTAAATAGTTAGTTGGGTCTAAAATTTAATCAAACTTAATAAATAAATATATATTGGGCCTAAATTTTAATCAACACAATAAATAAATATATAGAGGTATTAAAAAAATAGGCCCCTAAATTTTTGGGGCCCATGGCAAGGGCCCACATTGCCACCCCTCAGGGCCGGCCCTGTCCATGCTACAGGCAGAGAAAATTACACTCTAGTGTCATGATAAATACATGATCAAAAGCATAAGGGCAAAACAACAAGCTACAACTTACTGTTCTGAGACTAGTAATTTATTCATAGCAGTGTACCAAATTACTATCTCATTGACTTCAACCAACATTCAGAAGACATCTATTAGTTGCAGGGGCAAAAACACAACTGATATTATCAAAATAACATTAGTAAATTTTACCAAAGAGATAACCACCTAAAGGAATATGGACAAAACAATTAAACAACTGGACACAGAACCCACCTTTATAAGAACTTGGGTAAATATCAAAATTGGTCCTGTAAGTATGACATTTTCTAACTTTAGTCATTTATCATTTGCAATTCTCAATTTTGGTCCTTTTTGTCAACTTTTAGTCCATTTTGTCCAAATTTAGTCCTTTTTGTCCAAATTTAGTCCTTTATGTTAAAAAATATCCAAAAATGGTCCAAAAGTGTATACATTTAGGACCAAAAGTGGGCAAAAAAGGACCAAATTTTGAAAAAATTACCAAAACTGGACCAAAAGGACTCACTCCCTTGAGGTTTTGATTGTGCTACAACAGGCAGTAATATACCACCTGAAGTTTCTCCTCAGTTGTTTTGATTTTCACCAACACTCTATCACCTAATGGCTTGAGAGTTGTCACTACAAGAAACTGCCGGATTACCGACGGAAATTTCCGTCGGTAAAATATAGAAAATCCGTCGGTAATCAATTTACCGACGGATTACCGACGGAAATGGAATGGTCGCCATTTTCAGCGTCGGTAACTTTTTACCGACGGAAATTTAAATCCGTCGGGAATTAGCGACGGAATTTGGGCGTCGGTGAAAAAAATTCCGTCGGTAATCAATCAAGACCAATTCGTCGAAAGTGATAACATAGTGACGTTTTTACCGACGGAAAAATTCGTCGGTAATTTTACTGACGGAATTTTCCGTCGGTAAATAAAAAATGCAAAATAAAAAAATAATAGATTGCCGACGGAATTTTCCGTCGGTAAACTGCAATGTGAAATTAAAAAAAAATTATAATTGAATAGCCTACGAGATTGAATTGTACCAATATTATGCATAATAAAAGTGATACGATAAGATAATAGTATTACTAAAACCAACAACATTACATTCATTCAGCCAAATTTTAAGCAAAATAACTACATTCTACATTCATTTCTATTTCTTATTCTATCTTCTGTAGCACTTCACATCAAATTCAACATTCTTCAAAACTTTTAGCTCCACGTCTCAATTTAACTCCAAATATATACAGCTGCAATGCCTCGAACACGCCAAGATATTTAAATATGCGATCAAACCTATTAAGAAAAAAAAACCCAATCTTATTGTCACATGAGGGCACCATCATTATGTAAACTAAAATAACTATACAACAACATTGAAATAAAAAAGGATATGCAAATCATATAAAAAATTAAACACAAAAATTAGGATTCAATAAGATACCTCTTCCATCTCCCGAAGAATCACATCCCTCTCCCGAATTATCCTCTTTTCAACAAAGCTAGAATTCTCTGTAAACTATCTGCCATTATATCCATTCATAAATTAGCAAAAATTCAAAATCAAATATACCACTGGGAAAGTGTTATCCTTCATCATACACATATTTGCCTTCCACTACTCACAATTAAATTTTCCATAAAACACATGAGAGAGAACAGTTATTAATCAGCGAAGAAAAAACAAGTATCAAGGCAGAAATTGAGAGAACAAAAACTGAGATAGAGTTATCTAAAGCAAAATTGCCAAGCTATGACAACTTATATAGAACTCAATAATCCTCAGACACAAAATACCTTAATTGTAAGTATAAGTAGCACATACGTTAAAAATATATAGAAAATAGAACCTGGAATATAAAAGTTACAGCAACTACTCGTAAGCCCATTTCACGAAATGGGCTACACCAGCATCCACACTCCCATCATCATCCACAAAAATTTTTCGAACAAGCCAATAGCCAAAAGCAGCTCCAGCCAGTACTATTCCAACTAGCAAGAACACAAGCACCTGTAAACGAAAACAGCGTTAGCTAAAGTCTACAGAGCACACTTAATCTTGATATCACAATACAAAATTTAATTTTAAGTCAGCCACATTCAAATTAAGATCAATGAAATGAATTATAGAGTTAAACTAATACAAAGATTAGCTATCATGATTATTTCATCAAAGACCAATGAGTACTTCTTTGCCAGCAATATTTATTAACAAAAAAATAAACATACAGCTCTAAGTGAAGAGATCCAAAAGCTGTCACCTAGAAAGTTTAGATCTCTAATTGGGAAGTCATATTACATAAGGGAAAAAAAATCTTAGATACAGACAGATAGGTGGGCTAAACAATCAGATCACACAATGAAAACAAAATGTATTAGCACATTGGAATTTTCATGAGTTTCTTATTCAAAATCAATTTCAAATCCATATCCAAAAAAGGAATTTGCAATCATATTACTGCATCATACAATAGCAACAAATACTTACAGGGTTGTGTAGCTTTTCACTTATCCCAAAATTGACAAGAACAGAGTATGACAAATGTTGACAATCTATTCAACAAAAAGGTCCCTGCTCCAAGCTGAAATAAAACGCCTAGGTATCAGATGTACATAACATTAGCACAAAGCTCTTAGAGCTCTGAAAAACAAGATATCGTAAATTAAAGTAAAAAATACACTTACTGCCAACCACAAATTGTGCTATAAAGACCATTTTCCTGCCAGTTGGCAAAAGTTTCATTCCCTGCAGGACAATTCATAAACAACAAAGCATTGGTAAATTAAAAAAAAATCTCAACTTCACCAACTACAATTCCTCACTACAAAAATTTAACAAATAAAAACTTACCTGGAAGAGAATAATTATAACAACTAGACAAACACCAATGGGCATTGAGCTACTGTAGTAAAAAGGTACCCAGCCACTAACAATTGGTGCCAGTAGCAACAATACAAAACCAACTATGGAATTCTGCACATAGAAAACAAATAAATAATGGTGAGTGTAGGATGCAGTCACGTGGATAATTATGATGATAGAAGAACAACATCAATAATTTAAGCATTTTGAAAATGAATCTTACTCATATCTTCTTTATTTTATACATGTGTTTCTTTCTTCTCCATGGAGCACATCAAAATAGAACATCAACAATGAAAGAGACAAGTACAATCATAACTTGCAAGGAGCAAATATAGGATAGATACCCACATTATTGCCAAACAACAAGTAGATGAATCAAATGGTAAGCAACAAAATTCAAGTGAAAAATGAATCAGAAAGCAAAATTAAATCTTCATTCGAAGTACCCTAAAACACAAAACAAACATAAGTCACCAATTCAATTAAAAAAACTCATACAGCCAAAAAAAAAACTGATTCAACAAATAAAAAAGAAAGAACCTAAGATCTATTACCTTGTCGACAGGAAGGAGATGGCTTAGGGTTCTTTGTCGGCGATAGATGGCGACGTCGGAGACAGGTGGCAACTATGACGACTGTGAAAGTGACGGTAATGGAATAACTGAAGCTAATTTCCAAAAACCAGAATCAGAACGAGAGATAGAGAGAGGGGGGAAGGGGAGAAGAGGGAATCGCTTACCTTGACTACGGGTATCGCGTGACTGCGGGGAGAGAAAATCCGATACGTAGAGAGCTCGCGACCGGGAACGGGTGACGTGTGAGCGGCTATCAGGAGTAAGGCGTCGACGAGAAGTGGTGGTGGGTTCTTCGATTCATCGGTGGGAGTTCTTCTATTTCGACGACGGCGCACCTAGGGCTTCACCATTTCGATTTTGGTTTATATATTTGAATTTTCATTTTGTATTCTTAAGTTTACTGGTATGAAAATTTTGGGTTAAAAAAATTAACTATTCACGTTTTTAACAGAAAACGTATTTTTTTTTATTTTTGGGATTTTAAATAAAATTTTACTATATATTTGCCGACGGAATATTCCGTCGGTAATTAAATACACAAATTAATTATTTTTTAATAAAATTTGATATCTTTACCGACGGATTTAATCCGTCGGTAAATTAAAACTCAAAATTATTTTTTTTAAAAATATAATTTGATAAATTACCGACGAATTAAATCCGTCGGTAAAATAATTATAAATTTATTTTTTTAAATATAAAATTTGATGTATATATCGACGGATATATTCCGTCGGTAAATTAAACACTAAAATTATTTTTTTCAAATTGATATATTTACCGGCGGAATAAATCCGTCGGCAAAGTAAAAACAAAAATTAATTTTCTTTAAATAAGATTCTATATATTTACCGATGGAAAATTGTCGTCGGTAATCTTCCGGAATATAATCCCCCCAAAATAACGACGGAATTCCCGACGGAATTAATTCCGTCGCAAATTCCGTCGCTAATCCGTCACAAAAACTGATGGAAATTTTTATTGATAATTTTTTTAAAAATAAATCATATGAAATCAATATAACGTCGGTAATCCGTCGTTAATCCGTCGGTATTTAGCGACGGAATTTTTCCGTCGGTAATTCCGTCGGTAATCTGACAGTTTCTTGTAGTGTGTGTACTGAAGGATTCAAGAGGCATCAAATAAGTACAAGTATTGGAACAATAGACACAACAAGTAGAACCCTGATTTTTTTTACCCAGTATGAAGTAAATAATCTAAATGCTATAACCCACTCACACTGTTGCTAACAAGTTACAATAAAGATGAAGTATCCATGAGATATAGAAAACAGATGAGTAATGCTAGAGCTTCATAAGAGTACATATGTATAATATCATATAACAGAAAATGTAACAAGAGATATTGAACTTAATTATCAAAGATTTCCTCTAATGTTAAAAAATATAATACTACATCTCACGTCTCTTACATGTATAAAATTTCACTCGAAAAAGATTCTAGACAAATAATGCACATCACGAAATAAATTAAAAGGTTCCCCAAGCAAGCTTGTTTCCCATGTTTGGAAAATGCATAAATAATCTTGAAATATGATAGGAAGCATAGATTCTCACATTATGCTTCTTTATTCTATTAGTTAAAGTAAACCATATCATACATTTTATTCTATTAAATTACTTTTCTTATACTTCGTGCCACCAAATACGTATTCTTGGGATAGAGGGAGTACAATATCATCATTTCAGAAATCTAAATGAATGAAACAAATTTGTTGATAGAGAGAGTACAATATCATCATTTCAGAAATCTAAGTGAATGAAAAAATTACAAATTGTCATCCATCTTTAGATACTATCCTCTATCTTCTTCAGAGAGTCCTTTATTATAAGCTGTAAAGAGTATATTGCATTGATCTCTACAGCTTAGGTTCATTACCTGCGCCAGCTGCACCATGGGTGCGTCCGCCACCAACTCCTGCTTTTTGGCTAGCTTCTCCGACACCTCCATGTCCTCCATGATTATCTCGCTCTGCATCTGCTCCAGGGACAGATCGCCTAGGTCCCTGGTGTGGATACCCTGCAGCAGCTCCTCGAGCCGGGCATCAAACTGAAGCCCAAACTTGGAGTGGAGCAGGTGCAAGGCCATGGAGGGGCGCCACCAGCTGAACCAGAGGATGGCGTCCTCCAGGCTGCTCAGCCAGGATGGGTTGAACATGGACACGATGTCATTCCTTGTCCAATTTGATCTTCAATTGCCAAGTCCTCCCATTAGATTACATAAATCTAATGAATCCACATCTATATCAGCCTCTTGAGCCAGCTGTTCTTCAATATCTTGAACTTCAGATTCAAGTCTCTCCAGTTCAACTCAACTCTATGTCGAGACAGTTCTTTTTTCTTTATATCAATAGTTTCAAGACACTTATTCCTTTAATTTACGATGCCTTCTGCTTCACTGAAAAAAGTTACAGCATCTTTGATTTTGTCAAGACGTTTATGCAACCACTGCACATTTACTTTCATATTCTCTGCATCCCTAACTGCAGTGTAATAAGAGTCTAAACTTTTGATATCAAGTTCACCCGACTGATCTTGCACCACCTTACAGATGCCAATCAAAACAAGGGTCTTCATACAATCTGATTCCAATTTGATCTCCAATTATCGATTCCTCCTATGAGATTACATAATCTAAAGAATCCACATTTATATCAACTTCATAATTAACATTAATGTTGCTGGTGCTGTTAGCATTAACAGAAGAGGAGCAAGAGCATGGAGACTCATAGTTAACAGGTTCGACTGATTTCTGTCGACTATTCTGATTTGAAAGTGCGTCACTCTGTTGCTGCCCCAATTGATTTTCTTGGCCAAAGAAAATGAGAATTCTTTGGATCCGTAGAATTAATTTCTTTTCCTTTCCATGGCCATCCCTTCTTGTAGTAGTAGCTCCACTAGAAGCTGGATCTGAGAAAGTTGTTGGATTGTATACTAAAAGTCTAGTTTTAGTATGAACAATGTTTTAATAATATTTGAAATGAGAATCATTGATCAAATGATTGCATCTTATAATTTATTTATATGTTCTGATGCAATAGTCCACTTGCTTTATATTGTAGATAATATGTTGTGCGACAACACGCGGAAGATCATATTATCAGTTTTCTTATAAAGTATAAACAGATGCTCACAATCGAGATAGACGAGAACTCTCTATTGGGATGGTTGTAGTTTGGTTTGGTATTAGCTTGTCTTGGCTATAGAATCACATTAGTGCACTTTGTGTGTATTGAGCAGGACCGCTTGAGATCGTTCGATTTCTACTGACTTATAGTAGAACTTGATCTCTGTTATTATGGATGTTCGTGCTCTTAATCCTTATACAATAACCTCGATATGTAAAGCAGTATGTACTTCTTTGATTCATCAATGGGTGAGATTTACATGTATTAAATCAACAAACTCGGTGAGTTGGGAAGTAGTGTTGTTTCTATGGTGTGCTGTTGATTGTAGAAGAAATCCGTGTCTGTCATAGGTTGATGATGTCCCCTTGTGGAGCTCATAAGGATTATCATGTAAACCCTGCAGGTGGATTTATTCTGGTATGATAATGAGGTTGAGTGGTACTACTCTTGGATGAGATGTTAATTAATTGAGTTGTCAGTAACTTAATTAATTAATGGGCATTGTATATCTTAAACATGGGGAGACTGTAGGGCTCATAATAAGAAGGAGCCCATAAACATAATTATGGGATTAGAACGGTAGTGCAGTAATAATATTTTAGTGGAATATATTATTATTATTGGACTTAAGTATAAGCTTTGGGCTAAGCTTGGATACTTAAGCCCAATGGAGGCCCAACTCTAATTTCTCCTCCTGGTCCCTGCTATAGCCTATAAATAAGTCACCTCAGCTTATCTAGATCCCTAGAATTCACACGCTTAATACCATAAGAGTGAGAGGGAGGAAAGCAGATTGAGGAGATCTCAAAGATCGTCGCCTACACGACATCGAGATCTGACTTGGGAACACAGCAGAAGATCAGAAGGCCATTTACTGATGCTGCTGATCATCCTCCACATCAACTCTGGTGAAAGGTCATATGATTCTACTCTTTTGCTTCCGCTGCAGTAGAATTGTTGGATCCCTAACGGGTTACATTAACTAAATGATTGAACGCCAACAATTGGTATCAGAGCTTCAGTTTCATAGTGAAGCGTGATATGTTAGGCTAGCGTTTATGTGATTTAATTTTTAGAAATTAGAATCGCATGAGAGTATTAAGGTTTTTAGCTTTATGGAATAATCTATGAAACCCTATGTGTTTTGTCGCCGAATATTGGCGTGTGTTTGTTGATAATTGAACTTGATGGACACAACAACTCATGGCTGCACCATGATATACGATCGGCGTGAGAGTACACGGTGAGCCTTGGCGTGATTGGACTGGTGAACGGTTGTCGCAAATGGCGGAGTTGCACTCTGTGGCTGGCGGATTGATGGCGATAGGCATCTGAATGCGATGCAAACAATGCACGGTGTTGAGTAGGCAAGCGGGCGACCTGCATGGCTGCACACTCGGTGGGCTACTCATTTACAAAAGCGCAATGCTCGTATTGTGTGGGATAGCCAGGCATAGAATCGGGCAGACAGGCGTGCAAAATCGAGTGTGTGGCTAGGCGGTAGATCGAGCGTGGTGTACGGTGATGTGCCCTGTTGTGGTTTTTTGTCGGGTGATGGGCCAAGCAAGTGGTCGTACAGACCGACGGGCATGATACAGGCTGGCGGACAGTGCATAGGGCAGCCCGCATAGTGGCCTACATGGTGGATCGCACGGTGCCAAGCGTGCATGTAGGCAGGCGCTGAGGTATGGTTCCGAACGAGCTACCGGGTGAGATGCCAGACATGCCACTCAGTTGGCTTGACTGCCGGGCAGTATGGCAGCATTTTCCCAGCAGGTCACAGCGAGTTCCAAGCGAGTCTGATGCTGTGCCAGGCGTGGATTGATGATTCTGGGCGTGAAAATGGGTGGCCTGGCGGGCTGGCAGCCGTGAGGTGCGCTCGGTGTTATGCACGACATGGGGCACGAAACATGCATAATGGCGAACTGGGCGCTTGGTTGGCAGGTACGATGATGAGCATGTGAAGCGTGATTCCAAGCGGTGTGGCGAGCAGCCTGGCGTGTGGCTTGGCTAGTGCCGGGCACGGACTTTGTCACAGGGCATACAGGCGAGCGGAAAGCCGGGCGGAGCACTCGGTGAGGTGCTCGATGGCACGAATGTGTTGGCGGGCATGGACGCATGGTTTCAGGATGATGAGTGGGCGCAATGCACGGTTGCGGATGTCAGGCGCTCGTGGGACTGCGCGGTGATAAATTGGAGAAAAATTCGACATCGGATTCTTCCGAAATTCCAGGTCGAACCCCGTATGGTCGCATTTGCCCACTTTCGTGATTGGTGGTGAACAATCGAGTCCTCCGATTTATGTAACTGTTATAATTTGATTTAATTATTTGATTATTGTTATATATGTATGCATGTTCTTCGTAATTTACTGCCTTATTTGATGTAATAGGAGTATGCTAGGTTGCGTATTTTATTGTGAATATTATATACATGTAAAAACCCTCGGTATTAAATAACTAAGTGAGAGAATGGATTGGTAAAAATTCCCGCAGCCTCCATTATTGGTTTGTTAGTAATGTGAATAAATTTGCGCATCGGCATTAGGGCCTTCCTCCCCATCGGATGAGTTTATTCATGAATATTGCTGGAACAGACATCTTTAATAATTATTATTTGTAATGTGATGCACATCAACTTGCGCGTTGGCATAGACCTTCCTCCCTATCGAATGAGTTTATGTGCGGATCACTGTACAAACTCATAATTGATGACTGTAGAAGTTATCCGAGCGCGTGTAAGCTTGGGCCGCGGACTTAGGGTCAAATAATGGTGTACACTTAGGTGTAAATAATAAATATCCTCCCCATCGGAGTTGCTGCTTTTATTTGTATGGCTAAAAGGAACCGACTATTAATTATTTTGTCATAAAGTTAGGTTGACAAATGAAAATAATGGGTAAAACCTTCTCTTGTAAATGTTTGAGTTTGTAAACATCCATACTATCGTGGCTTGCAGACTCACGGTGCTTGAGATATCGGTGAATTTATATTTTATATTGTTTTGAGGGAATCAATATAAATGGATAAATTTGAAGATTTGATCAGTGTTTTTATATGTGATTCTCTGATTTCAAATAGTTTTATCTCGCTTATAGTTAACTGAAAGAAACATATTTACTTATCCAAATTAGATGATTAGAAAAGAATCTTATTTTTTGAATTTTACTGCTTAGTAATACATGTGTGTTCTCACTAAGGATGTCATATTATGCCTATTAAAGTCTCTAGTGGAGAGGTGAGAGGTTCATAGAAATATGATGGTCTCATGTAACTATTCGGATACTTGAGTAAGTTAAAAGGGGGGAGATCATGATTGAATTTTATGAATGGATTGGAAATACATGAAGTAGAAATTGAATGGGAAACCTGGATCAATTTATTCTTCATAATTTGCCTGGATATTTTGAGCAAGTTATACCTGAAATACGAGGTTGTATAAGGTGGGGAACTTCTGACAAAATATTTAGCGAAGGAAATCCAATTTCATCAAAGCAGTGAGCAAGGTTAGAATCTTATTTACTAGTTGTTGAAGCATGATTAGTGATGGCACCTACTGACACGTTGTGTGTAGATACCCCAATCACTAAAGGCCTACGACTAAGTGAGAATGAGATTATTATAGACATGGGTAAAACTATGAAGGTAGTGGCTATTCAGTGGGAGTTGTTTATTTATCTTATGATAGAAATAAACTATTGATTATGAGAAATTATTTTTACGTACATTTTCATAGAAAGAATTTGATTTTGGTTTCTATGCATTAACGGATGGATACTCCATTTTATTTAAATGACATGGTCATTATAATGAAGGATGGAGCTTTAATCTGTTGTGGTACGTTGGTGAATAATTTGTAAACTCTTAAATCATGTTTATCCCACAGTGAAATAAATAATAATTAATAATACATCTTCTAATATTAGTAAGAGAAAGGAACCTTCGTAGATGAACTAAAGATATATTTGGCATCTAAGACTAGATCATTTTACTTGAGTAGGATTCAAAAGTTAATAGTCGATGAACCGTGGAGTTTATCTGAAGTGGAAACTATCTGACTTGTGAGTCTTGCTTGGAAGTATTAACTGCCTTTACAAGGCAAAGGGGTGCAGAGCAAAATATATATATATGTTGGAATTGGTTCATTCTGATTTAAGCAGACCTAATAATATCCAGGCGAGAGGTGGTTATGAATATTCGTCAATCGATGATTATTCTTGAAATGGATATATTTGTTTGATGTACTGCATGTCTAAGTTCTTTGATTAATTCAAGAATTGCAAGGCTGGTACAGTGAAGCGTCATGGAAAATATATCAAGTCATTACAATTTAATCGTGATGGCGAGTACCTCTTAGAATAGTTAGGAGGCATTAATCAGAGGATGAGATTATATCTCAAGTTGTCTACACCGGGCATACCCTAGCTGAATGGTGTGGCGGAAAGAAGGAATATGACTCTTATGATAATGGTTAGATAGATGATGAATTATTTAGAATTCTTAAATTCATTTTATGGGTATATCCTAGAAACAGCATGTCGTAAGATGTTTATCTGTTTGTGAGATATCCTAGAAAAATGAAGGGTGATTTATTTAGTCCAAAAGATCGAAGAGTGATTGTTAATACAAATACTAGATTTTTGGAAAGGACTATGTATTAAATCACAAACCTATGTATATATATTGTTCTAGAGGAAGTGAGAGGGAAAACACAAAGTATATTTTCAAGTTTACAAGAGGATATACCACAAGGTAAACTGCAACGCGTGTCACGTCTGATGCACAATTACATGTAGTGCCTTGTCATAGTGGGAGGATTATTCGACGACCTGTAAGATATATATTTTGGGAGAGTCGTGAGACTTGGTCCTTAGTAAACATGGTATTGACCCACGGATACGACAAAGCACTACAAGATCAAAATGCGGAATCTTAGTAAGTTGCAATGAATGTTGATATAGGATATATGGATTCTAAATTAAATGTGGAAGCTTTTAAGACCACTAAATGGTGTAAAAGCCATTGGAAGTAGTCATAGAAAATAAAAGAGGATCATACGGTAAGGTGAAAACCTTGGAAGCAAAGCTTGTTGCGGAAAGGTTTACTCAGAAAGAATGGTTCGATTATGAGAAAATATGTTCGCTGATAGCTATGCATATGCTGATCCAGATTCTTTTATGTGTTGCTGCTCATATTAAATTATGAGGTATAGAAAATAGATGTCAAGACAGCTTTCCTAAATGGAAGTCTTGAAGAAAATATCTATGTGAAGCAACCAAAGTGATTCATTGAAAAAGGCTAAGAGCATTTTGAGTGTAAGCTTGAAGTTATCCTTTGGTGGACTAAAGCTAGCTTTAAACTCAAAGAACATTTGTTTTGATAAGATAATCCAGTGATATAGATTTAATCAATGCTCGGATGTGTCTTGTGTATTGAAAAGAGTGACGGAAATGTGGTGGTATTTCTTGTACTGTACGTAGATGATATATTACTCATTGGAGACAATAAAAGAGTATTGTCGGGCGTATGAGTATAGTTCATAAAGTTGTATAAAATGAAGGACTTAAGATAAACAAAATATATCCTTTTGATTACTGTAATACGGATCACAAGAAAGGATGTTATGCTTGTCTCAAGCTTCATGAAATGATACAATACCTACTTGTTTTAGCATGTGACTTTATCTAAGAAATTGTGTCTTGAGACACAAAAGGAAGATAAAGGAGATGAAAGCGGTTCCTTATGTTTCGGCGAATAAGGAAGCTTAATCTAAGGAATGCTATGCTCGAGATTGGATATTTGTTTCGCTGAACGCATGAACAGTGGGCATCAACGTAACCCAGAACAAGAATGATGAATTGTGGTAAGACATATATGAAGTGCCTGAGAAGGAATGGAAATTATATGTAGGCTTATCGGGCAGATTCACTGCTTCTTGTGGATTACGTAGATTAAGATTTTTTAGTCAGATTGGACGACAGTAAATCCACCTTAAAGTTATGTGTTTAATTTTAGGAAGTTGAGTCATAATGTGAAGGAGTGTTATATAGAAATATATTTTGGACTACGGACTCCATCATGGGAAGATGATAATAATGGAGCCTGTGAGGCAGCCAAAGTATTTATATGACTCTAGAAATTTCATGATGGACTTGGATGTAATTTCTAAGTTTGCCCAAGGTTATCACAATTTATTGTAATAATAATGGTGCAGTTGCAAACTTGAAGGAATCAAGAGTCCATAAGGTAATTAAACACATTAAGCGCAAGTACCACCTGTTACGAGAAATCGTATGATGAGGCAAAGGTTGTTGTCACCTAGATTGCTTCGGATGATAACCAAGTAAATCCTTTTACAAGGACCTTAAGGCGAAAGCTTTAGATGGTCGTGTAGTGGCAGTGGGAATCAGATGTATGGCAGAAGACATGACAGCATAGTCTTTTAGTATAAGTGGGAGATTGTTGGATTGTATACTAAAAGTATAGCTTTAGTATGAACAATATTTTAACAATATTTGAAATGAGAATCATTGATCCAATGATTGCATCTTATAATTTATTTATATGTTCCGATGCAATAGTCCGCTTGCTTTATACTGTAGATAATATGTTGTACGACAATATGTGGATGATCATATTATCGGTTTTCTTATAAAGTATAAACTGATGTTCACAACCGAGATAGACGGGGACTCTCTATCGGGATGATTGTAGTATGGTTTGGTATTAGCTTGTCTTGGCATAGAATCACATTAGTGCACTTTGTGTGTATTGAGCAGGACCGCTTGAGATCTTTTGATTTATACTGACTTATAGGAGAACTTGATCTCTGTTATTATGAATGTTCGTGCTCTTAATCCTTATACAATAACCTCTACACGTAAGGCAGTATATACTTCTTTGATTCATCAATGGGTGAGATTTACATGTATTAAATCAACAAACTAGGTGAGTTGGGAAGTAATGCTGTCTCTATGGTATGCTATTGATTGTAGAAGGAATCCGTGTCCGATATAGGTTGATGATGTCCCCTTGAGGAGTTCATAAGGATTATCATGTAAACCCTGCAGGTAGATTTATTCCGGCATGATAATGAGGTTGAGTGGTACTACTCTTGGATGAGATGTTAATTAATTGAGTTGTCAGTAACTTAATTAATTAATGGGCATTGTATATCTTAAACATGGGGAGACTGTAGGGCTCATAATAAGAAGGAGCTCATAAACGTAATTATGGGATTAGAACGGTAGTGCAGTAATAATATTTTAGTGGAATATATTATTATTATTGGACTTAAGTATAAGTTTTGGGCTAAGCTTGGATACTTGAGCCCAATGGAGGCCCAACTCTAATTTCTCCTCCTGGTCTCTGCTGTAGCCTATAAATAAGTCACTTCAACTTATCCGGATCCCTAGAATTCACACACCTAATACCTTGAGAGTGAGAGGGAGGAAAGTAGATTGAGGAGATCTCGAAGATCGTCGCCCATACGATGTCGAGATCTGACTTGGGAATACAACAGAAGATCAGAAGGTCGTTTACTGCTGCTGCTGCTGTTGCTGATCATCCTCTATATCAACCTTGGTGAAAATTAATATGATTCTACTCTTTTGCTTTCGCTGCAGTAGAATTGTATGGATCCCTAACGGGTTACGTTAACTAAATGATCGAACGCCAACAAAAGTATAATTGGAGAAGCTGCAACCTTCTTGATCCGAGTGAATCTCGGCTGGCCTCATTTTTTACTTAACCTTGTTTGTTAAGTTAAAAGCCTAATAGAAAGTTTAATAGTTAACATATGCAACATAAATGATATTTACACAACAGCAAATTAAATACACTTACCAAATCTGAAATCTTGGAGGCTATTGTGACTTGTAAAGGCTGCTGAGGATCAAGTCCAAGTGTGGGTGAAGCAATCCTTTTGGACCTGTTTAAATTTCTCACATTCCTTTCTACTGGCTTTATAAGCATAATATCTCTAAAATATTTGGAATCAGTTGACGTGTATATATCTCCAACTAAAGCCCCATCATCATCATAGAAATGTATATATCTCCAACTAGATATCATAGCTCTGGTTAGCTCTAGCCCTTCCTATGAGGTTTCCTCCATCCATCCCTATCAAACTCATTACTTCTTGCTGTTGTATTTCCTCAAGGTTCGCTAAACCCAACATATCAAATATATTTTCATTGAAGGCCAAGATTTTGACAGCGGGTTCTTCAACTATAAACACCCATTAAATTGATTAAATTAGCCCACCTATTTGCGTTTTTTCTAAATAAGCACCTTTTCTAAATAAGCACTAATTTCAACTTCAGTATTGACTGGGCCTAGAAAAAACTGATATTGAGTAATTAAAAAACTTATGCTCAAACTCTATCATCAACCTGCGTTATGTTATACAAAGCAAGATTTTTTTAGTATTCTTGTAACTTCTCATGAAATTTGAGATTTCTGGATAAACTAGTTTGTTTTATAATATTTGAACATAGATGAGTCATGAAAGTCTATTGCGTGGATGGATGCATGTAGTGCGCATGAATGGATTATACTTATGAAGAAGAGTCATAAAGTCTATTGCATACGTGGATGGATGCATGTATTGCGCATTGATATTGCGTACGTGGATGGATGCATGTATTGCGCGTGGATGAGTTATAAGTATGAAGAAGAAAAGTGATGAGAGTCTATTGCGTACTTTTGTAGATGGATTCATGTATTGTGCGTGGATGGATTATACTGGTGTTTTAAACGGTGAAGTAGTTTTATGAATTCGAAACTCTTAACATTTTTGTGGTATTATGAGCAATATATTCTAACGTAATCGGTGATTTATTGATAATTTACCCTACCCTCATTTGTTTGATCTACTATTCTTTGTTATTAAGATATATTAAGATACCAAATTTTATGTATATACTCCTTCCGTCCGCTGGAAAGAGGGTCTTTTTTCATTTTGGTCGTCTGCTTCAGAGATGGTCATTTCATTTTTTTACACACATAGGACCCACATACATCCACTAATACAACTAAAATATGGGGTCCACACTCCCACTAATACAACTACCCACTACACATTAAATAATGGTGTACCCCAACATTAGGGGCCCCCACCGCCCCTGCCCTGGGGATTGGTGGAGAAGGTAAATCGCAGGATGTGCCTCAAGTGGCTTATAGGGAGGGCTACTGTTAAACTTGTGCTTGCAAGGGGCCAAATCCATGCCAAAGGCAGGATTCGAACCCCCACCCTGCAGCAACCAAGCTCAGCTGGAAGGCCTTTCCACCCTCCCCTCTACCACTTGAGCTATGCCCTGGGGGCACTACACATTAAATAATGATACTCCTTAATCAACGTGCACAAAAGTAAAATACACTTTTTTGGGCGGACGGATGGAGTATAAGATACTTCATAATCCATGTGCAAAAAACAATGGATACCTTAGAAACTGACAGAGGGAGTATTACTTTCGCTATAAAATGTTATCGTTTTTATTTATACTATAAATTGTTTGTGAAAAAAGCATTATCACATTGAGTATCACTTTTTATTATAATAAAAGTTATAACTTTTTATCCGTTCCACGTAAATTTAGAGACGATCTCAAAAGTTTTTCCTTAATTAATTATCATTTTATTATACATACAGAATTCGGAATAAAATAAAACAAAATTACGATAAATCTTACAATTGAGGAAAAAATTAAATTTGAGCCTTAAATGAGATATTTCTAAAATGGCCTTTTTTAGAGACTTAAGTTAAAAACTGAACATTCCTATGAAATTTTTCTTGTACGTGGGTATTTCTATGGTGAAATAGTCTTATAAACTCTCAATATTGTCGTATTATCGACTAGTATATAATATTGTCGGTGTTTTTTAGTTAATAAATTTTAGTTGTTAGCGGTTAGAATTTAGTTACCAATTGTAGGTTTTGTACGAGACCGTCTCATGAATCTTATTCCGTGAGACGGCTCATAATCCATTATATAAGAACATGCCCGTGAATTCACGATTCTAAAGAGGGATTAAAATTATTTCAGTCCCATAACTTTGCTCATGGTCTATTTCAGTCACAAGAAAGATAAACTTGTCAATTTAATCCTACCGATACAAAAATAGGGTCAAATACATCTTATTTTTACAGGAAAATGCTGACATCATCGGAAATCGTCAATTTCCGATCGGAAGGATGATGCGGCGCCTACCTGGCAATGTGACTCGACATTTTAAATAGTATTTTAATGCCAACAAGGCATTTCTCTTTTCTCTAATTTTAAATAATTAAAAAATATTAAATATATTAAAATTTTTATTAACGAACATATTAAAAAACTAATTAATAATCCTGCCATTCAACCTAAGATTGAAATCGATTTAGCAACTCGAGAGAAAAAAAGAATCCGGCAGCGATCTTCCCATTTATGAACCCTAAAATTGAGTGCTCCCAAATCATCCAATCTACTCACCCCATCGCGTTTAGGGTTTTTACAAAGGCTGAGGTAGGAATGTTTCGGAGATGATATTCGTGCGGAAGAGGAGAGAGGAGAGGACAATGTATAGATCTAATACTCAGAACAATTTCTCCGATGATTTCCTGCAACTAGTACAGATAGCCTCGGAGGCTTAATTTCTTCGGTGATTTCTGTTCTTGATTGCCTTGATTAGAGCAGTGAGAATTTGCAGAGAACATAGGGAATCCATGGAAACTAAAGCTTTCACACTACCTTCAATTAGAATTGATCTACGAACACATATTTGTTGAACAGAACGAGCTCTTTCATCAAGATCGCTGCCTTTTCACGAACGCTTCTCGTGAGAAGAGGATTGCACAGAATCGATTTGAGCTCTGCGAAAATCCCAGATTTCAACAGCAAATCCTGCAAATTGATGTTGAACCCTCGTGAAAGCCTCTGTTGCAGAGCAGTAATTTGGTCGAACAGTTGGTGGTCGTTCAAACTCTCCAAAGAACGACGCATCGCGGAGAGAGTTCTGGTTAAATTCGACACGTTTTCGTGATAGATCAACGAGTTGAGCTCCGAATCGGTCTCGGAAGCGAGTCGAGAAACCTCGTGGTGCTTGACTCGCGAGTCACGAAGGATATGATGTCGTGTGCTGATAGCTTGGAGTTATGGAGCTCCTGAACTGAATCAGCTAGCATTGTTAGGTTCTGAGAGAAGGAGAGTAGGTGGGGTAGGAGGAAAGTACGGAGACTGAAGCTGCTCAGAGCTTATGCAAGGCTTTAATGGCGAGCGAGTTGGAATCGGTCGAGTCGTGACTCGGTTGCAAAATTTATGTTTAATTAGTGAGGCTCCTGTGCATTCGGGCGCACGGAGCACATTTCGTGCGCCTTTGCAATTTTCGTGCCCCTTTACAATTTAAATCCCTAGCATACATAAGTTTAAATATAATATAGGGAGAGAGTTGTGTTCACATGGGACACGGATCCGTGTCCCAGGGCGCATGAGCTTTTGCCATATTTAATAGTCGTATTGTATGTTAAATTGATTTCAGGTTTCAATTCCAGTTTATTAATTAGTTTTTTAATATATTTAACAGTTTTTTTATTTATGTTTTTTAATTATTTAAAATTAAAGAAATAGATTTAATATATTTAATAGTTTTAAATTTATATTTTTAATTATTTAAAATTAGAGAAAAGAGAAATGCCTTGTTGGCATTAAAATACTATTTAAAATGTTGAGTCACATTGCCAGTAGGCGCCACATCATCCTTCCAATCGGAAATTGACGATTTCCGGTGATAGAATTTTCCGGTGAAAATGAGACGTATTTGGTACTATTTCTGTATGATGGGACTAAATCGACAAGCTTATCTTTCTTGGGACTAAAATAGACCATGAGCACAGTTATGAGAATGAAATGGTTTTTATCCCTTCTAAAGAGGAGGATTACTGCATGGCCGCCCCACGTGTTTGGCTTAACAATTACTCGTTTTTTTTCCCTTTCTTTCTCTTAATAAAATTTTAATTGATTATTTTATTAATCATTTTATATTTTATATTTTAATATAAAAGTTTTATCATTTTTTATAATAAGATATATATAACTTATATATATACTAATTACGAATACGCTGCTATAAATAACTTTTTAAAAGTATGAAGTGTCGCGACATGGTTAATTGTTGTATATTTTTTGTTTTAATATTATATAAAATCTTTCTACTCTTATTTATATATTTATTTATTTATTTATTTTATTATTATTATTATTATTATTATTATTATTATCTTTATCTTTAAATCATGTATATCTATAAATTTTAAATCATCTTTAATCATATTTTTTATTGATTAGGAATAGATAATTTATAAAATATATTCAATTTATTAATATTATTATATTAGTATTATTCATGTGCATCTTCAAATTAACGTGTGAAATAAATAAAATCACGCATACTTATTATTTTATTTTTTATTCTTACTTGGTTAGAAATAAATAAATAAATAAATCAATAAAAACATATATTAAAAAACTATATAAATAGAGCAAATATTAATTAATACACATAAATCATGCATACTAATTCTTTAGGGCTATTCATGTATATATCTTCAAATTAAATACCACCTTTAATATTAGTTTTGATTGGTTAGGAATACTACTTCTTTTATAATTATATATATATATATATATATATATATAACTTTTATTATAGTAAATAAATATTATCATTTTTATTCATTTTATAAGTTATTCATAAAATAATTTATTTGAATGATTGTTATTTTTTATTTCTCATGTATCACTTTTATTAAAAAAAATTTTTATTATTTAACGAACTTGTTGATAATATAATTGGTTATTACTTTTTACTGATCAGATGTCACTTTTTATTAAAAATATTATTAATTTTTATCTATCTTATTTATTATTCATGAAATAGTTCAATTGATAAATTATCACTTTTTATTGAAAATATCATCACTTTTTAATATTCTACTAATTATTAACGAAATTGTTCAATTGGATTGTTATAAATTTTTATTAAAAATTCTCACTTTTTATTAGACGTTAGCACTTTTTATAGAGTACTTTCTATGATTAATTATTAATGAAAATAGTATAAGGGTTTATTACTGATAGATACGTAAGTTAATAGCCTAATTACTAATAGATACATTGATTTAATATTATTACTGTTAAATATATGATGTCATTTTCTTTTTTCAAAAATATCCTTATTATTTCATTTGGAATAAATCTTTATATTCCACGCATAATTAAATCCCCATTGACTTTCTTTATATTTTAATCTTCGTGTCTTTTACAATAACAATAAAATTTATATGCACACTACTGTTCATTTAGAAAAATTTTGTATCCATTATATCATAAGCACATATTCAACTTATATGTCATGTTTGCACATTACTGTTCACTAGTATAACATTCAAATGTACACCAGTGTGCATATAATAGAAATAGTTAATATAATATTCACACTTATGTGATTTATACGTAGTCTTTACACATTACTGTTCAATAGTATAACATTCAAATGTACACCAGGGTGCATATAATAAAAACAGTTTATATAATATTCACATTTATGTGCAATAAATTCAAATTAATGGCAAAGCCTGCAAAGGAAGGATCGTGTCAAAATTGGCAAGAAATTCAAGGAGAAATTTTAGGAATAATTATAACATTATCTTGAAATATATTTTGCACATTAATGTTAATATGGGTAATTTGGGTAATGGAATATATAACTTTGTATTTGTGAGTGATTTTCAATAGCGAATGCATATATAAGTAATATCTAAATATGTTTTGTACCTAGTATTTATTGACCCATAGTTATATTGAACGATTATCACCTTTCTTTGATCTGATATCAGTTTTTATTAAAAATGTTATCACTTTATATATTTTATTATTAATTATCTATTAAATAATTTTATTGAATGAATATTATCTTTGATCGATCACATTTTAATAAAAGGCAAAGACTTGGGTGAGACCGTCTCATGGATCCTCTTATGTGAGACGGATCATCCGTTAACCCATTGCTAATATTTTTAAGGGCCCTATTTGGTTGTAGTCAAATTAGAGAATTCAAAATTTAATTATAATAGTAAATTAATTAGGTCTTTATATATATATATATATATATATATATATATATATATATATATATATATATATATATATATATATATATATATATATATATATATATATATATAAATTATATTTTCATTATGGAAATTTTTATTAATTTAAATTTGCTATTCATTTAATTATTATTTTTAATTTAAATATTATAAATTTAAAAAATGTGATGCTTAATTTATGAAAAGTGATAACATCTTTAATTAAATGTGATAATATATTATCAAAGTGTATTTTACAAATAATTTATAAAATAAATAAAATATGATAATATTTTTAATAAAAAGTAATTTTTAATCAAAGAATAGTGATATCCGTATAATTAAATTATTTCACGAACAAATCAATAGAATAATAAAAAGTGATAGTATTTATAATAAAAAGTGATATATGATAATCAAAAAGTGGTACCGTTTAGTTAAATTATTTTATGAACTATTCGTAGAATGAATAAAAAGTAATAATATTTTTAATATAAAGTGAAATTCGATCAAAATAAAGTGATAATAGAATAATTAACTATCTAACCCTAGTAATAATAAAAATAATTGATAATATTTTTTAATTAAAAATAGGCAAAGATTTGAGTGAGACCGTCTCACATAAGAGATTACGTGAGATGGCTAGAAAGTGATAACTTGTATAAAAGAAAGTGATAATAAATTAATAAAAAGTGATAATGCTAATTCATGAACAATTTATAGTAATATTTTATAGCGAAAGTGATAACTATTTTATAAAGTGAAAAATGGTATCACGTAAGACGGTCTCACGCAAGACATACCCTTAAAATTAGGTAAAGACAGAAAGTGATAACTTTTATAAAGGAAAGTGATAATAAATTAATGAAAATTGATAATGTTATTTCATGAACAATTTATATAGTATAAATAAATAAAAAGTAATAACATTTTATAGCGAAAAGTAATACTTCCTCCGTCCCTCCTTAAGAGGGTCATTTGCTTTATGACACGTAGATAAAGGAGTATTATTATTTAATGTATAGTGGGTAGTTGTATTAGTAGGAGTGTGGGTCCCAATATTTAATTGTATTAGAGGGGTGTGTGAGTCCCATGTGTGTAAAAAAGGAAAAGGGACTCTTTTGGTGGGACGACCAAAATGAAAAAATGTCCCTCTTAACCTGGGACGGAGGGAATAACGTTTTATATCGAAAGTCATAACTATTTTAAAGTAAAAAATGATCTCATGTGAGACGGTCTCACTCAAGACCTACCCTAAAAATAATAATAGAATGATAATGAAAATTATAATATAATTAAAAAATTATTTAAGTTTAATGATTAATCATGTTAATTAGCCGGCCGCACAAGTTCCGCGAAAATTGACTGTTGGCTTGTTAATTAGTCCCCAAACACATTTTTTATTTTTAATTTAATTAAAAATAGATTTTATTTAGTTAATGGACCATCCGTCTCATAAATTAAGATCCATGAGACGATTTCAAATATCTTTATTAAAAGGCAAAAACTTGTGTGAGACCATCTCATTAAGCCCTTACGTGAGACGGCCAGAAAGTGATAACTTTTATGAAGAAAAGTGATAATAATATATTAAGGAAAAGTGATAATGTACTTTCATGAACCATTTATAGTATAAATAAAAAGTGATAACATTTTATAGCCAAAGTAATAATGATTTATAACGAAAGTGATTACTATTTTAAAAAATGAAAAATGGTCTCACGTGAGACGGTTTCACGCAAGACTTACCCTTATTAAAAATGCTATTATTTTTTTATAATGTTACAATTATTTTTTTAATAAATTTACAATATTTAAATTAATAAAAAAAAATTAAATATTTAAAAAATTCAAATTAAAAAAATTGAGGAGAAAACTTATTTCATTTAAAAAGAATACTGTAAATTTAATGGAAAGCTAAGTCTCGAGCGCGAGATTTTAACAAGGGGAGGCTATTTGCACCCCCAAAATTACTGAACGTACTCTAAAATTATTTAAATTGACATAATTACCCTTATAAAATTCATATCTGTTCGGTTGTTGCAACTGAACAGTACTGTTCGGTCGCAATAATCAAACAGAACAAAGAATTCATCTAATATCTGTTCGGTTGCAGCAACCGAATAAAATAAGATTTGTGATTTTTTTAATTTATATCTATATTACCGAATAGATAAGATAACAGATAAGTTTCATGATATCATCGATCTTAAAACAAATATAGTAATTCCTCTCCTAGTGAAAGTAAGCAAGTTTCTGTTGATTCTATCATCGGAAGTAGCAGTGGACCAGTGGTTTGATAGAATTTAGAATCAACAAAAACTTACTTACTATAACTGGAATAGGAATCACCATCTTTGTTTAAAGATCGATGATATTTATAAAACTTATCTGTTAAATATTTTGGATCCGGTTAATGGGGGCATTTAATCATCAAATAATTGGTTTGACATCGAATTGATCATAGTTAAATTTTAGAAAACACATTGATTATATAACTTGTGTTGCATCATTTAAGTATGTGGGTGCAGATTGATTGACAAATGAAATTGTGATAAAAGTGTCATTCAAAAGACTATTGATTACCAATTGCATGTGATAATATGGTTGGAGATGACATGCATTTTATAGTGTGGTAATTTAATAATTTAATTTATTGTTACTTATTTTGCCCAATTAATTATTTTTCTACATTTTACGTAATTAAATTATTTTATTTTGGTGAGCATTATCATGTATTCAATTCATGTCAGTGGCGGACCCAGAAAATTAATTTAGGGGGTACGGTATACTCCCCGTCCTAAAGAGAACTTTACAGTTATTGTATATACGAAGTTTAAGAAAATGTTGCTTTTTGTTTTACTTTTAGAAGTAGTGTGATGTTTTTATGTAAAATAAATTACTCCATGAAGTAAGTTATGCTAAATAGGTGACAATTTTAAAATTAAAGTGTAGTATTTTCTTATTTGAAGGTGTGAACTTCTTTATGAGATATATAAAAATAGAAAATGTCAATTTATTTATGGGACGGAGGGAAAATAATCTTAAAAATATTATAGACGGACAAAAATATGAAATGTCAATTTGTTTATGAGACTCAGGGAGAATAATATTAAAAATATTATATACGATAAATAAATTAAATTTAAAAAATTATAATTATTATTGACACTCTCAATTTTGTAATAATTTTTTTTTTAAGATATTATTATCAAATTTCTTTTTAAAAATAGTAGGAATTGATTGTTAATTTTGTGTTGGAATGAATAATTTAAGAATACGAACAAGTGAGAAACGAGTGAAAAAATGTGATTGCTTTTGTGAAACATGAATATTAATATATTGTGTGTATTATGTGAGTGTAGCATGAAGTGAAGTTTAAAATAAAAAAAATATAATAAAGGAAAAGAAAATAAGAAAAAAAAGAAATAATATAAATATATTTTTTTGAAAAAAGTAGACATAGGGTGAATCGAAAATAAGAACAACAAAAAGAAATTAATATAAATATATATTATTATTTAATAAAAAAATAACTGAGAGGTTGAGGACTCTCTCTGGATTAATCGAGAATAAGAAAAATAAAGAGAAATAATATAACATATATTAATTAATTTAGTAAAAAGAAAACACAATGAGGTGATAGTGAATCGAACTCATGACCAGCTATTTAGTAACAAGAGGTTAAACCACTAATCTAAGAGTACTGTTAGTTGACTATCCTACATATATATACTCTTTAATTTTCATTTTGGGGGTACAGCTGTACCCCCATGTACCACGCTGGGTCCGCCACTGATTCGTGTAGAGGGTAAATAAGATTTATATGTCGTGACATTCAATTCTAATTGATATTTGCCCATATAGGACATTATTTGATGATTTTTTTATGATGAGTTGATTACTTATATCACCTTCATGTTATGGTTGAGGTTTAGAATTATGTATTGACATAATTTGTCGTCATTAATGATATTTAATGAATTGAGTTATTTTGTATATATGATTGATACCGTTCATCATGTATTCTAATTACCATGATTATGTGGCATTCGTTATGTTCCCATATCGATACAAGGATTTGGTTATAATTTTTGTGATTGGAATATATATCAAAATGATACTAATCCAACCTTATTTTTGGAAAACTTATACTAAATTTATTATTTGATTTGGATTGATTCCATTTGATTCATGTATGAAAGGAAATTGTTCCATTTATATGAATAATTTTGGAGTATTAAATTGTTTGTGAATATTGCTTATTATTTTGGTTGTGGTAATTAAGTTAAAAACTTACCATATTCAATTTATATAAAATTGGGATTTGGAATCCCAAGTTAAATAAATCTTTCATTAATTTTAAATATGTGTGAATCATCGAATATTCTCGTAAAGCTTGAGAATTTAATTAATTAAAATTGGGGAGATATTTTTTAATGTCGTTCAATTAAACATAAATATTTATTTTAAATATTTGTTTAATTGGTCTAGTAATTCTCAATCTAGTTAATCAAAGCATCATGTTGTCATAGCAGCCTCTATATGTGGAGTGTGACTTTATTTAAATTACATTGATGAGTGTGGAATTATTTATGTGTTATGTGTTTGGCCCATAGGTAGGCACATGTTGACAGAATAATAACACACATGTGATAATAAGTATGTGATAATTATTTAAATTGTTCATGTGAACATTTGTCAGTCCATAGATAGACTTTATTTGACAGAACTTATTATCAATACTTGATTATTACACCAAGATTACCCCTGCAGTTAATTTTTGTCCATAGACGAGGTTAATGTTGCACAAGGTGTCTTGTGATGGGTCCCTAATTAATAATGTTTAGCAAGTGTATCTTCATGCGAGTATTGATCGACCCAAAGGTAGATTAATATTTGGCCCGAAATACATAAGCACATGTGGTGGTGAATACGTGACAATTATTTGTTTAACATGTGAGTAATAAGTCGGCCCAAAGGAAGGCTATTGCTTGACAGTTTTATGTCAGTATTTGACTACTACGTAGAGGGTGTCACTTACAAATTGCTATTATTGTCATTGGACTTGATACTAATCATGTGCTCGATTCCTCAAGGTGATTATAAATTATTTAAATTTTGAAAAATTATAAAGTTTAATGCGAGCATGATAAATTATTTTGCAATAATTCTCTGTACAATGAAGAAGTCTGCTAATTAAATTTAACCTATATCAACAACAAAATCATACATGATGAGAACTTCAACAATAAAGATGAGACTAATTAGGCTTCAAGAAAATTTGGTCTCAATAAAGCATAAGGTCAATAAAAGAATATCCAAAACAAAGCTGCTAAAGATAAAACTAAAGTATACCCTTCTATTGTCTCCTAAAGGCTTATGGAATTGTCTTATAATACATGTCATTAAGATTAATTAGTGTGAATGGTGTAGTTAAAAGACCAAAAAAAAAAAGGTACTCCACAACATATGGTTACTAATTGGAGACATATTAAAGATTGCAGCTTATGGTCTCAAAAAAGTTCCAACCAAAGTAGTTGTGAGAACTCTTTGAGTTTCACATATGGTGGTGTCCAACTAAGGCTAGATCATTGGGATTTACTAAAGAAAATTGGACTCAAATAAATACAAGCTACTTTATAGATTATGAATAAGGTTTTATAATCCAAATTAAGTGGTTCATATTTGAGACGGTTAATACCGAATTCTGTGAGGATGTTGATTTGGGGGAAAGAATAATATTAGAGACATTTTCTTTGAAGAGGAGTCTATTAGACCCCTACTTATGCTTTAAGATTGTCTAAATTTAGAATATCGATAGGACTATGTCAATAATATTTAAGGCATAATAAAATCAACTACCTCAAGAATTAATGTTACTAAGGAAACCACTAGAGTTGGAAGGAAAAATAATTCGGATGATTATCTAGTTTTCTCCTAAATAATGAGGATACTATGGAATTAATGGTAGAACATTCAAACAATATTCATCAAGCCATGCTGGTCCATATAATCTAAAGTGGGTTAATGCTATAAGTTATGAGTTTAATCAATACAAGATGATTAGGTCCGCATCTTGGTAAAGGATTATACTCAAAAGGAAAAGAAGGCATTGCTTTAAGGGACTTTCTATCCGGTTATTGAGAAAGATTCTTTTAAGATAATTGTGACATTGGTAGCACATTTTGGTCTTGAATCACATTTGATGGATGTAAAGATAAAGTTTAATGATGGTAACATTGATGAAACGATCTCAACAATTTAAGAACTAAAAAGAAATGCATCTATACATTCAAGTAAGTTTTTCCATAAAGGAATCACAAGTATCTGTTGGATTGTATACTAAAAGTCTAGTTTTAGTATGAACAATGTTATAATAATTTATTTGAAATGAGAATCATATGATCAAATGATTGTGTCTTATAATTTATTTATATGTTCGATGCAATAGTCCACTTACTTTATACTGTAGCTAATATGTTGTGCGACAACATACGGAAGATCATATTATCAATTTTCCTATAAAGTATAAACAGATGCTCACAATCGAGATAGACGAGGACTCTCTATCGGGATGGCTGTAGTGTGGTATCGTATTTGCTTATTTTGGCTATAGAATCACATTAGTGCACTTTGCGTATATTGAGCAAGATCGCTTGAGATCATTCGACTTATACTGACTTATAGGAGAACTTGATCTCTATTATTGTGGATGTTCGTACTCTTAATCCCTATATAATAACCTCGACACGTAAAGCAGTATGTATTTCTTTGATTCATCAATGGGTGAGATTTACATGTAATTAAATCAATAAATTCGGTGAGTTGGGAAATAGTACTGCCTCTATGGTGTGCTGTTGATTGTAGAAGGAATCTGTGTCCATTATAGGTTGATGATGTCCCCTTGAGGAGCTCATAAGGATTATCATATAAACCCAGCTGGTGGATTTATTTCGGCATGATAATGAGATTGAGTGGTACTACTCTTGGATGAGATATTAATTAATGGAGTTGTCAGTAACTTAATTAATTAATGGGCATTGTATATCTTAAACATGGGGAGACAAACGGACTCATAATAAGATGGAGCCCATAATATAATTATGGGATTAGAACGATAGTACAGTAATAATATTTTAGTGGTATATATTATTATTATTGGACTTAAGTATAAGCTTTGGGCTAAGCTTGGATACTTAAGCCCAATGGAGGCCCAACTCTAATTTCTCCTCCTGGTCCCTGCTGTAGCCCATATATAAGTCATCTCAGCTATCTGAAAACCCTAATCTAAGAGATTAATCATTCCTATCACTATGAGGATGGTGAGAAAATAGTAGATTGAGAACATCTCGAGGATCGTCGCCCACACGACGTCGAAATTAGACTTGGGAATACAGCAGAAGACTGGAAGGTTGTTTGCTGCTGCTATCTGCCACCTTTTATGATTTTTATAAATTTTACAAACATCAGAATATGACGTGTGATATGCTGACAGAAAGCCACAGAAGAGAGGATCGTTTTGGCATATAGATAACTCGAATCCGACATTGGATGAGAGAGTTATGCCTAAAACGGTGACGCTGCGCAGGCTAGTGGCGAGAATTCATCGTCTTCAACATACCCTGGTTAAAGATAATACGTTTCTTGTTTACTTGATTTCGTTGCTTGTTAGAAATGTGTAGAACCCTAAAGGGTCACGTTAACCAAACGATCGAATGCCAACAATTTATATTAGAGCTTCGATTTCGTGGTGAAGCGTGAAACATTAGGCTAGGGTTTGTGTGTTTGTATAGGAATTAGGGTTGAGAATTAAATTTCTTGTTGAATACTCTAATTGTATAAGGTGGCACATGAGCACCACATGACGGGTTGGTGACGGAACGGCTCAGTGGGGTGACAGTGAAAGAAAAACGGCGAGCGCCGGAGAGCTTGGCGATGGCTGGTTCACACTACCGCTGGTGTCTTGCGCCCAGCATGATCTGCCTGCGATGCAAGTGTGATGGCTCGACGTGTATGAGCAACGGTGGTGATGAAAAGCGGCATGACGTTGATTGGAGCATGATAAAGGGCAGACAGTAGCGTCGCATGATGGCCTAAAGTGGCGTCGTATCGAGCACTATAATGGTAGGATATGTGCCAGAAATCGTGGACGATCGATGGGTGGTGTTGCGATGGGTACCTCAGGCAGCAGGCCATGGTTTTGGGTGGGTCTAGTGGCAGTTCGATCTATTCTGCTATAATTCAGGGCAGGTCCGCGATGGTTCTGGGCGAGACAGCAGCAGTTCCGAGCAGGTATGGCTGATAGTCTGGACGGGTCTGCACAAGTATGGGGCGAGTCTGTGGAGGATTGCGAATCGAGACAGCAACAACTTCCGAGCAAGTCTGCCAGTTTTCCGATCAGGTCTCACAGTTTTCCGCCCGAGTCTCCTTCTGGTTGGTTGGGTTTGCAGTGCTGAAGGCTGTACGGAAGCGACAGATCATGGCCATTTTCGGATGTACGCTGAGCAGCAGAGGTGGAACCCGGCAGATGCTAAAGTGGGATGAAGGAACTCTCGGCACTGGACAAAGCATACCCAAGGCTGACGAGTAGGTTAGTGAGTGGCTTGGCAGGATATGGGGTGCACGACACACTGCTGAGTGCCAGAACTCATTGATGTGCAAGTGATGTGTGTGCTGGCATGGATGGTGCAGTCCGCCGGGCCATGCGCATGTGGCTGCTGGCGTGTGCTGAAGCAGGTAGCAAGGTTGCGAGCACGATTCGTGCTTGGCGTCAAGCATTGCTGGCGGCATTGTAGTAGAAAGCCAGGCGAGGCACGACACTCTCCAGCGCATATGCGGCATGACCAAAAGAGAATGCCAGCCCGACTCCCATCTGTTGCTGACATGAGTCGTGCGAGATGGCATCCAGGATGTGTGCGGCGCTGGCGATGAGTGTATTGCAGCTGTGTGTGGAATGGCACGACTCGTGCATGTACTTGGCACGACTCGTGCCATCGTATGGTGCAGTTTCAATCATGACATACGGAGCATGGGTGTGAATCGCGTTAGGTTTGCACGATAAATGGGTAGCTAGGTGTGAGGATGTCGGGCAGGGTGCCGGAATGGTTGCAGTTGCTCGATTTTGTGATTAGTGGCGAACAATCGAATTTGCTGATATATAACTGTTTATAATTGATTTAATTATCTAATTATTGTGTATATGTATGCATGATGCTCTGGATTTACTGCCTTATTTGCCATAATAGGAGCATGCTAGGTTGCGTATTTTATTTTGATTATTATATGCATGTAAAAACCTCAGTGTTAAATAATTAAATGGGAGAGGGGATTGGTAATTAATTCCCGCGGCCTCCATTATTTGTTTGTAAGTGATGTGACTAAACTTGCGTGTTGGCATAGACCTTCCTCTCCATCGAATGAGTTTATTCACGGATTACTGGTACATACTTCATTAAATAATTATTATTTGTAATATAATGCACATGAACTTGCGTATTGGCATAGACCTTCCTCCCCATCGGATGTGTTTATTTGCGGATCACTGTACAAACTTATAATTGATGACTGTAGAAAGTTATCCGAGCGCATGTGTACTTCTCTCTGTAAGGCACATAAGCTTGGGCCGTGGATTTGGGGTCAAATAATGGTGTACATTTAGATGCAAATAATAAGTATCATTCCCATCGGAGTCACTGCTTTTATTTGCATGGCTAAAGAGGAACCGACTATTAATTATTTTGTCATGAGGTTAGGTTGACAAATGAAATTAATGGGTAAAATCTTCTTTTGTAAATATTCGGGTTTGTAAACGTCCACACTATCGTGGCTTGCAGACTCGCGGTGCTTAAGATATCGGTAAATTTATATTTTATATTATTTTGAGGGAATCAATGTAAATGGATAAATTCAAAGATTTGATAGGTGTATTTATTTGTGATTCTCTGTAATTTCAAATGGTTTTATCTCGTTTATTGTTAACTGAAAGAAATTAAATTTACTAGTCCAAAATTATATAATTAGAAAAGAATCTTGGTTTTGAATTTTACTGCTTTGGAAAATATAAGTGTGTTCTCACTAAGGATGTCCCATGATGCTTTTTAAAGTCTCTAGTGAAGAGGTGAGAGGTTCATAGAAATATGATGGTCTCATTTGACTCTTCAAATACTTGAGTAAGTTAGAAAGGCAAGAGGTCATGGTTAATTTGATTAATGAATTGGAAATACTTGGAGTAGAAATTGAAAGAGAAACTTAGATCAATTTATTCTTCATAATTTGCCTGGATGTTTTGAGCAAGTTCTACCTGAAATACGAGAGGTTGTATATGGTGGGGAACTTCTGACAAAACATGTGGCAAAGTAAATCCATTTTCATCAATGTATGAACAAGGTTAGTATCTCATTCACTAGTCGTTGAAGCATGATTAGTGATGGCATCTACTAACACGTTATGTGTAGATACCGGAATCACTAAAAGTGTGTAACTAAGTGGTGATGAGATTATTATTGGGTACATGGACATACTACGAGAGTAGTAGCTGTTGCAGTGGGAGTTGTTTATTTATCTCACGATATGAATAAACGCTTAATTATGAGAAATTATCTTTACGTACGTTTTCATAGAAAGAATTTCATTTCAGTTTCTATGCATTTACGGATAGATACTCCATTTTATTTAAATGACATGGTCATAGTAATAAAGGATGGAGCTATAATCAGTTGTTGTACGTTGGCCATAATTAGTTCACTCTTAAATCATGGTCATCCCACGGATGCAACAAATAGTAATTAATAACACATCTTCTAATCCTAATAAGAGAAAGACTCTTATGGAAATGGTTAGATAGATGATGAGTTATTTGGAATTATTAAATTCATTTTATGGATATGCCCTAGAAACAGTAATTTGTATGAATGTTTGTCTGTTTGTGGGATATCCTAGAAAAATGAAGGGTGATGATTTATTTAGTCCAAAAGATCGAAGGGTGATTGTTAACACAAATACTAAATTTTTGAAAAAGGACTATGTATTAAATCATAAATCCATGTATAAATTATTCTAAAGAAAGTGAGAGAGATAACACAAAGTATTAGTACCAAGTGTACAAGAGGATATACCACAAGGTAAACTGCTACGCGTAACACGTCTGATATACAATTGCTGTAGTGACTTGTCATAGTGGGAGGGTTGTTCGACAACCTTAAGATATATGTTTTGGGAAAGTCTTGAGACTTGGTCCCTAGTAAACATATATTTTGGGAATGTCGTGAGACTTGATCCCTAAATAAATATGGAATGGACCCACGGATACGACAAAGCACTACAAGACAGAAATGCGAAATCTTAGTAAAATACAATGAATGTTGAAATAGAATCGATAAATTCTAAATTAGATTTGGCTGCTTACAGAACCACGGATAGGTGTGAAAGCCATTGGAAGTAGATCTATAAAATAAAAGAGGATCATAGGATAAGGTAAAAACCTTGGAAGCAAAGCTTATTCGAAAAGGTATAATCAGAAACAAAAGGTTCGATTATGAGAAAACATGTTCACCGGTAGCTATGTCTATGTCAATCCGAACTCTTTTATTTGTTGCTACTCATATAAAATATGATGAATAGCAGATAGATGTCAAGACAGCTTTCCTGATTGGAAGTCTTGAAGAAAACATCTATGTCAAGTAACCAGAGTGATTCATTGCAAAGGGCTAAGAGCATTTTGATTATAAGCTTAAAGGTGTCCATCGATGGACTAAAGCAAGCTTCAAGATCATGAAACATCCGTTTTGATGAGATAATCTACTGACATGGATTTATTCAATGCGTGGATGTATCTTGTGTATTGAAAAGAGTAACGAAAACATGGTGGTATTTCTTGTACTGCACGTATATGATATATTGCTCATTGAAGACAATGAAAGAGTATTGTCGGGCGTATGGTTATGGTTGATAAAGCGGTATGAAATGAATAAATTAAGAAAAGCAAAGATATCCTTTTGATCATGGTAATATGGATCACAAGAAAGAATGTTATGCTTATCTCAAACTTCATCAGATGATACGATCCTTATTCATTTAGCATGTGACTTTATCTAAGAATATGTGTCTTGAGACATAAAAAGAAGATAAAGGTGATGAAAGCGGTTCCTTATGCTTCGGTGAATAAGGAAGCTTAATCTAAGGAATGCTATGCACAAGTATGGATAACTGTTTTGTCCAAGGCATGAACAGTGGGTATCAATTTAACCCGAAATAAGAATATTGAACTATGGTAACACATAATTTTGAAGTACCTGAAAAGGACTAGAAACTATATGTGGGCTTACCAGACAGATTCACTGTTTTCTTAGGGGTTAAATAGATTCAGATTTTTCAAATCAGATAGGGACGGCAGTAAATCCTCCTCGAAGGTTATGTGTTTGATTTTAGAAAGTTGAGTCATAATGTGGAGGAGTGTTACGTAGAAGAATATTTCAGACTCCGGACTCCATCATGGAAAGATCATAAATTGGAGCCAATGAGGCAGCCAAAGTATCTGTATGACTCTAAGAAACTTCATGATGGACTTTGAAGTATTTCTAAGTTTGCCCAAGGTTATCAAATTTATTTTGATGATAATGGTACAGTTGTAAACTTGAAGGAATCACGAGCCCATAAGCAATTAAACACATGGAGCGCAAGTACCACCTGTTACGAGAAATCATATGATGAGGGGAAGGTTGTTGTCGCCAAGATTGCATCGGATGATGACCTAGCAAAACCATTTACAAGGACCTTAAGGCGAGAGCTTTTGATGGTTGTTAGTGGGAGTGGGAATCGGATGTATGGCAGAAGACATGACAACATAGTCTTTTAGTATAAGTGGGAGATTGTTGGATTGTATACTAAAAGTCTAGCTTTAGTATGAACAATGTTATAACAATTTATTTGAAATGAGAATCATATGATCAAATAATTGTGTCTTATAATTTATTTATATGTTCGATGCAATAGTCCACTTACTTTATACTGTAGATAATATATTGTGCGACAACACGCGGAAGATCATAGTATCAATTTCCTTATAAAGTATAAACAGAGCTCACAACCAAGATAGATGGGGACTCTCTATCGGGATGCTTGTAGTGTGGTATGGTATTAGCTTGTCTTGGTTATAGAATCACATTAGTGCACTTTACGTGTATTGAGCAGGACCGCTTGATATCGTTTGACTTATACTGACTTATAGGAGAACTTGATCTCTGTTATTATGGATGTTCGTGCTCTTAATCCCTATACAATAACCTCGACACATAAGGCAATATGTATTTCTTTGATTCATCAATGGGTGAGATTTACATATAATCAAATCAACAAACTCGGTGAGTTGGGAAATATTGCTGCTTCTATGGTGTGTTGTTGATTGTAGAAGGAATCCGTGTCCGTTATAGGTTGATGATGTCCCCTTGAGATTATCATGTAAACTCAGGTGGTGGATTTATTCTGGCATGATAATGAGATTGAGTGGCACTACTCTTGGATGAGACATTAATTAATGGAGTTGTCAGTAACGTAATTAATTAATGGGCATTGTATATCTTAAACATGGGAAGACTAATGGACTCATAATAAGAAGAAGCTCATAACGTAATTATGGGATTAGAATGGTAGTGCAATAATAATATTTTAGTGGTATATATTATTATTTTTGGACTTAAGTATAAGCTTTGGGCTAAGCTTGAATACTTAAGCCCAATGGAGGCCCAACTCTAATTTCTCCTCATGGTCCCTACTGTAGCCCATATATAAGTCATCTCAACTGTCCGGAAACCCTAATCTAAGAGATTAATAACACTTAACAATGTGAGGAGGGTGAGAGAACAACATATTGAGAAGATTTCGAGGATCGTCGCCCACACGACGTCAAAATTGAACTTGAGAATACAACAGAAGACTGGAAGGTTGTTTGCTGCTGCTGTCCGCCACATTTTATGATTTTTATAAAATCATATAGACATCAGAACAGGACGTGTGATATACTGACGGAAATTCACGGAAGATATGATCATTTTGGCGTATAGATCACTCGAATCTGATATCAGATGAGAGAGTTATGCCCCAAAATGGTGACGCTGCGCAGGCTGATGGCGAGAATTCATCGTCTTCAATATACCCTGATAAAAGATAATATATTTCTTGTCTACTTGCTTCCGTTGCTTGTTAGAAACGTATAGAACCTACGAGTCACGTTAACTAAACGATCGAACGCCAATAGTATCATCATGTGGTAATTGTCTCATTTTATTTTGAGATAAGTGTAGATATTTATGTGATTCAGTGGGAGAATGTTTAAGTTAAACTAGGGAGACAAGTGGAGTCTCAATTAGGTGCCCTAAAGTTAAACTAAAGATTTAAGAAATGTAGAATTATTCTATATGTTTTGATTGCTGGAAGTTGTTGTATGATTAGGTCTACACAAGACTTAATTTGGCTTCTGTTGTTGGTATATTAAGCAGACATTTAAGTAACTCTAGTATGGATCTTTATAACGTATTTACAAAGAATTAAAGATAACATGCTTGCACATCAGGGATCAGATTTGATAGAGATCATAAGTAATTTTGATTCTGAATTTGTTAGATGACAATACAGTATAAGATCCACTTCAAGCTATATCTTCTGTTGGTCTGGAGAGCTATACAAGTAAAAGTATTAAGCGAACACTTTAGCTCATTAACCATGACAACAGAATTAGTAGCACAATAAGGGACATTCAATCATGAAATAAAGGTTGAGAAGATTTGTCATATAAAATTTATTGTGACAGTTAGTTCGCAGTAAAATATTAGCAACAAGAGTTCTTATAAGTAAAGTATATTGACATAGAATTCTTGATTATTAAATAAAGTGTTTTGTGTGGATAAAATTTTAGAAGTGCATATTATGATAGACTCTAAATATAGATCCGCCATTTATGTATTCAACGCCCTTTAATTTTTATGAGCTAGCTACTCATATGGGTATTATATAGTTTTAGAATACATTGGTTTAGTGGGAGTTTATATTTATTGCTCTTTAAAGTTTCAAGACACTTTGATTTGGACAATTCAATTTTCTGCAGAATAAAGTTGATGGCTTTGAATTCATTGTGAATTCACTTAAGTAATTTTACATTTTGTAATATTTTACATTATAGATTGATCTCACTAAAGATTAAAGTAGGACCAGTTGGAAATAGACATGACATTGATCACATTTACATGTAATTTTCATGCTACTCACCATATTTGATCTATGTCATTGAGTATACTGGTATGGTGATTATTGGGGTTTAACCACGATTTATAATGTGGTGAATGCCGCGGTAGTTCCATATTAGTATATGAGATTGATGTGTGTTTTCTCAACACACAATTTTAATCCCCAAGTATGAAGGATATCAATTGTAGTTTCGAAGGTGACCAAGTTAAATATCGAATCCACGGGATGGATAAATATTACTTTAGTTATTTTCTAGGAATTATGACTATGTTGAGAGTTATAATTGTTGGTTTGTAAACTAAGTGACAATTGAAATAACAAATAAATAACAAGAACAAGAGAAGAGTTGTTGTGATCAAATAAGATGTTAGGTAGTTCATCAGGCCATCCAGTTTCATTCGTTAATTCATACTTTCGTGTGTCGATGTCCGACTCTGCCTTGTGGTTTATGGATGCATCGCTAGACCATGCAAATCTATTCTATAGACACAAATAGATAAGCTTTTGACACGTGTGAGTATCCTCAGAGCAAGACGTATACTTTACCTCCCTTTCTAGGTACTATCATAATCAATTATTTCCCGTGCACTTAGTACTCTAACCCGATTTGATCTCCGTTTTTAGGTACTGTAAATTTATACTCTTAATCCTACTTGTTAACCTGAATTCAATTCAATTAACAAACATTCATATAAGATGGTTCTAATAAAACCTCGGAATCCTTTCACTTAGAATTATAACAATAAACCCTGCTCATTAGTGAACGCACTCAATCAATAACCATGTTATGCATTCAGACTCCACACAACGATTATTGATGCACAAAACGACTATGAGTATGGATTAAAAATGCACAATCTTATATAAACTAAACCACAAGTAGTGTTGTACGGAGTATACACACAAAATACAAATAAACTCATGAAACCTTCATAACCCTAGAACTACCGAAGTGGCTCTAGCCCATGATTGATCTAGGAACAATCATGGTGGAACCACAGGTCGAACCCACCTACTGGAAGTACTCTGCACTTGGTTCGAATTCTTGAACAGGTCGAACCACTCTGTCTTTGGTCGAACCATAGGTCGAACCGCACCACTGGACAATTTCTGCTCCTGGTTAGACCAACTGTCAGGTCGAACCCCAATGTCGTGGTCAAATCACACTTCTCGCGAACTGGTTCGACCATGGTTCGACCTGATGAGCAGGTCAAACCATTGAGTCGTGGTCGAACCCTCCTTCTGCATACTTTGCAATGCTGGTTCGACCTGTAGGAGAGGTCGAATCCTCCTCCAACAGGTCGAACCCACCTCTCTCCTTGGCTGTTCGTGTGGTCTCGACTTCGTCTCTTCGATTCTTGACACTTCTACTCCGATTTTGCTATGAAAACCACTTAAATAGCTCCACTAACACCTGATTCATGCTAATTCACAATATATATAGGTTTTCCACCTATTTCCACCTCAAAACTCTCCAAATTTAGCACAAAACATGATGCCAAACTTGTGAATTTACACACTCATCAAACCCCCAAACTTACATGTTGCTCGTCCCGAGGCAACCAAATCAAACCACAGGAGTCGTGTATAATTCACTAAAATCAAGTACAACACATATCACACATGCAACTTCATTAAATCAAACAAGTATTAATTGCTTCATATATATCACTCATGCAAAACCAATCCAATCACACACCATTCGGAGTACTAAGTAATCTAGCTCACAAGATAAGTATTTATTCTCTTTCACTCAAGTGCGTGAGGCACTGTATACGTTAATATAAACACTCATATCAATCTATATTCACGCGTAACCATAAGCTTGGCAAAGGTCTCATAAATCAACTTATAATCAACTCTTCACTAGGATCACAAAGGACTTGTTTTTGGGTTGTAATGTTGGCTCTTTGGAAAAAGGTAGGAAAATTTGGACTTAGATAAGTAACTTAAGACACTAGTAGAGAGTTACCTTGGAGGTTCTCGATTTCTTCTTCTTGCTGCAATATTGATAGGGGTTTTCTCAACACACAAATTAATCCTCAAGTATAAGGATATCAATTGTAGTCGCGAAAATGACCAAGTTACAATATCGAACCCAAGGGACGGTTAAATATCAATTTCGTTATCTTCTAGTATATTTTAGACTATGTTTGGTAATTGTAAAGGTTTAATGGATAATAACTTCTAATCGAAATAGCAAAAAGAAATAGTAAGAGTAGAGAAAAGTTAGTTGTGATCAATAAGAATAATAGGTAGTTCGTCGGGTCATCCAGTTTCACTAGCAATTCGTATTTTCATGTGATGGTGTCCGACTCTGCCCTGTGGTTTGTGGACGCATCACTAGACCATGCAAGTTTACTCTATAGACACAAGTAAATATGTGCTTGACACGTGTGAATAACATCGGAGCAAGAGATATGCTTCACCCCCCTTTCTAGGTACTATCATAATCAATTATCTTCTACGTCTAGAATCTAACCCGATTTGATCTCCCTTTTTAGGTACTATAAAGTTATACTCTTCATCCTATTCATCAACCTGAATTTAATTCAATTCATAAATATTCATATAAGACGGTTCTAATAAGACTTCGAAATCCCTTCACTTAGAATTATAACAATAAACCCTGCTCAGTAGTGAACGCACTCAATCAATAACCATGTTATGTATTCAGACTCTACACAACGATCATTGATGCACAAAACGACTATGAGTATGGATTAAATATGCAATCTTATATAAAACAAACCACAGGTAGTGTTGTACGGAGTTTTACACACGAAATACGAATTACATCATGAAACTTTCATAACCCTAGAACTACCAAGGTGGTTCTAGCCCATGATTGATATAGGAACAATCATGGTTAGAGTGATCATTCTTACTTGAACCTTCAGCGAACCTCTGTCACAGCCCTCCGGATGGATCACCACCTCTACTCTTGTCTCTCTTATGATTGATGATCAAAAGCTCTCTTCATTCTCTGTATGAGCCTCCTTTTATACTTGTAATCACGTCTCTAGGGCTTGGAATGGGCTTTCTAAGTGATCTCACGCGTTTCGGCCTCGAAAATCCAGATAAGGTAAGTTCTCGTACATAGGTTTGACCACGTCAAACAGGTCGAACAACTGGCCACAGGTCGAACCCCAGGTCGAATCCCGCTACTGGAAGAATTCTGCACAGGTTCGGCCTTCTGGATAGGTCGAACCACTTAGGCCTTGGTCGAACCCCAGGTCGAACCTCATCACTGGACAACTCCCGCTCCCGATTCGACCAACTGACAAGTCGAACTCAAACATCGTGGTCGAATCCTCTTTCCTGCGAACTGGTTCGACCATGGTTCGACCTGATGGACAGGTCGAACCACTCGAGTCGTGGTCGAATCCTCTTCTGTAAGTTCAGCAATGTTGGTTCGACCTGCTAGAGAGGTCGAACCCTCCTCCAACCAGGTCGAACCCACTTAATTCTTGAGCAGTTCGCATGGCTTCGACTCCGTCCCTTCGATTCTTGGCTCTTTCACTCCGTTTTTGCTAAGAAAACACTCAAATAGCTCCACTAACACCTGATTCATGCTAATTCACAATATATATAGGTTTTCCACCTATTTCCACATCAAAACTCTCCAAAACTAGCACAAAACATAGCGCCAAACTTGTGAATTTACACACTCATCAAACCCCCAAACTTGCATGTTGCTCGTCCCGAGGCAACCAATTTAAACCACATGAGTCGTGTATAATTCAACAAGATCTAGTACAACACATATTACACATGCCACTTCATTGAATCAAACAAGAATTACTTGCATCATATATTTCACTCATGTAAAATCAATCCAATCACACACCATTCGGAGTACTAAGTAATCTCGCTGACAAGATAAGTCTTTACTCTCTTTCGCTCGTGCGTGAGGCACTATAGGCTAGTATAAACACTCATATCAATTCATATTCACGCGTAAACATAAGCTTGGCAAAGGTCTCAAAAATCAACTTACATTAGATTAATACTAGGATCACAAAGGACTTGTTTCTAGGTTGTAATGTTGGCTCTTTGGAAATGGTAGGAAAATTTGGTCATAGTGACTTAAGACACTAGTAGAGAGTTACCTTGGAGGTTCTTGATTTCTCATTCGGCTTCATATTCTCCTCCAATTCTTCTCTTGCACTTGCAATTTTCAATTTTCCTTCTCTTCCTTGCATCAACATCATTCTTCTTTTGATCGCTCGGGTACCAGTTGTAGGCACTACCCTTCTCGAACATCGTTCGGCTGCTTCTTAAAAACTTCAAGCCCCATGTATAAGCAATTCGGGGTACCAATTTCAGGTACTACCCCTAACAAGATTTAACCATGCACTTTTCTTACTAAACCTCACTCCATCTTCCTTTTCTTCTTCCACACTTATTCACCTTACTCTCTCTACCAATGAATAGGGTATTTTCAAAGCTTAAATAACGTAATTAAGACTCTTATATTTGGCTTGCCAAAGAAAAAGCTTTTAAAAGGCTCAAACAGGGCTACCAAAGATTTATAAAATTATTAGGAAAGGTAAAATTTGGCTAAGTGACTCAATTAATCAAAAATGGCCTAAGATCATATCCTAATATTTCATCAATTGTAAGTTTCACACAAGTCTCCAAGCCAAGTTCTAGAATACGTTCATACGAATGATTCTCTCAAAAATAAACTATCATGATTAATCATGATAAAGGCTCAAATCCTCACATAGGTAATCAATTCCTAATACTCCTCATAGCACATAATCAAAATCAATTCCTCATGAATTCCATATACTTAACAAATTATTCATGCTCTTTCCAATGAAAATAAACACGTAAACACATGAATGCACAGAATCAATAACCCATATACAAAACAATGATACAAGATCAACTATATCAAGTACATGCCACTCACACATGAATCACACCCCAATCTGTAAAAATAAAAAGAAGAATGGGAGATAAGATGAATCGGAGAAGCCAAAAGAAAACCTGAACCTACTCCCTAGGAGCATCATCATCCTCATCATCATCGTCATCCTTATCCATCATATTTTCCACAGCTCGGCACAGACTGGTAATGTGCATATCCATCATATCCACTCGACTACTCACTCTACCAACACGCTCATCCAAGGCAGAGTACCTTTCGTTCAGCGTGGCGTAGTTGGCGTTAGCGAGCGCAAGCTGCCTGTTCGTCTCCTGCTGTGCAGCTACCACCGCGATCAGCTGCTCATGAATCAAGCGAAGCTACTCCCGAGTACCTGGAACTGCTCGCCGCTGCTGCGGTACCGGAGCATGCTGAGGCGTATCATGCTGCTCTTCTTCTGGAATCTCCATCTCCGGCTGCTCATCTACCTGATCCTCCTCTTCAGGCTGCTGTGGCTGAGGTGGACGGAACTCTCCTTGATCAACGATCTGCTGTAACTCAGCCATCCTCCCCTCAACACACATCTGCGCTACCGCTCTCCAATCACCACCCGACTTCACTGCCACGGATAAGGCGGTATGTCCAAGAGAATTCATTAACTTATTCCTTGCTTCCCGAATAGTTGTCAAGTTGCTCACGTTGAAGGGGAACATAAATTCGAAAGGCTTAAGACCCCTCGTGAAAAACCAATCTCCATTTCTAAAATGGGCAAATCCTCCCTTCACGCACGTGCTCAGCATCAAATCGGGTTCTCCTTCTACTGGTGTAAAGCCGGTGAGATCCAAGTTGTAATGCTCAGCCACGATCGTCAATAACCCTCCTATATTCACCTTTTGAAATCTAATGGTCTTGAATCGATTCAGCTGCGCAATAAAATAATCTCCAACATTGAACTTCACCCCGTTTAGCATACACCACAGGGCGTAAAGCTCTCCTCTAGACACAACACTCCCCTCCGAGCGGGCGAATAACGTGTTGCTCAGGACGCGGTCCATGTACCTCAAGACTGGGTTCTTTATTGCGGAAGCACGAGCCTGTCTGGTCTTATAATCACGAATCTCCCCGGTGATCTTCCTCCAAAACCGTTTTGCACTGAATGCAGCATTTTCTAAACGAGGGATCTCTAAAGGTGTCTCAAACAGCTCATTGAAATCCTCAGACGTCCATCTCCTACTCACTCCGCCAAGCTGAAACGTACACTGATATGGGTACCCAAGCGGGTCCTTCTCCATCTCAAATGAGCAAACTACTTCCGCTGTAACATGGAAGTACGTCGGCCTCTTCAACTCCATGAATCTTCGGATCCCTACTTGATCAAACATCCAAAATATATCATTCCCTATTCTCATTATCCTCATCGCTTCATCATCTTGGTATCGAGTGCGAGCTATCTTGTCTGAAACTTCTTCCCACTTCTCTTTAATCTCATCCCAATCTTGCATCTGAATCTTGAAGTTATCGGGTAAACGATCTTGTAGCCTCAGTTTTCTTGTCACTTTGTCCAAATTCGAAGGCCTGTCATGCCTCTTCTTTGATCTTTCCTCCTCTGCCTTTCCTTTTCCTTTACTTGATCCTTGTCCCTTTCCTGAAAATAAATACTTCAATCCAACCAACAAGACAAGAAAGCAAGTATTTTACTAGCACATCACATACTCTACTCAAGACTTCAAGCATCAATGCATATTCATACAAACTATCCTCTCAACACCACTTGCTTATTCAACATTCTCAAAACATCTTCAATCACACCTTCTTTAATCATCAAAACATAACCAACAAGCATGCATTAAGCAATTCAAGCAATTCAATCAAAAATTCAACATGTTTCTCTCAATGAACTACTTCAATTTCATCAATTTCAAACCAAATCAACATGCTCATTCTATGATATGTTCTATCCTTGATCAATCCTCATAAAAATTCAAGTTCTATCAATAATCAAACAACCAAAAACCAAAAAACAAGAATTCATATGAAACAAGTCACAATATCAACATTCACCATGAAATTCAACCATACTCAACATCAATCCTCTTATTCACATCGAATTTCTTACCTAAACCTTCAATCCTAGAGTAATTGAGTTGGAAAACATGCCTTTTGACTTGCCCATGGTGAACAACCGATCGAGAACACACAACAACCAAAAATCGCGATTTCAGCCCTAACTCGCGACGAAATCCGCCCAAATCCGCGACCGAATCGAAAATTCAAGGTGTAGTGTTGTGTAATCGGTGTGAAATCAAGTGTAATTGAAGAATTTGTGCAAGGGTTTAGAGGTTCGAGAGGGTTCGAGGTTTGGTGTTTCGAAAAAATGATCGAACCCCTCTGAAAAATCGAACTTAAATCGCGTACCTGGCTTGGTTCGACCTCAGGTTCGACCTCCTGAACAGGTCGAACCATGGATGACGAGGCCGAACCTCTCTTCTAGACAAATGATCTTCTCGGTTCGACCTGGGTTCGACTTGCTGATCAGGTCGAACCATCCTTGAATTGGTCGAACCCCTCTTCTGGAAAACATAGTGCTTTGAACTGACTGGTTCGACCTTAGATTCGACCTTCTGATCAGGTCGAACAACTATGGCTTAGGTCGAACCTCCTCTCTGGACAACTTTCAACGCCGGTTTGACTTCCTCTGCTTTTGTTCGACCTCTGGCACTGGTCGAACCACTCCTAGTGTTGGTCGAACCATCCTCCTGATTTTCAAAACTGAGTGTTCTTCATTCACTACACACTTCAAGCTTCAACACAACTTCATTAGGTACAATCTAGAGCACAACTTCAAAAATTGTTCCACAAAACATCATTCATGAGTAACTCCGTAAAAGAAAACACAACCAAAAACCACTGAACATTAGGCAAGTTGTAAAAAATCATCACATCAAAATCGATTAAAATTTCAATATGGCCGCAAAAACCAACTCCCCTAACAAACAATACAAAGAAAAGATTATACTCTTAATGCTTCAATGAGATAATAACATCACACCCCCCCAAACTTAGTAAAAACGTAAGTCGAAACTAAGTTTGAAAAGAGACGTAATTGCCGATTAGTAAGCATCTTAAATATAAAAATTTCTTACTCACACAAAAGAAATAAAGCAATAAAACGGAAGAGTAAGATCTCAACAAGCGCTCATGTTTAACATCGGAGAGTCACGACGGTACCAAATCAGACCAAGGTATCATCAAAAATGACACACGCATCATCCGGCGACCTATAATGCTTCAACCGATGCCCATTCGCCGCGATAACGTCTCCATCTTTGTCAATAAGCTCAAAACTCCCCCCTCCTAAGGCTCGATGAATCATGAATGGTCCCGTCCACTTAGACTTCAACTTGCCTGCAAAAAGCTTCAAACGAGAGTTAAAAAGTAGTACCTCATCTCCTTGCTTGAACTCCTTGTATGAGATCTTAGAATCATGCCACCTTTTCATTCTTTCCTTATAAATCTTTGAATTCTTGTAAGCACGACTCCTAAACTCATCCAATTGATTCATGTGAGTTATCGTTAACTCCTTCACATCCTTAAGGGTCAAGTTCAAGCGTCGCAAAGCCCAAAACGCTTTGTGTTGAATCTCTACAGGTAAGTGGCACGGCTTCCCATAGACAATTTGATACGGTGACATATCTAACACCGTCTTGTAAGCGGTCTGGAACCCCCATAACACATCATCAAGCTTCATAGCCCAATCCTTTCTATTAGTTCCTACCACTTTCTCCAGAATCTGTTTGACTTGATGGTTGGAGACCTCTGCTTGCCCATTCGCTTGCGGATGATAGGGTGTAGTAACCCTATGCTTAACACCATAATCCTTAAGCACCTTCTCAAGAAATTTATTGACGAAGTGGGAACCTCCATCACTAACTAGTGCTCTAGGAACTCCATAATGGGCAAAAATATGCTTCTTCAAGAAAGATAAAATAATTTTCGAGTCATTTACACGAGTAGGAATCGCTTCCACCCACTTTGAAACATAATCCACCGCAAGAAGAATGTAGTGAAACTCATTCGATGGGGGAAAAGGCCCCATAAAATCAATCCCCATACATCAAATATCTCCACAACTATGCTAGGCTGCATTGGCATCTCATCTCTCCTACCTATATTTCCCATGCGCTGACATCTATCGCAAGACGCCACATAGCTCTCACTATCTCTAAACAATGTAGGCCAATAAAGAGCGGATTGAAGTACCTTAGCTACAGTCTTTTGTGCTTTGAAATGCCCCCCATTTGGTTGTGCATGGCAGAACTCAAGCACACTCTCCATTTCCATCTCGGGTACATATCTTCGGATAATAGAATCTGTACAAATCTTGTAAACAAATGGATCATACCATATAAATGTCTCAACTTCCCTACGAAATTTCGCAAGTTGATATCGGTTGAGATCCCTTGGAATTTCTCCAATGACAATGTAATTAACATAATCCGCGTACCATGGATCCATACCTTGCGCTGCGACCACACATGCTCGCTCAGTCCCTTCAACAGCCACAGCCATGATCTTCTCATCAGGGAACATCTCTTCAATATACTCAAAAGAATTATCACAATGCTCTCTAGACTCCAACCTTGACAAGTGATCTGCCAACACATTTTCTGTTCCTTTCTTATCCTGAATCTCCATGTCAAACTCCTGAAGTAGTAGAATCCACCTTATAATCCTAGGCTTCGTCTCCTTCTTCTCCATCAAATACCGAATCGCTGAATGATCCGTATACACAATCGTCTTTATGCCAACCAAATACTGACGAAACTTATCAAATGCATACACAACAGCCAAAAACTCCTTTTCAGTCACCGTGTAATTCTTCTGTGCCGCATCGAAAGTCTTACTCGCGTAGTAAATGGCGCAGAACTTCTTCTCCCTTAGCTGCCCGAGCACCACACCCAATGCTACATCACTTGCATCACACATAAGTACAAATGGTTGAGTCCAGTCCGGTGTGATCAAGATAGGGGCAGTAATAAGCGCCTCCTTCAAAACTTGAAAAGCTGTTAGACACTCATCATTAAATACAAAAGGAATATCCTTTTCAAGTAAATGAGATAAGGGCTTTGAGTATTTTGAGAAGTCTTTTATGAATCTCCTGTAAAAACCGGCGTGTCCAAGGAAGGACCGCACTCCTCTTTCATTTGTCGGTGGTGGAAGCTTCTCAATTGCCACCACTTTAGCATGATCTACTTGTAATCCCTTGGCGGAAACATGATGCCCAAGAACAATCCCATCCTTCACCATGAAGTGGCACTTCTCCCAATTCAAGACAAGATTAGTTTCTTGACACCTCTTCAAAACAATAGCAAGGTTAGACAAACAAATATCAAAAGAAGAACCAAAAACTAAAAAATCGTCCATGAATACTTCCATGATCTTCTCTATCAAACCATCAAAAATCGCCATCATGCATCTCTGAAAAGTAGCAGGCGCATTACACAATCCAAATGGCATCTTCCTAAAAGCAAAGGTCCCGTAGGGGAAAGTAAAAGTGGTCTTTTCTTGATCCTCGGGAGCAATCATGATTTGATTGTACCCCGAGTATCCATCCAAGAAACAATAAAACTCATACCCTGCAAGACGATCCAACATTTGATCCAAAAAAGGAAGAGGAAAATGGTCCTTACATGTGTTCTCATTTAATTTCCTGTAATCCACACATGTACGCCATCCCGTAGGAAACCTCGTGGCTATAGCTTCTCCATCCTCAGCTTTCACTACAGTCATACCCCCTTTTTAGCAACTACATGCAATGGACTCACATGGGGACTATCACTAATAGGATATATAATTCCAGCATCCAACCACGTAAGGATTTGCTTCCTTATCACCTCTTGAATTGCGGGATTCACCCTACGCTGATTTTGAACACTCGCCTTGGCTTCATCCAACAACCTAATCCGATGCATACAATACGAAGGACTAATACCTTTCAAATCATCAAGTGACCACCCTATTGCAGACTTGTACTTCCTTAAGACATCTAATAACTCCTCAAGTTGATCCTCATTAAGGGAAGAAGATACAATTACCGGATATTGTGCATTATCACCAAGAAAAGCGTACTTCAAGTGTTCCGGCAATGGTTTCAACACCTCTTTTCTTTCGTCCACTGGAGTGCTTTCGTTATCCAAAGGCAAGTACTTCCTGGTCCATTTGACTTCTTCCACCTTATTTCTTTCCAATGCAAACCTGTCATTACCCAAAGCAAGTAAGTTTTCAAGAAATTCAATACATACCTCGTTAGAAATCCATCAAGCTCTGTAGTGGGATAAGAAAGAGACTCCATCAAACATGTCTCAAGAGGATCCTTTGACAAGATCAGAGACATATCCTCCTTCACAATCTCCTCCACCACGTCAATACTATAACACTGGGACTCCATTGGCATCTTCATTGCTTTGTCCAAGTTGAAAAGTATTTCTTCTTTGTCCATTCGCAACTTCAATTCTCCCTTCCGAACATCTATCATAGCTCCAGCCGTAGCAAGGAATGGCCTCCCCAAGATTAAAGGAACATTATTCTTGTCATCATCCATTTCTAGTACAAGGAAATCCACGGGAAAGACTAGCTTCTCCACCTTTACAAGAACATCTTCAACAATACCTTTCGGAAACGTCATTGATCTATCTGCCAATTGGAGAGCAACAGTTGTCGGAGTCAGCTCCCCCAAACCAAGCTTCTGAAAGATGGACAACGGCATCAAATTGATGCTTGCCCCTAGATCGCACAAAGCTCGTCGTGCTGGCCCGGGATCTTACATAGAATAGTAAAGCTCCCCGGATCTTTCATCTTTGGTGGCAACTTCTTTTGAATAATTGAGCTACAATTCTCAGATAAGTTTACCATTTCAACTCCGGTTAAGCTTCGCTTCTTCATCAATATGTCTTTAAGGAATCGAGAATAATATGGCATCTCCATGATTGCCTCTGAAAAAGGGATGTTCAAGCTTATCTTGTTCATTATCCCTGAAAACTTCTTGAACTTCTCTTCCAACCCCTTCTTCACTAGCTTGTAGGGAAACGGTGGAGGTATCTTTGTTTTGGGAATCCACCATTCATCACGATCAACCTTCTCCGCTTTCTCCTTTTCGGCTCTTAATCGCTTAGCTCTTTCCCATTTTTTCTCAGCTATTATGTCTGTACTTTGCTTATTCTGTACACTGGAGTTGCATCAACATCAAAAGGAACATCAGGTGCATCAATCAAAACATCTTGGCGAGGTTCGACTAGGGTTCGACCAGTTTGAGAGGTCGAACCAGGATTGTATTGGTCGAACCTCTCTCCTGGAAGACTGATCTCATTCTGCTCCGGAGGTTCGACCTGGGTTCGACCAGCATTGGAGGTTGAACAATTTCTATCGTGGTCGAACCGCTTCACTGTATAATCTCTATCCTCCGGTTCGACCTGGGTTCGACCTGAAGAGTTGGTTGAACAATTTCGATCGTGGTCGAACCGTTCCTGCGTCAAAATAGAGTGCTCTGGCCGATGAGGTTCGACCATGGTTCGACCTGTATGCCAGGTTGAACCCTCTGAGTGTTGGTCGAACCGTTCCTGTGACAAAACAGAGTGCTTTTGTTGATGAGGTTCGACCATGGTTCGACCTGTATGCCAGGTCGAACCCTCTGAATTTTGGTCAAACCGAGGCTTAGAAAATTCCAACTTTGATTTCAGCCTCATCGGTCCCTCGTACTGCGTTCCCGACCTCAGTGTGATGGCATTACATGACTTCGAATTCTCTATACTCTGAGACGGAAACTTCCCTTTTTCTACAGTTTGAGTCAATGTGTTCACATTCTCTGCAATTGTACCCATCAACAACGTGAGATCTTTCACTTGAGTGGACAAATCTCTGTGGTGATCATCAATCTTTTTCTCAAGTTTTGCCTCAAGGCGGTTCACTCTTTCATCATTCTTTACCATGTACCGGTTCACAGTATCCTCAAAACCAGGCTTCCCTTCTTCCACCTTTTATCCCGGATCAACACCCATTGGAAGTTGCACTGCATTGTTCGTATTACTCCATGAAAATTCAGGCCTCCTTGGTTGCTGTTGATAACTACCAGAGGGACCACGATTATTAAAGTTCCCTCGATAGTTCCCTTGGTAATTCCAGTTTCTTTGATTTGGGTACCTCGTTCCTTGAATACTTTGACCCATGGCATAATTTGCTTCCTCCAATTCTTCTTGGATGGTTCCATTATTCATCATCTCTTGCTGCATGATTGGCATTCGTTGAGATATCTCGCTGATCTGCTTCTGTTGAGACTCAAGTAGTTTGTTGATATTGGACAAGCTCGAAACGATCTCATCCTCTCTCTTTGTTTTCACCATTGCTTGTTCAACCTGAGCTACCTTTCCAAGAACATACGTACCTCTAACTCTATCAGTAGGCCAATCCCTCGAATTCATCGATATGTCTTCAAACAATCTCTCGGCCTCAACGGATGACTTTGTAAGCAATGCTCCATTAGAAGAAGCATCAAGTAGCACTCTTGATTCACAGTCCAATCCATTATAGAATATACTGATATATTGGGCTTTAGATAACCCATGTTGAGGACACTTCCTGAGCATGTCCTTGAATCTATCCCATGCTTCATGAAATTTCTCACCTCCACTGATAGCAAATTGGTTAATATCTTGCTTCATCTTAAACACCTTCGAAGGTGGCATATACCTTTCCAAGAACCTTAACTTCAATTGCTCCCACGTGGTGCACTCAGCTGCGTTAATAGTATCGTACCAATCCCTCGCCTTTTTAGTAAGCGAGAATTTGAACAAAAGGATCTTCCTAGCATCTTCATGTTCTCCTACGTCTTTTTGAGTACTTGCATAGCCCAAGAACTTGTTCAGATACTGCTGCGGATCCTCGAAAGACCCTCCTGAAAAGGAGTTTCTTTCTATCATGCTAATAAGAGCGGGATGAAGATCGAACGCTGTGTTAGTTCCCCTTGCTCCTAAAAGCTCATAATTTACAGCCCCATTATTTCTGAAAACCTCTCAGATGGCTAGATTATCCGGATTCGCTGCCATGTTGACTGTTTCTACTTCCAAATTAACTTCAGTTGTAGCCTCAATCGTTTGCGAAATCTGCTCGTCAACCTCGACTCCAAAATTCAGAGCTTCAGTTGGATCAATTGTCTTTGCCTTGCTCTTTTTCTTCTTCTTCTTTCTTGATGATGCTCCAATCTTAGGATTATACGGTTCAAGATTACCTTTCTTTGATCTTGTGAGCATACACCTAAAACGAATAAGAAAGAAAACAACAAAACAAGGTAAATAGTCCTAATAAACTAGAAATAATATAAAAAAAAGATATTTTACGCCGTCCCCGGCAACGGCGCCAATAACTTGATAGGGGTTTTCTCAACACACAAATTAATCCTCAAGTATAAGGATATCAATTGTAGTCGCGAAGATGACCAAGTTACAATATCGAACCCAAGGGACGGTTAAATATCAATTTCGTTATCTTCTAGTATATTTTAGACTATGTTTGGTAATTATAAAGGTTTAATGGATAATAACTTCTAATCGAAATAGCAAAAAGAAATAGTAAGAGTAGAGAAAAGTGAGTTGTGATCAATAAAAATAATAGGTAGTTCGTCGGGTCATCCAGTTTCACTAGCAATTCGTATTTTCATGTGATGGCGTCCGACTCTGCCCTATGGTTTGTGGACGCATCACTAGACCATGCAAGTTTACTCTATAGACACAAGTAAATATGCGCTTGATACGTGTGAATAACATCGGAGCAAGAGATATGCTTCACCCCCCTTTCTAGGTACTATCATAATCAATTATCTTCTACGTCTAGAATCTAACCCGATTTGATCTCCCTTTTTAGGTACTATAAAGTTATACTCTTCATCCTATTCATCAACCTGAATTTAATTCAATTCATGAATATTCATATAAGACGGTTCTAATAAGATTTTGGAATCCCTTCAATTAGAATTATAACAATAAACCCTGCTCAGTAGTGAACGCACTCAATCAATAACCATGTTATGTATTCAGACTCTACACAACGATCATTGATGCACAAAACGACTATGAGTATGGATTAAATATGCAATCTTATATAAAACAAACCACAGGTAGTGTTGTACGGAGTTTTACACACGAAATACGAATTACATCATGAAACTTTCATAATCCTAGAACTACCAAGGTGGTTCTAGCCCATGATTGATCTAGGAACAATCATGGTTAGAGTGATCATTCTTACTTGAACCTTCAGCGAACCTCTGTCACAGCCCTCCGGATGGATCACCACATCTACTCGTCTCTCTTATGATTGATGATCAAAAGCTCTCTTCATTCTCTGTATGAGCCTCCTTTTATACTTGTAATCACGTCTCTAGGGCTTGGAATGGGCTTTCTAAGTGATCTCACGCGTTTCGGCCTCGAAAATCCGGATAAGGTAAGTTCTCGCACATAGATTCGACCACGTCAAACAGGTCGAACAACTGGCCACAGGTCGAACCCCGCTACTGGAAGAATTCTGCACAGGTTCGACCTTCTGGACAGGTCGAACCACTTAGGCCTTGGTCGAACCCAGGTCGAACCTCATCACTGGACAACTCCCGCTCCCGATTCGACCAACTGGCAAGTCGAACTCAAACGTCGTGGTCAAATCCTCTTTCCTGCGAACTGGTTCGACCATGGTTCGACCTGATGGACAGGTCGAACCACTTGAGTCGTGGTCGAATCCTCTACTGTAAGTTCAGCAATGTTGGTTCGACCTGCTGGAGAGGTCGAACCCTCCTCCAACCAGGTCGAACCCACCTAATTCTTGGGCGGTTCGCGTGGCTTCGACTCCGTCTCTTCGATTCTTGGCTCTTTCACTCCGTTTTTGCTAAGAAAATACTCAAATATCTCCACTAACACCTGATTCATGCTAATTCACAATATATATAGGTTTTCCACCTATTTCCACATCAAAACTCTCCAAAATTAGCACAAAACATAGCGCCAAACTTGTGAATTTACACACTCATCAAATATCTCCTCCAACTTCTCCTCTTCTTCTCATAGATTTTTCTTCTTTTCCGTGCATCAACATCATCTCTTTAGACAATTCGGGTGCCGGTTTTAGGCACTACCCTTCTTCTCATATATAGGCCATCAGCTGCTAAGCTTCATGCACCATGTATAAAAACAATCGGAGTACCAGTTTCAGGCACTACCTTTAAACAAGATTTAACCATGTTCTTTTCATCCAACCATATTCTATCTTCCTTTTTCTTCTTGTAAACTTACTCACCTCAACTCTCTCTATCAATGAATAGGTTAATCAAGGCTCAAGTAAAGGTTTATAAAGTTATTTACTTCGGCTACCAAAGAAAAAGCTTTAACGGCTCAACAGGGCATCCAAAGGTTAATAAGATCATTAAGAAGGATAAAATTTGGCTAAGTAACTTAATCACAAAATAATGGCCTAAGATCATGTCCTAGCAATTTATCAATCATAAGTCTCACACAAGACTCCAAGTCAAGTTCTAGAATACGTTCATATGAATTATCCTCTCAAAAATAAAATAATCATGATCAAGCATGATTAACAAGGCTCAAACCCTCACATAGGTAAATAGAATCCTAAGTACTCCTCATAGCACATAATTAAGATCAATTCCACAAGAACTCTACATACTCATCAAATTATACATGCTTTTCATCAATAGAAATTAACACATGAATATATGAATGCACAAAATCAATAGCCCATAAACCAAATCAAATCATACAAGTATCTCTACACTCATGAATCCATCTCATGCATCATAGAAGGACGGAATTAAGAACACACTTTCCTGGCTTGGTTCGACCTTGATTCGACCTGTGGAAGAGGTCGAATCAACTTCATCGTGGTCGAATCAACATTCTGAACACCTTCTCCTTCGGTTCGGCTTGGGTTCGACCTGCTAACTAGGTCGAACCATATCGGCTTAAGTCGAACCACCCTTCTGTAAGTTTCATGTCACCAGTTCGACCTCGGTTCGACTTCTTCAACTAGGTTCGACCTCCTGGCACTGGTCGAACCTACCCTGGCTTTGGTCGAACCACCCTTCTAAGCTTCAAAATTGAGTGTTCTTCAATCCCTACACACTTCAAACTTCAATACGAATCATTAGGTACCAACTAGAGTACAACTTCATCAAAAATTGTTCCACAAAATATTATTCATGAGTAACTCCGTAAAAGAAAACACAACCAAAACCCACTAAACATTAGGCAAGTTGTAAAAAATCGTCACATCAAAATCGATTAAAATTTTAAATATGGCGCAAAAACCAACTCCCCTAACAAACATAACAAAGAAAAGATTATACTATCGGTGCTTATTGAGGTAAGTACATCACACCCCCCAAACTTAGTAAAAACTATAGTCGAAACTAAGTTTGCAAAGAGATGTAATTGTCGATAAGTAAGCACTTCAAATATAAAAATTTCTTACACACACGAATGAAATAAAATAATAAAACGGGAGGGAAAGCCCCCAACAGGCGCTCATGTTTAATGTCGGAGAGTCACGACGGAATACCACTTAGAAGACTACTTGATCAAAGGATGATCATATCGCATCCTCACCTTCCAATACTTTCTCCCCCTCTTATCATCCTCACTTTCCACCTTACCATTCTTATGCACCATACGATCAGTAGAATCTCCTTTCTCAAACTTTCTCTTCTCATTCCTGTCAATCTTCCACTCAATTTTGGAATAACTCCTATCTCCATAAAGATCAAAGTCAGGATAAGAACGAGAGTAAGGACTTTCAAATTTGTTGGTATCCGGTGGTAAGTTAGGAGGCTTCAAGTAGGCATCATCTTCTCTTCCTTTGTCTACAGTCAGCACGGCACCTTTCTCGCTCACAAAAATATGATCATTAGAATTACCTTCATCCCATGGCCGTGTAGACTCCTTCGGGTCAATCTTCCTCTTGAATTCCGAATCACCTGATGGATCTTTTTCATAGTCACCAAGATAAGCATACGTTAAGTGCTCCGGTAACGGTTTCAGCTCCTCTTTCTTTACTTCCATCGGAGTGCTCTCTCTCTCCAACGACAAGTACTTCCTAGACCCTTTCGCTTCTTCAACCTTAGCTTTCTCCAATGCATACCTAGCATCACCCAAAGCAAGTAAGTTCTCAAGATATTCAATACATACCTCGTTGGAGAGTCCGTCAAGCTCCGTAGTGGGATAAGTAAGAGACTCCATCAAACATATCTCAAGAGGATCCTTTGACAGGATCAGAGACATATCCTCCTTCACAATCTCCTCCACCACGTCAATACTATAACACTGCGACTCCGTGGGCATCTTCATTGCTTTGTCCAAGTTGAAAAGAACTTCTTCTTTGTCCATCCGCAATCTAAGCTCTCCTTTTTGAACATCAATCATAACTCCAGCAGTAGCAAGGAAAGGTCTCCCCAAGATTAAAGGGATATTATCCTTGTCTTCTTCCATCTCTAGCACAAGAAAGTCCACAGGAAAGACTAGCTTCTCCACTTTGACGAGAACGTCTTTAATTATACCTTTTGGAATCGTCATCGACCTGTCCGCCAATTGGAGAACCACTGTTGTAGGGGTCAACTCCCCCAAACCAAGCCTCTGAAAGATGGACAATGGCATCAAATTGATACTTGCCCCTAGATCGCACAAAGCTCGCCGTGCCGGCCCCTTTCCGATCTCATATAGAATAGTGAAGTTCCCCAGATCCTTCATCTTTTACGGCAGCTTCCTTTGAATGATTGAGCTGCAATTCTCATATAAATTCACCGTTTCAATTCTGGTTAAGCTCCACTTCTTCAACAATATGTCTTTAAGAAATTGGGCATAGTACGACATCTCCATGATTGCTTCTGAGAAAGGAATGCTCAAGCTTATCTTGTTCATTATCTCTGAAAACTTCTTGAACTTCTCTTCCAATCCCTTCTTCACTAGCTTATAAGGAAACGGCGGATGTATCTTTGTTTTGGGAATCCCCATTCATCACGATCAACCTTCTTCGCTTTCTCCTTTTCGGCTCTTAATCGCTTGGCTCTCTCCCACTTTTTCTCAGCTATTATCTCTGTACTTTGCTCATTCCGAACCACTGGAGTAGTATCAACATCATCGAGAGTGTTCGGAGTAGCAACAGGCAATTTCTTGAGGGGTTCGACCAGGGTTCGATCTGTGGAACAGGTCGAACCAGGCACATACTGGTCGAACCACTCTTCTGGACAATGGCTCTCTTTTTGAATTTGAGGTTCGACCTGGGTTCGACCTGTTGAGTAGGTCGAACCATGGCTACCTAGGTCGAACCGACCTACTGTACTCCTTTCACCCTCCGGTTCGACCAAGGTTCGACCTGTTTGATAGGTCGAACCATGTCCATCGTGGTCGAACCGTTGCTGCGACAAAACAGAGTGCTCCAAGTTGTGCGGTTCGACCTGGGTTTTACCCGTTGGACAGGTCAAACCATGATTGATTTGGTCGAACTGGTGTTCTGGAAAAGTAGAGCGCTCTGAATTGTCAGGTTCGACCATGGTTCGACCTGTATGCCAGGTCGAACCATCTGCAGTTTGGTCAAACCGATGCTGCGATGCCTCCTGATCGTGTCCAGTGCATTGGTTTGACCTCTCCTGTATGGTTCGACCTTTAATGTTTGTCGAACCATGGTCGAATCTTACCCTAGACATGTCCAAATTTGATTCCGGCCTCATAGGTCCCTCGTACTGCGTTCCCGACCTCAATGTGATGGCGTTGCAGGACCTTGGATTCTCAATACTTTGAGACGGGAACTTCCCATTCTCAATAGTTTGAGTAAGCTTGTTAACACTTCCTGCCATCTCCCCCATCAGCAATGTAAGGTCCTTCACCTGCTTAGATATAACCTCATGGTTTGCATCGATTTTCTTTTCAAGTTTGGCCTCAAGGCGGTTCACTCTTTCATCATTCTTGGCCATATACCTGTTCACAGTATCCTCAAGACCCGGTTTTCCTTCTTCCACCTTAGCACTCGGATCAACACCCATCGGAGGTTGAATCGCATTATTCGGATTACTCCATGAGAACTCCGACCTCCTAGGCTGTTGATAACCACCCGGGGGACCACGATTATTAAAGTTTCCTCGATAGTTCCCTTGGTAGTTCCGGTTTCCTTGATCTGGATACCTAGTCCCTTGAATACTTTGACCCATGGCATAGTGTGCCTCTTCCAACTCCTCTTGGATTGGTCCATCATTCTTCAACTCCTGCTGCATGATTGGTACGCGCTGAGATAATTCGCTGATTTGCTTCTGTTGGGATTCAAGTAGCTTGTTGATATTGGACAAGCTAGAGACGATCTCATCCTCTCTACTTGTTTTCACCATTGCTTGTTCAACCTGAGCTACCTTCCCAAGGATATAAGTACCTCTAACTCTATCAGTTGGCCAATCCCTCGAATTCATCGAAATATCTTCAAATAACTTCTCGGCGTCTACGGGTGACTTCGTAAGCAATGCTCCATTAGAAAAAGCATCCAATAACACTCGTGAATCACAGTCCAATCCATTAGAAAACACCTGATTCATGCTAATTCACAATATATATAGGTTTTCCACCTATTTCCACCTCAAAACTCTATAAACTAGCACAAAACATGATGTCAAACTTGTGAATTTACACACTCATCAGAGACCAAATTGTTAAGTATAGCCTGAAGAGGAATAGCATAAAGCTGCACAAATAATGACTCTTGATATAATTACTTTGGGAACAATATATATCCCAAGTGGAAGATTGTTGGGAAATTTTTAATTTCCTGTATAATCTAATTGTGGGCAATATATTATTATGCAATTATATAACCTATTCAATTATTTTATAGACTTAATTAAGTGATCTAATTCAGGTTAAAAGTTCATGGACTATAATAATAATGATATGGGCCAATTGAGTAGATACCCAAAACTATATAACTAAGGTGATTATGGGTGGCCCAATTGTGTAGTATATAAAGGCTCACAGGTTATGGTTCCCAATACACTAAGCTGCACATGGTCTTCCCTTCTCCCGGGAGAGATTACTACGGTCCCCATAAGGAATAAGGAGGCTTAGTTGAGGAAGATCATAATACCTACTGATCCCGAGTTCATGTTCCGCCTAGAGGACTCATTGGATCAGGTACGCTTCCACTTTATATTTTGGATCTCGTATTAATGATAAGGTTAAGGTTTAGTTCCACTTTACATTTTGGATCTCGTTAATCATGATAGGGTTAAGGTTTAATGAATTTATTACAAACATATATAAATTTAAAAAAAAAATCATAAATTTTATTTTGTTCGATTGTTGCAATCGAACAGATAAGATAAATAAATTATTTATTCTGTTCGGTTACTGCAACCGAACAGATAAGATATATGAATTTTTTATTCTATTCGATTGCTGCAACTGAACAAATAAGATAGATAATTGTTCGGTTGTTGCAACCAATAAATATAAATTTTATAATGATAATTATGCTAATTTAAATATTTTTGGGGTACGTTAAGTAATTTTGGGAGTGTAAATAGCTGGCCCCTTATAATAATTAGACACAACAATTTATGACCATTATGCCATTAGTCAATTACGTTTAGCATATTCAGGTCATCACAGGATTCGTCTCACGGAATAAAGTCTGTGAGAGACGGTCTCATACAAGTCTTTGTCTACAAGAAATATCCATATAATGATGAGCTAACCCACCTGATTATATAGTTGGTGTTTTAACCCATCTTCTTTCTTTAATCTACAATGTTAATAAGATATCAAATTTAAAGGTGATTCTGGGTGCACCCCCATTTTTATATAGATTAAAAGTGAGTAGTGGGTGGATTTTTTTAAAAAAAATTAATTATTTTTATTTTATTTAATGGTAGAGATTAAATTAAAAACTAATCTAGGGAAGATTTTCATATCAAGACCTAATTTTTAGTTGGATGAGACTATTGCCACCCAACCTTTTACTGAAGACACCTAATATTTTAATTAAATCTATTTTTAAAGAAAAAATAACCCTATCTTAAATTTGCTTAAAAATAAATAACACAAACTCAATTTTCCTAATATATACTCAGTACACCCAAATTCTGAAGCACAGTTGTGAAGTTCAAGTATCCCAATCCACCATTATTGTTGCCGTCGACTTCGGCGGGGGACGTCTATAATTTTCCGGTGATAACTTCACCTCCACCATTTGCATCCTAATCTCTTATAATTCTGCCAAATGTATGCTACATAGTGTGTCAGGGGTTGCATCGTAAAATTCATCAGTCACCGGAGAAGCTCTTGCCATCCAAGATTTATACTTTGCATTCGACAATACTGGTGTCGGGACAGAAGCTCAGTCTATTGGAAAACTACACATCTAATGAAAAATTAACTTTACAAGCCTTTAACGCTTTCGATAAGAAGGCGGCTGACCTAAAGATCAAGAGCGCGGTGATAGTAACGATGTGCTACGAATCGATTTCCAGGACGGTAGGGGATGAGAAGTGATGGAGATTTGATGGAGATATAAAATATAAGTAGTATAATAAATTTTGATTGTTTCCTTTTATTCATAATTATCATTAATGTGGTAGATCTTGATATCACTTATAAATAGGTGGTCTTCTTATGTATTAGGGTGAGTTAAATTTGATTAATGAAAATGAGAGTTGTCTCATAGCCTCTTTTATGGTATTCTTATGAATCAACGTATTTGAGAAGTCTATCTTCTGGTATTCTTTAGAAATCAACGGATTATAGAGTTTGTTCTCGTATTATCATCCTTTAATATGCTCTCGCTGCATCAATTGGTAATTAGAGTCAAATTCTCGATGTTGAATTTGAGATTTTCAGTGGTTTATGACATCGTATGAAGATGATGTTACGTAGATCTACCAACAAAATAATTTGTTGGGATCTGATCTCATATCGTTTGATGGATATGATGGCCCACAGGTCTTTGATAAAGAAGATATTGGAGTTCTCTACGGTGGTTATGATGGCTCATCGATCTTTGATAAAGAAAATTTGTATGGTGGTTATGATAGCCCACCCATTTTTTATGAGGAAGTCAATGTAATTTTTCATGTTTCTTGTGGTGATCCAATTTTTAACAACGAAACATTTGATGTTTCTGTTGATAATGCACTCAATCCCGAAAATTTATTTGATCCAAAAGATTCATATTTTTTTGATCTCATAATTAGAGATAATATTAAATATGAAGGTTTTCGGTTTAGGGAATTTGGGTTACATGAATTCAAAGATGTTCCAGCCCATCTTCATACTTATTTTGTTTGTGATACAATCCTGCACGATTCGAGGAAAAATCGTCTCCAAGTGGAGGAGAATGATGGAGATTTGATGGAGATATAAAATATAATTAGTATAATAAATTTTTATTGTTTTCTTTTATTCACAATTGTCATTAATGTGGTAGATCTTGATATCACCTATAAATAGGTGGCCTTCTTATGTATTAGGGCAAGTTGAATTAGATTAATGAAAATGAGAGTTGTCTCATAGCCTCTTTTACGGTATTCTTATGAATCAATGTATTTGAGAAATCTATCTTCCGATATTCTTTAGGAATCAACGGATTATAGAGTTTGTTCTCGTATTATCATCCTTTAATACGCTCTCGCTACATCAAATAGGGATCTTTGATTTAATTAAGTGTAGTAGAAGGTTTTAGAAGGTAAATCCTCTTACTTGAAGTGGAAGACGGAGGGACATTTTCATTGTCATGGAGTGGAGCGTGTGGTGGGCGAGATTGGGGAAGAAGATTACTAGCGGCGGGGATGGGGGAAGAAGATGACCTCCAGAGGCGGTCTGGCACCTAGAGTGTAGAGTAATAATTATACTTTCAATGAATATTTAAAAAAAATTGTGTATAATTTGAATAAGGGGTAATACAGTAGTTTTATTAGTTATAAATTTAATATTTGGGTGCCTTCACAAGAATTTTAGCTTGCAATAATGCCACCCATTTTAGTTTAGGTCTCAAAATTAAGGTTTGGTTTAAAATTTAGTTTCTTTTCTCAAATTAAGGCCTAATTTTTTATATTTGTTTTTTTTTTTTCATTTTAAAACTCATCATGAAATTTATATTTTCATTCAAGTCATACAAAATAATTAAAAAAAATATTATATTGATCCTTCAAATGAGACATTTTTAAGATGGAGCTTAAAATTGAGACCTAAATTAAAAATTGGATCTTTACATAAAAATTTTCCTATAAGGGGGAATTTCTTATACATAAAATCTCTTGCATAATCGGTTATTTAATCTGGTAATTTATGTACCTTTCTCGATATCCAGTGAGTCGCACTACAAAAAATATATTTTTTAGCAATTGAATTTATCAACGGAATTCAATCTGTTGGCAATTACCAATGAATTAGCAACAAAAATCACATTTTTGTTTTAGAAACGGAATGTCAACGGATTTATTCTCTATTTTTTAGCAACGAAATTCAATCTGTCACTAATTACCAACGGATTACCAAGGAAATCATTATATAAATTACCAACGGAATTTTTAGCAACAGATTACCAACGGATTTATTTACCAACATAGTTGATTTTTCGTTGCTAAAAATTTACCAACCACCACTTTACCAATGGCTTCCATTGCTAATCCGTTTGTAAGACAATTTAACAATGGAATCAAGGTTTTTACCAACAGAATATTCCGTTGGTAAAAAACTGTTTTCTGTACTGTCGATTAATTTGTATTAGTGTCATTAATAGTGAAAAAAAAACATTTTTATTATTTGAAGACTTAGAATTAAGAAGAGTCGTGATATGCAGTGGCTCATTAATTGTATTGGTGTCATGGAAGAATGTAACAAGAGTAAGTCTCATGCCTGTAAAGTGGTTTGCATGTAAACCTTATTTTTTAAAATTACTCTTTAGAATATAAAAAATTATTTTTTGAAGAATAATAATTTTTGTACAAAAGAGTAATAATTCATGTCTCTAAAAAGTAAACTTTCATTTACTAATAAGTAATCGATAAATCAGAGTTTGCAAGAATTTGAAGAGTAATTTTTTTTATTTAGAAGAGTAACAATTTATGTGTCTAAAGAGTAATTTTTTATGGGTTAACTGCGCCAAAAGTCCTGATCTTTTCGTGAATTTTAAATTAGTCAAAACTTTTCAATATTTACAGATAAGTACTCAACCTTTAATCTCATTTTCAAATCAAGTCACAGGGCAGCGGGAAGCCTGCCCGGTAATGATGTGGCATTTATTTATTACATCACCCCCTCCACCTGTAAAATAATAATAATAAAAATATAATTAAAAAGTGAAGGTGAATAGATGATGGCGAATAGATCGGCGACAGCGAATTGAAGGATACCTTAGGCAGCGGGTTCGCATGGGAACGTGCAGCAGACTCGTGGTTCTTGATCATATTCTTAGGGCGGCGGTTGCGGGAATTCTTGTCGAAATCCGGGAACCTCTTCTTCCCGTCGCCGGCAGAGTCATCGGGGACCACCGCGTCGATTGCCGTGTTCACCGGTGAAATGGGCTTGGCCTGATGGTTGTGGGCTGGAGCAGCAGCGAGTTGATGTTTAATTTGAAAATTCTAAAAGGGCACCGGTACTATCTTTGTTGGAGGAAGTAGCAATGGTGGTGCTGCGCAGGCTCCACTGATCGGAAAACTGCCCACTCCCACACTTCGCCACCGTTCTCACGCTCACTATCAGCTCCTCCGTCCTCCCCTCCTCCCCAGTATCTCCATCAGCTGCTCCGGGCTAATCACCAGCTTCACCTTCCAGAACCCCCAGCCCGCCGCCGCCTCCTCCTTCCTCGACCCCCCAAACGACATCCTATACGGCGCCGCCGTCCCCAGAGGTGCGCTGTTCGACCTGTCTTGGCCCACGCGAGCTCTGTCCATCAGCGGGAGCAGCTGGTAGGATTCGCCGGCGAGGAGCAGATCAGCATGGGGGAGCGGCTTCCAGAAGACGTCGTGGCTACGGAATATTCCGTGGCCGGGGAACTCGTCGTGGCTGCAGAATATTCAGGGTGAACATTACGAGTGGCATCGGCGGCGGAGGAGAAGGTGGTATGCCGGAGGGGGAAATGCCGTCGGAGGGCTGATCTTTGGAGAAGAAATCCTGGAAAATGACGCCGCGGGTGGAGGGGCGGCGGTGGAGATCGGCGGCGAGAGCGATGTCCTTCCAGACTTTAATTATTGTGCTGGTTTTTTTTTCTTTAATTATTATTATTATTATTATTATTATTATTATTATTATTATTTTAACATGTGGTGGGGGTGACATGGATTAAAAATGACACGTCAGCACCAGACAAACCTCCCACTACCCGGTGCTTTGATTTGAAAAATATGTTAAAGGTCGAGTACTTATTTATAAATATTTAAAAGTTTGTACTAATTTGAAATTCACGAAAAGGTTGGAGTTTTTGGCGTAATTAACCCATTTTTTATTTACTAAAGAACAAGAGTTTACATATTAATGTATGTAAACCCGGTTTATACAAGTGTTTGTCATGTAACAAAACTTTGTTATTATTCTGAACTCTTGAATTATAAGTAGACAAAAGATTGTGTGCCTTGGGAACATCGTGCAAATCCCATATTTTTTTAAAGTTGTACTTTTTAGTATTAAGTGTTATATCTTTCGTATAAGAATTTTTACCCTTAATTTTCTAATAAATATTTTTAATCACATATTTTCTCTATTCATATTTCAGCCGATATTTTCAATAAAGAAAATTATATTTTTATTAATTAAAGTGTATACTCTTTAAAATAAGAGTGAGTTTTGGGTGAAACCGTCTCACAAATCTCATCACGAATCATCCCCTAAGATGAATGCTTCTCTTACCATTTAAAAATTTAGAGAGGGACTTCAGTGAGAGCGATTTCGTAAAATATTCAAGAAATCAGATCCTCTATATATACTGAATGGGTTAAATTGACTAAAGATGGAGCATAATTACATAAATTAATTTCCTCTTTCTTCTTAGAATCCGGTCCCAACTCCTATCTCACAATGTGTCTAACCCTTTTAAATTGCAATTCCAACACATTTTACGTCTTTTCAAATCAACACATTGAAATACCTTTTTTTTTTCACCTTCTAAGTTGTTCACACCCTTGCTATTGTTGCAATTAATTAATTGTGCCAAGGTTTATTTAATTTTTTTTCACTTACGAAAATCACACACGCACCACACATTCTCTTTCTATCTCATACATACAAACACGTAATAAGTGATCTTTATCTAAAATTCAATTTTCTTTCTCTTAATTCTCATGATGTACACTTTAATATTTTTTCTTTATAAAATTAGAATCTCAAACCAAGAGTAATCCAACCTAATTCATTTTAAAAAGTAATCTAATGAATAGAAAAAAAAATTTCTTCATCAAATAGAATATAACATAAATAAATCAACATAAAGGTAATCCAAAAGCTTATTCATAATAACCTAATTCGTTATAAAGAGTAACTCAATTTTTTAAAAAAAAAGAATAACATAGAAAGTTGTTGACAAAACAGATTAAAACATTAAATAGTAACTTAATTCATTATAAAGAGTAACCCAAATTCGAAAAAAAAAAGTAACTTAGAAAGTTATTAACAAAACAAATTATAACATTAAATAGTAACCCAATTAATTAATTAAAAAGAGTAATCCAATTTAAAAAAAAAAAGAGTAACCTTGGTAGCTACTCCCTCGGTCCCATTTCAGCGTTTACGTTTCTATATTGCGCGTCTCATTTCAATATTTACGTTTTCCTTTTTAGGAATATGGGACCCACCTAAAACAATTAATATATCATCCAACACTGATACACCTACCCACCTCACATTAAATATTATATTTTTTCACCCACTATCTATTAAAATATAATACTTTTAATCAACGTGCAAAAAGCAAAAGTAAATATTGAAACGGGACGGAGGAAGTATCACACAATGAAAAGCTCCCAGTGTCGGAACCATCTGCATGGAGCCTTTTAATATAGTATGAGGAAGCTATCTCACAGTGAAAAGCTCCAATATAGTATGAGGAAGCTATCACACATTGAAAAGCTCCCAGTGTCTGAACCATCTACATGGAGCCTTTTAATATAGTACGAGGAACTTTCAAGCTCATCCATCACATGGATGGACCTATGGTCAGAACCCACAACCTAACACTCCAGCTTTTTTATTCTTGTAAAAGGACACTACTCTATAGTCTCCCGTGGCTGGAATGAGAAACATGGCAAGTCCATAGCTGTCGTGATGGGGATCAGGTAATACAATGGAGCGGTTGATGGCCGGATTCCAGACAACATTCTTCTTGGAAGAGAGGTTTTTCAAGATTACGAAGCCATCACAACCATGGATGTAAGATGAAGAGACCTCAGTAGGAGCCCAACTTGGCGCACTAGAGTTATGCCAGTAGAAATCGAATGAGCTGTGGTTGAATAATAAGAAAGCAAAAGTGAATTGACTACCCCAAATAACTTTGATTCTTCCAACTTGGACCAAGAACCATTTTCAACCGTGAGGGTATCTCCATTCTCCAATCGTGTTTGTGTATAAAATCGAAATGGCCCGCAAATGGTTTGCAACCATCAATTACCAAATTCTTCAAAAAATCCCCAAATTATATATTCTGATCAATAAATTCATACTCATAGATCGAGAGCAACTAGAGATCCAATTTATTGTGTTCTCCACCTCCATCGTCGTCTACACTGTAAATAATAATCAAAGATTATTTATTTAATTATATTCCACATAAGAAGTGTGAATAAGAGAGAGAGATAGAGAGGGAGTTATGAAACCGTTACTTAACTCCTGTCTCTTTTAATTTAATATATTGTGCCACGCAGTTGTCAATAGAGTGACACGCGTTACAGAACGCAGAACGCTGAAACGTTCATGCGTAAGACCGAACGCAGAATACATCTCTCTCTCGTCTTTCCTCTCTCAAGATTCACAACGTAAAATCCAGTTCTTCATATTCCACAATTAATACACATTCATGGAAATTAATCTTTCAACCCCGTGTTGAAGATTTGATCCAGAGATCACAATTTATACGTGAGTGTCAATCGATTCACAGATGTTTCAACTTATTTCTTCTGCTGCTTCATAATCCTACGGTGAGAGGTATGAGATTCCTCTCTATGCATATGTAGAGTTCTTGCCTTGTGTGAACGTGAGTTGTCCATCATTGGTATCAGAGCCAATGGTTGGTACTCTGTATGTTTTTTCTGGAGTGAAAAATTATTTATGTTTTTTGCCTTTTTGTGTTGAATATGCTCATATATGATTTGTGATGAATGAAGTATGATTCTTGTTTTTTGTGACATTGTTGAGTCATAAATGTATTTTTGGGGCAGATTACTTTATTTCTAGTGAATATGTCACCATGAAACTTGAGGGTGTTTTTTGTCATTTTTTCGTGCAAGATATTTTGTTTATACCACTGGATAGACCTCACTGAGAGGAGTCCGTCAGTATTTTTTTTTGCATTTTTTGGCCTTCTAAAACTCAAGATATGATTTTTTGAAGTTTTTTCGTAATTGGGGCAAAACTGCAAAATTTCAGAGAGTTTGGAGTTTGATTTTTGAAATTTTGATAGAGTTGAGGAACTTTTTTGCAATTTCATAAAGTTTGAAGGTTGACCAGGTCAGACTAGTCAAACTGGATAGGACAAACCCCGAATCGGACTGAACCGACGAGGATCAGACTGGACCGGAGGCGAACCGAACGAGTTAAGAGCAACCGAAAGACTGCCAAACAGTAGTGGCGTGTGAAGGACACACACTGACAACGGCAGCTCCGGCAGTGGCGCGTGCATCCCACGCGCCAAAAATCGGTAATTTCGATGGTGGCGCGTGAAGCCCACACGCCGATTGATGGAGGCACCATCGGTGGAGCGTGAGTTACATGCGTCGATCGATAGAACACCAGAAGTCGACGTGTGAGAAGTCGGCGTGTGTGAGTACGTGCCGGTGCGTGGATGGCGAGTGGGTGTGCGTGGCGGCGATTGAACTCTCCTGGCGGCGCGTGACGATATGTGTGGGCGCGAGAAGACATTTTTTAGCGACGGGATGATTTTTTCCGATGTGTTTCGATGAGTGGAGTCCAATGGTGATATTTTCGAGAGCGTTTGACGTCATCTTTAGTGTGTATGTGTGGTTTTACTTCGTTTTAAGACATATTTGTTGAATACGAACCTATAGGTGACTATTTGGTTGCAATTTTTGATAATAATGCACCTTAATATGTCATTTAATTCTAAATTCATGGTGTTGAGTGTTGTAAGAATTGTTTAAACTCCTGTAGCATATGAAAGTGTGAGCCAAAGTGAGTTAGACTGATTCACTTGTGAATATGCCTATTGCATCTTGGAAAGTCATTTCCATATGCATTAAATGGAGAGCAAATTCATGTGATATAGTTTGACTAACACTGGTATGTTTTATGTTTGGTTGCTCGTTTTCTCAGAGGCATGTCAGGATAGGGAGCAATTACAGAGGAAGATATTAGGACTAAGGATGAAGTCCTCCATGAATTCTTGAATTATAAAATGAAGCCTACACACCAAATAAGAGACCACGCAATTGATTTTATTGAACTCTACAACTGATTGATGCCTTTAATTTATAGTTATACGATACCACGTGATAAGTATTTCGAAGTTTTCAGTCCTGAGACTTGGGAGAACACTTTGCCTCCTTACCTACAAAAGAATTTTTGGGTTCAGTGGGAGACTTATGAAGTGAAACCTAATGGTCGACAAATTATGCAAGATTTAGTCGATGCTTTTGTAGCAAGAGATAGGAAACAGGTACTAAGATCGGCCTGCTTGAGGATGGGAAGAATTCGACATTTTGATTCTTTGAGACTGAGTGGTCGAGAGAAGCGTCAGATAAAGAATCCTCATATAGATCCTCTAGGGTAAGCTATCTATAGTGTGGGGACTAAGAAATTTGATGTGATGATAAATTAGAGAGATTACTCCATAGATTTCCTTAGTTTATTTCCATTGTATTTCTAATTGAAAACTCAGGGAGTTCATTAGAATTTTATGTTCATGACTTATCAAACTTGGTATTTTTGTTATTGTGGATGGTTGTTTAAGTTCAATTTATGAGTGGCGGTTCAATGTTATTTGATTAATTACTTGAATAATATATTTTTACGTTTTGAAATAAGAATATAGTATTATGACACTTGATGAGATTGATGATTAGTAGTCTCCGAGCTATTTTTCGAGATCAAGTTTTGTGTTATTTATTGAGATGTCTCTGTTTAGCTTAACGGAAAATTTAAATAAAGCATTATTAACATACTGAATCATTTTAATCTCTATCAAAGAAATGAGATCGAAATCTATTATCGCTAAGTTGAACAAAGGTGAGAAAACTCAATAGTGACAATTATGACACAAGGCGTCATAAAATTTGGTACGTATTGTATGAACAAGATGCATTGGATGTTATAAACCAAGTGATGGCTGATCCAGGCGCGGGTTTTGGAAACCAAGGGAGACGTGTCAAAGAAGCGTACCAGGCATGGAAAAAGAAAATTCCATTGCACGGAAGTATTCTCGTAAGCTCAGTAATTGATGCAATGATCCATGAATGTGAGAAACATCCCACCGCACATGATATCTGGGTGTATCTGCGTGAGAAGTATGATGGTACATCGGTTACAAGGCTTAGGCAGTTGACTATTAAGTTTGACACCTATAAAAAGAAACCTGATCATAACATTAGACAACATCTCAGGAATATGTCTAATATGATTATCAAACTTAAGACTACCGGTCATATACTATTTGATGAACAATAAATCCAAGCCCTGATCTGCTCTTTAACTGATCATTGGGAACATCTCAAAGTCAACTTGACTCATAATGAAAACATTAAAACTTTCAATTATGCTGCTTATCATGTTGAGCTAGAAGATGAGAGGCTGGAGCCTCAAAGCCTTCTTCTGGGATCTTCTATGCTAGTTCTACTTCTAAGGGAGCTTCAGATTTCAAAAAGGAAAAGGAATTAGAAGAAGAGAAAGAAGGAAAGACGATCTTATGGTGATGGTGGTAAGCTTGACAATAATCTAACTGCAAAAATTGATGAACGGAAAAGGGAAAACAAGTGTGACAAAAAGAATAAGAAAGATAAAAGCAAGATGCCATGTTGCAATTGTAGTAAGCTTGGTCATTATGCTCGTGAATGCCCTGAGCCTAGGAGGGACAAGGTAGATTCATCGTATTCTTTTTTGTGTGATTCATCGTATAAGAACCAATGCATGAGTCAAAGTCAAAGGACTTGAGACTTGCAAATTGGACCTTGATGATGGTCGGGCCTTTATCCTACATAGTGTTCTATATGCTCCGGAGATCATGCGAAATCTAATTTCTGTTTCATTTCTAATTAATTTGGGTTATGATGTATTATTCGCTAAAGGCACTGTGGTAATGAGCATTAATGATACTTCTTATGTATCTGGACATATAACTGATGGCTTTATGGTTTTAAATTGTAAAAGAATGATGTTTAGTTATTGATGATTATTCATATTCGCTAAATGCTCGTTCTTCTAGTAATGCAAATGTGAATGATAATGTTTGGCATGCTAGATTAGGTCATATTGGGCAAGATAGAATGAATAGACTTGTGAAAGAAGGATTGTTGAATCTTTCTTCTAAAGTCAAATTATCCAAATGCAAACATTATCTTGCTGACAAAATGATTAGAAAACCTTTTGGTAAAGCTATTATGTCTTAATCTCCATTAGAAGTAATCCATTCTGATATATGTGGTCTTGTAAATGTAAGAGCATGACATGGAGCTCACCATTTCATTACGTTCATTGATTATTATTCACGTTATGGATATGTCTATTTGATCTTTCATAAGTCTGAAGCATTGGATTGTTTTAGACAATTCTTGAGTGAAGTTGAGAATCAAAAGGACAAATCTATCGAAATCTTGAAAACGATAGAGGACGTGAATATTTGTCAGAGCAATTCAAGGAATTTTATAATGAAAAGAGTATAATCCGATAATTAATTGTTCCTTATACACCTCAACAAAATGGTGTTACTGGAAGAAGGAATAGGACTTTGTTGGAGATGGTTAGATCCGTGATGGCACAAGCTAATCTAACAAGATGCGTTAATTACAGAAGCTTACATGCTTAATTGCGTGCCTTCAAAGTCAGTTGCTTCGACTCTATATGAATTTTGGATGGGAAGAAAACCTGACTTGAGTAACCTTAGAGCTTGAGGATCAGCAGCTTATCTACATGATTCAAAGAGACAGTATGGAAAGTTAGATCCTAGAGGCAAACATTCTAAGGGTTACGTATTCATAGGAGATCAGGATAGGAGCTTAACTGAGACAGAATCATATAATGCTCATTTTTTGGAAACTAAATTTCCTAGTAGAAGGGAAGGCATCAGGGATGCTGAACCTATTGTTGAGATAGTAGAAAACCAATACCTATAAGATCCAAGTGGGAGTAGTAGTTTAGATGATGGTGTGGATCTTGATAGATATTTGCTGATTGAGGATAAAGCGATTCCCACTGAGAGCATTTTTTCTACTAAAGACCATCATCAGCTATCTCGAAAAACTTCTAGGAAACATATGCCCAAAAGGCACTATAATATTGAAGGACATGCCTTCATTGTTTCATCAGAAAATTGAGATGTTTCTCCTGTTGATAAAGAAGAGCCCAGAAATATCAAAGAAGCTCTGACATGTCCGATAAAGGAGAAATGGATGAAAGCGATGAAAGAGGAGATGGAGTCTATGAAGTCAAATCAAGTCTGGGAACTTGTAAATCTTCCGAAGGGACGAAAGGAAATTTAGAATAAATGCATTCTCAAAATCAAAAGAAATGCTGATGGCTCAATAGAGAGGTATAAAGCTCGCTTGGTGGCAAAAGATTATACTCAACAAGAGGGTATAGACTACGAAGAAAATTTTTCACCTGTAGTGAGGTTTTGCCTTGATTCGTCCACTGTTGGCTATAATGGATGGTATGGATTTAGAGTTACACAAAATGGGTGTTAAGGCCGTATTTCTTAATTGATAATTAGAAGAAGAAATCTACATGCAACAGCCTGTAGGATTTATTCTTCGAGGTCAAGAAGATAAAGTTTGTAGATTGAAGAAGTCGTTCTACTGACTCAAACAATTCTCTAGACAGTGGTATTTGAGATTTCACACTACAGTCATCTCATATAACTTCATTATGATAAATGAAAACCACTGTGTTTACATTAAACGGTCCAATGGATGTTTTGTGATTCTATCCTTGTATGTGGATGACATACTACTAGCTGGAAGTAGCAAAGAGTATCTTGAAATCATAAAAGGATGGTTATCTTCGAATTTCGAAATGAAAGACATGGGTGAAGCAGAGTACATACTTGGTATGAAGATCCATAGGGATCATTCAAAGAAGTTATTGGTTTGTCTAAAGAGACTCACATCAAGAAACTTTTATAACAATTCAAGATGGACACCTGCAAACCTAATGATACTCCCATTGTGAAAGGCGAATCATTGAGTCAGCAGATATGTCCCAAGGCTCAAGATTAAAAGAATGTAATGGCCAGAGTACCATATGTCAATATGATTGACTACAGATTTTTCTCTTTGTTATCAAGGGAATAATAATACACTGAATGGGTATACAGACATTTAGATAAACGTAAATCAACTCTCGATTATGTCTTCTTGCTCAACAATGGAGCAATCTCATGGTGTAGCAAGAAACAGACTTGCATAGCACTGTCCACTATGGAAGCCGAGTTTGTGGCATGTGCGTCTGCAGTTCAAGAGGCTATTTGGTTGAGAAGATTCATGAAACATTTTGAGGTCTCAAACACTCCAGTGGGAGCTGTTTTAATCAATTGTGATAATCAAGTGGTCATTGCTTACACAAAAGACCTCAAATATTATGGAAAGATCAAACACATTGATTCGAAGTTCAACTTTGTTAGAGATATTGTAGACAAGAAGAAAGTATTCTTAGTTACATTTCTACTCGTTTGATGTTAGCAGATCCTTTTACCAAACCAATTCCTAGATATGTATACATAGTACATTTAAAGGGATTGGGTTTGCGAAGGATTTAAAACGATGTATTGAATATGTTTGTGTATGTTAATGAAATAGTTAATGGTTTAACTATATATATATTTTATAAATTATATGTGATGGTTCATATATAATAGTATGTCAGCAAGTTATGATTGATTCTCTCATATGAGCAATCGCCTCTGGTTAAGTGGGAGCACAGAGATGAGATTACGATGATTAATGTAATCGGGATAGATTTCGCCACGAATCGAATCTAACTTGTTGTAAAGCTAAATCGATGGAGATCCTGTAAGTTGGAGGAAGGATATCCAGGTTAAGTGTATGGAACATACTTGAACTCTGATTTACACGATGTCTAAATTATATGAAATAGGACATACGCTTTCTTGGAAGAAAGTTAAAGACATTGTGACATGTGTTTTAGGAAAATGGCATGTGCTAAGTTTACCCAACTGGATTGAGAAAATTATCCCTATTTTCTCAAATGATTGAGTCCTTATCTATTGGTTACCCTTACGACTTTCTACTATATTCTAAGTCTTCACTTTGATGTTACTACTTTAGTATGTTACCAAAAGAGCTATGGTTAATAACGGCGATGCGGTACATGTCTAGGAAAGCAGCTATAGTGGGAGACTGTAGATACTTAGTGAGATGGGAAGAGCGTCTCAATTTAACATATACTATTGTGATTCATTGACTAGTCAATCAAGCAGGGTCTTGATTATGAATACATAGTCTTTTGCAAAAAAGTTGAATATACTCTGATAAGTTCAGAGATTGAAAAGAGATATGTCAACTTATGTTAAATGTTCAAGAGTTCTGAGGTATAGCGAGTTTATTGAGTTTCTTTGATAAACTGGTTGAGTTGTTATATATCTCTAACAAGTGTACAGCGATTAAAACTCATATATCGTGAGTAACACGATGTATTAATTTGTACGAGAATATGATTTATGAAGGAAATGAGTCAGGTGACTTTTGACTTCATATGTGAGTGGGAGATGTAAATAATAATCAAAGATTATTTATTTAATTATATTCTACATAAGAAGTGTGGATAAGAGAGAGAGAGAGGGAGTTATGAAACTGTTACTTAACTCCTATCTCCTTGGATTTAATATACTGTGCCTCGCAGTTGTCAATAGAGTGACATGCGTTACAGAACCCAGAAACGTTCATGCGCAAGACTGAACTAGAATACATCTCTCTCTCATCTTTCCTCTCTCAAGATTCACAACGTAAAATCCAGTTCTTCATATTCCACAATTAATACACACTCGTGGAAATTAATCTTTCAACCCTGTGTTGAAGATTTGATCCAGAGATCACAGTTTATACGTGAGTGTCAATCGGTTCATACACGTTCCAACTTATTTCTTCCGTTGCTTCATATTCCTACGGTGAGAGGTATGAGATTCCTCTTTATGCATGTGTAGGGTTCGTGCCTTGTGTGAATGTAAGTTTTCCATCATACACCATCACGGAGATGGATTCATTAATAATTTTGGGGATTTTATTTGAGCTGATCGCTTTTTGTAGAAACATCATCGGAAGGGACTTCGGCGTATCGTCGGCCGTCATTTCACCGGTAACGCTACAATTCATCGGTGGCAAAGCCATCCTATACCCAAATCTAATCCATCATTTCAGTAGAACAATAATTGAAAAGAAAATAAAATTAATCACGTTTCACCCTAGCAGGAGCAGAGAGAACATATGGAGAGAGAATAATAAAAATAAATCAGTGTGGAAAGAGAGAAAGATGAGGCAACGTGAATAGAAAGAAAGGAAAATGGCAGGGGAATTTGATTCCCCAATGCCTTCACCAATGATGTGTTGACCTAGTGGTCTGGGTCAACATTGAGTTAGTCCCCCGGTGCGCAATGGTAGAACAATTAATATTGAGGGCTAGAAGCGGCAGTGTGGGAGGCTGAAACTTGGTGGAGGATCGACTCCTTGTGCGCAGTAGTTAAAGATATTACTTGGGATCCATTGTGTGGCTACCGCGGTTTACCTGGAGGCAGTTCTGAGGGGCTGAGATTGTTTCCTCGAGGACTAGTCGGGCGTAAGCCCGGAACCTCGATCATAAAAAAAAAAAATAATAATAATAAAATAAAAAAATGAAGAGAAAGAAGGAAGAAGGAAGGGAGAGAAAGAGGAGAGAGAAGGATAACGTTAGGGGAGATTGAACGAGATAAAGAGGAGAGAGAATGGTGGGGCATGACTTGTGTCATTAATAAAATATTCGATTCCATAGATTTAAAAAATAAGTCTGTCTCACCCTAGCGATTGTCTTTAATTTAATTTAATGTAAACAACGAAAAATAAAAGCGGCGTCCATTCTTCTATGATAACCAATTAAGAAATCATTCCTCATCCAAAATTATTTATTAATCTCATCCATTAACGCAGTTTTTATATTAAGAAATTATGCCTTCATTCAATTTATTATTATTATTATTATTATTATTATTATTATTATTATTATTATTATTTACAAACTAAAAACATTGTTTAAAAAACAAAATTGCTATTATTTTCATTCCACGTGCAGTAATTAATAAAATAATTTAATTGAAAGATTATTACTTTTCTTTGTTTAATTATTAATTTTTATTAAAAATATTATCACACTTTTGTCAATCCTATAAATTATTCTTACAATAATTTAATAGGATCATTATTACTTTTTATTAATGATATATCAATTTTTATTAAAAATATTATCATTTTTACTCTTTTCATATAAATTGTTAATGTGTGAAATAGTTCAAGTAATGATTATCATTTTAATCTCTTTTTATTATAAATAGTAGTATTAATTTTTTATTGCCATAAAAAAAATTCATTAAAAACTCATTATAAAATATATTATCACTCTTCATTTGTCCTATAAATTATTCATACATGAAATATTTTAATCAGACACTTATCACTTTTTGCATGATTAGTTATCACTTTCTATTAAAACTTTAATCTCTTTTTATTCGTCCTACATTTTTTTATGAAATGATTTAATTGGATGATTATCACTAATACATGATTAGATGTTGATTTTCATTAAAAATATTATCACTTTAAAAATAATTTAATTGGATTCGGCTCGAATTTTCTGTGCCATTTTGGTACATCATCTCCTGTGTCACACTGTTGAATGGACGATATGTAAGAGAGAGAGGGAAACTATACTCTATTTAGGAAAGCTTAAACCCTAGGTAATGGATGGTTGGATTTCTATATATCCCCTTTTATGTGTCAATAACTAACGTGTGATACAGAAGATGTTGCAAAAAAATGAGACAGAAGATCCGGTATGATTACCTTCTGTTAGTTATATGAATCTCTTATAAAATAATTTAAATAGACGCTATCACTTTTAATTTATGAAAAATATTTTCACATTTTGTCCAACCTACAAATCGTATAAACAAATAAAAAAGTTATTATTCAAAAACTTTATTAAATTTAAATATACATGAAAGAGAAGAGACAAAATTATTAAAGGCTTGGATGAAACTCTATTGCACTTAAATAGTTATTTTTTATTAAAAATATCATATCACTTTTCTTTAATGGGACGACTATTCGTACCCGAAAATGTTAAACATACCATAATATATTATTAAATAACAAACATAAGTATTACTAAATGAACCCCCATTTAATACCTTTCTACCCTTTCACTTTAAATCATTAAAGAGTAATTAATTATAACTCAACCACCCGTTGAAAGAATGGGCATTCAAGATCTCTTCCCTCCGTCCAGGAAATACATCCAGATTGATACTCAGCCCCGGATCAATACATTCAGGTTGTAGATGAATGATTAGATTTCTTAACACATCACAAAAGATGATTACAGACATGTAAATCAAAGTGGATTAGGAGTAGGAGATGATTATGTTCAAATCGGATGTTATCAAAAAAAAGCTTTGCCTGCCATTTGACAAGACTATGCCATTGGAATCGGAACATAACCTCAATTCAGAATGTTGGACTAGAAGTTAGCATCAAACGGTGTTTTGAAAAGCTGGATCTCCTGAAAGTTGTTGCTGTTGAGAAGGAGTGTAGCGTGTGCAGTTGTCTTCGTCGTGTGTTTCCATGGCTTCCAAGCACAACCAACAGAACTCGAACCCACACATCCTTATACAAGTCATGTGGTTGCACCCCTTATTTTCTATAATATCATCGATGCAATTCCAGCAGAACTTGAGGGAGCAATCATATTCCACAGGCGGGAAACTCGACTGCGTATTCGCAATCAGGGGAAAGGCACCACTTCTAGTACTCGCTGCATTCCACGTAGAACTGGAGAAGAAAGTGAAGAAACCTGTCTTTTTCATCAGCAGATGCGAAACGTTCCAACATGTCTAATGCAACGGATTCACATTCTCGATCGATTAAGACACGTAATTCTTCCATCATCCTCGTGTTCTACACCTCCCCATCGCGTTCACCTTCTACTGGATGATGAAGATGCCAGAGCCGCGGCACACCGCCTTGGTGGCTAAGAATGCCCAGCTAGGGTTCTGATTTATGAACATTCATCATAAAGGTTATTTTAGAAATTTCATCTATTGTTAATGAAGGTTATTTTAGACTTCTATAATTATGGGATACGTTTAGTATTTTCTGTGGTGCAAATAAATAGCCACCCCCTTCTTTAATATGTTGTCACTTTTTTATGTATACTATAATTTGTTCATTAAATAGATAATTGTACCATTATCACTTTTTGCCAATTGAGTATCACTTTTTATCTATCTCACGAAAGTTACTTTATAAGATTACCTTAGAGAAAATAAAGTAAAAAATTAATGAAATTTAAAGTAGGCAAAATTACTCATAGGTATATATTATGTACTCATAATTATTGTGAGATACATTGATTTAAATAAATTACTCTCACATACAAAATATTAAAGTAAAATACCAAATATAACATTAAAACATACACTTTTAAACCACAAATCCTAAACCTTCACCCATCGCCGGCCGCCGCCGCCGGCCGGTCACGGGACCACCGCCGAACTGCAGCTGGCCGGTCGCCGACCTCTGCCGAACCGACGCCGAATTTACACTTTTTTGCTGCACACGAATTTTCATACTGCACACAAATTTTTAAGTACAACACATTGTAAGGGTAATATTTGAATATCACTATATATTTTGTAGTTATTAGTAATATTTTGGTATGTTTGTATCTCATAGTAATAAATGATTTTTTAATGTACCTAGTAGTAATCATCCCTTTAAAGTAATCTTTTGTTGTTATTATTATAACTAAATATTATCCATCCGTGCTTTGCACGAAAATAATTATATAATGATTAAATACTTTTATATTTAATTTTTTTATTTTACTATAGTATATACTCCCTCCGTCCCATTTCAATGTTTACGTTTGCTTTTTGCATGTTGATTAAGAAATATAATATTTTAATAGATAGTGGGTGAAAAAATATAATATATAATGTAAAGTTGGTAGGTGTATTAGTGTTGAATGATATATTAATTGTTTTAGGTGGGTCTCATATTCCAAAAAAGAAAACGTAAACATTGAAATGGGACACGCAAAATAGAAACATAAATATTAAAACGGCACGGAGGGAGTATATACTAGTACAAAACCTGTGTATTACGCGGGACATGAAATTATAATATTAATAAATATTATAATTTATTATCAAAAAAAATTATAATAAAATTAAATTTTTTATTAATTAAAAGAATTATAAAAAATATCAAAAAATAATTTTTAAATCAAGATCTTATCAAAATAAAGCTCTCACTTAACATATGCAGAAGAAAAAAGTATAATAAAATTAATATATATATATATATATATATATATATATATATATATATATTAATCAAAAGAAATTTTTAAGATATACAAAATTAATTTAAAAAGTGAAAAAAAATTTGTGTATGATCGTCTCACGGTAAGACTATTTTATACTTTCATAATTAATTATCATTTTTTTTAAAATATTATCACTTTTTATTTTATTCTTATTATAAATTATTTGAGTATAAATAATTTATTGCACCATTTTCACTTTTCATTAATTAAGTAGCACTTTTTTACTGAAATATTATCACTTTTTATTTATCCCACAAAATTTATTTCATGAATAAGAAAGACGGTCTCATAAAAGTCTTTGTCAGAAAAGAATAATAGTAAAGGAAATAATTATAAATAAAAGAAGAGTGCATATTAGGTGCACCTCTTTTCTTAATTTAATTTGTGCACCGGGTCGGATCCATTTTAAAATGGGTCATATATAACCTAAAAATAAGCATAAAAATTCATTCCAAATCAGCACCCACTCCTGCGATTCTCCCTCGTGATTTCTTCTATGGAGATTCTCAATCCATCGCTGATTTTGGCCATGATTCTCAATCCACCACACGATTCTCAATCCACACGCCACTACTGTTCATTACTTACGAACCGTTGCTGCTGATTTCAACCGCGAGGATTCTATCGCCATTGCTGCTGATTTATCGCCAAGATTCCACCGTCGTGTTTTACCGATTTCGCCGCCATGCTTTGTTGATTTCGGTGCCAGATTTCGATTGTCGATTCAACCGCAGCTGTTGCGTATTTCTACATATTTCACCACAATTGAAGTTTCATTCCAAAATTTGGTAAAGTTCATCTTATCTCCAATTTCTAGTTCATCATGGCTTGGAACAACACGTAGATTGACTCGCTTTTGATTCTGAATGCCTCCCTTTTTTGTTTAGATCTCTGGATTTTAATTCTAAAATTTGTAAATTGGCCAGTGGTTCTGATTCTTCAGAATCCATTATTAATTTTACATTCACCAAATCCTATGCGTATATTTATCACACTAAACTTGATTCTAAAACTAGCATCCTATTTATAGTGCCACAATTTTGTTTGAACTTTCCAAGTGTTTTCTTCTTTAAATTAAATAAACAATTTACATTTGAACTGCTCAACAAAATAAGTATTAATTTCTATTATCTAATTATATATGTTTTATCTATTAATTGTATAAAGGTTTATTATGAATTGTACATGGTTATGTATGGTCTGTATTGTGTATCCACTTATGAGTTTGTGTATATGTATTGTCCTTATTTTACATGATTATGATTTATATGTTGGATTAGTTTAATTGTATATGTTATCTTTGTCAGTTGTATATGGTATGGTATGAGTTGTATGTTATCTATGTTTCTCTGTTAATTGTATATAGGTAATTTCTAAATTGTACATAAGTATGGTCTGAATTGTGCATTGTAAGTTGGATTATTTTAACTGTATATGTTTTCATCGTTAAGTGAATAAATATTTATTCTGAATTGTATGTGGTCATGATAGGCATCTTGGTAACATTATGCATTCGATGTGATGGATTTTTTTTACTGTATATGTTTTCTCTGTTAACTGTACATAGGAATGGTCTGAATTGTGCATAAGCATTATTTTATGTTGGATTATTTTAACTGTATATGTTTTCACCGTTAAGTGAACAAATGTGTGCTCTGAATTGTGTATGTGGTCATGATAGGCATCTTGGTATCATTATGCATTCGATGTGATGGATTTTTCTTTACTGTATATGTTTTCTTTGTTAACTGTACATATTAATGGTTAGAATTGTGCATAAGCATTATTTGTATGTTGGATTATTTTAACTGTATATGTTTTCACCGTTAATTGAATAAATGTGTGCTTTGAATTGTGTATGTGGTCATGATAGGCATCTTGGTATCATTATGCATTCGATGTGATGGATTTTTCTTTACTGTATATGTTTTCTCTGTTAACTGTACATAGGAATGGTCTGAATTGTGCATAAGCATTATTTGTATGTTGGATTATTTTAACTGTATATGTTTTCACCGTTAAGTGAATAAATGTGTGCTCTGAATTGTGTATGTGGTCATATAGGCATCTTGGTATCATTATGCATTCGATGTGATGGATTTTTCTTTACTATATATGTTTTCTCTGTTAACTGTACATAGGAATGGTCTGAATTGTACATAAGCATTATTTGTATGTTGGATTATTTTAACTGTATATGTTTTCACCGTTAAGTGAATAAATGTGTGCTCTGAATTGTGTATGTGGTCATGATAGGCATCTTGGTATCATTATGCATTCGATGTGATGGATTTTTCTTTACTGTATATGTTTTCTCTGTTAACTGTACATAGGAATGGTCTGAATTGTGTATAAGCATTATTTGTATGATGGATTATTTTAACTGTATATGTTTTCACCGTTAAGTGAATAAATGTGTGCTCTGAATTGTGTATGTGGTCATGATAGGCATCTTGGTATCATTATGCATTCGATGTGATGGATTTTTCTTTACTGTATATGTTTTCTCTATTAACTGTACATAGTAATGGTCTGAATTGTGCATAAGCATTATTTGTATATTGGATTATATTAACTGTATATGTTTTCACCGTTAATTGAATAAATATGTGCTCTGAATTGTGTATGTGGTCATGATAGGCATCTTGGTAGCATTATTCATTCGATGTGTTGGATTTTTCTTTACTGTATATGTTTTCTCTGTTAGCTGTACATATGAATGGTCTGAATTGTGCATAAGCATGATTTGTATGTTGGATTATTTTAACTGTATATATTTTCACCGTTAATTGAATAAATGTGTTCTCTGAATTGTGTATGAGGTCATGATAGGCATCTTGGTATCATTATGCATTCGATGTGATGGATTTTTCTTTACTGTATATGTTTTCTCTGTTAATTGTACATAGTAATGGTCTGAATTGTGCATAAGCATTATTTGTATGTTGGATTATTTTAACTGTATATGTTTTCACCGTTAAGTGAATAAATGTGTGCTCTGAATTGTGTATGTGGTCATGATAGGCATCTTGGTATCATTATGCATTCGATGTGATGTATTTTTCTTTACTGTATATGTTTTCTCTTTTAACTGTACATAGTAATGGTCTGAATTGTGCATAAGCATTATTTGTATATTGGATTATATTAACTGTATATGTTTTCACCGTTAATTGAATAAATATGTGCTCTGAATTGTATATGTGGTCATGATAGGCATCTTGGTAGCATTATGCATTCGATGTGATGGATTTTTCTTTACTGCATATGTTTTCTCTGTTAACTGTACATATGAATGGTCTGAATTGTGCATATGCATGATTTGTATGTTGGATTATTTTAACTATATATTTTAATTGTTTATTTTTATTAAATCACAGGGTATCTTTCAATATACTTCAAGTGTGAATCTATTGCTCATATATCTAAAGATGAACATTTTAGAAAATCAAAGTATGACTCTTCTACCTAAAATTTTATTTACACTTTACACTTGCCATTGATTTTATTTAATATTTAGACTACATAAATTATGAGTTCATGGTCACGAATTACTGTATCTAGGGCATATCCATAAAATGAATTTTAATTATTCCAAATTATTCATCATCTATCTAATCATAACCATAAGAGCCTTATACCTTCTACCCACCACACCATTCAGCTGGGGCATGCCCGGTGTAGTCAACTTGAGATTTAATCTCAACTTCTGATTATTAGTTCCTAACTATCCTAAGAGGTTTTCATCATCACGATTGAATCGTAATGATATGATATATTTTCCATGACGCTTCACTGTACCAGACTTACAATTCTTGAATTAATCCAAGAACTTAGACATACAGTGCATCAAATAAATATGTCGATTTCCAGAATAATCTTTGAATATTCATAACCACCTCTCGCCTGGATATTGTTAGGTTCGCTTGAATCAGAATGAACTAATTCCAACATATATATCTTTGGCTCTAAACCCCACAGCCTTTAATAGGCAGTTTATCATTTTTACTTCCAAGCAAGACTCACAAGTCTGATAGTTTCCACTTCAGATAAACCTTACGGTCTATCGGCTATCAACTTTTGAATCTTACTTAAGTAAAATGAACTAATCTTAGATGCCAAATGTATGTTTAGTTCATCTTTGAAGGTTCTTTTCTCTTACTAATATTAGAAGATGCATTATTAATTACTATTTGTTGCATCTGTGGGATGTACATGATTCAAGAGTATACTTTTTATCCACCAACGTACTTTAACGGATTATAGCCTCATTCCTCATTACTATGACCATGTCATTTAAATGAAATGAAGTATCCATCCGTTAATGCATAGAAACTGAAATTAAATTCTTTCTATGAAACGTACGTAAAGACAATTTCTCATAATCAATCGTTTATTCTTATCATGAGATAAATAAACAACTCCCACTGCAATAGCCACTACCTTTGTAGTTTTACCATGTTATTAACAATCTTATCCTTACTCAGTGATAAACATTTAGTGATTCCAGTATCTACATACTTCGTGTCAGTAGATGCCATCACTAATCATGTTTAAACCATTAGTAAATAAGATATTAAACTTGTTCACATCATGATGAAAAATGGCTTTCTTTTGCCACATGTTTTGTTAGAAGTTTCCCACCATATACAACCTCTCGTATTTCAGGTAGAACTTGCTTAAAACATCCAGGCAAATTGTGAAGAATAAATTGATTTAGGTTTCCCTTTCAATTTCTATTCCAAGCTTTTTCAATTTATTCATCAATTCAACCATGATCTTGCGCCTTTTTAAATTACTCAAGTATCCGAAGAGTTACATGAGACCATCATATTTCTATGAACCTCTCATCTCTTCACTAGAAACTTTAATAGGCATCATGAGATGTCCTTTGTGAGAACACATATGTATTTTCTTAAGCAGTAGAAATTTAAAATCAAGATCCTTTTCTAATCAACTTATTTGGACAAGTAAATATTATTTCTTTTAGTAAACAATTAGTGAAATAAAACCATTCGTAATTCAGAGTATCACAAATAAATATTCCGATCAAATCTTCGAATTTTATCCTTTTATATTGATTCCCTCAAAACAATATAAAATAAAATTCACCGACATCTCAAGCACCGTGAGTCTGCAAGCCACGTTAGGGTGGACGTTTACAAACCCGAACATTTACAAGAGAAGGTTTTACCCATTAATTTTATTTGTCAACCTAACTTTATGACAAAATAATTAATAGTCGGTTCCTCTTTAGCCATGTAAATAATAGCAGTGACTCCGTTGGGGAGGATACTAATTATTCACATCTAAGTGTACACCATTATTTGATCCCAAGTCCGCTGCCCAAGCTTATGTGCCTTACTGTTGGAGAAGTACACACGCGCTCAGATAACTTTCTACAACTATCAATTATATAAGTTTGTACTAGTGAGCCGCATATAAGCTCATCCGTTAGGGAGGAAGGCACTATAGCCAACGTGCAAGTTCATATGCATCACATTACAAACAATAATTATTTAAAGAAGTTTATACCAGTGATCCGTGAATAAACTCATCCGTTAGGGAGGAATGCTCTATTGCCAACGCGCAAGTTTACTCACATCACTTACAAACCAATAATGGAGGCCGTGGGAATTTATTACCAATCCCCTCTCCCACTTAGTTATTTAACACCGAGGGTTTTTAACATGTATATAATATTCAGAAATAAAATATACATCCTAGCATGCTTCTATTAACAGTAATTTAAATAAATAAATCACATAGAATATGCCTTTCACATATATAACAATAATTGACAATTAAATCAATTAATCAGTTGTATAACATTAATTAATTGCATAAATAGTGGATCAATTAATTGGGCCCTAGAGCAACAAATAAGTACAAAATGAGCAGCAGACTAAATAATTAATCAAGCCCATTATCCATGACCCATTAAATTAGCCCAAAATTAAATTAAATCCACCAAGCCCACTAGCACAAAATTAGCCCACAAATAAATAACTAATTTATCATGCTTGGCCCATTACCCACAATTAATTAAAACCAACAATTAATATTGGCCCAGCAGCCCATTACCATTTAATTAAAATTTGGGCCCAAAAGCCCAAAAACAAATTAAATAAATGAGCAGCCCCTAATATATTACTGAATTGGCCCTTTAATTAAACCTGTCAGCCCAATAGACACCTTAATAAACATTTAGGCCCAACAGCCCAAAATAATTATTAGGAAAAGAGCCCTGCAATTAAACTTGGCCCAACAAGGAAATGAGCCCAATAAGGCAGCCTCATCTCACAAACTGCTGCCCTATTAACAGCCGCCGTCCGATTGCACTCGGCAGCAGACACGAGAAGGGCACACCGGCGCCGCTGCTCTCTGCGCTAGCTCCGTCGGAGATTCGCCGATGACCTAGCTTGCGCGCGCCGTCACCCTCACCCTTCTGCCATTTCAGATCCGACGCTGCTGCAGGTCCGACTCCCAGCACTGTCCCACAAAGCAGCGACGACAGTCATTGAATCGACCGAGATGAAGCCGAGCCTCAATCGAACGACTCCTCCATAAATCGCTCCGGATCGTCCAGTCGATTCGCTTGGGATCCGCCCACTGAAAATGGCCGGAGCCTCCAGCCATCCCGCCCGGAATCTGCAATTGGCTCGCCCGAAACTATGGCGGTCGCGATCGGGACTAATACAGGCTCGCTCAGAAGCAGTTTCAGAGTCGACCAGAAGCGTTGCTGAGTCATCTCCGATGCCGCTGCAAGTTACCAGCCATCGTCGCGACTCCCCAGGGATGCATCCTTATGCTATCGCCATTGACGATCCCTATCAGCTGCTCACGCCAACCCAGTCAACGCCGCCGTCTGGTTCTGCATCGGTGGCTCCGTCTGAGTCGACGTGCCCAGTCACCGCCTCTCGGTGCCTCTGTTGCACATCGTGCAACCCAGCCTCGCCCTGAATCTGCCGCCTTTCGTACTTCTTGGTCCTCAGTCCCGTTCAGGGTCGTGTCGACGAGTGGGCAAGGCGTACCATCACTATGTGTGTGCGTGTGATAAATCCGTTCATAAGAGATCATCACAGAAGCAAATAGGGTGACCAGCGAATTTAATCATCAGCGATCAATAACACCAGATTAGTCAAATAGGGATTCATGGATTAATCAATATTAAACAAACCCCAAAAAAGAACTATCTCACTAGCGATAATATATCACAAAAAGCGCATCAGGAATAATGCGATTACAACCAGATCATATCATATAATCATATAATCACAAAAACCCAATTTTACGTTTCACGTTTCACCACAAAACCAATGCTCTGATACCAATTGTTGGTAATTAGATCGTGTGGTTCAACGTGATCCGTTAGGATTAACAGGCAAACAAATCAGCTGAAGCGAAAATAATGTTTACCGTACTTCTGGGTTGGTGTAGAGGATGATCTGTAGAGAACTACCTCTGATCTTCTACTGTATGTCCCAAGTGTGATCCTGCTGTTGTGTGGGCAACAGTCTGCAGGATCTCTCAATCTGCTTCTTTCCCTTCTCACTCCAAAAGAGGCGCAGGAATTATTAGGGTTCCAAGAGGCTGAGTTCACTTATATAGTTGGGCTACAGCAGGGACCAGTAGGAGAAATTGGGCTGGGCCTCAATTGAATTTAATTAACCAAGCTTAGCCCAAAGCTTTTAATTAAATCCAATAATAATAATATAGTCCACTAAAATATTATTACTGCACTACCCGTCCAATCCCAAAATTATGTTCTGGGCTCCTTCTTATTATAAGCCCGATGGTCTCCCCATGTTTAAGATATACACTGTCCATTAATTAATTAAGTTACTGTCAACTCAAATTAATTAATATCTCATCCGAGAGTAGTACCACTCAACCTTATTATCATGCCGGAAATTAATCCACTTGCAAGATTTACATGATAAACCTTATGAGCTCCTCAAGGGGACATCATCAACCTATGTCGGACATGGATTCCTTCTACAATCAACAGCACACCATAGATACAGCATTATTTCCCAACTCACCGAGTCTGTTGATTTAATACATATAAATCTCACCCATTGATGAATCAAAGAAATACATACTGCCCTACGTGTCGAGATTATTGTATAGGGATTAAGAGTACGAACTTCCATAATAACAGAGATCAAGTTCTACTATATAGTCAGTATAAGAAGAACGATCTCATGCGGTCCTACTCAATACACACAAGTGCACTAATGTGATTCTATAGCCAAGACAAGCTAATACCGAACCACACTACAACCATACCGATAGAGAGTCCCCGTCTATCTCAGTTGTGAGTATCTGTTTATACTTTATAAGGAAACCGATAATATGATCTTCTGCGTGTTGTCGCACAACATATTATCTACAGTATAAAGTAAATGGACTATTGCATCATGCATATAAAATAAATTATAAGACGCAATCATTTGATCAATGATTCTCATTTCAAATATTGTTATGACATTGTTCATACTAAAGCTAGACTTTTAGTATACAATCCAATATTAACAACGGAATCCGTTGGTAAAGTTCCGTTGGTAAAGTGGTGGTTAGTAAATTTTTAGCAACGAAAAATCAATTCCATTGGTAAATAATACTGTTGGTAATCAGTTGCTAATAATTCCATTGATAATTTATATAATGATCCCCTTGGTAATCCGTTGGTAATTAGCAACGGATTGAATTCCGTTGCTAAAATTAATAATAAATCTGTTTGCATTTTTGTTGCTAATCCATTGGTAATTATCGACGGATTGAATTTCGTTGATAAATTTAGTTGCTAAAAATACTTTTTTTTGTAGTGTACTGTACAACAGAAGGGTATATACCATTGCAATTGATTTGCTTATAATTCAACTTTGCTAAACTATTTCGCTTAATCCCAATATTCAATTACAATATCAGTAATGATATCTGTCTCACTGAAACAATTTTCAGGTTTATAACTATTACTTTTATAGATGTTATCATTTTTCATAAAAAATATTATTACTTTTTATTTATATTATGAGTAATTTATTCATACTATGAATTGTTTGTGAATTATGAAATAATAATTCACAGCACCAGTTTCACTTTTTATTAGAAGATTATCATTTCTTACCAGTTTCTCGAAAAGATATAATTCACTGCACTACTATCATTTTTATTATTTAATATTCAGTTTTTATTTAAATATTATTACTTCTTATCTGCAATACGAAAATCTTTCCATATGACAAGTGTTTACCTTACAATATTAATGTTACTACTAATTGAATTGTTGATATTTAGAGTAACAATAATGAAGAGATAGTGTGACCAAATGTTAAAGGTTAATGAGTTTTAGTAGAGAGAGGATGATTAATTAGGTTACACATGCACTCATATAAATCGAGAGAGTGATTAATTAGGTTACACAAGCACTTATATAAATTCGGTTTACATAACTTATTACGTTAATCTTGATTTTTTCTTTCTAAATTCTCCCCCTTCCAATTTTATTATAGAATGTTGTTATTTGCACACCCCTTTTTATTAAATACACCTTTTTCATTTAATACACATCCCTTTTAATTTTTTATTTCTTAATTTTAATATATGCACCCCCCTAAAATTTTCTATTTACCCTTTAAAATTAACACCATATACACTGTCTTCTGAATTCTAAGTTTCAAAACTTCTGGTGATATCCGCCCCTAAGTTCCAACCCTTCCCCATTAACTCTTCTCGCATTTCCTCTCTCTTGATCAATAGAATCAATGGTTTTCAATTTTCACCATGGTCTAAACCTGCTCATCTTACTTGCTACCAACATTCTCTCTCTATACCATCTCTCCTCCAACATCCAATCCAAACCTTTCTCTGCCTCCCATCCCCGACCACCTCATTCACCATTCGCGCCACCATTAACCACCTCCCCGCCCTCCAAGAAAACTCCATCCGTCGTCGCCCCTTCCGATCTGCTCATCTACACCCATATTGCCCCCATGGGTTCATCATGCAAAGACAACCCTATATTCCTCCATCAGTAAACACCCCCCTTTTCACTCTGCCCAAAGATTACCCTCTTGCTGAAGATTTCATTCTCCGCCACTGCCATCCCCTCCCTGCCGCCGCTGCTTCTCAAGAACGCTTCCCACAGCTCCTCCCACTTTCCCAACCGAACCCTTTTCGCCTCTCCCTGAAAAGGCAGCCATTACAGTTGCAAGACTTTCTCTTGTTTTGCTGGTTTGAAACCCACTTTCTTTTGCTTTGATGCTTTGGTCCATCTTAGGATGAAGGTCTGTTCATCGGTTAAGAAAATGTGTGAGTTTTGTGGGACGAACGTGTATTTTTTTGCTCTGCTAATTCCAAGCGCAAGCAATGACAAAGAGTGTTTGCATATGAAGTTCACCACCCCTGTGTATGCAACTAAGATTGTGCCTTCATAATGATTATTATAGGTTATATCAATTTTTTCATGAATTCAAGACGCAAGTTCTCGTAGGATCAAATGAAGAGGCAACTTTGGATGGTTTCCAGAGTCGTCTCCCTCGTCTATACACAGTAAGAATGAGATATTTTCGGTGACATCGTGGTGGAGAGTGGGTTCGGTGAATGTAAAATATGTAAAGAGTGTATTTAATAAATTAGGGATAATTTAGACATTTTAAAAATATTAATTTTATATTTTAAAAACAAAATATCAGTTAAAAACAAATCATAGTGAGCTCTTAATGTCAATTGTTCATCATAAGTTTGTCACAGCTTTTCAATGATCTCATATTTATGTAACGTTCATGAATATCTTTATAGAAGATCATTTGAGTAACGGATCCGAAATCATAAGATTGGTGTAATTATGTTCAATTGACATATTTGTTTCTAAAATTCTTCTTAACGACAAATACTTTTATTCCATATGTTTTAGCAACTTTGGAATATTCATCGTTTTAGAGAAGAATAATGCAATGTAATAATCATAATAAGTTTTCAGCGACTTGACACTAATGTCAACTTATTTCAAGTCCTGATATTAAGTTCCACTTTCAATTTTCTTTAATTATAGCTTCAAATTATACCACTAGTTAACTTTAATAGTGAATGTAGTTTTCAAAAACTTCTTCTCACTTTTGCATGACACAATATCTCCGACTAAGAAATATAAAAGTCAAAGTAAACTTTCTTGCATCATATATTCATCTTAATCTGAATCTATATTTAATTACATCTAAGTAATTATAATTTCAATAAGTAAGCACAGGTGCTTCATTTCATACAAAAATACCATAATCGACTTTTCTTACGCAACATTCTGGTCATCCATTTATGAATCACTTCAATAATGACCAAGCATTCTAACAGGAAGACTGATATTTGGTCTTTATATAATTTTGTATATCTTAAGCTACCAATAACATATGCATAAGGAATATTATAGTACGTTCTAATTCATTCTTGGACATTACATAAGGTTGAACTTATAATCTCCCTTTCGGAATGGAACGTGCATCACAAAACCTTTCCATCTATAATCTCTATTGAACTTTAATAACATATACTTACTGAGACATAGTAAGCTTTGTGATATGTATTGAAATATTTCTATCTCAATCACATAAGTTATCTCATCATATATTTCATTCCAAAGTTCTTTGAGAGAAATTTATTAGTTTCACATAATAAACCAAGATCATCAGTTGCAAGCAAGTTTATCATCAACATATAGAATTAATGTGCTCCCACTGACTTTCAGATATGTACACCGATTTACAATATTTTCTTTAAATTCAAAAGATATCATGAAAAAGGAATGCATGCTTAAGTTTGTATATTGACTCTTTAAGTTTACACGCCATGTGATATTTTTCCTTCAATGGAAAAACTTTAGAGTTGATTCATTTAAATTATTATACCAAATCGCCATTTAGAAAAGCAGGCATAACATTTATTTGGTGCAACTCTAAGTCATAATGAGTTACCAAAGTTATGATAATTCTAATAGAGTCTTGTATATAGAAATAACTTGTTATATCTCTTTACAATTATGCCATCTCTTTTAGTAAAATCTTTAGAAACAACTCTAATTTTATATCTTTCAAAAATCGTCATCATAAAGATACATTCGTATCAAATTCTTTTATGCAATTCTAACAAGATATTAAACTTCTTTATGAGTCATTAATTTCAACTCATCTTTCATAGTATTTACTTATTTAATAGAATTAGTATCTTCCATAACTTGTTCCAAAATTGGAATTTTATCATTTATTGTAATGTCAAATTTTAACTTATTTTATTATACCACATTTGCAATCATTATAAATAGCAGATATATTGTTCTTAAGACATTCTTAAAGCTATTTAATGTAATATATCTAATGAAAGCTCATTGATAATGATTTAGTAAAATCAGATCCATTAAGAGAGTAAAGTAACTTATATGTTGTCCTTGAAAGTTGTTTGGTTATTGATCAACAACTATATAACAACTTTAGAAGAAATTTTAGATAAATGTATTTTCAAATTCACCACACAACTTCTTCAATAACCACATTTCATGGTTTCATACTCCCACTGATTTTACAATTCTAAATGAATTTGACATTCCAGTTTTAAAATTTACATACTATGGTTAACACCATAAAATCCATACCCTTTAGACTTTAAGGATAATTTATGAAGAAATCACTTAAATATCTTTTATTCAATTTCTTTTCACGTGGATGTAAATCATTATCCCTTCCGGGCAATTTAAAACATACAACTGCCTAAGATCGAGTTTTCTACCCTTTCACAGTTCTTAAGGTGTTTTGAAAACTTCTTTACTAGAAACTCGACCATCAAGTAAGTGGCTGTTTTAAATGCATACATCCATAAAATATTGGTATAGATTAATCTTTCAATATGCTTTTAACCATATTCAATAAAGTACGATTATATCATTTTGCAACACCAATTTATTGTGGTGTATGTGATATTTTGCATTAAGCATAAATGCAAGTTTTTTTGTAATTTAGTAATTGAGCATGTTAATTCATCATACTTTTCATGAAATTCAATACTTCTTCTCATCTTTATAATTTTCACTTTTCTATCTAATTTTCTCGACTTCATTAATAAATGCTTATCGAGCATTTATAGAATGAGTTTTTTCTTGTAAAGATAGATATAACCAAATGTAAAAATTAAAATTTAAAATTAAAAATGATGAAATATCTTTATTCCTTTAAGAAAGATATTATCATAAGACTCACAATTAGCGGTGTAAACTATTATAAGAAGTTGTGTAGTTATCGTGACTCTATTTTTTGTGTATTTAGTTTGCTTTTCTTTAAAACAATTAACACAAATATCTAGATCAGTAAAAGCCCAGATCATTAAAGGTCTTATTCTTAATTAATCTTAGAATCATTCTTTTGGAGATATACCCCAAACATTAACGCCACGTTTAGTTCCAACTTCTTTATTTTTAAATGAACATAATGTTTAAATTATTGCTTAAATCTTATTTCTTTTTGAACCAACATTAATTTCAACATTATGTGAGTTTAATTCACATTCCATTCGTCTTTCTTATGGTTCATTTGGAACATGTCATACTTATAAGGTAGTGAGTTTGTACACTGCACTAATAAGTTTTCAATCACATTCATTGTGGAAGGTTTAAATCTTGCTGCAATAATTGTTATCGTTAAATATAAGTTCATGTATGCCACGAGAACCATCAAACTTCATGGTGGTTAAAGTAGCCATTAATGTCTCGTCAAGAGGTTTATCAGTAATTTATGAATGATTTCTCACTAATTTCATAAATTTCTTGACACTTTTAACTTTAGGTATGATAGACTTAATTTCTTAGTCATATTTATTCGCATAACATTAGGCTCAGTCTGTTTGATCTAACCCAAGCATTATAGTTAGATAATTTAGCTTTTATTGCTAGTACAAGCAAAGAAGCAAAGTGATAAATAAAATTCAAAATACTTTGGTGAAATTAGATTTATTCTCACTATTTAAATTACTTTAATCCTTTTTATAATGAAGTAGACGCAGCATGCGAGTAGAGACTAATGAATATAGGTATTTTAAGAATAAGAATAATTTAATTTATTCCATAAATACCTTGAGTAATTTAATAACAGATTCAGGATCGAATGCAATAAATGTATATCTAAGTTCTCCTTTGGGTGATACAACATTATACAATCATAATCATAATGATGCTTGATTTAACATAATTTTATAATTAAATATTTTCATTAAAACTATTTTGTCATCTTTGGACATATAAAACAGTTTGCCATAATATATTAATTATCAATTTATCACATTCATATTCATGAATTATAAAGACTAGCAATAATCTTTGGGTGAATTTAAAATCTTATAATTATGAAATTGGGTCGACTATTTGCACCCCCAATTCTACTAAATCAACCCCACTAATTTTTAAATTTAAAATAAACTTATATGAAAATACGTAAATACCCTTTTATAAATAATAAAATAATATTAATTATAATTAAAATTTTAAATGCACTCCATTTATATTTTTAAATGGACCCCCACAACCCATCCTCTCCAAAGGCACCCACGCCAACCCCACTTGCGGCGGTATCATTGCCGTCCCCTTCTAGGAGTACAAACTCAGAATCCCTAAATCCCAAATCAACACCGTTGCTTCTCCAATTACGGCCATGCCAATGATGATTTGGACGATTTCAAACAGTCATTTCTTATCAATTTCTCTAATAAAAAATCAAACTACAAATCCATTGTTTTTAACTTACTGAAATTTACAATTTTTTAAATTTTATTTGGAAAAAAAGGTTTTGGCAGCCAAAATCGTGAGTCGCCGGATCTTTACCTCCACAACTAGCACATTAGCTCAATCTCTACTACACCTCCCAAATTTGCCTTATTGGTTGCAGACGTAATATGATTATACATGTTTGACAATCTCTTCTCCCAGCACCTTATCATTCAACCGTACTCTCTCCAAATACTATGTCACATTCGCCGGAACCACCATCAAGACCACCGTTACGGAATGGACTGGGCTGGGCTGCAGCAGGACCATTGATGTGCAAGTGATGGGTGATATTTTCATCTAAATTTTAGTATCTTTTTATGTCCATTTTCATATTATTTTATCCATATTTATGTGTTATTGGTTGTGTTTAGTATTTTTATGGAAATGTGTAGGAATGAGCTTAAACGTATATAAAATAGGTGAAAATAGAGCAAAAAGGGAGAAGGGAGATGAAACGAAGAAGAGAAACAGAGAACGACCAAACTCAACCCGAGTGCTGCTACTCGAGTCGAGTTGGTACAGCTCGAGCCGTACGCCAGACACGGGCCTATAAGAGATAGCCGTGCGACGATGTCAGAAAATACTGCACGTTCTCCCCTGTGTCCGAGTTCAAAACACGAGCGATGTCCAAGTCAGCACTCGAGTCGAGCACTGCTACTCGACTCGAGCTTCGTCTGCTGCCAAATAATGCCACCAAAACGTGACATGACTCGAGCCTTGTGCATGAGCTCTAGTCGAGTCCGGTAAAATTCTGGTAAAAATTCAGAAACCTTCTAGAAGCTTTTCAAGGGGTATAAATATCCAATACTTCAATATTTCATCAGATTGGGGCGAGGGTTTTACTGTTTCACACACCTCACATACCATTTCTCCCATTTCACACCATTATCTTCATCCATCCTTCATCCATACCATCTACCATCATCCCACCATCAAATCTTCCATTCATTTGAGGAAAAGAAGCAAGGAAGAGAGGAAGATTGCAAGGGGAAGAAGAAGATCACCATTGGAGGCATCCAAATGAGTTTTCATCCAATTTTTGTATTGAATCCCATTGTTTATCATGTTTTGTAAGGATCTTAACGTCTATGTTAATGTTCTTATGAATATGGTAGGCTAATCTCCCTTGTGAGATTAGCAACATGAGAGTTGTTGAATAATTTTGGGGATTTTGTATTTTAATTCATATGTTGATTGGGTAAATGGATTTTCTATCATTGATGTTTGAGATCTTGAGGTTTATGATGGTTTGTGTGTTTAGTTGTTCTAAATATGTGATTAGATTGAGATATCAATTATATGCTTAGGATAATTAAGTGAATCATTTCACCAAACACTTCATGTGTATTATAAATTATAAAGAGATTGAGAAATCCTTTAGAATTTAGAACCCTTTGGTAGAACATATGATTGGTTTGATCGAGAGATTGATTAATTGTATGAAGGGACTCTCATATTAAGCTTAGTACCTAGCTGAAATTGTTTGAGTGAGAACCAATCCGTTGAGCTATTCGATATTCATATCATATCCATCTCGAGAGGGAATTTAGGTGAATTTAGTGTTGGCCCTTAATTCTATATCCATGACACATATGAATTTGATACTTAATTCCTAGAATTACCACTTCTTGATTGTTGTTAATCTCACTTTTACTTAACTTGGAAATCCACCCTTCATCTATTTATCTTGTTTGTTGATCATTGCTTGCTTGCTTGCTTTGATTGATTTTATTTATTTGTTTCAACAATCTCCTCTGATGATTTATCTCTATAAAATTACAAGAAATGTGAGATCGCTTAAGCTCTAGCGCCTTTCTCCCTGTGGTTCGATAAATTCTTAAATTGGTCAACCCGACTACAAGTTATTGTTAATCAGCAGGCCGCGACGAAGGCCTTGGAGAGGATGGGGCGGAGATGTGGGTCCATTTGGATTTAGAAATTTAATTATAATTAATATTATTTTATTATTTATAAAAGGGTAATTATGTCTTTTCACACAAATTTATTTTAAATTTATAAATTAGTGGGGTTTGTTTAGTAAATTTGAGAGTGAAAATAGTCGCCATCTTATGAAATTTTTAATAATTTTAATAAACCATATAATAATTCTCTTTATTCAAGCACTACATAAATATGGAAAATTAAAATTTAATTATACGATTTATCTTTATTATTCTTTCAGGTCAAACCACTTTGGGGTGATTAACAGACCAACATTTAATAAATTTAAACCGTAAAATCATCCATTATAATCTTATCAAAGATTCTCATAATAGATTACATTCAAAACTAAGATGAATAATAATCAATTATGTAGTTACTTCATAAGATTTCATAAATATTCTATTAATTATTCATGAATGATACTTCAAGACATGAATTACTTCATCATATAATATCTTTATCATTAGATGTGCATAATTATAATTATTCCATAGAATGCAAATAATTATATTAATTCTATGGACATTAAGATTACAATTATAATAATCATCATTAAATTTTATCACAATAAACAACAGATGTTCATAAATATAATATTATTATATTAGGGATGCATTTAATATTGGCAATTGAACATTGTATTATTTAAATGATAATTAATCTCTAATCATAAATCTTCACTAATGACGAAATATTTTAAATTGCAATTCCATCAAAGACATCATATTCGATTAATAATGAGACAATATCTTCAATTACGCATAATATTTAATCTCATGATTATTATATTAATACATATTACTTAAAAAAATTCAAAGCACATCATCATAATTTGAATAAGCACATAATCATGAAATTTAATTTAAGTTAATTCCATAAAGTTTAATCATTAATGACATAAGATATATATTGTGACAATCAAATTAATGGCAACTGCATGCCTTGAGTAATTATAATTTAAGTAAGTCCCAAAAAAAGTCGATAAATTAATTGAGATCAAAATTGATCATAATTTTCTCATACATATTGCAGCGGATATTTGAATGTTTTAATAATCTCATTCAATTAGGCATATGATAGGTGGATTCATTCAATCGTATACAAGATTCATAAAATATAAATTGATTAAAAATCATGAGATCCAAAACCATGCTCTGATACCATATGTAAGTATAAATTCATTTAATATAAACAATTAATTCATTAATTGACATGGATCTAAGATCTTCATGATTTTCACATCTTATACAATGATGAGGAGACTGACCTTGATACGACCTTGAGAGACGTCGCTTGATATGTTCTTGCTAATTACGCCGGGAACTGATTTCTCTCTCCTTAGCCCTTTCTTTTAGGCACAGTATGTAAAACTTTATGTGATAAAGAATTCATGAAACTGTCTCTTTTATAGGTGGAGAGAGGACCAGATCGGGATATAAATCTTTATCAAATCACATTCTATCAATGTGATTGTTATCCATAAATATATATGACCTTATTTATCTCATATATATTATTTATTTAAATCATATCTTTATTTAAGATTTTTTATCATAATAAATATCCTATATATTTAATTAATTATTAATGGAACTAGGCCATAATAATCTTACGCAAAATACCCATGATTATGTGAAACCTATCGGGGATGAAGAAGGCGATCCGCCAGGCCTTGGACAGAGTAGTCGCAGCCTTTTCCATTATTTCTTAGAGCACGAGCATTATCAGCTTGGTGGTGTCGCCCCCATGTTTCCCCACCCCGCTGTCGTGCCGTTCGCGGTCCAGATAATACTGAAGTTGAACACGGTGCTCATCCAATGCTGGCACGACACGAACATCGCCAGCAAGAACCCAATCATGAACCAGACGACGATGTAGCCACCGACAGACGAGATGAAGGACATGGAGAATATGGTGGGAGCTGCCAACATGATGAGGAGTACATCGTAGCGTGGGCCCAGATGATCGCACACTGCACCCATTACCAGCCTGGAGAAGATGCTCCTTGTCACATCCTGAAATTTTAGTTATTGTAAATATCTTAATTTACAAAAGAAACAACATTTTAGCCGAAGCTTAAAAGGAAATAAATATTTAAGACAAATTTAAAAATTTATAAAGGAAGAGATCCAACTTGATTAATATAAAAATCCAATTTAACTTTGAAATAGGTGCTTACGTTCATAAGTCTTGCACATTTAAGTATTAAAGTTTAAAATAGAATAAATAACGTTAAGCATCCTTCTGCCCCACCACTCCTCAGCTGACCTACTCTGAAAATGATAAGTTAATTAGGGGTGAGCAAAACCACGAGCTCAGTGGAGAAACATACTTGCCAAAATTAAACACCACATGTAAATACCAAATAAGTAACATAAATCATGTAGATGTAAATGTAAATGTACTGAATAAGATTTCTCAATTATTCAAGTAGTAAATGTCTCATTTATAAAGGTCAGGAGACCTATATATACATGCATGAACTCAAAGTTATCACAAGCAACAGTTAATAGAGTCAAGTAAGAATTTCTCCAACTCGAAAATTAAGTTTGAACTAGATGGTGATCCAATGTATTGATGCAGCTGAGAATTTATCTCAAGAACTCGTCGAGGCCTATCCATAAATAAATTATATAAATAAAACTTAGTTCTAGTATCACTACTAAGGAAATCTCGATAGATAGTTAAATAAACATAGATGATAATAAAATACGATTAATTGTATATATGTATACGGTAAATAATCTACTGTTCAATGTACGGTATATAATATATATTATTAACAGCAAAATACGTTGACGTAATATATACATGATTTTAAAGGAAAACCATAAATACGTATATATCTATTTTTCAAATTGAATATAATTATACTTAACGAATAAAATAGCTTAATTAGAACAAATCTAAAGATTACTATATATATAAAAGTAAATAAGGGTGTTATTAGTATCAAAATCTATACATTACTTATACAAGATATTCCATAATAAAACATGAATAAATGTCAAAATAAATATATGGTATAGACGTTGAATGTATAAGAATTTACGGTTACCTTTAATAAATGGAAGGCACCGATATTGAAAAATACTCAAATTAAAATAGGAAGTGAGTGATCCCTGTGAATTTTGAAGATGTCTTTAAATGTATAAAATACTGTAATTCATGTAGAATTGGATAATTAATATATATTCACAACATTAACAATGAAATATTTCTACAACTCTACAATTGGATGGCGGAAGACTTACTCAAAGTGAAGAGCCAATCTGTGTTATGGGAGGGAGGGAGTGCAATGACATGAGAAAAGAATTCAGAGAACTGATTCTCTATCTTTTGATGGTTGAAGATTGAACTTTCACTGGTCCTTATTTCTGATAGGTTGTATAAAATTGAAAATAGAATGAAAATAGATAAGAGTATAAAGCGGAGAATAGAATGACTCATTTTATTTATGCGGAATCGAGTTTCGTGAGATATGGGAATTGGTTACGTTGAGAAATGGGATTGAGAAATATGGGGAGGTGGTGCTGTCATTGGATTGCAGTTAGAACTCTTGGGAATGAAGATCAAAATCAAAATATAAGATTAATAATAAATATCGATATGTCATAAATATATATATTAGGTATATGACAAGTACATAAATATTCTTCAGAAATAGTGAGAAACTATTAATTAAAATTGCAAAGTTTTGAAAGAGATTAAAATGGTTATTAATCTAGACAGTATATTTCAAAATATCAAAATTAATAATAACAATACTAATAATAATAACAAAAGTAAATGGATAGCATTCTTTAATGTATTTAGGAAATATATCTCCTTTCTCAATTACAAACAATTTACAAATCAATAATATCAATAAACATATATAATTAGTGAACTATATGAAAACTCAATCTTCAAAATATCAATAATAAAACTTTACAATAATATATGTAATGATATTTAAAATATATGTAATTTGGTATTATATAAATATAAATGAAAGAAAAGGATATTTTTATAATAAAACATGTTACTAATATAATATAATTTTAATAATTTTATAAATGCCGATGTATAATACGGCAAGAATTAAATATAATAAATTTGTAGAAAGTAAAATAACATTTGATTGTGTACATGCTTTTGAAAAGATTTATAAATGAGAAAAATATATATTTTATTATTAAAAATTTTGGGTTATTACACTCCTGCAGACTGAGGCCACCCCGACATTACCGATGTCTCTCTTCCTAAGGTCGAAGTTGTCCCAATTGATCGGAACCAAAGGCGCCGCAGCGAAGGTGGAGAAGGAAATCTTTGAGAGGTGGAAGGTCCTCATGTGAGGATTGGCGAAGGGCACGGCGACGGGATCTTCAGTGTTGATGATGAAATTTGGCAGCGATAGAGGAAGACGGCTAGTCTGGAGTTCTATTCGGCAAAATTCTGGCAGATGACGATGTATTCGCTGGTGGAGCTGGTGCATGTAGTTTCTCCCTATTCTAGAAGATTCCGTGAGATCATCTTCCGCCATTGATTTGCAGAACATCCTTCTCTTGCATTTCTCCTTCGGTGTGGACCCGGGCTGCCGGAGATTCCGTTTGCCTCAGTGTTTGAGGTCGCGATGGAAGCAACGATCATGCGTGATGCCGACGCTGGTGTGGAAGGCGATGAGTCTTCTGAAGGTGGGGAGTGAGGGGAAGCTGAAAAAGTTGATAAGAGGCGTGGATGATGGAAGCAACGATCATGCATGACGCCGACAATGGTGTGGAAGGCGATGAGTCTTCTAAAGGTGGGGAGTGAGGGGAAGCTGAAAAAGATGATAAGAGGCGTGGATGATTTCGGGCAGAAGGTGATCAGAGAGAGGAGGAAGGTGCTGACATCGCTGGAGAAGGTGCGGAGGTGGTCAGACTTGCTGCCGGTGTTCATGGAGCTGAGGGATGAGGAGGGGAAGGCTTTCTCCGACTGTTCTTGAGAGATATTTGAGTGAACTTCATTTATGGGGTGGGGGATACATCGTCTGATTTCTGTTCTTGAGAGATATTTGCGTGAACTTCATTTATGGGGTGGGGGATACATCGTCTGATTTCTGTTTTTTTTAATATTTCATGTCAACATTACCGAGTGAGCAACCCACTACAGCTGGTCAGAGGATGAATTTGTTGAATTTTGTAAACTTAATGGACCAATTTCAAAATGTGTGAAATCGATGAACCAATTTCAAAATTAGAGAAAATTAATGAATAAAAAAGTGTATTATACTATTTATTAAATACAAAAGATATAATATTTAAGTCGTTTCAAATTAAAACAAACTAAATTCGTTATGTACGCTCAGGTGCATTGAGACATTACCCCTCCTCAGTCCTTATATACTTATAATTAATTTAACAATAAGTGATGTTTTATTAAAAGAGAAATGAAAGTAAGAAAGGGGGAGGGAGAAGGAGTACAAGTAAAAAATTATAAAGTCAATTGAGTAAGCCAAACAAATGGCGTAAAATAGGCCAAACAGGTGGCCTTGAAAGATTACTTAGCCTAACACATGAAACCCAAACAAAGCCTATGGCTGAAGAGTCAAATGACTCAAATCTAGTCTAAAACATGAAGGTGTTGCAAGAGATATCCGTGCAAACCCATCTTTAACCAAATAATAGTAAGCCGCCGCTGTGAAACAACTTCATTATTTAAATCATTCGCAGCAAACTATGCTAACGGCCATTGTAGGCAGATCAAAACATGGAGGTCCAGATATAAATTTCAAAGATGCTCTCCAAATAAGGTTTCCTTTTCAAAACATATTGAGATATTTGACGGACCTGAAATTGTACAAACTGGACATCAAGGATTGGATCTCTAACACGAGTGTTCCAATCAGTTAAAAAAAGAAGAAGATGCATGAGCTACCACTTTTTAATCAACATCCCATATAAATGCCCACATGGCAGTTAAAAAAACATCCAAGCTACTAAACTGATATTGGCAAATAAAAAGCACACCTATTCAAAATTCCAATTAGTCATAAGAACACTTGTGAAACAATTGTGCACGAGTCTGCATATTTTTTGATGCTATTGAAACTAGAGTACTAGTACTATAGCTTTGTAATGATATGCCATAAAGCCTAATTTATTCTCAAACAAAACTGTTACAATGTCCCACATCGGTTCCACACACAAGTGTGAAAGGGCATATAAGTGGGGGTCAACCCAAGCTGTAGGCTGTCACTCTATGGTATTTCAAACATAACTTTTCACTCAAAACTCCAAATTGAAAAATTCAAAATTTTATAAAAACGAAACTTCTATAGCTTTCTAATGATATATTCCATGAAACCTATTCTATGTCCTAACAAAGCAGTTTTCGATTCAAAGACTGACACTGTGCTGTCTTTGACAGATTCCCAAGTAAACTGCTACTCTTTGGTATTTTGATCATAACTTTTCACTCAAACTCCAAATTGAAAATTCAAAATGTAATAGAAACTAGATTTCTATAGCTTTCTAATGATATATGCCATAAAACATATTTTATATCCTAACAAAGCAGTTTTCGATTCATAGACTGACAATGTGCTGTCTTTGATTGACAGATTCCCAAGTAAACTGCTACTCTTTGGTATTTTGATCATAACTTTTCACTCAAAACTCCAAATTGAAAATTCAAAATGTAATAGAAACTAGATTTCTATAGCTTTCTAATGATATATGCCATAAAACATATTTTATATCCTAACAAAGCAGTTTTCGATTCTTAGACTGACACTGTGCTGTCTTTGACAGATTCCCAAGTAAACTAGCACTCTTCGGTATTTTGATCATAACATTTCATTCAAAACTCCAAATTGAAAAATTCAAAATGTAATAGAAACTAGACTTCTATAGCTTTCTAATGATATATGCCATAAAACCTATTTTATTTCCTAACAAAGCAGTTTTCGATTCAAATGCTGATATTGTGCTGTCTTTGACAGATTCCTAAGTAAACTGCTAATCTTTGCAAAAAGTGACATTGTGATAGCTATGAATTTGTTAACGAACTCTGAAAACTCTTATTTTCTTTTATTATATATCAATTCCTATAAAGCTGTGCCAAAAATAAGATAATTTTCAGCGTAGAGCTTGTAATAATGTGCATGTTAAATTATGATGCTTCTTGCAAATGTCGGCTATTTAGTAAGTATAGAGACTGAGATGAAAGTGCTCAATCCCCATTTCTCGGATCGAATCGAAAGATTTCTAAAGCTCGCTTCTGATACAGTCTCTGCCCTATGAATAATATAAGTTCTCAATCCTTCTTTTGTCTAGAATTTGATAATAAGACAGCCTTACCACCCGAGGTGTCATGACCAATCAAGACCTTCAAGCATTTTCTAGAGTTTGACAATTGATTATCTTTGTTGATCTCCACTGCCACCACGAAACATATTTTTTCATTACATCTATGACTAAAAGGAATATACACATAATATGTGTAGACAAATTAAACACGTCTAATTTTCCAGCAATACAATGCAAGTTTTCTGGAAACCTTAGCTACCTAAAATTTAGCACATCTTCTCTCATGAACAACAATCACTTATAACAAAATTAAACACCTAAAACCAAAAATTCTCATTTAGGCATTTTATCAAACACCTTGCATGCACTTTCAAATCATATAAGAATCGCAACAATTTGCAATGCAATTTATGCCCATTTTTTATCAAGCAAAAACCAACAACGCAACTCTCACTTCAATTCAATTATTTATTAGAAACATAAAGCAGAAGAAATATAAATTAGACTAACTTAAAACTAGGCAGAACTGAATTGCAACAAACCTAAATTGCAATGATTTGTTCTAAAAGCTAATTATGCTACTAACCTCAACTGTTAATTTAATAGAAGTACGAGTGATAAGAGATTCTCACCTTAGTTTGCTTCAAATGAAAACTTTCAAGTGCTTGAGAATTTTAGAGGTTGATTTCTCGAAGACCCAAAACGATTTGAGATATGATGAGAGTGTGAGTGGAGAGGCAGCCTTGTGTGAGGAGTGAGAGTGTGTGAAATCACGTGTGTGAGTGCTGGGGTGAAAATGAGTGAGAGAAATTTCAGAATCATACTTGGAATTTAGGTAGCACATGAGCATGAATGGCGTATTTAACTTGCAGGAATTCACACCAGAAATGAATAACTAAATTAAGAGGAAATTCAATATCTAGAATGATAAACCACACATTCTGGATGATCACCCTTTGGAACTGAATTAACAATGGTGTTTACTCTAGTGTACTAATATCACCTACTCCTTCTTGCCTACATAGAATCAACCAAATCATTACTTACTAACACACTCAAGTTGGAATTACAAGGTTTCACTAGTATGATACAAGAGCTAGTGGATAAAAACAAGAAAAATAGGGAAAAAATAAAAGAAAATGAAAACAGCAAACCAGCCACTCTTACATGGGTCAAATGAGTGTCTTAATAGTTGGAGTAGTTGAATGAAAATGAATGAAAGTGAAATAGCAGTTGTAACTAATTTGAAGGATTTCAACTTAATCCCTCGTGGTATTAACTATTAAGTTTATGTACATAATCAAATCACACATTCAACACCATCTAGTAATTTATCCTTATAGTGAAGCGACAAAACTGGATTTATTTACATGTATTAGACTCCATTCAAAGTTTGAGCTTATGATTTCTCTTATAAAGATTCAGACTCTAAGATAAACATTAAACCATAAGTTAGTTTGAAGGAAGATAACTGTAGTTTATTACTTTTTCCAGATATTCAAGTAAACTGAAAAAGCTTTTAGCATCAAATATTATTTTTCAACACCAACATAAGATTAATCAATCCCTAATTGGATAACTAAACCAAACGAATCTCAATTTCAAAATCGAAAAAATGCAGAAGATATTTACTTGTATGGAAGTAGTGGGCAATTGAGATCAATCATTTCAGAAATAAAAAAGAAGCAAATTCTGAACGCACCAATCATGTGACCAATGAGCTTGAGTCATCCTGAGCTTCCTCAATCAGCTTTTTGACCTGTCCACATCCGAATTTTTTCTCAGTCGCCTCCCAATCCTCTTCCTCCTTGAACACTTTCAGCTGATGGCGCGTGAAACTCTCTACAGCTTTCCGGTATCCCTCGTCCTCCCACACCACCTAGATCTCGTCTAGGGTTTTAGAGTAGAGTCCGATAAGCATTTCTCGCGCATTGGGTACGATGTCCTATGTTAAATGTAATCAAATTCAAATGAAGATTTAATGAATACTTATAGAAATGCTACTTCCCATGTGAAATTTAATCAAATTCAAGGATATTAGTTGATAGCTAGGGTGATTTGATACAACTGCAATCAAATTTACTGCCAAAATGCCTCCCTTGATCAAAATAAAATGAAGGTTTAATATTACATGTGTTATTTGCGATGTAAAATATCATTAAATTCGAGCAGATTAACTTATAGCTCGTGGGTAATTTGATAGAAGTTCAATTAAATTTATAATGAAGATTTACTTATAGAACTGCAATGTTCTATTACAGAATCTATGAAATGATCAATTCAAGCAGATAAAACTAATAGATGAAGTGTGATTTCTGGAATCAATTTAATTGCACACTAAAAATTTCAACAACTTAGAAGCATCATGAAGTATTAGGGTTCACTCATAATGGTCAGTAGTTCAAAATTTCACAATTCAGTTTAACAAGTAAAATTTTAAAAAATTAGCAGTAAATCAATCGGAGTGGATTAACTTACCTCTGGAATGAAGTGATAGCGAATTCGACCCATTCTTCGTTGTTCCACTAGAGAATCTGGCCATCCGCGACGCTAGTGTACGGCCCTCCGCTGCTGGGTTCAAACACGAGGCTCTCCGACGGTGGTTAGGACATGGTGTGAGCCTGTAATTGGCGGTGCAGTGAAGAAGCTAATGGCGGCGAAGACAATCACCATGGCGAGCAACGGTAGTGCCACCCGATTGGAAATATTTAATGCAAAGTGTGTTAGGAAGTGGGCCCTTGACCAAGCCTGCCTAGCCCACCTAGCCTGGGCGGCCCAGGACGCTGCGGGTCGCTGCCCCGGCCCGCCCCTAACAAGGCCTGCAGGCCATGCACCCCCAACCTTCAGGCAAAGGGGTTGTAAATCCATCTACCTGCAGGATGCTGCCAGGGGGAATCGAACCCCTGACCTTAGGTATAAAGGAATACTTATGTCTGGGGGTGCATGGCCTGCAGGCCTTGTTAGGGACGGGCCGGGGCAGCGACCTGCTGTTAGAAAGTGGGCCCTTAACCAAGCCTGTCTAGCCCACCTAGCCTGGGCGGCCACCATGGCGGCCCAGGACGCTGCGGGTCGCTTTACAACCCTTTGCCTGAAGGTTGGGGGTGCATGGCCTGCAGGCCTTGTTAGGGGCGGACTGGGGCAGCGACCTGCAGCGTCCTGGGCCGCCATGGGGGCCGCCCAGGCTAGGTGGGCTAGGCAGGCTTGGTCAAGGGCCCACTTCCTAACAAAGTGGACAGTGGTATTAGAGGTGATATATGGGTCATGAAAATAGATTAATTGTTTTTGTATGGGTCTCATGTATTAAAAAGGAAATGTGTCAATTTTAGTGGGACAAACCAAAAAGGAAAGTGTGTCAACTTCTATGGGACGGAGGGAGTACTTAATAAACCACGTCTTAAGAAAACGTTGTTTGTATTTTAATTTTTTAAATTAATTTTTTTTAAATTGAAATAAAAATTTGAATTGACATCATACAATAAACATTGTTTTCTAATAACCGACGTCTAAAAGTGATATTAAGTTATAAATTACAAATAGACATCATGATCAAAGACATCGGTTTGAAGAATCGATGTCTAACCTAGTATAAACATCAGATAAAAAGACATCGGTTTGAAAAACCGATATCTATCAGCGTCATTTTTAAGGAGTAGTGAATAGACATCACTTGAAAGACATCGATAAGTAAAAGCCGATGTCTATCAGCGTATTTTCATTGAAAATCGATGTCTATCAGCGTACTTTTACGCAGATAGACGTCGGTATATGAAAAGACATCGGTTTTTAAAGATAAGACATCATATTTTATGGATAACTGAAGTCTCTTTGGTGATGTTAATTATAATATCTTAGTCCCAACTAGATTTGTTTTTAGAGCCCAAAACCTATTTATTTATTTTTGGCCCAAGTTGCCCTAGATTTGTTTTTAGAGCTCAAAACCTATTTATTTATTTTTATGGCCCAAAAGGGCAGCCCTATCTTAGCCCAACTAGATTTCTTTTTAGAAAGCTCAAACCTATTTATTTATTTTTTTATGGCCCAAAAGTCCAGCCCACTTAAATGGAATAACATGAAAATAAGTCCAGCCCATTTTAATAGCCTCAACACATATAAAAAAAGAAAAGAAAGAAAGAAAGAAGGGTACGGGAGAAGAAAAGTGAGAAGAACAAAAGAGGGGAAAGAAGAGAGTGAAGAGGAGAAACCCTTGTTGATCAAATTATCCCTTACAACCTTCATCCTAGGTGGTTTCTAAGTTGTTTTGAGGTAAGTAATAGGTTAATTAAGCTTCCTTTCTCCAAGATTTTGTGATTTTGTTGGGTTTTCTTCCTTATATGAGGAAATTCGTAGCTACTGTTCGAACTACTTTCGACATAGCTATTGATCTCTGAAATTTACAAACTCAATTTCTGTATGTAGCTGAACGTGTTAGCTTTCTGTAGCCACTTGAAACACCATGATTCGATTTTTCTACAATTAGTTATGATTTTTCTTGTAAACTGCCGCTAGCTGGAAATTTCAGAATAGTTATGTCGAATTCAAATTTACTTCCTATCGTTTTGTTTAAGAAATGATCTGAAACGGGTTATGTGAGATTGGGAGATGATGTTGAGGAGATACGAGCTGTTCTTATTTAATATCGACTCGCTCAAGCTCGATTAAGATTTATTTTGACAATGAATGACGATGTTACCGCTAATAGTTAGTTATATTTGATTTGTCTTTAATTGCTCATCTCCTTTCTAGGTAAAGAACCGTCGACGAAGGGCAAAGGACCGACTTCAGATTCCGGAGAGAGTTAATCACTTCCTTGTGAGTTGATAATTCGGGAACGCCTTCTCTTGTGGGAAGTGTGGACCCTCATTAAATTTGCATTCATTTTATTTTTAGTTAATTGATAACAAAATTATTTTGGTAATGTGTTATGTGGTAAAGAGTATGATTGGCTCGATTGTTCTAGTTAGAGCCTGATTGGCCTAAGTTGGTCCATTGATTATCTTATATTATTTCATATGGGTATTGTTGATTTTAACTTATGTTGAAGAGCCTTGCCGGCTCGATATCTGATAGCCTTTATTGCGAAATATTTGCAGATTGATTTCTGGTTATTCTTGTGACTTGTGTGTCAATTAAGACTATGACTTGAATTGTTATTTATCTCATGATGCATATGTATACCTGGTACCAAGGTTAAGTAGCCTGAATTGGTCACGGTTCGGGTGAGTTGGAGCGACATTGATTAAGTAGCCGAATTGTCGCGGTTCGGGTGAGTTAGAGTGACAATCGAGTCGCCCGTGGCTTGGCAAACCCGGGTGAGTTAGATCTAACGGGTCACCTGTCCATTTTCCAAATACTGATACTTTGGAAGGTGATCGTTAGATGAATCAGTCTATTGTAGGCTCAGCCAACGTCACCGGTGTGGACATGCATGTCATATATGTTTATATATTTTCATTTCAAGTATTCACATCGATATTGAATTGTGAACTTTAGCATTTGGCATGTTGAGAAAGAACATTAATGTGCATTTTATCTAGAGTAACGGTGACGGGCTCGGACTGACTCTCGACGGAGAGATCAGTTTGAGGAGGATATTGGCTACCCACGCGTCTTTCATGTGTTATCATCTTGTTTGAACTAATTGTGTATTTGTAAATGCATTCATAGGTTGTATTTTTGTTAATTAACATAATAATTGATGTGGAACGAAATATTGGATTTTATGTTATGAACCGCGAGTGGGAGTACATGCTTCGTATAAGGGTTGGGGTGACCGGCTTATCACCTCACTGAGCTAGTGGTTTTGCTCACCCCCGTCATTTCCTTCCTTTTCAGGCTGTTGATATCGTTTTGGTTGGTGGTTTGCCTATCGTTTGCTCATCATTCGATCGGGGTTTTGGGTACTTTCTCTTTTATGTAAATTGACGGATCCATTGGCGAGATTGTATATTTTATATTTTGTGATTCCCCTTGATGTTCTTTTTGTACTTTCGCGATGTTATATCGCTCATGTATATTTTCTTCAAACTAAGTTACATCGTGGTATTTTGTACCTTTGTAAATCCTTGTTGATACTTTATGTAATGATGTCCTTGGGTTGTACCCGTAGTTATCAGTTGTTCAATTCTACAGGTACTTGATAGCAAGCCTTACGTTTTCTATAAACTTTGTGGAGTGGAGTGCACCCATTTCGCGAAATTTATGGTTAACGTGGCGGTTGTCGTGTTCTGCCTGCGGGTTGGGGCGTGACAACTTTCTTGGTATCAGAGCCTGGTTATATGATTCTCATTCTTTTTGAGTCGAGCTAATGGATCCAATTTTGTTTCTATGTCATCCTAAGGTATCGTATTACCTTAATGTTGACCTTGCATTTTTTTTCCCTTCTTTCTTTCAGTCATTATGGCACCTCCAGTTCGTCGTCGAGGTCGAGGACACGTTCCTCGTGATCCTCCGAGTCCTCTACTCTCTTCTGTTCCTCGTGGACCTCGAGGACATGTTTCTTCTGATCATGCCGTTCATCCGACATTTACGGACCCTATCAATTCTGATCATAGGGTGCCGGTTACCCAGGTAGAGCAACCACGGGCCCAGTTGCGTGTTGAGCACATGATGACCCCAGAGCAGTACCAGTTGTATTATGATCACATTCGAGTACATGGTGTTCCACCACCTACGACGGCTCCTACCACTACAACTGTCAGTGAGGATGTTCTTCGCGCTAATGAACCAATTCAACCTACATCTCATGTACCAGTTTCTACTCCAGAAATGGCTTTAGTAGGTCCTACTTCTCGAGGTGCACTTTTCATACCTGATTTAGTGAAAGCAGTTGAAAACATGGGGACTTCGAAATTTGACGGTACAAGAGATGCTTCTAAAGCGGGGGCGTGGTTAAAGGAGATTACAGAGACCTTTGACACTTTGATGATTGAAGAATGTTATCGTGTGGTCATTGCGACCAAGCTGTTAGGCCCAGACGCACGACGATGGTGGCAGAATCTAAAAGAGACATATTCGGTTACTATTACGTGGGCTATCTTTGTGGAACGATTCAAAGATCGATACTTCTCTCAGTACATCAAGGATCAGAAGAGAAAGGAGTTCTTCAACCTCTTTCAAGGCAGTATGTCGGTTGTGGAGTATGAAAGCAAATTTCTGGAATTGCGAGAATTCGCTCCTGAGTCATATACGACGAGAGACTTATGCAAGAGATTTGAAGATGTTCTTAATCTAAATATTCGAGATCGCATCAAGTCCGGAGACAAGTACGAAAGTCTTGACGAGCTTGTAGAAGAAGCCCTGAGGGTAGAAAGTTTAGTTCAGGCGAGATATAAGCTTGCAGAACGATCTCAAAAGAAAAGGCAAGGGAGCGCATTTCCAGGAAATGCATCGAAGGTGTATAGGGGTGTGGGATCTTCGCGTGGCGCACCAAGTTCAGTGTCTATTAGTTTTCCTCAACCTCGGGAGCAGTTTAGTAGAGGCGGGAGCAATGTCTCGGGATCGGTTGGTGAAAATCGCAAGTGCCAGAATTGCTTAAAGTATCATGACGGCCCTTGTAAGGCTCCTCAAGTATGTTTTCAGTGTCGACAGCCGGGCCATATGCGAAGTTCTTGTCCTCAACTTATGGGAGCGAACAGTCAGAGTTCTGGTCAGCCTCGTGGTAGACTAACATATTCTATACCCAGAGATACTCGATCTGCAGCTACCAGAGTGCCTGATGCCTCAAGAGGCCCTAGTACTCGATCACCTATGCAAGGAAGGAATCAAACTAGAGTATTTCATATTTCCCAGGAAGAGGCTCGCTCAGATCCGAAGGTTGTGACAGGTAATTTATAATCCGAGTATTTTCACATGTTAGATCTAACCCCGCCTTGTTATGCCACTTGATTACAAATAAAACATTCGTAAAAAATTTTATCTTTCCGAATTTTTAAATCACAATCTCACCTAATATTGCTTCTTTAGGCCATGTGTTTGTGGGAGACCATCAGGTCTACACTTTATTTGACCCAGGTTCTGATAGATCTTATATTCGGGATGATCTTGCTGCGATCTTAGATTATCCTATCTCTCATTTGTCACCTGAAATCATAGTTCATACCCCTCTTGGAGAGCGTCTAATTCGTGATTCGGTGTTTCTTGGTTGTCCATTGAAGATCAAAGATGTCATTCTAGAGGCTGAATTGATACCATTGCCTTTGATTGATCTCGATGTTATTCTTGGCATGGATTGGCTTTCTTCTCATCATGCAATTCTCGACTGCCACGAGAAGCTTGTTATTTTTCGTAGACCAAGATTCTCAGAACTTGTTTTTGAAGGTGAACTTCAAACGAGATCCCTTTCTTTTATTTCAATGTTGACTGCGCATAAATTAATACGTAAGGGTTATGAGGCATTCTTGGCATTTGTCGTCGATAATTCTCTTTCTGAGACTAAACTAGATGACATCCCGATCGTTAATGAATTTCCTGATGTCTTTCCCGAAGACTTACCAGGACAGCCTCCGAATCGAGAGATCGATTTTTCCATTGACGTACTTCCTGGAATCACACCTATATCGATTACTCCATATCGAATGTCGCCAGCTGAGCTCAAGGAACTCCAGAAACAACTTGGAGAATTATTGGAGAAGGGATTCATACGACCTAGCACATCTCCTTGGGGTGCTCCAGTTCTTTTTGTCAAGAAGAAAGATGGATCATTTCGCCTATGTGTCGACTACCGTCAATTGAACAAGGTGACAATCAAGAACAAATATCCTCTTCCGAGAATCGATGATCTATTTGATCAATTGCAAGGAGCAACTGTGTTCTCAAAAATTGATTTGCGGTCTGGTTATCACCAACTCAAGATTAGGGAATCTGATATCCCTAAGTCTGCTTTTCGAACCAGATACGGTCATTTTGAATTCTGTGTTATGCCTTTTGGACTCACAAATGCTCCTGCAGCTTTTATGGATCTTATGAATCGGGTCTTTCGGCCGTATTTAGATATGTTTGTCATCATTTTCATTGATGACATTCTTATTTATTCTAAATCAGATGACGAGCATTCTCATCATCTAAGAATTGCTCTGAACATTCTTAGAGAAAATCAGCTTTATGCTAAATTTTCGAAGTGTGAATTTTGGCTTCGTGAGGTAAGCTTTTTGGGTCATCACATTTCTAAAGAAGGAATCTACGTCGATCCAGTGAAGATTCAAGCTATACTAGATTGGGAGCATCCAAAGAACGTGACAGAGATTCGTAGTTTTCTGGGATTAGCTGGATATTATCGACGGTTTGTCAAAGACTTTTCGTTGCTGGCTTCATCTTTGACTAAATTGACTCGAAAAGGGGTAAATTTTGAATGGAGTGAAGAATGCGAGGAAGCATTTCAAGAATTGAAAAGACGACTCGTTTCAGCTCCTATTCTTGCTTTGCCAGACCCAGCGATTGGAGAATTTACCATTTATAGCGACGCCTCGAGACAAGGATTAGGATGCGTTCTCATGCAAGTAGGAAAGGTTATTGCCTACGCTTCAAGGCAATTGAAGAAGAACGAAGAAAATTATCCTACACACGATTTAGAGTTGGCTGCAATCGTCTTTGCATTGAAGATCTGGAGACATTATCTGTATGGTGCCACTTGTCGGGTTTTCACTGATCACAAGAGCTTAAAGTATATCACCACACAAAAGGAGCTCAACCTCAGGCAAAGGCGATGGATGGAGTTGATTAGTGACTATGACTTAGTCATCGATTATCATCCTGGCAAGGCGAACGTTGTTGCAGATGCTCTGAGTAGAAAGTCTTCTACCTCACTTGCTTCGATTCAATCTTTTTATCTTCCTATGTTGGAGCAATTTAAATCTTTACACATTTCGCTCGATTGTGAAAAGTCTAATGATTACGCCTTAATTGCCAAATTTGAGGTTAGACCTACCTTGTTCGAGCAAATTCGAGAAAGACAATCACACGATGTTTATTTACAACAAAAGATGGTGAAGCTAAATCAAGGAAAAGAACCAGAATTTCAAATTCGGGATGACGGACTCCTTACTTTTAAAAATCGTGTTTGTGTTCCATCAGAACTTGATGTTCGTAGAGCTATTCTTGAGGAAGCCCATTCTTCAGCCTATTCTATGCATCCTGGTAGTACCAAAATGTACAGAACACTTCGGGAGCATTATTGGTGGCCAGGTATGAAACGGGACATTGCTGAATTTGTGTCAAAGTGCTTATCATGCCAACAGATTAAAGCGGAACACCAAAAACCAGCCGGCATGCTTCAACCACTACCTATTCCTGAGTGGAAATGGGAGAACATCACGATGGATTTTGTTTCCGGGTTACCTCGATCCCAAAAGGGTCATGACTCAATCTGGGTCATTGTCGATCGTCTGACGAAATCGGCACATTTCCTTCCAGTGCATACCAACGAATCTTTAGAGAAACTTGCCAAGTTATATGTCGATGAGATCGTGAGATTGCACGGAGTACCAGTGTCAATCATATCTGATCGTGATCCAAGATTCACTTCCCGTTTTTGGCCTAGTCTGCAGAAAGCGCTAGGTACAAAATTACTATTCAGTACCTCGTTTCATCCACAGACTGATGGACAGTTAGAGAGAACTATACAGACACTAGAAGACATGTTACGTGCAGTGGTGTTGAATTTAGGAGGTAGCTGGGATAAGTACGTGACTTTGGTGGAGTTCGCTTATAACAACAGTTATCATTCAAGCATTGGAATGCCCCCGTACGAAGCTCTATATGGCCGAAAGTGTCGAACACCGCTCTTTTGGGATGAGGTTGGCGAGAGACAAATCGAACAAGTAGAGCTTATCGAAGATGCGAAGGAAAAAATACAACTTATTCGAGACAGACTTAAGGCAGCGCAAGATCGACAAAAAAGCTACGCAGATAATAGGAGGCGCGATTTGGAGTTTAATGAAGGAGATAAAGTTTTTCTAAAAGTTTCTCCGTGGAAGGGCGTGTTACGATTTCGCCGTCGAGGAAAGTTAAGTCCAAGGTATATTGGCCCGTTTACGATCGTGCAAAGGATTGGTCGTGTCGCGTATCGACTTGAGCTACCATCCGAATTGTCAAAGATTCACGATGTTTTCCATGGCTCTATGCTTAGAAAATATGAACCCGATCCTTCGCATGTGCTCGAATATCCCCCAGTTGTATTAAAGGAGAATCTATCGTACGAAGTACAACCTGTTCAAATTGTAGATCGCCGAGAGAAAATGCTTCGAAATAAATCCATTCCTATGGTGAGAGTTCTATGGAGAAGTGATCGAATTGAAGAAGAAACGTGGGAACCAGAGTCAGTCATGCGTCAACAACATCCACATCTCTTTTCATCTCTAGGTACGTTTAAGTTTCGAGGACGAAACTTTTTAGAAGAGGGGATACATTATAATATCTTAGTCCCAACTAGATTTGTTTTTAGAGCCCAAAACCTATTTATTTATTTTTGGCCCAAGTTGCCCTAGATTTGTTTTTAGAGCTCAAAACCTATTTATTTATTTTTATGGCCCAAAAGGGCAGCCCTATCTTAGCCCAACTAGATTTCTTTTTAGAAAGCCCAAACCTATTTATTTATTTTTTTATGGCCCAAAAGTCCAGCCCACTTAAATGGAATAACATGAAAATAAGCCCAGCCCATTTTAATAGCCTCAACACATATAAAAAAAGAAAAGAAAGAAAGAAAGAAGGGTACGGGAGAAGAAAAGTGAGAAGAACAAAAGAGGGGAAAGAAGAGAGTGAAGAGGAGAAACCCTTGTTGATCAAATTATCCCTTACAACCCTCATCCTAGGTGGTTTCTAAGTTGTTTTGAGGTAAGTAATAGGTTAATTAAGCTTCCTTTCTCCAAGATTTTGTGATTTTGTTGGGTTTTCTTCCTTATATGAGGAAATTCGTAGCTACTGTTCGAACTACTTTCGACATAGCTATTGATCTCTGAAATTTACAAACTCAATTTCTGTATGTAGCTGAACGTGTTAGCTTTCTGTAGCCACTTGAAACACCATGATTCGATTTTTCTACAATTAGTTATGATTTTTCTTGTAAACTGCCGCTAGCTGGAAATTTCAGAATAGTTATGTCGAATTCAAATTTACTTCCTATCGTTTTGTTTAAGAAATGATCTGAAACGGGTTATGTGAGATTGGGAGATGATGTTGAGGAGATGCGGGCTGTTCTTATTTAATATCGACTCGCTCAAGCTCGATTAAGATTTATTTTGACAATGAATGACGATGTTACCGCTAATAGTTAGTTATATTTGATTTGTCTTTAATTGCTCATCTCCTTTCTAGGTAAAGAACCGTCGACGAAGGGCAAAGGACCGACTTCAGATTCCGGAGAGAGTTAATCACTTCCTTGTGAGTTGATAATTCGGGAACGCCTTCTCTTGTGGGAAGTGTGGACCCTCATTAAATTTGCATTCATTTTATTTTTAGTTAATTGATAACAAAATTATTTTGGTAATGTGTTATGTGGTAAAGAGTATGATTGGCTCGATTGTTCTAGTTAGAGCCTGATTGGCCTAAGTTGGTCCATTGATTATCTTATATTATTTCATATGGGTATTGTTGATTTTAACTTATGTTGAAGAGCCTTGCCGGCTCGATATCTGATAGCCTTTATTGCTAATTATTTGCAGATTGATTTCTGGTTATTCTTGTGACTTGTGTGCCAATTAAGACTATGACTTGAATTGTTATTTATCTCATGATGCATATGTATACCTGGTACCAAGGTTAAGTAGCCTGAATTGGTCACGGTTCGGGTGAGTTGGAGCGACATTGATTAAGTAGCCGAATTGTCGCGGTTCGGGTGAGTTAGAGTGACAATCGAGTCGCCCGTGGCTTGGCAAACCCGGGTGAGTTAGATCTAACGGGTCACCTGTCCATTTGCCAAATACTGATACTTTGGAAGGTGATCGTTAGATGAATCAGTCTATTGTAGGCTCAGCCAACGTCACCGGTGTGGACATGCATGTCATATATGTTTATATATTTTCATTTCAAGTATTCACATCGATATTGAATTGTGAACTTTAGCATTTGGCATGTTGAGAAAGAACATTAATGTGCATTTTATCTAGAGTAACGGTGACGGGCTCGGACTGACTCTCGACGGAGAGATCAGTTTGAGGAGGATATTGGCTACCCACGCGTCTTTCATGTGTTATCATCTTGTTTGAACTAATTGTGTATTTGTAAATGCATTCATAGGTTGTATTTTTGTTAATTAACATAATAATTGATGTGGAACGAAATATTGGATTTTATGTTATGAACCGCGAGTGGGAGTACATGCTTCGTATAAGGGTTGGGGTGACCGGCTTATCACCTCACTGAGCTAGTGGTTTTGCTCACCCCCGTCATTTCCTTCCTTTTCAGGCTGTTGATATCGTTTTGGTTGGAGGTTTGCCTATCGTTTGCTCATCATTCGATCGGGGTTTTGGGTATTTTCTCTTTTATGTAAATTGACGGATCCATTGGCGAGATTGTATATTTTATATTTTGTGATCCCCCTTGATGTTCTTTTTGTACTTTCGCGATGTTATATCGCTCATGTATATTTTCTTCAAACTAAGTTACATCGTGGTATTTTGTACCTTTGTAAATCCTTGTTGATACTTTATGTAATGATGTCCTTGGGTTGTACCCGTAGTTATCAGTTGTTCAATTCTACAGGTACTTGATAGCAAGCCTTACGTTTTCTATAAACTTTGTGGAGTGGAGTGCACCCATTTCGCGAAATTTATGGTTAACGTGGCGGTTGTCGTGTTCTGCCTGCGGGTTGGGGCGTGACATTAATCAATGAATTTGTTGTAGTGTGGGCGAATTGAGATGTGGCGGCGGCGGTTGAATAGTGGCAGAACGTGGTGGGTTGAGCGATAGCAGAGAGAGGGTGGAGTGGAGATATCGAAGAGAGAGAAAGGGAGAGTGAAAAAGAAGGGGAAAACGAGCATAAAAAAATTAATGATATCGGCGGGTTATTGAACTTTATATACATGACCAATTTTCTAATTTGGGTTATATTATTAGTGTACATCATACAATAGATCAACTCTTAATAAAATGAGTCATTATAATTTATCTATCTACTATTTTGTCAGCCCGGGACACATGGTTGGGTGATCTCTCCCTTATGTATTAATAATTACAACAATAATTCATAATTTTAGGACCTTCACAACACATCTAATTGAAATTGAATACACTTGGATTCATAACTAAATCGAGTTTACATTGTTACTGATATGAACATAATAGTTTATGTTTGTTTATTATTTATTCATAAAATTTAGTAAAAATTTAAAAATATAATTATTTTTATTATTCTTAAATAAATGTAATTAAGATGAAATAGATTTACCCAAACTCACCCAACTAACAAAGACTTGTGTGAGACTATCTTACATAAGAGTTTACGTGAGACGGGTGAAAAGTGATAACTTCTATCATGAAAAATGATAATGAATTAATTAAAAGTGATAATACTATTTCATGAACAAATTATAAAATAAATGAAAAGTACTGATAAGATAACATTTTATTTTATATTAAAAGTGATAATAATTATTTTAAAAGATATAAAATAATCTCACGTGAGACAATTTCACGCAAGACCAGCAATCCCAATTTGTTTGGGCAAAGACTTGGGTGAGACCTTCTCACGAATCCCCTTATGTGAGACGGATCATCCATTAACCCAATTAAAATTTTTTAAAGGGCCCTGTTTGATTGTTATAAAATTAAAAAATTTAAAAATTAGTTATAGATTATAATTAATTGGGCCAAAATAAATTTAAAAGCACTGTTTGGTTGGTATCAAATTAGAGAATTTAAAATTATTTATGAAAAGGAAATTAATTGGACTTACATACATATGTATTTTTGGGTTTTTCTTATTTAATTTATACGTTTATTATTTTAAAAAATATAATAATTTAATATTTATTTTTTAATTTAAATATTATAAATTTATAAAATGTGATAATGTTTTTAATAAATAGTAGCATTTTCTTTTTAATATAGAAAAAATACTTATCAAATAAAAGTGATAACTTTTTACTTGAAATGTTATGAATAATTAATAATGTTAAAGGCTTCTGTAAGTTCGTTTTACGAATGATTTCCGTGAGAAGAATAAAAAGTGATAACCTTTATAAGAAAAAATGATAACCAATTGATAAAAAGTGATAACGGTGTTGTGAATTATCATGAATAATTTATACAATAAATGAAAAGTGATAAACATTTAAAAGAAAAAGTAATAATATATTTAATAAAAAGTGATAAATAATTACGAAAGTGAATTTTGTGAACAATTTATGAAATTGATAAAATGTGATAATTTTTTAATAAAAGTGATACTAAAGAAAAGTAATAATTGACCAATTAAACTATTTCATGAATAATTAGTATGATAAATAAAAAGTGATAATATTTTTAAAATAAAATGATATTTGATCAATAAAAAGTGATAATTATTTCATTAAATTATTTAATGATCAATTCATAAGATAAATAAAAAGTGATAATATTTTTAACATAAATGACACACAATCAAAATAAAGTGATAACAACTTGAACAATCTAATAATAATAATTATTATTATTATTATTTTAAAAATATTTGTTTAAATAAAATAAATGAATTATACACAAATTAATTTAATTAAAGAATGAGGCTTGTGCGCGCCTTTAGAATTTAGTATTATGGATAAGAGTACATTATTTTGTTTTAAAGGGTATATATTTTAATTAATAAGGGTACACCATTTTGTTCTAAAATGTATGCAATTTTCATTAATATTTTTTATTTTTCTTCAGAAAATAGAGGGTAACATCTTTATACTAAAGAGTATACAATTTAATACAAAATTCTAAAGGCACACGGGGTGTGCTTCCGTGCGCTCGGGCGCACACATGTTTTTGCCTTGTAAAATAAATGGTACACATCTTTATATATACTAAAGGGTATATAATTTAACACAAAATTCTAAAAGCACACGGAATGTGCTTCCGTGTGCCCGAACGCACATAAGTTTTTGCCTTAATTAAAAATAATTTATGGACATCCCCAGTTTTAGAACGTATGATGAAGGTGTGTAATTTGAACTTCTTTCAATTTACATTCACCAAACAGGGCCCGCGTTTCCTAATTTTATTTATTAAGTTTAATTTAAAATATTACTTAAATTGGGTCAAATACAATTTGTCTCACATAAAGGGATTCGTGAGACGGTCTAATTGACCAATTAAACTATTTTATGAATAATTAGTATTTTGAGGTGCACCTAGATTTATAAGGTAAAATAGAGGGGTAGTAGGTAGTTATTGATTTTTTTAATTATTTTATTTTATTGAGTGGTGAGGATTAAATAGAAAATTGATCAAACGACTGTGATTATTCAGGTGCATCGGTGCCTCAGGTGCACCGGTACCACATGTGCACCGTAGTTAAACTCGGTCTCACCCAAGACCTACCTATTTGTTTATGGATAGGTCTTGCATGAGACCGTCTCACGTGAGAGCATTTTTCATTTTATAAAATAGTTCACTTTCGCTATAAATCATTATTACTTTCGCTATAAAATGTTATCACTTTTTTTATACTATAATTTGTTAATGAAAGAGCATTATCACTTTTCATAAAATTTATCATCACTTTCCTTCATAAAAGTTATCATTTTCTGACCGTCTCACGTAAGCCCTAAGACGGTCTCAAACAAGTCTTTGACTTTGTTTATTGACATTACGTTATTTATTAATTAAAAAATTGAAATATACTCCATAAAAAGTGGGCGTAATACTCTTTAGATTAGGGGTATAGATATATACGACTCATCCTTAACAACGCATCTAAGCTTAATCTTCTCTAATATCTATTAGTGAAGCTATTTGTCGCCCCCGTTGATCATCGTCACACAAAGATTTCGTTCTCTTATATTTATCAAAATCTTGTGAAACCCTTTGTCTCTCTCTCTCTCTGACCGCGTGACGCCTATTCAGTATTCACTGTTCCTCCCAAAACCCTAGTTCCAACTGCCGCCACAATCCCGAGTGTTGGATATTTTGGAAGTCCAGAGAGAATAACTGATTGGATTGCTCAGGAATTCCAGGTATGCAAACGATCTATTCATACGACTTCACTTTGCGATTTGAAAGATCGATCTTTGTTATTGCTAGGTTTTTATTGTTGATGTGTTTACGCTTGTTATATGTTTTTTCTTATTGAGATAGCAAAGGCAAAGGTTCAGTTACCTGTTTCTGTTGTGAGTTTCTTCATCACCTTTCTTTTCTCTTTTGTGCGAATTCGATCATTTGTTGTTGTTTTAATCCTTTTATTTGAATATTTTGCAATTTGGTGGAAGACAGGTGGGAAACGCATTTGTGCTTCAGTATTATCACATCCTGCATCACTCACCGGGGCTCGTTTGTCTGTTTTATAAGGACATAAGTAAGCAAGCTTGGTCGCCCTGAGGACGATGGCTCCATGAGCATCACTACCAATATGCAAGTAATTTCTCTCTCTCTCTCCCATTATCTAACATGCCTGGACTGGTTGATTGGCTTGATCTTGTGTTTAGTAAATGAGGCGCTACTTCTTGTTAAAATGATTGTAATCCTTGATATATTTCGTGTTACTGCACAGAAATTAATTGGATGAGAACATATAATAGAAGAAATCAAAAAGGAGTATATTCTGAGTTGAAGCAATGGCATTGCTTGAAGTAGCTCATTTAAACTTTAGATATATATTCCTCCTTCACGGATTAAGGAATATAGTATTTTAATGTTTATTGAGGTGAGAAAAATAATACTCCCTCCGTCCCTTGGTAAGAGTCCCATTTGCTTTTTGGCACGTGGATTAAGGAGTATTATTATTTAATGTGTAGTGGGTAGTTGTATTAGTGGGTGTGTGGGCCCATGTTTTAATTGTATTAGTGGGTGTGGGTGGGTCCCATATGTCTAAAAAAGGAAATGAGATCCTTTGGGTGGGACAACCAAAATGGTAAAATGAGACTCTTATCTATGGACGAAGGGAGTATTTTGATGTTCCCATTGATATATTTTGATTTGTTTAGATTGATTTGCATGGGTCCCATATACTTAAAATGTAACCATTAGGATGGGACCCCCAAATTGAAAATATCCTAAATATTAGGATGGGACGGAGGGAGTACATATTATTTCTTGGCCATTGTTACGCCTCTGTTGTGTTATGAATGGAATGCTATTGTCGTGTATTGTATGAAGTGCAGTTCTTCTTCTTTCTTTTGCTTGTTTAAGATATAAGATGGTGGCTTGCTGATATGCTTTTTAAGTCTCATTTATATGTGGGTATGATGCACTTGACAGGCCATAAATGACAAGATTGTGTCGCTCAACTATGGTGACTTCCGTGCCTAGATTAAGTCAGTGAATTCACAAGAGTCCTTTAATGGTGGGATTCATGTTCTGGTAACCGGCTATCTGACAGGGACAGAGAACTCAGTCCGCAAGTTTTCTCAATCTTTCTTCCTTGCACCACAAGACAGTGGCTACTTCGTTCTGAATGATATGTTCCGGTACTTGGATAATGCCATGGGAAATTGGCCGCCCACTACTCTTGAGTCAAGTAAACAATATTCTTTTATCTTTGTCCTATTCTTAATTTACTTTATATGTAGTGATAGATAACCTTATTCTGCATGAAGCTTTGGCAGTCACTGCGAACCATGTTTCTGAGGAAAGCACTCCCCCTATAGTGGAAGCTGTGGCTGGAGAAGTCTATGATCCTCCTCAGAATGGTGATGCACCGATTGTTAAAGAAGAAGAGAAGAAATCCATGTGGCTGAGGTTGTGGCTGAGGTTGTTAATGAAGTAGACGATGTTAAACAAATGGTCAAGTCACTTTTTGTTCTATAACTAAAACAAATTTCGATTTCATTCTCAAAAAACAAATTTGTTTTTACCCGTAATGTCCATGCGCACATTAATGTGCACTTTTACGAGAGAAATCAAAGTACGCGATTAAATATCCATATTAATATACATTAGTGTGCATTGTTAAGAGATAAATTAAATTATGGGATTAAATTTCATATTAATGTACATTAGTGTGCATTGTTAAAAGATAAACAAAAATACGCGATATAGATTAGTGTGTATGGTTAACAAAGAAACAAAAATACATAATTAAATAGATGAAATGGTTGTTACAATTATCTTTAAATCTCTCATCATTGTCTCTTGATCATATTAATACACTGGTGTTTAAAAAAAAAGTAATCGTTGGAGGTTTATAAGAGAGAGAGTGATTGTTGCTGTTATGCACATTGGTATTAAAAAAAAAGTAATCGATGGAGGTTTGAGAGAGAGAGAGAGAGTGATTGTTGCTGTTAGAGAAATAAGCTTTTGCAATTTTTATCTTATTTAGTGTGTATTAGTATTCAACCAAAATATTAATAAACTTTTATCTTATTTAGTGTGCATTAGTGTTCAATCAAAATATTAATAAATAAAGACACTGAATATTAATCCTTGTGAATAAGGGTAAAGCAGGAAAAATAAAAATATATTATGTATTCATCATTAATTATATTAGATAAATGTATTGATTAGTAATTAGATTATATATACGCATATTTATTAGTAATAATTCATATTATTAATTAGTAATTATTAATATTACAAAATGAATATTCGTGAAATTAGTCGCTAAATGATATTTTGATGAGAAATAAATAATTATAGGGTGATCGTTTTATGCGAAATCGGATTATCATCCAATTCAAATAATTCGTGAATCAGGAAAAGTGCCGCGATAAGTAAAAAGGAGCATTGCATTGAGCTATTGACAATTATGAAAACCTTTCCTTTAATCCTTTTTTTCATATTAAATTTAAATAGATTTTTTAAAAATATATATATATTATTTAATTTTTATTAATGGATTCAAATGTCGTGTTTTTATTTTATTTTATTTTTATAAAATAAATAATTTATTTTTTCATGATCAAATAACACTTTTTATTATAATGATTTTTTCTTTTTATTCATCTCAAAAAATATTCTAAAATGATTTAATTAGACGGTTATCAATTTTCATTAATTTAATCTCTTCTTATTAAAAATGGGGATCATTACTGATAGGTACGCTTGTATATAACATAATTACTATTAGATACAATAATTTAAACGTTTATTTCTTTTTCCAGCTTTACCCTTATTTACAACTTTGAATATTTCAACGTTTTGACTTAACATTAGTTTCACGAACACTAAGGTACACTAAATTAAATAAAAATAATAGGTGAGAGATTTAAGGATAATTATAACAACTATATTTTCAATTTAATTAATCACGTATTTTCTGTTTCTTTCTCAAAGATGCACACTAATGTACATTCGTAAGGTTTTTCAATTTAATTGCGTATTTTTTGTTTCTCTCTAAAAATGCACACTAATGTACTTAACAATAGTTTCAATCGTATATTTTCAGTTTCTCTCTCGAAGATGCACACTGATGTACATTCGTAGGTTTTTCAGTTTAATCACGTATTTTCTTTTTCTTTCTCAAGAATGCAAACTAATGTACATAGTAGGGTTCTTCAATTTAATCGCGTATTTTCAGTTTCTTTCTCAATAAAATGTACACTAATGTACATTCGTATAAATAACGTATTTTTATTTTTATCTTAATAATGCACACTGATGTACGGATAGGTGTAAGTATTATGGGAAAAATAAAATATAATTTTGTATTTATCGATAATTTTCTGAAGCGAATGTATCGCTTAGTAATTTTTAAAAATATTTTGTACCTACTATTTATTGATCCTTAAAAATGTTATCACTTATTCATAAAATAAAATAGTTCAATTGTTAAATTATCACTTTTTACTAATCTTGTATCACTTTTATAAAAAATACTATTGTAACATTATTATGACGTGGCCACTACGAGTAAATAACCACTCTCATTTTCTGTAGGGAGAGGGACAGTTCTATTGTAAGGTTTTTAATTAATTTTTTTATTTAAGAAAGTAATAATATCCTTAATAAAAAATGATAACTAAATAAAAGAAAAGTGAAGCAGCCTAACACAAACTTGTTTGTTAAAAGACAAAATAGGGAAAATATCAAAATTTGTCCTTTGTGTTGGCATAATCCAAATTCAGCCCCAAGTTTGCTAAATTCACAATTTTGATCCTCTACAATTTGATTTCTATCTCTTTTGTCCAAATTTAGTCTTTTTATCTAATTCAGTCCTATACTATTGGACCAAAATTGGACAAATTCTAACATAAATAACTAAATCTGGACAAATTCTAATATAAAGGGCTAAACTTGACAAAAAAAGCGACTAAATTTGTTAAAAGGACTAAATTTGGACAAAAATTACTAAAATATATCGAACACTAAAGAATCAAAATTATGAATTTAACAAACTTGTAGACTGATTTGGATTAAACCAAACACCTTAATCTTAATATATAATTAGGGAGTAGTTTCCTTATATAAGGTTTTAATAACACATGTGTCATTTTCTAATGAAATGTAAATTTAAAAAAACACATGTGTTAACTTTTTATTGGTTGATAATAATTTGGCATCATTGAATACAAGAACATATTAATTAAGGCAGGTAAAAATAATCTTTTAATTTAATCTTAATTTAAAGTTACATTAAGTTTTAAATTAGGCAAAGATTTGTGTGATGAGAGTGAAAATAAGCGTATTTTAGTGTCCAATTTAGCACCTTTTTTATGAGAATTATTATTATATATTAGCATAAATGTCTTATATTCAATATATGTGAGAAAAAAGGTACGTTTGAGGTGTTTCATTGTGTTTTAGGGGGAAAATGATCAAAAGTGCTGAGTTGGAGAAAATGTGCAATTTGTGCAGGAATGCTGAAAAACGCACGTCCAACTTGTGTAATTTTTTTATGTTCGTGTAGAGCTCAAACTGAAAGTGTGATACATAATTGGAAAGCCATAGAGAAGAGTATCGTTTTGGCGTAAGAAATACGTCAATCAAAGCCCAAACGAGAAAGTTATGATAAAAATAGTGACATCGCGCAAGCTGTTCTTACACAACACTATTATGCCACCTTGTTTTGTGATTTCTTTATATGGATAGAAAGCCAAAGAAGAGAGGATTGCTTGAACACAAGAATCACTCAAAGTGAGGTAGTTTGCGAAAGTGGACATTCGGAAATGCTGCCAGTTCGTGCTTGCTGTTGTTGGATTGTATACTAAAAGTCTAGCTTTAGTATGAACAATGTTACAACAATATTTAAAATGAGAATCATATGATCAAATAATTGCATCTTATAATTTATTTATATGCATGATGCAATAGTCCACTTACTTTATACTGTAGATAATATGTTGTGCGACAACACGCGAAAGATCATATTATCGGTTTCCTTATAAAGTATAAACAGATACTCACAACTGAGATAGACGGGGACTCTCTATTGGTATGGTTGTAGTGTGGTTTGGTATTAGCTTGTCTTGGCTATAGAATCACATTAGTGCACTTGTGTGTATTGAGCAGGACCGCCTGAGATCGTTCTTCTTATACTGACTATATAGTAGAACTTGATCTCTGTTATTATGGAAGTTCGTGCTCTTAATCCCTATACAATAACCTCGACACGTAGGGCAGTATGTATTTCTTTGATTCATCAATGGGTGAGATTTATAAGTATTAAATCAACAAACTCGGTGAGTTGGGAAATAGTGCTGTATCTATGGTGTGCTGTTGATTGTAGAAGGAATCCATGTCCGACATAGGTTGATGATGTCCCCTTGAGGAGCTCATAAGATTTATCATGTAAATCTTGCAAGTGGATTAATTTCCGGCATGATAATAAGGTTGAGTGGTACTACTCTCGGTTGAGATATTAATTAATTTGAGTTGTCAGTAACTTAATTAATTAATGGGCATTGTATATCTTAAACATGGGGAGACTGTCGGGCTTATAATAAGAAGGAGCCCAGAACATAATTTTGGGATTGGACGGGTAGTGCAGTAATAATATTTTAGTGGACTATATTATTATTATAGGATTTAATTAAAAGCTTTGGGTTAAGCTTGGTTAATTAAATTCAATTGAGGCCCAGTCCAATTTCTCCTCCTGGTCCCTGCTGTAGCCCAACTATATAAGTCATCTCAGCTCCTGTTAACCCTAAGTCAGTGCCTCATTTGACAGTTAGAAAAGAACAGGAGTAGATTGAGAGAATCCTGCGGATTGTTGCCCACACAACAGCAGGATTCAACTTGGGACATACAACAGAAGATTGAGAGGTGGTTCTCTGCAACGGTTCATCCTCTACATCAACCCAGAAGTACGGTAAACAAGTTTATATTCGCTTCCGCTGATTGTTTGCCTGATTTTCTTAACGGATCACGTTGAACCACACGATCCAATTGCCAACAATTGGTATCAGAGTGTTGGTTTCTTGGTGAAACGTGATTTGTAAGGATGGGTATGTGATTACTTGATTATTTGACTATAATATGAATTAATCGCATGTTTGGTCCGAATCCGTGTGTTTGTGGTTATGTGATTGAAGTATTAACTTTGTAATCGTTTTGTGATCTATTGTTGCTATGTGTTGTTGTGTATTTTTTTGATTGAATACATGGTACACATTCTGTTGGTCACACAAACACAAGAAAAAAGTCAGTCGGTCATCATCACATCACACACACACCCCCTACTCAATGTATGTTCGTCCGGCGGCGCGTGGACGTTGGAGGTGGCGGCAGGGTCTGAAAGGCGCGGACCATGACGGCTGGTGGCTGCAGCGAACCAGTTTTGTCGCGGTGGCGCTGGATAGACGAGCGGCTTCGATTGGGGTTTCGACTGGTTCGATTGTCGATGGCGAATGATGAATTAAGGGCGAGGCATCTGGGCAACGAGTCGGCGTGACCTGGAGTCTCACTGACGGTCGGCGTCTGGACGGTGCTGGAAGCGGCGCGACTGGACGTGCCAGAACAGAAGGTCCCGGGTGAGTTCACGCTGATCTCGGTCGGATAGGAGATGATCGGTGACACTCGAGACTGGTGGACGGCGCTGATGATCCCAATCGACGAAGAGCTCTGGCTGGGCGATTAGAGGCAGATCCAGGCGGATCGGGGCAAGTCGACATAGGATCTGGCGGCGCTGGTGGTGGCGCGCGGCTGACCGGCGATGGCTGTGGAGCGGCTGCCTATGGGGGCGGCATCTTGTTGCGCCGCTGTCGTTGAAATCTGGCAACGACGTAGATGGATGGTCTCGGTAGTACGCGGTGGTGTGCGGCGAAGCGCCACGGCGCTGGACAGCTACGAGTCTCACCGGTGACACTTCGGACTGCGTGCGCATCTGAGTGCGTGGTCGCGGCGGCAGCGACGACTGGCTGCTGGGCGACACGCGCAGTGCAGACTACAATGGAGATCTCCGGCCATTGGTTCATCGGAGAAGGACTGATGGCGACGTTCCGATGGACTGAGGGTGGTACCGACGGCGGATGTGCTGTGTGACAGACTGCCGGGAACATTTCATCTGGATGCTGCGACTGGCAGTGGTTCTAGGGCTCAGTTTTATTTTCTTTTTAAATCTAATGGGCCATATACAGTAATTAATAAAGGCTGCTCAATTAATTTTAGTTTGGTTTTGGGCTGCTGGGCCCAATTTTAATTAAAATGGTAATGGGCTGCTGGGCAATATTAATTGCTGGATTTAATTAATTGTGGGTTTGATGTTGGGCCAGGTTAAATATTGAGCTAGACCTTAATGCATAAATTGGCAGGGTAAATGGGCTTAATTATTTAATTAATGGGCTGCTCATTTTATGCTAATGATGTTTGGGTCAGCTGGGCCTATTTAATTGATCCAACATATTATTCAATTAATTAATGTTATACAACTGATTAATTGATTTAATTGTCAATTATTGTTGTATATGTATAAGACATGTTCTATGTAATTTATTTATTTAAATTGCTGTTAATAGAAGCATGTCTAAGTTGTATATTTTATTCTGGAATATTATATGCATGTTAAAAACCCTCAGTGTTTAAATAACTAAGTGGGAGAGAGGATTGGTAATAAATTTCCGCGGCCTCCATTATTGATTTGTTAAGCAATGTGAATAGACTTGCGCGTCGGCATTAGAGCCTTCCTCCCCATCGGATGAGTTTTATTCATGGATTGCTGGAACAGACTTCATTAAATAATTACGTTTGTAATGTGATGCATATGAACTTGCGCGTTGGCATAGACCTTCCTCCCTATCGGATGAGTTTATATGCGGTTCACTGGTACAAACTTGTAATTGATGACTATAGGAAGTTATCCGAGCGCATGTGTACTTCTCTATCTGTAAGGCACATAAGCTTGGGCCGCGGACTTGGGGTCAAATAATGGTGTACACTTAGATGTAAATAATAAGTATCCTCCCCATCAGAGTCACTGTTTTTATTTGCATGGCTAAAGAGGAACCGACTATTAATTATTTTGTCATAAAGTTAGGTTGACAAATGAAATTAATGGGTAAAACCTTCTCTTGTAAATGTTCGGGTTTGTAAACGTCCACACTATCGTGGCTTGCAGACTCACGGTGCTTGAGATGTCGGTGAATTTTATTTTATATTGTTCTGAGGGAATCAATATAAAAGAATAAAATTCGAAGATTTGATCGGAATATTTATTTGTGATTCTCTGAATTTCGAATGGTTTCATCTCACTAATTGTTTACTAAAAGAAATTATATTTACTTGTCCAAATTAGTTGATTAGAAAAGAATCTTGTTTTTGAAAATTACTGCTTAAGAAAATACATGTGTATTCTCACAAAGGATGTCTCATGATGCCTATTAAAGTTTCTAGTGAAGAGATGAGAGGTTCATAGAAATATGATGGTCTCATGTAACTCTTCGGATACTTGAGTAAATTAAAAGGCAAAAGATCATGGTTGAATTGATGAATGAATTTGAAATACATGGAATAGAAGTTGAAGGGGAAACCTAAGTCAATTTTATTCTCCATAATTGCCTAGACGTTTTGAGTAAGTTCCACCTGAATTACAAGAGGTTGTATACGGTGGGAAACTTCTAACAAAACATGTGGCAAAAGAAAGCCATTTTTCATCATGATGTGAACAAGTTTAATATCTTATTTACTAATGGTTTAAACATGATTAGTGATGGCATCTACTGACACGAAGTATGTAGATACTGGAATCACTAAATATTTATCACTAAGTGAGGATAAGATTATTATGACATGGGTATAACTATGAAGGTAGTGGCTATTGCAGTGGGAGTTGTTTATTTATCTCATGATAAGAATAAACGATTGATTATGAGAAATTATCTTTACGTACGTTTCATAGAAAGAATTTAATTTTGGTTTCTATGCATTAACGGATGGATACTTCATTTCATTTAAATGACATGGTCATAGTAATGAGGAATGAGGCTATAATCCGTTAAAGTACGTTGGTGGATAAAAAGTATACTCTTGAATCATGTACATCCGACAGATGCAATAAATAGTAATTAAATAATGCATCTTCTAATATTAGTAAGAGAAAGGAACCTTCGGAGAAGAACTAAACCATACATTTGACATCTAAGATTAGTTCATTTTACTTAGGTATGATTCAAAAGTTGATAGCCGATAGACCGTAAGGTTTATCTGAAGTGGAAACTATCGGACTTGCGAGTCTTGCTTGGAAGTAAAAATGATTAACTGCCTTTTCAAGGCTGTGGGGTGTAGAGCCAAAGATATATATGTTGGAATTAGTTCATTCTAGTTCAAGCGAACCTAATATTATCCAGGCGAGAGGTGGTTATGAATATTCGAAGATTATTATGGAAACCAATATATTTATGTGATGCACTGCATGTCTAAGTTCTTTGATTAATTCAAGAATTATAAGGCTGGTACAGTGAAGCATCATGGAAAATATATTAAGTCATTACGATTCAATCATGATGGCGAATACCTCTTGGGATAGTTAGGAGCTATTGATCAGAAGTTGAGATTAAATCTCAAGTTGACTACACCGGGTATGCCCCAATATGAATGGTGTGGTGGATAGAAGGAATAAGGCTCTTATGGTTATGATTAGATAAATGTTGAATTATTTGGAATAATTAAAATTCATTTTATGGATATGCCCTAAAAACAGTAATTCGTAAAATATTTGTCTGTTTGTGGGACATCTTAGAAAAATGAAGGTTGATTTATTTAGTCCAAAAGATCGAAGGGTGACTGTTAACACAAACACCAAATTTTTGGAAAAAGACTATGTAATAAATCACAAACCCATGTATGAGTTGTTCTAAAGGAAGTGAGAGAAAAATACAAAGTTAAAGTATCAATTGTACAAGTGGATATGCCACAAGGTAAACTGCAACGCGTGTCACGTCTGATACACAATTACATGTAGTGTCTTGTCGTAGTAGGAGGGTTGTATGACAACCCATAAATATATGTTTTGGGAGAGTCGTGAGACTTGATCCCTAGTGAACATGGTATTGTCCAACGGATACGACGTAGCACTACAAGATGAAAATGCAGAATCTTAGTAAGTTGCAATGAATGTTGAAATAGAATCTACAGATTCTATATTAAGTCTGGGAACTTGTATGACCACTAAATAGTGTAAAAGCTATTGGAAGTGGTCATAGGAAATAAAATAGGATCATACGGTAAGGTGAAAACCCTTGGAAGCAAAGCTTGTTGCGAAAAGGTGTACTCAGAAAGAAATGGTTCGATTATGAGGAAACATGTTCGCTGGTAGCTATGCTTATGTTGATCTGGATTCTTTTATTGCTGCTATGAGGAACAGCAAATAGATGTCAAAGACAGCTTTCCTGATTGGAAGTCTTGAGGAAAACATCTATGTGAAGCAACCAGAGTGATTCATTGCAAAGTACTAATAGCATTTTGATAGTAAGCTTAAAATTGTCCAGCGATGGACTAAAGCAAGCTTTAAGTTCGTGAAGCATTTGTTTTGATTAGGTAATCCAGTGGCATGGATTTAAATTAATGAGCGGATGAGTCTTGTGTGTTGTAAAGAGTGACGGAAACGTGGTGGTGTTTTTTGTACTATACGTAGATAGTATCTTGCTCATCGGAGACAATGAAAGAGTATTATCGGGCGTATGGGTACGGTTAATAAAGCGGTAGAGATAAAGGACTTAAGAAAGGCAAAATATATCCTTTTGATCATGGTAATACGGATCACAAGAAAGGATATTATGCTTATCTCAAGTTTCATAAAATGATACAGTCCATACTCATTTAGCATGTAAATTTATCTAAGTGAATGTGTCTTTGAGACACAAGAAGAAGATAAAGAGGATGAAAGCGGTTCCTTATGCTTCGGCGAATAAGGAAGCTTAATCTAAGGAATGCTATGAACGATGTTGGATATCTGTTTTGCTGAATGCATCAACAGTGGGTATCAACGTAACCCGGAACAAGAATGATGAACTGTGGTAAGACATTTATAAAGTGCCTGAGAAGGACTGGAAATTATATGTGGACTTACTGGACAGATTCACTACTTCTTGTGGATTACGTAGATTCGGATTTTTTTTAGTCAGATTGGACGGTAGTAAATTCTCCTCAAAGGTTATGTGTTTAATTTTAGGAAGTAGAGTCATAATGTGGAGGAGTGTTATATAGAAATATATTTCAGACTCCGGACTCCATCATGGAAAGATGATAAATTGGAGCCTATACGGCAGCCAAAGTATCTATATGACTCTAGAGACTTCATGATGGACTTTGAAGTGTTTCTAAGTTTGCCCAAGGTAATCACAATTTACATTGATGATATTGGTGCAGTTGCAAACTTGAAGAAATCACAAGTCCATAAGGCAATTAAACACATGGAGCGCGAGTACCACCTGTTACGAGAAATCATATGATAAGGGGAAGGTTGTTGTTGCCTAGATTGCATCAGATGATGACCTAGTAAACCATTTACAAGGACCTTAAGGCGAGAGCTTTTAATGGTCGTGTAAGTGGGAGTAGGAATCAGATATATGGCAGAAGACATGACAGCATAGTCATTTAGTATAAGTGGGAGATTGTTGGATTGTATACTAAAAGTCTAGCTTTAGTATGAACAATGTTACAACAATATTTGAAATGAGAATCATATGATCAAATAATTGCATCTTATAATTTATTTATATGCATGATGCAATAGTCCACTTACTTTATACTGTAGATAATATGTTGTGCGACAACACGCGGAAGATCATATTATCGGTTTCCTTATAAAGTATAAACAGATGCTCACAACTGAGATAGACAGGGACTCTCTATCGGTATGGTTGTAGTGTGGTTTGGTATTAGCTTGTCTTGGCTATAGAATCACATTAGTGCACTTGTGTGTATTGAGCAGGACCGCCTGAGATCGTTCTTCTTATACTGACTATATAGTAAAACTTGATCTCTGTTATTATGGAAGTTCGTGCTCTTAATCCCTATACAATAACCTCGACACGTAGGGCAGTATGTATTTCTTTGATTCATCAATGGGTGAGATTTATAAGTATTAAATCAACAAACTCGGTGAGTTGGGAAATAGTGTTGTATCTATGGTGTGCTGTTGATTGTAGAAGGAATCCATGTCCGACATAGGTTGATGATGTCCCCTTGAGGAGCTCATAAGATTTATCATGTAAATCTTGCAAGTGGATTAATTTCCGGCATGATAATAAGGTTGAGTGGTACTACTCTCGGTTGAGATATTAATTAATTTGAGTTGTCAGTAACTTAATTAATTAATGGGCATTGTATATCTTAAACATGGGGAGACTGTCGGGCTTATAATAAAAAGGAGCCCAGAACATAATTTTGTGATTGGACGGGTAGTGCAGTAATAATATTTTAGTGGACTATATTATTATTATAGATTTAATTAAAAGCTTTGGGCTAAGCTTGGTTAATTAAATTCAATTGAGGCCCAGTCCAATTTCTCCTCCTGGTCCCTGCTGTAGCCCAACTATATAAGTCATCTCAGCTCCTGTTAACCCTAAGTCAGTGCCTCATTTGACAGTTAGAAAAGAACAGGAGCAGATTGAGAGAATCCTGCGGATTATTGCCCACACAACAGCAGGATTCGACTTGGGACATACAGCAGAAGATTGAGAGGTGGTTCTCTGCTGTTCATCCTCTACATCAACCCAGAAGTACGATAAACATTATATTCGCTTCCGCTGATTGTTTGCCTGATTTCCTTAACGGGTCACGTTGAACCACACGATCCAATTGCCAACAGCTGTCATGCTGGCAAAAGCAGGGGTTTCAACCGATTTTACCTACTAGGGTTTGAATGTGGAAGTTATGCGCGAAACAGTGAGACTGTGCAAGCCCACTCTACCACGACCATTTGGTCGAGCGGCGTGAAAAATTCGATTCCGTGCATAGATATACCGCTCGACCACACCTCGACCAAGATCAATTCCGCTCGACCAAGACCATTCTGGTCGACTAGGGGACACGTGATCCTATTTTTGGTAATTTTGTACCCCTAGTAAGTGAATGTTTATGTTTTCAAAGAACAAGCCCATCCAAAGTCCGTTAGGAGAGCTTACAAGTATGAAAGGGGATGCAGATCACACCAAGGAAGTACCGCAAACATAATAATCATCCTACACCCCACAAGGGGGGATTACCCCCTACACCATCACATCCATCCCTTCCTCCATCCATCTATTACTGTGAAAATTCATCTGTTGAATCATGAGGAGAACCAAGAGGAGGATTCAAAATGGAGAAGGACGCGATGACTCCCGTATCTAGGGTTTTATTTATTTCCTAATTTATCTTGTATTTTCCAAATATATGGGTAAGATCTATCCAACCCCTATGATTGTTCTTTGTAACATAATGGGCTAGAACCGTTTTGGTAGATATAGAGTTTGAAGGTTTTTATGAATTAATTGAACTTTTGTGTGTATACTCCGTACAACACTACTTGTGAATTTATTTTATATATAACTATGCATTTTTAATCCATATTCAGAGTTGTTTTGTACATCTTCAATTAATATATAGAGTCTGAATATATATTGGTTGTGGATTGATTGCGTTCCCCGTTGAACAGGATTCCATGTTATGATTCTAAGTGAGGGGACTCCGAAGCTTCATTAAAACTATCATATATAAATGTTTATTAATTGAATTGAATTCGGGTTAGTAAGCAGGATAAAGAGGGTATTTTTATAGTACCTATAAAGGGAGATCATTGTTGGGCGTTATCACAACACACAATTTTAATCCTCAAGTATGAAGGATGGAATTGTAGCTTAGATAAGCGACCAAGTTATATTATCGAACCCAAAGGACAGTTGGTTATCAATTTATTATTATCTAAACTAAGAGAAACTTTATTGGCAATTTGAGTTTAGAATAATTATCGATCTAATAAAGAAATAATAAAATAGGAAATAAAATAGAACAGTAGAGATAACGAGAGTTGCTCAAGTGAGAAGATAGGTAGCTCTTCAGGCATCCAATTTCACTAATTAATCTCCTTTCCATGTGTCAATGTCCGACTCTGTCTTGTGGATTATGGACGCATCACTAAACCATGCAAATCTACTCTATAGACACAAGCAGATAAGCGTGTAACACGTGTGAATTATCTCGGAGCATGAAACATAATTACACCCCCTTTCTAGGTACTATCAGTATCAATTATTTCCCGTGCACTAAGTACTCTAACCCGATATGATCTCCCTTTATAGGTACTGTATAATTATCCTATTTATCCTACTTACTAACCCGAATTCAGTTCAATTAATAAGTATTCATATAAAATAGTTCTAATAAAGCTTCAGAGTCCCCTCACTTAGAATCATAATATGTAATCCTGCTCAGCAGTGGACGTACTCAATCAATAACCAAGATATGTTTTCAGACTCTACATAAAAGTTAATGATCCACAAAACGACTCTGAGTATGAATGAATAAAGCATAGTCTTATATGAAATAAAAGACAAGTAGTGTTAAACGGAGCATATACACAGAAGTTCAATTAACTAGATAAAAACCTTCATAACCCTAGAACTACCAAAGTGGTTCTAGCCCATGACGTTTCGAAGAACGTTCATGGTATTTGGATAGATCTTACCCATAGTCTTAAAAATTACAAGAAAGATTAAGTTGCAAAGTAAACCCTAGATGTGGGCGCCGTCGCTTCTCGCTCTGTCTTGAATCTTCACTTGATTCTCACTTGATTCGCTGTACGAATCTCTCTCTACAGCTCCTGCAGATAGAGTTAGGGTTTGAATATAGTATAGGATGGATGTGGAATCTAACTCCCTTTTTGATATGATAGGCACCCCTTTTTATACTTGTAACTTCTCTTCATGGACCCTTACTGGGCTTTTTCGTAGAAAACATGCACATGCAAGCACTGGAAGTAAAAATATTGACTTTTCGGTATTGATGTATCCCCGTTTGACCAAACTGGGCTTGGTCGAATGAGACCTTCTTGGTTGAACCACGGGTCTGTACGCTGAAACTCCTCCCGTTCAACTTAGCTTCTCAGTTCGACTTGTTGTAACTTGATCGAACGGGATGGTCTTGGTCGAACGACCTCTCTGTAAGCTAAAACAACCCTGTTCGATTTCTTCTTTGTAGTTCGACCACCTTGAGCTTGGTCGAACGGCATAACTATGGTCGAACTGCACCTCGAAAAATATATTTTCCCATTCCGAGTACTTTTAACCTATTTTCCAGTACAAATATGCTCAAATAGCCTCAGTAGCATCTGATTCGTGTGTTTTTCATAAACATCCCGATTTGTCTTGATAATAGACCAAATCATACTCAATTTTCGCATAAATCCAAGCTCAAAATACGTGAATTATCACTCTTATTAAACCCCCAAACTTACATGTTGCTCACCCCGAGGCAATGAAAATCAAGACAAGGCAAGAGTGTAATCACGAGATCCTTATAACAAGCACAACCTATTCTAACACATGCAATTGTATTAATTCAAAACATGCATTCATCCATCATACCTTTCATCCATGCAAACATATCAATCAACCACAATACTTGTACGAGTGTAAAATCATCTAGCTCACTAGGTAAGTGTTTACTCTTGTGCTCAAGTGTAAAAGATGTACACTTCTAACTTGTTAGTATATACGCTCAAAATCAATTCATATATTCGAGTAACCATAAGCTTGGCCAAGGTCCCAATAATCAATTCAGGATTATTTCAACACTAGGATCACAAAGGACTTGTTCTTTGGGTTGTAATGTTGGCTCTTTGGTAAAGGTAGGAGAATATAGATAAAGTGACTAACTTCACTAGTAGAGAATTACCTTGGAAAGTTGCTTTTCATCAAACAACATTAATACTTATTCTCCTTCATCATTCTCATGATATTTTCAATATTTCTTCTCCTACTTCACTTGGAATCAACATCTTTCTTCTTCTTCAAAGTACAAGGTACCAATTTCGGGCACTACCCTTTTAAGCAATCAGGGTACGGGTTTCAGGCATTACCCCTTCATAAGATTTAACCACCTTTTATTTTCATCACTACACAAACTTTCCTTTCCTTTTCTTCTTCATATACGACCTAGCAATTTATTCATCTTAACTCTCTACTAGTAAATAGGGTATTCCAAAGCTTAAGTATAGGTAAATAAAGGCTTTTTATCATAGGCTTGTCAAAAAAAAGCTTGAAAGGCTCAACGGGGCTTCTAATGATATAAACTACAAGGTAGGATAAAATTTTGCTGAGTGGCTCAATTATCAATAACGGCCTAAGATCATTTCCTAGTATTTATCAATTATAAACTTCAAACAAGTCTCCAAGCCAAGTTCTAGAATACGAACATATGAACGATACTCATAAGAATAAAGTATCATGCATTGATATAACATGATTAAAAAGCTCAAATTCTCACATGGGTTATAAATTTCTAAGCACTCTTCAAAGCATGCAATCAACATCAACCTCTATATAAACTACAAGTAATAACGGTACATGCGTATCATCAATAAATCAACATGCATCAAAAATAGGTGCACATGCACAATCAAGAAGCATCATACTATCCAAATCAAACTGATCAACATCTAAATCAAACAGATCCAATATATCCATCATCCATCAATATCAAGTACAAACCACTCACACATGAATCTCAAACAAATACTTAACCATCCACACAATCACTCAATCTGTAAAGTGAAAAAGAGAATGGAGATAAGAAGAAATGGAAAAAGATAAAACTTGGCACCACTACTCCTCTGGAGCATCATCATCGCTCGCTTCATTACGCTAATCATCGAAATTCCTTTGCAAGGTATCTATCTTCCTGTCCAACGCTTCATAATTCTCATTCAAATCTCTCAATCTCCTATCCATAGCATCATATCGGAGGTTGAGCGTAGCTAATTAGTGTTTGCCAAATCTAACTGTTGATTCGTCTCTTGCTGGTTCGCATTCAGAGTGGCAAAATGCTCGTTCATCATTCTAAACTACTCTCTATAAAAGTAATCTTAGGACTGTCAGAAATCCTACTACTACTGTGGTGATGGCTCATAGTACAAATACTGCTATGGCTGCTGCGATGGCTCCATGGGAGAAAAATCCATCTTCGGCTGCTCATAAGCTGGCTGCTGCTCCTCATCCTCGTCTACAAAGTTCGCTGGATTTCCCACTAAAATCATATCTGCACCAATGTAAATACCCTAGATATGCATCTCAGCTAAAAGCCTCCAGTTTCCTTCTCCAATGCAAGTGTCGGATATCGCCTTGTGCTCCGAAGTGTTCATCAAAATATTGTTGTTGATATGAACAGTAGTAAGATCAACAAGTGATAATGGGAACTTGAAAGAAATCAAATTCTTGCCACAGATGAACATCCACATATCATCACTCCTTTGAATCAAGCCCATCCTCACACAAGTTGATAAAATCAAATAAGGATCTTCTCGGATCGGCCTGTGCTTAGTCAAATAAACTCGATAATACTCTGCTATCAGAGTAATCAACCCACCAATGTTTTACCCCTCTTGACAGAGTGAGTAGAGAACTTATACAACTGCTGTAAAAAGTAAGAAGCTACATTGAATTGAACTTCATTTATCATGCACCATATCACGTATAGCTCTCCTCTCGGTATACAGCTCCCCTCAGATTGAGCAAACAACATATTGCTCAGGATCCGGTCCATGTACGCTATCACGGGATTGTGAATAAAAGCACCCTTAGCGGTATTGGTATTATAATCACCTTGCCTCCCCCAAATAGATCTCCAGAACTCATCAGCATTGAAACCTTCATTCTCTACTGTAGAAATACCTATCGAACATCCAACCATCTCATTAAACTCATTCGTATACATCAGCTGCAGCTGGCCACCAATCTGCATTCCCAAGCCATAAGAAGATAATGATCTCCACGATCAACTCTCATCGTGCACAACACCTCGGCTATGATGTGGAAATAAGTCTCTCTCTTCAGCTCCATAAATCTAGCAATCCCTACTCGATTGAACATCCAACGAATATCGTTGATGATGTTCATCTCCACCATCGCTTGATCATCCAGATAACAAGTCCTCGTTATCTTATCCGAAATAGCTCCCCACAAATTCTTCCTTCTCCTCCCAGTCATCAATCTTTATGCCATAATCCGAAGGTCTCCTCTTATCCCTCTTCAATTTCTTTGCAATTTCACCCTTCTTAGAAGGATTATTCTCCTTTCTTTTAGAAGGTGTAGCAATTCCTTTACCTACAAAGATTATACTTCAATACATAATAGAGGAAATAAAACAAGTATACCCAACCTAGGACTAATTAAAGTATGAATTTTACTCAAAACTTCAAATTCACATGCCCTAATCCATGAATCAATTCCTGAAATTTCAAGTGTACACTTTAAACATATAAAACATGTATACTCAACACTTTCAATCAAGAGGGAATCAAAAGTCCTAAGTTTCAAATTCCAAGTTCAACATGCTTCTCATATTCCATAATCAACAAAAATTCCAAGCATGCTCAACTTTCATAACTCAATTACACGTAAACATCACTTTAAATCAACGAGCCCATACATGCATTTTGAAATTAAACTCAAGCCCGTAAGATTAACATCATCAATTTCACAAAACTCCATCAATCCAACAAAAATTGAACTCATGCAAATTCATGTAAAATTTCAACAATAACACCAAGATTCAAACTTTAATTCCAACTAAAAGTATGTTTAATCAAATTACCCAATTTTTACTAAACATATATTACTCCAATTTAAGGGTAAAGAAGTAAGAAAACATACCTTTATCTCCGGACATGGGGTGTGTATGACGCTTGCAAAAAATCCCCAAAATCAAGTGGAATAGTCCAAAATCGGACTTGAATCCTCCAAATCTTGGATGTGGAAGTGTGTGGAGAGGAAGAATTAAGTGTAGGATAAGTTTAGAGTGAATTTCTTACAGATAGAACAAGAGCTTCGAGGAAGGGTGACTGGATTTAGTCGAACAGTGCACTGAAAATCACCTTAAATCGCGACTCTAAACCCAGTTCGAGTCGAACAGAATGGTCGAACTAGGGCTCCCAATCTCGAATCGATTGCCTATTCATAAAAACATAAATTCATTCTACTTCAGTTCGACCAACTTGTACTGGTCGAACTACAGTGCTAGGTCGAACTGTACCTCTGTACTCTAAAAAATCACCCCCTGTTCTCCCCTGTTCAGTTCGATCACCGTTCGACCAGAAAGTTCTGGTCGAACAATTTGGTTTGGTCGAACTGGCCTCCTGTAACTGATTCAACATTCAGGACTGTAGTTCGATCGTCGTTTGACCTCAGCATCATGGTCGAATGGTAGAAGTCTAGTCGAACTGGCTTCCAAATGTCTGAATTTCCGTGCTTTTCTTCGTTCTCTGCAAAACTCAACTCTAAAATAATATCAAGCATCATAATAAGCCAAAACAAAAGCTAGAGAACCACTCTTAGACTACATAAAAATCTTGTATATTACTCCGCTCACATTTAGAATAAATAAAACACCACTGAACACTAGGCAAATTACAAAAAATTGACACATCAAAACTTGTTAAAGCTTTAGTATACCACAAAAAATCAACTCCCCTAGCAAACGTTACAAAGAAAAGATTATACTCTTGGTGCTACAATGAGGTAAGTACATCACACCTAGGAATGGCAGCGGGTAGGGTACCCGTATTTTTTTGGGGTACCCGAACCCGTATCCGTTAAGAATACCACTACCCGTATCCGTTCCATTACCCGTTTAAAATATTATTAAAATATCCGTATCCATTTCGAACCCGATTGTTTCTATCCGCGGGTACCCGAACCCGTCAAACTTTTTTATAAAACTTAAAATATAAATTTCAAATCTCAAACATTTAAATAAATGTGTCTACAACATTAAACAATAATAATTAAAACATGACATAAAATCACCACACAAGTTTAAAGATCTTCAATTCAAACTTTAAATAACATACAAATAAAATAAAATGATAGGTTAGATTAATGATTTGTAAATTTATTTAAATATTGAAACATATAACAAGATACTTGTGTCTAAACGATGAACGGATATTTTTTTAATGAGGTTGAGTGTTCGAATCCTCTAAAAAATACATACATACAAGTAAACGGGACGGATATATACGAGTACCCGCTACCCTTATCCGCTTCTTTATACAGGTTCGGGTAGCGGGTACCCGAGGGGGGTCTACCCGAACCCTACCCGAACCCTAATGGGAATTTTTATTTTTTTCTAAACCCGTCCCAAACCCGATTATAGGTACCCGAACCCGTCCCATTAGGATTTGGTCGGGTCGGGTACCCGGGAAAACCCGCGAAACTGCCATCCCTAATCACACCCCCCAAACTTAGTAGAAACTATAGTCGAAACTAAGTTTGCAAAATGCAATTACTGATTAGTAAGCACCTAAAATATAAAAATATTTTACTCACACAAAATAAATAAAATAATAAAACGGGAGAGTAAGCCCCCAACAGGCGCTCTTGTTTAACATCGGAGAGTCACGACGGTACCAACTCAAAGTAAGGTATCTTCAAAGACGACACATGCATCATCCGACAAATTATAATGCTTCAATCGATGCCCATTTGCCGCTATGATGTCTCCATCTTTGTCCATGTTCTCAAAACTCCCCTCTTTGTAGGTCCTATGGATAATGAATGGTCCCGTCTGTTGGCGTTCGATCGTTTGGTTAGGATTCCATGTAATTCTATCGCAGTGGAAGCATAATATAGAATTGAATTACCTTTCGCTAGGGTATGTTGAAGATGATGAAATTTTCAAAAATTTTCAAAAATTCTCGATGGCAGCTTGCGCGACCTCACGACTTTGGACATGACTTCCTTATCTAATCTCTGATTTGAGTGATTTTTACACCAAAACGATCCTCTCTTCCATAGCTTTCTACTCATGTATCACACTACTAGTTTTGAGTTTCACACAAATTCAGAAAAAAAATGTGGAAGTTGACGATCAGGTTGCTGAAAATGACATTCCGATCTTTTGTTGTATTCTTAAGCCATGTCTTGACGTTGTGTGGGCAACGATCTCCAAGACGAACACAATATGCAGTCAATCTCCTTTTTTACGTGTTTAGACATGTAAGTATATTATCCGGACTGCTGAGATTGACTATTTATAGGCTACAACAGGGACCTTGAGGAGAAATTAGGGCTTGGGCATCTAATTAGGCTTAAGCATCCAAGTTTATCCCAAAACTTATACTTAAGTCCAATAATAATAAATCAGTTCACTAAAGAAGTATTATTGCACTGCCACCCTAATCCCAAATTATGTTATGGGCACTTTCTTGTTATGAGCCCGTTAATCTCCTCGTGTTTAATTAAGATTCAATGTCCATTAATTAATTAAATTGCTGACAACTCCATTAATTAATATATTTACGAAGAGTAGTACCACTCAACCTTATTATCATAGAGAAATTAATCCACCTGCAGGATTTATATAATAATTATTAAGAGCTCCTCAAGGGGACATCATCAACTAATTCCGTTGGGACACAGATTCCTTCTACAATCAACAGCACACCATAGAGACAGCACCATCTCCCAACTCTCCGAGCATATTGATTTAACTATTAAATCTCACCCATTGATGAATCAGAGAAATATATACTGGCTTACGTGTCGAGGTTATTGTATAGGGATTAAGAGTCTGAACATCCATAATAACAGAGATCAAGTTCTATTATATAGTCAGTATAAACCGAACGAGCTCAATGCGCTCCTGCTCAATACACACAAGGTGCACTAGTACAATTTATAGTCAAGATATAATAACGCCAAATTACACTACAACCATACCGATAGATAGTCCCCGTCTATTTCGGTTATGAACATCTATTTATACTTTATAAGGAGCCGATAATATGATCTTCCATGTGACGCTGCACACCACATTATCTACAGCATAAAGTAAATGGACTTTTGCAACAACATTATTGCAAACATTTGATCACATGATTCTCATTTCAAATATAGTCAAAACATTGTTCATACAAAAAGCTAGACTTTTAGTATACAATCCAACAATCTTCCACATATGCTAAAAGACTATGTTGCCGTATCTACTGCCATACATCTGATTCTAACTCCCATTACTTGACCATCAAAAGCTTTCGCCTTAAGGTCCTTGTAAAAGGATTTACTAGGTCATCATTCGATGCAATCTAGGTGACAATAACTTTTTACTCATCATACGATTTCTCGTATCAGGTAGTATTTGCGCTCAAAATGTTTAATTACCTTATGGGCTCGTGATTCTTTCAAGTTTGCAACTACCCCACTATTATCACAATAAATTGTGATAACCTTGGACAAACTCAGAATCACATCTAAGTCCATTACGAAGTTTCTAGAAACATACAGATACTTTAGTTGCCACCAGGCTCCAATATAATCATCCTCCATGGTGGAGTCTGAAATATATTTCTATATAACACTCCTCCATATTATGGATCTACTTCCAAAATTTAATCACATAACCTAGTGGTAGATTTACTGCTGTCCCCATGATTTGAAAATCCGAATCTAAGTAACCGTCAAGAATCAATGAACTAGTTCGGTAAGTTTACATATAATTTCCTGTCCTTCTCAGGCACTTCAAATATGTCTCACCACAATTCAATATTCTTGTTTCGGGTTACCTTGATACCAACTAACTATGTCATTGGCAAAACAGATATCCAATCTCGTGCAAAACATTTTATAGATTAAGCTTCCTTATTGCCGAAGCATAGAGAACCGCCTTTATCTATTTTATCTTCTTTTGTGTCTTAAGACACAAATCCTTAGATAAAGTCACATGCTAAAACGAGTAAAGATTGTATCAATTTATGAAGCTTGAGACAAGCACAACATCCTATCTTGTGATCTTTATTACCATGATCGCAAGCAGTGATTTGAAGAACCGGTTGGACCGGCTGGTTGAACCGGTTCAATCGGGAACTGGCCCCCAAACAAGTCCAAAACCCCCATAAAATCATTTTTGAATTGAACCGTTAGAACCGGCCAAAACCAGGAAAATCAAAAAAATCGGTTGAACGGTCTAACTGATTTTTTGATTTTTTTTATTTTTTTATTTTTCTTTTTACATTTTATATTTTTATATTATTTAAATTTTATTTTTATTTATTTTAAAATATAATATTTAAATTTTGAATTAAATTATGTAATTTTTCTGGAGTGGTGCACCAAATGTATGATAATTTGAGTGTAAATTATGTAATATCCTATTGAGAAAATATATAAAAATTTGTGTAAAATATGAATTATAAACTATAAATATTTTATCTAATCATATTTTTATGTAAATTGAATTTTCTATTTATATAATAATTTTGGTTAGTATAATTTTTTTTAATGAATTGTAAATATTATAAAATATAATTGAAAATATGTAAAATTCAAATTTTCGGTTTAACCGCCGGTTGAATCGGTCCTACCGATTGAATCTCAAACCATTGCATCTACCGGTTCAGCCTTCGGTCCGGTTATAAAAATACTGATCGCAAGGATATATTTTGTTTCTCTTAAGTCCTTCATTTCATACCGCTTTATTAACCATACTCATACGCCCGACAATACTCTTTCATTGTCTCCAATGAGCAAGATATCATCTACGTACATACAAGAAATACCACCACGTTTTCGTCATTCTTTTCAACACACAAGACCCATCCGAGCATTGATTAAATCCATATGACTGGATTTCCTTATCAAAACGGATGTTCCATGATCTTGAAGCTTGCTTTAGTCCATCAATAGACACTTTTAAGCTTACATTCAAAATGCTCTTAGCCCTTTGCAATGAATCACTCTGGTCGCTTCACATAGATGTTTTCTTCAAGACTTCCATTTAGGAAATATGTCTTGACACCTATTTGCTATACCTCATAATTAATATGAGTAGGAACAGATAAAAGAATCTGGATTGAGTTAGGCATAGCTACTAGCGAACAAGTTTCCTCATAATCGAACCCTTCTTTCTGAGTATACATTTTCGCAACAAGCTTTGCATCAAAGGCTTTCACCTTACCGTATGATCCTCTTTTATTTTGCATGACCACTTCCAATGGCTTTTACACAACTTAGTGGTCCTACAAGCTCCCATATTTTATTTAGAATCCATATATTTTATTTCAAAATTCATTGCGACTTACTAAGATTTCGCATTTCAATCTTGTACTGCTTCGTCGTTTCCATGTGCTGATTTCATGTTTACTAGGGACCAAACCTCATGACTTTCCCAAAACATAAATCTATCGTGTTGTAAAATAGCCCTCCCACTACGACAAGGTACTACATGCAATTGTGTATCAGATATGACACGCAATGCAGTTTATTTATGGCATATCCTCTTGTATTTGATATGTTTTCCAAAAATCTAATGTTCGTGTGAACAATCACCCTTCAATCTTTTGGACTATTAAATAAATCACCATTTATTTTTCTAGGATATCCCACAAACAGACAAACATCATACGACATGCTGTTTCTAGAGGATACCCATAAAATAAATTTAGTAATTCTGAATAATTCATCATCTATCTAACCATTTCCATAAGAGTCATATTCATTCTTTCCGCCACACCATTTAGCTGGGTATGCCTGGTGTAGACAACTTGGGATTCTATCCCAACCTCTGATTAATAGATCCTAAACTATCCTAAGAGGTACTCGCCACTATGATCAGATCGCAGTGATTTGATATATTTTCCATGACACTTCTGTAATACCCGAGAATTTTTCTGATTTATGTGATAATATAATTTGTATTTTATGCATTTTTATAATTATTTGATAATTATGTGGTAATTATTTCTACATTTTATTTGTCTTTACATTTTTATTTGATACATTTATGATAATAATTGTGACAATATGTGACTATATATGTATATAAATATTTACTTACACTAATTTGGATATATAGTTAAATTATCTTATTTGTACAAATACATTATTTCTTAATTATTAAGTATCACACGTGTTCTCGTTGTAATAATAGTGATAAGAAAGTATACATGTAAATGTATCATATCTTAGCTATTAAGTATTGCACGTATATTCGTAATAAATAATAATAATAATAATAATAATAATAATAATAATAATAATATTGTATTTACAATTAACAGTAAGTATAATAACAATAATAGTAATAATAATAATAATAATAACAATAATAAAGCGCATTGCTTGTTAATCCAAAATGAGGAGTGGCGTGAGAAATAGTGCATACCTGGGTGAATTGAAACCAAAATAATAATAGAAATAATAATATTATTATTATTATATAAATTTGCGATATTTAGCAAATAGTAATTAGGCGGCAGTGAATAAGTCGATAAACCAACAATGGATATTATATATAGGTGTATTGCTAACCACTTTTGGAAAACAAGTAGAAGTTGTTCAAAAAAAGAGAGAGATAGGAAGAGAGAAAGGAGAAAGAGGTGTTGTGTGCCGGGACGGAAAATAAGTAGTTACAGTTCTGCACGAGGTCTGCGGTGATAATACTGTTGGAGTACAACAAGTAGAAGTCCAACTACAATGTATAAACATGCTGTTTGTGAATTATTTGTGATTAATATGTGATAATTATGTTATAGATTATTTGTGATTAGTTTAATTACGTTATGAATTATTTGGGATTAATTTGTGATACAAGCTGTGGATTTATGTGATTTGGGGAAATTAGGGTTCATATTCAATAATATTATTTATAAATTATTTGTGATAAATTTGCGATACAAGTTTTGGATCTATATGATTTGAAATACTATAATTGTCCTATATGGATCTGTGTGATCAGAAACTGTTGAGTATAGATTTGTATGATCGGAGAAGATATTGTTTATAAGGATCTGTTTGATCCGAGATAAAGTTATTATCCTAAAAAGGGATCGTGTGATTCAAGGTGAAGTTGTTATTCTATAAATGGATCTATGTGATTGAGGTGAAGTTGTTATTCCAGAAGTGGATCTGTGTGAATTGAAGTTAAGCCGTTGCTTTATTGTGATCAAATGTTGATATTGATGTCGAAAATGGTTTATGATGCATATTTAATTGCCTTGGTTGCATACCATTCATAATCATGAAAAGATTTTTTCCCAAATTAATAAAATACTAGTAGTGTGTGCGGCCACTATATATGCACTCTTTCAGGGACCGCCGAAAGTCGATTCGAGTCATGTGTTGACTCACCCTATTCAGGGATCGCGGAGTGATCCGAGTCATGTGTTGACTCAATGAGTCGCTTGTCGACTCACTTTTATTCAGGGATCACGGAGTGATCCGAGTCATGTTTGACTCAACAAGTCGTTTATCAGCTCATCTCTATTCGGGGTTCAGAAAAATTGTCCCCAATACTTTATTCAGGGATCGGAAATATCGATTCGACACTAAGTATGTCTATTGAGCTCATTTGGAGTGTATATCATAAGTGTATCGTGGGGATCCCGCAAAGTGAACAGTTTTCATAATAGAAGAGACCAACAAGAAAGATTAGAAAAATAAATGCACTTTCATGCACTATCATGCATGATTTCTACTTATTGAGATTTTATCTCACTAGTTTATGCATTGTAGGTAAATTGCATACGATGCTGGTGGTTGGGGTTCTGTCAGATCCTGAGAGTTGTATACAAGGATGACGACCTGTTAGGCCGGTGTGATGCGCTATTTTGTGAAAATTGTATTGTATAAAGAATTAAATGAAAGGAATGTTTATTTTGTTTATTGGTGATGAAAATGGGGTCGTGACAGAGTGGTATCAGAGCACAGTCATGGTTCTGTAGATTGTTCATGTATTCAATCTCAGAATCTGCGGTACACCACCAAACTAGTAAGTTCTATTTAAGATTGTTATTAGTGATTTTGTATTAACATGATTGTAGTCTCAATTATTACAAATGTGATGGCTATAAAATGCTGAAGTAGAGTGGGACTAAATTTCGAGTACGAAATTTTTATAAGGTGGGGAGAATGTAATACCGAGAATTTTTTCTATTTATGTGACAATATAATTTGTATTTTACATATTTTTATAATTATTTAATAATTATGTGGTAATTGTTTCTACATTTTATTTGTCTTTGCATTTTTATTTGATACATTTATGATAATAATTGTGACAATATGTGATTATATATGTATATAAATATTTACTTGCATTAATTTAGATATATAATTAAATTATCTTATTTGTACAAATACATTATTTCTTAATTATTAAGTATCACATGCGTTCTCGTAGTAATAATAGTGATGAGAAAGTATACATGTAAATGTATAATATCTTAGCTATTAAGTATTGCACGTATATTCGTAATGGATAATAATAATAATAATATTGTATTTACTATTAACAGTATAATAATAATAATAATAATAATAATAATAATAATAATAATAATAATAATAATAATAATAATAATAATAATAATAATAATAATAATATTAGTAATAATAAAACGCATTGATTGTTAATCCAAAATTAGGAGTGGCGTGAGAAATAGTGCATACGTGGGTGAATTGAAACCAAAATAATAATAGAAATAATAATAATATTATTATTATGATTATTATATAAATTTGCTATATTTAGCAAATAGTAATTAGGCGGCGGTGAATAAGTCGGTAAACCGACAATGGATATTATATATAGGTGTGTTGCTAATCACTTTTGGGAAACAAGTAGAAGTTTTTCAAAAGAGAGAGAGAGAAGAAAAGAGAGAGAGAGAGAGAGGAGGAGAGAAAGAGGAAAGAGGTGTGTGCGTGTCGGGACAGGAAATAAGTAGTTACAGTTCTACACGAGGTCTGTGGCGATAATACTGTTGGAGTACAGGTAAGTAGAAGTCCAACTACAATGCATAAACATGCTGTTTGTGAATTATTTGTGATTAATATGTGATAATTTTGTTATAGATTATTTATGATTAGTTCAATTACGCTATGAATTATTTGGGATTAATTTGTGATACAAGCTGTGGATTTATGTGATTTGGGGAAATTAGAGTTCATATTCAACAATATTATTTATAAATTTTTTGTGATAAATTTGCGATATAAGTTTCGGATCTATGTGATTTGAAATACTATAATTGTCCTATATGGATCTGTGTGATCAGAAACTGTTGAGTATAGATCTGTATGAAAGGAGAAGATATTATTTATAAGGATCTGTTTTATCCGAGATTAAGTTGTTATCCTAAAAAGGGATCCGTGTGATCCAAGGTGAAGTTGTTATTCTATAAACGGATCTATGTGATTGAGATGAAGTTGTTATTTCAGAAGTGGATCTGTGTGAATTGAAGTTAAGTCGTTGCTTTATTGTGATTAACTGTTGATATTGATGTCGTAAATAGTTTATGATGCATATTTAATTGCCTTGGTTGCATACCATGCATATAATCATGAAAAGTATTTTTCCCAAATTAATAAGATACTAATGGTGTGCCACTATACATGCACTCTTTCAGGGACCGCAGAAAGTCGGTCCGAGTCATGTGTTGACTCACCCCATTCAGGGATCACGGAGCGATCCGAGTCATGTGTTGACTCAATGAGTCGCTTGTTGGCTCACTTTTATTCAGGGATCTCGGAGTGATCCGAGTCATGTGTTGACTCAACGAGTCATTATCGGCTCATCTCTATTCGAGGTTCGGAAAAATCATCCACAATACTTTATTCAGGGATCGAAAAAATCGATCCGATACTAAGTTTGTCTATTGAGCTCATTTGGGGTGCATATCATAAGTGTGCCATGGGGATCCCGCAACGTGAACAGTTTTCATAATAGAAGAGACCAATAAGAAAGATTAGAAAAATAAATGCACTTTCATGCACTATCATGCATGATTTCTACTTATTGAGATTTTATCTCACTAGTTTATACATTGTAGGTAAATTGCATACTATGCTGGTGGTTGGGGTTCTGTCAGATCCTGAGAGTTGTATACATAGATGACGACCTGTTAGGCCGGTGTGATGCGCTGTTTTGTGAAAATTGTATTGTATAAAAAATTAAATGAAAGGAATGTTTATTTTGTTTATTGGTGATGAAAATGGGGTCATGACAACTTCACTGTATCAGTCATGCACTTCTTGAATTTAATCATAGTACTCAAACTTGAAGTTCATCAAACAAATATATCTGTTTTTAGAATAATCGTCAAACTAAGTGATGAATATTCATAACCACCTCTCGCTTGGACAATCTTAGGACTGCACAAATTAGAATAAACAATTTTCAACATATCTTTACATGGCTCTATACCCCTTTTGCCTTTAAGAGACAATTTATCATATTTACTTTCAAGTAAGACTCACAAGTTCGATAGTTTCCACATCCAATAAACCTAACGGTCCACCGGCTATTACCTTCCGAATCGTACTTAAGAAAAATAATTTAGTCTTAGATGCCAAAGGTATGTTTAGTTCATCTCCGAAGGTTCTTTTCTCTTACTAGGATTAAAAGATGCGTTATTAATTATTATTTGTTGCATTGTGAGAAACATGATTTAAGAGTATACAAATAGTCACTAACGTACCATAAAAAGATTATAGCTCAATCCTTCATTATAATGACCATGTCATTTAAATAAAATAGAGTATCCATCCATTGATCATAGAAACCGAAATCATATTATTTCTTTGACAACGTATGTAAAGATAATTTTTCAAAATCAAATGTTTATTCCTATCATAAGATAGATAAACAACTCCCACTGCCACAACCGCCACTTTCGTAGCTTTTCCCATATACATAATAATCTCATCATCACTATGTTGAAAACATTTAATGATTCCAGTATTTACACACAACGTGTCAGTAAACGCCATGAATAAGATACCTATAACATTTTTCACATCTTGATGAAAATGGTTTTCCTTTGCTATATGTTTTGTCAGACGTTTTCCACCATATACAACCTTTTGTATTTTGGGTGGAACTTGCTCAAAACATCTATGCAAATTATGGAGAATAAAATTGACATATGTTTCCCCTTCAATTTCTACTCCAAGGGCTTCCAATACATTCATCAAGTTAACCATGACCTCTTGCCTTTCTAACTTACTCAAGTATCGGAAGAGTTTCATGAGACCATCATATTTCTATGAACCTCACCTCTCCACTAAAGACATTAATAGGCACTAGAGGATATTCTTAGTGATAACACATATTTATTTTCCTAAGCAGTAAGAATTAAAACTAAGATTCTTATCAATCATCTAATTATGTTCTAGTAAATATGTAATAAGTGAAATAAACCATTCGAAAATTCAGGGAATCAAGTAAATAAATACAACGATCAAACTCTTCGACAGGGACCAGGAGGAGAAATTAGGGTTTGGGCCTCCCATTGGGCTTAAGCATCCAAGTTTAGCCCAAAACTTATACTTAAGTCCAATAATAATAAATCAGTCCACTAAAGAAGTATTATTGCACAGCCACCCTAATTCCAAATTACGTTATAGGCTCCTTATTATGAGCCTGTTAATCTCCCCATGTTTAAGATTCAATGCCCATTAAGTAATTAAGTTACTGACAACTCCATTAATTAATATATTTACCGAGAGTAGTACCACTCAACCTTATTATCATGCCGAAATAAATCCACATGCAGGGTTTACATGATAATTATTATGAGCTCCTCAAGGGGACATCATCAACCAATTCCGTTGGGACCCAGATTCCTTTTACAATCAACAACACACCATAGAGACAACAACATCTCCCAACTCATCAAGCATATTGATTTAACTATTAAATATCACCTATTGATGAATCAGAGAAATATATATTGGCTTACGTGTTGAGGTTATTGTATATGGATTAAGAGTACAAATATCCATAATAACAGAGATCAAGTTCTATTATATAGTCAGTATAAACCGAACGATTTCAACCCGGTCCTGCTCAATACACACAAAGTGCACTAGTGCAATTTTATAGTCAAGACAGACTAATGCCAAATTACACTACAACCATACCGATAGACAGTCCCCGTCTATCTCGATTGTGAACATCTGTTTAAGGAGACAATAATATGATCTTCCATGTGACGCCGCACACCACATTATCTACATTATAAAGTAAATGGACTTTTGCAACAACATTATTGCAAACATTTGATCATATGATTCTCATTTCAAATATCGCCAAAACATTATTCATACCAAAAGATAAACTTTTAGTATACAATCCAACACCGTCCACTTTGATTTCAATTTTCCTGCAAAGAGTTTCAAATGAGAGTTAAAAAGTAATATCTCATCTCCTTGCTTAAACTCTTTATAAGTGATCTTCGAGTCATGCCACTTCTTTATTCTCTCCTTATAGATCATCGAGTTCTTAAAAGTTTAACTTTTAAACTCATCCAATTGATTGATATGAGTCAACCTTAAGTCCTTGACCTCCTTTATGGATAAGTTCAAACTTCGTACAGCCCAAAAAGATTTATGCTGAATTTCTACGGGTAAGTGGCACGGCTTCCATAGACAATTTGATAAGGTGACATGTCTAGCATAGTCTTGTATGCGGTTCGGAACCCCCATAAAATATTATCGAGCATCATAGCCCAATCCTTCCTATTGGTTCCAACCTCCTTCTCCAAAATTATTTCACTTGCTGCTTGGAGACCTCGGCTTGCCCATTAACTTGAGGATGATAGGGTTTAGTAACTCTGTGCTTAACATCATAGTCCTTGAGAACACTTTCAATAAACTTGTTGACGAAGTGGGAACCTCCATCACTTACAAATGCTCTAGGAACTCCAAAGCAAGCAAATATATGTTTCTTCAAGAAAAAACACCGTCTTTGCATCATTCATCTGGGTAGAAATCGCTTCCACCTACTTAGAAACATAATCAACAGCAAGAAGGATGTATAGGAATCCATTAGATAGGGGGAAGGGCCCCATAAAATCGATTCCCCATATATCGAAGATCTCTACAACAATGCTTGGTTGAAGTGACATCTCATTCTTTGACATCTATCACACATCGCCACATAGGATTTACAATCTTTGAACAAGAAAGGCTAATATAAAGTGGATTGTAGTACCTTGGCTGCAGTCTTTTCAGCTCCGAAATGCCCCTGTTAGGTTGTGCATGGCAAAAATTAAGAACACTCTCCATCTCCATCTTGGGCACACACCTACAGACGATAGAATCCATACAAATCTTGTAGACGAATGGATCATACCATATAAAAGTCTCAACATCCCCCTTAAACTTTGCAAGTTGATACCTATTGAGATATTTTGAAATTTCACCTACGGTAATATAATTGATATAATATGCATACCATGGTTCCATTCCTTGAGCAGCCACTACACAAGCTCTCTCCGCTTCTTCAACAAACAATGCCATAATCTTCTCATCAGGGAACATCTCCTCTATGTAATCAAAGGAATCATCACAATGCTCCCTTGTCTCCAACCTTGATAGGTGATCCGCCAAAACATTCTTCATTCCTTTCTTATCTTGGATCTCCATATCAAACTCTTGTAGAAGAAGGATCCATCTAATAATCCTAGCTTAGCTTCCTTCTTCTCTATCAAGTACTGGATCGCAGAATGATCCGTGTACACTATTGTCTTCATGCCAACTAAATACTGTCGAAAATTATTGAATGCATACACAATTGCTAAATATTCTTTTTCATTGACAGTGTAGTTCTTTTGTGCTGCGTCAAAAGTTTTGCTCGCATAGTAGATGGTGCAGAACTTCTTTTCCTTCAGCTGCCCGAGCACCACTCCAAGTGCCAGATAACTTGCATCACACATAAGTACAAATGGCTGATTCCAATACGGTGTGATCAAGATAGGGACAGTAATAAGCGCCTCTTTCAAAACCTGAAACCTGTTAGACATTCTTCATCAAAAATAAAAAGAACATCTTTTTCAAGTAAATGAGATAGGGGCTTGGAGTATTTTGAGAAGTCTTTTATAAATCTTCTATAGAATCTAGCGTGCCCAAGGAAGGACAGCACTCTTTTTTCATTCGTAGGTGGTGGAAGCTTCTCAATGGCCACCACCTTAGCTCTATCAACCTGCAATCCCTTGGCTGAAATATGAAGCCCAAGAACAATCCCATCTTTCACCATGAAGTGACACTTCTCTCAATTCAAGACAAGTTTAGTTTCTTGATATCTCTTCAAAACAGTAGATAAGTTAGACAAACAAATATCAAAGGATAAACCAAAAATAGAAAAATTATCCATAAATACCTCCATGATATTCTCTATCAAACCATCAAATATGGCCATCATGCAACACTGAAATGTAGCAGGTGCATTACATAACCCAAAAGGCATCTTCCTAAAAGCAAAGGATCCATAAGGGCAAGTAAAAGTAGTCTTTTCTTGATCCTTGGGAGCAATTATGATTTGATTATAACCCGAGTACATGTCCATGAAACAATAAAACTCATACCTTGCTAGACTATCTAACATTTGATCAATGAAAGGAAGAGAGAAATGGTCTTTGCATGTATTTACATTCAGTTTCCTGTAATCCGTACACACATGCCATCCCATTGGAATCATAGTGGCCAATGTCTCTCCATCATCGGCTCTCACAATAGTCATGCCCCCCTTCTTAGCTGCGACATGCAATGGACTCATATGGAGACTATCACTAATGGGATAAATAATTCCTGCATCTAACCACGTTAAGATTTGCTTCCTAATCACTTCTTGAATCGCGGGATTAACCCTTCGCTGATTCTGAATACACCCCTTAGCTTCATCTAGCAACCTTATCTTATGCATGTAATACGATGGACTAATACCCTTTATATCATCAAGAGTCCAACCAATAGCAGACTTATACTTCCTAAGCACATCTAACAACTCTTCAAGTTTATCATCAGTAAGAGAAGAAGATACAATTACCGGATACGTTACATTGTTGCCTAGATAGGCGTACTTCAGTGGTTTCAACTCCTCCTTCTTTTCTTCCTTCGGTGTGCTTTCTCTATCCAATGGGAGGTATTGCCTAGTCCACTTGACTTCTTCAAGCTTCGTTCTTTTTGGTTCATACCTGTCATCACCCAAACAAGTAAATTTTCAAGAAATTCATTACATACCTCATTAGAGAGCTCATCCAGCTCCGTTATAGGAAAAGTAAGAGACTCCGCCAAGCACGTCTCCAAGGGATACTTCGATAGGATCAAGGACATATCTTCCTTCACGATCTCCTCCACCACATCAATGCTGTGACATTGCGTCTCCATTGGAATCTTCATTGCTTTATCATGGTTGAACATAACCTCTTCTTTATCCATTCTCAATCTAAGCTCCCCCTTTTGGACATCAATCATAGCTCCAGTGGTGGCAAGGAATGGCCTTCCTAAGATAAGAGGGACATTATCCTTGTCATCTTCCATCTCTAGCACAAGAAAATCTATAGGAAAGACCAGCTTCTCCACTTTAACAAGTACATCTTCTATCACCCCTTTCGTAAAAGTCATGGACCTATCCACCAACTGTAGAGCCACTATTGTGGGAGCGAGCTCCCCCAAATTTAGCTTCTTGAATATAGATAAGGGCATCAAGTTGATGCTTGCACCAAGATCACATAAAGCTTTTCGTGCTGGCCCCCTTCCAATTTCACATAAAATAGTGAAGCTTCCCGGATCTTTCAACTTAGCTGGCAGCTTTCTATGAATGATCAAGCTATAATTCTCTGATAGATTCACTGTCTCTACTCCATTCAAACTCCTCTTCTTCAATATGATATCTTTAAGAAATTAGGCATAGTATGACATCACCATGATTGCTTCGGAGAAAGGAATATTCAAGCTTATCTTGTTCATTATATCCTAAAATCTCTTGAACTTATCTTCCAATCCCTTCTTCACTATCCTGAAAGGAAACGGAGGAGGTATCTTTATCTTAGGAATTCCCCATTCATCACTTTCAACCTCCTTCGCCTTGTCCTTCTCAGCTTTCAATCTCTTAGCTCTTTCCCACTTCTTCTCTACTATTAGCTCAATATTCTGCTCTTGTGATAGCACTGGAGTGTTCTGATTAACACGTATAGCATTCGATATTGAAACAGAAGGCATTTGATGCAGTTTGACCATGGTTCTACTAGAATGGTCTGGTCGAACTGGGCACCTGTAAGTGGGTTCAGTTTGTCCAGTGCTTGTTCGACCATAGTTCAACCAGCATGATCTAGTCGAATAGGTTGAGTCTAGTCGAACAGGAGCTCTGTAGACTGAACTCGATCTTTCTATTCGTCATGTGTCGGTTCGACTATAGTTCAACCAGAGAAGTCTGGTCGAACAAAAATGCGTAAGTTGAACGGCGAGCCTAAAAATAGAGCATCGTTTCTCTGTTGTTCCGAAGCTGGTTCGACCACAGTTCGACCATCAAGTCTGGTCAAACTATATAGGTTTGGTCGAACTGAGCCCCTGATCTTCTCATTTTCATCCACGGGCTTCATCGGATCTTCGTACTATGGCCCAGAACTCAATATGATGGCATTACAAGACATAGGGTTCATAATACTTTGAGACGGGAACTTACCCTTCTCAATTGTTTGAGTCAACTTGTTCACATTCCCAGCCATCTCACCTATCAACAAGGTAAGGTTTTTCATCTGCTTGGATAACTCCTCATGATTTGAATCTATTTTTATCTCAATACGATCCACCCTTGCATCATTCCTAGTCACATAATGGTTCACCATATCCTCCAAACTAGGTTTCCATTCTTCTGTCTTAGCACCAGGATTAACACCAACGGAGGTTGCATCACTGCGTTTGGATTGCTCCATAAAAACTCAGGCCTCCTTTGTTGTTGATAGTTACCCGGGGGACCACGATTGTTGTAGTTTCCTTGGTAATTCCAGTTTTCTTGATTATTTGGATACCTCGTTCCTTGCATACTTTGTCCCATGGCATTGTTTGCCTCTTCTAAATCCATTTGGATTGGTCTTCTTTCACCGTCATCCTACTGCATCATCATTGGTACTTTCTGTGATAAATCAGTAATCTGCTTCTGCTGAGTTTTAAGTAGCTTGTTGATATTAGCCAAGCTCAAGATGATCTCATTTTCTCTACTCGACTTTACCATCGTATATTCAACATGTGCTACTTTTCCAAGAACATAGGTACCTTTCACTCTATCAGTTGGCCAATCTCTTGAATTCATCAAAATATCTTCAAAGAGCTTTTCGGCCTCAACGGAGGTCTTAGAAAGTAATGCTCCATTCGATAAGGCACCGAGCAGAACACGAGAATCACAATCCAACCCATTGTAAAAAATATTGTTATTCTGAGCTTTTGACAGATCATGCTGCGGGCACTTTCTAAGCATGTCCTTGAATCTATCCCATGCTTCATGAAATTTCTCATTACCACTGATAGCAAATTGATTGATTTCTTGTTTAATCTTAAATACCTTTGAAGGTGGCATTCATCACTCCAAGAACATCACTCCAAGTACATTCAGCAGCACTAAGAGTATCGTACCAATCTCTTACGTTTTCAGTAAGCGAGAATTTAAATAGTAGAATCCTTCTTGTATCTTCATGGGTTCATGCATCTTTTTGTGTGCTTGCATAACCAAGGACATTATTGAGATGTTGTTGAGGATCCTCGAAAGTTCCCAAGAGAAGGAGTTTCTTGATAAGACCGGGATGAAGATCAAAATCAGCATCGGCTCCACACGCTCCTAATAGCCCCACGTTGCCCCATTCGTTATTCTTGAAGACTTCACGGTTGGTAACATTATCTGAATTTGCCCTATCTTGGGTCATGTTGACTGCTTCTGCTTCTGATTTGTCTATGGTTGAAGCTTCAATTGCTTCCGTGTTCAGCACGTCAACTTCAACTCCTAAATTAAGAGCTTTAGTTGCTTCCACGTTCTTATTCTTCTTCTTCTTTGCCTTCTTCTTCCTCGATGATGCTCCAATTTCTGGATTAAAAGGCGCTAATGTTCCTGCCTTTGATCTAGTGTGCATACACCTAAGAGAAATATAGCGTTAGAATCTAAAGACAAGTATGGAATAGTTTCAAATAAAATAGCAACAATAAATTTGATTAAGACAACTGTCCCTAGCAACGGCGCCATAAACTTGTTGGGCGTTTTCTTAACACACAATTTCAATCCCCAAGTATGAAGATACGATTGTAGCTTAGATAAGCGACCAAGTTATATTATCGAACCCAAAGGACAGTTGGTTATCAATTTATTATTATCTAAACTAAGAGAAACTATTATTGGCAATTTGAGTTGAGAATAATTATCGATCTAATAAACAAATAATAAAATAGCAAATAAAATAGAAGTGTAGAGATAAACGAGAGTTGCTCAAGTGAGAAGATAGGTAGCTCTTCAAGCTATCATGTTTTACTAATTAATCTCCCTTTCATGTGTAAATGTCCGAATCTGCCTTTTGGATTATGGACGCATCACTAAACCATGCAAATCTACTCTATAGACACAAGCAGATAAACGTGTAACACGTGTGAATTACCTCAAAGCAAGAACATAATTACACCCCCCATTTCTAGGTACTATCAGTATCAATTATTTTCCGTGGACTAAGTACTCTAACCCGATATGATCTCCCTTTATAGGTACTGTATAATTATCCTCTTTATCCTAATTACTAACCCGAATTCAATTCAATTAATAAGTATTCATATAAAATAGTTCTAATGAAACTTCGGAGTCCCCTCACTTAGAATCATAACATGTAATCCTCCTCATGGACCCCTACTGGGCTTTTTCATAGATAACACGCACATGCACGCACTGGAGGTGAAAATATCGATGTTTCGATGCTGATGTGTCCTCATTCGATCAGACTGGGCTTGGTCGAACGGACCTTCTTGGTCGAACCATAGGTCTGTACGATGAAACTCTTCCCTTTCGACTTGGCTTCTCAGTTCGACTTGTTGTAACTTGGTTGAACGGGATGGTCTTGGTCAAATGACCTCTCTGTAAGCTGAAACATCCCCGTTCAACTTCTCCTCTTTAGTTCTACCACCTTGAGCTTGGTTGAACGGCATAACTATGGTCGAACTGCACCTTGAAAAATGTGTTTTCCCATTCCGAGCACTTTTGACTTATTTTCCTGTACAAATATGCTCAAATAACCTCAATAGCATCTGATTAGTATGTTTTCCATAAGCATCCCAATTTGTCTTGATAATAGACCAAATCATACTCAATTTTCTCACAAATACGACCTAAAAAATACGTGAATTATCACCCTCATCATTCATATCGGGTTAGATTCTAGACATGAGAAATAATTGATACTGAAGTACCTAAAAAGGAGGGGTGAAATTATGTTTCTTGCTCCGAGGTTATTCATACTTGTTACATGCATATTTACCTTTTTGATGAGTATTGTTGTTATATATTAGCACAAGTACATTATATTCAATATATTTGAGAAAAATGTGCACTTGAGGTATTTTGTTGTGTTTTAGGTGGAAAAAGGATAAAAAGAGCCAAGTTTGAGAAAATGTGCAATTTGTGCAAGAATGCTGAAAAACGCACGTCTAACTTGTTTTATTATTCTGTGTTTGTGTGGAGCTCTGAATTGGATGTATGATACATGGTTGGAAATCCACAGAAGCGAGGGTCGTTTTGGCATAAAGAACACGCCAATTGGATTCCAAACAAGAAACTTATTATCAAAATGGTGACGCCGCGCAAGCTATGCCGAACAGAACGTCTGTGCCACTTTGCATGACTTGTTACATATAAAAATATTATATTTTCTATAATTTCCTTATATAAATAGAAAACCAAGGAAGATAGGATCGCGTGAGCGCAAAAATTACTTAAATCAAAGATTGGATGTGGAAGTTATGCACGAAACGGTGAGACTGTGCAAGCTTGCTAGACCAAAGGAGATCCGTTCGACCATAATCGTCTTGGTCGAATGAAAGAGGGAAACTTGAGAAAAATAACCAAAAACTTACAAAGAGTTTACTCAACCAGTTGCTCGACTTGGAGGCCTTGCTCGACCAAGAAGGTTTGGTCTAACAAAATATCGCTGGATTCTATTTTTGGTAGTTTCGGATTTCATTTATCAAATTTGGTGTATTTCTCAAGTAAAAGCCCATCCAAGGCCTATAATTAGAGCTCACAAATAATAAAGGGGGTGTACATCATATCATAGAGATCATATCATACGGATTGGAGAGAGGCCATAACAATACTACACTCCACAAGGGGGGATCACCCCCCAACCATCATCCACATCCTTTCCTCCATCCATCTATCACTTTGAAGATTCGTCTGTGGAATCAAGAGGAGAACTAAGAGGAGAATTCAAGATGCAGATGGACGCGACGATGCCATATCTAGAATTTATTTTGTTTCCTAATTTATCTTGTAATTTTCCAGACACCCGGGTAAGATCTATCCAATACCCATGATTATTCTTCGTAACATCATGGGCTAGTGTCTTTTTGGTAGAACTAGGGTTGTGAAGGTTTTTACGAATTAATTGAACTTTCGTGTGTAAACTCCGTACAACACTACTTGTGGATTTATTTTATATATGACTGCACGTTTTTAATCCATATTCACGGTCATTTGTGCATCTTCAATTGGTATATAGAGTCTGAATATATATCTTGGTTGTAGATTGATTGCGTTCACCACTGAACAGGATTCCATGTTATGATTCTAAGTGAGGGGACTCCGAAGCTTCATTAGAACTATCATATATGAATACTTATTAATTGAATTGAATTCGGGTCATTAAGTAGGATAAAGAGGATAATTTCATAGTACCTATAAAGGGAGATCATATCGGGTTAGAGAACCAATTGGCCAGAGAAATAATTGATACTAATAGTACCTAGAAAGGGGGTGGAATTATATCTCTTGCTCCAAGGTTATTCACACGTATTACATGTATGTTTACTTATGTCTATAGAGTAAAAATGCATGGCTTAGTGATGTGTCCATATTTCACAAGACAGATTCGGACATCAACACATGAAAGGAAAATATATGAGTGAAACTGGATTATCCTAGAGCTACCTATTCTCCTACTTGATCCCCTTTCATATTCTTTGAGTGATATTTTATTCTACTTGTTATTTAATTTAATTGTTTAGTAGTTGTTAATTCAAACCTCAATCTTAATTATCATCTTGTCTTAATTAATTTAGATAATAATTAAATTAATAATACGCCGTCCTTTAGGTTCGATATTCACTTGTTCGCTTGCTTAAGCTGCAACTGATATCCTTAATACTTGGGGATTAATTTTGCGTGCAAATAAAACGCGCAGCAGGCCTACACTTGGGAGAGAAGTTAAGTAGTAAAACTAGATTACCATAGCGCTACCTATTCTCCATTCTTGAGACACTTTCGTATCTTGCAGTGTTATTTTATTTTAATTGTTATTTAATTTTAAGTATAATAGTTATTAGATTAAAATCCTCAATCTTTATTGTCACTTTCTTAATTAATTTAGTTAATAATTTAATTGATAATACGTCATCCTTTGGGTTCGAAATTTAACTTGGTCGCTTACTTAAGCTGCAATTGATATCCTTAATACTTGGAAATTAATTTTTCGTGCAAAGAAAATGCTCATCAAGTTTTTGGCGCCATTGTCGGGGACGACTGTTATTATTGATTTTATTATTCTAATTTGATTAAGATTTTTATTTGTAATTATTTATTTGTATCTAACCTTGAATTTTTCTGAGGTACTTGTGCACTAGGAAAAGGAGAGGAAGGAAATAAAGGATTAACACACAGTGCTAAACATGACCAGAGTAAGACAAAATCCAGATAATATTACCATACGAGAAAATTTCACGAACAATAGGATTGGCAACTTGGGGTTTATTGAAGAAAGGGAAAAGATGATGATTTTGAGATACATCCCGCTCTTATCAACATGGTAGAGAAGAATCCCTTGTCTGGGTATCCCTTTGAAGATCCGTATTAGCATCTTAGAAGATTCCTTGGTTATGCAAACACTCAAAAGATTGCTGGAGCTAATGTCAATGCTAGGCGGATCGCCCTATTCAAGTTCTCTTTGATCGATAGGGCAGAAGTTTGGTATGAGACTCTTGATGCCATGGATTGCACTACAGAAGTTCTTGGAGAGATACATGCCACCCTCAAGGATATTAAGAATGAAACAAAAGATCACCAAATTTGTTATGAATCAGGGTGAGAAATTTCATGAGGCGTGGGATAAGTTTAAAGATTTTCTCAGAGGTGCTCAAAACATGGAATGGCTAAGGCTCAATACATAAGCATCTTCTACTATGGATTGGATTGTGAGCCGCGTATTCTTATTGATGCATCATCAAGTGGAGCACTGTTTTCTAAGATAGCACTTGAAGCAGAAAAGTTATTTAAAGACATCTCTATGAACTCACGTGACTGGCCTACTGAGAGGATTAGAGGATCTTATGTACTAAGTAATGTAGCGCAGGTTGAACATCAAGTGGTTAAGCCGAATAGGGATGATGAGATCGTCTCTAGTTTAGCTAACATCAACAACAAGCTACTAGAGTCCCAGCAAAAGCAGATTACATAGTTGACACAAATGGGGTCTAGTATCCATCAGCAAGAAGTGAAGGAGAGTGTTGAAGATACCTTCAATAGATACATGGCTAGGAATGATGCAAAGGTTGATCGCATTGATGCTACTATGAATTCTACCCATGCAAATTTATCCAAGTAGCTAAATGACCTTACTTTGTTGATGGGGCAAATGGCCAGAAATGTGAATCAATTAACACAAATATTGGAGAAAGGAATGTTCCCGTCTCAAGACATAACAAACCAGAAAGAGTGCAAAGCCATCACATTAAGATCCGAAATACAGTATGAAGGTTCGATGATGCCGGTGGACGAAAATAGAGAAAAAAAGCCAGTTCCACCACAGCTCGACCAAACCATTTGGTCGAGTAACGTCTCACAAAATAGAGATACAATACTCTATTTTCAGGTCCACAGCTCGACCAAACCACTCTGGTAGAGCCATGGTCGAGCACCCACTGTAACTCTAAAGAATACTGATCAGCGTACAGGTCTCTCGCTTGACCAAAACCACCTTGTTCGACCAGACCCTTCTGATCGAGCAGAGGTCGAGCAATCCTATCTGATGTAGGTTTTCATACAGAACACTACACCTGATGTTCAGATGGCCATGAAGACTCAATCATGTAAGAGCATAGATATGGTTTCTAACTTGTTTAATCTTGATTTTAATAGGATAGATTACTCTGAATTTGAGTGGAAGATTGGCAAGGAGAAGTCTAGATAGCCATGAGAGCTGGAAGGAAATTTTGAGGATCATATTTTTGTGACCAAGAAAGGTGAGGTACTGAGTGTAAACAAGAGGAGTGAAAGGAAGTATTTGAAGGTGAGGATGCGAGAAGACCGTCCTCTAATTCAGTAGTTCAAAAGGTTACATTTGTCGTGACTCTCCGACCTTAACTATGAGCGTCTGTTAGGGGCTTGCCTTTCTGTTTTATTGCTTTCGTGTTTCTTTTATGTGAGTGAGGAATTACTATATTTGAGGTACTCACGTTTCAACAATTACATCTCTTTTCAAACTTAGTTTCGACTTACGTTTTTACTAAGTTTGGGAGGTGTGATGTACTTACCTCGTCTTATGAGAATCAAAGGTATAATTCTTCCTTTCGTTGGTTGTTTGTTTGTTAGGGGGTTGATTTTTTGCGACATATTAATATTTTAACCGATGTTGATATGTTGATTTTTTTGTAACTTACCTAATGTTTAGTGTGTCGTGTTTGTGTTTCCTAGTGTTAGTAGTCAAGTTTTTAATTTTTTGTCTTTTTTTATTTTTCTGGTGTCTCCTATTTTATTATTGATGAATCCTGTGATGATGAGAATATTTGAGCTTTGATGATAGAAAAAGGTACCAGAGTGGCAAGACGAGTTCTACACTGAGGCTTTGACCAGATCGAGTTAAACTACTCGAGGAGCTCGTGATCGATTTGAAGTATTAAAATTAGGTGCCCTCGTTTCCTTATTCTAAATTTTATATGTGCTTTTAATTCATTGGAGTTGAAGGATTGAGTTTTTTGTGATCCATGTGAGCTTATATTGTTTAAATTGTGCCTTAAATTCATATGCTTTTGAAATTGATGAAGGAAATGTATTTGGGTTATATTGTGGTATGAAGTGTTTTTTTTAATAATGGTTAATTTATTCAGAATTTTTAAAAATGGCCAGAGCCCTTATCCACCTTACAACTCACACAACCACACCCAAATTAAATCCTACTACATAGCTAGAAAATGAAGAAACCTAGCTACATGCATAAGAATAGAGTTAACTACTCGATCCACCGTTGGTCGATCTCCCTCTAACAAAGCTTTGCATCGTGTTCCCCAAATGAAGTACATGCATCCAAGAAGCGCCAACGCTCGTCGCGCCTTCTCATGAACATGGACCCTGCAGTATGAAGTTCTATGTGTACTTGTGAGATATTACTTACCATGAAAAGTGCTCTATTACTTGTTAAAAACCCATGTGATATTTTGAGCCTCGTTGATCATTTACATAATCACATGAGATTTTTTTTCTGGTGAGTATCGTTCTTGTGCGTGTATTCTAGAACTTGCCTCTTGTCTTACTTGAAACTACATGTTCTGTTAGATGATGGGAGATGATTTTAGGCCATCCTTGAATTTATAAGTCACTCATCCAAATAATTCCCTATCAAATGATATTTATCCGTAGTTAGCCCCGTTGAGCCTAAAAACCTCATTCTTTGACAGCCTATGAGAAATAACCACTTTGAGCATCTGAATTTTTTGAGCCTTGATTCTATCATGACGAGAATTAATGGTTTTTCAAAGTATGTTGATGGAGTTTGATAATAGTTTGGGAAGGAATGAAATTATTGGAAATAGTGATTAAGCTTGAAAATGCATCTATGAAAAATAATGGAGTAGTGTTTAAATATAACACTTAATGGAATCAAATACCCTAGGGTAGTGCTTAAATCTAGTACCCTACGGAGGATGCGAGAGGTAGTGCCCAAAACTGGTACCTCAAGAAAGAAATGGAAAAAAAAGATGGAAAAAAAGTTGTGCTTGAAAAACAAAAAGTGAAAGAGTTGAGGAGAAGTTGTGCTTAATTGAAGTGAGTAAAAAGAATGAAAGATCATGATGGATCGCGAGTTGATTGATTCGAGTTTTGAGTCACTTATCCATATATTTCCTACCTTAACCAAGAGTCAACATTACATCCAAAAGAAAAGTCCTTCTTGATCCTATTGTTGAATAATACTTTTAGTGGTTGAGAGTATGAGATTATGGGCAAGCTTATGGTTACGCATGCACTTGAATTGAATCTGACCGTAAACACCTTAACCCATAAGTATAGATCTTTTACACTTGAGTGCGAATGATATATACTTCCCATGAGAACATGTTAATAGAGCATCTGAATTGGTGGTGATTGTCATATCTTGTATGCTATGAATTGATTATTACATGTAATGAGAGTTGCATGACCTAAGTTGAGGATAAATGTATTTTGAAGGGGTATTGGTCATAGTCCTTGTTTCACTCTAATTTTCTTACTCTCTTTCTCTTTACTTTTATTTTTTGCCCCGAGACGAGCAATGGGTAAGTTTGGGGGATTGATGAGAGTGAAAATATGCGTGTTTTAGTGTCCAATTTAACACCTTTTTGATGGGAATTGTCGTTATATATTAGCATAAATGTCTTATATTCAATATATATGAGAAAAAGATGAGTTTGAGGTTCTTTATTGTGTTTTAGGGAGAAAAGGGATCAAAAGTGTCGAGTTGGTGAAAAGGTGCAACTTGTGCAGGAATGTTGAAAAACGCACGTCCAACTTGTGTAATTTTTTGTGTTCTTGTAGAGATCAAAACTAGAAGTATGATAAATAGTTGGAAAGCCACACAAGAGAGTATTGTTTTTGCATAAGAAACACCTCAATCGATGTCCAAACGAGAAAGTTATGATCAAAGTGGTAAAATCGCGCAAGCTGTTCCTACTCAGCACGATTGTGACAATTTACATGACTTGTTATACCTTCAAGTGTTATATTTTTTATGATTTCTTTATATGGATAGAAATCCAAAGAAGAGAGGATCGCATGAGCGTAAGAATCACTCAAATCGGAGTTCGGATGTGAAAGTTATCCTCAAAACGGTGAGACTGCGCAAGCCCGCTGGACCACCGTTCGACCAAGACTATTTGGTCAAGCAACGGTCGAGCGGCATGAAAAATTTGGTTCCGCACACAGACATGCCGCTCGACCATAGCACAACCAAGGTCAATCCTTCTCGACCAAGACCATTCTGGTCGAGCGGGGACACGGGATCCTATTTTTAGTAATTTTGTACCTCCAGTACGTGAATGTTTATATTTTTCAAGAAAAAGTCCATCTAAAGTCCATTAAGAGAGCTTGAAAGTATAAAAGGGGATGCAGATCACACCAAGGAAGTACCGCCAATACAACAATCATCCTACACCCCACAAGGGGGGATTACCCTCTACACCATCACATCCATCCCTTCCTCCACCCATCCATCACTGTGAAGATTCGTCTGTTGAATCAAGAGGAGAACCAAGAGGAGAATTCAAGAGGGAGAAGGACGCGACGACTCCCACATCTAGAGTTTTATTTGTTTTTTTAATTTATCTTGGATTATTCAAACATATGGATAAGATCTATCCAACCCCCATGATTGTTCTTCGCAACATCATGGGATAGAACCGTTTTGGTAGATCTAGGGTTTTGAAAATTTTTATAAATTAATTGAACTTTTGTGTGTATACTCCATACAACACTACTTGTGAATTTATTTTATATATGACTATGAGTTTTTAATCCATATTCAGAGTTATTTTGTGCATCTTCAATTTTTATATAGAGTCTGAATTTATTTAATTGGTTGTAGATTGAGTGCGTTCACCGCTGAACAGGATTCCATGTTATGATTCTAAGTGAGGGGACTCTGAAGCTTTATTAGAAATATTATATATGAATGTTTATTAATTGAATTGAATTTGGGTTAGTAAGCAAGATAAAGAGGGTAATTTTATAGTACCTATAAAGGGAGATCAAATCGTGTTAGAGTCCAGACGTGAGAAATAATTAATACTGATAGTACATAGAAAGGAAGGGTCAAATTATGTCTCTTGCTCCAAGGTTATTCACACGTGTAACACGCATATTTACTTGTGTCTATAGAGTAGATTTGTATGGTTTAGTGATGCGTCCATAGTCCACAAGGCAGAGTCGGCCTGCACTTGAGAGAGAAGTTAAGTAATAAAATTAGATTACACTAGAGCTACCTATTCTCCATTCTTGAGACACTTTCGTATTCTTCCAGTGTTATTTTATTTTAATTATTATTTAATTTTTAGCATATTAGTTATTAGATTAAAATTCTGAATCTTTATTGTCACTTGTCTTAATTAATTTAGTTAATAATTTAATTGATAATATGCCGTCCTCTGGGTTCGATATTTAACTTGGTCGCTTGCTTAAGTTGCAATTCATATCCTTAATTCTTGGGGATTAATTTTCCGTGCGAAGAAAATGCTCATCAAATTTTTGGATTTGTTGTCGGTTATTATTTATAGTTTGATTAAGATTTTTATTGGTGATTATTTATTACTATCTAACCTTGAATTTTTATACACTTTTAAATACTATATTTTTAATCTTCGTGCAAACAATAAACGTAACTCTTTTTATGGGAGGGAAGGTGTAATTATTTAGCAAAAACTTGTGTACACCCGTGCGCACGGTGCACACTCCGTGCGCCTTTAGAATTTTGTATAATTATATGTATATAACATATAGTTATAAATAACTTATATGTATAAAATATAGAATAATTGTAATATAATAATATACACAATAAAATAATTTATTCTAACTTTCAAATGATATATACAATAAATAATTTAATATAATTATATATATATATATATATATATATATCATATAATATAATTATATATATATAATTTAAATAATTTTAATTATATTGTGGTCGGGGAGGGCGGGTTCAGGACTGGGCTAAAGTAAAATACTTGACCCTCCCCGTACATTTGCGAGTCCGGTCTGGGCCACCCCGTTTCTGCTACGGGCCGGGTCTTAGTCGCCCCAAAATGTGCGGGTCAGATCGGGTACCCGCGGGCTGGGTTCAAGTTGACATCCCTAATATTCCATAATTTCTATGCAAAAAGTAAACATAAACATTTATACGGGACGGAGGGAGTACTTAACAATTTATTTATTACCCGAAAATACAACATTAGTTATCAATTTTACTCTCATAACTTTTTAAATTTTCATTATTAGTTTTTTTAAAAAATAAAATTGGTTATTAACTTCGGTTGACTATTTCATTTTTTTGGTTCAAGAACTTTTTACTTTTTTAATATTAGTTATATATCAATTTTAACCTCATAACTTCTTAAATTTCCAGTGTTAATTAGTTCTTCTGCGAAAACTTTGCAACTCTCATCAGTTCCTCATGCCCTATATATAAATTTAGTAAAATTTGAGAAGATTTACTGGACTAAAATTTGATTTATCCAAAGCTAAAGAACCAAATTTTACTTTCACATGATTAATTATTTACTAAATATCATATGTTAAAAAAATGGTTTATTATTAGGAGATACAAATTTTAAACATATTTACTCCTAAATACAATGATAAAAAGAAATCACTATCAGATACACAAATTTAGTATGAAGAGACAAAATTACCCTTCAACAAATTTAGTTTTTTTCAGTTTTACTACGCGAGCCCTTCTACGCTACCTCCGCAGGTAGATTCGATTACAGATCTGGAGCTACATGCTGGTCGTTTGCGCTGCCCACGACTCCGACGTGATTCGTCCAGCTCGTCGCTCCGACCATCGATGTTGCTGACCTCCATAGCTGGCAGATCTAGCGTCATCTGAAGTTCTCCGCAACTGCTCTGATTTTTGGTCGACATTCTGATGCGGTCACGATTTGTCTTCGCCGCTCGCCGCCGTGGGTTCTTTGCCACTGTTTATTGGCAGCAGCTGGGTCCCCTCTCTCAAACAGTCGCGGTGCACTTTCGATTTCAGCCTCCTAGCGATGGCCCAGGGCTCTGATTCTAACGATAATATAGAAAAATCAAAAGGCGATCCGGATCTCATTTTTCGGTTTATACATTCTCCGGTTGACTTCCTTCTTCCCATTTTCCACGGCACGGTCAAACGCTTTAACCATTGCTTCCCCCAACGAACACACGCTGCTTTTAGAGGATGATCTTCAACAGGTTCTTCCCTTTTCAATTCTTCTTCTAATTTACAGACTACTTTTTTGTTACTATTTACTCCTCTGATGGTTGCGTCATTACGAATTTGATTTCAATTAGAGAAACCAAATGTCTACCCTGTAATTTGAAAAGGATAGTAGTGGAAAGGGTGAAATTCTTATACATTTTGGATTTAATTTGTGTGCTTTTTAAATTTCTCTAGTTGGTGTATTGGATTCCAGATTTGATTTCTTTAATTGGTTGTTTATCCCTTTTCTATTTTCGGCAATTGAGAAATGTGGAATATTATCGTTCTACTTTATCTGGATTACAGTTTCATTGATTTAGTTTAACTCGGGAAATAGAATTGGTTTCCTTTAATCTACGCAGTAAATCTTTTAACTTTTTGGACTTTCCATAGAATGTTCAAATTGAGTCATGTAAAGGATTATACTACTATGTTACTTAACTTAGTGAAGTATATATGCAGGATTATAATTTGATTTTCAACTCGTGGCAACTCTGCTGTTATTGTTTTTGTTTGTCTAGTTTCTTTATATCTAACTTCGTAGGCAAAGGTGGTATTGTATAATTTATTTTTTTATTTTGGCTTTAGAGGAAGTATCCAAAATTTTAACTCCTACAGTGTGCATCGAATCACTTGTTGAATGAGCGATGCTATTGTTCTTTTATTCTTGATTTTAAGAACCAGCAAATGCATAGGTCCATGCCTGCACTAGAAAAATATAAAGAAATGGAAAAAGAAGAATAGATTTAAAGTTTTTTATCTGCATAAATCAAATTGGATGTTGCATCTTTCTTGACAATGCTCTGCATCTTGATTTTAATGTTTATATTATTTATAGTTGTTGTCTGTTTGGCTGTTCACTGTCCATCTTGTCTGTTTTTGTAGAGAGAAAATAATAGCCTATATACTAGTGATGGTTCTGTGGACATAAAGGGGAAACCTGTTTTGAAGAGCAACACGGGAAATTGGAAAGCCTGTCCTTTCTTTTATTGCACTTACTTATTAGTCTCATTCCTCAGTTTTTTAACCTTTTATGTTTATTGCAGGGATTGAATGTTGTGAGCGTTTAGCTTACTATGGGATTGCGACTAATCATGTCAGCTATCTCACCAAAAAATTACATGAAGGACATGTGTCAGCAGCTAGAAATGTGACCACATGGCAAGGCACCTGCTATCTAACTCCCCTTATTGGAGCTGTTCTGGCATATGCTTACTGGGGAAGATATTGGACGATTGCTGCATTTTCAACAATTTACTTCATTGTGAGCTCCTAACTTATTTTCATCATTTCAGCTATTTTGAGCTATAAATAAAATTTTCTTTGGCTTATCCTTTTTGTGCTTAATTTAATGAGAGAATGTGCTTAATCGAACACAATTTTATAAATATATTTGAAGTTTGCACCTGGTTTTGCAAACAGTCCTTTAATCCGTTTCTGCATTCTTTATTTAACTAAGTAAGAAGTTGAAGTATTATTGTGAAGTCTACAAATTTTATTTCTCCTCAATTAAATTTAAACCCTGAAAGGTACTTCAATCTTATTATAATTTGAAGTTTTTTGGTTTTAAAAGTGAAACCTTTTCTGCCTTAAAATTTTTCTTTACTTCGGTGCACCTTTCATCTTATATTGGCTGTTGGCATACAAAAATTTTCACATATCTTTTTTTCAATGTGAAACTAGTCTAGCTCTTTCCTTGAACTGGTATAAGTTTGTTATCAAGGCATTTCTAGCACATATTGTTGTTCATTACATGTCACTGTCGTTCGAAAGAGAAGGAGAAGTTGAGCAATGAGGTTCTAGACACCACTAAAAGGCATCAGGAGGATTATTAATTTAATTCATTATCCTTATATTATGATTTATTTCTTATTCTGCTTTTAATAAATCCCATGGGCTGTTTTTAAAGGGACCTTTTATTTAGACCTATACCTATAAATATTATGGTAACAATAATTAGGTTTCATTGACAAATTATTATTGACTGCCGTGACAAATTATTTTTGTTGGGTTTTCTTGTGTTCTTCGTGCGCTATTCCCTTGCTTTTAAAAAGGTAGCTTATGGGAATTTGTTGCATTTTTATTGGGTTTTCTTGTGTTCTTCGTACGTTATCTGGGAATACTTCTCTAAATTTACTGCCTTACTGGTCTATATTATTTACCTATGCACTTGCCGAATTTCCGTAACTCAGCCATTATATTTACACTATATAAATCTTTTTTAGAATTACTCTTATTGTTAATTCTTTTATTTCAAGTATGTACTTTGTATATGTTTCTTGTTTGGCTTACTTTATTCTTGTGTAGGGGATGTCCACGTTGATGCTGTCTGCAACTATACCAGCTTTTAAGCATCCTGAATACATTGACTCTGTATGCCCCTCTACTACACCTGCTCAGCATGGAATATTTTTCCTGGGGCTTTATATTATTGCTCTTGGAACCGGAGGAATCAAACCATGTGTCTCATCTTTTAGGGCTGACCAGTTTGATGATACGGATCCTGAATAAAGAGTCAAGAAGGGTTCTTTTTTCAATTGGTTTTATTTTTCTATCAACAATGGTGCCTTCATATCAAGTAGTTTGATCGTTTGGATTCAATGTTGACTGGGGCTTAGGTTTTGGCATTCCTGCTGTATTTATGGGAATTGCCATGGATATGGTTCATTATTTGCTATGGATATTCCTTACAACGCCCCCTTTTCTTGTGGACATTTTCATTTTTGTACTTTTTTTTTCTTTTACATATTTTTTACTCATTTTTTTCTTTTCATTTTTTTTATACATTTTTGTGCTCAATATTTTTGCACATTTCTACACAATGTTTTTGCACATTTCTTTTTTTTTTGCACGAAATAGCCATGATGTCAAAAAATGAGCATATACCTTCTACTGGTGTTGAACAATGCTTGAAATTGAGTAGCAAAAAAATTATAAAAAATAAATGTGATAAAAATAATGCAAAGATATTGTGCAAAAAATGTGCAAAACAAAATGTGTAAAAAAATTGTGCAAAAACAAAGTTGTGCAAAAAAAATATGTAAAAAAAAAAATTGTGCAAAAACAAAATGTGCAAACAAAAATTTATAAAGCAAAATGTGCAAAAACAAAATTGTGCAAAATCCTACCCCTCACACACATACCCACTGCCGGACAACCACCGGACCGCCAACGGCCGGTCACCAGACTTCCGCCGGTCGGTCACCGGACCTCCGCCGGAACTCAAAATGTGCAAACAAAATGTGCAAAAACAAATTTGTGCAAACACATAGTGGTATTTATGGTATTACAATCATAATTGTGTAGTTATGAGTATTAGTGCTTTGAATCATGTAGTTTATAGCAATTATGCATTATTTTATTTATCCAATAGTAAGTGACCCTTAAAAAAATAGCATAAATAGCTTTGCACTATATAAGCGGAAATGACAGCATTTGAAACACCATAACCAAATGAAGCACTATATTAGTAGTAATATAAATATAAGAAAGAGGTTATACATTTTTTAAATATAGCTCTTGTTATTTTATTTTTCTACAACAATTCAAACTTCATGATCAACAATACTATATTACGATCATGACAAAGGATCAAATTTTTGTTATAATAAAAATTATTTTAATTGGTTGCTAGTTTTTTAATACTAAATATTTAATGGTTCAAAAACTAACAACCAATTCACAGAGGGTATTTTGCAATATCGTGTGTACAAGCAAACACTTGTATGAAATTATTTTTCAAAATGAGTATTGAACACTTTAAATGTTAATTGATATAGAAATGACATTTACTACTACAGCACAAGCTGCAACAATAAACTAAAATATTTATATATATACCTTCATTGATACATATATTTTTCCTAGAAACCAAGCAAACAACCTTAAATTTGCTTGAAAATATAGTCTACTTTGTGCTCTTTTTATAAACTGTGAAAGCTGTGAGTATGTGCCGCTACAAAAAAAGATATTCAATCGTGTTTCTTCTTCCTTTTTGGCCAAGTTGTTTCTAAAATGTGGCAAATGAGGTTTTGGATATAGCTTATTAGCATCTATAAACAAAAAAATCGACCAGAGAGTGGCAAGAATTGTGGCGAAACATCATCTACCACAAAAATATCACAATAACATAAGAACATATTATAACTAAAGAAAATGTGAAGTGTGTCTTAGATATTTCCAGAAATGGATCATTCTGCTATTATATAATATAAATAGATTTCACATTTAATAAATTTAAAAGTCTCCTTGGGAAAAAAATGCTAAACTCAAATATCATAGAAAAAAACCGTACAAAAAATAAATTTTCTTATAGAGTAATGATGTTAATATTTTTGCAAGGTATTTCCTAAATCACGTGCAAGGATAAACTAAGAAAGAATCGACATAAACAAATCAAACTCATCTTCTTTAAATATATACCCTGTTCTCATTCCTACTACTTCTGAGACATCTCACACAATAAATGCAAAATTCACAGAAACTAAAATTTATTTAGAAGATTCTCCAAGAATAAGATATATAAATAAGAACTGCTGCCATCTACACTTCAAGAGTTGGGATAAAAAATCAAAATAAAATAATAGAGCTTTCAAACTCGTGACAATTCAATCCCATCACAAACGAAAGATTGCATTAACCAAGTGATCACAATAAATTTAATATTCCAAAAAATGACCACAATAAACAAAAAATACTAATAGATTAAAATAATAGAGCTCTCCAACTCGTGACAATTCAATCCTATCACAAAACTCAAGACTGCACTCAATTTAACCAAGTTATCACAGTAACCTCAATATACCAAATAATGACCACAATAAAAAAAAACAACTTAGAATGATGATTAAAACCATATTGAATTATCTAATAGTTCACAAAAAGAAAACCTAAGACTTGCTAAGTTGTGAATTGACATTTTTTTCTATCGCTTCCTCGAAGCCCCTTTCTCAAACTGATCCCACCACTTGAGTTTATAAAACAAAAAAAATATTAAAAATATTGCTTGAATAAGAACTAATTGGTTTAATTTCCACATTAAATTTAAAATTTTTAAATCACCAAACTCATAAGTATTAAACATGAAACATCATGTCAGTAAGTACAACAATGCATTTAACATGAGAACATTATTATCAAGATTAAGCACCATAGTCGACCTTAAGAAAAAAATGCACCTTACCATGCAAGTTTGATTATATTTTTAATAAAAATCAAGCACAATAAAATTATGCAATCCAACTATAAATAATTTTTTATTGAGCAAAATTTACTACGAAAAAATGAGTAGGTAATTATTACAAAAACGAAAATGAAAATATTACGAATCAATTAATTTCAGATTCTTTTTTTTATAGATATAACTAAATTTTAGAAAAACATACCAAGAGACATTATAAATGATAGTATCTCAATTATTTGAATTAATTCTTATTTTAGAGTTGGTAATGCTGCATTAGTCCTATCTTTCTACTCTTTTCCTAACTTTATCTTCTCTCCCATCACTCTTTAGCTTTATCAGCCTTATCAGTCCTGCTAATTGTTTCTGCATCAACCCTTGGGTGCAAGGAAAACATTTGTCTATGCAAAACTATGTAGCAACTATGACAATTAACAACAAATTAATACAAAAATTTTAGATAAATAAATAAATAAATAACCATGGCTTTAATCTCAGTAGCTTATCTAAACATCGTAGAATGTAGAATTTGCATAGATTTAACTAAAAATATCTTTACTTATGCTTAGATTCAAAATCATTTTGTATCTATGAAAATTAACATATTTCCAAAATTTAAAGTTTGACAGCGCCAAACTTGAATATTAAATTTCTTTGATTATCATGACACATATATCATATTAATAAAAAAAAGTTGGGAGATTTTCTTTCTGTCATGCTGGCGAAATTTATTCCCTTAAACAAACTTATACCAAATAACTAATTAAACATAGTGGTGTAAAAATGATAATAATATAATCACCAAAATATAACAATTCCACACTTCCGAAAAAATTCTTTCCATTTTTAATTTCATCGATAACATTAATTAAATTCCTAAGCAATTCCACCCTATATTTTTGTATATTGAGATTGGTTGAGATTGGTTGTACCGTTGAATGTATTCAGAAGCTCCATTCTTGAAATGAATATCGCCACCAAAACCACTATAGCTCATCCTTCTCATAAACCCAATTTACCCATTATATAACCACAGAAAGATGTGAATGATTTATATTACTTCACTAAATCTTATAGGAATCTTATAATCAATTGGTGAAGGAATCAAACAAATTATTCCATCCAATAGTATGCACCCAAATTGATAGGCTGTGCATAAACTATTTCGAAGAGCTGGAGGATGCTTCAAGTTTTGACTCGTCCATAGTTATTTCAGGGTTTTAGGATGGATCAAATTATTTTAGAATGTTGTGTATCATGTGGGAATAACAAATTTAAAAGAAAAGTTTATTTTGATATTATTAATTAAGTGGCATTTTTAATTAAATAAATGTACTCGTATTATTTGAAAAATATTATATATGTTCTATTAATGAAATGAAAAATAGAATGTAATATATATATATATATATATATATATATATATATATATATATATATATACCCAAATAAAATTAAGTTACTTGATTAAAATTATCAATAAATAATTGAAAAAATAGCTAAGAATAATAAATAATTAAAAAAAGTGCTAAGAACATGAACCAAACTGATGATACTAGATACATCAGGAAAGGTTGCAGTAATAAAATATAATTGTAGTGAGATTATGAGGAAATATGCTGGCATAATTACAAGAAAAGCAGTTTTGCTAAATCATTATGTGTCTTGCCAATTTATAAACTATCTGTATCGTGATGGTTCTTCATGCTACTTAGAATCTATCTACCCTCGTAATCAGATACTAACTCATCTTGCAAAAATCTTTGCAGAGTATTTTGTGCAATTTGCTGGATAATCTCCTCCTAGATAGCTAGGTTACTTGAAATAAAACAGTTCCCACACAATTCTTAAAGACACTCAAGAAATCCAAATGCATGCTACAATATAATTTAATTACCATATCAGATTCCAGCAACCTCAAGCATTCCATCAGATTGTCATTGCTCTTATATGCTCAATTTGTGAGTTTTCTTGTTTTCATTCTTAAACTTCATAAGAAGACATTAAGTCAGAAGCAATCAAATAAAGAGTTTTAGTTTGATTAAAGCAAGCAGGAAACTAAGAAAATATATTTCAAAGTGAATAAATTTTAATAATTAGGATTATTCCCTTTGGACATAGAATTGGAACTCAACCATGAATTTGAAGTTATTTTTATCTTATTACAAACTTAAAAATAAAATTACCTTATAGGAATAAGTAATGAGAATGGTCAATAATGAATAACTTTTTCCACAACAAAGGTTTTGAATAAGCAGAACATGTTTTAAAATGAATTATCAAAAAACATAATCTTAATAATAGTCAATAAAGTTGAATAATTGAAAATATGATGAATAATTTTATATATATATTGATAATGAATAAATGGGATTTTGAATAATGTTTGAAATAACTATATCAATGAACAAAAATATATAATTTTATTCATAATGAAATTATAATGAACATCAATGAATGCATGCATATGGAAAGCAAGCAACCATTTGGCAAAACTTGAACAAAAATAAGATCATAAGGCATGGAACACAAATCATCACTATTGAAGACAACTTTTCTCGATTCCCATGCATCATGCATCTCGATTTTCAGATAAAATGGAGTTTTCCAACAAAAATAATCATTAATCAATATTATTTGGATTCATAAAATAAAAGTTAATTAATTAATTAAAAACAAAAACCCAAGTACAGTACTACACAACCTAAAAGAACCTTGACCATAATAATCATGCAAGAAATTCCAATTTATAAAAGCACATGTAAAGGAACTAAAAAAATTATCATACCCATAAAACCGAAGACAATCACTATATGGAGAATGGCCATAACAAGCTACTGTGCTAGCATCTACATGGTTAGAAAAACATAGCTCCAGATAATTCCCAAGTGACAATCCCTAGGCAGCATCAGACATAGCGATCGTGAATATACTTTAGCCCTTGGACATACATGATGTAATTATAGTTGAATAATGAATATTTTGCCGGATCTTAGTTGACATCATAGTTTTCCTATTATATTATCCTTTTTTATTTTGCATTGGGAAGTATCAGAATTAGTATATATACACAATATGAGTCCTGGTATATACATAAATGCAAAAAGGAAGTATCCAGCTAAGAAGTATCTAGTAACATAGACTCCTACAAATAGTGATATCACTGTTAAGCTCACTCTTCTTACCTCTCAAACCATTAATAATTCACAGGTATTATACAACTGGTAATATATATTAGTAAGAAACTTGATTCTCAAGTAATTTAACAATATCTCATGATTCTCATAAGTATTGTCATTGAAGAACCATGTATATGGTTTAACTAATTAAGTTCAAATAATTGATATTTGATAATAGCAACTATTGAATACACATTAAACTTGAAGTTCATCGGTCAAGATCAAATATATAACTAAAAATCACTAATACTTCATCGTTTCAAAAATTGACATACATGATGTAATTATAGTTGAATAATGAATATTTTTGCCGGATCTTAGTTGACATCATAGTTTTCCTATTATATTATCCTTTTTTATTTTGCATTGGGAAGTATCAGAATTAGTATATATACACAATATGAGTCCTGGTATATACATAAATGCAAAAAGGAAGTATCCAGCTAAGAAGTATCTAGTAACATAGACTCCTACAAATAGTGATATCACTGTTAAGCTCACTCTTCTTACCTCTCAAACCATTAATAATTCACAGGTATTATACAACTGGTAATATATATTAGTAAGAAACTTGATTCTCAAGTAATTTAACAATATCTCATGATTCTCATAAGTATTGTCATTGAAGAACCATGTATATGGTTTAACTAATTAAGTTCAAATAATTGATATTTGATAATAGCAACTATTGAATACACATTAAACTTGAAGTTCATCGGTCAAGATCAAATATATAACTAAAAATCACTAATACTTCATCGTTTCAAAAATTGACTACATCAATCCTCAATGTATATTCGACTTTTTAAATAGAGGGAATGTTAAAATATAAGCAGTCATGTTAGTTTTTTTATCTTTGTGAAAATTTAAATATAACGACAAAAAATATATTTTATGTAATTCCAGTGCCTCGTCACACTATATATATACTCAGATAGTATCATATAAACCTGTCAAGTCACACACCAAAAGTATTTGTCAACTTTAACCTCGGATAATGTCATATAAAGCTGTCAAGTCATACACAAAGTACATGAATTCACATAAAAATACTCGGATAATTCCAGCCCTTACCAGTCACACACCAAAGGTTACCTACGTTCAACTTTTATGGTATACTCAAGTGAAAGGGAAATTCCAGTGTAAGAGACGATAGAAAAAAAATTATTTATACCGAGGACATGACATTATCCACAATCCTATACTTGAATGTCAATGATAATAAAACATGTTATACATATTTCAAGCGTGTTGTAATAAGAAGAAAAAATATGCTAACAACATATAAGGGCTTACCTTGCAGCCACTCAATTTGATGGTGTGATACTTCTGCAGAAATCCTTACCAACCACAATTTAATTTTGAGAACTTGAATAGTGGTTTTAGGCAGTCCCACTTTAAGATATCTTTAGCAATCACAAAGATCATTCAAAAAATAACGGTGATTATACAAAAACCTACAATGCATAGAGGCCTTGCAATTGAACCATACTCCATGCTAGCAATTGCACACTTGATCCTATCATTCGATTTATGATATTAGTACATAGGCGATTAGAGTCCAAATCACATTTAAAGATAGTAAAATTAAATTTAAAATATGCATTTTTGTTGACAAAACCCGCTCTTAATCAAGGAAATCAACTAACAGAAGACATCATTAGACCATATACATAAATTGGTATTCATTAAACTAAGAACAAAATAGAAGGCCACAAAGCCAAAATCAAACTAAATCCTTATCTTTTGATAGAAGGGTGTGAATATGAGGTTTATGAGGATGCAACATCGTGAGCAAAAGTTATGCAACATTAGTATGAATGTGAATTCAGGACCAAACTAACTAAAGTAAACAGAAATTAAATTAAGAAGAAAAAAAATGAGGGGTGTGACATTGTGCTGACATAATTTTATCTCATCAGGTAAGGTGTGTTCATTGTTGGAGTTGTCATTTTTCACGGTCTTTGAATTGTCAAAAGCTTGTAAGACTGGATTGGACTTAAAAAAAATAAAAATTCAGTTTTCTGTAAATCTAGAGCTAGTAACTGATAATATTTGGCTTGAGACATAAAGTCCAAAGATAACAAATTAACAATCAAACTATCCAAAGTTCACACTTTTTTCTTAATCACCTCTAATAAAAAAATTTTTATTAATTCCAGCACAAACACATTAAAGAAAACATGAATAAAGCAAATCACAAATTACAGTAACAATTGGGCCCATAACTCAATAAAGTTTAGGTTTCTAAGAATCTTTATCAACAATATTTCTTCTACAAAGATTCAAGCTCAAAAAACAAATTATAATCGTTAAATATTCATGCACAAATTATTTAAAGCTACCAAAAAATGCAGAAATATGAGAACCTTTACTTACAAAGGTAGCTTGTTTCTGATTGGCATCCTTGCTGCAGATGCTCAGTTGAGACCTATCTGATCCAGTCTCCGCGGTAGAGACCGCATCAATATTCTCTAAGTAAATCTGCTTCAGTATAAACAAAGCTCAATCAAAACATAAATTAATGTGTTTTGAAGACATAGTATTCTTGAGAATAAATTAGAGAAAAAATAAAAAAGAAGAAAAAACCAACCAATCGGATCTTGAGAAATGAGAAATGAAATTAATAAAGTAGCCCAAATGTCAGTGATAATCAGCATACCTGATTCATTCAGTCTTCTTAGTAGAGACCGCATCTAATATTTACTCATGGATCTATTTTAAAAATAATAATAATAATCTGATCATAATGCCTTATGATGAAAAGCTCCTTAATAAATGAGACATGAGAAATCATAAATTCAAACCTTTTTCTTGATATCGCAGGCTATCATATTTCAATACATCACAAACAATCACTACAATATGATCCAAATAATATCAACAAATCAATAATCAAATATTATAAATTCTTGAAATCAGAATACACTTGTAGATAAAAAAAACATGCAAATGAAGAATAAATAAATGGAGAACAATAAGCAATCTGGAACAATATGTAAGCATTGTGATTGTAGACAATGTTTCCCTACATCATTTTTCCCCTAAGAAAAGAGCTTATAAACAATGTGTAAGCATTATCATTGCATTCAATCTTGGATCAGGTGGTTAGCTATAGTTTCCATAGCTGCAACTTTATTTCTGTAAAAGACATAAAAGGAATTCTGAATGTTTCAATAAGAGAGACCAATAAAACGACAATAACTTTGACAACATCTTAGCAACACTATGCAGCACTGTAATGATAAATTTTATGAAATGATGTATAAGATGCAATAACCTAATTTCTAATTTTTATTATTAATTGATGTATAAACCTAAGAAATGCCTTTTATGAGAGGCCAGAAAAAAAGTGTTATACTTTTTTAATTTTGCGAGTTCAGAAACAAACAACCCAAGAGTCCTAGAATGAGTTGTGGTGCTCTACTATGGTATCATACAAAAATATTTTTTAATTTGTTTGTATCCAAGAAAAAGAATGTCATGTAAGTATCATACAAAATTATTTTTTCTTTGATGGTTAGCATAAAAGAAGATTCCAAGAAAACATATCTACATGAATTTTCTTTTTATTTAAGAATTCCAAGAAACTCAATTAAAAGAACACACATTCTTTAATTAAAAATTTCAAGAACCTCAAAAGTACACAAGGATGAATATAAAATATCACAAACCTGCTGAAAAATATCGAAATAAAGGATGAGATATGCAAGAATTGGCAGCATAGCAAGAAGCCTCAACTTTCTAGACTCCATATACTCTCTAAAATTGCCCCTCTCTATATCTCCCTCTCTTCACACTTCTGTAGCGTAGATATTCAAATTGGAGTCGCTTCCAATATTTCCTTCATTAATCTGTAAGAAGAGAAAAGATTTTAAAACCAATTATGTAGATAGATTCACCCTAAAAAATAAAAGATATTTTTTTAAAGGTTAAACTAAACCAATCAAAAAATTCTGCTACAATAAAAGATAAATATTCAATAGCCCGATATTTTTAATGGTGTTACAAAGAATTGGAAATACCAAAATTGTGATAGAATACTCCTTGTTGAACAGATACAATATTTCCATCAGCCAAGAGTGGCCGAACATGATTTGAAGTATTGTATTCTCAAGTAAAATGTTAAGGAAACAAAATACCTAGAAGAAAAGATTAGTTTATTATTTAAAGTATGAGTTCTACCATTCTCTTGATTCATATTAACCAACTTAACTTTTCTTTTAAAATGAAATTCAAATATCATTCTAATATTTTTATGTAAATTAACTCTAGCATTATCACTTTTTTATGTAAATTTCCCTTCTAACTATTTTTTATGTTGGAAATTCATGTACTTGATGAAAAAGGTGGTTTACAATTTCTTGTTAAGTAAAAGTAATGAAGCTCTTATAAACCTGCCAAGACACTTTCCAACAAAATTTTTTAAGATATATAAAATAAAACTTTTAATGAAAAAATAAAGTAAAATTAACATTATGTCCTCAAGGTTATTTTAAAAGACAACATGAAGAAATTGAGACCTATCAAAAAGGCAAATCCTAATGCAAGGATCGTATACATATTCATTATCGCTTCCATGTAAAAGAAGTATTAAAAGAGTACAACTTGCATTAATTTAAATTACTTTATACACAAAGGGAAACCTTATAATAATTTGCAAAGCTTGTATTACCTTCAAATAAATATGCAAAGTACAAAATATTTAAGTTGCAAATTCGTAAAGTCTAAAAAAGATTAGTACGGTAAAGCAATATTCAATACCTTCCTGTGTAGAGGAACCAATCTCCATGATCCTCATCATCTTCATAACCACCAGAGAGTGCAATAGACTGAACCCTATAATATTGCGATCGACCATGAATTCCTGCCATGTGCGTAAAATGAGCTTCGCATATACTTGTATACCGAGAATATGGAGATTATGTTGTGCTAAAAAGATAAACAATAAGAACAGGATTCAATTTCAAGTGCATAATGTCTACCAAACATCTCACCAACGAAATCACATAACCACACGAAATTAAAAAATAATGTAAAAATAAGTAAAAACCTAGAACAATATCATTTACCTCCTTTAATGGCTCAACACTTGAACAAAAAAAAAAAGATTTCAAAACTGCACATCCAGTAAAAGCTTGCAACGTATGATTACATCTAAATTATATTATATTTTCAATGCATTACTCAAATTTATATTAACTCCACATGTAAGTAAGGAAAAAAACTAAATTTTGTAGAGATTTTATTAAGGAAGTTATTGACTTGTAAATTAATATCTAAAACCATTCTGCATATGCTTATAATCAATGACAACTCATCATTGTGTTATACATCAATCAAGTTCCCAAACCACATCAAACAAATACCTCTCATTACGAATGAATACATAAGAAATTTGATGGAATTATTTAATGAAAGCAAAATATGCAGAGTATGTAAAAATGTTCGTGTTCTGAGGTATTGATGAAAACAAATACCGCCACCAGCCCTAACACCCCTTTAGATGGTCCATTGGTGGACCTCATGACGGCGAAATACACACAGCGAACCAGAAGAAACCGTCGAAGGCACGACGGTGAACACTCCCATTTATCTGTCAAAGGGTAATCCTTGTTTAGACTTCTTCTTCCACGTAGTTCCCTTCGAAACTCCTGCGGAAACCTTGAAGCACTTTCTGTGTGATAGATGAGAATCAAAGCAAAATAATTTAAGAGATGTGATTGTCGTGTTGACTTTAATTTAGTTGTAGGATTTGCAGAATATCATTGTTCTAAAAGTTGAGTCAGAAAGGTGATAGAGATCTCGAAGAATGAGATTTACGTGCAATAAAAAAACAACAGTAATATGAAAGGGCTCTAAGTCGGATTAAGAAAATATTGAAGGGATTTAACTCGGATTTAGCGCAATCGTTTATCACCCAATTTGAAATGCAGTATTATATTAAAAAAAAACAACAAAAAAACCAACCTCGAAATTCATGGAGGACATCTGATTTGGGAAGATACAGCGACACCAACAATTGTCAAGATGGTTAAGAAAAATTAACAGAAACAACAAAGGAATTAGAAAAATAGCAGAGCCAAATGATAAGAAAAAAACTTTGCCCTGGATTTGAAACCATGAGATAATGATAGTGCATTGACAGCGAACATAAACGAAATTGGAGAATGGAAGTGAAGGCGTAAAAAAAATTGATAGAGCGAGAAGAAGGATTTCGGATGTCGCTGTATGGCCGTCTATCTAGGGAAAATAGAAATTGAAAAAGATTTTTTATTTTAACCATGAAAAATGGATGGCAGACATCATATATAAGATGGACGATTAAGATTATGTTTATGTAAGAGATAAAACTTACTTAAAATACCAAAACCGGTTTTTAGGCGGGAAAACAAAAATGACAGAAATGCCCCAACTTGTGCTATTATATATATAAAGATAAAGATAAAGATGATTGGTGATCACAAACAAACACCTCACAAGAGCAAACAAACAAACACACACGGCATGAATCAACAAGAACATTGGCAATTAACACTCATGATATATAATCAATCACCATAAGCTAGTTTGCGGCACAGTTCGCACTGATATAGAGGTCTTAACATAATAGATTATATCTGACCAAATTAGCCATCCAAAATAGTACTGTGGTGATATTGAGGAAAGTGATGCAAAGAGACTGCATTACTCACAAAAATTGCAAATAGTATGGTAACTTTTTTTTCCTTATTATTATTATTTTTACGTACAGCAATAATGAAGATTATTACTCCTATTGTGCAATGGAAGAAAGTACAAAAATTCATTAGCAATGAAATTGGCCTCAGCACGTAGTATTATAAGATGTAAGTCAATGACTTCTATGGCCACGTCCTTTTTATTTAAATTGGTGCAACCGCGCGTGACCCCACCTTTCTCACCGTAATTGCTGTCTGTTTTTGTTTTTATTTTATTTAAATTTAATTTTAGGGGTATAATTATAATTTTACCTTTATAATTTAGGGTATAATTTATCCCTAGGGTTTAGGGTATAATTGTAATTTTACCTTTGTTGTTTAGGTATAATATATCCCTAGGGTTTAGGGTATATTTGTAATTTTACCCTTGTGATTTAGTGTATAATTTATCCCTAGATTTAGAGTTTAGGGTATACTTGTAATTTTACCCTTGTGGCTTAGAGTATAACTTATCCTTTAGATTTAGGGTATAATAGTCATTTAAGTATAATAATTTAAAAAATAAAATAAAAAACAATATTAATGAAGGAGTAGGAATTAATTAAGAAGGTGAAATTAGGGTATTATTTATCTTTAGATTTAGAGCTTAGGTATAATTCCAACAATTCATTTGATGCCCTAGTTGTACCTAAATAAGGTGTAATTAGATTTCTCATAGTTTCTTAAATTCAAATTCAAATCCAAATTTTCATTTTCAAATTTTAATAACTAGAGTTACGCATCATTTTTTAAAATAATTAGAGTTGGTCTTGAATCGAGTAAGCTTCGAGTTCAAAAATGGGTGCATGCGTTCAATCCATACATGTCCCAATCTACCACAGCCTCCGTTTGGATACGTATATTTAAACTTTGGACAGAACGGATTCTGATGTCTATCTCCTTTGCTGTTGGCTCCCCTGTTTGTATTGACGGACGAGCCCTGAATGGTTCGCTTGGTTGCTTTGCTCGTGTTGTGATCGATATTGACATGGTGGATTGCTCATTTCCATCCCTGATTAGCTTGGCAATTGCTGGCCATACCTTTGAGGTTTCAATCGGGTATGAAAATATCCCACTTTTCTGCACATCTTGCCATGTACTTGGACACATGTTGAATTCTTGAAATAAGAGGAAATACAAGGCTAAACGCGCTTCTGCCGACTCTGAGGGCTATCGCGCTCAAGCAAAGAAATGGAAAGTAAAGGATTGTGTTGACAAGGGTACTACTGCTGTTGGTCATGAACCTGGTACGGACCAGGTTATGGCTTCCAGTTTGGAGGCTGATTCTGAACATGCTGATGCTGCATTACTGACCGAACCACTTACACTGGTTGCCTCCACAAGTCAGGCTCGTTTTCAGCATATCTTTCTATTCTCTGGAAATAATTAATTCAGCTTTACAGAACTTGAATTCGCAAAAATTGCCACTGCCCTACTCTGTTCATGTTGAGAATTTTGCTCGAGTAGTGCAGATGTGCTATGTTGTTCATTCAGCCAATAAGGTACTTCTCAGGAACTCTTTTGATGCTTGGACACCTTGGTTGATGATGAAAACCCTGTTGGGACGGATGCCTCTCATCAGATGTTTCATGCTTCTGTGTTGAGTGTCGCCGATAATCCCTGCCTTGGCTGAGGCTAAAGGCCCTTCGAACCCTGCTCCTATCTCTGATGATCATATTCAGGTGGCTGGTTCTTTGAATGTCAGAGGGAAGTCTAAACCTCCAGCTCAATTTGTGAGCAATAACTCACCCCCTGATGATGTACGTGTGGATACTTCGATATCTTCTGGTAAGGGGTTGGACTTGTTCGTTCATTTTGGCTCTGGTCTTAAACCTGTTGAGCTATCTGCCAAACCCAACGCCACCCCTATTTCAAACAGTTTTGCACTCCTTGTTGAGGGCATCCTTGATGAATCTGGTGCTGCTAGTCAGGTTTGGGCTGACGCTCACTCCATTTAAGTGTGTGCTGATCAGTCGACTACTGACGATACACCCCAAGCTGACAAGGAGGATGCTGGGATGGATACACTTGCTGCAATTCAGTCTACAGGTTTGGGAGATATGTCTCCCATGGCATTGTTGAGGAACAGCCCGTTACTGATGAGAAGTTAGCTAATCTTGCAGATGATGCCTTGGATATGACTATTGATCAATCAAAGGATAAAGGCAAAATAGTTGATGATGACCCTCCCTCTACCAAGCTTGTTGGGGCTTTGGATGATGATTCCTCTGTAGGTGTTGTCCATATTGAAGAGTGGTCTGACTAGTCTGCGAATATTACTATTTCTACAGATACTCCCACAGTAGTTTCTTCTTCTACACTTGCTGATGAGAAGGCCAAGAAAACTTTCCTACTTAAAAAACAAGCAGAACGGGCCTGGACCCGGGTAAAGCCACTTATACTTATGTTGAGCCTAACTTGAGCATGCAAGACCTCTCTGTTCTTCCCTCTGTTGAAGAGTTTCCGACTCTTCAAACTAATAAGGCCAAGTTTAAAAAGGGGCACAACAAAAACTTTTTTCAATCGGCTTTTAAGCCTAATACGCGACTTCAAGCAAAACTCAATTTTGAGATAAAGCCGGTTGACGCCATGAACTTACCAGTCGCCATGGGATTAGGTGAAGATCAAATAGATTCGGTTAGTTTTTTACACAGAGCCGCTTGTTAGGTTCCTTTTAAAGCCGTATGTTTAGCTTCTTTAAAACATATTTTACTGCTCTGATTTTCTGTATCTCTTCCTTTTTTTCTTTTACTTTTAATAATATTGCCTATTTTGATCTAACCTTAAATATTTTTGAGGTACTTGTGCACTAGGAAAAGGAGAGGAAGGGAAAAAGGGATTAACACACAGTGCCAAACATGACAAGAGCAAGGCAGAATCCGGATAACGTTGCCATATGTGAAAATTTCACGAACAATGGGATTGGAAACTTGGGGTTGATAGGAGTAAGGGAGTAAGATGATGATTTTGTGATACATCCCGCTCTTATCAACATGGTAGAGAAGAATACCTTTTCTGGGAATCCCTTTAAAGTTCCGTAACAGCATCACAGAAGATACCTTGGTTATGCAGACACTCAAAAGGGTGCTGGAACTAATGTCAATGCTAGGTGAATCGTCCTATTCAAGTTCTCTTTGATTGATGGGGCAGAAACTCGGTATGAGACACTTGATGCCACATATTGCATTACATGGGACCAACTGCAGCAGAAGTTCTTGGAGAGATACATGCCACCCTCAAGGGCCTTAAGAATGAACCAAGAGATCACCCAATTTGTTATGAATAAGGGTGAGAAATTTCATGAGGCGTGGGACAGGTTTAAAGATATGCACAGGAGGTGCCCACAACATGGGATGTCTAAGGCTTAATACATAAGCATCTTCTACTATGGATTGGATTGTGAGTCGCGTATTCTTATTGATGCATCATCAGGAGGAGCGTTATTATTTAAGACAACACTTGAAGCTGAAAAGTTATTTGAAGACATCTCTATGAACTCACGTGACTGGCCTACTGAGAGGATTAGAGGATCTTATGTACAAGGTAAAGTAAGCAGGTTGAACATCAAGTGGTTAAGCTGAATAGGGATGATGAGATCGTCTCTAGTTTATCTAACATCAACAAGCTACTAAAGTCCCAGCAAAATCAGATTACATAGTTGACACAAAGGGGATCTAGTATCCAGCAGCAAGAAGTGAAAGAAAGTGTTGTTGATACCTTCAATCGATACATGGCTAGGAATGATGCAAGGGTTGATCGCATTGACGCTACTATGAATTCTACCCATACAGATTTGTCCAAGCAGCTGAATGACCTTACTTTGTTGATGAGAAAAATGGCCAAAAATGTGGATCAATTGACATAAATGTTGGAGAAAGGAATGTTTCCGTCTCAAGGCATAAAAACCAGAAAGAGTGCAAAGCCATCACGTTAAGATCCGGAATGCAGTACGAAGGTCCGATGATGCTGGTGGGCAAAAATGGAGAAAAAATAAGCCTGCTCGAACACAGCTCAATGATGAGTGTTTTCTCAATACACAATTAATCCCCAAGTATGAAGGATATCAATTGTAGTCTCGAAAGGTGACCAAGTGAATATCGAACCCAAGGGACGGCGTATTATTAATTTAATTATTATCTAAATTAATTAAGACAAGGCAATAAGATTTGATGGATTTAATTAACAACTACTAAACAAATAATTAAAATAACAAATAAAATAAAGTACCACTCGAAGAATACGAAAGTGGATCAAGTAGGAGAATAGGTAGCTCTAGGATAATCCAGTTTTACTCATTAACTTCCCTTCCATGTGTCAATGTCCGACTATGCCTTGTGGAATATGGACGCATCACTAAACCATGCATATCTACTCTATAGATACAAGTAAACATGCGTGTAACACGTATGAATAACCTCGGAGCAAGAGATATAATTCACCCCCCTTACTAGGTACTATCAGTATCAATTATTTCCCCCTAGGATTGGTACTCTAATCCGATATGATCTCCCTTTATAGGTACTATGAAATTATCTTCTTTATCCTACTTATTAACCCGAATTCAATTCAATTAATAAGTATTCATATATGATAGTTCTAATGAAGCTTCAGAGTCCCCTCACTTAGAATCATAACATAGAATCCTGCTCAGCAGTGAACGCACTCAATCGATAACCAAGATATGTATTCAGACTCTACATAACAGTTAATGATGCACAAAACGACCGTGAGTATGAATTAAAAAGGCACAATCATATATAAAATAAATCCACAAGTAGTGTTGTACGGAGTGTACACATGAAAGTTCAATTAACTAGATAAAACCTTCACAACCCTAGTTCTACCAAAAAGGCTCTAGCCCATGATGTTGCGAAGAACAATCATGGGTGTTGGATAGATCTTACCTGGATATCCGGAAAATACAAGATAAATTAGGAAACGAATAAACTCTAGATGTGGCGTCATCGCGTCCTTCTCGCTCTTGAATTCTCCTCTTAGTTCTCCCCTTGATTCCACAAACGAATCTTCAAAGTGATGGATGGATGGAGAAAAGGATGATGGTTGGGGGGTGATCCCCCTTGTGGGGTGTTGTATGTTGTGGCCTCTCTTCTCCTCTCTTGTATTGTGTTGTGTTCCTCCTCTTTTTGGGGCTGTATAGACCTCCTTTTATACTTGTAATCACGTCTCCTAGGCTTGGAATGGGCTTTTCAAGTGATCACACGCGTTTAGGCCTCGAAAATACGGATTTGGTAAGTTCCCGAAGCACGATTCGACCTCCCAAACAGGTCGAACCAACCCCTACGAACCATGGTCGAACCACCCTTCTGGACGTTCTAGGTGCATGGTTCGACCAGCCAACAGGTCGAACCAGCATGTCGTGGTCGAACCAGCATTTTTTCCGTTGGGTTCGACCTCAGTTCGACCTCAAGCAGGTCGAACCGATTTGCGCAGTCTCTCCGTTTCGCGTATAACTTTCATATTCGACCTCCGAATTGAGTGATTTTTGCGCTCACGTGATCCTCTCTTCCTGAGATTTTTATTGTTATAAAGAAATCACAAAAACTCCAAGAATTAAATATGTAAGAGGCCATGGAATGTAGCACTGCAATTCTGTTCGGCACAGCTCGCGCGGCGTCACCACTTTGCTCATAACTTCCTCGTTCGGACTTCAATGATGGTGTTATTTATGCCAAAACGACCCTCTCTTCAGTGGCTTTCCAACCATATATCACACCAATAGTTTCGAGCTCCACAACAATACAGAATAATTATGAAAGTTGGATGTGCGTTTTCAACCTTCTTGCACAAATTGCACCTTTTCTCCAACTTTGCACTTTTCATCCTTTTTCCACCTAAAACACAACAAAACACCTCAAGTGCACATAATTCTCACATATATCGAATATAAGACACTTGTGCTCATATAAGACTACAATATCAATAAAAAAAGGTGTTAAATTGGATATTAAAACACGCTTATTTTCACTCTCATCACTCAACCAAACCATTTGGTCGAGCAACGTCTCACGAAATAGAAAAACAATACTCTATTTTCAGGTCCACAGCTCGACCAAAGTCACCTCGCTCGATCAGACCACTCTGGTTGAGCAGCCCACTGTAACTCTTAAGAATGCTGATCAGCGTACAGGTCCCTCGCTCGACCAAAACCAACTTGCTTGACCAGGCCCTTCTGGACGAGCGGAGGTCGAGCAAGCCCATGCAACGCTTGTTTCCGTACAAAACACTATACCTGATGTTCAGATGCCCATGGAGACTCAATCATGCAAGAGCATAGATGTGGTTTCTAACTTGTTTAATCTTGATTTTAATAAGATAGATTACTCTGAATTGGAGTGGAAGATTGGCAAGGAGGAGTCTAAACAGCCATGGGAGGAAGGAAATTTTGAGGATCATATTTCTGTGACCAAGAAAGGTGAAGTGCTGAGTGTAGAAAAAAAGAGGAAAAAGAAGTATTTGAAGGTGAGGATGCGAGAAGACCCTAAGGATGTAGTTCAAAAGGTTACATCTGTCGTAACTCTCCGACATTAAATATGAGCGTCTGTTGGGGGCTTGCCCTTCCGTTTTATTGCTTTCGTTTTTCTTTTGTGTGAGTGAGGAATTACTATATTTGAGGTACTTACATTTCGGCAATTACATCTCTTTACAAACCTAGTTTCGACTTGTGTTTTTACTAATTTGGGGGATGTGATGTACTTATCTCGTCTTATGAGCACCAAAGGTACAATTCTTCCTTTCGTTGGTTATTTGTTTGTTAGGGGATTGATTTTTTACGGCACATTAATATTTTAATCGATGTTGATATGTCAATTTTTTACAACTTACCAAATATTTAGTGTGTCGTGTTTGTGTTTCCTAGTGTTAGTAGTCGAGTTTTTAATATTTTGTCTTTTTGATTTTTCTGGCGTCTCCTATTTTATTATTGATTAATCCTGTGATGATGAGTATGTTTGAGCTTTGATGATAGAAAAAGGTACTAGAATGGCAAGACGAGTTCTACACTGAGGCTTTAACCGGATCGAGTTGAACAATTCGAGAAGCTCGTGATCATTTTGAAGGATGAATATTCGTTGCCCTCGTTTCCTTATTCTAATTTTTATGTGTGCTTTTAATTCATGGGAGTTGAAGGATTGAGTTTTTGGTGATCCGTGTGAGCTTATATTGTTTAAATTGTGCCTGAAGTTCATATGCTTTAGAAAATTTTGAATTGTGCCTGAAATTACTTTTGAAACAATTAATAAAACTTTAAAATGATTTATAGAATATAAATTTTTAAGAAATTCAATTGGGTGAATAATTAAAAATTTGTGACCCATATTATTTAATTGAATTTTTTTTAATTAATTAATTAATAATAATAATAATATTATTATTATTATTATTATATTTTAAAAAATAAATATTTACATTGTAATCATACCTAAAAATAAAATAAAAATTTTAGATTATAAATAACTTTTAATATTTTCTAAAAAAAATTAATAACAAAATTTATTATAAAAACATATAACTAATTAATTTGATGAAAATATTAATATTTTTTCATCATTTTTTTTGAGCATATAAACGTATATTATAGAATATATTATTATATATGATGACCGTTTTCTCAACACACAATTAATCCTCAAGTATAAAGGATATCAATTGTAGTTTCGAAAGGTGACCAAGTGAATATCGAACCCAAGGGACGAATAATTATCAATTTAATTATGTTCTAGTAGACTAAGACTATGTAGATAAATTCAATGATAGTGATATTGAGATTAAGTAACAACTATTAATTAAAATATCAAGTAAAAATAACAAGAAGAAGAGATAAGTGAGTTGTGATCAAGTAAGAAAATAGGTAGTTCTTCAGGTCATCCAGTTCCCTTTATTAATTCATTGTGTGACGGTGTCCAACTCTGCCTTGTGGTTTATGGACGCATAACTAAACCATGCAAATTCACTCTATAGACACAAGTAAATATGCGTATGACACGTGTGAATATCCTCGGAGCAAGAGATATAATTCACCCCCCTTTCTAGGTACTATCAGTATCAATTATTTCTCGTGCACTTAGTACTCTAACCCGATATGATCTCCCTTTATAGGTACTATGAATTTATACTCTTTATCCTACTTATTAATCCAAATATGATTCAAATAACAAGTATTCATATAAGATAGTTCTAATAAGACTTCGGACCTATGATTGATCTAAGAACAATCATGGTTAGTTGGACCTATCTTACTTGAATCTCCAGCGGAACCTCTCTTGCAGCTCCTCCAGATGATGGATGATCTCTCTCCTCTTGATCGACCTCTCTTCTCTATGTCAACAACGACTCTCTCTACTGCTGCATAAGCCTTCTTTTATACTTGTAATCGCGCCTTCCGGGCCTGGAATGGGCTTTTTAAGTGATCACACGCATTGAGGGTGTAAAAATACGAATATGGTAAGTTTCCGAGGCTCAATTTAACTTCATCAACAGGTCGAATTGGCCTATTGTAAGTCCTAGGTGCTTGATTCGACCAGATGCCCTGGTTGAATTGAAGTGACGAGGTCGAATTGGCATCTCTGCCAATCAATTCGACCTGATGCCCAGGTCGAATCCCCCTGTCGTGGTTGAATCCACATTCTGCTCGTGTTATACTGCCAATTCGACCAAAAAGGCTGGTCGAATCGACCTCCTTCTGGACGAATTGCACTCCTGCTTTGCCCAAATGGATGGCTTCGACTTCCTTTCTTCAGTTTTCAACACTTCCACTCCGATTTCCTTCGAAAAACCACCCAAATGGCATCAATAACACCTGATCCATGACTTTTCACAATATATATCGGTTTACAACCGATTACAACCTTCAAACACTTCATAATAGCACAAATCCAGGCGCAAGATTCGTGAATTTACACACTCATCAAACTCCCAAACTTACATGTTGCTCGTCCCGAGGCAACGCAATCAAAACAAAGAGTCGTGTATAATTCACGAAGATCACCAAGTACAACTCATATTACACATGCAATTTCACCAATTAAAACACAAGTATTTCCTGCATCATATATATCATTCATGCAAAACATCACTCAATCATATTACCATTCGGAGTACTAAGTCATCTAACTCACAAGATAAGTGTTTACTCTCTCACTCAAATGCTAGTTGCACTTAAAAGGTTAGTGTATACGCTCATACTCAATCCATACTCACGCGTAACTATAAGCTTGGCAAGGGTCTCAAAAATCAACTCACAATCAACTCATGACTAGGATCACAAAGGACTTGTCTTTAGGTTGTAATGTTGGCTCTTTGGAAAGGGTAGGAAAATTTAGATAAAGTGACTCAAACACTAGTAGAGAGTTACCTTAGAGGTTCTTGCTTTCTTCATTCGGCTACATATTTTCCTTCAATTTTTTCTCTTGCACTTGTAATTTTCGAACTTTTCTTCTCTTTCTTGCATCAACATCATTCTTCTTTTGCTCACTCGGGTACCGATTGTAGGCAATACCCTTTTTAAATAACAATCAGAATACCAGTTTCAGGCACTACCCCTAAACAAGATTTAATCATGCACTCCACAATTTATCTTCCTTCTTCTTCTTGCAACACTTATTTACCTCAACTCTCTACCAATGAATAGGATATTTAAACAAAGCTCAAGTAAAGGTTAAATAAGGCTCTTTTATTCGGCTTGCCAAAGAAAAATCTTTTTTAAGGCTCAAACGGGGCTACCAAAGATATACATAATCAATGGAAAGGTAAAATTTGGCTAAGTAACTCATGTAATCAAGAATGGCCTAAGATCATATCCTAGCAATTCACCAATTGTAAGTCTCACACAAGACTCCAAGCCAAGTTCTAGAATACGTTCATATGAATAATTCTCTCAAGAATAAACTATCATGATCAAGCATGATTAAAAGGCTCAAATCCTCACATGGGTAAATAGAATCGAAGTACTCCTCATAGCACATAATCAAGATCAATTTCACAAGAACTCTACACATACTTATCAAATTATACATGCTTCTCATCAATGAAAATTAACACATGAACATATGAATGCACAAAATCCAGAAACCCATATATCAAAGTCAATCATACAAGCATCTCTACAAATCTCAGCTTATGCATCATAGTCACTCCTCACAATCCACATCCGAGATAATCAAATATGACACGATATAGTACATGCCACTCACACAAGACACACCCATCCCGTATCCTTACGAGTAGGCCTATCCTGCCTCTTCTTGGATCGAACTTCAATCTCCTTATCCTTTCTTTTTCCTGAAAATAATACTTCAATAACCACAAACAAGGAAAACAAACTAAGTAATTGACTAGCATCCTACTCTACTCAAGACTTCAAGTTTCAATGCAAAATCAACAAAACCAAACTTGTTCCATTCACATCCAATACTCAATCCTCTTGCTTATTCACCATGATTCCACTACTAATCAAGCATAATAATCCAACAATCATAATCAACAACAAGCATGCTTTGTTAATTCAAGTAATTCGACATGAACAATCACAATGAACTACTCAAATTCAACAATTCTAGTCCATAATCAACATGCTCATCAATCACACTCCTTAATCACCCAACAATTCACATAAAACTCAAGGTTCTAACATCAATTAAGCAATCAAATCGAACCAAACAAGTATTCATATGAAATTGTTCACAACATTCAACTATCACCATGAATTCTCAATAAAACAAGTTTAATCAACTTACCCATATCAAAATCAACACATAGAACATCAATCCTAGGGTAATAGAGTTGAGAAAATATACCTTTTGTTCTGCCCATGGCTAAAATTGAACAATTGAATGAACCAATGATATTCGTAATAAAACCCTAGTTTGCAACTGATTTCGCTCAAAAACGCGACAAATCGAAGGAATGAGGGGTGGAATGTGGTTTAATCGGTGCAAAAATAAGTAGTATTGAAGATTAGAGGCAAGGTTCTTCGATTAGGAGTGAATTTGAGTGGAGATGGTGTGTAAAGTGATCAAATGATTTGAAAATTAGGGTTAAGAACGCACTTACCTAGCCCAATTCGACCTCAATTCGACCTGTCTAAGAGGTCGAATTGACCTTCTGGACAACCTTCTCCTTCAATTCGACCTCTATTTGACTTGCTCCCGTTGTTGAATTGCCATGCCTCAGGTCGAATTGGGCTACTAGAAGATTTTTGCCCCTCAATTCAACTTGAATGCTTGGATTCGACCATACTCCTTGGTCGAATAGGCTCCCTGGTGCTCCAAAATTGAGTTTTCTTCATCCCCTACACACTTCAAGCTTAACAAACGAATATTAGGTACCAAAATAGAGCATAACTTCATCAAGAATCAATCCTAAAACTTAATATTCATGAGTAACTCCACAAACGACACAAAACACGGAACAAAACACCACTAAACATTAGGTAAGTTACAAAAAATTGACAATAAAAACCGTTTAAAGTTTTAAATATGCCGTAAAAAATTAACTCCCCTAACAAATGTTACAAAAAAAGATTATACTATCGGTGCTTATTGAGGTAAGTACATCATACCCCAAAAATTAGTAGCACTATAGTCGAAACTAAGTTCAAAAAGAGATGTAATTGCCAATAAGTAAGCACTTCAAATATAAAAATTTCTTACTCACACGAATGAAATAAAGCAATAAAATGGGAGGAAAAGCCCCCAATAGGCGCTCTTGTTTAACGTCGGTACCTATTTACTGTATGGTATCTTCATAGACGGTGCAAGCATCATTCGGTGACTTATAATACTTCAATCGATGCCCATTCACCGCGATAATGTCCCGATCTTTGTCCATAAGCTCAAAACTCCTCCCTCCACAGGCTCTATAAATCATGAACGGACCCATCCATTTCGACTTCAATTTTCCTGCGAAAAACTTCAAACGAAAGTTAAAAAGTAATACCTCATCACCTTGCTTGAACTCCTTGTATGAGATCTTAGAATCATGCCACTTCTTCATCCTTTCCTTGTAAATCTATGAATTCTAGTAAGCACGATTTCTAAACTCATCAAGTTGATTTATGTGAGACATCCTCAACTCTCTTACATCCATAAGAGACAAATTCAAGCTTCTTAAAGCCCAAAAAGCTTTGTGTTGGATCTCTATTGGTAAGTGGCACGGCTTCCCATAGACAATTTGATACGGTGACATATCCAACATCGTCTTAAAAGCAGTACGGAACCCCCACAAAATATCATCGAGCTTCATAGCCTAATCCTTCCTATTGGTTCCTACCACTTTCTCTAAAATTTGCTTCACTTGATGGTTAGAGACCTCCGCTTGCCCATTCGCTTGAGGATGATAGGGTGTAGTAACCCTATGCTTGATACCATAATCCTTAAACACCTTCTCCAGAAGTTTATTGACGAAGTGAGACCCTCCATCACTCACTAGTGCTCTAGGAACTCCATAGCGGGCAAAGATATGCTTCTTCAAGAAAGATATAACAGTCCTTGAATCATTCAAGCGAGTAGGAATGGCTTCCACCCACTTAGAAACATAATCCACAACTAAGAGTATGTAGAAAAATCCATTAGATGGGGGAAAAGGTCCCATAAAAATGATCCCCACACATCGAAGATCTCTACAACAATGCTCGACTGAAGTGGCATCTCATCTCTCATACTTATATTCCCCATCCTTTGACATCTATTGCATGTCGCCAAATAGGTTTCACAATCTTTAAACAAAGTAGGCCAGTATAGAGCGGATTGAAGTACCTTGGCTACTGTCTTTTGAGCTCTGAAGTGCTCCCGTTAGGTTGTGCATGGCAAAACTCGAGAACACTCTCCATCTCCATCTCGGGCACACATCTACGGATGATAGAATCCGTACATATTTTGTAAACAAATGGATCATACCATATAAATGTCTCAACATCTCTCTTGAATTTAGCAAGTTGATATCGGTTGAGATCTCTCAGGATTTCACCCATGCAATGTAATTGACATAATCTGCATACCATGGATCCATCCCTTGTGCAGCAACCACACATGCTCGTTCAGCCCCTTCAACGAACACAGCCATAATCTTCTTATCCGGGAACATCTCCTCAATATAATCAAAAGAATCATCACAATGCTCCCTCGTCTCCAATCTTGATAAGTGATCCGCCAATACATTCTCCGTACTTTTTTTATCTCGAATCTCCATGTCAAACTCTTGAAGAAGAAGAATCCATCTAATGATTCTTGGCTTCGTTTTCTTCTTCTCCATCAAGTATCGAATCGCAGAGTGATCCATGTACACTACAGTTTTCATGCCAACCAAATAATGTTGAAACTTGTTGAATGCATACACCACAGCTAAAAACTCCTTTTCAGTCACAGTGTAGTTCTTTTGTGCTGCATCAAAAGTCTTACTCGCATAGTAGATGGCGCAGAACTTCTTCTCCCTCAGCTGCCCAAACACCACTCCAAGTGCTACATCACTTGCATCACACATAAGTACAAACGACTGAGTCCAATCCGGTGTGAACAAGATAGGTACAGTAATAAGCGCCTCTTTCAAAACCTAAAAAGTTGTTAGACATTCATCATCAAAAATAAAAGGAACATCCTTTTCAAGTAGATGAGACAAGGGCTTGGCGTATTTTGAGAAGTCTTTGATAAATCTAATATAAAATCCAGCGTGTCCAAGGAAGGACAGCACTCCTCTTTTATTGGTCAGTGGGTGAAGCTTCTCAATTGCCACCACTTTTGCTCTATCCACCTACAATCCCTTGGCAGAAACATGATGCCCAAGAACAATCCCATCTCTCACCATGAAGTGGCACTTCTCCCAATTCAAGACAAGATTAGTTTCTTGACATCTCTTCAACACAGTAGCAAGGTTAGATAAACAAATATCAAAGGAGGAACCAAATATAGAAAAATCATCAATAAACACCTCCATGATCTTCTCTATCAACCCATTAAAAATTTCCATCATGCAACGCTGAAAGGTAGCAGGCGCATTACACAATCCAAATGGCATCTTTTTAAAAGCAAATGTCCCGTATGGGCAAGTAAAAGTAGTCTTTTCCTGATCCTCGGGAGCAATCATGATTTGATTATATCCCGAGTACCCATCCAAGAAATAATAGAACTCATACCTTGTGAGACGATCAAGCATTTGATCCATGAAAGGAAGGGGGAAGTGGTCTTTGCATGTATTTTCATTCAGTTTTCTGTAATCAGTACACACATGCCATTCCATTGGAATCCTAGTGGCTATTGCCTCTCCATCTTCGGCTTTCATAATAGTCATGCCCCCCTTCTTAGGTATGACATGCAATGGACTCACATGGGGACTATCACTAATCGGATATATAATTCCAGCATCTAACCACGCTAGGATTTGCTTCCTAATCACTTCTTAAATCGCGGGATTCACCCTCCGCTGATTTTGGATACTACTCTTGGCCTCATCTAACAACCTTATTCTATGCATGCAATATGAAGGATTAATACCTTTTAAATCTTCAAGAGACCACCCAATCGCAGACTTGTACTTCCTAAGAACATCTAACAACTCCACAAGTTGATCATCATCAAGGGAAGAAGATACTATTACCAGTTATTTTTCATTGTCACCAAGAAAGACATACTTCAAGTGTTCCGGCAACGGTTGCAGCTCCTATTTCTTTTCTTCCATCGGAGTGCTCTCTCTATCCAACGGCAAGTACTTCCTAGTCCACTTCACTTCTTCAATCTTAGATTTCTCCAATTCATACCTGTCATCACCCAAAGCAAGTAAGTTTTCAAGATATTCAATACATACCTCATTGGAGAGATCATCAAGCTCCGTAGTGAGATAAGTAAGAGACTCCATCAAACATGTCTCAAGAGGGTCTTTAGACAGGATCAAAGACATATCTTCCTTCACAATCTCCTCCACCACATCAGTATTATGACATTGTGACTCCATAGGCATATTCATTGCTTTGTCAAGGTTGAATAGGATCTCTTTTTTATCCATCCGCAACCTGAGCTCCCCCTTTTTAATATCAATCATGGCCCCAGCAGTAGCAAGGAAAGGTCTCCCCAAGATAAGAGGGATATTATCCTTGTCATCTTCCATCTCAAATACAAGAAAATCCACCGGAAAGACTAGTTTCTCTACTTTGATAAGAACGTCTTCAACGATACCCTTCGGAAAAGTCATCGACCTGTCCGCCAATTATAGAGCAAGCGTTGTAGGAGATAACTCCCTCAAACCAAGTCTTTGAAAGATAGACAATGGCATCAAATTGATGCTTGCCCCAAGATCGCACAAGGCTCGTTGTGCCGGTCCTTTTCCAATCTCACACAAGATAGTGAAGCTTCCAGAATCCTTCATCTTCTATGGCAGCTTTCTTTGGATAATCTAGCTGTAATTTTTAGACAAGTTCACCGTCTCTACTCCGTTCAAGCTTTTCTTTTTCAACAGTATATTCTTAAGGAATCGGGCATAGTACGACATCTCCAATATTGCCTCAGAGAAAGGAATACTCAAGCTTATTTTATTTATGATATGTGAAAACTTCTTGAACTTCTCTTCCAATCCCTTCTTAACCAGCTTATATGGAAATGGCGGGGTATCTTTGTTTTGGGAATACCTCATTCATCACGCTCAACCTTCTCCGCTTTATCTTTTTCGGCTCTCAACCTCTTGGCTCTTTCCCACTTCTTCTCTGCAATGATCTCAGTATTCTGCTCTTTTGGAACCAATGGAGTAATGTTCACATCATGAGGAGTATTCAGTGAAGAAATAGGTGATGTGGGAGATGATTCGACCTGGTTCGACTAGGAGCCCTGGTCGAATTGGGTACGTAGTGGTCTATTGTACACCTGGAACTCTATTCTCACTCTGTATGCTCGATTCAACTAGGATTCGACCTGATGGTCTGGTCGAATTGAAGTCCCCTGGTCGAATTAGCTCTCTATAAGATTTCTGCCCTCCAATTCGACCTCAATTCAACCTGAGGATCTGGTCAAATTGAATGGCTGCTGGTCGAATTGGCCTTCTGATGAAACAGAGTGCTCCGGAAGGTTGGATTCGACCTCAATTCGACCTAGTCCCCTAGTCGAATTGAGGCTCTTTTGCTTCCACATCACGTCCAGGTATCCAATTCGACCTCCCCTATTGAATTCGACCTGAAGTGTTGGTCGAATTGGGGTCAAATTGAGCCCTTAATATGTCCAATTTTAATTTTGGTCTCATAGGTCCCTCGTACTGTGTTCCAGAACTCAATGTGATGGCATTGCAGGACTTTGGATTCTCAATACTTTGCGACGGGAACTTTCCTTTCTCAATAGTTTGAGTGAGCTTGTTAACACTTCCTGCCATCTCCTCCATCAACAATGTAAGATCCTTCACTTGCTTGGATAAATTCTCATGGTTTGCATCAATCTTCTTCTCTAACTTGGCCTCAAGACGATCCACTCTAGCATCATTCCTAGCCATGTACCTGTTTACCGTATCCTCAAATCCTGGCTTTCCTTCTTCCACTTTCGCACCCGGATCAACACCCATCGGAGCTTGAATTATATTGTTAGGATTACTGATTTTTTTTTTCTTCTAAAGTTTGAATAATTAATAAATAAGCGGTGATTGTATCCTACGATGCCTCAAATTTAAACTATATATGTTTTCTCAGTTTCGATATTTATTTTACACTATTTTATCATGAGATAATTTTATATTTTTACAATTAATTTTCACTTTTTATTTATATGATACTTACTAATAGGTACAAAGTATATTCTCTACATGTGATAATTTCTCTTGGCTTTTTATTACGTCCTACCCGTGCAGCTATGTGTAAAGGGGATTCCGACTCCCTGGTGGCGAAGTTGCCGGGTATTCAAGGTGATCATGCTCCTTTCTTCATTGTTTATTTCTTTTCTTTTTTTAGATCATGATTCTTCTTACTTTGATGGGCAGTGCTTGGAGAATCTCATGGTTGGTGGATCGGTTCCATGCGCTTGAAGTCTCCTTCTAGGTCTAGGATAGATAGTGAATTTTTTTACCTCCCTTTCTGGAATGTGCTCTTTTCTTTTATATGTGTTTTTCCCACTAAGTTATTCTATATAGAGGCTTTCACTGAGGTCGTCTGGGGGGTTTATGGTCACTTGACCGGCTCGTTTCTTGTTATAGGTTTCATTTCCAGCCGTGTATTTGACTTTTCAAATTTAGGTTCCATTTCTCTAGGTTTAGTCATTTCCCTTTAGTGTCCTGACTCATCGTCTGTTCACCTCTATACCACATCTTTTTCTATAAATGGTGTATCCCACCATTAGGGACCCCCCACCGCCCCTACCCTGGGGATTGGTGGAGGAGGTAAATCGCAGGATGTGTTCACCTCTATACCACATCTTTTTCTATAAATGGTGTATCCCACCATTAGGGACCCCCCACCGCCCCTACCCTGGGGATTGGTGGAGGAGGTAAATCGCAGGATGTGCCTCAAGTGACTTATAGAGAGGGCTCACTGTTTAACTTGTGCTTGCAAGAGGCCTTTCCACCTTCCACTCTACCACTTGAGCTATGCCCTGGGAGCACATCTTTTTCTATTTTTGTCATGTATTTTTCTTTTAATTTGTTTTATGGTATTGTGTAGTTTGATAAGATACATATTAATAAGTGATTTACTATGAGATATAAAATAAAAGACTGAAAGATACTTTTTACCCTACAATATGTTGTACATATCAATTTATATTGTATACAAATATTTACGCTACACAAAAACATTTATGTTATGTGCTGAAAATAAAAATGTAGAGCAAATGTTATCTAAATCGTAAATCTTATATGCAGCAAAAAAAATGTGTTGTAAAAAAAATTTCAAGAGTAATGTGCAGTATTAAAATTGTTATCCCAAGTTAAGGTAATATTGGATAACCATATAGTTTAGAAATATATAAGGAAGATTTCTTTATGGATATATGTGGAAGATTAAACAACCTGATTCAGGAAATAATTAGACCCCTTATTATTATTATTATTATTATTATTATTATTATTATTATTATTATTATTATTATTATTATTATTATTATTATATCTATTAATTAAATGCTACCTTTAATTATATTTTTTGATTGGTATATATATATATATATATATATATATATATATATATATATATTAGTTTGGAATTAATTTAAAAGGTTGTACATGAAAAGATAATAAAATTTAAATAATTTACAATAATTTTCAAAATACAAAATAATCAACAGAACATTATGAAGAATATAGAAATGAAATGACAATACAAAATAATATTAAACTTTAGATAAAATCTTAAATTTCATGAATGAAGGGAAATACATTATTTGACATTATAAATAATATAGAAATGAAAAGATTGAACTTGAAAAATTGTTGTTTCTGAAACATATAATCATATTTTTCTCTTTTGTGGTGATGAAATTTGGTAGTGCAGCAATATTGACCCAACTGTGTTGGGTGAAAACATTGAACTTGAAAAATTTTGTTTCTGAAACTACACTTACTCTTCATCACACTTATCATGCTAATTGCTCTGATAATCTCCACTACTTGAAGAAGTCGTATTTAATGATGTAAACACGAATTATCTTGCTCATGACAAGCTTATCACTTAATATATATAAGTGAAATATAGAAATCCAAGAGTTATTTTGTTTTAAAAGTTTAAGAGTTGCATTAATTAAGTTCAAGATAAATGTATTAAGTTAGAGATTCAAAAGTTACATAAATTTTGAAGTTCATTGAACTAATAAACTTATTAATATAATTAATAAGGTTTAAAAAATTATAACATCATTAAAATAAATTATATGAAAAATGAAAGGACATCACATTTATATTTCATAATTAATAATATCACTTTTAATATATTATATTATGAATTTTAATATGATAAATATATAGAGTAAAAGTGTAGTAAGAAAATATAGGTGAGGATAAAATGTACACTTATTAAGCTACTTTTAATATGTTATGTGTAATAACAAATTTGTATTTATTAAATAATAAACACAAAAGAAATTACAAAGATAATCCAAGATGGATTGATCTTGAGAATTTGAATTAACAGTCTCTAGCTATCCTCTGATTCCTCTCTTGAGTTGATCTTTTTTTACTTTATCAACTTTCGGAACCGGATCTTCGGATGAAGCTTGTCCGAGCTCGGATTTGGGACTTTATAACGTTTATCTGGAGGCGTCGAGCCTTTGTTCAGATCAAACGTTGACTTGAAGATTTACCATGATGAACGCCGTTCAATTTGGTAGAACATTGACTTCATGGAAACAGATGGATAAAAAACACCTGATCGGAGAGGCTTAGCACCTTGGTCTTTGATTGGAGGCGATTCTTGACTTGAAGTTACTTTGAAGCTGCTTGAAGTTTGACTTGAAGCCTTCGACTTGAAGCTTTGAAGACTTGAAGATCACTTGAAGGTCTTGAGTTTGAAGCTTCGAATCCTCGAAGGTCTTGAGCTTGAAACTTTGAAAATTTGAAGATCCTGGAAGGTCTTGATCTCTTCAAGAGCGTCTTGTCTTTTGGTCCTTCAATGTGTCTGGAATGAGGACTGAATGTCCTTATTTATAGGTAGAGAAAATAACCACTTGAAAGATATTTTCTCCTTTAAAAGATATGTTAGGCTTTTTTCCTTTAATTAAGTCTGCTGGGCTGGATACGGGTCTATTTAATTTAATTAGACCTGCTGGATTTGACTTGGGCTTATTTAATTAAATCATATCTGTAGATCTTAACTTGGGCTTATTTAATTTAACTAAGCATGTAGGATTTGATTTGGGCCTGCTTGACTAGGATTAAGCCCACTTAATATATTCTGGGCTTGTTTGAGTTGAGTCGGGCCTGATTTGAGATGAGCCCGTTTGACTTGGATTTTGGCCCAAATAATTATATTAATTATTAATTATTTATTCATTTATTTTAGAAATTTATTTATTTAAATTCCTTAATAAATAAATATTTAATCAATATTTAATATATTTTCCTTGCATTTTTATTTATTAGGTAATAAAATTTAATTGCCTATAAATGCTTCTGCATTTTGTTCACTGAAATTTATTTTGAAGTGGACAAACTGCAATATTCTCAAACTATATCTTTTTCTCTGCCTTTCCTGCAACTTTTGGAGTTGGCTCTCATTAAAATTTCCTTTTTATGGCCCAAAAGAACCTCAAAATTTAATAAACACAGCTGCCAAATAGCTGCCCAAATATATCTCACGACGTTAGAAATCAAATATGAAATATCCACATATCCTTGTTGACATCAATCTCTGTTTGCTTCATATATCCACTTGCACAGCTCAATACTTGGACGCCAAGAAACAACGCCAAATATTTTTTGGAGATAAACTCAAATATTCATTAAGAGTTATCTATTAGATAGTTTCTATCCACATCGGATCTTCTGCGCCATTTTCGTGCATCATCTCCTGTGCCACGTGTTAAGTGATTGACGAGGGGAATTAAATCCAACCATTGCCCTAGGGTTTAAGGATTAGGGTATAGTTCCTCTCTCCTACGTGTTGTCCATCCAACGGTTTAGCACAGGAGATTGTTAAGTGATTAACACGCAAGAGGGAATTAAATCCAACCATTGTACCTGCCGCTTTCTACCACTATATAAGGAGTAGTCATGCCTTTGATTTTTCACAACACCACACCATACTGCAGTCTCCGACTTACAGTGTATGCCAAGATCGCAGCATCAACACTCACGCCACGACTACAACAATTAACAGCGTAATCCTCCTCTTTCGACTCTTTCTTTTACTGCACATAATTCTTTTCTCGTTCTTTCTCTTCTGCATATATTTCTTTTACATATTTACTCTCTTTTATCATGCAAAAGAACACTTGTCCTGCACATTTTCCTTTTTTTTTTCTTCCTCCATACGCATAAAAAAAGAAGGTCGAGGATTTACTTGTTAGTAGCACGAACAGAACTACCAACAACGAAACGGGCAGTCGAGACCGAGACCAGCGTCGCACATTCATGTCGACTAGGGATTTATCCCAGTCGGAGGTCGTGACGAGTTTGATGTCCGAACCAAATAAGTGAATCGTAAGTAGTGCGACGAGCAGGAAGCTTCTGACCAAGCTGGGTTGTAATGGCAACGAGCTGGCGGTAACGCTTTGAAGCGGCGATCCGGGCTTTCTAGTGGTGAAGACAGCGGATTCCGGTTGCTGGCGTATGCGGCGGTTTGCAGGGGCTTCGGCGGCGAGCGGACCCTACAGGATTTGGCGGCATCTGGCGATCGGTCATGCTCCAGTGATTCTGGCTGGATTCAGAGCGGCGATGGCGCGAACTCCGGCATCGGATCGATGGCGAGGAATCGAGCGGTGGCGAGAGGTCTCTCCGTTTAACAGCGGCGAGATCTCGATGGAATCGACAGTGGCGAGCGGCTGAGGAGGCGGCCGACCGTGACAAGGAGGCGTGGCGACGTCCAACGATCCGCAGCGGCGGTGATGGCGGGATTGCGGCGGAGAATTCATCCATATCGCGGCGGTGGTGGGATTTGCAGCGGTGTCGGCGGCTGAACGGCGAGCAGCCGGCAAATCTTGCGAGGCTGAGCGGCGGGTCGGTGGCTGACCTCGGCGAACGGTTGCCTTGCGTGGCGGAAGGCCGTGCGGATCCGATGGCAAGCCGCTGGTTGCGCGCGGTGAGGAAGAGATGGCGAAGCCGTTTCCGGAGGAGGGTCGCGGCGGCTGGCGATTTGCAGCGTCGGCGGCGGGCGACGAGGCAACCGGCTGCAGCTGGACAGCGATCTCGCACGGTGAAGGCGACGATCGACAGCTCTCGACGTGAAGAAATCCGCAGAAGTGGAAATTTACGTGTGAAGCAATTGCTCAAATACCATCAATTTTGACTTCTCCAACGAATTTTGACACCCTTGGCCCAATTAATTTTTTTTTGATTTGGACTTCAAATTTGGGCCTCTCTAATTCCATGTTGGTCTTGGGCGTCAATATTGATATATCTGAACTTAATGGGCCACCAACTTTATGAAATAATTCGGTCTTGGTTCTATTTTGGACCAACTAATTGTGCCAACAAAATAAAATGGATATGGTCTTAATTAAATTCATTCCATGTGGCCAAGTTAAAATTAATTAACCATATCCGTTAATTAATTTCATTGATTAGCTTCAATATTTGAGTCTCCTATGCTTTAAAATTATGAACCTAAATAATTAATTATTTACCCCCATGAATTTATTTTGGGGTCTTTTAATTAATTAAATTCATAAATTTAAATTCACTTGAGCTCATTTTTGGTCTTCTAACATTCCTTCACTTGTTTTGCAGCTTATCCACTCCTCGACATGGTTTTCTTCAGAAATATCACAGGACAGTCCGGCTCAAACTACTTACTAATCCTCGATGACGAGCGTCAACCTTTGAATAAAGGAACTCGCCTTTTAGTCGAGAAATCTCTGTTAGGGAATCATGCTGTAGTTCCTACTAATCTTAAGAACGACTTCTACCTTGAATGTTGGTCTCATGAGCTTACTTTGGGGAAGAATAACATAACCTGGACTTTGAAAGGAGCAGATATTGAGCCACACCCTAGTTTAGAATCCCTACCCTTCTTGGGACGACGCATCTTGGAAGGAAAAGATAAAGAAATTTGGGGAGAGCCGATTAAATTTCTTAGAGACTTTCGCTACATCAAAGGGTACTGGGAATGGACTGAAGATGTGCTAAGCCGATGCCGATCTCTTCTTCGAAACCTCAAACTTTACGATGTTGTCTTCGCGTCTCTCTTTACTTATGATTGTAGCGAAATCATCAAAGCTTTCTGCGAGGTTTGGTGTTCTTCCATCAATACTTTACTCACCAAACATGGAGAGATGTCTATCTCTTTGTGGGATTTATACAACTTGATGGGGTTGCCTTTAGCTGGCTACTTGTATGATGAAGTTGTGCCGAGCTTAGCAGAACTGTTTTCCACAAGTAATGAACTATGTATCTCGCGCAGCTGTAGACATCTACTTGGTGCTTATCACTTGCTCTACAAGAATACTAATAGGAAAGGTGTGACGATTGATCAATGGGTGGATTTTTGGTCTAAGAAGACTGTAACATACCTTGCGCCTCCTATGCGTGTCGAGAAAAAGTCAACTACTCGGCCAAAAAAAACTTATAATCCAATCGACATTATCCCAAATCACCATTCCTGGACATCTGCTGAGATAGATCAATTCAGAAAAATGGGAATTGTGCAAGTAAACCAAGAAGAGACCTATCTAGCTGCTCATTTAGCATGCTGACTTTGTACGTTTGCACTTCCAGCTAATGAAGTAGGCTTGATTCGACTGAGTACCTTTAAAGTGGCGAGTTTAATGGCTGCAGGAAAAAAAGTGAGCCTTGCAATTCCGGTATTGACAAGCATCTATCATGGTTTGAACACAATCTCAAATTCATCAAACCCATCTGAAGTCAAATCAACATTTCCTGTTCATTTTATCCATGCTTGGTTGACTTATTACTTCAGCACTCATTTTCCGATTGGTAGTAAATTATCTTATCCTCGCATGGTAGCTTACTCAGGTGAGCAAGGTGCAAAATACTTTAATCCTGAAGAGGCTCGCAAACGAATTGCTTACTCAAGTGAGCAAGGTTACATAGTGTCTTGTTGAAGGCTTCAGCGAGCCCATTAGCTGCTGCATTGTACATAGAAGACTTCCTTTACTTGAAGTCAAACTTCTCACAAAGCTTATCAATCAAAGAGTTACTGAACGACCTCCCATTATCCGTGATGATGTATCGAGGCACTCCATATCTATATATGATGTTGACGCGGATGAAATCAGCAACATTTTCCTTCTTCACTTCTCTCAAGGGTGCAACTTTCGCCCACTTGAAAAAGTAATCAGTGGCAGCCAGAATGTAAAGATGACCTCCAGAAGACTTTGTTAACGGCCCCACCACATCCAAGCCCCATGCATCAAATGGCCATGAAGAAACTGTTGGATGCAACGGTTCGGGAGGTTGATGAATGAGATTTGCATGAAATTGACATGGCTGACATCTTTGTGCATGGTCTATGCAATCCTTCACCATAGAAGGCCAGTAATATCACATCCTCTTGATTCTGAAATATAACTTGAGTCCAGACTGATGGGCGCCACATATTCCAGAATGAGCTTCCTCCATAGCTTGAAGAGCTTCTTCATCACTTAAGCATCTTAAGAGAATACCATCAAATGATCTTCTATAGAGTGTATCTTTGTAATAGAAGAATCACGGTGCTCTACGTCGGCCATCAACCCTTAGGTGTGGATCATTGGGGAGCTTATCATTCTTCAAGTAATTCACAAATGGTTGACGCCAGTCTTCTTTCTCAATATCAAACACCTCTATGGCGCAATACTCAACTTCTTCATCATCTTCTATTTCGAGGAAGGGAGGCACCACCCAACTTTTGCAGATCGGTATTTGAAAACGTGCTTCGGACATTGCTATGGTTGATGCTAGCTTTGCCAAAGCATCAGCTTGCTTGTTCTTGCTCTTTGGTAAATGTTCAATCTCTACATCCCCAAGCCAATTCATAAGCCTTTGAGCATAGTTATAGTATGGGATTAGCTCGGGCTTCTTAACCTCATATAAGCCAAGCAACTGGTTGATTATAAACAACGAATCTCCATATACCTTAAGATGTCGTTGCTTAACATCTACTGCCATCTCCAAACCAAGTATAAGAGCTTGATACTCAGCTATATTGTTAGAGCAATTTTCAGTTAGACTGGATGAATATGGCAGAACTCCTCCATCTGAGGTCACAAATACCACTCCGGCACCGGCTCCTTCTCTATGAGCAGCTTCATTGAAATACATCTTCCAAGGAGGACTAATTTCAATGGCCAATATATCTTCATCGGGGAGATCATCAGACAACTCCCATTCGGCAGGCATGGGATGGTCAGCCAAGAAATTTGCTAATACTTGCCCTTTCACTGCTTTTTGAGGAACATAGATAATTTCAAATTGCTGCAATTGAAGATACCACCTTGTGAGCCTATCAGAGAGTATTGGCTTTGACATGATGAACTTCAATGGATTGGCCTTTGAGACCAAGTAAACAGTATGAGCTTGAAAGTAATGCCTTAACTTCTGAATTGCAAAGATGAGAGCAAGACAAATATTTTCAATTGGTGAGTATTTTAACTCATTTGAAATCATTGTTCTACTCAAATAGTACAACGCACACTCCTTTCCTTCATCATTATTTTGTGCAAGTAGGGCTCCAACTGATCTTTCTTGAGCTGATATGTAGAGAATTAATGGGCGTCTGACTATCGGAGCGACCAACACTGGCGGCTTCATCAAATATGCTTTAATGCTGTTAAAGGCATTAGTACAAGCTTCATCCCATTCAAAGGGGCTCCCTTTCTTTATAAGATGATTGAATGGCTGGCATCGGCCTGCTAAGTTTGATATGAACCTCCTTAAGTATGTCAGCTTTCCTTGTAAACTCTTGAGTTCATGTATGTTTCAAGGCACCAGCATCTTTATGATTGCATCAATCTTTGCTTTATCAACCTCAATGCCACGATGTCGGACAATGAATCCAAGGAACTTTCTAGAAGAGACTCCGAATGCGCACTTAAGTGGGTTCATCTTTAGTTGAAATTTTCTAAGATGCTCAAATATTTGTCTTAAATCTTGGAGATGGTCCTTTTTCTTCTTTGACTTCACCACGATGTCATCAACATAACATTCGACATTCTTATGGAGCATGTCATTAAATATCTTTTGCATGGCTCGTTGGTAAGTAGCGCCAGCATTTCTCAAACCGAACGGCATAACATTGTAGTAAAATATTCCTTTTGGAGTGCGAAAGGCTGTTTTCTCTTGGTCTTCTGGAGCCAGACTAATTTGATTATAGCCAGATGATCCATCCATGAACGAAAGAACATCATGAACAGTTGTTGCATCGATCATGAGCTCAGTAATTGGCAGTGAAAAATCATCTTTTGGGCATGCCAAGTTCAAATCCCGGAAGTCAACACAAACTCTAAGCTGCCCATTTGCCTTCCTTACTGGTATAATGTTAGAGAGCCAAGTGGGATACTTAACTTCTCGTATCTTTCCCGTCTCAAGGAGCTTATTAACCTCAGCCTCAATCAATAGAATCAGCTCTGGTCGAAATCGATGCTGCATCTGCTTAACAGGCTTAGCTCCTTTCTTTATTGCTAAATGATGAACTGCCACTTTTGGATCTAATTCGGGCATCTCCTTGAATGACCATGCGAACACGTCTCTAAACTCTTGAAGAAGCTCAATGTAAGCTTTTTCTTCATCGGTTGTCAACAAAGCACTTATATAGGTTGGATGTGGGTCATTAGCATCACCCAAATTAATCTCCTTCAATTAGTCAATAGTAGCTTTGACACCCTCTTCAAATTCGGGAGGAGCATGTAAGCAATTAAAATTCACGGTCCAATCAAAGGGCGACACGTGGATTTTATTGATTAAATATCAATTTTAATTTATTATATTTTATTTTGGGGATTTAATAAATTAATTCCTAAAATAGATTAATAAATAATTGATAATTAATTTAATACCCAATAAATTAAGTAGGGTTTAAATTAAGTAAAAATTGACCCCTAAGTTAAGTAAAGCATGGAAGGTTCCAGAATCAGGTCAAATTAAGCAATGACCAATCAAGCTGTGATATATTTTGAACGGCCCAAGCCCGCAGAACCAGGCCAAATCTGTCATAGACCAATCAGATTGCAAGATATTTATGGGGCATGCTCATTCCTCACCTATATAAGGAGCCCTCCTTCATTCACTCCAGACACACTAAAATACTTGAAGACATAAACGCTCTGAAGAGATCAAGAACACGAGCAGCGCTCCCTTGAGATCTTCAAGCATCTTCAAGTCAAGAACGACAAACGATTGGGGATTAAGGTGCGGAGCCCCCCAAATCAAGCGTTCTTCATATACTGAGTTCTTCGGTGTTCTTCGCGCCAAGAACAACATACGACCCGGGATTAAGGTGCTAAGCCCCCCAGATCGAGTGTTCTTCGGATCAAGTACGTTTAATCCAAATAAAGGCTCGACGCCTCTGGATTAACGTTATAAGATCCAAATTCGAGTTCGGACAAGCTTCAACTGAAGATCCGACTCAACACACACAGTCAACGCGGTCAACGCAGTCAAAGTCAAAGTCAAAGTCAAGCCAAATTGGTTCGAGAGAAGAATCAGAGGATTGATAGAGATTGTTTCCTTAATCATCAAGTTTAATCCAATTGGATTATTATTGTAATTCTCTTGTGTTTATTTTATTATAAATACAAAAATTCATTGTTACAAATTTTGGCACGCCCAGTGGGACCGTCTCTACCTCTCATCTCTTCTCTCTACAAGCTCGAAGTACGATATGACTCCTGTCAGGATTACTGTAGGTAGGACTGCTGCTTCTAAGCTCTCAGAGGCATTGACTGAAAATGTTGCTGTTGTTACAAGGAGCATGTCAGAAAAAGCTCGTTCGGAAGCCTCATCTGGATCCAACCCTTCGGTTGAGGAGGCTTCGAGAAAACAACTACTTATGAAAGATGATAGTGATGAAGATTCTGCATCTTCAAACTCTTCATCTGACTCCGTTGCAGCTCCAGTAATGATGGCAGGCGCCACGACTGTTGAGGAACAATTGGCAAACATGATGAAGGCTATCGAGGGGCTCACGAAACACATAGAAGCGCAAGACACAAAGATCTCCCAATTGATGAAAAGAGACATCGCGGAGACTAGCCATGCAAACGGAAAAGGAGTCATGGACGATAGTGAAGTGGAAGAGGTCACAAGGCGCCAGACTATTGAAAAGGAGCAAACTCAAGGAACGTTGCCACTTTCAGCTGATGGAATGCTCCAAGTAGATCAACTCAAGGATATTATACTTGGAACAATAAAAGAAAGGTTTGAGGAGAATTCCAAGCCTACTGTTACTTATGTCAAGCCATACACGAAAAGAGTGGACAACTTGAAGTTGCCAGCTGGCTACCAGCCTCCCAAGTTCCAACAGTTTGATGGCAAAGGAAATCCGAGGCAGCATATAGCACACTTTATTGAGACCTGCCATGACGCTGGTACTTATGGAGACCATATGATAAGGCAGTTCGTTCGCTCTCTCAAAGGAAATGCATTTGATTGGTATATCGACTTGCAAGCTGAATCCATTGATAGTTGGGCACAAATGGAACATGAGTTCCTTAATCGTTTCTACAGCACGAGGAGAACTGTTAGTATGACTGAGTTAACTAATACTCGTCAATTGAAGGAAGAACCTGTGATTGATTATATCAATCGATGGAGAAATTTGAGTTTAAATTGCAAGGACCGATTATCCGGAGAGTCTGCTATTGAGATGTGTATCCAAGGGATGGAATGGAATCTCCTTTATATACTCAAAGGAATTCAACCTAAGACTTTCGAAGAGTTGGCTACTAGGGCCCATGACATGGAATTAAGTATGGCTGCTAGTGGAATCAAACATTCACCGATGTCGGACTCCTACAAGTCTAAAGATAAACAAGATTTCAAAAGGGGGGGCAAGTCCTATGTTAAAAGTTCCAACAAAGAGTCAATGGCCACAAATATTATGACGGTCAAGGTTCGAAAGAATGAAAATGATAAGAAAGACAAAGGGAAGCAAGTTACCCAAGAGTGGGGGCAAAGAAGGTTAACTCTGAAGGAGATGCAAGAAAAAGAGTATCCATTTCTGAACTCAGACCTTTCTGGCATATTCGATGATCTAATGAAGAACAAACTCCTTGATCTTCCTGATATGAAACGTCCAGAAGAAGCCGGCCGAACTAATGACCCAAAATACTGCAAGTATCATAGGTTGGTGAGTCATCCAATTCATGATTGTTTCGTTCTTAAGGAAAAGATCATGCAATTGGTTAAGGAATGAAAAATCGTGTTAGAAGATGAGGCGGGCACAAACTTCACTTCTGTAGAAGAAAGTCATAATGGAGGCTCATGTCATGTCGTGAATGAGGACAATGAAAGCGAACAACTTGAAACTAAGGGTAAAGCTTACTCCATGAAGGTGACCTTCACGGATGAAGATATGTTGTTGGGTATGCAATCTCATAATCGACCTCTATTTGTGACTGGTTATACTAAAGGGGTGCGAGTGAATCGCATACTTATTGATGGAGGTTCGGCAGTGAACATCTTGTCCTTGAGAATGTTGAAGAAGATAGAAATACCAATGGATGAACTAATCCATAGCCGATTGATGATCCAAGGGTTCAACCATGAGGGGCAAAGGACTCTCGGCACAATAGTTCTTGAGTTGTTAATTGATGAGATGAAATCCACAGTCCTTTTCCATGTTATTGATGCAAAAACTTCCTACAACATGCTTTTGGGGCGTCCATGGCTACATGAGAATGGCGTGATTCCTTCTACATTACACCAGTGCTTCAAATATAGTGAAGGTGACAATGTGAAAAGAGTATTCGGTGACGACAAGCCGTTTACTGAAGCTGAAGCTTACTTTGCCGATGCTAAATATTTCTTCAAGAGTACAAAGGAAGTAAAGCGTGAAGAAGCCCCAGTACAAGATAATGGGGGCAATAAACAAATAAAGAATGAGGAAGGTAGTACATCATCTGCCACTCTCAAGGAGAACAAAGGCAAAGGGCTTGAGACCTCGGAAGAGTTGACATTGCCTCTAACAAAAATTGATGCTAGTAAACTTTCTTCTCCACCACTCAAAGGATTCACGCGTCCTATTGAAGGACCAAAGACCGAACACGGTGAAGTGTTTGAAGCCGAAATAACCAAGTCGTATAGTCCACAAGCTTATAAACTCCTTATGAAGGCTGGTTATGAACCAAAGGAAAAAGCGATGGCGAGCAAGGTGTGTCAAGAAACTATCAACCCACCAGTACATGGGCTCAATGTTACTCAGGAAATGTTGAAAAATAGTGGTCACACTATCAAGAAGGCTAAGCCAGGTTTGGGATATGTCCCTCAAAAGCCAGTCCGCATTGCAATTAGAAGAGCAAGTACAAATTATATCACCGAGGGAGAAGCTTTATCCACGGAGGATATGTTTGACGCAAGTAGTAGGGAAGTCAAGAGAATATCTGTTTTTGAAAGGCTTGGGAGTGTCTTCGAAAGGCTTGGACCCTGTAAAGAGAAGTGTAGGAGGCAAAATCATGTCAAGTCCCTTAACCTCCGAAAACTCCGGAGTCAAAATCCATCTCGTATCAAGCGGCAAAATATCTTGACTATCTCGAGTGGAAGAGTATTGAAAGCTAAGGTGCGAAGAATCGTCTTTACCAAAGATGATAGTAATAATGATAAAGAAAGTGTAGCTTCCACCAATCATATTACTGCTGTGGAAGATTCTCAAATGGAGGAAGTAGATGCTGAAGATGCCCCTCCACAATTTGAAGAAGGAGTGAAAGCCACTGTTGATGAATTGAAAGAAATTAACTTAAGTGATGAAAATGACCCACGTCCTACCTACATAAGTGCTCTGCTAAATGTTGAAGAAGAAACAAAGTATGTCAGCCTTTTGCGAGAATTCAAAGATGTCTTTGCATGGTCGCATAAGGAAATGCCAGGCTTAGATCCGAAAATTGCAGTGCACCACTTGTCCATTAAAAAGGGAACTCGGCCGGTTAAACAAATGCAGCGTCGATTTCGACCAGAGTTGATTCCTTTGATTGAGGACGAGATTAATAAGCTTCTTGAAACTGGCAAGATCCGAGAAGTTAAATATCCTACATGGATTTCCAATATCGTGCTGGTAAGAAAGAAAAATGGGCAACTCAGAGTATGTGTTGATTTCCGAGATTTGAATATGGCATGTCCGAAAGATGACTTTCCATTACCAATTACTGAACTCATGATTGATGCAACAACGGGGCATGAGGTCCTTTCATTTATGGATGGATCATCTGGCTACAATCAAATTGGTTTGGCTCCTGAGGATCAAGAGAAGACAGCCTTTCGTACTCCGAAAGGGATATATTGCTATAATGTTATGCCATTTGGCTTAAAGAATGCTGGTGCCACTTATCAGCGAGCCATGCAAAAGATATTTGATGACATGCTTCATAAGATTGTCGAATGCTATGTTGATGATATTGTGGTGAAATCAAAGGAAAAGAAAGATCATTTCCGTGATCTAAGACGAGTGTTTGAACGATTAAGAGAGCATCAACTCAAGATGAATCCGCTCAAGTGTGCATTTGGAGTTTCATCCGGGAAATTTCTTGGGTTTATTGTTCGTCGTCGAGGGATTGAGATTGAGGAAGCAAAGATTGACGCAATCATGAAAATGCATGTGCCTCGGAACATACATGAACTCAAAAGTCTGCAAGGAAAGTTGGCATACTTAAGGAGATTCATATCAAACTTAGCTGGCCGATGCCAGCCATTTAGTCATCTCATGAAGAAGGGCAGCATATTCGAATGGGATGAAGCTTGCAATAATGCTTTCAATAGCATTAAGGAATACTTGATGAAGGCACCAGTGTTGAGTGCTCCAACACATGGACGTCCGTTAATTCTCTATCTAGCTGCTCAAGAGCGTTCTGTGGGAGCTTTGCTTGCGCAAGAAAATGATGATGGCAAAGAAAGAGCTCTATACTATCTAAGTAGAACCATGACTCCAAACGAGTTGAAGTATTCACCCATTGAGAAGATTTGCTTATCCCTTATCTTCGTAATTCAGAAGTTGAAACATTATTTTCAAGCTCATACAGTTCGGTTAGTTTCGAAAGCCAACCCACTAAAATTTGTCATGTCAAAACCAGTACTCTCTGATCGGCTTGCAAGATGGTATCTCCAACTTCAACAGTTTGAGATCGTGTACGTTCCTCAAAAGGCCGTAAAAGGACAGGTGTTGGCAGATTTTCTAGCTGATCATCCAATGCCTGCTGAATGGGAACTATCTGATGAACTCCCCGATGAAGATGCTTTCACTGTGGACATAGTTTCTGCTTGGAAGATGTATTTCGATGGAGCATCTCATAGAGAGGGAGCTGGTGCGGGAGTCGTGTTTGTAACATCCAGTGGTGAAGTTCTACCCTTCTCATTTTCCTTAATGGAAAATTGCTCCAACAATGTGGCTGAGTATCAAGCACTCATACTTGGTTTAGAAATGGCTGTCGATATAAAGCAGCTACACCTTAGAGTGTATGGTGATTCGTTATTGGTGATAAATCAACTCCTTGGAGTGTATGAAGTGAAGAAGCCTGAGTTGTTGCCCTATTACAAGTATGCTCAAAAGCTTATGGGTTATCTCGGTGATGTTGATATTAAGCATCTGTCTAGAAGAGAGAATAAGCAAGCTGACGCCCTCGCTAAGTTAGCATCAACTATAGCTATGCCAGAAATGCAAATTCAAATACCGGTGTGTAGAAGTTGGGTTGTACCACCAATCTTTGAAGATGATGATTATGAAGAAGTTGAAAATCATGTGGTGGAGGTTTTCGAAATTGAAGAAGAAGATTGGCGCCAACCACTTGTGGATTATTTGAAATATGATAAGTTGCCTAACGATCCACGACAAAGGGTTGATATTCGGCGTCGGGCACCTCGGTTCATCTACTTCAAAGGTACACTTTATAGAAGATCATTCGATGGAGTTTTCTTGAGATGCTTGGGTAAGGAAGAAACTATTCAAGCAATGGAGGAGGCTCACTCCGGAATTTGCGGTGCTCATCAATCCGGACCAAAGCTACATTTCAGAATTAAAAGGATGGGCTACTATTGGCCAACCATGGTGAAGGATTGCATGGATTACGCACAAAGATGTCAAGCTTGTCAGTTCCATGGAAATTTGATTCATCAACCTCCGGAGCCTTTACATCCGACAGTCGCTTCATGGCCTTTCGATGCTTGGGGTTTAGATGTGGTGGGGCCGCTTACAAAGTCATCTGGTGGTCATCTCTACATTCTTGCTGCAACAGATTACTTTTCAAAGTGGGCTGAAGCCGTGCCTCTGAGGGAAGTAAAGAAAGAAAATGTTGCTGATTTCATCCGAATCAACATCATTTATAGATATGGTGTTCCGCGCTACATCATCACTGATAATGGAAAGCAGTTCAGCAACAGTTGGATTGATAAGCTGTGTGAGAGGTTTGATTTCAAACAAAAGAAATCTTCAATGTATAACGCAGCTGCTAATGGTCTTGCCGAAGCTTTCAATAAAACTTTATGCAGTTTATTGAAGAAAGTGGTCTCCAAGTCAAAAAGAGATTGGCATGAAAGAATCAATGAAGCTTTATGGGCATACCGCACCACTTATAGAACGCCTACGCAAGCCACTCCGTATTCCTTGGTGTATGGTGTTGAGGCTGTTGTGCCTCTTGAAAAGCAAATTCCTTCTTTGAGGATAGCCATACAAGAAGGCCTCACCGAGGAAGAAAATGCAAAGTTACGTCTTCAAGAGTTAGAAGCGTTAGATGAAAAGAGGTTGGAAGCACAACAAAGACTTGAGTGTTACCAATCTCGCCTTTCTAGAACATACAACAAGAAGGTGAGGGTACGTTCTTTTCAAGTTGGTGATTTGGTGCTTGCTGTGAGAAGACCTATAGTAGTCACCCATCGCGTTGGAAATAAGTTTCTACCCAAGTGGGATGACCCTCATGTTGTGAAGGAAGCCTATACAAATGGCGCATACAAGTTGATCTCAGAAGATGGCGTGAACATTGGCCCTATACATGGGAAGTTCTTGAAACGCTACTACGCGTAAAATAAATACATGTACAACGCTCCTTGACGCACGAGCCTAAACTACATGTTACTCCTGGTCCGCATGAGTATAAACTGTGTACGACAAACTCCTGGTCCACATGAGTGTAAACTGTGTACGACAAACTCCTGGTCCACATGAGTGTAAACTGTGTACGACAAACTCCTGGTCCGCATGAGTATAAACTGTGCATGACACCCACCAAAGGTAATTATATGTGGTTAAACTATCAATTCACCCCACTCAGATATTTTAAGTGGTTAAAGCATTAAATATCTTACTTTGTCTAAAGTGGTTAAAGAATAGTCACTCCTGGCCCGCATGAGTATAAACTGTGTACGGCACCCCCCCATTCAAATCAAATCATGTCCCCTTGAACTACGTAATGACTTGATCCTCTGCGAAGAGGTACGTAGGCAACTTAGCATTTTACTAAGTTCAGTCATAATCCAAGCAATTCGAGTCGAGTTTGCGAGGCAAGCGATAAATTGAAGTGTGAACGAGTTAAGAAGAAAAAGGTTGACAAAGAGAAGATGTGGTTGAATGCAAAGACAGTGGTGAAATGATGAAGGTGGTAAAGTGATGAGGGTGATCCATGTTGTCCCTTAAAGCTAGCAAAGAAAGAGGTTTAAGCTAATTTAAATTTATGGATTTAATTAATTAAAAGGTCCTAAATAAATTATGGGATCAATTAATTATTAAAAACCAAAATTATAAATTAAGCCCATGGAGAAGCCCAAGATGCTTAAGTGAGCCATTAAAATAATTCATGTGTGTTTAATTAATTTAAGCCCCAAATCATGAAAATTAAAATCAATATAAGCACTCTTGGCCCAAAATATGAAGCAGTAGGCGGCCCAAGTGAATAAGAAGGATCAGATGGCCCAAGTAGAAACTGAAAATTAAAAAAAAATAAAAAATAAAAAATAAAGGGCCCAATTAATATTGGAAGCACTTGAATGCAGTAAGCAAGCTGATTTGAGATTGGGTGAGTTTGAGCAAGTCAAAATTAACTTGATGGGGTCAAAATTGAAGTTATTCTTTTTTTTCCTCTATGAAATTGCGTGGAATGGGTTTCTCCAGCAAAAGGGGATTAAGCTGCTCAACCAATTCCTCTCTCTTCGAAAAACAACAACCAGCCATCAGTACCCGTCAACACCACCGGGGATTCACCTCGCATCGCCACCGGTCACGCACCCGGCCGCCTGAAGCTCGCTGTTGCCCTTCACATAAGAAAATCATAGCCAAACACAGTCGGATTCGCGACCCAAGGAGCGCTGCTCGCTGCCGAGGTACGTTTCCGCGCGCGCTACTTCCAGAGCTCGATCGACGTGCCGCCGCCAGGGTTCACGCCGGATTCTCGCTAGCGAGCAGCCGTCGAGAGCAGCCATCAGCCGCCGCTCTCACACGCCATTCTGCTTCCCAGTCGCCAAGAGCATTACCGAATTCAGTCTGAATCACACTAAAGCGACGAGACCATCTTCCGGCTGGTCCGATCGAAAGCAGACAACAACCGCCCTCCCGCTCTTCAAATCAAAGCTGCCGGAGGTATGAGCTCGATAAGCAGTCACCATAGGTGGTCTGCCATCAATCGCCCTCCCGCTCTTCAAATCAATGCTGCCAGAGGCATGAGCTCGATAAGCAACTACCATGGGTAGTCCGCTCTCGTTGCATCAACACGTCGGAGGTGTGAGCCCAACAAGCAACCACCATGGGTGGTATACCGTTGACTGCTTTCCACCTCGCGGTATGAGCCCGACAAGCAACCACCATGGGTGATCCGCCGTCAACCGCTCTCTACCTCGACATCGTTGGTTCGACTGCCTGAGTATGTTAAAAAGCTTCTCTTTGGTCAGGTTTCTTCATATCGTCGCCAAAACGTCATCGGAGATGTGAGCCCAACAAGCAACCACCATGGGTGGTCTACCGTTGACTGCTTCCCATCTCACGGTGCGAGCCCAACAAGCAACCACCATGGGTGGTCCACCGTTGACTACTCTCTATCCCAACATCATCGGAGATGTGAGCCCAACAAGCAACCACCATGGGTGGTCCGCCGTTGATTACTCTCTATCCCAATGTCAAAGGAGATGTGAGCCCAACAAGCAACCACCATGGGTGGTCCGCCGTTGATTACTCTCTATCCCAACGTCATCGGATACGTGAGCCCAACAAGCAACCACCATGGGTGGTCCGCCGTTGACTACTCTCTATCCCAACGTCGTCGGAGATGTGAGCCCAACAAGCAACCACCATGGGTGGTCCGCCGTTGACTACTCTCTATCCCAACATCATCGGAGGTGCGAGCCCAACAAGCAACTACCATGGGTAGTCTACCATTGATTGCTCTCCACCTCACGGTGCGAGCCCGACAAGCAACCACCATGGGTGGTCCGCCGTCGACTACTCTCCACCTCGACGAGTTGAATATTTTGTTTGTTGGATAGCTTTGATGAAAAAAATTGAGTTCATGAAGTATCATTATATAGTAGTGGATTCATGGATAATTATGGACTCATGAATAATTATGGAAATTATTTGTGGATAATTATAGAAGCTACTAGTGGACTCATGGATAATTATGGAGATTATTGTGAGGTGTGCAAGCTCTACAAAATTGTAGGAGATTCTTTACTACAAATAACTTTGATAATTTTGGGTAAGGGTCATGAAATCTTGGTGAACAAGAAACAAATCTTTTGCGATTCCTTCACAACAAGACATTCTGTCCGTGAATAAATCGCAAGGGGGCATTTGTAAGCAATTAAAATTCACGGTCCAATCAAAGGGCGACACGTGGATTTTATTGATTAAATATCAATTTTAATTTATTATATTTTATTTTGGGGATTTAATAAATTAATTCCTAAAATAGATTAATAAATAATTGATAATTAATTTAATACCCAATAAATTAAGTAGGGTTTAAATTAAGTAAAACTTGACCCCTAAGTTAAGTAAAGCATGGAAGGTTCCAGAATCAGGTCAAATTAAGCAATGACCAATCAAGCTGTGATATATTTTGAACGGCCCAAGCCCGCAGAACCAGGCCAAATCTGTCATAGACCAATCAGATTGCAAGATATTTATGGGGCATGCTCATTCCTCACCTATATAAGGAGCCCTCCTTCATTCACTCCAGACACACTAAAATACTTGAAGACATAAACGCTCTGAAGAGATCAAGAACACGAGCAGCGCTCCCTTGAGATCTTCAAGCATCTTCAAGTCAAGAACGACAAACGATTGGGGATTAAGGTGCGGAGCCCCCCAAATCAAGCGTTCTTCATATACTGAGTTCTTCGGTGTTCTTCGCGCCAAGAACAACATACGACCCGGGATTAAGGTGCTAAGCCCCCCAGATCGAGTGTTCTTCGGATCAAGTACGTTTAATCCAAATAAAGGCTCGACGCCTCTGGATTAACGTTATAAGATCCAAATTCGAGTTCGGACAAGCTTCAACTGAAGATCCGACTCAACACACACAGTCAACGCGGTCAACGCAGTCAAAGTCAAAGTCAAAGTCAAGCCAAATTGGTTCGAGAGAAGAATCAGAGGATTGATAGAGATTGTTTCCTTAATCATCAAGTTTAATCCAATTGGATTATTATTGTAATTCTCTTGTGTTTATTTTATTATAAATACAAAAATTCATTGTTACAGAGCATCATCAGCATCTTCCTCTTGTGTCGAGGTCTCTTCTCGTATAGTGACATGATTTACCGTGGCAACTTCCTCCAAGAATTCTTGCATTAGAAAATGCGGATTAGACTCAACTTGCTCGTTTTCTCCCACTTTAACAATGCTCTCCACTACATAGTCATCTCGCCTCATTTCGACGATCTTGCTTTGTAGATCTCTTTCTGCACTATGCAAGTCTGTTTGCATGATAATGGAATGAACAACATCTGACGAGCCTACACTTTCACGATCATCTTCTTCACTTTGGGTGAAGATTATTGTTTGCTTCTTGGCTTTCAACACTGTGTCACATGATAGTCAGGAAATATCTTCTTTTCATGCGCGATGGGATCCGACTATATATCTTAGGGAAGCTGGTAGTCTCGGATCTCTGGCGATTTCTGTTTCCAGCTGGTCTGAGTCTTTCGAAAACTGAGATTCTTTCTGTCTTTATATCTTCCTCATAAGACTCCTCTTCTTCAGAGAGAATTTCATCTTCAGTGATGTAGTTCGAGTTCGCCCTTTTGATCGCAATGGGAATAGGTTTTTGCAGAACGTATCCTAAACCTATTCTAGTATACTTTGAAGTACGACCATTACTCTTCAATGTCTCTTGGGTGGTTCCACTAGGAGTCTTATGAGACAGTTCATTTGTCACACCTTTATCTTGAGGGTCATAACCAGCTTTCACAAGAAGTTTGTAAGCTTGTGGGCTATACGATTTGGAAACTGCCACCTCAAATACATCTCCGTGCTCAGTTTTAGCTGCTTGAATTGGGCGAGGGAACCCTTTGAGTGGAGGAGGAGAAGGCTTCTCAGTGTCAACCTTAGTCAGAGGTAGTATCAACCCTTCTACAGTCTTGATCAACTGTTTGCTTTCATTAGACTGTGTGGATGAAACATCATCTGCATTCTCTTTTTCTTGTTTATCATCGCTTTTCTCTTGCGATGAACTTCCTTCTTGTTTAACAGCCTTGCTACTTTTCAGAAAATATCTAGCGTCTGCAAAATATGACTCGGCTTCTGTGAATGGCCTTTCATCACCGAGCACCTTTTTTATATTACCTCCATAGCAGTATTTGAAGCATTGATGTAGTGTAGAAGGAATCACTCTATTTTCGTGCAACCATGGGCGCCCCAAGAGCATGTTATATAATGTTTTAGCATCAATGAAATGAAACAGAACTACTGAGGCCATCTCATCTATCATTAAGTCCAATACTGTCGTACCAAGTATTCTCTGGCCTTCTTGATTGAACCCATGAATCGTCAATCGACTACTGCCGAGGTCATTGGTTGGAATCCCCAACTTCTTTAATGTCGTTAGAGGCAAGATATTGACCGCTGAGCCTCTATCGATCAATATTTGATTTACCCTTTGCTCTTGAGTATAACCAGTTAACAACAATGGTCGGTTGTGAGATTATAAACTGAGCAGTAAGTCTTCCTATGTGAAGGTAATCTTCATAGCATGGGTCTCGCTTTTAATTCCAGACTCGACCTTATATGGTTGAGCTTCGCTTGCCATATGACATGAATCATTTTCACCGTCTGCAGAAGTAGAATTTGCGGTTGCATCTTCATCTAGAAAGATCTTCCCTTGCTCCACTAATCGCATAACTTTGTCTTTAAAGACAAAACAATCTTTGATAGAGTGTCCACCAGTCTATGATACTTGCAGTATTTAGGATTGTCAGTTAGTCCCACTTCTTCTGGTCGCTTCATTTCAGGAAGGTCGATAAGTTTGTCTTTGAGCAGATTATCAAATATGCCTGGGACATCTGAATCCAAGAATGGATACTTCCTTTCTTGCATCTCTTTCAAGGTCAATCTTCTTTGCCCCCTTTCCTGGGACTCATTATTCACTTTATCATCTTTTTCATTCTCATTCCTTTGGAACTTGACATTTGATGCATTTGTTGCCATAGACTCCTTTTCAGAAGATTTGTTGTAGGGTTTGCCCCCTTTTCTCATCTCTTGTTTTTCTTTGTACTTGTAGAATCCAGGAATCGATGGCTCTACAACTCCACTTATCCCCATACTTAGCTCCATGTCGTGAGCTCTTGTGGCCAAGTCTTCAAAGGTTTTAGGCTTAATCCCTTGAAGTATGTAACGAAGACTCCATTGCATTCCTTGTGTGCACATCTCGATGGCAGAAACTTCAGACAGTCGATCTTTACAATTTAAGCTCAAATTCCTCCATCAATTAATATACTCAATTACTGGCTCTTCTTTTAATTGACGAGTGTTAGTCAATTCTATCATGCTAACCGTTCATCTAATACTATAGAAACGATTAAGGAATTGTTGTTCCATCTAATCCCAACTATCTATAGAATCAGCCTCCAAGTCGGTGTACTATTCAAAAGTATTTCCCTTTAGAGAACGAACGAATTATCTCACCATATGATCTCCGTAAGTTCCGGCATCATTGCATGTTTCAATAAAATATGTTATATGTTGCCTTGGATTACCTTTGTCATCAAACTATTGGAACTTGGGGGGTTGATAGTTAGGTGGCATCTTTAAGTTGTCAACCCTCCTAGCATAAGGCTTAGCATAAGTGAATGAAGGCTTGGAGCTCTCTTCGAATTGGTCTTTCATTGTGCCAAGTATAATACTTTTTAGCTGGCTGATAGGAACCATTCCATCATGGGAAACATTCAATTCTTCTTCAATCACCTTCTTCCCCGTCGACTGGTGTTTCACGTAGTCATTCACTTCATTTTCAGCATCTTCATCTTGTTTTTCGTTTGCATGGCTAGTTTCAGCACCAGCCATTTTCTCCATTAATTTGAAGATCAAAGTACTTTGTTCTTGATTCTGTTTGGCAAGTGCAGTAACAGATTCAGTTAAGCTTGCCAATTGTTCTTCGACCGATGAAGTGTTTATTGCCATAGTCATGGCTATGGATGAATCTGACGATGGACTTTCTTCAGATAGAGAAGTTGAGCAAGCAAGGTTACCCTCTTCATTTTTATCATCCTGATCATCATAAGATATTCCTTTGGGGATAACTCCCACTGAAGAACCTGTCTCTGAAGAGACTTCAGACCTCACATTCTTTGACATACTTCTGGTTGTAACATTAACGTCTTCAACTTGTAGTTCCAAAGACTTGCAGACAGAAGCTGACCTGTTGACTTTGACTCTTAGCGGAACCATCTTACTTTGCTTGAAGAGGAGATAGAGGTAGAAACTGTCCCACTGGGCGTGCCAAAATTTGTAATAACAAATTTATATTTATTAAATAATAAACACAAAAGAAATTACAAAGATAATCCAAGATGGATTGATCTTGAGAATTTGAATGAACAGTCTCTAGCTATCCCCTGATTCCTCTCTTGAGTTAACCTTTTTTACTTTATCAACTTTCGGAGCCGGATCTTTGGATGAAACTTGTCCGAGCTCGGATTTGGGACTTTATAACATTTATCCAGAGGCGTCGAGCCTTTTTTCAGATCAAACGTTGACTTAAAGATTTGTCGTGAAGAACGCCGTTCAATTTGGTAGAACGTTGACTTCACGAAAACAGATGGATGAAGAACGCCGGATTGGAGAGGCTTAGCACCTTGGTCTTTGATCAGAGGCGGTTCTTGACTTGAAGTTACTTTGAAGCTGCTTGAAGCTTGACTTGAAGCCTTCGACTTGAAGCTTTGAAGACTTGAAGATCACTTGAAGGTCTTGAGCTTGAAGCTTCGAAGATTTGAAGATCCTAGAAGGTCTTGAGCTTGAAGCTTCGAAGATTTGAAGATCCTCGAAGGTCTTGAGCTTGAAACTTTGAAGATTTGAAGATCCTAGAAGGTCTTGATCTCTTCAAGAGCGTCTTGTCTTCGGGTCCTTCAATGTGTCTGGAATGAGGACTGAAAGTCCTTATTTATATGTAGAGAAAATAACCACTTGAGAGATATTTTCTCCTTTAAAAGATATGTTGGGCTTTTCTCCTTTAATTAAGTCTGATGGGCTGGATACGGGTCTATTTAATTTAATTAGGCCTGCTGAATTTGACTTGGGCTTATTTAATTAAATCAGACATGTAGATCTTGACTTGGGCTTATTTAATTTAACTAAGCATGTAGGATTTGATTTGGGCCTGCTTGACTAGGATTAAGCCCACTTAATATATTCTGGACTTGTTTGAGTTGAGTCGGACCCTCTTTGATTTGAGTTGAGCCCGTTTGACTTGGATTTTGACCCAAATAATTATATTAATTATTAATTATTTATTTATTTATTTTAGGAATTAATTTATTTAAATTCCTTAATAAAGAAATATTTAATCAATATTTAATATATTTTTCTTGCATTTTTATTTAGGGTTTATTACTCTCAGATACACACTTTTAAGCATATTTACTGTTAGATACATGAAATTTAAATAATTACTCTTACATACAAAATATTAAAGTAAAATACCAAATATAACCTTAAACTCAATACGCTTTTAAACTAACAACCCTACCCCTCACCCACCCACCGACGTTGACCGGCGTTGACCCGTTGTTGACCGGCGTTGACCGGCCATTGACTGCCGCTAGCCGTCGCCGCCTGCTGCCGGAATTTAAAATGTGCAAACAAAATATGCAAAAATAAAATTGTTCAGAACCAAATTGTGCAGAATCAAATTGTGCAGAACAATTGTGCAAATACATAGAGGTATTTATGGTATCACAATCATAATTGTGTAGTTATGAGTAATAGTGCTTTGAGTCATGTAGTTTATAGCAATTATGCATTTTTTTGTGTACCTCCTAGTAAGTGACCCTTTTATTTATTAGGCAATAAAATTTAATTGCCTATCTTATGATTATGAAATAATATGATATAATATAATATGAGATTTAATGAGACATTTTGGGACATATTTAGAAAAAAAAAATCCTTGCTATTCCAAATTCATAAACCACTTTGGATCAAATAATTAAAATATGAACCTTAACCTTTTACAATGTGCATAATGTATGAGGGAAACTGAATACATAGTACAAAAATGTATCCATATATTGAATATGGGGAAATAAATGTGAATTAATAAAAGAGTTACTATCGTACTTTATTGGCTTAGGAGGTCCCGTTCCTATTCCTCAACGTTTTCATTTATTTTATATCCTCTTTTTACAATTCAACTAAAATTGTGTCCAAGTTCTCTTCATGTAAACCCCGTAGGCCACCCCCCACCCCCCCACCCCCTAGATTTCCTCCACTCTCTCTCTCTCACTCCCCCCCACCCCCACCCCACCCCCTATACTGTATAGGCTATACGTACAATTTATTCTCTATTTGTTTTTGCACCTACTTTCTCTCCTGTCAATATTGCAAACAACGGCGCTCACACCTCTCTCCGATACGGAAATATTACCCCCCCCACCCCATATATCTGTGGAAGTACTTTTGAACGTATTGTGAGGAAGGGAGAGCACGAAGGAATCGAAGCGAGAAGATATCCAACATTTTTGTTAGTTTTGGTGTGCTGTAGATGCTACGTATAGATGCAAATGCATAAGCCACGAGCTTGTTCGTGATTTTTAATTTTTTTTAGGTTTTTTCTGGTGTAGAATGTGTTAGCACGGATTTTTCTGCGATGAACCAGCTGAGAGCTGGGTGTTAGGATTTCTAAATATTTCGGAAGTATTGTTTTGGAAGAGAGTTTTCTTCGGGTGTTGTATTTCATGGATTTGTTCCTGCGTTTTGCGTTTCTGGATCAGTTGATTGTCGTTTCGCATTGGTTGACGATATCAATGCAGTTGTGGCTAAGCAGATGATTGGCCAATTTTTTTTTCCTGCTTAAATGCATTGATAAGATCTGAAGACTATCTCTTCTGCGTTTTTGCCAGGTACAGATTTCTTCTTACTTTCTGCTTTCATATATTGATTTCTTCTGTGTTCTTCAGTGCTTTTTTTTTTTTTTTTGTATAAATGTATTTATTTAATTTGGTTGGCTTGAATTTCTTGTAAAGGGGTTTCTATTTGTTTATTTGCTTGTATTTTGGTGGGACTAATCTGATGTCTTATTCTCTAAGCCCTAGAAATTATTTATGTGATTAGATCAATTTACAGGTGTATAAGGCAGTAATAGAATATTATAATCGGCCTTTATTTGTTATTGGTTGGTTACGTTTGGTGAGATCTTTATGAGTCTTTGATTGGTTATTTTATTTCTTTAACCTGAGAACAGCTGATGGGCGTTTAAATTTTAACCAAATAGTGGGGTATTATACTTATTTTTGATCTTATTTTACGAATACGAGTTTATAGATTTTATTGTTCTTTTGGGTTTTGATTTGAATGAATATTTTCCAAACAGGAACTGAATGCCTGCACTTTTGTTGTGATATTGCTGCATTGGGAAGCTAAACAAGATAAACAAATAAATATATTTTTATATCAGAACAAATGGATTGAAGAATCAAGGCATTGGATGCAATGTTAAAGGCATTGGCATCTTCGGCGTTGCTGTTGTTATTGTTGTCATTGTTCTTTCGTTCCATCTCTGCTGCAGATAATGAGTTTCGGTGTAATTGTGATGAGGAGGGATTTTGGAGCATTGAGAATATTCTTGAGTGCCAAAAAGTGAGTGATTTCCTGATTGCAGTGGCCTACTTCTCCATCCCCATTGAGCTCCTTTACTTTGTTAGTTGTTCCAACATTCCCTTTAAATGGGTACTTTTTCAGTTCATTGCCTTCATTGTCCTCTGTGGAATGACTCATTTGTTAAATGGGTGGACTTATGGACCACACACTTTTCAGCTCATGCTTGCTCTCACCATTTTCAAGTTCCTCACTGCCCTTGTCTCTTTTGCCACGGCTATTACCTTAATTACTCTAATTCCGTTGTTGTTGAAAGTTATGGTGAGAGAAATCATGCTAAGGAAGAAGACTTGGGATCTTGATCGGGAGGTTGGGATTAAAAAGAAGCAGAAAGAAGCTGGCTTGCATGTCCGGATGTTGACCCATGAGATCCGGAAGTACGTTGATCGCCATACGATATTGTACACAACATTGGTTGAGCTGTCGAAGATGCTGGACTTGAAGAACTGTGCTGTTTGGATGCCGAATGTCGGTAAAACAGAAATGAACCTAACTCATGAATTGAAAGAAAACTTCTCCAACATGTATAATTCAAATATCCCAACCAGTGACCCTGATGTGAGAGAGATCAAGGGAAAAGATGGAGTTAAAATTCTTGATTCCGAATCTGCCCTAGCCATTGCTAGCAGTGGGGGTGTAGGTGAACCTGGAACTGTGGCTGCACTGAGGATGCCAATGCTGAGGGTTTCCAATTTTAAAGGTGGTACCCCTGAGATGGTTCCAGCTTGTTATGCGATTCTTGTGCTGGTTCTTCCAGGTGGACAGAGTAGAACATGGAGCGACCAAGAACTCGAGATGGTGGAGGTAGTTGCAGATCAAGTAACTGTGGCTCTTTCTCATGCATCGGTTCTTGAAGAATCCCAGCTTATGAGGGAGAAACTTGTGGAGCAAAACCGGGCACTGGAGCAAGCCAAACAGGATGCACTGCTGGCAAGCCAAGCCCGAAATGCATTTCAGATGGTAATGAGTAATGGTTTAAGGAGACCGATGCACTCGATTCTGGGTCTTTTATCAGTGTTGCAGGATGAAAAGTTGAGCGATGAGCAGCGTCTTCTTGTCAACACCATGGTAAAGACTAGTAACGTTATTTCAACATTAATAGCTGATGTAATGGATACCACAGTGAAGGATAATGGAAGGTTCCCTTTGGAAATGAAGCCTTTCGAACTGCATCCTATGATAAAGGAAGCTGCATGCGTCTCCAAGTGCCTCTGTGCTTATAGGTGTTATAATTTTGTGATTGAAGTTGACAAGTCCTTACCGAATCTTGTAATTGGTGATGAAAGGAGAGTATTTCAGGTTATTTTGCACATGGTTGGTAATATGTTGAATTCAAGCAAAGGAGGAGGATTTCTTTTATTAAGTGTATATTCAGCCAGTGGAAGCCAGGGATGGAACGAACAAAGACGGGGTGGTCAGTGGAGATCAAACTCATCCGATGGATATGCTTATGTTAGGTGTGAAGTAGGCATATGCCATTCTGGTTCTAAGACGGGGGATATTGTTCCCATATTCCCGTGTGGTGGGCAGAGATACTATGGCGGAGCCGGAGAAAGTATGAGCTTTAATACATGCAAGAGGCTAGTTCAGGTTTGTTTGAAATCATGTGATTATTTACATACCATGAAAGTTTCTAATCGAGCCCCTTTATTTGGCGAATGCTGTCATGATTGTTGCTGATATTCTTGCATCATCTAATTTCGACCTGTGTGAATTTTGAGGATCTGTGTTGTGTTTTCTTGCTTAGATGATGAATTCATTTACTCTTCAATAAATGGTTCTTGTCGTGGTGCATTGCTGCATATTTTTTGAAATAATATCATTTACCTGTTTGATGATGTCTTAAATGATTAATGTGCAGTTAATGCAAGGAGATATATGGATGATACCAAATCCAGAGGGTTTTGATCAAAGCATGGCTCTTGTATTACGGTTTCAGACCCGGCAATCCATCATAAAAGCCATACCTGATCATGACCAATCTTCGGAACTTCGTGTACAATCGAACTCTCTTTTCAGAGGCCTGAAAGTCCTTTTAGCTGATGCAGATGATGTGAATAGAGCGGTAACAAGGAAGTTGCTCGAGAAACTGGGGTGCATCGTCTCTGTTGTCTCATCCGGATACGAATGCCTCAGCGCTCTCGGCCCAGCTGTATCTTCATGTCAAATCGTTCTTTTGGATCTTCACTTGCCCGATTTAGATGGCTTTGACATTACCATGAAAATACGCAAGTTTCGCAGTAGAAACTGGCCGTTGATCATCGCCTTGACAGCTAGTGACGACGGAGATATGAGAGAGAAATGCTTTCAAATTGGAATGAACGGTGTGATTCAGAAACCAGGTACGTTTCAAGAAATTGCCTATGAGCTCAAGGCTATCCTGCTGCAGTTTCATTACCAAGTGAATTGAGCGTACTTATTCTACCATGTTAGAATAAACAATGGCAAAATTATCTCATTTTGGACCATTTATTCAAATATAGAAGCTATTACACAGGCAGATAGTCAAAATGGTATACAAATTCATCATCTTTCGTATCTATCTATGAATACATCTTGATTCTTGATATTCATACCCAGCAATACAAGATTGGGTCTATTCTCTTACTAAACACATTCAAATTGATGGTTGATATTGAAATGTGGGGATGCAAATCATTTGGTGCTGCTAAGGTGACAGTTACAGACAGGGGCCGGGCTGGACCGGCCCATGGAACGCAACAACCGGCACAGATAACAATACGCATCTATTCGTCTCATCTTTTCTGTGGGCTGTGTACCAGGTATGGGGATCAAGTTGAGAGGGAGTGGGCAAAGTATGTGCTGTTGAGTGTTGGATCATCATAATAGTATTGTCTGTTTTTCATTTCAATGAAGTTGAAAAGCAGTTGTTTGATGTCCTCCATCCTTGTCTAGGGTCAATGCTTTCTTTTATCACTTTCACACTATATGTTTGTTTGTTGGGTTATATGGTATCCCCCACCCCCTTCTCTCTCTCACACACAGTCACACACATACACTCAGAGAGTTCTATATAATGATATATGTAGGGTGGCATGTGAGTAACGTGTGGTTAGTGTTGGGGGGAATGTGAGGTTGGATTGGGGGGAGTGGAAGCATGTCTTTTATTGTGTGATTCCTCTGAATAAAGTGGAGGTTACTGTATAACCATGCATGAATTTGGGTACGTATCTGGACACCAATTATACCCTTACCCACTTGGGATGCCCATGGGCCCACCATCTCTCTCTCTCTTCCTATTTTCTCTCTCCATAATCAATATTTCCACACTGTACCATATATTCTCTATCTACTTTATTCTTATATTATTATTATATGGAGAAATTGTATTTAAATTAATTTATCCCCTAATGAACGTTATTTTATTCATAGATAATGAATATGTGTGGGTGTGTGTGCATGGTTGTCAAGTTGTAAGATTTGTATGGAATTTTGTAAGATTGGATCCAAATCTAATTTGTCAACTTAATCCCCCTCATTCTTTATATTATATTCTAGTACTTTGTTTGGATGACAGAGAAAGCAAATCATCCCATGAGAATTAACCTCTAGTGAGAGGAAATTGAGTGTGTATTGCAGAGTATCAAAATCCAATACACATGATATACATTATTATTTTTTATTTATTTATTTATCACTTAAAAGTACAAAATTGTAATTCAAAAGTAATAATTTTCTTAATCTATTTACACGAGCAAGTGTGAAGATTTTGGAATTGAGGGAGTAATTATGAAATGAAATATGTTTGTATGATGCATATTTAAAAAATACAAAATTATCACCATAAATTTTTTAATCATCATTTTGTAAAAGCAAATGTGAAAATTTTGGAGGGACTAATTATGAATGAAAATACTCTTGTCAGTTACTTCACACTTACCCCTAAACACCTAAAACTCCCTCAATATACAAATACTTCTTAAAAATGACATTTAATATTTATTTATAATAATACATAAAGATTACTAACTACCAATTAACGTAACGCAGATAGTATACAATTAACTCATTAATCTAACGCTAACCCTAAATCTAATTCACTCACTCACACTCAATCACTGTTTGTCCTCTCTCTCGATTCTTCATCATTGTCTTAGTTGGCTATCTCTCTCTATGTATTCATTTCTTGATTAGTAAGAACTCTAATTTGAAATCCGATTATTCTATTGTTACTCACACACCTCTATCACCTCTTTTTCTTATCATCACTTTATTTAGTATTAACTCTCTATATGTATTCGAGGCCATTAGGTCCTGATCTCGCTAAATGCTAATCTTAATGATGTTTGTTTCCAATTTAAAAATCACATTTTGGTTTTCAAAATCCACCCATAGATACTAAAATTCATCTATATATATATATATATGCACCCAATAATCCTCAACACATCCACCTTTCGTATAAACCTTTCTTTTCAATTACTTCTTCCTCTCCATATATCTCTCCCCTCTCACTTTTTTTCTCTTACATAATACATTAATTTAACATAAAAAGAAAATATATCATATAAAAAATTCAAAGCAATATACCCTTAGTATATGTTTAAAATCATGAATAGTGATTTTTTATTTAGTTAATGATATGTGTAAAACTATTAATTAATGTGAGGAAAACAGGAGACATGAGAAGAAAAAGAGAAATAGTAATATTTGTAAAGGAGAAATAGTAATATTAATTGTATATAGATAAGACAAAGTCTCTTGTGAGACGCTACCTTCATGAGACGGTTTGTGAGACGTGTTAAAGTATGTCGATTATTTAAATAAAGTATGTTAAATGGTTGTTAATGTATGTTTTTTAAAATATGTTGGATTATGTATTAAAGTATGATGTTAGTGTGTTATAATTTGATTTATTATCGACATACTTTAATCACAAATAAGTACACTTTAACCACAAATAAGCATACTTTAGTGATGGGTTTACCCGTCTCACCAATAACCCGTCTCACAAGAGACTAACTCGATAGATAATGTATACTATATGAGATGTGTTTAGTTGAAAGTTAAAGTTTTGAGTCAAATTAGGGTGCAGTTTCAGTGCACCTAATTAATCTCACCAATTATATTGAAATATTAGTTAATAATTATCTTTTGGATCAAATAAAATAATTAAGATTTTAAAAATAAAAAATAAATAACCCTAAATTATAGCCTATAACCGCTAAGTGCATTGGTATACCCACCCCGTCATAACTCTAAAGTTTATAGAGACATGGAGTGCTATAAAAGTTATTTTGAAAATTTAAGTGTGAATTTTAAAAATTAAATTTTAAATAAAATAAGTCGAAAACCTAAAACTAGGTTAAAGTGAAGAAGTTACTAGAGTATTTTTTTTTTTAATTTTTTTTTTAAGATTTGAATAAAGTTGTAAACGCGCGCATTGATGGTATTGAGGTAGAAATGAGTGTTGATGGACGAATAAGAGCAGAGAGTAAATCTGAACCGTAGATCCTGTATTGAAAGATTAAGTTGCACCCATCACTTTCTGCCAATCATATGCTGTCTACATGAGATTGGTCGGCGTGTTCTCCAAGTTTACATCATTTTATCTATACAATATGAATCCAAGAATTACACACTATTTCACTATAAAAACATCAACTCATTCTACAGCAGTTACGTTTATTATTTGTGAGAAAATTAAGTATCATGATAACTTTTATATTTTTCTTATTTATTTGTCCTACAAAATCTTTCAAATTCCTAAAAAAGAAACATCACTTTATTTAATAACTTCAAAATTACTTAAATTTTAAATTTGTCACCCATTTTTCACACACATATCATTACTTTATACTTTTTTATTACATAAAATTCTACAATACCCTCCAAAATCAATAAAATTGATCAAAAAGTGCAACTTTTCATAAATAACATGGAACAATAAATATAAAAAATATTATGGAACGGAGGGAGTATAATATTTCAATGGATAACAGACGATTGTATTAGTATTAGTATGTGATTCCATAAAAATATATTATAATTGTTCTTTTTAATTTTATCTAAAAAAAGAAAAATGTAAGTCTTTTTGTAAAAAGCCTTAATTAATAAATAAAACATAATTCTTGTAAGGGATTAATAGATTATGGAATATTTATTTTATTTTATAATATAAACATAAAATCTATTGAAAAATGATTCCCTTACCATAATTTAATTTGTATTCCGAGTTATGATGACATGTATTCATTTGATTCATTCATACGTATATAATAGTATTTCTTCGTTGCAGAATTAATTATATAGCTTTTGCACGTATATTAAAGAAATTGTTACTGTCAAGGATATATATATATATATATATATATATAATATTTTATAATAAATAAATGATATAATATATTAGGTGGATGAAGTATTTTTTGTAAATAAAGTACTCCCATCGTCCGTCCAAAAGGTCCACATTTTGCCATTTTGGGAGCTCGCACCAAAGGTCCACATTTCCCTTTTTAAACACATGAGACCCACACACATCACTAATACAATAAATTTATGGGACTCATACACCCCACTAATACAACTACTGATTACACCTTAAATAATAATACTCCTTAATCAACTTGCAAAAAGTAAATGTCCACTTTGTAGCGGACAGAGGGAGTATATGAATATGTTAGTTGTTTTGACTTTTTTACAAGTTTAGGAATGTAAAATTTTTATAAGACGAACGAAAATAAAAATGTTAAAACTTTAATGGAACGGAGAGAGTAATGAGTATTCCCTCTATCCCGACACAATATTTACATTTGTTTTTTTCAGGTAGGTTTAGAAGATATAATATTTTAATGTGTAGTGAGGTAAATATTTAACCAAACACTTGTGTGCAGAACATGGTTCACCTTGCACCTTGATTTTTCAAAATTAGTCTTTAATATTCCCTCCTTCCGCTTCTAAGGTATTCATTTTACTATTTTTGGTGTTCGCTTCAAAGGTATCCATTTCTCCTATTTAGTAAAAAAGTACACAATATGACTCACCACTTTCCTCTAATACAACTACCCACTTCACATATAATAATAATACTCCTTAATTCACGTGTAAAAAGCAAATGAATACCTTAAAATGGGACCGAGGGAGTATATGAAAATTACTCTTCAAAAAGATAAACTGTTACTCTTTTAATAAAAATAATACTAAAATTATGATATTAATTGAGCCCATAGATGTATTTACTCATCCCTCTATACTCATTTTTTATTTAGAGAATTAAATTTCTGATTCGGGTAATGATACCCATTCGAGTTCATAAGATTGTTATGAAAAAGGCTGAGGGCAAATCATCTAAAATGTTGAAGTGTATCTCTCATAACACATATATTTATTTTCACACGGACAATTGTATGTTGCCTTTCTTAAGTCATCTATAGAAAACACAAAAGTCTTGATTAGATCTGATTAATTTTGTTCGACAAAAAATATTATATATAAAGAAGTTTTAAAGTGATTACTGAATAAAAGATTTACTTAAATTATTTATTATTATGTTAAAAAAGAAGTTTTTTTTAAGAATAAAATTGCTTAAAAAGAAAATAGGAAAAAACAAACCTCATTATAAACTGTGATGTGTATACGACGTGCAAACATCATAAAAATTAGTTTTATTAAATATATGTCATGTGTTATAGCTATTTTCTAATTCAAAGTTAAGCATGCAAGAATTTAATGATCATTTGTTTTGTATAACTACTTTTCACCTTATGAAACATACATTAAAATACGATTGTATAACAGAAAATCGAGTTGGTTGAATCTAGACGTAATGGAATAGAATGTGCAGTCACATGATGATCCACTTTATAGTTGAACTAATTCAATTGGCAAGGGGATCTGTATCCTTAAATTGTAAATTAAGATTAAAACTGTCTTTTCAAGAACTAGGTTTAATTTCTTCCTAATCTAAGTAGTTAATTACTACTTTAACTACAAACTTGACAAGTAATTGAGATTGACAGATACATCAAACATACTTTTAATCCGATGATGAATAATTTGATTAAGTAATATTTTAATTTTGTTTTAGTTAGGAAGGAAAGAGTTCATTTATGACCAGCAACTATTCTAAATATTATAAAAAAATCCATGCACAAAGAAAAGCGTCTACTAGTCAAATATGATCCAAATAGAAGGACAAATAATTATATTGTTAAATAACCACATGATGAAAGTGGAAATTCATGTATTTTTTTGTTCGATTTGATACTTCTTTGATTGATTTTAATATTATTATTTGCAAAAATCTTAATACTTTGAATGATTATTGACTAAAAGGTGCTTGAGAGGTATTTTTTTGTGTTTTGATAGGAAAAAAGGATAAAAAAAATGCAAAGTTGGAATATAGGATGAACTTAACATGTAAGAAAACAGACGACCACTTTCCATAGTATTTCTGTATTTGAATAAAAGTGAAAACTGGTCATGTGATATATAGTTAGAAAGCCACGGAAGAGAGAATCACGTGAGCGTAAGAATCACTCAAATTAGAGTTCAGATGAAGAAGTTATGCTCAAAACTGTGGAGTCGTGCAAGCTGCTGAAGAGCGCTCGGTAGCCGTCGAGCGCAACGCTCGACGGCGAGGGAGGGCCAATTTTCTTCTCGATTTTCATCGAGTGAACACGCTCGTTATTGAGCAATGGGCCTGGACAAGTGGAATTCGACGTGTTTGGAGGCCCATATCCGTATAATCTTAAGCCTACTCAACAATACATCCGTTGCAACTATAAAAAGGCAAAATTCATAATCTGAAAGAAGTAGCAGACATTCCATTAGACACGCCATACTCCATCCCATCTTCACCATCACCCACACCAAGAAGGAGTTGCTACTTGGATTGGAGACGGAGATCCTAGCGGAGACAGAGATCGGAGAGACGGAGTCCTACACTAAGGTTCTTTATTTTTTGATTCTATTTTCGTATATTGTTAGACCAATGGTTAGGGCTAATTACATCTTTATGATTTGCCCTCATAAATCCATGAGCTAAGTCTTTTGTTGGTAATGTTAGGGCAGAAAATTTTGACTATGTGATTTGATCGTCTTAAACTTGATTTTTTTTTTATTGCAGAATGTCTATTTCCTTATTAAAGAAGAGATTTTGAGACTTTTAATTATTGTATTTTGAGTTTTGATTCCAGTGATTATTCATGAAGATAACTTGAATTGAATTGTTATTAGGATTCACTTTTTGTGCATGTGTAAAGTAAGAAAAATGAGAGATATTTTAGGTAATTTATTGAGAAATGCGTGTAAAGTTATTGGGTTGAGTGTAAAGAGGTATATTATTGGAATGTATTTTTTATTTTTTCTTTGAAAACGTTCATAAATGTTGACATAAATAAAAAATGAAAGTGTGAAGTATTTTGTGAGAAGGAAGGAGTACTATATTATCTCCGGTAAGTCAAAGTAATAATTTTTCTTAAACTATATATCCATGATTTTGGTGAAATTTATCCAAGAATGAAGAGAATATTAACTAAGAAGAGAATGAATGGAAATGATGTAAATTGATGATTAATACTCCCTCTACCCAAATTAAAGGTATTTATCTATTTTTTCTCACGTACATTAAGAAGTATCATTATTTTTTATGTAGTGAGTAATTATATTAGGGGATGTGGTGAGTCATGTGTGTGATCCTTTTACAAAATAGAGAAAATGAATACTCTCACCTTTTTTTTATATGTCTTGGAGGTGTGCACAAGAATTAATAAAAAAAATTTTTACCCTAATTATCCCTAATTAATGATTATAGATAGAATTAAAATTTTACATTATTATTACAATGAAAGACTCACCATTCCTAAAATTAAATTCATCTTCCACCAAACTTTTGATTCTTCTCCCACAACCCAAAAACTAGTACGGTGGCAAAAAAACCAAAATATATGGAGGGATTTCAATTAACATTGGAGCCAAAATAAAATTGACATCTCCCACCAAAAACCATTTTGATCTTCTCCCACAACCAATAAAACTAATATAGTGGCAAACAATTAAAATAAATTGAGGGATTTCAATTTACATTGGAGCCAAAAAAATTTTAAAAATTATAAATGATTGACTATTAATTGTTTTATAAATCACGGCAGCTCTGAAATAATCTTTACAATCTCCTTCATCCATGGATTCTAAATTTTTGTAGATTTGAATCAACCTCCTCTAAACATGGATTTAAATTTTATAATAGATTTGAATCAACGTCTCTCGAATAATGAACATGAATTACACAACCAAAAATAGAAATTCCAATTTGTGTGATGTCGTCTTCTGTAGAAAATATCATAATCCAGATAAACGAAAATAATGAGATTGAATATCTTATTCTAGAATTAGATATACATGACTCATGGAAGAAAATGATGAAACATCTTCAGAAGATTCAAATTTGGAGGAGATAGTTGAGGCAGAATATAGATTGAGTGGGGTAGAGATGTTTGAACAAAGATCAAGATCGGAGGAGGAGACTGCAGAGGTGACAGATGAATCAGAAATATTAAGGGAAAACACATATAGACAAACAACGCAAGGTATGATTTATTATTATTTTTTTAATATGCAAAGTTTTATATCACCATGGATATGAATGAACATTATTTGTGAAACTATACAGAAACAACGGTCAGAGAAAACACATCCACAGAAAACACCAACGAACAACAAACAACACAAGATATATTTTTTTCTTTCTATTTTTTTAATTAACAAAGTGTGATATGATTGAATATGATATGTGAAACAAATTGCGTAAAAAGTAAAATTATAAGTACAAAGAACGTGATGAATATGATGTGTGAAATCGTTATTGTAAAAGTAAGGATTATTGAATTTTTTTTTGAAAAAAATCATACCTTGCGTTGAAACAGTTAATGTAAAAAAAATAGAATATGATATTATTATGTTATTGTTGATAATATTGAAAATTTTAATGTGATTAAAGATAGAATTATAAATATTCCAAACTTAAAACGTACATAAATAATTCGCATTCTAACTACAAGCATACATAATTAGCTACTTGTAATTAGAGATGTTAATACGATCCGGGACCGTAGGTTCAGCCCGTTTAACTCGGAAAAATATAGGTTTAGGTTTGTATAAGTAGTGGTCCATTTAAATCAGGCCCTTTTTGGCCCGGACTGATTAGCCCGTGGTCCTATAGGGCTAGCCCGTAGGTTAATAGGGCTGGCCCGGTTAGCCCGATTAAAATTATTATAATAAAAAATTAATTAATAATATACTTAAATTATTAAAATTAATAATAATTTTTTATGCTAACAAATCATTTCTATTGATAATTATATCTAATAGTAATTTAATACCCTCTAACTTACTACATTTTTGTTGGTTTGCCATTTTAAAATAAAATAATTTAAGAATAAAGTAGGTAAGACATTTTAAAAAGTAATATTGAATATAAACTATCTTAATTCACAAATAATATTAACATATTTGGAATTCTAAAATTCTTTTTTATTTTTTTACGTATAAACTTATAAATTTATAGTTCATTATTAATGTTAGAACAATATTTGATGTATTTTTAATGTTTAATTATGTTTCAAATTATATTAATATTTTTTTATTCACCAACCCGTTAGTAGCCCGATTAGCCATAGGCCCGCTAGGATTAGGGTTAGGTTCGCATAAATAACGGCTCGTTTAACATGGACCACTTAACCCGTGACCCGTTTAGCCCTTAACCCTATAGGTTTGGCCCTGTAGGTTCAGGTCCAGCCCGTTTAACATCCCTATGTGTAATAGATAACATGGTAAAATCTTCCAATGTTCCTTTGTCTATCAACTTTTGTTGCTTTCTAACTATGTTAATGGTATTTGTCTTCTACTTTTTCTTAAACATCTATCTTTATTTTATTTTTATTTTAATAATTAAATGGTCAATTGAGTCACAAACTGCAAATAAGAGATATTAGGAAATGACAAGTTTCATATCCTACTATTTTTCTATATGCTTCTTGCGTTGTATTGACGGTCCAAAATGATAAATACCTTATAACAAATTGGTGTAGGGGTGGACGGTACGATATACCAAAAAATTTCATGCATATCGTATACCGTACCGTAATTTTTGGTATAAAAAAATATATATCGATACCGTACCAAAAATTTTGGTATATCAAAACTTGGTATACCAAAATTTAGGTATGCTAATTGTCCATACCAAATTTACTGAAATACTGAAACATTGCTTATTACCAAAATATCGAACATACCGAAAAAATTGCTTTAGAATTAAAAAAAACTACTGCTATTAAATTAACATATTTCTACATGTATCCAACAAACACCTAATTCCTTATAATATTTCTAATATTTTTAAATCACTAAAAATTGATAACTCGTCCTTTCAACTACTTAATTCTCTATTTTTCCATTAGCAACACTTCAAATTCCTCCTGCAATAAAATCCTTAACAGATTAGCAAGTAATACCAGAAATATCTTAGAAGAGGTGGGATTCAAACAAGCCCCAATAAAAATAGTTGTAATTTGCAGAATGCAACCTTAGTTCACATTCAGAACCGGAAGGACACAAGTATACAGGCTCAAAAGGTAATAATCTCGTAAATATGTGTTGTATGAATAAAGCGATATTACAATTACGTGATTGGATCATATTCTTGAAAAAAGGGGGCAGTGGGTGGGGGGGGGAGGGGGAAAATCAGAAGCAAAAGTCATGCTAAAAAAGGGGGAGATAGAATAACGGGCTGGTTTTAGGGCCAGCAGGATGATTCCATAAAGCTTGCAGTTTCGACGTCGCCATTGGATCTCTTCCAACGTGGTGGTAGCGGAGGAGAGAGTGAGGGTTTTGAGAAGAGAGAGTAATGTATCTATCTCTCACAGCGGCTGCTAGGGATCGAAATTGATAGGCTGTCGCTGGCCTACCAAAATATAATTTATTTCCGACTCACTCTAATACTTAGTATAGTAACGAGTACGGGTCGAACTCAAGAGAGTATAATAATTTTTTAATTAAATTTAAGTGTTGCAAACAAATAAAATAAATAAGGGGGAGTTTTGTTTGTGGAAAATAGAAAATAACGATGACAATAATAAATTAACTCAATTTAAATAATAAAATACGTAGACGAATCTTGATTAAAAAATTTACCAAGTGAGACAAACCTGTTTAGGATGACGATCCCCTCCCGTTTACTAAATTAATTAATTATACGAATTAAACATCTAGCCTAGTATACAAACTCAAATCCCTAGATTGACGGTACGATCAATCAACCCGAATGTTCTTATGTTCATCAATTAGGGTACGACCACTAAATTAAACTATTTACGAGTGACCCTATGAATTCGAACACGTAAAAATATTAAAACTCTAAACATAGAATTACTAGGCTACAAAAACCGGCTAGGAATCATACAACCTAAATCCTATTACACCTAGAGGGAATAATCTCTACTTGCTACTTAATCTAATTCCTACAATAATTACGGATTGTAGGTCATGAAATAGCATTAAGCAATAAAATAATTACACTAGTTGATCAGGCTAAAATAATTATTAAACTGCTATAAAGAACATCAAAGCATGTAATAGAATAAACTTGCACAAAAGATTCAATGAAAACCCCTTAATAATTAATCTAAGGTTCAACGAAAGGTTCACGAAATCCTAAACTAGAAAATGGGATTAGCTCCGCATGTTCACAACAAAATAAGAAAATAAACTAAAATAACCGAATGAATCTGATTGCTCTTGTCTTTTCACTTCTGCTTGGGAGAAGACAACTGTCGCTCCTCTTCTTCTCCTGGAATTCACGTGTCTCCCCTCTCTATCTAATGCCTCGAGAATAAATATATCTCTTCCTTATTTAACTTCTTGTCCCCCAAGTAATCCTGCTTGATCTCTTTCCTTATTTTCCTGATTCCCAATATGTCTTCACGTGTTTTTCCTGCTTCTTGATCGACCCTTCAACAAATTTGGAGGAGATCTTGCTGTGAAAATATGTGCAAGATATGCTGGCCGATCTGTTTCCTTATTTACTCTTTTAATAGCCTGTTTCCACATCACTTCAAATAATTAAAGTAATTATTTCTTAAAGACAAAATAAGTCAATATTAATATATAAATAACATATAATTCAATCAAATAGACTTGAATTTCCACCAAATAATCATGCTAATATACGACTTATCAGAAGTTCTCACCCTTATTTCTTACTCTGTCTCTGTATTCCTTTCATTAGATTATTATTAAGTAAAAAAACTAATTTAATTTAATTTATATATAATTATAGATAATTATTATTTATATTAATTTATTTGATATTTTGGTATATCGGTATATAACGAAATACCGAATTTTAAAATCTTACTTACCGTTACCGAACCGAAATAATCAGTACGGTATCATGCTGTATCGAAATTTTTGATAAGTTCGTTATTTTGCGGTACGATAAATACGGTATACCGATTTTTCGGTAATTTCGTCCACCCCAGGTTGGTGTATATTGAGGTGATTTTGATTTTTTTTATTTTTTATTTATTTTTAACAACCTCATTGTTTAATCCCTTTGTTAATGTGAAAGATGGCAGGAAAATGGGCTCCAATTTTTTTTTTATATACAAAAACAACCTCATTGTTTAATCCCTTTGTTAATGTGAAAGATGGCAGGAAAATGGGCTCCAATTGCATTTAGTGGGCTGCCAAGTTTTGATTTGGGCCGTCGAATGCAACCTTCTATTAAATAATGAAAGCTTCTTAATGGGTCAAAATGAGTCCATTATTTTTTCATCAGAAGAAGCCCGGCCTATTGACAGCTATTAAACCGAAAACAAAACCGTTCTTCATCCGATTCAACAAGAACAGAGTATTGTACTCCGGTTTCCCTTCAAAACACATCAAATTCAATCACCTGATCACTCTAGGTTGAATCCAAAAATGTCGGGTGACGAAGAAGATTTCGTGTTCTATGGAACGCCAATTGAGCGAGAAGAAGAAATCACCACTCGCCGGAAAAAGGCGGTGGCGGAGGCCTCCGGTAACCTCCGAACCACTCTTCCTCCGTGGAAACAAGAGGTACGATTCAACATCTAAATATTCATTTAATTGTGAACTGTTCAGCTGAATTCAAGGGTATTTAAATTGTCGAATAGCATTCTGTTCTTATCCTTTACATTGATGCTGGTGTGTAATGCTATTGCTGGTTGACTCTAATTGTTTACAATGGGGAACAATCCAGGTTACAGATGAAGAAGGGAGGAGGAGGTTTCATGGAGCCTTTACTGGAGGCTATTCTGCCGGTTACTACAACACTGTTGGCTCCAAAGAAGGTATCTCGCTGTGCCTATGGTTTTCTATTAGTTCTTTACGTGCGTGTTTTGTGTGTGAAGACAGTGAAGAACCATTGACAGACTGTTGATGTAACTTGCAGGATGGACTCCTCAGACATTTACATCATCACGGAAGAAAAGGGCTGAAGTCCAACAACAGAACATTTTTAGCTTCCTGGATGAGGATGAGAAAGCTGTATGCTCTATCAGTTCATTTTGTATTTTGTTCATTGGACATGTGGTTCTTCTTGTTGTTAACCTCAATATTTTGTTTATCTCTATGTCCCTTTTACTCAAGTTTGATGTAGGATATTACTGAATTTGATATTGGTAGCATATGATCTTTCCTTTTGCTTATTTTCTCTTTTATGATATTATTTGTAATATTTAAGTTTCCTGTTGATGTTCTAGGAATTGGAAGGTCGCTCCTTGGGGACATCCATGCAGTTTGATACATTTGGGTTTACAGCTGCCGAGCTTGCTCGTAAACAAGCTGACAAGGAGCAACAACAAAGGTTTCTCTTCTCTTAGATTACATATTTTTCCCCTTCAAATACTTGACTGAGCTGAAATTTGAGCATGTACCTTATCCTACTGTATCACTTTTTATTGGTAGTGTCTAAACTATGGTAAACGTCATTCATCATAGATTCTCATGATTTAGTTCACTTTGTCTTGATGTCCTTTTGACTTCGATTCAGTGACTCACTGATTATTTAATTTGGTTAATAATATTACCAAATTGAATCCTTAGTGATATTTTTATATGATTTGAGCCTTTGATCTGTTGCTGAAGATGCAGTTAACGAAAAAGTGATCAGAGATCTTTTGCAGACATAACTGTCTTTGTGAATTTTATCTACTTAGGTTTCAGTTCAGTCTCAAATATAAGTTACATGGTCATATCTCTCCTCCACCCCTATGTTTTCTTCTCTGATGTCTGTGTTATCCTGTATTTTTAGGCCTTCGGCTATTCCTGGACCTGTCCCCGATGAACTAATAGCTCCAGTTACAGAGTCTATAGGTTCGTTTCAGTTTTGCTGGTATGCATATTCTTTCTGCTGCATCATGATTTTTTTTTCTCTTAAGGTTTTGTGCTTCTTATGAATAGGTGTGAAACTTTTGTTAAAGATGGGATGGAGACAAGGGCGGTCCATAAAGGATTCTAACAGAGATTCACTTAATGGTATCATTCTTATGGATCTTGTTTCTATATACTCCCTCCGCCCCACATTAAGGGTAGTTTTTGCTTTTTGGCACGTGGATTAAGGAGTATTATTATTTAATGTGTAGTGGGTAGTTGTATTAGTGGGAGTGTGTGTCCCATATTTTAATTGTATTAGTGGGTGTGTGTGGGTCCATGTGTGTAAAAAAGGAGAGTAGACTCTTTGGGTGGGACGTCCAAAATGGAAAAAATAGACTCTTTGGGTGGGACGGAGGGAGTATTATTCTTTTTTGTGATCTATTAACCCTAATATTATGTGCGTCATCTTCAATAAATTGTCTGGCATCTGATAGAAATTGGAGATCTTAGCTCATGCAATGAAATCTTAGGATAATGGCCTGTACGTTATAGAGAATGTTGTGTGCTTCGTAATTAATCCCCTGATCTTGCAATACTCTTATTGTCGATTATATGTAGTTGCTCGGCGCCAAGCTAGAAAAGCATTTCTGGCACTTTCACGAGAAGATGGATCACAGATTGCTCACTCAAATATACATGAAGAGGATTCTGGAGATGTTCCTGATCTTCCAGAAGATGATGATAATCAGTTCACTAAAAGCACACTGGTTAGATTCTAATCATGCTTACATAATAAATACTAAGTTGTTTATGAGGCTATGCATGCATATTTTGTCGAAAAAAATATGAAGTATGAACCAGTGGAATATACACACTAGTAGCTCACAGATTTATCCTTCATGGGCTACATCATTATGAAGGCAAATAATTAGTTTCATAAAGTCTAGTACTGTATTCATGTTCAAATATCATATTTGAAATTTGATAGGTGAATATATTTACCACTTGAAATTTTCTATTAAAAATTTGTTCAAAGAACCAATGTTATTTCATGTGTTATAAAGGAGAGAGCAGTCTGTATTGTTTGGTATAGTTAGAGTCAATTTTTTTATTTTGTATGGTACAATTCTTCGTGATGACATATCATAAATCAGTATCTTCAACCACAGGTTGTTCACTATTGTAATTTTTTTAATCTTATCTAGGCATATGTTCTCAACCCGAAGCAAGATTTGCATGGCTTAGGGTACGATCCTTTCAAGCAAGCTCCTGAATTTAGGGGTATGTGACTTTCTACAGTTGGATGCTTGGATCAAATTTTGTTTTCTTCAGGAAACCAACTTTTCTTCTCGTCTTTCAGAAAAAAAAAGACAAAAAATGTCTGGGAAGAGAGAGATGGAATCATATAGGTCTCTTTCTGTAAAACGTAAGCTTTACTTGTTTCCAGTGATTAATAATTATAATCCTGCACACTTATTTGACCTAGGCCATGTATGTGTCCAGCAAAGGTTGGCCCTGGTTTTGGTATTGGTGCACTTGAAGATCTAGATGCAGAAGATGAAGATGTATATGATTCTGGTTAGTGAATTTTCAGTTATTTTTTTGTTAAAAGCTACTAGTTTATTCAACTCATTATTTGGAGCAAATTCTCTGCATGGAGCTCAGTTTCACCCCACTTTCCTTAGGGCAAACACGTTGTTCATTTATTTTTAGGGTATATTTTAAACATTTTCAAATTTCTTATGCAGTGGAAGAACTGATGAAAATGAAGTTGAAGAAACTGAACTCTATCTCCACTTGAAATCACATTTGAATTACTACAATGTTATCCCCACCCCCATCCCCGCAATAAGGGATAAAAGATTAATACCATAAACAAAGGTAAAAAGTGAAAAATTGAAAGAGATTACTAATTAGATAACTTCACCTGATATGTCTGACACTGCAGCCATTTTCAAATCGAATAATAAGTCTAAGCTATTCCTAATTTTAAGACTGCACGAGACATTTATCTGGTTTTTGTTGTTGAGTTTCTATTGTCAAAGGTTTCCCACATGACATACTTGTCTGCTTTGTCCACAGTTTACTTGCCTTAGGTTGACGAGCTTTAGATTAAGGAATGGTCCAGGGGAGAGCAGAAGTTGGAAACTGTTCTAAGTGACTTGGACCATAAATTTTTTTAATTGCTGGAACTCAAATTATGGTCATTACATACCCTTGTCTGTGTTTCCAGTTATATGCACTATATGTGGTGGATTTTCCATATATTAAGTCCATACATAAGCTCTTATGCAGAATATCTATAAGATGAAACCTGAAACCTGATTTGGTTGAGACATGATGATCTACTAAGTCTTTTTAATTTTCATGCATGCACAATCATGATATTCCTTATATTCCTAAAACATGAATGGATCAGTGGATGAATAGGAGGCACTTAGAAAACTGGTTGCTTTATGAAATTTGGAAATTTGAGGACCTTTTGTTTAACTGAACTATTTAGGAAGTAAGGATGCTGATGTGACAGATTTGGCGAAAAATAGTAGGAAAGCTGGATCATAGGAGGTGAAGAATTATGTGGAAAAGTGACTGGGAGGTTGAAAAATGGAAACTAATTTTCTCCTCTTTTTTATTTTTTATTTTATTTTTTGGCTCCAGTCATACTAAAAAATTCAACCTTTTCATAACATTACTCTTTCTCTTTTGAAATATTCACCTCTCTTTATGATATTTCCTTTAACAGGTTATGACTCACAAGTTACTTACGTGCAAGAAATAGAAGAACCTTCAACAGGGAATGTGGAGACTTTGCGGATATTAAATGAAAAGAAAGATGGTGTTCTGCATGGGTTTAAACCTGCAACTAAATCTGAGCTTCTACTGGAGAGGTACATATCTAATTATACAATTGTCACTGGCCTTTGCACCTTTTACGCAATTAGCTATTTTGAATTTAGGGGTTAACCATTGTTTGTCTGTTTGTTTGTTTGTTTGTTTTGTTTTTGTTTTGTTTTGTTTTGTTTTTTTTTTTTTTTTGGTGTATTGTAACTTCTTTTCTTTCTATTCTTCAAAATCTTCATGCTCTTAAGTAGGTGAAAAAAGTTTGTAGCCTAATTATATTAATTAATTTTAATCCTCCCCGAGTACTTTGGATGAACTATTTGAATTTCTACCCATTTCTTGGAGGAGTTATGGCTGTACTGTTTCTACTCGCTTGCATCCTATTAAATTCTCCTTCCGCTTCTCTTCAAATTCTTTACCACTCTTTCTTTATTGCAATCATCCTCATTTTAAGTTTAAAGTTATGAAAATGATGCCGCTCATTCTGAATGACCTTTTATATATTGGCTGAAAATATGCATAAACAAAAATTCTGGTGCTAAGAGTCAAAATGCACCTGCAGCATTAAGAATAACAAATCCATTATGAATGCAACATAAGAAAACTGTTATGCGTTTTCTAATGATAGTTTATGAAGGGCGCTTAACATAAAGTATTCTTGCAGAGAACTGAAGGGTTCATTTAACAAAAAATGATTCATGAAACACTTGCGTCCTCTAGGAACGAATTCAATTTTTGCTTGCATCATAAGTTTCAGGATGCTTTAGTGATACACTGATATTATTTTTTGTTTAAATTGGAATTCCATCAAAGTCTTCAAAGAATACATTTGTAGTGATGGCTTTAAGATATATTCTGCTACAATTAGGATCAGACTTCATATTCAAAATTACAAGCCATTCTTTTCAGTCTAACCAGTCTTACTAAGAGCATAGATTATGATGTATCAAATCTTATGCCAGCATGCTACTTCTTGAAATCTTGTTTTCAGCCCCTTTTCAAAATGAAAGTTTAATGCCCAAGGTTGCTTTTTGAATGGTGAAGAAGTAAGATAAATGGTCTACACTTTACTTAGAAGTCATATGGAAGTAAACAAAGGCAATGACTGAATGAGAGTGTATTACTTGACTTCTAAAAACAGTACTAAAAAGTATTTGTCTTCACCACTGCTCTTTCCTGCACTTAGTGGTGTGAACCCTTCTCCCCACTAATAAAATGTATGCGGGCGGGAAGGTCCAATACATGTTGACCTGGGAGTATATCATATGCTAATTTAGCGTTTTATGTTGACCTGGGAGTATATCATATGCTAATTTGTGTGTGATTTTATCAGATTCGATCCTCCTCCAATTCCTAAAGATTTTGTTCCCCATCATAACTTTCCTGGTCCTCTTGAAAATGATGGCAAGAGTGCTGAAGTTCCTCCCCTGGAGGTCCCTCATCCTGAAGATAACAATCTTAAGGTTTTAATTGAAGGTGTGGCAACTTTAGTAGCTCGCTGTGGCAAATTGTTTGAGGATCTTTCTAGAGAGAAAAATCAGTCAAACCCTCTATTTGCTTTCCTTTGTGGAGGAAATGGTTCTGACTATTATGCAAGGAAACTTTGGGAAGCTCGCCAAAAACGTGGTGAACACACCAAACTATGGGAAGGAAAAAAGGCCCAGAAATCAGAACAGCTAACAGCTGAAAGGCGTGGTGCAATTTTAGGAGAAAAAGCTCTTGAGAAAAGTTATAAAAGCGCTTCTGTTGTTTCTGCTGGTCCCATTGATGTTCAATTTAAACTTTCAGATACTTTCACTAAACCTGCATCTGCTGTGAGTGGCTCAAATATTCATGATGATCTGTCAGAAAGTTTGTGCATTGGTTATCTGTATGATCTTTGATATGGATTAACACCTTTTCTTTTCTTTTCTTTCTTTTTTTTTTTTTCCGGTTAGAATGAGCAAGCAGATGTCAGAAAACCTTATCAAGATGATCCTGCCAAGCAAATAAGATTTGAACAGTTCTTGAAGGAGAAGTATGAAGGCGGTCTCCGAACTAAAGATTCTGGTGGTTCTGTTAACATGTCTGAAGCTGACCGCGCTCGTGAAAAATTAGAATTTGAAGCGGCTGCTGATGCCATACAGAAAGAAAATTTAGATAGAGGAAGGCAGGCTAGTAACCAGTTGCTTAAAGATATGTCATCATCAACAGGGTTGCAGTTTACTACAGGTGGAGTAGAGGTATACCTAGTGCGATGAAGTTTCATTTCCATTGTATGTTCTGAGTGCATTTCATGCTTTAAATATGTACCCGAATTACTTGCAGAAAAATAAAGCGCCACAGGAGGATGAATTGATAGCTAAAGCTATGTATCCAAAACGGGAAGAGTTTCAATGGCGACCTGCACCTATTCTGTGCAAGCGTTTTGATTTAATTGATCCTTACATGGGCAAGGTACTTTACTGACCCGAATACTTCCTTACATACCAACACTTCCTTAATGATTCGTCCACAAGTTTCAATTTTGATTTAGCACAAAATATAAATCAAGAAAGCTGAATTAACTTTTGGATCACCATTAATTGAATATTCTATGAAAAAGAAAATTATTTATTCCAATAGACCAAAAGAAAATCATATATGAACCATGTAATTTTTTATTCTTCTTTATTTCAATTTCTAATGCTTTTAATTGAAATACAAAAATTAAAATTGCATCATTAGATTTGCATCTATAAGCGAACTTTATTATTGAATGTGAAGACATGATTAAAAGGCATATAATTACAATAGTGGAAGGTCTGCTGTTGTTGCAGTGAGTTGTTCGAAGCATACACAAAAAATAAATTACTGCAGGGAGATATGCATATTTGTTCGTTCATATTTTTGTAGCATGATGGTTGCACTTTTATGTGTTCTATCTAATCGAATATAGATGACTTTTATATCTACGATTTCTTGCTTTTCTGTCATTCAACAATTTAACTATACACATATCCATTAATGCAGCCACCTCCTGCTCCACGTCCGAGGAGCAAGATGGACTCCCTAATTTTCATGCCAGATTCCATCATAGCTTCAAATGTTGAAGAAAATGTTCCGGTGGCACAGGCATCGTCTTTGAATCCTCAAGTGCATAACAGAAAGCAAGACGTAGAAACAATTGGGAAGGAAGTTGAAGATGAAGTGGGAGTTGAAAATGTTGAGAGGCCTGTTGATCTATACAAAGTACTTCTGATCTCTGTTTCTCTATAGTTTTCTTCTGTTGCTACTTGGGCTGCAGATCGATAAGATAATCGCTCCTATGCAGGCAATTTTCTCTGATGATGAAGATGACGAAGAGCAAAATAACACATCCAATCAAGTGGAGGACCCCCATACAAAAATCGAAGTTGTTAATACAACTCTGAATCGCTTAATTGCTGGGGACTTTTTAGAATCATTAGGTAAAGAACTTGGTTTATCGCTTCCTCCTGAGATGCCATTGTCAGTTGCTCATAAGGAAGCTACTAAAGGTGACCAAGTAAAGACGACGTCAACTGATCAAATGGTTGTGGAAAGCTCTAGAAATGGAGGAAGTGCGGAAAAAAAATTGAATGATCATCCTTACATTCGGGAAGATATGAAATTTCCTCGAGATAGAGGTTCAGTTGAAGAAGATAGGTATCCGAGTAGTCACAAGACCCGGAGTCGGAGCAGCAGCTCTTCAGGAGATGAAAAAAGGGACATAAATCGCTCGAGTCGCAGGCGTAAAAGCAGGAGAAGCAGCGGGTCAGATAGTGACTCGTCCAACGACTCTGATGTCAGAGATCGGCACAGGAGGTCCAGGAGAGACGATAAGGGTTACCATCGGGAGAAGAGTAGCAGCAGAAAGCATTCAAAACACCAGAAGCACAGAAGAAAGGATTCTCCCAGTCGATCACATCGTAGCTCTGATCACGAAAAGCGGAAAAGGAAGAGTAAATACGACGAATGAGAAGGAAAATAGTTGTATGTAACGCATCAACATCAATCTGGATTGTCTGAATTCTACTTCTGGATTCCGGGGCTGATTTGCTCGATTCTGAACCGGATTGTGAAATTGGATACTCCATCAAAATCATATTGCGAGTTCATAAAAGTGTATCATCTCATGTATCACTTTATTTCATTTCATTGCCCAAATCTCCCCATATATAGATTGAGCTGCCCCCTTCAGGTTATGATTCTGGTTTCTCACCCTCTCTCTCACTCACACACAGCCATGATTTTTTATATGGAATAGTTCTCTCTCTCTCACACACACAGACTGCCATGAATTATTATATGAAATAGTTATATTTCAATGTGTTGCATGCATGGGTTTTTTGTACAATAATCATGTTTTCCTATTCATGTGAATGGTATTCAAAATACTTGAAATTTTGGCAGGAAATAGAAGAACCCAGCAATAAGAACGATGAAATTAGTCTTTAATAACGTTATAAACGCAGTTAATTAAGTCGAAGCTGGAAAAATATAAATAATATACAAGGGGAATCAGTTCTAATATCAAATATGGTGCGACTCTCGTGCTCTCGGGTGTAAAGATGTTTGAAGTGAGGGCTAATTCGAATCGACTTGTGGCTACTCGAGTTTGTCTTATGCTCGTTAATTTAATTATCATAGCTAGGTTCGATGATGATGATAATAATTTTAATAACATATGTATAATATATAGTCATGTTCTATTAAGTTCAACATGCTAGTATATGATAACCCCTAATAATTGTGTGGATTGGGTTTATACGTACACCCTAATTTACCAATCACTTTTTATTATGTGAAAAATTAATCTTTAGAGAGATGAGCGGTAATAACTCTTCTAAATGAAAATATTACTCCTTAAATTCTTGCACTTTAATTTACCTATTACTTTTATTATATGAAAGAGATGAATTATTATTCTTTTATATGAAAAATATTACTCTTTAAATCCTGATATATTAATGATTTTTTATATTTTTGTTAAGATAACTAATTTTTTTATTTTGAAAAGTAATACTTCATTTTTCTCTAAAAATAATTCTTCATAGGTTAAAAAGTAATTTTACAAAAATAGAGTACATATGGCTTCACGTTATTTATATTTGACTATAACGTATATTTTTTAATTAATCGGTTAAATCTTAGGGCAACCGTTAATTAATTTGAATTTTTTTTAAAAAAAAATTTATTACAATTTTTTAACGTACCAAATTGAATCCAAATGTTGAAATGAGAGAGCCCTTTTATGTTAAAGATTTTCGATGATTGATGAAGTTAATATTTGTTTAATCAAAAGTAGTTGTCGACATAATTATAGGTCAAAATTAGATAAAGTACATGTGCTAAAGTTTTGTACTAATAAAGAAGCAAAATAAAATGTATGGTTTATAACATTCTTAACCAAGTTCAAACTCCCCAGCCACATGTTTTGAAAGTGGTCATGTACACATATATATAATAACCATTTATAATTCAGAAGAAAATTTTGATTTTGACATCATGATCTCCAAATGCATTCATACCTCTTAAATAAATATGCATATGATTGTTATTTGAAAAACATTTATAACATGGACAAATTTATTTTGTGGACTATCATATAGTACAACTTTAAATTAGAACATGCAAATCAAATCTAATTTTAATCTCTATGTGGCATAATACGTTATTATATGTTTGTTGATACTTTAAGATTACAATATTGATACTTTTATAAAGTCATAAATTACTCTACAAAATTTATGTGTATGTATAGTATTATACTTTAACATACACATATTAGTACTTTATTATAGTTGTATTACTTCATGTTTGGGTCAAAATTTTACCAAATTTGAATCGAATCCAATAACAAGGGTACTAAATCCGTATAATAATTGCGCATAAGCTTTTGCTTGTTTGAATGGCTAAGTCCTCTTTGAGAGCTGACACTATCAATGGTAAGGTGGTTTTACGTTTTCATATATTATTTTTGTTATAAAATATTATCACTTTTTATTTACTAATATAAATTATTTATGAAATTGTTCACTGCACTACTATCACTTTGCATCAATTGGGTATCACTTTTTATTAATGATGATATCCCTTACGTGATACAATCTCATACAAGTCTTTGTGTTTAAATTAGTAGTATAAAAAATAATTTTTCAACATAACATTATATTAATGTACTGTATATTTAAATCATTGTTTTTGAGAAAAAAAAGAAAGAACAAATATTTGTGTGAATTGGGTTCATACGTTAATCTTCTTAGTAATTTTATCAATTATTCTATAATACATGAAAAATTACTATTCAGAAAGATAAAATATTACTCTTTTAAATGAAAAAAATTACCACTTTTTAAAATTTTGCACACTCTAATTTATCGATTATTCTTTATTAAATGAAAAATGACTTTTTAGAGACATGAATTATTATTATTTTAAATAAAAATTATCACTCTTCAAAGTGTAATTTCTTATGTACTAAAAAATAATTTTAAGAAATAGGATTCATACGAACCTAGTTCACGCTACACTCACTCAAAAAACACACACTTTTTTACCTGGACTTTTTCAACAAAATAAATAATAATGTAGCTTGCACATGTAATGTTTGATTCTGGTTTAATCTTCTGGTTTAGATTGGATAAATCTCCTTATATCTCCTCTATATACACATACATACCCTATTAACATACATACCATATTAACATTTATCCACACCTACCATACATTATCTCTTCTCAATTAATACTTTTTCTTTCTTTCTCTCTTTTCTTCTCTTCCCTCAACTCAATTAATAACATTAAGTTTAAACATACCCTACTTAAACCCCAAACAAATATAATAAACATAAATTTAAACTTAATTGAAAAACACTATTTATTGATTTATTAAATCAATTTAAACTTAAATCAAACATCCTCTTAGAGTTGTCACATGGGATTGGTGAGTTAGATTGACCCATAAAAATTTCCAGCATTTTCTGACAATTTATTTGGATTTTCGTATAAAATGATTAAAATTAGAGAAAAATAAGTAAAATTAATAAAATTTAACCAAAATTTATAAGAGAAATAATGAAATAAGTGGATGTGGTATCACCCTAAGTTACGGGATCTTTGTGATTTCTTCTTAATAATAATGTCATTATTATTATTATTAATAAGTTTAAGTCACCATCTCTTTTTCAAGCCTGCCAATGAATGACTTCCATTGAAATTAAATGAACATTATACTATTTCAATAAACTAACCACCAAATCAGTAAATTCAAATATGGTCATAATTAACTACCGAGTCAATGAAAAATGCAACTCAACCAATCAAATAGAATCCAAACGACCAGATTTCTTATTGTCATAAATTTTAATTAAATTAATCTAAAAAACTAAATCAATTAATTAGCGTGGATGACCAAGCAATATATTTCTTAATCAACAAATTTATTGTGAAATATAGGTTATGTTATGAGACGTGTTATTAAAGTATGCGTGTTATATAAGTAAAGTGTTTTCGAAAGTATGATAATTGATAGGAAAAATATAAAAATCTGTCCTTTAAATATGATAGATTCCTATTTTTAGTCAATTTTTATTTGCAATTCTTAATTTTAGTCAATTTTGTCCTATTTTGATATTTTTTGTTCAAATTTAGTCATTTTATCAAATTTAATAATTTATTTGTCCAAATTTTAGATCAAAATTGGACAACTTCTGACATAATGGGCTAAATTTGAACAAAAATGATCAAAATTGAGAATTGCAAATAAAGGATTGAAATTGAAATCAATCATACTTAAAAGATGAATTTTGATATTTTCCCATGAATGATATATCAAAATAAAAATAAAGTATTATAATATAATTTATTACAAATATGTTTTAAGTATCAATAAACATATTTTATTTTATATAATTAACATAAGAATGAATCCACCCATTTTACATCCTATCTCACAATGGCCACTTCTAAATCAAACTAGCTAATTAGGGTTTTACTTTTAAATTGTTGACTCTCTCTCTCTCTCTTCAATATTCTTACACCCAACATAGAGATGAGTGAGATTGATTAGATTTGAGTTGAAGTAAATGAGCAAGTTGATTAATTATGTCAAGTTTATATTCATTGGATACACACACAAAACAATATGACATGTACTCCACGATAGATTCATCTTTCAATATCATGGACTTGAATGAAAATGGACAAAATATTGGTGGGTTCTTGTTTCCACATTTGTCCCCACTACACAATTTTGTAAACTTGTCCCTACACTATATTAAATACTAAAACTAGCCCCCACAATATTAAATTAAACACTGCTCGCTCCGTCTCATAGAAATTGACATACTTTTCTTTTTGATTTGTCCCACTAAAGTTGACAAATTTTCTTTTTAATACATGGGACCCACACAAAAACAATTAATCTATTCTCATGGGCTCTACATATCACCTCTAATACAACTACCCACTACACATTAAATATTATTTCTCTCACTTAATTTTACTTCACTTTACATTAAATTATTATACTTCTTAATCTCTATGCCAAAAAAATTATACCAACTTCTCCGAGACGGAGGGAGTATATTATAATTATTGTTTCGGCGTTAATGGGTGGTCTACATTTCATTAATTGTATGAATAATACCCATCCTCTCCTTCTAGGTGTGATATCAACCCTAAATCTTGAGAGTTGGTCTCACATGACATATATAATCAAATAACGCTAATAAATGTAGGTATGACTTCCTGTATTTCCGTTTATTCTTTTATATATGATGGAGCATTATCTTTGCAAAGAGTGCTTTATGATTTAAGAGGAAAATGGATGTTCTAATTATTTTAAGACATTTTTGAATAAAATTAAAAAGTTATGAGACGGTTTATGTTTTTAATTAACTCTATCTTTGCATATTATAGAGTACTGCCTGCATCAAAACAATGAGTAATATTACTCTTATACGGCCTCATATTAATGTATATATATAGGCAAAAACTTGTGTTTGCCGGGCGCACTGAAGCACTTTTCGTGTGCCTTTAGAATTTTGTGTTAAATTGTATACCCTTTAATATAAAGATGCATATCCTTTTATTTTCTGAAGAAAAATAAAAAAATATTAATGAAAAGTACAGTATATACCTTTAGAACAAAATGGTGTACCCTTATTAATTAAAATGTATACCCTTTAGAACAAAATAATGTACCCTTATCCATAATATTAAATTCTAAAAGTGCATGGTGTGCACTCGGGCGCACGCAAGCCTCACTCATACATATATTTATTTTTTGTACTTATATTAAAAAATATGATATTCTTATGGATAGGGTAGGGGTTAATTAGTTTTACTTTTACCTTTTTCTCTTAACTTTAATTTGAATTGATGACAAATTGTATAACATTGTAGAACTTCTAAGAATAATACCTTCTTCGAAAACAACATTAATACTAGGCATTTCAAAGGGTAATACTTTTCGAAAGAGACATCCATACACCGAATTGCATGAAAGTGTTTCTCATCAAATAAAGGAAACGTATATGTTATATGACTTGTTGGTAATTTGTTTAGTAGATATTTACTAATTATTATTTATGTAGTTTAGATTCCAATTGTATTGTCTCTCAAAAACGAGTATATAATTATAGATTAATTACATCCTTTAATTATCTCAAGTTTCAGACATATATATAGCACTAATCCATTGACAGTTTGACACAAATAGTTCATGGAAATTTGTTCTAATATGGATAATTTCGCAAGATAATTGTGATTACTCAAATTATTTCATGATTGGTTTGATAATTTAGACATGAAACTACGAAAGATATTACTCGAATCATGTGACTCATTTGATTAATCTTTAAAAGAAAAAAAATTGAGGTTGATTTTTAGTTGACCTGGGCTCACACATAACCTAGGTAACAGCAGGTAGTAAGTTTTATAAGGCTCACGTGTACCTTCTCATATGCACCATTTATTTCTACTGTATGAACATTCTCCTATGCACCATTCACTTCTATGCAACTTTACTTTTCAAAACCGTGGAAATTTTTTTCTTTGTATACCCTAATACTTTCTCTCCACATTAATTATTATCAGTTCTTTCTATATAATAAACCTACAATGCTATTAATAAAATATTTACTTATATCTTGAAAATTTATTAAATTTGAAAATAATTTTTTAAATGTAAAGAATATTTCTGTTTATTATTAAGATTATATTTTTAAGTAAATCTTGCGAACAATTTTTACTTACATATAATAAAAAATTATTATTTATTAAATACCAATATTGAGGTATTAAAATATAAAAAAATAAATATTAAATATTTTGTTCATTCTTTAACTATCATATGAATTTTTTATAAAGATTTAAAATAATTTAACTAATAACATATGAAATTATAAAAGGCTAAAATTTATTGTGCTCCTAAATTCTATGTTTTTTTTAAAGTTTCTCTTATATCATTTAATATTAAATGTTATACCTTTTATATTTTTTGCACCTAAGACACATGAAACCAACTCATTATAAAATTAATAAATTAAATATAAAAAGAAAAAAATATTTATTTATAATAATAAATATAACAAATTAGCAAATTACTTAAAAGTTAAAAAAAATTAAAAGGAAAGTAATAATAATTGAATTATGCCATAATTATTTGGCATTAGCATGTTAACTTATTCTAATTAAATTTTCTAAATGGATTCAGATATATCCGTTTCACTCCGTTATACAATTTTATCCAAACTTTTATCGTAATATTAGTAATCTATTAAAATAAAGTAGTGAAATAAATAATATTTAATATTTAAGGCAGTGTATTTACAAAATATATAATAAGGTATATTATTTAATTTTTACTCCAATATTATTTAAAATTACACAAACACTTATATAAATTGAGTTTACATGCGTTAATATGTAAACCCCGTTACTCTTTAGTATATAAAAAATTATTATTTAGACAATTAGACACATAAATTGTTATTCTTTTAGATTAAAAAATTACTTTTCAAATTTTCTTGTAAGTCTTGATTTATCGATTAATTTTTAGTATATGAAAAACTACTTTTAGAGGAATGAATTATTACTTTTATGTATACTTTTTTTAACAGAAGGTATAAAAAATTATTACTTTTCAAAGTAATTTTTTATATGTTAAAAAAAATTTAAAAAATATGGTTTACATGTAAACCAGATTTACATGAAACTCACTTTTAAAATTGTATAAAATATTAAAATATATATATATATATATATATATATATATATATATATATATATTCATAATTATAAGTAATATTAATATTTATAGTTGATATTAGGTGCACCCCACGTGCATTATATATGTAAATTTTGTTAATTATCCGATGCACTTGGATGCATCGTGCACCTACTTTCTTAAACATATAAACTTATGAATAAAAATATATACATTAACGAATAAAAATATATATACTTTTTTAGCAAAATTTCTGATATTTTTTTAATGAAAAAATGAATGTAAAAAACTATATAATTATTAAAAAAATCACTACTATTAAATAAAAAATTATAGGATAAACTCCCGTACCATACAGGACTTATACAGTTTAATTAATGAATAGTGTGTTAATGCTTTAATAAAATAATTTAAAATAAATATATTTTATATAAAAAATAATTATCATAGCCTTATTTACTAGGTAACATTCAAATTAATTTCAATATTTAATTTTTATTATTAAAATATTAATCAAAATGCACAATCATTGGAACACGTCACACTGTATAAAAAAGAGAATTTATAAAATTGTTGAAGAAAAATAAGTGATGAAATTGTTGAGAAAAAATAATTAAATAAAAAATGAGGGACATAAAAATGAATTCTAATAAATTATTCATATTATTCTTTCTAATGTATTAATGAAATAAATTTTTTATTTTAATTTTAAATACATTATATTATCAACATGGATATCAAATTAAAGATTTTAAAAAGATGAATAATTTAATATATTTTTTATTAATAATATATTTATAATAAAAGAATTATAAGTATTTGAATATTTTTGTTGAAAAGTACATTTAAACAAAAATTAAAATAAAAAGATAATTGATGATTGGTTGGAGAAGGAAGAGAACGACAATATTCTCTCAAATTCCAATGTATAACCTGCTAAATAGGTAGACAAGAAATTATTTATAATTATTATGTAATCTAAGGGTTGAAATTGAAGAGATTTTGATCTAATGGTTGTAAATGATTTGGGTCACCTATGAACCAAGGTCAGGCGAGTAAGTCCCAAAAATTGAATTAGGTTATAAATATGTAAGTTGTTATGTTTATAAATATGAACTCATTTTACAATTAACTTTTATACAACTTACCAATTAATATTGTCTCAATTTATCAAACTTTATTCATAATTTTTCTTTTTAAAAGATGTTTGGTCAAATCTTATAATATGTGTTTGTATTTAAGATAAACTTGATATTCTACCTCGTTTGCAATTAATTAGTGTTTCTTTATACAACCAAGTTTATTAATATTGCTAGAATTGTTAAAATTATTTATTTAGAATTGACGTAAGCACATATGGAGTATCTGCATTATGTTAATGGTGGTGTGCCCAAAACTATTTGGAAAGCCAAGAAAAAAATAAAATTGGGAATCAATTAATTAATTTGGGCATTGATGAAGGTTAAATTAATTAATAAGATAATCTCCAATTATTGAGTCTTAAGGGCCCATCTTATTGGACTTTAGTGTTGGAGTTTTGTGTACAAGTTGCTAAACAATTTTAATTAAAGAAAAAGGAAAAATAAAACCCATTTAAATTACAAGAGTAATTAATTATACACGTGAATTCATGCGAAAAGGGCCCTTCATGTTGGCAGAGGATGGCCTGTACCATCTCATGTTTCACAGGAAGGGGATTTGATCCCATCTTCATGTTACCTGTAATCATCATCGTATCCCCAGGGCAGGGGCGGTGGGGCCCCTAATGATGGGGTACACCATTTGTAATCATCATCGTTCCCCTAATGGTGGGGTACACCATTTTGTAATCATCATCGTTTCTTTTGAGTTTTTTTAATATGTTAATTTATATTAGGGCTAATCATGATATGATGAATTGGCAAATATTTATATAGAGTTGCTAAGTTATAATTTTATTTTTTTAAAAATATTTTGAGTATGATAAATTATATACTCACCCAAATATAGAATGAAGATTCTCTATTCCAATCTCAAAAGAGGATCGTATCCCATGAAATTACTTCCATGGCGTAATTTTTTTAAGGTAATATATAATTATATCCTTTAAATTAATATAAAAATCTAAGTTGATATTATTTGTTTGGATTCATTAATGTGTTGGGAAAAAAGTATTCATTTTTAAAGGGAAAAGGACAAAATATTAATGAGAAAGGAAAAAAAATCAGACAACACAAGGAATTTACGTGGAAACTCTAAAATCGGAGAAAAACCACGGACCTGAGAAAATACTTACTATATGAAACTTTTACAATTACACAGTAATTTCTCTCACCCGACCCCAATACTATCACTCTATCACAAATCTTTAACTAATTTCCACATTTTTTTCTCAACTCTCAAATAGAAAATACAAGAAATGAATTTCAGAAGAATCGAATACAAAGATAAAGATAAAGAGTATCGATTGGTGCGTCTAATATCAGAACCCAAGGCCTCCTTAAATAGCAATTAAGAATCCTCCCTTCTAATCTCTCATCCGATGTGGGATAAGAATAATTCAATAATTCTCAATTTTATATTTGACAAATCCAACAATCTCCACCTTGGGAAAAATAAAATGAGACCCATTGTCTTTACCGATAATCAATTCTCAATCTCCCGAGAATCATCCTACTCCACCATATGAGTAGATCTACTTAGAATAATCCATTCTAAGTATTTTCTTGCGGCAACATATCGAAAAATGTCTGCTGAAATTTTATGGTGCAACTTCCAGCTCTTGGCCTCCCTGGAAGTCCATCAGACATCGATATACTTTTCCACCACACATATTCATGCCAAGTCAATGTGTGCAAACTTGTGGCCCAGCTAACATTACTACACCATTTTTTCATGACAACTGGGCATGTCATGAGGGTGTTCATTTTCTCCTCAGAGAAAATCCTCCACAACATTAGCTTCAGACTCGGAGTTATTTGCCGTAACAACTCCACCTCGACCAGCTCCACCTCCACGTGGATAATTTTGCTTTGTATGCCCAGGTTCTCCGCACTTCCAACAAACCACATTCTTAGAGTCCTTCTTCCTTCCTCCATTGCCACTTGCCAACATTACTGAATTTTCTGAAGTGCGTCCTTCACTCATCAGCCTCTTTTCCTCAGAAAGAAGTTTACCTATGACTTCAGCAAAATTTAGAGTTTCCTTACCATACATCAGAATTGGCTTCATGTGCTCATAGAACGTGTCAGAGACAAGATAAGCCTCAATGCCTTATCATCATCTTCAATCTTCACTCCAATTGCCTCTAGTTCAGAGATGATACCATTAAGAGTACTTAGATGATTTGAGATTTGTGTACCTTCTTCCATTCGAAGCGTGTGAAATTGCTCTTTTAGATACAACCAATTGAGATACCCTTTGCCTGGTACAGTTCTTCAAGCTTTTTCCATAGCTCCTTGGCGTTTGAAATTCCATGCACATTAGCAAGGACGTTCTTAACCAAAGATAAGCGTATTGTGCTTGCAGCCCGCAAATCTAAATCCTCCCAATCTTCATCACTCTTTTCATCACTCTTTCCAGAGTCTGCCAGAACTTCCTGTGTCATCAGTTAAATCTGGCTTTCCTTTCAGAGCCCTGTGTAACCCAGATTGTATCAGCACATCTTTCACTTGTACTTGCTACAACCCAAAATTGATTCTACCATCAAATTTCTCGACATCAAACTTAATTGAAGACATATTTTGTTAACCTATCCCAGCCTAATGAATAAATGTCTCTTAAAATTTATTTTCTGATGTGGAAGATCAGACTACGCTGCAACCACAGAGCATATTAAGAATTTTTAATAGTACCCGAACAGGGCTCTGATACCACTTTGTTGGGAAAAAGCATTCACTCTTAAAGGAAAAAGGACAAAATATTAATGAGAAAGGAAAAGAATCAGACAACATAAGGAATTTACGTAAAAATTCCAAAATCGGAGAAAAATCACGGACCTGAGAAAATACTTACTATATGAAACTTTTACAATCACACAGTAATTTCTCTCACCCGAACCCAATACTATCACTCTATCACAAATCTTTAACTAATTCCCACCTTTTCTCTCAACTCTCAAATAGAGAATACAAGAAAGAAATTTAAGAAGAATCGAATACAAAGATAAAGATAAAGAGTATCGATTGGTGCGTCTAATATCAGAACCCAAGGCCTCCTTAAATAGCATTAAGAATCCTCCCTTCTGATCTCTCATCCGATGTGGGACAAGAATAATTCAATAATTCTCAATTTTATATTTGACAAATCCAACATCATGTAGATTTAATAAATTATAAATAGTACGTCGGATGCAAAGAATCTATTTTTTTTAATGTAAATTAAAAAGTATTAGTATTATTTAATACGTAATGGGTACGTAGTTGTATTAGTGAGTATGTGAGCTCATATTTTAATTGTATTAATGAGTATGTGTGAATTCCCTATGTATAATAAGGGAAATGAGACCCATTTAAATTTTATATCAAATGAATCTGTTAAAGATGAATAGTAATGTGTATAAATATTAATTAATTTGAGAGATGGGGTGAGAGGAGAGAGGATAGACAAAGGAAAAAAAAATATTAATGATAAACATAATATAGTACTCTCTCCACCCCATAAAAAGGTTGCACACTTTCTTCATTCGTATGTCCCACAATATTTTTCTTCCCTAAAATAAAAATAAAAATTTATTCAATAACTTCAAATATTACTTTAAATTTAAAAAATTTCACTCTTTTTTCACTCCTAACATTACTTTACACTTTATTTATTATCTTAAAATATTAAAATATATCCAAAAGTCAATAAAGTTGATCAAAAAAATAATTATTCTTAAACAACGTGGAACAGTAAAGGTGAAGTTTGTTATGGGATGGAGGGAGTAATATATAGTCGGTAAACACTTGTATGAGACTATCTCACAGGAACGATTCCGAGTATTCTTGTGAGACGCATAAGAAGTGATAATATTTTGATAAAATGTGATACTTTGATTAATGAAAAGTAATAGTGGTGTAGTGAATTATTTCATGAATAATTATCGGTATGAATAAAAGTGATAACCCCCCCCCCCCCGTCCCATCATAATTTCACACCTCATATGTAATTTACAAAGGATGTGTGAAAATTGTGGTGGGACGGATAGAGTAACATTTTTAATGAAAAATGATTATACATCCTCCATTCTCAACTTATCTTCACGCTTTTCATTTTATCTGTTCCTAACTCATCTTCACATCCTATAAAAGGAAATAAAAATAAGGGAACTTTTTTTTAATACAAATTTTACAATTGAAAATTAATACCGTCCATTTTATTTAGAGATTATTAATTATACCAAATAGCCACTTTTTGGACTCTATTACCCCTCCAACCCCCAAAGCCTTCTCCTCCCCCCTAGCTGCTATCGCTGTCGCCGCCAGTCTCCCCATCGTTGTCGCCGGTCACCCAATCACCGCCGTCGACCTAGGTGGAAAAATTGATAAGATGGAATGAGGGACAATAGAGTCCAAAAATATCTATTAATTAGTTAATAAAGATAATTAAGTTAGATGATCTGTATTAATTTTTCTGTCTTTATGTTGGTTAGTTTTAAGTATCAGCACTAACAATAAACCCAATAACCTTATAATTATACAATTTAATTTTAAAATTTTCATTAACACTTTACACACATAATATATTTTACAATTGATTATTTTCCAAGAATATTACTCCCTCCGTCCCCCGATGTATTTCACGTATTTGTGTGCGCGGAGTTTAAGAAAATTTTGACTTTTTAAGTATAAAGTAAGAAAGAGAAGAAATATTTTAGTTAATTTAATGAAAAAGGTGTGTAAAGTTATTGAAATGGGTGAAAAAGTGAGTATTTTGTTGGGATATGTGTAAAAAGTAAGTATTATTATAGTGTATTCATTACCATTTTTAGTAAAAGTGAAGTGTGAAATACTTTGAGGGACGGATGAAAAAGGAAAGTGTGAAATACTTTGGGGGACGGAGGGAGTATTAAACTACTCTAAAAGCAAGTTAAAAATGTACCTTTTTTAATATTCGTAAAAGTTAAAGTGTGAAGATGAATTTGAGATGGATAGAGTAATATTTATATTAAAAAGTGATAACTATATTATTTAAAAAAGTATATAAAAATAATCTCATACAAGTGTTTTTTAATATAGTAGGTGGGTGAATTCAGGATTTATAAGGTTTGTAAATGTATGTGGAGGAGGTTTATAAAATATAGAGATGAATTTTGAAATCTAAATTATTTAATAATAAATCAGAGACAAACATAGGTAAGGGTAAATACAAATTTTTATTGGGCAAAATAGACCATAAATTCAAAAAAATAAATCAAAGAATATTTTATCTTTAATATTCTTTGAAATAAAAAATACTTTGTCCAGTTCATCAACAATACACTTATATTTTAGAAAAGGGCTATGGTAGGTCCTGTCCTACACATATAATATTAGATAGAACCCGCAAACTTCCTTTTAAGGTGTAAACTAATTATTTTTATAAAATGATTTAATTTATTTTAAAGAATAATTTAATTATCCCTATATATTACATACAATTTAAAGTACAGAAAATTGAGTGAGGGGGCAAAATTTTGGATTGAAAGGTAGCGTCTCAAAGTTATTACACTAAAAAAAATTGCATTTAAACATATTTAAAAGTGTAGTCCATATTTAAAGGTAATATATTAAGACATTTTATTTATAATCAGTGTGGTTCATTCTGCCGTGAGAAATAGCACTACAAGAAATTGCCGGAATACCGACGGAATTACCGACAGATTTTTTCCGTCGGTAATTGCCGACGGATTACCGTCGTTTTTTTTATATAATATGATTTATTTTTAAAAAAGTACCGCAAGAAATCTCCGACGATTTTTGTGACGGATTACCGATGAAATTAGCGACGGTTTTTATTCCGTCGGTAAATTCGTCATTATTTTGAAAGTATTAAATGTCAAAAATTACCGACGACTATTTTTTGTAGGTAATTATAATAAATTTTATTTTTAAAAAAATAATTTGAGATTTTAATTTTACCGACAAATTTAATCCGTCGGTACATATTTTTAATATTTTTTTAAAAGAAAATATTAGTTTTTTTATTTTACCGACGAATTTTTTCCGTCGGTAAAATGAATACTAATTTTTTTTTTATTTACCGACAGAATAAATCTGTCAGTAAATATGAAATTTTATTTTTTAAATAATTTTATTCTTTAAAGTACCGACGGATTATTCGGTCGGTAATGTAAAAACCTCTTTTTTTTTTAAATCGTGCTTATGGGACCAAAAATTTCAAAAATCAAACATATCGCTCCCACACTTGAAAGAAACTTAGCTAGATCAAAAAATCACACCCTGCCCCCAAATCGAAATCAAGCCCTACCCTATGAACTCCCAAAATTGAACTCTCAAAATCAAGCCCTAGCCGATGAACACCCGCCAATGAAATCAAGCTACCGCCACCAGTTCTCGCCGACCCCCGCACTTCCGATAGCTGTGCGCTCGCGACGCAGCGTCATCAATCGTGACTCGCGAATCCTTCTGTTCGTGACGTCATTGATCGCGAGCCCTTCTGTTCGCAACGCCATTCCTGCTCTCCCATTCCCAGTTGCTCGACGCCTTGCTATTCGCTCCCTCACAAAGACACTCTATACACACTTGGTACCTCTCCCTCACGAGTCTCACGCGGTTGTCAGAAGCCACCATTAACAGATTCACTCACGAGCTTCTTCTCTCCCTACATAAAGAAGTGGGTAGCATTTCATTTTCCTTTTGAATGTGGTTTAGGAGTCACATTTTCAAGTTTGAAAAACCCCTTTTACTTTTTTTTTAAACGTTCATTTTATTTGTCTCTTTTTGCTGCTTCTCTTCTGTTTGTCAAAATTTCATGAAGCTAATCTTATGATTTGGCAGATTTTAGAAGAGTACTTTGTAGCATATATAGTAGCTATCAATTTTTGTGAGCTATTTTTGCATATTACTTTTTCGAGCTTTCATGAAGCTATGTTTCTAAAGACATAAGTTTATGTAGTAATCCGTTATGGGCAACTCCTTTGGTGAAACTAAAAGTGTATAGTATGAATAAAAAGTATGGCCAGTTCACTTAGTTATAATGGTCTTGAGCCTATTAATTAATTATCTTACATTAATTTTTATGGTTCTTAATCTTAGTAGTTTCTTCTATCTTCTCATTTATGTCTGCTCGCAAGTAGGCTGGGTTACACAATATTGAGAAAGTCACTTGAAAATCTGATTTTTATTTGTTTTTAACAGTACAAAATGATAAGCTAGAGAAGGGACTCGCACAGCCGTTACTTGCATCAACAGAACATGATCAAGAAGACGATGATGGTGATCAAGAATATGATGGGAGTGAAGAGGCTCCAGAGGAATCTCGGGGAACAGCTAACTCACTTGGATCAGCTTATCGGTTGCTCACACCTTCTGTAATGGTACTACATTTTATAATAATGGATTCATGCTTGCTTAAAAAAGCAGGACTATACCCACTCCTGCATAGTTGGAAAGTTTGCATGCAATGTATTTTATTACCTTTAGTTTGCATGCAATGTATTTTATTGCAATAAGCTACCTTTAGCTCACCATTTTTGAACAGTTTGTATGAGTATTACAAGGTGAACTTGTATTCTTAATTAAATTGACATAATGAAAAAAATACTATCATGGGAACCATTTTCAACTCGATCTCCATATAAATGTGTGCTCTTGTGAATATGCTATTGATTTTCATCATTGAGGCTGGTCACGTGCTCAAGTCAATAGAAAAACATTGTGATAAAACATATTTTGGTATGCCGCATAAAACTTATTAACGCTATCACTTTACATAGTTAGCCGGATTAATAATTAAGGTATGCTAAATAAATCTAGTTGGGATAAACTAGGAAGCATATAAGCTTTTTTCTGATCCTTGAGCTGTAAGTGGGGAAAAGCGCAACTCCTTTAATTATTTGTGTAGAAAATGAGTAGGTGTCCAAACTATGAGCATTTTTTTGTTGTTTTAAGGGAATCTACAGCAGGTTTAATCATGCACCATTTCTTTTCCACAATGGGTGCTTATGTAGTCTTCTTTTCTTTTCTTATTTTACAATTTTCAAATTAACAAAAAAAAACCCTTTTTTTGGGTTGCAGGTGACAGGTGTCGGGAATAATATCACTGATGTTGATGCTGATTTGGGAAATTCGTGAGCATGATGTTGATGCAGATGATGATGCTGATTCGGGAGATTCATGAGCATGATGTTGATGCAGATTTAGGAGATTCGTGAGCATGTTTAATGTATTCAGATATTTTGTAACAAGGATTTAGTAGGATTTGATATTTTGTAACGAATTTGGATCTTTATTTGAAATTGTGGATTTGTATTAGGTTGTGTTTTGAAAGTTTATTTAATTACAATTTTTGTAAATTACAGGTATTAATATTAATTTAAAAATATAAATTACAAATATATAAATACTTTAGTGACGAATTTTCCGTCGCTAAATGTCACTATTAACATTTTACCGACGGAAAAATCCGTCGGTAATATATTCCGTCGGCAATTTCGTCGCTAAATGTCACTTTTAATATTTTACCGACGAACAAATCCATCAGTAATATATTCCGTCTGCAATTCCGTCGCTAACATGGTGTTATAAGATACTATATTTGGAATTTACTGACGGATATTTCCGTCGGTAATTTATTACGTCGGTAATTCCGTCGCTAAAATAAGTATTATATGAGCCCATATTCTGTATTTACCGACGGATTTTTCCGTCGGAAATTAGAGACGAAATAATTCCGTCGGAATTTTCTTCGCTATTTTTTGGCTTCCGACGAATTTTATCTGCATAATTACCGACGGATAATTTTATTTACCAACGGAAATTTCCGTCGGTAATTACCGACGGATTTAAAATTCCATCGGTAAATAATTACCGACCATGAAAATAGCGACCGTTCGATTTTTGTCGGTAATCCGTCGGTAAACTGTTTAGCGATGGATTTTTCATAAATTACCGACGGAAATTTCCGTCAGTATCCTTATTACCACATTCATTTTGCCGTGAGAAATAAGCAGTACCCTTATTACCACACTTTAATGTGTGAAGAAATATGCTTAGACTTGAACCCTTGTAACCCGTATCACTTTACTATATACTCATCTTAAGTTAAAAAAACATTAAACTATAAGTAATTCTTGTAATATTTTTAATACTAAAAATTATAACTTATTAATTTTGACTTTATATTATCAATTTAATAGGCACAATAAAATAAAATTAAAATTATTAATTAAATTGTAATATAAATTTAATTTTTTTAGATAAATTAATAATGATATAATATATATATCTTATTCTAAAGTTAATTAATTTAATAATTTTATAGAAAAATATTATTATCATGTATTTTAATGTAAAAGATTTTGTTATTAAAATAAAAATAAAATTTATTTTCTTAACCATTAAATTAATTAAAATAATTATATTTTATAAAAAAATTCAAAATTTAATTTAATTTTTTAATTAAATAAAATATTTCTATTTTAATATTTTAACAGCGAAACAAAAATTAAAAAAATAAATTTTATTTTAATAATTTGTAATCTTTAATCAATGTGTGTAGTAATATAATATATATTTACACATGTATTAGAAAGTATTTCTAAATATTATATATAAGAACACTTTTTTTGTATGTTAAAAATGTATAGCAAAAGTGTTTTTAAAAGTTACATATAAGGACGTTTTTTGTGTGTGTTAAAAAAATGTAGCAATAGATAAGTGTTCTTTTTGAAGTGTGGTGATAGGATAAATATTGATACACAATTTTATTAAGTATCTTTATAAAATACATATTAAAACCCCTAAAAATATAATGTAGCAATACTAATACAACTACCAACTATACATTAAAATATTATCCCTCTCACCTCATGACTACATAGTAAAATATTATATTCCTTAATTCATGTGCAAAAGAATGAGAAAGTAAGATTTATTTGATGTATTGTTAATTATCCTTTCCATCTCAATTTCAACTTCACACTTTCCATTTTAATCCGTCTCAATTTTAATTTCACATTTTCATAAAAAGAAATGACACTCAACAACTATCCCACAATACACTTTAATTTCAAAATTGTCTTCCATTATTTCAACACATAACATACTTTACAATTTATTTATTACAAAAAAATTATCACATTATCCTCAAAAGGTGAATTTTCTTAATTTTTGTATTTACAATAAATGAGAAGTTGAAAATGAGACAAAGAGGGTATATTCTATTAAGAACACAAAACAATATAGACTACCCCTTTCGTCCCGATAATTATTTCACTTTTTATTTTTATTCATCCCAAATTTTATGCGCACTTCTAAAAGTAACAATTTATACAATATTAATATCCCCACAATACTATAATATTACAAATTGTCATCTACTTTTTACACTCAACTCTACAACATTATACACGTTTCCTACTAAATCATCCAAAATATTTCTCATTTACTTTATTTTTATGCTAAAAATAATTATTTAATCTCTAGAACACAAAAAAATACTTCCTCCGTTCCATTAAAAGAATGTCTTTTTTCCATTTTGGTCGTCCCATCCAAAGGACCCCTTTTCTTTTTTACACATATGGGACCCATATACCCTATTTAATACAATTAAAATATGGGGTTCACACTCCCACTAATACAACTACTCACTACATATTAAATAATAATATTCTTTAGTTTACGTGAAAAAATCAAAAGGCCTCTTTCAACGAGATGGAGGGAGTATACTCACAATTTATTATGACTGAGAATGTACTATTATATTATTTCCAAAATTCATAATTTTTTTAGAAAACAAATTTTCTCTATATGAATAATTAATAAACATATTCTAGTATATAATTTATTTCTCTTATATATCACCCATTTAGTATCACCCATCAAATGGTATAGTTTATAAATATAAATATACATTAATCATGTAAAAATCACAGTCAAATCTTCTATTATTATATTTTTATGTTATATCATCTTTATTATTTATTAATTAATCGAGTGACCCACATAAAAAAATTAAAATTAAATTCTAAATTAATTCCGAATGTCCCATAATATTTTAATATGACTTCAGATTAGTGATACAAAAGAGAAATAAAAGAATTTACACTGAATCAAAATATAAATACCAAAAACATTGCTTTAATTTTCTCTACACTAATATCTCATTCATCCTTGGTCAATAATACTCCATCTATCCACAATTCAAAATCACACTTTACAGTTTACCTTTACATTCCATAAAAGAAAATAAAAGCAAATCTAATAATCTTATATGTGTACAATACTTTAGAATTTATTTATTATTTAAAAATATAAAACTACACTTCAAGTTAAGTAAAAAACAATTCTTCTTAATATCTATGAAAATTAAAATGTAAAAATCATGAATTGGGGATGGGAAAGTATAAAATAATATTCTGTCTCAACTTTATCGTCACATCTCCCGCTTTCATCTGGTTTTCCAAGTGATTTAGGTGTTCGTGGCTCATAGGAATTTAGGTTTTCGTAGCTCATAGGAACAAAATGATTATCCAAGTGATCAAATTAAGAGTGCCTCGGAAACATCAAAGAATCTTTAGAAGACAAGTTGATTTTAGTCCAATATTGAAAAAATTAAGAAAAATACTTCACGTTATTTTTAAAAAATATTATAATTTTAAAATAAACGTATACGTTTTGAAGTTTTGGAATTGAGATATTATTTATTTTTATAGAGCAAACCTTATTTGAATGAATGAATGAGGAAAAAGTGAACTTAATCTTAGGACAAAAACTTGTGAGAGACCATTTCATGCAATGCAATAACTTTCGTGATACCAATGAAAAGTGTTACTATTTAATTATAGGGTAAATTACCAAAACTCCCTCGAGGTTTGTTCAAACTACCAAATAAACCCTGTGGTTTGAAAAATTACTAATTATCCCCTTTAACTTGTTTTTTATTTGAACATTAATAAAAATATACTTTTTCTTAAAATAAAGAAGGATGGAAATGACATCAGGACCCATATATTTAACATTGTATTTTTAAATATCACTATTTTTTAAAAAAAAATATTTTTTAAAGGGGATAATTGATCATTTTTCAAACCACGGGGTTTATTTGGTAATTTGGACAAACCTCGAGAGGAGTTTTGGTAATTTACCCTTAATTATAATAAAAAAAGGTGATACCTAATTATTAAAAAAGTGATAGCATATTAATAAAAACCTATAAATAATTACTAAAGAAAAAAATAATAATGGTACCACCCTAATTTTGGACGGATTACACGCACACGCTCTAGGAGTACTATTATTTATTATTATTATAATTTTTCCAATATACAGTTTTTTTAATGTTTATGTAAACACTAAAAAAAATATTTTTTAGTAACCAAATTTACCAATGGAATTTAATTCGTTGGTAATTATCAATGGATTAGCAATAAAATTAATGATATTTTTATTTTAGCAACGGAATGCCAACAGATTTATTCTCCATTTTAATTAACTACCAGGAAATCATTATATAAATTACCAACGGAATTATTAGCAACGGATTACTAACAGAATTATTTACCAACGAAATTGATTTTTCGTTGTTAAAAATTTACAAACCACCACTTTACCAACGAATTTCGTTGCTAATCCGTTTGTAAACTAATTTAACAATGGAATTAAGGCTTTTACCAACAGAATATTCCATTAGTAAAAATAATTTTTTTGTAGTAAAAATTTATTAATACATTTTTATTAAATATTGTAATATACTTAATATTAAATTGATATTCAAATTATATTATTTACATTAAAATTTTATACTATGTTAATAAAATAACTTGTTTATTTTTATTTTAAAAATAATTTTTAAATATATCATGTGTCATTGCCAATAAGATTATAAAAATAGAATTGAGGTGGCATATATTCACGATTGTGTCGGATATCAGCTATATAAAACAGAGAATACAAATTAAATATTCAAGTAAATAAAACCCAAATACTATATAATATTAGCAACTATATATATATATATATATATATATATATATATATATATATATATATATATATATATATATATATAATGTTGGAGTCAATAGAAAATTTTTATGCAAACCATATACTACTATTATTATTGCAAACTGCAACATTGGAACAAAAAACATGACAAATATGCATACATATGTGTGTATATAATGTTCTGTAGCAACACAAAATCAAACTATTTATAAAATACACCCTAATCTGTTGATTAATTGAAGAAAAACACATTAAAATGATGGTTTTGTAGAAAATAAACCCTAATCTGAGTGGTGTAAGATCAGTATGGTTGACGTGGATGTGCCCATCCATATGCATCGTGATTCAACTCATGTCCTCCATTTTGATTTGCCAATAAATTTGGGGTCATATTGTAAATAGGCAAAGTTGAGGGGTCTCCCATACCATTTTGTTGCTGTTGTATTCCCGGCGGCGATCCCGACGCCCCTTGGCCAGCGCCGCCGCCACCCGCCTCCTCCTCCTCCTCCTCTTCCAGAGGCAATCTTTCGTATGTTGCGTTCGAGAAAGTGGCGGCAACCACCATAACCGGCCCTGCCGCCACCAGTGGTCCCACCACACTCCCACCCACCACCTGACCCTGTCCACCCGACAGGTAGACCGTTAAACCGGTGGCGCCCGGCGGAGCTGGGCCGGGGAGAAAAGCTCCGGTCAGGGAGAGAATCTCGAACCGGCCGTGGAGGGCGACGGCGGCGCCGGGAGCTGATGGCTGACGGATTGTGACGTTGGCGACGGAGCCGTTGCCGCTGAGCACGCAGACGCCGCGCTGGCGGCGGCGGGCGAACTGGGCTATGCTCTCCGCCACGTCGGTGCCGCCGGAAACTTCCATGACGTGGCTGCGGAGGGCGTTGGGGCTGTCCCGGGTCACGAAGATCGGCGGTTTGGGTTTGTTCTTTGAACCGGGAGGGCGGCCGCGGGGGCGGCGGTTGCCCACCTCGACCGCGCCTTCTCTTGGCTCGTCTCCACCGTCTTTGTCGTCGTCATCTTCGCCATGGCTGCTGCTTCCTCCACTCTTTTCATTGATGGAGAGATCCATTTCTCGCTTGTTGTTCATCAGGGCCGCCGGTCCGACTCCCGGCAAACCCGCCTGCATTCCGGTCCACCACCGGTTTGCCAGGTTTGCAGTGATATTGGATTATAAATTAAAAGAAATTAAAATAAAAAATAAAAAATTGTGGTTTGATTGATTTGATCTTTGCTTGTTGTTGAACTCTTTGACAACAAATTAAAATATTCAAACCCTAATATAAACCACTCGTTCTTGATATATATATATATATCCAAATAAAAAGTTGAAATAAAAATACTAAATTCTGATATGTTATAAGAAATGATGAAATCAAAGCAAGAAGTGTTGAAGTGATGAGAAAATAAAGTAGAGAATTAGAGAGAGAAGTTGAAGGAATCAAGCAACGAGAGAAACTAATAAAGAAAGAAGGTGGAATTAAGTATATAATTACGTGCGATGGATTATTCGAAATAAAATATGTAAATAAAGAAATTTGTGGATGACTACTATAGTCTATATATATATATATATGCTATCTTTTCCTACGTTTTCATGCCTTCATGTTGTGATTTGGAGACCTGAGCTTTATTCTTTTTATACGCAGGGCGCACTGTTGGCAAATATCATGTATTCCAACTTTACATTTGATCTTGTATTTTATTTAAAAAAAAAAAAAAATGACTGTGTCATTATAACATTCTAAATTAATGCTACTCCTACATGCTGGCTTAAAAGGGTTTAATGTAAATTATTGGTATAGTTTTTTATATTACTCTTTCAATTCCAAGTTAGATTTCACACTTTTCGTTTCGTCCGTCCCACATTAAACTTTACCAGTCAAACAAAAAAATATCACGTAAATCCTTAAAGTACATCTTAATTACAAATTTATCACTCTCACTTAACACATATAACATACTTTATAATTTATTTATTACCTAAAAATACTAATACATATATCTTTCAAAAGTCAATAAAATTAAAAAAAAATAACTTTTTTAGAACTCCGTGTTTACAATAACACTGAAGAAGAATATGGAACGAAGGGAATGTGAAATACCAATTAAATACGAATTAATACGAAATAGGAAATCCAATCCCAACACAAGAGATCAGATATAGCACATCTCTTAGGCATATCCATCTCACAACCCATCTCACATAATTACGGGACATTTTGACACTTTGTCGTATTGCTAAATGCTAACTCTTCAAAATATTTAATTGTTAGATTTCCTTCCGAAACATTATTCTTTAAACATATTGGATGTTAATTAATCTTCAGAAATGTTACTCTTCTGAAAAAAAAAAATAGAAACTCATAAACTAAACTCCCCCTATCCTATAAACAAATGTACATTTACTATTTTTTTCATCTAATAAACAAATTCACATCCACTAATAAAAAAATAACACACAAAACAATAAATATCAAAATACATTTTAATTTTAAAATTGTTACTTATTTACAACTCACACAATGTGCTTAATAATTTATTTAGACAAAGTCTATTGTGAGACGCTACTTTCATGAGACGGTTTGTGAGACATGTTAAAGTATGTCGATTATTTAAATAAAGTATGTTTAATGATTGTTAATGTATGTTTTTTAAAGTATGTTGGATTATGTATTAAAGTATGATGTTAGTGTGTTATAATTTGATTTATTATCGACATACTTTAACCACAAATAAGCGCACTTTAACCACAAATAAGCATACTTTAGTGACGGGTTGACCCGTCTCACATCCGTCTCACCAATAACCCGTCTCACAAGAGACTAACTCATTTATTTATACACCCTCCGCCTTCAAAACAATTTTCATTCTCGTCCGTCTCAATGCATTGTGCACAATCCAAAAATAGCAACATCACTCAATTTAATATTACAATATATTTTAATTTTAAAATTGCCATCAATAACTAAAATACATAACATATTTTATATATTTTTATTACCTAAAAAGACAACTTTATCCTTAAAAATAAAAATTATATTAATGAAAAAGTAACTTTTCTTAATACATATGAAAAAAGTCGTGCACAATGTACCAGGACAAAGGTAGTACATAAAAATATCAAATAACACTAAGTGGAATAACTTTTCGAAACTTCTACAAACACTTTTATAAACTCGATTTATATAATTTATTATGTGTACAGTGGTCTTTTCTCACCCTAAACTCTACGATTCCCTTCCAATCCTATAATACTCTATATATTGCTAGAAATTTAAATTAAAGAGAGATCACAGTGTTCACATCGTAAACCCAATTCATAAAAAATTAATTCATTTATATATAATAATAACTGGAGAGTAGCTCATTTATAATAACTTTAAATTTTATAATGAAACTAGTATCATTATTTATTGAGAATAATGTGAAATTTATAAAGATAAGTATAAACGAGGAGAGAGAGAGAGTAGAGGTATTAGGGTTATAATAATGGTTTGTTGGGGGTCAATGGAAATTAGGGTTAGAATGGTGGGGACGCGTGCGAGTGGGCAGGTGGAGCGCACGTCGCTGTCTCCTCCCACAACATACATACTACACGCCCCTCCACCACACATATATACACGCGCACAATGGACATTATATTTAAATACTCCCTCAAATTCATTTAATACAGTGTAAATCGAGTTCAGAGTGACTTAATTAAGTATTAAACGATTTTCCTCTTTATTAATTTAAACTTTTAGATGAGGTGGTGATTGTAACATATTGTAACCTGATTAAATATTAAATTAATGATCTCTCTATAAGCTTAAACTTTTAGGTAGCATGGTCATTTAATACACAATGTAAACCCTTTGGTCCCCTCTTACAATCATTTATACTTTATGTATTGATAAGATGTTTAAATTAAAGGAAGCACATGGTTCACAAAAGTTTATGATGTAATCTCAGTTTACAAGAGACTAACTATTCATTCAAAAAGTTAATATCGAGTTAAAAACTTTTCCATTATTTTGGGGATTTTCAAACACACCCTTAAAATGTGGGCACTAGAGAAAATTTTAAATTTTATTTGTCTACTTTCATCACTTATTTCTTAAAACTGGTGTGAGCTCGCTTAATGAAATGAGTTTAATTTGTGAAACTGATAAGAAAAAAATATTCTTATTTTATTAAAAAGTGATATCATCAATAAAGATTGATAATTTTTTTAATAAAAAACAATAATTATGATGAAAAAATTGAAACTTACGATAATCAAACTTTTTCAAGATGTTAAAGGGTAAAAATGTAAACGAACTAAATCATTCGTGAACTATTCGAGTCTCAATTCGATAAAATATTCGTTCGAGCTCGTTCATTAACCTTAATGAGTCAAATCAAGCTCAAAATTTTAGCGCGAATAATTTATCCAACCAAACTAAAGCCTAAGGGTATTCAGCTCGAAAGCTCGCGAACATATTCATTAACGGACTCGTTGAAGGCTCGCGAACGTGTTTGTAAATTTTATTATTATATTTAATTAGTATATATGACCATTTATTTATTATTATTTAATAATTAAATATTTATATTAAACACACAAATATGATAATAATTTAAGTGATTATTTAAATATTTAAATATGTCTTTTTAACTTTTATTATTATCGTTTTTTTTTTGTTTGTTTATTGTTTATGAATAACATTAAATGTTTATCAACAAAATATACTTTTAATGTCAACAAATAAAAATATTTATTTGTTCATGAATAGACATTCATAAAAAAATTACCTAACTTGTTCGTGAGCATGTTTGTGAGCCTTAAAACAGTCTTAGTTCAAGTTCGAGTTCGATATATATTTTTTTCTCGATAAGTTCGGGGTCGAGTTCGATTATTCTTTAACAAATGGTACTCGAACCTAATAATATACGGCTCAACTCGAATCGATTACATCTCCTATTAATTCTAATTTATTAAGATTAGTGTTATATGGTCATGGTTTAAATGGACCGAGAGCTAAACTTTCTACCAATATTGTAAACCAGGCGGGTTTTGGGTTGAATTAGCACAAACGGCTTAGAATTTATTTTATTTTATTTTTTAATAAAAGATATTCCTTCAATTTCATAAAACGTTTCACATTTTTCTCATTTATTTGTCTTATAATACTCTTTATTCTTTCAAAAAAGAAATAATACATATATCTAATAACTTCAAAGGTATATTCGTTTTGAATTTAACTAGATTTAATAAATCATGAATTATAACATACTCTCCCTGTCTTGCCCCAATGATTATATTTACTTTTTACGCGAAGATTAAAAAATATAGTATTTTAAAATATAGTGGGTTAAAAGATATAATAATAAATGTATAATGTGTAGTTCTATTATTGTAACTTTCTATTTTGGACCGTCCCACGAAAGTTTGCACCTCCCTAAAAAATGCAAAAATTCAAAACAAAATCACCTTTCTTCGTCTACTTTATATAAAAAAAACCACAATTACTTAACATTTTTCTTAATATTTGTGCTGGGAGAGATGTGCAATCATGCAAAATTATGAATAGTGATGTTATATTCGTGCTGGTGATGTTTGTTTTGGGGTTCTGTGGAGTTTGAAAATCACGAATAGTAATATTATGTTTGTTTTGAGTTTTTGATAGAGTTTTAACTTTATGTCAAATCAATTTGTAAGAATGTATTAATTTATGTAAAAAAATTAATGAGAAGAGACAAAGAGAGAAATAAGTGTATTAATTGAGGAGATGGGAGAGATAAAGAAAGTGTATTAATTGAGAAGAGATGAGAGATAAAGATAGAAAGTATATTAATTGAGGAGTGAGAATGTATATAGATATGTATAGGGGTGATTTTTATAATTTGAGTGGATTTTGAAATCCCTGAATTTTAAAACCGGATACAAACATGAATGGAATATATTATAGTATGTGGGTTGGTTGAGGATTTATAATGTTTGTAGTGTATATAGCATAGGAAAATTTTCAATCTTCCATGAACAAAACTTTAAAAGCCAAACTCATGATGGTAAATGGAGAAAAAGCCAAATCTCTCATGCAAGAAAATGGAGAAAAAGTTTATGATTGGGTTGTGGATGTGTGTGGTGTGGCTCATATGAAAAAACAGAAATAATCTAGTATTCATTGATGGTAAATGGGAAGCAAGTCATATAATAAATGAAGAAAACGCTCAATTATGGTTTTGGTATGCTTGAAAGTTATAGGATGTCAGTCATGAATCTAGCTATAGAGATTGGTCTGTTTACCTCTTAATTTTCTTGTATAACTCTTTGTTAATTGATTTTGAGTTCTTAGAAGGTAGAAATAGTTTAGGTATGTTGTTTTCAAAATTAGATAGATGCTATTGGTTTTTTCTTTATCTTTGTATTTCATTTGTAATTGGGGTACTTCTCATACTTTTTTGGAATGAAATTTCATTTTCATGAAAAAAAAAAGCCAAACTCATGATTTAACAAATTTAATTAAAACATAAAGTTTATCATTTCTTTAGAGGTATATATAAATAAGGTAAGAAATTTTAGTTAGCCTATATGATACCTCATCATAGTCAAAATCAAAGTCAATGGTCTGTATATAGATAATATAAACATCATGATTTGTTATCCGTCTTGGACACAAAAACCATGTGAATAGAAGAATACGCAACAAGATTACTCACCTTAAACCCTGCCATTGTATTGCCATGGTTCTTGTAGAGAAGATTACACAAGTAATCGATTTCTCTCTCGTTTATATAACCTAACTGTTGGACCATATAATCTGAAAATAACAAGAGTTTAAAATCAAAATAGCCCAAAAAACTTTATTTCTAAGAAAGAGTTCTATAACTTTTAAATTTTTACAAAAAATATACTTTTTACTTAAAAATGCTCAATATTTTAATTTCATGGGATGAGAATGAATCGATATTTTTTAAAGTTATGGGACAAAACTGGTAAAAAAATATATACTCCCTCCGTCCCGTTTCAATATTTACGTTTGTTTTTTGCACGTTGATTAAGAAGTATAATATTTTAATAGATAGTGGGTGTAAAAATAAAATATTTAATGTAAAGTGGGTAGTTGTATTAGTGTTGGATGATATATTAATTATTTTAGGTGGGTCCCATATTTCAAGAAGGAAAACGTAAACTTTGAAATGGGACGCGCAAAATAGAAATGTAAACATTGAAACGGGACGGAGGGAGTATATTGTTTTGAGACGAAATAGGAATAAAAATGAAAGGTTTGGATGAAATTGAATTTTTTAACTATTTTTGAACCTTTTCGACTAAAATAAACAGACTTGAGACGATTTATATTAAACTCAAAAGAACACATTCAAATCCAGTAAACCATAGAAAAATAGTGGCTCTTGATCACAAGTTTAATTACCTTGAATGTTCTTAAGAACTGATGTTGCTGAACCAGAACTAGAGAGGGTATAGTAATATTTCATAAAGATCTAAACAAGTGTAAAACAACATAAGTTGATCATCCTTAACATTAATATTGAAGTCATTGGATTACGATCTATAGGTAGATGGTTCACAAAAACAAGGCAACCGTATTGGATTATGTAGTATTAATTATTTGGAAAAATTATTTGTGTGGATCAAAGACATTCCGACACATCAAATTAGACATTCAATGCTATGACGATAGTGTCGAACACAATATCTGTATCCTATGTGAGTGTCCAACAATATTCTATTACACTGAAATATTAAACTATTAAAAAAGGTATGTGGTATTTTGGTCTATAAATGTCCATTTAGGTAAAATGATATAAATTTAAGTTGTTGGCAATTAAATTATTTTATTAACATTTCATAGGCAAGAGTGATATTATTTTTAATAAAATGTGATATTAGTCTAATTAAACAATTTCCTGAACATAGGGATAGATAAAAGGTAATGACTTTTTTATACAAAATGATCCGAACAAAGGAAAAATAATAATTGTTTAATTGAACTGATTTTTGAACAATCCCTGAGACAGCAAACAACTAATAACAATTTTTATTAAAAAGGTAATATCTGCTCAATTAAAAGTAAAAACTATCTATTAAACTATTTTATCAATAACTCGGTAAAAAAATAAAAATAAAAATAATATTTTAAATAAAAATAATACTCCCTCTGTCCCAGTTAAAGAGGGCCTTTTTCTATTTTAATCGTCCCACCAAAGGGTCCTTTTTCTTTTTTTACACATATGGAACCCACACACACTCTCTAAACCCATTAAAATATGAGACCCACACTCCGACTAATACAACTACCCACTACACAATAAATAATAATACTCATTAATATAAGTGAAAAAAAGTAAAAGACATTTTAACGGGATGGAGTACATTTTTATGAAGAAGTGGTTACATTATATTTAATAATTAATGAAATACTAATATATATTGCTTCAAGAATCTTCTTCTGTTCTCTTTTCTTTTCTTTTTTTCCTTATCTATTAGGAATACAACTATATTGCTTATGTAAATCGTAGTAATATAATTATATCTGCACAAACAGCAGTTCCTTTACATAACCAAGCAACAAAATTATTCCCAGAAAACCTATAGGATTTTTCTACCCAAAGTTCAGCAAGGATGCAAGTCTTTCGACGTCTTCTTAGTACAAAACATCACCAAAGCATAGATTAAGCACACCTGGTAATGATAAGATATACTTCTTCTGGTTGTATTTCGCACAAATCATGCGCAATACTTGCATTCTGACGCGTGTATAGTCAGCCGAAACGTTTCTTGAATAGGTGGTGTCTTTTAGCAGGATCCTTGGGCTTCATCTTTGCCTGCCCATGCTTCTTCTGCCCAGTACTGCAACATATAGAAGAGAAGCTCATGTATAAAAGTTGCACAGAGCCACGGAATGTTAAAACTTTATATGATCATTAAGTGAATTTAACTGGTGAATAGGAATCCAAGAACTTGCTGAGCAGAGCCTCAACCAAAGCACATAGCCAGTACTAAGATGTGACCACATTTAACAATTGTTATTTTCCATTCAATCTCAACTTTTAAGTTGTATGCAATATCAAACTCAGTTGCAATCTTTGACGATTTACTGTCAATTTGGGATTCGTTAAATAAGTGACAACTTTAATCTAGTAAAGCTAGTAAGTATTTCAATGACACTAGATTATTTCTCCTAGAAGCATTTATAATCTTAACACAATTGTTCTATTTTGTGATGCAGTTCTTCATAACAGCAAAATGTGAGGAGCTTGTTGTGTAAAGTATATGTTTAGAAATCCTTTTTCTTCTAGAGCTCGAGGATATTTAAAGCCTGGAGAAGTTGAAAATCAATTTTTGCTCAATCATCTGAATTATATTGAGATTTAGATTATTATTCGCAAAATAGGTTTCTAAGTTAAAGAATTTTTAACCAGCAAATGCATCTTTAATAGGTGTGTGCTCCTCACTATAAATCTAAAGAAACCTTGAAACAGGATTAATAGCAGATGTAACCAAGGTCCAACAAAACTGGCAGATGCTATTAGTGATGATTCTAATACATGCAGTGGTATGTTGTAGAGGTTTTCGAACATCACGGGATCTATAGGATATGTGGAAGATCAGTAAATAGTACTCCAAACTCTTCTTTACAAATGAATACATAATCTTCCTAGACTTCTATGATCATCTTACACAGGTTGATAATTTTGGCACTGCAAACCCCATTTGAAGCTTTGTCGAAACAAATTGTCAATTTTTTTAAATTTATAAGTTCTATTCGACAGGGCTATCATGTAGAAGTTTAAAAAATTTCAATGTATGTGGCATAACCTTAGTTGCATGGCTTCAAGAATCAAGCAGATGAGTATTTCGGAGTCCAGAATCAGGTGCACAATTATAAGAACCAGATTTTCTAATAATTAATTAAATTTATAAGGACCATAAGGAATCACAGCACAAAACACTAACTAGGACAGATAACCGTTCACCCTCCAAAAACCAATGAAAGAAAGAACAGATTAATCGAGGGTTGCATCAAACCATACCTGTATTCCATATAAACCATCCCACTGGCACCAGACATTGCACTCATCGAACCAGCTGAGCGGCGGGCCTTTTGGAGAGCAATGTCATCTGCATCTTCTTCTAGTTGCTCCAGGCCAACTAATTCATCACCTGCACTCAGAACCTAAGAACAAAAGGAGGGGTCAACCAAAATGTTATTATTAAGCATTATTCTAGGAATTGAATAAAAAATTGATGCCTCAGACAACAAAACAAGTAAATGAAAAAAGAAATCAACCTTTCGAAGAAGGTCAAGCTGCTCATCAAGGCGATAGTAACTCAACTCAGGTCCCGTATCAGGAGGCGGCAAACTTGTGATTACCTGAAACCCATTATTATAACAATCAAAGACAAAATGAAAAGCTGTTCAAATACGAATCTTAGCAGCCATTATCTCTGAGAAATCCACCATAAAGAAATCAAAGTCCAGTAAAATAATAACTGCGGAAACAGAAAGCAATATAACAGAAAGTACTAACAATATTGTACCTTAAAGCTATAACCTTGATCAATCAAAAATTGCTGTCTTTTGGTTGAATAATACATCTCCTGCATCATGTAAGTGGAAAACCCTTTAAGAAATAAGGCAAAAAAAAAAAAATGGCAGAGTCTAGGATTTCGGAGACCAAGAAACCTGAGTATCTGTAGATACAAGAGAGTAAAAAAACGCGTTGTATTCCTCCTTGCCTCCCTCCACCCTATCTTGAGGTTTCCCCTAACCACCAAGGTCATTTTCAGAGTAAGACAAACTTTTTTTCCCCTAAAACACCCACTGTGAATATGCTTTTACATTGAAAAAATACAGAAGTAAAGAGATTGATATAAATCAACAGATAGAAGACAAGCAAAAGCAGACACTCACAACAGAGAATTCACATAAAAAGCCTAGTGGAAGCTGTCAGTCAATACACTACTTTATGCATATAAAAATGCAAAATGAAGCAAAATTTACATACAAGATGTCCATTGAATACTGTGCTTAAAAAATGTCTGGATGAGTAGTCAAGCAAGACGTGGAACTTTCAGTATAGCGTCACCTTTCTCCTCTTTTTAAGTAATTAAAAACTAGAAAATGAATGTGCAATAGGCTTCAGTTTCCCAAACATAAAATTATTTTTCACATAGTTGTACATATACACTTAAAGAATAAACCTTAGCTCTGAGAATACGCCCAAGTCGTTGAGCCTCTTGACGCCTTGAACCAGCATGTGATGAAATCTGAATAATCACATTAGCCTCAGGAATATCTATAGAATTATCTCCCACCTGTAGTTAAATAGAGAGCAATCACGAGAAATTGCGAAAGATGTATAGTGTTCCCAATAAAACTAAATTGGATAGTATAAAAACAGGAACACATTCCATCTGATTAATGGTGTATCCCACCATTAGGGGGGGCCCACCGCCACTGCCCTGGGGATTGGTAGATAAGGTAAATTATAGGATGTGCCTCAATTGGCTTATAGAGAGGGTACTGTTTGACTGCGCTTGCAAGGGGCCAAATCCATGCCAAAGGCAGGATTCGAATCCCCACCCTGCAGCTGTCAGCTCAATTGGAACTTGGAAGGTCTTTCCACCCTCCCCTCTACTACTTGAGCTATGCCCTTGGGGCATTCATCTGATTAATGAATCGTCCAGTATATAATACAAGCGTCACATCACATCACGTGCAATAGATGTCAAGATGCACATAAGCAGCAGCACCAAATCAGTTCTTCGGACAATTACTAGTCTAGATATCATGCAGTTAGGTGTCTAGTCAAAAATCAAGCTACTCAAGAATGACTGAATGAGTCAAACTCGAACTTTTTAATATCCATCTCAACAGGCTCACAAATCATCAAACTTTGGCAGTCTTATTATTTTACCCGCTGTGCAACTTATTAACAAACAAACAAAATAAAACTATTTTCCATCAATTGAATTGAGGAATGAGGATTCAACTGTACAACTTATCGAGATTCAAGATAAATTATATTATTATGTTATGTAAGGGGTTGAGTCGAGCTCTATCAACCAAGTTACCTATCAAGTCGAATTCAGCTTAACACTATTTTATTTGACTCAGCTCAATTTTACAACCTTAAATGTCAGTGGTCTCCATTATCATCCAAAGCAAGTTTTAATCATCATATCAGAATTGAAAATCTCAAATGCAGAAAAGAAAAAAAATTCTTATGAACTGAAAATATTGAAGAAGGGATAAACTGAATGGCATACCTTTGACAGGAAAATGGTATTCACATCTCGACTAGTTTTAAATGCTTCAAGAATTTTTGTTCGTTCAGGGTGGCTGCAAATTATAGTAAAGAATATTTAGAATTATGACCTATGATTCAGATAAGCTTAAGTACATAATATCTCACCAAAATAAAGTACACGGACCTGGTGGCACCGTAAATCATAGGTTTCCGAAGCTTCATTGCATATTCAGTCAGTGCAAATAGATTGTCAGCGAAAACTATAATTTTATCACCCCGCTGTTGCTCATGAAACTGGATGAGAAACTCACAAGCCCGGAACTTATTAGGGTTCATCACGTAAAGAGCCTAAAACAGGAATAAAGCCAATTAAATGGACAGAATGCAATGCGTAATAAATCCATTTGTCACAAAACATTCTAATTAATCAGTAATGATCCTACACATTAAGTATTGTTGTCTTGCTTGGACTTCCAATTATAAAAAGAATTACTAAAATAAGAGATGATTCTACCAAGAGTAAAACTAAGTTGATGCAAGAGAGAGTGAGAGAGAGTAAATTGAGAGGGTAAACCTGCAAAGAAATGTAATTTTGAAAGTCTCATCATTTTCATCACATATCTCCACACCAAGTCAACCAAAAAAAATAAAAAACACAAAACATAACAAACAAAAAGGCTGTTAATCTATACTTTTTTTTTATATTACTAGAGCTTGTGTACTCCACAGACAACATTAGTTATGAGCATACTTTAAAATACAAACAGATATTCATCTAAAAAGGCCCAGTTCAGATCCTCTGGAGCATAATATCTAAATAGTCAAATGGATAAATAAGGATTATGATTTAAGATACCAATATTAGATTGTTTGCTGGATCCTACAGACTAACCTGTTTCTTCTTTGAGTTTTCTTTCTTCAAGTACTCAGCAAAGAATTCCTTTGTCATTGGACACCAGACTTCCGCACACTGAACATTTGCAATGAATCCTCCTTTCACCAAGTCCAACCAATTCGCCTCATACAATTTCGGACCAATAAGGAAATTCAGATCTGTAATCCGTTCATCTTCTCTTACAAGAGTTGCTGCAAGTCAGATGACATGACACCAACAAATCATTACCTATCATCTCAGAATAATACACATGGATGATAAATTACATATATTTTAAATAAAAAATATCTCAGTTGATTACAAACCAGTGAGTCCAAGTTTGCAGTGAGATTTTGTTAAACTGATGACCTTCCTGAACATTTGAGCAGGAACCACGTGCACCTAATATGCAGACATGCATCAGTATAAATCCAGAGGAATTTTATGCCATAAATAACAGTAAATTTACTAATGATTCATAAATAAAACATTACTTCATCCATCAGAAGCAGTCCCCACTCTAGGTTTCTAATTTCCTCAATTATCTTTTCAGCTTCTTCAGAACGTTTTCCACCAAATGCAATCATGTTATAAGTGGTCACCACCACCCCAGCATTGCCACGGAATCTTTCTTTACTGTCTGATGTGAATCGACAGATTTGCTCTTCTCTAATTGTTGACCATAACTTAAACTGGAAGGCCCACTGATCCACAGACACAGCGTTTGTAGCCAAACAAAGACAACTCTTTCTTATTCTGCAGGCAGCAGAAACACCAACTAATGACTTTCCCGCACCACAGGGAAGTACAATGATGCCAGACCGTGCCCTACCTGAAATATCAAAATGTTAAATTAGCATCATCAAAGATTCATATACAGGGAAAATATTAGAATTGGAATCACATCCAAGTATGAGAAAAGCAGAAAGCAGCATAAACCCTAACATAACAGGTCACCACGTGCAAACCAGTAGTAAGAATCATGCATCGAATCTGTTAGTACGATAAAAATGTCAATCTTATGATTCTTTCTCAAGATTTATAGTTCACTTGAAATTCTGGAACGCTAGCACTAACCACCTCTCCATCTTATTACTCATATTAGTTCTAAAACTTGAAGACTACACTTCATTTTGTAGATAAAAATAGGCAATGGAGCGGAATGAATTCACTAGTTTGAACACAGTAAAAGTATGTCAATAGGTTAGTTTTAATGATTCTTACCATTTCCAAACATCTTACTAAGACTCTTTTCTTGATAAGGGCGTGGCTGAGCATGAGGCTTCAACTCCACGTCAAGATCAGGATTTACCTGCATAATTCAAAATACCAGTAGGACTCTTACAAAGAATGATAAACATAATCGCAGCTGCTCCATGTTTATAGTAATGAAGTAAAGCTCCTTGATGACATAACTTCCCATGTCAGGGAAGAAGTTGTAGCTACTCACCGGATCATTCCTGAAGTCATATTCCTCCAACATTGGGTAATTTAAAGCATTAGGCAAACACCGTTGCTTCACATTTTCAACCTGAGATAGAGAAAATTGTTAAATCCATACAATCCTTCTAGTGATGAAATTTTTCCTTAACGAATTTGGAATGCAACTCTCTCCATGTTCAGTTGACTTAAAATCAGATCATTGATACAATAAGGAGGGATGGAGAACATGATTCTAATTGATCATAGTGGCAATTCTCAACCGCTTTGAACCACAGTCAGTACTTATAAGAAACCAACAAAAAAACAATGGAAAATATTGTCATTTGACTTCTTTAAGATATCTTTCATCAAGAATAGCACTAATGAGTTACGATATCCCACAAAAGTGTGGAAGGGCACATAAGTAGGGGTCAACCCTTTACCCTCAACTGAGAAATAAATTAAATAAGTCGTCCAGAGACTCACAGAGGAAAGATAAGATGACTATAGGGAAAGCAAAGAGAACTATTTATATGCTCAAAGATTGGCTGTATCCATAAGACCAACCTGAGCAGGATCAATCTGAAATGAATGAGTTTCTTTTTCTTCAGCTACAGCAGCTAACTCGGCTTCACTTAATAACTCATCATGAGCACCTTCTATTTCACCAGCAGATTTTCCAACTGTAAATCCATCACCTCCCTGAATATCAGCATTAATATGTTTTGAGAAAGTTAAAATTCATTTTTATGATATACAAAACCAGTAAGCTTGTATGTCTTGCGATGGTAATCAAAAAAAGCATATCTCAATAAGCACATATGGCATACCTCAGAGGAGATTCTAGCTCGTGCTATAACATCATCTTTAAGCAACGTTTTTAATACCTGAAATTAAGTTAAAGCTGTATACAATGGAATTTCTTTATTTGATCTTAATTAATAGATAGGGATCTGCATATCATACCTCGGGATACGGAGACTCAACTAAATATCTATTCTTTTTTAGTACAAGCTTCACTTTGCCATAGTTAGCAGTAGAACTATGGATAAAATCAATCATCTCTTTTGGAAGCTTAGTCTTTGAAAGTTTGTTTAATACAGAGATTATGGTCTCCGTTTCAAGTCCCACTGATACAGCCGCATACAAAGAGTGTGGGGTCAAGTTGTACTCGTGCATTGACTCTGGCCTGTTGAACAATACGCATGTCATGCCCTATTCTAACAGAATCTAAATCAAAAAGAGCATAATACAAAAAAAAACAGGCTAGGTAAACCAGAAAAGATATGTATCCTTCACTACATAGAACCTATATAATTCATGAAGTACAAGAGCTTTAAGGTCTGCCTCATAATTTTACCAACTTATACAACTAAACGCGACCTAGTTACAGAAAAGCTAATTCTGATCAAGGGGTGAATATATCAATGCATTACAAATTAATAATTTCATTGAAGCTCACTAATCTGTCAATGTAGAGTTTGGCACGTTCATATGGACAAAAGTCTCATTTCATAGGGAAAAATAATTCACTTCATGTCCATATTTACAGAACTATATGATATTCATATGTAACACAATTCAAACAGATTGCGTATAGTATCAAAAAGAAAAAGTGGAAGGGGCCACTACAAGTGGTTTTTGCAGTTCCTTCGCATGTTAACTATCACACCATGGAGAATTCAAATGATTCCTCCACCTCCACCCTATTAGTCTAATACTGATATCAAAATTTCATATGTGAACGTCCATAGCAAACTTGCTTGAAAAACATCTTTAGCTTTCTAGAACCACCAATTGCAACTTCAGCAGACATTTTCTTCAATTAAAGGACACATATACACAGTAATGGTATCAAAGTATCAAGAAAGTAAACCTGCAAACTGGTTCGGCAATCGCAATGAGAAAATCATACGCCTGCTTATACAGCGGAGAGAAAGTCTCGAGGAAAATTCGCCCATCAGCACACGCCCATAAAGGCCGATTAACATGGTCGGGTTTGAGTTCCAATTTTGTAAAATCCCTCTTTTTTCTTTCACCTTCAGTACAAACCCAACACATAAAACACATTCCGCCATTAAAAATTATGCAACTACCAATTCAGTAGAAGATTTAGCGAGCAATGAAATAAAACTATCCATACCGTCTCGAAGATCATCATCCAAATCCTCAGTGAAACTGTGGTCATCGTATTCAGGAGTTGAAGCCCTGTGTTCATCCTGTAATTAAAAAATAAATTAAAACAATAAACTTCAGAGTTTGGTGAAAAAGAAAAGGAAAAATTCAAGGAATTTCGAATAGAGGGATCAAACAAACGGGAAAACCGTAGACAGAACCTTGGCGAACTTGAATTTCTTGTTGGGCCGACCTTTGTCGCCTGAAATTCATCAACCAGGCGTCTAAGTTCACAATTTCCACATCAAAATACAGTATTATGTGCGTGCGTGCGCAAAATTACTTGAATTATTCGATTAATTTTCAGAAATTTTATAAATGAATCGTTGCATTGCAATAGCCATACCGTTTCCCATCTTCTGTGTTGATGTTGAGCTTCTACGAAATTATCAGGGATGTGAATTTGTGATGGTTCATATACAGAGAATACTCCGGCACCGCCTAAGAAAAAAATAAATGAATTAAATTTAAGGGGAAAAAAAAAAAGCTATTTCCGATTTAGTGATCTCTAATTATCAAATTAGGTCAGGAGCACCTCAATTCTGTAAGGTGTTCATCCGGATATAACTTTCACGTCCTTGTTTTGAATTTAAACAGGAATAACAAATGTGGATTAGATTTATCAACTATTCATGTTTGTTTTGTAATTTAAATTAGGTTGATTTTAATCGGTAAAAATTTATATGAGACCGGAAGAGACTTTTGTGAGATGAATAAAAAGTTATACTCCCTCCGTCCCATAAAAGTTAACACACTTTTCTTTTTGGTTTGTCCAAGTAAAGTTGACACATTTTTTTTTAATACATGAACCCACACAAAAAATAATTAATCTATTCTCATGGCCCCATATATCACCTCTAATACAACTACCCACTACACATTAAATATTATTTCTCTCACTTCACTTTACTCTACTTTACATTAAATTATTATACTCCTTAATCTCCGTGCCCAAAAAAATTATACTAACTTTTATGGGACGGAGGGAGTAATATTTTAATAAAAGAGTGTATTTAAATTAATGAAAAGTGCAGTGGATTATTTTATGAACAATTCGTAATAAAAATTGTTGGAGCTTAAATTTTGTCTTTCCAAAAGTACGTTAATTTCTCTCCAAGAAAGTCTAAAATGAAGAACCAACTACTTCTTATTTTTAAGGAAGTGGGAAGTTGGAGACTTAGTGGAGAGGTTAGAGACTTCATGTCTCACAACTGCTGCAGGATTGAAGTGGCATAATATGAGTCTATAAAATATGTCCAAAGTCATTCATTTCATGAGCTCCTCGTACAGAAAATCCATATCAGAAGAGGGTGTCATTTTGGGTGTTGCACGAAGTGTTGCCACACTTCGAGCAGCATCCCGTCTACTCTTTTTGGAGCGTTGGAGAGATGAGCGGTTTCTTCTGATATGCTAGAAGATTGTAATTGTCGTTTTACAATTTTCATCTTTAGAGTAGTTTTTAGATCTTGTTGTAATAGGTCTACTTTTACGGGTTTGATAATATAAATTCTAAAGATTGAATTTGATCCTTGAGAACTTTTGTATTCACTATTTTTCTAAGTTTAGTGAAGTTTTAGCCATGGGGCCACCACAAACGTAAGTTTGTGGATAAGTTACGTTGATGTGTTCTTGAGTTTTCTCTAATATTTCCGCTGCTGTACAAGTTTTCTGCTCTCAGTGTCATTCGAAGTGCTGCTGCACTTGGAACGATACTTGTCTGATTTACTGCTGATGCAAGTGTTAGTCTGAGTGTCGCAGCATCTCAACCAACATCTCAACAGAATGAACAGCAAGCAGGCACATGCACTAACATAAATAAAAAGTGATAACATAAATAAAAAGTGATATTTCTAGTGAAAAGCGAGTATAATTCTTAATAAAAATTGATAACTATTTTATAAAACGAAATAACGATCTCACATGTCCTACCCTTTTAATTTTGGCGAGTTACGGTGTAAACCTTGTAACTCTCCTTAACTAAACTCTAGTTAAACTTTCACGGTATAAACTTTATAATTCTCCTTAATTTAACTCTAGTTAAACATGGGATAAAGTAGGATATGAAGAGAAATCATAGGTTTTACAACGTGAATTCGATTCACACAAGTGTTTACCTTTAATTTTAGGTGTGTAAGAGGTAGTTTAGATTTATCACTTAGATTTATTAAACCCTAACTAGAATAAAGAATCAAATAAAATCTTGCATCTATACCATTTGTTATTAAATGTTATACTCTTTAATAATAAAAACTTATACTCATTATTATTTGAAAAAACAAAATTTTAATCAATCATTAATACATTTCATATTTCAACTAACATTTCAATGAAAAAATAATACCTTATACCTTTTTTTCAAAAAAAATGTTATACTCTTGAACATTTTGTTTATATGAACGCACAAAAGATCAACTCAAGAATTAATTCATTCATTTGCCCCCAGGGCATAGCTCAAGTGGTAGAGGGAAAGGGTGGAAAGACCTTCCAACTGAGCTGGTAGCTGTGATTAGCCATAACTTGTAGTCGGGTTGACCAATTCAAGAATTTATCGAACCACAGGGAGGTCGATGCTAGCACTTAAGCGATATCACGTTTATCACGATTTTATAGAGACGAATCATAGATGGATGGTTTGGTTAACAAGTAATTAAATGAAAGTAGACAAGCAATAATCAAATGACAAGATGAAAATGATGAATGAGTGGTTTTCCAAATTAAGTAGAAGTGAGATTAACAACACTAGGGAAGTGGTAACTTATGGATTCATGCATTAAACTCATATGTATTAAGGGTTAAGACTAAGGGCCAACACTTATACCACCTAAACTTCCTCTCGAAATGATTAGGATGTAGATCATTTGCACAATCTCTAAATAGCTCAAAGGTTGGTTCTAAATTAAACTATTCCAACTAGGTACTAAGTTCAATTATAGAATCCCTTCATATAATCAATTGACTTCTCAATCTAACTAATCACATGTTCCATCAAAGGGTTCTAAATAATAAAGGACTTCTCAATCACTTTACCATTTATAATGCACATGAGGTGTTTGATGAAATGATTCACTTGACTATCCTAAGCACATAATTGATTTCTCAATCTAATCATATAATTAGAACAATCAAACACACAAAACATCATAGATCTCAAGATATATAAGCACCAATGATAGAAAATCAAATATCCCCATCAACATATGAATTTAATTACATAGATCCACAAATTAACCAACAACCTTCATGTTGCTAATCTCACAAGGGAGATTAGCCTACAATCTTCATAAGATCCATAACATAGACATTACAATTCTTACAAATCATGATAAACTAAAGGATCAACACAAAATTGGAATGAAAACTCCCTTGGAAATGGATCCAATTGAATCTCCCTTCTTCCTTTGGTGATCACCCAAGCTTCCTTGCTTCTTCACTTGATTTGGATGGAGGAAATTATGGAGAGATGATGTAGATCTCAAAATAGATGAATGGGATGGAGAATATGGTGTGAAATCAAAGGAATGGTGTGTGAGGTGTGTGGGAACAGTAGAATTTCGGATCTCCTCCCATAAAATCTGAATGGAGGGGTATTTATACCCTTATGGGCCTTCTAGAAGGATTCTGATTTTTTTCTGATCCCAGGCACGACACGAGTCGTGTGGCGCAACACGGCCAAGAGGTGCCCGTGTTGCGTGAACTGATGCTCCCGCACGGCCTCTCCTTACAGGCCCGTGTTGGCTACACGGGTCGTGTGCTGCAACACGAGTCGAGCTCCGCAACACGGCCAAGTGGTGGTCGTGTTGGATGAATAGATGTTGTCGCACGACCATTCTGGACAGGCCCGTGTTAGCTACACGAGTCGTGCACTACGACACGGCTCGTGCCACCGACACGGCCAGTCGTGTTGCTGCTGCTCTGATTCCTTCACTGTTTTGGCTCGTTCTCCTTCGTTTCAACTCCGAATTGAGATCCGCTTTTTCCTACATCTTCCTTATCATATTTAGCATCAAATAAAAAGTGAAAATAGTAGGTTTAAGCTCATTCACACACATTTCCATGAAAACACAAAACACAACCAAATAACACATAAAATACGGATAAAATAATACGAAAACACATATAAAAAGACACTAAAATCTAGGTGAAAATATCACTCATCACACCCCCAAACTTAAAGTGTTGTGCGTCCCCGCACAACGAAAATGATAAACCAAGAAGAGTGATTTTCACCTAGGAAAAGACTAAACGAACATAAGTAACAACACATCAATAATAATAAGAATTACAAACTATGCTAAGGCATCCTACAACATTAGATTCATGACATGAAGAATTAACAAATTCAATCACAAGAGAATAAAGTGTAATATATTCCCTTTTAGTCCAAGCCTTACATAGGTTATAAATTTCACTCAACACTCTTTAAAGTAGGTAAATCAACACTCATCAATTGATTGGCTTGACTCGCTATAAGCTTGCTCGTGGACTACATTCACAAACCGCCAAGGTTTCCATTAATGATCAAAAAGGTCTTTCATTAAGGATGTAATGATAGGCTCTTTGGTAGGGTATGGAAGATATGGATAATAGTGACTAAGCAAGTGTAAGTAATCGAAGAGACGGCCAATTTCTCCAACTTCTCCACTTTTCTTTCTTCCTTTCTTGTCTTTGGTACTCACAAGCACTACTCATCAACTTTCCTTGGATTTCTTGAGCTTCTTATGATGCATGCTTCCTTCTTTGAACTTTTAAGTACTTGAGCATATTGTTATTGCTTTGCTCATTTTCTTATTTTGAGGTTGCATGTTCATTCTTGTTTGTGCTCTTTTTCATCCTTTTTCTTGCTTGTTTACACTTTCCTTTTTTCTTTTCTTGCACAATTCTCATCAAACCTTTCTAAACCACATCTCCTCAATCACTCACACAAAAGGTATGTATGTAAGGCTTAAGTGGGTAATTAAGGCTTGTAGTGTGCTAAATTCACAATAAAATAGGCTTTAAGGCTCAAAGTGGTTGACTAGGGATGATGTTCATGGTAGGAAAATATATGGTAATGACTATAATAACAAGGATGGCCTTAGATCATGTCACTAATCTCCACAAATCGGGCTCGTTCCTATAGTCCTTGAGCAAATTCTAGCTTATCAAACACAACCAATCCTCTCATGAAGAAAAATACCATGTATGCACGGTTGAGGCTCAAACGCTCACAAGCTTGTGCTCGGACCTTAAGAAACTTATTACACCTCATCCATCTCAAAATTGAACAAGTTAAGTAAAACATGTCACAATTCGAAAGTGTAGAGATTCTTAATCATAACTTGTCATCACTTACTACCACAACATATCACCATTTATGTTCAAAAATGACTCACAACATCCCAAAACAAACCACCAAACATACCAAGACAAAAATAAGAAAACACACAAAACATAAAATAAAGACTCAACAAACAAGAAACAAAACAAAAACACATAACATGCAAAAACAAAAATCACCATCATTAAACAATGAAGCACGCATTCAAATCATCCATAACAATGTAAGCTCACAATCATCCTAATCTTATTGAAAAAGGAAATCCTAAATTACGAAAATAAACATCCCAAAAACATAACACACGAAGTAACATGCTAATCCATTCAATCCAAATCAAAATCAATTAGAAGTGATAAGGTGTAGAGTACTCCCTCAATAGGCATTTGGTAAGGAAATCGTTTGCTCCAAGCTCCATTCGTGCTTCCAATACCCTTCATTCATACTCAAAACTCATACAACACCATTAGCTCAACAATTGCCTTAAAAATATGGATTCACATGCACTTCAACACCACCAATCATACCAAAATCCAACCAAAATCATGAGAAAATTTTAAAATTGAGTGAATTTTACAAGAAGACCTATCATCATCAATATCATCATATCAAACACACTTAAGTGGTGAGTCACACCACGCACTCTCCCCCCAAACTTAAATCGAACTAAGAGGTGAGAATTAAGTTTGTAAAAAGTGGTGGGACTTACCCTTGTAATTTCCATTGATGATCTTCTTGTGGAGAAGTAAACGCATCCACATGACTCAAGCTATGTTCACCATGCACTTTCCCCCCAAACTTGACTCGAGACAAGAGTCGAGAATTAAGTTTGTAACAAATGGTGACATTTTTACTCAAATCCATGAAGCACTTCTCCTTTCTTCAACATGCATTTTTCTCACAAGCACAATCCACCTACAAGACCAAAATAAACAAAAAGCATCAAAATAACCAAAGAATGGGTTGCCTCCCATTTAGCGCTAAGTTTAACGTCTTCAAGCCGGACGGAATTTCACGATCATTGGACCAAAGAATGGTCCATCCCACTTTCTCCTCGCATCCTCACTTTAAACATTAGCTTAGCCCTCTTCTTGTCCACTAGCTCAACCTCTCCATTCTTGCTCACTAGCATCAAATCGTCATCAAGAAGTGATTCTAGTGGACTTCCTCTTTCTCCTTTGTCAATTTTCCAATCGAGGTTCAGAGCTTTCTTTCTATCAACATCACAAGAAGACAAGTTAGCATTTGACAATTTCATATAATCATGAAGAAATGAATTTAAATTGTCAAAGAGAAGAGAATCATGATCATCGAAATCATCCGGAGGCTTTAAGTGAGACTTGGCTCCTTTTTCCTTCTTGCACATGAACGTGACACTCTTTCCTTTTGAGCTCAAGGATAACTCTTCTCTACCAACATCAATTCTTGCTCTTCCCGTAGCTAGAAAAGGCCTTCCCAAAATGAGTGGAACTTTGGGGTCCGCCTTCACTTCCAAAATCATGAAGTCGACCGGGAAAGCTAGCCCCTTCACCTTTACCTCCACGTCTTCAACAATTCCTAGTGGCTTCACAACCTCACCATTGACAACTTCAAGACGGATAGTAGTAGGCTTTAGCTTTCCAATTGCAAGGTCTTTGAACGTGGCATGAGACATCACGTTAACGCTTGCCCCCAAGTCACACAATGCATCAAGGGTACCTTTCTTTTCAAAATCACAAGGGATAATGAACTTCCCCGGATCACCAACTTTTATAGGCCCCCCTTTTTGCATTGATCCACTTGCTTCGGGTTGCTCTTCTTTCCTTTTTTTCTCAAACTTTTTCTTGAGCTCTTTCACATACTCCTCTAACTCCTTTTTCTTCTCCTCTTTTACAAACATTTGTGGATAGGGAATAGGGAATGGAGTGATCGGAATACCCCAATAATCACGTTTGTACTCCTCTTCTTTACTCTTTTCTTCAACTTTCTTTTCCTCTTGCACCCTTTTCCACTTAGGTATCCATTTAGGCTTTTGCTCTTCTTTCATTTCTTCAACAACCTTGCTTTCCACCAACCCTTCTTCAACCTTTCTTTCCTCTTCCGTTTCAACAAATAAACATTGAGCTTTCGGATTAACCTCGGTTGTGGCTGGAAACTTTCCTTTTTGTTGAGCACTCATTGAGCTCGCCATTTGACCAAATGAATACTCTAAGGCTTTGAGTCTTCTATCATTGTTTTCCTCAATTGCTTTTGATTGTCTTTCATTTACTTCCGCAAAAGCCTTGAATTTTCTTTCAATCATTTCCTCTTTATCTTTGTTTGAGGCAATCATTTGTTCAAGTAGCTCATCAATAGATGCTCTCCCCTCATTGTTTGGTGCCTTATCCCCCGGTTGATACCCCGGAGGATAAGCAACCGCATTACTTGGGTTTGCATAAGAAAAATTATCTTGCCTCCTTTGTTGTTGTGGATAAGAACTTCCACTTCCTTGACCATTGAATACTCCTTGCCTTGGTTGTTGTTGTGAGTGTGAACTTCCACTACTTTGAGCATTGAATCCTCCTTGCCTTTGTGGATAACTTCCTTGATTTTGATTGAAATTACTTTGGTAATTGTTTTGATAATTACCTTGGTAATTTCTTCCTTGCATATAAGACACATCCTCAACACGTGGCATAGAGTTTGTCCATTGTTCACCATTCAAAACATTCGGAGGTAGCACACCTTGCTCGATTTGTAGCCCCTCAACCATATTTGTTCTTTGATTGTTCATACTTTGATTCAAGCTCATTTGTTTAACAACTTCCGCCACTATCTTTTCCATGCTTGGCATACTTGGTTCAACACTTACGCTCTTCACACTAAACTGTTGTCCTTTATCATAGCTTTCAAAACCATAGCTTCCACTAACTCTCTCCGATGGCCATTGATAAACATTTGTAGCAATCTCATCAAAAATTCGAATAGCCCTTTCCGGAGTTACACCTAGTACGGATCCTCCTGCCGAGGCATCAACAAGCACTCTTTGTCCGTTCACAAGTCCTTGATAGAAAAATCCAACTTGTTGATTCTCCGGGAAGCCATGTTGTGGACACTTGCGTAGCATTTCTTTGAACCTTTCCCACGCTTCATAAAAACTCTCTTGAGGCATTTGCTTGAATTGTGTGATCAAGCTCTTCATTTGAAGCGTCTTAGAAGGTGGAAAGTATTTGTTTAAAAACAATTGTGCTAGCTCGTCCCAAGTATTGCACGTACCGGGAGTAATGGTGGAGAGCCATGTTCTTGCTCTATCCCTCAAAGAAAATGGGAATAGCCTCATCTTTATGCAATCCTCGCTCACTCCGTTCATCTTTACTGTGTTGGCAATCTCCACAAACTGAGCTAGATGAGCGTTAGGATCTTCATTCGGAGTTCCACCAAACTGTTGCTCTCTCACCAATGAAATCAAGCCCATTTTAAACTCAAAATTGTTAGCATGAATTGGTGGTCCCATCATTTGTGGAAGTGCCCTCGGCATGAAGAAGTCCCGTATCACTCTTTGATCATTTTGAACTCCATGTTGAACCGGAGGTGGGGAGGTGGTGGCACATAAGCTTGTTGTTGAGGAGGATAAGGTTGTTGAAAACCTTGTTGAATCATCGCTTGTTGCACAAGTTGTTGAATATAAGCTTGATTGTTTATAGCTCCATGATTTTGATAGGCTTGTTGAGGAGGATTCTCATTGAATTGATGTGCGTTGTCATGCACGTTCATATTGTGTCCTCCTTCCCCATCATGCTCTATCCCAACACGATTGTCACCTTGATAATTCTCCATTGAATTACTATTTTTGGTTTTGTTCTCTCTTCTCTTTCTCCTCAAAGTGTTTTCAAGCTCTAGATCAATTGGTTCGACTTGCTTCCCTTTTGACCTCGTTTGCATACACCTTCAAGACAAGAAAAATTAGAACAAATTTTCACAAAGCAAATACAAGTAATAAATACAAGAAAATAAATGTCTCTAGTAAGATCGCTTTAAACGTTCCTTCTTTAAGCTACTAGCAACCGTTACCTCCCCGGCAACGGCGCCATTTGATTAGCCATAACTTGTAGTCGGGTTGACCAATTCAAGAATTTATCGAACCACAGGGAGGTCGATGCTAGCACTTAAGCGATATCACGTTTATCACGATTTTATAGAGACGAATCATAGATGGATGGTTTGGTTAACAAGTAATTAAATGAAAGTAGACAAGCAATAATCAAATGACAAGATGAAAATGATGAATGAGTGGTTTTCCAAATTAAGTAGAAGTGAGATTAACAACACTAGGGAAGTGGTAACTTATGGATTCATGCATTAAACTCATATGTATTAAGGGTTAAGACTAAGGGCCAACACTTATACCACCTAAACTTCCTCTCGAAATGATTAGGATGTAGATCATTTGCACAATCTCTAAATAGCTCAAAGGTTGGTTCTAAATTAAACTATTCCAACTAGGTACTAAGTTCAATTATAGAATCCCTTCATATAATCAATTGACTTCTCAATCTAACTAATCACATGTTCCATCAAAGGGTTCTAAATAATAAAGGACTTCTCAATCACTTTACCATTTATAATGCACATGAGGTGTTTGATGAAATGATTCACTTGACTATCCTAAGCACATAATTGATTTCTCAATCTAATCATATAATTAGAACAATCAAACACACAAAACATCATAGATCTCAAGATATATAAGCACCAATGATAGAAAATCAAATATCCCCATCAACATATGAATTTAATTACATAGATCCACAAATTAACCAACAACCTTCATGTTGCTAATCTCACAAGGGAGATTAGCCTACAATCTTCATAAGATCCATAACATAGACATTACAATTCTTACAAATCATGATAAACTAAAGGATCAACACAAAATTGGAATGAAAACTCCCTTGGAAATGGATCCAATTGAATCTCCCTTCTTCCTTTGGTGATCACCCAAGCTTCCTTGCTTCTTCACTTGATTTGGATGGAGGAAATTATGGAGAGATGATGTAGATCTCAAAATAGATGAATGGGATGGAGAATATGGTGTGAAATCAAAGGAATGGTGTGTGAGGTGTGTGGGAACAGTAGAATTTCGGATCTCCTCCCATAAAATCTGAATGGAGGGGTATTTATACCCTTATGGGCCTTCTAGAAGGATTCTGATTTTTTTCTGATCCCAGGCACGACACGAGTCGTGTGGCGCAACACGGCCAAGAGGTGCCCGTGTTGCGTGAACTGATGCTCCCGCACGGCCTCTCCTTACAGGCCCGTGTTGGCTACACGGGTCGTGTGCTGCAACACGAGTCGAGCTCCGCAACACGGCCAAGTGGTGGTCGTGTTGGATGAATAGATGTTGTCGCACGACCATTCTGGACAGGCCCGTGTTAGCTACACGAGTCGTGCACTACGACACGGCTCGTGCCACCGACACGGCCAGTCGTGTTGCTGCTGCTCTGATTCCTTCACTGTTTTGGCTCGTTCTCCTTCGTTTCAACTCCGAATTGAGATCCGCTTTTTCCTACATCTTCCTTATCATATTTAGCATCAAATAAAAAGTGAAAATAGTAGGTTTAAGCTCATTCACACACATTTCCATGAAAACACAAAACACAACCAAATAACACATAAAATACGGATAAAATAATACGAAAACACATATAAAAAGACACTAAAATCTAGGTGAAAATATCACTCATCAAGCTGCAAGGTGGGCTCACTGTTTAACTGAGCTTGCAAAGGACCAAATCCATGCCAAATGCAGGATTCTAACCCCCACCCTGCAGCTACCAGCTCAGTTGGAAGGTCTTTCCACCATTCCCCACTTTAGGGAATTGAAGCAATAGATAAAGTAAGGACGATTTGTCATTATATATTCAAACTGCAATCTGGTTTACAATTTAAAGATATTTCATTCTTGTGATTCTTGCAGTGATATTAGGTAGTGCAGGAGTTCCAAAAAAAAAAAAAAAACAAACTTCCTTAATAGCCATTATGGAAATGGCAGTTGAATAATAAATTGCATGCCTTTATCAATACAAATTTTATTTTTATGATTTTTGCTCTCATTAAAAGTAGACACCAATTTTGTTTATGGTTGTTACTCTTTTTAAAAGTGGACACATGTATCCTTTTTAACTGGGTATCACTTTTCATATTCGGAGTTATCGACTCTTACCGGTGTTGTGTGACATCATCTTATTCGAATAGTGTTTAGGATTTAGGAGGTTCAATTTTCTAATGTTGTATGGGTTTAGGGGTTTAATATATGATGTCAGTTATAAGGTCATTTAAGGGTTAATAAGAATATTAAACATTGCGAAATTGATTTACATTTAGATATGAATGAAATGGCGGTTAAGCTTTTGTTCATAATGAGAAAACAAGATGAACTATTTTTTTTAAAAATAGATGACGTGGCGGCCATGTAATATAATAAGGACTGTCGTTATTTTTATCCATGAAAGAATATGTCTGATCCATATGAACACGCCGGTTGCCTTTTCTACTTCCTATGTATGCCATAATATTCAGTTGCATCGATTATAGTTCAAATATGATACATCTATATATCATGTCAGGGATTTTGCAAATTTTTTGTAATTCATTGTTACTCAGTTCCATATCTAACAAATAAAACTATGGATAATATATCATTCCCTCACGAAAACTTGTATGACCAAAGATGGAACGCTCAAATGGATGCATGCTTCTTTAATGCTCTTATCCATCTTCCGGTGAGCCATAGATATAAAGGTTTGTTCGCTGGTATGCCCGGTAAGTATGGCAGTACTTAATATCAACCTCAACCCCAAAACGTTGTTTCATGTCATAAGCTATACCCTTGGATGTTATGGTTGTGGATGGATCCCTTTGTTTGTCAAAATACAACTTGGCAATCACTCTGGAATAGCACGACCACCTCCAAATTCCGTGCTTCTCCTGTGATGCAAAGAAGAAGTTACACAATTTTCTGCCCTTGCATTTCAGCTCCCACCTACTAGGGTCAGAACGGAAAACCCAAAACTCAACACCCCGTAGTAGGTTATACATGCTTACATCTTCCACCATTTCCTCCCTGCTTGTGTATATCTTCTTCGTCGACAATTCATCGGAAGAGAAATCGTAGGATTCAGGAGTTGTATTTATTGGTTTCGAAAAGGAGCCCTATAGGGTATTCTCCAAAAAAGAAGGGCGGGAGTTGCTATACGCATCATTAAAATCTGAATTTATGTTATCATTACCAATATCAGTGGTTGGGTGATAATATCCACTCCTGATTTCTTGCTCAATGGCATCCTCAGAAATATAACACACTTCTAGACATTCATCATTATCGGAACAGGATCCTGAATCAATGGCATCAGACTGTAAATCTTCTGAATATGATGGATCATCCCACGAATAATTGAATTCACCAATACTTCCAGCAGCACTGTCAGACCCCATTTCGTTAAACCAATCGAACAAATCATCCTCTCGTTCCTTAAAAGATCTTGAACCATATGCGGTTGAACAATTAAGGGAGGCGCCAATTTCCTTTGATCCACATATATCTCGGGGGTTCCCTCGCTATTGAATAGGAAACTTAAATCATCACCATTCAAAATTGAGAGTTCGCATTATCTTTTCATTCACCATACATACTTGAAAAATATCATACATAACACTGTTGTAATCCGATTAATGAATTTATGGAGGAGTTATGTTAAACATTCTACGGTGTAATCATCAGCAGGCATATGCACAGCCCCTACATTCCCACCAGCATATTCGGCCCCATTCCATACTCCATTAGCATGCACAACAATAATCTGATTCATCGTATTTAACTGCAACTGGCAAGGAGAAAAGAAACAAAATCTTTTGTTAGTTACAATCATCTTATCTCCTACTTAATTCAAACAATAGTATGTAGCTAAAAAATCCACTGCAACACAAGGTAATGTGATACCAAAATTCAAGAAAATAAATAATAATTAATGTCGGACGTGAATGGTTTAAAGCCATGTATCAACAATCAACCTAAACAACAAATTTAATCCAAAAGAACGACGGAGGGTCCTCAACTATCCACTGATGTCCAATAAATAAGAAACTTTTAGAGAATATATATGGACAATTCTCTACTACGATTGTTTGAAGGTTGAAATATTCAACAACAAATAACTAAAATAAAATTACTTTGTATAATTAAAAATAGAATTAAAAAAATATAGCAGAAAGAAAATGTGTAAAAAAAAGGTGAAGGTTTGGTAGGAGATGATAGAGGCTGGGCTCTTCGGACCGAAGTGTAGTTGGCTCTGGCAAGCTCAATCCATAATTATAAAATTTAAATAATATAGCAGAAAAAAATGTGTAAAAAAAGGTGAAGGTTTGGTAGAAGATGATAAAGGCTGGGCTATTCGAACTGGAGTGTAGTTGGCTCTGACAAGCTCAAAGGTTTGGTAGGAGATGATAGAGGGTGGGCTCTTCGGACCGAAGTGTAATTGGCTCTGGCAAGCTCAATCTATAATTATAAAATTTAAATAATATAGTAGAAAAAAAAGTGTAAAAAAGGGTGAAGGTTTGGTAGGAGATGATAAAGGCTTGGCTCTTCGGACCGGAGTGTAGTTGGCTCTAACAAGCTCAATCCATACACTACCACCCACTAACATTTGGGTCACCCCGGGGTATTAAGAGTCTGTATCTACAATCTTTTTGCATTTAAATCCCTTAATGCTCCTGCTTAGGTGATAGATCCACGCTACTGAGTCCAGCTGTTATTCAACTCTATCGATTTAATTCTTTATTAATGAATTTAAATTTTAGTAATTTTTCAATGTGGGATGTTTTAACATAATTTTAAATAGGGAAAGATTTAGCGCAATTTTAAAACTTGATCGCGAATCCAATTTATCATAAATAGCTTATTGGATAAATAAATATAAAAATACAAGTAAGATTAGAATAAAGATAACGTCCAACAAGTTAGCTTCTAAAGATTTTTTTTAATAAAATAATATATTATTGGCATAAATAAAGTTTATGACTGAGATCAGAAATTTAAATGAACGGTCAAGATTAAAATTAAATGATTTTTAAATACAGTAAATTGAAAAAATGGAGAACAATTAAAAATAAAAATAGAAATTCAAGATTGTTTAACAATTAATTTTTTTTTATAAATCGACTTGTGAAAAAAATATACATTTACGTTAATATTTGTTAATTTTTATTATGGAACCGCATGCATAGGCCATTTTTAAGAGAGAACGGACATGAATGTTGAATTTTAGAAAATAAAAGGCATAGATATTCCATTTTATAAAGATAAAAAAATTAATTAATATTATGAAAAGAAAATATTATATTAAGATTGAAAATTAATCACTCCCTTCGTCCGCTTCTAAGGTATTTATTTTACTATTTTTGGTGTCCACTTCAAATGTATTCATTTCTCCTATTTAGTACAAAAGTACACAATATGGCCCACTACTTCCCTCTAATACAACTACCCACTTTACATATAATAATAATATTCATTAATCCACGTGCAAAAAGCAAATGGATACCTTAAAACTGAACTGAAGGAGTAATATTTAACATACCTTAGGAGTTCAATTGATCGGCAATCATTTGAAGACAACTACAAACAAGTCGCCCAATATTTTAACAGAGTTAAAATTGCCTGTATTTCTATGCATTTTATAAGTTGCTCCAATTTTAGATGGTTTGTAATATTAATAAATAAACACTCTTGAGGGCTGCGTTCGATTTCTAATCGAAATCGAACGCAACTGCTATCTTATTTTGAGTGAGTTCGATATTGGGAGTGTTGGGTTAACATTGAGTTAATATATGGATTAATAAAGCTTGAACATGTGATTAACAAATCATGCACACAAAAATTCCCTAATTTTTTATTAGTTTCAAGGGATATTGTAACACGTCTCCCCCAATTTGCATTCCACTAAATCCCTTGCTTTTCATTAACGGGCTTAGAAAATAAATAAATTACACAAATGCAAAAATGTGTAATAAGCTCCCTTATCTTTAGTAATTTTTAAAAGCCCATTGAGTATTATTAACTCTATAACCAAACACTCCCTAAGGCAAGACGATAACATCGGAAGTGTCTCGAGAATAAATAGAATTATTGAGATTGTTAGATAAAGGGAAATTATAAGAGAATTAATTTACAGTGTGTATTGTGTGGGAACCTCTCTTTTCAGAAAGACTGCTCAGGTAGATAATGAATCTGCCATACAGAAGTTTTAACTGCACATGGTAATGTTCATTGCAGTTGTATTTCTACAGATTATCTCTAGCTTTTAAGATAGACTTTTTTGACATAATTTTAACTAACTGCATATCAAGGAGTACTAAATAATTCAATCACTGCAATAATATTCACAACTAAGTTGTCTCAGTATACTTGCATTATTTAGAGGCTTACTGTCAAGGCATTTGGATGTGTCAAGTAAAAGAAAAGTAACATCCACTTCATCCAACTTATATTGCATCCTTTTGAAGTCAATGGTTTCTACTTCACATTCAAAGTTACAAAGAATTGAACTAACGATATGTACTATTCATGGCTTTCAAACCCCACATAAACTCAAAACAAACATAGCACTTATGTGAACGATGCAAATGCATCGGTTGATAATAGGATCATAACGGATTCTCTGTGATTCAATATTTTCTAGCCTAAGGGCCAAACAGTCTTATCTACTACAGAACACTTCAATGCAGGTTACACGAAACGAAAAGGAGAAAGTCCCACCCTACAAATGACTTAACATACAGCCAAACGAATGAACATTGTACTAACTTAGAAGGATGCATCTTATAATTCTAAATCCTCTTATTTTCATAATTTATTCTCATCTACCACTGCAGTACTTATTTGAAACAAATTATGAGAAATTCCCCATAAACAACAATCTCAACCGAAGGACAAAGGATCTAGATTGAGTTGTTATAAGCATATGGATTAGCTATTTTTCTCGAGCGTCGTTGTATGACTGCCCAAAGATAATCTGGAAAAGGTGTCGAGATCCGCTACCTTTTTCATTGAGTTAGTCACTTCAAAGAAGCAATGGTTACTTAACAGAGATAGCCTAGTTGAAATTACTGAACTTCATGTTAAACAAAAAAAAGAAAGCAATTGTTTCAGAAAGTTATTTAATTTCAAAATAAGAAAAATACTCGCATTTTAAAAACAGTTGCGAAATAGAAGCTGTTACATAACTTCTTTGTTCAGAATCCTAAAAAAGAACAACGTTCTGTCACTGGCTTGAGTATCATTTGTTAAGAAATAATCGAACTCAAGCCCGAAAAAAAATATATACCGAACATGAGTTTTAAAGGACATGGATATTGTTGATATCTTTTTATTGTATAATAACAGCGTTCAACTTTTTCTTCAGTGAACATTAAGCGTAATAGCCACATTAAAGACCTTATAACAATTAAATGAAACTCAAGAACTCAACCATAAATGCAATAACAGCAATTAGTACAGGCCTTTAGCTGAAGCTACTTATTTTTTCATTAGTTTTTTAGGTTATCTTTTATTACATACAATTATTGAATAAATCTCACAAACTTATAACATCATAATCCCTTCCCATGATCTTTTTTTTTTTAAAAAAAATGTGTGCTATACACACTTTTAAAAATTCCTTACATGCTTGTATGTTCGAAAGATTAATAGGCTAGAAGGTACTCGCGAGTGCTGAAGAATGGACTGGAAATAGGGGAATTTCTACTTCAAGACTTAATAGCAGGTAGATAGTAACTCAAACAATATCAACCAAGGTCTAGGGAGTCTTGACCTTGTAGCCGACGCCTACATTTCCCTCTACCCAGAATCCTATGCAAATTCTAAATTTTCACAAATACAATGGCCAAACAAATCTACATGCAATTCATTTCTCATCATAAATCTTCTTCACAAATAAGATATTCACATTGACCCAAGAGGGTTAATAATGAAAAATGAATTACAATAAGAAAAAAGCTAATTGATCCATCATGTAACACTACATAATCAAACAATAACAAATCAAGCATGTATTACTAGAGAAATATGGCAAGTATATTATTGTCGAAATGAAAGACAAACCCTAGAGAGAGACAACATGAAAGAATATGAAATCATGCAATAATTTCTCAGCAGCAAATCATTACCTAAACTATGAATATAAAATATTTTGATTAAGGTACAACATATGGTCTTTATATTTCATTATCAATGAATGAATATGGATGACAAGGTTTTCAACACTTGCAATGATTTGGAAAATGGGTTTTGTACAGCAGATAGAAACTAACAGCCTCACCCTCGCCCTAAAATAGTATAATTTTCATGATATGATTTCTTTCTAATTCATCAGATATCATGCACATTTGAGATCAAACTAATTCTCTATCTCTATATATAACCATAATATTAGTCCACTGCCTCAATTACTTACTCGATTTTCCTTAGGGTACTAACATAGGTGCAGCTTGAAAAGGACACAAAGAGTTTGCGGAACCTGTAATAGCATGAAAAGCCACAGGCTAGAATCAGTGAAAGTATTTACACCAGATTTAAATAAAACTAAATTTTGATATGCATTCACTTATCAAAATGAGCAATTATTAAGAGAATTAGGCAGACTGACCAAACCCACTGGCTAGAATGCTGAGCCATTGCAGCATAACTTTTACGGAGATCTAAGTTGATCAAGCATTGCGTTTGTTTATTTCTTCGACGCCTGCTAAACAAGATGGATAACCAAATATCTACTGGTCCAATGTACTTGCGCACTATATTAGGGCTTACCTGAAAATGATTAAAACATTATCACCACAATATGTGCCTAAAAAACTTAGAAAGTAGAGAAAACATGGTAAGCGTGTGTGCGGTGGTGTGGGTACCCCCTGAAGAACTTAATAAGAATTATGTGCCTAAAAAACTTAGAAAGTAGAGAAAACATGGTAAGCGTGTGTGCGGTGGTGTGGGTACCCCCTGAAGAACTTAATAAGAATATCAAAAGCTCACAAGTTGCCATGCTTCAATATGTCCTCCAGGAGCATCATGCAATAATTTTCTGAGATACGAATAAAAGAACCTAATTAGTTTCGATTCTTTGCTTATACGCAACTATCTTAACGAATTTCTCAAGCTTACCACACTTTTTCATCGTATTCTAATTCAAGGATATGGATCCTTCATAATACTAGACTCAGCTACATAATAACATATGCACACTTACCTTACTCCTTGATGTACGTCTTTGTGGTTACAATGTCCAGATATACCATAATCATCAAATGTAATGATCTAGAAAATTATACAAGAGCTTCAATACCAACCACAGAACAAGTACAAATGCAAATAATAGCACAAATAAAGTTTCCATTGAATGAAGAAGTTTGAGATAAAATTGTCTTACTAAATCAATAGAATGGATACGTGTTTCCTCATCAATGATGCTGGTCATGGTATTCAAGTTCCACATGTTCCCAAAACCATCCTAATCAAAGTGCCAAACTATATTAGCATGTGTACTTAATGCAGTCAAAGAACACTAATCAACCTCGAACACAATTCTGAAATAGACCTGTAAATCTGGATGGTCCAGAATCTTCACTTGGTTGGTCGGAATCTGAATATATTAAATCAAGGTGAATATATAATTACTTTTATAATACAGAAAGCGTTCCATATGATTAGTACAGAAGAATAGATCTATCCTTTATGATTGAGGGAGTTGAGAAGGGATTTACAAATTCCTCCATCATTGTTAGGCATATAAGCTAGGGAGCCCTAACGTCACCCAAAACCACTGAAGGTGAAGGGTTGACCCCCACTTATATACCCTTCCACACTTGCGTGTGGAACCGATGTGGGATATCGTATCACTCATGTTTGGATCTATCATTAAGTCTAACCCCCCCCCCCCCCCCTTTTCCCCTCTCTCCACATATCTATACATCTTACTAAATTAATTTTTATATAATTAAAAATGTTAATATATATAATATAATTATAAAATTTTATTATAATTATTAATCATAAATAAAATGTTTTAATTTTAATAATTAGAAAAAATAAATAAAATTTTGCTAATAACGCATTTGATATCTATTGATTTGCAATTTCATTTATAAATCCATAAAACATTCAAACAAAATAATTCAAATGAATTCAGTTATAGAATCCCTAGAATTTTAAATCCCTTCATTTTTAAATCCTTTGAATTTCAAATGACTCAATCCAAACACAACCTAAGGTTATTCTAACATATAATGCAAATTTCCTTTTTTTCCACACATACCATAATGCAATAAAAATCAAAATACAAGAACCTTGAGAATGGCAGAGGCCAGATAAAGCTCTTCTTTTCTGATAGTTCCCATGCCATCTGCATTGCCTACAATAGTAACTAGAGTCATTACAGCTGGACAAACTTTCAAAAAATATGAAAAACATTTAACACATTACACATGTAGATCTTATGAAAGCCACAGTCAGTCAATTTTATGAAGTCACATTAAACATTTAGTGCATTACAAATATGGAAGCCACAGTCAGTCAATCTTATGAAAGCCACATTAGACATTTAGCGCATTACAAATATGAAAGCCACAGTCAGTCGATCTTATGCTTCGATGTCTGCGGATTCAACACGGAACCAGAAGATGAGTTGAGATCTTTAGCAATCTTAAGCATACCTCCGGAGCACAATGTTGCATCTCTTTTAACTTGAAGCAAATCTTTCAGTTATCAGCGGTTAAGAATGCGAGTTTCTCTAACCCAAAAGGCCCAATTGTTCTGGAAACTATCATCTAATGTTTGAAATTTCGAATTTAATAACAATATTCTTTTTGTAGTCCTAATTCACTTGAAAATAAATATAAAACTACAACCCTGTTAACTAGGCCCACTAGTCCATTACAGTGTTACATACAGAAAAACTTAAAAACATATAAATTGGAGCAACTTTTTAGGGGAGTATATTGTGGCAACATTACCCATTGACATGCACAGTACATGTAGATTATGACTCCTTGAAACCAAGTAATTAATCACTGGAGCAAAGAACCTGCAGTGTGAAATAATCAATATCAATGTTTTATAAGCACCAACCACCATATTGCCAATAATTAGATAAACACTAGGAGAAGATGTTCTCTGGAAAACATAAATGAAACTTTGCAGGCACATTTCATCCGAGTCAATTCAAAATTGACTCAACCGCAAGGCTTTAATGCGTTCATCATACATGCTAATCTGATACTCTTCAGTTCACAGACCTATAATTTTCTATCTTATAATCTGACACTATTAACCACTGGGAAATCACGACAGAAAACCATGAATTAATATATAGTGGTTAGTATTAACATTTGGTAGAAATCAAATTGTAATTCTCAAATATCTCACATAGACTCATCATCAGGATGCGCAATAACCAACAAAACATTTCTCCTTCTAGAACTCCTGCCTGCATTAGACAAATCAACAAGAAACTCAATAGAAAAAGATTACCTGAACTCATTTAGAATTGGCAACTAGGGAAACTCAATTCTTTTTTCAAGAGAGAAATCAATCATCTAGATGCTTCTAATGTTGCAGTTTATACAAAAAAAAAAAAAAAAAAAATCACCATCGTCTAAGAATGCTCCATTTGAGTCGGAGAAAGATGTAAGAAATACTTTGCAGAGAGAAGCAATCCAGAGCACAAGAAATGATAAGATTAACGCAATCCACGACATGTCAAACCCAAAAAAATAAGACCACAACTGATCATTGAAGCATTTTGTCAAGCATCTTCACAATGAGATCTCTCGTCTGTCAAATCAAAAAAAAAAGGAAAGCCTGATGAAGAGATTCCTCTAAAGTTAAGTTATAACGTATAAATACTTTTATTAGTCAAATAACAGTAATCAAAAGTTTCTTAAAGCAAACAGATTATAGTTTATGTTGGCTTGTCAGCGACTAATGCTTAGATAAAATGAATAATTTTTTACTTATGCAATGAGTAAGTTCTAACTTGTACAATGTACACAAGAGGTAAGACAATCGAACAACATGTACGTCCAGTAAAACGATCCTTTTCTTCACTTAATCGACTACAATAACATGAAAGCCTCACCCACACCACAGTGCAACCAACAAAACAATCCTTTTCTTCGGTTAGTAGACTAAAATAACGTGAAAAACTCACACAACAGTCATTTAACCACACCACTTTCAATTAACCAATAACAAGGCAAAAATAAAACAATTGTGAGTGAAGTAACACGTACGACTGAACATAAAATTGTTTGTGCTGGATAGCAGATGCAACCTATCTCAGAGACAACAGAAGGCACAAATAAGCCAACGACAAAATCCCTACTGTATCTCAAGGGAACGATGCTAAATTAAATAAAAAAACAAAAGTACCAACCTCAATGAATAAAGATAAGTAGGGGTACTTGGACGAACAACTTCAGACACCCAAAATAATAACAGTGCAAATGACACAAATAAATAAACAGGGCAACCAATTCCAGTCAGAGGCACAAGTAAAGGACAACCAAGGGGAGGGAAACCTATTGAAGGAAAACAAATAAAGGAAAACTTTCTCTTCAAACTGAATGCTTCAACCCTCCCATTGAAGGATAAGAAGAAAGAAAACAGATTTGGGGTTTTATCTTCAAATTGATTACTAACCAAACACAGGTGGGATACAGAGGTATGTACAGTCCATCAAACTTAATGGGTCAAGGAGAGAGAGTACAATGCCCAATTTCCCATCTCGTGCACAACAGAAATCAAACAACAACTCAGTGCAAAGTCGAAGTTGACGGCAAAACTGTGCAAACACAGATCACAATTTGTTGTACAATATCAAAAGGAGGGTAGTAGTCTAACCAAATGGCTTGCTTATAATATCTCATTAGAACACCTAACAAGTTGGTAGCTTTTCTACTGCAGAACGAAGAAATTAAAGGGAATGGAGAATCAGAAGAAGTAAAGAGCAAGAGAGTGGGAGAAGACGTTGGATGTGAATGCAGAATAGGGTATCAATTAAGATGTTTCATTCAATTACCTCACTGCTGTCGACTTCTCCTCAGGTCGCAGCGGAACAATTCATGAATGGGCGACCACCACCAAAGATAAACAGGGTCGACTATAAGCTCCGAGTGAAGGCAAAATACAATAACAAAAAATTAACACAGATGTCGGATTTGATTAAGCCCAGCAAATGTAAAGTGACGAAACGGTTTAAGTAGTTGGGTTTGAGGTTTGTGGTAGGGATGACAACGGGTAGGGTATCGCTTATTTTGGTTATCCGTACTCGTATCTAATTAAAAAAATAACTATCCGTATCCGTAAGCATCTGAGGTACAGAGCAATTTCGTCTCAAGATTGTTGGGTATAAGGGGTAGTATTTAAAATGGCTTATGGATTACTTTTGGTAAAGTCATTTGATCCTGATTTTATAAGCTACATACTAGAAAATGAACCAAGGACAATACAAGAAGCATTATCTAGTCCAGATGCTCCTGGAAAGAGGCTATCAATAGCGAAATTGAATCCATTATGCAAAACCATAGATTGTTGGGTAAAAGGGGTAGTATTTAAAACGGCTTATGGATTACTTTTGGTAAAGTCGAGTCAAGAGTTATACTCTTTCTCCTTAAGACGAAATTTCTCCGTATTTCAGGTGCTTACGGACTATAACAATCGCCTCTAAGATATAACGACTTTGAATTTCGAACTTGTAGTACAACGAGTCCAAAATTATCGGCGAACGAACTAATATTTTAGAACTTTCGGACTCGGGTAGGATAATTCTAGAACTAATAGGACTAGAATGTAATATGCTTGATTTCAATGCTGAGAATGATTTCTGCAGAATATTTTGGGGTCTATTTATAAGAGTTGAAGAGTTGTGATGCCTTTTCAGGGGTCTATTTATAAGAGTTGAAGAGTTGTGATGCCTTTTCAGAATGGATGTCTTGATTCATTCTGAATCGTCCGATCATGTCTCTTGATTAAGATCAAGATCTAATGGCTTAGATTGCACCCCTTTATTTAAATTTAAATTCAAATCTTGGAGCCAAATTTACCCTTCAATGCATCTTTGGGTTGAGACCGGCCCGACCCGACGGTCCGACCCGGTGACCTGACCCGACGACTCGACCCGGCTTGACTGGTCCTCCCACGCGTCGGCTTGAGTCCAAAAAAGTGATCATGTGCGAGCACGAGTGTGGCTAGACTTGGTTGGATGCACCATGTGGTCCATACATTTTGTTTTAATTCAATAATGTGTGTAGGTAATAATAAGGAGTTCAATTCTTCCATATTTTTTCAATGTGAGACAACTTCCCACTTCAACCTTTATTCTTCACTTTTCTTCTTTTTTTTTTCTTGTAATTAAATTGCAAACTTCATGTATTAATTACTCATTCACCCGGAATTGGATTTGAGCAAACTTATACATTAAATTCATCTACTCGAAACGTAGATTCTGAATATGCAATTTATTTTTATTTTTGACAAACAAAAATTATAAGAACATTGGTCAAAAATGGGCTTGACCCACTTCTATTACTTAACCAATTCCAACAATCCCCCATATGAATGTAATTAATGTATGTGGACTCTATTGAAAGTTCTGACGAACTGTTATTGCATCAAGATAGGTACTTCCGGCTTTGAACCTTCCTTAATAGAATGCCATCGGATTTACTTGCTGCTTAGTGAACATGATGTCTTGAATTAGTCAGCGTTTTGGGAAAACCACGACAACGACACCCACACAATAACAATTCTAATATTCTTCATTCTCACGTTGTGTCCAATTCGGCCCTGGACCATCTTGGATTCATAAGTATTTTTCTCATTTGAAGCGGCCAAATTTTACATTTATATAGGTGATCTCCTATATAGAGTATCATTCTATACTCTACCTTTAAGGTATAGGAATCATTAAAAGCTTTTAAGGCTTATCCTTTACCACACTTCTGCAGGCTTGCACTTAATTTGTTTGAGAATGAGTTGAAATTATATTTCAAGTGCTATTTCGGAACATTTATAACTTAATTGTCTTATTGAACCATGTTCTCGGGATCTCCAATCATCATGGTTAAGTTACCGCTATAAACGTTCTTTAGTGCGTGGATTTTAAACCCATTCCCATTACTTTTCTTTTGTGCTTGAGATAGTTCTTAAAACCTTTCCACAGAAGCGGTAGCTTTCCAATTAAAGTAGCTACTTGAAAAGATTCACTCAATTTCATACCCTCGGCATGGATGCCATGTATGATCAGTTGTAGTTCTCTAACTTGATCTAATACAGTCTTAGAGTCCACCATTTTGTACTCGAGAAATCGTCCGACTATGAATTTCTTCATTCTGTCGTCATCAGCTTTGTACTTCTTTTCAATTGACTCCCATAATTCTTTAGACGTTTTAAAATTTGTATAGACATTATAAAGTGAGTCATCTAACCCGTTTAGAATGGAGTTACGGCACATGAAGTCGCTATGTTTCCAGACATTAACTACAATTTTCTTTTGTTCATCAGTTTTATCTTCTTCAACCGTCGGAGCGACTTCCGTCAGAAAATGAGTGAGGTTGAGTGTTGTTAAGTAGAATAGCATTTTCTGTTGCCAATGCTTAAATTCCGTTCCATCGAACTTAGGTGGTCTTTCAGCGTGAACAGGTGCAGTAGTAACAGTAGCATGTACATTAGTAGTAACAGTAGCGGGTACATCAGTAACCATCTTTAAATACTATAAATTTCGTCTTAAGAAAAAAAGTATAACTCTTGACTCGACTTTACCAAAAGTAATCCATAAGCCGTTTTAAATACTACCCCTTATACCCAACAACCCTCATCTCATGTATATATACCCACATAACCCACCCATCCTTTTACCTTCTTTGTTTCAAATTCAAACCTCTATCAACCTATCTTACTCCACCACACAACTCTATTCTGATTTCAATTCTCTCGGGCAGGCAGTGAATGAAGGGCGCCAATCACTAACAGCAATTGAATTTAACGGCGGGCTTCAGGTTCCATCCCACCGATGATGAGCTTGTTGTGCATTACCTCTGCTAGAAGTGTGCCGGCCAGAATATTTCCATTCCTATTATTATCGAGATTGATCTCTACCAGTTCGATCTATGGGCCTTTCTGGTATTACTCTCTTTCATCCCTAATTTTTCGATTATTAATACTTCAATTTTCTCCAATTTTTTTCTTCCACCGTTGTTTATTTGAGGTTTGAGGAATGAATTGAAGCGAAAAGATATGAATTAACAATAATTACTAGTTTTATTTTTATAATTATATATTAGAAACTTGTTGAAAGCTTTGATTTTCATTTGAATCTCCTCTGTCTTTTGATCGGAATTGGGATTAGGGTTTTAACGGTTTTGTGATTGTGACAGCCATGGCACTGTACTGTGAAAAAGAGTGGTACTTCTTTTCTCCAAGAGATCGGAAGTATCCCAACAATTTGTGTCTGAACCAGGCAGCGGGAATCGGATACTGGAAGGCGACCGAAGTCGATAAGTCGGTGGGGAAGACAGAGACTCTGAGAATAAAAAAAGCTCTGGTGTTCTATGCCGGAGATTGCTGTGAGGTGTAAGTGAAGGTTGAGTATGAGGGTGACTTGATAGGTGTCGGATCTCCAAAATTTAGATTTTTTTAATTAGAATTATTAAAATTTAAAGGATATTTATGTCTTTTTGTAATGGGATATTTTAGTCCTTAACCGATATAGGGTATGCTAAGTAATTTCGAGGGTGCAAATAGCTACCCCCTACAAAAAATGACAAAATGAATATCAGCGGACCGGGGGTTATGTTATTTTAATTATTCATTCTAATGATAAATGATTATGAACCAAAAATCACTTTAGTATAATAAGATATGTCTTTAGTCAATTAATTATTTCAATAAGATAATTATTTAAATATTATAATATATTGAATAAAGAATGAGATTCATTTTTATATGTAATTTTAAAAATTAAATTATAATTTTTATTTCATTATAAGACTACATTTAAGAATTAGTTACTCTAAAAATTTTGTATTTAATTACCATAAAGTTTCACCAAAAAATAAAGTAATAATGAATATCATATAGCACACGATGCAAAAAAAAAGAAGCAATTATATAAATTAATAATTTAATTAAATAGTTGTTTAATTAATAAAATGTTGTGTTAATAACAATAATAAAATATTGCTAAACTAATTTATTTTATTAATTTAAGATAAAGTAAACTAATAAATTGGTGTACTTACACGTGAGGAAAAAAACTAATATATATATTATAATTAGCAATGTACTAATTACTCCCTCCGTCCCACCGCAGTTTTCACATTTCCTCATTTGTTCGTCCCAACACAGTTTTCATACCTTTAAAAAGGAAATAAATCACAGTAAAAATATCCTTATATGAACTCATATTTTCAAAAATGACATCCTACTTTAACACATTTAAAACACTATTTAAATAACTAAATATATTTACTTAACAAAAATGATCCTAATCCAACCCTACCCAATTACCCAACCCAAATAAAAAACACTAAAACTCCTATTGATCTGTTCAGTTTTTTTTTTCTCATAAACCCTAGATCCACCTCCTTCTCTCTCTCTTAACTAGATCTCAAATCCACCACCACCAACGATGCGCTGCCGGATCCGACCAACCACGATGAAGATGCAGATTCCGGCCACACTCAATGAAATGGACCTTGCCGGGGACCCTGAACCACCTCCTCTCTCTCTATCTCTAACCTAGATCTCAACACTCACCACCGACGATACGCGCCACCGGATCCGACTCCAGTCGCGATGAAGATGCAGATTTCGGTGACAGACTCAACGAAATTGACCTTTTCGGGACCCTAAACCCACCCCTACCTCTCTCTAACCTAGATCTCAACCCCACCACCGACGATGCAGCGCCGGATCTGACTCCAACCGCAACAGATATGCAGATTCCTGCGACAGACTCAATGAAATGGATCTCGCCGGGGACTCTGAACATGATCTGAAAGCCGAAGAAGAGTAGGTGGAAGAAGAATTCGAACAGTTGAATTTCTCAACTTCTTCTCAATCTTGGGAGAATAGAACTCTCCTCTCCATCTTCTTTACTTGACGCCACACTGACATTACTTCAATAATTCTGCCGGAAGCTCTCTTGCGTGTTCAGTGGCGGCAAAGGTAGAAGCTCCGGTGAGTCTATTTTTTGGGAATTACTAGTGTTGCTGCTTCCAAATACTAACCTTTTGAGATTGGTTATTACGGAATGTTGGGCTTGTTGGACTTGATTTTTGTATTTTGATTTTGTTCTCTGATTTTGTGATTTGGTGTTCATCATTTTTTTTCTTTTTCTTTCAATTAAATTATATGTGGAGGCAGTGCTGTAATTGTTGTGGGATTAACTCTAATTATAAAGTTAATCCCTTTGCAATTTTGGTCTGAATGGACAACTTTGTCCTCAAAAAAGCCAGTTTGAAAAGTCAAGAAAGTGAACCATAGAATTATTTTGTAACAGTATATGTGAACACTGCGTTGGAACGGAGGGAGTAATTATTATAATTTTTTTAAAAAAATATTAGGAATAATTACTAATAGGTACACACTTTGTACCCCTAATTACTATAAGATACATTGATTTAAAATAATTACTCTCACATACAAGATATTAAAGTAAAATACCAAATATAACCCTGAACTCATACACATTTAAATCATAAACTCTAAACCCTCACCCACCGTCGGACTACCACCGGACCACTGCCGGATCACCACCGGAATTTTGTTGGATCGCCGCCGCCGCGGGACCACCCCACTTTTTTGCTGCACATATATTTTTTACCGCACACACTTTTTTTACTGCACACACTTTTGCTGCACACGAACTTTTGCTGCACACAACATTTATGTGCATCACATTGTAGGGGTAATATTGGAATATCACTATATATTTTTGTAGTTAGTAGTAATATTTTTGTATGTTTGTATCTCATAGTAATTAAGAGTTTTTTTTGTACCTAATTGTAATCCTCCCAAAATATTATCACTATAATTTTAATTGATAAATTATTATAATAAAATAATTCCTATCAGCATTATTTCTTCTCATTAATTGAATATTACATTTTATTATAAATGTTATAATTTATTATTATTCTGACATAAGTAATTCCACCAGACAATTCGACTCTAGTATGTTCATGTGTGAATTATTATTGATATAATTCAAAAAAAAAATTATCATTAAATAATTATAATTGATTAGTATCAATTTTTATTGCCTCTTAGAAATATTATTAATTTTATAAATTTATATTATAAAAAAAAGTTATACATTAAACGTATATTAAATTTTAGAATTATTTTAAGATGTACCTGATGTACCATGCACCTTGTCATAATAAAATCATGATAAAATAACTTTTTCAAATACTACTCAGACAAACCAAATCATCATTACTATTCACAACCTAAACAACCACAGTTATAAAGTCAAATCATTAGCAAACTAAGGCTGCGTTTACATTCAGGGTTTGGAAGGATTATCCCTCCTCAGACCCTGGTTAAAATGGATTCTAGCTATGTTTACATTTAAGGTCAATGGTAAGGGATAATCCCCGGGCCCTTGTCGGTCCGGTGTGAAATGCTGAGGTGGAGTATTTTGTGAGGGCTACGTTATCCGTCGAAATTGGGGCGGACAGAAATAGAACGGAGGGTTATGCATCTGAAATTCCTATTTTATCCCTATTTTGATGTCCAAAGCTCAATCGATAATCCCAAGAGTGGCGATTAACTACACGACGCTGACGCCGAGTGCCGAAAATGAAGGCGGTGAGAGGGGAGGCAAAGGTCGTCATCTTCTCCGCTAGTAGTATTAACCATCGGTGCAATAATTTTCTCACCCTCAATCTCTCTCTTCGTTTTCTCCTCTCCCATCTGAACATCCGCATCCACAATCTCTCATCTTATTTTAATAATAGAATCCTCTCTCACCCTCAGTCTCTCTATCTCACTTACGTAGCTTGGCCGGATCACTTCCCATCTCTCTCATTTTTTACAGATCTGCATAGTCAAGGTATAAATCTTTCTTACTCCGATTACTTCCATCGACTTTCATCCTCTCCACTTTTAGGTATCGGTGGGTCTTAAGAACATTATTATTCCTTCAAACCCCTTTTCATATAACAGAACTCATGCTCACAATTTCACCCCTCTTCCCTTCTGCAATACACTTTTTCCTCTTGAATGTACAATTGAACCTATATCTCTCATGGTTGTATTGTTTGATTTACTCGAATTGAAGTGTGATCTTGGAAAAATTGCCGGCGGAATTAGCAATGCTCAAATTATGATTTGGTGATGACGATATCTGATTGAAAGGAAAATAATTTGATATCTCTGATTTATTTTTTATTTTTATATTTGATAAAGGGTATTATAGTAAAAATCTTTAAAATAAACCTTCAATGTAAACACAATACTTCAACCTTAACTAAAGCAGTTTAATTTCACTCAACCTTCACTAAACCTTCACCCAAGGTTTATAAACCCTTACCCTTACCCTTAATGTAAACGCAGCCTAAACATCTATGTAATATCCCACTGACATAAATAAGTAAAAATACTAAACATTCCCATCTAAAAATCCACTAACATAAACAAGTAAAAGTACTAAACATTCCCATCTAAAAATACCTAGAAAGGAGAAGTTGAATTGAGTAATCAAGTGGAATTTGTAACGAACATTTACATGAGTAGTTAATACTGGAATTCAGAAAGTTGTATCATCCCGTGGCTGTTGTAATCACAAGAAAGCCATTGCATATGCGTATGTTCTTGGCATTTGACTCTAGTATGCGCATGTAAGAATTATTATTGATATGATTTAAATGAAAAATTATCATTATATAACTATATTTGATCAGTATCACATTTGAATTATTATTGATATAATTCAAATGAAAAATTATTATTATATAATTATATTTGATCAGTATCAATTTTTGTAAAAAAGGGTTATTCCCTCTTAGAAATATTATTAATTTTATAAATTTGTAATATTAAAAAAAAGTTATATATTAAACATATATTAAAATTTAGAATTATTTTGGGATGTACCTGAAGTACCCGTGCACTTTATTATTTATAGAATAAAAGTTACGATATAGTGAATAGTTATTGTATTTATTTTTAATTATTATATTTTATTAGTGGTTAGTATTAATTAATTAAATAAAAAATTAATATAATAGTTTAGACTATTATGTATATGTAAGTTTTTTATGGATTTGGATCCTCACACCCTTCTTTACTAAATATATGCACACTATTATTATATAATTAAAAAAATTAAAAAAGTCTAAATCACCCCTAATTTATTAACATACACTTTTATAATTAAATTATATTTTATACACACTTATATATCTTTAGAAATATTTTCAAGTTTATCCATCTAAAATCCGGAATAAAGAGGCAGAGTCTTCCCGAGAACTCTCGTTATCAGTCATCGAAGCCCGTTTCTAAAAATTTGTCAACAAACTTGATCTATTCCCGATCTCAACACTTCCCTTAATTTTAATTTGATTCTTGCATATGTTGTGTCTGGATTCAAAATGGAAATAAGATTAATTAAAAAATAAAAATAATAAAGGAGATATAACCTGTTTTCATCCTTTCTTTTCACATCATCATAGGATTCAGACTATTCATTTTCTTTCTTTTAATCTTTATTTTGTTGTGCAACTGCAAATACTTTGGGTGTAATGTAGGGCGTTGATTAACAATTGTTTGAATCTCAGTATTAAATTAGAGAAAAGGTGTGTGTCTAAATTTTATTTTAATCTTGGCCTCAATATCTTAATCCGATGATATCTAACGATTTCAAGTATCCACCAATACGAGATGCCCTGAATGCAATTGGCCAGGTGGATTAGGGATTTTAAGACAAACTTTCGATAAGGAAGTAAGGGATTTTATATGGGTGTGTATGATTTTAATTTAAAAGGGTGTTTTTGAAATTTTAGGGATTGTGTATATTATAAAATTAAAAAATAAAATAGAGTGTGTATTTAATAAGGGGTATGTATTTAATGAAACTAGGTGGTGTGTATTTAGCTGTACTCATTTTGTAAACTTAAACAAATTTTATATTAACTTCTTTTATTAATTTTGTTTTATTTACAGGTTTTGTCTTTCTTCCTTTTTTTATTTTCATTTTTTATTAACTATTATTAATTGAAATTTTAATAATAAATATAATATTTTATTATATTAATATTTCACTATAATAATTTATGATTTATTTTTTCGTTAGAGTTTAATAATTATTGTTAGGATTTAGTGCTAGTTTTAAGGATATAATTATAATTTCACTTTTTATGGTTTATTTTGATCTTAGGATTTAATGTTTATTATTTGGATTCAGTGTTAATTTTAAAAGTATAAATTTAATTAATAATAATTAATATATAAAATAAAATAAAAAGATGAAGTGTCAGATTATTAACCATAACTATAAGATTAATAACGCTAAATGGAATTTCTTTTTTTTTTTTTGGTATAATTAGTCTTGATGCAATGCTATATGATATGATGAGATGGTTAGATTGGTAGTGAATTGACTGCTAGTGGAGATGAGATACAGTGCTGGGTTGTTATTAGTACAGTGGGAACATGGATTAATCTTCACTGCAGTGGAGATGAGATGCAATGCTATGAGTGATAAGTTGTTATTAGTGCAGTGAGAACATTGCAGTGCTGAGGTGTGATAAATTGTAAGTGGATGCAGTGCTGCTAAGAATGCCAAAGGGACATGAAAGAGATATAAATGCAATCAAACTTTGTTATTTTTATTTTGATAAATCCAATAAAGATGAAGTGATGACATCATGGTGATTACTATGTAACGTGCAACCGATTTTATTTAGGGTAATGTGTGAGCCTAAGTTAATTAAAAATTACCCTAAAATAATCATTGATTATTACTATTTTGTAACTTTAAACCGCACATCAGCCTCAAAACAGACATCCCTCTGTATTCCCATCAATTTTTTTTCAGATTCTACTCACTCTTCATACATTATGCAAACTAGTGATTCATTATTTGTATTTTAAGGAGTTAGAAAGCCAAGATCTGATCTGAGTGGTTCTGGTATCGAATGAGCTCAAGTAGTTCCCTACTCTCTATTTTAAGTTAGATGGCTTGTGATGTTTCGCTCTATGGGCAAGTGTAAGTAATTAAAATTTACGGTCCAATCAAATAGTGACACGTTAATTTTCATGAGTAGATATCAATTTTAATTTATTTTGGAATTTAAATAAATTAATTCTTAAAATAGATTAATAAATAATTGATAATTAATTTAAAACCCAACAAATTAAATGGGGTTTAAATTAAATAAGGCAAGCTCAAGTCAAATAAAGCCTGGAAGGTTCAAACCTGTAGAATCAGGTCAAATCTGTCATTGACCAATCAAATTGCAAGTTATTTATGGGGCATCCTCACCCTTCACCTATATAAGGAGCCCTTCTCCATTCATGTCACATACACTAAAATATCTGAAGACGTAGACGCTTCTAAAAAGATCAAGAATACGAGCAGTGCTCCCTTGAGATCTTCAAGCGTCTTCAAGCCAAAAAGACTTGCGATCCGAGATCAAGGTTTTAAATCACTCTGATCCGGTATTTTTCAAATCAAGTTCTTCGACGTTCTTCGTAGAAAGCTTCAAGAATAATGTTTTAATCCGAACAAAGGCTCGACCCCTCTGGATTAACGTTATAAGTTTCAAGAATAGAATTTTAATCCGAACAAAGGCTCGATCCCTCCGGATTAATGTTTTAAGTTTTAAGAATAATGTTTTAATCCGAACAAAGGCTCGACCCCTCCGGATTAACATTATAAGCTTCAAGAATAACGTTTTAATGCGAACAAAGGCTCGACCCCTCCGGATTAACGTTATAAGCTTCAAGAATAACATTTAATCCAAACAAAGGCTCGATCCCTCTGGATTAACGTTATAGGCTTCAAGAGTAATGTTTAAAATCGAACAAAGGCTCGATTCCTCTGAATTAACATTATATCCAAGTCCGGACAAGCTTCAATTGAAGATCCAACTCAACTCAACACACACAGTCAACATAGTCAGCGTAGTCAATACTCTCCAGTCAAAGTCAAGTCAACAAGTCAAAGTCAAGCCAAATTGGTTCAAGGGAAGAATCAGAGGATTAATTGAGATTATAACCCGTTTACATTATCTTTCAAATTAAATTCATCTGGATTATCTTTGTACTCAATTTTGTATATATTTTATCATAAATATAAAATTTATTGTTATAAATTTTGGCACACCCAGTGGGACCGTCTCTACCTCTCATCTCTTCTCTCTACAAGCTCAAAAGTACAAAATGACTCCTGTCAAGATCACTGTGGGAAGGAATGCTTCTTCTAAGCTCTCAGAGTCATTGAATGAATATGTTGCTGTTATTACAAGGAGCATGTCACAAAAATCTCGATCGGAAGCCTCATCTGGATCCAACCCTTCGGTTGAGGAGGCTTCGAGAAAACAACTACCTCTTAAAGAAGATAGTGAGATTCCGCATGCTCACGCTCATCTTCAAGCTCATCATCTGGCTCAATTGCAGCTCCAGTGATGACAACAAATACTACAACTGTTGAGGAATAATTAGCAAGTATAATGAAAGCTATCGAAGGGCTCACAAAACATGTAGAAGCTCAAGATTCAAAGATTTCCAAACTGATAGAAGGAAGGGACATCGTGGAGACTAGCCGTGCAAACGGAAAAGGAATTGTGGACGATAGTGAGGTGGAAGAGTTCACAAGACACCAAACTACTGAAAATGAGCAAACCCAATGAGCATTGCAGCTTTCAGCTGATGGAATGCTCCAAATCGATCAATTGAAGGATATTATACTTGGAACAATAAAAGAAAGGTTTGAAGAAAATTCCAAGCCCACCATCACTTATGTCAAGCCATTCACGAAAAGAGTGGACAACTTGAAGTTGCCAGCTGGCTACCAACCTCCCAAGTTCCAACAATTTGATGGCAAGGGAAACCCGAGACAACACATAGCACACTTCATTGAGACGTGCAATGATGCTGGTGCTCATGGAGACCATATGGTAAGGTAGTTCATTCGCTCTCTCAAAGGAAATGCCTTTGATTAGTATATCGACTTGCAAGCTAAATCCATTGATAGTTGGGCACAAATGGAGCATGAGTTCCTTAACTGTTTCTATAGCACGAAGAGAGCCGTTAGCATGACTGAGCTAACTAATACTCATCAATTGAAGAAAGAGCCTATAATTGATTATATCAATCGATGGAGGAATTTGAGTTTAAACTGCAAGGACCGATTATCTGAAGAGTCCGCTATTGAGATGTGTATCCAAGGGATGGAATGGAATCTCCTTTATATACTCCAAGGAATTCGACCTAAGACTTTCGAAGAGTTGGCTACTAGGGCCCATGACATGGAATTAAGCATGGCTGCTAGTGGAGTCAAACATTCACCAATGTCGGACTCCTAAAAGTCCAAAGATAAACAAGATTTCAAAAAAGAGGGCAAGCCTTATGCTAGAAATTCCAACAAAGAATCAATGGCCACAAATACTATGACGGTCAAAGTTTGAAAGAATAGAGATGATAAGAAAGACAAAGGGAAGAAGGTTGCCCAAGAATGGGTGGAAAGAAGATCAACTCTAAAAGAGATGCAAGAAAAAGAGTATCAATTTCTGAACTCAGATATTTCTGGCATATTCGATGATTTGATAAAAAATAAACTTCTTGACCTTCCTGAGATAAAACATCCAGAGGAAGCCGGCCGAACTAATGACCCAAAATACAATAAGTATCACAGGTTGGTGGGTCATCCTATTCATGATTGTTTCGTCCTCAAGGAAAAGATCATGCAGCTAGCTAAGGAAGGGAAAATCGTATTAGAAGAAGAGACAGCTACAAACTTCACTTCTATAGAAGAAAGTCATGAGGAAATTTTATGTCACATGGTGGATGAAGAGGACAATATAAGCAAACGATCTAAAACTGAGGATAAAGCTTACTCCATGAAGGTGACCTTTACTGATGAAGATATGTTGTTGGGTTCACAATCTCATAACCGACCTCTATTTATGACCGACTATACACAAGGGGTGAGAGTAAATCATATACTTGTTGATGGAGGCTCAACAGTGAACATTTTGTCTTTAAGGATGTTGAAGAAGTTAGAAATACCAGTGGATGAACTCAATCATAGCTGATTGATGATTCAAGGGTTCAACCATGAAGGGCAAAGAACTCTCGGCATAATAGTTCTTGATTTGCTTATTGATGAGATGAAGTCAACAGTGTTTTTTCATGTCATTGATGCTAAAACTTCATACAACATGTTTTTAGGGCACCCATGGCTACATGAGAATGGTGTAATCCCTTCTACATTATACCAGTGCTTCAAATATAGGGAAGGTGACAACGTGAAAAGGGTATTCGGTGACGACAAGCAATTTACTGAAGCTGAAGCTTACTTTGCAGATGCTAAATATTTCTTCAAAAATACAAAGGAAGTAAAACATGAAGAAGCCCCGGCACAAGATGATGGGGGCAGTAAACAAATGAAAGATGAGGGTATCACATCATCTCCAACTCTCAAGAAGAGCAAAGAGAAGCTTTAGACCTTGGAAGAGTTGACGTTACCTTTAATAAAAGTTGATGCAAATAAACCTTCTTCTCCACCACTCAAAGGATTTACACGTCCTGTTGAAGGAGCAAAGACCGAACGCGGTGAAGTATTTGAAGCTGAAATAGCCAAGTTATATAGTCCACAAGCTTATAAACTCTTCATGAAGGTCAGTTATGAACCAAAAGAAATGCCGATGATGGGTAAGTTGCATCAAGAGACCATTAATCAACCAGAACATGGGCTTAACGCCACTCAAAAAATATTGAAAAATGGTGGTCACACTTTCAAGAATGCTAAACCAGGTTTGGGATATGTCCATCAAAAGCCAGTCCGCATTGCAATTAGAAGATCAAGTACAAATTATATCACCGAGGGAGAAGTTTCATCCATGGATGATATATTTGATGAAAGCAGTAGGAGAATTGATAGGCATTTTCTCAACACACAATTAATCCTCAAGTATGAAGGATATCAATCGTAGTTTTAAAGGTGACCAAGTTATATATCGAACCCAAGAGACGGATAAATATCAATTTAATTATATTCTAGTAATTTATGACTATGTTGGAAAATATAATGATTGTGATTTTGTAATAAAGTAACAACTATTAATTGAAATAGCAAGTGACAATAACAAGAAGAAAAGATAGTAGGTTGTGATTAAGTAAGATAGTATGTAGTTCGTCAGGTAATCCAGTTCCACTTATTAATTCATCTTTCATGTGACGGTGTCCGACTCTGCCTTGTGGTTTATGGACGCGTCACTTAATCATGCAAATTCACTCTAGACGGTTAATATAGATTACTGTTGTTTAATACTGTGCGGAAGCACGCTGGACCTGATATGGTCGTAATGGACTATATCTATTTTGAAGAAAAATGAAAGTAATAAAAATTTGACAATAAAGACATGATATAAGTTAATTAGGGATGAAAATTTTTAATGACCTGTTGATAACCTGCTAAATGACCAAAAAATTGAATTTTGTAAAATTAATGGACTGATTTTAAAATTGAGCAAATAAATGGACTAATTTCAAAATAGGTGTAAGTTAGTGAACAAAAAATCTATTTTCCCTCAATTTTTTAAATAAGTGCTATGTTCAATTGTTGCGTGCATGATTTTTTATATTGACTCATACGTTTAAATTTAATTTTTAATTTTTATGGAGAAAAAAAAAATCATGATCCAAATATAAAAAAAGAAAAAACTTTATCTTGGCTTAGAAAATCAAATTTAGAATTTGAGTCGTGTTTGAAACTCTTCTTTATTAGAATTTTTTTGAGTGATGTTTTGAAACACTTCTTAATAATAATAATAATAATAATAATAATAATAATAATAATAATAATAATAATAATAATAATAATAATAATAATAATAATAATAATAATAATAATAATAATAAAATCGTGAGCTACTTTAATTGTAATGAGACGATTTATCACCAAGAGATCATTAACATATATTATTCTAAAATAAAATTGAATATTATATAATTTTGTTTGTTTCAAAGTTAGCTTAGAAGTGTGATACAAGAATTTGGAATTTAAGTAATGGATTAGTATTAATTGTCAAAAAGTAAGTATATACATAGTTGGAGTTGGTAAGTTTGTTATTTAAAAACAAATCCAAGTTAGAATTTAGAAACATACACTTATGACAAATAGATCCCTAGACAAACAACAAATGACCAAAACGAAAATCTTTTAACCTACAACATCTAGACACCTATCCATTTATGGCTTTATTTTATTTTCTTTAATGAATAATTATAGATTGGATCAACAGCTGTCTTTTAATACCTCCAAATCCTGTAATTGATGCAAATATAATCTGGCATCTTCATTAATAATGTGGTGTATCAATTACCATTCATGTGCTGCACAGTCACAAACTTTTTTTCTTTTTTACCAGGCAAAAAATTTAGACAAAGTCTCTTTGGACATTATTAATTTGAGATGAGACGTGTTAAACTATGTCTATAGATAAAATATTTTTAATAGTTGTTAAAGTATATTTTTAAAGTATGATGAGTGATGAATTAAAAAATGATTTTAGAGTGTTATAATATTACTCCCTCCGTCCCACAAAGAAGTTCACATTTACTGTAAATACAGAGTTTAAGAAAAAATTGCTTTTTGGGGGTAGTTTGGTATTTTTAGGTAATAAATAAATTATAAGTAACTTTTGTGAGTTGTAAAGGGGTGGCAATTTTGAAATTAAATTGTATTGTGAGGTTATTGATTTGTGTGTATTTCCTTATTTGGGGGTGTGAACTTGTTTATGAGACGGACAAAAATAGAAAGTGTGAATTTGTTTATGGGATGGAGGGAGTATTTATTATTAACATATTTTAACTACAAATAAGCATACTTGATAATTATTATGCAAGTTGTCCCCTTACTTGACCAGTTAAGCTGCTCATGCAGACACTAATTTAAAATTCTTTATGCAATAGTAAAAGAGAAAGAATTCATCTGCGTATCTTTCGCACAGCTAATTCCAATATTTTTTTTAATCTCCTCTATAATTTTTCTCATATTGTATTCATAATTCTCAAATACAATTTTATTCCTTCATTTCGACAGCACCCATGCACACACTACAAATCTATTAGTCAATAATAATGTTTTTTCCTCTTTTATTATAGAAATTTTCGGAATGATGAAGACAGTGCTCTTTGATTCTATTGTGACTAACCCAATATAATTTCAACCACGAATAAAAACCAACTTATACCCAATTAACAGTTAAAGAAGATTACTCAACACTTCATGATTTGATATGAGAAAATGATTCTTTAAAATAATCACAAATTGAATATTATATCTCATTCAAAGAGTCAATTATTCATCTACGAAGCAAATTTCCTCTTAAAGAAGATAACTTAAACACTTGAAGGTGGAAATTAGCGAACACACATGCATGAATGAATATACTCTTTGTATTCCATGGTTTTCAAGCTTATGCAGTTACGTGGGGTAAGTGTATAATATAAAATGGAGTATGAAAATAATATTTTGGGTAATTTAATAAAAAAAAAGAGCACAAATACTTGTGTAAATCGGATTCACGGTGTAAACTCTGTGGTCCCCCTTCCAATCATATGTATTCTATGTATTATTAGGGTGTTTAAATTAAAGGGGACCATTAGATTTATAAAAGTTTATGATATAAATCCGATTTATAAGAAACTTAACAAAAATGAGAATAAAATTGTTGATTTTTGGTTATTAAAGTATCAAAGTGGGGGACAATTTTTTAATATTGTAATATTGCGAAGATGTTAATATTATTACCATTTTAAAAATGTGTATATATAAATGATGGGATAGATAAAATGAAATGTATATAAAGAAGGGAAAAAAAATTACGGAGGGAGTAAAATAATCTGCATTTAGTTGCATTATTATATTACCTCACAAAAATGTGCAAATGTATAGAGAGTATTAACTAAATTATAGGTGCATGCGACTAAGGATACTAAATGAGACATCCTTAACCCATTAGGGCTAATTCTATCAAACTTTAGGTTAGACGAGTTTCAGACTTATTGGGCTTGTTTAAATGTACCATTAAAAAGTAAACATAACCCTAAACCCTAACGGGCCAGCTTTATGGGCTAGACAATAAAAAATACAAAACGTTATATTGGAATTAGTCTTAAAAAGAGGATGGGTCAAACTTACATTTGACCAATATTCTTGTTTTATTTCGGTTGTCAAAAAATGAAACGAGTTGCATAATCGGAAGCAAAGTTCTGAGTAAATGAATTTAGTATACGAGCTTGCTCAAAACTAATTTCGGATGAATGAGAAAGGAGGCAAATCAAAACATTATTAAATTAAATAGGTGGTTAAATTATTGTATCAGAGAGTTGAATTTGTTTAATGAAAATGAGAGTTGTCTCATAACCTCTTTTACGGTATTCTTATGAATCAAGGTATTTGAGAAGTCTATTTTTCGGTATTCTTTAGGAATCAACGGATTATAGAGTTTGTTCTCGTATTATCATTCTTTAATACGCTCTCGCTGCATTATTTGGTAATCAGAGCTAAATTCTCGATGTTGGATTCGAGATTTTGAGTGGTTTATGATACCTTTTATAATGATCAGTCATCGTATGAAGATTATGTTACGCAGATCTACCAACAAAACGATTTGTAGGTATTGATGAGTGATATTTTTACCTAGATTTTAGTGTCTTTTTATATGTGTTTTCGTATATTTTTATCCGTATTTATGTGCTATTTGATGGAGTTATGTGTTTTTATGGAATTGAGTGTGAATGATCTTAATCCTATGTAAAACAGGTGAAATCGGAGCGAAAATGGAGAAGGGAGACGAAAGAAGGAAGAAGAAAACAGGGCAGCAAGAACACGGCCAGACGTTTCAAGTACACGAGCCGTGTCGTGCTACACGAGCCTATAAGAGATGGTCGTGCGACGACATCAGAACGCACAACACGACCATCCCTTGGCCGTGTTGCGGCACACGACTCGTGTGCCGTCATAAATTTGCATTGACCCAGAAACCCTGACACGACTCGAGGCGTGTTGCAGCACACAAGTCGTGTAGGTGCTTGATCAGTAAAAAAATCAGATTTCTTCTAGAAGGCCCACAATGAGTATAAATACTCATACATTCAACCTTTGAAGGGAGGATGCACGAAATTTCAGCTGCTCACACACCTCACACACCAATCCTTTGATTTTACACCATATTCTTCATCCCCTTCATCCATACTTTGATTCTACATCATCTCTCTATAAATTCTACCATCCAAATCAAGTGAAGAAGCAAGGAAGAGTGGGTGATCACTAAAGGAAGGAAAGAGATTCAATTGGAGCCAATCCAATGGAGTTTTCATCCCAATTTTGTGTTAATCCTCTAGTTTACCATGATTTGTAAGGTTTTTAATGTCTATGTTAAGGATCTTATGAAGATTGTAGGCTAATCTCCCTTGTGGGATTATCAACATAAAAGTTTGTGGTTAAATTTTGGGATCTATGTATTTAAATTCATATGTTGATTGAGTTAATTGATTTCCTATCATTGATGCTTTAGATCTTGAGGTTTTTGATGATTTGTGTGTTTAGATGCTCTAAATATATGATTAGATTGAGAAATCAATTATGTGATTAGGACATTTGAGTGAATCATTTCATCAAACACTTCACGTGCATTATAAATTGTAAAGAGATTGAGAAATCCTTTAGAGTTTAGAACCCTTTGATAGGACATATGGTTGGTTTGATCGAGAGATTGATTCATTGTATGAAGGGATTCTTATTTCAAGCTTAGTACCTAGTTGGAATAGTTTGAATAAGAACCAACCTTTGTGCTAATTGAGATTAACATCCTATTCATCTTGAGAAGGAGCTTAGATGAATTTAGAGTTGGCCCTTAATCCATACCCTTGATTCATATGAGTTTAATGCATGTATCCTAAGATTTCCCACTACTTAATTGTTGTTAATCCCACTTTTGCTTAATTTGAAAAATAACTTTACATTACTTCATTTTAATTATTTGATAATACTTTGTTTACTTGATTTGTGTCATTTTAATACTTATTCAACAATCCAACTCGATGATTAGTCTCTATAAAATTATAATAAGTGTGATATCGCTTAAGCTCTAGCGCCAACCTCCCAGTGGTTCGATAAATTATTTTAGTTGGTCATCCCTACTACAAAATGGCTAATCAGGTATCCAATCCCATATCGTTTGATGGATATGATGGCCCACCGATCTTCGATGAGGAAGATGATGGAGTTTTCTATGGTGGCTATGATGGCTCACCGACCATTGATGAAGAAAATTCAGAAAATTCTTATGATGGCTATAATAGCCCACCAATTTTCGACGAAGATTTATGGTATGAACCTCCAATTTTCGATGAGCATATTAATTCGGTGGACATTATCAATTATAGTTATAATGATACACAATGATCCAATATGACTATTGAGTATTGTTCATGGGAGGTGGGTATTGTTGATGTTTTTGAGGTGGAATATCATAGTCAAAATTATAGTTTGACTTTTGGTCAACACGTGGAGATTGATGATGAGATGTCTTTTATTGTAACATCTCTCGGTATTTTAGGAGATAGATCTACATATGTTGCAACTATGCGGCTACAAGAGTTTAAGGATATTCCAACATGTCTTCGAACCTTTAGGCGTGTTATAGCACTAAACAGGATTTGAGGGCGAATCCTTTTTGAGAAGAGGAGAATGATGGAGATATATTTAGAATAATTAATTTAATAATATTTTGATTTGCTTCCTTTCATATTTAGAATAATTAGAATTAATATTTTGATTTATTTCCTTTTATTTGTAATTATCATTATTACGTTAGATCTTGTTTCACCTATAAATAGGTGGTCAAATTATTGTATCAGGGAGTTGAATTTATTTAATGAAAATGAGAGTTGTCTCATAACCTCTTTTACGGTATTCTTATGAATCAACGTATTTGAGAATTCTATTTTTCGGTATTCTTTAGGAATCAACAGATTATAGAGTTTGTTTTCGTATTATCATCCTTTAATACGCTCTTGCTGCATCAGTAATTAATACATAAAAATTGTAACTATAGTAAAAGAAAAAATAAAAGGAAAAAGTACAAAGTAAAGGAAGAAGTGGGAAACTTATCCCACATAGAATAATTGTTGGCATTTTGAACACCTTATAATGGCCTAAAAACACTATTGAATAATCAAATGTGTGACTTACATAGTGCAACCAACCAATCCTAGCTGCACTCGCACACAATCACATTCACTTCGGCTCGAACTGGGGTTTGATGGGTGAGTCAAGTTGTCGTGTGAAGTGGACAAGTTCAAACTAGTCCAATTCGGTCAGCCATCGGGTCCGGCCACGGATCAACCATAGGGTTGGGTTGGTGGTTTAGCCATGGCTTGGTGTGCATGTGTGGTTCGAATCAAAGGGTGTATTAGTGGTTAAGGTGACTCATGTGTGAACTTATTGTCGTCATTTTTACCTAAATTTTAGTATCTTTTTATGCGTTATTTTCTTATTATTTGTATGTTTCTTATAGTATTAGGAGATGTTTATTGTTCGTAGGGATGGTAATGGAATTCGAAACTGAAGTCAATCGAGTCAACTCTGATCTGATTGGGATAATTTTTTTAATTTTGACCGGATATGGTTCGAGTTTCGAGAAAAATAAAAAAAATAATAGAAATAGGGTGGGGATATAAATATTTTTTAAATGCCCATCAATTAAGTCTAATCAGTTACAGTAACAAAGCATTGATAATGAAAAAATATAAAATAAAATAAAAATGTCTAAAAGAATTGACAAATAAGCCTACCAAAATGCCCAACAATTTAAAGTAATGGAAGCATTGAGAATGACCAAAATAAAAAAATAAAAAATCTAAAACATTGACACGTCAACATAAAATATTCTAAAGACAGACACATGGTGAAGGATGTAAGCATAATTTCATAAAAAATTAATTTATTAATTGACATGGATCTTAGATATTCATATTTTCATACTACATAAACATGATTAGAAGACTTACCTTGAGATGCCATTAATGGCCGTCTTCCTGAGATACGTTCATATGAGTTACGCCGGGAACTGATTTATCTCTCCTCACCCCTTTTCTTTAGGCACAGTACGTAAACTTTGAGTGATAGATAATTCATAAAACTGTGTCTTTTTTTATAGGTGGAGAGAGGACCAGATCGGAATATTAATTCTTTATCAAATCACATTTTATCAATGTGATTGTTATACATAAATATATATGACCTTATTTATCTCATATATATTATTTATTTAAACCATATCTTTATTTAAGATATTTAATCATAATAAATATCTTATATATTTAATTAATTATTAATGACACAAGGCCATAATAATCTTATATTTTCCCACTTGGCTTCATATATATTATTTATTTAAACCATATCTTTATTTAAGATATTTAATCATAATAAATATCTTACATATTTAATTAATTATTAATGGCACTAGGCCATAATAATCTTACATTCTCCCACTTGGCCGAGTGACAGAATTAAACATTAAACATAAGGGTTTAAATAATTTACATAATGTGCGCGATATAAGATAAAGTAATTGGTCAATTCATAATGTCAATATTAAGTATAAACTAACATAAGTCATGGCGGTTCTATATCATTTACTCGACATAGTTCCTTCCATGTACTATGATATTAGTTTTCAACTTAACTTGACTTATAAACGTAAAGATCAATAATGGTCCACGTAAGTATCTCAATTCGAGATAAAATCTTGTTTAATTAATGTCAATATTCATGTATACTAAAATGACAAAACAAGATATATCAATTAGAAATAAAATATAATGAGCTCTTAATGTCAATTGATAATCATAAGTTTGGTACAAGCTTTTAATGATCTCATATTCATGTAACGTTCAATGAATGTCTTTATAGAAGATCATTTGCGTAACGGATCCGAAATCATAAGATTGGTGCCATTATGCTCAATTGACATCTTTGTTTCTAAAGTTCTTCTTAACGACAAATACTTTTATTCCATATATTTTAGCAACTTTGGAATATCCATCGTTTTAGAGAAGAACAATGCAGCGAAATAATCATAATAAGTTTTCAGTGACTTGACATTATTGTCAACTTATTTCAAGTCCTGAAATTAAGTTCCACATTCAATTACCTTAAATTGTAGCCTCAAATCATGCCACAAGTAAACTTTAATAGTGAATGTAGTTTTCAAAAAAAAAATCACACTTTTACATGATACAATATCTCCGATTTAGAAACATAAAAGTCGAAGTGAACTTTCTTGCATCATACAATCATCTTAATCTGAATTAATATTTAATTATATCTAAGTAATTAGATTTTGATAAGTAAGCACAGGTGCTTCATTTCATATAAATACACCATAATATTTCCTTATACAACATTATGGTCATTCATTTATGAATCACTTCAATAATGATCAAGCATTCTAACAGCAAGGCTGATATTTGATTTTTATACAATTTTGTATATCTTAAGCTACCAATAACATATCCATTAGGAATATTATAGTACGTTCCAATTCATTATTGGACATTACATAAGGTTGAACTTATAATCTCCCTTCTGGATTGGAACGTGCTTTACAAACATCTTTTCATCCATAACCTCTATAGAACTTTAATAGCATATACTTACGGAGACATCTTTAACGTTATTGTGATATATATAGAAATAATTCTATCTCAATCACATAAGTTGTCTCATCATACGTTTCATTTCAAAGTTCTTTGAGAGAAATTTATTGGTTTCATATAATAATTCAAGATCATCAGTTGCAAGCAAGTTTATCATCACATATAAAATTAATGTGCTCCCACTGACTTTTAGATATGTACACCGATTTACGATATTTTCTTTAAATCCAAAAGATATCATGAAAGGAAAGCATGCTTAAGTTTGTATGTTAATTCTTTAAGTTTATACGTCATGTGATATTTTCCTTCAATGAAAAAACTCTTGAGTTGATCCATTTAACTTGATCATCTATGTACCAAATCACCTTTTAGAAAAGCAGGCATAAATTCATTTGGTGCAACTCTAAGTCATAATGAGTTACAAAGACATGATAATTCTAATAGAGTCATGTATAGAAATAACTTGTTATATCTCTTTACAATTATGCCATCTTTTTGAGTAAAATCTTGAGCAACGACTTTAGTTTTATATTTTTTTAAATATTGCCATCATAAAGATACATCCGTATCAAATTCTTTTATAACCTTCTGGCAATTCTTACAAGATATAAACTTCATTATGAGCCATTGATTTCAACTCGTTTTTCATACTAGCATTTACTCGTTTAATAGAATTAGTACTTTCCATGACTTATTCCAAAACTGGAATTTTAACATTTATTATAATGTCAAATTTTAGCTTATTTTATTATACCACATATGCAATCATTAGAAATAGCAGATATATTGCCCTTAAGACATTCTTAATGCTATTTAATGTGATTTATCTAATGAAAGCTCATTGATAATTGATTTAGTAAAATCATATCCATTAAGAGAGTAGAATAACTTATATGTTGTCCTTGAAAGTTGTTTGGCTATTCAACAACTATATAACAACTTTAGAAGAAGTTTTAGATAAATGTATTTTCAAATTCACCACCCAACTTCTTCAATAACTACATTTTATGGTTTTATACTCCCACTGATTTTACAATTCTTAATGAATTTTGATATTCCAGTTTTAAAATTTTCGTACTATGGTTAAGACCATAAAATTCATACCCTTTAGACTTTAAGGATAATTTATGAAGAAATCATTTAAATTTTTTTTATCCAATTTCTTTTCATGTGGATGTAAATCATCATCCCTTCCAGGCAATTTAAAACTTGCAACTGCCTAAGATCGAGTTTTCTACCCTTTCACAGTTCTTAAGGTGTTTGAAAATTGCTTCACTAGAAACTCGACCATCAAGTAAGTGACAGTTTTAAGTGCATATATCCATAAAATATATGTATAGATTAATCATTCAATATGCTTATAACCATATTCAATATAGTACAATTCCGTCATTCAGCAACACCAATTTATTATGGTGTGCGAGCATATTGCATTAAGCATAAACGCTATCTTTTCTTGAAATTTTAGTAATTGAGCATCATAATTCATCATACTTTCCATGAAATTCATTGCTTCTTCCCAATCTTATAATTTTCACCTTTCTATCTAATTATCTCAACTTTATTAATAAATGTTTATCAAGCATTTATGGAATGAGACTTTCTTGTAAGATAGATATAACTATAATGTGAAAATTTAAATTTAAAATTAAAGATGATGAAATACCCTTATTCCTTTAAGAAGGGATTATCATAAGACTCACAATTAGCGGTATAAACAATTAGTCTATTATAAAAAGGTGTAGTTATTGTGACTCTATTATGTGCTTAGTTTGATTTTATTTAGTACAATTCACACAAATATCAAGATCAGTAAAAGCCTATATCATGAAAGACTTTATTCTTAATTAATCTTTGAATTAATTCTTTTGGAAAGTTACCCCAAACATTAAAGCCACGTTTAGTTCCAACTTTATTATTTTTTTAAATGAACAAAATGTTTAAATTTTAAATTCTTAACCTTTCCTTTAATTTGAACCATGGTGTTATATATGGTTAATTTGGAATATGTCATATTTAGAAGGTAGTGAGTTTGTAAACTACACTAATGAGTTTTTAATCATATTCATTATGAAAAGCTTAAGCCTTGCTGCAATATTTGTTATCTTTAATGATGAGTTCATGTATACCATGAGAACCATCAAACTTTATGGTGGTTAAAGTAGCCATTAGCATTTCATCAAGAGATTTATTAGTAATTAGGTATGTTAGACTTAATTTCTTAGTTACATTCATTCGCATAAATATTAGGCTCAGTGTGTTTCATCTAACCCGAGCATTATAATTAGACTACTTAGCTTTATTGCTATTACAAGCAAATGAGCAACTTATCTTGAAGTGATAAATAAAATCTAAAACGCTTTGTTGAAATTAGATTTATTTACACTATTTAAATTACTTTAATCCATTTTGAAATGGAACAGAGGCATCATGCGAGTAGAGAATTATGAATATTGGTATTTTAAGAATAAGAATAATATAATTTATTCCCATAAATACCTTTGAGTAATTTAATAACAGATTCAGGATCGAAAGCAATAAGTGTATATTGAAGTTCTCTTTTGGGCGATACATCAATTTACAATCATAATCATAATGATGCTTGCAAATTTAACCTAATTTGATAATAAATATATATTTATTAAAACTATTTTGTCATCTTTGGACATACAAAACAGTTTGTCATAATATATTAATTATCAATTTATCACATTCATATTCATGAATTATAAAGACTAGACATCACCTTTGGGTGAATTTAAAGTCTTATAATTATGAAATTTTTAATAGCCCATATGATAATTCCTTATTCAAGCATCACATAAATATGTGAAATTAAAAATTTAATTATATGATTTATCTTCAATAACCTTTCAGGTCAGACCACTTTGTTCATTAACAGATCATTGTTAAATGAATTTAAATCGTAATATCCATTATAATCTTATCAAAGATTCTCATAATGAATCACATTCAAGATGTAAGATGAATAGTAACGGTACAACTTAAATCATTAATAATTGAATAATATAATTAATATCATCAATCTAAACATAAAACTTTTATCATAATTAAACACTAATTATATGTGTAATTTAACATAAATTGACATTATCATAAGTAAATAATAATTATTTAGATCTTTAAGTAACGTGATATTACAATTAAAATCAATGAGAATCTCACATAAATCATCGTACATAAATAGATCGATTCATAATTCATGCCAAGTATTATCATAACATATCATTAACATGATAAATTTGATTATTGTAATTCTTTATCTTACCATGTGGGAAATCTGACTATTATACTTATTCATTTATTACCACACAATTTCAGTGATTTTAGCAATCTCATGATTATTATCACATAATTTAATATCATGTCAATTAACAGATCTCAATGTTCAATCACAATTATTTACGGCTTTAATCATCAATTAATTAAAACTTTCACAATCTCATACTCCTCCCTCCAATCAAGGAGTTCTTTCATGAAGTCTGCTCTAAGTGAAAACTTTACTATCATGATCAAATTTGTGATGTGTGTTTAAGTGTTTTACATCATCACAAAATACCACCAATTCCCATTAACAATTATCATCATAATTCAAATTGTATAGCAATTTTAAAATTAACCTTTAACTTGGTTCGAAGAGAGACAACATTAATGTCATAGTAATTAATCTCCTAATTTATTAGGAGTAATCCATGTTGTATTATTACATCTTAACATAATATAAAATTGGACACGTAAATGCATATGTCAATGCATGATCATAAATGCATGACCTCCAATTATAATTAATGGTATCATAAACTCAACTTATTAATCCATCCATGTACAAATCATGAGCACCATAGATTAAATCCTTAATTGGAACTTATTCCTTTAAAGTTTTCTTTTTCATTAATAATTATAGCAAATTTTATGGAAATAGATTAACATGTTAATTATTATTATTAGTAATTAAATCATTATAATATAGATGAAATTAATCAATCCATATGAATTTAAGAAGAGTTAATCAACTCATTAATTTATTAGTAATACAAATTTTAGTGGAAATTGAATTTCATCGTAAATATCATAATCAACGAAAATCACCAATTTAATTGGATCAAATTCATAATAGGAATTCTAAATTTATAAATCATTAATCGATAAAAAATCACGAGATCCAAAACCATGCTCCGATACCACATGTAAGCATAATTTCATAAACAATTAATTTATTAATTGACATGGATCTTAGATCTTCATGATTTTCACACCACATAAACACGATTAGAAAACTTACCTTGAGACGCCATTAATATTGGCCGTCCTCCTGAGATACGTTCCTATGAGTTGCGCTGGGAACCGGTTTCTCTCTCCTCACCCCTTTTCTTTAGGCACAGTACGTAAACTTTAAGTGATAGATAATTCATAAAACTGTGTCTTTTTTATAGGTTGAGAGAGAACCAGATCGGGATATTAATTCTTTATCAAATCACATTCTATCAATGTGATTGTTATCCATAAATATATATGACCTTATTTATCCCATATATATATATTATTTATTTAAACCATATCTTTATTTAAGATATTTAATCATAATTAATATCTTATATATTTAATTAATTATTAATGGCACTAGGCCATAATAATCTTACAAAGGAAAACTCGAAAAAATACACTATAATTACACAATAAAAATAAGGCAAAATTTGTGTGAGATCATCTCATGTAATGGCCTACATGAGACGGATAAAAAGTAATAATTTATATAATTAAAAGTGATAATGCTATTTTATAAATAATTTATAATGTAAATCAAAAATGATAACAGCGAAAATGAGAATTATATTACAAAAGTGTAAAATAATCTAATCGTGAGACAATCTCACAGATAAATTACTAATAAATAATTAAGCATACCTTTGAGAAGAGATTTGCTTATAATTATAAATCCAACATAGGCCAATCTTATTTAACAAATCATTAAATGAAAACATAAAAGTTATAATAATTGAAAATTTTTATTAGAACATAAAATCAACAAATACGAAAATCAAGTAACATGTACAAAACTCAAAAATGAATTCGATAAAAATAATTATTAAAAATATTAATAACATGCATCAATAGATGGAAACGAATCTGCACGAAATGAGCCTATCATCTAAGTTTCAAAAAAATCAGACCTCATCATTTAAGGATCAGCAAAATCAATTGGAGCCTTCCATTTTAACTCTGTTTCAAGTTACTTAGATCAATAGCTTATTGTTGGCATAATGAGAAAATTAATGTAAAATGATTTTAAAAAAGAAAAATCTGCAAGAAATAAAATAAATAGAATTTGTAAGAAATAAAAATTTGTAAGAATTAAAATGGGATATGTAAGAATAGATCAATACATCATCACAACAAAAATTAAGGGCTACACTCACGCTAGCATACTGATAATAAGAATAGATATTAATATTTCATATATGAGAATTGAAATGGGATCCATAAGAATAGATGATATCGTAAGCCTAATCAATTATAGTAAGAAGCATCGAAAATGACAAAAGAGTTAGATAAAAATTACAAATATTAGTAGGGTTGGGAAAAATACCGAAATTTTGATATACCGCACTTACCATATCGAAAAATATGATATCGTAAGCCTAATCAATTATAGTAAGAAGCATCGAAAATGACAAAAGAGTTAGATAAAAATTACAAATATTAGTAGGGTTGGGAAAAATACCGAAATTTTGATATACCGCACTTACCATATCGAAAAATACTAAACTTACTGAAATTTTATGTATACCGAAATTTTTAGTAAGGTATGATACCATATTGAATTTTTTGATACGGTAAAGGTATGCAAAATTTTAAAACCGCGGTATTTTAGTATATACCGAAATACCGTAAATTATTTTAGTAAGGTATATATACTTAAAAGAAATTCTAATATATTAAAACTATTGACCCATCATTGAATTTAGTGAAATTTTGGAGAACATACGTGTAAGCACTACAGGGTTTATTATTTTAAATTTAGAGTATAATTGTAATTATTTTTATTTTTATTTTAATCTAAGAGTGTGTATTAATTTTTAATTAATTAATTTAGAATCAGGTACATCAATCACTCATTAGGTTTAAACTCTTACTTTTATTATGTTTTATTAATATTTTTAAATTTGAACGTTTTATTGCTTAAGTTTACTTTTTGCACGTTAATTAATGAGTGTAGTATTTTAATAGACAGTTGGTAGAAAAATATAATATTTAATGTAAAGTGTGTAGGTATATTAGTATTGAATGTGGATCTAATGGTGATATATTAATTATTTTAGGTGGGTCCCATAAAAAGGGAAACGTAAAGATTAAAATGGAACGCCCAAAATAGAAATATGTAAAGATTGAAGTGGGACGGAGAAAGTACTTAAATATCGATAAGAAAAAGGTATACCATTTTCTTATACCGAAGTTTCGGTATACCGAACTATGGTATACTGAAACTTTCGGTATAGTAAATGTATGATTTTTCTAATACCGATATTTTAGGTATGGTATACGGTATAGCTCAAAAATTTTGGTATATCATACCGCCCACCCCTAAATATTAGTGTACCTAATATTAAAACTCTAAAATATATAGTATAAAGATGACATGTGGCAATGGAAAACTCTTCTGTAGTTAGTTAGAGAGCGTTTACTTTAAGGGTTAAGGGGGGTTATCCCCTCCATAACCCTAGTTAAGTTTAGTTTACTTTGCAGGTTTTCCGAAAGGGATAACCTTTCGGACCAACCAAGGCCCGGTGAAAAGTCTGACATGGAAGGTTATGCAGGGGTTTCACTGACCCTCCAAAATTGAAAGGATTATTTCTAACACGAGGGTTTAAGTGACGAAATTATCCTTTTACCCTTACTTTATTTAAAATTTATCATATGAGAAGTCTTTCTTCTCAGTCAAGAGAGATAGAAGAACCAATTTTTAGGGTTCATATTTGGGGAAAATGCGATTCAAGAGATTTAATTCGGGGAAAATGCATCTCAAGAGATTTGAGATTTTTTGGTTAATGAAAAACTTTCTCCGAGTGAAATTCGAATTATACACGATGCCGCAGCGGAAGGGGCCTTCTCCAAGGATCGAGTTGTCATCAGAGAGTTCCTCTGCCATATTGTCGAATTTTCAGATGCTCAAACCCCAACTTGATGCAGGCGAAGACGGAAATTTGGGAGAATTAGTTGGATTTGACGGAGACGACGGAACAGAGTTTATGGAGGAAGTTACCTGCTGCAATAGACCACCAGAGCTATGCCGACGACACACGCATTGATACCAGGGAACTTCTGGATGGGTGGTGATCCGATACGGGGGCGGTGGTGGCTTATTCATTTATTGATTAGAAGAATTGAATCAGTCGGTAAGCAAAAGAAGCGGCGGCTGGGTTCTCTGACCAGACGACGTCGTTGGAGGACATGTTGATGTACTAAACGGTAAAACTGTAGGGTGACGTGGAGTTGGGCAGGAAGAGATCCGGTGGCAAGGACGGAGTTGGGCGAGAGGAGGAACGATTGAAGAAGGAGCGATTGTATGAAGATGAGTTTGAGATTTAATAGCGGATTTGGCATTGAAACGCGGACTTCCATCGGTGGAATCTGCTCCAAAAATATCTGCCCAATTTATCTAATTTAATACTCTATTACCTAATTTATTTAATTTAATACTCTCTATATTTGGAAAAGGATGTTATGGTAAATTACTTAAATATAAATCTGCAAAGTAAATGGGAATAGTCCATCTTTACCGAGATGGTTAATTTTAACTCAACCTTCACTACCTTCAACTAAGGTTTATTAACCCTATCCCTAACCCCAAAAGTAAACGGACCTTTAAAGATAGCTGGTGGCAAATGTTATACTACTTATTATAAGTAGTAAGAAAAATTGGCTTTAATTTAATATCGATATATCCTTCACATTTAGGTCATTGAAATAAATAAATTAAAATATTTTAGTATATAATCTAATTAAACCCTAAATATATAGCATGTGAACACACATTTTTCATTTTGAAAATTGTACATTTCACGATTCTCCGTTAGATAGGTAAAGTTGTACTGGTAATTTAAAATTAATCACCAACATAAAGTAATGCGAAGAAAGGCATGTACAAAGGTGACAAATGGGGGATTTACTTATGTATCCACGATCTTTTGCCAGAGTTATTATTCATACCTAGAAAGTATATATATATATATATATATATATATATATATATATATATATATATATATATATATATATCAAATGGGGGATTTACTTATGTATCCACGATCTTTTGCCAGAGTTATTATTCATACCTAGAAAGTATATATATATATATATATATATATATATATATATATATATATATATATATATATTAAAGCACATTAAATTAGAGATGCAAATTATTTAAAGCTCGACCAAACACGGAAATAAATAAAAACCAACCAAAATTGTAGTTATTCAAAAATAAAAGGTAAAAACTTATAAGATGATTATTTGCAACAACTTGCAAATAAAGTTATGTATGTTTATTTCCTATTTTATTTTTATAAAAAACTTGTTATAAAAAACTTGTGTGACACATCTCATTTTATAATTTTCGTAGTACGGATAATAAATAATAACCACTTTTTGTAAAATTGTCTCTGATTTATTATCATCATCTTAAAAACAAACTTTTCGACCACCATACACAATATAATACTCCGTGAACAACACTTTAGTTAAGATCTTCTCACGTAATATCGTTTTATATATTTTAAATTTATTATTATTTTTCATTTAACATTCATCTCTTTTTAAAATAAAATATTACTTTTTATTTATGTTAACAATTATTAATAACATACCAATTCACTATATTATTTTCACTTTTTATAAATTGAATATTACTTTTATTATAAGATTATTACTTTTCATTCATCACTCTAGGCTCAATTTGTGAAAATGTAAAGTAAGTGTTTGCCTCCATTATTAAGCAATAAAAAAATAATAATAATAAAATAAAAGAAAAGCATTTCAATCGGAAAAACTAACAGCAGGATAATTAATTTTAGCCTCCAAAGTAAAAGCTATTCCCTCCGTCCGGTTCTAAGTGTCTGTTTATTTTTTGCACGTGAATTAAGGAGTATTATTATTATATGTAAAGTGGATAGTTGTATTATAGGGAAGTGGTGTGTCATATTGTTTATTTTTTTACTAAATATGAAAAATGGATACTTTGAACCGAATATAAAAAATAATAAAGTAGACATCTTAAAAGCTGACGGATGGAGTATTTAAAAGAAATTTTCAATAAAATAGGTCAAATTAAATAATACTACTATTTACTAAGAATTAAGTTTCACCGACTGTCGGGTTGGCTCTCAATTATTGAAGACTAATTATTTAAATAGTGTAAGTAGGCAAAAACTAGTAGGAATTGAGATTCATTTTCAAAGGAAGAAAATAATCTACCATGCATATTACTTTTTTCTTTAGAGTGGCCATATATTTGAATTTTGAACACATTTGTATTACCTTTTCAATTAAAGTTAATGGTCAAAAAATCAAAATGAGAATTAAAAAATCATTGTCAGATAATTGTTTAACTTCTATTAGGGATTTCAATGGGATGAGTATGGGACGGGTATCTAATTATTTGGATCCGACCCGTTTTAAAAGTGTCTGTCTCAGACCTGTCCCGGACCCGCACGGGTCTTATTATACAGACCCAGATTCAGACCCAAACAGGGCGGGTCCGCCCCGCCCCGACCCCCCCTCTCTCTCTCAACACTTATGTGGCACTCATAAATCACTATCTCTCTCACTTCATCATTCTCCATAACTTCAAGTAATAATTATGTCACAAAAATAAAAATAAAATTCAAATAATAATAATAATAATCATAAAATTAGTAGTAAAGTATAGAATTTTAAATGATTATAAAAATAAAAAATATGATACTTCCTCTGTTCCACACCACCCTTTATACTTTCCTTATTCGTCCGTCCCACATTACTCTTTATACAAAAAAAAAAGAAACATCACTTTATTCAAAAACCTCAAAAGTTAATTTATTTTCAAATTTGTCACTCATTTTTCACATACATACCATTACTTTATAATATTTTATTACCTAAAAATACTATAATACCCTCAAAAGTCAACAAATTTGGTCAAAAAGTACATTTTTTCTTAAATAACGTGGTACAGTAAACGGGAAGCGTGGTGTGGGACGGAGGGAGTATTTATATTTAATACAGGGTGGGGCGGGTACCCGTGGGTCTGAAGTAATACCTAGACCCGCCCCGTTTCAAAACGGGTTCGAGGCGAGCGGGCCCCGTTTTCAGTTCGGGGCGGGACTGGGGCAGCCCAAATCATGCGGGCCGGATGGGTACCTACAGGTTCGGACCAAATTGACACCCCTAACTTTCTTGCCCAATTGTCCATTTTTGGACCAAAATTCTCCCACCCTGTCGGAATGCTATGTCGGGATTTCAATATAATCGGATGTCGAATTCAGTGTCAGAATTCCGACATAGCATTCCGATAGGGTGGGGGTATTTCATCGGATGTCGGAACTCCGACATAATATTTCGACATGATAAGGGTATTTTGGTTCAAAAATAGACAAATAGATATAAATGTTATATAAATTAGTTGATGGTTGGCAATTTTTTTTATTTTTAAAAAATAGGTAAATGGGCTATTCTCCCTTTCAATTATCTTGTTGCCAACTTATACTGGACAAATGAGTAATATGCTTTGCATAAAAATTTCTCTAATTATTTTTAATGAGATTGAATTCAATTACATTGTAACATCAGCTCAAGTTAATGTACATTAATTCATCGAGTTCAATCGATTTAAGTTCGTCTAGGAGTCTAATGTGAACTCGGTCATGCATCATACACTTTATTTTTATAAAATTATTCTTTAAAGATAAAAAATTAATACATTTCAAAAAGATGAACTATTACTCTTCAAAATTAATTATAATTAAAATAATATTAGTGCATGGCTTATTTTATCAAATAAGTAATGATAAATATAATGTATATGTTTGTCTTGAATTTTAAGTATAATATGTTTTAACTTTATATCAAATCAATATATAACATGTAAAAATAATGATAAATTATTATACTTATAAGGATAGAATATTGACAAGGATAATTCAGTAAGTGATAAAATCTTATTTTTCAAAATTCAAACTGAAATAAGATTAAATTTTAAAATGAAAATCTACACTTAAACATTAAATAAACATACAAACTATTTTATTTTTTCACATGGATTAAGAAAGTTGTTAGCGTCGAGAGAATTCTCATATTTATTTATTGATAAATAATAAAGTTTGGCAAAAGTTTGTTTAAGATCTTCTCATGAAATGACTTTTATGAAACAGATAAAAAGTTATAATAAGTTTTATAATAAAAAACTAATAGTACTTAACATCTTTTATAAATTACGAAAGCGTAAGTGGTCTCACTGTAAGATGATCTCACACAAGTCTACCCGTAAAGTGTGTTAGATGTATTAGATATGAGTGATATTTTGTAAATAAAGTGTATAAAAATGTTAGTTATTTTAACATTTTTACTATTTTATGAATAGGAAAACTTTTATGAGACGGTTTAGAATGAAAAATACAATCCCTCCGTCTCGCGTTAAGGTGGGCGTTTTCCATTTTAGTTTACCTGCATTTTCTTTTTTTTTTTCAAGTTGGGTCCAAACTAAACAATTAATTATTTCATGTAGGGTCCACCCACAACACTAATACAACTACTCACTTTACATTGAATATTATTTCTCTTATCTCACTACACATTAAAATATTATATCACTTAATCTACGTACAAAAAGTAAACGTAAATGTTAACTCAATACGGAGGGAGTACTCTTTAATACACGTGAAAAAAAAATCATCTCATAAATGGAGGGAGTAAGTTTTTACATAACTTAATACAATAAATTGTTATTTAGAATAGTAATTTTTCATCATTCAAAAAATTTGGTGCTAATAGACAAAATTAACCAAAACTCAATTGAAAAAAATAAATGCCAACATTTTTTAATTTTATTACCTCCATCCCATTGAAAATATTTTACTATATTGAGTTTCTCATTAAATGTCTTCAATTTACTTTTTTTTTAGTAAAAGGACCCTATATATGCCCACCACTCACTATTAATTATATTACTACCTACCACTCATAAAATATAATACCACTTAATTCACATGCAAAATGTAAATAAAAAACCTTTGCTTGAGACAGAGGGAGTAGTTTTTTTTTAACCAAATGGTACCTATAATGACCAAAATACCCTTAATGGGAAAACTTGGATATAAGGAGCAAATCACCATCGCCCTGCCGATAGTTGATGCCCCTTCAGCGGTCGGAACCGACATGAGATCCTTACTGATATCGAAATCGACACGAAATTCGTACTGACATTGGAACCGACATCCATACCTACATCGGAATCGACACAGATCCATATCGACCTCAAAATTGATCGTGGAAGCGACACACACATATAGACTCACCCACATGACACATTAAATATTACTAGGAAGGGTGCACCTCAATTGTTGAGGTGCTAACCCGGATCCTGTTGTGCTCAAAGCATGATGAAATTATAAAAATAAAAAATTATGCACAATAGGCAATACTATATAATGAGGTTTTACAATCACAACTATTGAAGAACTGATAGAATGATTATCTAAACCAATTCAGTGAGCAATAATAATTGGAAGAACCTAATAGTATAAATTTGTGAACCATCTTTCACATGGGAGAAAACTAACATTCATAACATTTTCCTTAAATATGATATAGGTGGCACCTCATTTACAAGACAATGATCTTCAATAATAACATCAACATCATATCTTGGAAGCATTAGACTTTCATAAGCACATATAGTTCCTGAAATACCACATAAATGTCAAAATATAATAACAACACGCAATGGATAACACAATTCCAGTTTCAACAGTGAAAGAGAGCTTCTTGCTTTTCAGGGTCCCTGTATTTTTCCCATCTTATGTTAAATGAGTAGGTCTAATCCTCAACACTCTTTGTGCCTTTGTCGGATTTCCATGGAATAGCCTGAAACTAATGAGATTGATCAATATCAAAATTATAGTAAACAAGCTTGGACAAAAGAAAATTAAAATGTACCAAGGCAAATTAAAATCAAACATTAGAACAAATTCTTACCGCGAATCTATTCTTTAAAATATGTTTTAGTGTGATATTGTCAAACTACACTCAACAAAATATAATAACAAATTCTTACTGCAAATCTTGTATTTGTAATTACGTCTTTTAAGTTCAAGTGTTCTGTTTCAGTGTGATATTGTCAAGGTGCCAAACTTGTCACTTCTAAGAGAAAACAGGTTTTCTTGGTAAAAAGACACACACACACACACACACGTGTTTCTTAAGAGGAAAAGAAAAAGAAAACACGTACATAGTCAAAGAAGCAATAAGATCAGAATTTGTGAAACTTGCTCCAACATTGTACTTGGTAAAAGCTCCTTCCTTGGTGTCAAAAGACAGATCACCTCCAAAAGCAAGTTTTTCATTGCTAAGAGCACCTGAGAAATTCACGTTGGGATTAGGTGCTTGAGCTTATCCCAGTACAGTCATGCAAGTATTGAATTTCCAACTACAACGTTCAAAGATATGAAAAATTAAGTAAAAGAGTTAAAACATACATTTGAGAGTAGACTGTAGAGAATGGTTCATCTTTCCAAATCTCTGATCAGGAACTTTGAAGCTTAAGTTCGCCTTCAACCCAGAAGTAGGCTCGTTAACTGAGATGGTGGTGAAAAGCTGGTATCAAGTTCCACTCAATTAGTTAGTTAATGTTTCAATGAAAATATTCTAAGGCAGAAGGAGGTGTTCTTGCAGTAGCAACTTTGGTGCGCAGAGAATGCGGAACATAAAAGTAGCTCTTAAACATTGAAACAACACTGCTTCAGAGAGTTCTTCCACCAGCATAAATTAGGCTTTCAGATGTTCAAAGAAATAAATTCAATGCATCATTTTTTTGTAATCAAAACAGTAAGGATGTTGCAGAGCCTCCAGAGCTGTTGGCCTCTTGGATGGATTCCATGAACAAAGAGACTATTTGCACAAAAAAGATAAAAGGAATATGGAGTTTGGCCATTGAAGGGCCCTTACAATTCTTTCATCAAACCAAAACGGCTTAATGAAAAAGTGACAAGTGAAATATCAAAATTTTAAATCACTTGCACTGATAAGATTGATAGCATCTGCACTAACACTTGGTATCAATACAGGGAGATAAGCCCCAGTAATTTGCCAAGTTATTAGCCATTTTAAATAAATATACAGTTTTTTTAAAATTAGAAAGTACAAGTCCTCCAATAAAAATATCTAAATTAAAATCAAATCTCAAAGACACATTAAAAGCAGCACAGGTATCCGCATTTTTGATGATATACCACTTTCCAGGTCTTTAAAAAAATTGGCAAAGAACCATTAAGTTATCAGAACTCTCAATCAAGAACACACAGGTACAACTTTAATTGTGCAGTTATACGAAAACAGAGCAAACAGAACACTCACTTGTGGAAAGTGGTAAGTGATGACGCTTGCAAGTTCAAGACCTTCAGACCACTCACTCTTGGTTGGATTGCCTATCACACAGCATATCTTGCACAACTCATCCATCTCACTACATCAAAACAAAAACAACAAAATAGACACCTTTCAAATAGTTGACATAACTAAAGAAATGCGTCATGCTAGAGTATTACAGGGTATACATCCATCTTCAGGTTGAGAATGGTACAACAAATGAGACTATAACAAGCAAACACTTTAAAACTTAATATTACAATGATGAGACCATTTGATAATTGGCCTAATATTGAAAAAAACAAGATGTTGAATTCAGATAAATTTACCATCAACATATATTCACAAAATGAACAAAACATAAGTCACCTACAGAGCACGGAGAGATAACTATACCTTGAACCCAGAAAAAAAAGGGCGAAGGGTGAACCATTCAGCCATTATTGCACCCATTGCCTACATGTCTGGGGAAAATGCACCAAAAAAAATAAAAAATAAAAAATTTGAGGGGAAAATATACATATATATGCAGTTGATAACAATTGTTATATCATATGCTGACCAACTTCAGGACCATATGTTGGAGACTGAAGCAAAACTTTATGGGCCCAATACATGCCAACATAAACATAAACACGAAAATTGTATAATGCATCAAACAAAAAATATATAAATCAGACTCACTGCATAAGCACAATCTTATGATGGTAAACAATGTAAAAGATGAAACTCTATACTCTCTTGTAAAGTCACATCAGCACCCGATCGGCCCGACTTTCCCAAATTCCCATTGCCAGTCCTTTGCCTTTTCGGTTTTGGATTTTTCACGTCGTTTTAATCGTCATGGTCGACAAATTATATACTACTTCACTATTTCCTCGTAATTATTGCAATTACTTTATTAATAACAAGGTATAGAATTATGAGTAGAGTAAAATGGGAAGGAAGCTTTTTAAAGTGAGGAGATAACAAATTACAATGAAGAATTAGGACTCATTCCTTACCTCATCAAATAAATCACTTTGCATCAAAACAGAACCACTAATGTTTATCACAATAATAGAAGAGTTGCCTAAGATTACCTTCTTTCATTGTTGTGAAAACTAAAAACAAGCAATCAAATACTCATATCTTCTTAAGTATGTTGATGATGATATGCATTCTAAAAGCACATATATATACAAAATAAAAGGGGGCCTCTGTCAATTCAAGCCAAATAAAGATTGGTTTGAAATACTATTTCAGTCTTTAGAAAGTGTTCTAAATATGGAGAAAATGCATATTGATAACTTCAATGCAATTTAATTAAAGCATAGGCCACTAATTTAAAAGAAGTACTCCCTCTGTCCCATACTTATGTTCACACTTTCCGTTTTCGTCCGTCCCACACTTATGTTCACCACCCAAAAATGGAAAGTTCACATTAACCAACAACCTCAAAAGTTATCTTAATTTCAAAAATACCACTCACACCTAACACACATAACTTACTTTATAATTTATTTATTACCTAAAAATACCACAATACCCCTAAAAAGTCAATAAAGTTGGTCAAAAAGCAACTTTTCTTAAACTCCGTATCTACAGTAACGGTGAACATAACTATGGGACGGAGGGAGTAGATGCTAAAGCCTACATGCTTAAGATATTAGGTTAGGTCCAAATTTAACTCCATTTTGTAGGCTGTATCTAATCAAGAAGTGCAAATTTTGGATAGGTCATGCAAACATACTGGATTTTATTTCCAGATAACCAGAACAATTTGCCTACATTACAAATAGAAAAGAAAGTACCTCTTTTAACCTGCAAAAATGAAAATGGCATAAACAGATAACTCACTTTATTTTGTTACACCCAAAATCCCTCTAATAAATTTGAGAGCAGATGATATGTCTTAATTGACCAATATATATAAGTGCAAACACTATATCTCAATATTGTAGAATAAATGTAAAATAGATTGTGAAGCGGAGAAGAAATACCTTGCACCTCTAATTTTCTTAACCACGCATACACCAAACTAACAAAGTCCTCACATACCATCATAGCTCTTGAGTGACTTATCAATAATCTCATCAGGACTCTGCAAAATTATTTGACTGAGTGAATATATCAATGAAGTTATAGAGAATACCATATGGATAATGAGAAAAGACAAAAGAATTGACCTTTAGAGGAACACCACTTGACTTTGAACATCCTTAAACCCTAAACCCAAAACTAACTACCAAATAGTAAACAACAGCAACCACAGGGAGGACGCCAGAGACGGTGGCCATGAATAAATCAAGAGCGATAAGGGTTTCAATTGAAAGGGGGAGGGACAGAAGGGCTTTTCTCTGTTGGAGAGGAGCAAGAACATAAAGGCAGCGAATTCACAAAGGAGAGAGAAATTACCAGAGGACAACGGTGCATCGTTGGGTGGATTAGAGACTATCATCAGAAAAAACGAAGCTAGAAATCTTCACGCAGAGAAAGAGAGGGGTGAAGCGGTCCTCTCTAAATTGAATAGAAGCAAGAACAAGGATATCATCGCACGTAGAAGGAGAAATCCAAATTGTGGAAGGTAACCTATAACCGGTGGGAAACTGGCCACAAACCAGTTCAATGCCCATTATAATAGGTAATAGATAAGTTAAATGGTGGGATATTAAAATTCAATAAATGGCATTTAATTAAAATTGATCTAAAATTTATGTGGTTGATAAAGATATTAAGATGTAAAAAAGTTGAATGATTTTTTAATTCTCCCAAAAATTTGAGTATACAAAAATTTGAGTATACAGTACAAAGAGTTCACACCAAATAATTCTTAAATTAAATACTCCTACTTAGGGATGTAAGTAAATAAAATCATTCGCGAACTATTCGAGTCTCGATTCGATAAAACATTTATCCGAACTCATTCGTTAACCTTAACGAGTCAAACCAAACTTGAATTTTGAGCTCGAATAGTCTATCAAACTAAACTCAAGCCTAAGGGTGTTCGACTCGAAAGCTCGCGAACATATTCATTTTATGGACTCGTTAATGGCTCGCAAATGCATTCACAATTTTTATAATTATTCTTTATTATTATATATTATTATTTATTTATTAATATTCAATAATTAAATATTTTGTATTAAACCATACAAATATGATAATAACTTAAGTGATTATTTAAATTTTAAATATTTTTTTACCGTTTATTATTATATTTTGTTAGTTTGTTTATTTAATATTATGAATAATATTAAATGTTTATAAACGAAACATTCTTTAAATATCCACGTACAAAATTATTTAAATGCTCATGAAAAAATATTCATGTACAAGTTACTTTATGTGTTCGTGAACATGTTCATTAGCCTTAATAAACAGTTTGAGTTCGAGCTTGAGTTCGATTTTTTTTCTTGTCGAGTTCGAGCTCAGGTTCGATAATTCCTTACCAAACGATCCTCAAACCTAGTAATATTCAACTCGACTCAGTTCAACTTTACATCTTCTCATTAACTACCCACATCTCCTCATTAACTACCAATTTGCCTTTATTTTATCTTTTTATATTTTACACTGTAAAAAAATATTAGTATATTTATTTCATAATGAGTTTCACCATAATAATAAAATTTAAAATTTTGAGTTCAATTAGGGTGCATCGGAACAATTTAACTTATTAGATTTATATTCAAATTAATCTCTATCTTTAAAAAAAATTAAATAATTATTTAAAAAAAATCACCTCACTACCTATTTAACCTTTAACCTATAAATTTGAGGTTGCACCGGTGCACCCCATAATTACCCTAAAATTTATTATTGTGAAACTTGTAAGGCATAGAAGGAAATATTCCCTCCGTTCCATTTAAAGAGAGTCTTTTTTTCATTTTGGGCATCCCATTCAAAGGGTCCTTTTTTATTTTATACACATGAGACCCACACACATCCTCTAATACAAATAAAATATGGGACACATACTCCTACTAATATAATTATCCACTACACATTAGGATCTTTTTTGAAGACGGAGAAAGTACTTTTTAATCTACAAGATTATCTAGAACATCCATTATAAACATTTATAATCGATTAATATAATTAAAAAAAAACTATAAACATTAACTTAGAACTTAGGGCTTAAATCTGGACATTCAAAATAGAAATTATGATCATCTGTCAGAAAATCCAGTATGAACAAACTGCATAAACGGCGCCGGATCGTAGCTGAACGGCGCAGCCGGGTGCTGCCACTTCTTCATAACCACCACCGGCTTCTCCGCCACCACCGCCGCTTCCTTCCTACTACCGGAACAAGAATTGATATCGACCGTGGGATTATCGGAGGCCGGCGACTGAACCAACGGCGACAAAAGCGGGATCGGCGCTTTCCACTCCGCAGCCCGACTGATCTGTAACGAAGCCGGCGCTATCCTCTGCAACCGGTTCGGCTGGCGGCGCGCCGCCGAATCGCCGGTGTTAATATCCGCCATATATAAAGTAAATTATATGGAAAATGATTGGATGATATAACAGGTTAGAAAATAGAGAGGAGGTGCGAAGTGTGAACAGGAGAAATTGGGCGATGGAGGTGGAGAAATCAAATAGGGGTATAAATAAGGGGCACGTGGGTTGCACGCGCACGCTTCAGAGACATCAATAATTGTGATTTGTGAATCAGATTTTCAGTCAAAGGTTGTTAATGGGGAGTTATATTTGCTTTGACTAACCTCACTACATATCATGAAACATGCACCCTTTGTTTATAGGGCCTCCATCATCTCTGCTCTAGGAATTGGTGAAGGAGATAAATCGTAGATTTCAAGTGGCTTATAGGGAGGACTCACACTATACCCCTTCTATTATCCTAATCGCCGTTTACATTTAAGTGAAGGGTTAATGTAAACGAAGTTAATTTAACCAATGATTGGAAGTTAACTTCTTTGAACATATAATTATTGACGAAATTAAGTTGGAATGTACAATAGAATAGAGATAAAGGAATAATTAAAAGTATAATTATCATGATCATTAATATTGTTTCAAAATAACAAAAGTAATAGAATATATATTCCATAATTAATTATAATTTAATTAAGGTATGTCTTGCGTGAGATCGTCTCACGTGAGACCATTTTTCACTTTTTAAAATAGTTATCACTTTCGCTATAAATTATTATCACTTTCATTATAAAATGTTATAACTTTTTATTTATATTATAAATTGTTCATGAAAGAACATTATCACTTTTTATTAATTTATTATCACTTTCCTTCGTAAAGTTATCACTTTCTGGCCGTTTCACGTAAAGGCTTACGTGAGACGGTCTCACACAAGTCTTTGCCTTTAATTAATGGTATTTTTAATTTTTTATAATGATAAACTTGTATTTTAAACTATATACAAATATTAAATTAATTAAAATATTAATGAAAGATTTTATATACTTTAATCATTTAGAAATTAACAAATTAAAATAAATAAAAATTTCATATTATTTAAAATTATAAAAAAAGTCATTCATAATTTAAAAAATTATTAAAAGTATATAAAAATAAACGTTATATTTAAAAATGTAAGTATATATAGTCTATTTAATAAATAATATTTTTTTAAGTTATTATTAAAGTATATAAGTTTTTTATTTAAATTCCAAATAACTTAATATTTTATTTTAATAAATAATTTAATACTAAAATATTTACTAATTTGTAATTTTCGTGATTTTATAAATAGAGATTCACATAAACAAAAGAATATTATTTATAATTTTAATATATTTATGCTATATTGAAAATAAATAAATAAATGTCAAAATTTATTTCTTTCAATTAAGGAATACTCCCTCCATCCCCTTGATATGTATCTATTTTTTCATTTTGGTCCGACACACTACAAAGTATTTATTTCTTTTTTTGGATTGATGTGATCACACATGACCCCGCACTCAATACTAATAAAATTACCCACTACACTTTAAAATATTATTTCTCTCACCTCAAAATGCATTAAATTATTACACTCCTTAATCTATGTGCAAAAAGCAAATGACTACGTTTCAAGGGGACGGAGGGAATATATAATATCATGAGGTGAGAGGAACCACAATTCCTTATTTTATGAAATGGTGATTCCAAATATATATAAACGGAGAGAGTATTATTTATAAATGTTCCGCGTTTAAATGTGTTAAAATAAATAAACAAGTTGATTGGTTACTCTATTCGACTCATAACTATTTGAAATTTTATTATTATTATTATTATTATTATTATTATTATTATTATTCAGAAGTATATTTGTCAATATAAAATGCATTAATTAAAACACGGTCGATGGGAATCAACAAGTTCAATTCATTTTACTTAATGAAATGAGATCAACTTGTTTTTAAATTTATTATTGAATAGAGTTGAAATCAAGCTTGATTGATCTTTATAGGTGTATCTACGCCTATGACTATACGAGGCATGACACTACACATTAGAGAAGCCGGTGTTGAATTAGATGATCTTCATCTCCTCACCAACCGAGATTTAGGAAAAGAATATACACAAAATATTAACAAATAATATTGAGACAGCCTAGGTTATCCCATGGAAGGCCTAGGATAAATCCTCCTTCCACTACCGAAGCTGAAGATAATGGATCGGACATATGTTAACATTAAAGGGTGAAATTTGAACCTTTAGCCAATACAAACGTGAGAAGGAGCTGACCTAAAGATAAGCTTGGTCGTACGAAGATTATCCTCAGCCCATCAGTATTATTATCAGTACACCAAACAATTAAGCTCAACCGACTATGGAGTAACGTACACAATGTGTAAAGAAGATATGTACACCAAACAATTAAGCTCAACCGACTATGGAGTAACGTGCACAAAGTGTAAAGATGATACAAAGTGTAAAGAGGATATGTCTGGCTCATCATTATACTTCTAACAAAAAAATTCCCTTACAAGACACATGATTAAAGAAGGACCTTCAAAATATCCTCCAATAAAAGAAGGCAGCATGAGCATCACACGATCCTGATTCTCACTAGAATTGGGGATCAACTTCACTTTTGTTCAATTTACTTCATCTTCTTCGTCAAGACATCTCAAATGTATCTCTCTCAACAATTCTCATCAGTGTAAAGTTCCTTCATGGAACACAAAAAAAAACAAAGATCTATGAATATAAAAGAGCTCTAGCTTACAGACGACGACGGAGAGAATTACCCATGTTTGATGTGTTCAATTTATTATTACCGTTTATTGTCATCCCTTGTTTCACACAAACAATCGGTAATCAAGTTGGCTCAAGTCATCTAACATCTCTACTCACGTTGGGGTTTTAAATGTGAAGAAAAAGCGGGTGAGGTATTATGAATATCTAAGGGTAGCGCCAATCCAACCACTTTCCAACTGAAACGACGCTAATGCTCTCAAAGCAGTTTAACTTTCCGTCCAAGGATGCTCACGCCGTTCGTTTCCATCGACGGTTACGGTGCATCTACGTGGCAATTTGTGGTCCTTTAAAAAAATGGAGGGTGGAGATTAATTGCACGTTGATTAGGTGGAGATTAATTTGCAGTTATCACCAGTGTCAGTGTTGTGCATGCAACAATGATAGTGCGGCCAATGACATGTCTCCAGTGTGCATTTGCATTTTGCACCACTCCATTAATTTGTGAAAACCGACTTGAGCACGGGGCAACTTTTATACTCCCTTCCACCCACAATAATTTTAATAATATTATATGTGACCTACTTAGTATAATTAATTGTTTTGTGTATGTCTCACTTGACAAACAGATAAATGTAAATTTTAACTTAGAACAAATCAAAATGAAAAATGTAAATCTTAATGCGGAAGACGAAGGGAATATATTTTTAATGTTACACTTCTTGTTACATCTATGTTACATGAATGACATTTGTATTTATATTTAAGATTAACTTTATTTAGAGTATAAATTTTTATTAATGTATCATATGTGTCATTTATTCAAAAATTCATAATACATGCTATATCACCAAAATATAATAAAATATTATTAAAAGTTCATAATATATAAGAGTAGTTTTTATTTCTATTTAATCATTTTTTACAGTTAGAACTGTTAATTTAGACTAAATTCATTAAGTCAACTCGTCACCAAAAATATAATAAAATATTATCAAAGTTCATAGTAGGAGTAGTTTTCACCCAACCCACAAGTGATCCACCCCACAAATGTCTCACCCCACCAAAAACCCGCCTCATTTAAGCCTTCTTAAAAAACGGATTGTGGTGAGTTATGGGTTATACCGCTACATCAACCCATTCTGACAACTCTAATTATAGTTATATGGAATTTTAACAAGGGTGAAAATCTACAATGCCTGCAGGATTTTTCAAAATTCATTTTTACCCATAATTTAAGAAAATATTTAAAAATATCCGAAACGAGGGAAAAACAATAACTCGAAATTATCATAATATTAATAAAAGGTATCGACTATCGAGTTAGATATATCGAGTAATTTTCTTTAAATTTTAAAAAATATTATCAAATCAAATTTTTTTATTTGACTCGATACATTTTTCGACTCAATACTGACTTGATAATATTTTTTTTAAAATTCATGTCAAATCAATGTAAGGGTGGGTGGTAATATGTATAAAGGATATTAAATGATTTATTGGAAGAGATGAACGAAAAAGAAAAAAAGAGATAATATATTAATTAAGGAGAATGAATATATAGAAGAGTACAAAATATCTTATGAGATGGTGCTGGGAAACATAATATAGTATGATGGTTATATAGAGAAAATATGCTTATTAGTAGTTAAAATATATTTTTTCAAAGTATGATAAATAATGCATTAAAATATGATTTAAGAGTATTATAATATGATTCATTATAAACATACTTTAACTATCAATAAACATACATTACTTATATTAAGCATACTCTAATAATGAGTCACTCAGTCTCACAATCCATCTTGCATATATCCGTTATACAAATAGTGTCTTATAGAAAATAGATAAAGTTAATGATTAATAAAATTGGTCGGTGATTTTTAAAATTTAAGTATGAATTTTTAAAATCAATACTTAAGAAAGATCTCCCATAAACCCGTTTCATCATGCATCACACTTTTGCATAAGTATTCTTTTATACATGAAAAAAATATTATTGATTAGAGAGATGAATTATTATTTTATAAATAAAAAAATTATTCATCTCAATAGAATATTAAAAATTATACTCATATAATTAGAATTTGAAGGGTAAAAGAGTAAAACATAGTATTCATCTCTTTAAATAAATAAATTTTGTATATTAAAGTGTAATCAGTAAATTAAGGTGTAAAAGAATTTAAAGAGTAATATTTTTATTTAAAAGTATAATAATTCATCACTTTAAAAATTATTTTTTTATATGATAAATAGTAATGAATAAATTAGTGTATACGTGTCAATTTTGTTCACCTAAATATATATCATGCCTAAATTATAAAACTCGAAATAAACATAGTCTGGGCAACATATTTTAGCTTTGTTCACCTAAATATATATCATACCTAAATTATAAAACTCGAAATAAACATAGCCTGGGCAACATATTTTAGCTTTACAATGCATGAAACATTTTACGTATAATTTATATTTATAGTATAATTATCTTTTTAAACTACTCTACTTAATCTCATTTAGATTAATTAATAATTTGAAATTAGTGTTGAAGTTGTCATAACTAGCGTTACCGTTGACCACTGAGAAGATATTGTTTGTTGAGTTAGAAAAGTCATTAGCCGGAGAGGAGATCTTTTACAAGCCGAAGTCACAAAATATGTGGCACCAAAATTTTACGTAAAAATAAACACTGCAAAGTTGGACAAAGAACTCCATTTCCCCTTTTCCTCCCTTTCCCACACTCTTCACCATCTCCAATTTCAATTTTCAGCATTATTCTTTGATACCATTCAACGATTGGAATCTCGTTGTTAAAATCTCACCATTGTAGTTGCAGCTGACGCAATTCGTTTCTGATTCTGTGAATTTTGATGGCTCAATTCACAGTCGGAGGCCGTATAAAGTCCGTCTTTACTGTTAATGGCTTGCCGATCGGATTCGACGCATTGCACCGCCACTATAAGGTCAAGCATTTTGGCGGCGGCGGTGGAGTTTTTGTCTATTCGTCTTCCGGTGATCGGAAGCGCAAGCTTCGTGCTTCTGCTGTGAATAGCCCTACATCGTCGCCGTCGTCGAATTATTCCGATGGAGTTTTTGATGATTTTATCGATGATGACTCCGACATTGAGATGGATGACCTTTCTGGATTTAGAGGCTTGGTTTTGGACATCGCTTACAGGTTTGGTGAACTAAACAGCTGCCAGTTTTTTAATTTATAATGGAAATTGCTGATTTAGAGGCTTTATTTCTTGGGATCGGTGAAAATTATGGTGTATTTATGCATGCCGTTGTATGCTAATAATGAAGTCTTTGGATATTAGATACTGCTGCTGTTGGTCTCGTATTCTCTATTTATAGTGATGGATATGAGTACTTTTGCTTTGACAATTGTTTTTGATCTTTTTTGTTAGTAGTGTAAGACATGATACAAAATCCGAATAAGGGGTAAATGAATTATCATGATGGATCATACTATATCTGAATCAGATGGACACTATTCACTTTTTAACTGCTTGCGAACATTTTAAGACTAAGAGCTCCATTAGCCACTGTCCTAGAAACACTTTCTTGCTTAGCTCATTATCGCTCTGTCCAGCTAATTTCCAAGCACAGGAGTTGTGCTGATGTAGTGCTTTATTCATTCAGCATACAACTAGCAATTAACTGTCTCTTAATTATCTTTATGTTATTGTTCTTGATTGATCAGCAATCTTTAGTTTTGATCAGCAATCAATGTTGGACTCAACCTGGTTTAATAAAGCACCTGGCGATAACTGATTGACCATAGCCATTTACTGATATGAGTTGAATTCTAGCCATGTGTTTGATTTATTGATCTGAACTTTTGTTTAAAAGACCAAACAGAACTTTTGCATTGGAGATCTTATGTAACAGTTGGCCCATATTTAGTCGGCTCATAAAACATTCACATAGAGAAGACCAATATATCAAAATCTAAAGTAAACTAATTCTAAAGCTTTCTCTCTGACTTCTAGCTTTTTAAAGTTATCACTTATGTTTCATCTTAATGAATATATATAAGACCTTTTTTTTTTCTTTTTTTTGCTAGTGATGTCATTCTTATCATCACTTGTTGAGAAATTCAAAAACCCATATCTTATTATCTGAAATCAGACGGGATTGATCCTATTGCTGCCGGATGACATGAATCTAACTGAACTGAGCTTGGCCATGTATATTTTCTTGTTTACCTACTAGGATGATTTGCATTCCATGCTGTCTTTATGTATTTACTCTTCCTAGCTTTGATCATGTTGATTCAAAATGAGTTAGGCTTTGATGGATTTGTGTTGTTTTTTATGGTGTTTTTATAAACATAATGTCATGAACTCTGTTATTCAGGCCTGTTAATGTTGTCTGCTGGAAACGAGCCATATGTTTGGAATTCATGGATAAGGTCAGAGTCTTACTAGTTTATTCTTCTCTTGCAACAGCTAGATATTGTTACCCTGAAGCATTTGAATTTAGCTATAAATTTCTTTGACCTAGGACAAAAGACATGAGTTACAGATGAAAAGGCAGTTGCCTTCAATGGATTTTAGTTTTCTTTAACTACAATGAAAATGTATTCTTGGTATATTTTTCGGGTCTTATACAGATATTCCATCCTTTTAACTATGCAATTGTATCCCAATATAACATATTATTTGATACTTCTCCCTCCTAAATTGCAGGCTGATGTTTTAGAATATTATGATCAAACTATTAGCTCTCCTAGTGGTTCCTTCTACATTCCTGCTGTGTTGAGGGTATGAAGCCATCCAGGAGTGCAATAATAGTAACCTTACTTTCTATTGTATTTTCCATTAATAGTTTATTCTGGGTTAATTTCCTTCTACATAAAATGCCAAAGTTGCCAATCCATTCCCTCCCTCTTTCACAATTGCAAGAATCTGTGGTCACTTTATTAATGTAGTTTCCTCAACTGTTTTGCCTTGGACAAAAACAGAAAGTTGGGAACTTTCTACCATGCCATTGGACATAATTGTCCGTGTGTTTCTATAATCAAAGATCACATTCTAGTTAAAGTTTGTGTAGAGAGATCTAAATTTAATTGAATGCATATAATAGACCAACATGTGAAATACATTTATTTGAGGCCAAAACTAAGTTGTTTGAGATTGGAATGCTAACAGTAACACAGGGAAATAACAGAGAATGTAGGCCATGCAGTTACATTTTTGTATTTATATGTAATATCAAGAAATGCAATCCAGCATTTCATATTATTTATGGAAAATCATAAATGCACACCGCATACATATATATATAAGGAATGCCATCTAGTATTGATAAATTGGCTTTCCATCACTGGACAATTTGAAAGAGAGTTCTTAATATTGTGATCAAGGGTGGGAAGACTTGTGTTGTAACTATTTTATGTGAAATGCTGGTGTAACTAACCATTTTCAAAAATTTTTTATTACAATCTTTATTTTGGTGCTAATCAGTGATAATTGTGAATGAACTCTCCCAGGTTCCTCATTTACTACAAGTTGTCAAAAGGAGGAAGGTGAAAAGAGGCCTAAGTCGAAAAAATATTTACCATCGTGACCATTTCATGTGTCAGTGAGTTCTAAACAAGTGGCCCTAAATTTGCTTTCCAAGGCATTGAAAGTGTTTCTTTGTGATTTGCTTCATTACTGAAGCTTTATTCCACTAAAAGCATGAACTGAGAATTCTTTTTCCACTTGCAATATTCTATCTGAGTCTGGTAATTCTCATTATAATTCGCGACTATCTTATGAGTATGTTGACTCTTTACAGGTACTGTTCTTCAACTGAGAACTTGACCATCGATCATGTTATACCAATTTCTCGAGGGGGAAAGTGGACTTGGGAAAACCTGGTAAGAAAAGGATATTCAGTTCATTATCTCATATCACAGAGAATACTTCATATTACTGTAAAATACTTGTATAATTTCAAAAGTTTGTGATATTATTTCTCCTCTTCAATGATTCAATCCCACTTTTATGCTTGTATTTTTTAGTGATCATCAATTCAGCATCACTTATCTCCGACGCAGGTTGCCGCCTGTGTGAAATGTAATTCAAGGAAAGGACAAAAAACATTGGAGGAAGCAAATATGAAACTGTTGAAAGCTCCTAAGGTATGTATATAACCTACCTTCTTCCATGTAAACGCTGCTCTACGTTAGCCATTAGATCCTACCGTAGATCAGTACACACTCCCTTGGTGCAATACACTCCCTTGGCTAAACCTTACTTGGGCTTCATTATTTCATCTTCGTTGGCAGGCACTGAAGGACTACGATGTACTTGCCATACCCTTAACAAACCACGCAATAAGAATGCTGAAAACGAGGAAAGGAATGCCGGAGGAGTGGCAGCAGTACCTCTCAAAACCATTTTTAGCCCCATGATAGAAGCTCAATTGCCCGGTCTCGATCAGCCTCGGGGCTTCATGTGTATAATTGCGCAAGAATGCTCGTAAATGTTTATCTGAATACTGTTGCTAGTATATCATGGTCTGATATAGTGTAAATTGTACATACTAACTAGTGATAATTGGTTATTTTAAACGCTCCTCTGTAATATGTTGTAAGGTAAACTTATGTAATTATTTATCTCGGTATCACTTGTGTGTGTGTGTGATTTACCCATGTTCATTGTGCGTTGATTAATCACCAATTATGACTCTCTCTAATTTATTTTAATTGGATTATCTAAAGTTTCTATATCAGTGTGTGTTACAGTTAAATGATTACGTAGCACTTTTGTAACAAGAACATGTTCTCAGTTGAAATTTTCTTTTTGAAATGTGAATGCTAGTGTCTGCATAATGGCACAACACGAGATTGAAGTTTTTAATCGCTGATAATGATTAGATGCACGGCACCTTTGATTGGAGTTTGGGTTTATTTAATAATCAATTTATTTTTATGTAAGGTCGTCGTCGTTCCACGTTGTTAGTTCATAGGTTGCATGTGTCCGAGTTGAAGCTTGTAATTTAAGAGACATGACAAGGTTGTATTTGCAGAGAGAGTTTGGTGGCATCATCCTAACATGAATGAGCACAAATTAAAGTTAATCAGCAGTGTAAGCTTTGAAGAAAATACAATCATTTTTTAAAGATACATCTACAACCACTCAACTAGCACAACTTGGATTGGAGAAGAATTATAGAAAAGAGTTGCGAGTGAAGAGAGACAGGAAACACAGAGTTTCTTGATAGCATTGAGCTAAAAAAGAAAGTATCAACAATAATTTGATTTAGTTAGTTATCCATCTTCTAAGTGCTAAACACCTATCACCCTTTTATCTTATCAAGGGTATAAGAGCTGTTACGATCGACACCAAAAGTACGTCCCTCTAACCGAAATCTAATGCAGTGGGATCCCCCCAGTCTTGAAGCCGTAGATGCAGAAAAGATCAAGCAGGTGTGAATATTTAAATCTATCATGAGCAGAATCGAGCATTCATGTCTTCTAGAGGCAAATAAACTTGTGCAAATATTGCAGACAAAAATGCTCCAATTTTTTCAGTTATAGAAGATGTTTCCTTCACAAAGAATGGAATATTCCTATTTCCTACTTGTAATCTATATATAACTCCAACTCTGCAAATGTAAATTACACAATCATTACTTCTCTAGAAAATATTCATTCATCCATGGCTTATGGAGCTGGCAAATCAGCAGCGTTCGCCCTCTTAACGCTCAACGTCTTCCTCTGCATCATGGGCCGTCAACCATGGAATCGAAAAATCACACAAAACGGGTAATTATCTGTGAATCATATATGTTGAAACAAAATGTTGATCATATGATATGATGTATAGTTTTTGTTTGCAGCATCAAGGTTGTATCCCCTGTAAAGATCTTTCCAATATACTATCCATTTGGGAAATTGGCAACAGGGTTTGTGATGATTATGTCACTGATAATTACCCGTTTCGTGAAACACAAAATTTATGCAGGGGATCCAACAAACGTTACACTAGCAACACAGAACTTATCACATCTAAAAAAGATTAAAAAAGCATGTCATATAAGGATGAAAAAAGTATTATAAAAGCATGTCATATAAGGATGAAAAAAGTACTATTATAAAAGCATGGTGAGTTTGGAAAAGGGTTATTAATGCTCAGTGATCTAAAAACAGCTAAAGGTGCTTTCTTCTCTCACAAGAGAGTAGCTCATTTTAGCCAATTTTGAATCACTTCTATATCCACTTCAAATATTTTCACTTCTTTTTTCATCAAATAATCCTATTTTCTTTTATCAATTATCAAATAATCCAAAATAATCCTAAATATACATCCTAACGGTTTTTATAATCCTATTTTCTTTTATCAAATAATTTTTTTTTTTTTTTAAATATTTTACAAATTTGTAGTATTTCCTTATGTGAAATTCAAATAAGTGATTTATGCCCTCTTTTTATTTCTTTTTCATTCTTTCTGTAGCACCTTTTTCTTTTTCCTTCCATATAAAAAATTTCATTCTTTCTATGAAAAGAATCCTCATAGGACAGGCGCCAGCTCTGTTCAAGCACGATGGACATCTTGTCATCTGAAAGTGAAAGCCAACTCAATTGGAATCGATACTTTTTCACATTTTTTGTTGCAGATAAGCCTTCTTCCAACACTGTCTTCCACAGTTGAGGTTGCCACGGTTGAAGACTCTCTTGGAAGACTTCAACATCCACTGACTTGAGATCCTGCACCACAACAAACCTGAGAGGACGAGTGATTTGTGTGATTTGTGATGATTATGACCCAAAATTTTTAATAATAAGAAAATTTTAATAATAACGGTATATACTTCTCATATTTTATAGACAATAAAATAACCTATAAAATATTTGTTGTACTTTTTACAAAAGTATCATATTTAATTTTACTATATTAAATATGGATTTTTACAAAATGTGACATACTTTATTATCAAAATATTTTCTTTCAATTATATTTATTTATCAAAATATTTTCTTTCAATTATATTATATAATATTTTCTTTCAATTATATTTATATAATACCAAGATAGATATATTTTAAATATTAGTACATTATTATTATAAAGTATCATTATCTATATTTTAATTTTGGAATTTCATATGATTAATCTAATTGTATATATATTGACATTATTGAATTAAAATTGTTAAAGAACTAAATTTGAGAAAAATATATATATATTTTCCAAATATTTTATCTATTTACTTGTATTACTTTGATATTATTATTTCGTATAGTTTATTAAATTTTGAGATTTCAAAGTACATTGTCAGGCAAGCATTGCCACTCCTGGCTGAACTTTCAGCTCTGTGATGATCATAGGCAAACACATCTGAAGTACAGATGATCATAGGCAAACACATCTGAAGTAAAGAACTGAGAATACATGCAACATGTCCGTGTCTGTGTTGTCCATGGATATTCAAGCCCAGACAACAGATTTATGCTGTCCATGAATTTCAGTGTCAACCTCCCTTTCCTTCATGAACAGATAGAGAAAGAGTGATGTGTGATTACCTCAAAGCATCCAGCAAGATATGAATTCAAAATATTTGTTTATAATAAGGTTATGTGTAATAACCAAAATTTTTTATAATAAGAGTATATAGTTCTTATTTATAATTTTTAAAGAGCATGTTTTATAATAATAACTTCACAATAAAGTGTTTGTTGTACTTTTTACAAAAGTGTCATATTTAATTCTCACTATATTAAAATCGATGTTTACAAAATATGACATACTTTATTATCAAAATATTTTCTTTCAATTATATTTATATAATACCAAGTTAGATGGAGTATATATTTTAAAGGGTCACTTACTAGGAGGTACATGAAATAATGCATAATTACAGTAAACTACATAACTTAAAGTACTATTACTTATAACTACACAATTATGATCGTCATACCATAAATACCCCTATGTATTTGCATAATTTATTTGCACAATTTGGTTTTGTACATTTTGTTTGCACATTTTTAGTTCCGGTGGAGGTCCGGCAGCCTGCGGTGGAGGTCAGGCGGTGGCCCGGCGAATTTTTTTGCACAATTTGTTTGCACAATCTGCTTTTGCACAATTTGTTTGCATAATTTTTTGCCCAATTTGTTTGCACAATTTGTTTTTATATATTTTTTTTTGCACATTTTGTTTTGCAATTATGTTTTTGCATATTTTGTTTTTGCACTTTTTTTTTACACATGTATCCTCCACAATATTTCAGTATATTTTATTTTTGCATTTTAGCTTAAGGGACATTTGCCTTGCACAATATTTTAACACATTTTAACCTTACACACATTTGTTCTTCAAATTTTAACTTTATATCCAAATTTGCCTAATTCATATTTGGCTTCATGCACTTTTTTTTTACACTAAGCCTATATAATAATTCCATAACCAGATGATCTTGTTATCTGGTCCAAGTTAGAAGACCACTTCAACAATAGACTTTCAAACTGTTCTGATCAATGTCTCACAGTTAGCAGAACCTTGAAGTTTATGCAATAAATATGACCATGTGCTCAAGCAGGCAGCATGAACGGACAATTGACATTAACCCTATAAGGGGTGCCATTACAAGCTTTATTCTTTTTAAATGTCTCTCAACTTCAGATGTTCCCAACACCTGAACGTCATGTCTTGATATGGAATTGGAGAGCGTAGCTCGAACTCTATGATCAATTAATGCATCAATAAGACCTTCCCATGCAACCTGAAAAATGAAATTGAAAAATCAATAAGTCCATATATTCTCTCTAGAATATTAGTCGAACTGCTTATAATAATAATTCTAAACATGAAGAAGATTATATTTCTAAAAGGCAAGGAACATTTTAACAGGTATTGTCACCTAAAATAAGAAAGTTAGTAATTTAATACTCATACTCCTATTGAATCAATTATCCCTAAGCCTAGGTTGCATATTATATATTTATTAGATTTCGAATGGCTGCTTAACGATGCTTAGTTAATTCTCAAGAGAGCACCTTTTTTATGCAAAAAGGAATAGGTCAAGATTATATCGGAATGGAGGAAGCTTGTTATAGATGGATAGCTTTAAATTATCACTAAGGTCTTGGGTTCCATTCCTAAAAAAAGAAACATATGGTGCGCTTGATTTGAGTGGCTCATCGCTGCAGGTCATTTGAAGGAAAACTAAGTAACCATGATAAAAAAAATAAGCCTAAAACTGAGTATTGGCCCTGTTGGATATGGTATCAGTGATGCATTTGATAAATCTGTTGTTCATCAAGAAAGAAAGAAAGAAAGAGAGAGAATTATTAGAACTAAAAATCTTGAACTAAGATATAGAGCAGAAATCGGGCACCTTAGTCATAATGTGACGGACATCAATAGATTATAAGATTCATCAAATTGGTGACAGGGACACGCTTGAGTGCACAGAACAGAGGCGGATCCAGCATGGTACAAGGGGGTACAGCTGTACCCCAAAATGAAAAATATGAGTATATATATAGAGTTATTATCAAAGAGTGCCCTTAGAATAGTGGCTTACGTCTAAATTCTACCTAGGTCATAGATTCGATTAACACTGACCTCAGTTTTGTCTTTTTTTTCTAAAAAAATATATTTATATTATTTCTTCTTGTTTTTCTTATTTAATTCTAATATTTTGTTTTATTTATATTATTTCTTTTTTGTTTTTCTTATTTCTTGTAATTATTTTGTTTTATGTTTCTCCTAATTAATATTATACTTACATATTTTTCCTATACAATATATACTTACACAGTTTTATTTATACATTTTCTTACTTACACCTTTTTTATATTTTAAACCTTGCTTTATTGCTTCACTTACATACTAAACACAATATATTAATATTCATGTTTCATAAAATCATTCACATTTTTCTCATTTGTTTGTAATCTTAAATTATTCATTGCAACACAAATTACACTTAATTCACTATTATTTTTTGATAATAATATCTTAAATTACTTTTTATTAGAAATTGAGGGTGTCAACAATAATTATTTTTTTAAAATTTTTATTTATTTATTATATATAATATTTCTAAAATTATACTCCCTCCGTCCCACGACAAGGGTAGTTTTTGCTTTTTGGCACGTGGATTAAGGAGTATTATTATTTAATGTGTAGTGGGTAGTTGTGTTAGTGGGAGTGTGGGCTCTATATTTTAATTGTATTAGAGGAGGTGTGTGGATCTATGTTTATAAAAAAAGAAAGGGGACCTGATGGGTGTTTTCTCAACACACAACTTAAATCCCCAAGTATGAAGGATATCAATTGTAGTTTCGAAGGTGACCAAGTTAAATATCGAATCCACTGAACGGATAAATATTACTTCTGTTATTTTCTAGCAATTATGACTATGTTGAGAATTATATTTGTAGGTTTGTAAACTAAGGAATGATTAAAATAGCAAATAAATAACAAAAACAAGAAAATAGTAGTTGTGATCAAATAAGATAATAGGTAGTTCGTCAAGCCATCCAGTTTCATTCGTTAATTCATACTTTCGTGTGTCGATGTTCGACTCTGCCTTGTGTTTATGGACGCATCGCTAGACCATACAAATCTATTCTATAGACACAAATAGATAAGCTTTTGACACGTATGAGTATCCTCAGAGCAAGACGTATACTTTACCTCCCTTTCTAGGTACTATCATAATCAATTATTTCCTGTGCACTTAGTACTCTAACTCGATTTGATCTCCCTTTTTAGGTACTATAAAGTTATACTCTTAATCCTACTTGTTAACCCGAATTCAATTCAATTAACAAACATTCATATAAGATGGTTCTAATAAAACTTCGGAATCCCTTCACTTAGAATTATAACAATAAACCCTGTTCATTAGTGAACACACTCAACCAATAACCATGTTATGTATTCATACTCTACACAACGATTATTGATGCACAAAACAACTATGAGTATGGATTAAAAACGTACAATCTTATATAAAATAAACCACAAGTAGTGTTGTACGGAGTATACACACAAAATACAAATTAACTCATGAAACCTTCATAACCCTAGAACTACCGAAGTGGCTCTAGCCCATGATTGATCTAAGAACAATCATGGTTAGTTGGACCAATCTTACTTGAATCTCCAGCTGCACCTCTGTCACCGCCCTCCGGATGGATCACCAATCTCTTCTCTTGTCTCCTCTTATGATTCACGATCTTAAGCTCCTCGCGTCCTTCCTTTTCTTGACTTCATGAGCCTCCTTTTATACTTGTAATCACGTCTCTAGGGCTTGGAATGGGTTTTTCAAGTGATCCCATGCGTTTTGGCCTCAAAAATCCGGATAAGATAAGTTTTCGCATTTTGGTTCGACCTCGTCAAACAGGTCGAACCACTGGCCACAGATCGAACCTCAGGTCGAACCTCACCACTGGACAATTTCCACTCCTGGTTCGACCAACTGTCAGGTCAAACCCCAACGTCATGGTCGAATCCATCTTCTCGCGAACTGGTTCGACTATGGTTCGACCAGTTGAACAGGTCGAACCCCTGGTGTCGTGGTCGAACCTTCCTTCTGCAAACTTTGCAATGCTGTTTTGACCTGTAGGAGAGGTCGAACCCTCCTCCATCAGGTCGAACCCTACTCTTTCCTTGGCGGTTCGCGTGGTATCGACTTCGTCTCTTCGATTCTTGGCACTTCCACTCCGTTTTTGCTATGAAAACTACTTAAATAGCTCCATTAACACCTGATTCATGTTAATTCACAATATGTATAGGTTTTCCACCTATTTCCACCTCAAAACTCTCCAAAACTAGCACAAAACATGGTGCCAAACTTGTGAATTTACACACTCATCAAACCCCCAAACTTACATGTTGCTCGTCCCAAGGCAACCAAATCAAATCACAGGAGTCGTGTATAATTCACCAAGATCAAGTACAACACATATCACACATGCAACTTCATTCAATCAAACAAGTATTAATTGCTTCATATATATCACTCATGCAAAACCAATCCAATCACACTCCATTCAGAGTACTAAGTAATTTCGCTGACAAGATAAATATTTATTCTCTTTCACTCAAGTGCGTGAGGCACTATATAGGTTAATATAAACACTCATATCAATCCATATTCACGCGTAACCATAAGCTTGACAAAGGTCTCAAAAATCAACTTATAATCAACTCTTCACTAGGATCACAAAGGACTTGTTTTTGGGTTGTAATGTTGGCTCTTTGGAAAAAGGTAGGAAAATTTAGGTAAAGTGACTTAAGACACTAGTAGAGAGTTACCTTGGAGGTTCTCGATTTCTTCTTCTTAATCAAAGCTCAAGTAAAGGTTTATCCGGTTATTTACTTCGGCTACCAAAGAAAAAGCTTTAACGGCTCAACGGGGCATCCAAAGGTTAATAAAATTATTAGGAAGGATAAAATTTGGCTAAGTAACTTAAGCACAAAATAATGGCCTAAGATCATGTCCTAGCAATTTATCAATCATAAGTCTCACACAAGACTTCAAGCCAAGTTCTAGAATACGTTCATACGAATGATCCTCTCAAGAATAAAATAATCATGATCACGCATGATTATCAAAGCTCAAATCCTCACATAGGTAATTAGAATCCTAAGTACTCCTCATAGAACATAATTAAGATCAATTTCACAAGAACTCAATATACTTATCAAATTATACATGCTTTTTATCAATAGAAATTAACACATGAACATATGAATGCACAAAAATCAATAAGCTTATACCAAATCAATCATACAAGATATCACTTATACATTCCACTCACGCATGAATCACACCCCAACCTATAAAGATAAAAAGAAGAATAAGGGAATCAAGATGAATCGGAGAAAACCAAAGAAAACCTGAAAAACTACTCCTCCGGAGCATCATCATCCTCATCATCAAGCCTCCACTCCACAATCTGGTGCAGATCACCGATGTGTCTATCCAAGTAATCAACTCGATCACCCAACCTACCAACTTTCTCATTCAAGGCCGTGTACCTCTCATTCAACGTAGCATAGTTGGCGTTGGCGAGTGCGAGCTGTCGGTTTGTCTCCTGCTGGCTAGCAACGATCGCGACCAGCTGCTCATGAATAAGGCGGAGCTGCTCCCGTGTATCATTCGGGACAGCCCGCTACTGCTGCGGTGCTGGCTCATGCTGATATGCGTCATGCTGCATCGGCATCTCCTCATCCTGCTGCTCCTCCTCTTGATACTCCTCTTCTTCGGGCTGCTGTGGTGGACGGAACTCTCCTTGATCAACAATCTGTTGTAGCTCCGCCATCCTACCATCCGCACACATCTGCGATACAGTCCTCCAATCACCACCCGACCTCGCTGCCATGGATAAGGTGTTGTGTCCAAGAGAATCCATCAACTTGTTCCTTGCCACCCGAATAGTTGTCAAGTTACTCACGTCGAAGGGAAACATGAATTCGAAGGGCTTGAGTCCCCTCGTGAAGAACCAATCTCCATTTCTGAAATGTGCAAATTCTCCCTTCACACACGTAAACATCGCCAAATCAGGCTCTCCTCTAACTGGTGTGATGCCGGTGAAATCAAAATTATAATGCTCAGCCACGATCGTCAGTAACCCTCCAATATTCACCTTTTGAAACCCAATGGTCCTGAATCGATGTAGTTGTGCAATGAAATAAGCTCTAACATTAAACTGCACCCCATTTAGCATACACCACAAGGCGTAAAGCTCTCCTCTAGACACAACACTTCCCTCTGAGCGGGCGAACAACGTGTTGCTCAAGACACGATCCATGTACCTCAAAACTGGATTCTTAATCGAGGAAGCTCGAGCCTGCCTAATCTTATAATCTCCAATCTCCCCTGTAATCTCTCTCCAAAACCTATTAGCGTTAAACGCACCATTCTCCAAATGAGAGATCCCAAAGGCGTCTCAAATAGCTCATTAAAATCCTCAAACGTCCATCTCCTACCCACTCCACCAAGCTGAAACGTACACTGATACGGGTACCCAAGCGGTTTCTTCACCATCTCGAAGGAGCAGACTACTTCCGCTGTAACATGGAAATACGTCGGCCTCTTTAACTCCATAAATCTCCGGATACCCACTTGATCGAACATCCAGAAAATGTCATTCCCGATTCTCATTATCCTCATCGTCTCATCATCTTAGTATCTAGTACGAGCTATCTTGTCCGAGACTTCTTCCCACTTTTCTTTAATCTCATCCCAGTTTTGCATTTGAATTTTGAAGTTCTCGGGTAAACGATCTTGTAGCCTCAGCTTCCTGGTCACTGTGTCCACATTCGAAGGCCTGTCATTCCTCTTCTTCGATCTTACTTCATCCGCCTTACCTTTCCCTTTACTTGATCCTTTTCCCTTTCTTGAAAACATCTACTTCAATACAACCAACAAGACAAGAACACAAGTATATGACTAGCATATCCTATACTCTACTCAAGACTTCAAGCATCCATGCTTAATCAACCCAACTATCATCTCAACATCACTTGCTTAATTAACATACTCAAAACATCTTCAATCATACTACCTTTAATCTTCAAATCATAAACAACAAGCATGCATCAACCAATTCAAGCTATTCAACAAGAATTTCAGCAATTGAACTTCATGAACAACTCCAATTATCAACAATTCAAACCTAACTAACATGCTCATTCATCTAGATGCATCATATCCTTGATCAATCCACATAAAACTCAAGTTCTATCCATAATCAAGCAATCTCAAACTAATAAACATGAATTCATATGAATCAACTCAACAATATCCATTATCACCATGAATTTCAACCAAAATCATCATTAATCAACTTACCCACAACACATTTCTTGCAATAAACTTCAATCCTAAGGTAATTGAGTTGAAAAAAACGTACCGTTAGTCTTGCCCATGGTTAACTATCGACAATTGGCACACAATACTCAAAATGCACGACTGAAGCCCTAATTCGCGACAAAAATTGCCCAAATCCGCGCCCAATTCAAGAATCAAGAGTGTAATGTTGTGTAATCGGTGCAAAATCAAGTGTAATTGACGAATTTGTGCAAGGGTGTTAAGGTTCGGGGAGGGTTCGAGGTTTGGTGAACAAAAAGAATGATCGAACCCTTCTAAAAAACAAACTTAAAACAGGTACCTGACTGGGTTCGACCTCAGGTTCGACCTGCGGAACAGGTCGAACCTCGAGCGACAAGGTCGAACCTACCTTCTGGACAAACTTACCTTTTGGTTCGATCTGGGTTCGACCTTCTGAACAGGTCGAACCACTCTTGTTTTGGTCGAACCTATCACCTGAAAAACAGAGTGCTCGAAACGGACTGGTTCGATCTCAGGTTTGACCTTCTGAACAGGTCGAACCATAACGGCTCAAGTCGAACCACAATACTGTAAATTTTAAGTCCCCGGGTTCGACCTTGGTTCGACCTGTTAGACAGGTCGAACCAACAATGATCAGGTGAACCACCTCACTGGATGATTTTCTGCGTCAGTTCGACTTCCTCTGCTCGATTCGACCTCCTGGCACTGGTCGAACCAACCCTGGCTTTGGTCGAACCACCCTTTTAAGCTTCCAAACTGAGAGTTCTTCAATCCCTACACACTTCAAACTTCAATACGAATCATTAGGTACCAACTAGAGCACAACTTCATCAAAAATTATTCCACAAAATATCATTCATGAGTAACTCCATAAAGAAAACACAATCAAAACCCACTAAACATTAGGCAAGTTGTAAAAAAATCGTCACATCAAAATCGATTAAAATTTTAAATATGGCGCAAAAACCAACTCCCCTAACAAACATCACAAAGAAAAGATTATACTATCGGTGCTTATTGAGGTAAGTACATCACACCCCCCAAACTTAGTAGAAACCATAGGTGAAACTAAGTTTGCAAAGAGATGTAATTGCCGATAAGTAAGCATTTCAAATATAAAAATTTCTTACACACACGAATGAAATAAAACAATAAAATAGGAGGGAAAGCCCCTAACAGACGCTCATGTTTAACGTCGGAGAGTCACGACGATACCAAATCAGATCAAGGTATCCACAAAGATGACACAAACATCATCCGGCGACTTGTAATGCTTCAAGCGATGTCCATTCGCCGCAAAAATGTCTCCATCCTTGTTAATGAGCTCAAAACTCCCCTCTCCTAAGGCTCGATGAATCATGTACGGTCCCGTCCACTTAGACTTCAACTTGCCTGCAAAAAGCTTTAAACAAGAGTTAAAAAGTAATACCTCATCTCCTTGCTTGAACTCCTTGTACGAGATCTTCGAATCATGCCACCTCTTAATCCTTTCCTTATAGATCTCTGAATTCTTGTACGTACGACTCCGAAACTCATCCAAAAGATTTATGTGAGTAATCCTCAACTCCTTCACATCCTTGAGAGTCAAGTTCAAGCTTCGCAAAGCCCAAAACGCTTTGTGTTGAATCTCTACAGGTAAGTGGCACGGCTTCCCATAGACAATCTGATACGGTGACAATCTAACACCGTCTTGTACGCGGTCCAGAACCCCCACACGACATCATCGAGCTTCAAATCTCAATCCTTTCTATTGGTTCCGACAACCTTCTCCAAAATCTGTTTGACTTGAAGGTTAGAGACCTCCGCTTGCCCACTTGAGGATGATAGGGTGTAGTAACCCTATGCTTAACACCATACCCTTTAAGCACCTTCTCAAGAAATTTATTTACGAAATGTGTACCTCCATCACTAACAAGTGCTCTAGGGACTCCAAAACGGGTAAAGATATGCTTCTTCAAGAAAGATATAACAGTTTTCGAATCATTCAAGCGAGTAGGAATTGCTTCCACCCACTTAGAAACATAATCCACCGCAAGTAGAATGTAGAGAAATCCATTAGATGGGGGAAAAGGCCCCATAAAATCGATACCCCACACATCAAAAATCTCTACCACTATGCTTGGCTGAAGCGGCATCTCGTCTCTTCTATCGATGTTCCCCATGCGTTGACACCTATCGCAAGACGCCACATAGGTCTCACAATCCTTGAACAAGGTAGGCCAATAAAGAGCGGACTGAAGTACCTTGGCTGCTGTCTTTTGAACGCCGAAGTGCCCCCCGTTAGGTTGTGCATGGCAAAACTCGAGAACACTCTCCATCTCCATCTCAGGCACACACCTACGGATGATAGAATCCGTGCAAATTTTATACACAAACGGATCATACCATATGAAGGTCTCAACCTCCCTTTTGAATTTAGCAAGTTGATATCGGTTGAGATCCCTTGGAATTTCTCCCACAGCAATATAATTAACATAATCCGCATACCATGGATCAACTCCCTGCGCAGCAACCACACACGCTCGCTCAGCCCCTTCAACAAACACGACCATGATCTTTTCATCCGAAAATATTTTCTCAATATACTCGAAAGAATTATCACAATGTTCTCTAGTCACCAACCTCGAAAGATGATCCGCTAACACATTATCAGAACCTTTCTTATCCTGGATCTCCATGTCAAACTCTTGAAGTAAAAGAATCCACCTTATTATCCTAGGCTTCGTCTCCTTCTTTTCCATCAAGTACCGAATCGCTGAATGATCCGTGTATACAATAGTCTTCATGCTAACCAAATACTGATGAAACTTGTCGAATGCGTACACAACCGCCAAGAACTCCTTTTCAGTCACCGTGTAATTCTTTTGTGCTGTATCGAAAGTCTTACTTGCGTAGTAAATGGCGCAAAACTTCTTCTCCTTCAGCTGTCCAAGCACCACTCCAAGTGCTACATCACTTGCATCACACATTAGTATAAATGGTTGAGTCCAATCCAGTGTGATCAAGATAGGTGCAGAAATAAGTGCCTCCTTCAAAACTTGAAAAGCTGTTAAACAATCATCATCAAACACAAAAGGAACATCCTTTTCAAGTAAGCGAGATAAGGGTTTAGAGTATTTTGAGAAGTCTTTTATGAATCTCCTGTAAAAATCAGCGTGTCCAAGGAAGGAACGCACTCCTCTTTCATTGGTCGGTGGTGGAAGCTTCTCAATCACCACCACTTTAGCACGATCTACCTGCAACCCTTTAGCTGAGACATGATGCCCAAGAACAATCCCATCCTTCACCATGAAGTGGCACTTCTCCCAATTCAAAACAAGATTAGTCACTTGGCATCTCTTCAAAACAGTAGCTAGGTTAGACAAACAAATATCAAAGGAGGAACCAAAAACAAAAAAATCATCCATGAACACCTCCATGATCTTCTCTATCAAACCATCGAATATTGCCATCATGCATCTCTGAAAAGTAGCAGTCGCATTACATAACCCAAATGGCATTTTCCGAAAAGCAAAGGTCCCGTAGGGGCAAGTAAAAGTGGTCTTTTCTTGATCCTCGAGGGCGATCATAATTTGGTTGTACCCCGAGTATCCATCCAAGAAATAATAAAACTCATACCCTGCAAGACGATCTAACATTTGATCCATGAAAGGAAGAGGAAAATGATCCTTACACGTGTTCTCATTCAACTTCCTATAATCTACACATGTACGCTATCCCGTAGGAATCCTTGTGGCTATCGCTTCTCCATCCTCAGCTTTTACTACAGTCATACCCCCCTTTTTAGCAACTACATGCAATGGACTCACATGGGGACTATCACTAATAGGATATATGATTATAGTATCCAACCACATAAGGATTTGCTTCCTAATTACCTCTTGAATTGCGGGATTAACCCTCTGCTGATTCTGAACACTTGCCTTTGCCTCGTCTAACAATCTTATCCTATGCATACAATACGAAGGATTAATTCCTTTTAAATCCTCAAGAGACCAACCAATCGCAGATTTATACTTCCTAAGAACGTTCAATAACTCCTCAAGTTGATCATCATCAAGAGAAGAAGATACAATTACCGGATATTTTTCATTGTCGCCAAGAAAGGCGTATTTCAAGTGTTCCGGCAAAAGTTTCAACTCCTCTTTCCTCACTTCCATCGGAGAGCTCTCGTTATCCAAAGACAAGTACTTCCTAGTCCACTTGACTTCTTCCACCTTAGTTCTTCCCGATTCAAACCTGTCATCACCCAAAGCAAGTAAGTTTTCAAGAAAGTCAATACATACCTCGTTGGAGAGTCTGTCAAGCTCCGTAGTGGGATAAGTAAAAGAATCCATCAAACATGTCTCAAGAGGATCCTTTGACAGGATCAGAGACATATTCTCCTTCACAATCTCCTCCACCACGTCAATACTATAACACTGCAACTCCATGGGTATCTTCATTGCTTTGTCCAAGTTGAAAAGAACTTCTTCTTTGTCCATCCGCAATCTAAGCTCTCATTTCTGAACATCAATCATAGCTCCAGCAATAGCAAAGAAAGGTCTCCCCAAGATTAAAGGAATATTATCCTTGTCTTCTTCCATCTCTAGCACAAGAAAGTCCACAGGAAAGACTAGCTTCTCCACTTTGACGAGAACGTCTTCAATTATACCTTTTGGAAACGTCATCGACCTGTCCGCCAATTAGAGAACCACTGTTGTAGGGGTCAACTCCCCCAAACCAAGCCTCTGAAAGATGGACAAAGGCATCAAATTGATGCTTGCCCCTAGATCGTGCAAAGCTCGCCGTGCCGGCCCCTTTTCGATCTCACATAGAATAGTGAAACTTCCCGGATCCTTCATCTTTTGTGGCAGCTTCCTTTGGATGATTGAGCTACAATTCTCAGATAAATTCACCATTTCAATTCCGGTTAAGCTCTGCTTCTTCAACAATATGTCCTTTAGAAATCGGGCATAGTACGGCATCTCCATGATTGCTTCTGAGAAAGGAATGCTCAAGCTTATTTTGTTCATTATCTCTGAAAACTTCTTGAACTTCTCTTCCAATCCCTTCTTCACAAGCTTGTAAGGAAATGGCGAAGATATCTTTGTTTTGGGAATCCCCCATTCATCACGATCTACCTTCTCTGCTTTCTCCTTTTTGGCTCTCAATCGCTTGGCTCTCTTCCACTTTTTCTCAGCTATTATCTCTGTACTTTGCTCATTCCGAACCACTGGAGTAGCATCAACATCATCGAGAGTGTTTGGAGTGGCAACAGGCAATTTTTGGTGGGGTTAGACCAGGGTTCGACCTGTGGAACAGGTCGAACCAGGCACGTACTGGTCGAACCTTGCTTCTGGACAACGGCTCTCTTTTTGAATCTGGGGTTTGACCTGGGTTCGACCTGTTGAGTAGGTCGAACCACGGGTACCTAGGTCGAACTGGCCTACTGTACTCCTTCCGCCATCCGGTTCGACCAAGGTTCGACATGTTTGATAGATCGAACCATGACCGTCGTGGTCGAACCGTTCCTGTGCCAAAACAGAGTGCTCCAAGTGGTACGGTTCAACCTGGGTTTAACCTGTTGGATAGGTCGAACCAGGATTGATTTGATCGAACTGGTATTCTGGAAAAACAGAGTGCTCCGAGTTGTCGGGTTCGACCATGGTTCGACCTGTGGGACAGGTCGAACCATCAGCAGTTTGGTCGAACCGATGCTGCAATCTCTCCTGATCGTGTCCAGTGTTTTGGTTCGACCTCCCCTGTATGGTTCGACCTTCAATGTTAGTCGAACCATGGTCGAACCTCGCCCTAGACATGTCCAAATTTGATTCTGGCCTCATAGGTCCCTCGTACTGCGTTTCCGACCTTAATGTGATGGCGTTGCAGGACCTTGGATTCTCAATACTTTGAGACGGGAACTTCCCCTTCTCAAGAGTTTGAGTAAGCTTGTTAACACTTCCTGCCATCTCCCCCATCAGCAACGTAAGGTCCTTCACCTGCTTAGATATAACCTCATAGTTTGCATCGATTTTCTTTTTAAGTTTGGCTTCAAGGCGGTTAACTCTTTCATCATTCTTGGCCATATACCTCTTCACAGTATCCTCAAGACCCGGTTTCCCTTTTTCCACCTTAGCACCCGGATCAACACTCATCGGAGGTTGAATCGCATTATTCGGATTGCTCCATGAGAACTCCGGCCTCCTAGGCTGTTGATAACCACCAGGGGGACCACGATTATTAAAGTTTCCTCGATAGTTCCCTTGGTAATTCCGGTTTCCTTGATCTGGATACCTAGTCCCTTGAATACTTTGACCCATGGCATAGTGTGCCTCTTCCAACTCCTCTTGGATTGGTCCCTCATTCTTTAACTCCTGCTGCATGATTGGTACGTGCTGAGATAATTCACTGATTTGCTTCTGTTGGGATTCAAGTAGCTTGTTGATATTGGACAAGCTAGAGACGATCTCATCCTCTCTACTTGTTTTAACCATTGCTTGTTCAACTTTAGCTACCTTACCAAGGACATAAGTACCTCTAACTCTATCAGTTGGCCAATCCCTCGAATTCATCGAAATATCTTCAAACAACTTTTAGGCCTCTACGGATGACTTTGTAAGCAATGCTCCATTAGAAGAAGCATCCAATAACACTCGTGAATCACAGTCCAATCCATTATAGAATATACTGATATATTGACCTTTAGATAGTCCATGTTGAGGACACTTCCTAAGCATGTCCTTGAATCCATCCCATGCTTCATGAAATTTTTCACCTCCACCCATAGCAAATTGGTTAATGTCTTGCTTCATCTTAAACACCTTTGAAGGTGGCATGTACCTCTCCAAGAACCTTAACTTCAGTTGCTCCCAAGTGGTGCACTCAGCTGCGTTGATAGTGTCGTACCAATCTCTAGCCTTTTCAGTAAGCGAGAATTTGAACAAAAGGATCTTCCTAGCATCTTCATGTTCTCCTGCGTCTTTTTGAGTACTTGCATAGCCCAAGAACTTGTTCAGATGCTGCTGCGGATCCTCGAAAGATCCTCCTGAAAAGGAGTTCCTTTCTATCATGCTAATAAGAGTGGGATGAAGATCGAAATCTGAATTAGTTCTCCTCGCTCCTAGAAGCCCAAAATTTCCAGCCCCATTATTTCTGAAAACCTCTCGGATGGCTAGATTATCCGGATTTGCTGCCATGTTGACTGTCCCTACTCCCGAATTAACTTCAGTTGTAGCTTCAATCGTCTGCGAATTCTGCTCGTCAATTTCAACTCCAAAATTCAGAGCTTCAGTTGGATTAATATTCTTTGCCTTGCTCTTCTTTTTCTTCTTCTTTCTTGACGATGCTCCGATTTCAGGATTATAGGGTTCAAGTTCACCTTTCTTTGATCTCGTGAGCATGCACCTAAAAAGAACTAGAATTAAAACAACAAAACAAGAAAAATAGCCTTAATAAACTAGAAATAACAAAAAGATATTTTAAGCCATGCCCGGCAACGGCGCCAAAAACTTGATGGGCGTTTTCTCAACACACAACTTAAATTCCCAAGTATGAAGGATATCAATTGTAGTTTCGAAGGTGACCAAGTTAAATATCGAATCCACGGGACGAATAAATATTACTTCTGTTATTTTCTAGCAATTATGACTATGTTGAGAATTATATTTGTAGGTTTGTAAACTAAGTAATGATTAAAATAGCAAATAAATAACAAAAATAAGAAAATAGTAGTTGTGATCAAATAAGATAATAGGTAGTTCGTCAAGCCATCCAGTTTCATTCGTTAATTTATACTTTCGTGTGTCGATGTCCGACTCTGCCTTGTGTGTATGGACGCATCGCTAGACCATACAAATCTATTCTATAGACACAAATAGATAAACTTTTGACACGTGTGAATATCCTCAGAGCAAGACGTATACTTTACCTCCCTTTCTAGGTACTATCATAATCAATTATTTCCTGTGCACTTAGTACTCTAACTCGATTTGATCTCTCTTTTAGGTACTATAAAGTTATACTTTTAATCCTACTTGTTAACCCAAATTCAATTCAATTAACAAACATTCATATAAGACGGTTCTAATAAAACTTCGGAATCCCTTCACTTAGAATTATAATAATAAACCCTGCTCATTAGTGAACGCACTCAACCAATAACCATGTTATGCATTCAGACTCTACACAACAATTATTGATGCACAAAACAACTATGAGTATGGATTAAAAACATGCAATCTTATATAAAATAAACCACAAGTAGTGTTGTACGGAGTATACACACGAAATACAAATTAACTCATGAAACCTTCATAACCCTAGAACTACTGAAGTGGCTCTAGCCCATGATTGATCTAAGAATAATCATGGTTAGTTGGACCAATCTTACTTGAATCTCCAGCTGCACCTCTGTCACCGTCCTCCGGATGGATCACCAATCTCTTATCTTGTCTCCTCTTATGATTCACGATCTTAAGCTCCTCGCGTCCTTCCTTTTCTTGACTGCATGAGCCTCCTTTTATACTTGTAATCACGTCTCTAGGGCTTGGAATGGGCTTTTCAAGTGATCTCACGTGTTTTGGCCTCAAAAATCCGGATAAGGTAAGTTTCCGCATTTTGGTTCGACCTCGTCAAACAGGTCGAACCACTGGCCACAGGTCGAACCCCAGGTCGAACCTCACCACTGGATAATTTCCACTCCTGGTTCGACCAACTGTCAGGTCGAACCCCAACGTCGTGGTCGAACCCATCTTCTCGCGAACTGGTTCGACCATGGTTCGACCAGTTGAACAGGTCGAACCCCTGGTGTCGTGGTCGAACCTTTCTTCTGCAAACTTTGCAATGCTGGTTCGACCTGTAAGAGAGATCGAACCCTCCTCCATCAGGTCGAACCCTACTCTTTCCTTGGCGGTTGGCGTGGTCTCAACTTCGTCTCTTCGATTCTTGGCACTTCCACTCCATTTTTGCTATGAAAACTACTTAAATAGCTCCACTAACACCTGATTCATGCTAATTCACAATATGTATAGGTTTTCCACCTATTTTCACCTCAAAACTCTCCAAAACTAGCACAAAATATGGTGCCAAACTTGTGAATTTACACACTCATTAGGACCCTTTGGGTGAGACGACCAAAATGACAAAAAGAAACCCTTTGGGTGGGACGGAGGGAGTATGTCGTACCCCCAAAATGAATTTTCTGGATCCGCCCCTGGCACAGAAGCATGACTGATAAACAACAAGTAAATTCATACATACAAGTACACAAGCATGAAAATTTTACAACCATTTATGCAGCAAATGACACACACATTAAGCAAAGGCAGCTCCTAAAACCAAAAACTACAGAAGAACCATAATAAATCAATAAAGTTATAAACTTCCCTCAACTCAATCACACTCGTATTCGCACAAAAATGAAAAAAAATGTGTAATGAAGTTATCATCCTGAACTACAAGCTGCGGTCAGCAGCCCAAATATTATGTGAATCCAAACAATCATGTGAATGAGATATGCACAAGCATGATAGCTATATCATCATTATCACACCCAAATATTTATAAATATATACACCATATATTAATTGACTACAAAAATACTAATTCGAGAGAAAGACGTAAGCTAATTTCCCCATTAGAAGCCAATTCAACTGAAAGTCAATTTGATAAACTTGGATAAAATGAAACATCCTGACTCATATTACAGAGTAGAAAATTGGAGAAATTCCAAGAAAAAAGGATTTGATTGCAAATGAAACATAGAACATACTGTTTTCTCATCGTCTACTTTAAGGTGAAGAAAGGAGTAAGAATTTGAATATATGTAATCTATTTATCTATATATGTTATCTTTACTGTCGATCGTCTTCCGCAGCTCCTCGCCGGATCTCCCTGCCACCACCACCACCGACCTCCGACACGCCACTGTCAGAAATTGCGAGCACCAACCGCCCGTCGATCGTCCGTTGTTGCTACCAGAGTTTCTCCAGATCTGACTCTTGTCGCCGAAAAATGCAAGGGCTACTGTCGCCGATCGATAAAGATTCAAAATACCACCATTCGTCGTCACACTGCTATCCATGTCGTTGCTGCCACCGTCCGTCGATTGTCGGAGAGCCAAGTTCTAATCGTCGCTGACCGGAGAGAACTGATAGAGAGAGGAGGAGGATGAGTGGGAAGGGAAATGAGATCATAGCCATGGCTGTAGAGATTTAAGAATTTGGGGAGTAACGATGATAAATTTAGGAAGAGATGAGAATGGGAATTACCGAAGGAATTTTAGGGTTTGGAAATTTTTGTTTCACTAAGGGTAATTTGGTCTCTTTGATGTCAATTTGTGTAGTGGATAGTAATTCTTTTTTTCAATTGTATTCTAGAATAAATATGCTCTAAATTGTATATCCAGGAGTAATAAACCCTATTTTAAATATCACTACATTATTATTATAAAGTATCATTATCTATATTTTAAGTTTTGGAATTTCATATGATTAACCTAATTGTATATATATTGATATATTAAAATTGTTAAAGAACTAAAATTGATGAAAAAGATATATATTTTCCAAATACTTTATCTATTTCTTGCAAGCTAATTATACTGTGCACCTGGGTGCATCAACTTTCAAAAACGTATACAAATATAAACAAAAACATATACAATTATGAACAAAAATATATGTAATTATTAAAAAATATGTATACACTATTGATAAAAAGTTATACACATATGGATGCTAGTTTTTTTAATAAAAAATTTAGTGTGCAAGCTAATTATACTGTGCACCCGGGTGCACCAACTTTCTAAAACGTATACAAATATAAACAAAAATATATACAATTATGAACAAAAATGTATGCAATTATTAAAAAATATATATACACTATTGAATAAAAAGTTATACACATATGTATGCTAGTTTTTTTAATGAAAAATTTAGTGTGAAAAAGGTATACAATTATTAAGAAACACGTATACAAAATAGAATAACATAAATACAAAATACAATAAAAAAAAAGTTAGGGTAGGTCTTGTGCGAGACCATCTCACGGATCTCTTTACGTGAGACGAATTATCCATCAATTAATTAATATAGTATAAAAATATAAAAAAATAATGAAAAAGTCGGCTTGGCCTGTAACCGCGCAAACCTGAAATTGCCATTCACGAATATGACGCATATGAATTAATTACTGTGTGATATTTTTTTTTTCTTTTTTTTCTTTTTCTTATACATTTTAAATTAATAATTTTATTAATTATTAAAATTCAAGTAATATTTAAAGTATAATATCATCATTAAAAAAAAAGTGATGATTGAAAATTCAAAAGTGATACTTATAAAAAAAAAGTGATACACTTATTATTAAGCTATTTCATGAAAATTTATAAATTAAAAAGTGATAATATTTTTAACAAAAAGTAATATCCGAACATGAAAAAGTGATGCTCAACTAATCAAATTATTTCATAAATAAGTTGTAAGAAAAACAAAAAGTAGTAACATTTCAATCAAAGTGATACTTGATTAAGAAAAAATGATACACATCCAATTAAACTAATAAATGAAAGGATAAAAAGTGATAACATTTTTAATAAAAAATGATAATTGATCAAAGAAAAGTGATAAATGTCCAATTAAATGAAAAATTTATAAGACGGATAAAAAGTGATAATATTTTTAATAAAAAATAATATCTATTTAAGAAAAGTGATAAATGTTCAATTAAATTATTTAATGAATATATATATATATATATATATATATATATATATATATATATATATATATATAATAAAAGTGATAACATTTTTAATGAAAAATGATACCTCATAAAGAAAAAAAGTGATAATAAGTTAAATTAATTTTTTTATAAACTATTAATATAATAAATAAAAAAAAGATATAATTAATTAATAAGAAGTGAAATTATTATTCCATTTTTCTTTGTCAATTATACATTATTTTAACACAATTTCCATTAATTATATTCTTAAGAAAAATGTTTTCTTACTTTATTTAATGGTAATATAGATGTAATGATCAATAATAGCTTATGTTCTAATAATAAAAATAAAAAAAAAAAACAAACAAAGCCTAATTCAATTGTAAAATAAATAAATAAATAAATAAATAAAAGTCAAAACGGTATAGAGAGAGAATGAATGTTAAGTTGGATGGACATAGTGAAATTGGTAATGGGTGGACGTATATTTAGTAGGTAATATGTTTGCTCAAGACCCTGAACTTGTTATTGGATTTATATTTGACCCGTCTCAAGGAATAAGATCGAGATGATCTCGTACAAGTCTTTTTCAAAAAGTTATACACATATGGATGCACCCTTACATTTGGGTGCACCTAATATCAACTCAATTTTATTACTATAGAGTTGATCTACTGTACCACAATTGTATACTAAAAACAAGCCCATATTTAGAAATGGGTCAATTATAAAATCCTAAAAAAATCCAATTGGGTCATTTCAATCTCACGCATATGCCATATTCGATCTGTTCTCATATTCTTCTCCTTTCTCCCATTCGCTATCTCCACCTCCGTCCACCTCTCCTCCACCGCTCCACTCAATTTTCACGCTCACAGTAATCCGCCTCCTATCAGATCGCATGTTTCTCATCCCCTCACTCCACTGCCTCCCTCACTCGCTCCATCACTGTCTCGTCCCTCACTCCGCCTTATATCTACACTGCCGCACCTCCGCCAATATACCTCCACACTCACGCATGACTCGCTCCGCCAATCTACCTCCGTCTGCATTCTACCACTCCACTTCTACCTCCGCCTCTGTCTCAGGACTTGTTTTCTTCTCCTTTTTCACTCATTATTTTCTTTAGGATTACTCCACCTCCGATCTTCTAATTTAATTCTTCTAATCTAATTACAACCTTATAAAGTTGTGGTAGTAGAAGTTGAATCGGACAAAATTGGAGATGAAATTGGAAGTTACATATTGGGAGGAATAAAGTAGTGACAGTAGAAGTTGAATTGGGTGAAATTAGAGATTGAATTAGAGGTGCTAGTAGAAGTTGAATTGGGTGAAATTAGAGACTGACTTAGAGGTTACAGATTAGGATAAATCAATGGAGGTTGATGAGAAAGACGGTTCAATGAGAGAAATTGAGTAAAATAATAGAGATCATATGTAATTGGAGGTTAGGTTGGATATGTAATTGGTTGAAAGGTTAGAAGTACGTTGTATTGATTGTAATTTATTAATGTATGTATTTTTATGAGTAAATGTATTGCTTTTTATATTTAAATTATATATTTTGTCTTGTGATTAAATTTTGATTCGATTGATAGGAGTGAAAGGGGATTCTGATTTCGAGCTAGTTGGGAATATATCAATGAATAAAGTAATTTTCATTATAAAATGCCAGATTTAAGGAGAAATAAAACTTTATCTATGAACTATACACTTATTAACAAAACTATATACACTTTCTCATAAAATGTATACACTTTGTTTTAAAAAAAGATTATACTTAAAACATGTACTCAAAGTTTTTAAAAAATATATATTTATTAATAAAACTTATACACTTAGTATTAAAAGTGTATACAATTGATCAATGAATCTGGAACTCGATATTATTCAAAATAATAATACAATTCCGAATAAAAAGTATTACAGTTATTTATACACTAATAAATTAAAATAATACAGTTTCATTTTTTAAAATATACATTTATAAGTAAAAACTTATACACTCAGTAGTCAAAATGTATACAGTTCTTCAACAAATCTTATGCATTCATAATCAAAATGTATACAGTTTTTTCAACAAATCTAGAACTTAAATGTATACAGTTCTTCAACAAATCTTATACACTTAGTATCAAAAAATGTATACAGTTCTTCAACAAATTTGGAACTCGATCATGTTCGCTGGCAAGTTCTTTATCACACAATATTTGTCAAGATTCTTCATCCCCATTTACCAAGGTTCCTCAGCGCACAACCATTTAAATATTTGAAACTTTTACCAACTAGACACGTCAAAATAATAAAGGTAAAATCATCGAAACTCAGATCTGATACTCTTTGAAACTCGATTTGAAACTTTCACCTCGGATTTGATACTTCTACCAACAAAACATTGAAAATACTGCAACATCAACAAAACACACAACAATCAAATGATAAAAGATTTTTTTAATAAAAAGAAATAATTATCAGAATTCAATTCAAAATAGCAAATAATGAAGAGCACACGATTTAAAAAATTGGAAAAAACTAATAAGAAAATAGAAGCATATATGGGTAGAAAGGCGAAGAGAATCTCAACAATAATGGTGGAAAGAAGTGTGGCGGCAGAGGGTGGCTGTGGAGAGAGAAGAGTGGCGGCAGTCTCAACGGCGATCTCAGGTCTCTTTGGTGGTGGAGTGATGGTGGAGATATAGAGAGAAAAGGGGAGAGGAGCAGAATAGGGAGAGAGAAGAGAGCGTGGGAGGGAGAGAGAAAAGACGGTGGTGAATCTAAGCCCTAATAACCCGTTAGATAAAATTAATATAAATATTCGGGTCATGGGTCAAAATTGACCCAATTGCACCTTAAAAACTATTGCACAATAGTATTTGCCATTACTATATATTATTTTCAAAGACATATATGGTTTATTTTGTATTGTTTATTAAATTTTAAGATTTTAAAATACATCTGAAGAATATATATGGTTTATTTCGTATTGTTTATTAAATTTTGAGATTTTAAAATACATAATGAAGAATAGGAACGTTTTGGCACATATGTAAATATTATATATCTTATATACTTGAACTTGGTTTCAATTTTGGTTAAAATTGATTTAGAGCAAGTGTACTCTATCGTGTGTAGCACGTAAGAGACCAAGTGTAAAATTTATATAATATCGAACCCAAGGGCGAAAGTGGGTAGCCATATTTGAAATATGTTTCACTCTAATAGGACTAATCAAAGAATGAGGATTGATTATACTACAAACTAACAACTAGAAAAGCAATTAAAGATAGATGGATACAATGGACATGGAAGATGGATGAAGGTAGAACAATCTAAGAAGTATGTAAGGCAAGCAACATTCATGGATAAGGTATATATAGACTCACATACACATATGCATTGATGGTTTTCATGTTATGATATTAAGGGCAATCACGTTTGTACCCCTAACCCCTATGGCCAAGGTGATTAGGTTCTCAACTCTTTTACAAGTTTAAATCCCCTAGGATTGTCTCTTATTCTCAATTCCCATAAAGGTACTATGATCATAAGTTTGGTTCCTCTCACTAGTACATCACTAATGTTCTATCATGAGGTTCTAAGCACTTGAAGGGTATGGCTTACCTCTCCTCATACTAATTAAGTCATCTCATGTAATCAATAATCAATTAAACCACTAGGCATAATATTGGAATGACCATCCTAACACTATGAATAGATAATTTAATCACACAAATCATACATAAAATGAGAATAAGCATTCATGATAGAAAATATTCATAACAATCATTTCATCAAACATGTGGTGTACAAAATCTACATAATACCTAACCAATCATATTGTTAGCCTCACATGAGGAATGGCCACTACATATCATAATAGAATCAATACATTCCATAGCTTGCTCCAATTGAGCCAAATAATGAAGAAAATAACAAAATAAAGGTAAGTAAACTTCCCTTTGATGGTGAACTTCCTCCTCCTTGATCATGCTAAAATCTTCAACCAATGATGAATTCCTCTTCTTAGATTGGTGAATTGATGGATTTATGGATGGATTTGAGAAAATCAAGTGGATTGGATGGGTGAAGTTAAGAATGGAAGAGATGGAGATGAATGTGTGTGATTTTGGTGTTTAGTGTGTGTGGAAACTGATCCAAAATAATTTCTCTCAGATTTTGTGGTCAAAATATGTATTTATACCCCCATGGAAGCTTCTAGAACGTGTAGAAATCATAAAAATGCCTTTTGTACCTACACGGGCCGTGTAGCAGCACACGGGCCGTGTAGGGCCATCGCGTGCAGCGCAGTCTCACCGTTTCGAGCATAACTTTCACATCCGATCTCTAATTCGAGTGATTCTTGCGCTTACGCGATCCTCTCTTCAGTGATTTTCCAACCATATATCACATGTGGAGTTTTGAACTCCATATGAATACAGAAAAATTACACAAGTTGGACTTGTGTTTTTCAGCATTTTGCTTTGGCTCGTTCTTCCTCATTTCAACTCCGAATTGAGCTCCGTTTTTTTCCACATCTTCTTTATCGAGTCTAGAATCAATTTTTACCTGAAAATCATACAAATTACACCAATTTACCAATTCTCTAAATATTCACAAATATAGCACAATTTAATGCACTTAATCATGAAAATCACACATTTATCATTTCAAAGCACATATCTCCATATCTTCATATAACACCACCAAATGACATACAAAATGAATAAAAATACACAAAAATACATAATAAAGCACACTAAAATTTAAGTGAAAATGACACCGATCAACACTACATATTATGTATATTCATAAACCATTTATCTATTATTAATTTTTACATTTAAATTATGATCTCCACACATTTCTCAACTTCTCAACCCTATTCACCCATTTTCGTAACCGAGTCTAAGAACAATATAAATTCTCAAGAGTTCTTTTCATTTCTCACAAATTACAAAATGGGGCCGCTAATTGAACCCATTAATATATAAATTTAAAATAGGTTTATATAAGAAGACGTAAATACACTTTTATAAATATAAAATAAAATTAATTATAAAAAATTATTATACAAACCCCAATTAAATTTCTAAATACACCCCATTAGCCATTAATCAGCCGTACAAGTCTTCCTAAACAAACTGGGCTCGATATGAATAGGCCAATCGGATCAAATGAGGAGAATCGTGTTACAAAGTTTTCTGATCATGGGGATGAACAATACAATACTAATTAATATTACAAGGGAAGAAGTGGATCCTCCAGGGATTTAAAGAGAGTGAACCAATGGTACTGCAAGACTTAGTGGAAGATTCGCATAAGAAGAATGGTATTTTAGATTAAACCCAGGGGCGTATCTATTAAGGCAAGCACATGCTGCCCACCTAGAACCCATTATTTGTTAGGTATGTATATTTTATTTTCATTTAAAGCCCAGTCCAAACATGATATTAGCCCATCCCAAAAAAGACTTTTAATAAACATTTCATTCATGTGAGCCCAAGCCCCAAAGCTCAAGCCTAGCCCTCTTCACAATAATTTAAATAATTAGCTCAATTTACAATAATTAAAATAATTAATTGCACCAAATCCTTGAAATGAATGACAAGTCAGTAACGGAGAAAAAAAAGTTTTACTCTCTTCCTTAAATAAATAATTATATATATATATATATATATATATATATATATATATATATATATATATATATATATATATATATATATAATTTATTTATTTATTATTATTTATTTATCTTAAAATAAATTTAGCCCACCCCTTAATTGAATCCTGATCCGCCCTGATCAAACCTAAGTTGTTTATTTCACCATTTTTATACCTTACATTAAATTGATGATATAGTTGCAAGTGATGAAAAAGCCAATGTTTCCTCACTTAATAAACGTCTTGATAATCTGCACGTTCGTGATGAACCTCGACCTGGATCGAAACAGGGATGTGGCACAGGAACCGCTACCAATTTGCTCCTCCACTACCGAATCCCAAACATTCTGATACAAGAATTGTTTTAAAGGATTCTGAATTGCCAAAATCTTTTGATCAGTGTCCGCCACCACCACGGCCGCGCCATTCTCCACGAACAGCCTGGCAGCCGCCTCGCCAATGTCGCTCGCCACCAGTGATCAGTTCAACTTTACCATTAATTAGAATTCTAACTGGGGTGCATTTAGAATTTTAATTAGGTCTGTATAACAATTTATTTATTTTATTATTTATTATTTATATGAGGGTATTTATGTCTTTTCACATAAATATATTTTAAATTTATACATTAATGGAGTTCGTTTAGTAAATTTGGGGTACAAATAGCCGCTCCTACAAAATATCACGTACATTTTTGCCAACTTTAAGCATTCAAACAAGATATAGGAACCAATCTACCTTTAAACTCACGAAATCCTTAACTTCTAGCCAGTAACGTTAAAGGAGTTTCTCTTCATTTCTTTTACATTAAGCTCACGAAATCCTTAACTTCTAGTCAGTAACGTTAAAGGAGTTTTCTTTTAATTTCTTTTACACTCACAAGTCCTCCATGTTCATTGTCCAACCAAGATTCATCGGATTCATCATGAAGAGCCTTCCTCCATTCTTAATATAATTTTTATATCTAAATTATGTTATTTCATCATCATAAGAAAACCCTTTCTTTAGATGGATTAATAATCGACTCTGGATTTTATATTCACTTCAATTGCTAATCATTTCTTATTTAAGTTTTATATATTCATACAATTTCTTTAGTTCACCTTCTTTGAATTTAGTGGATCCGCTTCTTATTATTGTTCAAATTGGGTTACCTTCTGGCATATGTTTACATTATTATAATAATTAACTAGTATGAAATCCGCGTACTAGGCAGGATCATTAAATTATTATATTTAAATTAAGTATTTTGTGTACTACGTGGGATAATTAAATTATTATATTTAAATTTAAGTATTTTGCTGTGTGAAAATCAAATTCATGCATTTTATTTTGACTTATCTTCCATTCATGTGTACACTTCAAAAAGAAAAAATGTAATAGATCAAGGCCAAAATAAACTTTATTTTAACGGGTCATTACTTTTGCTAATCTTACTCCATTTTTCAAGATTAAATGGGTGTACAGGCTTATATGAACATATCTACTTATAAAACACACTTTAATTAACCTAAAAAATGTTACCTATTTCTTAATACAAATAACATACTTTCTATAATTAATTTATTACTAAATAATACTCACCCGTCCCATTTCAAATGACATACTTTTCACTTTGGGTTGTCCCACAAAAGTTTGCACATTTCTAAAAAAGCAAAAAGTCAAACACAATCACCCTTCCCCATACATTTTATTTACAAAAAAAACCACCTTTACCTAACACACCTAACATACTTTATCATTTATTTATTACCAAAAAATATCATAATACCTCTAAAAGTTATCACTTTTCTTAATCTCTGTGGCAGAGGCATGCAACTACCCAAAAGTAAACCTCTTTCTTAATACCAATAACATACTTTTTGTAATTAATTTATTATTATTCAATAATACTAATTAAACTAACCATTTATTACTCAATAATACTAATTAAACTAACCAAAAATACTCCTCCATCCCTCAAAACGTGACCAATATTGGATGACCCTTCATTTTAAATTATACATAAAATTATTCATTAATTGATGATATAAAAATAATATGTTTTTAAAACTAAAAATACTGTCGACTATATATTTTTTAATAATAAAATTAAAAAAAATTAAAACTATTAAAAAGGAGCATATTCTAATAGTTTTTTAAAGATTGTATGACGTACATCAAAAAAATGAAAAGATAAACAATCTAAATACATAAATCCAATAAAAAAAATAATAACTAAATAAATTGTAAAAGGCATCACATCGGTGCCACGGAAAGAACTAAAGTATATTATAATTATATATTTTTAGGTTGCGTTTGAATTGAGTCATTTTAAATCTGATTTGAAAATGAGTGGATTTAAATTCCTTGAATTTTAAATCAATTCATTATGGATTTTTGAAAGAGTTTCAAATTCATAATTCAAAAATTATTTTTAAAATAGAATTTTATATGTAATAAATAAAAATAATAAAATTTTATTATATTAAATATTAAAATCTCAAATTTTATTAAAAATAATTTTTTTTGTGGAGAAAACTCTACCACCCAACCTACCCCTACCCACCCTCCCAAAAAGAATTTTTTTAAAATAAAATTTTAGATTTTAATATTTAAATAATAAAAGTATAACCGCCCATCCCTCCCCCTTACCCACCCCCAAATCCGCCTCCACCCCATTCCACCCACGCCCAAAATAAAAGAAGAATGATACTTCAAATGAGAATGATTGAACCTGCACATAATATCACATATGAGAATGATTGAACATAAAAATAAGATCAAATAAAAGTATAAAAGATAAAATAAAGATACAAAAAAATAAAAATGAAGAATGATACATCAAAATGATTGAACATGAACATTAGATCAAATCAAAGTAAAATATACATAAGATCAAATATGAAAATGATTGAACATAAAGGTAAGATCAAATAAAAGTATAAAAGATAAAATAAAGATAACAAAAAAAAGAAGAATGATACCTCAAAATTATTGAACCTACACATTAGATCAAATTAAAGTAAAATATAAAAGATAAAACAAATTAAAGTAGATTAGAAATAGTGTGAAAGTGAAATAGAGAAGAAAAAAAGAGAAGAAAAAAAGAGTAAGAATTTGATTAGGTAATGAAAAAGTTTATATAGAATGATTTGAAAGAATAAACGATCGTGATTGAAAGCAATCAACAACGTAGGAAAAAAGGTGGAAAATTACCAAAGATAGCATTGAAAGATTTGATATTATGAAAATTAGTATATTGATTGACAATTAGTAGAATATATGCCAATAATATTTTTCATATTTATCAAATTTATATTGTTGATTAAAAAATAAATAAATAATTTATTATTAGCATACATAGAATCTATGATTGAGATCAAAAGTAATAGATGAACAAGATTAAATTATAGAAATTAAGTTTGTTTATATATATATATATATATATATATATATATATTAAGCTTATTAAAAATTAGTCAAATATGCCAAAAATATATCTCATATTTACCAAATTTATATTGTAAAATAAAAAAATAAAATTTAAATAACAAAATACATTATTATTATAATAGGATTTTATGATTGAAATCAAAGCATTATTTGGACGGTCAAGATTAAAATTGAATTATTTCTAAATAGAGTAAAATTGAAAAAAAATGAAAACAAAAGTAGAAGTTTAGGTTTGCTTTTATATATGTATAGATAGATGATTGAACCTTTAAATTTAAGGAGAATGATCGAACCTAGATTATAAATAATATGAGAGTAGAATATGTAAAAGAGAAGAAAAAGAAGAAGCATTAAAGTGAAAAAAAAAAACAAAAAGGAGATTAAAAAGAAGTTTAAAAGATAAAATATAAAAAATATAAAAATATGGTTCATATAATTATTACTCCCTCCGTCCGCTTCTAAGGTATCAATTTTACTATTCCTGGCGTCTAGGGATGGCAATGGGATGGGTATTTTCGGGTACCCGATCTACCCGAACCCTAATGGGTAGGGTACCGATAGTTGTAAATGGGTTTGGAACGGGTACGGGTAGTTGTGAAAAATACCATTAGGGTTTGGGACGGGTACAGGTAATACCTCAAATACCCGCGGGTAACTCGATTATATATATATTTTTTATAAAATTTAATATATATATTATATAATTTATATATGATAAGATATTTTATATATTTAATTAATAGTTATAAGTTTTATTTAATCTGTTTCAAAAAAAAAGTTTTATTTAATCATATTTATTTAAAATAATACAATTTATATTATATTTATTTTATAATTAATTAATAATAATATAATTTTTATTATTATACTTATTAAGATAATAAAAAATATAAATATTTATAAAATAAATGAATATTAAATGGGTATGGGTACCCGCGGGTATTGATAAACGGTAATGGGACGGGTACGGGTACCATAATAAATTTTTTAAACGGGACGGATATGGATATGGGTAGTTATTTTTTAATTGGATACGGATACAGAAAATAAGCGGGTACCCTACCCGTTACTATCCCTACTGACGTCCGCTTCAAAGGTATCAATTTTCTCTATTTAGTAAAAAAAGTACACAATATGACCCACCACTTCCCTCTAATACAATTACCCACTTTATCTACAATAATAATACTCCTTAATCCACGTGCAAAAAGTAAATAAAGACCTTAGAACTGTCCACGTACAAAAAGCAAATGGTTACCTTAGAACCGGACAGAGGGAGTATAAAGGAAACACAAAAATTGAAGAGAAAAAAGATAGACAAAAAAAAAGAATGATACCTGATTGGACTTACCAATAAGATCAAATATGAGAATGATTGAATCTAAAAATAATATCAAATAAATGTATAAAAGAAGATAAAATAAATTAAATTATAAAACTAAGGTTTATACATTATTAAAAAAACAAAAATCGAAGAGGAAAAAAATAAGATAACAAAAAATTAAACAGTATAATGATACATTTAAGGAGAATAATTGAACCTACATATAAGATCAAATAAAAGTATGAAAGACAAAATAAATTAGAATATATTATAAATAATATGAAAGTAAAATCTGATTCCACTATTTGAATAAATTATGAATTTTTGAAAGGGTTTCAAATTCATAATTCAAATTCATAATTCAAAAATTATTTTTAAAATAAAATTTTATATATGATAAATAAAAAATAATAAAATTTTATTATATTAAATATTAAAATCTAAAAGAAAAAGAAAAGGAGAGAGAGAAGGAGAAAGTAAGAATTTGATTAGATTGAAAAGATTTATATATAATGATTTTAATGAATGAACGACCGTGATTGAAAGCAAATATTTATAGAGACGATTCTAATAAAAATAAAATTGATACTATACTAATTAAAATTAAGCATATATTGATTAAAAATTAATCAAATTTATATTGTTAAATTAATTAAATCAACAAATAAGTAAAATTTAAATAATAAAAAAAATCCATTATTAGTGTAATTAAATTTTATGATCGATTGAAATCAAAGAAAAATCACATGTCCTGTGTATATTAAATTAAATTATAATATATGAATATTGATTGATATACTAATTTAAATTAAGTGTATTGATTAAAAATTAGTTAAATATGCCAAAAATATCTCTTATATATATAATATATCTATACATGTATAAAAGCAAACCTAATATATATATATATATATATATATATATATATATATATATATATATATAAAGCTTATAACATTGAAAATCAATAATGCATATTATCTTAAGTGACCACGGAAATTGATTGAAAGAAATCTTTAAAATAGAAATATGACATCTTTCAATTGCTTAAAACTTAATTACAGTCAAATATGAACACTGTAACATTTAATACACCAATAAGCTGATTAACTAAGCCAAAAGACATTCAGTTCCTCAATAAGTTCTTTAATAATACGTAATAGAGAAAAAGAAATAGGTACATGAGTTGAATCTGCATGCTAAAAATTTGATTAAGTTTCTGGAATTTTATATGTACAATTATTTCATCATAAAGGTGTTAATGAACAACAGTTCATTAACACCTTTATGATGCAGTAATTGTATATATAATGTTAGGAGCCAAGTAGAAGGCTAATTAATTATAGGGCACTTGCAAACTTTTCCCTACACGACTGCAAGATCAGAATTGAAATGAAGATAAGATTTAAAATATTAATCAAAACGAAAAAGAATGAATAAAAATATAAAATCCAATATGGGCATCAGCGAGACTAAAAATAAAGTATTAAATTTAGTTAAACCAATTCTTAGCTTCTAAATTAGATATATTCTTTGTAAACAAATAAAGATCATTAGTGTCATCATAAACACACCAAACTTATTATTCAATTTACGTAAACTTAGTAAATCGAGTGCAAAATCTATTGTTTACCTTGTTTATACTGCAAATTCAATAAAGGGAATCTCTTTTCCAAATGATTAATGGAGAGTCTACAAATAATTATTATTATACAATAAAGATCCCAATTAAAGAAAATTTATATACACTGTTACTAATCGGAGATTAAAACTCTTATTCTATGACAATTCTATAATTTCATCAAAAAATTAAGAAAGTAAAATGGTTTTAACACTTTTACCAATAGATACTTCTAGAGGTAGAGACACATATCTACTGAATACATTTTTTTCCTCTCGAATTCCACTTCAACTATGCATATAATCAATCAATAAGCTAATACATGTGGTCAAAAAATACAATAGAGACAAATAGTTGTTTGTCTATTTTTAGCACTCACGAGCAAGAATACTCGATCGTTGTAGTAGTATATCCCAAGAAAAATTATCAATCCACAAAGGAGTTATGTTCGGACTAGCAAAATACGTGAGCTCATGTTCATGTCGTTTTTGGAAAGATGATCGGGGGTTTTGAGATTGATTAACAACTAAAACAAGTAGCAAGTAAATAAAAATAGCAAATAAGAGAAATGACAAGTAAAGAAAATGGGTGCTAAAGTTCAAGTGTGAAGAAACATGGGATTAGAAACATCCAAGCATACTCAATTCATATTATCATGCAAAAGGAATCCAACTTAATTGATGTAGACTAAGGGTGATCACGATAGTATCCTAAGTTTAAGCTCATTCACACACATTTCAATAAAAACACAATACACAACCAAATAACATATAAAATACGGATAAAATAATACGAAAACACATATAAAAAGACATTAAAATCTAGGTGAAAATAGCTCTAATCAACCCCCCAAACTTAAGGTGTTGCTCGTCCCCGAGCAACGAAAATGACAAATCAAAAGGAGAAATTTTCACCTAGAAAAGACTAAACGAATATAAGCAATAACACATCGTTAGCAATAATAACAACAAACTATGCTAAGTCATCCTACAACATTAAAATCATGACCTGAGAAATTAACAAATTCAATCAAAAGAGAATAAAGTGTAATATAGTTCCTTTTAAGTCCAAGCCTCACAATAGATATTAATGTCTCTCAACACTCTTTTGAAATAGGGTAAATCACACTCTTTTTATGCTCACTATAAACTTGCTCGCGGACTATATTCACAAACCACCAAAATTTCAATCAATGATCAAAAAGGTCTTTAATTAGGATGTAATGATAGGCTCTTTGGTAGGGTAGGAAGTATATGGATAATAGTGACTCAACAAGTGTAAGTAATCAAAGAGATGGCTAATTTCCTCAACTTCTCCACTTTTCTTTCTTCCTTTCTTACCTTTATAATCTCAAGCACTATTCATTAACTTTTCTTGGATTGAGCTTCTTTTGATGCATGCTTCCCATCTTTGAATTTTGTTTACTTGAGCATTTTGATGTTGCTTTGCTCCTTTTCTAACTTTGAGGTTGCATGTGCCTTTTTACTTTTGCTCTTTTCATCCTTTTTCTTGCTTGTTTACCATTCCCTTTTCTTCTTTTGCTAATCAATCAATCCTTTCTAGCTACCATCTCCTCAATCACTCACACAAAGGTATATATAAGCTTGAATAGGTAATTAAGGCTTGTAATGTGCTAAATTCACAAGAAATAGGCTTATAGGCTCAAAGTAGTTAACTAAGGATGATGTTCATGGTAGGGAACATATATGGCAATGACTATAATAACAAGGATGGCCTTAGATCATTTCACCAATCTCCACTAATCGAGCTCGTTCCTATAGTCCTTGAGCAAGTTCTAACTTATCAAACACAACCGATCCACTCATGAAGAAATACCATGTATGCATGATTGAGGCTCAAATGCTCACAAGCTTGTGCTCGGACCTTAAGGAACTTATTACACCACATTCATCTCAAAATTGAACAAGTTAAGTAAAACATGTCACAATTTGAAAGTGTATAAATTCTTAATCATAATTTGTCATCACTTATCACCACAATCTATCATCACTCACGTTCAAAAATGACTCACGACATCCCTAAACAAACCACCAAACATCCCAAGACAAGAATAAAAATACACAAAACATAAAAATAAGGACTCAACCAACAAGACACAACAAAAACACAAAACATGCAAAAACACAAAATACCATCATCCATAAGAAAATTAAGCACACATTCATCCCAACCTTTATTGAAAAGGAAATCCTAATATACGAAAGTAAACCTCCCACAAACATAACACATGAAGTAGCATGCTATTCACAACAATCCAAATCAAAATCAATTCATTTCAAGTAATAAAATGATAAGGTGTAGAGTACTCCCTCGAAAGGCATTTGGTAAGGAAAGCGTTAGCTTCAAGCTCCATCATGCTTCCAATACCTCTCATTCATGCTCAAACACTCAACAAACACCATTAGTTCAACAATTTCATTATAAATATGGACTATCATGCACTTAAACACCACCAATCATGCCAAAATCAACCCAAACTCATGAGAAAAATTTTAAAATTTGTCCAATTTTACAAGAATCATACTCAAGTGGTGAGTCACACCACACAATCTCCCCCCAAACTTAAATCGAAACAAGAGTTGAGACTTAAGTTTGCAAAAAGTGGTGAGACTTACCCTTGTAGTTTCCATTGATGATCTTCTTGTTGAGAAGTAACCGCATCCACACGACTCAAGCTATGCCCACCACGCACTATCACCCCCCAAACTTAACTCGAGACAAGAGTCACGAATTAAGTTTGCAACAAATGGTGGAACATGTCAACTTGAATCCATGAAGCATTTCTCTTTTCTTCAGTATGCATTTTTCTCCATGAGCACAATCAACCTACAAGGCCAAAATAAACAAACAACAAAAACAAAGCAATAAAGATAGTGATGGGGTGCTTTCCATCGAGCGCTAAGTTTAACGTCTTCAAGCTAGACGAATTTTGAGATCATCTTTCAAATAGAGTATCCACAAAGAGGGTCTCCCTTTGTGATAGATCCACATAGTGCTTCACACGATGACCATTAACTAAGAACTCTCCCCCGTTCTCATCCATAACCTTTAGAGCTCCCCCATCAAGTACTTCATTTACCACATAAGGTCCTCTCCATTTGAACTTCAACTTGCCCGGGAAAAGTCTTAGTCGAGAATTGAATACCAACACCTTTTCACCCTTTTCAAAGCTCTTTTTCCTCAAACGAGCATCATGCCACCTCTTGGTTTTCTCCTTAAAAATCCTTGAGTTTTTATAAGCATTTTCTCTAAATTCCTCAAGCTCATTCAATTGTAAGAATCTTACCTTTTTCGAAGCTTTCATGTCAAAATTCAACTTCTTAATGTCCCAATAAGCTTTATGCTCTAACTCCACGGGAAGATGACAAGACTTGCCATAGACAATTTGAAAAGGAGACATACCAAGAGTGGTCTTGAATGCGGTTCGAAAGGCCCACAATGCATCATCAAGTTTATTTGACCAATCCTTTCTACTCACACTCACTGTTTTCTCCAAGACTTGTTTGATTTGTCGATTAGAAATTTCAGCTTGACCATTCGTTTGAGGGTGATACGGAGTAGACACTCGATGCTTCACTCCATAAGTCTTGAGAATGTTCTCCATTAGCTTATTTATGAAGTGACTACCCCCATCACTTACCAACACTCTAGGTACTCCAAATCTTGTGAAGATATGCTTCTTTAAAAACCCCATGACAACTCTAGCATCACTTGTTCTTGAAGGTATGGCCTCAACCCATTTCGAGACATAGTCGACCGCCAATAGGATGTATAGGAATCCATTAGATTGAGGAAATGGTCCCATGAAATCGATGCCCCACACATCAAATATCTCCACTTCTTGAAAGCTCTTAAGGGGCATCTCATCCCACTTGGAGATTCCTCCCATCCTTTGACACCGATCACAACCCTCTACAAATTTCTTACAACTCTTGAACAAAAATGGCCAATACAACCCCGATTGTAAGACTTTTGCAGCGGTCTTTTGAGCTCCAAAATTGCCTCCACTAGGTGAAGAGTGGCAAAACTCCAACACACTATTCCATTCTTCCTCGGGCACACATCTTCGCACAAGAGAATCATTACACATCTTGTACAAGAATGGATCATCCCACAAGTAACTTTTAACATCATGAAAGAACTTCTTGGATTGATACTTATTAAGCTCATAAGGCCTCCTTCCACTAGCCAAATAATTCACATAGTCCGCATACCACGGGCTTCCTTCTTGCTCCACTAAAGCCTTAATTTGATAGCAATCACACTCCAAGATTTCTTCATCGGGAAAAACCTCCTTGATTAACTCATAAGTACTTTCACAATGCTCCCTCGACTCTAACCTTGAAAGATGGTCGGCTATCACATTCTCCGTGCCCTTCTTATCTCTCACTTCAATATCAAATTCTTGAAGAAGTAATACCCATCTTATCACCCTTGGCTTTGCATCCTTCTTTGCCATGAGATACTTGATAGCGGCATGGTCGGTGTATACAATAGTTTTCGTTCCTACCAAATAAGGACGAAATTTATCAAATGCGTATACTACCGCCAAGAACTCTTTTTCGGTAGTAGTGTAGTTCCTTTGAGCTGCATCAAATGTCTTGCTTGCATAGTAAATGGCTCGGAATTTTTTCTCTCTTAGTTGCCCCAAAACCACTCCAAGAGCTACATCACTTGCATCACACATCAATATAAATGGCTCCTTCCAATCGGGGGTGATCAAGATGGGTGATGAAATCAAAGCTTCCTTTAGCACCTGAAAAGCATTTAAACAATTATCATCAAACTTAAATGACACATCTTTTTCAAGGAGATGAGATAGAGGTTTAGAAAATGAAGAAAAATCCTTGATGAATCTACGTTAGAACCCGGCATGACCAGGGAACGATCGTACTCCCTTCTCATTTGTTGGCGGTGGAAGCTTCTCTATAGCAACAACTTTGGCTCGGTCAACTTGCAATCCCTTTGAAGAGATGTGATGTCCAAGTACAATGCCATCATTTACCATGAAGTGGCACTTCTCCCAATTCAACACTAAATTAGTGTCTTGACATCTCTTCAAAACAATAGCAAGGTTAGACAAACAAATATCAAAAGAAGAACCAAACACCGAAAAGTCATCCATGAATACTTCCATTATATTCTCAATTAATCCTTCAAAGATTGTCATCATACACCTTTGAAAGGTGACCGGTGCATTGCAAAGTCCAAGTGGCAATCTTCGAAAAGCAAATATTCCATAAGGACAAGTGAAAGCGGTCTTTTCTTGGTCTTCGGGTGCTATGAGAATTTGGTTATACCCGGAATACCCATCAAGAAAGCAATAAAACTCATACCCGGTCAACCTATCCAACATTTGATCCAAGAAAGGTAAGGGAAAGTGATCTTTATGTGTGTTTTCATTAAGCTTCCTATAATCAACACACACACGCCACCCCGTCACCGTCCTAGTGGCTATGGTCTCATCTTTCTCGGTCTTCACTATAGTCATACCCCCTTTTTTAGATATTACATGCAACGGGCTCACATAAGGGCTATCACTAATAGGAAAAATCATATCGGAGTCTAACCACTTAAGAACCTCTTTTTTTACCACTTCTTGCATGATAGGATTAAGTCTTCTTTGGTTTTGAACACAAGCTTTCCCTTCATCCTCAAGTCTTATCTTATGCATGCAAATTGTTGGACTAATCTCCTTCAAATCATCAATACACCAACCAATAGCCGACTTATGCTCTTTAAGGACATTAAGCAATTTATCAAGTTGACTAGAGGTTAGAGATGATGATACAATTACCGGATATGTCTCACTTTCACCAAGGTAGGCATAAGTAAGATGATCGGGTAGAGGCTTCAACTCCACCTTCTTTTCCTTTTTCTCTTCTTGCTCGAGTGGATCTCTAAGTGGTAAGAACTTGTCATTTCCCCTTGAGATGGCGGCTGCAACCTCTTGAGTTTCACTACAATCACCTAGATCAAGCAAACAATTAATCAATTCTTCATTTAAATGAAGAGAAGTAGTAGAAATATTAGAAAGAGATAGAGAATTGCTCAAGCAAAGTTCAAGTGGATCCTTGGTTACAATGGAAGGCCAACTCTCCTCGACACTTCCCTTTACAACATCCACACTTTTACATTCTTCATCATTCATTGGATATTGCATGGCCTTGTGTAGAGAGAATACCACTTCCTCATCATTAACCCTCAACTTCAATTCTCCTTTGTAGACATCAATAAGAGCTCTCCCGGTAGCAAGAAACGGTCTCCCAAAAATCAATGTCACATTTTCATCCTCCTCCATATCTAGAACAATAAAATCTACCGGAAAGACGAACTTATCAACTTTTACCAACACATCTTCAACTACTCCTTTTGGATGTGTCATAGATCGATCCGCCAATTGAAGTGTGATGGAAGTTGGTTTTACTTCACCTAATCCAAGCTTCTTGAATATGGAGAGAGGCATTAGATTAATGATTGCACCAAGGTCACAAAGAGCCTTGTTCTTCTTGTTCTTTCCAATTTCACATGGTATAATGAAACTACCCGGATCCTTCAATTTTTGAGGAAGTTTCTGTTGTAGAATGGCACTACACTCTTCGGTTAGATTAACCGTTTCATTGTCCACAAGACTTTTTTTCTTTCCCATGATGTCCTTCAAGAAACGAGCATAATGAGGCATTTGATCCAAAGCATCGGCGAAAGGGATATTGATTTGAATCTTCTTGAAGATTTCAAGAAACTTTTTGAACCTCTCATCCAAACCCTTCTTCAAGAACCTTTGAGGAAAAGGAACCGGTACTTGAGTCTTGGGTATTCCCCAACTATCTCTTTCAACTTCAACTTCCTTTTCTCTTAACTCCTTTGCCTTCTTCCACTTTGGAATTCTCTCTATTTTCTCTTCATCTTTCTTTTGCTCAACAATTTCTTTTCTCTTACTTACTTCCTCCATTTCAATCTCTTCTTGCACCAACCCTTCTTCAACCTTGCTTTTCACTTCCCTTTCAATGACAATACTATCTTCTTTAGGCATAGGAGGTTCCTCATACTCTTTTCCACTTCTAAGAGTGATAGCTTTGCAATCTTCTTTAGGATTAGTTACCGTGGTAGATGGAAACTTTCCTTGTTGGTGTTGAGATCCCACGGAAGAAGCAATTTGACCCATTTGATACTCAAAAGCTCTCATCCTATTGTCGGATTTCTTCTCATTTTTCTCCATTCTAGCCTCCATCTTTTTCATGAATGCTAGCAATGTCTCTTCCACCGATGCTTTACCCTCTCCATTTGGCGGCTTAGCACTCGGATCGAATCCTGGAGGAAATGACACGGCGGCTTGAGGATTAGAGTAAGAAAGATTTTCATGCTTCCTCGGAGCTTGATAATTTCCACTTGATTGATTGAAATTTCTTCTCCGAGCTTGTCCTTGATATCCTCCTTGAAAATTACCTTGATTAGAAGGATAATTACCTTGGAAATTCCCTTGATGATGGAAATTCCCTTGGTAATTTCTCCTATCTAAATAGGCAACATCTTCTACACTTTGCATAACCTTGCTCTCATCATTCCCCATAGAACTTGTGCTTCCCCCTTGACTTACTCCTTGAGTGATCAAATTCAATTGCTTTGTTAAAGCTTGAATGCTCTCATTGAATTCTTTCATTCCTTCATTTTGAAACACATCACTCTTCACTTTGTTCACACTCTCCACTTGAGCTACTTTTCCAAATGCATAACCTCCCATTACTCGCTCGGAGGGCCATTGATAAGCATTCATCGCAATGTCTTCAAAAATATCCATGGCTTTCATAGCATCCACTCCAAATATAGACCCTCCGGATGAGGCATCTACATGCATCCGATGTTGTCCACTCAACCCTTGATAAAAGAAAGCCACTTGTTGATTCTCATAAAAATCATGTTGAGGACACTTTTGGAGCATCTCTTTGTAGCGTTCCCATGCTTCATAAAAATTTTCATCCGGAAGTTGCCTAAATTGAGTGATAAGACTTTTCAATTTGAGCGTCTTTGAAGGAGGAAAGTACTTGTTTAGGAACCTTTGCTCAAGATCTTCCCATGTATTACTACTTCCCAAAGGAATTGTATTGTACCATGCTTTAGCCTTGTCTCTTAAAGAAAAAGAGAACAACCTCATTCGAATAGCATCCTCCGACACTCCCTTCATCTTGACGGTATTTGCAACCTCCAAGAAAGTAGATAGATGAGTGTTCGGGTCTTCAAGATGACCTCCCCCAAACTGATTTGCTTTGACCATGTTGATCAATCCGGTCTTGATTTCATAATCATTGGCTTGAATCGGAGGAACCATATTGTGCACGGCTCTCGGTTGGAAGTAATCCCGAATTGCTCTAGGTCTTGGCAACTCTTGTTGTTGAAATATCCTTTGAGCTTCTTGATTGGCAAGCAATTGCATATACTCTTGATTTTGAGCAAAGAAATTTCTCATTATCTCCGCTTGGTTCTCTTGCACTCCTTCTTGTACCCCCCTTTGATCTTGTAAAGGATATTGGGGTGGGTCATAATTAACATTTTCTCCCCGTTGATTCTCCATTTTTGTTCCTTTTCTAGCTTTACGCCTCTCTCGCTTCCTTTGTCGTGCGGTCCTTTCAATCTCCAAATTCAAAGGAATGATCGATTGATTTCCCTTTGATCTTGTGATCATAAAACACCTACGAAAAGTCAAAGAGTGAGACCACAAACACAAATAGTAAATAAAATAAAATAAAATAAAATTCTTATCAAGGACAACTAAAACAATAACACAGTACTCGACTAGTCCGTCAAACTCCCCTTTGGCAACGGCGCCATTTTCTTGTTTGTCTATTTTTAGCACTCACGAGCAAGAATACTCGATCGTTGTAGTAGTATATCCCAAGAAAAATTATCAATCCACAAAGGAGTTATGTTCGGACTAGCAAAATACGTGAGTTCATGTTCATGTCGTTTTTGTAAAGATGATCGGGGTTTTGAGATTGATTAACAACTAAAACAAGTAGCAAGTAAATAAAAATAGCAAATAAGAGAAATGACAAGTAAAGAAAATGGGTGCTAAAGTTCAAGTGTGAAGAAACATGGGATTAGAAACATCCAAGCATACTCAATTCATATTATCATGCAAAAGGAATCCAACTTAATTGATGTAGACTAAGGATGATCACGATAGTATCCTAAGCTCCCTTTCGGGTTACAAAGGTTGTTGATCCATTTTAGACTCCCAAAAGCACTTAAGATCAAAGCCCAACATTAACCCTTCCATCTAGGTACTAGTTAGATTAAACTCTCCCTTTTTGTGTACTAAGGCCAACGAATGGATTGGTTCCCCTCATTGAATTCAAATATCCTTTCGGTCAAACTCAAACTCAATGTCTATTCATGCCTTCCTAATACTATAGAGGGTCATTTCCGTCTCACTCCAAGCAATACATACATGAACATCATGATAGCATTTAATTACCACAAATAATCCATTGATCAACAATCCATTAAACCAATAAACATTCATGAATAACAAACCATGTCATCACAATATCAAGACAATTAAACTCCATGAATAGAAATCAACATCAATTAAATCAAAAACCAATTTAATCCACATGACAATATAAATCTAATATGCTCTTCATGCTCCTAATCCCACTAGAGGGATTAGCCTATCATGATAAAAGTAACAAAACAAATAAATGATTCATTACAAATATCCATAGTCTAAATCCAAAAGAAAATCAAGAGAGATGTAAATCTTCCCCAACAATTTCTTGTAGAGAATCTTCAATACTCATGGATCTCCAACTCTAGCTCTTGATTTCTTGAGATCTCCCACACCCAATGGAAGGGATGAAGTTTTGATGGAGAATTAATGGAGATGATGGAGATGGATCAAGATGGATGAAGGGTGATGAAGATGATGGTGGAAAATGGAAGAAATGGTGCGTGATGTGTGTGTAGAGGATGGGAATTTCGGATCTCCTTTTCACATATTGAAGTATTGGGTATTTATACCCCTTGGGAGGCTTCTAGAAGGATTCTGATTTTTTTTCCAGGATTTTACACAGCACGAGTCGTGCTCTGCCACACGGCCACGAGGTGGCCGTGTTGTGTCTTCTGATGCTCCAGCACGGCCTTTCCTTACTGGGTCGTGTTGATGACACGGCTCGTGTGCTGCAACACGAGTCGTGTGTTCTAACACGGGAACAGGGTGGTCGTGTTGGCTCTTCTGATGTCGGCACACGTCCACTTCTTACAGGACCGTGTTGATGACACGGCTCGTGCTGCCAACTCGACTCGTGCAACTGGACACGGCCTTAAGTTGCCCGTGTTGAATAACTAGGTATCGCCGCACGGCCTTCTCTTACAGGGCCGTGTTGGTGCTGGCTCCTGTATTTCTTCACTGTTTTGGCTCGTTCTCCCTCGTTTCACTCTGAATTTAGATCCGCTTTTTTCTACATCTTCCTTATCATGTTTAGCATCCAATAAAAAGTGAAAATCTTAAGTTTAAGCTCATTCACACACATTTCAATAAAAATACAAAATACAACCAAATAACATATAAAATACGGATAAAATAATACGAAAACACATATAAAAAGACACTAAAATTTAGGTGAAAATAGCTCTAATCAATAATATTAGACTTGTTCTACTATGATGTCATCAAATGAACCATTAAATCAAGAAATTAAATCTGATTTTATAGAAGTTAAAAAACTAAAGCACTTTCCAACATACTATGTGATACTTTTCAATCAAGTGCAGCTAGCTACTTCGAGCTTCTACTATCTGATACTTCTATAATCTTTGATTAATTTGAAAGAGTTGCATACACCATTGTAGCAACTAACACTCGTGTCTAAATACTTGAATCCATATGTAATAGAACTAATGATATCATCATAAGAAGAGTTTAGTTGTCAGTAAATAAAACTAAGAGAACTAATGATAACAGTCTATTTCACTTTAAGTAGCTTTGAGTTGATTATCTTTCATTCTCCTCTATCCATGAGCTAAAATTCAAGTTTAATCAAGATTGCAATGATAACATGCACACCCAAAATAAAAGGGAAACACATATAGAGACTAAAAATTATAGAGGAGTTGCATATCATTCCATGGTTGATTGTACATTTATCACTTCATGTGTTATAAGAATTTTTTTAAGTGCCATCATAACTTTTCTGGAAAGAAAGAAAGAAAGCACATAAAAAGTTAAACTTTAGAGGGCGTGGGTTATACATTACAAACCTGCTTGATTTGACAGCGGATCGAATATTGATTACTTTTCGTTCTACAGCCAAGAGAGCTGACATCAGATACTTGGAACCTTTGATCAACAGATTTCACTCTCTCATTTACAGCAGAAATCCCAACAGTAAATTTTTTGTTAACCCAACTTTCTGGTCAAAGGAAATAACTCTTTCAGATGCAGTGGCAGTCAACTTAAGCTTTTCATCTAATGCTTTGGCCTTGCTTACAACATCTTTACCAATAGCTAAGCCTTTTGCAATCCCACTTGACATAACGTCTTGTGCCTTACTTAAATAAACTCTCCCACTATTAGGACTCATGTTTCCCTGCTAAGTAAAAGTAAGGGTAAGTATGCAAATTTCAAAAATTAATCAGATTCTAAATCAAACAAAATGAATTATAGCAGAAGTGAAGCATTAATGCAACTTTCATAACCAAATTTTACAGAATTCTAAGCTTAACACATTCCTACATAACATCGATTTGTTCTAATAATTTGAAAAGGTTGCATACACCATTGTAGCAACTAATAATTGTGTCTAAATCCTGGAATCCATATATATCAAACTAAATAAACTCCATTATCAAAAGAAAAATACTTAAAGTTCTTATAATTATAATGTTATACAATTAATGCTTAATATATTTTCAAAAGAAATAATCCTCCACAATTACAGAGTAAGAAATATATGTAATTTTAATATAGGAATTTAGATATAATGTAAGTAGAATTACTCAAGAACATATAAATAAAATCTTACGGTCAATAGCCCTCGTTCCAAGTCCTCTTAAAGATAACTTGAATTATGAATTTAGAATTGTAAAATTTTTAGAGTTTTAGATTTCAAATATTCTAATTAGTTTGGAGTTGTTGAATGTTACAATTCAAAATTCAATATAATGAATAATAATAAAATAATAATAAAAATAAATTACCAATAAAATTTTAAAGATTAATCAACTTTAATTTCACACTTTACATTTTGTTTTGTACCAAGAGAAAACATCCGTGATTCAATTTTTCAACTATAATTAAAATCAAATCAACTATCAGTTTAAAAAATTTGTATTTTACAAAATGCAAATCATCTCATGAAAAGGTCATTTAAGAGGAAGAAATCATAGACAGAACAAACTCAATGGTTAAGAGATATAGAGTAGGAATTACCTCCCAAATGAAAAAATCCATGAGAAACAAATCTTTTAAACTTAAAGAACATACAGGAATCTGATGAACCTGCATAAATCAATAAGAGGCCAAAGACCATTTCTAAATCGATTAGAGAAACTGCTAGAAGAATACGTAAATTAGTGAAACAGAAGCATTTAACTTTTTGAGAATGCAAGATACCTTTAGTGGGAGAGAGTAATGAAAATGCAAGAAAATGCAAGCATTGAGAAAAAAAAGAGTAAATATCAAAATTGATCCTGTAAGTATGGCGTTTTTCAACTTAAGTCATTTTTCTTTTGCAATTCTCAATTTTGGTCCTTTTTGGTCCACTTTTAGTCCTTTTAGTCCAAATTTAGTCCTTTTAGTCCAAATTCAGTCCTTTATATTTAAAAAAATCCAAAAATAGTCCGAAAGTGTATATATTTAGGACAAAAAATGACTAAATTTTGAAAAAATGACCAAAACTGGACCAAAAGGACTAAAAGTAGACAAAAAATGACCAAAATTGAGAATTGCAAAAGAAAAAGGACTAAAGTTGGAAAACGTCATATTTATAGGACTAATTTTTATAATTACCCGAAAAAAAAATGGTGAAAATGCAAGCATTGAGAAAAAAATTAGGTAAAATGTCAATAAAAATGTCCATTTAAGAGGAAGAAATCATAGACTGAACAAACTCTAAGTAATTTGGAGTAGAAATTACCTCGCTAATGAGATATCACATGAGAATCAAATCTTATAAACTTAAAGAACCTGCATGATCCTAAATCAATGAGAGACAAAAGATAATTTCAAAATCGATTAGAGTAAATACTAGAAGAATCCATAAATTAATGAGAATGAAGCATTCGACTTTGGAGAATGCAAAATACCTTCGGTGGGAGATCCCATGAGAAAGAAATTATTCTTTAAAATCTAACCATAACATTGAGGGTTGTTCTCCATGAACATCTGAAGGAAATGGCAGTTGGGTTGGAAAACAGTGGGCAGAGATTTTTGTGGTTGGTTCGGAATCCGCCAGGAAAGCAGACGGTGGCGAATGAGCTGGATTTGGATGAGCTTCTGCCGGAGGGGTTTCTGGAGAGAACTAAAGACAGGGCTTCGTGATAAAATTGTGGGTGCCGCAGAAGGAGATGATCAGCCACGCGGTGGCGGGATTCGTGACTCACTGCGGGAAAAGCTCGATATTGGAAGCAGTGTCGTATGAGGCACCGATGATCGGATGGACATTATACGCGGAGCAGAGGATGAATAGGGTTTTCAGGCACTACCGCTGGTAGAGGACGCAGATGGGTTCGTGACAGCGGCTGAGTTGGAGAAGGGAGTTTGAGAGTTGATAAAGTTTAGGGAAATGCCAATTCTTGCCTTATTTTGTATGTACTCCATCTAAATTGCCCTAACTTTTACATTTCGTCTAATTTGCCCACTTTTAAGGGAAACTACCTGTCATACCCCTAAGGATGACTCACATGTCACTTTTAAGCAATAAGAGTTTAGGATATACAGTCATGTGTCAGACTATGTCGTAAACACTCTTTAACATTTTCTTTTATATGTCCGCTTATATATATATATATATATATATATATATATATATATATATATATATATATATATATATATATATATATATATATATATATATATATATATATATATATATATATATATATATATATATATATTATTTTGATATCTTATATAAGATTTTCTCAAATATATTTCAAGAAAATCTTATCGGCGGACATGCAATCAAAATAAACTGATATGGCATATATATTATTATTATATTAATAATAAACTACAAATTAGAAAAATATTTTTTCTCAAATATATAGCATGTCCGCTGGTAATTTCCTTGAAAATTATCGGCGGACATGCAATCAAAATAAGCTGACATGTCATATTATATTAATAATAAACTACAAATTGAAAATGATATTTTTTTCTCAAATAAATAGCATGTCCGCGGGTGATTTCCTTGAAAATCATCGGCGGACATGCAATCAAAATTTATATAAATTAATTTTGGAAACATTATCCTAAAAATTTCTTAATTTACAATTTTAATAATAAACTACAAATTAAAAAAGATATTTTTTCTCAAATATATAGCATGTCCGGGTGATTTCCTTGAAAATCATCGGTAGACATGAATCAAAATATGTTGACGTGACATATATTATATTAATAATAAACTATAAGAGATATTTTTTTCTCAAATATATAGCATGTCCGCTGGTGATTTCCTTGAAAATTATCGGCGGACATGCTATTAAAATAAGCTGACATGGCATATATTATATTAATAATGAGATGCAAATTAAAAAATATATTTTTTTTCTCAAATATATATAGCATGCGCGGTGATTTCAAGGAAATCTTATCGGCGGACATGCAATCAAAATATATATAAAATAATTTTGGAAACATTATCCTAAAAAAATTTTTAATTTACAATATTAATAATAAACTACAAATTTAAAAAGATTTTTTTCTCAAATATAAAGTATGTCCACTGGTAATTTTCTTGAAAATCATCGGCGGACATAAATCAAAATAAGCTGACATGACATATATTATATTGCCAAAAGCTCCTGTGCACCCGGGCACACGGAACACTTTCCGTGCGCCTTTAGAAATTTGTGCTAAATTGTATACCTTTTAGTATACAGATGTGTACCCTTTATTTTCTAAAGAAAAATCTGGGCGCACGAACAACACTCCGTGCGCCTTTAGAATTTTGTGTTAAATTGTATACCCTTTAGTATAAAAATGTGTACCCTTTATTTTCTAAAGAAAAAAAAATATTAATGAAAAGTGTATACCCTTTAGAACAAAATTGTGTACCTTTTAGTAATTAAAGTGTATACCCTTTAGACCAAATTAATGTACCCTTACCCATAATACAAAATTTCTAAAGGCGCACGGAATGTGTTCCGTGCGCCCGGGTGCACGCAAGCCTCACTCTATTATATTAATGATAAACTATAAATTGAAAAAAATATTTTTTTTCTCAAATATATAGCATGTCCGCAGGTGATTTCCTTGAAAATCATCGGCGGACATGCAATCAAAATTTATATAAATTAATTTTGGAAACATTATCCTAAAAATTTCTTAATTTACAATATTAATAATAAACTACAAATTAAAAAGATATTTTTTCTCAAATATATATAAATGTGAAAAAAAATTAAATGGAGCAATTTGGAGTTGTAGCTTTGTAGGAGTGAATTGAAATGCAAACCAAACGGGCCGGTTAGCTTGAAATCGTGAAATGGGAGTTTAAGATTAAAAAAGCTTTCTTAATTAATTAAATCAAACAAGATTTTTTTTTCTCTTTTATTCCTTTATAATTTAGTATAAAATATATATATTTAGATTAATGATATTCATTTCATGAATTAAAATTTTTGAAATGGTCTCACCCAACACCCATCCTTTTTCAAATTATAGAAAAGTATTAAAGTACATAAAAATTACAATCTTAATAAAATTTGTATCTCATTTGTAAATAATAATATAAAATACATATTATAAATGAAAAGATTTCTAATGATTTACCTTAGTCCCTTTATGCAAAAGATTTCAATTTTGTGTTTCTATTTTCTTGTATGAAATTATTTATACATTTAATTTAAATACTTATTACACCATATATCTCAAAATAAATATCTATAATAAAATACATATAATAAACTGAAAATATTTCGAATGATTTACCCTTAGTCCCTGCATGCAAAATATTTGAATCCTACTATTATTATGAAATTATTTATGATCTCTTGTAAATCGGGTTATAAAAATATAAAAATATTGAGAAGTATTAAAGTACATAAAAATTAGAATCTTAATAAAATTCATATCTTATAATGAATATATATAATAAATAAATAAATGAAATATACTATATATATATATATATAATATAAAATAAAATTTTCATGCAAAAAGATTACAATCCTACTGTGCTCTATATATATATATATATATATATATATATATATATATATATATATATATATATATATATATATATATATATTATAACATGAGTATGAATTATAATATCAAATTTGGTTTAGAATCTTAATAAAATTCATATCTTATAATGAATATCTATAATATATATATATATATATATATATATATATATATATATATATATATATATATATTATAAAATAAAAATTTTATCTGTGTGATATATTTTCTGTATGAATTATAATACTAAAAAGAATGAAATGAGTTGAGTGTTGCTTTGTGTCGTATTTATGTTCATTAGTACAGACATCTATAATACCATAATGCACTCCATCCTTCCATGTGTTAGTTTATATATTTATGTGTTAGTTTATATATTTTGAAGCAATATTAGTTGCATTCGTCATACCATAATCATATCTATGCTATCATGAAAAAATTTTGTTCTAGATAAATTATTAAAAAGTTTCGTATTTGTTAAAAATGCAATTGTTTTAATATTGGATATGTCTTGAAGGACAGTCTAACGAATCACAACATATTTTATAGATGGTTCGTATAAGCTTACCAAGAATATTTGTTAATCGGTATGGGATTATTGCATTGGATATTATGGATATGGAATAGGGTTGAAAATTCAAATTATGGACATCATCTATATTTTAATACCAAAGACATAAATTAAAATTGATATATGTCTTTAATATACTAATTAGGGATGGAGTGTTTTTTTCTGCCTATATCGCTCTTAGAAGCCTCTTCCTTTGTGTCAAATTGTGATTAATTTAAATTAATTTAATTATTTATTTAATTTGATTTAATTATTTTGAGATATTGTATCTACTATACATTTATTTACAACAAAAAGATAAATATTTAAAATATTTGTTATTTATTTTAAAAGAATATTCTTATCGAATCCATGTATAATTAATTTTAGTATTTAATTTGATAAATATTTTTAATTTGTTTATTAATAAAAATTATATAGATAAATATATATATATATATATTAAGATTTTGATATAAATATTATTAAATTAAAATTATTATTACTTAATTTAATGTATCAAGTGTGACCAAGTTATAAATACCAAACTCAAAAGATAGTTAAAGATCTACTATTTAATCCTATTTGTGAAAATTTTAATATAAGACAAATACCTTGGTGTTTAAAAGTAATTTATCAAACTAAAGGGTTAATTTATAAAAACAAGAAAAATAATAAATAATAAAAGCAATAAAATAGCGGTGGAAAATAACACTGGTTTCAAAATAGTAGACAAGATATTTTAAGAAATTCAGTTTAAATCAATCAAATTAAATCACTATACAATCCATTATAATTCCTACAGATTTTATGATAACAATCGCATGCTAAATGAAAGAGAATATTTTCATCCCCAAAATACTTTCACCATTCCTTTATAAGCCGTGTAAGTAATCATGGGATCAATGAAATATTATTTTTACAATTCGTTAACTAATAGAAACATACTTAGAAAATCACAAATCTTTAAAATAGATTGAGGCAATAAAAATAACTTAATCCGACGTAAACATATTTAGAAAATCACAAATCTTTAAAATAGATTGAGGCAATAAAAATAACTTAATCCGACTGAAGAAATATTTCGCCAAAACATGTCAACCTCAAAGCTAACATAACATTGAAAATATGCACACAATGAGGAATGTACAAATCCACGAACCAAAAAGCCATAGTCACTAGGGCTGCTGCCTATACATGCCAAAACATTTTTACAAAATTGCCCCTGCTTCATCATAAATCATAATCTGATTCTGCAATGGAAACTATCTAAAGAGCATCTTGAGTTCGTCTAGCCTGGCCGATCGGACTTCCTCGTCGGTCAGAGCTCCGGCAATCATCCGCTGCTTTTTCGCCTGAACTTGTTGCAGACGCTCTTCAACTGTCTCCTGTTAACATTTTTTGTGCACACACAAATAATCAACTCCAAGTAAAGATCATAATTTGATCATAGTAACAAAATCTGGGTGATTTTTACAACCTTGACAATGAATCTTCTAACACGAACAGTTCGTTTTTGGCCAATCCGATGAATTCTCATGATTGCTTGCTCCTCCACTGCAGGGTTCCACCATGGATCCTATGTTTGATTTAACATAAATATAAAATCATGACAAAGAAAATAAACAAGAACAAAGATGATGATGATGAAGTTGAAGAAAACAAACCATCAGAAAGACATTAGAAGCTGCAGTGAGATTCAATCCAACACCACCTGTTTTGAGGGACATTAACAGCACCTGGAAAATGATAATACTCAGTTATTCATCATCGTTGGATGAGGGAGATCAGGCAACAAATTTCTAGCAATTTATACCCTTTTTTCTGTAGTCTCAGCAAACTCATGCAAGATCTTTGCCCGGTGTTTCTGAGATGTCTTCCCATCAAACCTCAAGAACTCAAAGTTTCTCTTTCTGAGTGGAATTTCTAAAAGATCCAAGAATGAAGTCCACTGGCTAAACACTATGCTCTTTTCACCTGAGCCTGACTTCCGTATAACCTCCAAGCATTCCAACAGCTTGGTTATTTTGGACGATTCTGTCCAGTTCTTTTGAACGTCTAATCTGAACCGGTTCCCAGTTGGACAAGTGATCAGTTCTGGTTTATGTATCAACTGCCTACAGATGGGACAGAGTCCAGAAGATGGAGTTCTCCAGCTAGAGAGAAGGCACTCTCTGCACATCCTATGAGCACAAGGAGTCAGCACAGGGTCATCTGATGACTCGAGGCAAATGGGGCATTCTGTGTTATCACCATTGCGAAGACCCTCCACAACTTCTTCAACATAGGCTCGAGAAGGGCCCGTGCCAGACTGGGTTTCCAGGAACTTTCTTGACAGTTTCTCCAAATCTGTGTATTTTTCTGTATCACCTCGACTGACAAACAAGTTTATAGTCAGTTTTTGTTGGAAATTTTTAGTTTTTACGAAATGGATCAGTATTTTGTGTTACCTCATAACAAGGAATGGGTGGTTGCAGCATTGCCTCAACCGGAGTAGTAACTCAAGAATGTTTGCATAGTTGTGAAGTACTTTTCCTTGAGCAACAAATTGATCAAATTGAACCTGTTTTTTTTTAGGGGCATAAAACATAAGATGGCATTTTCTATGGAAATATAAATCAGAAAATCATGAATTTTAAACCAAGAAATTTACTTTAGATCTCTTGAATAGGGCACTGTAGAAATCACGTTCAGCTTCTGATTGCTCGCACTCAACGATTTGAATATCAGTTGGTGGGAGAACAAGTATAGGTCTGCATTACAAGATAAGAGTTCTTAAGAAATTGATAAGGCCAAGGAAAAATCGAAGAAAAGTGAGCATAAAGAAAGGATGCTAACCTTCCTTCTTTATCCGTAGATTCCTTTGTTCTCCTCAACATTAGTGGCCTAAGAATTGCCTTCACCATTTTCAAACCTCTCTGATCACCATTCTCATAGGGCTTCTGAATCAACTTGCTCCACCTAAAAGTGCAAGTAAAGAGGAAGAGGAAGAACACAAGCATATGATATTTTCATCTCAATTTTAAATCTTGGAATAATTAAAAGAAAATGAAAAATGTTGCTTGTTGAATTCATACCATGCCCAGTTGCACCATGGCTCAACATGCAAGAAGCGCAGAAGGCTATACAGGTCTTCCAAATTATTCTGCATTAGATGGAATGAATATTAACTAATAACCACAGGAAATAACATAATGTAACATTAGCAAATGATTATGCAGCTGAGACTAATCAGAGATTACAAGTACCTGAAGCGGAGTGCCAGTAAGACACCACCGACAATATGAGGACAGCACAAATGCAGCCTGAGCAGCTTGAGTCTTTGATGATTTTATAGTGTGAGCTTCATCTAAAACCACGCGATGCCATTCTACTCTGTGGAAAATGCTGTTAAGAGAATCCTGCATCACACAAACACGAATAAATACCAAAAGATATATTTCATATTCAGAACCAACGTGGAAAATCAAATCTACTCACTCTTTTATATGCTTCAGTGAGAACACCATAGGTGGTCAAGACAACATCAGGTTCTGATATTACTCTAGGATCGTTGGTTCTATCTCCACCATAATGAACAAACACTGTAATGCTATCTGGCTTTGAATGGGTTTCTAGTTCATCCTAGCAAACATAACATGAAAACAAAATTTACATTTGACTAATGTGTCACACGAATAGAGATTCTTTAGTCTTTTAGGCTTGTTTTGAGGGCACACCTTCCATTGACTGAGTAAAGCCATTGGACAAATAACAAGGGTGCCACCTTTCAGTTTCCTCAGTGTTACAGAAGTTCGCCTTCTATTGTGAATATACTCGGTCATGGATTCATCAGCCTCTTCTTGTTGGTCATCAGGAATGCCTCGACCTCTCCTTGCCAGTATCAAAGCAATTGTCATCACAGTTTTTCCAAGTCCCATTGCATCAGCCAAAATCTGCATTTAGACCATCATTTGGGAAATACAAGGGTAGAAAATAAATCAAAACAACCCACTCTTTATTTATTTTTATTTTTTCATATTAACAATTAAAAACTTAACACCACAGCCCCAAAACCAGAACTTGATCTCCCTAAAAACTTGAGTCACTATTTCCTTAACCTTCAGATCACCCATCACTCAAGATTCTCACTCTTTTGTCAATATTATGAAAAGGATGCTATTTTTTCTCATTTTGACATATTATACTTAATACAAGGCTCTCCTAAGGCCAATTGAGCCAAAAAATAATAATAATAATAATAATATGCTCACCCCTCCTCTTGCCATCTCCATGGCAGTTGGAAACTTTGTTGTTGCTTCCCCAGAAAAGGTGTTTACATATATCCCCGGAGCCCTCCTATCAAGAGCAGAGATCAGTTGATGAGGAAACATGAGAATGTTTTTTGATGGCTAGTTCTTCAATTTGTAATAATAATAAGAAACGTGATAGAGTACATACTCATCACAGACACGATAAGCTTCCCAGCATGGATGAAGAGTCTTCTCTGTTTCTTCTGCTTTTACATTCTTCTCCAATTCAGACATCCAATAAAGAGCTTGTTTCTGGTATGGTCTTAAATTACAAGCAAGAGTCATCGGAGGCTCCATCTCCTATAATGTTTAAAGGATGTAAGATCAATAAATGTAGCTTTTACAAGTTCAACATCACATGAACTAAAAAAAATAGCAAAAAAAAAAAAATACTCCTATTACCTCTAAGTTATACATATCAACAGCACCAACCAGCTTATTCAAGGCTGATTCTGAAATAACTTGCTCATCTTTGTCATGATCTTGATTTTGACTGCCTTTTCTTTTCTTCAAACATGGCACTGGGGCAGCACCAAGTGGCTCATCCTGAAGAATATACAATTATCAAGAAATGCTATTATTTAAATTTATTGTTATGAAAAAGAAATTTCCATATCAGGATTTGACAGAGACAACATGATGAAGTAATATATATTAGACGTAGGTTCATGTATTTTTAAAATCTAATCTTCTACAAATAGAGAAAAATTCAGGCAAACATACATCTAATTGTAGCGAGCGCTTTCGAGAATCAAGTTCTTCTGGTGTGAACTCTGCCCTTTGTTGTGGCTTAATTTTCAGCAGCTTAAACAGAGTCAACAGAGGATATATGGTGGCATCGATGTTTGTAGGCTCAAGCTTCCAAGATGATGCATCGCCTCCCGTGAAGACAGAATCATGAATGTAAAAGCTGCAATTCCAACAGAAAGAGCAGACGATATATTGTGAGATATCTACAATGACTTTGCTCAGATAAGATTTAAGAATTTTGAGATAGATAGAAATCAGTAAGCTGTGCAATCTTACCTCACATACAACATAATTTCTTGCATCAAGTGCAGACATACTGGAGCAGCTACACAACGAGCATGAACTTTTACCTTTGAGGAATTTACAAGTGGAATAAGGCATTTCGCCCATTCCATTGGCAAGCGACCAATCTGACAATACAAGCAGAGAGAACATCACAATTCGTCCAGTTCAAGATCATATAATAGAAATCTAAAATGATACAACTATAAGCTTCTAAAAATTTAATCAGAGATAAGTAATCAAGCAAAGAGCAAACTTCAATTAAGAATGGGAGAATGAACAATGACTATAATCAATATCTAGTTTAGAAAAAATAAAAAAATAAAAATTAAAACACTTAGACTTATCAGCAAGGACATCAAGTCATCAACATAAGAACATGTGATATCTATAAAGCATATTTCAAACATTAAACCATAAACAAAGAAATCAATAAAGTGAATTAGAGATACTTATGAATTTAAATTTACCTCTCCTGATCTTTTGGTTGAGAAACGCACAATACTAGCAGCTGCATTAACAGACTTTGCACTCGCAAAATACGAACTGCTCTTACTCCTCAAACTGGCATCTGGAAAAGAAAAATGCACAATCTCATTGTTCTCCAGTTTTCGCCCTTTGGTCGTAGAAAGTCCAGTGACCACTGTCCTTCCCACCAACATCCAATCAGGCTCTTCTGGGAAATCTCCATCCTCAAGCACCAGACAACTGACGGTCATTTCTTCAACCTTCTTCTTTTTAGGCTTATGATCGTAAGGTCCCATAATCTTCTTATACTCATCACCAGACAATTTTCTAGCATTCAATGGTTGAACACTGAGTACCTCTTTCACTTCTTCCTTAACGACAATTGCCTGATTTTTTTGCTTCTCCTTAGGCTCCTCTTTTACTATAGATTCAGGATGATTCAACTCCATCCACTCTTCAAAGCTAGTTTTTACATTTATCAACCCCAATGAATTTCCACCGCCTGAATCTTTGGTTTCTTCTCTAGCTCCCACATCACATTCTTGTTTCACTTTCACACTCTCCTCCAATCCAACACCCGCTTCACAGGCTTCTGAAACACCCCTCTCTCTTTCACCATCTAAAACTCTTGGAACGTCTAGATTTTCCACACACATGGCCTCTTGGTTTACTTCATTAACGCTATCAATGTCCATAGGCTCCTCTTTCACTCCAGTTTCTGCCTTGGCACAAACTGATGTTTCCTGTTTCTCCTCTTCTTTCCTTTGAGGATGGTTCAAGGTTAGCCACTCCTCGAAGCTCAAACCACTTCTTCCTATTTTTCCCAATGGTTTAACAGAGCATAATCCCTTATTTTCGACCATAAGAACCACATCACATTCTTGTTTCACTTTCACAATTTCCACCGAGCCTACACTGACAGAACATTCTTTTGGAACATTTCCTACCCCCACACCCACAGCACCTGCAACTTCACAATTATCGACACTCAACAACTCCTCTTTCACTCTTATTTCAGACTTAGACTCACTGGTTATCTCCTGTTTATCCACTATATTATCAGGATTATTTAAACTCAACCACTCTTCAAAGCTCAAACGACTTATTCCTACCAATCCCGATGATATTTCACCACTTAGATCTTTATTTTCTTTAACAGGAACCTCGCCTTTAAAAACACTCACATCAGATTCATCTTCCCCCATAACACTCCCCTCTAATTTAACATCTACTTTACATCTTTTCAGAACTTCCCCATCTAGCTCAACTTCCGAAACTCTAGTAACCTCACTATTTTCAACACTAAACGAATCCTGTACCACTAAATTCAACCCCTCAGATTCATCCATCCCTTCTTCAACATTATTCGATAAATTTACCTGAAAAGTGGAGATCCTCGCCCCACCAGTGGAAGTGAGAGTTTTCCGCGCCATTAAATGTGGTGCAGACGAGTACGTCAAAGGTGAATCGAGAATAAGAATAATGGCGGCCTGCGCATTGTTGTTGGACTCCGCTAGAGCTCTTAGAACGTCGCCATCAGAAATTTCGCAGCCAATGACCGCTTTCACCATCTTTACTTTTGCTTCCGTGGATTCCGATTCTACAGGTACAATTTCCATGGCCGCTTTCTCTCAGATAAAAGAAAAGTAATCAGAAAGCAACCAAAAAAACCCTAAAAAGGGCAATAATTTAGAAAGGGAGAGAGAGATTCTGGAATTGAAGAATGAGAGAGAGAGAGAGAGAGAGAGTGGGAGACTATAATAGAGGGAGATTGAAATGAGTATTGGCGGCAAGCATTTTTGAGAAGTGAAATTACGCGGTTTTTTAAGATATTTACATTTATGTTTGCTTTTATTTTGGCGGCAATCTTCGGTGAAATGAGGGGGGAATGAAATTTACCCGCGGTGAATACGCACTGCCAAAACGACGTCGTCAAGTTCGTTCGTAATTTGGAACAGAACGGAACGGAAAGTCTAAATCTGTTATAGTGGGCAGACATTGGGCTGGAATGGGCTGAATAAGAGCTTCCAAGGATCCAATTTGAGAGGAAAAAATAAATAAATCTTGGGGGCTGAGAACGAAACTATTTCTCAAACTAAAATTAGAATCGTAGTTGGGTCCAAAATATGTGTCTATGAAAAATCGTATAAATACTAAGAGGGGCGGGCGGGTATTTGCACCCCAAATTTACTAAATGAACTCCATTAATTATTAAATTAAAAATATTTATTTGAGATGACGTAAATATTCATTTATAAATAATAAAATAGTAAGATTTATAACAAAATTATACAGACTTCAATTAAATTTCTAAATGCACCCCAAATCCAACGCCTCTTCTTCTTCTTTATATTCAACGCCTCTTCTTCGACGTCAAAATCCGAAGACTCTTCTATCATATCTTGTTCTTCCCAATCCTCCAAGATGAAAAAACAACGGAAGAGGGAACGTCGTCCACTCGTTCAGGCACTTGGCAAATCTAGTCATTAAATTTTTGTGCATCGTGACACTATAGAGTCGGTTCGTGATGGACGACTAGAATTGGGATAAGGAGTTCAGTTGCCCGCAGGATGTGAAGTGCACCCAATTGCATATCCATCTTGGCAAATTGGATTATTATTTTTAATTAATTAATTAATGGAATTTCACACAATCTTTTTAAATGCACTTGTTATAAGATGGCCTATAGTGAATCTACTTATTAATTCTTGGAAGATTGGGAAGAACAAGATGTGGTAGGAGAGGCATTAGATTTTGACCTATTGTTGGATTTTCACACTGTAGAACAGTCATTGGATTTAGGGGAGGAAGAAGAGGAGTTGAATTTAGATGCATTTAAAATTTTAATTGGGGTTTATATAACAATTTATCTTAACCAATCTTATTTTATTATTTATAAAATGGTATTTACGTCTTTTCACATAAAAATATTTTAAATCTATAATTTAATAGGGTTCTTTTAGTATGTTCGGGTGCAAATAGCTGTCCATATAAAAAATCAGGGTCACATATGGCTAGGCGAATTGTAATCGTTGTATTAATTTTCCTTCGATTTAAACCGTTGAATTATATAAAAAAAAAGTATATTCAAATGCTACCTGTTAAATAAATCTCACTATTGTAAAGAAAGAAACATGTTCAATTTGCAATCTATTGCTCCATAAGGATAGGACTCTTTTTCTCATAAAGTTGATAGATCGTCCCAATTATTTTCAAATTCTGAACAGTGAAGATTGATTATTATAAAATTTAATAGTTTAGATCTTATATGTATACCCTTATAAGATTCTAAATTTGATGTTGATAAAGGAGATATGATAATTAGATTATTCTGTTGCTAGCATTTTGTGTGATTAATTTGCATTATTTTAATTATATGATGAACTTTCATGCATATTTAATTTTAAAGTCACACTGCAGTGCACTGGGTGCACCGGTGCACCGGGATAATATAAATCGTTAGATCAATTTTTTTTAATCTTAATCACTAAATAAAATAAAATAATTAATAAAAAATGCAAGAACTACCCACTACTCTTAATATTTACCTTTTAAATCTTCAGGTACATGATGCACCCTAGAATAATCCCTAATTTTAATGCCAATGGCTAAATGCATACGTCATAATTCATATTTATATCAAGTGTGTTATGTACAGAATAATTTAATTTAGGGATTATCACTAATAAATACACACTTTTAACCTAAATTACTATTAGATACATGGAATTTAAATAATTACTCTCACATACAAAATATTAAAGTAAAATACCAAATATAACCTTATACTCCATACACTTTTAAACCAACAACCCTACCACTCACCCACCCACCGGCGTTGATCGGCGTTGACCGGCGTCCGAACCGGCGTAGATCGACCATTGACCGGCATTGACTATCGGCCGGGCCGGCGTTAACCGACCGTTGACCACCGCTGACCGTCGCCGCCTGCTGTCGAAATTTAAAATTTGCAAAAATAAAATTATGCAGAACAATTGTGCAGAACCAAATTGTGCAAAATTAATTTTTGTAGACAAATTGTGCAAATATATAAGGGTATTTATGGTATTACAGTCATAATTGTGTAGTTAGGAGTAATAGTGCTTTGAGTCATGTAGTTTAAAGCAATTATGCATTTTTTTGTGTACCCCTTAGTAAGTGACACTTTAATTTAATATATGTGTGAACCGAAAATTTATAATAAAATCAATTAAAAATAAATTAAATTTAAAAGAATTCCACAAAGTAGCCACTTTTACTTAAAGTAATTTTAAGTGGCTACATGTCTTAAAAATAATTTATTCTAGTCACTTTTATTTGAAGTGACCAAAATACACTTGAAAGGGACCAACTGATCAGATGTTGAGGAATTTGACGCCTATCTTTTTGACCAAAAAGTACCAAAGTACAATAACTTATTTTACTATCTACTGAATGCATTAATTTGTTGCTTTTTACATGTCTCATGAATGTATTTATTTATTAAAATGCAAAAAGATGCATTTAACAATTATTTTTCTGGGAAAAAAATATATAGGCCGAATAGATAATCATTTGGGCCGAATAGAAGATATGTAGGCCGAATAGGAGAAAAAATTTATTCATATGAAAAATTTTTCAAATTTTTTCAGGATAAAAAAACATAGGCCGAATAAAACAAACTGTTGGCGTTCAATCGTTTGGTTAACGTGAACCATTAGGGTTTCATGCGTTTCTAAATCAGTGGAAGCAAGAAAATATAGAAACATATTACCTTTCACCAGGGTATGTAGGAGAAGATGAATTCTCGCATACGGCATGTGCAGCCTCACGATTTTTGGAAAAAAATAGGCCGAATAAAATAAATTATTTGGGCCGAATAGGACAACCATTAGGGCAGAATAGAAGACATGTAGACCGAATAGAAGAAAAAAATTATCCACATTAATTTTTTTTATTTTTTCTGAAAAAAATATAGGCCGAATAGAACAAACCATTTGGGCCAGATAGAAGACATGTAGGTCGAATAAAAGAAAAATTTTATCCGTATGAACTTTTTTTAGTTTTTTTTGGAAAAAAATATAGGCCGAATAGAACAAACCATTTGAATCGAATAGAAGACATGTAGGCTGAATAGAAGAAATTTTTTTCTATTTTTTCTGAGAAAAAATATAGGCCGAATAGACCAAGTCGTATAGGCCGAATAGAAGAGTTATTTTTTTTTTTGTTTTTCCTATAATTTTTAATGTGGTCCCACCCGCCACCATTTAATGCGGTCAACAAAATCATAATGATGGACATATGATTTTTATCCTTTCTCCTTAGAGTTATGGGGGTAAATTGGGAATAACCCTTAATAATGGCTAGAAAATTTTATTTTAATGTAGGTGGCCAAATTAAATTATATTTAGTGAATAGTGGCTATTTTAAATTGGGCCCCTTAAAAAAATTAAAACAATACGAAACTAACTAAAATGTAAAATTGACAGTTAAAATAATTATAACAAAATTAATACACTAATTAATCAATAGAAGTTTAAAATATAAATTAAAAAATTAAAAAAAATTATACATCGTAAAATTTTTTGAACTTAGAGAAAGTGAGAAATATTCGGTAGAATAATTTATATGAATGGAGGAGAACTAGGGGAAGGGTAATGGGGTAATTGAATTTATATATATATATATATATATATATATATATATATATATATATATATATATATATATATATATATATATATATATATATATATATATATATATATATATATATAAGATATTATTTTATTTAATCACATTCATATTCAAATTTTAAAGTAAATATAACCAGAGACATAATTTCATCCCCCCTTTGTAGGTACTATCAGTATCAATTAAATCCCATGTCTGGAATCTGACCCGATATGATTTCCCTTTATAGGTACTATAAAATTACCCTCCTTATCCTGCTTACTAACCCGAATTCAATTCAATTAATAAACATTCATATATGACAGTTCTAATGAAGTTTCAGAGTCCCCTCACTTAGAATCATAACATGGAATCATGTTCAGCAATGAACACGCTCAATCAACAACCAAGATATATATATTCAAACTCTATATAACAGTTGAAAATGCATAAAACGACTTTGAATATGGATTAAAAACGCATAATCATATATAAAATAAATTACAAGTAGTGATTTACGGAGTATACACACGAAAGTTCAATTAATTCATAAAAATCTTCACAACCCTATTTCTACCAAAAAGGCTGTATCCCATGATGTTACGAAGAATAATAATGGGGGTTGGATAGATCTTACCTGAATGTCTGAAAAATACAAGATAAATTACTAAACGATAAAAATCCTAGATTGGGACGTATTCTCCTTTTGATTCCACAGACGGATCTTCATGGTGATGGATGGATGAAGGAAAGGATATGGATGATGGTTGGGGACCGGTGATCCCATTTTGTGGGGTGGTGTAGCTGTGTTGTGTCTCTTTTTAGATATAAACTGCATCCCTTTTATACATGTAAAACCTCCTAATGGACCTTGGATGTACTTTTTATTGGAAAACACAAAAATACACGCTACTGGAGGTACGAAATGATCGAAAATAAGATTTTGTGTCCCTACTATATCAAATGGTTAGGTCTAACAGCAATGTGCAGTCTCACCGTTTCGCACATAACTTCCACATATGAGCTCCGATTTGAGTGATTCTTATACTCACGCGATTCTCTCTTCCTTGAATTTTTATCCATATAAAGAACTCACAGAAACTTCAACATTTAAATGAGTAAAAATTCATGAAAAGTGGAACAGTCGTGTTGAGTAGGAACAACTTATGCGACCTCACCATTTAGATCATAAGTTTCTCGTTTGGACTTCGATTGGGGTGTTCTTTACGCCAAAACAATCATCTCTTCAGTGGCTTTCCAACTATATATCACATTTTATATTTTGAGCTCCACAAAAATACCAAAAAATTACACAAATTGGACATGTGTTTTTCAGCATTTTTGCACAAGTTGCACCATTTCTCCAACTTTGCAATTTTGATCATTTTTTCACCTAAAACACAATAAAACACCTCAAACGCATCTTTTTCTCAAATATATTGAATATAAGACACTAATGCTAATATATAACAATAATTCCCATAAAAAAAGTGTTGAATTGAACACTAAAACACAATTATTTTCACTCTTATCAATTCTCCAAACTTACCCATTGTTCGTCCCGAGCCAACAAAATAAAAATAAAGAGAAAGATATAAGAAAATTAGTGGAAAAACAAGAATTATGACACATACCCCATTCAAAGTATAATTGTCCTCAACTTAGGTCGTATAACTTTCATTACATGTAATAATCAATTCATAGCATACAAGATAAGACAATTACCACCAATTCAAATGCTCCATTGACATGTTCTCATGGGGAGTATATATTACTTGCACTCAAGTGTAAAAGATGTACACTTATGGGTTAAGGTGTTTACGTTCAAATTCAATTCAAGTGCATGCGTAACCATAAGCTTGCTAAATATCTCAAACTCTCCACCATAAAAGTATGATTCGACAATGGGATCAAAAAAGACTTTTCTTTTGGATGTAATATTGACTCTTTGGTTAAGATATGAAATATACGGATAAGTGACTCAAAACTCGGATCAATCAATTGTGCACTCCATCAAGATCTTTCATTCTTCTTATTCACTTCAATTAAGTACATCTTTCTCAACTCTTTCACTTTTTTCTTTCCTTTTCAATCACATCATTTTTTTTCTTTTTTTTTCTCTCTTTTTTTTCTCTATTTTTTTCTCTCATTTTTTTTTCGAGGTACCAGTTTCGGGCACTACCTCGCGCATCCTCCATAGGTTACTAGATTTAAGCACTACCCTAGAGTGTTTGATTCAATGGAGTACTAGATTTAAGCACTACTCCATGATTTTCCATAGATGCATTTTCAAGCTCAATTACTGCTTCAACACCAATATCATTCACTCCCAAATTGTTATCAAACCCCATCAACACACTTTGAAAAGCCATTAATTCTCATCATAGATAATCAAGGCTAAAAAAATTCAGATGCTCAAAGTGGTTATTTCTCGTAGGCTGCCAAAAGATGAGGGTTTTAGGCTCAACGGGGCTAACCACGGATAAACATCATTGGTAAGGAATTATTTGGCTAAGTGACTCTTAAATTCAAGGATGACCTTAAATCATCTCCCATCATCTAATACACATGTAGTTTCAAGTAAGACAAGAGGTAAGTTCTAGAATACACACACAAGAACGATACTCACCAGAAAAGAAATACATGTGATTATGTAACATGATCAACAAGGCTCAAAATCTAACATGGGTTTTTAACAAGTAACTGAGCACTTTTCATGGTAAAAAATATCACACAAGTACACATAAAATTTTATACTACAATATAATTGAAGTACATTTCCTTCATTAATTTCAAAAGCATATGAATTTTAGGCACAATTTAAAAAATATAAGCTCACATGAATCACCAACCAAAAACTGAATCCTTCCACTCCTATGAATTAAAAGCACACATAAAAATTTGAAAAAAAGAAACCAGGACACTTGATTTTTCTCTTCAAAGTATGTACGAGCTCCTCGAGTTGTTCAACTCGATCAGGTCAAAGTCTCAGTGTAGAACTCGTCTTTCCACCTAGTTATATTTTTCTATCATCAAAACTCAAACACATTCATCATCAAAAGATTCATCAATAATAAAATAGGAGACACCAAAAAAATCAACAAGGCGCAAAATAAAAAAACTCGATCACTGACACTAGGGAACACACAAAGACAAAACACGAAACATTAAGTAAGTTGCAAAAAATTGACATACCAACACTGGTTAAAATATTAATATGCCACAAAAAATCAACCTCCTAACAAACAAACAACAAGAAAAAAGAAAAAATTATACCATTGGTGCTCATAAGATGAGGTAAGTACATCACACCTCCCCAAACTTAGTAAAAACGTAAGTCGAAACTAAGTTTGAAAAGATATGTAATTACCGAAGCGTGAACACCTTAAATATAGTAACTTCTTAATCACACGAAAGAAATAAAGCAATAAAAAATAAAGGGGCAAGCCCCTAACAGGTGCTCATATTTAATGTCGGAGAGTCACAATGGATGTAATCTTTTGAACAAGTGGATCAGAGGACGGTCTTCTCGTATCCTTACCTTCAAGTACTTTCTTTCTATCTTCTTATCTACACTCAACACCTCACCTTTCTTGATCACAAAAATATGATCCTCGGAATTGTTGGCTTTTAGATCGTTTGGTTCAACGTGATAGTTAGGAATTCAACTAAACGGATACAGCGGAAGCAAACTAAACGTTTACCTTTCTTCTGGGTTGATGTAGAGGATGATCTGCAGTAGAGAACCACCTCTTGATCTTATGCTGTATGATCCAAGTCAAATCCTGTTGTTGTGTGGGCAACAATCTACAGGATTTCTCAATCTGCTTCTCTCCCTTGATTTCTCACGTTGAAACGGCGCATGAATAGGGCAACTAGAAACTGCGATGACTTATTTATTTGGGCTACAGCAAGGACCATGAGGAGAAATTGGACTGGGCCTCAATTGGATTTAATTAACCAAGCTTAGCCCAAAGCTTTTAATTAAATCCAATAATAATAATATAGTCCACTAAAATATTATTACTGCACTACCCATCCAATCCCAATATAATGTTTTGGGCTCCTTCTTATTATGAGCCCGAAAGTCTTTACATGTTTAAGATATACAATGCCCATTAATTAATTAAGTTACTGACAACTCAAATTAATTAATATCTCATCCGAGAGTAGTACCACTCAACCTTTTTATCATGCCGGAATTAATCCACTTGCAAGATTTACATGATAAACCTTATGAGCTCCTCAAGGGGACATCATCAACCTATGACGGATATGGATTCCTTCTACAATCAACAGCACACCATAGAGACAATACTATTTCCCAACTCACCGAGTTTGTTGATTTAATTCATTTAAATCTCACCCATTGATGAATCAAAGAAATATATACTGCCTTACGTGTCGAGGTTATTGTGTAGGGATTAAGAGCACGAACATCCATAATAACTGAGATTAAGTTCTCCTATATAGACAGTACAAGTCGAACGATCTCTAGCGGTCCTACTCAATACACACTAAATGCACTAATGTGATTCTATAGTCAAGACAAACTAATACCAAATCATACTACAACCATCCCGATAGAGAGTCCCCATCTATCTCGGTTGTGAGCATCTGTTTATACTTTATAAGGAAATCGATAATATGATCTTCCGCGTGTTGTCGCACAACATATTATCTACAGTATAAAGTAAATGGACTTTTGCACAAACATATAAATAAATAATTTATAATATGCAAAACATTTGATCATATGATTCTCATTTCAAATAATATTGTTAAAACATTGTTCAATACAAAAGCAAGGCTTTTAGTATACAAATCTAACAATCTCCCACTTATACTAAAAGACTACGCTGTCATATCAGCTGACACGCATCTAATCCCCATTCATTCTACATGCCCATCGAACGCTTTCGCTGGAAGGCTCTTAGTAAAAGGATCAGCCAGGTTATTCTCCGATGTAATTTTAGCGACAACGACCTCCCCTCTTTTAATGATGTCTCGTATCAGGTGGTACTTGCGCTCAATGTGTTTACTCGCCTTATGGGCTCGTGGTTCCTTCTAGTTCGCTACTGCACCACTGTTATCACAATAAATTATGATTGCTTTGGGCAAACCAGAAATCACATCCAAGTCCATTAAGAAGTTCCTGAGCCATACTGCTTCTTTAGCTGCCTCAGAGGCTGCTACATATTTAGCTTCCATGGTAGAGTCCGCGACGCATTTCTACTTCACACTCCTCCATATAATGGCTCCTCCTCCAAGAGTATACACATAACCCGAGGTGGATTTACTAGCATCCATATCTGACTGGAAATCCGAATCAGTATAAGCCAAATGTAACAAAGTATTTTCCCGGTAAACCAGTACGTAATCCCTAGTCCTTCGCAGGTACTTCAAAATATGCTTTACCATAGTCCAATGTTCTTATCCTGGATTACTTTGATACCTACTGACCATGCCCACGTCATAACAAATATCCGATCTCGTACATAACATAGCATACATGAGGCTTCCTACTGCTGAAGCATAAGGGACCAGCTTCATTGCCTCTATTTCTAGTTGTGTTTTAGGACACATCTCCTTAGATAGAGGTATTCCATGTCTGAAAGATAGAATACCTTTCTTGGAATCTTGCATGCTAAAACGAGTCAGGATTGTATCAATATACGAAGCTTGGGATAAACATAACATTCTTTTCTTGCGATCCCTCATTAATTTGATCCCAAGAATGTGTCCAGCTTCTCCTAAGTCCTTCATCTCAAACTGCTTGGACAGCCATACCCTTACGCCCGATAATACTTTTACATTATTTTCAATGAGCAGAATATCATCCACGTAAGTACAAGAAATACCACTACGTTTCCGTCACACTTCTTGTACACACATGATTCATCCGGATATTGAATAAATCCATATGACTGGATTACTTCATCAAACTGGATGTTCCATGATCTTGAAGCTTGTTTTAATCCATAAATGGACCTTTTAAGCTTGCACACAAGATGCTCTTCGCCCTTTGCAATGAATCCTTCTGGTTGCTTCATATAGATGTTTTCCTCAAGACTTCCATTAAGGAAAGCTGACTTGACATCCATTTGTCATACCTCATAATCCATATGAGCAGCAATAGACAAAAGAATCTGGATTGACTTAAGCATGGCCACAGGGGAGAAGGTTTCCTCATAATCAATTCCTTCTTTCTGAGTATATCCTTTATCCACAAGCCTTACTTTAAAGGTTTCCACCTTACCGTCAGATCCTCTTTTTCTCTTATAGATCCACTTGCATCCAATAGCTTTTACACCATTGGGTGGTTCTACAAGCTCCCAGACTTGATTAGAATACATGGATTCTATCTCAGATTTCATTGCGTTTTGCCATAATGGAGCATCTTTATCTTACAGTGCCTCGTTGTAATTCCATGGGTCAATTTCATGTTCACCTGGGATCAAGTCGGATGACTCTCCCAATCCTATAAATCTATCCGGTTGTCTGACAACCCTCCCACTACGACGAGGCTCCGCAGGCAATTGTGTATCAGGTGTAACACGCGGTGCAGTGTCCTGTGGTATATCTTCTTGTACAGTTGGTATTATATTTGGTGTTTTCCCTCTAACTTCCTCTAGAATAATTTTACTCATGGGTTTGTGATCCATTATATAATCCTCTTTAAAAAATCTGGCGTTCGTGCTAACGATCACCTTTTGGTCCTTGGGACTATAAAATAAACCACCCTTCGTTCCTCTAGGATACCTTATAAATAGGCAAATATCAGTACGTGATTCTAACTTATCAGCATCTGCCTTTAACACGTGTGCCGGAGCACCCCAAATTTGAATATGTTTCAGACTAGGATTGCGCGGGTCCACAGTTCTGTGGGTGTGGAGGCTACCGATTTAGAAGGTACTAAGTTTAGAATGTAAGCCGCTGTTTCTAAGGCGTGTTCCCAAAACGAATTTGGTAATTCCGAGCAACTCATCATTGATCTTACCATTTCCATAAGAGTCATATTCCTTCTTTCCGCTACACCATTCTGCTGGGGTGTGCCTGATGCAGACAATTGGGATTCAATCCCATTTTTCGATAAATAATTCTTAAACTCTCCCAAGAGGTATTCACCACCACGATCAGATCATAGTGTTTTGATATATTTACCAAGTTGCTTTTCCACATCAGCCTTGTACTCTTTGAATTTATCAAAGCATTCAGACTTGCGGCGCATCAAATAAATATATCCATATCTTGAATAATCGTCAATGAAAGTGACGAAATATTCAAAACCCCCTCTTGCTTGGACAGACATAGGACCACATAAATCGGAATGAACCAATTCCAACAAATCTTTAGATCTATACCCCTTTGCCTTAAAAGGCCTTTTAGTCATTTTTCCTTCCAAACAGGATTCGCAAGTTGGATAATGTTCCACTACTAATGAACTCAGAGGTCCATCAGCTATCAACCTTTGAATCCTACTTAGGTTAATGTGATCCAGTCTTAGATGCCAAAGATATGTTTGGATCATTTTAGAAGGTTCCTTTCTCTTATTAGTAGATGTATCATTCGTTTCAATTTGTTGCATTGTGGGAGAAATTGGATTAAGAGTATACAAATTATCTATCAATGTACCATCACAGATAATAATTCTATCTTTCCTTATAATAACCTTGTCATTAAAAGAAACAGAATATCTATCCATAAACAATTTAGAAACTGAAATTAAATTCTTTCTAAAATGCGGTACATAAAGACAATTCCTCAAAACAAGAGTTTTACTTTTATTGAAAAATAAATAAACGTCTCCCACTGCAACAGCTGCTACTCTTGTAGCATTCCCCATAAGTATGGTAATCTCTCCATCACTGAGCTGTCGGGTTTGGTGGAACCCCTGCAAAGAATTGCAGACATGTTCAGTGGCTCCCGTATCTACACACCAAGTGTCAGCAGATACAGCCGCTAAACACGATTCAACAACTAGTATATAAGACTTACCATTCCTGTTCCCCTTCAGAAGAGGGCAGTCTGTCTTGTAGTGTCCCGGCTGCTTGCATTTGAAGCACTTGCCTTTAGGCTTCTTGACCGCACCAGTCTTTGCTTTCACTTGGTTCACCGGTGCTGAATTTCCTTACTTCTTTTTCTTCCTGCCGCCCTTCGGCCTAGGATGAGCAGCATTTTCAGCAACATGAACCTGAGGAGGTCTACGAAACAGTTCTTCCGCCGCCACAAGTTCTGTCAGAAGTTCCGCCAACGTGTACATATGTTTGTTCATACCATAGTTCAGGCGGAACTGCTCAAAACTCCTAGGCAAGCTTTGGAGTATGATATCGACCTGGGTTTCCCCATCGATTTCAACTCCAAGAACTTCCAACTCATTGAGTTGGCCCATCATCCTAAGAACATGTTCCCTTATGGGAGTGCCCTCAGTCATTTTGGTGTTCATCAAGACCGACATGCCCTTTGACCTAGCAGGACGACTCTGATGTTCGAAGAGTTCCCTAAGATTATGCATCATATCATAGGCAGTCTCCATGGCTTGATGCTGAGTCTGAAGCACATTTGACATAGACGCCAAAATGTAGCATTTAGTCATCTTATCAGCCTTGACCCACCTATTATAAGCATTTCTTTGCTCTTCGGTAGAGGCATCAGTAGGTGCCGGAGGACATTCCTCAGAAAGTACAAAGATATAATCTTCAGCAGTTAATACAATGTCCATGTTTCGCTTCCAGTCAACATAGTTTGTGCCAGTAAGTTTGTGCTCTTTAAGTATAACAGAAAGTGAGTTGAGTGCCATTTGAAAATCCTGAGAATCATAAATAATTAAACAGATCAAACACTTCGAATTTATCAATTTATATTGAATCCCTCAAAATAATATAAAATAAAATTCACCAACATCTCAAGCACCGTGAATTTGCATGCCATGATAGTATGGACGTATACAAACCCGAACATTTACAAGAGAAAGTTTTACCCAATAATCTCATTTGTCAACCTATCTTTATGACAAATAATTATTAGTCGATTTTCTTTAGCCATGCAAATAACAGCAGTGACTCCGATGGGGAGGATACTAATTATTTGCATCTAAGTGTACACCATTATTTGACCCCAAGTCCATTGCGCAAGCTTATGTGCCTTACAGATAGAGAAGTACACACGCGCTTGGATAATTTTCTACAATCATCTTAAAGAAGTTTGTACAGTGATCCGTGAATAAACACATCCGATGGGGAGGAAGACTCTAATGCCAATGCGTAAGCTTACTCACATCACTTACAAACCAATAATGGAGGCCATAGGAATTTATTTACCAATCCCCTCTCCCACTTAGTTATTTAAACACCGAGGGTTTTTAACATGCATATAATATTTAATAATAAAATATACATCCTAGCATGCTTCTACTTAATCAGTAATTTAAAAAAAACACATAGAACATGCCACATATATAACAATTAATCGTCAAAATAAAACAATTAAAGCAGTTATATATAATGAATTAATTTCATAATTAGTGGATCAATTTAAATGGGCCCAAGAGCAACAAATTAGCACAAAATGAGCAGCAGACTAAATAATCAATCAAGCCCATTGTCCATGGCCCATATACTCAGCCCAAAACTAATTTAAGAAATTAAATCCACCAAGCACATATATGCAGCAATTAAAAAAATGGCCCAGCAGCCCTAGCAGCAATTGCAAGATACATGCCCAACAAGGAATATGAGCCCAACAAGGAAAATGGGCCCAACAAGGCATCAAGCACATTAAGGCAGCCCCATCTCCACTTTCCACCTAGCCGAGCCCATCCTTTCCCAGTCCCAGTATCCGCCGCCCAGTAATCAGCGCTGCCGCCGACGATCATCACTGGCCCAGAGCCCATGAAGGATTCACCAGAAGACACGGTCAAAACGCGCCTGCAACCAACCTCTTCGGCCGCCCAAGTCTTGCCGTTGCTAACTGTCATCAGCGTCGATAACCAAAATAAAACCAGACCCGACGGAAACTGTTCAGAGCCGACCGTAAGCTTCCTGTGACTCACCCGGGAATACCCATGGATTCAGCCTATCCCTGTAGTCGACTCGCCCCAGGAGCACTAGTCTGTAGTGCCGACCACCGGGTCCCGTCCTCACGCCTCCATCGCAAAACACCGACTGCAAGCGATGCAGTTCCTGCTGTCGCCATCAACGATTCCTTCAAGCAGTGCATGCCAAAACTGTCGCCTTTTCGCCGCTCAACTGCCGCGTTGAGCCCAGCGACTTCATGTCATCACTGTGCACTAGTCGAGATAGCCACCGCCGTGGAGTAATCGCTTCATGACGATGCCCAAGTCAGGCCACGCGCCGCTGTGCCCTGCAATCGCAGCACCCGATGACGTTCTGTCATCTACGCTGTCATCGCTCACCATCGACTTTCTCCAGTCATCAGCCAGTAGTAGTGCAGCCGTGCAGAACCACCGCTGTGTCCAGCCATCGTCGTTGACAATGATCCAGCAGTGCACCGCCTCGCACTGATGTCGTGCGTCGCCAACTTTCGTTGCCAGCAGCCCAACGACCAGCCAAGTCAGCGTGTTTCTCCCGACGAGCCACTTCATCAGACGCCACCATCGAAGTGTCCAGCCTCGTCGTCAGTAGTTCATCCAGCAGCCCATGATGGCGACTCTTCCATTATCCGTCGCTCATAGTGCAGTGGTGTGTGTGTGAATCGCGTGTTCAATCACAATAATCACACGTAATAAACATCGACAAAAAACGCATAGGATAATTCACACATATACAATCCTTAATCACATGCTTTCTCATCGATGATAAACACACGAAAGGCACAAACCCTACCCAACGTCTCACATTTCATTACGAAACCAATGCTCTGATACCAATTGTTGGCTTTTGGATCATTTGGTTGAACGTGATCGTTAGGAATTCAAGTAAACGGATACAGCGGAAGCAAACTAAACGTTTACCTTTCTTCTGGGTTGATGTAGAGGATGATCTGCAGTAGAGAACCACCTCTTGATCTTCTGCTGTATGACCCAAGTCAAATCCTGCTGTTGTGTGGGTAACAATCTACAGGATTTCTCAATCTGCTTCTCTCCCTTGATTTCTCATGTTGAAACGGCGCAGGAATAGGGCAACTAGAAACTGAGATGACTTATTTATTTGGGCTACAGCAGGGACCAGGAGGAGAAATTGGACTGGGCCTCAATTGGATTTAATTAACCAAGCTTAGCCCAAAGCTTTTAATTAAATCCAATAATAATAATATAGTCCACTAAAATATTATTACTGCACTACCCATCCAATCCCAATATAATGTTTTGGGCTCCTTCTTATTATGAGCCCGAAAGTCTCTCCATGTTTAAGATATACAATGCCCATTAATTAATTAAGTTACTGACAACTCAAATTAATTAATATCTCATCCGAGAGTAGTACCACTCAACCTTTTTATCATGCCGGAATTAATCCACTTGCAAGATTTACATGATAAACCTTATGAGCTCCTCAAGGGGACATCATCAACCTATGACGGACATGGATTCATTCTACAATCAACAGCACACCATAGAGATAATACTATTTCCCAACTCACCGAGTTTGTTGATTTAATTTATTTAAATCTCACCCATTGATGAATCAAAGAAATATATACTGCCTTACGTGTCGAGGTTATTGTGTATGGATTAAGAGCATGAATATCCATAATAAATGAGATCAAGTTCTCCTATATAGACAGTACAAGTCGAACGATCTCTAGCAGTCCTACTCAATACACACTGAGTGCACTAATGTGATTCTATAGTCAAGATAAACTAATACCAAATCACACTACAACCATCCCGATAGATAGTCCCCGTCTATCTCGGTTGTGAACAGATACTTTATAAGGAAACCGACAATATAATCTTCCGCGTGTTGTCGCACAACATATTATCTACAGTATAAAGTAAATGGACTTTTGCACAAACATATAAATAAACAATTTATAATATGCAAAACATTTGATCATATGATTCTCATTTCAATTAATATTATTAAAATATTGTTCAATACAAAAGCAAGGCTTTTAGTATACAAATCTAACAGGAATTTCTTCTTCTCATGGCTGTCTAGACACCTCTTTGCCAATCTTCCACTTAAATTCAGAATCATCTTTCCTATTAAAATCAAGATTAAATAAGTTAGAAACCACATCTATGCTCTTGCATGATTGAGTCTCCATGGGTATCTTCATTGCTTGAATGCTCGGCTCGAACGACTGATCGAATGGACATCCTAGGCGTGATTGCGCAGAAACGGGAGCAGAGGTGTCGCTCGAACTCAGCTTGACTAGAATGGACTAGTCGAGCAAGGTGAAAATGGTCGAGCAAGGTCCTTGTAAGCAGATTTTGATTGTTTAGCTCTTCAGGAGGCCGCTCGACCTTAGCTCAACCAGAATGATCTGGTCGAACGACTCCTTCTTGGTCGAGTGATGAGTGATATTTTCACTTAAATTTTAGTATATTTTTATGTGTGTTTTCTTATATTTTTATCCATATTTATATGTTATTTGGTGGAGTTATATATTTTTATGGAATTGAGTGTGAATGAACTTAATCGTATGTAAAACATGTGAAATCGAAGCAAAAATGGAGAAGGGAGACGAAAGAAGGAAGAAGAAAATATGACAGCAAGAACACGGCTAGCCGTTTCAAATACACGAGCCGTGTCGTGCTATACAAGTCGTGTACTACAAATAGGCCTGTAAGAGATGGCCGTGCGATGACATCAGAACATACAACACGACCATCCCTTAGCCGTGTTGCAGCACACGACTCGTGTGACGTCGTAAGTTCGCGTTAACCCAGAAACCCTGACACGACTCAAGGAGTGTTGCAGTACATGAGTCGTGTAGGTGCCTGATCAGTAAAAAAATCAGATTTCTTCTAGAAGGCCCCCAATGAGTATAAATACCCATCCATTCAACCTTTGAAAGAATATACATGAAAGTTCAGCTGCTCACACACCTCACACACCAATCCTTTGATTTTACACCATCATCTTCATCCATTCTTTATCCATCCATCCACACTTGATCTCCTCCATCAAATCCACCATCCAAGTGATCAAGGAAGCAAGGGAGAGTGAAGATTGCAAGAAGAAGAATGAGATCTCTATTTAAGAACTTCAAAGAGGGAATCTAATTCTAATTTTTGTGAACATCTTTATAGTTTGATTGCTTGATGTATATGATGATATGTGTGATTAATTGTTATGGACATGTGATTAGATTGAGAAATCAATTATGTGTTTAGAATAGTTCATTGAATCATTTCATCATACACTTCATGTGCATGAATTTAGAATAAGATAGAGATATCCTTCTAGATTTAGAACCCTTTGATAGAACATTTGATTAGCTTAATTGAGAGATTGATTGATTAGGTGAGGAGACCAAAACCATTAGTGAATTTATAGTACCTTAAAAGGGAATATTGCCTATAATTTAGTACCTCATTAGAGAACTCGTAGAGTAATTAGTACCTAGTGGGAGGTATTTGCTTTGATCACAATCTTATGTGCTTTTGGGAGTCTTATTGAAGGCCTACATCCTATCCATCTCGAGAGAGTTTAGGTGGAATTAGTGATCGCTCATATGCCATGTCCATGAGAAATTAGAATTAATTGCATAATTACGTTGTTATCTATGTCATGATTGTTGCTAATCACATCCTTGCATCATTTGGAACCCACCATTTATCTTTGTATTACTTTTATCTTTTATTTCTTGCATTGCATTTATTTGCATGCTTATCTATCCTCCTTTTCGATCGTCCTTATAAAATCATGATAAATTTGAGATCGCTTAAACTCTAGTACCTTCCTCCCTGTGGTTCGATAAATTCTTTAATTGGTCATCCCAATTACAAAATGACTAATCATCGAGTGAGGTCCTTGTAAATTGATCGTGATTCTTCAGATCTATAGTGTGTTGCTCGACCGTTGCTCGACCAAAAGGTTTGGTCGAGAGGTGGTCGAGCGGAGAATTTAAAAACAGAGCATCATTTTTCTGTTCTAAAACGTGTTGCTCGACCAAAAAGATTGGTCGAGCGACGGTCGAGTGGGGACACTCCATCTCCATTTTCGTCCCCTAACTTTATTGGACCTTCATAATGCATTCCTGACCTCAATGTGATGGCTTTTCACTCTTTAGGGTTCATTATACCTGGAGACGGGAACTTTCTTTTCTCTAATATTTGTGTCAATTGATTCACGTTTCCGGCCATCTGCCCCATGATTGATCATTATAGTCGGGATGACCAATTAAATAATTTATCGAACCACAGGGAGGAAGGTACTAGAGTTTAAGCGATCTCAAGTTTATTGTGATTATAAGGACGATCGAAAAGGAGGATAAGATGTAAAAGAATGCAATTAAATTAATGCAAGAAATAAGAAATAAATGAATGCAAAGATAAATTAGTTCCAAATGATGCAAGGATGAGATTTGCAACAATTATGGCATAGATAACAAAGTAATCATGCAATTGATTATAATCTATCATGGGCATGGCATAGGAGTGATCACTAATTCCACTTAAAATCTCCACCAAGATGGATAGGTTGTAGGCCCTCAATAAGGCTACCAAAAGCACAAAGGATCGAGACCATAGCGAACACCTCCCACTAGGTACTAATTATATTTATAATTGTAGTACTTTACTTTTTTTTATTGGACAAAGTTAATCGTTAGTATACCCTCCTTATAACCCCCTTTTGTTCCCAAAGGGAATCGAACATGGGTCACTCACCTTAGTGAGGAGTGAGGAGCCCAGTGGGCAGGTGAGTTAGTCCACCTGATTATTTCTAATTGTACAACTTTTTTAAAGTAGTGCATAAAATTAAAAATATTAGAAAAATAAAAAAGCGTAATACACTTATTAAGAAAATTTTGTACACTATTGAATTATAAAAAATACAATATCTGATAACAAATATTTGAAGCAATAGAGGGATCACAGATCTGAAACATAGTAAACAAATTCACAAGGTCAACGTTAATTTCATAGCAAACGTTTTCTCTTAATTATTTTTCTCTCATCTTCATCATTTTAACACATACTCCCTTTATCCCGTGTTAATGTTGATGTTTTTTTTTGCACGGAGATTAAGAGATATAATATTTTAATTTGTAGTGAGGTGAGAGAAATAATATTTAATATAAAATGGGTAATTGTATTAGTGTTGTGTGTGGACCTTACATTGAATAATTAATTAGTTTGTGTGGGCTCAATTAGGGATGTAATCGAGTCGAGCCGAGCCGAACATCTCCGGGCTCAAAGCTCAGCTCGAATTTTTTTTAAGAGGCTCGAGCTCGATTCGAATTTTATTTTTTAGGTTCGAGCTCGGCTCGTGTGTAAAATATAGAGCTCGCGAACAGTTCGCGAGCTCGGATCGAAATATTTTTACTGAATAAAAAAAATAAACTCGAGCTCGAGCTCAAATTCGGCTCGATAAAAATTAGTCATTAGTTCGAGCTCGGGATCGTTAAGCTCGTTAAGCTGAAAATTATTTATTTTTTAGTTTTTTTAATGTATAAAAGCTTGAGTGAGGTCTCATGAATAATAAAATTTTATTAATAATTTATTTTATAAAAAGTGGTATCTAAAGCTATTATAAATATTTATTAATTATTAGAAGTATTAATTATTAATTAAAATATATATTAATAATATAACAAAAGATTTTTTAATTAACATTTATAAGTATATGGAGTATGTATTTAATTTAAATTTTGGGGTAGGTCTTGTGTGAAACCGTCTCACGTAAATATTTACATGAGACGAATAAAAAGTGATAATATTATTAATTAAAAGTGATATTCAATCGATAAAAAGTAATAATAGTGTAGTGAACTATTTTATGAACAATTTATAATATAAACAAAACTAACATTTTATATGGAATATAGCGAAAGTCATAACATTTTATAAATTTTTTATTCGTCTCACGTAAGACCTTACGTAAGACGGTGTCATACAAGTATTTGCCTAAAATTTAAATGTATCCTTATGTTATCCCATTAACTATAATAATAATAATAATAATAATAATAATAATAATAATAATAATAATAATAATAATAATAATAAGGGAAAATCACTAATAGATACACACTTTTAACCTAAATTACTATGAGATACAAGAATTCAAATAATTACTCTCACATATAAAATATTAAAGTAAAATACCAAATATAACCTTATAATCTCATACACTTTAAACACCAACCCTACCCCTCACCCACCCGCCGTTGACCAGCGTTGACCGCCGGCCGAACAGTCGTTGACCGGCGTTGGCCGCCGGCCGAACAGCCATTGACCGGCATTGACCGGTGGCCAGACCGGCGTTGACCGCTGCTGACTGCCGCCAGAATTTAAAATGTGCAAAAACAAAATTGTGCAAAGTAAATTGTGCAAAACCAAATTGTGCAAACAAATTGTGCAAATACATAGGGGTATTTATGATATCACAATCATAATTGTGTAGTTATGAGTAATAGTACTTTGAGTCATGTAGTTTACAGCAATTATGCATTATTTTATGTATCCAATAGTAAGTGACCCTAATAATAAAAGGCAAATACTGGTGTATATAAATTCGAAATTTCTCCTTCAAATAAAATTATACTATTAAAATATAAATAAATAATTATATTAAATTAATTTATTTTTACATATAATTATATATATATGTGTATTAATGAAGTGTCGACCTTAAAATACTTACAATTTTATTAATTACTATTACTTAAATTTTAATGTATATAAATACACATATTTATTCAAAATTTAAGTATAAATAAATCAAAATTAAATCTTATATAGAAATAGAAAAAAACTTAGATCTTTAAACCCATTATAAATATGACTTTAAATTCATTATTTAGAATTAATAATATGCGCTCTCTTTTTAATTTTATTTTTATTGATTACGTTTTAATAATTTCATTATTTTCATTGTCATACTTTAAAATTTTTCTTTAATTTAAAGTATACTATATTTTTAAAATTATAAATTTATATCCCTTATAAATTATATTGGTAAAAGTATATATATATATATATATATATATATATATATATATACTTTTACCAATATAATTTATAAGGGATATAAATTACCATATTAATATGTTATAACAAATAATAACAATAATAATAATAATAATAATAATAATAATAGAGTAATAATATGAAGAATGAGCATATTGACCACTATTCGAGCCTATAATCGAACACGTTCACGAGCCTATAATCGAACATGTTCGTGAGTCTATAAACGAACATGTTCGCGAGCTTTTATACGAACATGTTCACGAACACGTTCGCGAGCTTTTGAGCCAAACACCCTCGGGCACGAGTTCGGCTCGAAAAAATAATCGAGCTCGGTTCGACTCATTTTGTTTTCACGAACGAACTCAAATGAATTTTTTTCGAATCGAGTCTCGAATAGTTTACGAGCGGCTTGGTTCGTTTACATCCCTAGGCTCAATATGACAAAAAAAGAAATGTAAACCTTAATTTGGGACAACCTAAAATGGAAAACGTAAACCTTAACGTGAGATGGAGGGATTATACATTAATTAATAATAAGTAATATAGTATTATTAAAAAAAGTAATAGAGTTTAAGCTCGTGCTCAGGTCAACCCTCCATTGTCTGCATCCATTGTGTAGCAACCTCTCTCTACCGCGTGAAGGAATATTAGGAGTGTTAGTGTCATGGCTGGATAGCGTTGTCGCCTCCATCGCTGGTTGAATCCACCTCTAGTCAGCTAGGGTGTCAACGGGCTGGGAAGTTAACTACCCGGACCCGACTCATTTTTAAAGCCCCGGCCCATTATCCGTATGGATCTTATATTGCATACTCTTGTCCAAACCCGTACAGGGCTGGTCTGCCCAGCCCCACCTCGTCCTTTTTTATTATTTAAAAAAAAATTAATCAATCACATAAATATTAATTTAATACTTACTCACGTATAAACAACATCCATAAAATTAAAAAAGATAAATAAATAAATTGTAAGCATATTAAAGAAGTTTCATCATACCAACATAAATGAAATTATAGTTATTATACACATTAAATAAATTAATAATAGTTATTATAAACAATAAATAATTTAATAACTTAAAATATAATTATATATATATTATAAATAGTTTATATGTATAAAATATAAAATAATTGTACTAAAATAATATACACAATAAAATAATTTATTCTAACCTCCAAATAATATATACAATAAATAATTTAATATAATTATATATATATATATATATATATATATATATGGAGCATATGTGTATTATATAATATAATTATATATATAATATAAAAAAATGAAAAAATTACTAATAGATACACTCCTATATTACCATTAGATACATTAATAAAAAAAAATGACTACAACATACAAAAATATAAAACAAATAACCTAATATATCCTTAATCCCCTTAAAACCTCTTCTTTGTCATCAAACAAGATTAAGAAAACCAGCAGAACTACTAGATTTCTTCTTTTCTGTGAAGAATCCTTCCATGCCTCCCAAGGCCATTGTTATTGCCAAATAAAAGCACACAATCAAGAAAAATTCCACCGGATCTCAGAAGGATTAATCTTCTCATCAATTGGTGACAGGTTCGTTGTTTTTCGGCGAGACGAACTAGATCTGTGGCGATTGGCCGCTGTAGAGGTTGTATTTTCCTGTGGCAAAAGGAAGATTTGGAGCGACGAAATTCCTGCACCGGCAGCTACAACGATAATTATTGTTTTCAAATGATTTTGGAAATTAGTTATTTTGAAAATTAGGGTTCTTCGTATTTATTTATGCATCTAAATTAAAGTTTTTCAATTGATTTTGGGAATTGGTTCTTTGAAAGCCTTCAATCAATTTGGGAAATTAGGGTTCATCATATTCTTTATGGAAATTGATTCGAATTTGATTAACAGTATGAAAATTGATTTGTATTAACCTTAATCTGATGTTGTACGTACTTGTTTATGCAAATTTTAATTGACTTCGTGCAGAAATTGGATTTACAGAAATGTTACTTTACTTCGTGCAGTAACTTTAATTCACATGGAAAATCTGCATTTTGTCGAAAAATTAATTAAACCTCCAAAAAAATCCACACTTCCTATGCAGCATCTGCATTTCGTGCAGAAAAATCTGTATTTCATGTAATGTCATGCAGTTGCGGGATTTGGAGGAAAAATGACATTAATTGCAGGAATTGGAAGAGGAATCGAATTGGGAGAAAATATGCATTTCATGCATTTAATCAAAATAAGGGTAAATTTGACAATCAACAATGAAATAATGTAGTTAAGAGTAATATTTTTAGGATTATATATCTAATAGTTATTTTAGATATGTGGTTATATAAGAGTAACTATCTCTCTCTATATATATATTGTGTTCGGGGCGGGGTGGGGCAAAAGTAATACTCGGACCCATCTCGTTTATTTTCGGGTCCAGGCTGGGCTATTTCATTTCTGCTATGGGCCAGGTTTGGGTCGCCCCAAAACATACGGGTCAGGCCGGGTACCTGCGGTCCTGGTCGAAATTGACATTCCTACAGTCAGCATTCCAATCAATGTCAAAACCTAATCCCTAATTCTAATATAACAATTTTATACGAACTAAAATCTATAATCAACAAAGAAAACACACAAAGAAAGGAGGCAGAGCGGAGATAAAGAGATAAGAGAGAGAAAATGAACGGACGAAACGAGAAAGCTGAGGGAGATGACGGTGGATAAAAAAGACGGCACATAGACGGAGTGACAGATTGGAAGAGAAAGGAGGCGACAGATAAAGACGGCGCATAGTCGGAGTGGCAAATTAGGAGAGAAGACGGTGACGGAGTGAGGCAGCGTAGATCTGGATTGAGAGAGGAGAGAGAGCAGCATGATTTGTGAGAGAGTAGAGAGAGTGGATTGAGAAAGGGGAGAAATCAGCCTGATTTGTGAGTGAGGAGAGATAGATTTGCGTGAATTACTAAGAGATGAGATAGAGTATGATTCGTGTGAATGACCAGCTAGGAGAGAGAGAGGAGACTAGCGTGAATGACCTATTTTGGTATTTTAGAATTATATAGTTGATCCATTTTTAAATACAGATCTTGTTTGTGACCACTTTTAAATACATATCTTGTTTGTGAGTGAAGAGAGTAGCAGCGTGATTTGCGTGAATTACTAAGAGAGAAGAGAGATCGTGATTTGTGTGAATGACCAGTGTGAATCAAAGGAGGAGAGAGAGGAGACTAGCGTGAATGACCCATTTGGTATTTTAAGATTATATAGAGTTAATCCACTTTTTAATACAGATCCTGTTTTTAGTTTAGACTAATTACACAATAGATCAACTCTTCTATTTTATCTGTCTAATACACACTACTATTGATAGTTAAATAATACTCTCAAAATTTCAGTTACTTTTTAGAGTTCAACTGTTATGCACTTTGTTCACCGGTGCACCTGAATAATCATAACCGTTAGATTAAGTTTTAATTTAATCTTAACAATTAAATAAAATAAAATAATAAAAAATAAAATAAATAACCACCCACTAACCTTTAATTTATGATTATAAACTCCATGTGCACCGATACACTCTAGAATTACCCTTTTATATTTATTTAATAAAATAAAAATCTAATTATTTTATTTACTTTTTCACCGATCTCAATAGATATATTCATTTTCTTATTGAATTATAAAAAATATCCGTATGATATCTTACATAATACTCCCTCTGGCCATCCTCAATGTATCTATTTATTTTTTGCATGTAGATTAAGAAGTATTATTATTTTATTTGTAATGGGTAGTTGTATTAGTGGAGTGTGGTGGGCCATATGTGTACCTCTTTTACCAAAAAAAGGAAAATTAATATATTGAGGTGGACAAACCAAAATGGTAAAATGGTGTACCCCACCCGCCCTGGGGATTGGTGGAGGAGGTAAATCGCAGGATGTGTCTCAAGTGGCTTATAGGAAGGGCTCACTGTTAAACTTGTGCTTGCAAGGGGCCAAATCTATGCCAAAGGCAGGATTCGAACCCCCACCCTGCAGCAATCAAGCTCAGCTGGAAGGTCTTTTCACCCTCCCCTCTACCACTTGAGCTATGCCCTGGGGGCACCAAAATGGTAAAATGAATAAATTAATAGTGGACGGAGGGTACAATAAAAACATTACACTCCCTTTGTATTTCTTTATCTCAGAATTCCCCTCACGCTTTAAAATTGAAATAGCATCGTACTCCCTCCGTCCCACCCAAAGCGTCACTTTTTTCCATTTTTGGCATCTCATTCAAAGATTTTACTTTCCTTTTTTTCACACATGAGACCCACAAACACCCACTAATACAATTAAAATATAGGTCACACACTCCTACTAATACAACTACACACTACACATTAAATAATAATACTCTTTAATTCACGTGTAAAAAACAAACACTACTCTTTGGATGGGACGGAGGGAGTATTTATTTAATAACATTAAAGTTACTTTAATTTTAAATGAGACCGTCTTGTCTAAAGTTACTTTAATTTTAAATGAGACAGTTTTTGTATGAGACAGTCTTATTCTTGTATAAGATTGTTTCATGATTAAACTATTTTATATTTTCATTATTAATTATCAATTTTTATTAAAAATATTAATGTTATTTTTATCACCAATAATATACTATAAGAGTAATCTAAAAATAAATAGTGTAAGGTGAATAGAAAAAAAATCTTTTAAGTGATAAATAAATTACTATAAAACAAAAGCTCCAGTGTCTCGAAACACACCGTGCTCCCATGGAAACACAAAAATAAAGTTCCATCCCCTTCATATTTTATTTAACCTTATATATTACTAGAGGTTTAAATTACAAAGGGGCGTGTGCCCTGCACATTAGCCTTACTCAAAATATTTTTATATGAAAAAAAATGTAATTTATTTAACAGTAACTACTGGAACACATTTTCACAATAATAAATATGAAAGGTTTTTTTAGACGGGTGAAGTTTTTTCTTAATCTAATTTCTCCGCCCATCCTTGGACTCTTAATTTTTCGAATCCATGAGCAATGATGAGCCGCTTCATTAAATTGGTCTAAATCACATCCTAGGTTCTTGGCCCGTTGAGTCTGAGGATCATCGGCCGACTCGCCCTAAAGTAGGGTTTAATGATTGTCTGCTGATTCTCACTCCCTCCGGCTCCTTTACCTATTCTTCAATTCTTTTCATTGAATTGAGATGAATCGGAAGGCCACTAATTCTGCGATTCAGCTCATTCGTAGGGGATACGCCGCAAAATCTCCAGCGTCTCATAATCCCAGTCGCAAAATTAAGTACTTTTCACGCACGCCCACAATAGATTTCAGCACGATTCATGAAGCTAATGATGCTATCAGTTTGTTTCGCCAGATTGTGACAATGTCGCCCCAACCTTCTGCAAGTGTATACACCAAATTGCTGAGTATAATCGCCAAAATGGAGGAATATCACGCTGCCCTTTACGTGTTCGACGAAATGCGTCAATTGGGTGTTGCGGTGAATGAGTACACGATGACTATCGCAATCAATTGCTACTGCCTTCTGAATCGTGTAGACTTGTCGTTTGCCATTTTGGGTCGTTTCTTCAAGCATGGATTCGAACCTCGTGTCACGACTTTTACCACTCTCCTGAAAGGACTGTATTCAGTTGGTAAGGTATCCGAGGCAGGATCTTTGTTCCATAAGGTTTTGTCTTTGAAACTTTGTGAGCCCGATGATGTTATGATTCTAACAGTGATAGATGGGCTCTGCAAAGCTGGACAGACTCTAACTGCCCTTGATTTGCTTCAGGTACTCGAGAAAACTAGTTACAAACCCAATGTTTATTCTTATAGTGCTGTGATTGATGGTTTGTGTGGCAATGGAATGGTTGATGATGCTCTGCAGCTCTTTTGCAAAATGTCTGAAAATGGCATTTCGCCCAATGTTGTCACTTTTAATTCCATCATCCAGGGATTGTGCAATTTTGGTAGATGGAATGAGGTGAAATATTTAATGTTGATTGAAATGGTTGATCACAACATATCTCTAGATCTAATCACTTCTAATATATTGGTGGATGCATTTTGCAAGGAAAGAAAGATGAAAGAGGCTCAGGATGTTTTAGAACTTATGGGGCAAATAAATGTTTCTCCTGATATTTTTACCTACACTTCTCTGATTGATGGATATTGTTCGCTTGGGGAAATGGATAAAGCAAAAGGAGTATTTGACTTCATAGATAAGAGAGGCCTTAAGCATTCTATTATTAGTTATAACAGTTTGATTAACGGATATTGTAAGAATGGTAGTGTGGATGAAGCCTTGCACCTTTTTGATGAGATTCCTCGTAAAGGTTTGGAGCATACAACTAGTTCTTACAACACCATAATACATGGACTTTTTCAGTTAGGTAGATTTGCTGATGGGTGGAAGGTTTTCAAGGATATGGAATCTAGGAAAGTAAATCCAGATTTACATACTTACAGTATCTTGATGGAATGCCTGTGCCGAAATCAGCAGATTGCTGAAGCATTCTACTTCCTGAGCTTGATGGAAGAGAAAGGTATTAATCCTGATATAATCACTTATCGTATCCTCATTGAAGGTTTGTGCAAAGCTGGAAAAATTGACATTGCAAGAAATCTTTTGGACCAACTTCCCACCAAAGGTTTGCAACCCAGTGTTGAGATATATACCATGATTATTGGCTCACTTTCCCTTCAAGGACTTGATAAGGAGGCAAAACTTTTGCTTGTTGAAATGGAAAGATGTGGTTGTGCTCCTAAAAGTGTGACGTACAATGTTATTATCCAGAATTTGCTAAAGAAAAATGAGTTATACCTGGCAAAGCCAATCTTGGAGGAAATGTACAGCAGAGGATTCTCAGCCGATTCAACTACGTTGTCCATGTTACTTGATAAACAGCATGTAGATGGTATAGATGGCAACTTGCTGAGAATGGTTAATAATATTCTGCCTTAACTCAAATGGGTGATCTTTATTGGTTATAGAAGAATTATTCATTTTGCAAGGCTGGGAAACATAATACTGACTGCTGCAATGATCTTTTCTACAAAATTTGCATCCAAAAGGTTTGCCATCCTATGTCAATATACAGAACAAGATTACTGGATCGCATTTCCAGGAAGGATGTAATAATGGAGAGAAATCCTTGTTCCTGTATGAAGAAAACGTGGTCGTGCACCTAAAAATGTGACATAAGATGTTATTATTGGGAAATTTGCTAAATGAAAACGAGGTCTGCAGGGATACGCCATTCTTAGAGGAATTGCGTAAGAGAGAATCTCAGCCAACTCAGCTGATGTGTCCATGTTACTTGGAAAAACTGTTAGGAAAAGGTAAAGATGCTTACTTATCTGAACTGATTGCGAAAGCTGCCTCTAAACTGAAAATTGAATAGTTTATTTTGGCTTCCCAAATAAAGTTTTAGATGCTTTGCCTAGATTTAAATGTTGTTTTTTTATAGTAATTTCATCAATCTTAAGATTGTATGTTATATTCAAATAGAACAGGAGGTTCCTTCCTAAATTAATAACTTTCTGCAGCATGAGGGCATAATTTTTTTGTTAAAGTTGGTTCAATGCTTGTAAACTTAGGAGCTGCTTGGTTTGGGGTAGTGGGAGGGGGTAATGGGATTAGAGGCGTATAGATTCCCATTGTTGATGCTTGGTTGGTGTGGAGGGAAACAAATTTCCTCAGTCACTCCCATTGATTCAATAACTACTCCCCACCCTTCAATCATTTTCAATCCCATTGTGATTGACTCCCTTAATGATGCCCATTGTCATTCCGATTGTGGAATTCGTGCCAAACGGCCCCTTAGTTAATGGATGCCTAAGCTGTAATCTTATAAACTAATGTATACTAGGTCACTGTCAGTAATTGTGACTGTATGCTCACACAGGGCACTACTTGACTGGGCATATTGTGCAAAACATGGCAGTTACGAGTGTGTTTAACATCTCAAGTAGCCTAGTACTTTATCTTGCTTTAGAGAAATGATATCTCATCATGAAGTTTAAAGCTTTAGTTACTTCTCTTGCTTCTTTTGTAGTTTTAGGTGCACCATACACCTTTAGATTATATGAGTTGTGGCAACCTTACCTCGTTGGTAGGTTCTATTAATTATTTTTTTAGTTTCAGCTATGTACCCTTCTGATTTATAAATGGTGAGCTGTTACTTTGCGTAGGCTTATTTTAATGTATCTAATTTTGTAAACATCCTTATTCTTCTAGATTTTGATGAATGGATCATCTACCATCAAGAAAATTAATTGATATCCTTGTCATCTCCGAGACTCCAGCAAATATTCAAGAGAAATGGTGTAGCTGATTAACTTTGGAGATGGTTATGGAATGATCTGATGTGATGTCATTTGTCCACGACACGATAGTTAGAGAAAGATATGTGTTATCAGTAAACGTGATTGTGTACAGGTTTGTGATTAGTGTTCTTTACACATCATTTATACATCATTTTATAAAGTATTGTTTCTTGGAAGGAATTAGTCATATAGTGAAGTCAAACGTCATTCAATCTGTGGATAATAATGGATGTAACCTTGCAGTTCAAATACTCTTGCCTTTGTTGCTGCATGAAATAGGATCCCAATTTTTTTTGAAACTATGGTGCATATATCTAGTGTGGCCATACAGCAAATGACTAACTGCAGGGTTTGACAAGATTTGTTTTGTTTGTAACTAATTGGTAAGAAGAAAGATATTGGAAGTTACATAGGCTATGTAACTGGTTTGTATTTTCTGTTTCATGTCACTGGATCTTTATGAAAGTGATACATTCATCTTTGGTGGCTGCAAGTTCTTATACTTGGATAGGGTGTTCATGCTTTTGTGATTGAAACAGTGTTGGATCTTGGTACTCCCTCGAGGTGTATTCCTGGTTGTGTGCACGGGGTGTTTTCTGACCACAACTCTACGAACGTTAGTTAGGGGTAGCAATTCTTGCTATCGTGCCGTGTATCGTGTCGACCTGATTACGACACAATTTGTTACGAACACGACACGATAAGGATTTGTGCTGTCACAACACGAACACGAAAATTATCGTGTTGACACGGCAGCATGATAAGAAAATAATTTATTTCACGTCTAAAATTGCCACCTCTAGCATTAGTCACATTTTTCACTAATTTCTACTTGATTGAGTGAAAACTATTGTGAACTTTCTATGATTTCTACAGTAAAGATGTATAACTATGCATTTTGGGATTAAAATGTTGTCAATTTCTTGGCTTGTTTATTTTATTGATATGGTATTTCTATGTAATATATGGTGGGGAGAGGATTCATTATATAGCTCCCTAACTGAGAATCAAAAGAATGTGTCATCTTCTTGGAGACTTATTTAGTATCTAGTTGCTTTGTTATTTGATTTTTGAACTTCAATAAAACTCAAGTTACTTTTCCCCTAAAGTTCTATTGATATTTTATCTTCTGATTTATTGCCTAAAAATACAAGTATTTCATGTGTTAATGATGATATTAAGGTAATTATCACAGAAAAACAGGATGAAATAAGAGTTCTTTATGTGTGTGGGATCTGGATCCTCTCCCAATCGTTCTCTCTGAATTTACGTAAATTTTATTTAACCGTCGCCTCCACCAACAACAACTTGACACTTCACCCATTATTAAAACCTTATTAAATCTTAAATGATTTTTTTATCTCCGCGTATTTCTTTATTCTTAGATCATGCTTAGTAATGTGGCATATACAAATTTGTAGATTTTAATTGGATGATGCAGATTAAAGAAAATTCATAGAATTGAGAGAGTACGAAAGGGAGAGGATTCAAATCCGTGTGTGAATGGCCATTAGTTACATCTCATGATCAACTGCCCTCAATGGGGATGACGCAACAAACTCTTCACAATTTTTCCAATAGTTGCTATAATTATAAGAAGTATTTCTACACATTAAATGAGGTAATGTTAGAAGATTGTACAATTTTTCTTGAGTTGCTAAAAAATCTTCAAGTGTCTTGAAATGGTACTAAAGCATCAGACCTCTTTGGGATGGAGAGAATGTTTCTTTAAATAATACTATTTACAAGAGAGAGTCTCCTATGAAACTCACATAAAGCTTTCTAAAGATAAGTATACTCTTAAATATTTTAAACCCTTTAAATAAATATTAAATTATACTCCGTTCCAAAAATTTTTTCACACTTCCTTTGTAATCTTCTGTCCCAAAATTTTTTGATTCGTTTTTGTACACTGAGATTAACAAAAATAATACTCCTAACTAGCAATTAAACTTCTATAAAACTGCAATTCTAGCTTCTATGCTTGCAAATTATAATAAACTCATTCACAGTTTCTTTATCATTTCCGCAAGAACATCATCTTCATAGTCTTCTTGCAGCCGATCAATTAACATGGACATGGTACCAGAATGGGCTGAGAATCCACGTCTTTGCATTTCCTTCAGAAACGGCATCGCTTTGCAGACCTCGTTTCTCTTCAACAAACTCTGGATAATAACATTATACGTCGCACCATCTGGCACGAAACCACTCTTCTCCATTTCTTCAAGCAACCCTTTCGCCTCCTCCTCCAATCCCTCTCGATAAAGTGAACCAATAATCATGTTGTACATTCGAACATTAGGCTCCAAACCTCTGGAAGGAAGTCGGGTTAAAAGATCTCTCGCAGCGTTAACTTCTCCATCTTTGCATAGCCCATGGATAAGAGTGCCAATAGTAACTATATCTGGAGTAATACCTTGTTGTTCCATTGTGTGTAGAAGAGAAAGAGCTTTCCGTTTCTCAAAGCTGCCATTCATGGACAAACTTTCCAACAATATAGTGTAAGTATGTAAATCAGGACATACTTTTTTAACTTCCATAACATTGAAAAGCTTCCAACCATCATCAAATCTGCCATTGCTAAAGAGTCCATGTATCATGGAGTTATAACTAACTGTTGTGTGTTTTAAACCTTTACTGGGAACTTCAAGAAAAAGGCGCCACGCTTCGTTTACATTTCCCTTCTTGCAGTATCCATTGATCAAAGTGTTGTAGCTGATGATGGTAGGTTTAAGCCCCCTCTCTCTAAAGGAAGCAAATAATTTCCTTGCTTTTTTCATTTTCCCAAGCAAACAGTATCCGTTTATCAATGCATTGTAAGTGATGATATCAGGACGAATGCTTCGTTCCAAAATGGTTCCGAGGATGTCCTCAGCATCTTCAATCTTGCCTTCCTTGCAATATGCATCCAACAAGATAGTGAAAGTGACCTCACTCAGTGATATCTTGTGATCATCAATTTTGATCAACACTCGTTTCACGTCCTCCCATCTACCAACGTCGCACAAGGCATGGATCATCGGATTATACGTGACAACTGTGGGCGAAACGCCTCTGTCGATCATCAGTGTTACTAGCTCAAGAGCATTATCCACCATCCCGTTCTTGCACAACCCATCAATTATTGCATTGTAAGCACGAACATCAGGTTTGTAGCCACTTCTTTCCAATCTATGAACCCATTTACACGCTGCAATCGTGAGTTCAGCTTTGCAGAGCCCATCCACCATAGTGAGGATCATGACATCATTTGGCTCACACAGTTTCGATACCAAAATCCTTCTAAACAACTTCTCTGCTTCAGCAACCTTATGATCCAAAAACAACCCTTTAATGAGAGTGCAGAATGTACCCACATTGGGTTCATAACTCCGCTTAAAGAAGCTTCCCAATACAGCAAGTCCAAGGTCCACCCGATTCAGAAGGCAACAACAATTAATCGCAATGTTCATCGTGTACTCATTCAACGGAGTCCTTCTCTGACGCATTTCGTCGAACATGGAGAGGGCAGCAGAGTAATGTTTCATCTGAACCATTATGCTCAACAGATTGTTGTATACACGAGTCGAAGGCAGCGGTTGCATAGTTTGCATTTGTTGAAACACCAAAATAGCATCCTGTAATTCGTGAATACAGCTTAAATCCACTCTGTGCTTAGACGAAAAGGGGGTATCCAGATTATGGGAATTAGAAGAGAAGGAGATTGGATGAGTAAGAGTAGCAAAATCATGCCAAAATTCAGCCGCAATTCCTCTTCGAATCAGCGAAGTAGCAGATAGCTTTCGACTCATCAGTAACTGAATTGTTTTGAGGGAGGGAATACTACCAAGGAGCCCTTTATAAAAAAATTATATTTAAAAATAAAAAATCATAGCTATGTGCATTTTCTCACTTAACACTCTGAAATCAATACGTTTTCATGCCCCTATAATATTATATTTTGATTATTCTTATATTTATATTTTATTTTAGAATGTTATAAAATGTAAGCAATATTATCTAAATATATCAATACTTTTTTAAAAAAAAAAAAGCAATATAATCAAGGCATTCATATTTCCACTCTAATTTATCGATTTGCTATTTAATACATAAAAATATTCTTTTTAAAAGGATGAATTATTAGTCTTTTAAATGAAAAATACTTATTACTCTTCAAATTCTTACTAACCGATTTACAAATTATTTTTCATTATATAAAAAAATATTTTATAAAGATATGAACAATTACTCTTTTGAATAAAAAATGTTGTTCTATAATTCTAATATATTATATTTTTTATATTTTTATTGAGCAGAATTTAAAGAGGAATATTTTTTATTTAAAAAATAATAATTCATCTTTATAAAGTAATTTATTATGTACTAATAATAATTTTGTTGAAACATTTTTACACCAAACTCACTCATATATCATACATTTTCTGGCCCCTAAGAATATTAAAATTTGATTGTTCTTATAATTTTATTTTGGAATGTTACTGAAGTGTAGACAATGTAATATCAATATGCATATAGTTCCAGGATCTAGATTCTCAGGACATTTTGGCGTGAAATTTTATGTCATTCCATTATATGAATGATATAAAAGAAAAATAAAATTTATACCCTAAATAAGTAACTTATAAAGGTAAGTTAGTGTTTGGATTTCTCACATGTATCAATTAGTATTAAAGAGATAACACAGATCATACCAAACATATGTCAATCTAAATATTACATCAAACACCAAAATGTCACAAAACATGTCATATGTCATAGTTCTGCTTTCACGCAACTACACAAATTAAAAATCCGTATGACTTGATCTATTCTATCGGAATTTAATTTACTCACTCTCGAAAAGACAAAAGCTCCTGCGCCCCGGGAACACGATCTGTGTCCTCATGTGAACACAACTCTTCCCCTCTCTATTCTATTTAAACCTATGTATTGTTAGAGAGTTTAGGGATGGAAATGAAACGGGTATTTCCGGATACCCAGCCTACCTGAATTTCCGGATACCCAGCCTACCCGAATCCTAATGGGAAGAGTATGGGTAGTTGTAAATATATTTGGGATGGGTACGGATAGTTGCGAAAAATATCATTAGAATTTGGGACGGGTACGGGTAATGCCTCAAATACCCGCGGGTACCCCGTTTATATATTATGAGATATTTTATATATTTAATTAATAGTTATAATTATTTAATCATATTTATTAATATTTATTTAAAATAATAGAATTTATATTATATTTATTTTATATTTAATTAGTAATAATGTAATTTTTATTATCATATTTATTTAAACAATAAAAATATATAAATATATATTAAATAAATTAATATTAAACGTGTACGGGTACCCGCGAGTATTAATAAGCGGTTATGGAATGGGTACGGATATCATAATAAAATTTTTAAACGGGACGGATACGGGTAGTTGTTTTTTAATCGGATATGGGTACGGGTACCCCAAAATAAGCGGACACCCTACCCATTGCCATCCCTAAGGGAGTTTAAATTGTAAAGGGATACGGAAATTGCAAAGAAGCATGGATCTAAATCCGTTTACCCGGGCGCACAAGAGACTCACTCTTTGGAGAAAATATCACATAAAATTTACTCTATCCATCCCTATGAATAGTTCATCTTTATTCTCCCACATTAATTTAAAAAAATTAATTAATTTTATTAACTTTTAAAGGTAACTTAACATTTTATGTAATAAATAAAATATAAAATATGTTATACATTAATTTAAAAAAATTAATTAATTTTATTAACTTTTAAAGGTAACTTAACATTTTATGTAATAAATAAAATATAAAATATGTTATGTGTGAAATTTACTGACATTTTTTAAATTAATGTGTATTTTTAAAATTTTCAATTTAAATGATATTTACTTTTTTTAAGGGTGAACTATTTTCGTAGTACAAAATGAGGAGGTAGTGAACCACTGAAGGAAAATGTCACACAAAATTTAATAAAAATATCACTAAAGTACACTTCAGATCCAAACTCAATATATACTTGGGTCAGTGATTAAGAAATAATAACATACTCCCTTCGTCCCGGAGAAATTGGTATAATTTTTTTTGGGCACGGAAATTAAGGAGTATAATAATTTAATGTAAAATGAAGTGAGAGAAATAATATTTAATGTATAGTGTGCAGTTGTATTAGAGGTGATATGTTGGACCCATGAGAATAGATTAATTGTTTTTGTGTGGGTCCCATGTATTAAAAAGGAAATGTGTCAACTTTAGTGGGACAAACCAAAAAGAAAAGTGTGTCAACTTCTATGGACGGAGGGAGTAGGTCATTTGAATTCAAAATGACTTCATTCCAAAAGGCTAGACTGAATTCTAATTCTTCAACTTCTATCCACTTATAATTTGAGTAACAAACTTTCTCTGTTGACGAATGCTTTGTTTCTCCATTGGTTATCCCAAAATGCAACCTGCCAACAATAAGGAATTAACACAACTTCAAAGGAAAGAAGAGTATGAATGGAAACCAACACAACTTAATTCACCCATAAAACATAAATACGAAGAAAATTGTAATTTTGGTTCTCTAAGTTATACTCGAATCCAAAACTTGTCCTTTACGTATTAACTTTATCAATTTCAGTCATTCAATTCTTCAGACATCTGAATTCGACTAGATTCCAAAACGCCAGAAATTGGGAATTTATCTCTCTTGCGGCTCGAATGACATGTTAGTACCTAAATGGATTGAAATGTATGCTGAGAATCCAAATTCTCAATCTCAAGCCATTAAGTTAAAGTAAGATGTAGGTTTTGATGTTTTAATCTTAAATTTTATATGGTAGAAATCAGACAAGAACTTAAATATGCCGTTCTACAGCTACTGTAAAATCCGTATGAAAAAATGAAGAAGTATACTTTCTTCATACCTAGGAATTCATGTAGCACATAGCTTGTGCCTGAAGAAAATATGAATCCTTGTACGTTCTACCACTTCCAATATGAATCCCGTTCCTCACCCAGTCCTCGCGATGTATCCACGCATCACGTGTAAAATCAAGGATACCAAGTACCTGCAGCAAGATATATGAAAAGCGATTATTATTAATGCTTTAGAGGTCACTAACGAGGATGGCTTAGACATACAGGCTTGAACTGCATAACCTACGCGACAGATTAGTTAAACATATATTCTTCCCTATCAGCATTTGCACAACAAATTCATTATTTTATCCCAAGTCCACAATATCAAATAACCAGAAATTATGACAACGAACTCACGAGAAACAAAAGCAAGAGCTAGAGCCAAGAGCATAGCTGCTCCAATTAATAAACCAATTCCGTGACAGTTCCAGATTAGAAAATCCCTCCAAATTAGGGGAAACGAGTGGAAAAGGAAAGGATACCACCCAAGTAACTGAAGATCAATCACTTGTCTGAGTGAGAACAGTGATGAAAGATGGCCAATCCATGCACCAATATCTTCTAGAAGGTGCAAACTACACTTCCTCCTCTTACCAAATTCCATATATTGGTGCACTCGTGGAATTACATATATTTCACTCTTGATAAATAGACTAATTACATGTATTCATCATTCAGAATTTAGTGGTCCATTTCAATGTGATGAGCAATCTGTTAAAACCCCGACTAAGAAAAAACTGAGCATGTTTTGTTAATGTAGAGGGGGCACTTAATTTTATTTTATTTTCCATGAAGAAAATTCATTGAACAACTTACGAAATTGATCCACAATTTACGAGCAAGCGATATTAATCAGATTCGTAAACAAGAAAAAATATCAGATCCTCTTGCATATTAAATAGCCTGATTCTCACAAGTTTGTCTAAAATTGACCACTGACATTTTCCTTATCTAAGAAGTGGACAATAAATCCAACCACTACATCGTATTAACATTCACATGTTATGTTTTGTCTTTCACAAAAGAGGGAATCTCGCTTTGAACAGTCGTGTGTAGCAATGATATAAGATTGCAACTATTTTTGGATCAACTGAAGTGCATAATAGAATAAAATACTTACGGCTCCACCTTTCCATGTTACAGAGGTTGGGCTTGTTCTAGATTGCAGAACCTGCAACATTGGACAAAGCATATTACAATTGTATAAAACTACTACCAATAGGACATGGGGAGAAGAGCAATGTAAAAGAATGATAACCATTGGAAAAAAATTGAATTCATTCAATTGATTATTACAAAACGTATCCTGAGATTTGGCATCTTAAATGACCAAGCTCTCTTTCAAAATATAATACTCATTCCGTCCCACTACACATTTCACATCTCCTTATTTATTTGTCCCATTACACTTTTCACATCCCAAAAATAGTAAAAGTTTCAAAACAAATATCCTCTCAATACCCTTAGTTTTAAAAACCCTCACCTAACACAAATAACTTTATCATTTACTTCCTCAGCCCTGTAGAAGTTTTCACCTTTACTTTTGCGCGTAGATTAAAAAAGTTGTTACTTTTGAGGGTAATTTGGTACTTTAAGGTAAAAAAATAAAGAATAAAGTATGTTATGTGTATTATGTAAGGGTGTTATTTTTGTATATAAAGTGTATCAAAAGGTTTAGTTGATTTGACTTTATTACTATTTTTGGAAAGTGAAAACTTTAGTGGAATGAATAGATCAAAATGATAGGGGTTAAGGGGGCATTGAGATTTCTAGACATCAAGAATAGTTCATGCTCTCCGCCCTTGAAACAAAGTTGAAAAAGATAATCTCCTAGTTCGTCCAGTTTATAATGGCAAAACATCAGTATGCATACTCAAGTAAGTCAGAGATATATATATATATATCATATAGTGTATGCAAAAAGAATATCATTCAGAAAAAGTAAAAAAGAGAGCAAGAGAAACCACAGGCTAGTTATAATTAAAGAAGAAAGTATAATGTTATGCACATAAGCTAGGGAGTCCTAACTTAACCCAAAACCATGGCTGAAGGTGAAGGGTTGACGCTACTCACATGCCCTTTCACACTTGCGTGTGGAGCCGATGTGGGATATCGTAACATAGATCTAGCTTTTAGCAAAAACTTGTGACTGAAAATGGAAGTCCTTTTTATTTTAAGTTTCAACGAGATACAAACCATGGTGATATTCTAGGTTTACGAGAAGGAATGTATACAAGAAATAACAGTGTAGCATTGATTATTATTATGAATGATAACGGAAGCATTTTTCAGTTAAAGAGATCTAACAAACCAAAAGATGGTTCTGGATGAAAATGATGGCAAATATAGCATTTTAAGTTTCAACGAGATACAAACCATGGTGATATTCTAGGTTTACGAGAAGGAATGTATACAAGAAATAACAGTGTAGCATTGATTATTATTATGAATGATAACAGAAGCATTTTTCAGTTAAAGAGATCTAACAAACCAAAAGATGGTTCTGGATTAAAATGATGGCAAATATAGCATCGAGTACAATTTCAAGTTAGTACAAACAAGTTTTTGAAAAATAAACCTTTCCTATCTCAAGTTAGTACAAGGTCCCACCATTTCTTGGATTTCATGATCATGACAATGTAAAATATTTTAAGCTTGTAAAGATGCTTATGGTAATATGGTGCATGTAACATTTAAATGGCTTTGAAAGAGAGGTATATAATTCACACATTGCGAAGTAAATTAGATACTATGCATTTGATTGACATATAACAATAGCAGAAGATATCCAAGTTTGTAGGGTGATCATTAAGGCAATAATATCTCATTTCTAAACACAGAAACCTGATATCTGAAGTATGTAAAGATCAAAGAAAGCTCTTGGAAGGTGATTGTCAGATGGTTCAGAAATTTTACAAAAACTGAAAGACTAATATAGCCATAAGAGTTTTTGAGAATATGGATAACTAAAAGTGAATCTAACCTCCACAGTATCGATGGCTTCATGAGAAGGAATAGCATGTAATACTCTGCAACAGGAGATGAAAATAAAGATATATTGATGTTATTTGGACAACATATAAAACAAGGCCTTAAGCAGATAGAATAAGCACATGCATATGTTGAGAAGATGAGTGCTGAAAATCCATGGGCAGAGGAAACTAAAAGAATTTAGATAATGGATGCAAAATTTTTCTTTCACAAAACAATGGCATGCTAATGAAAAAGTACTTCTAAGCTAGAATAACAAACCTCTCTTCCACTGCAGATATGAGACCATCAGTTAAAGCTACTCCACCTATCTGAAGATTTGATGATTTAAACTCCAATTTGTGAACGAAAACTTAAATCAAGATGTTGAAAAGGGCTAGTTGGAGCACAGTACTCACCAGTTGCATGCTACAGAACAACTTTCTCTGCAGGTCTATACGCCCTGAAAATTTTAATCAAGTAAGACAAGCCAAAAGCAAACCTGACATAAATCATCTTAGCATAAGTGATGTAATATATACCTGTAGAAAGAATACTTTTAGTAATAGCATCTGCAAGACCAATAGAATCCTGCTTCTTTGGCTTCGATTGAAATATAGGATAGTTATCCCACATGGGGAAAAGACCACCACTACCAGCATAGTAACCATCTGAAATGTCAGATCTTCTGGAAAAGTCCCAAGTATCTTCCAGCATATCCTCATTATCACTGAACCTGAGAGCACAAACATCTTTCATTAAGAGATCAAGACGGAATAGAGTTTTAAAAGAAATTATCCAGAAAAACCAAATCTGTAAAATTGATAACTAATTTACCAAGTCCGGGGTGGTGGAGGGTAAACATCTGGAACCAAAAGCATTGGGTAGAATAAACCCATAGGAGGAACCTGTTTCCACACCAAGAAGTCATCAAGTCATGGCATTAGCATCTCTTTTGAAACAAAATAAGGATCTTTATGTGTCAAGAGTCAATGTCACCAGTATACCTTCATAAACTACTATTTAGCCTGAATAAGATAATATACTACTTTACTCAACTGAAGCAGTCATTAAGAATAAGTAACTTCAGTTCCCATCATAGTTCTGATGTTTGTCATATTTTAATGAGAAACATCTATCACATTCAGCATTAAGCTTTATTGTCTAAATGTCAAGAGACCTTATAAACCTGATCTATAAAAACATGGAGAACATTGCTTTTTGCAGGAAGAAATTATCTCAATGTGCTTTTTAAATAAGTAAAGTTACCAACTGAAGCAAAACTTCATGATCATTTCATTGGATAACATAGCAAAATCAGTTTTCACTCACGTACATTAAGAGCAGTCAGTCTTGTCTTGTGCGACCCAGGTGGTGCACCTTCTTCATATGAGTGAACTACAGCAACAGCTTCAACTTCTCCTTCCTGAAAATACAGCAAGATAAATTATATGTTTTCAGTTAAATGTTGGATAAATTGAATGTCTTAAACACAAAGTCAATTTAGAGAAGACACCACTGTGAGTATTATTAGCTTCGAGACAAGTGCCAATAAAAACAGCAAAACATAGGACAAAGCACCTTTCTCTTGAATAGTGAAAGAAAATAGTCATTGTAAAGAGGAGTCCTACCTTAAAAATCAAGAGTTAGTAACACAGGTTGTTATGGAAATTAAGTTTGAAATGGAATCAAAAAGCAATTTTTCTCACAGCCTTTGTGGCTTTGCCAGACTAGGTTGAAATTTTCTTATATATCGAAAGTTTGAGCCAACAATATTTGATAAAGAGCGAAGAACTTTTCCTATAACGACACAAGGAGATAATTTTCTGTGTACAAATTGGCTTCCTTCATACCTCTATATCAAAAGTTTGGTTGGTGGCTTTAGTTGACTTGCATTCCTAGTTTAAAGCAATCCTCCACACCTCTATTAAATGGGAGGCAGTGTACCTTTTCCATTTCCATTTCATTCCAATTAAATTCCGTACAAAAATACCAAACACCCTCTAAACTCTCAGTTTCACACCACACATCGAAGGCCCATTCAAAATCATCTAAGCATTCAGAGTTAAGAGCAAAATTATTACAGGCACCCTTCACGTGTCAAGGCGCATTGTTCCCAGGCGTGCGCCTTTTTGCGCTTCGCTGGGTGCACCTCAGGCACGCCTTTATGTTTCTGCCTACTTTTATATTTCCTAAGATTTATGATAGTTGAATTTACATTTTTATTAGTTGAATAGCACTTTTAGTCTGAGTAGCAACTTACCCAATGCATAAAAAAAAGATTACATACTATTTATTCCCAAATTTTAAATTATATTTAGTAAGGGTTTTGAGAGAGGGTTCAAATTTTACTACTCCAAACTTCCGCTGCTAGTGCTGCAGCCGTTCACTGTCCGTCTGCCTACGCCGGTCAGTCATCACAGGTATTTTTTCTATTCCTTTATTATTCTTGAAATTTCACTTTGAGTTTTTTTTTCTTTATTTTTTCTTATTTTATACTCCCTCTGTCCCCCAATGTATTTCACGTAGTGTGCGCGGAGTTTAAGAAAAAATTGTTTTTTTACATATAAAGTAAGAAAGAGAATAAATATTTTAGTTAATTTGATAAAAAAGATGTGTAAAGTTGTTGGAATGTGTGAAAAAGTGGGTATTTTGTTGGGATGTGTGTAAAAAGTAGGTATTATTACAATGTATTTATTACCACTTTTAGTAAAAGTGAAGTATGAAATACTTTGAGGGACGGATGAAAAATGAAAGTGTGAAATACTTCCGGGGACGGAGGGAGTAGTTAATACTTATTCCTACCCTACATAATCTGATATTTTCAGTTTTGCATTTTTTTTTTTACTTTAATGTACAGTGAAGATGATGGAGATTTTAATGAGGAAGAAGAACAATATGATGGTGAGCAGGATTTTGATTTTGATGAAGGAGATGATAATTAGAATATTTTTGCCACTAGTATTTTGTGTGATTCTGCGATTGACTTGTTTTATTTCAATTATGATGAATTTTTATATGTGCATTTTAAATTTTAGCATAAATGGCTGAATGCATGTGTTATACTCATGTCAATTGTTATAATATGTATTTTTTAAACTTAATATATTGGGTAAATATGATGTATATAGGCTACATTTATTGTAGGATGGGTTATATTACATGTTTATACCCATGGCGCCCCTCAGGCACAAATATGCTTCGGTGCGCCTCAGTGTGCCCTTATTAACTATGGTTAAGAGGGATGAGTCTTTTTCCACTCCACTGTCTAATTTTGGATTGTTCAGTCTTCATATATATGTTTCTAGATAAAAAAAAAAAAAAACTCTTATCCACTCACAAATTGTTATTGAGATTTATCCACTAATTGAACCATTTTAACTATTGATAATAGTTTGCAAGGTTAGCTACAACACTACAACAGTATGTTTGCCTACCTTTTTCAGGCAATTCCAGCCTCCAAATATGGCCTCATTTGGCAATACATTATACATATATTAGATAGTCAATCAAACACCCTCTAGATCAACAACCTAATAGTTCACACAAATTTTATGAGTTATTAAGATATATCCTCACCAAGTTTTATTAGCCCTAAAAGATTTATAAGACCAAGACCATACAATTCGAATACTTATCCAAACAAAACACTACAATTTCATATATTCTAGTGAAAAAATATCATGGATATAGATTTGGAACAAAGATATCATCAATTCCTTGTGCCTTTCCAGAAAGTTTAAGAACACCTAATACACATAATCATATAACACTAATGCTAGTGGAAGAGAACATGTACATATTAGCATCTAATGAATGGAAAACCATGTGGTGAGTTTTCGGTGAACTTACTCTTAACTGGCAGCGAGATTCTTTAAGTTTATTCAGCATCAGCAAGTCTATGGGTTTTGTGAGAGCATCAGTACGAATTGGAGGCCAAGTCTGATGATGTCTCTGAGTCCAAAGAAGACATCTTGATATATCCTGAAACAGTTGTAAGAAAAACTCAAGGTCCCGTTTAATCTCCAGATGGATCAATTGGATTACTTTTATTTCATGCAATGTTCATAAACAGATGGAATTCCAATAAATTCTTGGTTGATTTGATAATCAAGGAGAAGAAATGGACTAAAAAATGCAAACAAGTATCCTAAACACTTTTGAAAGTAAGACTGTAAGTTGGCCTGCTTTTGGAGTGAAGGATAATCCGTATCCATTGAACAACAGAATAATCACTCGCACAAGCAGAATAACATTATTCAGGCCATCAAATTTATTATACTTCAAAACTAAATTAGCCTTTAGAGTGATTTATCCAAATCCTTTACCTCTCCACCATATCGTAGAGTGATTTGAGTAGTCGGTAAGGCAACTCCATCCTAAACACCACCAGAAGATAATCAGGATGAAGCACAGAGTATCTGGCATATCATATAAGACAAGTTCTATCAGGAACTCTAAGCACATTTATCATATGCCAGAAACAAAACTGTCATCAGATACCTAAACGTATATTATTAAGAGTTAAGAGAAAGCAAACACAAAACTTATACTTTGAACTCATGTTGAAGCATCAGCAGGAAAAATGGAGTTGGTAATTCGCAAACAATTGACAGATTTGGTTATATATAAGGTTGATAAGCACAAATTAGAGAGTAAGAAAGAATGAGATTGAAAGGGATAAAGATACAGCATTATGATCCTGAAAAGGAAATTTTTTAACCCTCCTCAATGTGTGATGCAGTAGTAATTTGATAAGAGTGGAAAATACACAATAGTGAATATACAAGGAAAAAATGATATTTTGAGTTTGAAGATGATGATATGACATGAAGACTAAATTTGGTAACTTTTTAAATGACATTAATAAAATAATTTGTTCTCACTCCCAAAAGGACAGAGAGATTAGCGTGTAATGACCTCTATGGGTAACTAAAAACTAGGCTAAAATTAAATAATTTCAATTCCCAGGAGGTGTTCCTGAAGGTTGAAGCACAGACAGCAACACACAACATATATGGGGATGCATGCAGTAGTACCCTAATTGTTACCTCAGGAATAACAAAAAGATCTACCTGAGGATTAAAATCATTTGAACAGGCAGAACAGGATGCTATAAATAAAGCACACCTCAATGCAGATAACGGATGTCACTTGAGCACCAATATTGACAACACATGCTGTCAACAAGCCATTTCCAAATACCGCAGCAAGGCCTTCCTGTGATATGATAGAAGAAGAAGGAAGTAAGAGAAAGTTAGTATAACCCATACAATGAGCAAAGAGACGTTCTGTAGTCAGTATTGCATGAAGATGAAATGACATATAAGAATTCAATCAGAGTTAACCCAGTGATATATGTCAGTGACAAGAGATGGAAGCTCATTGTAGCAGCATCATTAAATATTACAGAAGTTCTGACGAAAAGACTTTTGAAATACCACCTGATGAACTACTGCGGTGCTGAAATGCAAGTCTCGTAGTACAATGGATAGAAGTTCCTTTATTTCTGCAAGAGATTACAATAAGTCAGCAAATGTTGACAATATAACTTGTGCAAACATTTGGCCAAAGGTTGGAGGTAAGTGACCACACAAAAAATGGACTGAAAACTAAATAATAAAAAATCAAAGTCAACCACAGAAACAAAATGTGTAGAGCGAGAGAGAGAGAGATGTATCTAAAACCATATGTAATGTAGAGAGAGGGCCATATATAACATAAATCATGGTAATTCTATAGGACTATATTGTGCATAAAGATATCCAGACCTCTGAGCCTCTGGCACTTTGCAAGTCTTTAGCTTGCATAATGAAAGAGTGGGTCCATATTTTAAATAAGCAATAATTTGCAGACACCCCACGCTATAAGAGTATAGCCCATAGGCCATAGCATTTTGTATTGTCATTTTTAAGAAGAGCGAAGGTAACCATAAACATAGATATATTTGGAAAATGTGAGCAAGGTGGAGTAAACCATGATAGTTGTTATTTACCACGGTTATCAAATGTCTCGGGCACAACAAGAGCAGCAGAATACATATGCCTTTCATTGTGAGTGATGTGTAGCTTTTCAATCAAAATCCAATCCCAGATAGCATGAACGTCTTCAATTACCTGAAAAAAGAAAAGAAAGAGTAAGCTATGTAAAGTTAATACTAAATTCCATGAAAATTCAATCAATGGGTCTTCTAAAGTTTCAACCAAATTCACAGCTACAATTTAGCACAGATTTGCATAAACATTTTCAAGAAAATGCATTAGTTGAAATCAATTAATCAATACAAAAATATAAAGGAGCCTGATGACGTGGAAAAATGGAGGGGGGGACCTTCTAAGAGGGCCTAGCAAAACTCATTAACTAAACCTTCTTCCATGCACTAATGAATTGAAAAAGAAAATTATTGTAGTCACACAAAAAAAGAAGCTAGGTGTAGTAGAAGCATCTTATATCAGGAAAAAGCAGAGAAAGGAAGTAGTAAATATACCTGTTGCATTGGATATTGCAGAGAAATATTTAAGTGACCTCTGCGAATAGGTCGTCGCAAGCAATATGGTTCCGTGGGAGATATCCTGAGAGCTTCCTCACCACAAATATACTCCCTATATTTAGGTTCAGTTGAACTGGGTTCCTCACTGTCATTTACATTACCCTCCTTCTGGATTAAAGAATCTTCAGATCTCAGTGAACTTCCTGCAACAAATACTGTTATCATTACTTCAAAAATATCTTAAGACTATTCTTCCTTTCAACATCAAAAGAGAGCAAAGTGTTTGGTCATGGAAGTGAAGCAAATGGAAAACTCCACAGCTCTTCATAGTAGCAAACACATACAAAAAATTGCAAGTTTAACTACAGAATTAAGGCAAGAACTAACTTTCTTTAAACAAAGAATATATAAATAACATTAAATAATACAATAATGAAATATATTGTGGAATGAAGTTATCAACTTAATTTCATTCAAACAAAGATGTTCAAGAAAATGAAGATTATTACTATCCTGTGATGCAACTTACACAAAAATAGTAATAAGGTGAACGACACCATTTCATCTCAGAGCAAAAACATAAGGCTAGAAAATTCCGTAATACACATGTAGAACTAAAATGTAATTATTTTAGATTGCACTAAAATCCTGCCATGTTGAAGTAGATTACCAAAAGCAACCAACCATGCACATACAGACACCACCTGAGGCAGTATCTGGGAATTTCACAACCTCGTGTAATTGGATGAGGTTATCAAGATGCAAAAAATAAGTACCAGGAGTCAAAATCAACTAACATGCTAAACTACTATTACTAACTGTATGGTAACTATAATACAGGAGACTAGAATTTTAAAGCAACATGCATGTAAAGCACCCCGGACCCTAAAATCTTACCTACCTTCTTGCGGAGGTGGAGACTGTTTCTCAAACACATTAGTCCATGGAATAGCAGTCTCCTTCTTGTTATTACTTGGAGGAGGAAATGCATCCACACCGACCCATCTTCAAAACAAACAGCTAGCTATAGTCACAATCAATGGAACAAAAAAATCTTCAAAAACTAAACCAAAGATGATAGTTTTAGCTCCTTAGAGCCCTCTTTGCTGAGTCTGCTCGCAACAAATTACATACCTTTTGTGAATACTGATTGTCTGTCACCTCCTCATCTAAAAAACGAATTTTCAACAATGATGCAATCTGATGATTGACACATGTTTAGAATCCAACAAAATATAAGAGATTAAATTCAACGGCATGAAAACATAACACATTGCTCATGCATTCAACATTCAATCAACACAGATCAGCTTATTAAGTTTTCCAGACTAACAATGTCATAAGCCCTTTCACGCTCCATGTGCTGCACTGTGGTAACCTGAGAATTAAGCAACTGCATAACAAAATAGAAAAAAGAGAAGGATCAGATAAGAACGAAATCAACAAGGGAAAAAAAAAACCAAACTGTACTTAACAAGAGTTCAAGATGCTTCTTTTAGTGGATTCTACTGGATTGAGTACTTAAACACGTGATATGTGTGACAAAATTCAAGTAGATTAGCAAGAGCTATTCGGATTAACGAAAATACAGCACCCAATATACCATAATACGAGATATTCGGAAAAAGAAATTAACCTGATCTTGAACATTCCTTTTGGGCAATTGAGAGGTGCGCCTAGAAATGCAATGAGGAACGCTAACAGGAGCATCCTGCTGTGATAGTCCGATTCTTACATTCGCCGAACCTAAATTAATCAACCCGATATGAACTAATCAGAAAACAATAAATTAACATTGTAAAACCTAGAAGTTAAGGATTGAGGAAAAAATTGTAAACTAATTTAGTGTGTAACCTGGATTAATAACTACAAGGTTGGAGCCGCGTTCGGCGAGGAGCTGAGAGGGGACTACTGTTTTAAGGTAATCCTGCGGACAGATAAATAAATACAAAAAATCAGATGAATTTGATAGAAAATTCTTCTCTTCTTTTTTTGAAACGAAAGATACTGTGCTCACCATTGAAGAAACAATTAGGAAGCTCAGAGCAGTGCCAGTAGATACGCCATCACTGGGAGCTGTGTTTCTATGAATTTTAAAGTCGTGGTATTAGCACAGGTTAATGAAGGGCAAAGGTAAGCCTTTAACCCTTTTACTAAAAAAATAAATAAATAAATAAATGAATTATTCGATAAATCATGATATACAAGAATTTAAATAATTAGTTTTTTTATTTAGAAGAGTAAAAATTTATATATTTAGAAAATTAATTTTCATATTCTCCCTTCATCCCACGAATGGTTGCACCTCTTCTCCGGCACGAGGATTAAGAAAAGTAATAATTTTTTAGAGTATTATGGTATTCTTTTTTAATAAATAAAAATAATTTATGTTAGGTGTGCTAGGTATGGATAGTTTTTTTTTTTTAAATAAAATGCATGAAGGGTGATTGTGTTTGACTTTTTACTTTTTTTTTTTAAAGGAATGTGCAAATTTTTGGACAACTCAAAATAGAAAGTGTGTCATCTGAAATAAAAGAATTGGTCTCTTGTGCACGGAAGCACACGTGTATACTTAACACTAAATTGTAAAGGCCCACCGTGTGGACACACAAGTTTTTTCCGAAATGAAATGAGAAGGATTGAATATATAAAACACAATGTTCACATGTGAATATGATTTACAAAAGTGTTTGTCATTTGCTTTGGATTTGTTTGTTTTAAGTATAAATAAAATAGAGTGTATATAATATATTGGTGCACCGGTGCAAGGGTGTACCCACATGTGTAAAATTTTTTATTCTATTTTGTATATATGTTATTCTATTTTGTATACGTGTTTCGTAATAATTGTATACTTTTTTCACACTAAAATTTTCATTAAAAAAACTAGCTTCATATGTGTATAACTTTTTATGCAATAGTGTATACATATTTTTTTAATAATTTTATATTTTTTTACACTCAATTTTTCATTAAAAAATCTAACAATTAAATTGTATACATTTTTGCTCTTAATTGTATATATTTATGTTTATATTTGTATATGGGTGACCCTATCTTAGGGTGCACCCGGTGCATACTATAATTAGCCAATAAAATAATATAGAAACAAATTCATTTAGAGAAATTTTTAGTATATGTTATTTTAATTCAATTGTTTTGCTCATAAATCAAATGGTGTGAATTTATATATATATATATATATATATATATATATATTTATATATAATATTTAAATGAAAAAATTAATAAAGATAAAAGTAAATATAAAATCACTAATAGTTGATTTTTTTTATGTCATCTGCATATTCTTATTAGATATTGATATTTTGAATATTCACCTATACATAAACGGATTTATCTAACGTTAGAAAAATAATAAATTATTTAAGAACATTAATTACAACCTCAACTTTCCCGATCTCAACTTTCTCCATCCTATTACTATTTGAGCTGACCAAGTGTGAAGTTGATACCATATTATCCGATCGAGTGAAGCAATAGATTGTGGGTGGTGGAATAATTCATGAAATCGAAACTCCTTCAACAATGTTGTTGTTCTTTACCTTTCGATCTTCAGCTGCAACAATAAGGTCAGCGTGCATCTGCGTGCATTTATGTTTTATGTGTTTTTTTGATTTAATTGACATCTCTTCAACAATGTTGTTGTTCTTTACCTTTCGATCTTCAGCTGCAACAATAAGATCATCATCTGCGTGCATTTATGTTTTATGTGTTTTTGCAATTTAATTAACATCTCTTCTCTTTTCTTTCTTCTTAACTTTAGAATTTCATCTTCGTTGAGTCTGCGTGTTGTTTTCTGTTTATGTTTTCTCCATGTTCTCTTATGTTTTGATGTTTTCTATTTATGCTGTACTTTAGAATTTCATCTTCGTTGAGTCTGCGTGTTGTTTTCTGTTTATGTTTTCTCCATGTTCTCTTATGTTTTGATGTTTTCTATTTATGCTGTATCAATAAGGTGATCTCATCATGCATTTGCTGCGTGCTGTTTCCTGTTTATGCGTCACGTTGCGCAGTTCCAGTATAACTGTTATTGTCAAATTACAGACATCATTGTTGTTAACTGAAACTTAATATTTGTAATTAGCTACCAGCAACGTATATTTGTAATTAGTTACCATCAACGTGTCTTTCCTAAAATTTAGGTATTTAGATGGGTGTAATAATGAAGAAATGGATTATTACACTACTGGAATTCTAGACCAAACCTAGGATCCTAGGACCAAATACGTGAAAAACTTTTGTTAGTGAACTTCTCCATTCCACGTCTACGAGCAGAAAGAAGAAAGAAATGTTTTTTTTATTCCAAAAATATTTCAAATAAAATAATATATATATATATATATATTTATTTATTTATTGGGTGAATCAACAACAAATTAATATGTTAAAAGAAAAAAAAATGATAAATAGTTGCAATATTATTTTGTAAAATTTGAACAATATCAAACTACAATCTATGGTGAGTTTGATATATGGAAAGTTGATATAACTTGCACTTAGATATACACATGCAAAGTTTTATTAATAATTAGTTTTTTTACATTTTAATTTTTCATTAATTAATAAAATTAAAAGAAAACTCATTAATAAAGTATATACATGTTCATATGCGTGTAAGTTTTTAATGATGGTATCTTTACAAGAATAATTTGTCATTTGATATTTCTCATGATAATTTACAAGGAGAAAAAGAACTCAATCCCAAATTTATATTAAAAAATAAATAAATACTTCTATCATCTCAAAATTATTTTCACATTTATATACATTCTTGTGGGCTAAGTTAAGTTTTAATTTTTTTAAAAAAGTTAAAATGATTCGAATTAATAATGAATTTTTAGACATTTTTTACAACAACTAATCTTCTCTTTACAATGTCTGTCATAATTATTACATGTGAATATTTAACTTTAAACTACCATTATTCGTTTTTATTCTAATACAGTTCTTGCGTGACATCGTATCAATTGAAATAATTTTGCAGTATTATTTTTGATATAAAGCGTCGTCGTGTTATCATCTTTCGTTTATATTATAAATTATTCATGAAATAACATTATCACTTTTCATTAATTGAGTATCACTTCTCATTATAAAAAGTTATTACTTTTTGTCATCTCTAAGCCCCTAAATGAGACGATCTCACACAAGTTTTGCCATCATAATAATCAATAGCAAATTTTGATAAAATTGCAAGATATATTATATTATGAATATTAAATAAAATAATTAAAAAATTAACTCATTTTACTATCCTAATCCATCGGTTAATAAAAGAGGTGGATTAAGATCAACAATATTCTTATAATGTTTAGTTTGTAAAAATAAAACAAGTTGTATATTCGAAAGCTAAGTTCCGAATATATAAATTTGCTCAAAAACCAATTTCAAATTAATAAATAATTAATTAATAAAGTTTGCAATTTAATTATAAGAAAAAAATTAAGGATAAAAAGTTGGAGTTTTATTTCAAGACCTGAATTATGGGTAAACTATCAATTAGGGGTCTGAATTATTTTTTCTATCAATCCAAGGCCTAAAATATGTAAAATTATCAATCAAAGGCCTGAATTTGTCAAATATTATCTCATATTTTATCAATTTAGGACCTAGGTTCAGGCCCTGAATTGATAGTTTTACATAATTCAGGCCCTTAATCGATAGAAAACATAATTCAAGCTCCAAATTGATAATTTACCCATTTTTCAGGCCCTGAATTGATAAAATTCCGACTTTTTGGTTACGTATAATCAATACTTCATGCAGTGATTGATGAGTGATATTTTCACCTAGATTTTAGTGTCTTTTTATATGTGTTTTCGTATTATTTTATCCGTATTTTATGTTCTATTTGGTTGTGTTTTGTGTTTTTATGGAAATGTGTGTGAATGAGCTTAAACCTATAATTTTTACTTTTTATTTGATGTTAGATATGATAAGAAAGACGTTAGAAAAAGCGGATCTCAATTCGGAGTTGAAACGAGGGAGAACGAGCCAAAACAGTGAAGGAATCAGGGCAGCAGCAACACGACTGGCCGTGTCGGTGGCACGAGCCGTGTCGCAGTACACGACTCGTGTAGCTAACACGGGCCTGTTCAGAATGGCCGTGCGGCGGCATCTATTCATCCAACACGACCACCACTTGGCCGTGTTGCGGAGCTCGACTCGTGTTGCAGCACACGACCCGTGTAGCCAACACGGGCCTGTAAGGAGAGGCCGTACGGGAGCATCAGTTCACGCAACACGGGCACCTTATGGCCGTGTTGCGTCACACGACTCGTGTCGTGTCTGGGATCAGAAAAAAATCAGAATCCTTCTAGAAGGCCCATAAGGGTATAAATACCCCTCCATTCAGATTTTATAAGAAAGATCCGATTTTCCACCTTTCACACACACATCACATACCATTTCCTCCATTCTTCACCTTCACCTTCATCCATTCTTCATCCTTTGGATCTACCTTGATCCAACCATCACATCCTCCATCCAAGTAGTAGAGAAGCAAGGGAGAGATGTGAATTGCAAGGGGAAGAAGAAGATCACCATTGGAGACATCCAAGGGAGTTTTCATCTAAACTTTGTATTGAAACCTATTGTTTATCATGTTTTGTAAGGAATTTAATGTCTATGTTAATTTTCTTATGGATATGAGAGGCTAATCTCCCTTGTGAGATTAGCAATATGAATTGTGTTGGATAATTTTTGGTATTTTGCAATTGAATGATTATGTTGATTGGGTTAATTGATTTTCTATCATTGATGCTTTAGATCTTGAGGTTTATGATGATTTGTGTGTTTAATTATTTTAAGCATGTGATTAGATTGAGAAGTCAATTGCATATTTAGGATAATTAAGTGAATCATTTCATCAAACACTTCATGTGCATTATAGATTGTGAAGAGATTGAGAAGTCCTTCATAGTTTAGAACCCTTTGATAGAACATATCATTTATTAGATTGAGAAGTCAATAGATTATGTGAAGGGACTCTCATTTCAAGCTTAGTACCTAGTTGGAATTGTTTGAGTGAGAACCAATCCAATGAATGTCATTCCATATCCTATTCATTCCGAGAGGGAGTTTAGGTGATCTTAGTGTTGGCCCTTAGCCTTTTTCCCACGACACATATGAATTCATTGCATGATACCTAGATTTTTCATGCTTTAAGTATTGTTAATCTCATCTCTATCTACTTGACTCATTCATCCATCTCCCATTCATCTATCCATTTATTTTATTGTCATTTATTGATTATCATCCCTTTATGATCATCTCTATAATACTATGACAAACACGAGATCGCTTAGACCCTAGACCTTCCTCCCTGTGGTTCGATAATTTTTTTAATTGGTCATGCCCACTAAACTATGGCTAATCAGTGATCAATTATCAATATATTTTAACTTTTTCATTTTGTTATATTTTTTGTAATGTTTTCTTATTTACTCTCAATTGATTTAGCATATTTAGGAAATTAATAATGAATAAGATAAGATAATCATAGAAAACATTTAAAAATTAGTTATTCTATTAACTATGACATTACTACTTTTGAGATGCTTAAGTACATGGCTACACTTTCTTCAACAAAAAATATTCGTTCTCTTATCATGTTTTTTACTTGCAAACATTTATGTTACAATAACCTCCATTTAAGAGTTAGGTAATATTGTAGTACCATACAGGATTACATATATTTAAATGTTTTGTGTACTTTTTATATAGAACGTACAAAATGGAAATCCCTAAACATTATTAGTAGGGGTGACAATTCCCGGCACGACACGATAGCACGACACGAGCACGGCACGATAATTGCGGGTTAGTGTTTGGCCTTATTGGATTCGTGTTGTTATCGTGTCAACCCAATAAGGACACGAAAATTTCGTGTCGTGTTCGTGTCGGGTTCGTGTCAACCCGTTAAGCACGATTAATATTAACATGTTACCCATTAACCCGTTAACAACCCATTAACCTGTTAACAACCCAATATAAATATAAAATTAGAAAAATATATTATAAAAATACTTATAAATAATTTTAAAATATATTTACTTAAATTTTTTTATTTATTTTTATTAGTTTTTTTTTATTTTCTTATCGTGTCGTTATCATGTCGTGTCGTGTCAACCCGTTATTTTTCGTGTTCGTGTCGTGTTGGAACGAATTCTTATCGTGTCGTGTTCGGGTTTGCCCTTATCGTGTCGTGTCACTATCGTGTCGACACAAAACCCAACCCGTTAGCACGAATTGCCACCCCTAATTATTAGGGGAGTAGCGCGTATTATTTATAAGATAAAAATAGTTTTGTCATTTGTGAAACTAGCGAGTCCTATGAAATTAGTTACACACATGTAGCGATAACATTATTAACAAAAATAATACTCTTATCTATAATTATTATGTGATAATCTTATAAGTATTTGTGTGAAATTAAGGAGCTTGCTTCAGACCATAGATGGATTTTTTAGTTTACAAACAAAACCTGGATGTTCATTAGAGATGAACCCTGGTGGCTGCTGCATATAGACTTCGGTAGACAAAGTTCCATGAAGAAAAGCATTGTTCACATCAAACTGATGAAGAGGCCAATGTCGAGAGACAGCAATACTGAGAACAATACGTATTGTGGCTGACTTTACAACAGGACTACAGGTTTCAGTGAAATCAACTCCTGGTCGCTGATGAAACCCTTTGGCCACAAGACGAGCTTTGTATTTGTCCACCGAACCGTTCGGATTCCGTTTGATACGAAACACCCATTTGTACCCGACAATATTCTGAGCCAAGGAAGAGGGAACAAGATCCCAAGTGCCATTCCTTTGCAGAGCATTGAACTCAGAAGTCATCGCATCACGCCAACACGGAATAGATAGAGCCTGAGAGACTGTATTGGGTTCAGTATCTGTATAAAGAGAGGAAGTGAGACAGTACCTGGGATTAGGTTTGACAATGTTGTTTTTGGACCGAGTTACCATAGTATGTTGAGTGGGAGCAGACGGTGAAGGCGGAAGTGGAGGCTCCTGCTGGAGAGGGAGAAGAGCAGGACTGGCTGGTGGTGTGGGTGCGGGTGTAAGCGTAGGGTGAAGTATGGATGGAGGAGTTAGTATCACGAAGTCAGTGGGAGTGGAAAAGGATGGAGTGGGTGATGGATTGCTAAACTTGGAGAATGGGAAGACAGATTCAACAAAGTCCACATGGCGAGATATGAAGATTCTGTTGGTGACCAGATCAAGGCATATATATGCACTTTGTGTGAGAGAGTATCCAAGAAAGATACAGGGTTTGGAACGAGGCGCAAGTTTATGTGAGGTGTAGGGACGAAGCCAAGGATAGCAAAGACAACCGAAGACACGAAGTTTGTTGATGTGCGGCCGTTTGTGGAACAGTTTTTCGTAGAAGGAAAGCATTTGAAGGTTGTCTTTTGGAAGACGATTTATGAGATATGTAGCAGTGGAAACAGCATAAGGCCAATAGGGAAGGGGCATGGAAGCTGAGTGTAACAAAGATAGGGCAGTTTCAACAATGTGGCGATGCCGCCTTTCAGCAACACCATTATGTTCTGGAGTGTGTGGCGGGGTAGTGAGGTGAGTAATGCCATTTAAGGTAAGAAATGAGCGTAGGGCAATGAATTCACCACCATTGTCAGTGTATAGAGTACGAATACGAGATTGAAGATGATTTTCAACAAGAGATTTAAAGGCAATAAAGGTCGGCAGCACATCAGATTTGCGTTTTAACGGATATAGCTACACATACTTGGAGAAGTGATCAACAAAGATAACATAGTACTTATAGCCATCAGATGAAGTAATAGGAGAGCTCCAAACATCAGAAAACAACAATTCAAGTGGCACAGTAGCATGTAAACTAGAATGACCAAATGGCAGTTTATGAGATTTCATAGTTTTGCATGCATCACAGAGTATTTCATTGTTGTTTGAAAACGGTAAATTGTGACTGTTCAAAATATAACGAAGTATTTTAGGGGCAGGATGACCTAGACGAGAATGCCACAGACAAACTTGTTCTTTAGAGGTAATAAGTGCATGGGATGTTGAGGTGAGTAACGAAGGAGTGAGTGGCCAAAGGTAAAGTCCGTTAACTCGTGGTCCCTCTAGCAGGATGGCTCCATTCTCCCGATCCTTCACCTGAAAAGAAACGGAAGAGAAAACAACAAGAACATTATTTTGTTGACAAAGCTGAGACACCAAAATAAGATTTTTGGAAATAGGTGGTACAACAAGGGAATGAGAAAATGAGAATGAGGGCAGATTAACAAAGTAGAGTGAGCCTGTGTGTGTGATAGGTAAAGAAGTACCATCACCAACAACTACACTGTCCTGACCATCAAACGGAGAGTGGAGAGAAAGGTTGGATAAATCCATGGTAATATGATGCAATGCGCCCGAGTCCAAAACCCAGTTGTTTGAGGATGGAGTTGAGATATCGGAGTGCGCAGTAGGGAGTGCGTACGACTGCTGAAATGTCTGCTGGCGAGTAGCCTGAAACTGGGCAGATTGAGCAAGATCGGGACACCGCCTCGCTGAATGTCTGAAGACGCCACAAAGCTGGCATTTGCCCTGATAGCCGCGACCCTGAGCCTGGACAGATTGCTGCGATGAGACTGAACGGTTGTTGGCCTGTATAGAGCGGTTGGGGCCTGACCTCCAGCCTCCACGACCGCCGGAGGAGCCGCGACGTGGAGCTGCGGCTGCTGGCAGTGCAGTAGCGGGTAGCTGGGTCAATGGAGGAGAGTTCTGAGAAAGTTGGGCCTCCGTGCTTAGAAGCTTGTCGTGGAGTTCCTCAAAGGAGATCGAGGAATCACGAGCTTGTATGGCAAACCCCAATTCTTTAATTCTTTGTAAGATTCATCTAAGCCATTCAAAACCTTGATGACCAAGTCCTCATTGTCTGTGGAAACACCAAGAAGAGCAAGTTCATCCACCACGCCTTTGATGTCAAGCATGAAGTCGGTGATGGATCTACTCCCCTTGACAGGATTGTGCAATCTTTTTTTTAGTGCAAGAATACGGCCTCTGGACGAAGTACCATAAATGGAAGCCAGGGATTTCCATGCATCTGCAGATGTCTTTGCAAACGCGATAAACGGGATGAGGGTTGGCGTAATAGAACCAATCAGAGTGCTGAGGATCAATTGATCCTGTCGGATCCAGTAAGGACGAAGCGGATTTGGACGAGACACACCCGATCCTGTCGGATCCAGTAAGGACGAAGCGGATTTGGACGAGACACACCCGCAACAGTTTCGGTGGCTTTTGGGCACGGATACGATCCATCAACAAACCGGAAGAGATCGTATCCGGTGAGAAGGGTTCGGATTTGAAAACTCCACGTGACATAGTTGGCAGACTTGAGTTTTAGTGGTGCTTGAGAAGTGGTGTTGAAGGCAACAAGTGAAGGGGTGGGATTATCAGTGGCGGTGGAGGAGTTGCTGGTGTCGGCGGCCATGGATAAACAAGGAAGAAGGAAGATAGCGACCGAACAGAAAGAAGAAAAAAAAAAAGGGAGCGAGAAATCAGTGGAGGAAAATATTAACAGCGGAAGGAAAGGATCTTGAGTAGCGTTAGCTAGAAATACGCTCTGATACCATATAAGTATTTGTGTGAAATTAATTATATTAACAACTTACAAGAGTAATATACAACATTACAAAAGATGTAATCCTATCTACAAACCGATGTGGGATATAACATGGAGTACAAAACATCACTATACAATATTACTCTCAATAAATCGTCTCCATAAACAATAATTCACATAATATATGAAACATTATATCTTTATTGAAAAGTATTAACCAATAACGAAATATTATATCTCATCATGGCTGTTTCCTTGAAGGAAAACTGATAAAGAACCAAAAAAAAAAAAAATGCACGTATCCATGTAGCAATTTGCATGTTTTAAAAAGTAGAGCATTAGTTATAAATAAATAAATAAATAATGTAATGAGTAATTTCTTGTTTAAATTTTTTAATGAAAAAAACTAGTAATAATATTTTAAAAACAATACACTGACGAGCATACAGATGAGATACATTCCAAATAAACATGAAAAAATGTGTATAGAATAAATGAAGTGCAAAAATGCATCTCCCCCTCACCCAACCTCTCAATTAGCAGCCTGTACTTCTGGTCTAGATATCTAACTAAAACACAACAAATTTTTGGGGTAGCAATGGCAAGTTGACAATATAATAGCAGGATTCTAATCCTAAGTTTTGTGATCCCACTACAACCAACCTCATTTTCTCCGAAATCCTCGTATATTCGTGCACTTAAGCTGTCTTTGGTTTAGGGGCCTTTTTCTTCAGTTGTTTCCTTGAAATAGAGTTCTTCATCCCCAGGAAGAAGAGCAATGCACCACCGAGTGCCACACACTGCCAAGAAATATATAACAATTCACACGAGCTCATATTTTCGTCTCCACATACTACTAGAAGAAGAAAATAACAATGTGACGTGTACTCTAGCATGGTTGTACCTGAAGGAACTCGGTTAGGAGTCTGAAATATTGTGGTCTTCCAGCAGTGTAGTTGTAGAAGTCATACAACAAGGGAGTGGTCAATATCAAGTAATATATCTGTAGATAATCGGAGAGAGTGTTATTTTATTTATCGTTTTGCCATTTTAAAGGTTGAATGAATGGAAATATGTTGCTCAAAATGGATAACAGGTATTAACCAGAAGATAAGCACCAAAATTGCTGCCAAGCACAAATAGAAGACCACCCAACCCCTTCAAGAAAATACAAGCGGCAACGAATGTCCTGGCCTGAAAGTTCATATGCGGTCAGGATTTCAGCATGCAACATAACAGAAGAAATTATTTTGTGGCAGTAGATGAGAATGGAAGACATATCAAGTTCTTTGGAGACATACATCAATGTGGAAATTGGTTTTCCCGATTATTCCATCAATAAACTTCTTGACACGAGCCAATTTGGGAGCCCACTCTTTTGCTGCTGGTCCACCGTCCTCTCCAAATTCATTGAACCTAAAGTAGATTATGTTATTGGTTTATTGAATGAAATGCTAGAAAGATCTATAATAGCAAGTGGAGGGAGTAAAAAACATATACATTGAAAAATTGAATAATGTGATTAGAAATACAGAAGTTTAATACATAAGCATATGCAGGAAAAAGAACCACAGATGACAGAACAATCTCTTATCTAATACCTAAAAAATCAATATACAACATTAGATGACATAATCAGCTAGGGAAAATAAAAACGACTTAACATATTCGACTTACAGATAACATTAGGGTTCACAAATCACAACCACACATTCTGGTTGTTGTTCTAGCATAAGTCAAAGGCTTTCCCATATAATGTCAGCCAATGATCTCCAACTTAACAAATGCATCAAGCATAGAGTCAATACATCAATATTCAATACTACACTAATTTCCAGAAACAAAAGGACACAAAGAAGAAGTAAATTAATTAAGCAGTTGAGGATGACATGCAGGAGGTCTTAATTTTTTTACAACTAAGAGTCCAGGGATCATATAAGAACACCTGCAAAACATAATGGATTTTTTAATATAAAAGTAACTTTAATGTGATATGAGAACATTTTGACACGTGCTGCGGGAATTCTCCGAGTCTTGTAGCTCATTCATCTTTCTTTTTTTTTTTTTTATAAGAAAAAGAAAAACATGTCGAAAGAAGAACATGTAGTTAATTCATCTATTACTTTCCCCAGTATAGATGTGACAAAATTTTAGAATTAGTCAAATCTCATGAGTAGCATAATTGTAACTTTAATGTGATATGAGAACATTTTGACAACTGCTGTGGGAATTCTCCGAGTCTTGTAGCTCATTCATCTTTCTTTTTTTTTTTATAAGAAAAAGAAAAACATGTCGAAAGAAGAACATGTAGTTAATTCATCTATTACTTTCCCCAGTATAGATGTGACAAAATTTTAGAATTAGTCAAATCTCATGAGTAGCATAATTACTTCTAAATACGATTTTCTGCATCTCTGCTTGGTATAGCCATGAGAAGCTTAATTACTTCCAAAATATTTTGCTATTAACAATTTAGTATTTACTCATACCATATGTGATCATCTAATTGCGCAAAAGTAGCTTGGGATCCAAAATCATCACCTAGGTCTTTTAATGCCACCATATGTGTCATATAAGTCCTCGTACATTTAGATTACCTCTTCAGTGCAGAGTGCTATTCATATGGTCAAGTATAAAACTTCACATTTTTCTCAAATACAGATGAATACAGTTTTACCCAAGGAAAGTTCTTATATTCCAGACATGAACACATTTTACTAGAATATTCCAGCGCAAGCAGATCAGTAAGCCATAAAATCAATTCAATGAATAAGATTAGTAGCTCATTTCTTGAAATCATTCAATGAGCTGTGTCATGGATTATAGTACAAAATCAGACAATCAGTCTTTAGTTCTGGTTAACTGATTATGAAGGCTTTTAAGATTAATTTGCTCAACACATCAAGATGTTATATTAATAAGATTTCACTAAGTTCTTCTCTCCACTAACATCCTATATGTATATATTTGAATTTCGAATAACCATAGCCAAATGCAAAATGAGTTAAGCACTTTCACAAAATTTCAGTAAATAATCGTTATTAATGAATGCACCACTCTTTGATACCACCGCAACCATTTCAACCAAAATGACAGATATTTTGCATCACATAAAATAAACATCTTTAAGATGGTATCCATTGTAGACTATCAATCTGTACGACTGTCAAAAGAAGCAATAAATGTAGAGTGCATTCTTATAATTGTCTTGAGAACTAACGCCGTAAAGTTTGCTATTAGGTGTTCTTATTGTTTGAACACCAAGTTACCTTTGAAAGATTAGATTATCTTTTATTTTTCATTCAACATTTAAAGGAAAGTCATCTCACAGCTATCCAGCATCTTTCAAGTTGCCCCAAGGCAAGAAAAGTTATTGATATCCAAATGCAATGGAAACACAACATAAGTCACTGAAACAACGACACGAAGTGTAAACAACAATTGTTGGTGAATCTTTTCATTTCAGTATGTTCTAAGTTAAGGTTTGACTAAGAATAGAATCCTTTCTGAACAAAGAAATTAATGCTTCAATAAAAAATAAATACAAGATGTTTAAATTTCCAACAAAGTTGAACTTTATCCACGGGTTTCTAGTTTTACAAGGCATGTTCTGCGCCCCGCCCCGCCCCGCCCCACCCCACCCCTCTTAGTTATATCATCAATTAAGCAATTTAACTTAAACACATGTAATAATAATTCTTCTATAACATTATTAACAGTCAAATACCATATGTTTCCCGCAATTAATGCAAAGAGCAAATACTAGAAAGTAGAAGCTACATTTAGCCACTCAAGAGAGATTAAACGACACCCAAAATGCAAATCGCCTAACGAAATTAATTAGTGAGAATCTCTGTATAAAATAAGATTACATTCAGATTTAATGTATTGAAAAAGGTGTTCTCTTGATTCTTTTGAATTAAGTCATTCTCTCAAAGGTCATCCCAGAAATAAATATATAAAATAAATAAAAATCCAACCATATAGTCCCCCCAAATTCCAAATTACAGCAATAAAATGCCTCAAGAAATCCAATCACACCCTATCTTAATTAGACCTTCAACTCAAGAAATCCATTATCCCACTGGCAAAGAAATTAAATAACACACATAGATATATCATGGAAACCCTTTTCAGTGCTATAAACATACTGATATCTGAACAGCAGCAACACCAGAAAATTCGAAAGAACAACAGAAACAAATCAAGATAAGTCAAAAACAAAAACCCAGCAACAGACGATAGCTAGATCTAAATTGCATAACAGCCCTGGAGAAGTAGACTACAGAAAGACGCATGAAAATTATCACACACAGAAGTAAACGAATAACAGATCTGATTAAGGAGGAAAAATAAAGAGAAGAGAGAGAAAAGTGAGTTTACATTTGCCATGCAGAGAGAATGAAGATTGAAGCAAAGAGAACTCTTCCAAGAAAAGAAAAGAAACCCATTTCTTCGACCTTCGGGTTGGTGGATTGCTCTGCCTAAGAGACGTGTGGAATGGTGAATGGAAAAGAGAGTGGAGCAACGAAATTGAGTAGTAGTACTGTTTTGTGGTAGGTGATTCTTAATGTTATTAAAATTCTGGGTTGCTGTTGAATTGGTTTCATTAATTAGATTAGATTTGGATTAATCATAAATAAATAGGCAATGAGAACGAGATCGGTTCTACATTTTCTTAATCTTTTATCCATTTTTATCAAAGATATAAGTAGTACAATTTTTCAATTAGAAAATGTTATAGTATGCACACAAACTTGTCGAAACTTCCGAGGCAAGTACTACCTCCATCTAGTGAAAGATATTAGCAGTGAGTGGTGGATCATTTGAGTCATTTGTGGGCCCTTTAACTAATAGAAAAAAATGAGGAAACTTATTGAAAAAGTCTTCGAAACTTCCGAGGCAAGTACTACCTCTCTCCGGTGAAAGATATTAACAGTGAGTGGTGAATCATTTATTAACAGTAACGGGAGTCATTTGTGGGCATTTTAGCTAATAGAGAAAAATGAGAAGCTTTCAATGAGACACTAAATAAAATATAGTAAAATAAAAATCTTTTGATGGGAGAATGTATATCTTTCACATTAAGTAAATAGAAGTGTAAGTATAATCAAATGGTCATACCTCTAGGTGGGAGAATGTATATCTTTCACATTAAGTAAATAGAAGTGTAAATATAATCAAATGGTCATGTGTTGATTTTCTTAATTAAGATATTAATTTTTAATTTATTATTTTTATTTTGAAATTTAAGTAAATTAAATTTTGAAATAATTTGGTAGATAACTATAATTAATTTAAGTAAAAAAAATTTAATGAGACTTAAATTAAATGTGGTTTAACCAAGTCAAATAACAATAAGAATTAAGCCCATAGAATTAGGTCAAATTAATTGTTACCTTAAATTGTGAGTTATAGATGGATATCTCATCCTACACCTATAAAAGGAGCTCTCCTCTATACATATTAAATACACATAAGACATGTAGTAGGGCTTTAGAAATTGGACTTCCACCTAGGGGTGGCAATTCCCGATACGACACGATAGCACGACACGATAATTGCGGGTTAGTGTTTGACCTTATTGGGTTCGTGTTGTTATCGTGTCAGCCCAATAAGGACACGAAAATTTCATGTCGGGTTCGTGTCAACCCGTTAAGCACGATTAATATTAACATATTACCCATTAACCCGTTAACAACCCATTAACCTGTTAACAACCCAATATAAATATAAAATTAGATAAATATATGATAAAAATACTTATAAATAATTTTAAAATATATTTACTTAGAATTTATTATTTATTTTTATTAGTATTTTTTATTTTTTTATTTTTTATTTTCTTATAAATAATTTTAAAATATATTTACTTAGAATTTTTTATTTATTTTTATTAGTATTTTTTATTTTTTATTTTTTATCGTGTTGTTATCGTGTCGTGTCGTGTCAACCCGTTATTTTTCGTGTTCGTGTCGTGTTGGAATGAATTCTTATCGTGTCGTGTTCGAATTTGCCTTTATCGTATCATGTCACTATCGTGTCGATACGAAACCCAACCCGTTAGCACAAATTGCCACCCCTACTTCCACCACCTCGGTTCAGCAATTAGGCTTGGTGGCTGATTGTCGTTATTTTCACCTAGATTTTAGTGCCTTTTTGTATGTATTTTTCATATTGTTTTATCCGTATTTTCATGTATTTTGGTGGTGTTATGTGTTTTCATGGGAATGTGTGAGAATGATCTTAAACATATATATAACAGGTGAAAATGGAGTAAAAATGAAGACGGAAGATCAAACAAGGAAGAAGAAACAAAGGTGCAAGAACACGGCCGGCCGTGCTGGCAACACGGCTCGTGTTGCAGCACACGGCCCGTGTGCCAGACACGGGCCTGTAAGCGGAGGCCGTGCGGCGGCGTCTAGACTTTCAACACGGCCACCCTTTGGCCGTGCGACGCAGAACGACTCGTGTGCCGCTTGCCCTGACACGACACGACCCGTGCTACGTAGCACGACTCGTGTCGGCACCAGAACAGGATATTTTTTATAATTCTTCTAGAAGGTCTCCATGGGGTATAAATACCAATCCATTCAACATTTTGAAGAGAGATCGGATTTGCTACTGTTCCCACACACTTCACACACCATTCCTTTGATTTTACACCATATTCTTCATCCCATTCATCCATTTCTAGATCTACATCATTTCTCCATAATTTCTTCCATCCAAATCAAGTGAAGAAGCAAGGAAGCTTGGGTGATCACCAAAGGAAGAAGGGAGATTTAATTGGATCAATTTCCAAGGGAATTTTCATTCCAATTTTGTGTTAATCCTTTAGTTTACCATGATTTGTAAGAATTATAATGTCTATGTTATGGATCTTATGAAGATTGTAGGCTAATCTCCCTTGTGAGATTAGCAACATGAAGGTTGTTGGTTAATTTGTGGATCTAGTAATTAAATTCATATGTTGATGGGGATATTTGATTTTCTATCATTGGTGCTTATATATCTTGAGATCTATGATGTTTTGTGTGTTTGATTGTTCTAATTATATGATTAGATTGAGAAATCAATTATGTGTTTAGGATAGTCAAGTGAATCATTTCATCAAACACCTCATGTGCATTACAAATGGTAAAGTGATTGAGAAGTCCTTTATTATTTAGAACCCTTTGATGGAACATGTGATTAGTTAGATTGAGAAGTCAATTGATTATATGAAGGGATTCTTTAATTGAACTTAGTACCTAGTTGGAATAGTTTAATTGAGAACCAACCTTTGAGCTATTTTGAGATTGTGCAAATGATCTACATCCTATTCATTTCGAGAGGAAGTTTAGGTGGTATATGTGTTGGCCCTTAGTCTTAACCCTTGATACATATGAGTTTAATGCATGAATCCATAAGTTACCACTTCAATAGTGTTGTTAATCTCACTTCTACTCAATTTGGAAAACCACTCATTCATCATTTTTATCTTGTCATTTGATTATTGCTTGTCTACTTTCATTTGTTTGCATTTAATTACTTGTTAACCAAACCATCCATCTATGATTCGTTTCTATAAAATCGTGATAAACGTGATTGATGAGTGATATTTTCACCTAGATTTTAGTATTTTTTTTATATGTGTTTTCGTATTATTTTATCCGTATTTTATATTCTATTTGGTTGTGTTTTGTGTTTTTATAGAAATGTGTGAAAATAAGCTTAAATGTATGATTTCCAGGTAAAAATGGATTCTAGATGCGAGAAGGAAAATTTGGGAAAAAACGAAGCTTAATTCGGAGTTGAAACGAGGAAAAATGAGTCAAATTAAGCAAAATGATGAAAAACGCACGTCCAACTTGTGTAATTTTTCTGTACTCTTGTGGTGCTCAAAACAAGAAGTGTGATATATGGTTGGAAAGCCACATAAAAGAAGATCGTTTTGGTATAAGAAACACTTCAATCCGAGCCCAAACGAGAAAGTTATGATTAAAATGGTGACGTCGCGCAGGCTGTTTCTACTCAGCATGGTTGTGCTATTTTGTATGACTTGTTACACCTTCAAATGTTGGATGTTTTGTCAGATCTTTGTTTGGATAGAAAGCCAATGAAAAGAGGATCGCGTGAGCGCAAGAATTACTCAAATTGGAGATCGGATGTGGAAGTTATGCGCGAAACGGTGAGATTGCGCTGCACCGACCCGAACTTGACCCGAATTCGACCCATTCTCGGCCCAAAGTCATTTTTATGATTAGAATGTGTTCTACAAGGTTCCAAGGGGTAAAAACACCCATTTTGGAGTGTAAATATCAATGGGGATCAGATCTACACCCAATTCATACCATTTTTCACACACTTTCCTCTCCATTCCATCTACCCTTCATCCCATTCACCTTCATCCATTCTTCATCCTTTGGATCTACCTTCATCCAACCATCAAATCCTTCATCCAAGTAGCTAGAGAAGCAAGGAAGAGAGGTGAATTGCAAGGGGGAGAAGAAGATCACCATTGGAGACATCCAAGGGAGTTTTCATCTACACTTTGTATTGAAACCTATTGTTTATCATGTTTTGTAAGGATTTTAATGTCTATGTTGGATTCCTTGTGACCATGAGAGACTAATCTCCCTTGTGAGATTAACAATATGAATTGTGTTGGATAATTTTGGGTATTTTGTAATTGAATGATTATGTTGAATGGGTTAATTGATTTTCTATCATTGATTATTAATTGCTTGATTTGTTTTGTTGATTTGTGTGTTTAGTTGTTCTAGATATGTGATTAGATTGAGAAATCAATTGCATGCTTAGGATAATTGAGTGAATCATTTCATCAAACACCTCATGTGCATTATAAATTGTGAAGAGATTGAGAAGTCCTTCATAGTTTAGAACCCTTTGGTAGGACATGTAATTGATTTGATCGAGAGGTTGATTAATTGTGTGAAGGGACTCTCATTTAAGCTTAGTACCTAGTTGGAATTGTTTAAGTGAGAACCAATCCATTGAGCTATGTTTAGAACCATATCATATTCATTTCGAGAGGGAGTTTAGGTGATCTTAGTGTTGACCCTTAGTCTCTTACCCATGATACATATGAATTCATTGCATGATACCTAGATTTTCCATGCTTTAAGTATTGCTAGTCTCATCTCTATCTACTTGGCTCATTCATCCATCTCCCATTTATCTATCCATTTATTTTATTGTCATTTATTGATTATCTTCCCTTTATGATCATCTCTATAATACTATGGTGAACATGAGATCGCTTAGACCCTAGTACCTTCCTCCCTGTGGTTCGATAATTTCTTTAATTGGTCATGCCCACTATATTATGACTAATTAAATGGCGCCGCTGCCGGGGAGGCAACGGTTGCTAGTGGTTTAACGAAGGAGTGTTTCGATTGGTATTAATAGAAATATTTTTATTGCTTTTTATTATTTGCTTTGGAAAATTTTTGATCTCACTTGTTCATTTTGATAGGTACTTGACACTACCTTGAGAGAAGAGGAAGGGGGATCAAAGCCAAAAATAGCAAGTTGGAAGAAGAATTGTAGTAAGCCTTGAGAAGAGCATTCAAATGGATGGTTGGAACAAATTCACAAATGTCTTTGATGATCAAAGTTATAGGGTTCCACATCCACAATCAAGAGGCTACATGAATGAGAGCAACTATGGGTACAACTTCCAAATGAATCAAGATAGCTCTCAATACTACAATCAAAGAAGAAATGGAGAATGGCAGCAAGCTTACAATGGAAATACATTCCACCCGTATCAAGCATACACTTATTCTCCACAAAATTCCAACACCAACACTTCTCCTCCGTTCCAAAACTACGCTTTACTTGAATTACATAGAAGAAGTGCTCAAGGAAGTGATGAAGGTCAAGATTCTCAATCAAGTTTTCTTCAAAATAAATCCTCCAAGATAATTACCCAAGTTACTTTGGAAGTGACAAGACAAATAAGGATGATGAATCAAGGTGCTTATGGTCAAGTCTTGTCTAATTCAAGTTTGGGGGGTGCTCAAAATGTGCAAGGTGTGTCGATTCCTAGTCCTATGGAGCAAGAAGAGTGGAGGATGCCTACGCATCAAGTAGGAGATGTTTCTTTCATGGGAGTGGATGATTTCCAAGGAAATTTTCAACATAACTATGAAGGAAGTTTTCATGGGAATTATCCATCAATTCAAGAATGGAATTGTGACAACCAAGAGGGAGGAGAATTTCAACAAGTCGAAGAAGAAAAATCATCTTTAGAAGTATTGATTGAGAAGTTGATTGAAACAAGGAGAAAGAGTGATGAAGTTAATGAAAGAAAATTCAAGGCTATTGAGGAAAATAATGAAAGAAGATTCAAGGCTATTGAAGAAAATAATGATCAAAGATTCAAAGCCTTGGAGTATCAAGTGAGCCAAATTGTAAGTACTTTGACCAATTTTCAACAAGTTGAAGAGCTTGAAGAGGAGAGTAAATTTGAAGAAGAGTTTGAGGAAGAAAAGAATTTGGGAGATGAAGAATCAAAAGAGGTATTCGAAGAGCCTGTTGAAGCACATGATGTTGAAGAGAAGGAACAAAGTCAAGAAGCAAATGATGATGACTTGAAGAGTGAAATGAGCATTTCTAAACCTTTAAACTCTTTAAGTTTCCTTGAACTTGATAATATTGTTTACATTGACTTTGTATTACCCATTGATTTTTCTCATATTCTTAGAAACAAAAGAGAACTTGAAGAGATGTTGGGAATCTATTTGGTAAAGAGGAATAAGTGGTGTTCAAGAATGGAGAGGGCAATGGAGTGTAAGCTCAAGAGAGTTGAATTTCTAAAGCCATACTCGAAGGATGCAACGGAGGTCGTTACTTGCCATAAGTGCCTATTATATGAAGAAGCACAACGGCTAAAATTCGATGGCAAGGACGAAAGATATCCGTGGCCATTCCGATGAGTTCTCCATATCCCGTCCGGCTTGAAGACGTTAAACTTAGCGCTCGATGGGAGGCAACCCATCATTATCTTTATTGCTTTATTTAATGCTTTCAATAAGGATGATAGATTTGTTGTTTCTTGCATTTTGGCCTTGTAGGTAGATCGTGCTTGTGAGAAGAATGAGTTTTCAAGATACGAAGAGAGCTTGAATTGAAGTGTGAAAGTAAGTCACACCACTTTTTGCAAACTTATCTTGAAACTCTTGTTTCAATTTAAGTTTGGGGGGATATGGCATGGTGTGACATACTTTGTTTTGAAGCCATATACTTTTCATGTTTTTGGGCTAATTTTAAATTTTTCTCATGAGCATTGGTTTGATTTTGGTATGATTGGTCGTGTTGAAGTGCATGATAGTCCATATTTTTAATGAAATTGTTGAGCTAATGGTTTTGTTGAGCATGTATGAAGGGTATTGGAAGCACGAATTGAGCTCGGAGCTAACAACTTTCACTATCAAATGCTTATTGAGGGAGTTCATTCTACACCCTACCACTTTTATGTGCTTAGCATAATTTGATTTGATTTGTATTGATGTGATTAACATGCTACTTAATTTGTTATGTTTTGGGATGTTTACTTTTCGTAAGTTAAGATTTCCTTTTCAATAAAGGTTGGGATGATTGTGAGCTTAATTGATTATGGATGTTATGAATGTGTGCTTCATTGTTTTATGATGGTGATTTTTTATTCTTGCATGTTATGTGTTTTTGGTTATTTCTTGTTTGTTGAGTCTTTATTTTATGTTTCGTGTGCATTTTTATTCTTGTTTAGGGAGTGTTTGGTGGATTGTTTTTGGGATGTCGTGAGTCATTTTTGAATATGAGTGACGATATGTTGTGGTAATAAGTGATGACAAGTTATGATTAAGAATCTCTACACTTTCGAATTGTGACATGTTTTATTTAACTTGTTCAATTTTGAGATGAATGTGGTGTAATAAGTTTCCTAAGGTCCGAGCATAAGCTTGTGAGAATTTGAGCCTCAACCGTGCATACATGATTTTTTTTCATGAGTGGATTGGTTGTGTTTGATAAGCTAGAACTTGCTCAAGGACTATAGGAACGAGCCCGATTTGTGGAGATTAGTGAAATGATCTAAGGTCATCCTTGTCATTTATAGTCATTGCCAAATATTTTCCTACCTTGAACATCATCCCTAGTCAACCACTTTGAGCCTTAAAGCCATTTTATTGTGAATTTAGCACATTACAAGCCTTGATTACCCATTTGAGCCTTATATAATTACCCTTTTGTGTGAGTGATTGAGGAGATGTGGTTTAGAAAGGTTTGATGAGAATTGTGCAAGAAAAGAAAGAAAATGGTAACAAGCAAGAAAAAGGATGAAAAAGAGCCCAAACGAGAAAGTTATGATTAAAATGGTGACGTCGCGCAGGCTGTTTCTACTCAGCATGGTTGTGCTACTTTGTATGACTTGTTACACCTTCAAATGTTGGATGTTTTGTCAGATCTTTATATGGATAGAAAGCCAATGAAAAGAGAATCGCGTGAGCGCAAGAATTACTCAAATTGGAGATCGGATGTGGAAGTTATGCGCGAAACGGTGAGACTACGCTGCACCGACCCGAACTTGACCCGAATTCGACCCATTCTCGGCCCAAAGTCATTTTTATGATTAGAATGTGTTCTACAAGGTTCCAAGGGGTAAAAACACCCATTTTGGAGTGTAAATATCAATGGGGATCAGATCTACACCCAATTCATACCATTTTTCACACACTTTCCTCTCCATTCCATCTACCCTTCATCCCATTCACCTTCATCCATTCTTCATCCTTTGGATCTACCTTCATCCAACCATCAAATCCTTCATCCAAGTAGATAGAGAAGCAAGGAAGAGAGGTGAATTGCAAGGGGGAGAAGAAGATCACCATTGGAGACATCCAAGGGAGTTTTCATCTACACTTTGTATTAAAACCTATTGTTTATCATGTTTTGTAAGGATTTTAATGTCTATGTTGGATTCCTTGTGACCATGAGAGACTAATCTCCCTTGTGAGATTAGCAATATGAATTGTGTTGGATAATTTTGGGTATTTTGCAATTGAATGATTATGTTGAATGGGTTAATTGATTTTCTATAATTGATTATTAATTGCTTGATTTGTTTTGTTGATTTGTGTGTTTAGTTGTTCTAGATATGTGATTAGATTGAGAAATCAATTGCATGCTTAGGATAATTGAGTGAATCATTTCATCAAACACCTCATGTGCATTATAAATTGTGAAGATATTGAGAAGTCCTTCATAGTTTAGAACCCTTTGGTAGGACATGTAATTGGTTTGATCGAGAGGTTGATTAATTGTGTGAAGGGACTCTCATTTAAGCTTAGTACCTAGTTGGAATTGTTTAAGTGAGAACCAATCCATTGAGCTATGTTTAGAACCATATCCAATTCATTCCAAGAGGGAGTTTAGGTGATCTTAGTGTTGACCATTAGTCTCTTACCCATGACACATATGAATTCATTGCATGATACCTAGATTTTCCATGCTTTAAGTATTGCTAGTCTCATCTCTATCTACTTGACTCATTCATCCATCTCCCATTTATCTATCCATTTATTTTATTGTCATTTATTGATTATCTTCCCTTTATGATCATCTCTATAATACTATGGTGAACATGAGATCGCTTAGACCCTAGTACCTTCCTCCCTGTGGTTCGATAATTTCTTTAATTGGTCATGCCCACTATATTATGGCTAATCAGTGATATCGCTTAAGTGCTAGCATCGACCTCCCTGTGGTTCGATAAATTCTTGAATTGGTCAACCCGACTACAAGTTATGACTAATCAAATGGCGCCGTTGCCGGGGAGGTAACGGTTGCTAGTAGCTTAAAGAAGGAACGTTTAGAGCGATCTTACTAGAGGCATTTTTTTTCTTGTATTTATTATTTGTATTTTGTTTTGAAAATATTGTTCTAACTTCTTTTATTTTGAAGGTGTATGCAAACAAGATCAAAAGGGGAACAAGTTGAACCTATTGACTTAGAAATTGAACACACTTTTCGAAGAAGAAGAAAGGAGAGCAATACCAAAAAGAGTGATCAAATGAAAAACAATCAAGATGAACGAGGAAATGTTAGGAATGATGGAGGCGGAATGCAAAATTTGCAAGATCAAGCTAATGCCAATCTTCCTCAACAAAATTATCAACAATTTGGGGAGTTTAACAATCAAGCTTATATTCAACAAATGGTGCAACAAGCTATGATTCAACAAGGTTTTCAACAAGGTTATGCTCCTCCACAACAAGCATATGTACCCCCACCTCCGGTTCAACATGGAGTTCAAAATGATCAAAGGGTGATCCGGGATTTCTTCATGCCGAGGGCACTTCCACAAATGATGGGACCACCAATTCATGCCAACAACTTTGAGTTTAAAATGGGCTTGATTTCATTGGTGAGAGAGCAACAATTTGGTGGAGCTCCGAATGAAGATCCTAATGCTCATCTAGCTCAATTCGTTGAGATTGCTAAAACCGTGAAGATGAATGGGGTGAGCGAGGATTGCATAAAGATGAGGTTATTTCCATTCTCTTTGAGGGATAGAGCAAGAACATGGCTCTCCACTCTTACTCTCGGAATGTGCAACACATGGGATGAACTTGCACAAATGTTTTTGAACAAGTATTTCCCACTATCCAAGACACTTCAAATGAAGAGCTTGATTACTCAATTCAAGCAATTGCCTCAAGAAAGCTTTTATGAAGCGTGGGAAAGGTTCAAGGAAATGCTACGCAAGTGTCCACAACATGGTTTCCCGGAGAATCAACAAGTGGGATTTTTCTATCAAGGACTTGTGAATGGGCAAAGAGTGCTTGTTGATGCTTCGGCAGGTGGATCCGTACTAGGAGTAACTCCGGAAAGGGCTATTCAAATTTTTGATGAAATTGCTACAAATGTCTATCAATGGCCATCGGAGAGAGTTAGTGGAAGCTATGGGTTCGAGAGTTATGATAAAGGGCAACAGTTTAGTGTGAAGAGTGTGACTGTGGAGCCACAAACACCAAGCATGGATATGATCGTTGCGGAGGTGATGAAGCAAATGAGCTTGAACAAAGAAGTGACCAATCAAGAAGTTAATATGGTTGATAGTAGAATGGATCAAAGTGTGCTTCCTCAAATTGGTGTTAGTGGGGAACAATGGGCCACAACAATGCCACGTGTGGAGGACGTTCAATATATGCAAGGGAGAAATTACCAAGGTAATTATCAAAACAATTACCAAGGTAATTTCAATCAAAATCAAGGAAGTTATCCACAAAGGCAAGGAGGATTCAATGCTCAAAGTAGTGGAAGTTCGCACCCACAACAACAACCAAGGCAAGGAGGTTTCACTAGCCAAGGAAGTGGAAGTTCTTATCCACAACAACCAAGGAGGCAAGATAATTTTTCTTATGCAAACCCAAGTAATGTGGTTGCTTATCCTCCGGGGTATCATCCGGGAGCTAAAGCGCCAAATAATGAAGGGAAGGCGACTACCGAAGAACTTCTTGAAAAATTGATTGCTTCCCACAAAAATCAAGAGGAAGTAATTGAAAGAAAATTCAAGGCTTTTGAGGAAGTTAATGAAAGACGATTAAAAGCCATTGAGGAAAACAGTGATAGAAGACTCAAAGCCTTGGAGTATTCATTTGGTCAAATGGCGAGCTCAATGAGTGCTAATGAGAAAGGGAAATTTCCTTCCACTACCATTGTAAATCCAAAGGAACAATGCAAGGTAATTACCTTGAGGAGTGGAACAAATTATGATGGACCATCTATGCCATTGGAAGATGATAAGGTGGAAGAGAAGGAGATGGAGAAAACTTTGGTTGAAGAAGAATTCGATGTTGAAAGTGAAGTTGAGGATAAAATGAATGAGGAACCGGAATTGATTGATAACAAGGTTGTTAAAAAGAAATGGGAAAGAACCAAGGCAATGAAAAAGAAGGAGGAGGAAATTGAAGTGGAAAGGGATAGTTGGGGAATTCCAAAAACACAAGTACCTATTCCTTTTCCACATCGATTTTTGAAGAAGGGCTTGGATGAAAAGTTTGCAAAGTTTTTGGAAATTTTCAAGAAAATCCACATTAATATACCCTTTGCGGATGCTTTGAAACAAATACCTCATTATGCGAAGTTTTTGAAGGACATCATGTCAAGGAAAAGGAGCTTGATAGAGAATAAGACCGTCAACTTGACGGAGGAGTGTAGTGCAATAATTCAAAGGAAGTTGCCTCCAAAGCTCAAAGATCTAGGGAGTTTTGTTATTACATGTGAAATGGGCAAGAGTGAGGTTCATAAAGCTCTTTGCGATCTTGGGGCAAGTATTAACTTGATGCCTATGTCCATTTTTAAGAAACTTGGTATAGGGGAAGTGAAACCTACATCCGTTACATTGCAACTAGCGGATAGGTCTTTAACCTACCCTAGAGGAATAGTGGAGGATGTGTTAGTCAAGGTTGGAAAGTTTATATTCCCGGTTGATTTTGTAGTGCTTGATATGGACGAGGATGCAAATGTTCCATTGATATTGGGGCGTCCATTTTTAGCAACGGGAAGAGCTTTAATTGATGTACAAAAAGGGGAGTTGAAGTTGAGAGTAAATGAGGAAGAGGTGGTTTTCTCTTTGAAGAGTGCTATGAGATATCCAAATGAGAAAGAAGAATGTAGAAGGATCGACTTGATTGATGAAGTTGTTGAAGAGAACCTACCATTCATCTTAGCTAAAGATCCTCTTGAAATGAGCATAAGCCATTCTCTTACTTTATCTTTAAACTCTAATAATTCTTTTTATTGTTTAGAAGATGAAGATATTAATGATTGTTTACATGAATTGAATGCTTGTAGGGAAATGCAAGAGGATGAAGCAAAGTTGGCATACTATGGAAAGAGGGAATATCTTCCATTAGAGATGGAGATTGAAGAGTCAAAGGTTGATAAAGGAAAGGAAGAATTGAAGCCTCTACCCGATCACCTTAGGTATGCATATTTGGGGGACGAGAAGACATTTCCGGTAATTGTATCATCATCCCTTTCTCCTTTAGAACTTGATAAATTGTTGAGAGTACTTAGAGATCATAAGAGTGCTATAGGGTGGAGTTTGGATGATTTAAAGGGAATTAGTCCCACAATTTACATGCATCACATAAGGTTGATTGATGAGAACAAATCATGTATACAACCTCAAAGGCGTTTGAATCCTATTATGCAAGAAGTTGTTAGAAAAGAAGTTTTAAAGTGGTTGGATGCTAAAATTGTTTATGCCATTAGTGATAGTCCTCATGTAAGTCCTTTGCATGTTGTGGCTAAGAAAGGAGGGTTAACCATTGTTAAAACGGAATTTGATGAAGAACTTGCAACAAGGGTGAAAACGGGGTGGAGAGTTTGTTGTGATTATAGAAAACTTAATGACAATACTCATAAGGATCATTTCCCTTTGCCTTTTATTGATCAAATGCTTGATAGGTTGGCGGGATACAAGTATTATTGTTTTCTAGATGGTTACTCGGGGTATAACCAAATCATGATAGCCCCCGAGGATCAAGAGAAAATAACTTTTACTTGTCCGTATGGCACATTCGCTTTCTATAAATTGCCTTTTGGGTTATGCAATGCACCCGCCACCTTTCAACGTTGTATGATGGCTATTTTTGGAGGATTGATTGAAAATGTGATGGAAGTTTTTATGGATGATTTCTCCGTGTTTGGATCTTCATTTGATATATGCTTAACTAATTTGTCCATGGTCTTGCAGCGATGTCAAGATACGAACCTCGTCTTGAATTGGGAAAAATGTCACTTTATGGTTCAAGAGGGGATTGTACTTGGTCATCATATCTCCGAAAAAGGTTTGAGAGTTGATAGAGCGAAGGTTGTAGCTATTGAACATCTTCCCCCTCCTAAAAATGAAAAAGGGGTTAGATCGTTTCTTGGTCACGCCGGATTCTATCGACGTTTTATAAAGAATTTTTCTAATATAGCCAAGCCTTTGTGTAAATTGCTTGAGAAAGATACTCCATTTGAATTTAATGATGAATGTCTTGATGCTTTTAGGGTGTTAAAGGAAGCTTTGATTTCTTCACCAATCCTTGTCTCTCCCGATTGGAGCAAGCCCTTTGAACTCCATTGTGATGCAAGTGACAATGCCTTGGGAGTAGTGCTTGGACAAGTGCGAGAGAAGAAATTTCGAGCTATCTATTATGCTTCAAAGACATTCAATGCCAATCAAAAGAATTACACCACAACGGAAAAAGAGTTTCTTTCCGTAGTCTATGCTTTTGAAAAATTTCGTCCATACTTAGTTGGCAAGAAAACCATTGTCTACACGGATCATGCAGCCATTAGGTATTTGATGAGTAAAAAGGATGCTAAACCAAGACTAATTCGTTGGGTTCTTTTGTTGCAGGAGTTTGATGTGGAGATACGTGATAAGAAGGGAGTCGAAAATGTCATAGCCGCCCACTTGTCACGATTGGAGAATGTTGATGAAAAAGGAACCATGGAGCTCATAAATGATATGTTCCCGGATGAAGAGATACTTCAAGTGGATTTTCATCAGATGTACACTTTGTGTGAGACCGGAAGACCGTGGTACGCGGATTTGGTAAACTACTTAGCGTGTGGTATCAAGCCGGACCATCTCACCGAGTTAAAAAGAAAAAAGTTCTACCATGATGTTAAAGAATATTTGTGGGATGATCCTTTGTTGTTTAAGAATTGTCCGGATGGTATCATACGGAGGTGTATTCCGGAGGAAGAAAAAGTAAGTGTCATGAAGATGTGCCATAGTTTACCATGTGGAGGACACTTTGGGTTTCAAAAGACGGGAGCTAAGATCTTATAATCGGGATTATTTTGGCCAACATTGTTCAAGGATTGCAAAGAATACGTCAAGGAATGTGATAGATGCCAAAGAATTGGAAGTATTGGACAAAGAGATGAGATGCCTATGAAGAACATCTTTGAAGTTGAAGTGTTTGACGTTTGGGGGATGGACTTCATGGGACCATTTCCGTCTTCCAATGGTTTTCTTTACATTTTTCTTGCGGTAGACTATGTGTTTAAATGGGTAGAAGCAATTCCTACAAGAAAGAATGATGCTCTAGTTGTCAAAGCTTTCTTGAAGAAGAACATTTTTGCAAGGTTTGGAGTACCAAAGGCGATCATTAGCGATCAAGGGACTCATTTCATCAACAAGATCATTGAAAAGCTTTTGATAGGCTATGGAGTGAAGCACAAGGTGTCAACACCTTATCATCCGCAAACAAATGGTTTGGCGGAAGTATCAAATAGGCAAGTGAAGCTTGTACTTGAGAAGACAGTCAAGGGGAATAGGAAGGATTGGTCTTCTAAGCTAGATGATGCACTTTGGGCTTATCGAACGGCGTACAAGACTGCTCTTGGTTTTTCTCCGTATAAACTTGTCTATGGGAAAGCATGTCATCTTCCGGTTGAAATAGAACACAAGGCTTTATGGGCATTGAGGAAGTTGAATCTTGAGGAGAAAGAATCGGGAAAGAAAAGATGTCTTCAATTGATTGAGCTTGAAGAATTTCGTGAGGAAGCATATTCAAACTCCCAAATTGTCAAGGAGAAGCTTAAAAGATGGCATGATGAAAGAATCAAAGCAAAGGAGTTTATACCGGGGGATAGAGTGCTTTTATTCAATTCTAGATTGAAACTGTTTCCCGGAAAGCTTCGTTCAAAATGGATTGGTCCATATGAGGTGATTGAAGTTAGAGAAAATGGATCTTTAATGCTTGAAGGATCGGATGGGAATTCTTTTATTGTCAATGGTCATAGGGTTAAGCATTACCATTCTCCCTCTCAAAGGGAGTTGGTATATGTTGACACCTTCTCTTCTTGAGATCCGTATCCTTTTAGTATTTTAGGTTTGTAAATATTTCTTCTCTTGTTTTGCTTTATTTTGGTCTTGTAGGTGGATTGTGCTTATGAGGAGAAGATTTCTTGAACATTCAAAGTGTGCGTCATTGATGTGAACGGTATATCGTACCAATTTTTGCAAACTTTCTTTGAAACTCTTGTTTCAATTCAAGTTTGAGGGGATATGATGTGGTACGATATGTTATATTCTATGTTGACATGCATTCGTGTATTTTTGAGCAAAATTTGAAATTTTCTCATAAGTTCGGTTTAGTTTTGGTTCGTTTTGGTGGTGTTGAAGTCGATAATTCTTTTGTTTTTAAGGCTGAACTAATGATGTTTATGAGTGTGAGCATGAATAGGGAGTTTTGGAAGCATGGAAACAAGGAAAGACAAGAGTTGAAGATGAAAAGTGGAAAATTCAGGGGAGCAGTGACACGCCTCGTGTCGCCGACACGGCCCTGTAAGCTTTGGTCGTGCGGCGACATCAGTTTGCCCAACACGAGCAGATTTTGGTCGTGTAGCGTGACACGGGTCGTGTCCAAGCACGAGACTCGAGTCGTGTAGCCGACATGGCCCTGTACGTTTTGGCCGTGCGGGAGCATCAGAACATGCAACACGGGCACCTTATGGCCGTGTTGCGTGATACGACTCGTGTCGGGTCTGAAGCAGCGTTTTTAAAGGGCAGATTTCTGGACACGGCCATAAGATTATAACACATTCCCAACGTGAATCCATTCGGAAATTCCACAAATCATCTTCCAAACACCAAAGAGTGGTAAGAGTGTGAGTTTAAAAGGTGATCTTCAAAGCTTAAACAACAATCTCCTTCATTTTGTTCAAGAGAATTCAAGGTATGTATTCTTGTGCCCTAATTTTCAATTCGAGGTATAAATGTCGAAATTCATGTATGGGTTTTGAATGATGGAATGTATGAAGCATGTCTAGGATAGTGAAACATGAATTTGCATATTTAATTGTTGGATTGATTGAATCTTGGAAAGAATTAGGGTTCATGAAGGAAGAAGTTGGGGATAATTGTTTTATGATGATTAATTTAGGGCATGTGATTGTTAAATTGATCAATAATACTTCTATGATGATTGCATTGATTTGAATTAGTTTAGGTATTGAGGATTTGGGCATGAAAGCATAATTAAGACTTGTTGAAATTGAAGTGTGAAATATGTGCATGCCAAGTGTTTGATGAAATGCCTAAATGAAATTTCAAATTGGAATTCAAAGTTTTTGCATGAAGCATTATTGAATTGAATTGTGCCCATTGAAAAAGTGAAATGTTGTGAAAGAATGAGAGGATTAGGATGTTGAAAGTGAGTGATTGAATGAAATTTTTGAAGTAACTTTGTGCTAAGTTGATTGGATCTAAATGTTAGTCTTTGAAACACATTGTTTATTGTGCTTGAATATGTGCTAGAATTAACACTTAGTTGAATAACTAGTGATAATTCTAATTAATATGAAACATTGTGCTTTGAGTTAAATTGAAACTAATTTGAATTATGTTGGAAATTGTAGATGGCTGAAAGAAGAGTGAGAAAACACAATGAGGACTTCATTTTCATTGAGTCAGATATGGAACTGTCCAATCTTGATGCCAAACTGCTAATGAAGGACCAACACCCTGAGAATTTCGGAGTAGAGTTCATGGAATGGGAGAAGTATGCATTGAGATGGGAGTACATAATCCCAAAGATTAGGGCAACTCGATTCCAAGATCAAGCAACCATGGAGGGCCTTGGAATAGAAGGTGATCTGAGGACTCTATTCCGTCGAGTGGAAATGGAGGAGTTTTTCGATAGGAGACCTCCCACTTATCTCCATCTTACAGCCGAGTTCATGAGCACCTTGGAGGTTCACAGAGATAGGAACAAGTTTCCTATTGCTATCACATTTCAGTTGAATAATGAGATGTGGGAGAAGATACCTGTGAATGAGCTGAATAGATTCTTTGGGTGCCCAATCATGAGAGGTCATCAGAACTTCCTACCACAAGGGGGTTTCAATCAACAGACGTGGTGGAGAAAATTGGTTGAGGATGGGACTGAGCCTCCAGAGTACATTCCAAGTTCGTCTAAAGGGACAGCCATAAGGAACCCAGTCATGAGATACCTTGAGAAGATAGTATCAAATACTATTCTGGGTCAGTTCGAGAGTGGATCTGTTGGAGAGAAGCAGTTGTACATCATGTACAGTATGTTCAAGGAGTTCACAGTGAACATTGCAGCTCACTTCATTCAGCATGTTGAGAGAGTGGCTAAGAGAGAGAACACTCGAGGGATTATGATTGGAGGAATGGTGACAATGATTACTCAAGGGTTAGGCATCGACCTTAGAGGGATGCAACACTCGATGATTAGTGAAGGGCTCACTTATAATCAACTCATAAGGATGGAGTTCCTATCATTCATAGGAAATATGTATTGCTTGAAGCAAGATAAGGGAGCTTCATTTCCTCTACCTGCTCCTGAGCTCACCACACTGCAAGGATGAAGAAAGCATCAGAATCTAGCAATGGCGAGTCCTAACCACTCAGCAGTCGTGAGAGCTTTCTACAGAGAGAATAGAGATGGAGTGGAAGCAGTGCTCCAGCAGATGAGAGTAGATGAGAATCCTGAGCTAAGGAATCTGAGAGCTGAGCCGGTGGACATGGATGTAGGGGAGGAAGAGCAACATCATCAGGTGGAATTTGAAGAGCATGCACCAGAGCCTCCAGCATTTGAGCAAGAAGAAGAAGAACAAGAGGAAGGAGATGGACCAAGAGAGGGGAATGCCAGATGGAATCTTCTGGAGAACGAACTCAGGGAGATCAGGCAGACACAGCAGGCGCTTGGAGATGAGATGAGAGAGTTCTGGGAGGAGCAGCAGAGTCAGGGTGCGATGATAAGGGAGATCCATGAGGGGCAGCGTCGTAGGGAGTACTATGAAGAGAATACACGATCACGCTCGAACAACATGGAGGAGATGATCACAAGGATGTTCAATTTCCAATTCCCTGCCACACCTCGTGCTTATACTCCTTGGGGATCATGGCATAATCAACCCCCTCCGCCTCCGGATAACTAAGGGAGTACTTTTGGTGCTCGACACTTCATTAGTTCATCTACTTTAGTGATTTAATTTGTGTTGGATTTGAGACTTCGTATTGTTTTGTTTTGGGATGTTTAATTTCGTACTTTTCTTTCAATTAAGGATTGAGATGATTTTTGTTGTGTATTGATCATGGATGGGGTGAATTTTCTTTGTGTCTTTTCCTCTATTGTTGTCTTTGTGTTTTTACTTTTGTCGTTTTGTGTTGTCTTTGGTTTATTTGTGTTTGTGTGTAGTTGTCTTTATTTTTCATAGTTAGGTTTGATTTGGTGGTTTGTTTGGGAGGTTGTGAGTCGTTTTGAATATGAGTGAAGATGCATTATGGTGATAAGTGAGGTCGAATTATGATTAAGGAACTCTACACTTTCGAATTGTGATATGTTTTATTTAACTAATTCAATTAAAAGATGAAAAAGTTGTAATAAGTCCTTTTAAGTCGAGCATAAACTTGTGAGAATTCGAACCTCGACCATGTATACATGGTATCTTTTCATGAGTGGATCGGTTGAGTTTTGATAAACTAAATACTTGCTCAAAAACTTTAGGAATGAATCCGATTAATGGAGATCGATGAAATAATTTAAGGCCATCCTTGTCATGTATAGCCATTGCCAAATATTTCCTTACCTTTAAAATCATCCCTAGTCAACCACTTTGAGCCTATAAGCCTATTTATTGTGAAGATAGCACATCACAAGCTTTAATTACCCACATGAGCCTAAGATATATACCTTTTGTGTGAGTAATAAAGAAGATGGTGGCTAGAAAGGTGTGATGAGATAACAAAAGAGAAAGAGGAAATGGTAAATAAGTAAGAGAAAGGATGAAAAGAGCATAAGAAAGAATGTACATGCAACTTCAAAACAAGAAAATGAGCAAAACAACAATAATATGCTCAAGTACTTAAGAGTCAAAGAAAAGAGGCATGAATCTATAAAAAGCTCAAGAAATCCAAGAAAGTGATGATTAGTGCTTATGATCAATAAAGAAAAGAAAGGAAGAAAAAGAATGTGAAGGGATGGAAGAAAGTAGCTACCTCTTCGATTACTTACACTCATTTAGTCACTCTTATCTAAATTATTCATACCCTACCAAAGAGCCTATCATTACATCCTTATTTAAAGACCTTTTTGATCATTGATTAAAATTTTGGTGGTTTGTGAATAGAGTCTACGAGCAAGTGTATGGTGATTCGAACCAATTGATTGAGGAGTGTTGATTTACCTTATTTAAAGAGTGTCGAGTGACATTGATAAACTTATGTGAGGCTTAGACTAAAAGGACTATATTGCTCTTTATTCTCTTTTGATTGAACTTGTTAATTTCTCTTATCATAAATCTAATGTTGTAGGTTAGCTTAGCATAATTTGAAATTCTTGTTGCTAATGATATGTTATTACTTGTGTTCGTTTAGTTTTTTTTTACTAGGTGAAAACTACTCTCTCGGTCTATCATTTTCATTGCTCGGGGACGAACAATACTTTAAGTTTGGGGGTGTGATTGTCGTTATTTTCACCTAGATTTTAGTGCCTTTTTGTATGTATTTTTCGTATTATTTTATCCGTATTTTCATGTATTTTGGTGGTGTTATGTGTTTTCATGGGAATGTGTGAGAATATCTTAAACATATATATAACATGTGAAAATGGAGTAAAAATGAAGACGGAAGATCAAACAAGGAAGAAGAAACAAAGGTGCAAGAACACGGCCGGCCGTGCTGGCAACACGGCTCGTGTTGCAGCACACGGCCCGTGTGCCAGACATGGGCCTGTCCAGAATGGTCGTGCAGCGACATCTATTTATCAAACACGACCATCACTTGGTCGTGTTGCGGAGCACGACCCGTGTACCAGACACGGGCCTGTAAGCGGAGGCCGTGCGGCGGCGTCTAGACATTCAACACGGCCACTCTTTGGCCGTGCGATGTAGAACGACTCGTGTGCTGCTTGCCCTGACACGACACGACCCGTGCTACGTAGCACGACTCGTGTCGGCACCAGAACAGGATATTTTTTATAATTCTTCTAGAAGGTCTTCATGGGGTATAAATACCAATCCATTCAGTATTTTGAAGGGAGATCGGATTTGCTACTGTTCCCACACACCTCACACACCATTCCTTTGATTTTACACCATATTCTTCATCCCATTCATCCATTTCTAGATCTACATCATTTCTCCATAATTTCTTCCATCCAAATCAAGTGAAGAAGCAAGGAAGCTTGGGTGATCACCAAAGGAAGAAGGGAGATTCAATTGGATCCATTTTCAAGGGAGTTTTCATTCCAATTTTGTGTTAATCCTTTAGTTTACCATGATTTGTAAGAATTATAATGTCTATGTTATGGATCTTATGAAGATTGTAGGCTAATCTCCCTTGTGAGATTAACAACATGAAGGTTGTTGGTTAATTTGTGGATTTATGTAATTAAATTCATATGTTGATGGGGATATTTGATTTTCTATCATTGGTGCTTATATATCTTGAGATCTATGATGTTTTGTGTGTTTGATTATTCTAATTATATGATTAGATTGAGAAATCAATTATGTGCTTAGGATAGTCAAGTGAATCATTTCATCAAACACCTCATGTGCATTACAAATGGTAAAGTGATTGAGAAGTCCTTTATTATTTAGAACCCTTTGATGGAACATGTGATTAGTTAGATTGAGAAGTCAATTGATTATATGAAGGGATTCTTTAATTGAACTTAGTACCTAGTTGGAATAGTTTAATTGAGAACCAACCTTTGAGCTATTTTGAGATTGTGCAAATGATCTACATCCTATTCATTTCGAGAGGAAGTTTAGGTGGTATATGTGTTGGCCCTTAGTCTTAACCCTTGATACATATGAGTTTAATGCATGAATCCATAAGTTACCACTTCAATAGTGTTGTTAATCTCACTTCCACTCAATTTGGAAAACCACTCATTCATCATTTTTATCTTGTCATTTGATTATTGCTTGTCTACTTTCATTTGTTTGCATTTAATTATTTGTTAACCAAACCATCCATCTATGATTCGTTTCTATAAAATCGTGATAAACATGATATCGCTTAAGTGCTAGCATCGACCTCCCTGTGGTTCGATAAATTCTTGAATTGTTCAACCCGACTATAAGTTATGGCTAATCAGTGGCCCTAAAGCCCAATTGGGGTCCTAAAGGCCCAGTTATAGAGGGGTAAGGTGCGTCCATCTCACCACCTCGGGGTAAACCACTTGGCAACTTGCCCTCATGTTCAAGATCCATAGATATCCCCAAAGATATCTGCATAGGGGATATCCAAGATTCAATCCTAGAGATAGTCACGTGAGGCTAAGCGCATTTAATGCTTACACTGTACACGTATATTGTAAGATGGCCTGGTGATTCATCTAATATTCGGATGACGTCAGGTTATCTAATATAAATATGGGGAATAACCCATGGCAATAGACATCACTCATTTTACCTCCTCGAAAAGGCACAAAACTGCCTAGGGGGCAATTCTCTCTCCATATTTTATGTTAACTTAGCACAGATAATCCCTTTATTATCCTTTAACAACCACATTAACCCACCATTATTAAGGGATCAAATCTGACAAGCTATATTTGGCGCTAGAGGAAAGGCTTTCCGACCGCGTCCTCCGACTGCCACCCTCAATGTACCTCAACCTAATTGTGCCTGCAATGGCGAACGGACGAGAAGAAGCCACCCCAGTAGAGTAAACGCGGCTACCAGTTGGCATCAGCAAGAAGATCTGAACCCTCACGCACTATAGAAAAAGAGATCCCGCCACAGGACGTAGATCCAGAAGAAGGAGACGACCCGCAAACTGACTTTTATCAGAAGTATTTTGACCTCCTTGAACAAATGAAGGGAAAGCGAGCGGCGGGGCCGAAGACTGCCAGTCGAAGGCTAAGTTTCAGCCTCGAGGAGAACTCGGCAGAACAAATGAACGAGCAGCAACGTGAATGGACTCCGCCTAGGAGATCAGTGCACAAGCGAGTGGGGCAAAAGGACGTACAAAAGGAGCAAGAAATGCCCAAAAATGGTAGACGAAGGACGCGAATGGAGAAAGGCGGCATCCCATGCTAACTCGGTCACTAGCCGATTACCCACGCACACTACCGGACGTATAAGCACCAAAGACCGACTGGGACCAGATCCGATCAAGTCCTGACATGAGCAAATGGGGAAAAGTGCGGGCAACGATCCCATAACCCGGCTCAAGCGACAACATGACACAAAAATAGACATGCTGAAGAGATGACTCGATGAGATGGAGAAAATGAGTGGAACTGGGCTCCATAGTATTCCCAACCCGGAGTCGGGGAGAACCCCGTTCACCTATTGGGTCATCACAGCTACCACCATGAAAAAGATTCGAATCCCACAAATCCTCCAATACGCCAACGACTCTAGTCCAATCTCGCATCTCAATAAATATGTTGGTTGGATGCTGGCACAGGGAAGTCCAGAAGAAGACCGATGCAATATGTTCCCTTTAATGTTAGGAGACAAGGCGCACTCGTAGTTCGAATCACTTCCCGCTAATTCCATCGACTCATGGGTGCAACTTGCTACGGCCTTCTCGTCCCACTTTACATATTTGGGGTAGAAAAAGGAGCCGAAACAGAAGTTGACTTGCCTACGACAGTGACCAAAGGAGTCCCTGAAGGATTTCATGAAGAGATTCAATGAACAGCGCGCCAATACAGAAGAAGTCTCAGATGAAATATCGACCATCTTGGCAACTGCCGCCTAGCTCCCAGGGTCACCCATGTGGACTAGCTGCCAGCACAAGTTGCCGGGCAGTTACCCAGCCTTCAAGGCCTCGGCTCAAGCGTTCATCCATGGCGAAGAAATTCTCAAAAAATATAAGAAGTCTAAAAGCGACTCCAAAGAAGGCGATAAGAGAAAGAATAAAGGGAAAAAAATTATAGGGCTCCTTCCTACTTCAAACCATTCCCAGACGATGACCAAATCCAGAAAATGACCGAGGTACTCGAACTCACTCCGAAAGAGATATTTAGCAAGTTACATGATGCCAACCTGCTGGGTCCCCGCCCAAAAAATCCGAGTGGATCCAGCCAAGCTGAATAAGAAGAAATTCTGCAAGTATCATAAATCTATTGGCCATGACACTAATAAGTGTCGTGACCTATTGGCCGAACTACTAAGACTATTCGAAGATGGGAAGCTGGATCGGCTGGTGTCTGGCCCAAAACGGAAGGAAGAGCAACCTGTGGCGGCGGACAAATAGTTTAAAGGGCCAGACAATTCGCAAGGACCGATAGGACCCGGAGACCATCTGTCCACGCCACCTCGAGAAGTATACATGATGGACGAAAGCTACGTGGGAACGCCATAAGCCCTAACCACCCAATCGCGAAGGAAATGGAAAGCCGAGTTGTGAGAGCTCGACAGGTATCAACATGTATTTACAATAAGTCCCGGACCCTCTTGCACGAGGCCGACGTATTCTTTTCTGAAGAAGATCTCACCGAGGTACGAGCCCCCCACAATGACCCACTAGTGATTTCGGCTGCAATCTCAGGCGTAAAGGTACACCGGTGCTTGGTCGACACGGGTGCGTACATGAATATTATATTAAAAAAGGCATTCGAAGCCATCGGAGGACTCTCTCACCACAAGACGTCTCCGTGTGATGATGAGATTTGAGATTTCGTTAATGCCATTACTATCCCCTAATGCAGGCGGATCTATCGATCCAGATGTTGGACGAAAGACAAGCAGTGAAGGCCCAACACACTCTCAAATTCAAAGTAGTGGACCTCCCGTCACCGTACAATTGTATTCTTGGAAGGACATTTATCCACATATTCAACTCCATCCCATCCACCCTTCACCAATGTCTGAAGTTTATAACCACTGACGGTCAAATCGTTACCATTAGGGGCAGCTAAAGAAAGGCCAGGGAGTGCTCGTTCATTGAAAAGGGAGACGGACTCAACTACCACGATCCAAGATTTCAGTTAATGATGGTGGAGCAGCAGAATCAAGAGGAGAAAGTGAATAGTGAAGAAGCCCTGCCACCGGATGTCTCGATAACATTAGATCCGGAGCCAAAGAATGACCAGAAGTTTTGACCCTTTGACAACAAGGAAGTCAACCTACCTCCGATAACTGATGAAGATCTGAGATCAAAAGAAAAAGAAAAAGGGGGAACCGGCCGAGGAAGTTGAGACAATAAGGATGGAACTAAGCAACTCGGACCTGGAACTATATGTCGGGTCGCAACTGAAAGAGCCACACAGAACAGCCCTGATCGAATTTCTAAGGTCAAACCTAGACGTGTTCGCCTGGGCACCAAGCGACATTCAAGGAATAGACCCAAAACACGCGTGCCACCGGCTCAATACAAACCCATCCTATCGCCCTGTGGAATAAAAGAAAAGAAAGTACAGCCCCGAGAAATACGAGATTATTGAGATGGAAGCTAGGAAATTATTGGCAAACAACCTAGTGAGGGAAGCTTTATTCCCCTCATGGGTGGTTAACCCAGTTTTAGTGCAGAAGGAAAACAAGTCCTGGAGATTATGCATCGATTTCACAGATCTCAACAAAGCATGCCCGAAGGACAGTTTCCCACTACCGCACATTGATCAAATGGTGGACGCCACGGCAGGCCACGAACTGATGAGCTTTATTGATGCATATTCAGGCTGTCACCAAATCCCTATGCACCCAGACGATATAGAAAAAATAGCTTTCTGCACCAAAAGGAACTTATTGTGCTGGGTAATGATGCCATTTGGATTGAAAAATATAGGCGCTACGTATCAAAGGCTGGTAAACAAGATGTTCCAAGAAGAGCTGGAAAAAACTATGGAAGTATACGTGGACGATATGCTGGTCAAGAGTGTGGCCATAAACGACCATGTATGCCACCTGAGCAAAGCGTTTGACATCCTACAGCAGTACGGGATGAAACTTAACCCTAAGAAATGCACGTTCGGAGTATCCGCGGGAAAGTTCCTCAGGTACATGGTGAGTGAAAGAGGAATAGAAATGAACCCAGATAAAGTGAAGGCCATACAAGACATGGAACCTCCCAAGCACTCCAGAGGTGTACAAAGACTAGCCGGCAGGATCGCATCTCTTAATCGCTTTCTACCCAGAGCATCCGATAAATGCAAATCCCTCATGGACGTGATCCAAAAAGAAAAATTTGACAGGACGCCTGCGGCCCAAAAAGCCTTTGAATAATTAAAGAGCATACTGGCTAACATATAAACCCTGTCAAAACCACAGCCGGGCGAACCTCTCAGTCTATACTTAGCAACCTCAGAGTCGGCGTTAAGCGCGGTGTTGGTCTGAACCGAGAAGAAGCAACATGAGCTGGTATATTATGTAAGTCAGATGCTCCGTGATGCTGAACTCAGGTACCCAGCAGTTAAGAAGCTTGTTTACGCCCTGGTAATAGTGCACGAAAACTGAGATCCTACTTTTTAGGACGTCCAATTGAGGTAGTAACATCCTTCCCACTGAGGCAAGTGCTCTCAAAATCAGACGTAGCAGGAAGACTGATGAAGTGGGCTGTGGAATTAAGCCAATTTGATATTAAGTGCGTGCCTCGATTGACAATCAAGGCGCAAGCCCTAGCCGAATTCATAGCGAAACTCACCATCCCTGTCTTACTAGGAGAAATGATCAATAAACCCTAGCAGATGTTGGTAGATGGATCGTCCACAACTTACGCCTCTGGAGTGGGCGTGGTGCTCACAAGCCCCACCAAAGAGACATTCTGTTCGGCAATTAAGTTTGGATTCCCAGTAACCAACAATGAAGTCGAATATGAAGCCTTACTCTCCGGCATGAGAATGGTATTGACAATTGGGGCCAAGAAGATAATGATCTTCAGCGACTCGGAACTAATGGTCAATCAAATAAAGAAGGATTACGAGGCCAAAGATCAGCAGCTAGTCAGCTACCGCAAGTTAGTAGAAGACATGATCCAAAAATTTGATCACATCTATATTACATGGGTTCCCAGGCTACAAAACATGCAGGCAGACGCATTGGCCTGCCTGGCGACTTCGAAAAATGCCAAACAACTAGGAAGCATCAGAGTAGCAAGACAAGAAATCCCAAGTGATAAGGCGATCTGATAGATCCACGAAGAGGAGACGTTGATGACTCCTATCAAGGCTTTCCTAATGGAAGGAACGGAGCCAGAAAACAAAACAGAAGCTAGGCGACTACGATTCCGAGCCACTAGGTACACCATGATAAATGATGTGCTGTATAAAAAGGGATACCTGATACCATTGCTGAGATGTTTGGACAAAAAAGAAGCCGCCAAAGTGTTGGCAGAGGTTCATGGAGGAGTCTGTAGGAACCATTCGGGAGAACAAGCTTTAGCCTTAAAAATAATTTGACAAGGGTACTTCTAGCCTACCCTTAGAAAGAATGCTATTGAATATGCTAAGGCGTGCAAAAGTTACCAAATCTACTCTCCCATAATCAGAACGCCCTCTACAGAATTGGTTACGACAGCACCACCATGGCCTTTTGCGAAATGGGGAGTCGATCTGATAGGCCCATTCCCTCCCGGCAGAGGAGGTGTCAAGTATGCCGTGGTTGCAGTAGATTACTTCTCAAAATGAGCAAAGGCGGAAGCGTTGGCCACCATTAATGAAGGAAATATGATAACCTTTATATGGAAAAACATCGTTTGTCATTTCGGGATCCCAACGTCATTGCGAAAGATAATGGGAAGCAATTTGAAGGCATGCAGCTCCAGAGATTCTGTGATGGATTGGGAATAAAGAAGCTATTTTCAATGCCCTATTACCCTTAGTCGAATTGATAAGTTGAAGTAGTTAACAAAGTGATTAAGCATACCCTCAAGGCTAGGCTAGAAAGCCTCAAGAAAAATTAGGCCCGCAATTACCTAGAGCTCTTTGGTCATACCGCACCACAGCTAGAACGTCAACTGGAGAGACTCCTTTCTCATTGACGTACGACATAAAGGCGCTCATACCAGCAGAGGCAGCTTGGCCGACATTTCGCGTATCTCACGAAGAGGAAGACACCAATTCTGAGGCCATTAAACTTAACCTTGACCTATTGGAGGAACTTCGGCTGCAGGCGGCAGAGAGGCATGCAATTTACAAGTCAAGGATAGAATCTCAGTATAACATGTAGGTACATCGTATGGATTTCACAGTCAGAGATCTGGTCATGAGAAAGATCTATCAACAAGGTGGTGGAGTGTTTGGTGCGAATTGGGAAGTCCCATACATAGTAAAAAGAAACTTGGGTAACGGAGCATACGAGCTCAGCGAACTCATTGGCGAAAGTATCAAGCACCCATGGAATGCTCAGAACCTGAAGCATTTCTATGCTTGAGAATACTTAGCCAAATCACCATTTGTACAGATTATAGGAAAGGTGGTAAGGCTGCATGAGCATAAGGCCATGTAAAAGCCCATAATAAGCAAAAATGCAAGGAAAAACAAGAATGCACATTATACAACAAAACCTAGAACATTATAACTAAAGGAACAAGTTTTAATATGCCCCAACAAGGCTACAAAAAGTCTAACAAGGACCCAATAACAAAAAAGAAAAACACTGAAGAGGCCTCCTGTCAAGCGCTACTGGGACCAATGCCACTAGGTCCGGCACCACTAGGACCACCAGTGCCACTAGGATCAGCACCATCACCACCGCTAGAAAAGTTGCGAAGACTCCTCATCCACGTCACATCCGCCTCTAATTGAGCAACATGCTTCCTCTCCCGTTCCAATTCATGTTCGGCCAGATATCGAGCAACCTCCAACTAGTGAGCTTGGCTCTCAGCCAAACATGCTCTCTCTCTATAAGTTGTAGCCCGAGTATTAGCAGCAGTAATGAGCTGCTCTGCCACCATAGTCTGTCGAGTTTCCGCACCGAAGAGAGCCCTTCAACACGAAAAGAGGCCCCCATACTAAGACTGACACCAGGAGGAATGGCCTGCCCAGATTCCATCAAAAGAAAAAAATGGCACAGGAAAGTCAGAGCGTGTCCGACACTCACCAAAGTGGCATTTCCAATCTCATGGGCCCCAACACTTTGCAACCAGAAAGACAGCATAGGGTTCCACAAACGAGCAGGAACGAAGCCGGCTTCTGAAATGCTCAGTTCCATCTCAATGGCTGATCGAGCATCACCCATGTTCCTTAGTCGCAACAATTCCTCCAGAGCAACCGGAGGAACACCCTCGCCAATATCGCATTCAGTAGCGTGAGCCTCCCCTATCGGAGGAGTCTGTTGATGGGCACCACCGTCTAGCTCTTCCCCTCTAAGGATTGGATCGTTTTCAGGACGAAGAGATTGAGGCCGGTTAGTACTTAGCGGATCTTCAATTGGACTAATCCGAATGCCAGCACCCCGACTAGCACGGAGGGTGGCCTCTATAATATCATCTTTCTATGTTTCGGTTTCCTCCATAGGGCTTTCCCCTTGTCAGTTAGGTGAGTACACACTGTTTCGCCAATGTCCGCAGGAACCCTACCCATCACTCCAACTATGCTCTGAGTCGCCTCTATTACAATCTCCTCAGTTCCATCAACATTGACAGCCACTACACCACGGAGCCTAGTCCTGCCCCTCACGGCCACGAAAATATCTTCAGCTGCAACCAAACTCGGGCCGGCTCCCTGATGGGATCTTCGAGATGGAGGATACACGACCTGGTCAGAAAAATATTCGTCAAGGGCGGCATCCCAAGATGAGAAATTATCACTTACCCTCCCCTCAAAGCTTACCGTAGGAGCCCGAGTCGGATCTTGATAAAGGTTCACCTCTGAGAGCCTCTTTTCAGTTAGAAGTAAATAGACATCACAAGGAAGAGCCATTCGGTTGATTGAATCAAAAGCTCGACAAAATCCTAGAGACAGTTCTTCCTCAGTCGGACGAAGCGAAGCTACCGAAAGGTACAATGCAAAGAAAAAATAAAGAAAAAAATCATAAGTAAGAAATGGCATATGTACAGGAAAAAGAGGCGGTAGTAAGGCTTACGAGACTCGGGAGTCCAAAAGGCACACGGCACAGGCAAATAATTTCCAAGTGGGTCTCGGCATTCGAACCCTTGAACCCAAAACCATTTACATCTCTAATGCTGACCGCCAATGGAATTCTTACTAAAGATAGGACGAACGGCTCGTTGCACCTACAAATAGTAATGTACGTGACAGCTCGGATCGCGAACGTAACAGTAAACATAATCTATATCTCGGGCAGAAGGAGAAGGGCACCCATTCTCATGAAGCAACACCAGCAGACCTATCAAATTAGCCCAGACCGAGAGAATTATCTGCATTGGGGCCAAACCCCAATTGATCAACACTCGGCCGATAACGTGAGCCAACGGCAGCCTAACCCCGACGGCAAACATACCTATGTTGAAGGTAGCATGATCAGGCTCACCACTCCAAGGGCGCTCGCGATGACCAGGAGTCCCAAATTCAATCCCGGGATAACTATAAAGAATGAAGACACCATCTACATCCTCATTCCGCATGCTGGTGGAGTAACCCCTCAAAGTAGAGTTAGTCACCGCGTGGCCCCGACCAGAAGGGCGACTCATGCTGTAAGGATCGGCGGAATCCTCGAATTCACAAAGGAGAGGGAGGCCCGGTTTTCAGTCTTGGGAACCACACGCCACCGCGAAGACCCCTATCTTAGGGCAGTAGATTTCTGAGGAATTTCGTAACGTGGCGATGGTGGAACCAAATGACAGCCGCTCCACATAACGGGAAAAACAGGAGGAGCCCTAACATTGCTAGCCTCTTCATCTTCTTCAGAAATAAGAAACTTCTGAGAAGACCTTGAGTCGACAGCCGTAAGAGGAGAAAGGAGACCAATGAAAACTAGAAGCGCAAGCACAAATACATTGAGGGCCATAGCAAAATATGTAGCAGAAGTAATCAAGGAAGAAGATAAGTTGCAAAAGTTGCTAAAGGGTGAGAAATTCAAGTGTGGCCTCAAGAATCTGCCCAGCCAACCCCTTTTATAGAGGGAGAAAGTGTGGGCCCAATAATTGTCCCCCTCAAACCTCGAAGAGCCCCATTGAGAAAAAGATTGTGGAGCGTCGGATCAGGACCCGTGGACACGATCGGGTGAAAAATCGTGGCAGGAATGACAACCGACCTGACAGTTCAAAGAAACTGGCGGCAAAGATATGAGGGATCAAGTGCATTAAAAGCATAATTAATGCATGTCATAACCACTATTAAATGCAATCATTGCCATTGAAGAACAAAAATACAAGCCAAGTAACAAAAGAGAAACTGAGAAATTACAAAGGTGTTTCGTCCTAAGAACTAAGTCCTACCAGGAGGACCAGTCGGAGCAAAAGCAGGATGAGAGGGAGCCACTATGGAAGTTGACGCTGTAGATGGCTGAGAGGCCACTCGACTAGGAAAACCCGAAATGTGGAAAAAGTCAGACACAAGTCCCAATGGAGCCAAGTTCATCCCCTCCGATTCCCAATCAATGCCAGCCGACAACCCCGAGGCAGTAATACGGGCGTGCAGCATCTGGCAGAAATTTTCCAGAAGAACCATCGCGCCAATCCCATTAGCCAACCGCGCCGAGTGCGCCAAAGCCTTGGCGAAACTGACTATTCCAGCAATTTTTCTCTCGGAGTTGATTAAAGAGGAAAAGTCTGCCTCATATTGTTGGTCAGGGCATCCACCTCAGCCTCTTTGACTTTTAGCTCTTCCTGATAGTCAGCTAGTCGCCCCTTTGCTTCGCCCAATTCTTGAATGAGTCGGCTCTTCTCCTCATTCGACTCTCTCAGTGATTTCTCGGTGGCCCTCAATGACGCTTCACTCGGAAGAAGTTTCCCTTCTGCAAGTTTCAACTCCTCCTGAACAGCCTTTAAGGTATCCTCTAAAGCCTTACGCTGGCGGACTGCCTCCTCCCTAATTGACTCGACCTTCTTCGAGTGTTTTTGCTCTGCCTCCTCCATCTTTTCCCTCATCCGGGCTAGCTCCACTTTCCTCTGGCGACCCAGAGCAGCGGATTGAGCCACCTCATGGCCTCGACGATTCAAGACAAGAGATGCCTGGCTTGAGTAGCTCAAAGCCCGCGTGTGATACCCGGTCGCCGCATGAGTAAGATCATCGGGATTCAAAGCTCCGATGATATCACTTTCTTCTTGAGTAAAGCTAACAGGGATAGACTCCATTGCTCTCAACATATATACGGGAAGAGTAGATTGATTGGGATCATACGGATTTGACCCCATATAGGCTGCGGAGCACTGCTGGCAAAGTGCGAACCTTCGGAGTAGAGGCACCAACTTTAAAACCGAGGTAAGGGGTCTAGGTTGAAGACACTCCCAAAGCGGCCCCACCAAAAAGAGGCTATAACTGTCGGCCCGAACCCTCTTGCTTGGGGGCTCGGAAGGCCAGCTGATGGCGCCGACTGATCCTCCACGGCAATCCCACTGGAACCACCGGGACGTCGTTCCACCATATGGAAGACTGGAGAATAACAACCGGATTCATGAAGCAAAAAATCCTCCTCATGCTCCCCTTCTAAAGTAACCATTATGTCGTCAAACACCTCTTGAGGCACAGCGTCCACGGGCTCACGACTAACGGTAACATCCTCTCTTACGAGAGCACCAGTTCCGGAATCTGATGCAACCATATCTTCCTGTGGGGCCCGGGGGCTTACCTCCATTGGTGAAGACTCGTCCACCTCTATTATTTCTGTTAAGGTGTTTGACCTTATAGTTGCCTGATCCAAGAAAGCGAACGCCCTATAGGAATCACCTTCATCCCAACAGGAATGTCCGAGTCAGCGAGAGAGGTCCCCGGAGGCTCCAAACTTGCACCGACATGAGCAGCTACAATCACCGCCGGCGAAGGGACTGACACACTCGGATCCACTATCATTCCATACTTTTTCAAGAGCCCGTCGGTAATGATATCGGTGCTTCTCTCCTAGCATTCATTTTACTGATGATGCCCACTAGCTCCAAGAACTCCTTGGAAAGGGGAGGCCCCGAACGAGTATCCCTATCTGTAAACCAGGGTGAGGAGCACAATTACTATACCTTTCAGACAAATAAAGTCAAGAGAAAACACAGAAGGACATACCTCCACGAGAACGGACTAGCTGGAAGGTAGTGGGAACCCTAATTTGTGGCGGCTTCCATGCGCCCGTCACCCAGCACCACCATTCCTTCCAATTCTTTATGGAAGTAGCCTTCCCTAAGAGGGTTAGTCCACGAGAAGGATTGACTTGATAAAACCCTATATGCAAGTTTACCTTCGAAGGACGGCATAGATAGTCAATTTTCTTAGGAGACAGATGGCGATACCCCTTCTTACAGAACAGGAGTATAAACCCAATTATCGTAGCTCAGGCATTCGGAGATAGTTGGTGTGGCGCCAAATTCTAATAATTGAGGAGTTCCGCTAAACAAGGATGAAGGGGCAGACAGAACCCTAACTTCAGCATATGGACATTTATCGCCACCCACCCCTGAGACGGCTTGCTTGCTTTCTTGTTCTCAACTGGCCTAATAAATTCCACTCCCGACACTGCATATCTCGAAGATAACTCTTCAAATAGGGAACGAGGAATTGTACTATCCTGGAAATGGGCCCACATCCATTATGGGCCCTATTATGCGAAGCAATATGGGCCTGAATGCTCTTCAGATCTGGCTCATCCTCCGCTGTAGCAAAGGAAGAGGGTAGAGAACGAGTTGCTACTGAAGCCTTTACCACGATGAAGAAACTTCAGTCTCTTCCCGCAGATCTCGGAAGGCTCTCTCTAGGGATTCCGATACCCCTTCTCCGCCACTCACCACCCACCTTGGGTCCGAATAGCTTGCGAAATGGTCACCTGAATTATGCTTTAACGATTGAGGGAGGAAAGTTGGAGGAGGATTACGAGTTGGTAGCAGAAACAACGAAAGGAAAATAAGAATTGAAGAAAAGAAAGGCCCCTTTTTATAGCACACCTCTCCAGTAGACATGTCCTCTGACTAGAAAGCAATCAATGTGGAGCACACCCCAGGTAGTCTAATGATGAAAAGGCGCATCGAAAACACACCCAAGATCTCAAAACGTCACCTCAGGATCCCTAGCCCTCCCAAGACGTCACTTAAAAAATTTGAAATTCAAAATTAAGGCACGCGCATGTATTGAGAAGGTTCCGCCTCCACTCGCCACGTGCCAGTGATGACATAACCTGGGGCTAATGTAGTAGGGTTTTAGAAATTAGACTTCCACTACCTCGGTTCAGCAATTGGGCTTGGTGGCCCTAAAGCCCAATTGGGGCCCTAAAGGCCCAGTTATAGAGGGGTAAAGTGCGCCCATCTCACCGCCTCGGGGGAAACCACTTGGCCACTTGCCCCCATGTTCAAGATCCATGGATATCCCCAAAGATATCTGCATAGGGGATATCCAAGATTCAATCCTAGAGATAGTCACGTGAGGCTAAGCGCATTTAATGCTTACACTGTACACATATAATGTAAGATGGCCTCGTGATTCATCTAAGATTCGGATGTCATCAGGTTATCTAATATAAATATGAGAATAACCCATGGCAATAGACATCACTCTCGAAAAGGCACAAAACTGCCTAGGGGGCAATTCTCTCTCCATATTTTATGTTAGCTTAGCACAGATAATCCCTTTATTATCCTTTAACAGCCACATTAACCCACCATTATTAAGGGATCAAATCTGACAAGCTACAAGACACTTGAAATTATCTCTACAAAGAAAAAAAGTCAGAGTAGTTTGCATTCTGCAAGTTTTCAATGAGAATCAATCCAAAAACTACCTTCGAACTGCCTTCGATAAGAGATTAAGATGCTAAACCACTTTGATCCGGCATTCTTCAAGTCAAATTCTAATATGTTCTTTGCGAATTCAACGACGTTCATTGTAGAAGGCTTCAGAAGCAATACTTAATCTGAAATCAAGGTGCTAAACCTTCGAATGTGAAGTTTCTTCAAATCAAGTCAATTTAGAGTTCTTCACAAAGTCAATGTTGTTTTAACAAATTGAACAACATTATTCGAGGAAAGTTCTCAAGTCAACGTTTGATCTAATAAATACTCAACTCTCTGGATTAAGGTTATAAAACTTTAAATTCGGGCTTAGACAAGCTTCGGCTGAAGATTCGGCTCAGCATACGGTCAAGTGAACATAAGTCAAAGTTAAGTCAAATTGATCTGCGATAAAATTTCAAATTTGGGCTTGGACAAGTTGCAACTGAAATTCCAGCTCAACACACAGTCAAATCAACACAAGTCAAAGTCGAGTAAAAAATTAATTGAGAGAAAAATTAGAGAATTAATTAGAGATTGTAACTTGTTTACAACATCTCCAAATTAAATTCATCTGAATTTTCTTTGTAATATCTTTTGTGGTTGTTACTCAATAAATGCAAAATTTTGCAGAAGTTTATAAATACTACTCCTTTCGTCCCATAAATAATCATGTTACGTTTACTGTTTAAACAGAGATTAAAAAATATTTTATTTTAATGTATATTGGATATAATATTTTAATAAATATATAGTTAGTGAGTAGGTGTATTAGTTTTGCGTCCATAAAGATATGTTAATTGTTTTGTGTGAGTTATATCTAAAAAATATAATAATATATTTGGAATATCCACTTAGTAAAATGTAAAAATATTTACTGTACAGAGGAAGTATAAAGAAAGGATTTAGAGAGAGCATGATTGAGTGTGTTTAGAATGAGTTAAACTTGTAAATATATTAACAAGATGTGACCATGAATTTTTTTTTTTTTTTTAATTTTTTAGTTGTTTCCAAGGACATTGCAACTCATCACCTCCCCCTTAGTTTAGACTCGGTCCTTGATTGCTACTAATGGGCTTACAAGATAAATAAACGCACTTAGATACTATTAAAAAGTGTTTGGTTCACATAGATCATAATCATAATTATTATAATATATTAAAGGTGACTAAGTAAGTATTAATATTTTTTCCCATTTTATCCCTACTTATAATTCTTTACAACATTTTTACCCTTTATTTATCATATTAAAATTTATAATATATTAAAGGTGACATTATTAATTAATTACAAAATAAAAATGTGATGACTTTTCATTTTTCATATCCATAATATCATAATATATATATATATATATATATATATATATATATATATATATATATATATATATATATATATATATATATATATATAATCTTCTTATCTTAATATAATATATCTTCAATCTTTATCTTTAATTTTTAATATCTTTAAAGTAGATTGAGTATGTAAAACATTTTTTCCCAACTTTATTCTTACCTATATTTTTTGAATTCATATTTACCATTGGTTATAATTAAAAATCAAAATAATTTATATCTTATTAATTGCAAACTTATTAGAATCTCTTAAAATTCAAGAATTTGTTGAATTTATTCCAATTAATTGTTAATTTAGTGCAACCTCTTAAAATTCAAGAGTCTTTTTAGTTTTCATGTACCTATATAATGATGCAAATGTATTGAAAATGTTATTCCGTGATATGCTTAAGAGCAATGCTAAAAAGCTCAATCATCAACTAAAGCTTTAGAGACTTCGGAGGAATTTATTCGGATCAAAACAAGAAAATGAAGAGATAGATATGTAGACGGATTTAGACTTATAACTAGCCATCGAATCATGATGTGAAGATAGAGGTTAGAAGATTAAATAGCAAATTTATTGTAATGATCTATTTTAGTATTACTCTATATTATTAGAGATTTGTAAAGTTTACCATTTTTTTTCTTTACTTTTGTTTTTAGGTATGGTGGTTTAATATGTAATCTGTAGCTACTAAAAGGGGCGCTTGATTGCCAATGTTGTTTGGCTTAAATTTAGGATGTTAAAAAGTTTTTTTTTTTTTTTTTTTTTATAATTTTACTTAATAGTTTTCTATTTCATTTTATTACACTGGACCATCCAATTAATTACTAAGGAAGTGGTAATTTCAAAGATGCATTCAATATCATTTTTAGGATGCAACTTCAGATTAATTTTTTTAGAATTTTTTTATTATTAATTATAATTTTAAATATTTACTTTGTCATTTTTTTTATTTCGCTTCAATTTTAATTTAATGTGGAAATTCAAATATGTTGCTAGAAAAAATTGATTCCATCAATTCACTTTGGGAAATCTCAATTTGACATTTGATTTTAATTATCTATGTATTTATTTTTATCAATTTTAATTTTTATTTTATTTGCTTAATCAATTTAAATTAAAATATTAATATTATTTTTAAATATAAAAATTTTAAATAACTATTTAATGATGCACTTTTTTGTGAGTTATATTAATTTGAAACGAGTTGCAAAACATACATGATAATAGATGTGATATAATTGACTAAATGAAACTGAAAATTTATCAAATTGTGTGAAGTAAATCTTAAGTGTGTGCATGGTGAAGTGCCACATGGAGGATTGTTAGTGGTGCAGCATGTGTGTGTTGGCATGAACCATGCATGGGAGTGAGCTGGAAGAAAGAAATCAGCTCATTCAACTGCCAAACCTGTCCAACTGGTGCATGGTGAGTAGGGTGTGTTCGACTGTTATTTTGGAGGGTTTAAGTGATCGGTTTGTGTCAGTTATCAATGTGAATCAATAGCCCAATGATCAAGCAAGAAGCCAGGGTTTGTTACATTCAGTTTTGACAGCTGGCATGAGGTGGAGAGATTCCCAAAGCTCAGCCAATCAAATGATCCCGTAACCGCCATGCATGTGATCATAGCATATTTAAGCTTGTTTCCAGCTTCATTCTGATGAATTCCTCTCATTGTAAACTCATCAATAAAGCATGTTCTCCCTCTACAGTGGATGTAGGTTCTTTATGAACCGAACCACTTAAATCCATCGTCTCAAAGCTTCTAGTTTACACACACTACACACACCACAAGCAATCTGCAAATTTTCAGTTTCATCAAGTTTGAAGTTCTTAATCTTTTGGTGTTGAATCTGTTATACTCATTGATTGAATCAGTGTGTATACTTGAGAAGTGGCGCCGTATGTGGGAAACGCAAGCCATTATCAAAGAAGAAACAACAATCAACAAGAAGCAGTTTGAAAGAAAAGGAAGATAGGATGGTGTCAACCAAGTTTGACATCGAAAGATTCACAGAGAAATCCGATTTCGGATTATGGAAGATTAAGATGAAAGCCATCCTGGTTCAACAAGGATTGGTGAAGGCTATTCAACCAGTTCCTGCAAACGAAGCAGTAGCCATGGATGCACAAGCACAGTTGGCAGATGATGAAATGCAGGAGAAAGCATTGAGTGCTATAGTTCTGTGCCTTGGTGACAAAGCACTAAGGGAAGTTCAGAGAGAAACAACCGCCAGAGGATTATGGAAGAAACTTGATGATCTCTACATGGTAAGATCTCTGGCCAACCGTTTATATCTAAAGCAGAAACTATACTCTTTCAAAATGGTTGAAGATAGATCTATTCTGAGTCAGCTTGATGAGTTTTCTAAGGTGTTAGATGATCTAGAAAATGTAGATATGAAATTAAATGAAGAAGATAAGGCTGTGATTCTCTTATCTGCACTTCCAAAATCTTTTGAGAATCTGAAAGATACCTTGTCATTTGGAAGTAAAGAAACTATAACTTCAGAAGAAGTTGTATTAGCCTTGAAGACAAAAGAACTTCAGAAAGTTTCAGAGGGTGGTAATGGTTCAGGTGAGGGATTAGTGATCAAGAAAATTGATCATGGTAAAAGAAACTATAAGAAGCCTGGATCTGATAAGAAACATGAAAATAAAAGAGATGATCAGTCCAACTCAGATAAGGATGGGAGAAAGTGTTTCCACTGCCATGAGCCAGGACATTACAAGAAGAATTGCTATAAGTTTAAAGCATTTAAGGCCAAGAAGGCTGATGCAGAAAGACAAGGGCAAAGAAATCAAGCAAATCAGGTTGCTGGAGCTCAAAACAGAAATGATCAGAACTTCATTGAAGTACTAGCCATCAGTTCATTAAGAATTGCAGAAGAGTGGGTACTTGATTCAGGTTGTACATTCCACATGTCACCAATGAAGCACTGGTTTGCTGATTTGAAGCTTCAGAATGATGGTTCTGTCCTGCTTGGAAATGACTATACCTGTCAGATTAGGGGAGTTGGTTCCATCAATTTAAAATTGCATGATGAAAGTATTAGGGTGCTCTCTGATGTGAGATATGTTCCTGAATTAAAAAAGAATTTGATCTCATTAGTGTTTGCCTATTTTTATAGCACTCACGAGCAAGAATACTCGATCGTTGTAGTAGTATATCCCAAGAAAAATTATCAATCCAATAAGGAGTTATGTTCGGACTAGCAAAATACGTGAGCTCATGTTCATGTTGTTTTTGCAAAGATGATCGGGGGTTTTGAGATTGATTAACAACAAAAACAAGTAGCAAGTAAATAAGATAAATGACAAGTAAAGAAAATGGGTGCTAAAGTTCAAGTATGGAAAAACATGGGATTAGAAACATCCAAGCACACTCGATTCATATTATCATGCAAATGGAATTCAACTCAATTGATGTAGACTAAGGGTGATCACGATTGTATCCTAAGCTCCCTTTCGGGTTACAAAGGTTGTTGATCCATTTTAGACTCCCAAAAGTACTTAAGATCAAAGCCCAACATTAACCCCTTCCATCTAGGTACTAGTTAGATTAAACTCTCCCTTTTTGTGTACTAAGGCCAACGAATGGATTGGTTCCCCTCATTGAATTCAAATATCCTTTTGGTCAAACCCAAACTCAATGTCTAATCATGCCTTCCTAATACTATAGAGGGTCGTTTCCGTCTCACTCCAAGCAATACATACATGAACATCATGATAGCATTTAATTACCACAAATAATCCATTGATCAACAATCCATTAAATCAATAAACATTCATGAATAACAAACCATGCCATCACAACATCAAGACAATTAAATTCCATGAATAGAAATCAACATCAATTAACTCAAAAACCAATTTAATCCACATGATAATATAAATCTAATATGCTCTTCATATTCCTAATCCCACTAGAGGGATTAGCCTATCATAGTAAAAGTAACAAAACAATTAAATGATTCATTACAATTACCCATAGTCTAAGATCTAAAGAAATACAAAATGAATGGATTCTTCCCTATCAATTTCTTGAAGAGAATCTTCTATTCTTCTTGATCTCCACCTCTAGCTCTTGATTTGAAGTCTTTAGCACTAAAAATGGAAGAATTGATGGGTGGATGAAGATGGATGAAGATGGATGAAGATGATGGTGGAAAATGGAAGAAATGGTGTGTGAGGTGTGTGTAGAAGATGGATATTTCGGATCTGATCTGAAAAATGTTGAAATGGGGTCTATTTATACCCCATGTGGGCCTTCTAGAAGATTCTGATTTTTTAGCAGGAATTACACCTACACGGCTCGAGCTCTGCACACGGCCACAGGGGTGGCCGTGTTGTGTTTTCTGACGTTCGCGCACGGCTTTCTCGACAGGCCCGTGCGCGGTGCACGGGCCGTGTTTCTGTCCTCAGCACGGGGCGTGTTCGGTACTCGGCCACAGGCGTGGCCGAGTTGGCGTTTCGAGCGTCAGCGCACGGCCACTTCTTACAGGGCCGTGCGCTGTACACGGCCCGTGCAGTGCTGCCTTGTTTCCTCTTTCACCGTTTTGGCTCGTTCTCCCTCGTTTCAACTCCGAATTGAGATCCGCTTTTTCCTACATCTTCCTTATCATGTTTAGCATCAAATAAAAAATGAAAATCTTAAGTTTAAGCTCATTCACACACATTTCAATAAAAACACAAAACACAACTAAATAACATATAAAATACGGATAAAATAATACGAAAACACATATAAAAAGACACTAAAATGTAGGTGAAAATAGCTCTAATCAACCCCCCAAACTTAAGGTGTTGCTCGTCCCCGAGCAACGAAAATGACAAACCAAAAAGAGAAATTTTCACCTAGAAAAAGACTAAATGAACATAAGCAATAACATATCGTTAGCAATAATAACTACAAACTATGCTAAGTCATCCTACAACATTAAAATCATGACATGGGAAATTAACAAGTTCAATCAAAAGAGAATAAAATGTAATATAGTCCCCTTTTAAGTCCAAGCCTCACAATGGATATTGATGTCTCTCAACACTCTTTTGAAATAGGGTAGATCACACTCATTAATCGATTGGCTCGAATCACTATAAGCTTGCTCGCGGACTATATTCTCAAACCATCAAAGTTTCAATTAATGATCAAAAAGGTCTTTAATTAGGATGTAATGATAGGCTCTTTGGTATGGTAGGAAGTATATGGATAAGAGTGACTAACAAGTGTAAGTAATCGAAGAGATGATCAACTTCCTCAACTTCTCCACTTTTCTTTCTTCCTTTCTCAACTTTGGTACTCACAAGCACTACTCATCAACATTCCTTTGGATTGAGCTTCTTATGATGCATGCTTCCTTTCTTTGAATTTTTATTTCCTTGAGCATCTTGTTGTTGCTTTACTCATTTTTCTTGTTTTGAGGTTGCATGTTCATTCTTTTTTATGCTCTTTCATCCTTTTTCTTGCTTGTTTACCATTCCCTTTTCTTCTTTTTCTAATCAATCAATCCTTTCTAGCTACCATCTCCTCAATGCCCCACACAAAGGTGTATATAAGCTTGAATGGGTAATTAAGGCTTGTAATGTGCTAAATTCACAAGAAATAGGCTTATAGGCTCAAAGTGGTTGACTAAGGATGATGTTCAAGGTAGGAAACATATATGGTAATGACTATAATAACAAGGATGGCCTTAGATCATTTCACCAATCTCCACTAATCGGGCTCGTTCCTATAGTCCTTGAGCAAGTTCTAACTTATCAAACACAACCGATCCACTCATGAAGAAATACCATGTATACATGGTTGAGGCTCAAATGCTCACAAGCTTGTGCTCGAACCTTAAGGAACTTATTACACCACATTCATCTCAAAATTGAACAAGTTAAATAAAACATGTCACAATTTGAAAGTGTAGAGATTCTTAATCATAATTTGTCATCACTTATCACCACGACATATCATCACTCACGTTCAAAAATGACTCACGACATCCCTAAACAAACCACCAAACATCCCAAGACAAGAATGAAAATACACACAACATACAAATAAGGACTCAACAAACAAGACACAACAAAAACACAAAACATGCAAAAACACAAAATACCATCATCCATAAGAAACTTAAGCACACATTCATCCCAACCTTTATTGAAAAGGAAATCCTAATTGACGAAAGTAAACCTCCCACAAACATAACAAATGAAGTATCATGCTAGTCACAACAATCAAAATCAATTCATTTCAAGTAATAACATGATAAGGTGTAGAGTACTCCCTCAATAGGCATTTGGTAAGGAAAGCGTTAGCTCCAAGCTCCATCTTGCTTCCAATACCTCTCATTCATGCTCAAGCACTCAACAAACACCATTATTTCAACAATTTCATTATAAATATGGACTATCATGCACTTCAACACCACCAATCATGCCAAAATCAACCCAAACTCATGAGAAAAATTTTAAAATTTACCCAAATTTTACAAGAATCATACATCATACTCAAGTGGTGAGTCACACCACACACTCTCCCCCCAAACTTAAATCGAAACAAGAGTTGAGACTTAAGTTTGCAAAAAGTGGTGAGACTTACCCTTGTAGTTTCCATTGATGATCTTCTTGTTGAGAAGTAACCGCATCCATACGACTCAAGCTAAATCCACCACGCACTAGCACCCCCCAAACTTAACTCGAGACAAGAGTCACGAATTAAGTTTGCAACAAATGGTGGAACATGTCAACTTGAATCCATGAAGCATTTCTCTTTTCTTCAATGTGCATTTTTCTCCATGAACACAATCAACCTACAAGTCCAAAATACAAAACAACAAAACCACAACATTTATTGAAAGCACTAAAATAAAGCAATAAAGATAGTGATGGGGTGCCTCCCATCGAGCGCTAAGTTTAACGTCTTCAAGCTAGACGGAAAATTTCAAACTCATCGGAATGGCCATGGATAACGGTCGTCCTTGCCACCATACTTTAATCTTTGCGCTTCTTCATCTATTAAGTACTTGTGGCAAGCAATGGCCTCGTTGGCACTCTTAAGATTGAGCTTGAAATTGCCAACTATCCTTGCATGACATTCCATTGTCCTCTCCATTCTAGCAAACCACTTATTCCTCCTTTCAACGAATATCCCCAAATTTTCTTCCAACTCTCTTTTGTCCCTAAGAATTTGTGAGGTATCAAGAGGTAAGACAAAGTCAATAGAAACAATGTCAAGAAAATCATTGCAACTTAAAGAGTTTAAGGATTTAGGAATGCTCATTTCACTCTTCAAGTCCTCTTCATTTGCTTCCATAACTTGCTCGTCTTCCTCTATTTCATTGGCCTCAACTGGATCTTTAATCTTCTCACTTGATTCATTTACCACCAAGTTCTCCTCTTCCTCCAACCCTTCGTCAACCTTACTTTCCTCTTCCCTTTTATCCTCCATATAATCTCCCTCTTCAATTTGTTGCGAATTGTTCAAAGAACTTACAAGTTGGCTCATTTGATACTCAAGGGAATCCATCCAATCATCCATCTTCTTCTCATTTTCATCCATTCTAGCCTCCATCTTTTTCATGAATGCTAACAATGTATCCTCAAAGGTCGACTTCTCTTCTTCATTAGATGGCTTGGCACTTGGATCAAAACCTTGATATCCTCCTTGGCGATTCTCTTGACTTGGTGGATAATTCCCTTGAAAACTTCCTTCATAGGTATTTTGAAAATTCCCTTGGAAATTACCCACTCCCATGAAAGGATAATCTTCTTCTTGAGGATTGATAGGACTCGATTGAGAAATTTGGCCTTCACTTCCTTGAGAACATCTTCTAAATAATTCGAGTAAGGCATAATTTTGGAACGGAGAAGAAACTTTGAAATTCGGAATGGAATAAGTGTATCCTTGTTGTGGTTGGAATGTGTTTCCATTGTAAGCTTGTGGCCATTCATCATATCCACCATGATTGTAGTATTGAGAGTGAACTTGACTCATTTGACAATCATATCCATAGTAACTCTCATTTATATAGCCTTTTTGTTGTGGAGGAGGAACTCTTGCATATTGATATCCATAATAACCACTTGTTCCATCCATCCATCTAATGCTTTTCTCCACAAAATTTACTACAATCTTTCTTCAACTTTCTATTTTTGGGCTTTGTTCTTCCTCCCCTTCTTTCAAGGTAAGAGTACCTATCAAAAAGAATAAGTAAGAACAAAAATTTTCAAAGAAAATATAAGAAATAAAACAAGATAAAAAGATATCCTTATCAAGAACAACTAAAACAATAACACAGTACTCGACTAGTCCGTCAAACTCCCCTTTGGCAACGGCGCCATTTTCTTGTTTGCCTATTTTTATAGCACTCACGAGCAAGAATACTCGATCGTTGTAGTAGTATATCCCAAGAAAAATTATCAATCCAATAAGGAGTTATGTTCGGACTAGCAAAATACGTGAGCTCATGTTCATGTTGTTTTTACAAAGATGATCGGGGGTTTTGAGATTGATTAACAACAAAAACAAGTAGCAAGTAAATAAGATAAATGACAAGTAAAGAAAATGGGTGCTAAAGTTCAAGTATGGAAAAACATGGGATTAGAAACATCCAAGCACACTCGATTCATATTATCATGCAAACGGAATTCAACTCAATTGATGTAGACTAAGGGTGATCACGATTGTATCCTAAGCTCCCTTTCGGGTTACAAAGGTTGTTGATCCATTTTAGACTCCCAAAAGCACTTAAGATCAAAGCCCAACATTAACCCCTTCCATCTAGGTACTAGTTAGATTAAACTCTCCCTTTTTGTGTACTAAGGCCAACAAATGGATTGGTTCCCCTCATTGAATTCAAATATCCTTTCGGTCAAACCCAAACTCAATGTCTAATCATGCATTCCTAATACTATAGAGGGTCGTTTCCGTCTCACTCCAAGCAATACATACATGAACATCATGATAGCATTTAATTACCACAAATAATCCATTGATCAACAATCCATTAAATCAATAAACATTCATGAATAACAAACCATGCCATCACAACATCAAGACAATTAAATTCCATGAATAGAAATCAACATCAATTAACTCAAAAACCAATTTAATCCACATGATAATATAAATCTAATATGCTCTTCATATTCCTAATCCCACTAGAGGGATTAGCCTATCATAGTAAAAGTAACAAAACAATTAAATGATTCATTACAATTACCCATAGTCTAAGATCTAAAGAAATACAAAATGAATGGATTCTTCCCTATCAATTTCTTGAAGAGAATCTTCTATTCTTCTTGATCTCCACCTCTAGCTCTTGATTTGAAGTCTTTAGCACCAAAAATGGAAGAATTGATGGGTGGATGAAGATGGATGAAGATGGATGAAGATGATGGTGGAAAATGGAAGAAATGGTGTGTGAGGTGTGTGTAGAAGATGGATATTTCGGATCTGATCTGAAAAATGTTGAAATGGGGTCTATTTATACCCCATGTGGGCCTTCTAGAAGATTCTGATTTTTTAGCAGGAATTACACCTACACGGCTCGAGCTCTGCACACGGCCACAGGGGTGGCCGTGTTGTGTTTTCTGACGTTCGCGCACGGCTTTCTCGACAGGCCCGTGCGCGGTGCACGGGCCGTGTTTCTGTCCTCAGCACGGGGCGTGTTCGGTACTCGGCCACAGGCGTGGCCGAGTTGGCGTTTCGAGCGTCAGCGCACGGCCACTTCTTACAGGGCCGTGCGCTGTACACGGCCCGTGCAGTGCTGCCTTGTTTCCTCTTTCACCGTTTTGGCTCGTTCTCCCTCGTTTCAACTCCGAATTGAGATCCGCTTTTTCCTACATCTTCCTTATCATGTTTAGCATCAAATAAAAAATGAAAATCTTAAGTTTAAGCTCATTCACACATATTTCAATAAAAACACAAAACACAACTAAATAACATATAAAATACGGATAAAATAATACGAAAACACATATAAAAAGACACTAAAATGTAGGTGAAAATAGCTCTAATCAATTAGGAGTGCTTGCTGACATTGGATATGTTTGTGAATTAAGGAAAGAAGTTCTTACAGTAATGAGAGGAAAATCAGAAGTGATGAGAGGCATCAGGAGAAGGGATTTATATCTTCTGGAAGGGAGCACATTTGTTGGTCAAAACAATGTGGCAACAGAAAGGGAGGATATAAACCTATGGCATAAAAGACTTGCTCACATAAGTGAGAAGGGCCTCCAAGAGTTAGCAAGACAAAAGGTTATCAGTGCTGGTGCATCAGAGAGATTGAATCAGTGTGAAGACTGTATAATTGGTAAAGCTAAGAGACTGAAATTTGGAGTTGGTGATCACAATAGCAAAGGAAAGCTAGATTACATCCATTCAGACTTGTGGGGGCCTTCAAAAACATTAACCAAAGGTGGAGGCATGTACTATATCTCTTTTATTGATGATTATAGTAGGAAAGTATGGGTATATATCTTAAAGTCCAAAGATGAAGCATACAATACCTTCAAGAATTGGTTAATGGAAGTAGAAACCAGTTCAAACTGTAAGCTTAAAACATTTAGAACTGATAATGGATTAGAGTATTGTTCTGATGAGTTTAATAGATACTGCAAAGAAAGTGGAATAGTCAGACATAGGACTGTCCCTGGTACACCACAACAAAATGGTGTGGCTGAGAGGCTAAATCAGACAATTCTTGAAAGAGTAAGATGTATTCTTAGCAGCTCAGGTTTTTCAAAGAGTTTTTGGGGTGAGATAGTTGCAACTATAGTTTTTCTCATCAACAGAAGCCCCTCAACTACTCTGAAATTCAAAACACCACAGGAAGTGTGGAGTGGAAGAGCTGCAGATTACAGTATGCTCAAGGTTATAGGGTGCTTAGCTTATGCACATGTGAAGCAGGATAAGCTAGCACCAAGAGCTGTCAAATGCATCATGATTGGCTATCCAAAAGGAGTAAAAGCTTATAAGCTATGGTGCATGGAAACCAACAAGTTTCTGATCAGCAGAGATGTTACATTCAATGAGAGGGTAATGCCACTTAAAATTCAAGATAATGTAAATGGATCTGAGTTTGAGGTGGAGCCAATCAGGACTAATCAGAATGTGACAGATCAAAGTTCTTCAAGACATGATCAGCTTCAAACTGCTGATGCTGATGGTGAAGACAAAGATGAATCAGGGAATGATGAAAACATGCTTAACAATTATCAATTAGCAAGGGATAGGGAAAGAAGGAATATCAAGCCTCCTGTAAGATTTGCTGAGGCTGATATAACCTCCTTTTCTTTATATACAGCTATGGATATAGATGCTTATGAGCCTAGGAACTACAATGAGGCTGTTACTTGCAAAGAAAATGACAGTTGGATTATTGCCATGGAAGAGGAATTGCTTTCCTTGGAAAAGAATGAAACATGGAAGATTGTTAGGAGGCCTAGGGATCATAAGTTGATCAGCTGCAAATGGATATTCAAGAAGAAGGTCTCAGCAGATAGCACAGTTGGGATCAGATTTAAAGCAAGACTAGTTGCAAGAGGTTTTTTACAAAGAGAGGGGATAGACTATACTGAAATATTCTCTCCAGTTGTGAAGCATTGTTCTATAAGAATTGTACTAGCCTTGGTAGCTCAGTTTGATCTAGAACTACACCAGATGGATGTCACAACTGCTTTTCTACATGGAAAACTAGAGGAACAAATTTATATGGAAGTTCCAGAGGGGGTTGCTGTTCATGAACCAAATACTAAGGCATGTCTGCTTCTGAAATCTTTATATGGACTTAAACAAAGTCCAAGAAGGTGGTACTTGAGGTTTGATGAGTATGTTATCAGATGTGGGTTCAAAAGAAGCACATATGATAGTTGTGTGTACTTTAAACATGATAATGAGTATCATGTATACTTGTTATTGTATGTTGATGATATTCCCATTGCCTGCAAGTCCATGGAGGGAGTTTTAGCAGTAAAGGACATGCTAAAATCTGAATTTGATATGAAGGACTTAGGGGAGGCAAAGGTGATCCTAGGGATGCAAATTGTTAGAGACAGATCAGTTGGTACAGTTGTGTTGCATCAGGGTTCTTATTTGGAGAAGGTCTTAAAGAGATACAACATGGACTTATGTAGGTCAGTCTCTACTCCAGTGAAGCAAGGGATCAGTTTATCTTCAGAAAATGCTGCTAAAACCAGTGAGGAAATTGAAGACATGAAGAAGGTTCCTTATGCAAATGCTGTTGGAAGTCTCATGTATTCAATGGTATGCTGTAGACCTGATCTGGCTTATGCTATGAGCCTAGTCAGTAGGTTCATGAGTAATCCAGGGAGAGAACACTGGGAAGCTGTCAAATGGATTCAGAAGTACATCAGAGGCTCAACAACAACAGGTTTGAAATTCAATAAGTTTAATACTAACAATGACTTTCTTGCAGGTTTTGTTGATGCTGATTATGCAGCAAATTTAGATACAAGAAAATCTCTTTCAGGCTATGTGTTTTGCTTGTTTGGTACTGCCATTAGTTGGAGAGCAACACACCAATCAGTGGTGGCTCTATCTACAACAGAGGCTGAATTCATTGCACTCACAGAGGCTGTGAAGGAGGGTATGTGGCTGGTAGGGATTCTGAAAGAATTTGGCATTGAACAGAAGTCTGTGGTCATCAGTTGTGACAATCAGAGTGCTATACACTTGTCAAGACATCAGGGATATCATGAAAGAACAAAACACATTGATGTGAGAATGTATTTTGTAAGAGACATGATTGAAGGTGGAGAAGTTGTGATCTGCAAGGTTGATACTACTAGAAATCCAGCAGACTTTCTTACTAAAGCTCTTGCTACCTCAAAATTTGAGCTATGCAAGAGCTTGATCAATGTGTGTTGATAAGTGGAAAGAGTTAGCTGCTCTCACTAAAAGCAGTGGAAGGAGTTAGCTGCTCTCATTCAAAGGCAGTGGAGTAAGAGGGAGAGGTTTGATGGTTTCAAATAAGATTTAAGGTGGAGATTTGTGAAGTAAATCTTAAGTGTGTGCATGGTGAAGTGCCACATGGAGGATTGTTAGTGGTGCAGCATGTGTGTGTTGGCATGAACCATGCATGGGAGTGAGCTGGAAGAAAGAAAGCAGCTCATTCGACTGCCAAACCTGTCCAACCGGTGCATGGTGAGTAGGGTGTGTTCGGCTGTTATTTTGGAGGGTTTAAGTGATCGGTTTGTGTCAGTTATCAACGTGAATCAATAGCCCAATGATCAAGCAAGAAGCCAGGGTTTGTTACATTCAGTTTTGACAGCTGGCATGAGGTGGAGAGATTCCCAAAACTCAGCCAATCAAATGATCCCGTAACCGCCATGCATGTGATCATAGCATATTTAAGCTTGTTTCCAGCTTCATTCTGATGGATTCCTCTCATTGTAAACTCATCAATAAAGCATGTTCTCCCTCTACAGTGGATGTAGGTTCTTTATGAACCGAACCACTTAAATCTATCGTCTCAAAGCTTCTAGTTTACCCACACTACACACACCACAAGCAATATGCAAATTTTCAGTTTCATCAAGTTTGAAGTTCTTAATCTTTTGGTGTTGAATTTGTTATACTCATTGATTGAATCAGTGTGTATACTTGAGAAATTGATTTGATATGTTCATCGAATAATGAAACTGCAATATTTTTTTGGATACGTAGTGTTTCTTTAGCAAGTACCCTTAGATTATTGCATTTTTAATTAGTTGCTCAAATTTTCATATAAGACTTGATTTAACATGTACATTGCTACAATTGGCAGAGCTTTTATTTCGATTGGCCTATCAACAAGCTGAGAGAAGCTCTTCAAACAATTATGAGACACATCCACTGTAATAATACAAATAATAGATACATGACCATAGGAGATGTGGAGAAAATATTGTGTATGCTGGCACGACGAGTTGAGGATCCTAATTGAGACCATTTTAAGAAATATCTCACTTGAATCTCAAATTATCTATGCTGAAGATGGAATGAAGATGCAAAAATTTTAGATGCCAGAAAAAAAGAAGAATTAAGATGAAGTAGAAGGCATATATTGTTAATATTGATAAAGTATTTTTAGTTCTATGATAAGTTTTAATAATATAATACAATTATTTATTTATTAATTAACTTAAAAGAGAATTCATATACAATTGATAATGAAAATAAAATAAATTGTCATACATAATACTTACATGCATAAGAATGATACAATTCATATAATCTGCTTATGGACATAAAAAATCGAACCTCTGAGTTTGAAGAGAAGAAGATATCGTCTTCTAATTACGATGACGATTCTTATGATTTGGAATCGATCTTCATCTTGGTTGTACCATACACGAATTGCTTGCTGATGTAGAAATTGACATTAATGGATATCAATGGTGGGCGGAACTAATAGATGTATGTATATCAACGTTCATGAACATACTTCTTTATTCATTTAAAACTGCGAAATTTGTTCAGCCCGTGGCCTAGGAATCGTTCCACTTCTATTTTTGGATAATTGTTTTTATTTCCTTGTGCATCATATAATTAGTAGAGTATTATATACTGCATAAAATTGTATGCAATGTTACTTCACAAAACATTAAGTAATTTAATTTTTGTATATAATATAGTACTAAAATTCTTTTAAAAAGAGTAATACTTAATATTCTGAAAATAATCACCTGATATCTATAGAGTTATACCTATTATAAATTAACTATGGAGTATATATAAATATTACTTCTTCTATCTAGCTAATTTCTTTACACTTATCTTTTTGATCAACCCTCAAAGTTATGGGCGTTTCTTAAATTTCATCTTAATAGTACTCATTTTTAACATACATTCAAATAACTTTATATACATTTTTTATTAAATGATTTAAAATATTCATTTTTTTCTCACACTCCAATAACTTTGTATATTTTTATTAAAAAAAAAATCTTAATCTCTGCAAACAAGAATAGAGAATATGATTATATGTTAGTGTGATAGAGTGGATTGTTTTTTTCTTTTCTATATTTTTAATCATTAAAAATTATATTTTGACATGAATTCACCCGCCTCTTATAATGCATCTTTTTTAATTTTATAATGCAAATATCTATAATATTTAATTTAACATATCATTTATGTATTCATTCCATTTATTTTTCATATACTCCATATAAATATATTAATGTCTTTCGCCTGGTTTATGAATTAAAAGGAAAAGTTACTTATGGATTTTGGGAAATTATATTAATATTAAAATATTTAAATCTAATATTTTATAGTAAAAAATAATAATAATAAAAGAAATTTTATAGAAGAAAACGTGCCGACGACATGCATCGCACGTCTTAAATATCTAGTACTATTAAAAAGTGTTTGGTTCACATTTTTAGATGAAAGAGTTGGCGTGGTACGATTGGATGATGCTTAGCATAATTCAATTGAAGGCATCAATTTTATTTTAATTTGCAAGACTAATAAGCTTATACATTTATTTCAGAATTTTATTGTGAAATCTTTTATTTTATAAAAGTACTAGTACGAAACCCGCGTAACACGTTACGCGGGATTATTAAATTATTATTTTTAAAACATATTAATGAAATTGAAAAATATTAAAAGTTATAATTTATATTAATAAAAGACAAAGACTTGCGTGAGACCGTCTCACATAAGAGCTTATGTGAAACGGTGAGAAATTGATAACTTTTATATAGGAAAGTGATAGTAAACTAATGAAATGTGATAATACTATTTCATGAACAGTTTATAGTATAAATAAAAAGTGATAACATTTTATAGCCAAATTGATAATGTTTTATAGCGAGAATGATAACTATTTTAAAAAGTGAAAAATGACCTCATTTGAGATGGTCTCACGCAAGACCTAACCTTAATAAAAATATCTAACTTTATTGGTAGAATAAGGATTATAATAAGGCAAAAATTTGTGTGTTCTCGGGACATGTTGTGCACCCATATCTTTAATATAATTTTGTATATATATCTCATTTATATAAAAAGAAATTAATAGTACTTTGTAATGGGAAAGATCAAAATGACAAAACGAATATTTAAAATAATAATGAATTATCTCATGCATTCGAATACACGCGTACACCCATCTATATTAATTTTATTCAATACTAATGTATATATGTATTTCTTACTATTTTTTAAGAACCCTAAACCCTAAACTCTAAAACCATAAACCCTAAATTTAGGGTTTAGGGTTTTAGAGTTTAGTGTATATACATTTGTATATATTTTTTTATACTCAGTAATTTATTAAAAAATTAAGTAAAAATCTGGAAAAAAATTATTAACAAACTTTATAAATTCTTTTATTCATTAATATGTAATATGATAGGTCTGGCATGAAACCGCTTCACGTGAAATCATTTTACACTTTTTATAATACTTATCACTTTCGCCATAAAATATTATTAATTTCGATATAAATTGTTATCACTGTCATTTATACCATAAGTTGTTCATAAAATAGCACAATCATTGGTTTAATATCTTTTTTTATAGTACCCGAGGGTATTGCGGTATTATCCGTACTCGTTCCAAACCCTAATGTGATTTTCACAACTATTTGTATCAGTCTCAAACCCGTTTACAATTACCCATACGTGCCCTATTAAGATTTGGATAGAATAGATACTTAAAATGCCCATTTCATTATCATCCCTAACTATTATCATTTAATAAATAAAATCAATAAATGTATATAATAATTATAAATTATTGTATAATTAAAATTAATTATTAAAAATAATAAAATAAATATAAAATAAATAATTAACAATAAAAAAATTATGAAAATTAATTAATATTAAACTAAGATTTATTTTTTCATGAAATTCCTCATTTAGAATTCTATAATAAACTAAATTTATTAAACTTAAAATTCTAAGGATAAATAGATTAAATCTATTAAATAATTTCTTACTCTTCTAAAAATATTTTATTTATTAATATATTTTATTAAAGAATATTTTACAATATAAAAATTGTTATTAAATTTAAAAATCTATTTCTCCAATCATATATTATTAGTAATATGGATGTCAAATTAAAGATCATGAAAAGACAATTAATTTGATATAATTTTATATAAATTCTATTTAAAAATAAAAAATTTAAAACACTTAAAGTTTTAGGTAAATTTTTAAATAAGATAAAGAAAAATGAAATATTTTGATTGGTTATTTAAAATAAAGTAACTACATTATCTTCCTTCCTAAGCAAGTTTATTATTTAAAAAAATTCAAAAATCTATAAAAATGACACATCACCTAAATTACTCACATGATGCCATATAATAAATCAAAAACCCTCCTTTAGTATATAGTATATTTATTTTTTTTAAATTTCAGCTCAAAATGTTTTAATTAAAAAATCAATTTTTAATTAAGTAAAATCGACAAAATGCTGCTCAATTGTAAAAAATTATTAAAAGTAAGAAAGTTTACATACTAATTGTAATTATATGGACTTATTTACTTTCAAAACTCGTTAATAAAAAGCAATGAGCGCGACGAGATGAAACTTCTAGAAAAGTGGATTACTATATTCCTTAAAACAAATAAAAAATTAAATGAATTTTCATGTTCATACCATGCTAATCACATTCTAAGCTTTATTAATCTTAATATTAATTAATTCAATGTAAACGAAATACTCTCTTAGCGCATAAACTTCCTTATTTTTCAGCAATATTTTAGGCCCATTTACGTTTAATAATATTAACTGTAAGACTAAGAGTTAACTAAACAGAAACATCTTGATGAAAATGAATCTCGTGACGTGGCTGTTGGTGACATGCTTAGAAAAAAATCAAAGACTTTAGGGTGGTTCCCATTAATTTCCATGCAGTTTAAAACTCATGTCTTAACAGAATAGTTTATTTATAAATATATATCTTTTCAAATTAAATTAAAAGAAAATTTAACTTGGGACACGGACTATTTGAATGAAATTTTAATAGTATAAAATTTTCTAAGCTATGATACAGTTCGATATTGACTCCTTTTAATTCTACACCATTTCTGGGGAAACCAGTTTGTTTCACTAATAAGATCAACTGCCAAGTTTAAAATCTTGCAGGCCAAGTATAAGTTTGGCCATGTTTCCACTGGAGACTAGAAAATTCTGTTGGTCTGGTTTGCTCATCTTGATGAGCTTCAACACTGTTGCAAAGGTTGATATAGGAGTCATCCTTGAAGATTCTTAGGACATGCATTTCTATGGCAATCCAAGATTTTTACTCCCAACAAAAATCTTACAGCATCAAGATTGTGCCTCACTTCAGGGATTCTAGTAGTGATGTTGTCTCTGCAGCTACTGCTGGTAAAAGTTAATCTTGTCTAACTTTTACTAATGTGATATACGGTAAAAGACTTGATTAAGTATTAGATGATATAAACTTTTAGATGAGGACCATGAGGTGGTCAGTTATTATGTTATTGGAATCACGCCTGCCTTTGAGGGCGTGTTAGAGTGACTTAGTTGTGCTTTTGCAGCTGAAAAATACCGAGGTGTTGGCGATATTCGGGCCGCAAATGCCTACACAAGCATACTTTGTGATAGACATTGGTGGCAAGGTGGGAGTTTCAATTCTATCACCAGCAACAACTCCTGCTCTATCGCCCCACCGATCACCCTACTTTGTAAGATCAGCATGGTGTCTGTCTTCGCAGGCCGAAGCAATTGCAGCAGTTGTAAAGACTTTTGGTTGGAGAGAAGTGGTGTTAGTCTATGAGGACGCTTATTTTATACTATACAGTTTAGTTACATAATATTATAAAGGGTTGATTAAGAAAAAAAAAAAACCCACATCCTTTACTTTTGTTATAATTTATTCCCAATGAAATATGTTCCAAATGACACCTATCATACAATCAATGTTGGTCGATCACGTCATTGATCACTAATCTGATGTTAACTTTTGCCACGTCAACTTTCAATATCATTTTTAGATTTATTGCACAAAAACCACTATATTTATTTTAATTGTAATTTAATTTCAGATTTTAGAAAATAAAAATATCATTTAATATTTTTTTTGACAAATTGCATTCATTTAAAAAAAATTTACATTTATATTTAAACTTAAAAAAGTTATTACTTCATAAAATAAAAAGTTCTAATATAACATTGATTTAACTGCAAAAATACTACTACTAATTAATAGGATTAATACTATTAAAACAAATAATTAATTTATGAAATTTTATTAGGCGGACAAAATTAAGAATTATTCTATAATGTATTGGATACACCTGTGCATTTAGAGTTTATGGGGTAGTTTTTTTAGGTATAGTTATTTTATTTTTTAAAGTTTTAATTATTTTATTTGATCAGCAAAAGATTATTGAGATATTCAAACACACAAGCAAATGCCAACAAATTTATTCTCTTTTTATCAAGAGATTATTAGCCATAAATTACCAATGGAATTCCGTGAAAAAAGACATTATCAAGTAATTAAGTTTATTTAAAAAGTCACAATCAAGTCAAAGTATATATATCGAGTCAAGTAAAAACTTAACTCGATAAATGACCTTTTCAAAAGTTAATATCAAGTCAAGGACTTTTCCGTTATTTTGAACATTTTTACGCTTGCCAAAACAAGGAATTTAAAAAAGTCTGACTGCCCACTATTACTCATTGTATCTACAAAGGGTAGAGCTGTTAAACCGAATGAGTAGCTCGAAAACTCGGCTCGGCTTGACTCATTAAAGCTCGAGCTCGGCTCGACTTGTGCTTATTTGAGCTCGAGTTCGAGCTCGTTTTATGCTCGTTTCGTTAGCGAGCCGAGCTCGGCTCGTTAAAGCTCGACCGTAATAATAATAATAATAAATTAATATTAATAATAATTATTATTAATATTATTTAATTATATTATATTAATTACTATTAAATATAATAATAAATTAATAAAATTTGGGCTCGATAAGACTCGGTAAGGCTAAAAAAACTCAAAAAGTCAACTCATTTTACTTAACGAGTCGAGCCGAGCTCGAGCTCGGCTAGAGAATTACTCGTTCGAGCTCGTGATAAGCTCATTTTCTAATCGAGCCGAGCTCGAGTATGCGATATTCGAGCTCGCTCGGCTCGTTTAACAGCCCTAACAAAGGGCAGCTATTTGCAACCCCAAATTTACTAAACATGCCCCATAAAGGAAAAAGTAAAATATTCTTAATTGAAAAGACATAAATGAACTTTGGAATTAAGATTTCAATTATTATATTCAAATCTAAATATATTTGCAAACTCAAGGACGTAATCTCTATATAGTAAATCAATGCTATTTGTTAGCGATTAAAATTTATCAAGATAGAGAAAGATCAAAATATCCAGATAATGAAAATAAGTATTTCTTAATCAAGAAGTTATGTCAGTGCACAAGTATGAATTATACTACATAAAATATATTTGCTAGTTATATCCGAACAGTTGCAAATTGTACAGTTGTAGCAATCGAACAGTCGCAAAGTGTATGGGTTGTAGCAACCGAACACTGGCAGAGCTAGTGGTAGCGATTACTGTGTTGACGAATTTCGCCCTTATTGAAGCTCAATGGGATGCCGACTCCTGCTTCCTTTGCCAAGTCAGAAAATAGTTCAGTGAGTTCTCTTCAAAGGCTCTGATATGAAAGGGTTTGATATGAAAGTACTTTTAGAATTTTTAGGAAAATAAGAAAAGAAAGATAATATAATAGAAGAAAAAAAAAAAGAAAGAAAAATACCTATTCTTGCAAATTTGGTTGTGGCCGTCCAAGAGAGTAGTTTATTAGGGTGTGGAGTAAAATCCAGAGTTATGCTATACATATATACACACACGATGTGACAATGAAAGGAAATAATTAATGCAGGACAAGATTTTTCAATCAAGGAGAAATAGATCATTGACTTTCTTTGTTGATTATTGATAAGGATTTGATTGCAGGGAAAATATTTCTTTGAAGATTAGAAAATATGATTTGATCTTTTTATTAAGAGGAGATCTTCCAAAATAAGGAAATTTTGTGAATTTGATTTCTCATTTCTAATTCACGCGGTTTGGGAATAAGATTGGGCTTTCTAGAAAAAGGGCTAAAATATAAAATTAAATAAAAAATTTCATGGGTGTTACACAAACACTGTGGAAGCATCAGGTTTCTGTGTTGATGTTTTCAAACAAATCATGGGATCAGTGCCATATGAGCTTGATCTTTTTGAGATACCTCATGACTTGTCTACTTTGGATGCTTTTCTCAAGCTTTTGTTTGATGGGGTAAATGCAGAAGCCTTATTTTAAGCCTTTTTTTTTTTTAATTGATGTTCTTTTCATCATACCTTTTAAAACTATTCTTGTAAATCTTGCCAATGACAGGAGCCCAAGTATGATGCATTGGTGGCAGATACAACCATTACAGCAAAAAGATCAGAGATAGTTGATTTCAGCTTTCCCTACACTGAATCTGGAGTTGCCACCATTGTCCCCATCAAAGACAATGGTAGGAAGAATGCCTGGATTTTTATGAAACCTCTGACCGCTGGTCTTTGGCTAACCATTGGAGCTTTCTTCGTCTTCACTGGATTAGTAGTTTGGGTTCTTGAGCATCGCGAAAACGAAGAGTTCCAAGGCCCGCCTCTCCAGCAAGTTGGGAAGATGTTCTGGTTCACTTTCTCAACACTAGTTTTTGCACATAGTAAGTCCACAATTGTTTATAACATATAGCTAGTCTGTCCTATAATAACCTCATTGGATCTTATGTGTTATGGCAGGGGAGAAACTAATGAGCAACTTAACAAGATTTGTGATGATTGTATGGGTGTTTGTGGTGCTGGTTCTTAAATCAAGCTATACAGCAAGCTTGACATCCATGCTAACAGTACAGCAGTTGCAGCCTACAATCACTGACATCCATGATCTTATCAAGAGTGGTGAATATATCGGCTACCAGAGGGGCTCCTTCGTCACTGACTTGTTGAAGGAAATGAAATTCGACAGCTCCATGTTCAGAAGTTATCGTACGCTTGAAGAATACGACGAAGCGTTGTCCAAAGGCAGCAGAAATGGAGGAGTGGGTGCAATAGTTGATGAACTTCCATATATTAGGCTCTTTCTTTCCAAGTATTGCCACAAGTATACCATGATTGGTCCAACTTATCCAACTTCTGGTTTTGGATTTGTAAGTAAACCTTGTTAGTATGTTTTTCCACTCTTAAAACTGAAGGTCTAACAACTTAAACTTTCAGATATTTCCAAAGGGTTCACCACTAGTTGCAGGTGTTTCAAGAGCAATCTTGAAACTGAAGGAGAGTGAGGAGATGATGAGAATTTCAAGCAAGTGGTTTAAGCAAGGCTGCCCTGCTGGTAATGGAGACGGAACGATGACCGTCTCAGATCGTCTGGATGTGGATAGTTTTAGGGGCCTTTTCCTCATTGCTGGCCTTTCCTCAGCATCCGCTCTAGCTATGTTCTTCTTGTTCGATAATCGCTTTGTTTTGACCTCTACTGCTTTAGTACTGAAGCAAAAGCTGTGTTTTCTTTCTGGAGTTCTTTGTCAGGTTGCAGCATCATTGAAGGAATCAAGTGGTGTTAATAGTGGAGAAACAGAAATTCCAGCTATATGTACTGAATGTGATCAACAAGGAATGGCTTAGTTCCTAACCAATTCAAAGATGAAATTGTGAGAAGATAATTTGTGTAGATTGTATAAACAAAGTAGAGTGAGAAATAGATTTCTAGCCTTACAAACAGATCAGATTGAAGACTACAATCTGACCCCTTTTGGGGATTGAAAGAAGAACGTTAAAGGCTTGTATACATGGTGTGAACTGTGAACTGTGAACTGGTTCTCATGGTGTAATGAAATCATTGCTTATTTTATACTCCCTCCGTCCCAAAGATATTGACACACTTTCCTTTTTGGGTTGTCCCACAGAAATTGACATATTTCCTTTTTAAGAACATGGGACCCACACAAAAACAATTTATTTATTTACATGTACCCACACACCCATCACACTCACCACTAATACAACTACCCACTACACATTAAATAATATTTCTCTCACTTCACTTTATATTAAATTATTATACTCCTTAATCTCCGTGCCAAAAAAAAATGTGTCAATACTTCCGGGACGGAGGGAGTACTATACAGTTTAGTTACTAAATATTATACAGGGTTGATTAAAAAAAAAAACTAAATCCTTTACTTTTAATTTAGTTATTCCCAACCTATGAAATATGTTCCAAATGCCACGGCCTATCATACAATCAATGATGGATTGGTCGATCACGTCATCGATCACTTACCTATGGTGACTTTTGCCAGGTCAACTTCCACTTATTTTTAAATTTATTGCACAAAAATCACTACATTTATTTTAATAGGTTAGTTGAAAAAAAAAAATTAAGAACTCTACACATAAAATTAATCTTCACTTTTGAAAAATTATAAAAAAATCACCATCTATAAGTATTGTTGCAAAATAAATCAAATTTGTGACTAAAAGTAGGGTTTTTTGGGTTTATTTTACAACAATACTTAACTATGATGATTTTTTTTTTAAATTCTCAAGAATGAGGATTAATTTGTAATATGTATAAAGTTCATAATTTTTTTTTTGCAATTAATCATATTTTAATTGTAATTTAATTTCAATCTTCGAGATTTTAGAAAAAAATACTCCCTCCGTCCCATTTTCATCTTCATATTTACTGTACGCACGCAAATTAAGAAAAATCACTTTTTGAGTAACTTTTGGGGGTAATTTGGTATTTTTGGGTAATAAATAAATGATAAAATATGTTATGTGTGTTAAAAAGGTGATGGCAATTTTGAAATTAAAGTATGTTAGGGGGATATTATTTATGTACTTTTTCCTTTTATGGAAATATGAAGTTGAAATTGGGACGGACCAAAACGGAAAGTGTGAAGTTGAAATTGGGACGGAGGGAGTATCATATTATATTTTTTGACAAATTGCATCTATCTAATAACTTTAAAAAATTATTACTATATAAAATAAAAAGTTCTATTATAACATTCATTTAAGAAATTATTACTACTACTAATTATCCCTTCCGTCCGCCGAAACGTATATATTTACTTTTTGTACGTGGATTACAGAGTATTTTTATTTAATGGGTAGTAGATAGTTGTATTAGTGAGGTGTGTGGGATCATATATTAAATGTATTAGTGATATGTATGAGTCTAATGTGTTTAAAAAGGAAAATGTATACCTTTGGTGCGTACGCCCAAAATAGCAAAATGTATACATTTCCGGCGGATGGAGGGAGTAGTATATTAGAACAAATATTTAAGTTATGAAATTTTATTATGAGAAAAAATTAAGGGTTATTTTATAGTGCATTGGATACACCGGTGCATTTAAAGTTTATATGGTAGTTTGCATGGGATGTCATGTGATACTTTGGTGTGACATCTCTTCATTGAGTGACATATGTCGCTGTGGATAAATCCAATCCTTTGCCCTTAGGGTTTAATGGTTGACTTAGGGTATAGTATATCTTCTCTCTCCTACGTGTCACTCATCCAATGAAATGAAATAAGAGATGTCACACCAAAATGGCACAAAAGTTCCAGACCCAATTTTTAGGTATAGTTATTTTATTTTTTAAAGTTTTAATTATTTTATTTAGTTTTTAATTTAATGGTTTCTACTAATTAGGTACATCGGTGCCACATGTGTACCCTAGTTTGACTCCAAAATTAATTATTGAGGTTTACTTAGGTGATCAAGGGTCTTCGGTGACCCTCTCACATGGGGGTATGCACAGTATACCCCCCATGTGAGAGTATAGTTGTTAAAAAGCGCGAAAATCGTAGGCCCTGTTGGATTGTATACTAAAAGTCTAGCTTTAGTATGAACAATGTCTTAACAATATTTGAAATGAGAATCATATGATCAAATGATTGCGTCTTATAATTTATTTATATGTACATGCAATAGTCCACTTACTTTATACTGTAGATAATATGTTGTGCGACAACACGCGGAAGATCATATTATCGGTTTCCTTATAAAGTATAAACAGATGCTCACAATTGAGATAGACGGGGACTCTCTATCGGGATGGTTGTAGTGTGATTTGGTATTAGTTTGTCTTGACTATAGAACCACATTAGTGCACTTTGTGTGTATTGAATATGACCGTTTGAGATCGTTCGACTTATACTGACTATATAGGAGAGCTTGATCTCAGTTATTATGGATGTTCATGCTCTTAATCCCTATACAATAATCTCGACACGTAAGGCAGTATGTATTTCTTTGATTCATCAATGGGTGAGATTTACATGTAATTAAATCAACAAACTCAGTGAGTTGAGAAATAGTACTGTCTCTATGGTGTGCTGTTGATTGTAGAAGGAATCCGTGTCCGATATTGGTTGATGATGTCCCCTTGAGGAGCTCATAAGGATTATCATGTAAACCCTGCAGGTGGATTTATTCCGGCATGATAATAAAGGTGAGTGGTACTACTCTCGGATGAGATATTAATTAATAGAGTTGTCACTAAATTAATTAATTAATAGGCATTGTATATCTTAAACATGGGGAGACTAACGGGCTCATAATAAAAAGGAGCCCATAATGTAATTATGGAGTTAGAACGGTAGTGTAGTAATAATATTTTAGTGGTATATATTATTATTATTGGACTTAAGTATAAGTTTTGGGCTAAACTTGGATACTTAAGCCCAATGGAAGCCCAACTCAAATTTTACCTCCTGGTTCCTACTGTAGCCCATATATAAGTCATCTCAACTGTCCGGAAACCCTAACTGAAAAGTAATTCACGCCTAACACTGTGAGGAGGGTGAGGAACAACAGATTGAGAAGATCTCGAAGATCGTCGCCCACACGACATCGAGATTAGACTTGGGAATACAGCAGAAGATCGGAAGGTCGAGATTGGACTTGGGAATACAGCAGAAGATCAGAAGGTTGCATGCTGCTGCTATTCGTCGACTTCCATGATTTTTATAAAATTGTGTGGAACTCAGAACAGGACATGTGATATACCATTGGAAAGTCACTGAAGAGAGGATCGTTTTGGTGTGTAGATCATTCGAATCAGAGATCAGATGTGGAAATTATGCCCAAAACCGTGAGGCTGTGCAGGCTGCCGATGAGAATCTTTATTTTTCAACATACCCTGGTGAAAGGTAATATGTTTCTATGTTTTCTTGCTTCCATTGATTATAGAATCGTATGGAACCCTAACAGTTCATATTAACCAAATGATCGAACGCCAACAGGTCCGATCATTTTAACCTTAAAAATTAGAGTTAGGGCCAAGAAATTTTGGCCCATTTAACATTCAGGCTTTTTGGCCCGAACCAATTAACCCGAGGACTAATATGCCTGGCCGAGGGCTAGTCGGCCCGGCACTAGGGTTGAGAGTTATTATTATGTTTAATTTATCTTTTAACACTCATAACCTATACATCAACTACCCCTGACATCCTATCCCCAACCCATCATTAAACAAACTCTCATCATCCTTTAATTTGTTGGAGTATGGAGCCTGAATTCTTTGTGCCCATATTTTCTTTGGCCCAATTGATCCTAATGGGCTTAGGGTTAGGGCAAGATGTCTATTTAATAGATTGTTTCCCATTGTAGTTAACTTGATCAAGAAGTTTCTTATTGTAGTTGACTTGATCAAGAAGAAAAGAAAAACCTGGCTTGGCATCGCCCCCAAACGTAGTCAAAGATGAACTGGATAAACAAATCTTGTGTTATTCGTGTCGTCGTGTGTGTGTGCAACTCAAATCCTAACAACTGGTATCAAGAGCCTCGTGTTCGAAGGGAGCAGTCACGATGAGCGATGAGAAGATTTCAATCACACATTTTGACGGATCAAATTTCAAGTTCTGAAAGATGCAGATCGAGAATTATCTCTATGGTAAAGATCTGTATGTCCCCTTAGAAGAGAAGGTGAAACCCGAAAAGATGGATCAGAAGGAGTGGAATCTGTTGAACAAAAGGCGATGAGTGCGATACGTTTATCGTTGTCCATGAACGTAGCCTACCACACAACTAAAGCCAAGTCCACAAGGGAGATGCTGCAAATCCTGGAGGAGATGTACCAGAAGATCACAACTGTGAACAAAGTTCATCTGATCAGACGATTGTTCAACCTCAGAATGTCGGAGATCACACTTGTGCAGCAACATCTGAACGAGTTCAACATGATCATTGGGCAGTTGTGTTTAGTCGAAATCGAATTCACTGATGAGGTACTTGCTTTAGTTTTGTTATCTTCTTTGCTAGATAGTTGGGCTGCCACAGTAACTGCAGTTAGTGCTTCATCCGCGAAAGATAAATTGAAGCTTGACGAAGTGAGAGATCTGATGATTAGCGAGGAGGTTCGCAGGAAAGAGTCTGTATCTACTTCAGGGTCAGCGCTGAACACGGAGGATAGGGGCAGATCGACGAGAAGATAGAATCGTGGTAGATCAAAGTCCAGGGGAAAGAGCCAATCCAAGAAGGATAAACACTCAATCCAGTGCTGGAATTGTGACGAGTTTGGTCACTATAGGAATCAGTGTACATCACCCAAGAAAAATAAGAAGGGACAGAATGAGAAGAAGATAGCAAACGCAACCACATATGATATTGGAGATGCGTTGGTCTTGAGTGTCAGTAGTCTGCTGGAATCGTGGGTGTTAGATTCTGGAGCATCATTCCACTCATGCAGTGATGCTGAAATAATGAAAAACTACTGATGAGTGTGTAAATTCACAAGTTTGGCGCTATGTTTTGTGCTAGTTTTGGAGAGTTTTGATGTGGAAATAGGTGGAAAACCTATATATATTGTGAATTAGCATGAATCAGGTGTTAGTGGAGCTATTTGAGTGTTTTCTTAGCAAAAACGGAGTGAAAGAGCCAAGAATCGAAGAGACGGAGTCGAAGCCACGCGAACCGCCCAAGAAGTAGGTGGGTTCGACCTTGCTGGAGGAGGGTTCGACCTCTCCAGCAGGTCGAACCAACGTTGCTGGACGTACAGAGATTGATTCGACCATGACTCGGCTAGTTCGACCTGGCCATCAGGTCGAACCATGGTCGAACCAATTTGTAAGAAGGAGGATTCGACCACGACGTTTGGGTTCGACTTGCCAGTTGGTCGAATCGGGAGCGGGAGTTGTCCAGTGCTGAGGTTCGACCTGGGGTTCGACCAAGGCCTGAGTGGTTCGACCTGTCCAGAAGGTCGAACCTGTACAGAATTCTTCCAGTAGCGAGGTTCGACCTGGGGTTCGACCTGTGGCTAGGGGTTCGACCTGTTTGACGTGGTCGAACCTGTGTGTGAGAACTTACCTTATCTGGATTTTCGAGGCCGAAACGCGTGAGATCACTTAGAAAGCCCATTCCAAGCCCTAGAGACGTGATTACAAGTATAAAAGGAGGCTCATACAGAGAATAAAGAGAGCTTTTGATCGTCAATCGTAGGAGAGACAAGAGTAGAGGTGGTGATCCATCCGGAGGGCTGTGACAGAGGTTCGCTGAAGGTTCAAGTAAGAATGATCAATCTAACCATGATTGTTCCTAGATCAATCATGGGCTAGAACCACCTTGGTAGTTCTAGGGTTATGAAAGTTTCATGATGTAATTCGTGTTTCGTGTGTAAAACTCCGTACAACACTACCTGTGGTTTGTTTTATATAAGATTGCATATTTAATCCATACTCATAGTCGTTTTGTGCATCAATGATCGTTGTGTAGAGTCTGAATACATAACATGGTTATTGATTGAGTGTGTTCACTACTGAGCAGGGTTTATTGTTATAATTCTAAGTGAAGGGATTCCGAAGTATTATTAGAACTGTCTTATATGAATATTCATGAATTGAATTAAATTCGGGTTGATGAATAGGATGAAGAGTATAACTTTATAGTACCTAAAAAGGGAGATCAAATCGGGTTAGATTCTAGACGTAGAAGATAATTGATTATGATAGTACCTAGAAAGGGGGGTAAAGCATATCTCTTGCTCCGATGTTATTCACACGTGGCAAGCGCATATTTTACTTGTGTCTATAGAGTAAACTTGCATGGTCTAGTGATGCGTCCACAAACCACAGGGCAGAGTCGGACACCATCACATGAAAATACGAATTGCTAGTGAAACTTGATGACCCGACGAACTACCTATCATTCTTATTGATCACAACTCACTTTTCTCTACTCTTGCTATTTCTTTTGTTATTTCGATTAGAAGTTATTATCCATTAAACCTTTACAATTACCAAACATAGTCTAAAATATACTAGAAGATAACAAAATCGATATTTATCCGTCCCGTGGGTTCGATATTGTAACTTGGTCATCTTCGCGACTACAATTGATATCCTTATACTTGAGGATTAATTTGTGTGTTGAGAAAACCCCTATCAAGTTCTTGGCGCCGTTGCCGGGGACGGCGTAAAATATTTTTTTTGTATTATTTCTAGTTTATTAGGACTATTTACCTTGTTTTGTTGTTTTCTTTCTTATTCGTTTTAGGTGTATGCTCACAAGATCAAAGAAAGGTAATCTTGAACCGTATAATCCTGAGATTGGAGCATAATCAAGAAAGAAGAAGAAGAAGAGCAAGGCAAAGACAATAGACTCAACTGAAGCTCTGAATTTTGGAGTTGAGGTTGACGAGCAGATTTCGCAAGTGATTGAGGCTACAACTGAAGTTAATTTGGAAGTAGAAACAGTCAACATGGCAGCGAATCCGGATAATCTAGCCATCCGAGAGGTTTTCAGAAATAATGGGGCTGGAAATTATGAGCTTTTAGGAGCAAGGGGAACTAACACAGCGTTCAATCTTCATCCCGCTCTTATTAGCATGATAGAAAGAAACTCCTTTTCAGGAGGGTCTTTCGAGGATCCGCAGCAGCATCTGAACAAGTTCTTGGGATATGCAAGTACTCAAAAAGACGTAGGAGAACATGAAGATGCTAGGAAGATCCTTTTGTTCAAATTCTCGCTTACTGAAAAGGCGAGGGATTGGTACGATACTATTAACGCAGCTGAGTGCACCACGTGGGAGCAATTGAAGTTAAGGTTCTTGGAGTGGTATATGCCACCTTCGAAGGTGTTTAAGATGAAGCAAGATATTAACCAATTTGTTATCAGTGGAGGTGAGAAATTTCATGAAGCGTGGGATAGATTCAAGGACATGCTCAGGAAGTGTCCTCAACATGGGTTATCTAAAGCCCAATATATTAGTATATTCTATAATGGATTGGACTGTGAATCAAGAGTGCTACTTGATGCTTCTTCTAATGGAGCATTGCTTACAAAGTCATCCGTTGAGGCCGAGAGATTGTTTGAAGACATATCGATGAATTCGATGGATTGGCCTACTGATAGAGTTAGAGGTACGTATGTTCTTGGAAAGGTAGCTCAGGTTGAACAAGCAATGGTGAAAACTAAGAGAGAGGATGAGATCGTTTCGAGCTTGTCCAATATCAACAAGCTACTTGAGTCTCAACAGAAGCAGATCAGCGAGATATCCCAACGAGTGCCAATCATGCAGCAAGAGATGATGAATAATGGAACCATCCAAGACGAATTGGAGGAAGTAAATTATGCCATGGGTCAAAGTATTCAAGGAACGAGGTACCCAAATCAAGGAAACCGAAACTACCAAGGGAACTATCGAGGGAACTTTAATAATCGTGGTCCATCTGGTAGTTATCAACAGCAACCAAGGAGGCCTGAATTTTCATGGAGCAATACGAACAATGCAGTGCAACTTCCGATGGGTGTTGATCCAGGAGAAAAGGTGGAAGAAGGGAAGCCTGGGTTCGAGGATACTGTGAACCGGTACATGGTAAAGAATGATGAAAGAGTGAACCGCCTTGAGGCAAAGCTTGAGAAAAAGATTGATGATCACCACAGAGATTTGTCCACTCAAGTGAAAGATCTCACATTGTTGATGGGTACAATTGCAGAGAATGTGAACACATTGACTCAAACTGTAGGAAAAGGGAAGTTTCCGTCTCAGAGTATAGAGAATTCGAAGTCGTGTAATGCCATCACACTGAGGTCGGGAACGCAGTACGAGGGACCGATGAGGCCGGAATCAAAGTTGGAATTTTCTAAGCCTCGGTTCGACCAACACGCAGAGGGTTCGACCAACTTTTCAGGTCGAACCCAGGTCGAATCTCATCGGCCAGAGCACTCTGTTTCGACACAGGAGCGGTTCGACCAACACGCAGAGGGTTCGACCAACTTTTCAGGTCGAACCCAGGTCGAACCTCATCGGCCAGAGCACTCTGTTTTGATGCAGGAATGGTTCGACCACGATCAAAAGGGTTCGACCAACTCTTTAGGTCGAACCCAGGTCGAACCGAAGGATGAACATTATACAGTGAAACGGTTCGACCAAAGGGGCAAGGGTTCGACCTCCAATGCTGGTCGAACCCAAGTCGAACCTCCGGAGCAGAATGAGATCAGTCTTCCAGGAGAGAGGTTCGACCAATACAGTCCTGGTTCGACCTCTCAGCCTGGTCGAACCCTAGTCGAACCTCGCCGAGATGTTTTGTTTGATGCACCTGTTGTTCTTTTTGATGTTGATGCAACTCCAGTGGTACGGAATGAGCAAAGTACAGACATAATAGCTGAGAAAAAATGGGAAAGAGCTAAGCGATTAAGAGCCGAAAAGGAGAAAGCGGAGAAGGTTGATCGTGATGAATGGGGGATTCCCAAAACAAAGATACCTCCACCGTTTCCCTACAAGCTAGTGAAGAAAGGGTTGGAAGAAAAGTTCAAGAAGTTTTCAGAGATAATGAATAAGATAAGCTTGAACATCCCTTTTTCAGAGGCAATCATAGAGATGCCATATTATTCTCGATTCCTTAAAGACATATTGATGAAGAAGCGAAGCTTAACCGGAGTTGAAACGGTAAACTTATCTGAGAATTGTAGCTCAATTATTCAAAAGAAGTTGCCACCAAAGATGAAAGATCCGGGGAGCTTTACTATTCTATGTGAGATCGGGAAGGGGCCAGCACGGCGAGCTTTGTGCGATCTAGGGGCAAGCATCAATTTGATGCCGTTGTCCATCTTTCAGAAGCTTGGTTTGGGGGAGCTGACCCCGACAACTGTTGCTCTCCAATTGGCAGATAGATCAATGACGTTTCCGAAAGGTATAGTTGAAGATGTTCTAGTAAAGGTGGAGAAGCTAGTCTTTCCTGTGGATTTCCTTGTATTAGAAATGGATGATGACAAGGATAATGTTCCTTTAATCTTGGGGAGGCCATTCCTTACTACAGCTGGAGCTATGATAGATGTTCGTAAGGGAGAACTGAAGTTGAGAATGGACAAAGAATAAGTACTTTTCAAGTTGGACAAAGCAATGAAGATGCCAATGGAGTCCCAGTGTTATAGTATTGACGTGGTGGAGGAGATTGTGAAGGAGGATATGTCTCTGATCTTGTCAAAGGATCATCTTGAGACATGTTTGATGGAGTCTCTTACTTATCCCACTACGGAGCTTGACGGACTTTCTAACGAGGTATGTATTGAATTTCTTGAAAACTTACTTGCTTTGGGTGATGACAGGTTTGCATTGGAAAGAAATAAACTGGAAGAAGTCAAATGGACCAGGAAGTACTTGCCTTTGGATAACGAAAACACTCCAGTGGAGAAAAGAAAAGAGGAGTTGAAACCATTGCCGGACCACTTAAAGTATGCTTTTCTTGGTGATAATGCACAATATCCGGTAATTGTATCTTCTTCCCTTAATGATGATCAACTTGAGGAGTTATTAGATGTCTTGAGGAAGTACAAGTCTGCAATAGGGTGGTCACTTGATGATTTGAAAGGTATTAGTCCTTCGTATTGTATGCATCGGATTAGGTTGTTGGATGAAGCCAAAGCTAGTGTTCAGAATCAGCGTAGGGTGAATCCCGCAATTCAAGAGGTGATAAGGAAGCAAATTCTTACGTGGTTGGATGCTGGAATTATATATCCTATTAGTGATAGTCCCCATGTGAGTCCATTGCATGTAGTTGCTAAGAAGGGGGGTATGACTGTAGTGAAAGCTGAGGATGGAGAAGCTATAGCCACGAGAATTCCTACGGGATGGCGTACATGTGTGGATTACAGGAAATTAAATGAGAACACGTGTAAGGACCATTTTCCTCTTCCGTTTATGGATCAAATGTTGGATCGTCTTGCAGGGTATGCGTTTTATTATTTCTTGGATGGATACTCGGGGTATAATCAAATCATGATTGCTCCTGAGGATCAAGAAAAGACCACTTTTACTTGCCCCTACGGGACCTTTGCTTTTAGGAAGATGCCGTTTGGATTGTGTAATGCGCCTGCTACTTTTCAGAGATGTATGATGGCGATTTTTGATGGTTTGATAGAGAAGATCATGGAAGTATTCATGGACGATTTTTCAGTCTTTGGTTCTTCTTTTGATATGTGTTTGTCTAACCTTGCTGTTGTTTTGAAGAGGTGTCAAGAAACTAATCTTGTCTTGAATTGGAAGAAGTGCCACTTCATGGTGAAGGATGAGATTGTTCTTGGGCATCATGTTTCCGCCAAGGGATTACAGGTAGACCGTGCTAAAGTGGTGGCAATTGAGAAGCTTCCACCACCGACCAATGAAAGAGGAGTGCGGTCCTTCCTTGGACACGCCGGTTTTTACAGGAGATTCATTAAAGACTTCTCAAAATCCTCTAAGCCCTTATCTCATTTACTTGAAAAGGATATTCCTTTTGTGTTTAATGATGAGTGTCTAACAGCTTTTCAAGTTTTGAAGGAGGCGCTTATTATTGCCCCTATCTTGATCACACCGGACTGGACTCAACCGTTTGTACTTATGTGTGATGCAAGTGATGTAGCATTGGGTGTGGTGCTTGGGCAGCTAAGGGAGAAGAAGTTCTGCGCCATTTACTACGCGAGTAAGACTTTCGATGCGGCACAGAAGAATTACACGGTGACTGAAAATGAGTTTTTGGCTGTTGTGTATGCATTCGATAAGTTTCGTCAGTATTTGGTTGGCATGAAGACGATTGTGTATACGGATCACTCAGCGATTCGTTATTTGATGGAGAAGAAGGAGACGAAGCCTAGGATCATAAGGTAGATTCTACTACTGCAGGAGTTTGACTTGGAGATTCGGGATAAGAAAGGAACGGATAATGTGTTGGCAGATCACTTGTCAAGGTTGGAGACTAGGGAGCATTGTGATAATTCTTTCGAGCATATTGAAGAGATGTTCCCTGATGAGAAGATCATGGCTGTAGCTGTTGAAGGTACCGAGCGAGCATGTGTGGTTGCAGCGCAAGGTATGGATCCATGGTATGCGGATTATGTTAATTATATTGTCATTGGAGAAATTCCAAGGGATCTCAACCGATATCAACTTGCGAAATTTCGTAGGGAAGTTGAGACATTTATTTGGTATGATCCGTTTGTTTATAAGATTTGTACAGATTCTATCGTCCGAAGATGTGTACCCGAGATGGAAATGGAAAGTGTGCTTGAGTTCTGTCATGCACAACCGAATGGGGGGCATTTCGGAGCGCAAAAGACTGCAGTTAAGGTACTTCAATCCGCTCTTTATTGGCCTACTTTGTTTAAAGATAGTGAGAGCTATGTGGCGTCTTGCGATAGATGTCAGCGCATGGGTAATATAGGTAGGAGAGATGAGATGCCATTGTAGCCTAGCATAGTCGTGGAGATATTTGATGTATGGGGGATCGATTTTATGGGGCCTTTTCCCCCGTCGAATGGGTTTCTCTACATTCTTCTTGCGGTGGATTATGTTTCGAAGTGGGTGGAAGCAATTCCTACTCGTGTTAATGATTCGAAAGTTGTTTTATCTTTCCTGAAGAAACATATTTTTGCCCGTTATGGAGTTCCGAGAGCATTAGTTAGTGATGGAGGTTCTCACTTCGTCAATAAATTTCTGGAGAAGGTGCTTAAGGATTATGGTGTTAAGCATAGGGTTACTACACCCTATCATCCATAAGCGAATGGGTAGGCAGAGGTCTCCAACCGTCAAGTAAAGCAGATTATGGAGAAAGTGGTAGGAACTAATAGAAAGGATTGGGCTATGAAGCTTGATGATGTGTTATGGGGGTTCCGGACCGCTTACAAGACGGTGTTGGATATGTCACCGTATCAAATTATCTATGGGAAGCCGTGCCACTTACCTGTAGAAATCCAACACAAAGCGTTTTGGGCTTTGCGTCGCTTGAACTTGACCCTTAAGGATGTAAAGGAGTTGAGGCTAACTCACATGAATCAATTGGATGAGTTTAGGAGTCGTGCTTTCAAGAATTCAGAGATTTATAAGGAAAGAATGAAGAGGTGGCATGATTCCAAGATTTTATACAAGGAGTTCAAGCAAGGAGATGAGGTACTACTTTTTAACTCTCGTTTGAAGCTTTTTGCAGGCAAGTTGAAGTCTAAGTGGACGGGACCGTTCATGATTCATCGAGCCTTAGGAGGGGGGAGTTATGAGCTTATTGACAAAGATGGAGACGTTATCATGGCGAATGGGCATCGATTGAAGCTTTATAGGTCGCCGGATGATGCGTGTGTTATTTTTGATGATACCTTGTTCTGATTTGGTACCGTCGTGACTCTACGACGTTAAACATGAGCGCTTGTTGAGAGCTTACTCTTCTGTTTTATTGCTTTATTTCTTTTGTGTGAGTAAGAAATTTTTATATTTAAGATGCTTACTAATCGGCAATTACATCTCTTTTCAAACTTGGTTTCGACTTACGTTTTTACTAAGTTTGGGGGGGTGTGATGTTATTACCTCATTGAAGCATTAAGATTATAATCTTTTCTTTGTATTGTTTGTTAGGAGAGTTGGTTTTTGCGGCCATATTGAAATTTTAATCGATTTTGATGTGACGATTTTTTACAACTTGCCTAATGTTCAGTGGTTTTTGGTTGTGTTTTCTTTTACGGAGATACTCATGAATGATATTATGTGGAACAATTTTTGAAGTTGTGCTCTAGATTGTACCTAATGAAGTTGTGTTGAAGCTTGAAGTATGTAGTGAATGAAGAACACTCAGTTTTGGAAATCAGGAGGTAGGTTCGACCAAGTCTAGGAGTGGTTCGACCAGAGCCAGAGGTCGAACAAAGGCAGAAGAAGTCGAACCGACGTTGAAAGTTGTCCAGAGAGGAGGTTCGACCAAAGCCATAGTGGTTCGACCTGATCAGGAGGTCGAACCTATGGTCGAACCTGTCAGTCGGAAGCACTCTGTTTTCCAGAAGAGGGGTTCGACCAATTCAAGGAAGGTTCGACCTGTTTAGCAAGTCGAACCCCTGGTCGAACCAAGAAGATCGTTTGTCCAGAAGAGAGGTTCGACCTCGCCATCCATGGTTCGACCAGTTCAGGTGGTCGAACCCGAGGTCGAACCAAGCCAGGTACGCGATTTAAGTTCGAATTTTCAGAGGGGTTCGATCACTTTTTCGAAACACCAAACCTCGAACCCTCTTCGAACCTCTACACTCTTGCTCAAATTCTTCAATTACACTTGATTTCACACCGATTACACAACATTACACCTTGAATTATCGATTCGGTCGCGGATTTGGGCGGATTTCGTCGCGAGTTAGGGCTGAAATCGCGATTTTTGGTTGTTGTGTGTTCTCGGTCGGTTGTTCACCATGGGCAAGTCACAAGGTACGTTTTTCTAACTCAATTACTCTAGGATTGAAGGTTTAGGTAAGAAATTCGATGTGAATGAGAGAATTGATGTTGAGTATGGTTGAATTTCATGGTGAATGTTGATATTTTGATTGGTTTCATATGAATTCTTGTTTCTTGGTTTTTGGTTGATTGATTATTGATAGAACTTGAATTTTATGTGGATTAATCAAGGGTATAGAACATATCATAGAATGAGCATGTTGATTTGGTTTGAAATTGATGAAATTGAAGTAGTTCATTGAGGGAAACATGTTGAATTTTTGATTGAATTGCTTGAATTGCTTAATGCATGCTTGTTGGTTATGTTTTGATGATTAAAGAAGGTGTAATTGAAGATGTTTTGAGAATGTTGAATAAGCAAGTGGTGTTGAGATGATAGTTTGTATGAATATGCATTGATGCTTGAAGTCTTGAGTAGAGTATGTGATGTGCTAGTACAATACTTGCTTTCTTGTCTTGTTGGTTGGATTGAAGTATTTGTTTTCAGGAAAGGGACAAGTATCCAGTAAAGGAAAAGGAAAGGCAGAGGAGGAGAGATCAAAGAAGAGGCATGACAGGCCTTCAAATTTGGACAAAGTGACAAGAAAACTGAGGCTACAAGATCGTTTACCTGATAACTTCAAGATTAGGATGCAAGGTTGGGATGAGATTAAAGAGAAGTGGGAAGAAGTTTCAGACAAGATAGCTCGCACTCGATACCAAGATGATGAAGCGATGAGGATAATGAGAATAGGGGATGATATATTTTGGAGGTTTGATCAAGTAGGGATCCGAAGATTCATGGAGTTGAAGAGGTCGACGTACTTCCATGTTACAGCGGAAGTAGTTTGCTCGTTTGAGATGGAGAAGGACCCATTTGGATACCCCTATCGGTGTACGTTTCAGCTTGGTGAAGTGAGTAGGAGATGGACGTCTGAGGATTTCAACGAGCTGTTTGAGACGACTTTGGAGATCCCTCGTTTAGAAAATACTGCATTCAGTGTAAAGCGGTTTTGGAGGGAGATCACTGGGGAGATTTATGATTACAAGACCAGACAGGCTCGTGCTTCCGCAATAAAGAACCCTGTCTTGAGGTACATGGACCGCGTCCTGAGCAACACGTTGTTCGCCCACTCGGAGGGGAGTGTTGTGTCTAGAGGAGAGCTATATGCCCTGTGGTGTATGCTGAATGGAGTGAAGTTCAACGTTGGAGCTTATTTTATTGCGCAGCTGAATCGATTCAAGACCATTGGTTTTCAAAAGGTGAATATTGGAGGGTTATTGACGATTTTGGCTGAGCATTACAACTTGGATCTCATCGGCATTACACCAGTAGAAGGAGAACCCGATTTGATTATGAGCACGTGCGCGAAGGGAGGGTTTGCCCATTTTAGAAATGGAGATTGGTTTTTCACGAGAGGTCTCAAGCCTTTTGAATTTATGTTCCCCTTCGACGTGAGCAATTTGACAACTATTTGGGAAGCAAGGAATAAGCTAATGAATTCTCTTGGACACACCGCTTTATCCGTGGCGGCGAAGTCGGGTGGTGATTGGAGAGCGGTAGCACAGATGTGTGCTGAGGGGAGGATGGCTGAGTTACAGCAGATCGTTGATCAAGGAGAGTTATGTCCACCTCAGCCACAACAGTCTGAAGAGGAGGATCAGGTAGATGAGCAGCCGGAGATGGAGATTCTGGAAGGAGAGCAGCATGATGCGCCTCAGCATGCTCCGGTACCGCAGCAGCGGCGAACAGTTCCAGGTACTAGGGAGCAGCTTCGCTTGATTCATGAGCAGCTGATCGCGGTGGTAGCTGCGCAGCAAGAGACGAACAGGCAACTCGCGCTCGCTAACGCCAACTATGCCACGCTGAACGAAAGGTACTTTGCCTTGGATGAGCGTGTTGGTAGAGTGAGTAGTCGAGTGGATATGATGGATAAGCACATTACCAGTCTGTGCCGAGCTGTGGAAAATAGAATGGATGAGGATGACGATGATGATGAGGATGATGATGCTCATAGGGAGTAGTTTCAGGTTTTCTTTTGGCTTCTCCGATTCATCTTATCTCTCATTCTTTTTTTTATTTCTACAGATTGGGGTGTGATTCATGTGTGAGTGGCATGTACTTGATATAGTTGATCTTGTATCGTTGCTCTGTATATGGGTTATTGATTCTGTGCATTCATATGTTTACGTGTTTATTTTCATTTGGAAAGAGCATGAATAATTTGTTAAGTATATGGAATTCATGAGGAATTGATTTTGATTATGTGCTATGAGGAGTATTAGGAATTGATTACCTATGTGAGGATTTGAGCCTTTATCATGATTAATCATGATAGTTTATTCTTGAGAGAATCATTCATATGAACGTATTCTAGAACTTGGCTTGGAGTCTTGTGTGAAACTTACAATTGATGAAATATTAGGATATGATCTTAGGCCATTTTTGATTAATTAAGTCACTTAGCCAAATTTTACCTTTCCTAATGATTTTATAAATCTTTGGTAGCCCTGTTTGAGCCTTTTAAAAGCTTTTTCTTTGGCAAGCCAAATATAAGAGCCTTAATTACCTTATTTGAGCTTTGAAAATACCCTATTCATTGGTAGAGAGAATAAGGTGAATAAGTGTAGAAGAAACAAAGGGAAGATGGAATGAGGTTCAGTAAGAAAAGTGCATGGTTAAATCTTGTTAGGGATAGTGCCTGAAATTGGTATCCCGAATTGCTTATACATGGGGCTTGAAGTTTTTAAGAAACAGCCGAACGATGTTCGAGAAGGGTAGTGCCTATAACTGGTACCCGAGCAGTTAAAAGAAGAATGATGCTGATGCAAGGAAGAGAAGGAAAATTGATAATTGCAAGTGCAAGAGAAGAATTGGAGAAGAATATGAAGCCGAATAAGAAATCAAGAACCTCCAAGGTAACTCTCTACTAGTGTATTAAGTTACTATGACCAAATTTTCCTACCTTTTCCAAAGAGCCAACATTAGAACCTAGAAACAAGTCCTTTGTGATCTTAGTATTAATCTAATGTGAGTTGATTTTTGAGACCTTTGCCAAGCTTATGGTTACGCGTGAATATGAATTGATATGAGTGTTTGTACTAGCCTATAGTGCCTCACGCACGAGCGAAAGAGAGTAAAGACTTATCTTGTCAGTGAGATTACTTAGTACTCCGAATGGTGTGTGATTGGATTGATTTTACATGAGTGAAATATTTGATGCAAGTAATTCTTGTTTGATTCAATGAAGTGGCATGTGTAATATGTGTTGTACTAGATCTTGTTGAATTATACACGACTCCTGTGGTTTAAATTGGTTGCCTCGGGACGAGCAACATGTAAGTTTGGGGGTTTGATGAGTGTGTAAATTCACAAGTTTGGCGCTATGTTTTGTGCTAGTTTTGGAGAGTTTTGATGTGGAAATAGGTGGAAAACCTATATATATTGTGAATTAGCATGAATCAGGTGTTAGTGGAGCTATTTGAGTGTTTTCTTAGCAAAAACGGAGTGAAAGAGCCAAGAATCGAAGAGACGGAGTCGAAGCCACGCGAACCGCCCAAGAAGTAGGTGGGTTCGACCTTGCTGGAGGAGGGTTCGACCTCTCCAGCAGGTCGAACCAACGTTGCTGGACGTACAGAGATTGATTCGACCACGACTCGGCTGGTTCGACCTGGCCATCAGGTCGAACCATGGTCGAACCAATTTGTAAGAAGGAGGATTCGACCACGACGTTTGGGTTCGACTTGCCAGTTGGTCGAATCGGGAGCGGGAGTTGTCCAGTGCTGAGGTTCGACCTGGGGTTCGACCAAGGCCTGAGTGGTTCGACCTGTCCAGAAGGTCGAACCTGTGCAGAATTCTTCCAGTAGCGAGGTTCGACCTGGGGTTCGACCTGTGGCTAGGGGTTCGACCTGTTTGACGTGGTCGAACCTGTGTGCGAGAACTTACCTTATTCGGATTTTCGAGGCCGAAACGCGTGAGATCACTTAGAAAGCCCATTCCAAGCCCTAAAGACGTGATTACAAGTATAAAAGGAGGCTCATACAGAGAATAAAGAGAGCTTTTGATCGTCAATCGTAGGAGAGACAAGAGTAGAGGTGGTGATCCATCCGGAGGGCTGTGACAGAGGTTCGCTGAAGGTTCAAGTAAGAATGGTCAATCTAACCATGATTGTTCCTAGATCAATCATGGGCTAGAACCACCTTGGTAGTTCTAGGGTTATGAAAGTTTCATGATGTAATTAGTGTTTCGTGTGTAAAACTCCGTACAACACTACCTGTGGTTTGTTTTATATAAGATTGCATATTTAATCCATACTCATAGTCGTTTTGTGCATCAATGATCGTTGTGTAGAGTCTGAATACATAACATGGTTATTGATTGAGTGCGTTCACTACTGAGCAGGGTTTATTGTTATAATTCTAAGTGAAGGGATTCCGAAGTATTATTAGAACTGTCTTATATGAATATTCATGAATTGAATTAAATTCGGGTTGATGAATATGATGAAGAGTATAACTTTATAGTACCTAAAAAGAGAGATCAAATCGGGTTAGATTCTAGACGTAGAAGATAATTGATTATGATAGTACCTAGAAAGGGGGGTAAAGCATATCTCTTGCTCCGATGTTATTCACATGTGTCAAGCGCATATTTTACTTGTGTCTATAGAGTAAACTTGCATGGTCTAGTGATGCGTCCACAAACCACAGGGCAGAGTCGAACACCATCACATGAAAATACGAATTGCTAGTGAAACTGGATGACCCGACGAACTACCTATCATTCTTATTGATCACAACTCACTTTTCTCTACTCTTGCTATTTCTTTTGTTATTTCGATTAGAAGTTATTATCCATTAAACCTTTACAATTACCAAACATAGTCTAAAATATACTAGAAGATAACAAAATCGATATTTATCCGTCCTGTGGGTTCGATATTGTAACTTGGTCATCTTCGCGACTACAATTGATATCCTTATACTTGAGGATTAATTTGTGTGTTGAGAAAACCCCTATCAACTACGTGTCTGGTAAATTCGGACAAGTCTACCTTGCTGATGATGAGCCCCTAAAGATCGTGGGAAAAGGAGATGTTCGGATATCCACACCAAACGGAACGACATTAAAGCTGAATGGTGTTAGGCACATTCCAGGATTGAAAAGAAACTTGCTTTCAATCGGACAGCTTGATGTAGAGGGATACTCAGTGACTTTCGACAGCAACAGTTGGAAGATCAGTAAAGGAGCAATGATAGTAGCGCGGGGGAAGAAAGAGGAGACGTTGTATACTACAACTAACTCCAAGGACTGCGTTGATCTTGCTAGAGCTACGACCAATGTTGATTTATGGCACTGTCGGCTGGGTCACATGAGCGAGAAAGGGATGAAGGTAATGTGTTCGAAAGAGAGACTACCAGGGTTGAAATCTGTTGAATTTGACCTATGCGAGGACTGTGTTTTTGGGAAACAGAGAAGGATAAGTTTCTCGAGAGGTGGTAGAACCTTGAAGGCAGAAAAGTTGGAGTTGGTGCATAGCGATCTATGGGGACCAGCACCCACGAAGTCCCTTGGTAGTTCGGAGTATTACATGACCTTCATTGATGACTCCACTCGAAAGGTATGTGTTTATTTTCTGAAAAATAAAACTGATGCATTTGATACTTTCAGAAAGTGGAAAGCTCCTGTAGAGAATAAAACGGGGCTGAAAGTAAAGTGTCTTCGTTCTAACAATGGAGGTAAATATGAGCTCTGTGAGTTCAAGGAATATTATGCTGAGAATGGGATTCGCATGGAGAAGACTGTGAGAGGAACTCCCCAACAGAATAGAGTGGCAGAACGAATGAACAGAACTTTGAATGAGCGAGCTAGATGCATGAGGTTGAAGAGTGGACTGCCTAAGATGTTTTGGGCAGATGCAATAAACACAGCAGCATACCTAATTAACAGAGGTCCATCAGTTCCATTGGAAAACAGAATACCAGAGGAAGAATGGACGGGAAAAGAGGTAAATCTGTCTTACTTGCATGTCTTTGGTTGTGTTGCATATGCTCATATTAGTTCTAATGATAGAAGCAAGTTAGATGCTAAATCTGTTAAGTGTACGTTCATTGGTTATGGTGGTGATGAGTTCGGTTATAGACTCTGGGATGAGAACAACCGAAAGATTATTCGCAGTAGAGATGTGGTTTTCAATGAACAGGTTATGTACAAGAACAGATTGGAGGCATCAAATTCTGATAAGACTAATACCCAAGAAGTCGAGTTAGACATCTCAAACTAGAGTGGGAGTAAGGAGAGTCAGAATGAGGAAGAGGTTCTTATTGAAGAACCAAGAAAACCACCACCACCATTGGAGGATCCGTTACAGAGACCAGCTAGAGAGCGACGTGCACCTGCTAGGTATTCGCACTCTAACTACTACTTGTTACTTACTGATGGTGGTGTGCCTGAGTGTTATGCAGAGGCAGAGCAGAGTGCAGATAGACAAAAATGGAGAGCTGCTATGGATGATGAGTTAACATCTCTTCTATTGAATGGCACTTGGGAACTTGTTGAGCTCCCAAAGGGTAAAAAGGCTTTGCACTGCAAGTGGGTCTACTGAATCAAGAATGAAGCTGACGGTAGCAGACACTACAAAGTCCAGCTGGTTGTCAAGGGGTTTGAGCAGCGACATGATATTGACTATACTGATGTCTTTACTCCTGTTGTAAAACTGACCATTATTCGAATGACGTTGAGTATGGTCGCTGCAGAAAATTTGATGTTGTAACAGATGGATGTAAAGACAACATTCCTCCATGGTGAATTGGTGGAGGAGTTGTACATGACACAACCTGAGGGTTTCGTAGAGAAGGAAAAGGAGCCACTTGTATGTAAATTAAAGAAAAACTTGTATGGCCAAAAACAAGCCCCAAAGCAGTGGTATAAGAAGTTTGACAACTTCATGATGGAGATTGATTACTATAGATGTCACGCTAATTATTGTTGCTACTACAAGATGTTTGACAATAGCTTTCTTATCTCTTGCTATATGTTGATAATATGTTGATCGTAGGAGCTGATGCAAGAGAAGTATATAAGTTGAAAAAGCAGTTGTCAGAATGGTTCTACATGAAGGATCTTAGAGAGGCAAAATAGATTTTGGACATGAGGATTGAACGTGATAAGACAACGGGATATGTGTATCTTTCGCAGGCGAGTTACATTCAGAAGGTCTTGGAAAGATTCAACATGTCAGAGTCGAAGCCTGTGGGTATTCCATTGGGAAGTCAATTCAAACTTTCAAAGAAGGAATCACCAAAGAACAAGGAGGAACGTGCACAAATGATGAGTGTTCCATATGCCTCACCAATTGGTAGCATCATGTATGCCATGGTGTGTACAAGACCAGATATTGCTCATGCAGTGGCAGTAGTAAGCCGGTTCATGAGTGATCCAGGCAAGCAACATTGGAAAGTAATGAAGTGGGTCTTGCGATACTTGAGAGGTACCACATACAAGGCTTTGTGTTTCAAAGACAAGAGTGTGGCGCTGGTGAGTTATGTGGATGCAGACTTGGCATCAAATGACTTTGATGGGAGAAGAAGTACAACCGGGTATGTCTTTACTTATGGTGGTACTGCTATATCTTGAACTTCTAAGTTGCAGAAGGTTGTTGCATTGTCCACCACGGAGGCAGAGTATGTAGCCGTGACAGAGGGAAGTAAGGAGATGGTGTGGTTGTAGAATTTCTTGGGGGAACTTGGGAAGGAGCATGAAAATAGTATTCTTTTCAGTGATAGCCAAAGTGCTATATTTCTTGCAAATAATCTGGCATTTTACTCAAGAATAAAGCATGTTGAGTTGAAGTGTCACTACATCCGTCACCTTTTGGAGAAGAAGATCTTGCAACTTATGAAGATCTTTGGAAATGAGAATCCAGCGAACATGTTTACTAAGGTGGTGACCTTAGAGAAATTGAAGCTATGCATAGCTTCAATTGGCCTTGGAACTTGAAGAAAAGGTTAGGCGATGCCAGACAGATACGGGAGAGGAACAAGAAGATATGGCTACATGGAGGATTCAGTCTCCAAGTGGGAGATTGTTGGAGTATGGAGCCTGAATTCTTTGGGCCCATATTTCCTTTGGCCCAGTTGATCCTAATGGGCTTAGGGTTAGGGCAAGATGTCTATTTAATAGATTGTTTCCCATTGTAGTTAACTTGATCAAGAAGTTTCTTATTGTAGTTGACTTGATCAAGAAGAAAAGAAAAACCTGGCTTGGCATCGCCCCCAGACGTAGTCGAAAGACGAACTGAGTAAACAAATCTCGTGTTATTTGTGCCATCATGTGTGTGTGCGTCTCAAATCCTAACATAATTTTCATCTCTTTCTCTCACTCTATCCCACCATTTTCTCTAATAAATAATACTTAAATAAATATATTAGAATTAATTTAATATCATAAATTCTATTAATTTATACTCCCTCCGTCTCACTTCAGATGACACATTTTTCATTTTGGGCTGTCCCACAAAAGTTTGCACATTTCAAAACAAGCAAAAAGTAAAAAATAACCACCCTCCCCATACACTTTAATTACAAAAAAATCATCTCTACCTACCATACTTTATCATTTATATATTACATAAAAATATCATTATACCCCTAAAAGTTATCACTTTCTTAATCTCCGTGCCGAAAAGAGGTGTGCAAGCTTTTTAGAGACGGAGGGAGTATGTTTTAACAATATTTTGCATGTATTAATCTTAATTCTCTTAAATTCTAAATAATGTGGCATTAGTTAATTTTGAATTTTTAATAATTTATTATAAATTTGAATTTATAATTTTTTAAATATTTTTTATCGTATAGCCCGCGAGTTCAGTCTGTTTAGCCCAAAGTCCATTAGGGTTAGGATTAGGTTCACATTTAAGTAGCCTGTTTAAACAAGCTCGATTAACCCGAAGCCCGTTAGGGCTGGTCCTAATGGGTTAGGGTTGACTCGTTTAACATCTTTATGTGAGAGGGTCATCGGTGACCCGTGGTCACCTAAGAATCACCCTTAATTATTTTTAATAATCTCTTCTTGTGCACCCGAATGTACAAGGTGTTTAAGGGTATAACATTTTATTTTAAATGATATATATTTTTATTCATAAGGGCATTATTATTTCAATGAAAAAGTCGATTGAAATATGAATTATATTAATGTTCAAGTACTATATTTTTCTTTTCGAAAAATTAAGAGTACAAATTTTTATACTAATTAAGTGTACAACATTTAATACAAAAGAGTACAACTTAATATATATATTTTTATTTATTAATGTATTTATTTTTATTTATAAGTATATCATTTTCTAAAGTACCTGCAATAATAGTTCACCATAATTTTTTTAGAAAATTTTAACACATGCACTTGTTACCATAAATCACATATAGAAATTAGAAATTATAAAAAAAAAGAAGAAGTTGGATTTGGGTGAGACATCTAATGTTTTATAATTAGTGAGACAAATTATTTGTTAATATAATTAAATTTATTTTAAATTAAAAAATAACTAAGAAGAAATAAGAGCCCTATTTGAGTGTTAATTACTTAAAAATTTTTTAAGTAATTATTTATAATAAGAGTTAAGCTGTAGTGCATTTAAAACATCTAGATAATCTAACCATTAAATCCAATTCTTATTTAATCATAATCATTGAATAAAATAAAATAATTAAAAATAAATACAATAACTACCCACTACATTCTAACTTTTACCCTATAAACTATGAGGTGCACCGGTGCACACAGAATAACTTTTGAAATAGTTATCTAATTATTCAAATTATCATTTTAGAAAATTTGTTTATTATTTTCATAAACAAAGTTATATAGATGTTCACGGACAAAACATTGTTTGTTGTTGACGAAAATGTCAATAAAAAATGTTCACGAATATATTAACTGCGAATGAAATCAAATTTTCACAAACGACTTGCATAACATCTTAAATCTCTTAAAAAGCTCAAGTTAAAGTTTGTTTAATGCTTAACAAACTATACTGAATCAATGAAAAACTTAGTTCGTTTACATTCTTGTTTGTAGGTAGGAATAATGAATTTGAAATTAAAATGTTAGTTAAAGTAATTAGATAATTTATTAATTTTTAAATTGTGAAAAACATTATAGAATAAATTAATAATTAAAGTGTGAAGAATTTTACTGAAGAAATGCAGGTTTTCTAAAAAGAAAAGAAAATAAAATAAAAAAAAAAAGAAAGAAAAGGTTACCTGTGATCGAATTTTTTATATAATAAGTGCACTTGGACCGAAATTAGGACAAATGTACAACTTTAACATTTGCATGTTCCGACATTTAGGTATAAATATTGTTGTTCTGCTCTTTTAGAACGTCGCTCGAATCTCTCTCGCCTCGCCGCCCCCTCCCTTTTGAATCTCTGTCTTGAGTTGCCCAAAACCTAGACAGAGAAAATCCAACACAGAGAGAGAGAGAGAGAGAGAGGGAGAGAGCAGAGAAGGGTTTAGCTCTGCAATGGCCTTCATATCCTTCCTCGGTAGATTGCTTTTTGTCTCCGTCTTCGTTCTCTCCGCTTATCAAGAGTAAGACCTCCTGCTGCTTCAGATCTGCTTTTCTTTACACCCCCACTTCCTTGTATTCTAATTCCTGCATATATTAATCATTATTATTTCTTTCCCATTTTTGAATTTGTAATAAATTATGTGGATTTATTGTCAAGTATGCCACCAAAGTAGGTTTAAGACTTGCGCAGAGATTTGTTTGGATCTTGGGGCCTCTGTGATTTATCCAGTGCTACTTGAGCTTGATTGATGCTTTAGAAGCCCATCTTTTTCAGTTTAATTTGATGTTGTTTACACCTAAATTTACCCTTAATATTTTAAATTTTGCCTTTTCCTTGTTTTTTTGAGATATATTGTTGTTTAGAAAGGAAAATTGAATCATGTGGACCAAAAGTCCAACTTCCATCAGTAAAGTTATTATGTGTGACTATAATGCATCCAATCTTTGCTGAATAAAAATTTCTATCTGTTTTGGCAATTGTATTAAGCTGATTGTGGTTTAGAAGTGCAAATCTCAAGTTGAGATGAATGCTATTATATGTTATTCTGTTTTTGGTGCTGAAGGACTTGCTTGAATGCATCTAAATCTACAACTATTTAATCATGCCCTTAGCGTTGCATATTTTTCTTATTTGGATTTGAGATTACTTCCACATTCCTGTTACTCTCTGTCTATGATAGGAGTACACCTTCCTACCCAACTAATGGGGTGTCCACGAACTCATCTACTAGATAAAATTGCTTCTTTTTAAATTATAATCACTTTTGAAGTGTTTTCTGACTCTGCTGAGTGATTTTTTAATCACTTAGAAGCATGTTTTAGGAATCCTCTCCACCAACTATAGTTGCTTACGACATTATTCTTTTTTTAAGAAATTCTCGCATTTACTGAATTAATTTCAAAATTTCATTAGAAGATACAGAGATCCCACTGCTTCTCTCACATCAGATCAACTCATTAAAGAAATTACCTCCACTTCTCCCACTCAAAATTTGGGTACACCACTTCCATGTGGATTAAAGAACCCTATTCCCACTTAAAGAAATCCCACATCCCACTCCCATTCTGTTCTTCATTGATCGTTTCAGAAAAGTGTGTATCAAAATTTGCACCAATCATGTACAAAGCGCAAAATCATGTAAAAAAGGGCACTTGGAGTACCTATCTCAATAAGGAGATATTTTGAAAGGGGCTTATACACACACAGTATCTCACACATACATACATACATATATATATGTGCGTGTGTGTGCATAATTTAATGTTCACTCTTTTCTATCAAATGTTCTTTGTTTAGTCATCATTACTTCTTCTATTGTGTTTCAGATAAATATTAAAAACTATGAAATGATTCAAATGAAGTAGGCTGTTCCTTTTCGTTTTTTCTTACGGTTGCTTGAATTTCTATTTAAATTGGATAAAACTAAAACTGATTGTAAAATTGTGCTTAGAAGCTCTCACATGATATTCCTATACCAAATGTCATTCCATTTAGTATTCCAAGACAACTCTCCACACTATTATGTGTCTTAAAGATGATGAAATACTTGATATGACACCAATTAGAATAAGGAGAGCGAACTGTAAGCCTTTGTAATGGTTTCTGTGTCATGTAATATGGTCCATGAGGTATACTACTGTCCTGGTGCACCATTTTCACCTAGATGTATATTAGAATTAATGTGGATATCTGAGCTCTCTATTACAAATGTGCTAGAACACTAGCTACACCTCTATGGGTGATGCCTTATGCATCTTATTGTTCGTAGGTTCACTGAATTTGGAGTTGATGGTGGGCCAGCTGCGAAGAATTTAAAGCCAAAATTCAGCATTTTTTCCAAGCATGTTACTGCACAAACTGGGATTCAAGTGCCTCATGTAGATGTAAGACAATTATAATTTTCCTAATCTTAAATATCAAACCATGGAGACGCATGCTATTTTGTTACTTTCAGTAACTTGGGAAATTGTTTCTTCAGATGAAACATTTGGTTTTGGGTGCCATTGTCGTTAAATCTCTTGGAAGTTTCCTGTTTGTCTTTGGCAACTCGTTTGGAGCCTTGCTCCTGGTACGTGACCCATTTTTTATACTAATAAATACTGGTTTTATGAGCTTTATCATTTACTTCTTAGAAATGTGAGCTTTATCTTTGTTATTGATGGGTTCCCTCCAATCCCATGTCCTTGTAGTTGCTGCATCAAGCAATTGCATCCCCAATCCCGTACGACTTCTACAACTACGACGCTGACAAGAAAGAGTTCAATCAGCTCTTTGTCAAATTTACCCAGGTCCCTCTTCAATCTGAAATACAAATTTTCCTTTAAAGAATTACTTAGGTTGACTTAGTTTGGTTATTGTTAGTCTGAGTTAATTCTCTATTGTTTTGAGCAGAGTTTGGCGTTGCTTGGAGCCCTGCTGTTCTTCATCGGCATGAAGAACTCAATGCCAAGGAGATCTTCGAAGAAGAGAGCTACTAAAGCAAAAACAAATTAGGATATATATATCCAACAATCAGTTTTAGTTGGTTTGTTACAATCTACCTGATCACCATAGGGATCAGCTTTTGTGAGGTTTTTAACCCTACATCGGTGCCAGATTTTTATTTCAAGATTTGTTGGTTGGGCATGGTACCTTGAAACTCTTTAAAATTCCAGTTAGAACCCAGATAGTAATTTAATTGAGAATTTTGTAATTGTTGATTCTTCCATATTGCATGATTTCTTGGCTCATTTGTTCAATCATGGTAGCAACAAATAATATTTTGCTTCTGGTGCCTGATTGGATCAGTATTCAGTAGACTTATCAGGGGAGGTTAGATTTCACTGTTCACCAGCGGAGATTCTTATTTCAAGGCAGAATTTTGTGCTTCGTATGAAACAATAACTCAATTATTGATTGCATCTCATGGTTCCTTAAACTTGGGATATTGGGGAATTTCACTTTAATTCCTCATCACCGAGGGTTTTTCAGATTCATTATTCTAACTAGTGTTTATCTTGATGTAGAACATCAAGATGAAACACTAGCTTAACTGAAGGATCGGATTGTACTATTCGAATTTGCTGTATGCAAATGAAAGTATCAATACTAAAGACAACTACTTGATTTTTTTGGCCCTCTTACTTGTCAATTATGCAACTGGTCACCAACAAGAGATAATGCGAAAATGACTCGGATGATCCTAGTGTGATTTTGGGTGAGGAAGGGAATCCTACCTCTCTTTAATCACCATCTTCCATTATTTTCCACATCCTATCAGCTGGATGGATTGTCTTTACTCCAAGGTTGTCTTAACTCTAAGCACCACTTCAAAAAGTCAAAGAAGTGCCAAATCTGAATTCTACTTCTAAATTTATTATTATCTATATAAATGTGACCCTGAATAGCTAGAGTTAGTTAACTCCTCTGTAGATTTGAGCTTCAGCAGGTAGATGAACATTAAGAAAGGTTAATAAGAATGGAAGCCATAGATAGTGGTGCATCCAGATTTGATCATGCTCAACAGCTGAAAGCCTTTGATGAGACTAAAGCTGGTGTGAAGGGACTCGTCGATGGAGGAATTGACGAGGTCCCTCAAATCTTCCTTGTTCCTCAGGACAACGTAAAAGAGACGCATGATGCTAACAAGATGGCTTTTAGCATCCCGGTGATCGACCTTGAGGGCCTCGGAAAGGATTCGAGAACTCGTAAGGAGATCGTGGAGAAGATTAAGCAAGCATCGCAGAGATGGGGGTTCTTCCAGGTGGTGAATCATGGGATCCCGGATAGTGTATTGGAGGAGATGCTGAGTGGTGTGAGGAGGTTTAACGAGCAAGATACGGAGACGAAGAAGCAGTTCTATACGCGTGATTTCACGAGGAAAGTAGTGTACAACAGCAACTTTGATTTGTATAATGCTCCAGCTGCTAACTGGAGGGACACCTTTATCTGCTTCATGGCTCCAAACCCTCCATTGCCACAAGATTTGCCACATGTATGCAGGTATATATGTGGATTCTAATTTAAGCGCACATGGAAAATCATTTACTTTATCTGTATTTTGATTGTAGATCAGTTTTAGTTTCAATTCAATTGAATGTTACTATAATGGAGCCTTTCTTGATCAGTTATTCCATGATATTGTACCTAAAGATCATGATTTGGATAGAGAGGGAGAGGTGAAAGAAAGTGTTATGAGCTAAAACCTGAACTTCAGAGTGAAAATTCTCCATCTTATTTGCAGATAGGATAGACTTGGAAATTTCTTAATGATACAGTAAAAAAATCTTCTATATTCAATCTGTTGGTAATTACCAACGTACCGCCAACAAAATTTACATTTTTCTTATAGCAACGAAATACTAACAAATTTATTAAGATTTTATTACTAACAGAATAAAATCCATTGCTATTTTAATCAATGGATTGCTAACAGACTCATTATATAAATTATCAAATGAATTATTATCAACAAATTATCAACCAACATAATTATTTACTAATGTAATTGAATTTTTGTTGCTAAAAATTTATTAACCACCACTTTACCAACCGATTTTGTTTGTAATCCGTTGTTAAACTAAATTAACAATGAAATTAAGGTCAGAATATTTCGTTAGTAAAAATTGGTAAAAAATAGGAGTACAACGTTTTTTTTAGTTAAATGAATGGAGGAGGGGGAAGGTGGATCATCTCCCACAAAAGTATATCATAACCTTAAATCAGAGCAGTTGGAATTGAAACACTATTATGTAATATAATACAAAAATTTTGACCTTCTTGAAGCAGTTTCCTGGATGTGTTCTTGTTTGCAGAGACATACAAATTGAGTATTCAAGGCATGTAATGAGATTGGGTTTTCGACTATTTGGACTTCTGTCGGAGGCTTTAGGGCTTGAATATAGTCGTCTAACCGACATGGGATGCGCGACCGGGCTTACTTTCGTGGCACATTACTATCCAGCATGTCCACAGCCAGAGCTCACCTTGGGAGCTACTAAGCACACTGATGATAGCTTCCTCACTGTGCTCCTACAAGACCAAATCGGAGGTTTACAAGCCTTGCTTGAGAATCAGTGGGTCGACATCCCTCCCATTCCCGGTGCTCTCGTTGTAAACATTGGAGATCTTCTACAGGTAATTCTATACGATGCATAGGTTCAGTTGTACTCTCTCTGTCCCACATTAACTGCACAGTTACTATAGATACGGAGTTTAAGAAAAGTTGTGTTTTGACCAACTTTATTGACTTTTGGAGGGTAATGCAGGCCTTTTAGGTGTGTGTTAATTAGGTTGGAGTGATAAATTTGTAATTAAGATGGTTAGGAATTGATGTGATGTTTTCTTTTTTATGTGGTGCAATTTAATGTGTGACGGACGAAAACGAAAAGTGTGAAATTTAATGTGGGATGAGGGAGTACTATCATTGATGAAACCTGACTTGTTTTGGCAACTTTGTTCAGCTCATATCGAACGACAAGTTGAGGAGCGTCGAGCATAGAGTAGTAGCCAATCGGGAAGGTCCACGTGTGTCCATGGCGTGCTTCTTCAGCACTTCTCTGATGCCATCATCCATCAAGTATGGACCTATCAAGGAGCTGGTGTCAGAAGATGATCCACCAAAATATAGAGAAACAAGTGTACATGAATATGTCTCCTATAACTTCTCTAAAGGTCTTGATGGGGTTTCCTCTTTGCTGCATTTCAAGATTTGAAATTGGAGCCTTTCATGGCCTTTGATCTCATGTAATAGAAGATATTTTGGTCAAAGAAAATGTCACAAAAAGTAAGGCAGACAAAACAATAAATTGGCCATTCATAATAATTGGATTATGCATGTCTTTTAACCTTGTTCCAATATTCTCTATTAATTTTAGAGTATGGATACTGTGAAAATGTTCCATCGCATTATCTCTTTAATTATGAGTTTGTAAACATAGGAAGTGCTCCTGCTTATCTCTTTTGGATTACCTTGTGTGCTAATCATCGAGCTCATCTCTTCAGTCCTTTTGATTCTTGGAATATATTTATATATTATGGGTTATTTTTATATATTAATTAAGGGTAAATCTTATGTGAGACCGTCTCAAGATCATTTTATATTTTATAAATTAATTATTACTTCGCTATAACATGTTATTAATTTCGCTATAAAATATAATTACTTTTTATTTATACTATAAATTATTCATGAAATAATATTATCACTTTAAGTGCCAATACCTAAAACTAATCAATATGAAGAGAGAAAAATTAATATCTATAATTATCTAACTTAATTATCTTTATTAACTAAATACATACTTTTTGGACTCTATTGCCTATCATTCCAACTTATCAATTTTGCCAGCTAGGGCGGCGGCCGACAATTTAGGGTTTAGGGGTTTAGGGCGATGGGCGGCAGTTTAGGGTTTAGGGGCGGCAGCGGAGCAGCGATCGGCGGCGGCGGCTGCAGTAGCGGGAGGGAGGGAGGGAGGGAGGGAGGGAGGGAGGGGAGGGGTTTGGGGTTGGAGGGGCAATAAAATCCAAAAAGTGGCTATAAGGTAGAATTAATAATCTCTAAATAAAAGTGTCGATATTAATTTTCAACTGTAAAATTTGTATAAAAAAATTATTCCTTTTAATAATTGAGTATCATTTTCATTATAGAAGTTATCACTTTTTATCCGTCTAACTGTCTAAGGGCTTACGTGAGATGAACTCACAGAAATGTTTAATATTAGTTTTGTTTAATCATATTTATATAATATTGACGTAAAATAATAGAATTTATATTTCATGTAATTTTTTATTATTATACTATTTATTTAAATAATAAAAAAAATATATAAAATAAATAAATATTAAATGGGTAAGAGTACCCGTGGATATTGATAAACTGGTATATGGTATATAGGTATGGCTACTATAATAAATTTTTTAAAGAGAACAAATATGAATAATTATTTTTTAATCGGATACGGGTATGAGTACCCAAAATAAGCGGGTACCCCAAAAGATGACTCTTTAAATAGAAAAGTTAAAGAAAAGAGTGGGTTGGAGTTTGTTTCTCTTGTATTTCTTGTTAAAATATGAATAATTTTAATTTTAAATTAGATTTTTGGAGATGTTTTAATTCATTATTATTTTTAAAAGGTAAAAACTACTGTACAAAAGTTTTAAGGTCCAACCTGGTTAATTTTAGCCATGACCCATCGTACTTATATGAACTTTAGTCTAAATGGATCATTAATTTTCATGCCCTCTCTCTAACTCTCCGCGCTCTCTCTCTAATCTCGACTCTCTCTCTCTAACTCTCCTCCCTCTTTCTCATTTTCTGTGTCGCTTTTCTTTGTCCAATATGATTTTCTCACCTCCAAGCGATTCCTTCCTCCATCTCCCCCGCTTCATCTCCCTCACGTCTTCTCCCCCCCTCTATCTCTCTCAAGTTTCCATCAATCTGCAACTACCACTGCTCTCTCTTTCTCTCCCTTTCTCATCTCACCACCATATCTCTCATCTTCGTCATCTCCATCTCCGCTACTTCACCACCCTCGCAGCCGCCAGTTCATCGTCGCTCTCGCCGTCAATTCATCGTGGCTCTCAAATTCACCGAAGATCTCCTCCAATCGTTTCAGATCTATCTTTGTATCTTATTAGCCTTTTCAGATCTCTATAGGTTCGGGCTGGACATTGATGACGTTCAAATCTCATCAAATATTCTGATCTTCATTGCTGTGTTCAGATCTGTCAATGTTCAAGTTTCAGAAATTTAATTATTGCTGGAATTTGAAAATATTCAATTATGTTAATTTTTATACTGTATTAGATGTAGTTCAATAATGTATAGCTTTTTCTTAATAAATGTATTAGCTGAAAATGAAAAAATTTTAATTGAAATTTATTTGGTTTGAGAGTTTAATATCTTTTAAATGCGGATTTATTTTTGAAAGGAATAATGATTTTCATGATGAAGACTTAAATGAATTTTGGGCAAGGAAAACTGAAGAAGTGTAAATTATCTTCGTTAAATGATCAACTGTATAAGTTTTATACTTATAGTGTATTTTTTATTTATTTAGTACTTAGAGTGTAAGCTGTTTGTTGTACTTAATAAATTCAAAATATACATTTATCAATAAAATATTATACACTTTCTAATTGAAATGCATACACCGATCATATTCAATATTTATTTTTTAATTTTACATTTAGTATAAAAATTATATTTATTTAAAAAAATACATAATATAGTTAACTAAACAAATACAATAAGAAAATATTTACTTATTTTTACTCATAATATGAGTCCGTATCAACTTTTATATTGAAATAGTTACTCATTTTTTAATTTAATATTTAATATAAACAATACAGTTATGAAAATAAATGTATATATTAATCAATAAAAACTTTTACAATATATATTATTGTATTGCACATCTAAATTTACGCCCAAACCATTATACCCAAGCAATCTGGTAAAAGCGACTTGTTACTTCACACCTGTTCCTCCATCCAATAAGGTCCAATTCCTCCACCCAAGCGTCTGTTCCTCCACCCAAGCAGCACCTATCCAATTCATAATTCTACACCCAGCCAGCTGATTAGTCATATATAGTCAGGATGACCAATTAAAGAATTTATCGAACCACAGGGAGGAATGTACTAGAGTTTAAGCGATCTCAAGTTTATCGTGATTTTATAAGGACGACGGAATGGAGGATAGATGCAAATGAATGCAAATACACTAATGCAAGAAATAAGAAATAAATGAATGCAAGATAAAAGGGGTTCCAAATGATGCAAGGATGAGATTAGCAACAATCATGACATAGATAATAAAGTAATAATGCAATTAATTATAATCTATCATGGACATGGCATAGGAGCGATCACTAATTCCACCTAAACTCTCTACCAAGATGGATAGGATGTAGGCCCTCAATAAGGCTCCCACAAGCACTTAAGATCGATACCATTGCGAACACCTCCCACTAGGTACTAATTACTCTACGAGTTCCCTAATTAGGTACTAAATCATAGGCAATATTTCCTTTTAAGGTATTATGAATTCACTAATGGCTTGGGTCTCCTCATCTAATCAACTAATCTCTCGATTAAGTTAATCAAATGTTCTATCAAAGGGTTCTAAATCTAGAAGGATAGACCTATCTCATTCTAAATTAATACACATGAAGTGTATGATGAAATGATTCAATGAACTATCCTAAACATATAATTGATTTGTCAATCTAATTACATGCCTATGACAATTAATCACACAAATCATCATATACATCAAGCAATTAATATCAATGATAGAAATAACACAAATGCCCAATTAAGATTAAAGTCCAATTGCATAAAATCTAAATTATCCAACATCAATCATAGAACTAATCTTACAAAGGAGATTAGCTTATCATAGTCTCAAGCAAAACATAATAAATTGTCTTACAAAATTCCATGAATAAACCTTAAGAAAATTACAAAATAAATGCTTCCCTTAAATTTCTTCAATGAAAGCTCTATCTTCTCTTGTAATTTTCAACCTCCCTTGCTTTCTTGATCAAATGGAGTGGATGATTAAATGATTTAGTGAATTAAATGGGTGGAGATGGATGATTGGTGAATTGAAATGGAAGGAATGGAAGCAAAAGTTGAATGGTGGAATCCGTACAAAAATCGGTTGCCCTCTCTCTGCTACTGCTTCCAACTTCTTATATGATGGGCCAATGGGTCTTTCCCAAAATTAAATAATGTATCTGTTGGCCCACCATTTGAAACTAAAAATATGGAAGTGATTGTATGATGACCCACCATGAAGAAAGCTTGATTCAAACAATTGGTTAACACACGTGTATTGCACCAATCTAAATTGAATTTTCGGTGGGTCCATATCATTTAAAAGTCACATGGGTTGATGTATATCAAGTGGGCTGCCATTTTGATAGGAAAATGTGGACCAAGGATTAAAAATTGGGCTTGAATGGCTTAATGGGCCTTAAATTCGCAGCTGCAACAACCCAAATTTTAGCTTGTGCGTAGTTTTTGTTTTGGCCCGTGTTTGCTCGTTTTAAATCCAAATCAAGTCCCGTTTCTTCCCACGCCTTCGTAATTGAATGTAGAAGTTTATTTTATGCATAAATCCTAAAAATTCCAATAAAAGGATTCTCTCCACAAATATTAAGGAATTAAAGAAATTAACCACTAAAAACAACCTTAATTATATAATCCTAACTTAAAATGAATCCTATTTTCTAGCAATTTCTACACTCATCACCAGCTCAATCCATTATCCAATATCTCAATGTTACAACAACCAAATCTATAATTGGTTTTAATTCAAAATTATAAATTTATAAATTTACAGATTGAAATAAATAATTTACATCTGAAACGAGATGAGAGAAATAACTTGACAAGGTAGAGCGAGGAAGACGATGCGGAGGACGTAAATTGAGATCCGAGGGACAGAGGCAGCGCGCTAGAGCAGACGATGGGCAGAGGTTGAGATCTAAAAAAATAGCAGTGGTGCGAGATCTGATATGAGGAGATGGATCAACGAAGGTGCACGGAGCGCGAAGGTAGATTAGTGAGTGACGTGAAGAAAAGAGAGGCGGCGGAGGTATTTGGATCTGCTGTATATTAAAAACTCTTGAACATTAGATCTACTCTTTTAAAAGTACAAGTTTACATAGCTCACTCCTAAACAAATTCACACTTTCTATTTTTGTTCTTTCCATAAACAAGTTCACACACCCAAATAAAGAAATACATACAAATCAATTACCCCACAACACAATATACTCTCTCTGTCCCAGAAAAATCTGCACCCCCTTTCCGGCACGGAGATTAAGAAAGTGATAACTTTTAGAGCATTATGATATTTTTTATAATAAATAAATGATAAAATATACTCCCTCCGCCCCCTTGAAAAGTATCTATTTCACTATTCCTGGCATCCACTTCAAAAGCATCAATTTTCTCTATTTAATAAAAAAAATACACAATATGACCCACCACTTCCCTCTAATACAATTATCCACCTTATTTATAATAATAATACTACTTAATTTATGTGCATAAAGCAAATAAAGATCTTAGAACCGTCCACGTGCAAACAGCAAATGAGTACCTTTCAATGGGACGGAGGGAGCATTAGGTTTGTTAGGGAGGGGTGATTTTTTTTGTAAATAAAATGTATGGAGAAGGGTGATTGTGTTTGACTTTTTGCTTTTTTAAGAATATGCAAACTTTTGTGGGACAACTCAAAATGGAAAGTGTGCCATCTAAAATGGGACGTAGGGAGTAATTTCAAAATTACCACCCCTTTACAACTCACATAAAATACTTTATAATTTATTTATTATATAAAAATACCAAAGTACCCTTAAAAGTAAAGTAAAAAATAACTTTTTCTTAAACTTCATATCTACAGTAACCGTGATTTTTTTTTGGGACGGAGTTAGTAATATATAGTAGTACAAAATTCTTAAAACTCCCCTCACTAAAATGGTTGGATTTCATGGTCATCATGGTGAAGCGTATTCTTCAATTCCATATTTTTAACCAAACAAAAAATAACAATTAACTTAAATGAAGTAACAAAACATATTTGATCAAATTTGGGTTTAAAAAAAAAGTGTACTTATAAAAATGGTGTTGTAAAGGAATTGAATAGATATGAATGAAGATAAATGGACAAAGATCCATGAATATGGAAAGATCGACCGTGATTGAAATAAGAAATGTGCAAAGATTAATAAAAGACAAAACCTTGTGTGCTCCCGGGCACGCCCATGCGTTCATACCCTTTAGTATTAAATTGTATACCTTTTAGTATAAAGATGTGTACTCTTTATTTTCTGAAAAAAATAAAAAATAGTATTAATGAAAATTGTATACCTTTAGAATAAAATGGTGCACCTAGACACAAGAGACCAACTCTTAATAAAAAGATTGTAAAAATATTTATGCATGGATTATTGATTATTTAATATATTTATAGATCATGATTTAAATAAGAATAGACAATAAATGGATTGTAATTATAGGTATATATTAGATCTAATACAGGGCCAAGATTATGATATTAATCAAACCAATTGCTGATCAAGAAGTGCATATGAACCAATTGCTGATCAAGAAGTGCATATGAAAATAAATGGGCAGATCAAAAAAAAAAAAAAAAAATTGATCCGTTGTGAAAATATATACTCCATTTTGTTTCTCAAATAAATTGACGATCAAAATGTACATATTTAAAATTATTTTTTAAAAAGAATATATGAAGTAATAATAATAAGATTGAGGATGATAAAATTCAAAATGTAAAATTCATTTATTGAGAAAATACATATTTCTTTTCTCAAATAAATTATACATGAAATAATATAATTATATTTAAATGGAAAGAACATTTAAAGAATTATTATCATTATAATAAAATATATCTTGATATAGATATAGATATAATTTTTATAATAATAATAATAATAATAATAATAATAATGTTGATAATCAGTTCTTAACCTCAGCTTAGGTGATAATCGAGACTGATTAAACGCCAAGGATATTCAAAATGATTAGTCGAGCTGTTAATTAGATAGGATGAGGAATAGAGTATCTAGCTAGTTGCACGTAAATCAAGTCAGAGAGTTGACATGATGTCTACTACTTGTCCAATTTTTTCAATTGAATTCTAGGTACACAATATGGGGGCTATTTATAGGCAAAAAAGCCTAGGGAGTGCAATAATTAGGTCTATAATTATAGACCTATAGGCTTGATGAGTCAACACTCTCATATGATGCCAACCCAACCAGCTGCCACCTAAGCCCGGACATGTGTTGCGATGACATTCAGTATAGTTTGCATGATTTAGCTGAGGTGAACCACCTTAACTGGTCACGCTGAGCTGTACCACCTGGGTTGAGGTCGATTGAGTTAAGCAGGCGAAGTTGAACTAGCTGAGTTGGTCGATCTGAGCTAAGGTCGATTGAGTTGAGCTAGCGGACTGAACTAGCTGAGCTGGACCATCTGAGTTGAGGCCGATTGAGTTGAGCAAGCGGAGCTGAACTAGCTAAAGTGTCAATTGAGTTGAGCTAGTGGAGCTGAACTAGTTGAGTTGGACCATCTGAGGTGAGGTCGATTGAGTTGAACAAGCGGAGTTGAACTAGTTGAGCTGGACCATATGAGTCGAACAGCCTTGCGCAGTCCCACCGTTTTGAGCATAACTTTCACATTCGAACTCCGATTTGAGTGATTTTTATGCCAAAACGATCCTCTCTTCCGTGGCTTTCTAACCATATATGATACGACAATTTGGAATCTCACATGAAGGCAGAAAGATTAAGAAAGATGAGCTGCATTTATTTAGCATTTGTGCATAAGTTGCTCATTTTCTCTAACTATACACCTATGCACCTTTTTCCCTTTAAGCCTAGGGCCGAGCTTGTTGAAGTGCTTGAGAAGATTTCATGAATTACCAAAGTTAATTCGAGCTGCATCGTATACCCGGATTAATACTTAATTAATCCGAGTAATTGCGTAGTTAATTGCACCTTATCCACGAATAATAATAATAATGTTAAGAATAATAAGTTCAACTACAACACCCATATTATATATATATATATATATTAAGAGTTAAATGGAAAGAACTAAGAAAATATATCTTGATTGGAAATAAACCTCCATTCTCCTCTGCGCACAACAGGATTTTTCATTCAAGCACCTCACTAGGTAAGAGTAATACATAATCATACCCTTCACCCTCGAACCACCCATCCACACCTGCAAAAGCAGGTTACTGGACCTCACTAGCTTAGACTAATACATAATCATAATCTTGCCATTCACCCTCGAACCACCCATCCACAAAAGCCCGCAAAAACAGGTTACTGGAATTAATATATAAATACCGAAACTATGGTTCTGACATCTGAAAATAATGTTGAGAATTAACTTTATTTACTTCTTTGTTATCTTGATAACTATCAATAAAAACATAAGAGAGAGACTAGGGTAGGACCGGTCCTACCAAATATTGGTAGAACCGGATCCTCTTCCTTAACTGGGTTTTCAAATGGGTTGGATGTCAAAATTGAGCAGCACCCAAAATTGGCTTCTTCCATCTTCCCCCTTCTCTTCTCCGTCATTACCCTCCTCCTCCTCTCTACCGTTGGCTCTACAACCACAATTACCTACAAAGACTTCATCCTCAACCTTCTACCGGTGGTTTATCTCTTTTGTGGAAGAAACTATGATCATCGTAAACGACCTTAGTTACCTGTGATGCTATGGAAACCAGTCACGCCAGTTTATCCCAAGCTTATAAAAGCTGCTCCAGAGGGGTTGATAGAAGAAGAAGCTGATGAATTAAAGCTGCTCCAGAGGGGTTGATAGAAGAAGAAGCTGATGAATTTAGAATGAAAGGGAAACACCTACCTCCTATCTGTAAATTAGGTAAGCTTGCAGTTTACGAATTTCTCTTCCCTTGATGAATCTCAGTAACTTTAGTAGTATATTTCATCTTGCTGGTCTTATCTGGAAAAGTTTAGGCTTCATGTTATGGAAAAATAACTTAAACAAATTTGCTCAGCGCTTTTATTTTTCGTAGCAATTCTTTAACTGATTTTAAAATGCACTTCAAGATGATTCTTTTTACCTGCTCTGCTGCTCATGAACCAAATACCCCTATTTTTCAACTAAAATGAGTGCTATTATGCCCTTTCATTTAAGTCGAAAATCTTCATCATGTCTGTTAATGATTAATATCATTTGTTTTAAAATCTTCATTCATGTTAATTGATGATCTCATTTGACCAATAGCGAAAAATGGAGTTTATGTTACACTGGTGGGGGATGTGAGGACTGCTTTTGAAGGATCGGAATTGGTGAAGATAGATTGCAGAGGAATGCATGCTAGTGATTACAAAAAGTTTGGAACTAAGCTGAAGGTCCTTATCTCTTTCTACTATCGTTCCTTAGTCTTTTGATGCCCCCTGCTTCAGAACAAGAAATTGTAATACTATATTGTCTCCTTTTTATTCGTTCACAGGAATCTGTACCCTGCCTTTTGCTATCTTTTGATGATGAGCAATGTTGGATTGTATACTAAAAAGTCTAGCTTTTTGTATGAACAATGTTATAACAATTAATTTGAAATGAGAATCATATGATCAAATGATTGCATCTTATAATTTATTTATATGTTCGATGCAATAGTCCACTTACTTTATACTGTAGATAATATGTTGTGCGACAACACGCGGAAGATCATATTATCGGTTTCCTTATAAAGTATAAACTGATGCTCACAACCGAGATAGACGGGGACTCTCTATCGGGATGGTTGTAGTGTGGTTTGATATTAGCTTGTCTTGGCTATAGAATCACATTAGTGCACTTGGTGTATTGAGCAGGACCGCTTGAGATCGTTCGACTTATACTGACTTATAGGAGAACTTGATCTCAGTTATTATGGAAGTTCGTGCTCTTAATCCCTATACAATAACCTCGACACGTAGGGCAGTATGTATTTCTTTGATTCATCAATGGGTGAGATTTACATGTAATTAAATCAACAAACTCGATGAGTTGGGAAGTAGTGCTGTCTCTATGGTGTGCTGTTGATTGTAGAAGGAATCCGTGTCCGTCATAGGTTGATGATGTCCCCTTGAGGAGCTCATAAGGATTATCATGTAAACCCTGCAGGTGGAATTTATTCCGGCATGATAATGAGGTTGAGTGGTACTACTCTTGGATGAGATATTAATTAATTGAGTTGTCAGTAACTTAAATTAATTAATGGACATTGTATATCTTAAACATGGGGAGACTAACGGGCTCATAATAAGAAGGAGCCAAAAACGTAATTTTGGGATTGGTATGGTAGTGCAGTAATAATATTTTAGTGGAATATATTATTATTATTGGACTTAAGTATAAGCTTTGGGCTAAGCTTGGATACTTAAGCCTAATGGAGGCCCAACCCAATTTCTCCTCCTGGTCCCTGCTGTAGCCCATGTATATAAGTCACCTCAACTTATCTGGAACCCTAATCTAATTCATTATTCACGTGTGATGAGGGTTGAGAGCAGATTGAGTAGGTCTCGTAGATCGTCGCCCACACGACGTCGAGATCGGACTTGGGACATACAGCAGAAGACCGGAAGGTCGTTTGCTGCTGCAGTTCGTCATGTTCCAAAATTCATATAAAATCGTACAGTTCTTCGATTTTGATGTATTATATACTGACGGAAAGCCGTCGAAGAGAGGATCGTCTGAGTATAAAGATCACTCAATTCCGACATCAGAAGAGGAACTTATGGCTATTCTCGTGGGACTGCGCAGTCTGCCAGCGAGAATTCAACCTCTACATCAACCCTTGGTGAAAGGTAATGCGTTTCATGTTTACTTGCTTCCGCTGCTTGTTAGAAATTCATGAAACCCTAACGGGTCACGTTAACCAAACGATCGAGCGCCAATAATTGGTATCAGAGCGAGGTTTCGTGGTGAAGCGTGACACGTTAGGCTAGGGTTTATGTGATTAATTTTTCGGAATTAGGATCACATGTTTAGGGTTTTGGTTTTATTGCGCAAACCATGAATATCCCTATGTAATATATACCCTATATCATATCTATTCGTCCATGGTTGTGTGTGAGAGGATTCGACGAAAACTGTTCGTCAATTTCACATGGAAGGAAGAAATTGAGAGAAAATCCAGCGCAGTGATATTGCAGAGGCAATAACCAGAGTTTCAACCGTCGGATCAGGCTGAATTTTGGTCAGCACGTTCGTATTTTGTGGATGTACATTCTGAACGGTGAAGATCATATTTGGAGCTTTGTGTTGTCGGGAATACGCCGAAAACAGAAGCAGTTTTTTGGGTGATTCTGTTCTGCGCAGTCGAGAGAAAAGAGCCGTTTCTCACAATATAACCGTTGGATCGATCTGTAATTTGGACAGAATGTTCATGACTTACAGTAGTAGATTCTGGACGGTGGAGATTGGATTCTGAGGTTCTTTCAGTTTCGAACTACGAACGACAGTTGGTGTAGTTTGGTGTTGCGCGTTGGACTGAACTTGGTTCCATGCAAGTAGGCCCTTGGACGAGCGACAGTCCGGGCGAGGGGCGCTCGTCAAGGCACTTGGGGTGCTCCCTGACGGTGGGATATGACGATGGACGTCTTGGGGCACAAGCAATCCTGCTTGTTGCGTAAGGCATCGATTCCACAGTAGGAGTGTCGGACAAGACATTAAAATTTAGAGACGTTTTTATTCCTAATATATATAACTGTCATAATTGATTTAATTGTCTATTATTGTTATATATATATATGGATGCCTGATCTCTATGATTTATTGTCTTATATAGAAGCATGCTAGATTGCGTATTATATTTGGTATATTATATGCATGTATTGCTAGAGTGTTGGATAAGACATCCAATTTTAGGAAAACTAATTCCTAATATATAACTGCCATAATAGATTGTATATTATTGTTATATATGGATGTCGAATTAATTCCTAATATATGACTGCTATAATTGATTTAATAATCTATTATTGTCATATATGGATGTCGAATTAATTCCTAATATATAACTGCTATAATTGATTGTCTATTATTGTTATATATGGATGTTGAATTGATTCCTAATATATAACTGACATAATTGATTTAATTATCTATTATTGTTATATATGGTTGCTCGTCGATATCGATGATTTTGATAATCTAGACGATATGACGATCGATATCGATAGTTTTGGAATGTTGATAATCTTGATGTTTTTCGAATATTTGATAATCTAGTCGATATCGATGATTTTGATAATCTGGACGATATCGACGGTCGATATCGATGGTTTCGAAAATTGGACAATCTGGAAATTTCAAAAATTTGATAGTCTGGAAGTCTTTGCTGATATTCGTGCCTGGTGGCGAACAATCGAATTCGCTGATATATAACTGTTAATGATTGATTTAATTATTGATTATTGTTATATATGTATGCATGACTCTCTGTGATTTACTGCCTTATGTGCCGTAATAGAAGCATGCTAGCGTTGCGTATTTTATTCTGAATATCATATGCATGTAAAAACCCTCGGTGTTAAATTACTAAGTGGGAGAGGGGATTGGTAAAAATTCCCGCGGCCTCCATTATTGGTTTGTTAGCAATGTGAATAAACTTGCGCGTCGGCATTAGAGCCTTCCTCCCCATCGGATGAGTTTATTCATGGATTGCTGGGACAGACTTCTTTAAATAATTATGTTTGTAATGTGATGCATATGAACTTGCGCGTTGGCATAGACCTTCCTCCCTATCGGATGAGTTCATGTGCGGATCACTGTACAGACTTATAATTGATGACTGTAGGAAGTTATCCGAGCGCGTGTGTACTTCTCCATCTGTAAGGCACATAAGCTTGGGCCGCGGACTTGGGGTCAAATAATGGTGTACACTTAGGTGTAAATAATAAGTATCCTCCCCATCGGAGTCACTGCTTTTATTTGCATGGCTAAAGAGGAACCGACTATTAATTATTTTGTCATAAAGTTAGGTTGACAAATGAAATTAATGGGTAAAACCTTCTCTTGTAAATGTTCGGGTTTGTAAACGTCCACACTATCGTGGCTTGCAGACTCACGGTGCTTGAGATGTCGGTGAATTTTATTTTTATATTGTTTTGAGGGAATCAATATAAAAGGATAAAATTCGAAGTTTTGATCGGTATATTTATTTGTGATTCTCTGATTTTCAAATGGTTTTATCTCACTTATTATTAACTAAAAGAAATTATATATACTTGTCCAAATTAGATGATTAGAAAAGAATCATGGTTTTGAATTTTACTGCTTAAGTAAATACATGTGTGTTCTCACAAAGGACGTCTCATGACGCCTATTAAAGTCTCTAGTGAAGAGATGAGAGGTTCATAGAAATACGATGGTCTCATGTAACTCTTCGGATACTTGAGTAATTTAAAAGGCGGTAGGTCATGATTGAATTTGATGAATGAATTGGAAATACATGGAATAGAAGTTGAAGGGGAAACCTAAGTCAATTTTATTCTTCATAATTGCCTAGATGTTTTGAGTAAGTTTCTCATGAATTACAAGAGGTTGTATATGGTGGGAAACTTCTGACAAAACATGTGGTAAAGGAAATTCAATTTCATAAAAGGAGTGAACAAGGATAGAATCTTACTTACTAGTTGTTTAAACATGATTAGTGATGGCATCTACTGACACGAAGTGTGTAGATACTGGAATCACTGAATGTTCATTACTAAGTGAGGATAAGATTGTTATGACATGGGTAAAACTACAAGACTAGTGGCTATTGCAGTGGGAGTTGTTTATTTATCTTACGATATGAATAAACGTTTGATTTTGTAAAATTGTCTTTACTTACGTTTTCATAGAAAGAATTTGATTTCGATTTCTATGCATTAATAGATGGATACTCCATTTCATTTAAATGACATGGTCATTATAATGAAGGATAGAGTTGTAATCTGTTATGGTACGTTGATGGACAATTTGTATACTCTTAAATCATGTATATTCCACAGATATAACAAATAGTAATTAATAATGCATCTTCTGATCTTAGTAAGAGAAAGTAACCTTCGGAGATGAACTAAACATGCATTTGGCGTCTAAGACTAGATCATTTTACTTGAGTAGGACTCAAAAGTTGATAGCAGATGGACCGTAAGGTTTATCTGAAGTGGAAACTATCGGACTTGCGAGTCTTACTTGGAAGTAAAAATGATTAATTACCTTTTCAAGGTAAAGGGGTGTAGAGCCAAAGATATATATGTTGGAATTGGTTCATTCTAATTCAAGCGGGCCTAATATTATCTAGGCGAGAGGTGGTTATGAATAATCGAAGATTATTCTAGATACCGATATATTTATTTGATGCACTACATGTCTAAATTCTTTGATTTATTCAAGAATTACAAGGTTGGTACAGTAAAGCATCATGGAAAATATATCAAGTAATGACAATTTAATCGTCATTACGAGTACCTCTTAGGATAATTAGGAACTATTAATCAGAGGTTGAGATTAAATCTCAAGTGGTCTACACCGGGCATGCCCCAGCTGAATGGTGTGGTGGATAGAAGGAATAAGACTCTTATGGTAATGATTAGATAGATGATGAATTATTTGGAATTACTTAATTCATTTTATGGATAAGCCCTAGAAACAGTAATTCATTTGAATGTTTGTCTGTTTGTGGGATATGCTATAAAAATGAAGGTGATTTATTTAGTCTAAAAGATCGAAGGGTGATTGTTAACACAAACACTAGATTTTTGGAAAGGGACTATGTAATAAATCACAAACCCATGTATGAGTTGTTCTAAAGGTAGTGAGAAGAAAACACAAAGTATAAGTACCAAGTGTACAAGAGGATATACCACAAGGTAAACTGCAATGCGTGTCACGTCTGATACACAATTACATGTAGTGCCTTGTCGCAGTGGGAGGATTATTCGACAACCCGTGAGATACATGTTTTGGGAAAGTCGTAAGACTTGATCCCTAGTAAACATGGTATTATCCCAGGGATACGACGTTGCACTACAAAATTAAAATGCGGAATCTTAGTAAGTGCAATGAATATTAAAATAGAATCGATGGATTTTAAATTAGGTCTGGATGCTTGTTGAACCGCTAAATGGCGTAAAAGCCATTGGAAGCGGGCATGCAAGAATAAAAGAGGATCATAGAATAGGGTGAAAACCTTGGAAGCAAGCTTATTGCGAAAAGGTATACTCAGAAAGAAAGGGTTCGATTATGAGAAAACCTGTTCGCCGGTAGCTATGCCTAAGTTGATCCGGACTCTTTTATCTGTTGCTACTCATATGGAATATGAGGGATAGCAAATAGATGTCAAGACAGCTTTCCTGATTGGAAGTCTTGAGGAAAACATCTATGTGAAGCAACCAGAGTGATTCATTGCAAAGAGCTAAGAGCATTTTGATAGTAAGCTTAAAAGTGTCCATCGATGGACTAAAGCAAGCTTCAAGATCAGGAAACATCCGTTTTGATGAGGAAATCCAAAGATATGAATTTATTCAATGCGCGGATGTGTCTTGTGTATTGAAAAGAATGATGGAAATGTGGTGGTATTACTTGTACTATACATAGATAGTATCTTGCTCATTGGAGACAATGAAAGAGTATTATCGGGCGTATGGGGTATGGTTAATAAAGCGGTATAAGATGAAGGACTTAAGAGGAGCAAAAATATCCTTTTGATCACGGTAATACGGATCACAAGAAAGGGATGTTATGTTTATCTCAAGCTTCATGAAATGATACGATCCCTACTTGTTTTAGCATGTTATTTTATCTAAGGAATTGTGTCTTGAAACACAAAAGAAGATAAAGGTGATCAAGACAGTTCCTTATGCTTTGGCTAATAAGGAAGCTTGATCTAAGGAATGCTATGCACGAGATTGGATATCTGTTTTGCTAAACGCATGAACAGTGGGTATCAACGTAACCCGGAACAAGAATGATGAACTGTGGTAAGACATATATGAAGTGCCTGAGAAGGACTGGAAATTATATGTAAGCTTACTGGGCAGATTCACTGCTTCTTGTGGATTACGTAGATTCAGATTTTTTAGTCAGATTGGACGGCAGTAAATCCACCTCAAGGTTATGTGTTTAATTTTAGGAAGTTGAGTCATAATGTGGAGGAGTGTTATATAGAAATATATTTCAGACTCCGGACTCCATCATGGAAAGATGATAAATTGGAGCCTATGAGGCAGCCAAAGTATCTGTATGACTCTAGAAACTTCAAGATGGACTTCGAAGTGTTTCTAAGTTTTCCCAAAGATATCATAATTTAAATTACTGATATTGGTGCAGTTGCAAACTTAAAGGAATCACGAGTCCATAAGGCAATTAAACACATGGAGTGCAAGTACCACCTGTTACGAGAAATCGTATGATGAGGGGAAGGTTGTTGTCGCCTAGATTGCATCGGATGATGACCTAGTAAATCCATTTACAAGGACCTTAAGGTGAGAACTTTTGATGGTCGTGTAGTGGGAGTGGAAATCAGATGTATGGTGGAAGACATGACAGCATAGACTTTTAGTATAAGTGGGAGATTGTTGGATTGTATACTAAAAAGTCTAGCTTTTTGTATGAACAATGTTATAACAATTAATTTGAAATGAGAATCATATGATCAAATGATTGCATCTTATAATTTATTTATATGTTCGATGCAATAGTCCACTTACTTTATACTGTAGATAATATGTTGTGCGACAACACGCGGAAGATCATATTATCGGTTTCCTTATAAAGTATAAACTGATGCTCACAACCGAGATAGATGGGGACTCTCTATCGGGATGGTTGTAGTGTGGTTTGGTATTAGCTTGTCTTGGCTATAGAATCACATTAGTGCACTTGGTGTATTGAGCAGGACCGCTTGAGATCGTTCGACTTATATTGACTTATAGGAGAACTTGATCTCAGTTATTATGGAAGTTCGTGCTCTTAATCCCTATAAAATAACCTCGACACGTAGGGCAGTATGTATTTCTTTGATTCATCAATGGGTGAGATTTACATGTAATTAAATCAACAAACTCGATGAGTTGGGAAGCAGTGCTGTCTCTATGGTGTGCTGTTGATTGTAGAAGGAATCCGTGTACGTCATAGGTTGATGATGTCCCCTTAAGGAGCTCATAAGGATTATCATGTAAACCCTGCAGGTGGAATTTATTCCGGCATGATAATGAGGTTGAGTGGTACTACTCTTGGATGAGATATTAATTAATTGAGTTGTCAGTAACTTAAATTAATTAATGGACATTGTATATCTTAAACATGGGGAGACTAACGGGCTCATAATAAGAAGGAGCCCAAAATGTAATTTTGGGATTGGTATGGTAGTGCAGTAATAATATTTTAGTGGAATATATTATTATTATTGGACTTAAGTATAAGCTTTGGGCTAAGCTTGGATACTTAAGCCCAATGGAGGCCCAACTCAATTTCTCCTCCTGGTCCCTGCTGTAGCCCATGTATATAAGTCACCTCAACTTATCTGGAACCCTAATCTAATTCATTATTCACGTGTGATGAGGGTTGAGAGCAGATTGAGTAGGTCTCGTAGATCGTCGCCCACACGACGTCGAGATCGAACTTGGGACATACAGCAGAAGACCGGAAGGTCGTTTGCTGCTGCAGTTCGTCATGTTCCAAAATTCATATAAAATCGTACAGTTCTTCGATTTTAATGTATTATATACTGATGGAAAGCTGTCGAAGAGAGGATCGTCTGAGTATAAAGATCACTCAATTCCGACATCAGAAGAGGAACTTATGGCTATTCTCGTGGGACTGTGCAGTCTGCCAGCGAGAATTCAACCTCTACATCAACCCTTGGTGAAAGGTAATGCGTTTCATGTTTACTTGCTTCCGCTGCTTGTTAGAAATTCATGGAACCCTAACGGGTCACGTTAACCAAACGATCGAGCGCCAACAGAGCAAATATTAATGTGGAGGGGAAGAGAATGAAAATCAATGTATTGTGAAATTCTTAAGATTTTCTTTTATTCCGGTGATAGCTCGACTGCTTCCAATACATCAGGTACTCTTGGAAGTTGGAACCATGATACCATATCAGTATGTTTATGACCCAACATTGCAAGTTTTTGACACTTAGTTCCCTGAATCAGAAGCTAAAACTGTGAACTCGAGTCCCAAAATGAAGGCGCTGTGGCAACGTGCACTAGAATTCAGAAAAGGCTTCCGTTCTTGATGATATTGATCTTACTCCATATGAACTTTTTCTAACAAGCACTTTTTAAAAAGTGTCTAGAATCAATTATTCATCTATGGTCTATCTGGTGATGTGAGTGATTTGATGAAGCAACTCCTGCTGTCCTTATTTGTGGAGGCTAATGTAGTTAATACTTTTGTGATTCCCCCAATTTCTTTCTGATTGGATCCCTCCTTATTGATGATAGGCTACAAAATTGGATTTTAATTTTAATTTAGCTTGTCTGTGGTTTACTAAATAGGAAATTGATCATGCTTTATAATTTTCTTCATTTGAACGAAATATAACATACTTATGTGGAGATAGAGTTATGAATTTAATTTTGTGCTTAGATATATTATGATCAATGTAAAATATGTGTTTTCAAATAAAATAAAGTTGGCTTATTAACCGACAATGTAGATATACTGCTCTTTATAATTTTAATTTAATTAAAAGAGTGACCTAAATAATTTTAAAGAGTAATTTAATTATTTCTATAGAGTGATCTATTAACTTATAAATTTCATACAATCTAATTATTTACCATACATGAATTTAATTTTAGAAATCAGAGTCTCAAATTAAAGAGTAACCCAATCCATTATAAAAGAGTAACCCAATTAATAGAAAAGAGTAATCTAAAAGAAACAGAATTAAAACATAAAGAGTAGTGTAACTCAATTTATAAAAAAAAAGTAACCTAAAAGCAACATAAATAAATGAACATAAAGAGTAATCCAAAATTTTAGAGTAACCCAAATCGTTACAAAGAGTAATCCAATTAATAGAAAAAAAATAACCTGAAAATATATATAAATAAATGAACATAAAGAGTACTCCCTCCGTCCCGGTCAAATAGGTGCATTTGCTTGTTGCACGTAGATTAAGGAGTATTATTATTTTACGTAAAATGGGTAGGTGTATTAGAGAGATGTGATGGGTAGTGGTGGGCTATTGGTGGCCTTTTTTACTAAAAGAGGAAAATTGTGCAATTTAAACGAGACGTCTAATATAGTAAAATTGTGTTATTTGGGCGGGACAGAGGGAGTAATAAAAAGGCTTATTTAGAGTAAATCAATTCATTATAAAGAGTTTCTCAATTAGTAGAGAAGGGTAACCTAAAAAAACATAAATAAATTTACTTTATATAAGAATAAGCTAGAAAGCTAACTCAATCACTTTGTTGGCGGTTATCATATATATCTATAAACTGACAGGATGTGATGACTACAATTATTTGTGAACCTCAGTTTGATCTCACGCAAAATTCACCAAGTCAAACAAAAGGGATAATGATAGACAAAAGTCAATCCAAGATTCAGGTAAAGATAGGTGAGTGACACCAGACTTAAATTGAAATTATAATAATGTTGTCCCAAGACTAACATAAGATACTCATTCCACAATCACTTTAGCCCCAACAGCCTTCATCCTCTTGATTATTTGCTCTGCTTCTTCCTTGGAGACTCCTTTCTTCAAAACTTAGGTGTCTTCTCAACTAATTCCTTTGCTTCCTTCAGCCCAAGTCTGTAAACCTCTTAATCTCTTTAATCCGTAAAGCACCTGAAAGATGTGCAATGTGATTTACATTCTGTAATCCGTAGCCTCCTCGAATACTTCCACCGAAGTTTGCTGAAGCTTGGGCTGCTTCCATAACCTGAATGAATGCATCATAGAGTACGTAGCAAGTTAGAAGCTTTTCGACTTCTTTGAAATATTGAGTCGAATTTTAGTTATTGTGCTTGGCTAGTTAAAGATGCAAAGTAGATGCCAATACAAATGGGTAAAAAGAACAAGTCATGTAAACTCTAGTGCTGCCAGAAACTTCTCCAACTTCTTTTGGTTCTCCCTTTCCTTTAACACAACTATGCAATGGTAAAACACAGCTGCAACTGTCAACACCCCAACAACTGCACCTGCACACCACAAATCATAATAATTTTTTTACAGCTAAAAAAATTAAAAGATTCCAAGTTTGATTACAGCTACCCACCAGCAATCTTTGCCTCCTTGGGTAATCCTAAGCACTCCGTACCCTAAGAAATAATTATTTATAAAGAGTAATCCAGTTCATTATAAAGAGTAACCTAATTAATAAAAAAAAGTAACCTAGTTGACCAAATAAAATAGAACATGTACAGATCAACAAGACGAGTAATCTAAAGCTTGTCATAGTAATCTAATCCAAGCCCTGCAATGTCATAACAATCCCAATTAGGAGAACCAATCATAGCATGACATATAATTGGAATTGAGAATGTTAAGAATAAGATAGAATAGGAATGCAGAGATGAAATGATTGATAAGAAATAGGTGAGATAGTGTGCACATAATGGTGCAATAAGGTTAAGAAAATAGATGACAAGATAAGCAGGTACTCATCATGGACAAAGTTACAGTAAAAGTGATGTCACATTCATGCAAAAAGGCTGATATCACAGACGAAGAGTTTCATGTAAGCATGTAAAATTATGCATATATAAGCACTTTTTTTACCGCCTTTGTTGTATATATATGGTAGAATGAAAAATCCTCCCATATTAATAAGGCATGTTTAAAAAGTATTAGACATAGTACAAGAATGTTCAACCCCGCTCTCACCCATGCCCTGCCCTATTGGCCCCATATCTCTTTCTGAATTAAAAAGTAAATGGCAATTAAACTATGATTTCATTCCTGAGGTCTTATGATCAATTTACCCTTTTTGTTACTAGTGATCTTAAATACAAGTTTTGTAAAAAAAAATGTAAGAAATCATGCATGCTACCTCAGTGACCTCCACTTACATTCATGCTACCTCAGCTTAGATGAATATCCACATTTGATATCCTAGAAGTTATGACAACTCGACTTCTACAACCATCATTAGGAAAGTAAATCTTTAGTTTATCCCAAACTTCAACATTCCATATATCATCCAAGACAATTAAATATCTTCTATCCAACAAACTTTGGTACACCTTTAACCCCAACTGATATTCAGTTACCTAATCCATTTCTCAAATAAATTCATCTGGGCTTTTATTGATTTCTCTGTTTACCATGCAAGATCGAATTTCAGAGAGAATTTTTTTCAAACTATAATTTTGAGATATTGTAACCCAAGCAAGAACATCAAAGTATTGGGCAATAACATAATTTTCAAAGACATTTGTATACATCAGTGGCATAAGTTGAACAGATCACCATATACTCTTATAAAAATGAATGATTTTATCAATAGTTCAAACAACAATGAAAAGTATGTTGTCAAAACTAACAGGATGACAATAAGTTCATGTCATCTTCTCATTACAAATTGAGCCACCCATATATAATTTCTCCTATATTCATGAAATTTAATCGTAATATTCCTCATTTAGTACAGACTACAGACACAACCAATCACAAATAAAGTTCAAAATAGTCTTTTAAATTGTTCATTCCCACCGCGAGCTGAACCAAGTTTAGGGCAATCGGCCTATGAGATTGAGATGAGGTCATGAAATTTTCACAAAGCACATTTTCCAACTCTTCGAATCTAACTATAAAGGACTTAAAACCTATTACCAGAGCGATTACTATAAAATGCCTCAATTATACACTTAATAATCACAAATCAAGTATTGCACAAAATCAAACAAATCTAAAAAAAATTGAGAAGATTACCCAGCGTTGAGTATCAAGAGGCAGATTAGCATCCCCAAACAAGTACTTGAAGAAACCCTCTACATTGAATCACCGGTAATGAAAAATACCAAGGTGCTTGAGGCTATCAATAATAGCCTGAGCTTCCTCCACTGGCATTCTTCTGTTCCTGCACGTCGATGAGGAAATGGCGGAGATGATCTGCAGTCATCACACCGTTTCTGAATACCGCGAGAAGATCTCATTAACATCTGCCGGCGCCTCCGATACAGCGAGGCGGAAGGAAGCAGAAGCACACTCGGTAGGTCTGCTTCGACAAACTGGATGAGAATTGGAGAAACAACTGCCGGAGGGTAGGGAAGAATATCTCGAAACTGCTTAATTAGAAAGGAAGAATCGATTCATTGATAGTGATGCGAGACAATCGATCTATCTGACTTCGAAGAAATGGATACTTTGATAAATGCAGGGGCGGGGAGATTGATAGTGATTCATTTAACCCATTTGAAGCCGTTTACCCATTTTCTAATTTAAGATCCGGTTCCACCAATTAAAAAAAAAAGACGGTTCTACTCCAGTCATTGCCAAAACATAAAATCTTAATAAATGTCAATAAAAAGATAAATTCTAAATAATTCAGATAAAAGAAATAACTTTGATAGAATGAAATATCCTAAATAATATTCTAATATCCTAAATATTGATAAATATAATAAAAATAATATCTGAATGAAATATCCTAAGTAATAAATGTTAATAAAAAGATAAATTCTAAATAAATAATATTCTAATATCATAAATAAATATAATAAAAATAATATCTCATATATATACTAAATAATATTCTAATATTCTAAATATTGATAAATATCATAATCTTATTTTATCTAACTTAATATATTAAACAGACAAGAAGAAACTTTTTTAAGACACTTTTATTCCTTTCCTTTTTGGCAAAAGCTCCTGCGCCCCGGGACACGGAGTATTCCTAAATAATATTCTAATATCCTAAATATTGATAAATATAATAAAAATAATATCTGAATGAAATATCCTAAGTAATAAATGTTAATAAAAAGATAAATTCTAAATAAATAATATTCTAATATCATAAATAAATATAATAAAAATAATATCTCATATATATACTAAATAATATTCTAATATTCTAAATATTGATAAATATCATAATCTTATTTTATCTAACTTAATATATTAAACAGACAAGAAGAAACTTTTTTAAGACACTTTTATTCCTTTCCTTTTTGGCAAAAGCTCCTGCGCCCTCCGTGTCCCCATGTGAACACAACTCTCCCCCTATATTCTATTTAAACCTATGTATTACTAGGGGTTTAAATTATAAAGGGACACGAAAATTGCAAAGACGCATGAAATGTGCCCGGTGTACAGGAGCCTCACTCTTCCTTTTTTATTATCTTAAATTTTAACCTTATTTATTACTAATGTAATTCATGATTAATAATGTCTTTTCATTTTCTTTTAATTTAATACACCCCTTAATCTTTTCTTAATTTATTTCATACTATCATCTATAATAAATGTACATTAAATATGTGAACTTTCTCATTCTTATAATAATTATTTATGATAATTGTTGTAATCTATTAATATAAAATTTTATAAATAATAAATTATATTTTCTTTGACAACTGTTTTTGTATCATTACGAATTTTATTATTTAAAATTTCACCTATAATAATTATAATTACGGAATGAATTTACGTTAATTAGTAAGCTAAAATAATTACGAATGCTTATAATTATAATTATTTTAATATCATTCTTGCTGTGGGATTCTTCCATTCTATATTCATGGATTAATACCGATTTAGTCCCATATCTTTATCCATGATCTTTTTGATCCTTTATTTTTTGAAATTTCTTAATTTAGTCCCATAACTTAATTTTGGGCCGACATCGTCCCGTATCTTGAGGATATGCTCTGATTTAATCCTAAATTCTGAGAAATGCTCGTAAACAGTCCCAAATTTTAGAAGCTTCAAAAATTTTTGCTAAGAAGCCACCTCACCTTTTGCTATTTCTAGATTTTCGAAAATAAAATCATCTTAGGCCTCTATATACTCAATTTTATCCCCGACTTTTATTATTTTTAAATTTTTCAAAATAGACATAGTCCATTACGACCATATTAGGCCCAGCATGCTTCCGTACCTTAATTAAACAACATTAATCTTATAATTAACTAACTTAAAATAGTAACAATATATTTTTTGACCGATAATCCACCGGGTATCCGGGAGAGTTTTACATCTGCTCCTCATAGCCAACCACGCACCTCGCAGTGTGATGGTTCGATCCCGTTCCTTCAGCGGACCTCAGCACAATCTTGGTTCATTTCGTGTACAGGATGCTGCTACTGTTTTTCGTCGGAAACTATGGAGATTTAAGGTTGCATAAGAATGGAAGGCTACATGCGGGCAGAGGCCCAAGATTATTTATTTATTGAATGAAAATATTATTACACACTCATACTACTTGAACAAGAGGAGAAGACTCCTCTAGCTACATATGGTAGCTGAAATAGAAACACTCATACAAGAAAAGAAAGGAAACTAATACAATGCTTATTTAGAGAGAAAACAGAGGGGAATGATCGATGCCTTCTGTTTCCTCAAAACTCTTATTTATAGAGGCCCTCGGACTTAAAATTCGGATTTCAAAGCCTCTCAATCTTTTGTGACGTCACTGCTTATGTTATCATTCTTGCGTCAGCACTTACGTCATCTGCATTGGATGTCAGTTTTAGTGGCTGGCTGGTCCCTTTTCTTTATTGGATGCCTTCTCATGGGCCATCCTTCTTATCGGTCACATGTCCTAAGCCTTTCAGAAAAGTCATCTGGCTCTTGATTTTTTGAAGAGTCATTTGTCTTCTTTGGTGCCTGATAATTCTCCTGGCTCTTGGGTAATCTGAAGAGTTTTTACCCTCTTCCACGTGTCTCTTTTGCTGGAGGTGTTACAACAATTTTGATCATCCCTATGCCCAACCTTATTCCCTTTCCAAACTCTGGTTCTGTTTGGGTGGAACAACTTGTGCATATTTTGTTTATCCATTGCCAAAATGGGCAATGTTACAATATTTTCGATGAGTTTGTTTACTCACCGGGATCTTGTTCTTCCAAAGAAGGTCTTATTTTTCGACGAAGGTCTTCTCAGCAAATGCTGTCTTCTTTCATGTAAAAGTATTTAACAGAAAAGACTAATTCAAGGACTTGTGTTCGAACTTGAAGGGGAAATTCACCTGAATCATTGCCTGAATGCAGGCATACAAAGCCTTTGCTCTTCGCATAGAAATTTGTTCTTCAGAAAATGTCGAAACCAAGACTGGTTCCTTTTCAGAAGACTCTTTGACTTTGTTTGATGCTGAAATATCAGGTTTTCTTAGCTTGATGAAATGAAAGGCCTCGTGATTGCCTTTCCCAACTGGTTCTGGAGCCGCACTTGTGAAGTAAAGCTCCAATACATCTCCTCTGGATAGAGTCGTGTTGTTTTCCCATGCTTTAAAAAATGATTTTCCTAGCCACTCTGGTAGTTTTGAAAGCTTTGGGAAGCTTGGTGCAACCATATATATTGAAGCTAGCGCCCCAAAATCATACCATTGCTTCACATCATTTGGATTTGAACCTTCTCGCATCCAAATTCGGGAATATTCCCCAGATATATCTACCCAGAATTTATCTGGTCGGATTCCTTGTCTGGTGTTTAATTTCTCCCAGCTGACCTGGTATTCTTGCCAATAATAGAAATCAGCTAAGTTAATACCAACCTTAGCAGTGCCCGTCATGGGCCTAAGGTTGATCTCTCCCTCTTTGACCCCAGAGGTGCTGGGTTGACTCATTGACTCTAGATGTGACTCTAGGTCTTCAATTTTTCCTTGGACCGGTTCCTCTTTTGGAGGTTCCAATCTAGGACTCATGCTAAGGGTACTTGAATCCCTTACTCCGGGTTTGGAGCCCCGTTCTTGACTACTCTCCTATTGTCGATTGCTATTGCTATCAACATCCCGGAGGAGTGGCTCTCGTAATGACTTGAATAGACTCGCATTATTGCGAATACAATCTCGTATGCGATTGGACAGTTTGGTCTGATCACTTTCTTGTATTCTTCCAGCACGCGTTGCATTGAGTTCCAGATTCTCGAATTCCCTTTGGAGCAACTCAGAGTTGTCCATCAGATGCCTTGAAACAGTCAGGATAGAGTCTATTTCAGCTCCTTCCATCTCTCGTCAGGAAATCTGCCAAAACATTATCAACATATTTAATAATGACAATATCAAAATCATAATATTGACATTCTACTTGCCATTTTAAAAGATTACCCTTTTCTGGTTTAGATTTAATATTATTTTTAAAAAAGGCTTTGACGCTTGTGTTATCAATTTTAAGGATAAATTTCTTCGCGAGAAGAAATAGCGGCCATTTTTTGAACGCCTTCTGAACTGCAAAGAACTCATTTTCATTGATGTGCCACCTATTCGCTTTATTTTCCGCAAAGAGTCCGCTACAGTATCTGCACGACATTTCTCCTTCAGGTGTGGACTTAGTTAGGACCGCTGCCCACCAATGGTCACTGGCATCTGTGTAGAGTACCAGTCCATCCTCGTCATTTGGTATAGCTAACTTTGGGAGCTTCTTGCAAACCTCCTTTAGTTGTTTAATCCTTACTCGGTGTGATTCCTCCCATTTAAATTCGACATCTTTCTTCAATAGAGGACTAAACACCTTTCTGTATTATGCTAGATTGTTGATGAACATTTCAGCGAAGTTGACAACTCTTAGGAAGTTTTGGAGTTGCTTCTTGTCCTTGAGATCTTCAGGAAATCCTTGAACCTTTTCTATAATGTGTGGTTGTAGAATAATTCCGGACTCATCAATCTCAACTCCAAGAAACTCAATCTGCCTTGTAGCAATTACTGCCTTCTTTTCAGAAAGCACCAATCATTCTTTGTGGCGCACTTCTGAGAATATTTCCAAATGCGCCAAATACTCCTTCATATTCTTTGAGGCTATAAGGATATCATCCACATAAACAAACATGAATGAGAAATAATCTTTGAAAAGATTATCCATCTTCCTTTGGTATATCTGGGATGCGTTTGCCAAGCCCATAGGCATGACATTCCAGATATAATGGCCTTGTGGTGTGGAGAAGGCTGTGAACTTCTTGCTTCCCTCTTCCATCATAATCTGATAGAACCCAGATTTGCAATCGAACTTTGAGAATACCTTGGCATTCTTGATACAGTTGACCAAGTGTTATCTACTTGGCATGTAGTATCCATCAAACTCCAAGATACTGTTGATCCCTTTGTAGTTGATCACAAGTCTCGGCTTTCCTCGCTTGATTTCTCCATGATTTCGAACCAGAAATCCTGGACTGCTATATGGAGATACTCATGGTGATATTAACTTAAGGTCCAGATGTTCCTCAAGTATTTGTTGCATATCCTTTCGATCCACTTGGTTCATCAGGATAGGCTTGTATCTTACGAACTCATGCTCCTTTCCTTCTTTTACTTTGAGTGAAGCTTTGAGCTCGTTTTTATCCCACCAGGGTAGAGGAACCTCATTGAAGTTCCTCTCTATCTTCTTTTTGACATCCTCCAAAGATGTTTATTCTTCGATTATGACTCTTAGGCTTTCTCCCAATCTTTCTTTGAGAAGGTGAATTGTATTTTCCTTTAGAATCTCCATCTTCCATCTTTCTCTAGTCTCGATTCTCATTTGAAGGACTGCTTCGCCATATCTTCTTTGATCATTCATCTTTGGATGGATAAGTTTTCCTTCATTATACCACGCTTGCTGTGAAATCTGATTGATATTTTTGTTTGAAATGCATTAATCAGTTTTGGTGTGATGATCTTATGTTCACAAAGGGTTGTGAAGATAAGCCTCCTTGTTGTGTTTTCTTGGGTAAAATGCTTGAATGTCTGTAGGAAATTATTTCCTAACAGAATATCTGCTCTGGTGTCGTGAAAATATATCGGTGGAGTTTTCACTTTGTACCCTGGGGTACGATCCGCTCCTCCGATCATGATTTCTGCTTGCTTGATTCCTCTGTTAAGGATTAGCACCCTTTGGGAGAAATCTTTACCTAGTACCATTGGTAAATCTTCACCTGAGCTTTTAGGAAAGACTCCTTCCTTTGTTGTGCAGATGATGGCTCTTGAATCAATATATGCCGCAAAATACTCTGCTCGATGCTCCTTATATATCATCCCGACAGTGATATACATTGAGAATAGACTTGTGGCCATGGGTGGATCAGAGCTTATAACCCCGAGTCTCTATTAGTAAACCTTGTATCTTTTTCCCTTGACCGTAAACTCCATTCCATCTTGTAGTCGTTCCCAAGGTTTGTGATTCTCAAGAAACTCCAATCCCAGCACTAGTTGCTCTGAGAATCTTCCTGCTATTCCTTCTATTACCAGCTCAAGTTCTCCGAGTTTGAGCCGTCCTTGATACCTCCTAGTTGATGGCTGTTGGAGATAATATAAGACATCACAAGGAATAGAGTTTTCCTTTTTAGTAATGTCGAATATTACTTCGACTCCTCTCCATCCTTCTGGGCATTTTAGTTCACCTTTAGTTGTGAACTTTTTTAGTTCCTGGATCACCTCCATGATCGGCTTCTTTTCCCATTTTTCACTAATCATTCTATCTTCTTGGAAAGAAATCCTCCTCTGGTCGAATCTCAGGCTATCTTGTCTGCTCCAGATCGGCTTATCTCTGATTCGCAAATCCGTATCGTGGATTGGCGGTAACTCCATATTTCTGGCCTAGTCGCACATGCAACCCTCTCGAATACTTCTGGTATCTCAATATACTTCTTCATTTGGAATAGATCTGAATGATGGGTGTTGGATAGAGTATACGAGATACTGTATGTGATCGAGTAAGGCCTATTTCCTTCTTTCATCAAGTCTTTGTTTTTGAAATCTTGATGAAGGGTAAGTGCCCTACTGAAGTCTTTATCTGCCAAATTGTATGCAATCCTTGGGTATATGTAGGATGCCACCTTGCCTGCGTACAGGTTCCCTGAGATTCCTCCCAGTCATGCTTCTCTCGTATTCTTGATCCTTTTATCAAAGATTGCAATATCGATTGGTGTATCGATACTTTCTTTGAAATTTGCTTTGATGAGGATCCGAATTGCTCCGATGTGGATCCAAGACATAGTCTTAGCCATTTTTTTCTTGAGTTTACTGAGCTCCCTCTTGATTTCATCAACATGGACTAGTTGCATTTCCATCACATTACTCGTAAGCTCCATTGGGATGGCCATTTCCCCTTCGGTTACCTTATATATGATGTTATGCTTTCTCTTCTTGAAGCTGAGGAACCACTCTAGTCGTCCCATGGTAAATCCATCGTATAGATTGAGTCTTGGATCATCCTTCATGATTGTCATTAGGGTCCTATGAGAAATGAATGTCTAGGAAAAGAATCCTGACATGTCCTCTTGCATCTTCTGTCTGAAGTTTTCTTCTTCACTCCGACTCATGTTCAAAAGATTCGTCTAGACTGAGGTATTCTTCTTCGTGGATGCTTTCTTCTGAGGGTATATCTTCAAACTGATATAGCTGTACCAGATCTTAGAAGTAAACAGCTTCTTCCATTTCTGGAGTAGTTTCGAACTGTCTTACTCTCCGCTTCTGTTTTTCTGGGCAATCTGGTGAGATATGCCTTCTTACTCCATACGTATATCAGTTACAATCCTTAAATATTTCATTGGCTCGTGTGGGTGCTCTTCGGAACGTCTTTCTTGTGAAAGTTCTTCCTGCACTCCTCTGGTTTGACCCTGAGGATGAGGCTTGACTCCTTAAACTCTATCTTGATGGTCCAGATCTTTGCCCTGATTTATAGCTTCGGGCCTTCTGTTTAGACCAAAAGGATCTTGGTCTTCTGGACCTCCATCCTCCGCTCTTTTGGGTATAAGGATGATGTTTCTTCATCCTTTTTTGCTTCCTTGGGATTCTTCCAATGATAGTTTGAAGATCATTGCTTTCGCAGCATAGGGGTACTGTCTTGTTGATTCCCCTTAATCTCTTATAGTTCTTGTGTAGTGATGCTTGATGGCACCATTCTGCAATCTTGGCTTTGAGGAAGGACATTCTCCTTGCTATCGAATCCAGCTCACATGGTTCTTATTCTTTGATCAACATTTCTCTCCATGGGCTTGGGATCTTGGCAAAGAACTAGTGGAATACTTCCTCCTCCTTAATCTTCGATTTTCATCTATACTCTGTGAAGAGTTTGATGTACTTGTCCATGTGACAAATGTCAAGTAGTTCCAAGCTGTATAGGGCATTCCTATACTTCTTCTTCTTTTCTTCCTCTATTCCTTTGAAGTAACCTACTCCGATGAAGTGGATCTTGAAGATCTTGGCTATGCGATCAACGATATTGCTGAGATCTTCGCCTTCCATGGCTTCCTTCTTGACTTTGTCTGAGAGCTCCTCCCAAGCGTACTTTACTGATCCTTCTAGGCTCATAGTTAGGAATCTTATGAACCCTTCTTTATCTAGCTCTAGTGCACCTCCTGCAATCTTCATTGCATTTGTCCATTCATCGATCAAGGTCTCTCTGTGTTTGAAGTCGAGAGTGTCGAGATTTAAGATCAACCCGTATGGATCTATCAGTTCAACGTGAGACCGACCATATGGGGTGTTGTATAGATTAGTTCCTCGAACTCGGCTTGCTCCCGTTGACAATCTCATTGCCTTCATTTTGAAGTTTCCTTATTGTTGGGTTGTCTCTTCCTGCCTTACTTATGGGATTCCATGTAATCCTGAAGTTTCTTCATTTGGCTCGAATCACATTGTATCTGTTGTGAGCTTGATGTTTCTCCCACATTCAACTTTAGATCTACAATTGATAGTCCTTGAAAGGACTCATATAAATCTTGTAGATCTTCAAGATTTGCTCTTTCCATCCGGGGATGTGGATTCTCCTTAAAGGATAGCAATCATCTTCTCGTTTTTGGACTTTGGCTTTATGACCTCTGTCGTCTTCCCCTTTTGGTGTAAAAGGGGTTCTATTCCGAAGGTTGCTGATAACCTTCCTCCTGGCTTTCTTCCCGTTACCTTGGTTTCCAGGGACTCTACTTGTTTTATCAGCTCCTTGATGAGGTTGAGTTGTTTGCTCTGCAATGTCTCCACCTTTTCCATCTTAAGGCTGATGTCAAATATTGTCTTGGACATATTTTGACAATATTCTCCAAAGAATTTCACCGTCTTCTGTAATTCTCTAAGATCTTGATTTATCTTAGAATTATCTTCCTCTATATCCTTCCACTCTGTCATCCTGTCCAATGTGAAAAGTGATAAAATTTGCAGATCTCTCTTGGACCCTGGTTTGGTCTTCTCCTCCATTGTTCGTGTTTGGGAACACGTCCATAGATTTCGGAAAAACTTAGGAGTTCCACTATATTTCTTGATACTTCTTTTGAGTAGCTTATCTCCATCTAGTGGCCTTCCTCTAGATGTTCCTCTTTGGTATGGTTAGCATGGACATCCGTCAATTTTCACCTTCGATCGAGACTATTCCAGAATCGATCAGCGTCCTCGTATTCTTTTTCAGCATATTGTCTATAAAACACATTATAATATTGTTGTATAGAGCTGCTTGTCTCGTCATATCCAACAGGCCAGAAGTCATTATTGTTCCAATTTTGAACAGTGCTAATAGTCCTATCACTCTCGGATGTCGAACTTTCGTTCGGATTCATATATCTTTGAAACTCACCTCTCGTTAAGTGATATAAGTTTATAATAATTTTTCTATTCATAAATAAATAAACCTAGGGCTCTGATACCATTTTGAAGCGTGAAAATATAATGAAACTTGAAAGAAAATTGAAGTATAGAGGCTGTGTTGTGAAAGGTGCGTTGTTAAAAGGGATGTTGGATATAGCAAATTCTGCCTTTTTTCAGCAAAAAGGACCATTTCGGCACAAATTTTTAAAGTTACGGGACTATTTTGGCAACTTAAACTTTACTAGAACTAAAAGGGACCATGGGTGAAGTTGTGGGACGAAATCGGTTTTTATCTCTATATTCATAGTAGCCGTCTGTTTGATATCCTTGAATCACCAAGGTGATATATATATATATATATATATATATATATATATATATATATATATATATATATATATATATTTCCCTTCGTCCCTTTCAAAGATGAAACTTTTTTCTATTTGGGCGTCCCATCCAAAGGGTCCCCTTTCATTTCTTACATATATGGGACCCACACACATCTACTAATACATTAAAATATGGGTACACACTCACACTACACATTAAATAATAATACTTCTTAATTCATATGCAAAAAACAAAAGATCCTCTTGCTATGGGACGGAGGGAGTATACTCCCTCCGTTCAATTTCAATGTTTACATATTTCTATTTTTGGCGTCACATTTTCAATTATTATGTTTTCTTTTTTAGTATATGTGACTCACATAAAACAATTAATATATCAATATGGGATCCACATCCAACACTCATATACATACCTACCCACTTTATATTAAATATTATATCTTTTCACTTACTATCTATTAAAATAATATATTTCTTAATTAACGTGAAAAAAACAAACGTAAACATTAAAATGGAATGGAGGGAGCATATATGCATGGACGTCACATGACGGGACGGAGTATATATACATGGGTGTCACATGATTAGCGTGCTTAATAGGATTTTGAATTTTTATCTCTTATAATTAAATTATTAATTTAATTTAATATATAAATAATCTACTTCTTCCATTCCATTTTAGTTTGCACTTTTTTTTCGGTACGTAAATTAAGAAAAGTGATAATTTTTAGGGGTACTATGTTATTTTTTTTATAATAAATAAATGATAAAGTATATTATGTGTGTGGTATAACTGTATAAGTTTTTTTTTTGTAAATAAAGTGTTTGAAAAATGATGATTATTTTGGCTTATCATGGAGATGCAAACTTTTGTGGCATGACCCAAAACGAAGAGTATGCAATTTAAAATGAGACAATGGAGTATTAAAAATGTAATTTTTTAATATACTCCCTTCGTTCCGGCCATAGTTTCCAATTTGCTTTATACACGTGGATTAAGAAGTATTATTATTTTATATGTAGTGACCATATATGGGACTTTTTTACTAAAAGAGAACCTTTAAATGAGACACCCAATATAGTAATATGAGAACCTTTCGGTGGGATAAAGAGAGTATTATTCATTAATTATATATAGTATTAAAAACTGAAATAAAATAATAAAGCAATATAAAATAGTTGAAAACATTAAATTAAATGGAGAATTCTTCTTTGTTATTTTAGAATAATTATATAATATTATCAACTCTCTATAAATAATATTTTATGTTTGATTTAATAGATAAAAATAAAGATAGAAACGATATACTCTCTTCGTCCCACGTTAAGTTTTACGTTTTTCATTTTAATTTGTTCTAATTTAAGGTTTGCATGTTCTTTTTTATTAAGTTTGGTCAACACAAAACAATTCATTATTTCATATGAAGCTCAAATACAAAACTAAGAACAACTCCAAAAAACTCTCCAAATAACAAATTAAGTATAATTTAAAGAGTTATACACACAAATATACCTCCAAAAGCCTCTTTAAAATAACATTTTTTTTACATAATACTTTTGGCAAAAACTTGTGTGCGCCTGTGCACACGGGAACACTTTTCGTGTTCCTTTAAAATTTTGTGTTAAATTGTATACCCTTTAGTATAAAGATGCGTGCCATTTATTTTCTAAAGAAAAATTAAAAAAATATTAATGAAAAGTGTATAACATTTAGAACAAAATGGTGTACCTTATTAATTAAAGTGTATACCCTTTAAAATAAAATAATGTACCCTTATCCATAATACTAAATTCTAAAAGTGTATTATGAGTACCCGAGCGCACGCAAGCCTCACTCAATGCTTTTAACTCTTTAAATTTGAAGAGCCAAACCAACTCTCTAAAATTTAGTGTATTGATTATTTATTGTTTTACATTTATAATGCAATATTGTTATTTCACTTGATTTTATTGTTAAAAGAAATAGATGTTTCTCAAATTTTATTAAGAATAGATTTAAATAATACTAGTATTAGTAAAATTCAAAATTTTTAAAAAATAGGAAGGCACGGTACGTTTAATTTTTTTTATATTGTAAAATTATGAGTATTTTATGTTTAAAAATATATAGATTTATAAAAATCTATGCGGAGGGAAATTATAAAATAAATTAAGAGTGGAAACAAAAAAAAAAATAAGAAAGAACATATGTAATAAACAAGCATTGTAAAAAGAATAAATATAAAGAAGTTGTTGGAGATGAATAACAATATAGCTCTTCATACTTTAAAGATTTTTCATTTTACCCAAAATCATCTCCAAATTATACATAATCTTTTGGAGATGCTCTAATACAATAAAATTCCCATTCGGGTATTTTTATCCGTTTGTACGGGCACAAAAATTAAGAAGTGTTATTTTTTAATATACTAATGTATGAAAAAATATGGATAAATTAATAATTTTAAAAGAAAAATAAATAAAGTTGTTGAGAATGATGAATAAAGTGTAAAAAAGTAAATAAGGTTGTTGAAATTGATGAATAAAGTGTAAAAAATATGATGCATTTTTATCATTTATGAAATGAATAAAAATACCTGGGATACCTCAAAATAAAAAATGGGTAAAAATGTGTAGGGAGTATTATACTCCCTCAGTCACACAAAACGTTTCACACTTTCCTCATTTATTTGTCTCACAATGCACTTCACAAAAAAAGAAAAGAAAAACCACTTTATCCAACAACCTCAAAAGTTACTTTAATTTTAAATTTGCCACTCTTTTTTTCACACACAAACTATTACTTTAGGCAAAAACTTGTGTGAGACCGTGCTCTTTGATGAGAGTAGAAATTTACGTATTTTCGATCTCACTTTACACTATTTTTATTAGAATAAGGCCATATATTTATGTGGGATTACGTCGTTTACATATTTTGTATGATTATGGTGCTACTAAGGTGTTTTGTTGAGTTTTGAATGTTAAAAACATGTGAAAATGAAGCAAAAATAAAAACGAGCAAGAAGCGGGCTGAAAAGACCCAACTCGAGTTGCAAGACCCAACTCGACTTGCAACTCGAATCGAGTTAGGGTTCAAAATTTGTCCAGAATTATCCAGAGAGCTTACTTGAGTTGCAAGGTCCAACTCGACTTGCAACTCGAGTCGAGTCGAGTTGAGGGCAGAGCAAAGTAAAAAATCATCCAGTGAGCCAACTCGAGTTGACAAGTCGTTACTCAGCTTGCAACTCGAGTCGAGTTGGGTCCCAAAGACAGTCCATTTTTAGAGCTTCACAACAAGACCGGACAGGCGAGAGCACGAGTTAACAACACGAGTCGAGCTATGTCAACACGAGTTACAATATATACAACTCGACTCGTGTTGCAACTCGAGTTAGGTACTCCCAACTCGAGTTGGGTTATTTTGGGCCAAAAATTAGGATTTTTAATTTTCTGTGCATGACAACGTGGAAAAACAACTCAGTGGAGCAAAAATCGTAGCCCAGGGTACAAAAAGGGGATCCAGAACACTTGGAGGAGGGACCGATCATTCACAACAAAAATACATCGTGAAATCATTCACGCACCATCCATCCACCCACTCACATCAGATCATCCACCCATCCATTTCATCGGTCTAGATGAAGATTCAAGTGTGGTTGGGAGAGCAAACCAATCGAAGAAACGGGAAAGGAACAAAAACCACGTGACACTAGGGTTTTGTATTTCTCTTTATCTTTTCCTTTGTTGATTTTATGATGAAATTGTCATCCATGAGGGTTGTGTGTATCCTCATGGGATAAAAACCTTTTGCAGTTCTAGGGATTGAAGGTTAGGGTAGTTGATTTGGAAACCTAGACGATTATTGTGGATTCATGCTATTAAGATTCTTGTTTATTTGATTAATTCAGGCTATATTTATATGTTTATAACGTCTTCACAATTTATCATTGATGTTGCCCGTGATGCTTGGTATATTGTGTTAGCTTGTGTGCATACGTATTTGATATTGTCTATTTTCTAGGGGTTATAGTAGTTTGCCCATGAATACGATAATCCTAAGGGCTGGTAAATAAGATACTTGATATTCTTAGAGGAACAATGCAATTAAGAATTCAAGTAGGAAGTGTATAAATTTGAGTAGTACTTTCAGAGAATATATGTTAGTCAAACTGGCCATCCGAAGGTTTCTTAAGTTTGCCTTATTAGTATCTAGGAAGGAGGTTCAAAACTGTTCACGCATCTTTTGTTATTAATTGAATAATACTATTAACTTGAAATCGAATCATATTTGGTGGGTTAATAGGGTCTTGTGATGTATTTCCATATTAAAATAGCATGAATGAACAATAGAAAGTCTAGAAAACCAAATCAATTGCACTAAACCTGATACCTTAGACCTGTTATTTCTCTTTTAATTCATTCATGAATAGTTCTTTGTTTTACTTTTATTTATAAGTAATTTGTTATTTCAATTCTTTAGTAATTAATCATATTCAAACACTTGGAAATTGGTTACAATAATTCTAGTTAAAGAGTAATATAAATTAAATAGATAATTAATTGTCTCAGTGGGAACGATATTTAACTGGGGTACTTGCCATTACAATTGACATCCCTACACTTGGAGATTTTAATTGGAGTGGGCAATAATTGTTTAATAAGTCTATGGCACCGTGCTGCCTGGGACAGTAAATTATTTATTTGCTTTTGTTACTTATTTAATTAGAATATTTGCTTTGAGATTTAATTATCTACATCTTGAATTTTCTTGAAATTGCATGCACACCAGGTCAAAGAAGGGAACACAAGATCTCGAATTTGATTCGGAAGTGGAAGCGTCTACGAGGAGAAGGAGAGGAATAGCGAAAAATCTCAAAGCACCTCCTAAGGCTGCTAAGGTACCAATTCACAAAAAGAAAGCAGACACACGGAAGCCTAAAGCAGTTGTAGTGGAGGAAGAAGAGCAGATTGAAAATCAGGCTATCCCAGAAGTGGCTGAATCAGAAGTTGAATCAGAAACAGCAGTAGAAACAACAGTTATGGGAGAAAGAGTCACACATGAGGATGACATTGTCATTCGGGAGACATTCAAGTCCACCAACCTAGGAGGATCAAGCGTAGTTGGAGCCATTCAAGCTGATGAGGAGAACGACATAAGGCCAGTCCTGATAAATATGGTGGAGGCCAGCCCTGATAAATATGGTGGATAAAAATCCTTTCGCCGGAGGCATTTTTTATGAACCATACGGACATCTGAAGCATTTCAACAGCTACATGGATACAGTGAAAGCCGCTTATACTACAAATGACAAATAGAAGATGATGCTTTTTAAGTTTTCGTTGGTTGACAAGGCGAGGGAGTGGTATTACAAGTTGGCAGGAGACAATTGCTCTAATTGGACTGAGCTGCAGCAGATGTTTGTTGATCATTTTATGCCACCGGGTAAGATTCTTGCACTAAAGCAAGAAATCAATCAGTTCAAGCAAAGAAGAGATGAATCATTTGGAGAGGCTTGGGAAAGGTTCACTGATGCGTTGAGGAGATGCCCACAACATGGATTCAAAAAGTCTCAGCTCATCAATGTTTTCTACAATGGCCTCGACAATGAATTTAGAGTGTTAGTTGATGCTTCAGTGGGAGGGACTATTTTTGGCAAAATGTCAAATGTCATAGAGAAGTTGTTCGATGATATCTCTATGAACTCTAGAGATTGGCCATCTGAAAGGGTCCGTGGAGGTTATGTACTTGGAAGAGTTGCTCAGATTGAAGGGAAGTTTTCTGAAGATGATAAAAATGATAAGGTCGTCTCACAGTTGGAACAGATGAACAAACACCTGGTTACTCTGATATCGGGTAAAAATAGGGGAGGCAATCAAGGGCCTGCAAGTGATGATGTGGTGATGAACCTCAAAGAGGTCGAAGACGCTAATTGGCCAATGGGGCAGAGTCTTCAAGGTTCAAAGGCACCTCAAAATTGGCAAAGAAACAGGTACCCTCAAGGGAATTCCAACCAAAGGAATAACCAAGGGGGAGGACCTAGTAATCATGGAGGAAACTAGCAAAACCAGAGGAATGAGAACTTCGCTTATTCAAATCCGAATAATGCAGTTTCATGTACCCTTCCAATTTTGATCATGGAGCTAGACCGAAGAAGGGAAGGCCAGTATTGATGAAGTGTTGGCAATGCAGAAGAATGATGTTGACATCAACAAGATCAATAACTATATAGTACTCATGGAATCAAACATGACAAAACAGAATGAGGAAGTGAACAAGCAGTTACAGAATTTGTCATATACCATGGGCCAGATATCCGCCACAGTGAATCAGCAACATCAAAGATTTCAGAAAGGGAATTTTCCTTCAGATACAGAAATCAACCCAAAGGAGAGTGCAAATCCATTCACTTTGAGGTCCGGGAAGCAATGTAAAGGTGCAGAACTGATGCAGGACGTAACAGAACTGATGCAGGATAGAACAAAAGAAGAGCAAGGTCACTTGGCCACTAGCTCGGCACCTGATCAAGCCGAGCCAGGATTGGTGATGACCAAATTGAGACAAGCAGTGTTCCTGTGGAAAACACAGAGCCTCAGGGTGTAGTTCAACTCCAGCGAAATACAAGCTCACCTCCGGGATTCCTGATGAGTGATATTTTCACCTAAATTTTAGTATCTTTTTTAAGTCCATTTTCATGTTATTTTATCCGTATTTATGTGTATTTTAGTGGTATTATTTGTTTTCATGGAAATGTGGGTGAATGAACTTAATCATATGTAAAACAGGTAAAAACAGAACAAAAACAGAGAGGGGAGATGAAACAAGGAAGAAGAAACTGGGCAGCATCAATACGGCCGACCGTGTTGGATACACGAGACGTGTTGTAGCACACGACCCATGTACTGAACACAAGTCTGTAAGAAGTAGCCTTATAGCAGCATCAATTCATCCAACACGGCCACTCTTTGGCCGTGCGTCAGCACACGACTCGTGTGCCGTCTTGAGTAAAGTTTGACTGAGAAACCCTGACACGATTTGACTCGTATTGCAGCACACGACTCGTGTCGGTCCAGAACAGAATATTTTCCCTACATCTTCTAGAAGGTCTCCAAGGGTATAAATACCAATTCATTCAATATTTTGATCATATTGGATCTGAAATTCAGCTGCCCATACACCCCACGCACCAATTCCTTCATTTTACACCACATCCTTCATCACTTTCATCCATCTATTCACTCCATCATTATCTCACCATAAATCCTTCATCCAAGTGAAGAGAAGAAGCAAGGAAGAGAGGGAAATTACAAGGAAAGGAATGAGATAACCATTGGAGCCAATACAAGGGAGTTTTCATCCAATTTTTGTAGTAAACCTAATTATTTATCATGACTTGTAAGGTTTTTAATGTATATGTTAATTATCTTACGATTATGGTAGGCTAATCTCCCTTGTGAGATTAGCAACATGAGAGTTGTTGGTTAATTTTGGGGATCTATGTATTTTAATTCATGTGTTGATTGGATTTATGATTTTCTATCATTGATTGTTAATTGCTTGATTTGTATTGTTGAATTGTGTGATTTATTTTCATAGGCATGTGGTTAGATTGAGAAATCAATTATATGTTTATGATAGTTCATTGAATCAATTCATCATACACCTCATATGCATTATAAGTCTTAAGAGATAGAGATATCCTTTAGGATTTAGAACCATTTGATAGGACATCCGATTGGTTTGATCGAGAGGTTGATTGATTGTGTAAGGGGATTCTCATTTAAGCTTAGTACCTAGTTGGAATTGTTTGAGTGAGAACCAATCCATTGAGCTATTTTAGGATTCTTATTTGGATTCACATTCTATTCATTTCGAGAGAAAGTTTAGAAGAAGTTAGTGTTGGCCCTTAATCATTTATCCATGATGCATATGAATTTGTTACATAATTCCTAGAGTTACCACTTCTTAAGTGTTGTTAATCTCACTCTTGTTTAACTTGGAAAACCAATCACATTCATTTTAATTTTGTTTGCTTGATCATTGCTTGTTTACATGCATTGATTGATTTTAATTACTTGTTTGACAAACAAAACTTTGATGATTCGTCTCTATAAAATTATAAGAAACATGAGATCGCTTAAGCACTAGTGCCTACCTCCCTGTGGTTCGATAAATTCTTGAATTAGTTAACCCGACTACAAGTTATGGCTAATCAAATGGCGTCGTTGCCGGGGAGGCAACAGTTGCTAGTAGCTTGAAGAAGGATCGTTTTAAGTGATCTTAATAGAGACTTTTTTTATTTTTGTTATTTGTAATTGCTTTTGAAAACTTTGTTCTAACTTCTTTTAATCTTGAAGGTGTATGCAAACAAGGTCAAAAGGGAAACAAGTTGAACCTATTGATCTAGAGATTGAACACACTTGTCGAAGAAGGCGAAAGGAGAACAAAACCAAAAAGAGTAATCCAATGTAGAACAATCAAGATAATAAATGTGTTGATAATACAAATGATGGAAATGGAGTACAAAATGCCCAAGCCAATGCTAATCTTCCTCAACAAGCTCACCAAAATTATGGTGAGCTTAACAATCAAGCTTTGCTTCAACAAATAGTGCAACAAGTCATGCTTCAACAAGGTTTTCAACATGCTTATGCATCTCCACCACCACCTCCGGTGAATCGAGGGCCTCAAGTAGATCCATGGGTGATCCGGGACTTCTTTATGCCAGGGGCAATGCCACAAATAATGAGACCACCAATCAATGCCAACCACTTTGAATTTAAAGTGGGCTTGATTTCTATGGTGAGAGAGCAATAATTTAGTGGAACCCCGAATGAAGATCCTAATGCTCATCTAACTCAATTTATTGAGATTGCCAACACCGTCAAGATGAATAGGGTGAGCGAAGATTGTATCAAGATGAGGTTATTTCCATTTTTATTGAGAGATCGTGCTCGAACATGGTTATCTACCATTACTCCGGGTACGTGTAACACTTGGGAGGAGCTTGCATAAATGTTCTTAAACAAATACTTTCCGCCTTCTAAGATGCGTCAAATGAAGAGCTTCATCACTTAACTCAAGCAAATGCCTCAAGAAAGTTTCTATGAAGCATGGGAAAGGTTTAAGGATATGCTTCGCAAGTGTCTACAACATGGCTTCCCGAAAAATCAACAAGTTGGATTTTTCTACCAAGGTTTGGTGAATGGTCAAAGAGTGCTTGTTGATACTTTGGCGGGTGGATCAGTATTAGGAGTGACATCGGAAAGTGCTATAAGAATTTTTGATGAGATTGCCACAAATGTCTATCAATGGCCATCGAAAAGAGTGAGTGGATGTTATGGGTTTGAGAGTTTCGATCAAGGGCAACAGTTTAGTATGAAGAGTGCTAGTGTGGAGCCAAGTATACCAAGTGTTGAAATGATAGCATCAGAAATCTTGAGGCAAATGAGCTTGAATAAAGGTATGAATAATCAAGGATTTAGCATGGTTGAAGGGCAAGTAGAACAAGGGATTCTTCCTCCGAATAGTGTTAGTGGGGAACAATGGGCTATGATAATGCCAAGTGTGGAAGATGTACAATACATGCAAGGAAGGAATTACCAAGGTAACTATCAAAATAATTACCAAGATAATTTCAACCACAACCAAAGAAACTACCCACCAAGGTAAGGAGGTTTCAATAGTCAAGGTAGTAGAAGCTCATATCCACAACAACAAAGGAGGCAAGATAACTTTTCATATTCAAACCTGAGCAATGCGGTTACTTATCCCCCGGGGTACCATTTGGGAGCTAAAGCGCCAAATAATGAAGGGAAAGCAACCACCGAAGAACTCATTAAAAAGTTGATTGCATCGAACAAAGCTCAAGATGAGACAAGAATAAAGATTGATGAAGCTAATGATAGAAGATTCAAAGTCTTGGAGCACTCGGTTGGTCAAATTGCTAGTTCATTGAGCACGAATGAAAAAGGAAAATTTCCTTTTATCACCATTGTAAATCTAGAAGAGCAATGCAAGGCAATCACTTTGAGGAGTGGAACAAACTATAAGGGACCTTCTATACCTATGAAAAATGAAAAGGTAGAAGAGAAGGAGGTTGAAGAAAACTTGGTTGAAGAAGAGTTTGTGGAAGAAAGTGAAGTTGAAGTAAAGGCGAATGATAAAACTGATGTGGTTGAATCGGAAGTTGTTGAAAAGAAATGGCAAAGAACCAAGGCAATGAAAAAGGAAGAGGATGAAGTGGAGTTGGAAAGGGATAGTTGGGGTATACCAAAAACTCAAGTGCCTATTCCTTTTCCACATAGATTCTTGAAGAAGGGCCTTGATGAAAAGTTTGTAAAGTTTTTGGAGATCTTCAAGAAAATCCATATCAATATACCCTTTGCGGATGCTTTGATATAAATGCCTCATTATGCTAAGTTTTTGAAAGACATCATGGCAAGAAAAAGGAGCTTAATGGAGAATGATACCGTCAATTTGACGGAGGAGTGTAGTACCATAATTCAAAAGAAGTTGCCTCCAAATCTCAAGGATCCGGGGAGTTTTGTCATACCATGTGAGATGGGTAAGAGTGAAGTTCATAGAGCTCTTTGTGATCTTGGTGCTAGTATCAATTTGATGCATATGTCGATCTTTAAGAAACTTGGGATAGGAGAAGTAAAGCCTACATCTGTTACATTGCAACTTGTGGATAGGTCTTTGACTTATCCTAAGGGAGTAGTTGAGGATGTGCTTGTTAAAGTTGGAAAGTTCATATTCCCGGTGGATTTTGTAGTGCTTGACATGGACGAGGATGCAAATATTCCATTGATTTTGGGTCGTCCATTCTTGGTTACGGGAAGAGCTTTAATTGATGTGCACAAGGGGGAGTTGACATTGAGAGTAAATGAAGAAGAAGTAGTGTTTTCATTAAGGAATGCTATGAGGCATCCGGATGAGAAGGAAGAATGTAGAAGGATTGAATTGATTGATGAGATTGTTGAAAAGAATTTGCCATTTTTTCTATCAAAGGATCCTCTTGAGACAAGCATAAGCCATTCTCTTACTTTATCCTTAAATTCTACTTCTTCTATATATTGTTTAGAAGATGATGATATAAATGATTTCTTACATGATTTGAATGCTTGTAGGGAAATGCAAGAAGATGAAGCCAAGATGATGTACTATGGAAAGAGGGAGTATCTTCCATTGGAGATAGAGAATGAAGAGCCCAAGGTTGATAAGGAAAATGAAGAATTGAAGCTATTACCCGATCACCTTATGTATGCGTACTTGGGGGACAACAAGACCTTTTCAGTAATTGTATCATCTTCTCTTTCATCTTTAGAACTTGAAAATTTGTTAAGGGTTCTTTGAAATCACAAGAGTGCTATAGGATGGAGTTTGGGTGATTTAAAAGGAATTAGTCCCACAATATGCATACATCACATAAGGTTGATTGATGAAGATAAGTCATGCATACAACCTCAAAGGCGTTTGAACCCAATTATGCAAGAAGTGGTAAGGAAAGAAGTTTTGAAATGGTTAGATGCTAATATTATTTATGCCATAAGTGATAGTCCTCATGTATGTCCTTTGCATGTTGTGGCTAAGAAAAAGGGTTTAACCATTGTTAAGACGGAATTTGATGAAGAGCTTGCTACAAGAGTGAAAACAGGTTGAAGAGTGTGTTGTGATTACAGGAAACTTAATGAAAACACTCATAAAGATCATTCTTCTTTGCCTTTTATTGATCAAATGCTTGATAGGTTGGCGGGATACAAGTATTATTATTTTCTAGATGGTTACTCGGGGTACAATCAAATCATGATAGCCCCCGAGGATTAAGAGAAAATAACTTTTACTTGTCCATATGGCACGTCTGTTTTTTATAAATTGCCCTTTGGGTTGTGCAATGCCCCCGCCACCTTTCAACGTTGGATGATGGCCATTTTTGGGGGATTGATTGAAAATATAATGGAGGTTTTTATGGATAATTTTTCCATCTTTGGATCTTCATTTGATATATGCTTGGCTAATCTTTCTATGGTTTTGCAGCGATGTCAAGATACGAACCTAGTTTTTAATTGAGAAAAATGCCATTTTATGGTTCAAGAGGGTATCGTACTTGGACATCATATTTCGGAGAAAGGTTTGAGAGTTGATAAGGCAAAGGTTGTAGCCATTGAACATCTTCCCCCACCAAAGAATGAAAAAGGGGTTAGATCATTCCTTGACCACGCCGGGTTCTATCGACGTTTTATAAAGGATTTTTCTAATATAGCTAAACCTTTTTGTAAGTTGCTTGAAAAAGATGCTCCATTTGAATTTAATGATGAATGTCTTGATGATTTTATGGTACCCAAAGAAGCTCTAATTTCTTCACTAATCCTTGTCTCTCCCGATTGGAGTAAGCCTTTTGAGCTACATTGTGATGCAAGTGATAATGCATTAGGAGTAGTGCTTGGTCAAGTGAGAGAGAAGAAGTTTCGAGCTATCTACTATGCATCCAAGACGTTCAATGCAAATCAAAAGAATTATACCACAACAGAAAAAGAATTCTTATCCGTGGTTTATGCATTTGAAAAAGTTCGTCCATACCTAGTTGGCACGAAAACCATTGTTTATACGGATCATGCCACCATTAGGTATTTGATGAGTAAGAAAGATGCTAAACCTAGACTAATTCGTTGGGTTCTTTTTGTTGTAGGAATTCGATGTGGATATACGTGACAAGAAGAGAGTTGAAAATGTTATAGCCGACCACTTGTCACGTTTGAAAAATGTTGATGAAGAAGGAACCATGGAGTTCATTAAGGATGTGTTTCCAGATGAAGAGTTACTTCAAATTGATTTTCAAAGGATGTACACTTTATGTGAGACTGAGAGGCCATGGTATGCGGATTTTGTTAATTATTTAGCTTGTGGTCTTAAGCCGAATCATCTAACCGAGTCTAGGAGGAAGAAATTATATCATGATGTCAAGGAGTACTTGTGGGATAATCCTTTTTTATTCAAGAATTGTCTGGATGTGATCATACGGAGGTGTATTCCAAAAGAGGAAAAAGTAAGTGTCATGGAGATGTGCCATAGTTCACCATGTGGAGGAAACTTTGGATTTCAAAAGACGGGAGCAAAGATCCTACAATCGGGTTTGTTTTAGCCAATTTGTTTAAGGATTGTAAGGAGTACATCAAGGGATGTGATCGTGCCAAAGGATTGGAAGTATAGAGCAACGTGATGAAATGCCCATGAGGAACATTTTTGAGGTTGAGGTGTTTGATGTATGGGGGATGGATTTCATGGGCCCATTTCCGCCTTCCAATGGTTACCTTTACATATTGCTTGCGGTAGATTATGTATCTAAATGGGTGGAAGCAATCCCGACAAGGACAAATGATGCTCTAGTGGTCAAGACTTTCTTAAAGAAGAACATCTTTGCTAGATTTGGGGTGCCAAAGGCCATGATTAGTGATGGGGGATCTCACTTCATCAACAAGCTTATTGAGAAACTCTTGAATGGCTATGGAGTGAAGCATAAGGTTTCTACACCTTACCATCCTCAAACAAATGGCTTGGCAGAGGTGTCAAATAAGCAAGTGAAGCTTGTACTTGAGAAGACGGTCAATAGAAATAGAAAGGATTTGTCTTCTAAGCTTGATGATGCTCTCTGGGCCTATCGAATGGCTTACAAAACCACCTTAGGTTTTTTTTCATACAAGCTTGTTTATGGAAAGGCATGCCATTTACCTATGGAGTTAGAACATAAGGCATTATGGGCCCTTCGGAAGTTAAACTTTGATGAAAAAGAACCCGGAAAGAAAAGGTATCTCCAATTGGTCGAATAGGAAGAGTTTAGAGAAGAAGCATATTCAAGCTCAAGGATTTTGAAGGAGAAGCTCAAGAGATGGCACGATGAAAGGATCAAAACAAGGGAATTTATTCCGGGGGATAAAGTTCTATTGTTCAATTCAAGACTTAAATTGTTCCCCTGAAAACTTCGTTCCAAATGGACCAGTCCATACTTGGTAATTGAAGTTAGAAATGATGGTTCCTTGAAGCTTGAAGGATTAGATGGAAGTGCTTCTTGTGGTTAATGGTCAAAGGGTGAAGCATTACCATTCTCCCTCTCAAAGGGAGTTGGTATATGTGGATACCTTCACCTCTTGAAAGATCGTATCCTTTTTAGTAGTTTAGATTTGTAAATAGTTTTATTTTCTTGTTTTGTATTTTTGGCCTTGTAGGTGGATTGTGCTCATGAGAAGAATGCATATTGAAGATACGAGAAAGGCTTAATTTGAAGTGTGTAAGTATGTCTCACCATTTTTGCAAACTTAATTCTCGATTCTTATCTCGATTTAAGTTTGGGGGGATGTTGTGTGGTGAACATACATATTTTATTAGTAAGCATATCTTGCTCGCATTTTGAGGCAAATTTGAAAATTTTCTCATGTGCTCGGTGTGATTTTGGCCTGACTGGTTGTGTTGAAGTAGATGATAATCCGTGTTTTGATAACTAATATTGAGCTAATGATGTTTATGAGTTGTGAGCATGAATAGGGAGTATTGGAAGCATAAAAATAGGAAAAGACAAGTCTTGAAGTTAAAAATTGGAGAAAACAGAGCTGCAGGTACACGACCCGTGTCGCCAACATGGCCCTGTAACATGTGGCCGTGTAGCGACATCAATTCATCCAACACGGCCACCCTTCGACCGTGTAGCATCGCATGAGTCATGTCCTGTGTTGAGACTCGAGCCGTATCACCAACACGGGCCTGTAAGGAATATCCGTGTGGCGACATCAATTCACGCAACACGGCCAACTTTTGGCCGTGCTACATCACACGACTCATGTCGTGTTTGGAGTCAGATTTTAAAAGCCGACTGTTGGAACACGGCAGTCAGTCCCATTGTGCACAACACTCCCCATCATGTATTCTCACTTCCAAACTCCACGATTTATCAGCAACCATTAAAAGAGTGGTAAGATTATGTGATTAAAGAGTGATTCTCAAGGGTTTTACATCATTGTTTCATTTAATTCCAAGAACACCCAAGGTATGACTTCGAACCCTAGTTTTCAATTGAAGGTTTAATTGGTTAAATTCTTGTATGGGTTTAGGATGATAGCATGTTTGAAGCATGTCTAGGATATTGATACAATGAATTTGCAAGTTTAATGGTTGGATTGATTGAAATTGTGCAAGAATTAGGGTTCATGAACATTTTGAATTTGGGAATTTTTGAAGGAATGGAATTAAGAGCATATGTTGATGCCTATTGATTGATAATGCTTTAGTGATAATTGTATTGTGTACACTAGCTTAAGCATTGAGGATTTGATCATGGTTGAATTGATTGTGAAAAATGTGAATGCTAAGTTTTTGATGAAATGACTAAGTGGAGTTTTGAATAGAATTAAAAGCTTTTGCATGAAGCATTGTTGATATAAGTTGTGCCCCATATAAAAAGGTGATGAATTCATGAAAGAATGGAAAGATTGAGATGTTGAACGTGATTGAATAAAACGTGAATAAATTGTGCTAAAGTTGCTTGGATTAAAATGTGAAAATACTTGGAAAATATTATTTGTTGTGCTTGAATATGTGCTAGAATTAACACTTAGTTGAATAACTAGTGAGGATTCTAAGCAATATGAGATATTTTTCCTTGAGTTGAAGTTGAACGTAATTTGAAATATGTTGAATATTGCAGATGGCTGAAAGAAGAGTGAGGAAAAGCAAAGAGGACTTCATTATTGTTGAGACAGATATGAAACTATCAAACATCGATGCACAATTGATGATGAAGGAAATACACCCTGTGAATTTCGGAGTAGAGTTCACAGAATGGGAGAAGTATGCACTAAATGGGAATACATAATACCCAAAATCAGGCCAACTCGATTCAAAGATCAAGCCACTATGGTTGGTCTTGGGATAGAGGGTGATCTGAGGAATTTGTTCTGTCGGGTGGACATGGAAGAGTTCTTCGATAAGAGACCTCCCACTTACCTCCATCTTACAGCCGAGTTTATGAGCACCTTAACGGTTGAGAAGGATAGGAACAAGTTTTCTATCTCGATCACATTTCAGCTGAATAATGAGTTGTGTGAGAAGATTCCTGTGAATGAGATAAATAGGTTCTTTGGGTGTCCGATTATGAGAGGTCATCAGAACTTTCTACCAGGAGGGGGTTTCAATCAACAAAACTGGTGGAGAAAGTTGGTTGACGATGAGACAGATCCTGGTGAGTACATTCCAAGCTTTTCAAAGGAGACAGCTATAAGAAACCCGATCATGTGGTTTCTTGAAAAGATTGTATCAAATACCATTCTGGGGAGATTTGAGAGTGGAGCTGTTGGTGAGAAACAGTTGTACATCATGTACAGTTTATATCAGGAGTTTAGAGTGAACATTGCAGCTCACTTCATTCAGCATGTTGAGAGGGTGGCAAAAAGAGAAAATATTCGAAGGATTTTGATTAGATGAATGGTGACCATGATTTCTCAAGGGTTAGGCATCGACCTTAGAAGTATACCACACATGATGGTCAGTGAGGGACTCACTTACACACAGCTCATAAGGATGGAGTTCCTATTGTTTATAGAAAACATGTATTGCTTGAGGCATGATAAGGGAGCTCCATTTCCTCTACCTTCTCCTGAGCTCACCACAGTGAGCGGACAACGAAGGCAGCAAAATCTAGCAATGGCGAGTCCCAACCACTCCGCAGTTGTGAGAGCCTTCTATAGATAGAATAGAGAATGAGTGGAGGCAGTGCTCCGACAGATGAGAGTAGAAGAGAATCCGGAGCTAAGAAATCTAAGAGCTGAGCCAGTAGACATGGAGGTAGGAGATGAAGAAGAACAACCTCATCATGTGGAATTTGAAGAGCAAGCACCAGAGCCTCTAGTATTTGAGCAAGAAGAAGATGAAGTCCAAGAGAATGAGTTTCAGCAACAGCAACAATTTATGGGACCCGGAGTGGGGAATGCAAGATGGAATTTTTTAGAAGATAAAGTCTGGGATATTAGGCAGACTTAGCAGTCACACGGAGATCAGATGAGAGAGTTTCGAGAGGAGCAGCAGAGACAGTGTGTGATGATGAGGGAGATCTATGACGGGCAGCATAGGAGGGACTATAATAATGAGCAAGCTCGTACCCACTCAAACAACATAGAAGAGATGCTCACTATGATGTTTAACTTCCAGTTTCTGGGTTCACCTCGTGCCTACAACCCTTGGGTAGCTTACCAGAGGACACCACCTCTCCCCCCTCCCCCGGAGAATTGAAGGGAGTACTTTTAGTGCTCAACACTTCTTTAGCTCATTTCTAGTTAATTTGGATTGTGATGGATTTGATACTTCATTTATTTTGTTTTGGGATGTTTTAATTTCGTAATTTAGGATTTTTTTTCAATTAAGGATGAGATGAGATATGACTTATATTGATCATGGATGGGTGGATTTTGTGTTTCATTTCTTTATGTGGTGATTTTTGTTCTTGCATGTTATGTGTTTTTGTTTTGTTTCTTGTTTCTTGTATCTTTTATTTTATGTTGTGAGTGTTTTCTTATTCTTATTTAGGAGTTGTTTTAGTGGTTTGTTTTTGGAAGGTTGTGAGTCGTTTGGAATGTGAGTGATGATACGTTGTTGTGATAAGTGATAACAAGTTATGATTAAGAATCTCTATGTTTTCGAATTGTGACATGTTTTATTTAACTTGTTCAATTTTGAGATGAATGTGGTGTAATAAGTCCTATCGGTCCGAGCATAAATTTGTGAGAATTTGAGCCTCAGCCGTGCATACATGGTTTATCTTTTCATGAGTGGATCGGTTATGTTTTGATAAATTAAATACTTGCTCAAGGGCTATAGGAACGAATCCGATTAGTAGAAATTGATGATATGATTTAAGGCCATACTTGTCATGAAAAGTCATTGCCAAAAATTTTCATACCATGAACATCATCCCTAGTCAACCACTTTTAGCTTATAAGCCTATTTCTTGTGAATTTAGCACATTATAAGCCTTGATTACCTTCATGAGCCTTATATATATACCCTTTTGTGTGAGTGATTGAGGAGATGGTAGCTAGGAAGGAAAAAATAAAAAGAAGAAAAGAAAATAGTAACAAGTGAGAAAAATGATGAAAAGAGTATAAACAAAAGATGTATATGCAACCTTTAAAATAAAAAGAGCGAAGCAACAAAGACGCTCAAGTAACAAAAAATCAAAAGAAGGGAGCCTGCAATAAAAAATAGTTGAAAATGAAAAGTGAAGTGATGATTAGTGCTTGAATGTTGCAAAAGATAAGAAGGGAAGAAAGAAAGTGAAGGAATGGAAGAAAGTAGCTACCTCTTCGATTACTTACACGTGTTAGCTTACTTTTCCTAAATATTTTCCTACCCAAGACCAAATAGCCTATCATTACATCCTTAATGAAAGACCTTTTTGATCATTGATTGAAACATTGGTGGTTTGTGAATATAGTCTACGAGCAAGTCTATAGTGAGTCGAGCCAATCGATTGATGAGTATTGGTTTACCCTACTTAAAAGAGTGTTGAGTGAAATTGATAATCTATGTGAGGCTTGGACCAAAAGGGACTATATTACACTTTATTCTCTTTAGATTGAACGTGTTAATTTCTCATGTCATGAATCTAATGTTGTAGGATGATTTAGCATAATTTGTAGTTCTTATTACTATTGATGTGTTATTACTTATGTTCATTTAGTCATTTCTAGGTGAAAATCTCTCTCCCCTTGTTTTATCATTTTCGTTGTTCGAGGACGCACAACACTTTAAGTTTGGAGTGTGATGAGTGATATTTTCATCTAAATTTTAGTGTCTTTTTAGGACTATTTTCGTGTTATTTTATCCGTATTTATGTGTATTTTGGTGGTGTTATTTGTTTTCATGGAAATGTGTGTGAATTAACTTAATCATATGTAAAACAGGTGAAAACGGAGCAAAAATGGAGACGGGAGATGAAACAAGGAAGAAGAAATAGGGCAGCATCAATAAGGACGACCGTGTTGGATACACGAGCCGTATTGCAGCACATAGCCCATGTACTGAATACGGGCCTGTAAGGAGTAGCCGTGTAGCAGCATCAATTCATCCAACACGGCCACCCTTTGGTCGTGCATCAGCACACGACTCGTGTGCCGTCTTGAGTAAAGTTTGACTGAGAAACCCTGACACGACTCGACTCGTACTGCAGCACACAACTCGTATCGGTGCCAGAATAGAATATTTTTCCTACATCTTCTAGAAGGTCTCCAAGGGGTATAAATACCAATTCATCCAACATTTTGATCATATTAGATCCGAAATTCAGCTGCCCACACACCCCACACACCAATTCCTTCATTTTACACCACATCCATCATCACTCTCATTCATCTATTCACTCCATCATCATCCTACCATAAATCCTTCATCCAAGTTAAGAGAAGAAGCAAGGAAGAGAGGAAAATTGTAAGAAAATTGATTGGTCGTACATAGTCGGGATGATCAATTAAAGAATTTATCGAACCATGAGAATTTAGGATTCGTGGCCTTCAAGTTATAGTCTCGTATTAGTTAGAGACGACTGAGAAGGGAGGAATAAAAAGCATGAAATGAAACTAATTACAATATTTTTGGAATTTTCAATGGAAAGAAAGTTTTCATGATGCACTTCAAATGAATCAATCATGTAACACATCTAATTGCCTCCCAATTTAAGCTATCATAGTAAGAGCGATCATAACAAAGGCCCCGAAATAGCACATAGGATCGATACCATAGCGAACACCTCCCAATTGGTACTAATTACACATACGAGTTCCCTAAAAGATACTAAATCATAGGTAATATTCCTTTTCTAGGTACTATGAATTCACTAAGGTTGGGTTTCCCTCACTAGATTAATTGACTTCTCGATCTAACCTCTCTAGTGTCCACTTATGTAGTTCTAAACATGAGAGGTCGTCTCCAACTCTTCCCACATTAATCCACATAACCCACATGATGAAATGATTCAATTAATTCCTAAGACACATAATTAAACTCTCATTCTAACCACATGCACTAGATAATTAACCACACAAATCAAACATATAGATTAAGCAATTAAGCACCCATAAATGAAAATAATCAAAGCCGAGAACACAATTAAACAATATCACAAATTAATCCATAATTCAAGCATCACTTAAACATCCAAAACAAAGAAAATAAAAAGATAATAAATAGGATTATATTTCACCGAATGAAGTTTTTACATCCACCAAGCTCATTCTTTCCTTGATGTCCCCATCTTCTTGGAAAACATTAAATCCTAATCTAGAAAAATATTTAAAACTACGGATCCTCGTCCCGAAAGGGGGAGTGATCTCAACTATGGAGGTCTTACTTAAAAGCCCTCTCAACTATTGAATCTTGAAATGATTCAATTTAATGGAATTTGACGGGTGAAGAATTGTTCAACGGTGGCTTTCATGGAAGAGTGTATTTTTATAGTAGTAAGGATGAGAGAAATTTGAGTGAATTTCTAATGTGGGACAAGTTGGTTCATGTAGTGGTAAAGTGAGAGAAATTTGTGGTAAGCAATCAATATGAGATTATTTAGCTCATGGGACCAAAAATGAGATTTATAACAAATTTTTTCTTTGGCCCGTTCTTGCTCGTTTTAACTCCAAATCGAGCTCCGTTTTCTCCCACATCTTCCTCTTCAATTGTAGAATCCATTTTTTTTTTATCAAAATCACCCATTTTTCTGCAAAAATAAACAAAAATACCTTTCTCCAAATAATCAAGCAATTAATAGTATTTTCATTAAAATCATGCTAAATTATTGAATTAAAGCCACAAAAATTCACTTAAAATTTAGGTGAATTTCTCACCGATCAAACCCCAAAACTTAAAGTGTTGTTCGTCTCTGAGCAACGAAAGAAAAGAAAGAACGAGGAGGGGAATTCACCTAGAATTGAATCAAGATATCAATGAGATTGAGTCATTTCAAAACCATTTCAATTCGATCAAAACAATCGACAAGACATCAATTTAAATACATACAAGTTAAGCTTAGGAAATACGCAAGTAAGTGAGACTTCCACTACTCCTCTCTAGATTTTACTTTTCACTCTCACACTCAATGGGTGTACGGGAGAAGTGTATACACTCAAAAATTGATTCAAATGCATGACATTACCATATGCTTACCAAAAGTCTACGCCCTTCACCACTTGTATGTGTCAATCGTTGAATCAAAAAGGTCTTTAATGGGGTTGTAATGTAGGCTCTTTAGTCTTGGGTAGGAAAATTTAGGAAAAGTAAGCTCAAGATTAGTAGAAAATTTAAGTTGAATGATCATTTCAACTCTCATCCTCTCTTCTCTTTTCACCTCAAGAAAAATGTAATCTTCCATCCGACACATTAACGAACCTTTTTTTTTCTTTCCATATTGAGTTTCTTCTCTCTTTTCCCCAAGGGATCTTTTTCCATTCTTCTAGTAGAGCTCCTTTATGCTTCTTTTATACAAGCTTCACTCCATTTTTTTCTCAACCTCCATTTTTTCTTTTTCATCTTTTCTCCCTCTTTTCTAGCACTTTCACTATTTTTCTCTTTCCAAACTCTCTTTTAAGCTTAATTCAACTACTTCATTCCCATTAATCCTCTATTAATCGACAAAGGTGATTAGGATATAAAATATGGATAAAAATGGCTAAATTTATAGGTTGCCAAAGAAATAAGGATAATAAGGCTAAAAGGGGCAAACTATGAAATAATTTCTTTTGGTAGGATTAATTTGGCTAAGTGACTTGTCAACACAAAGATGGCCTTAAATCATTTTCAACAATCTTCACAGACATGTAGTTTCAAGAAGACACAATGACAAGTTCTAGAATACACACAAATGAATGATGCACTCAAGAAAGGAAAAACCGTTTAATATTACGATTTAAAGGCTCAAAAAGCCCACAGGCTTGTAGTAGTGAAAGAAACATAAAACAAGCACAAACCATAACTCAACAAGTACATAAGTAAAAATCCATCTCGTCACAAGTTTCAACTAAATATCATAGTTTCAAAATTTCTCACAATGAAGCACGAGAGAGCCAAGAAAGATTTCTCCTTATTGAATGCAAAAACAAAGAAAGGAGAAAAAGTGTGCCAAAGAAAAGAGTAAGGACTTAAACGTGCACCGGTGCAATATGCTCAAGTAGGAGTTCATTGATGCATTTTTTATAATTCAAACCGTAGAAAAGTCAAGTAACAAATAGAACATACCCCCCAAACTTAAATTAGGCAAAGTTGAATTTAAGTTGAGAAGATGTTCGTTACCACAATTTGCACCACTCCTTTGCTCTTCAAGGCCAATACCATGGCTCCACGCCTTCATCCCTACAAATACAACTAAAAACAAATCAAATAAAAAATGTCTCTATCCTAACACTAAACGAAATCCGAAGTCACAAATACAACTAAATTTCCCAGCAACGGTGCCATTTGATTGGTCGTATATAGTCCAGATGACCAATTAAAGAATTTATCAAACCACGGGGAATTTAAGATTCGTGGCCTTCAATTTATAGTCTCGTATTAGTTTCGGACGACCGAGAAGGGAGGAATAAAAAAGCATGAAATGAAACTAATTACAATATTTTTAAAATTTTCAATAGAAAGAAAGTTTTCATAATGCACTTCAAATGAATCAATCATGTAACACATCTAATTGCCTCCCAATTTAAGCTATCATAGTAAGAGCGATCACAAATTCCACCTAAACTCTCTCTCGAGATGAAGAGGATGTAGGCCCTTATAAAGGCCCCAAAATAGCACATAGGATCGATACCATAGCGAACACCTCCCAATAGGTACTAATTACATGTACGAGTTCCCTAAAAGGTACTAAATCATAGGTAATATTCCCTTTCTAGGTACTATGAATTCACTAAGGTTGGATTCTCCTCACTAGATTAATTGACCTCTCGATCTAACCTCTCTAGTGTCCACTTATGTAGTTCTAAACATGAGAGGTCATCTCCAACTCTTCCCACATTAATCCACATAACCCACATGATGAAATGATTCAATTAATTCCTAAGACACATAATTGAACTCTCGTTCTAACCACATGCACTAGATAATTAACCACACAAATCAAACATATAGATTAAGCAATTAAGCATCCATAAATGAAACTAATCAAAGCCGGGAACACAATTACACAATATCACAAATTAATCCATAATTCAAGCATCACTTAAACATCTAAAACAAAGAAAATAAAAAGATAATAAGTAGGATTAGATTTCACCGAATGAAGTTTTTACATCCACCAAGCTCATCCTTTCCTTGATGTCCCCACATTCTTGGAAAACATTAAATCCTAATCTAGAAAAATATTTAAAACTACGGATCCTCGCCCCAAAAGGGGAGGGATCTTAACTATGGAGGTCTTACTTAAAAGCCCTCTCAACTATTGAATCTTGAAATGATTCAATTTAATGGAATTTGATGGGTGAAGAATTGTTCAATGGTGGCTTTTATGAAAGAGGGTATTTTTAAAGTAGTAAGGATGAGAGAAATTTGACTGAATTTCCAATGTGGGACAAGTGGGCTCATGTAGTGGTAGAGTGAAAGGGATTTGTGGTAATCAATCAATGTGGGATAATTTAGCTCATGGGACCAAAAATGAGATTTATAACAAATTTTTTTTGGTCTGTTCTTGCTCGTTTCAACCCCAAATCGAGCTCCATTTTCTCTCACATCTTCCTCTTCACTTGTAGAATCTATTTTTTTTTATCAAAATCACCAATTTTTCTACAAAAATAAACAAAAATACCTTTCTCCAAATAATCAAGCAATTAATAGTATTTTCATTAAAATCATTCTAAATTATTGAATTAAAGCCACAAAAATCTACTTAAAATTTAGGTGAATTTCACACTGATCAAAAATGAAGGAGATAAAAATTGGAGCCAATCCAAGGGAGTTTTCATCCAATTTTTGCAGTAAACCTAATTGTTTATCATGACTTGTAAGGTTTTTAATGTCTATGTTAATTATCTTATGATTATGGTAGGCTAATCTCCCTTGTGAGATTAGCAACATGAGAGTTGTTGGTTAATTTTGGGGATCTATGTATTTTAATTCATGTGTTGATTGGATTTATGATTTTCTATCATTGATTGTTAATTGCTTGATTTGTATTGTTGAATTGTGTGATTTATTGTCATAGGCATGTGGTTAGATTGAGAAATCAATTATTTGTTTAGGATAGTTCATTGAATCAATTCATCATACACCTCATGTGCATTATAAGTATTAAAGAGATAGAGATATCCTTTAGGATTTAGAACCCTTTGATAGGACATCCGATTGGTTTGATCGAGATGTTGATTGATTGTGTGAGGGGATTCTCATTTAAGCTTAGTATTTAGTTGGAATTGTTTGAGTGAGAACCAATCTATTGAGCTATTTTGGGATTCTTATTTGGATTCACATTCTATTCATTTCGAGAGAAAGTTTAGAAGAAGTTAGTGTTGGCCCTTAATCATTTATCCATGATGCATATGAATTTGTTACATAATTCCTAGAGTTACCATTTCTTAAGTGTTGTTAATTTCACTCTTGTTTAACTTCGAAAACCAATCACATTCATTTTAATTTCGTTTGCTTGATCATTGCTTGTATACCTGCATTGATTGATTTTAATTACTTGTTTGACAAACAAAACTTTGATGATTTGTCTCTATAAAATTACAAGAAATGTGAGATCGCTTAAGCACTAGTTCCTACCTCCATGTGGTTCGATAAATTCTTGAATTGGTCAACCCGACTACAAGTTATGGCTAATCAGTTCCCTGCGCATTCAAATTCATTAGTGAACCAGTCTGATCAGGCCATCGCTGATAAAAAATGGCAGCGAGTGAAGAAGTTGAGAGAAACGGAAGAGGTGTTCGAGAAAGATAGTTTGGGTCTCCCAAAAACAAAAGTAGCAATTTCGTTCCCTCAGAGATTTTTGTCGAAAAGCTTGGATGAGAAGTTCAGAAAATTTGCTAAGGTTATGAGGGATGTCCATATCACAATTCCCTTTTTAGAGGCCTTGGATCAGATGTCAAACTATGCGAGGTTTATCAAGGAGCTCATCTCCAGAAAAAGAAGCTTGAACAATGTGGAGATGGTTAACCTGACTGAGAACTGCAGCTCCATAATCCAGAGAAAGTTACCCAAAAAGCTAAAGGATCCTGGTAGTTTCATCATTCCTTATAAGATAGGAAAAGGACCTACAAGGAAAGCATTGTGTGATCTGGGAGCCAGTATAAATTTGATGCCCCTTTCAGTTTTCAAGAGACTTGGTTTGGAGGAGCTGAAGCCTACATTTGTGGCTTTACAATTAGCAGACAGATCATTAACTTATCCCGATGGAGTTATCAAAGATGTATTGGTGAAGGTGTCAAACTTGGTTTTTCCGATAGATTTCCTTGTTCTTGACATGGAAGATAATATGGATGGAATACCTCTGATATTGGGGCGTCCTTTTCTTGCAACTAGAAGGGCTCTTATTAATATTTTCAAAGGAGAGTTGAGGCTGAGGGTAAATGATAAAGAAATCGTCTTTTTATTAAACAAGCAGCAGTGCAAGTCTGTGGAAGTAGTAGAGGAGATCAAAGAAACAAGCGAATCTCTTACTTTTCCTATTACTAAATCTGATGTTATTTTTGATAATCTTTTGCGTGCAGAAAAAGCTGAGGATCAATATCTGAAGCCTCTGAACCTACCTCCGGATTTTTATTCGTATATTGGTGTTAAAAGTTTTAACTTGTACAATCCTTGTTTTGCTATGCAGGTTGACTCTATAATTGAGAGGAGGATTGAAAAGGACGAGAGGCGACAGTCTTGGAAGAGAGGAAATTCAAAGGTTCTTATTTCTGAAACAAAAGACGGGGAGATGATAACTATAGAGAACAAGAGAGGAAAGAAGCACTTGAAGGTAAGAATGCGAGAAGACTTCTCTCCGGGCCAATAGTTAATAAGAGGTACTCCGTCGTGACTCTCCGACGTTAAACGTGAGTGCATATTGGGGGCCGACCCTCCCATTTTTATTTGCTTTATTGAGTCTGTGTAAATGCAGGAATTTTATTAGGTGTTGCTCGACTATGGTATATACTTCTTTACAAACGTATGTTCTCACTTTGTTTGATCTAAGTTTGGGGGGGATACGTATATACCTGCATCTTGTTGCACCAAAGTAAAGTTACTTCATTGTGTTGTGTGCTTGGATAATTAATTTTTTGTGATTTTTCAGTATTTTTGATTTATTTGATTATATTGAGTTGTCGATTTTTTGTGATTGTCCAGGTGTGTTGTTAGTTTATTTTTGTTGCATGTTAATCTTAGTTTCGGCTTGGTTAATTTTTGGTTCTTGATGATGATTGATTGATTTGTGTAAGCATTTGATTGAGTTTTACTATTGGTGTTTTGAGTATTAATGTGGTGTTGTGATAGTATACATTGGTGATTATCCAGCTAGAGATGTATTTGGATGTTGAAATACTTAAGATTGTTCCATGTATTAAAATTGGTTCATAAGCCTATGTAGGAATGCTCATTATTTTATTATACCCATGTGAGATTTGAGCTTCTTCTAATCATGAAAATTATATATGATTGGTTTGTTTCTTGAGGGCATCGTTTACATGCATGTATTCTAGAACTTGACTCTTAATCTACTTGAGGCTAGATGATTGATTAGATGATGAGAAATGAACTTAGGCCATTTTGTTCTTTATTGAGTCACTAGCCAAATTTTTATCCTACCTTGTAATATCATCCATAGTTTTCCCGTTTGAACCTGTAAGCCTTATTCATTGGAAGCCTATGAAGATAGCCAATTTAATCTTTTATGAGCTTTTAAATACCTATCCTAGTAGAGAATTAAAGGAGTCAGTTTGGTATTGTTTAAAAGAAAGATGAACGTTGGTGAAAAGTGATTGAAGATGAATAATGGTTAAATCTTGCAAAATGGGGGTAGTGCCTGAAACTGGTACCCCAGTTATAGGGTAGTGCCTGAAACAGGTACCCTATTTGAAAAAGAGGAGGAGGAAATAAAAAAAAGACGTTGATATTGTAGTTAAAGGAGGATTGAAGTATGAAAAGAAATGGAAAGAGGAAAAAGAGTGGGAGATTGAATTGTCAAGTATATGTGTTGAAAATGTATCTCTACTGTTGATACTCTACTAGTGATCGAGTCACTCATCCAATATTTTTCTACCCTTGTCCAAAGAACCAACGTTATAACCTTAAGCAAGTCCTTTGTGATCATATCGTTAAGTCTTTCAAGTTAGTGAGAGTTTAGATAATTGTCAAGCTTATGGTAACGCGTGCATGTGAATTGATTTGAGTGAATATATTTCAGCCTTGAGAGTGTCTAGCTCACACTTGAGCAATGAGTGTAAATACCTTCTACAAGAGTGGATGATGAGCATTTTGAAATGGGAGGTGACTAATTTGACGTGCATGTTTCGATTGATAGGATTTTGGCATTTGAGTATATTATCTTGGTTTTGATATTTGTGATCCCTTATTTGCTGTAGAATTTCAACTATCATTTCTCTCTTGTATTGAATTCGTTACTCGGGGACGAACAATATGGTAGTTTTGGGGGTTGATGAGAGTGAAAATTTACGTATTTTTGACCTCACTTTATACTATTTTTATTAGAATAAGGCCATATATTCATGTGGGATTGCGTCATTTACGTATTTTGCATGATTATGGTGCTATTAAGGTGTTTTGTTGAGTTTTGAAAGTTAAAAATAGGTGAAAATGAATCAGAAACAAAAACGAACAAGAAACGGGCTGAAAAGACCAACTCGAGTTGCAAGACCTAACTTAACTTGCAACTCGATCGAGTTGGGGTCCAAAATTTGTCCTGAATCATCCAGAGAGCTTACTCGAGTTGCAAGGTCCAACTCGACTTGCAACTTGAGTCGAGTTGAGGGCAGAGCAAAGTCAAAAATCGTCCAGTGAGCCGACTCGAGTTGCAAGTCGAGTAATGACTTGCCAACTCGTTTGTGTGGGTGAGTGAGGAGATGGTAGCTAGAAAGGATTGATTGATTATCAAAAGAAGAAAAGGACATGGTAAACAAGCAAGAAAAATGATGAAAAGAGCAACAACAAGAAGGCACATGCAACCTCAAAATTAGAAAAGGAGCAAAGCAACATCAAAATGCTCAAGTAAACAAAATTCAAAGATAGGAAGCATGCAACAAAAGAAGCCCAATCCAAGGAAAGTTAATGAATAGTGCTTGAGATTTGTAAAGATAAGCAAGGAAGAAAAGAAAGTGAAGAAGTTGAGAAAATTGGCCATCTCTTGATTACTTACACATGATTAGTCACTCTTATCAATATACTTCTTACCATACCAAAGAACCTATCATTACATCCTAATTAAAGCCCTTTTTGATCATTGATTGAAACTTTGGTGGTTTGTGAATGTAGTCCACGAGCAAGCTTATAGCGAGTCAAGCCAATCGGTTGATGAGTGTTGCTTTACCCTACTTTAAAGAGTGTTGAGAGACATTTATAACTTATGTGAGGCTTGGACCAAAAAAAAGGGGACTATATTACATTATTACTCTCTTTTGATTGAACTTGTTAATTTCTCATGTCATGATTTTAATGTTGTAGGATGACTTAGCATAGTTTGTTGTCATTATTGCTAACGATGTGTTATTACTTATATTCGTTTAGTCTTTTCTAGGTGAAAATTTCTCCTTTTGATTTGTCATTTTCGTTGCTCGGGGACGAGCAACACCTTAAGTTTGGGGGGTTGATTAGAGCTATTTTCACCTATATTTTAGTGTCTTTCTATATGTGTTTTCGTATTATTTTATTCGTATTTTATATGTTATTTGGTTGTGTTTTGTGTTTTTATTGAAATATGTGTGAATGAGGGAGTTGAAACGAGGGAGAACGAGCCAAAACAGTGAAAAGAGGAAGTAGGGCAGCAAGAACATGGGCCGTGTACAGCGCACGGCCCTGTAACAAGTGGTCATGCGCTGACACTCGAAACACCACGACCCGTGTCCAGTACAAACACACGGCCCGTGCACCGCGCACGGGCCTGTCCAGCAAGCCGTGTGACAACGTCAGAAAACACAACACGGCCACCCCTGTGGCCGTGTGCTGCGCACGAGTCGTGCGCTGTGTTAGAACACGGGGCGTGCGGCGGAGCTCGAGCCGTGTTGGTGCAAAAACGCAGGAAATTGCTGGAATCTTCTAGAAGGCCCACATGGGGTATAAATAGACCCCATTTCAACACTTTGAGGATTTGATCCGAAATCCCATCATCTACACACACCTCACACACCATTTCTTCCATTTTCCACCATCATCTTCATCCACCTTTATCCATTTTGATCCATCTTCATAATCTCCATTAATTCTCCATCAAAACTTCATCCCTTCCATTGGGTGTGAGAGATCTCAAGAAATCAAGAGCTAGAGGGGGAGATCAAGAAGAATAGAAGATTCTCTTCAAGAAATTGATAGGGAAGAATCCATTCATTTTGTATTTCTTTAGATCTTAGACTATGGGTAATTGTAATGAATCATTTATTTGTTTTGTTACTTTTACTATGATAGGCTAATCCCTTTAGTGGGATTAGGAACATGAAGAGCATATGAGATTTATATTATCATGTGGATTAAATTGGTTTTTGGTTTAATTGATGTTGATTTCTATTCATGGAGTTTAATTGTCTTGATGTTGTGATGGCATGGTTTGTTATTCATGAATGTTTATTGGTTTAATGGATTGTTGATCAATGGATTATTTGTGGTAATTAAATGCTATCATGATGTTCATGTATGTATTTCTTGGAGTGAGACGGAAACGACCCTCTATAGTATTAGGAAGGCATGAATAGACATTGAGTTTGGGTTTGACCGAAAGGATATTTGAATTCAATGAGGGGAACCAATCCATTCGTTGGCCTTAGTACACAAAAAGGGAGAGTTTAATCTAACTAGTACCTAGATGGAAGGGGTTAATGTTGGGCTTTGATCTTAAGTACTTTTGGGAGTCTAAATGGATCAACAACCTTTGTAACCCGAAAGGGAGCTTAGGATACAATCGTGATCACCCTTAGTCTACATCAATTGAGTTGAATTCCTTTTGCATGATAATATGAATCGAGTGTGCTTGGATGTTTCTAATCCCATGTTTTTTCCATACTTGAACTTTAGCACCCATCATCTTTACTTGTCATTGTCTCTTATTTTCTATCTTATTTACTTGCTTCTTGCTTTAGTTGTTAATCTTATCAAAATCCCTCGATCATCTTTACAAAAATAACATAAACATGAGCTCACGTATATTGCTAGTCCGAACATAACTCCTTTGTGGATTGATAATTTTTCTTGGGATATACTACTACAACGATCGAGTGTTCTTGCTCGTGAGTGCTAAAAATAGGCAAACAACCACGTGACACTAGGGTTTCGTATTTCTCTTTATCTTTTCCTTTGTTAATTTTATGATGAAATTGTCAGCCATGAGGGTTGTGTGTATCCTCATGGACTAAAAACCTTTTACAGTTCTAGGGATTGAAGGTTAGGATAGTTGATTTGGAAACCTAGACGATTATTGTTGATTCATGCTATTAAGATTCTTGTTTATTTGATTAATTCAGGCTATATTTATATGTTTGTAACGTCTTCACAATTTATCATTGATGTTGCCCGTGATGCTTGGTATATTGTGTTAGCTTGTGTGCATACGTATTTGATATTGTCTATTTGCTAGGGGTTATAGTAGTTTGCATGTGAATATGATAATCATAAGGGCTGATAAATAAAATACTTGATATTCTTAGTGGAACAATGCAATTAAGAATTCAAGTAGGAAGTGAATAAGTTTGAGTAGTACTTTTAGAAAATATATGTTAGTCAAACTGACCATCCGGAGGTTTCTTAAGTTTTGTCTTATTAGTATCTAGAAAGGAGGTTTAAAACTATTCACGCATCTTTTGTTATTAATTGAATAATACTATTAACTTGAAATCGAATCATATTTTGTGGGTTAATAGAGTCTTGTGATGTATTTCCATTAAAATAGCATGAATAAACAATAGGAAGTCTAGGAAATCAAATCAATTGCCTTAGAGCTGTTATTTCTCTCTTAATTCATTCTTGAATAGTTCTTTGTTTTACTTTTATTTATAAGTAATTTGTTATTTCATTTCTTTAGTAATTAATCATATTCAAACACTTGGAAATTGGTTACAATAATTCTAGTTAAAGAGTAATATAAATTAAATAGATAATTAACTGTCTCAGTGAGAACGATATTTAATTGGGGTACTTGCCATTACAATTGATATCCCTGGGATTTTAGTTGGAGTGCGCAATAATTGTCTAAGACCCTTACGTGAGACGATCAAAAAGTGATAACTTTTATATATGAAAGTGATAATAAATTACTGAAAAGTAATAATGTTATTTCATGAACAATTTATAGTATAAATAAAAGTGATAACATTTTATAGCGAAAGTGATAATGATTTATAGCGAAAGTGATAACTATTTTAAAAAGTGAAAAATGATCTCACGTGAGACGGTCTCACGCAAAGACCTACCCATTACTTTATACTTTATTATTACTTAAAAATACTACAATACTCTCAAAAGTCAATAAAATTTGTCAAAAAGTATAATTTTTTCTTAAACAACATGAAATTACGTGAAGCGTATTGAATGACGTAGGGAAATAGACCACATTCGAAACGTGTGGAATTGGCGCACAATAGCTTTTGCACCGGCATGAGTAAATGGGTTAGAGAAAAAACTAATGGATAGGAAACGTAGAATTCACAATTTTCAAATTATGAATGGAGGATCATTCTGATTGGAGTCTTGGACCAATCATCCATACTCATTTACTAACCCTCCTCAGCTCTCACTACCGACACAACAATGGCGACCATCTCTGATCCAAACTACGACAGGCTAAGCGAGCTAAAAGCTTTCGACGCCACCAAAACTGGCGTTAAAGGCTTAGTTGACGGCGGAATAGCTAAAGTTCCACCTATTTTCATTCACCCCCAAATCAATTCTGATAACAGACCTAATTCCCAAAATGTAGAGCTCAAATTTCCAGCTGTTGACCTAAAAGACATCGCGGTAGATCCAATTAGGCGCAGGGAAGCGGTCGACGAGATCCGAGATGCATCGGAGGCATAGGGTTTCTTCCAAGTGATCAACCATGGAATTGAAGGTCCGATTTTGGGGAAAATGCTCGATGGGGCTCGCCGATTCTTTGAAGAAGATCCGGAGGAGACATTAAAATGGTATACTAGAGATGTGAGCAAAAGGGTTGTGTATAATAGCAATTTTGATTTGTTTAGTTCACCAGCTGCTAATTGGAGGGATACTGTTTACTGTCGAATGGCTCCTGATCCTCCAAATCTTGAGGAATTGCCAACAGTGTGCAGGTAATTTCTTAGATGATGGTGAAAGCTTAGTTAAATTTTTGTGGATTTTGTTGCTTTTGGCTTGTGTCAGTGAGAATAGGCATTATAATTATTACATTTTCTGTTCTTGATGATTGATTTTAGCCCATCTTGTTTTCTTGATTATTCTAATATCAACAGGGATATGCTAGTGGCTTTTGATTGTTCTTTGGAGAAAAGATATGGAAATGTTCTAGATAATAAAATACTAACAAGAAAATTAATTGGAAAACATTAAAAATGCACTCCTCGTGTCATTTACTCTCTACGTTGTTTAAGAAAAATTATTTTTTTTTTACTAATTTTGTTTACTTTAAAAGGTATTGAAATATTTGTAGATAATAAAAAAATATAAAATAATAGTATGTGTGTGAAAAAAGAGAGACAAATTTGAAATTAAAACAATTTTTGAGATTCTTTATGTCGTTTAAGAAAAAACGTGCTTTTTCACTAATTTTGTTAATGGTATTGAAGTATTTTTAGGTAATAAAAAAAATAAAGTAATGGTATGCGTGTGATAAAGGAGAGACAAATTTGATATTAAAAATGTTTCATTTTTTGAAGTGTGAATGGTTTTGTCGGACAAATAAATAAGAAGAGTGTGGAGGGTTAGGTGGGAAGAAGAGAGGAGAGAGTATCTGTTTACTTGTGTTTGAGGAAGGAATTTGGGGAGTCTTTTCTAGTAGAACTTTCATCAATTTTCTGTGTTGCATTACTACATTTATCTGCAGAGATATACTATTTGAGTACACAAAGCAAGTTTCAACACTAGGAAACACTTTGTTTCAAATGTTATCAGAGGCACTCGGTCTCAAACCCGATCACCTCGAAGAAATGAAATGTGGGGAGGGGGTCGCTGTCATGCTACATTACTACCCTATATGCCCTCAGCCGGAGTTAACCATGGGCACCACGCAACATGCTGATAGTGACTTTCTCACAGTGCTTGTAAATGACCAAGTAGACGGCCTCCAAGTTCTTTACCAAAACCAACAATGGGTTGATGTACCTCCTATCCCTGGAGCTCTAGTGGTCAATATTGGAGATCTTCTCCAGGCAAGTTTCTTATTTAACACTTGGGAAGTTAAAGTGAACAACATTTGAACTAACTCTTCCTATTTCGTGCAGCTTGTATCAAATGAACGGTTTATTAGTGCAGAGCATAGAGTACTAGCGAATAGTATTCGCTCAAGAGTTTCCGTTGCATGTTTCTTCAGAAACGACACATCTGCGGAGCTTTATGGACCGATTGAAGAACTGCTGTCTGAAGATAATCCACCAAAATATAGAGCAACTACGGTGACTGAATATGTCAACCACTTCAACACAAAGGGCCTCGATGGAACTTCTGCCTTGTCACGTTTTCGGGTTTGATCTGATTTATGTCTACTTTAAACTTTGCCTATAGGGTTTAAGTTTATAACATAATAGTGGTTTAGTGTCTTCTTTTAAAAGAATAGGTTGTATTATTATTATTTTTCATCAATTGAATATCATTTTTTATTAAAATATTATCACTTTTTTTCTGTTTCATGAAAGTTATTCCGTGAGATGTTCTCATAATATAAACGAAAGTGATTAATGAGTGAGAAATAGTTATTAAATCAATGAGAATGATTGAAAATTTTTTATTCCTACTAAACCAATCATCATCCATTAACATTAGAATTCAATATACTTACATTCACATTACCCCTCCATGATTATTGATAATTAGAGTATGACTCAGTTAGGTATAATGAATGATTTAGTATGATTTTAGAAAAATGAATTATATTATAATATTTAAAAAAAATTTGGATTAATAAAAAGTGATAAAGATGCACAAGAATTTATAGAATGAATAAAATGTGATAACATTTTTAATAAGAAGTGATATTATCTTTTATAAAAATAGTTAATTGTTTAATAAAACGTAAAATTGGTCTCATGTGCATGACACGATAACACACAAATATTCTCTTCTACCTATATAATAATTATTTTAATAATGGATTGATGTATCCAAGAACCCATCTCATATGTAATATATATAACCCTCTTATAAGTGAATGGTTTTACTTCAAATGACATTAGTATATGGAGTATTAGTTATACTTGTAATTAGTTGCAGCAGAAAACATAAAATGGCATCTTAATTCATTTGCAGCAGCTTATAACCAGTTATTCTTTACTAAAATCGCAATTCCAACCAATCACCCAGCATGCATTTGTCAAATCCCAATTAGTTTGTTCCTATACATTGACTTCTATAATATATAATGTGCAAATGTGTATAAATTAAAATATATAATTGATTTTAAAATGATTATGACTTCTTTATAATATTCACTTTAAAATAAATAATGATTTATTCTTGGATCTATCTTTGGATTTTGTCATTTACCTCTAACCCAAGGGCCGCCCGGGCAATAATGTATAGAGTGGCGTGGGGTAACCGATAAAATTAAAAAATAATTATGAAAATACAATATTATACTTGCAGTCCAAATTTTTTTTTTTTACTTCTCACCTTAAAAGTTTTAACACACAAACATCTACTTTCGATTTTACTAACCTCTGCACACTTTTTTTTAATACGTAACAATACTTATACACGTTTTTAGGCAAAATACATTATAATACTATTAATTTTTTACACACGTCTTAACAATTTTACATATTATCTTAATTAAATTATCTAACATACTAACTTTTACACATATTTCAATATCTTTCTACGTATTTATACATAAAAAATATTCTTTCCGTCTCATATATTTATACACTTTCCAATTTGAGGTATCCCAAGTATTTATGCATGTTCCATTAATAGTAGAAATACATTATATATTCTACTTACTTTTTACATTTTATTTATTAATTTCAAGAAATTTATTTATATTTTTATATTTTACTCATTATTTTCAACAATTTTATTTACTTTTTCTACTTTAAATTATCAACTTATTCATATTTTTTCTTACATTATAGTATATAAAAAAACAATCATTTTAATCTCCATTTCCATACAAACATGCATAACTATGTGGATGGTCGGACAGAAAAAGTAACTTCTTCTAATCACCACGCACAAAAATATGTGCGTATTTTACTAGGAAGGAGGGAGTAAATATCTTTGTGATTGGAATTGTGCTCCATATTAAATATGCCTTCAAATTCAATCTAAATGTTAATAAATATGTATACATTAACCACCAGCTATAAAGTATGATTTTAAGATAAATAAAATATAAATCTAAAATAGTTGTATAATTCATAAAAGTAGGATGAATTATACACAAAAAATATGATATTAAAATGTTTATATAATATTATTCACTAAAATATTATATTTAATTCATTAAAATATAATTAAAAGGTTGTAAATTAAAATATAATTAATTAAAGTAGGATAAAACAATACATTAAAATGTTTAATGGTAAATACAATAACTATCTATGAACATACCTTTAAACATAACATTAAACACAAAGTCTCTTGTGAGACGCTACTTACGTGAGACGGTTTGTGAGACGTGTTAAAGTATGTCTATTATTTAGATAAAGTATATTTGATGGTTGTTAAAATATGTTTTTCTAAAGTATACTGAATTATGCATTAAAGTATGATTTTAATATATTATAATTTGATTTATTATTGACATACTTTAACAGCAAATAAACATACTTTATCTATACAATAAACATACTTTAGTGATCCGTCTCACACCCGTCTCACAAATAACCGAGAGAGTCTCTCAACATTAAAATATACCTTTCAAAGAATCACACATTATAGTCTAGTGAATCATAATGTATGATTAATCATACTTTAACTACGTTAAATCATATTTCACAATCTAAAAATTATTTAAATAATAGTTCAATCATTCTTACGCTCTGTCTCAAATAAACCCGCTTTCTTAAATTCTTCTCCATCAAGATTTCAGAAATTAGGGCCACAAACTTACAAAGTAATATTTCAAAAAGTTTTACAAAATTACAATTTATACCATCTTTTAACTTTTAAAAACACAAGATCAATTATAAAGTTTAATATAATAACAATAACATACATATTAAACTAATAATACCTACTAAATGAATATATATATATATATATATATATGCAAGACGTAAATAAATAATGTGAAATATTTTGCCCTTTATTAAATAGTACTCCATTTCAAATTTAATAATACTTAAAAAAAAATAGTACTCCCTCCGTCCCGGGTATTTTTACCCGTTTGTACGGGCACGGAGATTAAGACGTTTTATTTTTTTAATATATAATGTAAGAGAAAGTAGGGATAAATTAGTAATTTGAAAAGAAAAAGTGAATAAAGTTGTTGGGAATGATGAATAAAGTGTAAAAAAGTAATTAAAGTTGTTGGGATTGTAAAAAGTATGTAATAAAATATTATGTATTTTTTCCAAAAATGGAATGGGTAAAAATACGTGGGACACCCCAAAATGGAAAGTGGGTAAAAATACGTGGGACGGAGGGAGTACTATAATTTCTTGGGCCATGTATTTCCCTAGTCCATGGATACAACTCACTCTTATAAATTAACTTGAAGGTGTTTTGATCATTACAAAACCACACCCTGTCCACAAATTAACTACACCAAGCAAAATGGTGTTAGAGTAGTATGCCCAGCGCACCAATTAGATTGGATATTTGTACTCTTTATATTTTGAATATAAGCAATCTCATTGGAAATTATATTATTAAAGGCTGTTTTAATTTATCTATTTTATGCATTATAATAAATGCTTATTAGATAAAGTCCCTAGACCAATTAAAGATAAAATGTATGGTTACGCATATGATGGTGATCATGGAATTTATACATAGAGCTTTGGTCTTAAACATGGTTCCGAGTCAAGAATTTTTCTAAATGGGACAAAGAATAATTCAGTAAAGACTCGTACATATGATGAATGCTCGTTGGACGAGAATATTGTATTCCATCAATATTAGTGTTGTGACACAAATTCATATATGTAGATACTTATTAGAGAATAAGTTTATCGAACATGGTCCGTAGAAAATTCTTATTGGATATGTCGAAATTAGAATTTTCTAATTACGATAGTACACGATTAGTCTTTAGACTTGAAGCACCATGGTAGTCTTGTGTACTTCATCTAATACTTGGATTTATCTTCTGATTGTTTAGCAATCATAAAGGGGATATGTTGGGTATTATATTGATGTACATGGAGACTTATGTGTGGCTAAGATAGAATCTAACACTTGTCTAGGACAAGAGAATCTTCTGTGTATTTCATTGTTAATGATTCAAAGACCTTGGCCAAGGCAATGAGAATAAAGATTCACAATGAATCATTGTAACATGAAATAGAAACACAGTTATTGAGTTAATAGAGTTTCGACTAATATTCCTACTCTAGACTCAATCGGGAGATTAATTGTTAGAAAGACCGTACGTGTATGTCACTCGTTAATTTACAGGTTTACTCGCTATTCACCTAACACTAGAAGATCACGCTACTTGCTAGGTGTTACCGTGATTAGTAGGTTCTTGAAATTAATTAGTTAATTTTAAGTGGATTAATTAATTGGATTAATTAATATAATAATTGTTATTTATAAGTTACAAATGTTGTAAGCCTACTACTAGAGTTAGAAGTGAACCTAAAGGATCACACCTTAATTTGAATGAACAACTTTTATCAATTGGAATAATAGTTAAATGGTTAACTATTTATTATAATTAAATAATTTGATTATTTAATTAATATAAACAAAGTGGGGGACATCCATGCATTATTAGCAAATGTTAGTGGCATGTATGATTAAAGTTAGTGGAGTGAAAAGATGGCACTCATGTCCACTCACTATTAATGTGATTAATTTTTCCATGTCATGTACCAATTTTTCTAACTTGAAAGATACATGTGTCGGCACTTTCATGTTTTAAAAGGAAGAAAAAGTTGATACTTTAAGTACCAATTTTTCTTGATAAAAGAATCGACATTTTGTGTTTTAAGAAAGAGAGGAAATAGTTTCCTTTCAAGTTAGAAAATTTTGCTTATTCAATTTTGGTGTTTCAATTCACAAGCTTTATACTACTAGCAAAGTATAAAATTTGTGTTGTTCATTCAATTGGTGGATTACATTAGAGGGGATACACTTGGATCCCTTATTGAGAAGAACGGAGTTTTAGCCACAATCTGGGAATCGATTCCCTAACTCCTTGCATCAATTGGAAGAAAGTCTACGAGGGTAAGAATAATCTTTACGTAGATTTCTTTCAATATATTTTAACACCGGATCTTATAATCGTTTTAGAGCACCCGGGGTGAAATCCTTTCATATATTTAATAAATATGATTTATTAATTATGAAAAATTTTAAATTCCGCTGCGTTCACCCGGATCGCTATGACGAACCCAACAGTGGTATCAGAGCCTAGGTTCACGGTGTTGAGATATATTTGGTACTAAAATTGTTTTAGTATTATTTAATGGTTAAATAAGAAAACTTGAAACAACGAGAAAAGGTTTTTCGACAATTATTAATTACTTTAAAATTTCAACTGTTGTAGTATGATAAGAATTATTCTTAAACTACTATTTATACAGTTAAAATTTTTCGGTAATTTTAATAAAATTGACTAAATATTAGTTTATGACTATATTGGTTTCTCATGTGAATATGAAATATTAAATAAAAGTTATTTATATTTCTTATTCAAAATATTCATTTGGAATGAAATTTAAGCAATACGTTGTATTTAATGAGAAATTATTTCTTAAAATATCATTGTTTAATATAATAATTATTATTGATAATTTGTTATCAATATTTAATATTTAATTTGATAAAAGCATTAGATGTTTATTATCAACAATGATATTTGATGGCTATTTCTAGAAATGGGTTTCTAAGAAAAATATTTCTAAGTAGAAATAATTAGCTATCATTGAATTGATTTGGTTTTATTAATTTAGATATTGTTTCTTAATTAATTAAGGCCAACAAAATTCTTAAAGTCAATTCTAAAAATTTAGTTTTATAAAATTGACTAATTGTTAGTCATAATTCTCAACTAGTATTATTTTAAAATGAGAAATAGGAATAATTGTTATTCTTATATCTCGTTACGGTATTATTCATTGTGAATGGATATAAATAAATTTAATATGTTAAATGCATATTTATTTATTTAGGGATGATCATGAGCCTTGGACTTTATGTGATGGTTGTAATTTATTTGGATTTTATGAGGACTGCGAGCCTCTTTAATTTACATTTGTAAGTTCTTTAAATTTATGCAATGAGAGTAGATTAATCCGTGAGGATTTAATTTTATTCATTGTAAATTGGAGGACTTGAAAGAAGCCCAAAAGAAGACCCAATTGTTGATGGGTAATTAAATGTAATAGAATAGATGCTCAAGGCCCATAAGTGTATGTGTTTTACATTATGATGTAAAAGTTCTCATTATTCCTTAGATTGACCATAGACCCGTTTTGGCTCAAACGGGTCGCATAGGTTGGCCATGATCATCCCACCGCTTTATGTATGTATAGGTGATGAGTGATATTTTCACCTAGATTTTAGTATCTTTTTATGTGTGTTTTCGTATATTTTTATCTGTATTTTATGTGTTATTTGGTTGTGTTTTGTGTTTTCATAGGAATGTGTGAGAATGATCTTAAACATACATATAACAGGTGAAAATGGAGTAAAAATGAAGAAGGAAGATCAAACAAAGAAGAAGAAACAAAGGTGCAAGAACACGGCCGGCCGTGCTGGCAACACGGCTCGTGTTGCAGCAAAACGGCCCGTGTGCCAGACACGGGCCTGTCCAGAAAGGTCGTGCGGCGGCATCTATTTATCCAACACGACCACCACTTGGTCGTGTTGTGGAGCACGACCCGTGTTTCAGAGCACGACCCGTGTACAAGACACGGGCCTGTAAGCGGAGGCCGTGCGGCGACGTCTAGGCATTCAACACGGCCACCCTTTGGCCGTGCGACGCAGAACGACTCGTGTGCCGCATGCCCTGACACGACACGACCCGTGCTATGTGACACGACTCGTGTCGGCACCAGAACAGGATATTTTTTACAATTCTTCTAGAAGGTCTCCATGGGGTATAAATACCAATCCATTCAACATTTTAAAGGAGATCCGAAAATTCTACTGTTCCCACACACCTCACACACCATTCCTTTGATTTCACACCATATTCTCCATCCCATTCATCCATTTTGAGATCTACATCATCTCTCCATCATTTCCTCCATCCAAATCAAGTGAAGAAGCAAGGAAGCTTGGGTGATCACCAAAGGAAGAAGGGAGATTCAATTGGATCCATTTCCAAGGGAGTTTTCATTCCAATTTTGTGTTAATCCTTTAGTTTATCATGATTTGTAAGAATTATAATGTCTATGTTATGGATCTTATGAAGATTGTAGGCTAATCTCCCTTGTGAGATTAGCAACATGAAGGTTGTAGGTTAATTTGTGGATCTATGTAATTAAATTCATATGTTGATGGGGATATTTGATTTTCTATCATTGGTGCTTATATATCTTGAGATCTATGATGTTTTGTGTGTTTGATTGTTCTAATTATATGATTAGATTGAGAAATCAATTATGTGCTTAGGATAGTCAAGTGAATCATTTCATCAAACACCTCATGTGCATTATAAATGGTAAAGTGATTGAGAAGTCCTTTATTATTTAGAACCCTTTGATGGAACATGTGATTAGTTAGATTGAGAAGTCAATTGATTATATGAAGGGATTCTATAATTGAACTTAGTACCTAGTTGGAATAGTTTAATTTAGAACCAACCTTTGAGCTATTTAGAGATTGTGCAAATGATCTACATCCTAATCATTTCGAGAGGAAGTTTAGGTGGTATAAGTGTTGGCCCTTAGTCTTAACCCTTGATACATATGAGTTTAATGCATGAATCCATAAGTTACCACTTCATTAGTGTTGTTAATCTCACTTCTACTCAATTTGGAAAACCACTCATTCATCAATTTTATCTTGTCATTGGATTATTGTTTGTCTACTTTCATTTAATTACTTGTTACCCAAACCATCCATCTATGATTCGTCTCTATAAAATCGTGATAAACGTGATATCGCTTAAGTGCTAGCATCGACCTCCCTGTGGTTCGATAAATTCTTGAATTGGTCAACCCGACTACAAGTTAAGGCTAATCAATAGGATATATGCATGCTAGAATTTATTTAATGCACTCATTTGATGATAAATATTAAATAATTTACCTAAATGAGATGATGAGGTCTTGGAAATAAAAAATAATCCCTAAGTTTTTGAAACTTATACAAAATTTTTTTAAAAATTTTATTTCAAACAAATATGGATGATGAGTATGACCCATCAATCCATGCCTACTATCAAAAGATAGAGACATGATGATGCTACTACACTTAACCACTGGCCATGAGTCGTGGGGTGGATTTGTGGAAGAAAGCTGTGTTCTTTATCTATCATAATGATGCTCATGAATTAAATGCATCACTGCATCGGCCATGAGTCGTGGGGTGTTTTGATGTTTTAATTGCATGAATGTTTGATAGGTATTGTTTGACACTAAGTAATGTATGGGCTCATAAAATTGAGGTATGCGTGAAAGGTGAGGTAAAACTAATTGAGGGTTGTATAGTGATACAATTGTAAAATGTTTTACTACCAAAGAAAATTTTTCATGGGCTCATAAAATTGGGGCATGAGGGATTTTCATTGGACCTCAAGCCTACTAGAAAATTATGATTTTCCGATTTTTATTGGGGTTATGAAATTCGAATAAAATAGTGGGAGACATTTAATATTGAAGACCTTATATTAAATTAATATTAATTTTTATTGTTTTCTCATTTTCTGCTTCATCATTTTGTAGATTCATCTACTAAAATGGCAAACAATCCTATTACCGCTTTAATTGGGCAAAACAAGTTAACTGGACCAAACTTTAATGATTGGCTGAGAAATTTCAAAATTCTCTTAAAATCTGAAAGAAGTGAATATGTTCTTGACAAACCAATCCCTGACGCACCTGGTGCTAATGCTACGACTGAGGAACTTGAGAAATTCAAACGTCATCAGGATGACGATCTGAAAGCTCGGTGCTACATGTTAGCATCTATGTCAAATGAGCTGCAGAGACAAAATGAGGATCAAACCTCTGCTTATGCTATTCTTAAACGACTTGAGAACTTGTTTGGTGAGAATAGCAGGCAACAAAGATATGAGATATCTAAAGAGCTCTTCCGCAGTCACATGGCTGAGGGCTCTTCAGTCCAGGAACATGGATTGAAGATGATAGCCCTAACGGAATGACTCGCGTCATTGAAAGTTGAGGTTCCACCTGAGCTTTGCACTGACTTATTGTTGCAGTCTCTGCCCCCTTCATTTGACACATTTGTTGTCAATTATAACATGCATAACATGACGAAAAGTCTCACTGAGCTTGTTAGCATGTTAAAGACAACTGAGTCCACGATGAAAAGGGACAAATCAGTCATGTTTGTTGGGTCCACTTCTGGATCTAAGGCTGCAAAGCCAAAGAAAAAGAAGGGAAATAGAAAGGGTTCTAACAATCTCAACAAACTGAAAGCAAAGGGAGGTGTCAAGAAAAAGAAAACTTCTCAGTCCAATGATAAGTGTCACCACTGCAATCAAACTGGACACTGGAAGAGGAACTGCAAGGATTACCTTGCAACCCTGAAAAGTTCAGGTATTTATTATGTTGAAGTTAACTTATCAGTTAATGATACTTCTTGGGTATTAGATACCGGTTGTGCCTCACACATTTGCAATGATTTGCAGATAATGGAAAGAAGTAGAAAGCTAGAAACAGGAGAAATGGTTCTAAGGCTGGGGAATGGAGCAAAGGTTGCTGCATTAGCCATAGGAACTATTAATCTAGCTTTAAATAATGATTTAGTTTTGGTATTGAACAATTGTCTTTATGTTCCTGAGATTATTAAGAACATTATCTCTATTCCTGTTTTGGATAGAGAAGGTTATTGTTTTAAATTTGAACATGGAAGTTGTTCCATTTCTAAATGTTCTTCTTTAATCACTACTTGCATATTGACGAATGGTTTATATACCTTAACTCCCTAAAATTTCATTCTTAATCTTCAACAGAATAAAAGAAAATTAGATAACCGTAGTTCTATCACATTATGGCATGCAAGATTAGGTCATATTTCTAAGAAAAGGATAAATAAGTTGGCAAAATTGCTTGACCTAAAGGACGAGCAAGAACTACCAACATGTGAGTCCTGTCTCAAAGGAAAAATGACCAAATCTCCATTTGTTGGACAAGTGGAGCGAGCTACACATCTATTGGAATTAATTCATACAGATGTATGTGGGCCATTAAATGTTAATGCTCGTGGGAACTACAGCTACTTCTTAACCTTTACCGATGACTTCTCTAGGTATGGTTATATGTACCTATTAAGGTACAAATCTGAAGTTTTTGAAAAGTTCAAAGAATTCAGAACTGAAGTAGAGAAACAAACTGGCTTAAGTATAAAAATACTTCGATCAGATCGAGGGAGTGAATACTTAAGTACAGAATTTCTAGATTATCTAAAAGAGAATGGGATTCTCTCACAATGGACTCCTCCTGGCACTCCCCAACTCAATGGAGTTTCGGAACGCAGGAATCGAACCTTGATGGACATGGTTCGATCTATGATGAGTTTCACTTCATTACCTCTTTCTTTTTGGGGCCATGCTTTAGAAACGGCAGCTCACCTATTAAATAGGGTGCCTTCTAAGGCCGTTCCTACTACACCTTATGAGATGTGGTGTGGTAAAGCACCCTCATACAAATACCTTCGGGTATGGGGGTGTGATGCTTACGTGAAGCAACAAATGGGAGATAAATTGGATATGAGATCCAAAATATGTAAGTTTGTTGGATATCCAAAGGAATCAATTGGATATTACTTCTATGATACCTTGGAACAAAAGGTGTTTGTTTCAAGGAATGCCACGTTTCTTGAAGAAGAATTTCTATCTGATAGAAATGGCAAACTCGTAGAACTTGAAGAAGTTCAAGAAACAACAAACCTTCCAATTGCAGTGAGTGAACAACCAGTAGAAACTGGGCCATCAGATACACAACCTCTTAGGAAATCCGAAAGGATACCTAAGTTACCTAGTAGGTACACTTTGTTATTAGAAAACAAAGAAGAGGGACTCCTTTTGGATAATGATCCAAGAAGCTATGGAGAGTCAATGTCAGACATTGACTCAAAGAAATGGCAAGAAGCAATGCAATCCGAGATGGACTCCATGTACTCTAACAAAGTATGGACTTTGGTAGACCTACCAGAAGGAACAGTTCCTATTGGATGCAAATGGATTTACAAGCGAAAGCTTGGAGCTGATGGGGAGGTAGCAACCTATAAGGCAAGACTGGTTGCTAAAGGATATTCTCAGAAACAAGGAATTGATTATGAGGAAACCTTTTCACCAGTAGCAATGCTGAAATCCATTCGAATTTTATTAGCTATATCTGCATATTATGACTATGAGATATGGCAAATGGATGTAAAGACTGCTTTTCTTAATGGTAGCGTTAAGGAAGAGATCTATATGAAGCAACCTGAGGGCTTTATATCTAGTGGGAGTGAGCAAAAGGTTTGCAAGCTCCAAAGATCCATTTATGGACTTAAACAAGCTTCGAGGAGTTGGAACATTCGATTCGATAAACAATCAAATCATTTGATTTTCAAAAGAATCTGGATGAACCATGTGTATACAAGAAAGTTAGTGGGAGTGCAGTTACTTTTATTGTGCTCTATGTTGATGACATCCTACTTATCGGAAACGATATAGGAATGTTGCAATCAACAAGAACTTGGTTGTCTAAACAATTCTCCATGAAGGACTTGGGAGAAGCATCATTTATTCTAGGAATAAGGATCTATAGAGATAGATCTAGAAGAATGATCGGACTATCCCAATCCATGTACATAGATAAGATACTAAAGAGATTCAGTATGGAAGAATCCAAACGAGGATTCCTGCCAATGAGTCATGGGGTTTCACTTTCTAAGGCTATGTCTCCTAAGACGCCTAAAGAAAGAGAAAGAATGACTCGCGTGCCTTATGCTTCAGCAATTGGAAGCATAATGTATGCAATGCTATGTACAAGGCCTGATGTCGCGCATGCTCTAAGTGTCACGAGCAGATATCAGTCAAATCCAGGTGAAGAACACTGGAAGGTTGTCAAGATGATCCTTAAGTACTTGAGAAGGACTAAGGATATCTTTTTGATATACGGCCCTGGAGAGCTGAAATTAGAAGGATATACTGATTCTAGTTTTCAGTCTGATGTGGATGACTCTAAGTCAATGTCAGGTTATATATTCACTTTGAACGGTTGTGCAGTAAGTTGGAAGAGTTCCAAACAAGAAACTACTGCAGACTCCACCACTGAAGCTGAATACATAGCTGCATCAGATGCAGCGAAGGAAGCTGTTTGGATCAAGAACTTTATCCAAGGGTTAGGTATAGTTCCATCTATTGTTGATCCAGTAATGATATACTGTGATAACAATGGAGCCATTGCGCAAGCAAAGGAACCAAGATCTCATCAAAGATCCAAGCATATCTTAAGAAGATACCACTTGATTAGAGAAATCATGGGGAGAGGCGATGTCGTTATGGATCAAGTCGCTTCAGCAGAAAATGTAGCAGACCCACTGACTAAGCCTTTGGCTCAAAAGATATTTGAGAAACATCTTGAAAAGATGGGACTTAAATATATGGGTAATTGGAGCTAATGCAAGTGGGAGATTGTTAGAGTAGTATGCCCAGCGCACCAATTAGATTGGATATTTGTACTCTTTATATTTTGAATATAAGCAATCTCATTGGAAATTATATTATTAAAGGCTGTTTTAATTTATCTATTTTATGCATTATAATAAATGCTTATTAGATAAAGTCCCTAGACCAATTAAAGATAAAATGTATGGTTACGCATATGATGGTGATCATGGAATTTATACATAGAGCTTTGGTCTTAAACATGGTTCCGAGTCAAGAATTTTTCTAAATGGGACAAAGAATAATTCAGTAAAGACTCGTACATATGATGAATGCTCGTTGGACGAGAATATTGTATTCCATCAATATTAGTGTTGTGACACAAATTCATATATGTAGATACTTATTAGAGAATAAGTTTATCGAACATGGTCCGTAGAAAATTCTTATTGGATATGTCGAAATTAGAATTTTCTAATTACGATAGTACACGATTAGTCTTTAGACTTGAAGCACCATGGTAGTCTTGTGTACTTCATCTAATACTTGGATTTATCTTCTGATTGTTTAGCAATCATAAAGGGGATATGTTGGGTATTATATTGATGTACATGGAGACTTATGTGTGGCTAAGATAGAATCTAACACTTGTCTAGGACAAGAGAATCTTCTGTGTATTTCATTGTTAATGATTCAAAGACCTTGGCCAAGGCAATGAGAATAAAGATTCACAATGAATCATTGTAACATGAAATAGAAACACAGTTATTGAGTTAATAGAGTTTCGACTAATATTCCTACTCTAGACTCAATCGGGAGATTAATTGTTAGAAAGACCGTACGTGTATGTCACTCGTTAATTTACAGGTTTACTCGCTATTCACCTAACACTAGAAGATCACGCTACTTGCTAGGTGTTACCGTGATTAGTAGGTTCTTGAAATTAATTAGTTAATTTTAAGTGGATTAATTAATTGGATTAATTAATATAATAATTGTTATTTATAAGTTACAAATGTTGTAAGCCTACTACTAGAGTTAGAAGTGAACCTAAAGGATCACACCTTAATTTGAATGAACAACTTTTATCAATTGGAATAATAGTTAAATGGTTAACTATTTATTATAATTAAATAATTTGATTATTTAATTAATATAAACAAAGTGGGGGACATCCATGCATTATTAGCAAATGTTAGTGGCATGTATGATTAAAGTTAGTGGAGTGAAAAAATGGCACTCATGTCCACTCACTATTAATGTGATTAATTTTTCCATGTCATGTACCAATTTTTCTAACTTGAAAGATACATGTGTCGGCACTTTCATGTTTTAAAAGGAAGAAAAAGTTGATACTTTAAGTACCAATTTTTCTTGATAAAAGAATCGACATTTTGTGTTTTAAGAAAGAGAGGAAATAGTTTCCTTTCAAGTTAGAAAATTTTGCTTATTCAATTTTGGTGTTTCAATTCACAAGCTTTATACTACTAGCAAAGTATAAAATTTTTGTTGTTCATTCAATTGGTGGATTACATTAGAGGGGATACACTTGGATCCCTTATTGAGAAGAACGGAGTTTTAGCCACAATCTGGGAATCGATTCCCTAACTCCTTGCATCAATTGGAAGAAAGTCTACGAGGGTAAGAATAATCTTTACATAGATTTCTTTCAATATATTTTAACACCGGATCTTATAATCGTTTTAGAGCACCCGGGGTGAAATCCTTTCATATATTTAATAAATATGATTTATTAATTATGAAAAATTTTAAATTCCGCTGCGTTCACCCGGATCGCTATGACGAACCCAACAAATGGGGAGTGAAAGTGAAACAGAGAAAAACAGAGAAAAGGAGTTGAAAGCTTTTGATGACACCAAAATTGGTGTGAAAGGCTTAGTTGACAGTGGAATAGCCAAAATCCCTTCAATCTTCATCAACCCTCAAAGCAACATAGACACAAGACCGTCATCATCTCCCGCGGCGATGTTTCCGGTGATTGATCTGAAAGACATCGATGAAGATCCGATGAAGCGCAGGAAGGCTGTGGAGGAGATGGGAGACGCAGCGGAGACGTGGGGGTTCTTCCAAGTAATCAACCATGGGATTCCGGAGAATGTTCCGGAAGAAATGCTGGATGGGGTTCGAAGATTCTTCGAACAAGATTATGAGGAGAGGAAGGCATGGTACACTAGGGATCTTAAGAGAAGGCTTATTTATCATAGCAACTTTGATTTGTTTAGTGCACCATTTGCTAATTGGAGAGAGACTGTTTACTGTCAAATGGCTCCTGATTGTCCTCATCCTCAAGAATTGCCAGCAGTTTGCAGGTGATGTTTATTATTTTTTTTATTTTTTATTTTAAGAAAAAAATTCATTTGATTTGATTCTGTGCACATGATTTTTAGTTAAATTTTTGGCCGTCTCGAGAAAAATAATAATGAATTTTTAAATGAAAAAAATACACATTTATTTTTGTTTGCATGAATATTAATAAAGTTACTTCAATCATCCTAATCTCATTTTCACAATTTGTATTTATATACGATTTAATTTAAAATTTATCATCAATATATACATGTAACATATTTTATAATTTATTTATTATTTAAAAATATCAAATTAACTTTAAAAATAAATGAAAAGGCATTTTTTAATCCATTAAAGTCAAAATGAGAAGATGAGTTTGGGACGAACTTTTTACTTATTTTTCTTTGAGTAATTTAGTACTTCCTCTAATCATGACAAATGTGTATATTAACTTTTTTACGCGTGAATTAAAAGATATTATTACTATAGTATGCAGTGGATAGTTGTATTAAAAAAATGGTGGGTCATGTGTGATATCTTTTCCTAAATAGGGAAAATGAATACTTTGGATTGATCTTCCAAAATAATAAAATAAATACATTTGAATGGCGGCGAGTATTTTGAGTAAAAAGGAATGCAATCAAATACTATATCCTTATATTAAGTTTTAGTTTTGAAATTATCCTCATTTTTACTTAGCAAAATAATATATTTATTATTTTCTGAACGTAAATAAAATAAAATATTTTAAAATCTCATAAATAAAGAAGCTAGAAGGCTCTCCGTTTCGATCCCTTACCCCACACCATGTCACAACTTAGAACATGTGATGAAATATGGTGTGAACATGTGAGTTACACGCGCAGAGATATGATGGTGGAGTACACAAAGCATGTTCTTGGAGTAGGGGGTAAAGTGTTTTGAGTTATTGTCGGAGGCACTTGGTCTGAAACTGTCACGCCCAGTTTTATTAAGAGAAGTTTGCATAGTATATTAATATAAAATATTAAAAAGGACATGACCAAATTTTTCTTTAATAAATAAATAAGTCATAATGCAAATGAGAAGGAAGTGAATAAGTAGTTAGTCCTATAAGTTTAACACAAACTTTTTAAATTTGCAATTTAATATACAAGACCATTTTCTGGCAACTCACTACTGATGGCTATTTACCCGTAAGTTACTGCTAATTTCTGATAGTCACGAATATGGAAAAGAAATTTAGGGTCCTTTACGTTTTTTTCAAATATAATCACAACCTATTAAGTAAATTATCTGCATTATCCCACACCACTATTTCTATTTTTTTTTCCTCCCAACTCATAAATGAGATTATTAGTATTGAATGGCAAAAAGAATAATGGTGCAGACGCAGGACTCACAATAATAAAAATCCTATGATTTTTTTGCGAAAACATAAAAATATCATGAATTTATAAGAAATTTCCCCAAAGAAGAAAACTTTGAAAGTTTTCATAATTATATTCTGCATACACTTACACACGTACCAACTTAGAGGAATTAAGCGAGAAAATAAAAGAAATGTAAAATGAAAAATAACCTTTTGCAATAACATTATAACATTCACTAAGTGCTACGGGAAAAACCGATATAGATGGACAGAGAGCTTCCTGCCACTATGTAATCTAGCCAACACAAAAGTGCTCGATCAAATAAACGAGGTGTAATCATATAAGAATGTAGACAATCAAAAGCGGAAGATTCATACAGTTGCACACAATCCAAATTTGCACTTAGACATTTATACGGAAGAGTAAGAGCATTAAAATTGCGAAAATATGGAGAAGGAAAAAAAAGATGTAGAGAAAGAGGCACAAACATGCAAATTATCATACTAAAGGTTTAATAAAATTATCGAATTAAAAACGAGTATGCAGTCTATGAACTGCAACCTATCAAAACGTTTATTTAGTCTCCTCGCCTACGCACCTCCGCTTGTACGCTTACGCCACGCTTAACCTGAGATAAAATTAATTACCGGGGTGAGCAACCACAAGCTCAGTGAAGACTCTATCATGCTTACATATGTCAAGTATATCATGTGCGAGAATTTAATTCACTTACAATACAATCTTATCATGTCAAAATAAGGCACCTTTCGGCCCTTATCCATGTAACTTTATGATATCGCGATTCATTAGTAAGGCACTCCTTCACAGCCCTTACCCATGCTATAGTATGGCACCATTATAGCCCATACCCATGCTAAAGTATGGCACTAGTACAGCCCATACCCATGCCATATATAATTTCATAAGTGCAAGTACAATCACAGTGTGATAACAATTTCCAATCAACTTCAACTTTCACATATGAATATAATTCAACATACATAAGGTGAGAAAATCTCCACCTTAAACACTTGTGTAGTCTTATGCTTGCGTACTAACGTCACGTTCGGAGTCTCATTCGAAGCCTATAATTACATGATCGATCGTTACTATTTTAATATTTTAATACTATCATACAACAAATCTAAAATTTTTGTAAGGATTGCAGACTAGTACTATTAGGGTTAGGGTTTAATGTTAGAAGCAGAAAACAAAAGAAAAGAATTCAGTATTGGTTCCCACGATGAACAGGAAGGAGGAAAAGAACGCTGAAAGAAAAATGAAAGGAAAAGAAAAAGAAAAAGAAGAGAAAAGAAGAAGTAAATTGTGTGTTACCTCTCACTGTTTGCAGCCGTATGAAAGTGTATCGTGTGTGTGTGGAGTAAGATTGCAGTAGCGGTATAGACTTATACTTCTACGGCTGGTACAAGATATCCTTTTATAGGATTTAACTAATTTCCTAAGATATGGGTTGATAAGAGGAAAAGATATCTTCTTTATGAAGATCACGATTAATTTCTTAAAGAGCAAGAAATCTTATTCTGCTTTAGTTTGAACTCACGGTTGATAGAAGTAGGGAATGGGCTGGGCTTTGAAGAGTTCGAAATAATGGGCTTCAAGGAGTTGGAAATAGTGGGCTTTGATGATTGGGCCATGGCTTAAACTTATTGAGTGTTATATCCTACCCTCCTAATAAAAATTTCGTCCTTGAAATTCTCTAATAATATAAATCTCTTACCCGATATGAAAAAAAGGGTATCTTGCTTGAATTTCGTCTTTCTTTTCCCATGTAGCCTCATCTTCCGTATGTCGACTCTATTGAACTTTGACGAGTGGCACATCATGATTTCGAATCCTTTGGATCTTTTGATCCAAAATGGACACATGTTCTTCTTCATATGTCAGGTCCTTGCCAATCCCCAATGTCGAAAAGTTCACAACATGACTAGGATCATGAATATATTTCCTCAATATTGAAATGTGGAAAACATTGTGCACAGAGGATAACTCGGGTGGCAACGCCAAACGACAGGCTAGATCTCCAACTCTATCAAGAATTTGAAATGGACCAACGAAATGAGGTCTAAGCTTTTCTCTTCTTCCAAATCGTATGACACCCTTCGTGGGAGCCACCTTCAGAAAGACATGATCTCCGACTTCGAAATGTAAATCTTTTCTTCGTTGATCAGCATAGGACTTTTGTCTATCTTGAGTAGTCTTGATTCTTTCTCGAATTACTCTGACCTTGTCCACTGCTTCTTCTATTAGCTTGGGGCCTAGAACAGCTTTCTCACCAACATCATCCCAATATAATGGTGATCTACACTTCCTTCCATAGAGCGCCTCGTAAGGAGCCATCTTGATAGTTGCTTGATAGCTGTTATTGTAGGCAAATTCGACAAGAGGTAGGAACTTCTCCCATGCTTCACCCATGTCAACAGTGCAGGCTCTTAACATGTCTTCCAAAATCTGGATTGTCCTTTCGGATTGCCCATCCGTTTGTGGGTGATAAGCTGTGCTGAAATTCAGTTTGGTTCCCATCGCCTTGTGCAGACTTACCCAAAACCTTAAAGTGAAATTCGTATCTCTATCAGACACTATTGACATTGGTACGCCGTGTAGCCTCACTATCTCTTGAATATACAACTGCGCATACTGCTCCATCTTGAATGTCATATTTACGGGCAAGAAATGAGCTGACTTGGTCAATCGATCGATGATGACCCATATGGCATGATTTCCCTTCGAAGACCTTGGTAAACCTATGACAAAATCTATGGCAATTTGCTCCCATTTCCACTCGGGGATCTCGAGTGGTTTAAGCTTTCCGGCTGGTCGCTGGTGTTCAATTTTAACTTGTTGGCAAGTTAAACATCTTTCAACAAAGTATCCAATATCTCGTTTCATACTTCTCCACCAAAATCTTTCCTTCAAGTCATGGTACATCTTTGTTCCTCCCGGATGAGTGGTGTATGGCGCTCCATGCGCTTCACTTAAAATCTTTTCTCTCAACTTCTCAACCATTGGAACATACAATCTTCCATTTAAAGTCAAAACTCCCTCTTCGTCCACTTTGAAGCCATTGTATTCGCCTCCAGCTAGTGCCTTCTTCATCATTCCTTGCAAGAAATGATCTTGTTCTTGAGCTTCTTTTATCTCCATTTTCAGACTCGGCTGAAAATTCTAATGCTGTAATGATCGCCTTCGTGCCGGAGGGTGATGCCACCAATTCAATTTGCATCTTGGCGAACTCTTCGACCAACTCTTCTTGCTTGATATACAGACTATTTAGCTCCACTTTGGTTTTCCGACTCAAAGCATCGGCCACTACGTTAGCCTTGCCTGAATGGTACTCAATGGTGCAGTCATAATCTTTCACCAACTCTAACCATCGCCGTTGTCTCATGTTGAGCTCCTTCTGCATGAACAGATATTTCAAACTCTTGTGGTCCGTGAAGATCGTACATATTCCACCATAAAGGTAGTGTCACCAAATCTTCAAAGCATGAACTACGGCCGCTAACTCCAAGTCATGAGTAGGGTAGTTTACTTCGTGCGGTCTCAACTGTCTAGAAGCATATGCAATAACCTTTTTATGTTGCATCAATACACATCCGAGTCCTTGCTTTGATGCATCACTGTAGATTGTGAACTCTTCATTCGAATTTGGGATTGTCAACACGGGTGCTGAAGTCAAATCGTGCTTTAACCTTTGAAAGCTTTCTTCACACTTGTCAGACCAAATGAACTTCTCTCCTTTACGAATCAATCGTGTCATTGGACCGGCTATCTTGGAGAATCCTTCTATGAACCTTCAATAATAGCCAGCTAATCCCAAGAAACTACGAACTTCTTGAACATTTGTAGGTGTCTTCCACTGATTTACTGCTTCTATCTTAGATGGATCTACTTCAACCCCTTGTGACGTCACCACATGTCCAAGGAATGTGACTTGCTTCAACCAAAATTCACACTTCTTAAACTTCGCGTATAACCTCTCCTTGCGAAGTGTCTCGAATACCAATCTCAAGTGCTTCTCATGTTGTGCTTCATCTTTGGAGTATACCAAAATGTCGTCGATGAAGACTATAACGAACTGATCGAGATACGGGTGAAAAACTCGATTCATTAGATCCAGGAACACTGCAGGCGCATTACTCAACCCAAATGGCATGACGAAGAATTCATAGTGCCCATAACGCGTTCTAAAAGCAGTCTTAGAAATGTCTGTCTCCTTCACTCTCAATTGATGGTACCCGGATCTTAAATCAATTTTGGAAAATACACTTGCTCCTTCTAATTGGTCAAACAAGTCTTCAATTCGAGGTAGGGGATACTTGTTCTTTATCGTTAACTTGTTAAGCTCTCGGTAGTCATTACACATCCTCATGGATCCATCTTTCTTCTTAACAAATAGGATTGGTGCTCCCCATGGAGATACGCTTGGGCGGATGAACCCCAAGTGCAAGAGCTCTTGTAGCTAAACTTTCAACTCTTGTAGTTCCACGGGCGCCATTCGATATGGAGCTTTGGATACTGGTGCTGATCCTGGTATCAAGTCTATTGAAAACTCTACTTGATGATTTGGAGGCACGCCTGGTAAATCCTCCGGAAAGACATCAAGATACTCTCGGACAATAGGTATGTCACTAGGTGGTACTTCTGTGGTCCTGGTGTCTACAATGTTGACTAGGAATCCCTGGCAGGACTTCTTTCTAAGCATCTTGGCAGCTTTTGCAGCAGATAATATTCTCGGTACTACACCACTCTTGAGCTTGTGTACCACTTCTTTCTCGGATTTTGGTTCTCTTAAGATCATTACTCGTTCCTTGCACTTTATATTGGCTTGATGATAGGTAAACCAATCCATTCCTAGAATCAAATCAAATCCATGCATATCCATAACATACGACTTGACGCTGAAGTCTACTTCTTCAATGTGTACGCTCACACTTTCTACTAAGGTATTCACAACAACTCTCTCCCCCGAAGGTAGACTAGTCTCAAGAGGTTCATCACTCTTGACTCGTTTACCGTTAATCTTATTACAATACTTTGCGGAAATAAATGAATGTGATGCACCCGTGTCAAACAAAGTGAAAGTTTGGGATTTACCCACTGCCAATGTACCTGTCATAACATTAGGTTCATTGTCCCCTTCAGCTTGGTTCATGGCGAAAACTCTCCCTCTTCCTCCAGTACCTTGTCTTGTGTTTCCCCCCGGAGGTGGTCCCCTACGATCAGGTCTAAAGTTGGATGGCTTTGGGAAGTTCTGTGATTGATGGCCAACTTCATAGCACCTAAAGCATTTGTTTTGTCCCATGAGACACTCTCCATGATGATTCTTCCCGCACTGTGTGCAGAGAGGCTTTGGTCTTTGTGCGTTGGCCAGCGGGTTGTTGTTCGTTCTAGCTTGCCTTTGATTGTTGTTTCTGCCTTGGCTAGAATTTTTCCATTTTCGTTTGTTTGGGTTCTCCATCGGCTTTCTGTTCGCTCGCCCTTTCAGTAAGCAAACTTCAACTTTCTGGGCCCTCATAAATGTGTCGGCGTAGCTCATATCGGGCAGTGAAGACATTCTCTCTTGTATATCCTGGTGCAATCCATCCAGAAACTTCTTGGCTCGTTTCTCTTCGGTATTGACCAGCTGTGGAGCTGATCGGTGCAGCTTATTGAACCGCCGTTCATACTCAATTACAGTCATGTTCCCTTATTGGAGATTGTAAAACTCATGCTCCATATTATTGCGGTAAATTTGAGGATAGTAATTGGCCATTACTATATCCTTGAACTCTGCCCAGGTAATATCTTCCCGGTTCTCATTAGGTCTCATCTCCCAGTATCCATCCCACCAATGGTCGGCATCTTCAGTAAATTGGTAGGATGCGCAGATCACACATTGCTCATTATTGCACCTTAAGAGACGAAAAATTCTTTCAAGTGCTCGTAGCCACTCATCCACGTACTCGGGCCCTTCACTTCCCTTGAAGAAGGGTGGATGGTTTTGGCGAAACTCATGTACTATCTTTGTATGAGCATCCGCATCAGCGTTTGGAGCATTCGTTGCGTTTGGAGCGTTAGGGACATTCTGAGCATTCGGAACGTTTTGAGGGTTTTGAGCATCCCTTCTTGGAGGCATCCTTCAATTCTACCATGAAAAATAATTTTAGCATTTATTCAAGTTAATGAATGAAATCATAATGCAAATCATATCATTGTACAAAGTAGCAAATGTACGATAGAGGCACAGACATCATAATAATAAAATTTTGATCATTGAATGAAAAATTATCTTAAACTTTCAAATTAATTTAGAATCAAATACTAAATAATGAAATAACGAATGCTAAATAATGAAATAAAATTCAAGTCCCTAACATAAGGGATATTGTTTTTAGTTCCCAAAAAAAAATTATTGAATTTAAAACTTAAGTAATTTAGTCCCCATATACTCCCGAGTCCTCGGATGGGTCTGACTCGGAACTCTCATCCATTCCTCCTTCATTCATGGCTCCATTTGGCTCGTTATTGGGTTCCGGTGCCGGTGCCGGCTCTGCAAGGTAGCCTACCAACTGCTCTTCTTGCTCATTATGAATATCCCAGATATGATGTCCAGGAGGGGGGTTTGGCGGATACCATCTTGCGACTCTCACGAACAAAACGGCTGTGAACTGCACATTATCCACTTGCAGAACTTGGTGTTGAACCGAGTGATGCATAAGTTCAGCATGTATGGAATCGGCCACATCTTTCCAAGCCCACGGTAACGTACTGATGAGCTTTAATCCAGCCCAACAGTCAGTAATACCTTCACCCACATCCTTAACTTGTCTCCATAATTGCAGCATGTGAGCAATATGGGTGGGCAAGTCATGTCTGACGTCCCGGTGATAAATCATGTAGGCTTGTTGTCTTGCCAAGTCACCCATCTAATGCGGTAATGTCTTTACTAATCATATAGGTTCGCAATAAAATTCTAAATATTCATCATTTATCATAAAAAAACGCACATTACTCATATAACATAAACTTTCATTTTATATCTCGCATGTCATCAATTTATGCAATTCATACTTTCATACCTTGGTTGAAGCGGGCATCGTACTCGGTGGATGCGTAGCAAGAGACTTTATTTAAACTTTTATACAATTGCAAAATCATATCATTCAAGCCATGAAATTCACTTATGTGCGGAAATAAAAACTTAAAATTTTAAGCAAGTATACAGAATCGCACACCTGCTCTGATACCAATCTGTCACACCCAGTTTTATAAAGAGAAGTTTGCATAGTATTTTGATATAGAATATTAAAAAGGGCATGACCAAATTTTTCTTTAATAAATAAATAAGTCATAATGCAAATGAGAAGGAAGTAAATAAGTAGCTAGTCCTATAAGTTTAACACAAACTTTTAAATTTGCAATTTAATACACAAGACCATTTTCTGGCAACTCACTACTGATGGCTATTTACCCGTAAGTTACTGCTAATTTCTGATAGTCACGAATATGGAAAAGAAATTTAGGGTCCTTTACGTTTTTTTCAAATATAATCACAACCTATCAAGTAAATTATCTGCATTATCCCACACCACTATTTCTATTTTTTTTCCTCCCAACTCATAAATGAGATTATTAGTATTGAATGGCAAAAAGAATAATGGTGCAGACACAGGACTCACAATAATAAAAATCCTATGATTTTTTTGCGAAAACATAAAAATATCATGAATTTATAAGAAATTTCCCCAAAGAAGAAAACTTTGAAAGTTTCATAATTATATTCTGCATGCACTTACACACGTACCAACTTAGACGAATTAAGCGAGAAAATAAAAGAAATGTAAAATGAAAAATAACCTTTTGCAATAACATTATAACATTCACTAAGTGCTGCGGGAAAAATCGATATAGATGGACAGAGAGCTTCCAGTCACTATGTAATCTAGCCAACACAAAAGTGCTCGATCAAATAAACGAGGTGTAATCATATAAGAATGTAAACAATCAAAAGCGGAAGATTCATACAGTTTCACACATTCCAAATTTGCACTTAGACAATTATACGGAAGAGTAAGAGCACTAAAATTGCAAAAATATGGAGAAGGAAAAAAAGGTGTAAAGAGAGAGGTACAAACATGCAAATTATCATACTAAATGTTTAATAAAATTATCGAATTAAAAACGAATATGCAGTCTATAAACTGCAACCTATCAAAACGTTTATTTAGTCTCCTTGCCTACGCACCTCCACTCGTACGCTTACGCCATGCTTAACCTGAGATAAAATTAATTATCGGGGTGAGCAACTACAAGCTCAGTGAAGACTCTATCATGCTTACATATGTCAAGTATATCATGTGCGAGAATTTAATTCACTTACAATACAATCTTATCATGTCAAAATAAGGCACCTTTCGGCCCTTATCCATGTAACTTTATGATATTACGATTCGTTAGTAAGGCAATCCTTCACAGCCCTTACCCATGCTATAGTATGGCACCATTACAGCCCATACACATGCTATAGTATGGCACTAGTGCAGCCCATACCCATGCCATATATAATTTCATAAGTGCAAGTACAATCACAGTGTGATAACAATTTCCAATCAACTTCAACTTTCATATATGAATATAATTCAACATACATAAGGTGAGAAAATCCCCACCTTAAACACTTGTGTAGTCTTATGCTTGCGTACTAACGTCACGTTCAGAGTCTCCTTCGAAGCCTATAATTACATGATCGATCGTTACTATTTTAATGTTTTAATACAATCATACAACAAATCTGAAATTTTCGTAAGGATTGCAGACTAGTACTATTAGGGTTAGGGTTTAATGTTAGAAGCAGAAAACAAAAGAAAAGAATTCAGTATTGGTTCCCACGATGAACAGGAAGGAGGAAAAGAACGCTGAAAGAAAAATGAAAGGAAAAGAAAAAGAAGAGAAAAGAAGAAGTAAATTGTACGTTACCTCTCACTGTTTGCAGCCGTATGAATGTGTATCGTGTGTGTGTGGAGTAAGATTGCAGTAGCGGTATAGACTTATACTTCTACGGCTGGTACAAGATATCCTTTCATAGGATTTAACTAATTTTCTAAGATATGGGTTGATAAGAGGAAAAGATATCTTCTTTATGAAGATCACGATTAATTTCTTAAAGAGCAAGAAATCTTATTCTGCTTCAGTTTGAACTCATGGTTGATAGAAGTAGGGAATGAGCTGGGCTTTGAAGAGTTCGAAATAATGGGCTCCAAGGAGTTGAAAATAGTGGGCTTTGATGATTGGGCCATGGCTTAAACTTATGGGGTGTTACAGAAACACAATCATCTTGGTGACATGAAATGTGGGAAGGGTGTTGCCCTCCTGCTGCATTATTACCCCAAATGCCCTCAGCCAGAGTTGACCTTGTGCGCGTCCCAGCATGCGGCAGTTACTTCTTAACCATCCTACTCAACAATCAAGTAAACGGCCTCCAAGTTCTTTACCGGAATCAATGGGTTGACGTTCCCCCTCTCCCCGGGGCTCTCACCATTAATATTGGAGATATTCTTCAGATAACCATCTCCATTTCATCATCTTCGTATTTCAAACCACTTAAGATCACCTACTTCACCCCTTACTACATTTTGTCTTGTTTGTGTTTTTGGGACGTGTGTCTAGAGCTGTCAATTTGGGTTATTGGGCTGATTCAGCCCAAAACCCATCACAAACCATCCTTTGGTTGATCCAAATGGGTTGGGTCATCTGCGGGTTGGGCCCATCGCGGATTGAGTTATTGCGGGTCGCCCTTTTTTTTAAAAATTATTTTAGATTTTAATATTTAAATAATAAAAATATTATCACCCAATCCTACCCCTACCCACCCCCCACAACCCCATCCCCCCAAATTTTTTAAAAATTTTAGATTTAAATATTTAAATAATAAAAATATTATCTTCCAACCCTACCCACCTCCACCCCCACCCCCACCCCCACCCCACCCACCCACCCCCCAAAAAAAAATTTTTTAAATTTTTTTAAATTTTAATATTTAAATAATAAAAATATTATCACCCAATCCTACCCCAACCCCACCCCCAAATTTTTTTTTTTAATTTTAATATTTAAATTATAAAAATATTATTGCCCAATCCTACCCCCCTACCCACCCCCACCCACTCCCCCCCACCCCCCGAATTTTTTTATTTTCTTTTAAATTTTAATATTTAAATAATAAAAATATTATCACCCAATCCTACCCCTACCCACCCCCAAATTTTATTTTATTATTTAAATATTAAAATCTAAAATTAAAAAAATTAGGGGATATTAAAATCTAAAATTAAAAAAAAATTATCAGGGGTGGTGGGTGGGTGGTTAGGGGGTAGAATTGGGTGATAATACTTTTATTATTTAAATATTAAATTCTAAAAAAAAATTAAAAAAAATTTGGAGGGGGTGGGTGGGGGGGTGGGTAGGGTGTATGATTGGGTGATAATATTTTTATTATTTAAATATTAAAATCTAAAAGAAAATAAAAAAAATTTGGGGAGGTGAGGGAGAGTGGGTTGTGGTGTAAGGGGTAGGGTTGGGTAATAATATTTTTATAATTTAAATATTAAAATTTAAAAAAAATAAAAAAAAAATTTTGGGGGGTGGGGTGAGTAGGGGTAGAGTTAGGTGATAATTTTTTTATTATTTAAATATTAAAATTTAAAAAATTTAAATTTTTTTTGGGGGGTGGGGTGGGTGGGGTGGTGGGGGGTGGGTAGGGGTAGGGTTGGATGATAATATTTTTATTATTTAAATACTCCGTATTAAAATCTAAAGTTTTATGCCATTTTTTTTAAATTTTAATTTATAAAAGTGGGTTGATGTTGGGTTGGTGGGGCGGTGAGGGTTAGCTCACACTCTAATGAGTATGAAGTGGGGCGGGTTTTTATGAGATGAGTTAATTTTGGGTTAAGAAATTAGTGAATTAAGACAAGTTGGGACGGGTTGGAGCGGGTTGACCCAATCCATTTTGACAGCGCCGTGTGTGTCTTCCATCCTCCTCTTAGAACACAAGATGGAATGGGGGGGTGTTGAATAAGGAAATTCAACTCATTTCAAACACGATCATTTTCCTGCATTGGGAATAGGAACTCCACGGTCATTTTCCTGTACCTTTTAATCAATAGAGATGATAAGAAATTGCACAATATATTTCAAAGTTTAAATTTATTAAATTATTTTGCAAGAGTGAATAAAGTTGGTCGATAAATTATACACCTAAAATTCTATTCTTTCCGTCTCTTTTTAAATAGTACACTTTTCATTTTAGATTATTCCAAAAAATTTGCACATCCCTTAAAAAATAAAAAAACAAATATAATCATATTTCCCCTATACACTTTATATTTACAATAAAATTTGTGGGATGGAGAGAGTAAATTATCAGTCAAAAGTCAATAAAATTGGTCTTACAATAATTTTTCTTAAACTTTATATCTACATTAACCGTACAATTTAATTTGGGACAGAATGAGTAATTTATCAATAAAAAAATCAATAAAATTGGTCAAACAATAATTTTTGTTAAAACTCATATCTATATTAACAGTACAATTTAATTTGGGATGGATGGAGTAATAATTTGTGCTCTTGAATAGATTTTCCATGGGTCGATTAGTGATGAAATTTAAATTTTTATTTTGGCAATGTAATATCAACGACTTAATAATGTTTTTACTAATAAAATAATATGAGTGAGTGTGGTGTGAATCGAGTTCACACGTAAATATTATTTTAATAAAATTACTTTTTAATACATAAAAATTTATTTTTTGGAAGTATTTTTTATTCAGAGAAATTATATAATAATTCATCTTTTTAAAAAATAATTTTTTATGTACTAAAAAGTAATCAATAGGGTGTGCAAAAATTGAATAGTAAAAATTTTCATTTAGATGAATAATATTCTCTCCATCCCGCATTATCTTGCACAACGGACGGAGTAATTTATCTCTTCAAAAAAAAATCATGTACTAAAGAGTAAATTGGTGAAATAGGGTTCATGTGTTAACCCGATTCATACAAGTCTTTTCCTTATGTGCACTCTAGGGTTCATGTGTGAACCTGATTCACACAAGTGTTCTTATGTACACCCTAATTTATCAAATACCTTTTTAGTATATGAAAATTAAGATGCTTGAATTTGAGGAGTAATAATTTTTATTAAAAAGAGTAATAATCCGAATTTCTACCAGACACACTCCACATGGGGTATATTATATGAACCAGGTGGGTTAGCTCATCTGACCACTGAGCTCCTCACTAAAGTGGGAGACCCGGATTCAATTCCCTTTGGGAACGAATTGGGATATGGAGTTATAAGAAGGCTAGGAGAATAATCTTGGAGTATGAGTGTACAAACCACTAAAAAACTAACTTTGTCTGATAAAAAAAATATACTTATATAAAAAAATGATCTTGATTCACAAGAAGAGTATATATATCTTCATTGCAAATAATTAATATTTCCATAGGAAGATGTCCTAAATGCACATTATTATTGTAAGGAGTTTTAACATGCTAGATTTGATTCTACTAAATATATATTCATTTAGAGCATAACCCAATATTTTAGAAAAAAGATTTAATTATTTGGATTGCAGCTTATATCAAATGACAGATTTAAGAGCGCAGAGCACAGAGTTGTATCTAATAATGTGAGTTCAAGAGTTTCAGTAGCAAGTTTCTTCAGAGGTGATTTAAACACATCAAGTGAAGTGTATGGGCCATTAGAAGAAGTGGTGTCTGAAGATAACCCACCAAAATATAGGGCAACTACTGTGAAGGAGTATGTCACCTTCTACAACACTAAAGGCAATGATGGAACTTCTGCTCTGTTACACTTTCGAATTTGAACTCGTCAATTGTTTGCCCAATTAATTAAGCAATTAAATGAATTTTTTGTTTATGAGATTTGGATCCTCATTTACTTCATCCAATTTTATATCGTTGTAATTACAATGAGAGGAAACTGAGTGAAATTAAGAGGATCCGTCATCGGTGGTTATGATAACAACTATGGCAGTGTATTTTGTGCCCTGACTAATTAATTTTATGTTATTTACTGTTTCATATTTACTGTTTCATGTTATTTAAGAAAAATTATTTTTGATCAACTTTAATGACTTTTGTTGATATTTTAGTGTTTTCATATAATTAATAAAATATAATGTAATGATATGTATATCATGTGATAAAAAAAATTTTGATGTTAGAAATGTTGGGTTAATTATAGGATCGATGAGTTGGGAAAGTAACTATTATATTGAAGGGCTCACACAATATTACAATGTACTCATAAACACACTACACTCAAGACTCCCTCTAAAGATACTCTCTCTCTTGGACTCATGCACAACTCTCACTCTTATTAATTCTCTTACTTGGACACTCTTAGTCTTACTACTTTCTTACTTGTACTATTACAAAGCACATATTTATAGGACTAGGAGATGCTTCTAGATTGATCTGTTTATTAAATATCCACCCCTAAACTTAATTCCTAGATTATTCTAGTGCCACTGTCTTATCTAGATACTTCTTACGTACATTACATGATTAGTATTCTAAATTATTATAGAAGATCCAATTCAACATCTGCTATTTGTGGCTAACCATCCTTCTAGAATAATCATGTCTTCACCAAGCTTTCATAATTATCCGGAATATTCTAGAAAGTCGGTGTTAACTTCAACACTCTCCCTCAACGCTGACTTTCTTCTTCGGATCACATTCATCTGCCGACTTTCTTTTTCCAATCATGTCCATCTGCTCTTGAATGTGAGTATGCCATAATCTTCACACGTTGCTGAAATTCTATAGGGCTCCTTGAACTCCTTGTTTGGTTTCATATCTCTTGTTCGATCCATCATCAGGTCGCTTCCTCACCTTGTGCATCCATTTTGGTTTCTTCCTTTTCTTCTTCGGTTTTCTCATGGACTCCTGACTAGATTTTAACCACCTTCGTAGTAGACTGTACTTTTGCACTCATGAGTTCGCCCATTTTTCTACGCCACTCTGATTAAATCTTTGTGTGGACTCATTTTTAATACTAACTTCTTCATTGTTCTCATTTTCTTCATCTACAGGGATCACTGGTAGAACATCATAGATCTGCTCCCCTATATTCTCTAGCAAGATGGCCTATTCATTGCTATCTGATAACTTCAGACTAGTTAACGCCTCTTCCACACAATCTTCCACATGCAGCGGCTCCTTCTCATCATCCACCATAAGACTTGTGCTACTAATTTCTTGTGGCAGATCATACTCGCAATTACTTGTCCAATCATCCTCGGATTCACTCGATCCTTGGCCATTGACGGATGCTTCTTCTATCTGATCATCTTCAAAATTGGTCGTCCAGTCGCTCTCATATTCCACCGATTCGGGCACACCGGCAGCTGCCTCTTTCTCCTCAGAATTAAATGCCTCAAAGTCCCACTCTTCATCGCTTTCATCTTCTATACTTAACACGACCATATAACTTTTGACTTTTTTCTCTTCCAACCAACAACTTCTAGCAACGTGGCCTTCCTTTCCACACTTGTAACACTTACCTTGGAAACACCTTATTCCTTGAGCCTGACCTTTCCAATCATCACTCTCTCGTGCTCCCCTTGATTGAGAACACCTTGGCTGACTCACTTGTTTGTCCTCTTTCTTCTTTGAAAACAACGCCTTGAGAGTATCCAAAGCCTTCTTCAGAGTACTCGCGTCTCGTATATACTCCAAGAACTCTTTATCAATCATTGTCTTGAGTGCGAACATCGCCTTTCATTACATGAACTTTCACTTCTTCAAGGCCCCGACTTTTTCCAATTATACAATATCGTCTCTTCCAACTACTTCCCATAAATCATGATCTTGCAGATACGACTCTATCCAGGTCCTCCATGTGGTGTAGTTCCGATTATTGAGTCTCTCCATCCAACCTACCGCTAGTAGGTCCACCGTCGTGACTTGGATTACCTCCTCGTAACCAAGAAAGTCTCCTCGCTTCACAAACTCTTGTTGTGAATGACGCCTCTGCTCAATAATCCTCTTTCAACTTGAGACGACAATGAGCCCTTCACTTCTCACGTACCGAGGTGCCCTACTCGATGATACCACTTATAGAATTATTATAGATTCGAAGAATTGGGAAAATGAATACTTTTATAAAGGCTCACACAAATATTTTAAAACACAACACAATACAAATCTTTAAACTTTCACACTCAAAGACACTCCGTTCTTATCTCACTCATATCTCTCTTGTCATTACTCCTCTCACTTGGGACTTTTAATTTGGACACTCTTATTGCCACACACTCAAGATACAAACTTTCTCTTGTACTCACACGACTCTGATCACTCAAGGCATACTCTGTATTTATTTTTTCTCGCTCATACTTCTATTTCTCTTGGACACCACTCATACTAACTTTTCTCTAACTCTGATACCACTTGTTGGGTTAATTGTAGGATCAATGAGTTGGGAAAGTAACTATTATATTGAAGGGCTCACACAATATTACAATGTACTCTCAAACTACACTCAAGACTCTCTATTGAGATGCTCTCACTCTTGGACTCACGCACAACTCTCACTCTTACTAAATCTCTTACTTTGACACTCTTAGTCTTATTATACTTTCTAATATGTACAATTACAAAGCACATATTTATAGGACTAGGAGAAGGTTCTAGTTTGGCGGTGAACTAACCTTCCCTTAATTTATCTAGATTGATCTGCTTATTGAATATCCACAACTAAACTTAATTCCTAGATTATTTTAGTGCCACTGTCTTATCTAGATACTTCTTACATTATATGATTAGTATTCTAGATTATTGTAGAAGATCCAATTCATCATCTGCTACTTATGGCTAAGCACCCTTCTAGAATAATCAAGTTTTCACCAAGCTTCCATAATTATCCGGAACATTCTAGAAAGTCAGTGTTAACTTCAACACTCCCCCTCAACGCCGACTTTCTTCTTCAGATCACGTTCATCTGCCGACTTTCTTTTTCGAATCACGTCCATCTGCTCATGAATGTGAGTATGCTAATATCTCCACACGTTGCTGAAATTCTGCAGGGCTCCTTGAACTCCTTTTTTGGTTTTAAATCTCTTGTTTGCTCCATTAAGTGGTTTCCTCACCTTGTGTGTCTATTTTGATTTTTTAATTTTCTTCTTCGATTTCCTCATGGACTCACGACTAGATTTTAACCACCTTCATAGCTGATTGGATTTTCTCATTTCGCTGTGCCACTCTGATTAAATCTTTGTGTGGACTCATCTTCAATACTAACTTCTTCATTGTTCTCATTTTCTTCATCTACAGGGAATACTGGTAGAACATCATAAATCTACTACCCCATATTCTCTCGCAAGATGGCCTCTTCATTGCTATCTGATAACTTCAGACTGGTTAACACATCTTCCACACAATCTTACACGTGCAACGGCTCCTTCTTATCATCCACCATAAGACTTGTGCTAGTAATTTCTTGTGGTAGATCATTCTCGCAATCACTTGTCCAATCATCCTCGGATTCACTCGATCATTGGCCATCGACGGATACTTCTTCTATCCGATCATCTTCAAAATTGGTCCTCCAGTCGCTCTCATATTTCACTGAATCGGGCACACTGGCAGCTACCTCTTTCTCCTCAGAATTAGATGCCTCTAAGTTCCACTCTTTATCGCTTTCATCTTCTATACTTAACACGACCATATAACTTTCAACTCTTTTCTCTTACAACCAACAACTTCTAGCAACGTGGCTTTCCTTTCCACACTTGTAACAGTTACCTTGGAATCTCTTTATTCCTTGAGCCTGACCTTTCCAATCATCACTCTCTTGTGCTCCCCTTGATTGAGCACACCTTGGCTAACTCACTTGGTCGCCCTATTTCTTCTTTGAAAACAACACCTCGAGAGTGTCCCAAGCCTTTTTCGGAGTACTCGCATCTTCGTATATACTCCAAGAACTCTTTATCAATCATTATCCTGGGAGTGCGAACATCACCTTTCCCGACATGATCTTCCATTTTTTCAAGTCCCCGACTTCTTCCAGTTGTACAATATCGTCTCCTCCAACTACCTCCCATAAATCATGACCTTGCAGATACGACTCCATGCAGGTCCTCCACGTGGTTTAGTTTCGATTATTGAGCCTCTCCATCCAACCTACCGCTTGTAGGTCCTCTGTCGTGACTTGGATTAACTCCTTGTAACCAAGCAAGTATTCTCGCTTCACAAACTCCTGTTGTGCATGATGCCTCCACTTAATAATCATTCTTCAACTTGAGACGACAACGAGCCATTCACTTCTCATATACCGAGGTGCGCTACTCGCTGATACTGATGAGAGTGTAAATTCGCATGTTTTGGGCCTTGATTTATGTGGAAATGGAGTACTATTTGGTCTTTTATTGAGACGAATTGGTACGTTTATGGAAAAGGCACGAATCAGAGGGTACAAGGGCTATTTGAGCATATTTGTATAGAAAAACAGATGAAAAAGGCTCGAAATTGGAAGATATGATTTTGGAGGCGAGATTAAGGTGTTGTTCGATCAAAGATGGCTTGTTCGACCAACAACATGTGGTCGAACGGGAGGCGACAAGTTGAGCAGATTGCCAGAACCCGTCCAGTGAGCCAGTTTGACTTGGAGGTGTTCCTCGACCAATATTATCTTGGTCGATCAGATGAGAGGAAGTCGAGCAAAGTGGAGAAACTTACAGTTAGCTCGTTTGACTTGGAGGAGTTGCTCGACCAAGATCAATATGGTCAAGCAAGAGCGGTTTGGTCAAGCAAAATGCCAAAATTGTCCAGAACGTTTGCTCGACCAGGAGCTCATTGTTTGACCTGGATGCCGTGGTCGAACGGCGTGTCGCTGAGGTTATTTATGATAATTTTGGATGTCTTCCACCAGATTTGACGTGTGCTTCAAGCAAAAGCCCATCCTAAGCCTATAAGGAGGTCCTATGTGTATAAAAGAAGAGCTCTCGCAAGAGAAAGAGACACACAAAGAAGACAACATACATCTTCCTTCATCCACCAAACCCTACCATCATCCGAAGGGGTTGTGAGAGAGGTTCGTCTGGCGAGTCAAGTAAGATCATATCAACTAGTCATGATTGTTCCTAGATCAATCATGGGCTAGAACCACCTTGGTAGTTCTAGGGTTATGAAATTTTTATGAGTTAATCGAATTTTCATGTGTAAACTCCGTACAACACTACTTGTAATTTATTTTATATAAGATTGTGATTTTTCAATTCATACTCACGGTCGTTTTGTGCATCATTAACTGTTATGTAGAGTCTGAATACATCTCTTGGTTATTGATTGAGTGCGTTCACCACTGAGCAAAATCATATGTTATAATTATAAGAAAAGGGATTCCGAAGTCTTATTAGAACTATCTTATATGGATACTTGTTAATTGAATCATATTCGGGTTAATAAGTAGGATAAAGAGTATAACTTTATAGTACCTAAAAAGGGAGATCAAATCGGGTTAGAGTACTAAGTGCATGGGAAATAATTGATTATGATAGTACCTAGAAAGGGGGGTAAAGTACATGTCTTGCTCCAAGAATATTCACATGTGTCATACGCTTGCTTACTTGTGTATATAGAGTACGCTTGCATGGTTTAGTGATGCGTCCATAAACTACAAGGCAGAGTTGGACACCAACATATGGGAAGGAAATTAACGAATAAAACTGGATTACCTGAGGAACTACTCTATTACTTACTCGATCACCACCAAAATTCTCTATTGCTTGCCTAATTACTTTGCTATTTCAATTTCTGTTATTTAGTTTTATAGTCAAACCAACTCAAATTTACCAACATAATCTTTGTTGACTAGAATATAATTAAATCGATACTAATCAGTCCCTAGAGTTCGATAATCACTTGGTCGCCTATCGAGACTACAATTGATATCCTTATACTTGGGGATTAATCTTGTGTGTTGAGAAAACGCTCATCAAGTTCTTGGCGCCGTTGCCGGGGACGGCATTAAATATCTTTTGATTATATCTAGTTTAATTGAGATTATTATTCTTGTTTTCAATTTCTAACACTTATTCTTCTCAGGTGTATGCTCACAAGATCAAAGAAAGGTGAATTAGAACCATTTAATCTAGAGATCGGAGCATCGTCGAGGAAGAAAAAGAAGAAAAAGAGTAAGAACAAGAACGTAGATCCAACTGAAGCTCTTAATTTTAGAGTTGAAGTTGATGTGCTAAATTTGCAAACGATTGAAGCTGCAACCGAAGATAATTTGGAAGTAGAGACAGTCGACATGGCAGGAATCCTGATACACTTGTCATCCGTGAAGTCTTTAAGAACAACAGAGGGGGCAATGCTGGGTTGTTAGGAGCGAGAGGGATCGGAGCCGATTTCGATTTACACCCTGCTTTTATAACCATAATTGAAAGGAGCCCCTTCTCTGGGGGAACATTCGAAGATCCTCAACAACATCTTAATAAGTTCCTTAGGTATGCTAGTACACAAAAAGATGCAAGAGCTTATGAGGATGCGAGAAAATTCATATTGTTTAAGTTCTCTTGAATGAAAAGGCGAGAGATTGGTACGATAATCTTGATGTTGCTAAATGTGATACATGGGAGAAGTTGAAAGTGAAATTCTTGGAGCGATACATGCCACATTCTAAGGTGTTCAAGATGAAGCAAGAAATCGACCAATTTTCTATCCATGGGAATGAGAAGTTTCATGAAGCTTGGGACAGATTCAAGGACATGCTTCATAAGTGTCCTCAACATGGGCTATCTAAGGCTCAATATATCAGTATATTCTACAATGGATTGGACTACGATTCTCTAGTATTGCTTGATGCTTCATCCAATGGAGCGTTGCTTACGAAGTCATTCGTAGAGGCTGAGAAGCTATTTGAGGATATTTTAATGAATTCAAGAGATTGGCCGACTGATAGAGTACGAGGCACTTATGTCCTTGGGAAAGTAGCACAGGTGGAACACACGATGGTGAAGTTGAGAAGAGATGATGAGATCGTCTCTAGCTTGGCTAACATTAGTAAGCTACTAGAGTCTCAACAAAAGTAGATCACTGATTTATCCCAGAGAGTGCCAATAATGCAGCAGGATGGTGGCTATGAAGGAGCAAGCCAAGAGGAGATCGAGGAGGCAAACTACGCCGTGGGTCAAAGTATTCAAGGAACTAGGTACTCAAATCAAGAAAATCAGAATTATCAGGGGAATTACAACAACCGTGGTCCTTCTGGTAATTATCAACAACCGAGGAGGCTGGAGATTTCATGGGGCAATCTAAACAATGTGATGCAGCCTCCTATTGGTGTTGATCTGGGAGCTAAAGTGGAAGAAGGGAAGCCGGGTTTTGAGGATACGGTGAACAGGTACATGGCGAGGAATGATGCGAGAATAGACCGTCTTGAGGCCAAGTTAGAGAAGAAGATTGATGATAATCATAAGGACTTGTCTACGCAAGTGAAAGACCTTACGTTGTTGATGGGGGAAATGGCTGGGAATGTAAACAAATTGACTCAAATTATTGAGAAAGGGAAGTTTCCATCTCAAAGTATTGAGAATCCAAAGTCTTGCCATGCCATCACATTGAGGTCAGAAACACATTATGAGGGTTCGATGTTGCCTGCAAGTCAAGTCGAAGGAAACAGGGGAGTTGTTCGACCAAACTGGAGTTGTTCGACCAGACTTCCTAGTCGAGCAGAGGTCGAACAATCTCAGGAAAAGTAGAATTGTAATACTCTATTTTCTGATCAACCGTTCAACCAACACCATACCGTTCGACCTGACCATCTTGGTCGAACGGAGGTCGAACAGAAGCACTGCGATGAGAGTTCGCGACCTGGGACTTCATTCGACCAACACCATACTGTTTGATCAAACCATATTGGTAGAGCAACATGTTCTGGTTAAAAAGATGCGATCAGACGAGCTGCTCGACCAAAATCAAATTGTTCGACCAACCTACCCCGGTCGAACTGAGGTCGAGCAGCATAGTTCAACGTCCAATTCGATACCAAATGTGATCCCTGTTGATCGGAACACTCCAGATATGTCTCAAAAGAAGAACACCAAGCTTACAGTGGTAGAAAAGAAATGGGAAAGAGCCAAGAGGTTGAGAGCCGAGAAAGTGAAAGTGGAGAAGTTGAACGTGATGATTGGGGGATTCCCAAAACAAAGATACCTCTGTCTTTTCCTCTCAAACTCGTGAAGAAGGGGTTAAAGGAAAAGTTCAATAAGTTTTCAGAGATAATAAAAAAAATAAGCTTGAACATTCCCTTCTCTGAAGCAATTCTAAAGATGTCGTATTATGCCCACTTTCTAAAGGATATTCTTTTAAAGAAAAGAAGCTTGAACAGAATCAAAATGGTGAGTTTGTCTAAGAATTGCATCTCGATTATACAAAGGAAGCTGCCAGCTAAGCTAAAGAATCCAGGAAGCTTCACCATTTTATGTGAAATTGGAAAGGGGTCGGCAAGTCGAGCCTTGTGTGATCTAGGGGCAAGCATCAATTTGATGCCTTTGTCCACTTTTAAAAGGCTTGATTTGGGAGAGTTAACTCCCACATCGGTGGCTCTACAGCTGGCGGATAGGTCTATGACTTTTTCGAAAGGCATTATCGAAGACGTTTTAGTCAAAGTTGAAAAGCTTATCTTTCCTGTAGATTTTCTGGTACTAGAGATGGAAGACGACAAGGATAATGCTCTTTTAATCTTAGGGCGACCATTCCTTGCGATTGCTGGAGCCATGATAGATGTGCAAAAGGGTGAGCTACGGTTGAGGATGGATAAAGAAGAAGTCCTGTTTAACTTGGATAAAGCAATAAAGATGCCGATGGAGATGCAGTGCCACAGCATTGATGTAGTGGAGGAGATCGTTAATGAAGACATGTCTTTGATTCTTGCTAAGGATCCTCTTGAGACATGCTTGATGCAGTCTCTTACTTTTCCCACTACGGAGCTAGATAAACTCTCCAATAAGATATATATTGAATTTCTTGAAAACTTGCTTGCTTTGGGTGATGATAGGTATGAATCGCAAAAGACAAAAGTTGAAGAGGTAAAGTGGACCAGGAAGTACTTGCCTTTGGACAGAGAGAGTGCACCTCAAGAAGAGAAGAAAGAGGAGTTGAAACCACTACCGGAGTACTTGAAGTATGCTTATCTTGGTGATAATGAAAAATATCCGGTAATTGTATCTTCTTCTCTTGATGATGATCAACTTGAGGAATTGTTGGATGTACTTAGGAAGTATAAGTCTGCGATTGGTTGGTCTCTTGACGATTTGAAAGGTATTAGTCCTTCGTATTGCATGCGTCGAATAAGGTTGTTAGATGATGCCAAGAGTAGCATTCAGAATCAGCGGAGGGAGAATCCTGCTATTCAAGAAGTGATTAGGAAGCAAATCCTAACGTGGCTAGATGCTGGAATTATATATCCTACTAGTGATAGTCCCCATGTGAGTCCATTACATGTTGTAGCTAAGAAGGGGGGCATGACTATAGTGAAAGCCGAAGATGGTGAGACCTTAGCCACTAGGATTCCTACGAGATGGCATGTGTGTACGGACTACAGAAAGTTGAATGAAAATACATGCAAAGACCATTTTCCCCTTCTTTTCATGGATCAAATGCTTGATCGTCTTGCGAGGAATGAGTATTATTGCTTCTTGGATGGGTACTCGGGTTATAATCAAATCATGATTGCACCCGAGGATCAAGAAAAGACTACTTTCACTTGCCCGTATGGAACTTTTGCCTTTAGAAAGATGCCTTTTGGATTATGTAACACGCCTGCTACATTTCAGTGTTGCATGATGGCCATATTTGATGGGTTTATAGAGAAGATCATGGAGGTGTTTATGGATGACTTTTCTGTATTTGGTTCCTCTTTTGATACTTGTTTATCTAACCTTGCTACTGTTTTGAAGAGATGTCAAGATACTAACCTTGTTTTGAATTGGGAGAAGTGCCACTTTATGGTAAGAGATGGGGTTGTTCTTGGCCATCATATCTCGGCCAAGGGATTGCAGGTTGATGGAGCAAAGGTGGTTGTAATCGAGAAGCTTCCACCACCTACTAATGAGAAAGGAGTGCGGTCTTTTCTTGGACACGCCGGTTTCTATAGAAGATTCATAAAAGACTTCTCGAAATACTCTAAGCACTAATCTCATTTACTTGAAAATAATGTGCCTTTTGTGTCCGATGAAGAATGTTTAATAGCTTTTCAAGTTTTGAAGGAGGCTCTTATTACTGCACCTATCTTGATCACACCGGATTGGACTCAGCCATTTGTACTAATGTGTGATGCGAGTGATTTAGCACTTGGAGTGGTGCTTGGGCAGTTGAAGGATAAAAAGTTTTGCGCCATTTACTATGCGAGTAAGACTTTCGATGCGGCACAAAAGAACTACACGATGACTAAAAAGGAGTTTCTTGCTGTGGTGTACGCATTCAATAAGTTCCGATAGTACTTAGTTGGCATGAATACAATAGTATACACGGATACTTCTGCGATTCGGTATTTGATGGAGAAGAAGGAAACGAAGCCAAGGATCATTCGATAGATTCTTCTTCTGCAGGAGTTTGATATGGAGATCCGAGATAAGAAAGGCACATAAAATGTCTTGGCGGATCACCTATCAAGGTTGGAGATAAGGGAACACTGTGATGATTCATTTGATTACATAGAAGAGATGTTCCCTAATGAGAAGATCATGGCGGTGCTGGTTGAAGGAGCTGAAAAAGCATGTGTAGTGGCTGCCCAAGGGATGGATCCATGGTATGAGGATTATGTCAATTACATTGCCGTAGAAAAAATCCCGAGAGATCTCAACCGATACCAACTTTCAAAGTTCAAGAGAGATGTTGAGACCTTCATATGGTATGATCCGTTTGTTTATAAAATATGTACGGATTCCATAGTCCGTAAGTGTGTGCCGGAGATGGAGATAGAGAGCGTTCTTGAGTTTTGCCATGCACAACCTAACGGGGGGCACTTCGGGTCTCAAAAGACGGCAGCAAAGGTACTTCATTCAGCCCTCTATTGCCCTACCTTGTTTAAGGACTGTGAAACCTATGTGGCGTCATGTGATAGATGTCAAAAGATGCCACTTCAACCGAGCATTGTTGTTGAGATCTTCGATGTATGGGGATCGATTTCATGGGACCTTTTCTCCCATCTAATGGATTTCTCTACATTCTCTTGTTGTGGACTATGTTTCTAAGTGGGTGGAAGCCATTCCCACTCGCGTGAATGATTCAAGGACTGTTTTATCTTTCTTAAAGAAACATATCTTTGCCCATTTTGGAGTTCCTAGAGCACTAGTGAGTGATGGAGGGTCTCACTTCGTCAATAAACTTCTTGAAAAGGTGCATAAGGATTATGGAGTTAAGCATAGGGTCACTACACCCTATCACCCTCAAGCGAATGGGCAAGCGGAAGTCTCCAACCGCCAAGTGAAGCAAATCTTGGAGAAGGTAGTCGGAACTAATAGGAAGGATTGGGCTATGAAGCTAGATGATATTTTGTGGGGGTTTCGAACTGCTTACAAGACGGTGTTGGATATGTCACCGTATCAAATTATCTATATAAAGCCATGCCACTTACCCGTAGAGATTCATTACAAAGCTTTTTGGGCATTGAGAAGTTTGAATTTGTCCTTAAAGGATCAAAGGGAGTTGCGGATAACTCATATTAATCAACTGGATGAGTTTAGGAATCATGCTTATAAGAACTCAGAGATTTTTAAGGAGAAAATGAAGAAATGGCATGATTCGAAGATCTCTTACAAGGAGTTCAAGTAAGGTGGTGAGGAATTACTTTTTAATTCTCGCTTGAAGCTCTTCGCAGAGAAATTGAAATCGAAGTGGACGGGGCCGTTCATTATCCATAGAGCCTGCGGAGGGGGAGTTTTGAGCTTATGAACAAAGATGGGGATATTATTGCAGCGAATGGGCATCGGTTGAAGCATTACAAGTCGCCGAATGATGTTTGCATCGTCTTTGGGAATACCTTGCACTAGATTGGTACTGTCGTGACTCTCCGACGTTAAACATGAGCGTTTGTTGGGGGCTTTCCCTCCCATTTTATTAATTTGATTTTATTAGTGTGCGTAAGAATTTTTCATATTCGAAGTGCATATTATTCGGAAATTACATCTCTTTACAAACTTAGTTTCGACTATAGTTTCTACTAAGTTTGGGGGTGTGATATACTTACCTCATTATAGCATGGAGAATATGATCTTTTCTTTGTAATGCTTGCTAGGGGAGTTGGTTTTTTGCGGTATATTAAAACTTTAGCCGGTTTTGATGCATCAATTTTTTTGCAATTTGCCTAGTGTTTAGTGAGAGTTGTTGTTTTTAGGGTGATTGCGGAGTTACACTGGATGTTATATGGTTTCTCTAGCTTAATTTTTGGATATCTTGATACTTGATATTGTCTTAGAGTTGAATATTGCAGGAAGAAACGAGAAGGGTACGAAATTGAGGAAGATCGTGAGTTGTTCGACCTAACAGGAGTTGTTCGACCTGGCTTTTTGGTCGAGCAACGATCGAATAAAGTATGAAAATCTTCCAGAGGAGTTGTTCAACTTAGCCTTTCCAGCTTGACCACGAAGCTAGAGTCGAGCACTGGTCGAGCAAATGGCGAAAAACTTCCAGAGAGTTTGTTCGACAAATCAGTGGTTGCTCGATCAGGGGTATGAGATCGAACAAAGGTCGAGCAAGACAGAGAAGAACAGGGGGCGCGATGAGGCAAGTTACTCGACTTCCAGCACCTGTTCGACCTAGAAATTCAGGTCGAACGAAGGTCGAGCAAAATGCCTAAGATGTCCATAAAGGTTGTTCGACTTAGTAGGAGTTTTTCGACCATCACATGGTGGTCAAACAAATCAAGAAAAAATAGGGGCTCGACTACACGCGTTGCTCGACTTCCACGTGCTGTTCGACCAAGAAATTCAAGTCAAACGGAAGTCGAGTTAGGCAATTTTAAAAGCCAGATCTGGGTCGTTCGACTTAGAGAAGTTGTTCGACCGACCCTCACAAGTCGAGCCACAGTCGAACGGAGGCTAGGAGCAGTTTTAAAAAGGTGCTGGTTTGAGTTTTTGTGTGTAGTGGTGATTCATGCGTGGGTGGTATGTATTTGATTGCCATGATGATTGAATGATGAATGTGATATGCTTGGGATGAATTCATGAATGGGCTTATGTTGATGCATGGTAATTTGTTAATGGCGAGCATGTCTATTTATACTTGTAATTCATAAGAAATTGAGATTGATTACATGCTTTGAAGAGTGCTTAAGATTCTAATAACCTTGTGAGGATTTGAGCCTTTTGATAGCGCTATACGCATGATTGTTCATTCTTGAGTGTCGTTTATATACTCGTATTCTAGAACTTGACTTGGAGTCTTGTATGAAATCTATAATTGATAGATATTAGAAAGTGACCTTAGGCCATTATTGTTAATCGAGTTACTTAGCCAAATTTATCTGACCCTATTTTGTAATATCTTTTCAAGCCCTTTTGAGCCTTTAAGCTTTTCTTTGGCAAGCCTTGATAATGAGCCGTTTATCTTTTGAGCCTTAAACACCAATTACTAGTTAAGAGTGAACGTAGACGAATGCTTCAGAAAGTTTTGAAGTGGATGAGAGATTTGACGAAAGTAAACTCGAGAGATAAGAAGTTAAAACTTGTGAGGGATAGTGCCTAAAACCGGTATCCCGAATGCTAGAGAGGATAGTGCCCAAAACTGGTACCCGTATACTTGTAAAATACCAGAATTGGCGTGTTACTATGGAGAAGAAGTTGAGCCGAGTAAAGATGGAAGAATGGTCTATGAATGTGATCGTTGATAAAGCAGTAAAGAGGGAGAAACTGAAAGTAATATACCAAGATAACTCTTTCCTAGTAAAGTTAGTCACTTACCTATATTCTTCCACCTTAACCAAAGAGCCAACGTTACATCCTTTAAGCAAGTCCTTTGTGATCCTAGTATTGAGTCGATTATGGATGGAGTTTTGAGACTTTTGTCAAGCTTATGGTTACACGAGTATAGAAATTGAAATTGAGTGTTGATATCAACCATAAGGTGTATATCTTTTACACTTGAGTGAGAGAGTAAATACTTACCCGTGAGCTGGATGACTTAGCACTCGTAGAAGTATTGTGATTGATTGGTGTTTTTTTATGTGAATAAAAGGTATGATAGTTGCATGTTTTAAGTTAATATAATTGCATGTGTTCTGATATTGTACCTTGTGATTATACTCTCTGGATTTGTCTGATTTTCGTTGCCTTGGGACAAGCAACATGTAAGTTTGGGAGTTTGATGAGTGTAAATTCGCATGTTTTGGGCCTTGATTTGTGTGGAAATAGAGTACTATTTGGTCTTTTATTGAGATGAATTGGTACATTTATGGGAAAGGCACGAATCAGAGGGTACAAGGGCTATTTGAGCATATTTGTATAGGAAAACAGGTGAAAAAGGCTCGAAATTGGAAGACATGATTTTGGAGGTGAGATTAAGGTGTTATTCGACCAAAAATGGCTTGTTCGACCAGCAACAGGTGGTCGAACGGGAGGTGACAAGTCGAACAGATTGCCAGAACCCGTCCAGTGAGCCAGTTCGACTTGGAGGTGTTGCTCGACCAATATTATCTTGATCGAGCAGATGAGAGAAAGTCGAGCAAAGTGGAGAAAACTTACAGTGAGCTCGTTCGACTTAGAGGAGTTGCTCGACCAAGATCAATCTGGTTGATCAAGAGCTGTTTGGTCGAGCAAAATGACAAAGTTGTCCAGAACGTTTGCTTGACCAGGAGCTCTTTGTTCGACCTGGATGCCGTGGTCGAACGGCGTGTCGCTGAGGCTATTTATGGTAATTCCAGATGTCTTCCACCAGATTTGACATGTGCTTCAAGCAAAAAACCATCCTAAGCCCATAAGGAGGTCCTATGTGTATAAAAGAAGAGCTCTCGCAGGAGGAAGAGACACACACAGAAGACAACATACATCTTCCTTCATCCACCAAATCCTACCATCATCCGAAGGGATTGTGAGAGAGGCTCGTATGGCGAGTCAAGTAAGATCATACCAACTAGCCATGATTGTTCCTAGATCAATCATGGGCTAGAACCACCTTGGTAGTTCTAGGGTTATGAAAGTTTTATGAGTTAATCGAATTTCCATGTGTAAACTCCGTACAACACTACTTGTGATTTATTTTATATAAGATTGTGCATTTTCAATTCATACTCACGGTCGTTTTGTGCATCATTAACTATCATGTAGAGTCTGAATACATCTCTTAGTTATTGATTGAGTGCGTTCACCGCTGAGCAGAATCATATGTTATAATTCTAAGTGAAGGGATTCCGAAGTCTTATTAGAACTATCTTATATGGATACTTGTTAATTGAATCATATTCGGGTTAATAAGTAGGAAAAAGAGTATAACTTTATAGTACCTAAAAGGAAGATCAAATTGGATTAGAGTACTAAGTGCACGGGAAATAATTGATTATGATAGTACCTAGAAAGGGGGGTGAAGTATACGTCTTGCTCCAAGGATATTCACACGTGTCATACGCTTGCTTACTTGTGTCTATAGAGTACGCTTGCATGGTTTAGTGATGCGTCCATAAACTATAAGGCAGAGTCGGACACCAACACATGGGAAGGAAATTAACGAATAAAACTGGATTACCTGAGGAACTTCTCTATTACTTACTCGATCACCACCGAAATTCTCTATTGCTTGCCTAATTACTTTGCTATTTCAATTTCTGTTATTTAGTTTTATAGTCAAACCAACTCACTAGGGTTCGATAATCACTTGGTCGTCTATCGAGACTACAATTGATATCCTTATACTTGGGGATTAATCTTATGTGTTGAGAAAACGCTCATCAGATACCACTTGTAGAATTATTATAGGATTGGAGAATTAGAAAAATGAATACTTTTATAAAAGCTCACACAAATATAAAGGCTCACAAAAATATTTTACAACACAACACAATACAACTCTTTAAACTTTTACATTCAAAGACACTCCATTCTTATCTCACTCATATCTCTCTTGTCATTACTCCTCTCACTTGGGACTTATAATTTGGACACTCAAGATACAAACTTTCTCTTGTACTCACACAACTCTGATCACTCTAAGTCATATACTGTATTTATTTTCTCTCACTCATACTTCTATCTCTCTTGGACACCACTCATACAAACTTTTCTCTAACTCTGATACCAGTTGTTGGGTTAACTATATGATCGATGAGTTGAAAAGTAACTATTATATTGAAGGGCTCACACAATATTACAATGTACTCTCAAACACACTACACTAAAGACTCCCTCTAGAGATACTCTCTCTCTTGGACTCACATACAACTCTAACTCTTACTAATTCTCTTACTTGGACACTCTTAATCTTACTACTTTCTTACTTGTACAATTTAAAGCACATATTTATAGGACTAGGAGAAGGTTCTAGTTTGGCGGTGCACTAACCTTCCCTTGAATTATCTAGATTTATCTGCTTTTTAAATATCCACTACTAACTTAATTCCTAGATTATTCTGCCGCCAGTGTCTTATCTAGATACTTCTTACATTACATGATTAGTATTCTGGATTATTATAGAAGATCCAATTCAGCATCTGCAACTTGTGGATAACCACCCTTCTAGAATAATCACGTCTTCACCAAGCTTTCATAATTATCCGTAATATTCTAGAAAGTCGTTGTTAACTTCAACAAGAAGCCCTCTCTCATTTATCTGGATGCTTAATTACTGCTCTTGCCTTTCAACTGCTTCAAGTTGTCTTTCTTTTTGGGAAGATGTGTTCCTATCGTATTCATTTGAGGTGTTTGGAACACCCGTTGCAATTATGAGTTGGAAATTTGAATTCTATTTGAATTCTTCTCTTCTTTGTCTCCAATATTTTTTTTTAAATATAAAATGGGTTCTTCTTCTTAGAGCATTCACATTGGTTATGAGTTTAAACTCAATTTTGAATTTCCATTTTATTTTTGCACAAATGCCTATTAAACTCAACTGTTGTTTACATTCACTTTCTAAATTAAATATATTATTAAAGGGGCCCACTACTTAATTAAGTTCACTCTCTATTGGGGTGTGTAATACACATCCCTATTAAAGTGATAACTTTTTGTACAAATTCAATAAAATCATTCCTATTATTTTCTCTCTCTCTCCCATTTAAATCGAGTTCATAGTCTTGAACTTGCAGGACTCCTTGAGTTTAAACTGCTCATTTATATTGATTGGTTTAAAAGAATTTTCAGTTTAAACTCATTTTTTTTGAACCAATGTGGATGCTCTTAACGAAGATAATGGGATAAGACTTAGGATTGATGCTTGATTGCAATTGAGAAAGAGTGTCCCATCGTTGATAGTTGAATTCGTACCACAAGTTACCTGAGCCTGTTTCGGTCTCCGAAGATTTCTTCTGACGGTAAGGTGGAGAATCCCCAATTGATGTTATTGAATAAATGTATTTCTTTCATTCACCGGCGAGGTATACATTCTACCATTTTAGATATTCGTATCACAGGGTTACATTTTCCTTTTGCACACAGGAGACCCACACACATCACTAATTTTATTAATATATGTGACCCACACACCCCACAAAAATAATTATTATTAAATAATACTCTGGCCCTCCGTCCCATTAATATTGTAGCTTTTTTTTAGGCGCGGAAATTAAGGAGTATAATATTTTAATGGACAGTGGGTTGAGAATATAATATTTTAATGTGTAGTTGGTAGGCCGTGTATTAGTAGTGTGTGTGGGCCACATGTGAATATAGTACTCCCTCCGTCCCGCCTAAAGGTGGTCATTTGTTTTTTGTGCGTAGATTAAGGAGTATTATTATTTTATGTGTAGTAGGTAGTTGTATTAGTAGTGAGTGGTGGTCCACATGTAGGGCCTTTTTACTAAAAGTGGAAAATGGAGACATTTGGATGAGACACCCAATATAGTAAAATGGGGACTTCTCGGTGGGACGGATAAAGTAATATTTTTGTGTGGGCCTCATATGCTTGAAAATGAAATGTAACAACTTCAGTGAGACAATCCAAAATGGAAAATATCACAATTTCTATGGGACGGAAGGAGTAGAAATAGCATAGTAATATATATATATATATATATATATATATATATATATATATATATATTCTTTAATTAAATTTTATTGGAGTATATGTTTAAAAATAGGGATATATTTAATAAATTTGAGAGTACGAATTGTCGGCTTCTAAAGAAAAAAAGGCAAAAACTTGTGTGAGACCATCTCACGAAATTATATCGTAAGATAACTAGAGAAAAAGTGATAACATTTTAATGAAAAGTGATATTAAATTGATAAAAAATTATAAATATTGTGTTGTGAATTATTTCATGAGCAATTTATAGTAAAAATAATAAATAATAATATTTTTAAAAAAAAGTAAAAATGTATTTAATAAAAAATAATAATTAATTAAAAAAAAAAGTATAAACTTACAAATTTCATATTGAAACGCCTCACTCAAGACTGTCCAAAAGAAAAGGGTTCTGTCACCCATTCCCTCTATTTTTTTTAATATCTAAGGGAATTTAGTTGAATTTAAAAAAATACTATAATTATTTAAAATAAAATAAATTATTTTTAGGTTCCGTATATTTTAATATTCCCTCCGTGTCGTTGAAATGTGAGCATTTGCTTTTTGCACGTTGATTAAGAAGTATAATATTTTAATATGTAGTGAGGTGAGAGAAATAATATAGTATTAATATAAAGTGGGTTGGTGTATTAGTATGATATATGGGTCAATGAAGAGAGAAATAATTAATATGTGTGGATCCTTTTTATCCAAAAAAAAAGAAAATGCATACTTTGTTTTGGAACTGTTCAAAATGGAAAAACACGTGCGTTTCAATGGGACGGATGAAATATAATTAAATAAATTATGGAATATTAAATTTAAATAGGTGGTGAGAAGCGAAACACAAATTAAGCTAGCTAGCTTCTTCAAAAGTGCCACCTGTCCTTGTAAATTAACATTTTTTTTTCATGTTCAATTATTAAAACCTCATCCACTAAAGTTTATGGTTCTTGTTGCATCAAATCCACCCCAGTTCATCGCTCCTTCCATATATGTATATATATATATATATGAATTAAAAACTTTTTCTTCCTACATATTCATCAAAAGAAATTCAAGAAATTGAAGAAAAAATGTTATACTTAGTTACATTTATCCTGATGATAGTCTTTAGGGTTGTTAGCCCGTTGATTATGCAGTTTAGGAAGCCGGTGATGAGATCATGGGGTCGTATTGTGGTACAAGTTATGGAAATGGAAATGGAAACTCTGGATCGAAATTATGTTCTACCAAAAAGATTATATCAGTTATACACTCATGTTTCTTGAGTTATCATATCATATGATATTAATTCCAAGGTAATTTGTTGGTGGGTTTGCCTTTTATCTCTTCTAACTTGTTTGTTGCATTAAACATGTATCCTTGTATATATTCATACACGTTTTAGTTTTAGTTTCTTGTTCGAGTTAGCATAACACTGTTAGTTTTAATTAGAAAGATAATTCTGTCATGAGTATGCGTGTAGTCTATATAATACGGGCTCGGGTGAGATGAGATAATAAAGTATATTAAGGAATGAAATTAAAATTAAGATAAGGATTTATATTATGAAAAATGTGAATTGTTTGATAAGTTGTATTAAAATTAATAAAATAAGTAATTGAGATGTTTGGCATAAAATAAAAGAATTAAGATAAATATTAAAATTACATTTGTACCCTTTTTATAATTTAATATATTATTATTTGTTTATCCTTTATTGCTTAAAAAATAGTAGTATTAATTTTTCATTTTTTCTCATAAACTGTGGATGAAACCATTTTCTTATCTCCTGGATTTAACGCCCACCCACACACCACCGACAAACTATTTTCCTCCAATCTCACCACCATAAGCGCCATCTTCTTTCTCCTCCCTCCTCAACCCTATCTTCTTTCTCCTCCACTTTCTCTGTATATACACGCCGCACCCATCGATTAAAATTAAGGCTCAACCACAAAAATTAATTTTTCTTCCTATTTCCTAAAAAAAAATATATGAAATGAAGTTCTAGCCGTGAAATCTTATGTCGGCGGAAGAATTGAAGGACGACAAGCACTTTTCGAAGATGGACACCTACGTCGAGATCTCCATCATCGGATATCCTCAAGCAAAGAAACAAATCTTCGTCGACAAGAATTTCGACTCCGCCCCAAGTGGAACCACCAGATGGAGTTCATCGTCGACGAGCCCGATTCCGTCACCGTCCCATCGACGACCTTAAGAAGCCTGATTCCGCCCGCCGCTGACGAGAAAGCCGTTGTAAAATGTGTAATGGGGAAGAAGTAGATTGGAGAAGACAAGAATATATGTGTAATTTCGTTTCTTTATATGAGTTTACTGGGCTAAACGTAATATTAATACCACGCCTTTGCTCAGATTACGTTTACGAAGAAAACAGAATATTTTAACGGGCCAAGGATGTATTATCGAGCCCCTCTGTAAAAGAATGTAGTCTACCAAACAACGTAAGAGGACATATTATATACTGTTTAACCCTTATTATGCCTTATCAAACGAGGCCTGAATGTATATGGAGATAATTGAGATCAGCAAGTCTTGTACATACGACGTAATTTCGATCTTGGATGTCTCGCTGTTACAGGAGTTAAATGAGCGACACATATGCAGAGAGAAAAATCTTAATATTTCCCCTTAAAGTTGATTTTTAGGGTATAAATTATTTTATCCTACGTGTCAATCATCAAACGGTTTATAACAGGAGATTTAATACCAAAATAAAATAGAAGATACGAACCGAGCATAATTTCACAAAATAAGTTTAGCAAGATGAATCAAAGGTGCTACTCGTGTATTTTAATTAAAAATGACACTTTATTCAGTAGAAGTAACACTTATTCAAGTTGAATTATTTCACAAATAATATTTCTTAAAATGGATAAAGAGTTGTACATTAGCGTTGTTAAAAACGACACAGTCGAACAACTTTTCATTTTATTTGAAACGTTATAAAAATTTGTAACTCCAAATTCATTTTATTCCCACAACTTTTAAAATTACTTCAATATAATTCAAAATTTGCAAGAAATTATAATTTTCACCTGAATTCCATACGTGGCGCGTATGTGGGCAATTTATACCCCGTTCACTAAATATATTTTAATTACGTACCCCCATCAAAATTAAAAAACACATAATATAAATTACTAAATATACATTTTTGTACCAGATTATCCTTTCAATTAAAAAAAATAGAAAACTCATTTTAGTCTTTTAATTAAATAAAAACACCGTCAAACAATTCATTCCCTCTCCGGCCTCTATACGTGAACTGAAAGCAATAACGATGATGGAGAATTAAAACATGGGGTAAATCAAACTGAAAGAAACAACGATGATGGAGAATTTAATACTCCCTCCATTCCAGTAAAATACGAACAATACATATTAAAAACATTAGGTAACTTTTCCCATGCATTAAACTAGGACGAAGAGGGTAGTACATATTTTCTTCACGTTTCTCTCTATATCTACGCTTTTCTTGAGCATCTCTGTGCTTTCCTTCATGTTTGTGAGTATACAAAGTCTTTGCATCATCTCAAAATTCCGAAAGATTTCCAAATTAAAAAATTTAGAAGTTCAATAGAAGAAACATTAATCTCATTCCTATAATACATTTCAACAGTAATGCATTCTTATGATTCGAACTCGACTTCGAACTCACACTCCTCTAATCTGTTTATTGTTCTTTCCGTGTGTGTTGGACAAAGAAATTTTTTATCCTAATCAAAATTTACTAATATATCTCCTTCTATTTTACTCCAATTGATTGGTATTGCTGATAGATTCCCCACAGAGCAACGAAAGAGGAAAACTCATAACTCCTTTAACAGCAGAAGTGTAAAATTTGAGATGAGTAATGGAGAAGAGATAAGACAGATAATGAATCCTCTCAAGTGGAATTGGATTGGATACAGCACCTGATGAATTTGTGAGATGATCAGTGGTGGAGAAATGGATAAGGCAGATTATTAATTTTTTAATTATATTATTTTATAGTGATATTTATATGTTATTATTAAGGAATAGTGTAGGGATACGTTGATCACAATTTGAATTAAATTGACACAATTTTTAAAATTTTAAATTTAATTTTATTAATTTTTTTAATATAATTTGAATTAAATTGACACAATTTTTAAAAATTTAAATTTAATTTTATTAATTTTTTGAATATACTTTGATGGACACTTTTGTTTTTAACTCGCAAAAACTTGTGTGTGCCCGGGCACACAGGAGCACATTCCGTGTGTCTTTAGAATTTTATGCTAAATTGTATATGCTTTAGTATAAAGATGTGTACCCTTTATTTTATAAGACAAAAATTTGTGTGCGCTCAGGTGCACAGAAACATAATCCGTGTGCTTTTAGAATTTTGTGTTAAATTGTATACCTTTTAGTATAAAGATGTGTACCTTTTATTTTCTGAAGAAAAATAAAAACTATAATGAACAGTGTTTACCCTTTAAAACAAAATGGTGTACCCTTATTAATTAAAGTGTATATCCTTTAGAATAAAATAATATAACATTATCCATAATACTAAATTCTAAAGGTGCACGGCGTTCGGACACACGCAAGTCTCACTCTTTTAACTCATGACTAATAGTGATACATGGAAAAAAACACTTTAGTCACGAGACGGGATAATCAAGTTGTTGTACTCATCCCAATGGAGTTAAATTTTAATTTTTCACTGTCTCCAGTAAAAAAGAATGTAATCTTTTTAATTTATAATAAATTGAATTAATAATTATATCATTAATTATTATTCTCTCTGTCCTATAATTGTTATCATTGTTATTGTAGACACAAAGTTTAAGAAAATTTTGTTTTTGACCAACTTTATTGACTTTTTAGAGGTATTGTGGTATTTTGAAGTAATAAATAAACTATAAAGTATGTTATGTGTATTAGGTGGGAGTTGTATTTTTGAAATTAAGATAACTTTTGATGTTGTTAGTTAATGTGAAGTTTTACTTTTGGGTGATGACACTTATTGTAGGACGGATAAAAACGGAAAGTAAGACACTTATTATGTGACGGAGGGAGTACTAGATATTACCCATCCGTGCGTTGCACGGAAAGAATTATATTACAATTATATACTTTTATATTTAATTATATATATATATATATATATATATATAATTATTTATTTATTTATTTGAATTTATGTATTTTATAAAAAAGAATTATTACTATCCAATATAAATTATATATCTATATTACTATTAGATACAGTAGGGTAAAAATATTAATAACAGATACAATATATAAGGATAAGATAACCACAATATCCCTGTAAAAAAATATAATCTCAATTAAATCTTTTATTAACAATTTTAATTATCTTTTTTCTCTCTCTCTTTTATTCGCTCTTACTTCATCTTTCCAGAATCCCTTATTTTTTCTCCAGAGTTCCCCTTTCTGTATCCAAATTTTTGACTTTTTTTTCCTTTTCACCGGACCAAGAGTTGTTTCTCCACTGCCTAGAGCAGCTTTCCAATCGGCGGCCGCTCGCATTACATCTGCCGTCGGAGATCCACCATAGTGTGTCCCTTTGCGTTGGCCATCTATTCGCGCCCTCCAATCTCTCCCCTGTCCAGGAACTCTCAATTGTCCCGTCGCTATTTTTATTGAAGAAATCATCCCAACGGAAAAGTATCGCCTACTGCCAGCTGCGCCGCCACCACTGCTTGCAATCTAGATGCCGGATTTCGCTCAGGTTTTCGATAGATATCCAACCAATCAGGGCTATCTCCGATGCGCTTACAAGCCGTCGTCCTCCCTCTTATGAGGGTTTTCACTGCGTCGCTTGGGTCTTTCGCTAATATTTTCGGCGGGCGCGGCTTTCCAAATGCGAGTCCCTCCTAGATTGCTCTGCCTCGAGTACCTCACTCGTGCGATATTAATATTGGGTTTTTTCCAATCCTTTTAGCCCTGCTGACTACGGCTGTCCACGATTGCAAGAAAGACTACGTCCATTGTCATTTGACAGCAGAGGTCTTTCCTACATACTCTTGTTCCAACCTTTAGCACATATGTTTATGATAGGTCAAAAGAATTAATTTTTCTTCATAAATTTTGATCATGATTTGTATTATTTAGTTTCTGAAGAATGTTATCCAGATATGTGTATTTGCTGATTTGCTGATTGATAATTATAAATTTGCAGATATATATAACATGATGATAGATGAAGTTGATACCAAATGTAATGAGGTTTCCAGACTTTAGCCGAGAGACAGAAGCCATTTATGAGGATGTACTGTATAAGGGTGCAACATCCACTAATTAGCCTTGCAGCTATGATCAATTACTCCATGGATAGATTTTTCGCACGCCTTGGTGTATCATTATTTCATTACTCAAATTTATTTATTTATTTTAAGGTACATTAAGAGAGATTTATGTGAAGCTCTCAGTACATTGGCAGCATTAACATCAAAAGTGCCTGACTTGATAAAGCCTCGTGTCATTTAAGGAGCTCATCTGTTTGCAATATTGATGAACTATTTGTGCTGTTGATTTGTTATATTATTTCAACTATGATTATTTGTTTTATATCATATGGAAGGAGTATCCTTAGTTTTGGATTTGGTGCCTCCGAAGACAGATTCTGATGGGCATCACTCATTTCTGGATAATGCATTATTTTATGCCTTTAACAGTATACTATATTTGTTGATGCATCTTATTGTTTGATGATGCTTGAAGCTCATCTTTTGATTACACCCTGCTCTGCTGGTATTTCATTGTCTATATTTTTGATAGGTATTTAGAATATTTGATAGGTATTTAGAATATTTGATGCTCAATAAGAATGTATTTCGAAATATTTTTCAATATTTCACGAAGTATTCAGAATGTATTCAATATATTTCAAATTCATTCATTGAAATGCTTTTGTATTCAAAGTTAGTAGGTGTATTTAATGTTCAGTAACGATGTATTCAATTTAAATGCTTGTGTATTCAAAATTAGTAGGTATTCAGAATATTTAATGTCCAGTAATGATGTATTCAGAAATTAAATACCCATAACGCTTCTATCAACGTGGAATGAGATGAATTATTCCCAACTAATTTTTAGGAGAAAAAGATGGAACCAAATCTGTTTTTAGTTTTAATATAAAATATATTTACATTTTAATATATTATTGAACACACTTTAAAATATTTAGAAAAGTTCAATAAAATGAGTAATTATTTAGAAAATTTAATGTTCAATAATATGTATTCAGAAATATTTTCTCAATATTCACGAAATATTCAGAATGTATTCAATATATTTCAAATTAATTGAAACACTTTGTATTCAAAATATATTTCAAATTCATTGAAACACTTTTGTATTCAAAATTAGTAGGTATTCAAAATATTTAATGTTCAATAATGATGTATTCAGAAATTGAATATACATATGGGGCTTAACTCACGCTTCGCGCTTGGAATTAGTATAATCAATCCCAACAGATTTTTAGGAGAAAAATATGCAATGAAATCTTTTTTAATTTTAATATAAAATATCTTTAAATTTTAATATATTATTGAATACAATCTCATTAAGGATAAGAAAGGAATTTCACACATTCAAAATATATTAATGTACATGTTAGTAATAATAATAATATATATTGTACCAGGTAGTAATGGACCCTTTTATAAAAACTAATAATTATTTATGTATTTATAATATATAAAAAAGTATTTTTTTCTAACATAACATAATTTTATATTTATCAATTAAATTGCATTGTTTATACGCTTATATTTATAACATTAAATTTAATTCGGTATTTAAGACAAATAGAGTATATATTAACTTTCTATTATTAATTATATTAATTTTTATTTTAATTAAAATCTATTTATTTTAATATTAAAATAATATTTATGGAGACGATCCTAATAAAAATAAAATTGAAAGAAAATTAAAATGAATCACAAAATTTCAAATATAAATTTCATATATTAATCCTAAAAATTTAATTAAAAGAATATTTAAAATGACACCTCAAAGGAGAATGATTGAATCTGAAAATAAGATCAAATAAAAATATAAAAGATAAAATAAATTTAAGTATAAAAATAGAGTTTATAAAATTATAAAGAAAACATTCTGAAATTAATTATGGATTGTCCAAATTCATCACTCCATTGTTGACTTTTTGTAATGATTGAAACTGCAAATAAGATCAAATAAAAATAAAATAAATAAGATTAAAAAAATTATAAAACATGGTTTATAAAATATGAAGAATACACAACAAACGAAGAAAAAAACATAAATCATAAGATAAAGAAAAATAAAAAAGAAGAATGATACCTCAAATGGAATGGTTGAACTTGAAAATAAGACCAAATAAAAGTATAAAAGATAGAATAGATTAAAGTATATAAATTAGGTTTATAGAATTAAAAAGATAGAATAGATTAAAGTATATAAATTAAGTTTATAGAATTATAAAGAAAATAAAAAATTGTAGAGAAACGAAAATAAGATAACAAAAACTGAGAAGGACTAGAGTACAACCAGTCCTATAGATTAATTGGTGCAACCGAATCCAAATCATAGCCATAATTAAATCTCGCGGGTCCAGGTTGCTACCAAATCAATTCCTTCACGTGAATTAGAATAGAAGACCCCTTCTTCTATATTTCCCATTCCTTAGAGCATCTCCAGCGGGTTAGCTAATTGCGGATGCAGCCCACATATCCTTCTCTAACGGTGTTAGCAAAGTTGACTGCAAAATGTGGATTTCTTTGTAGAGGCCAAAAAATGCGGCCTCTACAGTATTTGACTACATAATTTTTAAATTTTTTTGTTGATTATGTTATAAATTAAATATGATGTAATTGTTTAATATACACATTATGTAGTAAATTAAATATAATTTTGTTGAATATATACATTATGTATATTGAGTATAATATTGTTTTGTATATAGGATTGTATCCCACATTGGTTATACACAACAACTGTATATTTCCTACACTGTATATTACTCACTTGTAATCATCAATACAATCATCTTTCCATAATTCTCTATATGGTATAAGAGCGCTTATAGGCTAACGCCACTCTATCGATCCTGCTACTATCAAACCCTAGCCGCCGTTTCTTTTTTCTTCTTTATCGATCTCTGATCTCTCCCATTCAATGGTTGGTATCGCTGACACCACAACCCCTGTTGCTGATACCGCCACCCCGACGCTTGTTGCATTCACCACTTCTTCGCAAGTACCTCTGAAACTGACGTCCACCAACTATGTTGTGTGGAGCTTTCAGTTGCGAACTCTTCTCACCGGTTATGATCTGTTCCAGTTTGTTGATGGATCATACACGCGTCCTGACGCCATGGAAACTGTAAATGGTGCATCCCGTCCTAACCCTCTTCACTCCTATTGGGTTCGGCAGGATCAACTCATCATGAGCACTCTTATTGGATCTATTACACCACCCTCATCCCGTTCATTGCGTCTTCCAAAACATCTTTTGATGCGTGGACCATCCTTGCATCCATGTATGGCACTTCATCACGGGGGCATATTCTTGCTCTTAAGAATCGTCTCCACAACCCTATCAAAGGAAATTGCTCCATCACTGAATTCATGCTTGATATCAAAGGCATGGTTGATGAACTTGTACTTCTTGGAGTTCCTACGACATTGAAGATCTGATTGTGAAAGTCTTGAATGGGTTGGATGATTCGTACAAAGAATTAGGGTTTGCTATCCAAGCTCGTGATTTCCCGATCTCCTTTGAAGAGATCCATGATAAACTGCTCAGCACGGAGGCACAGCTTGCTCACCGCACTCCCTCCATGCCTGATCTGCCAGCTACTGCATTCCAGGTCAATCGTCGACCTCAGCCGGGCCAGCCTGCATCTCGATCAAACAACTCTCAGCCACCTTAGTCCAACCATCGGTCAGCTCCTCAACGACAGCCTGGTATGGGGAGTGGTCGTGGCTATCAGGGCAAGTGTCAGATTTGTGACGTGTTCGGACACTCGGCACGGTGATGTCCCGATCTTTCCCAAGCCATTTGACCCCAGACTGATCGAGGCACTGGATAACCCTCGAATGCTCTTCCTACAGCTAACACTGTATTTTCTACTCCATTGCCACAAAACTAGGTGTTGGATTCTGGAGCGTCACATCACATAACCACAAATTTGGCCAATCTCTCCCTACATTCTCCTTTCGATGGTCAAGACAGTGTTGTTGTTGGTGATGGTAAATCATTGTCTATCACTCACATAGGCTCCTTATCCTTTACTGCTTTTCCTTCTCTTTTATTTTCCCACTCACTTGTTGTTCCTTCCATCTCAAAACCTTATATCGGTCTCTCAGCTTTGTCAAGAGAATGATGTTTTTTTTGTGTTTTCTTCCTCTTTCTTTTAGGTGAAGGATCGGAGGTCTGGAGTCATTCTGCTGCAGGGGCCAAAAGTTGATGGACTGTACCTTTGGCCCTTTACCCCTGCTTCATCCACTTCGGCATCACATGCTCTTCTTTCTTCTTGTGACCAACATCATTTGTGGCATAATAATTTAGGTCATCCCTCCCCGAAAATACTTCGTCATATTTTAACTAGTAATAATTTGTTGTCTTCCAACACCACAGCAATAAGTTCTGATGCATGTAAGTCTATGAAGAGTCATAAACTTCCTTTTGGTGAATCTAGCTTACATGCTACTGAGCCTCTTGAATTACTATTTTCTGATGTTTGGACATCACCTATTACCTCGTATGATGGATATAAGTATTATGTTCTTTTTGTGGATCATTTTACTAAATATGTGTGGCTTTATCCTTTAAAACGTAAATCTGATGTGTTGCCTACCTTTGTTGCCTTCAAATCCCTTGTTGAAAATCAATTTCAGTCTCGTGTTCTAACCCTTTACACTGACAATGGTGGAGAATTCATTGTTTTACGTTCATTTCTTACCTCACAAGGCATTACTCACCTCACTACCCCACCACACACTCCTGAGTATAATGGTGTTGCAGAACGACGACATCGTAATATTTTTAACACTGCTCTTGCTCTTTTACATCAAGCTTCCATACCTCTTCAATATTGGCCATATGCTGTCTCTACTGCCACCTACCTCCTCAATCGTCTCCCTAAGGATAATCTTCGTATGGTTTCTTCCTATAAAAATTTTTTAAATAAACAGCCACACATTATGAAGATTCGTGTCTTTGGTTATCTTTGTTATCCTTGGCTATGACCCTACAACCCTCATAAACTTGCTCCTCGTTCCAAACCCTGTGTTTTCCTTGGCTACTCTCTCACTCAGAGTGCTTATTTATGCCTTGATCGTGTCTCCAACAAAGTCTTCACATCACGACATGTTGATTTTGTTAAAGATATATTTCCTTTTTCACAACATATCATTCATTCATCGCTTTCATCACCCGACACCTATATTGACTATACCATTCCCCTACCACCGTATATACATGATACTGAGCTCACTCCAGAGCCCATGTCTTCTTCACCAGCAAGTCTTGTGCTCATGCCTCTGCAGCCGGAGTCTTTGCCACCGCCTTCACCGCCCATTCTCATTCAGCATCCAATGGTCACTCGGTCTTAAAATAATATTATCAAACCAAATCCCAAGTATTGTCTTACATCCTCTCTTTAAACTAATGTTGAACCTACTTCTATTTCACAAGCTCTATCTGTTCCTTGCTGGCGTGATGCGATGACTTCTGAGTTCAATGCTCTGCAAAAGAATGGAACATGGACTCTTGTTTCTCATTCTTCTGCTCAAAATGTCATTGGTTTCAAATGGGTGTTCCACATCAAACGAAAGCCTGATGGGTCAGTTGATAAGTATAAGGCTCGTCTTGTTGCTAAGGGATTTCATCAGCACCAGGAATTGATTTCACTGAAACCTTTAGCCTAGTTGTAAAGTCTGCAACAATTCTAATTGTTCTTAGCATTGTTGTCTGTCAAAATTGGCCTCTTCATCAGTTCGATGTGAACAATGCCTTTCTTCATGGGCCCTTTCTAATGAAGTTTATATGCAACAACCTCCAGGGTTTGTTGTCTCTGACTACCCAGCTCATGTTTGCAAGCTCAACAAATCTATCTACGGGCTAAAATAAGCACCACGGATGTGGTATACTACTCTTTGAAACTTCATTGTTTCCGTTGGCTTCATATGCACCAAATCGGATGAATCTTTTTTTGTTTATCAGCGGCAGGGAGTTTTGGCATATTTTCTAGTCTATGTTAATGATCTTGTTTTGATAGGGAATGACACCACATTTCTTTCACGCTTTGAGGCTGAGTTGGCATCTCATCATTCTAACAAGGGTTGCTATTTGTCTCAACACAAGTACACTACAGATATTCTGTCTAGTCTTAACATGCTCACATCAAAACCAGTTTCTACGCCTCTTGTCACAGGCTTGGAGTTTTTCCTTTCTGATGGATCTGACCCATTTGATGCCACTCAGTACCGCAAAGTTCTTGGCCATCTCCAATATATGCTGCTTACACGGCCTGACATAGCCTATGCTGTCAACAAACTGTCTCAGTACATGCATGCCCCAACTGTGACTCACTGGGGAGCGGTCAAAAGACTTCTTCGTTATCTCAATGGCACTCGATATTACTCACTTTTCTTTGGAGAACATCTACTTTGTCTCTTCACTGCTTTGCAGATGCTGATTGGGCTGGCAACTGTGATGACAGGTCTTCTACTGAAGTCTTTGTTATGTTTCTTGGTGCTAATCCTATTTCTTGGAGGTCTCGCAAACAGCAGACTGTTGCTCGCTCTTCTACTGAGGCAGAGTATAGGTCTATTGTCTCTGCTGCTGCTGAAGTTCGATGGATTTATTCTTTACTACAAGAACTATGTCTTCCTTCTCTGTCCCCTACTCCAGTTGTTTACTGTGACAACATTGGTGCTACTTACCTGTGCTCCAATCCTGTGTTTCACTCACGTATGAAGCACATTGCTATTGATTACCATTTTGTTCGTGACCTTGTTGCGTCTTCTCAATTTCGTGTTACTCATGTGTCTTCTGGAGATCAACTCGCCGATGCTCTTACCAAGCCCCTTGGTCGTCCTCGTCTTAATCTACTCATGTCCAAGATTGGTGTTGTTTCACAACCACCATCTTGAGGGGGCGTATTGAGTATAATATTATTTTGTATATAGGATTGTATCCCACATTGGTTATACACAACAACTGTATATTTTCTACACTGTATATTACTCACTTGTAATCATCAATACAATCATCTTTCCATAATTCTCTATAATGTACATGTATGTAGATATGATGTGGTTGTTTAATTTTTTATTATTTAAAATATTTATAATTTTTTTATAAAAGAAAATTTTTTAATTTTAATTTTGAAAAAATTAATTAAAATAAAGATTAAATTACATATTAAAATTCTAAATAAAATTTTCAATTTCATCATAAATTTTAAAACATACACTTAATAATAAATTATAAAGCAACAATACAAACACATTAAAATATATAAAACATATTAAATAAACACATAAAACATAAAGAAGCACATAAAACATAAATGAGCTTAGTAATCAGAGAAACCACCTCCAGAACCTCCTCCAATATCTCGAAAAAATTGTCCAAAGAAATCAGATGGGACACTTAAATTTTGTTGTTGTTGTAGTATTCTCTTATGCATAATTTTTTGTTGATCAAATCTGAAGATCTCACTTAGTGCGGGATCCAAAATAGTTTCCAAATTCATCATTAAGATTTTGTCTTCTCGTTCTAATTCTTATAATTCATTTCTAGGAGCCTGAGCTTCATATCTTCTTTGTATCGCAGCAGTAGCAAGTTCTTTTTTTTCAGTGGATGATTGTAAAATTTCACGAAATTTTTCACCTTCTTCTTGTATCACACTTAGTACGGTGGCTGATTGTTCACCTTGTTTTCTTTTTAATTTTGCTTTTTTTATTCCCTCTGGTCGCCCTGACGAAGAACCTCCGGTACCATTATCATCACTTAAGTTGATAGTAAATTCATTCAATGAAGCTTGTGGGGAAATTGGAGATGCCGAAGTGTTATCTTGATCATTTGAAATCACTTCATCTGCAACTTCTTCTATGTATTTTTTTATAATGGACTACATATGCCTAAATCTGAAACCATTTGAATTTCCTTTATGTGTAGAGAATAACTCATTCGCCATATCCCACTACATATTATAAAAATATTGAATTAAAAAATATATATATAAACTACTATACATTATAATAGAAAGAAAGCATGAATAATGTACTTACAATCATTTCTTCATTTGCATCACTTGGCTTAGAATGTTCAACTTGTTGGAGACATGCCCAGAATTATCTACAATCTTTAAGTATGAGTTGGAATCGATATTTTAAGGATTTTTTACTGCGCTCAGCTGCTTGTGGTAGTTTTTTAGAATTGTATTTTTGAGTAACACGAAGCCAAATTTGATCTTTGGTTTAGTATCTACCCACAGTTGGATCCTGAGAAACATTAAGAAACCAAGTGCAGAGACTCTTATCATCAAAAGGAGTGAAATTAGTAGTGCGTTTAGACATTTTTTTTGAGAAAATATATGAAGATAAAAATATATTGAGTATGAAATGAGAAATTCGAGAGATGTATGGAAGGATAAGGGTTGTGTGGCATTTATTTATAGAAAACTTAACGGTTGGGATTTAAAGTGGTAAAATCTTATCAACGATTGAGATTGAATGCACATGGATTGTGCCTTCTTATAGTCTCACACTTTTAGGATACCAATCCAACTGTTGAGATTTAAAGTGGTAAAATCATATCAACAGTTGAGATTGAATGCAAATGAATTGTGTTTTCTTATAGTCTCACACTTTTAGGATACCAATCCAACGGTTGAGATTTAAAGTGGTAAAATCTTATCAATGGTTGAGATTGAATGCACATGGATTGTGCTTTCTTATAGTCTCACACTTTTAGGATACCAATTTAATGGTTGAGATTTAAAGTGGTAAATTCTTATCAAGGGTTCAGATTAAATGCACATGGATTGTGCTTTCTTTGTCTCCAAAATTCTAGAATTCTCATCCAAAGGTTAGAATTTAAAGTGGCAAATTGGTATCAATGGTTGAGATTAAATGCACATGGATTGTGCTTTTGTTTTTGTCTCAACACTTCTAGGATACCAATCCAACAGTTAGAATTTAAAAATGCAAAATCTTATCAGTGGTTAAGATTGAATGCACATGGATTGTGTTTTCTTCAATAGTATAGTTTAGAACAATATAATGAGCACAATCACCCACTAATTTCAAACTATAAGTTTTTCTTCTAAAATAATTACTCATTCAAATCAAACTCTTATCACTCTACTCTTACATAGACCAATGGATTTCCCTCATATATCTTCTTCGTCAAGCTCATCTAATGATGATATTGAATTCAAACAATTATTATTATAGAGTTATAACGTAGAAGAACAAATGATTACACAACGTATACACTACCACAATCTTTTGTTGGCTGAACTTCTTAGCCAACAAAATGCAAATCCCAGGTGTGGGGGATCAGTTCCAGGAAGGAGAACTGTTCATCGTGATCGAGAAGCAACTGCAGAAAATCTTTACAATGACTATTTTGCTGAAAACCCCACCTATAATAAAGATCAGTTTTGTCGACACTTTCGAATGTCTTGTGATTTATTCTTAAGAGTTGTTGATGCTGTGAAAATCACGATGATTATTTTTTTGCAGCGAAGGGATTCGGCTGGAAAACTTAGTTTGTTAACCTTGTAAAAAGTTACAGCAGCAATTTATGTACTCGCATATGCAGTTTCAGCTAATGCAATCGATGAGTATATTAAGATTTGAGAATCTACATTCATCGAATGTGTCAAAAGATTTTGTCGAGCTGTGGTTGAGGTATTTTCAAATCAATATCTAAGAGCTCCCACTGCCAATGATGTTGAAAGACTACTCTACATTAGGAAGCAACGTGGATTTCCAGGAATATTAGGAAGTTTGGATTGCATGCACTGGAATTGGAAAAACTGTCCAACAGTTTGGGCGGGACAATATTCTGGTCGTAGTGCATCTCCAACAATTATTCTTGAAGCAGTATCTGACTATGATCTGTGGATATGGCATGCATATTTTGGGATGCCAGGTTCTAACAATGATATTAATGTGTTAGAGACCTCTCCTCTTTTCTCTAACCTTGCTAGAGGTATTGCTCCTCCAGCATATTATATCATTCAAGGAAAAGAATTTAACATGGGGTATTATTTGGCTGACGGGATATACCCCAAATGGGCAACAATTGTTCAAACTATCCATGCACCTGTTGGGCCAAAGAAAAAATACTTTGCCACAAGACAAGAAGCTTGTCGAAAAGACATGGAACGTGCATTTGGTGTTCTCCAAATTTGATTTGCAATTGTGGCAAATCCAGCGCGTTTTTGGAGTAAATCTGATTTGAAAATAATTATGCGTGCTTGCATAATAATGCATAATATGATAATCGAGGATGAACAAGATCTTGATGCTCCAATTGAGGAGGTAAGAAAAGTGCCACCTTTGGATGTCGAATTTGTGTATTGTGATTCTACTCGATTCTAAAACTTTGTGACTCGATACACCCAAATTAGAGATACGGACGCCCATTTCAACCTTCGAAATGCATTAATTGATCATTTATGGATGGAGTAATCCAACTCAGAGGATTAGAAATGATTATGCATAATTTTAAGTGTTGTAGTTTAATTATTGTGTTGTAATTTTAATCTTATGTTTATGTATTTTGTAATGTAGTTTAAATTTTAATTTTTGTCTTTATTTCATATTTAAATAAATTATAATGTAATTTTAATGATTATGTTATTTTAATTTTAGTCATATTAATATTTTTATTATTATTATTTTTTGTATTTAAAAATAAAAATAATAATGAAACATAAATTAAATGTAAAAAAATAAAATATTATTAAAAAATAAAAGTGCTGCAAAATGGGATTAACTGCTGGAGATGATTTATTGAGTTGACAGCATTTTAGGGATGAATGTGCTGCAAAATGGGGTCAACCGCTGGAGATGGCCTTATTCTCTCTCCCCAAGTACTGAAGCCCTTCTTCTCTCTCCGTTTAAGCCTTGCAATCTCCGGCAGAGCGGACGGTGGATGCGCACTCAACGAGGCAGCAGTGCGCCATAACTCCACCGGAGCTCGACAAGGCCACCGTTGTAAATCTGCCACTGCGTGCGGCCATCGCATCTCGCGACCAGTTCTCCGCGATACGACTAGCCACCATCTGTGAACAGATCCACTGTCCGAGCCCGTTTAGACTGTCGGAACTTGTGTGCTGCTCAATGCCAATCTCCCGCCATCGCACGGCGTCGTTGTAGGTGAACACCTTCAAGAAGTGGGAGGTTTACTATTTTGGATTGGATTTCAGATGGATTTAGAGGGAGAATGCCCAAATTTGCAGAGTTTATTGGTGCTGTGAAGATTAAAAAAATTTAAGATCAGTGGGCATCCAGTGAATTAATTTTCATAGTCTGTTCTTCTTGTTGCATTTTTTTAATTAGTTCGGTTTAAACAAGCTTCGAAGAAATTTGGTGCAGATAAAATAGCAGTATTTGGCATTGTACGGTAAGGTTAGAGATGAAGAGATCGCAGTGCACCAATAGTGGACCTGAACTCAACCCCAATTTGTGAGGGAGTTAGGGAGTCACATATATATATAATTTGTTTTTTCTATTTCTTCATTCTTATTTAAATTGTGTCCATGTAGGGGTGTAATTCTTTGTTTCATCACTTAATTAATTACTATATGATGTAATTCTACCGTGGATGGATAAGGGAATGCATAAGTATGTTCTGGTGGTGTGTAGTATATAGTGGCCATGGACTGGAGTATCTTATTTTATCTTGTTACTATTGAATTTTTGAAATAACTAATACTCCCTCCTTCCCATAGTTACGTTCACCGGCACTGTAGATATGGAGTTTAAGAAAAGTTACTTTTTGACCAACTTTATTGACTTTTTAGGGGTATTGTGGTATTTTTAGGTAATAAATAAATTATATAATATGTTATGTGTGTTATGTGGGAGTGGTATTTTTGAAATTAAGATAACTTTTGAGGTTGTTGATTAATGTGAAGTTTTCTTTTTTGAGTGGTGAACATAAGTGTGGGACGGACGAAAACGAAAAGTGTGAACATAAGTGTGGGACGGAGGGAGTACAATATTAATACCAACTATGATCATGTCTGTATCAACACTAATTTGTTATTCTTTTTTCAATATGAATCATTCATAAGATACTCAGATTAACATTCAGTATAAAAAAGGGAGTAGTTATATATAATAAGTAAATTCAATGACAATAATATTTATTTCATACAAGAATCAAAGATACTACATAATTTGAACAAATGAAACCAACATGCCTTCCCTCTTTCTCATATTACATCACATCTGACTTAGATCATTACTCATTCCATTATATCATCTCCCTTTAATAATAAAAGCATTCCTACATCTCTATTAATCTCTCAAGTATATAGCACAACTTATGGATAGGGTACAGCCCAACCCATGGATTGTATTCACTATGCATTATTTATATAGAGAATGATCCAATAAATTCCAAAGGATAATCTAATTAATTTCAAAAATTAACCTATGTATATATAATCTCAAATTAAAGAGTGGTCCAATAAATTTAAGAGCGACTTATTTAATTTTAAAGAGTGACCTAATTAATTTCAAAGAGTAATCTATTTAATTCCAAAAAATAACCTCTATATATTAAGAGTCTCAAATCAAAGAGTGGTCCAATAAATTTAAGAGTGACCTAATTAATTCCAAAGAGTAACCCATACATATTCAAGAGTCTCAAATCAAAAAGTGGTAAATGACAAATTATTAACCTAAAAAGATGTTAACCAAATATAACAATATTTTATTTTCTAAAATGCGAATATGAAATTAAAGAGTAACCTAAATTATTAAAAAAAAGTAACCTAATTAATAGAAAAGAGTAACCTAAAAGATGTTGATAAAATATAACAATATTTTATTTTCTGAAATCCAAATATGAAATTAAGGAGTAACCCAAATAATTTAAAAGAGTAACCCAATTAATATAAAAGAGTAACATAAAAGATGTTAACTAAATAGAATAATATTTTATTTTTTGAAATCAAAATAATGAACGTAGACCTTACGCTTTGACCCAGTATTAGCTTATAAGATCTACAAGTCTAACTGGCCCTTTCCCAAATTCTCTCTTCCACTTTCCTGGACTTTAGTTCGGTCACCTCGTATACATATTCTCCTGAGTTATCAAACTGTGGCTTCTCTTTTTTATTGCTATAATCCATTCAAATCATAGGGTGGTTTTCTTGTATTTTAACCCACAAATTTTGTGTATAATATAAAATTTTGTTTGTCTATCTCCTTAGCCTGTAAACTTACTGTAGAATACTTTTCTGTAACCTCTGTTTTTCAAGATTTACAACCCTAGACTTGTATTGGGTAATCTGGGTCAAATAATTAGATTTAAAAAAATACGTTTCTTTGTTGTATGTTCACTTGAACCAATATCTCATCAAGTATACACATCTCACAAGCAACCCATGCATTAACTTCACTATCTTCACATGTCAACAAAACCTAGACTTCTTTTCCGGCCTACCCAAACAAGCGACTTATAAGAGGCCAAAAATGCGCCCTTATGAAAAGCGCAACCTAACTCATGAAATGCAAACATTCAATGTATGTTGCTTAATAGAGAAACAAAAAGAAAATAGACTAAAATAAGTAATGACAGAAGAAACAAGTGGCCTATACTAAGAGTAATCCAAACAAAACATAGGCAACAAAAAAATATACTACCAAGAAAGCATCATCCTTGAATCCACTTAGCCAAAGCTAAACACCACTAAACTGGCAAAATCGAACCAGCATGACTCATTCATATTCAAAGCAACCAAAACATGAGAGCCTATAATAAACTAAGAGATGAGCAACAACAGTATTAATCATCAAAACATCCAAGTTGCATCATCAGAATAGCTATATGCTAAATCAGCAAATCAAACGTGCATCATTCGAAAGATATCAACAACGCTATCCATGCAGCCAAAGCAAATATTGAAGCCATTCAGAGTTTAAAGAATGAAAACCATAAAAAACCCTCTATTGAATTAGTCAATAGAGAAAACTGTAATCAAAAGGAGGAAGAATCAGAGCCTAAAGCTTCAGAATCCTAAGCATCTAAAATCCAATTTTGAAATTTCTTTACGTACTGAAGAGGCTGGTGCAGAAACCAGCGTGCACCTGCAGCGGAGGATCTGAAGAAGATAGTAGTGACGAGGAAAAAAAGCCCTAGTCAGCATGAGTTACCCTGAAATAGAGTTGAACGAGAATTCCTTGCAGAAGAAGGCTATCGTCCATGGCAGCACCATCACAGGAAGAGGGCAATCGTTAAAGCAGCAGAATTCGCATAATCAAAAGTGACAGCATGAGCCCATCGGAGGAAGCAGCCAGCGGCGTAATAAATATAAACGGCAGCAAATCGAGGACCTGCCCAAGATAGCAGGGGAGTCGCACAAAGCGATGATGATGGCTGAGGCTCGTAAGAGGTATGGCGGCGACTATAAGATCTTGTGGCTAAATAGATGAAAGATTCTTAGTCTCATTTGTGGTATCTAATGATTTAGAGTAAGAGACTCTATCGTTGTTTTACGCATATGACCAAGTAATAAATTTTAAAAGTATGTCGTCCCAATGGAAAGTAAACTCATGGTTGTATCCGGATTTGTCATCAATTATGCTTTGTAAGAGTGATAAGATTGAAGGTTTGGTTTTAGACTAATGATTACTCTAATCAATTAACTATAAAAATCAATGAACAACTAATAATATCAATTACCAATCAAGTAACAAGATGAATGGACGATGTATAGAATGTATTTAAGAAGAGAGTAAGGCTAATCATGCTCATGATTAAGAAACTAGCTAGATATGCATGACTTTTGACATTGAACTTCATTAATTATGGACTAAAAGCAATCACGTTTTTACCCCTAACTCCTATGGCCAAGGTGATTAGGTTCTCGACTCTTGGACAAGTCTAAATCCCCTAAGATTATGCTTACTTTCAATTCCCTTAAGGTACTATGATCATAAGTTTGGTTCTTTTCACTCAATTTTTCTTAAGTGTCCCTTTATTATAAGTGTTCTAAGCATAAGAATGGTATGTCTTATCTCCCCTCACACTAACATGCATGTTCATCTCAATACATGATTCAATTAAACCACTAAATATAATATTGGAATAGTCATCCTAACACTATGAATTGAGAATTCAACCACACAATTAATGAAATAAAACATGGATCATTAATCATAAAAGGAAGTCCAAAATCAACTCAATTCAACATCTCAAATCCTACATATCTAGCATTCTTCTCAACCAATCATATGATTAACCACTATAGGACTAGCCACTAAACATCATGTTCATATCAATACATTCCAAGGCTTGCTCCATTTGAGAACCAATTGATGGAATGATGGAGTGATGGATGAATTTGTGGAGAACTAATGAATTGAATTGATGAAAAGTGTGGAAATGTATGATCGAGAATGTGTGTGTGAAAATATGGTGAGGAATTGTGTGTTCTATCATTGTAATTGCTCCCAAATGTGGCTCTCCCTCTAATTTTCGCAGCAATTATGCATTTATACCCCTTGGGGACCTTCGTGAAGCTTCTGGAATTTTCCTGGCTTTTTCCTTTTTACCCTACTCGACTCAAGTAGCCAACTTGAGTACACGCCTATCAAGTCGAGTTGCGTGACTCTGAAAACTGGACAGTTTTTTGGACCTAGCTCGACTCGAGTTGCAAGTTGAGTTGGGGCTTGCAACTCGAGTTGGCTCTATGGACACCTTCTTTGCTCCGCACGACCTATGGCTCGACTTGTCCTAACCCAGCTCGACTCGAGTTGGGTAACTCAAGCTGTTGCTTGTTAACTAATGTTGGCTCAATCAGAAACTAAAATTTTTACGGGCCTCAACTCGACTCGAGTTGCAAGTCGAGTTGGACCTTGCAACTCGAGTTGGGTCACTGCATGCATGCTGACCTTGCTCGACTCATAGCTCGACTCGAGTTGCAAGTTCAGTTGGACCCTGCAACTCGAGTTGAGTTGTTTTCAGCAGTGCAGTCTCACCGTTTCGTGCATAACTTCTAATTTCGATCTTCGATTCGAATGATTCTTATGCTCACGGGATCTTCTCTTCCTTGGCTTTCCAACCATATATCACACCTCTAGTTTTGTGCTCCACATGAATACAGAAAAATTATATAAATTGGACGTGTATTTTTTAGCATTTTATTTTGGCTTGTTTTCCCTCTTTTCAACTCCGAATTGAGCTCCGTTTTTTCTCACATCTTCTTTATCGCGTCTAAAATCCATTTTTACCTGAAAATACACAAATTACACCAAAACACAAATTCTCTAAATATTTACAAATATCGCGCATTTATGGCACTTATTCATTAAAATCACACATTTATCATTTCAAAGCACAAATCTCCATATCTTCATATAACACCACCAAATGATATACAAAATGAATAAGAACACACAAAAATACATAATAAAAGACACTAAAATCTAAGTGAAAATGACACCGATCAACCCCCAAACTTAAAGTGTTGCTCGTCCTCTAGCAACGAAAATAAGAAAACGAGAGGGGGGATTTTCACCTAGAGAAATACCTAAAGAGCATAAGCAACAACACATCATAAGTAACAAGGACTACAAGATCAAATTAAGTATTTCTACATCATCAAACTCATGACATAAAAGATTTACAAGTTCAATCTCAAGACGACAAAAGAATAATCAAATTCCTTGCTATTCAAGCCTCTCACAGGATATCACATTCACTCAACACTCTATGAAGTAGGGTATAAACAACACTCATCAACCGGTTGAAACCGACGCACCATAGGCTTGCTCATGGACTATGTTCACAAGTCACCCTAGTTTCAAAATGTGATCACAAAGGTCTTTATCTTTTGATGTAATGTTTAAGCTCTTTGGTAAGGTAGGAAAAATTTAGATAAAAGTGACTATACATGTGTAGATAATCGAAGAGATGATTCTTCTCTCCAACATCTTCACTTTCTAACTTCCTTCCTTTTTAAACTTTCATAAACACTAAACATCAACATACATTGGATTCATTGAGCTTCTTTTAACTTGCATACTTCCTTTCTTTGACATTTGAATTTCCTTGATCATGTTTCATAATTTTGCTCCTTTTTCCTTTTTGTTGAAGTTGCATTTGCATTTAAGTCTAACTTTTTTATCCTTTTCTTGATTTGCCATTTCCTTCATTTTCTTGCACAATTCCACCATCACCTTGTAGGCCATCATCTCCTCAATCACCCACACATAGGTTATATATAAGACTTAAGTGGGTTTTCAAGGCTTGTATTGTGCTCAAATCACAAAGAATAGACTTATAAGCTCAAAACGGCTAAATAGGGATGATATTTGGGTAAGGAATTTTTATGGCTATGACTTCACTTAACAAGGATGGCCTAAGATCATATCACAAATTTCAACCATTCGGGCTTCATTCCTATAGTCCATGAGCAAATTCTAGATTATCTAAGTTCAACCGGCCCTCTCATCAAGAATTAACCGTGGAAGCACGGTTGAGGCTCAACTCTCACAAGCTTTTTCTTGGACCAAAAAGAAACCTAATTAACTTTCATACTTCTCAAATTTGAACAAATTATATAATTTATGTCACAATTTTGACTAGTAAAAATCCTTAACATGCTTGCCATCACTCATCACAAATAATGCATCATAGCTCATATTCCAAAAACATTTAACACTTTCCCAAAATATACCACCAAACCAACCTAGATAAGAATAAAAGCTCAATCACAACACATAAGCAAAGACTCACCAAACAAGGAACATAACAAAAACATATAACATACATGACCAAAATCCATCCATCAAAAGAAATTCGAGAACATCACCTCATCATCCAATAACATGTAAGCTCAACAAACACCCTTACCTAAAATTGTAAATGAAATCCCAAATTACGAAAATAAACCTCCCACAAACATAACACATGAAGTAACATACTAATCCAACATAATCCAAATCAATATCAATTCATGTCAAGCAACTAGAAGCGATAAGATGTAGAGTGAACTCCCTTAGAAAAGGCATTTGGTAGTGGAAATGGTTAGCACAAGCTTCCGGATTGGATCCACAACGAATCTCGATGTGATCTTCGGGCTCAATTCGTGCTTCCACTACACTTCATTTATATTCAACAACTCATCAAAAATCATTAGCTCAACACTTGCACTAAAAATAAGGACTATCATGCACTCCAACACAACCAATCAAACCAAAAACGAACCAAACTCATGAGAAAAAATTAAAAATTGACCCATTTTACACAAGATAATCCCTCAATCAACCATTAATCATGATATTTCAAGCACACATAAGTGGTGAGTCACAACGCTCTCTTCTCCCAAACTTAAATCGAAGCAAGTTAAGAATTAAATTTGCAAAAGTGGTGAGACTTACCTTTGTAGTTTCCACCAATGATCTTCATCAAGTTACCTTGTGATGACGTATGTGCACTTCCCAAATTTCAAGTATGGCCACCACGCACTTCCCCCCAAATTTAAATTAACACAAGTGTTAAAATTTAAGTTTGTAAAGAGTGGTGTGGCATATGTCTTCCTTCCATCTCTAGCACATCTCGTCTCCTCCATATGTATTTTCCTTCATGAGCACAATCCACCTACATACCAAAAATACAAGAAAAACAAAACAAAATAATAAAACTTACTAAAATAGTTGCCTCCCATCAAGTACTCGATTTAACGTCGTCGAGCTAGACGCATTTAGACTTTTTAACAATCGGAGAAATCCAAGACCCCATCGAGCCTCATCTTCACTTTAAACATTTCCTTAACAACCTTCTTATCCACACTTCTTGCTCCTCTAACACTTGAACTCACTTTATTGCCTCTTTTTCTCACGTTTTCAAATCCCAGAGGCCCTTTATCAATCCTCCAATCAATATGTGGATTTTCCCCAAACTTGTTCCTCTTTGAAGAAAAATTTCCTGCAAATTCAAGTAAAAAGTTAGTTAATTCTTCATCTTTGAAAATCTCACTTACCACTCGATCTCTATCATCCGAAGGCTTAATGGGTGGCTTCAAATGAAGATCTCTCCCTTTTACATTCTTGCTAGATAACACCAATTCTCTTTTATTTGAACGGAGTATGAGTTCCTTCCTATCCATGTCAAATTTTGCTCTTCCGATTGCCAAAAACGGCCTTCCAAAAATCAATGGGATCAAAGGATCCGCTTGCTTGTCGACCACCTTAAAATCCATCGAAAAGACAAAATCCTCTATTTTCACAAGCATATCATCCACAACTCCATGGGGCTTTATCATTGAACCATCCATTATTCCGATTTCTACATCCGTTTCCTTTAACCTCCCAATGCCAAATTTTTTAAAAATTTCCAAAGGCATCACATTAATACTTGAACCAAGATCACATATAGCATTAAAATATTCCCCATTTCCAATTTTACAAGTAAGAACGAATTTACCGGGGTCCTCAACCTTCAACCTTCAATGAAGCATCAACTTCAACTATTTCATGATCTTGTTTCAACAACACCTCTGCATCACACTTACTTTCATCATCAAAAGACAAATTATCATCAATGGTAATTTCCTCCTCCACTTTTGACACGACTTCATCAACCACTACTCCTTCAACCTTTGAAACAATGTTTGTTGTTTCCACCAACCCTTTCTCCACCTTACTTTCTATATTACAAATGGTAATATACAAACATTGTTCCTTCGGATTAGTAATGGTAGTGGAGAGAAACTTACCCTTACGATGCATTTCACCTTGCTCGGTTGCCATTTGACTTATTTGAGTTTCAGGTACTTTAAATCTCTTATCAATCACTTCATCTCTTTACTTCATAAAGTCAAACATCTTGGCCATTTGATCCTCCATTATAGGCTTTCCTTCACCATTTGGAGCTTTTTCCCCCGGATTAGTGCCCGGTGGAAGAGTAAGGGCATTCTCTTGATTTCCATATGACAAATTCTCATAACTACGAGGTTGGTTAAAATTTTCTTGAAAATTACCTTGCCCCCATCCTCCTTGCCTTTGTTGATATCCCCTCCATGATTACCAAAGTTACCACTATAATTTCCTTGAAAGTTCCTTCCTTGTATGAAGGCAACTTCCTCAAGTGACATCTCCGATGGACACCAAGTATCTTGAACTCCGACATTAGGGGACATACCTTGTTGAGGCATAGATGTAGGCATTTGACAACTTTGAGAAGATTGACACATATTAGGCATAGACATGCCTTGTTGAGGATTAGAAAACACTTGTTGGTTCACCATAGGTATAGAGTTCGGAGACACTTGCAAATTAGCATTTATCCTCTTAAGTATCTCCGTGATTGCCTTATCGGTTACATCTTCCTTACGCACCTCCACCTTTTTCACTTGTTGCAAGTACACTTCTTTAATCTTAGTAATTCTTTCCCTTTCATACATACCCTCAACTCTATCCATAGGACATTGACCTGTATTCAAAGCAATCTCTTCACATATAGAAATAGCTCTTTTCAGAGTTTGCCCCAATATAGAACCTCCTGCCAAAGCATCAACAAGCATTCTTTCACTCCCATTCAACCCGGCATAGAAAAATCCTACTTGTTGATCTTCGAGGAATCCGTGTTGAGGACACCTCCTTAGCATTTCTTTGAAACCCAAGCCTCGCTAAAAGTCTCAAGAGGCATTTGCTTAAATTGGAAGATTTGACCTTTCAAGTGCAATATTTTTTATGGAGGGAAATACTTACTTAGAAATCTTTGAGCCAATTCTCTCCATGTAGTATAAGATCCCGGAGGTATAGTATGATACCAAGCCTTAGCTTTATCCTTTAATGAGAAAGAGAAGAGCTTCATCTTGATAATATCCTTGCTCACTCTGTTAATCTTGATGGTATTACCTAGCTCCATGAATTGAGATAGGTGCGCATTTGGATCCTCCATTGCACCACTTCCAAATTGATTTGCTTGCACTATATTAATCAACCCCATTTTTATTTCAAAATTATTGACATTCAATGGCGGCTCCATAGCATAATTCCCATATTGAGGTTGGAAATGATCTCGAATATTCATCCCAACTCCATTATATCCATGCCCTCGAGGTTGATTTTGCACTACTGGAGGAGCTTGTTGGTTATCTCTTGTTTCTTGTTGTGCCATCAAGTTTTGAATAATAGCTTATATTTGTTGGTTTTGCAAGTGTATTTATTGAGCACAAGCTTGTGGCACAAATTCCGAATTAACATAACTGCCTCGAACATTATCACCCCCTTGTTGAAAATTTCTCACATGACCCTCTTCATCAACCACATTGGCATTATCCATTATGTTTTCCATAACTTCCTCCGTAGGGTCTAACACTCATCTTCTTTGTCTTCTTAAGGTAGCTTCCAATTCCAAGTTCAAAGGTTCAATAGATTGAGACCTTGAACGAGTTTGCATGTACCTAAAAGGATTTTCAAATTAGTTCTCCAATTAACCAAGACAAGTAAACAATTTAAAGAAATACCCTTATCAAAACTAATCAAATTCAAACTCGTTACAACCAAGATTTTAACATTTTTTCGGCAAGCGACGCCATGTTTTTAGTCTCATTTTTGGTATCAAAATAATTAGAGTAAGAGACTATATCATTGTTGTACGCGTGTGACCAAGTAATAAAATTTATAAGTATGTCGTCCCAATGAAAAGTAAACTCATGGTTGTATCTGGATTTGTCACCAATTATGCTTTGTAAGAGTGATAAGATTGAAGGTTTGGTTTTAGACTAGTGATTACTCTAATCAATTAACTATAAAAATCGATGAACAACTAATAGTATCAATTACCAATTAAGTAACAAGATGAATGGAAGATGGATAGAATGTATTTAAGAAGAGAGCAAGGCTAATCATACTCATGATTAAGAAACTAGTTAGATATGCATGACTTTTGACATTGAACTTCATTAATTATGGACTAAAAGCAATCACGTTTTTACCCCTAACCCCTATGGCCAAGGTGATTAGGTTCTCGACTCTTTGACAAGTATAAATCCCCTAAGATTGTGCTTACTTTCAATTCCCTTAAGGTACTATGATCATAAGTTTGGTTCTTTTCACTCAATTTCTTAAGTGTCCCTTTATAAGTGTTCTAAGTATAAGAAGGGTATGTCTTATCTCCCCTCACATTAACATGCATGTTCATCTCAATACATGATTCAATTAAATCACTAAACATAATATTGGAATGGTCATCCTAACACTATGAATAGAGAATTCAACCACACAAATAATGAAATAAAACATGGATCATTAATCATAAAAGGAAGCCCAAAATCAACTCAATTCAACATCTCAAATCCTACATATCTAACATTCTTCTCAACCAATCATATGATTAGCCCTACTATAGGACTAGCCACTAAACATCATGTTCATATCAATACATTCCAAGGCTTGCTCCATTTGAGCCAAAATATGAAGAAAAATCACAATTAAAAAGTAGATTGGCTTTCCTTTTGTGAAAATGGCCTTCCTTCCTTTCAACATGCTCAATTCTTCAATCTATGATGATCTTCTCTTCTCAATTGATGGAATGATGGAGTGATGGATGAATTTGTGGAGAACCAATGAATAGAATGGATGAAAAGTGTGGAAATGGATGATCGAGAATGTGTGTGAAAATGTAGTGAGGAATTGTGTGTTCTATCTTTATTACTGTTCCCAAATGTGGCTCTCCCTCTAATTTTTGTACCAATTATGCATTTATACCCCTTGGGGACCTTCTAGAAGCTTCTAGAATTTTCCTGACTTTTTTCAGTTTTTATCCAACTCGACTCGAGTAGCCAACTCGAGTACACGCCTGTCAAGTCTCTGAAAACTGGACAGTTTTCTAGACTTATCTCGACTCGAGATACAAGTCGAGTTGGGGCTTGCAACTCGAGTTGGCTCTCTGAATACCTTCTCTGCTCCGCACAACCTACGGCTCGACTTGTCCTGACCCAGCTCGACTCGAGTTGGGTAACTCGAGTTGTTGCCTGTTAGCTCGTGTTAGCTCAATCAGAAATTAGAATTTCCGCGGGCCTCAACTCGACTCGAGTTGCAAGTCTAGTTGGACCTTGCAACTCGAGTTGGGTCACTGCATGCATCCTGACCTTGCTCGACTCGAGTTGCAAGTCGAGTTGGACCTTGCAACTCGATTTGGGTTGTTTTTAGCAGCGTAGTCTCACCGTTTCGTGCATAACTTCTAATTCCGATCTCCGATTCAAATGATTCTTACACTCACGTGATCCTCTCTTCCTTGACTTTTCAATCATATATCACACCTATAGTTTTTACTCCACATGAATATAGAAAAATTACACAAGTTGGACGTGTATTTTTTTTAGCATTTTGTTTTTGGCTTATTTTCCCTCTTTTCAACTCCGAATTGAGCTCCGTTTTTTTCACATCTTCTTTATCGCGTTTAGAATCCATTTTTACCTAAAATCACATAAATTACACCAAAATACCAATTCTCTAAATATTTACAAATATCGCGCATTTATGGCACTTATTCATTAAAATCACACATTTATCATTTCAAAGCACAAATCTCCATATCTTCATATAACACCACCAAATGACATACAAAATGAATAAAAATACACAAAAATACATAATAAAAGACACTAAAATCTAGGTGAAAATGACACCGATCAGCCAGTAGAGTGGGATTTGTGAAGTAATCGTGTCAAAATTGATTTGTGCTTTGACCCAAAATTAGCTTATAAGATCCGGTCCTACCAAATCTAAAAAAAAGCCTGTTGTATTATAGTCTATGTCACAAAAACTATAAAAGAATAATGATACTTCAAATAAGAATGATTGAACCTGCACTTATATGAGAATGATTGATCATAAAAATAAGATCAAATAAACGTATAAAAGATAAATAAATTAAAGCATATAAATAGGGATTATAGAATTATAAATAAAACAAAAAAAAGAAGAGAAGAAAAAAGATAACAAAAAATAAAAAAGAAGAATGATATCTCATTGAACCTGCACATTAGATCAAATCAAATAAAAGTAAAGTATAAATAAAAGATAAAATAAATTAAAGTGGATTAGAAATAGTATGAAAGTGAAATAGAAAAGAAAAAGAAGAAGCATCAAAAAGAAAAAAAATAAAGTACGAATTTGATTAGGTAATGAAAAGGTTTATTTAGAATGATTGAAAGACTAAACGATCGTGATTGAAAGCAATCAACGAAGTAGGAAAAAAGGTGGAAAATTAGCCAAGATAGCGATGAAAGATTTGATATTATTAAAATTAGTATATTGATTGACAATTAGTAGAATATATGCCAATAATATTTTTTATATTTATTAAATTTATATCTTTAAGTATGAAATGAACGGTCAAGATTAAAATTGAATGAAACTAAATTTACTAAAATTTAAAAAATGGAGAAAAATTGAAGATAAAAATAGAAATTAAGTTTGTTTTTATATATGTATACTCCCTCCGCCCCATTTTAGATGGCACACTTTCCATTTTGGGTTGTCCCACAAAAGTTTGCATATTTTCAAAACAATGCAAAAAGTAAAAAACAATCACCCTTCCTCATACGCTTTATTTACAAAAAAAATCGCATCTACCTAACATACTTTATCATTTATTTATTACCAAAAAATACCATTATACCCCTAAAAGTTATCACTTTCTTAAACTACATGCCGAAATTGGGGTGCAATCTTCTGTGGGACGGAGGGAAAATAAATTAAACATATATTGATTAAAAATTAATCAAATATGTCAAAAATATCTCCCATATTTAGCAAATTTATATTGTAAAATAAAAAAGTAAAATTTAAATAATAAAATTCGTTATTAATATAATTAAATTTTATGATTGAAATCAAAAACATTAATTTGACCGTTAATGAGAGTGAAAATAAGCGTGTTTTAGTGTCCAATTTAACACCTTGTTGATGGAAATTGATGTCATATATTAGCACAAGTGTCTTATATTCAATATATGTGAGAAAAAGGTGCACTTGAGGTGTTTTATTGTGTTTTAGGTGGAAAAAGGATCAAAAGTGCAAAGTTGGAGAAAAGGTGCAACTTGTGTATGAATGCTGAAAAATGCACGTCCAACTTGTATAATTTTTTTATATTTTTATGGAGATCAAAACTGGTGATATAATATATAGTTAGAAAGCCACTGAAGAGAAGGTCGTTTTGGCATAAAAACACCTCAATCGGATTTCAAACGAGAAAGTTATTATCAAAGTGTTGACGTCGCGCGAGCTGTGCCGAACAGAACAGCTATGTTATTTTTCATGGCATGTTACACCTTCAAATCTTGTATTTTTTTATTAGTTCTTTATATAGATAGAAAGCCAAGGAAGAGAGGATCACATGAGCGTAAGAATCACTCAAATTGGAGTCCGGATGTGGAAGTTATATGCGAAACAGTGAGACGGCGCAAGTGTGATTCGACCACAAAAGTTTAGTTCGATCATACATTTTGTTCGAACCACAGCCATTTTGGTCGAACCAGAAGCCTGAAGTGCAAAAAATAGCCGATTTCAATTTGACCAGGGTTCGACCAAGCCCTAGGTCGAACCACATGCCTAGGACGCGTCCGAATCTAATTTTTACACCCCTAGTGCATGTTTTTATGTATTTTCCAAAAAAAAGCTCATCCTAGGTCCATAAGAAGAGCTTACAAGAATAAAAGGGGAAGTAGATCACACCAAGAAGACAGATGGATTGGATACAAGCAACACAATTATCCTACACCCCACAAGGGGGGGTTCACCCCCCAACCATCATCCACATCCTTTCCTCCTTCCATCCATCACTTTGAAGATTCGTCTGTGAAATCAAGAGGAGAACCAAGAGGAGGATTCAAGATGGAGAAGGACGCGACGACTCCCGCATCTAGGCTTTATTTCGTTTCCTAATTTATCTTATAATTTTTCAGACATCCGGGTAAGATCAATCCAACACCCATTATTGTTCTTCGTAATATCATGGGTTAGAGCCTTTTTGATAGAACTAGGGTTGTGAAAGTTTTTATGAATTAATTGAACTTTCGTGTGCAAATTCCGTATAACACTACTTGTGGATTGATTTTATATATGATTGTGCTTTCTTAATCCATATTCACGGTCATTTTGTGCATCTTAAACTATTATATAGAGTCTGAATATATATCTTGGTTGTAGATTGAGTGCGTTCACCGCTGAACAGGATTCCATATTATGATTCTAAGTGAGGGGACTCTAAAGTTTCATTAAAACTATCTTATATAAATACTTATTAATTGAATTGAATTCGGGTTATTAAGTAGGATAAAGATGATAATTTTATAGTACCTATAAAGGGAGATCATATCGGGTTAGAGTACCAATTGGCCAGGGAAATAATTGATACTGATAGTACCTAGAAAGGGGGTGTAATTATATCTATTGATCTGAGGTTATTCACACATGTTACACGCATGTTTACTTGTGTCTATAGAGTAGATATGCATGGTTTAATGATGCGTCCATATTCCACAAGGCAGAGTCGGACATCAACACACGGAAGAAAAATTAATGCGTGAAACTGGATTATCCTAGTGCTACGTATTCTACTACTTGATCCACTTTTGTATTCTTAGAGTGATATTTTATTTTTATTTGTTATTTTAATTACTTGTTTAGTAGTTTAATAATTAAATCTCAAATCTTATTGTCATCTTGTCTTAATTAATTCAATAAATAATTAAATTGATAATACGCCGTCTGTTGGGTTCGATATTCACTTGGTTGCTTGCTCAAGCTGCAATTGATATTCTTAATATTTGGGGATTAATTTTGCGTGCAAAGAAAACGCGCATCAACCGTCCAAATTAAAATTGAATTATTTATAAATAGAGAAAAATTGAAAAAAAATTAAAAATAAAAGTATAAGTTTAGGCTTACTTTTATATATATATATATATATATATATATATATATATATATATATATATATATATATATATAGGAGCATAGGGAAATTGAGGTGAAAAAAATACAACGAGACAAGTCGATTCAGAATATACTCATAATCACAATTGCACCAATATTAAAGACATAACCTTCAAATTAATCACGGGATAAATACTACCCATAAATAAAACCAATCATTTAGTAATAGCGAACTCATAGACAATATCATAAATTAATCCAAAATTTTTATAAATCAAATAACCAAGCATTAAAAATAATGTTAGGTGAGGAAATGGATTTTATTTAAGTAATAAAAACGATAAAATTAACTTAAATTGTCATCCCATGTGATCTCTTCTTTTATTTATTATTTTTTTTAATCGATGAAAAAGTGCATTTCATTGAATTGGATATAAGAAATACTAAAAAACAATACAATTAAAAGTTATAAAACGAAAAAAAGAAAATTACAATTTCACACCCCTAGACATGCTCTAGAGTTCTCAAACCAATAGTTATAAAGAAAAATAAAGAAAAGTATATTTGTGAGCTATAAACGAACTCTATAACCTGGACTTAAGATCATTTACAATTTTAGGAACAAACATTTCCTCATTCTTAAAAATCAATGCCAATGTTTTTATAACCGGATCGGAGATCGAACAAGTAGAGACAACGGTTCGAGGTTTAATCGGTCGGACCGGTCGGACCGACGGTTCAACCAGAAAAATTAAATTCACTTATTTTTAATTATATTTTATAATAATAATAAAAATAAATATATAATAAATAAAATTATTTAGTAAAATACATAAATTATTTATGTATAGAGTCCATAATTTTTTTAAACATAGCCCATTGCAGTTTCTTTAAAGTAAAGCCCAACAAGCCCACCTAAAACTCCACTAATATGTGAATGGCTAAATATAGTGTGCACCCGGATGCACACGAAACTTCGTGTGCACCCACATACAAATATAAATAAAAACATATACAATTATGAGTAAAAATGTATACAATTTAACACTTAATTTTTTTAATGAAAAATTGAGTGTAAAAAATATACAATTATTAAAATACATGTATACACTATTGAATAAAAAGTTATACACATATGAATGTTAGTTTTTTTAATGAAAAACTTATTGTGAAAAAAGTATACAATTATTACAAAACATGTATACAAAAAAGAATAACATGTATACAAAATAGAATAAAAGGTTGGGTGCAAGGTGCACCCGGGTGCACCTAATATACACTCTATGTGAATTAGGGTTATAAGTTATAACTTAAATCTGCCCAATAATTACCCTTCTCTCTTACTCTGCAGACATCGTCGCTCCCTCCCTCTCTAAGACATCGCCGCTCCCTCTCTCTCTCTCCAACTCGATGTACATCGCCGCACCATCTCTCTTTCCCACTCCAATGGACATCGCCGCACCCCTCTCTCTCTCTCTCTCTCTCTCTCTCTCTGAATTTAAACGATTACCCTTCTCTTCTTCATTTCACGTCATTTTTCTTCAATCCGAACACCAATCGAGAAGTTTGCAGCGAAGATTTACTTGCTTTTCAGTGTTTTGTGTATTAATCTGAAGCCGAAGGAATGGAGTTTTCATTATTTTCTTTCATTTTTTGGATCTGTACTTTAGACACTGCAATTTTGAGATCGAATATAGAACTGAATAGATGTATCGAGTCACAAAATCGGCGGGTTTCCGGTTGAACTGATTTTACCGATTTTTCAATTTTGACCGATTCGATCTGGTTTTTTCGCTTAAATAACAAAAGCGGTTTAATATGTTCTTCCGGACCAGTGTCGGCTCCGGTTCCCGGTTGAACCGGCCGGTCCGGTCCGATTTTAAAAACACCGATCAATGCATTTTATCACTTTCAAATCATCCACACTGTTCCCAAGCCAAATACACACCACATCTTTTTTGCTCTTCTTCCCATTAAAAATATTACTAACGACGAATAAATTAATGAAAATACATGTAGTTTATCAAACCATGCAAAGCAATTCGTCTCTGAAAAGCAATTCATCTATATTTGGTGGTAAGAAATAGAGCAATGCTTCTTAGTTTATTCAGCGTTGAAGAAAAAAGCACAACATGATCTTTTCTCGAGTAATATATCTTTTAGGTAATATTAAATCTAGACTAGAAATGAAAATTATGTGAATATTGTAATTCTCCACAAATGAGATTCTACTCTATTAAACTTAGCTCGTGGCCCACTGAAACTCTTTAAGCTAGAGTTTTGATATGGGAAGAGAATGATGTAAATGGAAAACAGGAATCTGGTACAATAATTCTCAGCCTCCTTTTTATTTCAAGAAAATGGGCCATTTTACTTCATTCATTCATCATAATGGGGAGAGAATTGACTATTTCAAGTGGACGGAGCTTATTTCACATTTTACATACTTGTCATTGTTATAATCAATGCTTAAATTAATTTCACGTGTGCAGAGATTTAATGATCATTAATTATGCATGAAATAATATTTTAATATAAACACGTTATGAAATGCAGAGTGGAATACAATTGATGTTTGATCTGGGATTATATGGATTTTGAAAACCATGAATAGTTATTCTATGTTTGTTTTGGGTAGAGTATGTTTTAACTTTATGTCAAATCAATGTATTAATTTATTTAAGGGTTTATTACTAATGAGTTTTAATAGCCTAATTACTAGGGGATACAAAATCAATTTGAATTACTGAGATATACATTCTGATATTGTATTTTTCTAAGTTTACCCTTAATAATTTCCATGTTTAATTATCCACCACTCCCTGTCAAAAACTTCACCCTAATCTTCCGAACCCCGCTCTTCACATCCTGCTGTGTATTTGCAACTCAGAAATTGAACTTCGCTCTTTTCCAAAAGAAGGAGATGAGTGCACTAATGTCACCTCTCTTTACTTGATTAGAGTAAAAATGTACACCAATGTTCAAAATAAAACAATATTCATCAATTCCCACAGATTAAACCCAACGAAGCATTACAGGAATGCACAAATGTTTGCTTTCTGATATACAGTACACCAATGTTCAAAAGTACCGAAATCATAATTTTCAACCAAGATTCAAAATCTTTAACTAAAACACCCAAATCATTAGCTTTAACCAAAAATTAAAACCCATGAATCAATTCATGCCCACCAATGTTCAATTGATTACTTTTTGAGGTAATGTACACTACTGTTCAAAATAAACCTCTGTTCATCAATTTTCACAAATTAAACCTACCCAGATGACACATTACAACCACAGGAATGCACAAATGATTGCTTTCGGAATTAAGGTACACCAATGGTAAAAAATACCCAAGTCATATTTTTGACCAAGATTCAAAATCTTTATCTGAAACACCCAAATCATTATCTTTAGTCAAAAATTACAACCCACGAACCAAATCATGCATTAAGGAGTATTATTATTTTATGTGTAGTGGATAGTTGTATTAGTAATGAGTGGTGGACCACATGTGGTACCTTTTTACTAAAAGTGAAAAATTGGAACATTTGGATGGGACGTCCAATATAGTAAAATAGTGACCTTTCGGTGGGACGGAGGGAGTGTTTTTTTTCCACTTAGATTAAGAAGGATGTTATTTTTATTAGGGATATATTTGTATTTTTGATAATAAATAAACAATAAAGTATGTTAGATATTTTTTTGGAGATATTTTTGTAAATAAAGTGTAAAAGAATGTTAGTTTTAACTTTTTTTACCATTTTAGAAATGTGCAATTTTTTTTGGATTAAAAAATAGAAACGGTGAAAAAAATAAAAAAAAAATTGGGATATAGGAGTATAAAGTTTTGATAATTAATACTTTCACTTAATATCTAGAGATGAGAAATAGGGCAGACCCTAAAACATTATAATTAGGTTGGGTTGTTTAAGCCTGACCCATCAAGTCTGGTGGGCCAATTTTTGACCCACAATTTTTGGGGAATTTTGACATGTTCTTTTTATTTATATTTTTTATATTTTTATTTAATTTAATATTTAATTATAAATTATTTGTACTATTTTATTTAATTGACTTAGAAATTATATTTAAATAGCACTAGTTTAAGGACGCTATGCGTTAAAATAACTTTTTAAAATAATTAGAAGCCTAAAATTATATATGACTTTTCGATTTTTCTTGGATATTTGTCTTATCTAATTATTATGCATATTAAAATAATAGAACTTTAAATTATTTTTTAATTAATATTTTTTAAAATAAATAAATATAAATGGGTCAAAATGGCCCGACAGTCCAGCCTGACAATGTGCACAAGCCTGATGGGTCGGTATTGGGCCGGCCTGGCCCATTGGCAAGTTCTACTTATATTATATGATACTTTATTTCAATTTGAATTCGATTAAAATCAAGCTTGTAGTGAAGTAGTGCTCGGATCCTTGCAACTGATGCACATTTGTTCAACTCTATATACTCCTCCGTACCATGTTTGCACCACACTTTATGCACGGTTATTAAGAAAAGTGATGATTTTTGGCAGGGCGGAGCTAGACCAATTTTTTAGGAGGGCTAAAAATAAAATCACGTTGATATTATAGCATTAAAATTTTTTCCGTCACGATTTTATTTGCATCGATATTGTTGATACAGAGTTTTAAGAAAAAATATTTTTTTTACTAGTTTTATTGATTTTTTAGGATTAATGTAGCCTTTTTAAATAATAATGTGTAAAATATATTTTATGTATTAGGTGGGAGTTTTTTTTAAAAAAAATTAACATGTATTTTAAATTGTGATATTATATTTTGGTGGTGCAAGCTATTATGGGAAGAACACAAATATAGAGAGTGATGATAATTATGGGATGACGGAAGTACAATGTAGTGTAATATAAAAGCATAAGTTGCTGTAAAAAAAATCTTACATATTTTCATATAATTTTCAATTTTTTAAGAGAAAAAAAAGTGTAAATGATTTTTCATGGATTAAAAAAGACAAATTATTGAATTTTTGATAAAATTGGAAGATGTTTTTTAAAAATACTATACTAAAGGAATTTTCGTGGGTTGGGGGTGCTAAAGCCCCTCATTGATCAATAAGATATGTCTCTGCTTTTAAGGGTATTATGGTATTTTTGATAATATATAAATGATAAAAGTATGTTAGGTGTGTTAGGTAGAGGTGAATTTTTTTTTTTGTAAATAAAGTGTATGAGAAATGGTGATTGTGTTTAAATTTTTGTTTTTTTAAAAAGGTGCAAGCTTTTGTGTGACAACCCAAAATGAAAAGTGTATAATCTAACATGAGACGGAGATGGTAGATATTTTATTTTTTTAAGAGAATAAATAAAAGGGTAGGATTGGTTATAAACTAATTAATAAAGTATTTTTCTAATACAAAATTTAAAAGATAATATTTCAATCTCATGTCGGAAAACTGATATTCATCACAAAATTTCCTTTTTGTTATTTCTAATTTTTTTTGTTGGTTATAATGATGTGGTCTATTATTCTACCTCATCTTTTTATTTTATCTCTTGTATAGTAGATGTTTTTATTTCTTGGTGCAATGAAATGAACATGTCTCTATCCTTATCCCCACTGATGTGTTGATATGTGGATGCATTTATTCCAAAGGTGACACTTTAATTAATTATCACAAATCATGCACTTCCTCCATGTATTTAATCAAGCCAAGCCCTCCACAAGAATACTAGCAAATAATCAAAGAAATATGAAGATATTCATAGCTTTAGTTAGAGCTATACTCATGTTCCTATGGAGGGTTTGTTGCAAAATTCTTGTATTTGCTGGCAAGCCATTGAGGAGGTCATGGGGTCGACTGCAGCTGCTATCGATGGAGTCGGAAATGGGAGGATTCGACAAGAAAGCCGTGATACCCGACCCGCTTTATAATCTATACCGGAATTATTGAGTATATATATATATATATCAAAGTGATGTTTATCAAGAAAGTATAACGTTTGCACAAGACTTGCTCTTTAAGATGTTATTCTCAATCCAGTTGAAGGTTGGATTTGATTTGCTTCAGTTCCTCATGAAGTTAATTATGTAGATTAAGTAATAGTTGTATTACTTATTTTATTAGCATGAATGAATACTTTAATTTCATGCAGAAAGATGATGTGTTAGTGGGTTCAAGATTTAGATAATATATGAGTTAGTATATTGTAAATGAGGTTTATAATAAACTTTTGTAAATCCTATAATCCATTTAATTTAAATAGTATATAGAATTGGAAGGGGACCATAAGAATTACACTGTGAATCCAGTTTATACTTATGATAATATATTGCCTCTTTGTGATCAACCATATGCGTCCCTTGCAATATACACAGCTCCATCCCTTCTCCGTACTCTTCACATATGCTACTGTACGGCGATTAAGGAAATGTACGCTTCGGGTATATGATGTAAAGATAAAGTAAGGATATATTTTGAATAATTTTATAAGAAAAAATGCATAAAGTTACTAAGTTTGATGAATAGTGTAAAAATTATGTAACATTTTTTAATACTAGCTAGTATAAGGGTGGTAATATTGTAATAATAATACTCCCTCCGTCCCACGTATTTTTACCCACTTTCCATTTTGGGATGTCCCACCTATTTTTACCCATTCCATTTTTGGCAAAATACATAATATTTTATTACCTACTTTTTACAATCCCAACAACTTTAACTACTTTTTTACACTTTATTCATCATTCCCAACAACTTTATTCACTTTTTCTTTTTAAATTACTAATTTATCCCTACTTTTTCTTACATTATATATTAAAAAAATAAAATGTCTTAATCTCCGTGCCCGTACAAACGGGTAAAAATACCCGGGACGGAGGGAGTACTATTTTTAAAAATGCACATAATTGATGAAACGGTCAAAATATAAAGCGTGAATAATACGATAACGAGGAACTTTTTATTTTTTTCAGCTGTGCTTCACATTTTATTATATGTGAGAGAATTAATAATGTTAAAATAAAGTTAATACCATACAAAAAATTTAATGTGTATTGAAACTTTGATTTTTATCTCAAAAAAGATAAATGGTTCAATTTTATCCTATAACTAACGAATTTTTTCAATTTTGTCAAATTTTCACTGGAAAGCGCGAATTTTTCCGGAAAGCCCCACGTGCGGCGTACATGAGGCTTCAATTTGGGGCTTTCCGGTGAAAATTGGTCAAAATTGAAATAATTTGTTAGTTATGAGACAAAATTGAACTATTTATCTTTTTTTTTTTTGGCAAAAATGAAGCTTCTCTTAGTTATAGGGCATAAAATAAATAACTCAATTTTTGTAGATTGTATTTCCATGTTTCTAAGCATTTATATGATGTGAAATGCTAACATTATATATTTCAATTTTTCCTTGCTATTTTGATTATTATAATGACATAAAAATGCGAGTACTATTTTTAAGTTGTTTTTGAATTTCGTAGAAAAATCCCTAAGCCTTTACAATTATATACTCCTTCCATCCGCTTCTAAGGTATCCATTTTACTATTTTTGACGTCCGCTTCAAATGTATCTATTTCCCCAATTTAGTAAAAAAGTACACAATATGGCACATCACTTCCTCTAATACAACTACCTACTTTACATATAATAATAATACTCATTAATCCACGTGCAAAAAATAAATGGATACCTTAAAACCGGACGGAGGGAGTATAAATTTTCGTATTTCAATGTTTCTAAGCATTTATTTTTTGTGAAAATATTCTATCCACCTACATTTCCATGTTTTATTACTATTTTGGAACATGAAAATGTAGATGGGTAGAATGTTTTCATATTATATACTCTCTCCGTCCCACATTAAGGTTTACATTTTCTATTTTGTGTTATCTTAAGTTAAGGTTTACATTTCCCTTTTTATAAAGTTGAGCTCACACAAAATAATTAATTATTTCATATAGGCCCACACACAACACTAATACAACTATCAACTTCATATTAAATATTATTTCTCTCACTTCACTATACATTAAAATATTATACTATCTCTTAATCTACGTGCAAAAAGCAAACATAAATGTTAACGCGGGATGGAGGGAGTGAATGCTTATAAATATGAAAAATATGAAAATCTATATAATTGTAAAGGCTTAAGAATTTTTATATGAAATCTAAAAACAAACTAAAAAGAGTAGTATTTTATGTCATTATAATGGGCAAAATAGTAAGAAAAAATTGAAATATATATGGGTAGTATGTTTTCACATTATATAAATGTTTAAAAATTGAAAATACAATAATCTTCAAATTTTGAGTTAGATTCATTTTATACTTTGTGACTAAGAGAGATTTCGATTTTTCCAAAAAAAAAAAAGATAAGTGATTCAATTTTTCCCATAACTAACGAATTTTTTCAAATTTGACCAAATTCGCCAGAAAGACCCAAATTGAAGCCTCAAGTGCCTGCACGTGGGGTTTTTCGACGAAATTTGCATTTTCCAGCAAAAATTGGGCAAAATTGAAAAAATTCATTAATTATGGAACAAAATTAAACTATTTATCTTTTTTGGAGTAAAGATCGAAGTTTCCTTTAGTTACATGGTATAAAATGAATCTAACTCTTGAAGATGTTAGTGTTGGTGTAAATTATAGATAGGAGTATATTTAAAATTTCATAATTTATCTTTTTGGAATTTTGATGTCTTTAACAATATTTCGAGTGACAATATCGTCATCCTTAAAATAATTGACTAAACTCTATCCATTCACGTTGATACTTAACTATCCCCATCGGCGACCTATTTGACAGGTCGTGCAGAAAAAGACAAAAAAAGTATAAATTAAAAAAATGAAAAAGATAAAATAATAAGCGACCGGTTGTTAAAAAATTCATTAGATGACTTGGGGTTTCAACCCACTTCAATTGTTATTTTCTCTCACTAAGTGACACTTGTCACATTAAGAATGGTTGATATTTATTTTTATAATTATAATTTAAATTTTCTGATAATTAGTTTTTATTTTTTTTCTTTATGAATAAAGTATAATATTGACATATTTTGAATCTCAATAAAAAATTCTCTTTTTTCTATCAATTTCAAATTATATCATCTTCTTTCTATTCTTTTTTCTCTCAATTTCAAATTATATCATCATCTTTCTACTATAATTAAGGAATTAAATATTTTTTTAAATATAAAATTATTTTAATTTTAAATACAACTATAAAAAAAACTAAAATAATATTATATGATTTAATAATAATTATTGTATATATATATGAGAGAGAGAAATGAATATTTTATTTTAAAAGTAGGTTGTGTTGGGTTGTTGATGGAGTATAAAAAAATTGAGGTTGGATTGGATTGTAGGTTGTATATGTAGGGGTGTAAATGAATCGAGTCGAACTGAACGAAGAGTTGTTCAAGCTTGTTTGAAATATTATCGAGCTTCAAAATATATGTTTGAGCTTGTTTGATAAACAATCGAGCCGAGCCCGAACGAGCTTTTATCGAGCCGAACACGAGCCGAGCTCGAGTAGCTTGATAAATTTACACTTATTTTATCTATTTTTATTAATCGAGCTCGAGCTCAAGCCGAGCTTTTAATTTTATCAAACGTAAATATATGTTCAAGCTTGTTTGATATCTTTATCAAATCGAGCTCAAATCAAGCTTTTACCGAACGATCTCAAGTCGAGTATCGAGTATTTTGGTTTGATTTTCAGCCTTATGTATATGTGGATGACAGAGAAATGAATATTATATTGTTGGATTGGGTTGATGTTGGTTGTGAATGGGGTAGTCTTAATGCTCAACAGTTGGTTGTGGGCCAACTAATCCATACACCTTTATTAATCACCAAAATGGGCTAAATCTTAAGATAAATTAGGCGCACATAAATTAATTCTCTCTGTCAGTACGTGGGCTTATATGAAATTGGACTAGGCCTCTTAGGTGGGAATTCAATACTAGAGTTTCACCTGCACACTCACGGCCCATTAATTTGCAGATGTGAATGGAGCAATTTCTGCTTGCCACGTAATACGTATGGCCATTTTAGCTCGTCTTTGATCATTTTAACTTCGAATCAAGTTCCCTTTTTTCCATGCTTTTATAATTGGATGCAGAGGTTTTTAACAAGGCTTTTCGGGATTTCTTACGGTTACTTGACCAGTCTACTTTTTCATTTAGATTTTATTTATAACCGTATTTTTGGCTTTTCAGCATTCGTGTCGAAGCTGAACATTATATTCCGTTGCGTCCGTCTATCCGGTTCGGATCTTCTGTTACATTTGGTGTTACATCTCCTGTTACAAACCGTTGGATGATTGACACGTAGGATAGAAGGTGGGAATTCAATACTAGAGTTTCACCTGCACACTCACGGCCCATTAATTTGCAGATGTGAATGGAGCAATTTCTGCTTGCCACGTAATACGTATTGCCATTTTAGCTCGTCTTTGATCATTTTAACTTCGAATCAAGTTCCCTTTTTTCCATGCTTTTATAATTGGATGTAGAGGTTTTTAACAAGGCTTTTCGGGATTTTCTACGGTTACTTGACCAGTCTACTTTTTCATTTAGATTTTATTTACAACCGTATTTTGGCTTTTCAGTCGTCTGTGGCACTGGTGTTGAAGCGGAACAATATATTCGGTTGCGTCCGTCCATCCAATTCGGATCTTCTGTTACATTTGGTGTTACATCTCCTGTTATAAACCATTGGATGATTGACACGTAGGATAGACTAATCTATACCCTAACAATCAATCCTAAGGGGAAAGGTTGAGATTAATCTCCCGCACACGTGTCACTCATCTAACACGTGTAACAGGAGATGTAACACCAAAATGTAACAGGACATCCGACGCCCCGTCCATCACCCATTTTTTGGGGATCTGTCGTCATCTTTTAATTTGGTCTTGTAAATTTTGTTCTCTCCACAAAAATTAAGGAATTAAACAAATTAATCACTAAAAACAACCATAATTACATAAATCTTAGCTAAATTATAAACCCTATTTTCTATCAATTTTTACGCTTATAAAAAAATATTATAATTTCTTATTCGTTTTACGAAACTCATCTTAAACAACGATTTCATTTAATTGTTTGCCGTTATCCTTAAGTTCATGGTGTTATATCTTATTTTAGCGTTTCACAAATGTCTTAACCCACGAATAAGGGGAATGCCTAAACACTCATTTTTAATGAGACAAACACTAAAATAAGGAAAAATTATATTTTGATCCGAGAAGTCATATTTTATTTTTAATCTTTTCATTATATTTTTTATACTATTTTATTTGTTGCATTTTTTCTGTCAATCAAATTAACGAAGGACAGATGTTAAGTGTATTTTGCGGGTCAATACGGTAAATAGCATGAATCATCATGATTTCCATTTTTTAATCTTTAAAACAAAAAAGGCGGTATTGGAGGGTCTAAATCTAATGCCATTTGTATTTTGCAACACATCTATGACAACAGTCCAAAGTCCAAACTCTATGACGAAGGAAACTAAAAATAAAAATAAAAATAAAAACTTAACAAGAAAGCATCAGAATAAACCATTTTTCCCTTCTCAATAATCTATAATTGTATGATTTCTGCTTAATACTGCATCCATTATTACATCTTCAACCAAAATCTAGAGAAGAGTAGCTATGTCGGATGAGTTTATAATGTAGGCGTTTGTGTTGTTGCCGGAGGATTGTACCGCTAACATCCTCTCGTTCACCGAAGGATGCCGGGCGGCGGTTGTTTCAATGGGATTCAAATCCGCCGCTGAATTCGACGTCGTTTGGGAGCACTTTCTACCACCCGATTACCGACAATTACTTTCTGCTTCCACTTTCTACCAACCGATTACCGACAATTACTTTCTGCTTCCACTTTCTACCACCCGATTACCGACAATTACTTTCTGCTTCCACTTCACCGCCCACCTTTTCCAAGGAACTCTACTTCTTGCTTGCCACCTCTCCTCTGCTGATTGATGCTGGCAAATTGGTAAACCCTCCTCGATTTTCTCAATTCAATTTCTAGGTCAATTTTTTTACTAATGCTCTTTTTTAAAGAATTCTTTACTGTTCTATTGCTTTTGATGGGTATATATGATGCATTTTCTTTTCATTATTTTCGTGGGAATAGTTCTTAATAAAGAAGAAACAGGGTTGATGGGTATTTATGATCCTCTTTCTTTTCATTATTTTCATGACGGAATTTAAGTAGTTCTTAATAAATAAGAAAAGGGTCGAATACATCAGAAAGATCTGAAGGGGGTCGAATGATGGAATATATTGGTGGTTTCTGTCAAAACTTTTGAGTTTCAAAAGTTAGCCCTTTTCCAATAACCATATCAGAAATTGTTTGGTAAACCATCCTCGATTTTCTCAATTGAATTTTTAGGTCAATTTTACTAATAAGAATTCTTTGTGATCCTCTAATGTTCTATTGCTGTTGATGGGTTCTTTTTCTTTTCATTTTTCGTGGGTAAATTGACGGATTTTAAGTTCTTCTTAATAAAGAAGAAACAGGGTTGATGGGTATGTATGATTTTTTTTTTCATTATTTTCGTGGGTAAATTGACGTATTTTAAGTAGTTAGAAGAAACAGGGTCGAATATATCAGAAAAATCTTGAGGGGCCGAATGATGAATATAACAATTTATTGAAGTTTCTGTCAAAACAAAAGTTAGCCCTTTTACAATATTCCATATCAGAAAGAACTAATGTGAATATGAAGATGTTTGATATCTGAAATTTATGGTTGTGGGTAAATATGTGTTTGTATGTGATCCAGAGTGTGGGATTTAGTAGATCAACTGGAAAGAAGTGTTGTCTTTTGTGTGCAAGAGAACTTCAAATAGCATGGATTGACAATTTGACGCACTGGGAATTGACATCTTTACCAGAATCAAGGTGCATATCATTTTTGTTCATTTCTTACTTCTTTTTATGTAATGTAAGAAATCATCACACTACAATTCTCTTAGTTTCAATCAATCTCTGTCAAGTTAATATGATGCATTTGAATTTCAGTGCTAAAGCATGAATATCTACTTGACATTGTCTTCAGATTTGCTGAGGTTGCTGTTCTACTAAGCTGTGTATTGGCTTGATATTCGTGGAGTATTGAAAGCTCAGCTATTATCACCCAACACCACCTACGTCGCATATCTTGTGTTTAAGCTCTCGGAGGGGCACTACGGACTTGATTGTCCATCAAATGCATCGGTTAAGATTGTCGAAGAAGAAAATATAACCGAGATTGAAGGAGAGACCAGCACTGTCTACATAGTCCCTCCAACTCAGCGACGCGCAATGAGGCGAAGATGGGTTCGACTTCCTGTGACAAATATCGATGGTCGAGTTCCTCGGAGTAGAACACAAGGTGGTTGGCTTGAAATTGAGTTGGGAGAGTTTTTCATCGGTGAGGGAGATAAATCGGAGGTTCATGTTCGATTTTGTGAAACACAACATCTTAATTGGAAATGCGGCCTCGTCGTTGAAGGGATCGAGCTGCGGCCTAAAGAAGATTCATGACCTGCTTTACGTTGCTTCTTGAGATACAACTTGCAATGGATCTTAAGTTTGAGGAGAATGGGGACGAATAACAATTACTTACTGCATATACGTAGATTAAGAAATTGTTATTTAGACACATAATGTAAGATTAAGTAAAGAAACTGCTTTATCATGTTTTCCAGTTTTGATCTTCATTCGAATACTATTGTTACGATCTCATCTCATGTACATTTCACATGGATTGTTATGCCCCACAAATTTTTTTGGTGGCGTTATTACCACCCGACACTTACTTAAGGCATCCTAATATTAAATTTATCTTTAATAAAAATACTATATTACCCTTACTTAAATTATACACAAAATTTCTTAAATTTAGATCTAACATTTAATTAATTTATTACTTTTCCCACCCAAAACATAAATGCACTTTTACTCTCCTTGCCAAAAACAAAAAGCATCACCATCCTCTAGAAAATCTGTAATTGATGTTACTTTGAAAAAGGTGAGGGAGAATTAGAAAATTTGTACTATGTTGCATTCATAATCAAGGGAAACGATTCTATGATTTAGGTTGCTATACTATAATTACAGAAATTTTCAGAAAAGAGGGGGGGGGGGGGGGAATCTGTAATTTTCAGGAAGGATGGAGAAAAAAATAAAAATCACTTACCATGCTTACAAGTACTTCGAAGCAAAGGCAAATTATTTTTGCAGATTAAAATTCCAAAGAATAATAAAGGAGAGAAACATGGTTACTGTAATCTTCGTTAAAAATCAATTCCCTTCCTTCCTTAATTTCTTTCGAAGGTCAATTTTTAATTATTTTGAACGTGAGTTTTGTATGGGGAAAGCAATAAAATTTGGGTGGAAATTGAAGAAATTCTATGTTTAATTTGAGGGATAATATTGTAGTTTTACTTAAAATAAATTAAATACTTCGGGTGGCTTAAATAAAGAGTTGGGCAGCAAAAGTGCCATTTTTTTTTTAAATTTATACTCATTTATTACTCTCATTAAAAAATATGTCAACTTTTCAAATAAAGAAATTAAGGCATATAATTATGTGATATCGTTTCGTGGAATTACTTTTGTGAAATGGATATAAGAAGTGATATATTTTATAATGAAAAGTGATACCTAGTTGATGAAAAATAATAATGGTATTGTCAATTATTTTATTAATAATTTATAATATAAATGAAAAATAATAATATTTTAAAAGAAAATTAATAACATCTCTAATAAAAAGTATTAAGTAAATAAGAAAGTGCTGCATTAGACTTGAACAAATTTATAGTTTCTCAATGTAAGATATATAAAATACATGTCTAAACGGGTTGGGCCATTGGTTTTGTAGGATGGGACTGGCCCAAATTTGAGATTTATCAAAGCCCAATTTATCAAAATCATCATCACCTAAACAGTAACGCCCCTAATGAGTTGACATGGAGATAAACATTGTCTCATTGATACTCAATGAATATAAAAGTAGTGATAATTGATCAAATTAATGAACTATTTTATGATCAACCCATTGTATATATGAAAAATGATAATTTTACAAAAGTATAATAATCTCAGCGTACTTAATTATTGCTCCAAAAATCTAGACGGCTTCCAACTACATCTACATGATGCTGCATGTCCCATTCACCAAATTACACCATTTGTTAATTACTTTAAAAAATTATAATATTATAAAAAATGTCACATTTTTTTACATGCAATCTAATCAAAGTCACATTTTTTTACACGCAATCTACTCAAATTACACTATTTGTTAATTACTTTACAAAATAATAATATTACAAAAAATGTCACATTTTTTTACACGCAATTTACTCAAATTACACCATTATAACAAAAGGTCAATTGTCACATTTTTTTACACACAATCTACTCAAATTATACCATTTTTAATTACTTTACAGAATTATAATATTACAAAAAATGTCACATTTTTTTACACGCAATCTACCCAAATTACACCATTATAACAAAAGGTAAATTTTCTTAAACTTCGTGCCACCAAATACGTGTTTTCTTTAAATATACTCTCATTATCCCTAAAGGAGGTACCCTAGAAAGGTATTCAAGTGGTAATCGAACATGGGTCTCTCACTTAAGTGAAGAGCTCAGTGATCAGGTGGATTATAATATACAATGTTCTTATATATGGGTTGTTGTAAGAGCATTTCCAGCGGATGCGCTATTAAAATTATACTCCCTCCATCATTAATGTTTATATTTATTTTTTGCACGTAAATTAAAAAATATAATATTTAAATTTGTAGTTGTATTAGTGTTGTGGGTGGGCCCTACGTGAATTAATTATTTTGTATGAGTCCAACTTAACAAAAAAAGATTTAACATAGAACAAAGCAAAATGAAAGAATAAACCTTAAAGTACGATGGAGAGAATACATAACTCTGTATTTATAAATATGTCATCACGATTTATTAAAATAACATGTTAAGTGTTATATTTTGTTAAATAAAAATATAAAAATAAATAAGCCGAATCATGGGTAATAAGAACAATAATAAAATATATTAATAGTAATAAATAGGTGAAAATTTGATGCAATACAAAAATAATATTGTATTTCAAGGACTTATACTTGTGTGAGACCGTCTCATCTCATGCAAGATGGAAAAAAGTAATAAAATTATTAATGAAAAGTAATACATAATCCATGAAAAATAAAATATATTAATAGTAATAAATAGGTAGAAATTTGATGCAATACAAAAATAATATTGGATTGCAAACACTCATACTTGTGTGAGACCGTCTCATGTAAGATGGAAAAAAGTGATAAAATTATTAATGAAAAGTTATACATAATCCATGAAAATGATAATGATGAAGTAAATTATCTCATAAAAAAATTATATAATAAACAAAAAGTGATAACATTTAATAGCGAAAGTAATATTCCCTCCGTCCCATTGAAACGTTTCGTTTATTTTTTGTACGTAGATTAAGAGATATAATATTATATTGAATTATGAGGTGAGAGAAATAATAATTTAATGTAAAGTGGGTAGGTGTATTAGTGTGATGTGTGGGCCCAAAGAGAGAGAAAAATTAATTTTTGTGGGGCCCTTTTACAAAAAATAAAAATACACACTTTGTATTGGGACGGACCAAAATAGAAAAACACGTACGTTTCAGTGGGAACGGAGGGAGTAACCTTTTAAGAAAGCGTAAAATAGTATATTATCGTGAGACGATATTGCACAAGCCTTAAATAACTTCTTTAAAATATGATGTATGGTGACATGGTTAATGATTGTATTTCTTTATTTTAATATTCTTTTACATATATAAAATATTAAAGTAAAATACCAAATATAACCTTATACTCCATACACTTTTAAACCAACAACCCTACCCCTCACCCACCCATCGGTGTTGACTGGCGTTGATCAGCCGCTAACCGGCGGCTGAAAAGTCATTGACCGCCACTGCCTGCTGTCGGAATTTAAAATGTGCAAACAAAATGTGCAAAAATAAAATTGTGCAGAACAATTGTGCAAAATAAAATTGTGCAAAATCAATTTGTGCAGACAAATTGTGCAAACATATAGGGGTATTTATGGTATTACATTCATAATTGTGTAGTTAGGAGTAATAGTGCTTTGACTCATGTAGTTTAAAGTAATTATGCATTTTTTTGTGTACCCTTTAGTAAGTGACCCTTACTTAAATTATACAAATTTTTTAAATTTAGATCTAACATTTAATTAATTTATTATTTTTTCCACCCAAAACATAAATGCACTTTTACTCTCCTGCCAAAAACAAAAAGCATCACCATCCTCTAGAAAATCTGTAATTGCTGTTACTTTGAAAAATATGAAGGAGAATTAGAAAATTTGTACTATATTGCATTCATAATCAACGGATATGATTCTATGATTTAGGTTGCTATACTATAATTGCAGAAATTTTCAGAAAAAGAGGGAAAAATCTGTAATTTTCAGAAAAGATGGAGAAAAAAATAAAAATCACTTACGATGCTTGCAAGTGCTTCGAAGCAAAGGCAAATTATTTTTGCAGATTAAAATTCCAGAGAACAATAAATGAGAGAAATATGGTTACGGTAATCTTAATTAAAAATCAATTCCCTTCCTTTCTTAATTTCTTTCGAAGGTCAATTTTTAATTATTTTGAACGTGAGTTTTGTATGGAAAAAGCTATAAAATTTGGGTGGAAATTGAAGAAATCCTGTTTATAATTTGAGGGATAATATTGTAGTTTTACTTAAATAAATTAAATTCTTCGAGTGCCTTAAATAAAGAGTCGAGTAGCAAAAGTGTCACTTTTTTTTTAATTTACACTCATTTATTACTCTCATTAAAAAAGGTGTCAACTCTTCAAACAAAGAAATTAAGACAAATAATTATATGATATCGTTTCATGAAATTACTTTCGTGAAAATAGATAAGAAGTAATATATTTAATAATGAAAAGTGATACTTAGTTGATGATAAATGATAATGGTATTGTCAACTATTTTATTAACAATTTATAATATAAATGAAAAGTAATAACATTTTAAAAAAATTAATAACAACTTTAATAAAAAAGTATTAAGTAAATAAGAAAGTATTAGACTTGAACAAATTTATAGTTACTCAATGTAGGCTATATAAAATACATGTCTAAACGGGTTGGGCCATTGGTTTTGTAAGATGGGACTGGCCCAAATTTGAGATTTCGTCAAAGCCCAATTTATCAAAATCATCATCACTTTTGACAATTCATTCTGTAAGAGAGTGATTTCTTCAACATACTTCTTAGCTAGGCCTGTTCCACCAGCAGATTTTCGAGCTTTATCCAATTTCTGAAGAACATCTTCTAACTCTATCTCAGCTAATTGTAGTAGAATTTTGAGTTTAATGATATGTTCATTCAGATGAGAGATTTCCTTATCCTTTTTATTGATCAGTTGCTCCATGCTTCTAGTGATCTCAGAGGCCTGTTGTATTTGAGTAGTCATTTCTTTGTAAACTTTGACCATTTCTTCTTCAGATGGTGTAGAATCCTTATCAGAATCTTCATCTACACTCCCCTCATCTGGTAGATCACTCTCTTGTAACCCCAGAAATGCCATGTCACCGATCAATGGCTCATCATCGAATTTTGAATCACTCCAGGTTTCTTTGAGTGACTTCTTTTTCCTGAGAAAATTAGGGCATTCAGCTTGAAAGTGATTATACCCTCTACACTCTCTGCATTGATTCTTATCAATCTTTCCTTCAGGAACTTTAACTTCAGCTTTATCAGTAAACTCAGTTTTCATCTTGTTTCTATCTTTTCTTCTGAACCTCCTCATAACCTTACTGTATTCCTTGGTTAAGAATGCCATATTCTGTTCAAGCTAAGTAAGTTTACTGTAGCCTTCATCATCATCAGATGATCCTTCTTTGTTGATAAGAAATGCCATGGCTTTTCCTTTTGATAAGTAAAAACCATAATTAAGTTCAAAAGTTCTAAGATCCCCAATAAGTTCATCCAACCCATGTGAACGAATTTTAAAAAAAGTTTCTAAAGCAGTGACTTTTTCTTTAAACCTTTTAGTTTCATCTTCCTTCATCATAATACCATTATATTCAGTTAGTAGAAGAAGTTTAGAATTTCGTACCGAATTATTTTTTTCAAACTGAAGTTGAAGAATATTCCAGGCCTGTTTAGCTTCGGAGCATCTGACAATAAGACAGTGTCTCTACATATCAACAGAGGTTAGGATGGAATAGAAAGCTTTGTTGTTGCCAACTTGTGCTTTGACTTCCTCTTCAGTCAGATTTGCTTTGAGAATAACTTTTCCTGATGCGTCTATTTCAGTTGGTTCCTTCCATCCTTTCAAAACCGCCTTCCAGACCCCATCACCCTCTGACTGCAAGAATACATTCATCATGGACTTTCAGTATGGATAATTCGATCCATCCAAGAACGGGGGTTTAGTAATAGATCCCGACTTCTTGATGCTCATGACAGCGGATAAAATGGAGTGTGTCCCAGAAACTTAACATGTAAATAGGTTAAAGGCTCTTGATGCCAATTGTTAAAAAGCTATCAAGGATAAATCTGTATTACAAAAAGACTATGGAAAATAAACACAGATTTCCCTCAGGAATAAACGGAAAGACTCCCTCTTCCCTTTAATTCTATTATCTTTCCAGTAGTACAAAGACTTGAGTACATCCAACATTTAATCTAACAACTACACTAATAGAACCTAATTTCTCCCTATGAGAATCCCTCTCATGTGATCACCACGATAATTAAAAACATTGTAATCTTTTCGCTCTCAAACCCTAGAACAAAGAAAAACCTAGTACTCTCTTTCTTCTCTTAAAAAATGGACAACGGCTGCTCTCTTCGTTTCTTGTATTTATATGCCTTGTGAGATTCCTCTTTCTTCAGAGTAATATCAACACGACTCAATCACCCTCAACCAATCTTCATCAATTACTGAACAAGCATTCTTCGTCTTCTAATAGGTTGCAATCATTTGATCTTTTCCATAAATAGTTCTATCTTCATAAGATAACTAAACCAAGTACCTGCCAAAATATAAACATGAAAGAACATGTGACATTTGCCACTTATATTACTTTCAACACCTACCCACTATACATTAAAATATTATTTCTCTCACCTCAACTACCCATCAAATATTATATCTCATAATCTAGGTGCAAAAAAGTTTTGTCACTCTTGTTGTAGGACGAAGTGAGTATATATTAAGAGGGTTCATAAAATAATTTACAGTTATTTCGTTTCATCAAACAAGTCACTTTTTAGTAAAAGTTTTATCACTATCACTTCTTATTCATTACCTAAAATTCGTTTTGTGAGACATTTCAAATAAATCTTTATCTTTATTTTTAAAATTCAGGGTGTTATATCTTATTTAGTGTTGGCAAAGACTTGGGTGAGACCGTCTCACGGATCCTCTTATGTGAGACGGATCATCCAATAACCCATTAAATATATTTATAAGGGCCTTGTTTTTTTTTTGAAATTCCAAATGAAGTTTCATTAATTAGAGAATCATGGGCTCACTCCCTACATCGTTGATAACAAGTGAAATAACTTGTTTTGGGACATCTACAACCCATACAAAATCAAGATTAGGCTTCATACAATAATGAGAAAGAGCATGTGCTACCCTATTCACCCCACGAGGAGTAAACATAAATTTTGAGCAATTCACTTCCTCTGCTAATAGCATTATGTCTTCTTCAATCATCAAGCTAAAGGGGTCTAGTAGTTGTTCTCCATTAAAAGCATTAATTAGAATTTGAGAATCTCCTTCAACAAAGATATCCCCAATATCCTTTGCAACATATACCTGCAGGGCATGGCGAAGAGAGAGAGCCTCCAGTAATGTGCTATCCCCAAGAGCTTGTATTCTTTTAGATCCTGCAAGAATTGTGGCACCACATTCATCACGGATGATAAATCCAAAAACTGTTGTTCCATCATTGTACTTTGCTGCATCAATGTTCAGTTTATAACACCCATGATCTGGCTTGACCCATGTCACCATATTGTGCTTCCTCTTATCAATGTTGCTAAGAGTATCAAAAGTTGACTTTACTTCAAAGCAAAGGTTGTACATTCGCTCTATGATTTTATGAGCTTCAAAAGCTTTCTGATCAAGATAAACTTGATTTCTCATTTGCCAAATATGCCAAAGAAGTCCAACCAGCATCTCCATCCCTTTATTTGTTAGATGATCACTAATGCACCAGAAGAAATTCCGAAAGTTAGAGTACCTGAATCTTTCAAAGTCTACTTGGAATGGGCTAAGTCCCCACACCGCTCTTATCGTCGGGCACCGTAGTACAAGGTGAGTTAGAGATTTAACTTCTTCTCCACATAATTCACACACAGGGTCCACCGTGATGTTTCTATGATTAAGGTTGTCCTTTGTTGGAAGTGCATCTGAGCAAGCACGCCACAAAAAATGTCGAATTTTAGGCAATGTTCGTACCCTCCAAATTTTCTTCCAACCATCTTGCATTACGCTCGTAGTGGGGGTGTAGTCTCCAAGGCTAGAGAATTTGGAAACTGCCAAGTGGTATGCTGATTTCACCGTAAATTTTCCAGATTTGGTATAACTCCAGATGATTTTATCCACACTACTACGATGGCTTAAAGGCATCCTGATGACTTCATGGGCATCCTCTGCATCCAGTATTCTCCATACTTTATCTTCTCTCCAACAATGAAGCTCATGATCAATCAAAGTCTCCACACATGTGTCAGGTAGGTTATCTCCAGCAATAGTGTTGGGTTTCTTAAAATTTGTCACTCAATCCATCTTTCACTTTTTAGGCTGATTAACTTTCTATCCCCAACTCTCCATGCCTTTCCTTCATCGGGTATTGGGTAGGGTACTACCCGTATCCGTTTAAAATGTTAAGGGTAGGGGTAGGGTATGGTTTTTATAAAATATCCGTCTACCCTACCCGATTACCCTACCCATTTACCCGTATACTTATATATATATATATATATATATATATATATATATATATATATATATATATATATATATATATATATATATATATATATATATATATATATATATTTCTTTATTTCTTTATACTTATTATAATGATAGTTATTAAAATATGTCCTTTAATATCTATATATGTATTTTTTTTTAGAATGAATCTGTTGCCAATTAAATTTGAGATTATGGAACTATGAAGATCTTTTTTACATTTGAAGTTATCAAATTTGTGTAAACTTGAAGCCATGCAACAGTTGAAGTTGATTTTATAAACATTGCTTGATTAATTTGATGAGTTTTTATTGTGCTACTTGGATTTTTTAATGCTATTAGTATAACTTGAAGCCTTATTTTGTAGTTTGATTCATGATTCTTATGTGATTGAGAGTGATGATTTATTTATACATTGGGCATTTGTATTTATTTGAGGCGAATAAGATAAAGAGAAGTATCGGCATCATAGGGATAAACGAGAATAGTGAAGACAACTATGGTGGTCATTTTAAAATATGTGGATATTCGTTTACCCACGGATTATTCATTATCCGATGGATAATACCCGTACCCTATCCGATGATACATTTGAGGGTAATAGGGTAGGGTATGGGTGAAGGAAATAGATATAGGGTAGGGTATAGATTTGGCATACCCGTATCATACCCTACCTGTTTACACCCCTAATCTCCAGTACTGCTTTGCCAACATTGCAAGGTTAAAGAATAAACCTCCCTGAATCCCAAACCACCATTTTCCTTTGATCTTGTCATTTTATCCCAATTCGCCCAATGTAGTTTACGTTGATCCAAGCTAGATCCCCAATAGAAGCGAGCTATAGCCTTTTCAATCTCCTTACAGATGGTAATCGGGAAAAGGAAGCAACTCATAGTGTTACTTGGGATTGCTTGAATTACAGTTTTCAACAAGACCTCTTTCCCTACTTTTGACAATATCTTCTCCTTTCAGCCCTTCAAACGTGAAACCATCCTCTCCACAATTATGCAAAAAATCTATTTTTTGGACCTACCAATAAGAGTAGGCAAACTCAAATATTTTGAATATTGCTCAACAGATTTTACCTCGAGGCATAAGCGAAAATCTTCTCTTAATTTCTCTGAGACATTTGTACTTGTTGTGAGCTCTGATTTATCAAGGTTGATTCTTTGTCCCGATGTCACTTCATAACATGCTATAATCTCCTTAATTTTGTGACAGGACTCCAGATTTGCTCGAAAGAACAACATGCTATCATCTGCGAAGACGAGATAAGAGATTGGAGGAGCTCTTCTACTCACTCTTAGCTCTTGTATTTCCCCCGCATTCTCTGCACTTTGTAAAAGAGAAGAAAATCCTTCCGCACAACACAAGAACAAATATGGTGAGAGAGGGTCACCTTGTCTTAAGCCACGACCCGGTTTAAAAAGTTCTGTTGGAACTCCGTTAATGAGAATAGAATAAGAGACACTTTGGACACAACTCATTACAAGGTTGACCCAAGACTCTACGAATCCCAATTTAAGTAATATAGCCCTCAAGAAAGATCACTTAACTCTATCATAGATCACTTAACTCTATCATAGGACTTGCTCATATCTAACTTAAGAGCCAAATGACCATTTTTACCATTCTTTTTCTTTCTCATGTAATGAAAAGACACAAAGGCAATCATTACATTATCAGTAATCAAACATCCAGGGATAAAAGCACTTTAAAATGGGAATATAACATGAAACAAAATGGATTTAAGCCTATTAGCAATTGTCTTCGTAATAATACGAAAGATGACATTACACAAACTAATAGGACGAAAATCTTTGCAACTATCCGGGATTTTAGTTTTGGGGATCAAGACTATATATGTATGGTTTAGAAAGGTGGGATCAAGAGAACTATTTAGAACATCTAGACAAGCAGAAATGACTTCATGACCAACAATATGCCAATATTTCTGAAAAAATAGAGGGGGCATACCATCCAGACCTGGAGACTTAGCAGAGTGCATCTGTTTGAAAGCCTTCTGTATTTCAGTTGCAGTAAAGGGTCGTTGTAGCTGAGCATTTATGTCTGGTGTTACCCTTTGTTTAACTGACTCTAGATCTCTACGCGTTTCACATTGGCCATCCGAAGTAAACAACTCCTTGAAAAAGTTTCTGAAGACATTCCCAATCTCTTCCTCTTTATCAACCCATCCTCCTTCCACATTTCTTATTCTTTCAAATTTGTTTCTTTTCATCATATGGGTAGCTTTAGAATGAAAAAATGAGGTATTTTTATCCCCGTCTTTTAGCCAAAGAGCTCTAGATCTTTGAAACCACCTTGTCTCCTCTGCTTTATATAAATCATTTAACTCTTCCTCAATCTTTTTAGTAGCAGAGATAACATCTATTGTCTGAGTTTTCTGTTGTATCAACTCCAAATCAGACTCTAGGATTTTGATCTTTCTTGCTACATTTCCAAACTCTTTCCTTCCCCAAATTTGCAAGGTTTTCATACATTTAGCAGTTTTGATATCAAATCGGTTGACCAAATCATTTCCTGTTGTCCAGCTTCTCTGTATCAAGTCTTCGCATAAGGGCCTTGTTTGGTTGTAGTCAAATTAGAAAATTAAAAATTTAATTAGGTCTTTTATATTATATATATATATATATATATATATATATATATATATATTTATATATTTATATTTATATATTGGGTAGGTCTTGCGTGAGACCGTCTCACGTGAGACCATTTTTCACTTTTTAAAATAGTTATCACTTTCGCTATAAATCATTATCACTTTCGCTATAAAATATTATAACTTTTTATTTATACTATAAATTGTTCATGAAATAACATTATCACTTTTCATTAATTTATTATCACTTTCCTATATAAAAGTTATCACTTTCTGGCCGTCTCACGTAAGTCCTTACGTGAGACGGTCTCACACAAGTCTTTGCTTCTTTTCTTTTAATTTATATTTTTTATTATTTAAAATTTTATTAATTTAAATTTTGTTATTCATTTAATTATTTTTATTTAAAAATTATAAATTTATACAATGTGATGCTCAATTGATAAAAAATGATAACTTCGTTGTGAACTATATTTTATGATTAATTTATAGTATAAATGAAAAATAATACATTTAAAAAAAAGTGAAAACATCTTTCATAAAAAAGTGATAATTGTGTATTTCATGAACAATTTACTGAATAATAATAAGTGATAACATCTTTCATAAAAAAGTGATAATTAATTAAAAAAGTGTATTTCATGAACAATTTATTGAATAATAATAAGTGATAACATTTCAATAAAAAGTGATACCTAATCAAAGAAAAGTGATATCCTCACAAATAATTCATTTGAATAAAAAGTGATAAATTATTTAATAAAAAATTATACATGATAAAGAAAAAGTGATAACCGTTTAATTTAATTACTTTATGAACAATTAGTATGATGAATTAAAAGTGATAATATTTTTAATATATAGTGATACCTAATTAAAATAAAGTGATAATAAAATAGTTGAACAATTTAATGAACAATTATTATTAATAATAATAATAATAAAATAAATTAATAAGCTAATAAATTTATTAAAAGTGAAAAAAAAAATTAAAATTACCTGACTTTGTGAAGTCGTGAACAGTGCCGAATGAGTACAAAATGTTATTTTACTAATTTCCCAAACAAGGCTAGTGTGTTCTTTAATTATTTTTATAATTTGAAATGAAATATATTTATTTGAGTTAATGGATAATTCGTAATCCGTGACATGACACATTTAATATACAGTTGTCTTAACCCACAAATAAGGATAACACATAAACTCATTTTTAATGAGACAAATTATATTTTAGTGCTTTTTGACACATTTAATGTGTAGTTTTAACCCACGAACAAGGATAACGCGTAAACTCATTTTTAATGAAACTAACTTTAAAATAAGGGAAAATTGTATTTTTATTCCATATGAAAAGTTTATTTTATTTTTAATTCTTTGCATTTTTTTTCTGAAATTCTATCCATCAAATTAACAGGGGTGAAATTCTATCATTTATGGCAAAAGCTCCTGCGCCACCGGGAACACGGAGGATCATCTAACATTATGAATAGAGAATTTAACCACATAAATCATACATAAAATGAGAATAAGCATTCATTATAGAAAATATTCATAACAATCATTTCATCAAACATGTGGTATGCAAAATCTACATAATATCTAACCAATCATATTGCTAGTTTCACATGAGGACTAGCCACAACAAATCATTATAATTTCAACATAATCCATGACATGCTCCAATTGAGCCAAATAATGAAGAAAATAACAAAATAAAGGTAAGTTGGCCCAGAATTGAATGACCAGGATTGAATTTATTCTGCTTTTATATATACCAGATATTACCTATTCGTGCGTTGCACGATAAGAATTAAAGTATATTACAATTATATACTTTTAGGTTGTGTTTGAATTGAGTCATTTCAAATTCAATGGATTTGAAAATGAGTGGGATTTAAATTCCTTGAATTTTAAATCAATTCATTTGAATTCCACCATTTGAATAAATTATGAATTTTTGAAGGAATTTCAAATTCATAATTCAAAAAATATTTTTAAAATAGAATTTTATATATGTGAACTTCCTCCTCCCTGATCATGCTATAATCTTCAACTAATGATGAATTCATCTTCTTAGATTGGTGGATGGATGAATTTATGGATGGATTTGAGAAGATCAAAAGGATTGGATGGATGAAGTGAAGGATGCCTGTAGGGCGACGGTTGTCTCTATGGGATTCAAATCCGCCGCTGAATCCGACGTGGTTTGGGACCATTTTCTACCACCCGATTACCGACAACTACTTTCTGCTTCCACTTCACCGGTCACCTTTTCCTCCAAAAAGTAACTCTACTTCTTGCTGGCCAACTCTCCTATGCTGATTGATGCTGGCAAATTGGTAATTTTCTCAATTGAATTTCTAGGTCAATTTATTTACTATTAAGAATTCTTTGTGATCATTGCTGTTTGATGGTATATACGATCCTTCCTTTTTCTTTTCATTATTTTCCTGGGTAATTGACGGATTTTAAGTAGTTCTTAATAAAGAAGAAACAGGGTTGATGGGTATGTATTATTTTTATTTTTTATTTTCATTATTTTCGTGGGTAAATTGACTTATTTTCATTATTTTTATATTAGAAAAATCTTTTTAATGGGCCGAATGATAGAATTTGAGCTATTTATTGGAGCATCTGTCAAAACAAAAGTTAGCCCTTTTCCAATATTCCATATCAGAAAGAACTATGAATGATGATGTTTGGTATCTGAAATTTATGCTGGTTGTGGGTAAATAACATAAATTTCTGAAAGGTGTTTGTTGAAATTGTGAAAAACATTTCTGAAAGGTGATTGTTGAAATTGTGAAACAGAGTGTGGGATTGAATAGATCAACTGGAAAGAAGTGTTGTCTTCTGCGTGCAAGAGAACTTCAAATAGCATGGATTGACAATTCGATGCATTGGGAATGGACTTCTTTACCAGAATCGAGGTGCATATCGTTAATTTCTAACTTCCTTTTATGTAATGTAATAAGCAATCGTCATAGTTTTCAAGCAATCTCTGTCAAGTTAATATGATTGCATTTGAATTTCAGTGCTAAAGCATGAATATCTACTTCATATTGTCTTCAGATTTGCTGAGGTTGCTGTTCTACTAAGCGTTTGTTGGCCAGATATTCGCGGAATATTGAAAGCTCAGGTGTTATCACCCAACACTACCAACATTGCATATCTTGTGTTTAAGCTCTCGGAGGGGTACTATGGACTTGATTGTCCATCAAATGCATCGGTTAAGATTGTCGAAGAAGAAAATATAACCAAGATTGAAGGAGAGACCAACACTGTCTACATAGTCCCTCCAACGCATCGATGCGCAATGAGGCTAAGATGGGTTCGACTTCCTGTGACAAATATCGATGGTCGGGTTCCTCGGAGTAGAACACAAGGTGGTTGGCTTGAAATTGAGTTGGGAGAGTTTTTCATCGGTGAAGGAGATAAATCAGAGGTTCATGTTCGACTTCACGAAACACAACATCTTAATGGGAAACGTGGCCTTGTCGTTGAATGGATCGTGCTGCTGCCTAAAGAAGATTCATGACCTGCTTTACGTTGTTTCTTGAGATACAACATACAATGATCTAAAGTTGAGGAGAATGGGGACGAATAACAATTACTTACTGCCGATACACATAGATTAAGAAATTATTATTTAGACACATAATGTAAGATAAAGTAAAGAAACTTTGACTAATTTAATATGAAAAGTTGAATAAAGTTGTTAGACTTTTGCTTAAGACAGTTTAAATTGTACGTCTTTTGTATAAAATTGAAGTAATGTGAGAACGTTAATATTTTGTAGCGTTATTATTTTCGAAAGATGAATGAATGTTGGAACGGAGAATGAAAATTGTGCCAAAATATTAGGAAACTCATGGTGAACAGTTTCATCTCCATTTCTTGTATGGAGCTGAGCTAAAAAGACAATGACTTTAGTTTTCCCAATTTTGATCTTCATTCGAATACTATTATTACGATCTCATCTCATGGACATTCACATGGATTGTTATGTACAACAAATTTTTTTGGCGACGCTATTGACACCAGACACTTTACTTAAGGCATCCTAATATTAAATTTATTTTTAGTAAAAATACTATATTACCCTTACTTAAATTATACACAAAATTTCTTAAATTTAGATCTAACATTTAATTAATTTATTATTTTTCTCACCCAAAACATAAATGCACTTTTACTTTCCTGCCAAAATCAAAAAGCATCACCATCCTCCAGAAAATCTGTAATTGCTATTACTTTGAAAAAGGTGGGGGAGAATTGGAAATTTTTTACTATATTGCATTCATAATCAACGGAAATGATTCTATGATTTAGGTTGATGTACTATAATTTCAGAAATTTTCAGAAAAGAGGGGAAAAAAATATGTAATTTTCAGAAAAGATGGAGAAAAAAATAAAAATCACTTACGATGCTTACTAGTAGTTCGAAGCAAAAGGCAAATTATTTTTGTAGATTAAAATTCCAGAGAACAATAAATGAGAGAAATATGGTTATTGTAATCTTCATTCAAAATCAATTCCCTTCCTTTCTTAATTTCTTCCGAAGGTCAATTTTTAATTATTTTGAACGTGAGTTTTGTATGGGGAAAGCAATAAAATTTGGGTAGAAATTGAAGAAATATGTGTATAATTTGAGGGATAATATTGTAGTTTTACTTAAAATAAAGAGATAATTGTAAAAAATAACCAAAATAGAAAGTCAAAAATTATTGTCAGTCATCAAATAATTTATATAACATCTATACCCAAATGACAATTTTAAGACAAAAATACCCTTATCATGTCGGAATTCTATGTCGGGATTCCGAACCCAAATTCAACAACATCGGTTGTCGAATTTGGTGTCGGAATTCCGATATAGCATTCCGACAAGGTCAGGATATTTAGTCGGATGTCGGAATCGGTGTCGAAATCCCAACATAGCATTCTGACAAGATGGGGGTATTTTGGTCCAAAAATGGACAAATGGGTATGAATGTTATATAAGTTATTTGATGGGTGTCAATGATTTCCAATTTTTAAAATTGGTTATTTGGGCTATTCTCCCTAAAATAAATTAAATACTTCGGGTGCATTAAATAAAGAGTCGAGTAGTAAAAGTGCCACTTTTTTTTTTAATTTACATTCATCTATTACTCTCATTAAAAAAGATGCCAACTTTTCAAACAAAGAAATTAAGGCAAATAATTATGTGATACCGTTTCATGAAATTACTTTCGTGAAATAAATAAGAAGTGATATATTTTATAATGAAAAGTGATACCAAGTTGATGAAAAATAATAATGGTATTGGCAATTATATTATTAATAATTTATAATATATATAAAAAGTAATAACATTTTAAAAAAAATTAATAACATTTGTATTAAGTAAATAAGAAAGTATTAGACTTGAACAAATTTATAGTTTCTCAATGTAAGTTATATAAAATACATGTCTAAACGGGTTGGGCCATTGGTTTTGTAGGATGGGACTGGCCCAAATTTGAGATTTATCAAATCCCAATTTATCAAAATCATCATCACCTAAACAGTAACGCCCCTAATGAGTAATGACATAGAGATGAACATTGTCTCATTGAATTAATGATAAATGAATATAAAAGTAATGATAATTGATCAAATTAATGAACTATTTCATGATCAACCAATTGTATATATGAAAAATGATAATTTTACAAAAGTATAATAATCTCAAGGTACGTAATTATTGCTCCAAAAATCTAGACGCCCTACACGATGCTGCATGTCCCATTCACAGTCAGAATAATCTTATGACCTAATTTGAATGCCGGTTGTGAGCTTTCAACCAATGAACTATTTTATACTCCCTCCATTCCATTTCAATGTTTTACATATTTCTATTTTGGACGTCTCATTTCAATGTTTACGTTTCTTTTTTTGGGATATGGGACTCACCTAAAACTAGGGATGTCAACTGGTCAGGTCGGAAAGGATAGTTAACTACCCGGACCCGGCCCGTTCCTAAATTACCCGCCCCGTGACCCGTACGGGTCTTAGTATATGAACCCAGACCCAGACCCGTACGAGGCGGGTCCGACCCGCCCCACCCCGCCCAGTTTTTTTTTTTTTGAAACTTTATTTTTTTATACATGAATGCTCGTGACTTACCATCTTAAATATAATTACTAATTAGACAGTTAGTTTACAAGAGTTAATTGTTGTCGCAACTTATCATTCCTTATTTCTAATCACCAAATTTTTTTCAAACAACCACAATTTTAGATGATAATAATAATAATAATAATAATAATAATAATAATAATAATAATAATAGTGATAGTGAAAATGAGAAATATTCTAAAAAATAACTTTAAATAATAAATAAAATATAAATAATATATATATATATATATATATATATATATATATATATATATAAATGTGTGTACATTGGTCGTGCCGGGTACCCGCGGGTTTAGAATGAGACCCGGATCCGACCCGTCTCCAAACGGGCCCGGGACGGCCCGACCCGTCTCCAAACGGGTTCGGGATGGCCCGGTCCATTTTCAAATGGGTCCGGGATGGCCCGCCCCGTTTGCATTACGGGGCGGGTCTGGGGCGGCCCAAATCACGCGGGGCGGGTACCCGCAGGCCGGGCCCAAATTAACATCCCTACCTAAAACAATTAATATATCACCATGGTCCCCACATCCAACACTAATACACCTACCCACTTTACATTAAATATTATATATTTCCACCTACTATCTATTAAATACTATACTCCTTAATCAACGTGCAAAAAACAAACGTAAATATTGAAACGAGACGGAGAGAGTATCATTTACTATTAAATGTTATATTTCCTCAATCTCAAGCACAATATACAATATCAATTACTTTACAAAATTATAATATTACAAAAATGTCACATTTTTTACGTGCAATCTATTCAAAGTCCAATATGTCATAAACTTTATTCTATTCAATTACCCAAAACACCTATTTTCTTTTTTACACCATTATAACAAAAGGTCAATTTTATTAAACTCCGTGCCACCAAATACGTGATTTCTTTAAATATACTCTCATTATCCCTCTTCTTCTCCTCACAATATTATTGTCAATGTATTGTGCAATGTTCGCCAATTTGATGTTGCATGGCAGTTAATTATCAAATGGATAACCAGGAAATTGATTTGAAGCCCGATTTCAACACTTTCTTTGTCTTGATCAGAAGGTTAGTTTCTGCTGGATTGACCAGAACTGCATTCTATGACATGAATATTTTTCTCAGGAGGTTTTTGAGTCGCTGTTCAGTTTTTGTTTTCGTTATCTTTTGGATATGTTGTTTTTTTTTTATGGATTTTTTTTTAAATAAAGTGTGTGAAGGTGATAGAGGATGTATTACATCAAACACCCTTACTTCCCATTTCCAAGGCTCTTTATAATATATACTGTTATTTTATATGGGTTGTTGTAAGAGCATTTCCAGCAGGATGCACTATTAAAATTATACTCCCTCCGTCCACGTTAGTGTTTATATTTATTTTTTGCACGTAGATTAAGAGATATAATATTTAAATGTGCATTGAAGTGAGAGAAATAATATTTAATGTAAAATGTATAATTGTATTAGTGTTTTATGTGGGCCCTACATGAATTAATTATTTTGTGTGGGTCCAACTTAACAAAAAAATATTAACATATGATAAACCAAAATGAAAAAATAAACCTTTCTTGATGTGGGATGGAAAAAGTATATAACCGTGTATTATAAATATGTCATCACGATTTATTAAAAAAACATGTTAAGTGTTATATTTTGTTAAATAAAAATATAAAAATAAATAAGCCGGATCGGTAATAAGAATAATAATAAAATATGTTAATAGTAATACATAGGTGGAAATTTGATGCAATACAAAAATAATACTCCATCCGTCCCATTTTAATGTTTACGTTTCTATTTTACGCGTCTCATTTCAATGTTTACATTTTTCTTTTTGGAATATGGGACCCACCTAAAACAATTAATATATCATCCAATACTAATACACCTACCAACTTTACATTAAATATTATATCTTTCCACTCATTATCTATTAAAATATTATACTCCTTCATCAACGTGCAAAAAGCAAACGTAAATATTGAAACGGGATGGAGGGAGTATTGGATTGCAAGGACTTATACTTGTGAGAGGCCGTCTCATGTAAGATGGAAAAAAGTGATAAGATTATTAATGAAAAGTGATATATAATCCATGAAAAATAAAATATTTTAATAGTAATAAATAGGTGGAAATTTGATGCAATACAAAAATAATATTGGATTGCAAAGACTTATACTTGTGTGAGATCGTCTCATGTAAGATGGAAAAAACGTGATAAAATTATTAATGAAAAGTGATACATAATCCATGAAAAATAATAATGATGAAGTAAATTATTTCATAAAAAATTATAGTATAAATAAAAAGTAATAACATTTAATAGCGAAAGTAATAACATTTTAAGAAAGCCTAAAATATTATTATCGTGAACGGTGTTGCACAGGACTGCCTTAAATAAAATATGATGTATGGTGACATGATTAATGATTGTATTTTTTTATGGCAAAAACTTGTGTGCGCCCGGGCACACGAAAGCATATTCCGTGTACCTTTAAAATTTTATGTTAAATTGTATATTTTTTAATATAAAGATGTATACCCATTATTTTACAAGGCAAAAACTTTAGTGCGCACGGAAGCACACTTTGTGTGCCTTTAGAATTTTGTGTTAAACTCAATTGTATGGCAAAAGCTCCTGCGCCCCCGGGAACACGTCGTTTCCCCATGTGAACAATACCCTTTCTCTCCATATTCTATTTAAACTTATGTATTGCTAGGGGGTTTAAATTGTAAAGGGACACGGAAATTACAAAGGGGCATGGTAGTCTCACTCAAATTGTATATCCTTTAGTATAAAGATGTGTACCCTTTATTTTCTGAAGAAAAAAAATATTAATAAAAAGTGTATACCATTTAGAACAAAATGGTGTACCCTTATTAATTAAAGTGTATACCCTTTAGAACAAAAAAATGTTCCCTTATCCATAATATTAAATTCTAAAGATGCACTGATCGTAGTCATTTTTACCTAAATTTTAGTGTCTTTATTTGTGTATTTTTGGATGTTTTTATCCGTATTTTAAGTTAATTTTGGTGGAGTTATTGTTACTTTGAGAAATGTGGTATAAATTGATAGAATTATGTAAATGAGTTTAAATATGTGTAAAACAGATCAAGAAATTGACAAAAATGACGTCGGGAGCGAAAGGGAGATGGAAGAACAGGCCATGTTGGTACACGGGACGTGTGCGGAACACGGCCCTGTAACCACTAGCCGTGTAGCATCGTCAGAACTAGCTGCTAGCCCAGGAAAATGACCGTGCGCTGGTGTACAGGCCGTGCGTCGCTGCACGCCCGTGTGCGGAACACGACCATATAAGAAGAAGCCGTGTATTGTCATCAGAAAACGCTACACGGCCATGACCATGGCGGTGCAGCCCAGCTCGAGCCGTGTCCGGAAGCACGCACAACACGCTGAAGTAGGTGTGGCCTACACGAGCCGTGTGCTGCTGCACGGGCCGTATAGGTGCAAAATCCTATGTAATTTTCAGAATATTCCGGAAGCTTCTAGAAGGTCCATAAGTGATATAAAACCATGATTTGTGTGAAATTTGAAGCAGGGAATTCATTGAATATCAGATTGGAGCAGTTACACACACAAAAACACCACATTTCCTCACACACTATATCCAAAATTCATCTCTACCATCTAGATCCATCAAACCATCATTTGATTTACATTTTCAATCCATAAAACCTTCATCCCATCCATCCTACCACCATTTGAGAAGATTTGAGCATCAATTGTTGAAGGAATTGATCAATTGAAGAGGAGGAAAGCTTTTCTTATGCAAGGGAAGCAAATCTACTTTCCAATTATTAATTTTCTTCTTATTATGGCTCAAATGGAGCAAAGCTTGATTTGTAATGAATTAATCACCATGTTTAGTGGCTAGTTTTATAGTAGGGCTACTCATATGAGTGGTTGAGGGGAAGAGTTAGATATGTAAAACTTGAGTAGTGATTTAAATTGATTTGTGGATTTTCTTCTATGATATATCAATCATGTTTCATTTCAATGTATGTGTGATTAAATTCTTTATTCATTATATTAGGATGGTCATTCCAATATTGTGAGTGAAGCTTTAATTGAATCATATATTGAGTTGTGCATGCAAGTTAGTATAAGGGGAGGTAAGTCATACCCTCCTTAGGCTTAGAATTTTCATAGTGGGACACTTAAGTAATTGAGTGAAAAGAACCAACTTATGATCATAGTACCTTAAGAGAATTGAGATTAAGACCAATCTTAGGAGACTTAAGTTTGTAAAAGGGTCGAGAACCTAGTTGCCTTGGCCATAGGGACTAGGAGTAAATTTGTGATTGCTTTTAATCCATAAGTTAATGAGAATTACTATGAATGGTTTTGCATATCTAGCTCAAGTCTCAACTATAAGTATGATTAGCCATGTATCTCTTCTCAAGTGTATTCTACATCCATTTCATTAATCATTTGCTTGTTTTTTGACAATTTACTTAGCTAGTTTACATTCTAGTTACTTGAGTAGAATCTTAAACATTAGTTTTAATATCAAACCTTCAAACATATTATCTTTACAAAGCATAAATCGATGAATAATTCGGATACTAGCCAATATTTGCTTTCTCTTGGGACGATAATTTTATAAATTTTGTACTTGGTCACGCGTATACAACAATGGTAGAGTACACTTGCTCTTGACATTTTACTAAAAAAGCGACTAAGTTCAGCACCCAAGCCTCACTCTTTTTTATTTTAATATTCTTTTACGTATATAAAATATAATTTTTCTATTTTTACTTTTTATTATTATATACTAACATTTATTATTATAGGTTAATTATACTGTGCACCCGGGTGCACCCTAAGATAAAGTGCACCCACTTTAAAAAATGTATACAAATAAAAAAAAATATATACAATTATGAACAAAAATGTATATAATTTAATTGTTAGTTTTTTTAAGGATTAATTACTAATAGGTACACACTTTGTACCCCTAATTACTACTAGATACATTGATTTAAAATAACTATTATTTAATACATAATATTAAAGTAAAATACCAATTATAACCCTAAACCCATACACTTTTAAACCACAAACCCTAACCCCCCACCCACAGCCGGACCACTGCCAACGTCGGACCACCGCCGGTGGTCGGTCGCCGAAAAACTGCAGCCGTCGGAAAATCCATATCGCGCGGCGTCCGGTCGTCGAAAAATTCCATACCGCCGCCGGAGCTTCGCCGGACCACCACACTTTTTTGCTGCACACACTTTTTTTACTGAACACACTTTTGTTACTGCACACACTTTGCAGCACACAATATTTATGTGCAGCACATTGTAGGAGTAATATTGGAATATCACTATATATTTTTGTAGTTAGTAGTAATAGTTTTGTATGTTTGTATCTCAAAGTAATTAAGGAGTTTTTTTGTGTACCTAGTAGTAATCCTCCATTTTTTTAATGAAAAATTGAGTGTAAAAAATATAATTATTAAAAAACATGTGTGCACTATTGAATAAAAAGTTATACACATATGCATGCTAGTTTTTTAAATGAAAAACTTAATATGAAAAAAGTATACAATTGTTAAGAAACATGTTACAAAATAGAATAACTTGTATATAAAATAGAATAAAAAGTTATAAACATATGTGTGCACCTGGGTGCACCTAATACCAACTCATTATTATATGTATATCTAAAATATTTATTTATAATAATGTCAATATACATCTATAATGAAGCAAATCTCATGAAATTTTAAATTTTAAAATATAAAATACGAACTTTATAATAATAAATGTAATGATTTTTTATGACAATAGATACTTGCATGAGGGATTTTAACACGTAGAGTATGTTCATTGGAGTCTTGGTTATGATCATCACTTGCTGCATATGTGCTGGAAGTAAGAAAGATCAGTTAAAACAAGCTAACAACTCAAACGGTTGAAAACTGCCTTTTCTGGTGCAGTTGTGAGTAGGCTACTTTGGAGCCGTTTATGGGTGATTACACAGGCTACCTAGAACCGGCTATATGGCTGCATCTCAAGTACTAAGTGAGGGCTATCTAGTGGAGGGTCAACCGGATCAATAGATTGAAGGGGTAGTTATATATGTGAGCTCAAAGTAAGCAAGTCACATTAGTTTTTCACAATTTTGAGTGTTGACAGTTTTGAGCTGCGTTTTTCATTCTTGGTGCATCAGATTGAATTCAATCTGTTCTTGGTTGTAAGCTCTGATCAATAATAAAGTTTTTCTCCCCAAAGTGGATGTAGGTTATTCATAACCGAACCACTATACATCTTTGTGCAAGCTTTACATTTCATTTCAAGTTTTATCATTTTATGTGTGTGAATTCTTGAGTGTTTGTGAGGATATTGAGTGTGTTATCACTTCAATTGGCGCCGTCTGTGGAAAACAGACACACAGCAGGTATTCAAGATGAACACCATAAAATTTGATGTTGAAAAGCTCTCAAAAAAGTCAGATTTTAACCTATGAAAGCTGAAGATGATGGATGCATTGAGGCCACCTCCACCATTGAAGATTGAGATATTTAGAGATCCTCAGGCTGTAGCTGGTTGTGTAAGAGGTCATGTAGATGAACAGGTACTTCAAAAGGCTTATTCCACTATAATCTTGTATTTAAGTGATAAAATACTTAGAGAAGTATCAAAGGAAACAACTGCTCTTGGTGTATGGAATAAACTGGAAGCACTGTTTATGGTTAAATCATCTGCAAATAAAATGCATTTGAGGCAAAGGCTTCATGCCTTTAAGATGACTGATGAAAGGTCTCTGATGGATCAAGCTGATGAGTTCTGTAAGATCACATATGATCTTGAAAGTGTTGATTTCAAGCTTACAAGTGAGGATAAGGCCATCATGCTGTTGTTTGCATTGCCAAGATCACAGAGGCACTTCAAAGATGTTGTTCTCTATGGAGGGAATGATGTTGTGTTGCTTGAAGATGTACTGAAAGCACTAAGATCAAAAGATCTAAAGGAGGGGGTTGACAGCAAAGAAAAGTTAGGAGCAGAAGGACTCTTTGCCAAGAAAGAAAACCAAAACAAGAAATGGAACAAGGGGGCAATATTGATCAAAAGAAGAATGATCAAGACAGTCAACTGGAAAGAAGTGTTACTATTGCCGTAAACCAGGGCACTTCAAGAAACAATGTGTAAAATGGAAAGCTAGCAAGTCCAAGAAACCTGAAGCATCTGCTGAAAATCAGAAGAACCAAGTGAATCAGATTGGTGAATTGCAAAACAATGCTGGTATGGAAGGTATTGAAGCACTGGCCATAACATTATCAGATGTATTTGTTGAGTGGATACTGGATTCAGGATGTACATTCCATATGACACCTATGAAGCATTGGTTTGAAGAATTCAAGCATCAAGAAGAAGGATCCGTTCTGTTAGGTAATGATCATTCTTGTGAGATAAAGGGAGTGAGATCCATCAGACTACTCATGTTTGATAGAGTTCAGAGGCTTCTTATGAATGTAAGGTATGTTCTTGGATTAAAAAGAAACCTCATCTCCCTTGGAATGCTTGATTCTCAAGGGTGTGATTCAAATCTAAGGAGGGGAGTTCTCACAGTGACTAAGGATGATAAGATAGTCATGAAGGGAACTAGGAGATCTAATTTGTATTTCTTGGATGGGAGTGTTGTTATAGGACAGATACACAACACTGATCAGCATGATGATGCCAAGCTATGACATGGCAGGTTGGGACATGTTAGTGAAAGAGGAATGCAAGAATTGGCTAAACAATAGCTGATCAAGTTCAGTGTAAATGATCAGATCAGACAGTGTGAGCATTGCATTCTTGGTAAGTCCAAGAGACTCAAGTTAGGTGAATCAGAACATACAACCAATGCAAGAATGGACTATGTTCATTCAGACATCTGGGGGCCTTCAAAGACAATAACCAGAGGTGGAGGAAGATGCATCATGACCATAATTGATGATTATTCAAGGAAGCTATGGATTTATGTTCTGAAAACTAAGGATGAAGTATTCTCTACATTCAAGATTTGGCTGACAGAAACTAAGAATAACACAGGAAGTAGTTTGAAGTACTTGAGGACAGACAATGGACTGGAATTTGTATCTGAAGAATTTAATTCATACTGCAAGGAAAGGGGGATAAAGAGACACAAAACTGTCCCTGGAACTCCTCAACAAAATGACATTGCAGAGAGGATGAATCAGACATTACTTCAAAGGATCAGATGCATGTTAAGCAGTACAGGCTTAAGTAAGATGTTTTGGGGAGAATTAGCTACAACTGCAGCTTATCTGATCAACTTATGTCCTGCTACAGCTTTGAATTTCAAAACTCCAGAAGAAGTCTGGTCAGGTAAGGCCCCTAGCTACTCACACCTTAGAGTTATAGGCTGTCAGGCTTATGCTCATGTGAAACAGGATAAGTTGGAACCTAGAGCACTCAAATGTGTTATGATTGGTTATCCTAAGGGAGTAAAGGGGTATAAACTATGGTGTTATGATGAAAACAGACTCATGGTTAGCAGAGATGTTGTTTTTATTGAAAACAAGATGCCACTGATCAAGGATGATCAGAGCAGACAATCTGAGCTTGAGGTGGAGCCTCAAAACTTGGTCAAATCAGGTGAAAGTAAAGAAACTCTACTGGCAAAAGCACAGATTAAGTATCAAGGGTTAAAGAACAACCTAATACTTATCAACTTGCAAGGGATAGGCAGAAAAGGACAATAGTGCCACCTGCAAGGTATGTACAAGCTGATATAGTATCATTTGCACTATATACAACAATTGAAGTTGAAGCTTATGAACCTAGAAACTACACTGAAGCATTGGCTAGTCAAGACAGTAATAAGTGGCTCATAGCCATGGAAGTAGAATTGTTGTCTCTAAACAAGAATGGGCATGGAGAATAGTTGACAAGCCAAAGTTTCAGAAGCTAGTTGAATGTAAGTGGATTTTCAAGAGAAAACCAGCACTTGTAGCTGAAGGTGGAGTCAGATATAAAGTTAGACTAGTAGCTAGGGGTTTTTCACAGAAGGAAGGGTGGATTACAATGAGATCTTCTCACCTGTGGTTAAACATTGTTCAATCAGAATATTACTAGCACTAGTGGCTCAATATGATCTTAAGCTTCATCAGATGGATGTTACTACTGCATTTCTACATGGGAAGTTGGAAGAAAGTATCTACATGAAGATACCAGAGGGTGTTACAGTTGAGAGGGCTGATACAAAGGCTTGTTTACTACTCAAGTCTCTGTATGGACTTAAACAAAGTCCAAGACAGTGGTACTTGAGATTTGATGAATATATAGTTGATAATGGATTTCAGAGAAGACTTTATGACAGTTGTGTATACATCAAGAAGGATCTTGGTGAAACTAAGATGATCTTGGGAATGAAAATAAGCAGAGACAGATCAGCTGGAATACTTGTGTTGAAACAACAATCTTATCTTGTTAAAGTACTCAAAAGATACAACATGGATCAGTGCAAGTCTGTTACAACGCCTGTCAAGCAAGGATTGAGTCTATCTCTACTTAATGGAGCTAAATCAGACAGAAAAGTAGCTGAAATGAGCAGGATTCCATATGCAAGTTCAGTGGGCAGTCTTATGTATGCTATGGTGTGTATTGGGCCTGATCTTGCTTATGTAATAAGCTTGATCAGTAGATTCTTAAGTTGTCCAGGGAAGCAGTATTGGGAAGCAGTCAAATGAGCATTGAGATATGTCAAAGGGACTGAGCAAACTGGATTGAAGTTTCAGAAAAGGAAAGCAAAATTAGAGGTTGTCATTGGATATGTTGATGCTGATTTTGCAGCAAACTTAGATTCTAGAAAGTCTCTTGCAGGGTATATGTTTAATTTGTATGGTACATCAGTGAGCTGGAAGGCAAGCCATCAGTCTGTAGTGGCATTATCAACTACAGAAGCTGAGTTCATTGCCTTAACAGAAGCAATTAAAGAAGGAGTATGGCTTGTTGGTTTGTTGAAGGAGTTGGGGGAATATCAGGATACAGTTGTGGTGTATTGTGACAATTAAAGTGCAATACACTTAGCTAAGCATCAGGGATATCATGAAAGGACCAAACATATTGATGTCAAGCTATACTTAGGGGTGTCAATTTTACCCGCGGGTTTGGGTACCCGGCGGGTAATACCCGATCGGGTAAGGGTAGGGTAGAGTATAATCGGGTATCGGGTAGGGTATTACCCGTATCCATTTAAAATGTTAAGGGTAGGGGTAGGGTATGGTTTTTATAAAATATCCGATTACCCTACCCGTTTACCCGTGTATATATATATATATATATATATATATATATATATATTTCTTTATACTTATTATTATTATTATGATAGTTATTAAAATATGTCCTTTAATATTTATATATGTATTTTTTTTAGGATGAATCTGTTGATAATTAAATTTGAGATTATGAAACTATGAAGATCTTTGTTACATTTGAAGTTATCAAATCTGTATAAACTTGAAGCCATGCAACAGTTGAAGATGATTTTATAAACATTGCTTGATTAGTTTGATTAGTTTTTATCGTGCTACATGGGTTTTTTTAATGCTATTAGTATAACTTGAAGCCTTATTTTGTATTTTGATTCATGATTCTTGTGTAGTTAAGAGTGATGATTTATTTATATGTTGGACATTTGTATTTATTTGAGGCGAATAAGATAAAGAGAAATATCGGCATCATAGGGATAAATGAGAATAGTAAGATAATTAGGGTGGTGATTTTAAAATAGGTGGATATCCGTTTACCCGGTGGATATCCGTTTATCCGATGGATAATACCCGTACCCTACCCGATGATACATTTGAGGGTAATAGGGTAGGGTATGGATGAAGGAAATAGATATAGGGTAGGGTATGGATTTGGCATACCCGTACCATACCCTACCCATTTACACCCCTAGCTATACTTTGTAAGAGATATGGTGGAAAGTGGATTTGTTGAAGTAAGGAAAATTGATACAGCTGTAAATCCAGCTGATGGTCTCACTAAAGCATTGCTAAGAGCTAAATTTGAGCTGTGCAAGACTTTAGTTGGTATGTATGAGGACATAGAGGTTGTTGCTCCTTAAAAACAGCAAAATGGGGAGAAGGGATCAACTTGAGCATGCATACATCTAAGGTGGAGATTGATGACAATAGATACTTGCATGAGGGAGTTTAACAAGTGGAGTATGTTCATTGGAGTCTTGGTTATGATCATCACGTGTTGCATGTGTGCTGGAAGCAAGAAAGATCAGTTAAAACAAGCTAACAACTAAAACGGTTGAGAACTGCCTTTTCTGGTGCAGTTGTGAGTAGGCTATTTTATAGCAGTTTATGGGTGGTTACACAGGCTACCTAGAACCGGCTATGTGGCTGCATCTCAAGTACTAAGTGAGGGCTACCTAGTGGAGGGTCAACCGGATCAATAGGTTGAAGGGGTAGTTATATATGTGAGCTCAAAGTAGGCTGGTCACATTAGTTTTTCACAATTTTGAGTGTTGACAGTTTTGAGCTGCGTTTTTCATTCTTGGTGCATCAGATTGAATTCAATCTGTTCTTGGTTGTAAGCTCTAATCAATAATAAAGTTTTTTCTCCCCAAAGTGGATGTAGGTTATTCATAACCGAACCACTATACATCTTTGTGCAAGCTTTACATTTCATTTCAAGTTTTATCATTTTATGTGTGTGAATTCTTGAGTGTTTGTGAGGATATTGAGTGTGTTATCACGTCAATTTTAAAAATATGGAGTATATTACTCCCTTCGGCCACTTACAAGATAACCGTTTGCTGTTTGCACGTGGACAATTCTAAGGTCTTTATTTGCTTTTTGCACGTAGACTAAGGAGTATTATTATTATAGGTAAAGTGGGTAGTTTTATTAGAGAGAAGTGGTGGGTCATATTGTGTACTTTCTTTACTAAATAGAGGAAATTGATATATTTGAAGCGGACGCCAGGAATAGTAAAATGGATATCTTATAAGTGGTCGGAGGTAGTATTTGGTATTATATAAATATAAATATAAATATATTTAAATATCTCATTTATAATTTTAATTATTTTATAAATATCGATATCTAATATAGTGGAAATTGAATATAACCCATTTTGTTAGAAAATCAATGAGGTTGTGTTTTGAAATCTTTATAAACAATCATTAAAATTTTTAGGTAAATTTGACAAGCGTATGAGAGGCACCACGGTAGAGAACGTACAAAACGGTATGAGTTGGTCTCTTATGTTCTCGATAGACAATGTGTGTAAGTGTCTAATATTTTATTTTAAAAGGTATACACTTTAATTAATAAGAGTATAATATTTTTGTTGTAAATGACATGTACTACTTATTTTTAAAGAAAATTATTTTTTAAAAAAATAAAAGTACAATAGTTATAGTAAAGGATATACATTTAATACCAAAAAGTATATGAGGGCACTGTACCCGAAAGACACAAGTTTTAGCCAAACGCTATTACATATTAACCATCTAAAATTTAAATCCAATAAGAATATTTTGCCTTTATTTTGTATTTACACGAAGATTAAAAAAAGAGTTAGTGTATTTAGCGTGTAAATACGAAAAAATAGCATGAATAGTTTCATTTTTTATCGACTCGTATTCTCTGTGCCATTTGTACATCATCTCCTATACCACATCGTTAAATGAACATAAAAGAGAGAAACTATATCCTAAATCTTAAATCATAGAGACAATAATTGAATTTATTTCCCACGTGTCAATCACTTAACGTATGGCACAGAACACGATGCATGGCGGAGAAAATCTGAGCTGATTTTCTATCTTTAAAAAATAAAAAGACAGTATAACCAAGGGTCTAAATTCAGTGCCATCTGTAACACATCTATAAGAACAAGTGACATTTGTAACATGTCTATGAGAACAAGTGACATTTGTAACATGTCTATGAGAACAACAGTGTAACACATCTATGAGAACGGTCACCGTCCAAACGACGAAAGCATCATAATAAACCTAATTGTTTCATCTTCTTCCATCAAAATCTAGAGAAGAGAAACTAGAGAAAGAGAATCAAAATCTAGAGGGGAGATAGAGAAGAGTAGCTATGTCTGTGGATGAGATTGCAATGTCGGTGTTTGCGGTGTTCCCGGAGGATTGCACTGCCAAAATTCTCTCGTTTACATCGCCCAAGGATGCTTGCAGGGCAGCTGCTCGGATTAGAACACAAGATGATTGGTTTGAAATTGAGTTGGGAGAGTTTTTCATCGGTGAGGGAGATAAATCGGAGGTTCATGTTCGAATTTGGGAAACACAACATCTTAATTGGAAACGCGGCCTTGTCGTTGAAGGGATCGAACTGCGGCCTAAAGAAGCTTCTTGAGATACAACTTACAATGATCTTAAGTTTGTGGAGAATGGGGAAGAATAAAAACAATTTACTTTTTTGTTATTTAGACGTTTAATGTCAAATAAAGTAAAGTTTTCACGGAACTTTGACTTAATTGAATGAGAGAAGTCGAATAAAGTTGTTGATTTTTGGTTAAGTGTATATATCCGGCTAGCTAGGATTTTGTGTCACTTTCGTACACTACCTATCTTCTTCTAATGGAGTTAAATTCTTCATTATAAGAAATAATGATGTATTAGAAAAGGTGTGTGCTAAATTAATTTTTTTTGGAAAATAAAAATTTTTTAATTCTTCTCCACGTTACGGTATTTTGTATCTCTGTGTAATTCTCCTCCACGGTATTTTGCAATATTTAATACTTTTTAAAAAAATAAAGATTTTCTATTTCTATAAAAATTAATTAAGCACATACATTTCCTATTTTATTATTATTTTCCTTAATAAAGAATTTAATATCGTTAATTGAAAAGGATTAGTGATTTTCTCTTATCCTACGTGATGACGACGATCTGAGCAGTAGAAGAGAAGAAGAAAACGGTGTACGAAAGTGACATAGGTAATCCTAGCCAAAATTCTATATATCTTTTATCGAAGTAATGGGAGAATGTTAACACATAGTAGTGATAATCAAACTGGTAGAGAGGAGGGTGGAAAGATCTTCCAACTGAGCCTATTGCTGCAGGGTGGGGGTTCGAATCCTGTAGAAATGCCATTCAATGTCCTCTGTAATCTGCATTCATTCTAAGAAACACACCAGAATTCAGGAAAAAAAAAATAATTTTTTTTTTTACTCAGTCACATTGCAAGTTCCCCAGCTACAGGTTTAGTGATGAGCATGAGGGGCATTTTCGATAATTTCCTGGGCGCAATTCTCCCCAGAACATCGATCATGAGTTTGCAAGAAATAAGAATTATAGGCACAAATTATCGAACACCGATGCACAAACAAGCAACAAATAGTTTTACGTCTTTAGTTTTTCTAATCCTCTTAATAAGACAGATTACAGCATGCACACCATATATAATCTTATTGCAGCAGAAAAATTAAGTAATATAGTATTCATTAGTCCCTAATACCCTCATTGTCAATACAAAATTTCCCACTGAAGCATTTGACCTAGTTGGAGGATAAATTTAAGTTCCTTAAAACACTTCAATAATGCCTTCCAAAAACGTATGAACTCACATCAACGGTACCTACACAACGCACGTTGAACAAAAATGTTGCAATTATTAAGATCACGAAGTAAAATAATACTCCCTTCGTCCCACAATAAACTTCACACTTTCCATTTCCGTTCGTCCCACAATATATCAATTCCTAACTTTAAAATACATCTTAATTACAAGTTTACCACTACCACCTAACACACATAACATACTCGATATTTATTACCTAAAAATACCACATTACCTTCCAAAAGTCTATAAAATTTGTCAAAAAACAACTTTTCTTAAAGTGGTGCAAGTTATTGTGGGACGGAGAAAGTATCAAAATACTCCCTCCGTCCCCTTGATACGTATCCATTTTCCGTTTTGGTCCGTCCAATTACAAAGTATTCATTGCCCTTTTTGGATTGATGTGACCCACAACCACTACACATAGCCCCACACTCAACACTAATACAACTACACACTACACATTAAAATATTATTTCTCTCACCTTATTATATATTAAATTATTATACTCCTTAATTCAAGTACAAAAAGTAAACGAATACCTCTCAAGGGACGGAGGGAGTACAAGAGTAACAACACACAATAACAAGCAAGCACCTCTACATCAATCCTAATGAATTGATAGAATCAACAAATCCATTGTGATCCCATACCTCCAAAAGACACATGAATTCATAGTAAAGTACTAACTCGGCATCGAATTTAACAAAATGTTGGGCTTATTGAGAAGAGGAGAAGAAGAACGCCCAAATACGCACAGGTGGAAGGCAGGGGCAGATGGAAACAAAAATCAAGTTCACAAATAACCCAAGTGGCATATACGATTAAGTGTGCGGTCAAAACATAGGAGAGATAAGGGAGTGAGGCTGCCGAAGAAAATCACAACTAGAAAGGCAATAACACTATTAAATGTCTCTGGAGCAATTTCTCATACATTTGGTGTGCAAATGGGCAATACCAGCAAGTTGAGTGATGTATGCCAGCCATTACTATTATTAAGACCGGAAGTAAGAAAAGCTACAGCGCATAATCAAAAACACGACACATCAGGGTGCACCCACAGGTGAGTTGACATTAAAAAAGAAACATGTAATTAATCGTACATTACTTGTGTAAAGAATTGTAAGAATGGTTGTTGGGCAGTTCTGTGTGGATGGCGATGAGGCACGTAGCGGATGGATGACCGGGAACCGGCGACTTACCGTGCTAAACAACTCGCTCCTGTATAGTAGACGAGACGTAGATTTGTCAAACTTTATGGAACATTTCAAGAAAGTTGACCAAGTTTCAAATCAGTCAACCGGCTGATCAAAAGTCAAAAGGATTGAAAAGTAATCCATCAATAATACTTCCTCCCTTCTTCCAAGAATTTACAGAGGAACTAAACGGAGGAGTATTAATAAATGGAGTAGTAGTTTGTACTCCCTCCGTCCCGGGAAGTATTTCGCGTATTGGTGTGCGCGGAGTTTAAGAAATTTTTGTATTTTTATGTATAAAGTAAGAAAGAGAATATATATTTTAGTTGATTTAATGAAAAATATGTGTAAAGTTATTGAGAGATGTGGAAAAGTGTGTAAAGTTTTTGGAAGATGTGAAAAAGTAAGTATTATATTGGGATATGTGAAAAAAGTGAGTATTAGTATAATGTATTTTTTACCAAATTTAGTAAAAGTAAAGTGTGAAATACTTTGAGGGACGGATGAAAAAGGAAAGTGTGAAATACTTTGGGGGACGGAGGGAGTAATATTCAATTTCATTCTCCGATGTCGAAGAACTATGACAATTGGGAGAAACTTGTTGGAGCTGTGTTGAATAGGGAAGAGCTCAGGCGAATTGCAAAGTGTGACTCACTGAGTTCCTGCGAAGAGTCATCCTGTTTTAGTTTCAACTCGGATTATAATAGATCTGTCGTTCATGAGGAACGGAGCACTCAATCCGACGGTGATGGCTCTTTTAGGGATGGATTGCTACTCGGAGTAAGACAAATCTTTATGACAAATTCTCTTGTGAGACGTTACTTCTGTGACACGTGTTAAAGTATATCTATTATTTAGATAAAGTATATTTAATGGTTATTAAAGTATATGCTTAATTATGTATTAAAGTATGATTTTAGTGTATTATAATATAATTTATAATTGACATACTTTAACTACAAATAAGTATACTTTATCTATAAAATAAACATACTTTAGTAATGGGTCGACCCGTCTTACAAATATCCCGTCTGCAAAAGCTCCTGCGCCCCCGGGACACGCAATCCTCCCCTCCATATTATATTTAAATTTATGTATTGTTAGGGGTTTAAATTATAAAGGAACACGAAATTGCAAAGGAACACATATCTAATTCCATGTGCTGGGCGCACAAGACTTGCTCATAAAATAATTTGAATCCATCTATCGGAGATGAATTTATTAAGGTTCATTTTATGTACCGCCAGATTCCATTATCAGAAGTGTATCACAACTTCTTACTAATTTCTCCAAACACATTACTAATTTTACTGGCCTAGATTTACTAGCTTGTTGTTAAGATATCAGAAATAGTATTGTTCCTATATGTAACTCTTCTATAGAGTTAATTAATATCCAAGCTCATTAATTTACCTATTTATCTAAATGATGGATAGCCTATACAAAACCACCCATTTTGAAGAAAATGCTTAGCCAATTCCATACGTCTAAATAAAAAAACGTAAAAAAAAAAAAATTCTTCTTCCAATTCCTTTCTATCTTCCCATTCAATCTGCTTGGGCGTATTTAAATGATAAGTATTAAATTTTGTTTTAAAAAAATATTATACTACAATAATAATAATAATAAAATATTAAATGAAAGAAGAGGATTAGAAAAAACAAAAAGAAAAAATAGGAAAAATATATTTTTTCGTCCGCTAAGTTTCATTCATTTTGAAATTAGTCAATTAACTTTTTAATTTTGAAATTAGTCCATTAATTTTATAACAATTTTGAAATTAGTCCATTAACTTCATAAAATTCAACATTTTGGTCCTTTGACCTACTATGACAGGTCATTTGAATATTTTCACCCCAATTAATCTATATCATATTTTTATTTAATCAATTTTATCTCACTTTTCATTTTTTACTTCCGTATACCAAACAAACAATATTAATCTCATTACTAAAGTGGAGCAAATTTGACTAAATATTGATACTTCCTCCGTCCGCTCGAAGGAAAGTCTTTTTTCCATTTTGGTCGTCCGTTCCGAAGAGGGTCACTTCCTTTTTTACACACATGAGATCCACACACACCCACTAATACAATTAAAATATGGAATCCACACTCCCACTAATACAACTACCCACTACACATTAAATAACAATACTTCTTAATCAACGTGCACAAAAGCAAAATGCCCTCTTCCGGGCAGACGGAGAGAGTATAATATAAATTCTTAGTGGAGGCTATTTTTTTAAAATAGTATATATATATATATTACATATTTTTTATTTTTATTTTTTAGAATAACCTGCTAATGACCTATTGAAACGTACAATTTTGTTGAACTTGGTAAACATGATGGACGATTTTCAAAATTTTCAAATATAATGGACGATTTTCAAAATTTTGCAAATATAATGGACGATTTTAAAAAAGTGAAAAACTTATGGACTAAATTCAAAATTGGGCAAAGTTAGCGAACAAAAAAATCTATTTTCCTGAAAAAATATAAGAAAAAGAAGAAAAGAAAGTTCAGGGTTGTTCAAGAAAAATAGAAAATGGGGTGTAAAGTGTTTTTATGTTTAATTTATAGGAGACGGAAGGTATATTTGTTCTAATTATTATAAAAGGGGGATTAAATGATTAAAAAGATAGATCGAGGGTTTAGTTGCTATAATAATATTAAAAGAGGGGATTAATTGATCATTTTTGCCAAGTTGAAGGGTTTATTTATATAAAAAATATATTTTAGGGGCTTACTTGATCTGTAGACTAAAGTTTGGAGGGCTAGTATGACCCTTTGCCCAATAAAGTATGAATCTATGCAATTTTCTCTCTCTCTTTTTCTCTTATTTATCAATCTAAAAAGTAAAATACCTTGATCCGTCCCTAAGTTTTTATGATGTCTGTTGACGTGTGGTTTTATACTGAAAATAATATTAGCCTGAAATATTAATAAATCGACGAAATCAACACTAAAAATGAAGTAAAACTCTCTTTTATTTTTATTTGGTGAAACTGCTGTACAGATCTTCAACTCAATTATGAAGAATAACAAGTGAGAGAAGAGAGAGAATGTATGCTAATTTTGGTAATGAGAATGAGGTGTGTTTCACAGATGGTTTTCGATGCTATTTATAAGCAAAGATTGGGGGTCATTAAATGTGGGCTAGCCATAGGAGCCTAAGGCCTAGGCTTACTTTACATTTATTACAAAGATCTCTTTTTGATACGATAAGATCCAGAAGATTTGATATTTTCTGCCTTAGAAGTATCCACTGTGCCCGCAGGGGGTTAGGAGTTGTAGTGACAAAGATAAAGGGCAGAAGGCATGCAGTGGTATGGTTGTGATGAGTGGCGATTGGGCTGGTGAGGTGTTGGTATCATACTGCCGACATGTGATCACCTAGGCCAGACCACCGAGCTGCCGAAGGGTTGTGGTCGAGCTACTGCGGCGCTCCACCAGAGCGTGGTTGCCAAGCTACCGCAGTACATTAACGGGGCATGAGTGCCGAGCTGTTAAGAAGTGGCTGCAGGGTGCGGTGTCGTGATGCTGCCAAGCTGAACTACTGCGGCATGTTTACCAAGGCAAGGATGTCGAGCTGTTGCCAAGCTACAAGACGTGGAGTTGCCATGTGAGGTTGTCCAACAGAACTTTCTTGTGAGGGTATAGAATAATTTCCATTTGTGGCTGCGCTGTGGAGCTACTATATGTGTATCCTAGAAGAACTTGCCATGTATAGGTTTCAGTGGACTTCCCATGTATGGTATTCCGTAGTACTACCATACGTGGGTTTTGATTTGTGTTTCTAGTGCAGATTGATAACCTTTTGTTGAGCTACCAACAATGTCCTTTCTTTCGGTCAGTCGAGGAGAGAATTTTTGGTGTTGCAGGCTTCGCTCCCCAACGTAAGGCCTTCTTCCCCCTACTTGCCCTACTCCTGATCGTGCTGAACTCACTTCCATTGGTGCCCGACACTCTTACTCCACCGTTGCTTGGGTTGATTGGAGTTGCAATCGGAGTCACACACCTAGTGCGCCTCCACCAGTGACGGAGCCAGAATTTAATTTTAGGGGGGGCAAAAATAATACTGTAAAGTATATACTTCATTCGTCCGCCCAAAGTAGTACTGTAAACTATATACTTCGTTCGGCGTGCAAAATCATTTACATTTTTTAGAAGAAGTTACTACTTTTTAACAACTTTATTAAAATTTTTGAAATAATTTGATGATTTTTTAATACTATGTATGCTAAAAATAATGATAATTTTGAAATTAAAGTATATTTTTTATATTTTTAATTGATATTTGTTAAAATATGCATGGTTTAATCTTGATCTATGAGGTGTATTAACACTTTAGCTTGATTTCGTATCTGTTGGACTAGTGCATAGAGGTTTTTTTTTATCTTAATTGAAACATATAAATAAAAAGAATAAAATAAAAATTAATTCAAACAATTCCAAAAGAAAAAAAGAAAAAGTAAAAGGCCCAAAAGAAAAAGAAAAATAAAAGGCCCAAAAGAAAATATATAATGTCATTGCAATGAAGAATCGAACCCTCAACCTACAAGAAATGCTAAAAGCCTTTAACCACTATGCCAACGGTATGATACCTTAATATCTTGAACATATATATACTAATATTTTTCCAAATGCCGGGGGGGCCTACGCCCCCTGGTCCTTAAGTCCCTCCGTCATTGGCCTCCACTGACATGTCTTAGCGGATGGGGCTTAAAGGTATATATGCCCTCTCCTCGATGGCACTAGAATCGCAAAACGTGCCACACCCGAGCCTTGACAAGGGCTCGCTGAGAAATTCTTTAGAAAATACCGTTAAAGGTTACAGAAGTTTAAAAGTCTTATTATCTCGTATTTAGGGTTGATTATGGTGTGCACTTGGTGCACCAGTACACCCCCAAATTTATAGGTTAAAATAAGTAATGAGTAGTTTTTTTTTTTAAAAAATTTAATTATTTCATTTTATTTTATATGGAGTTTGAATTGTAAATTAATCTAAAAGTTAAGATTGTCCAAGTGCACCGATACACCGGTGCACTCTAGTTGGACTCTCGTATTTAGATATTTATGCAATGTTGATATTTAATTTCATGTAAGGGCTTCCTCAACCCCACTCTTTCAATTTATAATTTTTCTTTCTTATCAATTTTTTTTCTTTCTTATCAATTTTTTTTTCTTTTCTAATGTTTCTTTGATTAACCATGTTTACTTTATTTGGAAAATCCTTCATGTGTTGTATTCCATCTATTCTGCTGGTTCATTAACTATAAAGAACAATAGTAACTCAATTGTTATCTTTTAATCTAACAAGAAATAAATATACCCTACCAAACACAACTAGGGGAAATGTCATTTTGCTCAACATTAATTGCTAGATTTCCTAAATAAATCTCTTCTTCTTTTTCTTTTTTTTTTCCCTCATGTTGAAGATATCAATTTAAATGTTGGTTCAGGATCTGAGTTGGGTGACAGTATTACTATTAAAAATGGGAGAGGTGTTTCTTTCACCATACATAGAACACTTCGTTACTTGTTGCATCAAATTCCAAGAGATAAAGTCACTGTTAAGGTATTGTCTTCCAAACTTTAAAAATCTTTTGAGTTTAATAAGAAATATTGATCAAGTGTATGGAGATATTAATTATTTTGTGTGAGTTCATATGTCAAAAAATACTCAATCCGTCCCAAACTCGTTGTCTTACTTTTCGTTTTCATTCGTCCCAAACTAATTGTCTTATACCAAAAAAGGAAACTTCACATCAACCAATAACCTCAAAACTTTATCTTAATTTTAAAAATATCACTCCCACCTAACGCACATAACATACTTTATAATTGATTTATTTATTACCTTAAAATACCACAATATCCTTAAAAAGTCAATAAAGTTAATCAAAAAATAAATTTTCTTAAACTCCGTGTCTACAGTAATGAAGACAACGAATTTGGAATGGAGGGAGTACAATATAATATCAATCTTACCTTGAAACGAATTAAAATAACAAAATGTAAACCATGCCTGAGTAACAGCGTCCCAAAACAAAGTATATATTTCCTTTTTTGGTTGATGTGACCCACACAATACCATTATTATATCCACATGACCCCACAAACTACACTAATACAACTATCCACTACACATTAAAATATTATTTCTCTCACTTTACTACACATTAAAATATTATACTCCTTAATCTTCATGCAAAAAGTAAACGTATACCTTGTTCGAGGATGGAGGGAGTATGAAACTATCCATTCAAAACTTTTAAATCATAAAATCATTTAATAAATACTTAGATTAAAGTTTCATATATTAAACTTGTTTTTTTAATGATATCTTATAGTAATTTATTAACATTAAAATAACATATAATTAACGACAAATTTATTCAATTACGTTAGTATAATTTCCAGTGATTTATGATTGGGTTAATCACTAATAGATACACACTTTTAACCTAAAATACTATTAGATACATGGACTTTAAATAATTACTCTCACATACAAAATATTAAAGTATAATACCAAATATAACCTTATATTCCATACACTTTTAAATCAACAACCCTACCCCTCACCCATCCACCGGCGTTGACCGACCGTTGACTAGCGTTGAGCGACAGTTTACTGACGTTGACCGGCGGCCGGACAGTCGCTGAGCGTCGCCGTCTGCTGCCAGAATTTAAAATATGCAAACAAAATGTGCAAAAATAAAATTGTGCAGAACAATTGTGCAAAATAAAATTGTACAGAACCAAATTGTGCAAAATCAATTTGTGCAGACAAATTGTGCAAACATATAGGGGTATTTATGGTATTACAATCATAATTGTGTAGTTAGGAGTAATAGTGCTTTGAGTCATGTGGTTTAAAGCAATTATGCATTTTTTTGTGTACCATTTAGTAAGTGACCCTTTATGATTTTATGTTTTAAATTGAAAATTTTATATTTTTCGGGCACTGAATTGATATAATTTTTTTTATTATTAATAGATAGTTAACCTATCTTTCGGGTTATATATGAAAAACTCAAAAAAAAAAAAAAATTGAAAAGCTCCGTCAATGTCGCGTATTGGACAATCTCCATTTTGAAAGTGATGGATATGTGATTTTTTATATTTGACGCAGCAAAAGCAGGGTGAAAGTTATTCTTGCTTGCCAACATCGAGATAGAAAGGAAGAGAAAAGATTGGTGATCAAACTTAGAATTAGGGCGTAGCGGAATGAGAAAGAAGGAACCCTAGTTCTCGTAATACCATGTAAGAATGTAATCCCCTGTTCATTCTCATTCCAATGAAGTCTATATATACAGTACTAATTCAGACTATAATTAAGGAATTATCCATGCCTACCATATATGCATGATTCACAATATATTTACATATATTTTATATATAGGCGCAATTATTACACTCCCGGTCCTCGTAAATATATAAAATTATAATATTCTTATTTATTAAGACATAAATACACTTTCATAAATTATTATTCTTATCCTAAATTTCTATACATACCTCCAATAAAATTTCTATATGTACCCCAATTTCATAACTATAAACCCTATTAATTCTCCATCATCGTAATCTTTTTATGAACCCTATTAATTCTCCATCATCGTAATCCAAAAGATGACCACCAAAACTTGGAATCTTCATTCTTTATTTGAAGAAAGACTTGATTTCATCGATTATTACATACTCTACAATCTTGATCTAAAGGAAATTGCTTTTCTTCCATTCCTGAAACTGCATGTCTTTCATCCATGGATTAAAGAAAAACACCCACTCTCCAACCTCTTAAAATTTAAACCCCGTTTCAACAGCCCGAGTCAAAGAAGAAAAAAGATTTCAGTAGCAAGTAGACATGCACCCCGGTTCGGATCCGCTGGTTCTGGTTCTGAATCGGCGGTTCCGGTTCCAAGATAGGGGGAACCGGAACCGAACCGGGGTACGAAGGTTTCGGTTCCAGAACCAACGGTTCAGAACCGCCGGTTCCGTTTTTTTTTTTTTTTTGAATTTTAAGCGTAAAAAATTAAAAAAATTAAAAAACCGACAGTTCGAACCGGAACCGCCGGTTCGGAACCGAAACTGCCGGTTTTTTTTCCAAATATGAGGAACCGGAACCGAACCTTCCTTAGCCGGTTCCGATTTTTTTTTGGCCGGTTCTGAAACCGGCGGTTCCGCTTCCGGTTAAAATCAGCGGTTCCCCGGTTCGAACCGCCGGTTCCGGTTTTTTTGTACATGTCTAGTAGCAAGTGATATGAAATGGTGATGTTGTACACCATCTCAACTGATTTGAATGAGTGGCATATACTGTCATTCAAGGGATACTTATTTCACCAATTAGGGATATTGTTTCTACTCTACAAATATGCTTTTTACTAGTATTTGATATACCCCTACTCAACCAAAATAATCTGTACACTTAAAGGTATCCAATTGAAAAAAATATATATATATATTTATAAGGCTATAAACAACTATAAGATGTGGTCTATTGGATCTCAAATATCACTCAAGTGATTTTTCCTCCAACTTTCGAAAAAATCATTACCATCATAAATATTCTTCTTCTTTCATTCTAGAAATTTTTTAAATAATTATTTAATTCTTCCGAGAGCCTTCATATTAAATAAGTTTAAACTTAAACTCCGTTTCCAAGACGAGTCGCCGAGCGAAGCCTGTAGCGAATGATGAGAAGAAAATTTTTCATATTTTCATTGAAATATGCATCAACAAGGATGAAAATGAAGGGGTTGGAGTAGAACCAGAAGTTGTGTTCGAAGATTAATCTGATATAGATTGAGAGAAAGTTAAAAGGACAAAATGGTCTAAAATGGGGTATGTTTAGTGATTTAAATATTTTTTTTTTTTAATTTTGATGGGGTACATTTAGTAATTGGGATACGTTTAGCAGAATTTGGGGTGCGAGTAGCCGCGCCCTTTTACATATATACCGTCTACTAATATGGGTGCAAGTATGCATTCGAATGTACAATATATCAACTCATTTAAGTGTATTGATTTATGGAATATAAGCATCTATTTATAGATTTTAAGTGTCTTTTCATGAATTATGCAAAGTTTGGAGTGATTTTTAAATTTAAATTTCCCAATGACTTTAATTTTGAAATGACTTTTTCATACCCTTTGAATTTCCTAGTGATGTCATAAATTTTCTGAAAAGTGTTTGTTGGAAATTAATGTGAAACAGAGAGTGGGATTGAGTAGATCAACTGGAAAGAAGTTTTGTGTTTTGGGTGCAAGAGGACTTCAAATAGCATGGATCGACAATCGGAGGTATTGGAAATGGACGCATTTACCAGAATCGAGGTGTGTATCATATTTTTATATATGCAATCATCACTGTGCAGATTTCAACTAATAATATCTGTCAAGAACCATGGAGATTCAACTCGTAATTTCAAGTATATCTGTAGTTAATACGATAGCAGTTGAATTCCTACTTTAAAGTGCTATAACATGAATATTACTTCATATTGTCTTCAGATTTGCTAAGGTTGCTGTTCTACTTGAGGTGTGTTGGCTAGATATTCGCGGAATATTTAAAGCTCATATGCTATCACCCAACACCACCTACGTCGCTTATCTTGTGTTTAAGCTCTCGGAGAGGCACAACGGACTTGATTGTTCATCAAATGCATCGGTTAAGATTGTGGAAGAAAGTGGAACCGAGATTGAAGGAGAGACCAGCACTGTAGTTCCTCCAACGCAGGAAAGCTTGATGTGGCGAAGAAGACAAGTTGAACTTCCAGTGACAAATGTTCGGGTTCCTCGGAGTAGAACACAAGGTGGTTGGCTTGAAATTGAGTTGGGAGAGTTTTTCAATAGTGAAGGAGATGGAACGGATGTTCATGTTCGACTTTGTGAAATAGAAGAACTTTATTGGAAAGGGGGTCTTATCGTTGAAGGGATCGAACTACGGCCTAAAGAAGATTTCTAACCAATTTTACATTGCTTTCTTGAGTTTGTGCATAAACAATTACTTTTGTCTGTTTACTTTGTTTGAAGTATTCATGTTGCAAAATTTGTTAATGATGTGATCAAGGCGTACTTAATGATCTGTTTCAAATAATTTTGCATGCATATACACGGATATTTAGATTAAGTAAAATTTTTATTTAGGTCTATAATAAAGTAAGGAAATAGCTTTGAGTAATTTGATACGTAAAAGTTGAATAAAGTTGTTGACTTTTGATTTTGAGAGTGTAAATCGTATGTACCGTTTATGTAATATTGTAGTAATTTGAGAATATTAATATTGTGAGGGTGCATTTACATTGATGTGAAAGGATAATAAAACTAAGGATAATTTAACCCTAACCTTGGTTGAGGGTTAAATATGGGTTTGCAATTCATTCCCATTTTTTGTTAACCCGTGAAAGTTAACATGAATGTTTTTTTTTTTACTAATTTACCCTTAAAACATATTCTTGACATAACCTCTATCTCCAATTTACCTTTTCTTCACCCCTGCATCATTCCTCTCTCTCCACTTTACATTTTCTTCACCCTCTGCAACAATCCTCTCTCTCCACTTTAATAATAGCAAAATCAAATGATCCACAACAGCGGCAAATTTGTGCGGAGAAGCACCACCAACAGCCATTTGTTCGTGAATATTAAGGATGACGATTGTCTCAGTCTCGACTTCTCCTTCTGGTTTACGAATTCGGATTCCAGATGAAAATTCTGGCGCCGTCGAGCTTAAGCAGAGTCGATCGAAGAGGGAATGGTGGGATTGTGGTCGACTTAGGGACTACATTCTCTCGCCAGGTTCACCATTGAAGCTACCCAATTTCATATTCGGTTGCTCACACAGCGCTCTCGGAGAGCCCATCGGAGTTGCTGGATTTGGGCATGGGGTAATTTCATTTCTGACGCAGCTCTCCGCATCATTTGAATCCCTAGGATTATTTTGCTCAAAGGAGACAAGGAGATTAACCTCTAGAGCTATTAGTACCGTCGGTGGCCCTACATGCGATTCTACGCCACCGACAGCAACAGCCTTGACAGCGTAGGGCTAGAGGTGCGGCAGAAGCGCCGAAGTCTATCTCCGACGACAACCCGACTTGGTGGTGGCCCATTAAGTACGGCCCCAACACCATTGCTCTCACCGCCCCAACCCTAATTTTATCTTTTCCACTGCACCTTCAATTAGAGAGGATTTTGATTGGGTTTTATTTTTAAATTGAAGGGTAAAATTATTATTTTGCTGGTTTATCTTGAGGGATTGTTTTTATCCCTCCACTTTTTGAGGGTTACATTAGCCCTCGTAGAAACGACATTGAGCCCGGCCGACAAAGCTCATGGGTTATCCTTCTGTCCACAACCTTCAAAGTAAGCAATACATATCTTTAACTAGGGTTAAGCAAGGGATAACCCTTGTTAACCCTTAAAGTAAACGCACCTTGAGTGTTAGTATTTTCGAAAGATGCCCATATTAGGATGAACAATAAAAGAAAATATGCAAAAATATTAGGAATGAAAATTGGTAGGATAACCTTAACTCCAGCTGTACCTGTACCCGTATCTAATTAAATATCAAATATTTGCACCCATTGAGTTACGGGCTCATACACAACACTAACCTCCTTTTTAAGTTATTATCTATCGAGCTTCTCACTTTTACTAATATGCTTAGAAGAAAATTAAATTCGTTTAAGTACAATTAGTGTGTAAAATTCCTTATTTTTAATAAAATTTAATGCTCGTTAATTATTATTAATTAATTCAATATGAAATAAATATTTCCTAAATATTATATTTTTGAATCCACCGTTTATTTAAATATTTTAGTATCTCTTGAAAAAAAACAAAACAATAGAGAGAGACAATTTTGTAATAATTTGAGTCTTTTCTGTACAAACAAGTACCCAGTCTTGATTGAAGCTCAAAATGCAAATTCGGAAGTTGAAACTGCATACACCTTTGGAAGTTGAAACTCCATAAATCTGCATAATTTACTTTCAATTGAAAAAGAAAAAAGAGAAGGAAAAGTAATTCGAAGTTCAAACTTCAAAAAGTAAAATGCAGGTCGAGGAAAACACGTGAGATGAGATGATGTATAGATCTAAAACAATCATTAATTAAGGCTTGATTCACATTTTCATACTACAATAGGGAATGGGTCCTGCTGAGGCGGCGATGGCGACAGTGGAGGCGGTGCCGAAAATGAAGCTAGGGGCGGCAGGATTGGAGGTGTCGAGAATCGGGCTGGGCTGCGTAGGGATGTCGGCGACGTACGGCCCGCCCAAGCCCGAACCCGAACTGATAAAGCTAATTCACCACGCAGTGGATTCGGGTGTTACCTTTTTCGATACCTCCGATTTGTATGGCCCACACACCAACGAGATCCTCCTCGGCCATGTAAGTTGCTGCTTCTGCTTCAACTTTCATCTTTAAACTTTCTCATTGCCCGCCATTTCTGAATAGTATGATCTGTTGATACATTTGTGAAATTTATGTTAATTATGTCCCCTTTTGAGATAATCTAACGGCTGTGTTTTAGTATTATTATGATTAAGAATGACCCCTTTTGTAACTTAAAAAAATTCTCTGTACATCATTTTGGAAGTACAGTTGCCAGATGAGCTCCCATTACCGATTGAAGCTTTTATTGAGTTCATATTAAGTCTGTCTAAAGTAGAATCCATAACACTTACCAATTTATTAGTATTCATCAGATTTCCTAATGCCAATCCTCGTAATGACCAAACAGTAAAGTTATACACCTCCTCGTACCAAACAGTAAAGTTGACCTGCTCAATGGGTAAGTGTTTAAATCTGTTCATTATATTACAGTAATGGTAGAGAGGACTCCCAAACATTAAAATTTATATATCATGTCATCCTCTCTCTCAGATGCAACATGTGCAGTTTTAAGTTTATAATTTCATAGTTTATCAACTTGGTCAAAGATATTTTCCCAGTTGCAAATGTATCACTGTCTTGAAAATCAATTGTTGTTTTGCATATCTCTTCTGCTGATCACTTTGTGTTCTAACAATCCAAAGTTCTGTATCATATAGTGTTCTTTTCTTGATTGAATATCTTGATATTGTTTGCTTACATGTTAACATGCCCTGTAAAATATAGATTGTATTGTGTATATTTGATCTATATACATATAGTAGAATGCAAATAGTTGATATTTTGTGGTTAATTACTACCTGAAACTAGGTAAGTGAATTCATGTAGGCGTTTAGAGGAATGAGGGAAAAAGTGCAGATAGCAACCAAGTTTGGTGTTAGTTTGAAAAGTGGTTCACCGGAGGTTCGGGGTGACCCTGAGTATGTAAGGAGCGCATGTGAGGCCAGCTTGAAGCGTCTTGACACTGATTACATTGATCTCTATTATATTCATCGCATTGATACTCGAGTGCCTATTGAAATCACGGTATTATACTCCATTTCCCAAGCTTTAAATTTAGATTCTTTTATACTGTATTAGAGCTGTTTGCTAATCTCACAATGCTTTAATGCCTTGGAAAGATGGGTGAGCTAAAGAAACTGGTGGAAGAAGGAAAAATCAAATATATAGGTCTATCAGAAGCATCAGCTTCAACAATCAGAAGGGCTCATGCTGTTCATCCAGTAACAGCTGTTCAAATTGAATGGTCATTATGGTCGAGAGACTCAGAAGATGAAATAATTCCTACTTGCAGGTTGCAATCTGTTTTCTCATTTGTCCACTCGAAAAATAAAGGAGCAATATTCTTATTCATATGGTATGTTCTGTGTAGAGAGCTCGGGATTGGAGTTGTAGCTTACAGTCCTCTTGGACGGGGCTTTCTCGCTGCAGGTCCCAGCTTCATCCAGAATTTGTCTGAGACTGACCTCCGTAAGGTTGATATCAAACTATACAACTAAAACCTTAATCCCTGGGTTAAACACGATCATGATTTTTAATTTGTTAACTTATTTCTGTGGGGATTACTGCATAAAATTAATATGCTCCCAGCAATGATCACTAACTAGCTTTTCTTCCATGGAACTGAGTAGATTGTAGTTGTCTAATATCAAATTTTGTTTATGAATCATCATCCTAAATGGCATTCACCCCAAGAAAAACCCTTCTTATCTCCAATCCTGCTCTTTAATTTCTACACGGTCTATAAGTTGTAGGGTCTGGCATTCTGGACTTCTCATGCTGATTTAAATATCTATGGATTTTGATAGAGGTTCCCAAGATTTAATCCGGAAAATCTTGAGCAAAACAAGAAAATATATGAACGCATGTGTGAAATGGCAGCAAGAAAGGGATGCAGCCCTGCTCAACTAGCACTGGCTTGGGTTCTTTTACAAGGAGACGACGTATGTCCTATACCTGGTACCACAAAGATCGAGAACCTACAACAGAATATGGGAGCACTTTTGTTGGAGTTGACACCACAAGAGAAGATCGAACTGGAGTCCTATGCCTCTGCTGATGCTGTCAATGGTGACAGGCACGTCTTCATGTCGCATACTTGGATGAACTCAGATACGCCTCAACTATCGAACTGGAAAGCAGATCTTTAGTTCTTTTCTTCAAGGTATCATTAGACAGTATTGCTAAGCACTTATAAGCTAAATCAGAACTAAGAAAACCTTGGTTCAGCCATTGAGATCATTAGCGTTCCCTTGATGAAGATACAAGCAGCATGGTTGAACTTGTGTCGTCTAGGTTTGCTTTCAACCATCTGATTGTGGTGAAATCATTCAAGACCAATGGTCAGTAAAGCTTCTTGTGTGTTGGAAATCTATTAGAGCTGTTATTCGGATCTAGAAGCTCACTCGCTCGACTTGTGAAGCTTGAACTCACCTCGTTTGTTTCAGTAAATAAATCAATGATTTTTGCCTTGGAGACAAATACTACTTTTCATGCATAATTTTATACAATGTTTGAAGGTAGAGACTTGTGTGAAACCGTCTTACGAAATGACTTTCGTGAGGCGGATAAGAAGTGTTACGTAATCAATGAAAAATGATAATGATGATGTGAACTATTTCATGAAAATCTATACTCCCTCCATCCCACGTATTTAAGCATATTATCCATTTTTAGCTGTTCCAAGTATTTATGCACGTTTTATTAATAGTGAAAATACACTTTAAATTTTATCTATATTTTACACTTTATTCATTAATTCTAATAATTTTGTTTACTTTCTTACACTTTATTCATCATTCATAATAATTCTATTTATTTTTTCTCTTTAAATTATCAACTCACTCTTACTTTTTTTTTCACATTATATATTAAAAAAAACAGCACTTCTTAATTTTCACGCCGGTACAAATGTACATAAATATTCCGGTCGGAATGAGTAGTATAAATGAAAAGTAACAATATATTTTTAAAAAAAAGTGATAACATCTTTAATAAAAAAAATACCATTCTAAGGTGAGACAATCTCACACCATACTCCCCTCCCACAAAATCTTCTGCCCAAAATCAAGCATTTATGAAGATTTGTTGCAAATAAGAGTATAAAGTTTCACAGCCATTTAGTGGGATGATTCCATTAGTTTTTTCTTCAATCTAACTTTTTATACTTACTCTTTGAATTTGGAACTTCCTCAATGCTTGCAAAACTGTTACTAATTTGGTTTATAGCTTTATAATTAGAGATCGCTTTTTCATAAAAATCAACTTACAACAATCAGCTTTATAAATGCTTGACTGTAATGTGGGCCTGTTTCTATTGGGTTTGATTTGTTCAAGTAAAATTGTAACTTTTCCTTGTTCTTTTTTTTTTTTTAAATTGCTGACGGATTCAGCCATTCTTACTATTTTTATCGGGCTTTCTGTTTAATTAAAATAGCAGACGAGTTGGGCCATTCAAACTAATTTATATCGGGCTTGTTTTGTTCAATTAAAAGGCGGTGCTACTGTATTGAAGACAAAAAAAAAAAAAAATGAGTTTGAAATTTTAATTATATCCTCATTCTTTTTTAAACCTTAACCCATTTATTAAAATTTTATTTCAAAAAAATACATTTTGCTTTGTCACTCACACATCACTACACTTAAGATACACACCCACACAAAAAAAACGCATCGCACGACCACACACAAAGTAAGAGTAAATTTATAAAAATGCGTAATATAATTATTCACGGTAAATAAAATAATAATATTTCTCAAATCCACCAAACACTTACGTGTAGAGTTGAAGGATGGAGCATTAATATACATTAGAATTTGAGATTGAATCACAATAAGACACTCTCACAAATTCCCAATTCATTATGAAATTGCTATTTAAAATAAATACATAAATAGATTTGTTTTCAATTCTTGATTAAAAATAAATAATAAAATATATGCTCAAATAACATCTCAATAATAATAATAAATTAAATTTTAAAAATTAAAATTTTACAAAGTGTATGTTTATGCACTAATAAGATTTTTTTATTTTTTATTTACATAATTAAATTAAGAAAAGTATGTTTTGGATCTATTGCATATAGGGTTATGGGGTATAATCAAGCCGAATGAAGCTTTAGCTAAAGGGATCTGTTCACAAGCCATGTAACGCTTAATCTCTATTCATTTATAAAACGAGCTTAAAAATAGTATGTTAATGCTCATTTAACTTATCAAACGCACATAAACAAATTCTTAACAAGTCGAGCCACGAGCTGTACGTCGAATACTCTGTTCGCTTACATCTCTAATTGCATATAAGTTCGAACTTACCATAAAAAAATATAAACCCTAAGTTGATGTTCGTTTCCGGGTTTTAATCCCATGTTTTGGTTTTCAAAATCCACATCCAAGTTTAAAAAATCACCCCTATATTATATATGCTTATATACATTCTATCTCCTCAATTAATATATTTTTTCTCTTTATCTCTCTTCTTCTATTTTATTTACATAAACTAATACGCCCTCCGTCTCATTTAATTATGCACCCCCATCCCGACACGAAAATTAAGAAAAGTGATAACTTTTAGAGGTATAATGGTATTTTTTTGGTAATAAATAAATGATAAAGTGTGTTAGATGTATTAGATAGGGGTGTTTTTTTTTTTTTGTAAATAAAGTGTATTATAAGGAAGGGTGATTGTGTTTGATGATTGAATAATTTTCACTCACGAGCAAGTGTACTTGATCATCGTAGAAATATACGCAAGTAATAAAAATTATTGTACCCAAGAAAAATCAAGCAATTAAGAGTTTAAACGATTTCAAGTTTATTGTGATTTTATAAGGACGACGGGAGAAGGGGATAAATTAACATTCAAAGAAAAGCAATTAAAGCAATGAAAAAAAAAAGATATGACGGATTCAAGGATGAATTGATTTCAAATGATACAAGAATGAGATTAACAAAAATCATGTCATAGAAAATAAAATCATCATGCAATAAATTCTAATATATCATGAATATGGCACATAGCGATCACTAATATATCATAAACCCTCTCTCGAGTCACTTAAGTTGTAGGTCTTCAACAAAACTCCCAAAAGCTCATAGGATTGAGACCAAGGCGAACACCACTAATAGGTATTAATTATTCTACAAGTTCCTTAATTATGTATTAAACCATAGACAATATTTCCTTTCTAGGTACTATAAATCCACTAATGGTTTGGTCCCCTCACCTAATTAATCAATCTCTCGATTAAGCCAACGAGATGTTCTATCAAAGGGTTCTAAATCTAGAAGGATATCTCTGCCTCATTCTAAATTAATGCACATAAAGTATATGAAATGATTCAATGAACTATCATAAACACATAATTGATTTATTAATCTAATCACATGCCAAAGACAATTAATCACACAAATCAAGCATATAAATCAAGCAATTAATATCAATGATAGAAATAACTTGAAAGCCCAATTAAGATTAAAATTAAATTGCATAAATACTAAATTATCCAACATAAATCATGGACTTGAGATTAGCCTATCATAGTATCAAGCAATAATTGTCTTACAAAACTCCATGATTAAACCTAAAAAAAATACAAAATAAAATAAATTATCTCTTTGAATTTCTTCACTTAGAACTTCTATCTTCTTTTGAAATTTTCAATTTCCCCTACTTCTTCGATTAAATGGAGTAGATAATGGAGGGATTTAGTTAATTAAATGGGTGAAATTGATAGAATATAATAATGGGTTGAAATTGGGAAAAATGAAATGAGGAATGGTGCTATTGTTGGAGTCCAAAAACTCCCCCTGTAATCGGTTCTCTACTCCACTTTTATATCTATTGTAATAATCTGATTGTGCGGATAGCCCACCATGATAAAGAATTTGACGAGTAATGAAAAAAAAAAAAAAAACGTCAATGGCTACTAGGCTCATTCTTTGTGACCCCCACTTACTTCTTTTCATGATCTTACATATGTGGCTTTGATAATCAACCAAATGGATTGCTATTCAAACAAAAAATTGGCTTGATTCTTGTAATGGGGCTCAATTTTCCAGTTAAAATTTCAGTTTGCGCCTTTTTCGTTTTACTCTGTTTTTCTTATTTTAATTTCGAATCGACCCCATTTTTTTCCATGCTTTCGTAATTTAATATAAAAGCTCACTTTAACTTAAAATGATATATATATATATATATATATATATATATATATATATATATATACTAGTTTTGTCTCCCGCGTTCGACGCGGATTCTATTATGTTCAATGTTTTTATTTTAAAAGTATATATTTATAACTTTATATTTTATTATTAAATGTATATATATTTGTTCGTTTGTTTTTCTCCTCTTATTTTACTATTAAATTAAATGTAGTTTTTACTTCATATTAAAAAGATAAACATTCAATTAATAGAATATTTTCAATTCAAAACCTAAAAATAAATGAATTACTATTAATTTTGGGTCTTAATTATTTTTTCTATCAATTAAGGCCTTAAAATATACCATAAAACAATTAAAAAGGAAACGATACGCAATGTAGTTTTAAAATATACTCCATAAAACTATATAAAAAATAACAGTATGCCATAATAAAAATTCTTATTAGATTAAATTAAATCTTCATAAAAATTACTTAAAATAAAATATTAATGGTAAGATTATAAAATATTAATCACTTTAAATAATAAATTACTTAGAATAAAATATTAATTATAATTTTAAGATTATTAATATTTGTTCGTTTGTTTTTTTAATCTTAATTTACTATTAAATGTAGTTTTACCTTTGTATTAAAAAGATGAACATCAATTAATTTAAAAAGAAGCGATATTCATAATAGAATATTTTTAATTCAAACCTGAAAATGAATGAATTATCAATTTTGGGTCTTAATTATTTTTTCTACCAATTAGAGCCTTAAAATATATTATAAAATAATTAAAAAGGAAACGATATGCAATGATAGGATTTTTTTTTAAATCACAATTATATAACAAAAATATTAAACTTATTATTAGTTGTAAATTTTATTAATAATCGAGCATCTCTCTTTATCTTTTACTTTCATAATATATATATATATATATATATATATATATATATATATATATATATATATATATATATATATATATATTTATTTATTTATTGAATAATCCAACCAAAATATTTAAATGTAAAAATATATTAAAACTCAATGTGCCATAATAGGAATATTTTCAATTCAAAACTTAAAAAATGGGTAAACTATCAATTTGGGGTCTAAATTAATTTTTCTATTAGTTAGAGGCCTAAAAATATACTCCATAAAACTATATAAAAATAAAACATATACCATAATAGAAATATTCTTATTAGATTAAATTAAATCTTCATAAAAATTACTTAAAATAAAATATTAATTGCAAGATTATAAATTATTAATTACTTTAAATAATAAATTACTTAGAATAAAATATTAATGATAATTTTATGATTATTAATGAGAGAGATTAAATAAAACAATATGTAAGATATTAAATTACTTAAAATAAAATATTAATTGCAAAATTAATGTGAGAGCGCCACGTACACAATTTTTTCAAGAAGGAACGTGGCGACGCCACATACACAAAATTCTTTTACTTTCATAATATATATTTTTTTATTTATTGAATAACCCAACCAAAATATTTAAATGTAAAAATATATTAAACTCAATGTGCCATAATAGGAATATTTTCAATTCAAAACTTAAAAAATGGGTAAACTATTAATTTGGGGTCAAATTAATTTTTCTACTAGTTAGGGGCCTAAAAATATACTCCATAAAACTATATAAAAATAAAATATGTACCATAATAGAAATATTCTTATTAGATTAAATTAAATCTTCGTAAAAATTACTTAAAATAAAATATTAATTGCAAGATTATAAAATATTACTTACTTTAAATAATAAATTACTTAGAATAAAATATTAATTGTAATTTTAAGATTATTAATGAGAGAGATTAAATAAAACAATATGTAAAATATTAAATTACTTAAAATAAAATATTAATTATAAAATTAATATGAGAGCGACACGTACATAATTTTTTCAAGAACGAACATGGCGACGCCACATACACAAAATTTTTCAATGAGCAACGTGGCGCCGCCACCTCACAAAAATTACTTAAAATAAAATATTAATTGCAAGATTATAAAATATTAATTACTTTAAATAATAAATTACTTAGAATAAAATATTAATTGTAATTTTAAGATTATTAATGAGAGAGATTAAATAAAACAATATGTAAGATATAAAATTACTTAAAATAAAATAATAATGCAAAATTAATGTGAGAGCGGCACGTACACAATTTTTCCAAGAACGAACGTGGCGACGCCACATGCACAAAATTTTTCAATGAGCAACGTGGCGCCGCCACCTCACAATTTAAAAATTTTATTTTTAGCAAGAACTTGTAAATTAATAGTATTAATGATATATATTTCTCTCCACAAAAATCAAAGAATTAAATAAATTAATCACTAAAATCAATCTTTATTATATAAAAATTAGCTAAAAATGGACCATATTTTCTAGTAATTTTTACGTTCATCATTTGTCTTTTTGCTTTTATAAGTAGGTGTAAAATTTTGTGGGTCAATCTAAAGGGGACGGAGGGAGTACATTTTTATAAATTGATTTGATTTAAAGTTAAAACCCATCATACCAAAAACCAAAACAAACATAGGGTAAATATCAAAATTAGTCCTGTAAGTATGACGTTTTTCAACTTTAGTCTTTTTTCTTTTGCAAATCTCAATTTTGGTCCTTTTTTGTCAACTTTTAGTCCTTTTGGTCCAGTTTTGGTTCTTTTTCAATATTTGGTCCTTTTTTTCCACTTTTGGTCCTAAATGTATACACTTTCGGATAATTTTTTAACTTTTTTTTTAACATAAAGGACTAAACTTGGACAAAAATTACTAAATTTGGACTAAAAGGACTAACAGTGGACCAAAAAGGACCAAAATTGAGAATTGCAATAGAAAAATGACTAAAGTTGAAAAACGACATACTTATAGGACTAATTTTGATATTTACTCAACAAACATGCAATCACTATTCATGATGTTCAACAAATGGGATCACCTATTCCACTATCATGTTTTATCTACTATTCTATATATTAAGTTATTGTCACATGTCACAATCAATGTCCAAAATTCAATACATAATAAACCAGTGAATAGTGTTATTTTATATTTGTTATGTTTATTTTGAGTTTAACTATGATATGTTTAAACTTTATGTCAAATCAAATATTAATTGAGGTGAGAGAAGAGATTTGAGGTGAGAGAAGAGGAGAGAGAATGAAAGAAAAAATATTAATTGAGGATAGATAATATATTATTGGGGGTGAGTAGGTGTTAATAGGGTGTGTAGGTATATATATGGGAGATTTAAGGAGATTTATTAAATCTAAATCTAGAAAATTAAACCCAAAGAGAACATAGCCCAAGAGTTTAATGGTAAATTGTAATATATAGTTTTATTATATTATGAAATACCAATAATACATGGAAACTGAAATAGGGAATTCAAGTTGGATTTTTAAACCCCATAAAATCCCAAAACGAACACCACCTAAAGAAAAATGTATAAAATTTTTCTTTTTTAGATGTTATATATAACGCGTGGAATATAAGATAAAATAATTTAAGATAATTAATTGCATGTACTATCATTGTTTTATACTCCCTCCGTCCCAGTGCATTGCGAACACTACCTTATTATAAACTATAGGTAACTGTGTCTATTTCACTGGGACGGAGGGAGTATATATTTACTCTTAGGGCTAATCCTTTCTCTTATGCTATCTTTATTTTGAGTTTGAAAACTCGATTTTCATTTTTTAGGACATACATTTAAAATTTTAAAATCACTCCATATACACACACACTATATTAATTAGCAATGTACCAATCTTTCATACTCTTTCTTCAATCAATACTAATTCTTCTTCCCTTTTAAAGGTATCATTTATTTTTTAAGTGAATTAAGAAGTAAAATTATTTAATGTATAATGTGTAGTTGTATTAATTATATGTGTAAGTCCCTTCTTTTCAATAAAGAAAAATTAATGTCTTTGAAATAAACGTAAAAAATGACAAAATTAATTGATTCAAGACTCTCTCATGCATATCTCTATCATCCAGTTTTTGGAGTATTAATTGTAAATATGGGTCTCTCTAATGAGTACATTGAAATAGATAGTAAAAAAAAATGATAAAATTGATATTTTAGGGTTACAAGAAATAGTAAGAACTAAGAATATACTACTACTCGTGTTCAATAATATACTAATGACGATATACTACTACCCATGTGTTCAATAAAATACTAATGATGATAATGAGGATTCAAACCTAAAATGCAAGGATTATGTAATACCGTGTCATGAAATAATTTTTGTGAGATGGATAAAAAATAAGAATATTTTAATAATAAAATATATTTAAATGAATGAAACATATTAATAGTGCAGTGAACTATTCTACGAATAATTTGACAATATTTTCTTTTAAAATATTATCCGATATTATTTTTTAATAAAAAAAATAATTAATTATGAAAACATAAAATATTATCACCGATATCGAACAAGATTATCCCAACTTACTCCATCCGTCTCATCCTAATAGTTGCATTTTTTTTTTTTGGGAAAATGAAATTATTCGTCCATTAACTTACACACATTTTGAAATTGGTCTATTCTTTTTATCAATTTTAAAATCAGTCCATTAAATTATAAAACTCAACATTTTCGTCCATCCACCTGCTGTAGCAAGTAACTCACTGACGTGCCATTTGTTTTTTCTAATTTTCTTTTTGCTACATAAATATAAAATGGTCTGACGTGATTTCCAACCCATGTAATACGATTAGGTAAATTCCCGAAATGAAAGAATGCAAACTTTTTTTCATTTTGATTCCAAAATAATAATAAAAAAATCCCAAGATCCAAACGATTAAAAAAATTCTCCCGCCGTTGACCGCCAACTGCGCACTGTTCGCCGCCGGAACGCCACAGTCTTGTCATCGCCGAGTTTTGCTGCCGCTGGAATCGAGACGACCATCGGGGATCATGGATCTGACATCGAAAAGTCTCGCCTCCTGCAGTCTTGCCGTCTCCAAGTAAGAAACTTCCGCACCGATGGATATTATGCCGCCTATCCATACTTCTTCGCCGGAGTTCGTTGCCATCATCGCTTGAAGAAGCTGCCGCTCATAAGTTATCAAATCTGGCCACCCAGAGTTCCGACGATTGCCGAGTCCGCCGCTCTATGTGCCGCCCGGAAATTGGCTATGCTAATGACGGTGCCGCCGGCGAAGTAGCCCTGCTGGTAGATTATGAAGTGCTTGACGGAGGGGCGGAGGCCGAGGAGCTTGGTGAGCTGGTAGTCGGTGCCGAACATGTTGACGCCTCTGGTGGTGAAAACTACAACATGATCTTGGATTTGGAATTAAAATGTGAAATAGTTAACGACTTATTTGATTTGGGTAATTTATTATATTAAGTTTAGAAATTTGTGAATTTTTTTTTGCCACATCAGGCTATTTCATTTCCAGCTAAAAGTAAAAAATAAATAAAATGGAAAATCAACGCCTTGTCATTACTACCTAATGTGATACCTGCTGCAGCAGGTTAATGGACGAAAATGTTGAGTTTTATGAACATTATGGACTGATTTCAAAATTAATAAAAAAATGGATCAATTTCAAAATGTGTGTAAATTAGTTGACGAATAATTTTATTTTCCCTTCTTTTTTTGAACGTTCATCCTAATAGTTACTTTTCTATTTTTAGTATATGAGATCTATACAGAATAATTAAAATATCTTCATGACCACCTACAATACTAATACAACTATCCACTACATATTAAAATATTATTTAATTCATCTCAATACACATTAAAATACTTTTTTCCTTAATTTTCGTGTAAAAACACGATGAGATGGAAGGAGTATATTTTAACCCTTTTTAACACCACACACGTGCTTAATTATGTATTGACTAATGGTTTAACCTATAATTAAACCCTTTTTAACACCATATACACGTGCTTAAATTATGTATGCTTTGTCTTGGTGGTGCTAGTTGTAAGAATTTAAGTCTTCTACTACACCATCAATGGTTGTATACCTCAAACTCAACAGTACTCCGTCTTCCTCAACCAAAATCTGAACTTACTCATCCATGTCTGCTGAGAACGCTCAAACGTCGCCGTTTGCATTTTTACCAGATGACTGCATAGCCAATATCATTTCCTTCACTTCCCCCAAAGATGCATGTAGGGCTGCAGCTGTCTCTTTGGGATTCAAATCCGCCGCTGAATCTGACGTCGTTTGGGAGAGATTTCTTCCTCCCGATTAGAGACTAATTGTTTCAGGTTCGACATCACCGGTGAACTATTCCACCAAAAAAGAACTCTATCTGTTGCTTTGTCACTCTCCTCTGCTTCTTGATGGAGGCTAATTGGTATCTTCTAATGTCTTCTTCTCATGTAATATAAGTTAATTTGATTTCTGAATCGTTATTTTTTCTTCTTATTTTCGAATTATGCTTGATTCCATTGCTGTTTTGTCGTTGACTTTTTTTAATTCATGTTGATGGGTCAGAAATTTTCATGGTTTTCTTTAAAATATTGGGGTAAATTGATGGGGGGTAATTTGTTTCATTATTTGTTAATTGATTCCTATGATCTGATGAGTTTGTATTCCTGTCTTTTTTTTCCGATTCCTGGATTGTAAGCTTTGGTTTGATCTGTTGATTTGTCTCAAATTTCCATTTTACTTAGAATTCTCAGTAACATAACATGTATCTGAAAGGTGTTTGTTGAAATGCTTGACAGAGTTTGAGATTGAGTAGGTCAACTGGAAAGAAGTGTTATATGTTGTGTGCAAGAGAGCTTCAAATAGCTCTGTTAGACGCTCCAAGACACTGGGCATGGACATCTTTACCAGTGTCGAGGTATGAATCTTCAAAACACACAACTAATTGGCTTACACGAATTGAATATGCATAAACAATACAAGAATCACCAACTCACTTGATGGTGATGATGTTATGCAAATTATGTGAAGATAGTTGAATTTCATGTTTGAAGTGCCATAACATGAACATCTACTTCCTGACTTGTTTGCAGATTTACTGAGGTTGTCGAGCTGTTAAACGTGTGTTCACTGATAATACGCGGAACATTGAAAGCGGAAATACTATCTCCTAACACCCACTACGCAGCATATCTTGTCTATATGCTCGTGAAGGAGCACTATGGGCTTGATTGTTCATCAAAAGCATCGGTTAAACTAGTCCAAGAAAACGGAACCGTGATAGAAGGGGAGACCAACATTGTCTACCTAGCCCCTCCAACGCATCAACGTGTAGTGAGTAGACGAAGAAGATTGGTAAGAGTCTCTCGGACAAGTATTGATGTCCGACTTCCCATGCACAGAAGACAAGGCTGGCGTGAAATTGAGTTGGGCGAATTTTTTGTTGGCGAAGGAGATAAGTCGGATGTCCATGTTCAACTTATGGAAACAGAACATCTTGATTGGAAACGGGGCCTTGTTGTCGAAGGGATCGAGCTGAGACCAAAAGAAGGTTTGTGATTTTGGTGGAACTTCTTCTAATTGCAACTTTTTTCTACATAGCATGAGTTAGACTAAAGTGTAGTAAGTATCTGAAATGGCAAGAGAGTTAGACTAAAGTGTAATAAGTATCTGAAATGGCAAGAGGATGGACAACTTTTTTCTGTTTGAAGATTTCATGCATTGTTATAAGTTTTCAGGAAGTGGAATCTATTTTCATTCTCCGGCAGTTTGAGCCTACTTCCCATTAATTTGGGCCTTATATACTCTCTTCTTCCCACCCAAAGAAGAACTTTTGTTAATTGTTGGCGTTCGATCATTTGGTTAACATGAACCGTTAGGGTTCCACGCGTTTCTAAATCAGCGGAAACAAGAAATATAGAAATGTATTACCTTTCACCAGGGTATGTTGAAGAAGAGAATGAATTCTCGCTCGCAGCATGCGCAGCCCCACCGTTTTGGGTATAATTCTCTCATCTGATCTCCGATTTGAGTGATCTACGCGCCAAACGATCCTCTCTTCAGTGGCATTCCAACGGTGTATCACACGTCCAGTTTGGAGTTTAACACGATTTTAGAAAAATCGTGGAAGTTGACGAACAGCAGCAGCAAACAATCTTCCAATCTTCTGTTGTATTCCCAAGTCCAATCTTGACGTCATGTGGGCGACGATCCTCAAGATCTTCTCAATCTGCTGTTCCCTCACCCTTCTCATAGTGTTAGGCGTGATTTACTTTTCAGTTAGGGTTTCTGGACAGTTGAGATGACTTATATATGGGCTACAGCAGAGACAATGAGGAGAAATTAGAGTTGGGCTTCCATTGGGTTTAAGTATCCAAACTTAGCCCAAAGCTTATACTTAAGTCCAATAATAATAATATATATCACTAAAATATTATTGCTGCACTACCGTTCTAATCCCATAATTACGTTATGAGCTCCTTCTTATTATGAGCCCCTTAGTCTCCCCATGTTTAAGATATACAATGTTCATTAATTAATTAAGTTAATGACAACTCCATTAATTAATATCTCATACTAGAATAGTACCACTTAACCTCATTATCATGCCAGAATAAATCCACCTGCAGGGTTTACATGATAATTCTTATGAGCTCCTCAAGGGGACATCATCAATCTATAACGGACACGAATTCCTTCTACAATCAGCACACCATCGAGACAGCACTATTTCTCAACTCACCGAGTTTGTTGATTTAATTACATGTAAATCTCACCCATTGATGAATCAAAGAAATACACATACTGTCTTACATGTCGAGGTTATTGTATAGGGATTAAGAGAACGAGCATCCATAATAACAGAGATCAAGTTCTTCTATATTGACAGTACAAGTCGAACGATCTCAAGTGGTCCTACTCAATACACACAAAGTGCACTAATGTGATTATATAGTCAAGACAAACTAATACCAAATCACACTAAAACCATCCTGATAGGGAGTCCCCGTCTATCTCGGTTGTGAGCATCTGTTTATACTTTATAAGGAAATCGATAATATGATATTCCGCGTGTTGTCGCACAACATATTATCTACAGTATAAAGTAAATGGATCATTGCATCGACATATAAATAAATTATAAGACGCAATCATTTGATCATTGATTTTCATTTCAAATAAATTGTTATAACATTATTCATACTAATGCTAGACTTTTAGTATACAATCCAACAATCTCCCACTTATACTAAAAGACTATGTTGTCATGTCTTCTGCCATACATTTGATTCCCACTCCCACTACACGACCATCAAAAGCTCTCGCCTTAAGGTCCTTGTAAATGGATTTACTAGGTTATCATCCAATGCAATCTTGGCGACAACATACGATTTCTCGTAACAGGTGGTACTCGCGCTCCATGTGTTTAATTGCTTATGGGCTTGTGATTCCTTCAAGTTTGCAACTGCACCATTATTATCACAATAAATTGTGATAACCTTGGGTAAACTTAGAAACACCTCAAAGTCCATCATGAAGTTTCTAGAGTCATATAAATACTTTGGTTGCATAATAGGCTCCAATTTATTATCTTACCATGGTGGAGACCGAAATATATTTCTATGTAACACTCCTCCATCTTATGACTCTACTTCCTAAAATTAAACACATAACCTTTGAGGTGGATTTACTGTCGTCCCTATCTGATTTGAAAAATCAAAATCTATGTGACCCATAAGAAGCAGTGAATCTGTTCGTTAAGTCCACATATAATTTCTGGTCCTTTTCATGTGCATAAGTATATGTCTTACCACAGTTCATCATTCTTGTTTCGGGTTACATTGATACTCACTGACCATGCCTTCGGCAAAATAGATATCCGATCTCATGAATAACATTCCTTAGATTAACCTTTCTTATTCGTCGAAGCATAAGGAACCGCTTTCATCTCCTTTATCTTCTTTTGTGTCAAGACACATTTTCTTAGATAAAGTCATATGCTAAAACGAGTATGGATTGTATCATTTCATGAAACTTGAGATAAGCACGACATCCTATCTTGTGATCACCATGATCGCAAGGATATATCTTGCTTCTCTTAAGTCCTTCATTTCATACTACTTTATCAATCATACCCATACGTCCGACAATACTCTTTCATTGTCTCCAATGAGCAATATATCATCTACGTACAGTACAAGAAATACCACCATATTTTTGTCACTCTACACAAGACACATCCGCGCATTGAATAAATCAATATGCCTGGATTTCCTCATCAAAATAGATGTTTCATGATTTTGAAGCTTGCTTTAGTCCATCGATGGACACCTTTAAGCTTACAATCAAAATGCTCTTAACCCTTTACAATGAATCACTCTAGTTGCTTCACATAGACGTTTTTTTCAAGACTTTCAATCAGGAAAGCTGTCTTGACATCTATTTGTTGTACCTCATATTCACATGAGTAGCAATAGATAAAAGAATTATCGACATAGGCATAGCTACCGACGAACAGGTTTCCTCATAATCGAATCCTTTCTTTCTAAGTATACTTTTTCGCAACAAGCATTGCTTCCAAGGTTTTCTCCTTACCGTATGATCCTCTTTTATTTTGTATGACCACTTCCAGCGGCTTTTACACCATATAGTGATCCTAGAAGCTCCCAGATCTAATTTAAAATCCCTAAATTCTATTTTATAAATCATTGCACTTTTCTAAGATTCCGCATTTTTATCTTGTTGTGCATCGTCATATATGTTGGATTGTATACTAAAAGTCTTGCTTTTGTATGAACAATACGTTAACAATTTATTTGAAATGAGAATCATATGATCAAATGATTGCGTCTTATAATTTATTTATATGTTAGATGCAATAGTCCACTTACTTTATACTGTAGATAATATATTGTGCGACAACACGCGGAAGATTATATTATCGATTTCCTTATAAAGTATAAACAGATGCTCACAACCGAGATAGACGAGGACTCTCTATCGGGATGGTTGTAGTGTGATTTGGTATTAGTTTGTCTTTACTATGAAATCACATTAGTGCACTTGTGTGTATTGAGCAGGACCACTTGAGATCGTTCGACTTGTATTGTCTATATAGAAGAACTTGATCTCAGCTATTATGGATGTTCATACTCTTAATCCCTATACAATAACCTCGACACGTAAGGCAGTATGTATTTCTTTGATTCATCAATGGGTGAGATTTACATGTAATTAAATCAACAAACTCGGTGAGTTGAGAAATAATACTGTCTCTATGGTGTGCTGTTGATTGTAGAAGGAATCCGTGTCCGTTATAGGTTGATGATGTCCCCTTGAGGAGCTCATAAGGATTATCATGTAAACCCTGCAGGTGGATTTATTCCGGCATGATAATGAGGTTGAGTGGTACTACTCTCGGATAAGATATTAATTAATGGAGTTGTCAGTAACTTAATTAATTAATGAAAATTGTATAGCTTAAACATGGGGAGACTAACGGGCTCATAATAAGAAGGAGCCCATAACGTAATTATGAGATTAGAACGGTAGTGCAGTAATAATATTTTAGTGGTATATATTATTATTATTGGACTTAAGTATAAGCTTTGGGCTAAGCTTGGATACTTAAGCCCACTAATTTCTCCTCCTGGTCCCTGCTGTAGCCCATATATAAGTCATCTCAGTTGTTCTAACCCTAAGTGAGACACGCCTAACACGTGAAGAGGGTAGACGGAACAGCAGATTGAGAAGATCTCGAGGATTGTCGCCCACACGACGTCGAGATTAGACTTGGGAATATACCAGAAGACTGGAAGGTTGTTTACTGCTGCTGCTGATCATCCTCTACATCAATCCTGGTGAAAGGTAATATGATTCTGCTCTTTTGCTTCCGCTGCAGTAGAATCGTATGAAACCCTAACTGTTCACGTTAACCAAATGATCGAACGCTAACAATATCCGTGGGTCAATTCCATATTTACTAGGGACCAAGTCTCACGACTCTCCCAAAATATAAATCTTTCGAGTTGTAAAACAGCCCTCCCATTACGATAGGGTACTACATGCAATTGTGTATCAGATGTGACATGCGATGTAGTTTACTTATGGTATTTCATCTTGTACAATTGGTACTATACTATGTGTTTTCCCTCTCAATTCCTTTAATCTTTTGGACTATCAAATAAGACACCCTTTATTTTTTAGGATATCCCACAAACAGATAAACGTTATACAACATACTGTTTCTAGGGCATACCCATAAAATCAATTTAGTAATTCCAAATAATTTATCATCTATCTAATCATTTTCATAAGAGTCTTTTTTCTTCTTTCGTCACACCATTCTACTGGGGTTTGCCCGGTGTAGACTACTTGAGATTTGATCTCATCCTCTAATAAATAGCTCCTAAACTATCCTAAGAGGTACTCGCCACCACGATTAAATCTTAATGACCACCTCTCGAAGGAATAATCTTAGCACCGCTTAAATCAGTATGAACCATTTCTAACATATCTTTGCATGACTCTATACCTCTTTGTCCTGAAAGGCCTTTAATAATTTTACATTGAAGCAAGACTCGCAAGTCAGATAGTTTCTACTTCAGATAAACCCAATGGTCCATTGGCTATCAACCTTTGAATCTTACTCAAGTAAAATTGATCTAGTCTTGGATGCCAAAAGTATGTTTAGTTCATCTCCGAAGGCTCCTTTCTCTTACTAGGATTAGAAGATTCGTTATTAATTACTATTTGTTGCATCCTTGGGATAAACATGATTTAAGAGCGTACAAATTGTCACCAACATACCATAACAGATTATAACTCTATCCTTCATTATAATAACCATGTCATTTAAATGAAATAGAGTATCCATCTGTAAATGCATAGAAACAGAAATGAAATTTTTTCTATGAAAATGTACGTAAAAATAATTTCTCATAATCAAACGTTTATTCATATCGTAAGATAAATAAACAACTCCCACTGCGATAGCCACTACTCTTGCAGCATTACCCATGTCCATAGTAATCTCATCATCACTTAGTTGCAGGCTTTTAATGATTTCGATATCTACACACAACGTGTCAGTAGATGCCATCACTAGTCATGCTTCAACGACTAGTGAATGAGATACTAACCTTATTCATATCTTGATGAAAATTAATTTCCTTCGCCAAATGTTTTGTCAGAAGTTCCCCACCATATACAACGTCTCGTATTTCAGGTGGAACTTTTTCAAAACATTCAGGCAAACTATGGAGAATAAATTGATCTAGGTTCCCCTTAAATTTCTACTCTAAGTTTTTCCAATTCATTCATCAAGTCAACCATGACCTCTTGCCTTTTAACCTTACTCAGGTATCCGAAGAGTTACATAAGACCATCATATTTCTATGAACCTCTCACCTCTCCACTAGAGACTTTAATAGGCATCATATGACATCCTTAGTGAGAACACATTTTATTTTCCTAAACAGTAAGAATTAAAACCAAGATTCTTTTCTTATCATCTAATTTTGGTCAAGTAAATATGTTTCTTTTAGTAAACAATAAGTGAGATAAAACCATTTTAAAAATTCAGAGAATCATAAAAAAATACACCGATCAAATCTTCGAATTTATCCTTTTATATTGATTCCCTCAAAACAATATAAAATAAAATTCATCGACATCTCAAGCAACGTGAGTCTGCATGCCATGTTAGTGTGGACGTATATAAACCCGAACATTTACAAGAGAATGTTTTACCCATTAATTTTATTCGTCAACCTAACTTCATGACAAAATAATTAATAGTCGGTTCCTTTTTAGCCATGCAAATAATAGCAGTGACTCCGTTGGTGAGGATACTTATTATTTACACCTAAGTGTACACTATTATTTGATCCCAAGTCCATTGCACAAGCTTATGTGCCTTACAGTTGGAGAAGTACACACGCGCTCGGATAACTTTCTACAATCATCAATTATAAGTTTGTACCAGTGAACCGCATATAAACTCATCCGTTAGGGAGGAAGGTCTATGCCAATACGCAAGTTCATGTGCATCACATTACAAACAATAATTATTTAAAGAAGTTTGTACCAGTGATCCGTGAATAAACTCATCTGTTGTGGAGAAGGCCTATTGCCAACACGCAAGTTTACTCACGTCACTTACAAACCAATAATGGAGGCCGTGGGAATTATTTACCAATCCCCTCTCCCACTTAGTTATTTAACACCGATGGTTTTTACATGCATATAATATTCAATAATAAAATACGTAACCTAGCATGCTCCTATTACGGCACATAAGGCAGTAAATCACAGAGAATCATACATAATATATACAACAATAATCAAATAATTAAATCAATTATGAACAGTTATATATCAGCGAATTTGATTGTTCGCCATCAAGCACGAATATCGACAAGGACTTTCAGATTATCAAATTTTTGAGAATTTGCAGATTATCAAATTTTCGATACCATCGATATCGTTCAAATTATCAAAATCATCGATATTGATCAGATTATCAAAATTTCGAAAAACTTCCTGATTATCAAAATTTCAAAACTATCGATATCGGCCGTCGATATCGTCTAAATTATCAAAATCATCGTTATCGACCAGTAACCATATATAACAATAATAGACCATTAAATCAATTATGGCAGTTATATATCACAAAAAAATGCAGTCGAATTCGTGCACTGAATCGTTAGACAAGTCGCGCTTTGTCTCTCGCACTCCAGCATCCGTGCGCGCCTGGCCTACCGTCGCCAGCAACCGTGCGCGCTACGCCTGCAGCACGCCATCATCCGTGCACCAAAAATTCTCACATGCCAGCAACCGTGCTTATCACCTGATAGCCGTACGCCATCCTGCTCCGCAATGAGCATTCTCACACGGAGTGTACTTGTCACCGTGTGCCAACAGCTTCTCACCCACCATTATCCATGTGCCACAACACAACACCGAGCGTCCACATGCCACACACGGCTTACATGCATGCACGACTGCATCCATGCATCCACGCCTTCCGCGCACGCCTGCCTCCATGCGTCAACACCTGCCGCGCATGCCTGCCGCGTGCCACACCTGCCGCGCACTCTTGCATTCGTGCGTCAACATCTTCCGTGGGGTCTGCCTTCGCACTCCAACACACGGCAAAAAAGTCCTCCAGACGTGCTTTCACTATCGTCGTTCACCATAAATTTAACGAACATGTACAGTTCGAATCGTTCACCACCATCGACAATACAGGGATTATACAGGCACAATCAAATCATACCAAAATCCTAATCATATATGTGATTCTATTTCGAACAAGAAACATATAAGCCACATAAATCCTAGCCTAACGTGTCACGCTTCACCATGAAACCGAAGCTCTGATACCAATTATTGATGTTCGACCATTTTGTTAATGTGAACCGTTAGGGTTCCATGTATTTCTAAATCAGTGGAAGCAAGAAACATAGAAACGTATTACCTTTCACCAGGGTATGTTGAAGAAGAGAATGAATTCTCATCGATAGCATGCGCAGCTCCACCGATTTGGGCATAACTCTCTCATCTGATCTCCGATTTGAGTGATCTACGCGCCAAAATAATCTTCTCTTCAGTGGTTTTCCAATGGTGTATCACAAGTCCAGTTTAGAGTTTCACACTATTTTTGAAAAATCGTGGAAATTGACAAACAATAGCAGCAACAACCTTCCGATCTTCTGCTGTATTCCCAAGTCCAATATTGACGTCGTGTGGACGACGATCTACAAGATTTTCTCAATCTACTATTCTCTCACCCTTCTCACAGTGTTAGACGTGATTTACTTTTCAGTTAGGGTTTCTGGACAGTTGAGATGACTTATATATGAGCCACAGTAGGGACCAGGAGGAGAAATTAGAATTGAACCTCCATTGGGCTTACGTATCCAAGCTTAGCCCAAAGCTTATATTTAAATCCAATAATAATAATATATACCACTAAAATATTATCACTGCACTACCGTTCTAATTGCACAATTACGTTATGGGCTCCTTCTTATTATGAGCCTGTTAGTCTCCTAATGTTTAAGATATACAATGTCCATTAATTAATTAAGTTACTGACAACTCCATTAATTAATATCTCATACGAGAGTAGTACCACTCAACCTCATTATCATGCCGAAATAAATCTGCCTGCAGGGTTTACATGATAATCCCTATGAGCTTCTCAAGGGGACATCATCAACCTATAACGGACACGGATTCCTTCTACAATCAACAGCACACCATAGAGACAGCACTATTTCCCAACTCACCGAGTTTGTTGATTTAATTACATGTAAATCTCACCCATTGATGAATCAAAGAAATACACATACTGCCTTATGTGTCTAGATTATTGTATAGGGATTAAGAGCACGAACATCCATAATAACAGAGATCAACTTCTTCTATATAGACAGTATAAGTCGAACGATCTCAAGTGGTCCTGCTCAATACACACAAAGTGCACTAATGTGATTCTATAGTCAAGACAAACTAATACCAAATCAAACTACAACCATCCTGATAGATAGTCCCGTCTATCTTGGTTGTGAGCATCTGTTTATACTTTATAAGAAAATCGATAATATGATCTTCCGTGTGTTGTCGCACAACATATTATCTACAGTATAAAGTAAATAGACTATTGCATCGACATATAAATAAATTATAAGATGCAATCATTTGATCATTGATTCTCATTTCAAATAAATTGTTATAACATTGTTCATACTAAAGCTAGACTTTTAGTATATAATCCAACAATTTGCACGTGAATTAAGGAGTATTATTATTTAATGTGTAGTGGATAGTTGTATTAGTGGGAGTATAGACCCCATATTTTAATTATATTAATGAGTGTATGTGGGTTTCATGTGTGTATTAAGAAAGGAAAAATGAAAAAAAAGACTATTTTTAAAGAGGACGGAAGAAGTATATATATATATATATATATATATATATATATACTCCCTCCGTCCCAGGTTAAGAGGGTCATTTTACCAATTTGGTCATCCCACCCAAAGAGTCTCATTTTCTTTTTTGGACACATGGGACCCACTCATACCCACTAACACAATTAAAACATGGGGCCCTCACACCCACTAATACAACTACCCACTACACATTAAATAGTAATACTCATTAATCCACGTGCCCAAGAGCAAATGGGACTCTCAACGAAACTCGTTCTGTCGAGTTCTCAACGAAATTGTTTGCCAATTTCTAAATACCAACCGGTCTACCAATCGTTGATTTACACATTCACACTCAATTCCTGGTCATTGAGCGTATCCTGTTTAATTTTATATTCAGCTCAACAACTAAAAAAAGTCAATTAGCGACTTCGGATTTGGATAATTACGTGCTAATTAATAAGACTTGAATGAAAGAAAATAAGCAATCTTAGTAAGCAAGAGGTCCCTGTCATTACGTGTTTTTCCATTAACTTGGGGACAAAGAACAAATCAAAGCTAAAATGTGTAATGAGCTATAAGTTTGAACGAATAATATTTATAGTTGACAATAATTAAGTTTGTTTAAAATAGAGTTGTGTTTGCACGTATAGACGGAAGAGCCAGTGTAAGACCGACTGGGCCTCCCATAAAAAGTTTACTCCCTCCGTCCCGCACCAAGGGTGTATTTTGTATTTTTGCAAATAGATTAAGAAGTATTATTATTTAATGTGTATTGGATAGTTGTATTAGTGGGAGTGTGGACCCCATGTTTTAATTGTATTAGTGGGTGAGTGTGGGACCCATGTGTATAAAAAAGAAAAGGGAACCCTTTGGGTGGGACGACCAAAATGGAAAAAAGAGACCCTTAGTGCGGGACGGAGAGAGTAATACTCCTTCCGTCCCATCCTAATAGTTACTATATATTTCTATTTTGGGCGTCACATTCTAATGGTTACATTTTCCTTTTTAGCATATGGAATCCACACAAGTTAATTACTTCTCCCTCTATGGGCCACACATCCCACTAATACACCTACTCACTTTAAATTAAATTATTATTTCTCTCATCTCAATACACAATAAAATACTATATTCATTAATCCCGGTTCAAAAAGTAAACGTAATCATAAGGACAAGACGGAGGAAGTATGTATGGTAATTTAGTTTACGATGATATCATTATACATTTTTTAATTAATTATCACTTTTTATTTTATTTAAAAAAATATTATCACTTTTTATTTATACTATAAATTATTTATAAATAATTTATTTATATCATTATCAATTTTGATGGATTGAGTATCATATTTTATTATCACATTTTATTCATACACGTCAACTTTTGTACGATACCATAGATTTTGCCATTTAATTTGGTATTTATGCTGTTGATCTAATGGTCACAGCTGTCAATAACTTCTTGATTAACACAGTTTCGTGTATTGTGGCCTTCAATCTTCTTTGAATTTTTGTTATTTTTTTTTATAAAATTTCATTTTCGTACTTTCTTTCTTTTAAATTAATTATTTTATTATTTTCTTATTTACTTTTAATTTAAATTCATAATTATATATATAATTATAATTATAATTATAATTATAATTATAATTATAATTATAAATTTCCTTCCATTTATTTATAATATAATAAATTTATTTATTTTTTCTTTCAATTTATATTATTATTTTTCTAATTTCCTTTTCATATTTAAAAGTATGATTTCTTCATTGTGCTTTTTATTTATTTGCTTTTCTTTAAATGAAAAATTTATTATTGATTATGTTGTTATTATAATTAAATTCATTTTATTTAAATATATAATTTATTATTGATTTTATTGTTATTATTACTCGGGAAAAATATTAAAATTAATCATTTATGTTTGACGTTCATTTAGTCTTCAAATTTGCTAAATTCGCACTTTTGATCCTTCAGTGTTCGATTTTAGTCATTTTTGTTCAGTTTTGATCCTTTTTTCATCGAAAATTACTAAAAGCCACCGAAAAATAGAGCGTGAGATGCATGAGCCGGGAAAAATTCCAAAATTGTTCCTTTATTTTTGTCATAATCCAAATTCAGTCCATAAGTTTACTAAATTCGCAATTTAGATATTCTAGTGTTCGCTTTTAATCCTTTTTGTCCAGTTTTGATCTTTTATTTGCCAGAAATTACTAAATGTCGTTGGGAATTTGAGCGTACATCACACGCGTCTAACAAATTTTTGTTCTCTTCGATCGTTTTTGCTTACTTGACAGTTTCACTTATTTTCATTCTTCATAAATACATAAATACGTTCTTGGGCTGTTTCGCCTTCTCGGAGGCTTCATCAGCTGTCTCACCAGTCTTCAGCGATTTTATGGGACTTCCCGATGATAGCTTCCTTAACATATTCCTCAATGCCCTGCACTGTTTTGAATAGGTTTCCGATCACCTCAGAGACATGTCTTCTAGGCAGACGTCCAATGGCGCCTCCAAAAAATTACTCTATCTCTTCACTCTATTTATTAGTTTGGCTGAGCTCCTTGGAGGCGGTTCTCGCGTCCGCTTTAGCCCACTCTTCCTTCACTTCTTGGTTCAACTGCATGATCGTTGGATCAATAGTAGCATACTGAATTAATCAAATTGAGTTGATATGAGGAATTAAAAATTTTTGGTGTAAAATTTATAGATATCCCATTTAAAAACATCAACTTCAAGGATGACATCAACCACCGAATGATGGTCGTTAATCTTGTGCCTCATATAATGTTTTATTAGCTCCTCGTCAGTCTGACGAAAACTGAAACCCTTCGGCCTAGACTCCAATTTCATGGTGTCCCTACATGAATTCATGAATTACATTAATCATAAAAAATCCCCCAATTTTAAGCAGCAGCAGCAACAATGAAAAAATTAGCTAACCAGCATAGAAATGGCAGAGCTAAATCTCTAAAATTGATCCATTTCGGTATGAACCAGAGAAGGAAAAGCATAAAACCTCCTAGAGCAATCCACAAATTCAATTTATTTTATGACCCTGATCTTTATCTTCACGCTAGCTAACTTAAAAAAGCTCAGAAACCCCACAAAAATGCTACATACTCATCAGTGATCCTTGATAGAGTGTAGCCGTAGTCTGTTGTGTGATTTTTACATGCCTAATCAATGCATATATATTTGTGAGAAAGGTTAGGTGGTATGGTATAAATAAACGAAACTGCCATGTAAGCAAAAATGATCGGAGACAACTAAAAAACTAATTTTTGTGCACATGCATTTTACACTCAAATTTCCAGCGACATTTAGTAATTTTCGGTGAAAAATAATCAAAACTGGACAAAAATGACTAAAATAAAAAATCAAAGGATCAAAAGTGTGAATTTAGCAAACTTAGGGACTAAATTTGGATTAGCCAAACATAAAGGGCCAATTTTGAAATTTTCTCAGTGCTTGAGGACCAATTTTGAAATTTCCCAGCAAGTGTATCTCACACCCAAATTTTCGGTGACTTTTAATAATTTTCAGCGAAAAAAGACCAAAAGTGAAAAAAATGACTAAAATCGAACACTGAAGGATCAAACATTCGAATTTAGCAAAATTGAGAACTGAAATTGAATTACGCCAAACATAGACCAATATTGATATTTTTCATTATTATTATTATTATTATTATTATTATTATTATTATTATTATTATTATTATTATTATTATTATTATTATTATTATTATTATTATTGACAATGTCTCTTGTGAGACGGGTTATTTGAGGGACGGGTGTGAGACGGGTCGACCAATCACTAAAGTATACTTATTGTATAGATAAAGTATGTTAAATAGTTATTAAAGTATATTTTCTAAAGTATGCTGAATTATACATTAAAGTAGCTGAATTATACATTAAAATATGATTTAATATGTTATAATATGATTTATTATTAACATAATTTAATTACAAATAAGCACACTTTAACTATACAATAACCATACTTTAGTGATGGATCGACCCGTCTCACAAGAAAGTCTCTCATTATTATTATTATTATTAATTAGGAATTTTATCAATCCAGAGCCTGAAAAATGGGTAAACTATCAATTCGGGGTTTAAATTATATTTTTTATTGATTAGGAGCCTGAATTATGTAAAACTATCAATTTAGGGCCTAAATTTAGGCCCTATATTGATAAAATAGGAGATAATATTTGACAAATTTAGGTTTTGAATTGATAAATTTACATATTTCAGGCCTTGGATGGATAGAAAAAATAATTCATGCCCCAAATTGATAGTATATCCATAACTTGGGCCTTGAATTGATAAAACTCTTTTTTTGGTATAACGTACTATCTCCATCCTGTTTTAATAGTTTCATTTTCTTTTTGTGCGTAGATTAATGAATATAATATTTTAATATATAGTGAATTGAAAGATATAATATTTTATTATATAGTGGATAGTTGTATTAATATTGTATATTGACTCCATACAGATATATTAATCGTTTTATATGGGTCCTACATAAAAAAAATATAACCACTAAAGTGATATGTATACAAATTGAAAATATGTAACCATTATTATGGGATGAAGAATATCAAACAATAAATATCTAATATTGTGAAAAAAAATTTAAATACACTTATCCCCTAAATAAGTTTTTTGTGGCATCACCGTATAGGCCTCACTATTTCTTTTTTCATACATACACAACAATGTTTCTGTTGGTAATTTTGCGATTGATAAATTCAATTTTGTTATTAATTTATTGTAATTTATATAATTATTTCATTCGTAATTTATTAGTAAACGATAATAGATTTTATTCCGTTGGTAAAATAAAAAAAATTATTGGTATTCTATCACTAAAGAAAAAATGAATTTTTTTTTGTTTACAAATAATTTTTCAATGAATTGCATCCCATTGATAAATTTTTGCTAAAAAATTTTTTAGCAAGTGATAGTTTACAATGAAGTCCTGAATATTATATTATGAATCAATTTGATATTGTTTCTTTTCGTATAAGTAAAGAAAGAAGGTATCAAGTTCTAAATTTCAAAGTAAATAAATTGGCACAAATAATATGTTGCTAGAAATTAGCTTGGCGTATTATAATATTGACTGATGGCACAAATTTGCTAGAGATTAGCATGGCGTATTATAATATTGATTGATGTGTACAATAAAGTTTGAAATTTCAACGTAATCATAAAAAACGATATCTTCTTTATTAGTTCAGCGGAATCAATGGGCACAATTAAGTAAATACACGTTTTCAAAAACCCACAAAGATCCAAAGTCGTTGATCATATCCGATTCACCATTTGGCAACTTCACATCACATGCTTAATTAATCATAAGTACACCAGATTATATACATATATATTTGACACACCAATCAAGAAATATTGCTAATTAACAATCTCCAAATCATGAAAACTCCTCATCCTATCTTCATTCTCCTATTCAACATCTCATCCTCACTCGCAGCTTCAGCTGATCACGACACTTTTCTTGCATGTCTGAAAAGCAAATTCGACTACTCCAACGTTGTCTACACCCCAATCAACTCATCCTACTCTTCCATCCTCAACTTCACCCTCTGGAACCTCAGATTCATCTCAGATTCTACCCCTAAACCCCAACTCATCATAACCCCACTTCAAGAATCCCAAATCCCACCCATCATACTCTGTGCCAAACAAAATGGCATCGAAATCAGAACACGAAGTGGTGGCCACGATATCGAGGGAGTATCTTCGGTATCCCACCTCCCATTCATCATTATTGATCTGATCAAACTCAATCGAATTACAGTCGACGTCGATGCCAAAACTGCATGGGTTGAAGCTGGTGCAACAATCGGAGACTTATACTACGCCGTCGCTAAAAGGAGCTCCAAACTAGGGTTTCCCGCCGGAACTTGCCCTACAGTCGGCGTTGGTGGCCACTTCAGTGCAGGTGAGAGTTTAATACATAAAAGGATCGAAACTGATAACTGATACCACGTAGAAAACAAAGAATTGATAAGAAATCAAAATAGAAGATAATCGAATCCATTATAGCAGTTAGAAGGAGTTAGAAAATAGAAGAGAGAGTATATAATTTTGTTAATAAAAGTCTAATGGAAAAGTTACACGGTAGACATTACTCCATTTAGCTAAACTCTTCATCTTTCATAGTAAATTGCAAATGGAAGGTAAAGAGCTTAGTCTCAAAATAGTTAGATTATTCATTTTTTTGTCTAAGCCTTTCAGTTTTGCTCTGATTTTCCCCAAAACAATATTATACTTCATCCGAGTATTATTATTTAATGTGCACTGGGTAATTGTATTAATGTGAGTGTGAGTCCTATATTTTAATTGTATTAAAGGAGGTGTGTGGGTCCATGTGTAAAAAGTAAAGGGACCTTTTAGATGGGACGCCCAAAATTAAAAAAAAAATCCTCTTTAGATGGAATGGAGGGAGTATTTTTATTAATTTCATCTCACAACTTTGTACAAGCACCTATTCAGTTTCATCTCATAGAATTTGAAAAATCAAATATTTTAAATAAAAATAATCATTTTTATGAGAATTTAAAATTTTGTGGTACTTTGTAGAAATTAATTAAGTTTCTTTATATTTAGATTTTTTATTTTTTTTTATAAAAAGTCAAGTTTTATTAAAATAGCGTAAGAGTATAAGACTTGCTCATACTCAAATGAGAAGGTATCGTATATTAAGTTTCTTTAAATTATTTTAAATAAAATAAATTTGTATAATACGACTTTGATATTAAGTTTCTTTAAATTATTTTATATAAAATAAATTTGTGTAATACGATTTTGATTTTAAACTCGTGTAGGTGGATACGGCACATTGCTGAGAAAATACGGGCTGGCAGCAGATACCGTGATCGATGCAAGAATAATCGACGTCAATGGCAGAATTCTCGACAGAAAATCCATGGGTGAGGATCTGTTCTGGGCAATCCGAGGCGGCGGCGGCGCCAGCTTCGGCGTCATCACCGCCTGGAAAGTTCAACTTGTAGATGTCCCTGAAATAGTCACTGTATTCACCGTCAGAAGGACATTGGAGCAAAACGCGACCCGACTCATCCACCGCTGGCAGTCCGTGGCTCCAGAACTCGAACCGGATTTATACATCCAACTCACTGTCGGAAGAAACAACTCAACCATCACTGCAAGCTTCGCTTCTCTGTTTCTTGGTCGTGTCGACAGGTTGCTTCCGTTGATGCAAGAAAAATTCCCTGAGCTGGGGCTCGTTCGAGCAGACTGCATCGAGATGAGTTGGATAGAATCAGTGCTTTATTTCTTCGATTTACCAACTGATACAGTAGAGCTTCTGCTAGACAGGACACTTCCCATCAAAAGATACTCCAAGATTAAATCGGACTACGTGCAGAAACCCGTTCCGATATCCGGGTTCGAAGGGCTGTGGAGGGTATACATGGAGGCGGAAGGGGAGGTGTCGGAGGTTGTAATGATTCCATACGGTGGAAGAATGGCTGAGATTCCAGAAAGTTCCATTCCGTTCCCTCACAGGGCTGGAAACTTGTACCTGATGGCTCACATACTTCTTTGGGAAGAAGATAAGGCTCGGAATTCGGACAGGTACTTAAGTTGGGCTAGGAGGGTGTATGGTTACATGACTCCTTATGTGTCCAAGTTTCCGAGGGGTGCGTATATGAACTACAGAGATCTCGACATTGGAGTGAACAACGACCGGGGAAAGACGAGCTACGAGCAAGCAAGCGTTTGGGGGAAGAAGTATTTGAAGAACAATTTCGACCGGCTTGTTCGGGTGAAAACCGTGGTTGATCCGGGGAATTTCTTTAGGCAGGAACAAACCATTCCGTCACTGCACTAATGATGTATATTCTCTTTGCAGACTGTATTTGGTTGTAATAATCATATATACTCATTATTTGATGTATTTGTATGTGTGTATTGATGGTTGTGATTATTTTTGCATATCATACTAACTCTCATTAAATCCTTCACATTTCTTCCTAAAAATACTCTGGTTTTTATATGATAGAAAATCACATAAGAAGCATAGGTTTTTGTGGGTTGAGTTGGCAACCAAAGTCTCACATTGGTTATAAGTGGGGATGGTACGTAATGGGGACAACTTCATGCTTATTGGATCGAGTAGTCCACTGGGACTTCATTGGTCCCGTCTCTCCATGAGCCTATAAACCCAACATTTTTCAATTTCCAATACGTTAAATTCTTCATTTGAAATCTGTAGAGTCTCCATAGCTTTGATAATATTCAGCTGGGGCTTAAGATTGAACTCTTTCAACTGTGTCCATCAGAGTATGTTGCTAGAAAGCATGGTGTATCAAACTGCAACTCAGACTCTACTCAGGGGGTGCTTGGTAGTGGTAACGAGGGAGGCTAATGGGAATGAAAGGGCATTGATTCTCATTCCTAATGCTTGAAGAGGTAATGAGAATCCGAAATCCTCGATCATTTCCGTTGATTCAATAATTACGTATCCCACACCTTCAATCATTTTTACTCTCATTATCATTACCCTCGTTAATGATTCTCATTACTATTATTATTCCGGAATTTGAACCAAGCGGCATCGCTTGAGATTGGATAAGAGAACAGGTATTAAAGCAGCAGAGAATATATAGTTAGATATATATATATCTTGCAGTGAGTAAGGGAAATGTTGTCTTTTTGTTGCAATGTTAACATCTCCGAAGGGTATTAATTAAGTTCATGCAACAAAAATGTTGAAATAATATCTATGATATCAAATTCTGTTCCATGATTAATTTTCTTTATAACCTAGGATCATCCATACTACTTTATACTTGACTTGCTGAGTTTGACTGCTGCTTATAAGGGAATCTTATCTTCACAATGGATTGAATGAAAAATGGAGTTTTTGGTCCAAATGCAAACATTAGATGCATACTTTTACATGGAATAAAAACTGTGACATATGAACTTTGTATTCATGTGTTATGAGCTCAGAAAAAAGAATTCTTATAAATTCAAAAGTTTCTAGATTCATTGAAGATTTGTCTTTCATGATTATGGTAAATCTTTTTCATTATTAGTGCTTGTAATCACCTTGAACCTTATCAATTGTGTACATAATAAACATGGGACTTGATGGGAAGATGTCACATGGAAGGCAGCAGACTCTTTGATCTCTGTATAACCTAGTTACAATTCTCTCAACAGTTCCATGCTGAGGATTTGAGTAAAGATTAAGTTATAAGATGTATTTTTCCTTCATTGGGCAGAAAGAATTATTTCCACAACTCAAAACCTATGATTACTATGTCAGGAAGGGCCTAAGCTTCATTTCAAGTCCTTTAACTCTAAGTATTTGAAAGCAGAAGGGTCTACTTCTCAAATCTCTCAATTGCTTTACTTACTAAAGAGTAATTAAGACTAACAAGTGGATCCAGCTATGAGCTGAATAGTTGAATAAGGTGTTTGATTTTTGGACTGAAATTGTGGGATATTTTTCCATTATATATTCTGTGTATATTTATTAATACCTGTTGTAAGTCTATCATGGTAATGAAGTTAAAAAAATACTGTGACAAATGTCATGTGGGCGGTTATAATTATGAGCTTATATTTAGAAAGAAAGCAATCAAACTATTCTCAATGAATGTGATGTTAACAAGGAGTTGAATCAATGTTGCCCTTCATCTCGTTTATCCTAATATAGGTTTAATGTTTATTTTTATAATTTAATATTACTCTATCTATTCTTAATAAAATTCATAATTATTCTAAATACAGAATTTAGAAAAAAAAATATTTGCTTTTAAGAGTATTTTGGTATTTTTAGATAATAAATAAATTGTAAAATAAGTTATGTAATTTTAAAAGGATGACAATTTAGAAATTAAAGTGAATTATGAGGTTATTGAATTGCATGGTAAATTTTTTTTTTTTAAGGTGTGAACTTGTTTATGGGACGATAAAATAATAAGTATAAATTTCTTAATATAGGACTATGGAAGTAAATTTTATGATGTAATTGAAATTTTACTATTGTGATTCATAATGTATTTCACTTTTATAGTTTATGAGAAGAGATATTTAAAGTTGTAATTATTTTTTTAAACTTATACATCAAGGAAGGATTACATAAATCATGTTTCACAAAAAAGCTCCCTCATCTAATATGAGTGTACCTGGATCTCTATCTTTTTTTTTTTTTTTTTGGCAAATTTTTATTTCCATGTCAACGTTTACAAAGTACATGAGTAACAATGTAAGACGAGATCTAACACTCCATCTACAACTAAAGTCTATAGATGCAACAAAGTCAATAATTTAAATACAATCGAAATTTGAGTCATGATCCTGTCTGCAACACAACTCGGAGATAGCATTCGAGACCCAAAGAGCACGCATTTCTTTCTAACCATATGTGATACATAACAGTTGAGAAAGTGATGAAGAAAAACTTTTTGGCATTCACATTAGCTCTTGTGTCAGAGATGATTTTCCTAAATCCATCCACCATGAAGACTACCCTTCTTCTCCATCCCACCCATCTACCAATAATCTCCCATATATAATGTGTGTAGGGACATTGAAAAAACACATGTGATTGTGTTTCTTCATTACCCATACAGAAATCACACGTTGCATCTTCATCTGTGTACCAACCTCTACTCTTTGTGAGAGTTCTTCCCCGATGTACCAACCAAACTCTAAAGCTGTATTTCTTCACAATCCATTTATGCCATATTTGTTTATAAACAAAGGAAGTGTCGGCTGCCTCTTCCTTTCTCATCTGCTGATACATAAGTAATGGGCTGAATTTTCCTTGAACCCAACATGTTTGCATCATCTGAAGGGTGACTCCTACATCCCCATCTTCCAGCTGTATGATCTTATTCCTGATACTCAAAAGGGTCTTCCAAAAATAGGACGAGTTAGCTCCAGGGGGAACTACCGTCCAGTGATGACAAGTGAAATACGTCGAGTGTATCCATTTTACCCATAGAGATGTAATTCAGTATGTATGTCCTACAAGGCCGACGCTAGTAACGCCCTGTTCCATACTTGTATATCCTTCAATCCTAAACCACCTCATATTTCGGATGTAGGATGTCCTTCCAAGCTACTGCACATACTTTCGAACCCCAGAGGAATCTTCTAATCAAAGACTCAATTTTTCAAATGACTGCTGCTGGAACTTTCACCATCGCACACCAAAATGCAAGGATGCCATAGATTCCTGAGGTGATAAGTTCAAGTCTTCCAGTGAAAGAGAGTAATTTAGAAGACCACCTTTGTATCATGTTGTGTACTTCATTTAGAAGTGGGTTGAAATCCTAAATTCCAATCCTCCTGCTGCAGACTGGAATCCCAATGTACTTGAATGGAATGGATCCGCTACAATAGTTGAGGATGCTCTTAATATGATCAGCATTAATGGAAGAAACACCTGTCATAAGTAGGTTAGACTTTTGGGGACTCACAACAAGTCCCGATACTTCCTCAAACTCCTTTAATGTCAACTCAATACACTTTGCTGTTTGTGTGTCTCTGTGATGAAAACTACATACTAGTGCTTGATCAATATTAGGAAGTAGTGTGTTTTGTATTTCAGCTTAAGGATGGTGATGATGTATGCATGCAACGGGTATATCAGCAGCAAATGAGCTAATGGCAACACAAAGCATCATAATTGGTGCCATGTGTGCAAGTGGGGACCAGGGCAGTTTATGGCTGTTATACAGGTGGCATGTGTGCAGCTTCTGAAAGGTTCCACACATGGATGGATAGCTCATCACGCAGGCTGTGTGATGGAGTCAGTTACAAACGCAAAGTTTCGATTTAATCACTTGGAAATCCAGCTGGAAGTTGGTTACTCGAAGTTGGTCCTGTAACTTTGCTGTGCATGCATAGAGTGTATATAATGATGTAATCTATGCATGAGCTCATTGTAACACTTTCATTCTCTCGATCAATAATAGATCTCTCTCTCACAGTGAACGTAAGCTTCTGAAAACAAGCTGAACCACTATAAACCCTTTCTTCTTCATTCAATCACACACACACACTTTCATAGTTGTTATCATATGTGATCAATTTCTTGTTCTCAATCTTAGAATTGATTGTGAATTCTTAGAGTAATTTTTGTATTACTTAGTTAGGATCTTCATCTGTGAGAAAGTGGCGCTGTGTGTGGGAAACTAGACCACAAGATCAGAAATCAACAGAAGAATGAATCAAGAAGCAGTTGAAGGAAGTTGACATCATGGTTGCAACCAAGTTTGATATTGAGAGGTTTACGGAGAAATCTGGCTTCTGTTTGTGGAAGATCAAGATGAGAGCCATCTTGGTACAACAAGGATTGGCAGATGCCATCAAGGAGAAGCCTGCAACAACTGCAGAAGCTGCACAAACAGTCATAGAAGCCACTGCAGAAGCTGATACTCAAGAAAGAGCATTAAGTGCTATTGTATTATGTCTTGGTGATAAGGCTTTGAGAGAACTACAGAGAGAGACATCTGCAAGAGCTGTATGGAAGAAACTTAAAGATCTATACATGTTAAAATCTCTTGCTAACCGTTTATACTTAAAGCAGAAACTATATTCCTTTAAGATGATTGAGGATAGATCAGTTTTAGTGCAGCTTGATTAATTCAATAAGGTGTTAGATGATCTAGAAAATGTTAATGTTAAAATTAAAATATAAGATAAGGCCTCAATATTGTTGTCAGCTCTTCCAAATTCCTTTGAAAGTTTCAAGGACACACTTCTGTTTGGAAATAGAGAAACTATAATTCTTGATGAGGTTGAAATTGCTCTGAAGACAAAGGAGTTTCAGAAAGTTTCTGAAGAACAGGGATCATCTGGAGAGGAATTAATGATCAAGAGGAATGATCATGGTAATAAGAACAACAAGAAATGCAATTCTGATTCAAAGAAACAAGGAAACAAGACTGATCAGTCAAACTCAGATAAGGAAGGAAGGAAGTGTTTTCACTGCCATGAACCAGGCCATTATAAGAAGAACTGCTACAAGTTCAAAGCAGAAAAGAAAAGAAAAACAGATGCTGGTAAAGATGGACAACAAAGAGTGCAACCAAATCAGGTGGTAAATAATCATAATCAGACTACTGATTATCCGGAGGCACTGGTGGCTGGATCATCAAAAGGATCCATGGATTGGATCCTTGATTCAGGATGTACATTCCATATGTCTCCTATGAAGCAATGGTTTACTAATCTCAAGTTGCAGAATACTGGATCAGTATTGTTAGGGGATGATCCCACATGTCAGATCAGAGGTGCTGGATCCATCAGATTGAGGATGCATGATGGAGTTACCAGGATTCTGACAGGTGTGAGGTATATTCCAGTACTCAAGAGAAACTTGATTTCTTTAGGTATCTTAGATGCTTCAGGTTATGAGTTTAGATCAAGGGGAGGGGTACTCATTATTGAGAAAGATGAGTATGAAATGATGAAAGGAATCAGAAAAAATAGATTGTATATTCTTGATGGACACACAGTGGTTGGACAGAATCTTGTCTCAACTGGAGGTGATGAAATTCACTTATGGCATGAAAGACTAGCTCACATAAGTGAGAAAGGATTACAAGAATTGTCAAGACAGAATGTTATCAGTATCAGATCAACAGACAAGTTGGATCAGTGTGAGGATTGCATCTTTGGCAAAGCTAAGAGGCTGAAGTTTAGCATTGGTGAACATACAAGCAAATCCAGACTTGATTATATCCATTCAGATCTGTGGGGACGTGCAAGAACACTAACAAAAGGTGGAGGCAAGTATTTCATCTCATTTATTGATGATTACAGTAGGAAGATATGGATATATATACTGAAATCTAAGGATGCAGCTTTCATTACTTCAAGAATTGGTTAACTGAGGTAGAGAATAGTTGCAATAACAAGATTAAGATATTAAGAACTGATAATGGTCTTGAATATTGTTCTGATGAGTTCAATAAATTTTGTAAGGAGAGGGGGATCATGAGACATAAGACAGTACCAGGTACACGACAACAAAATGGTGTTGCAGAGAGGTTAAACTAGACTTTACTTGAGAGAGTAAGGTGTATATTAAGTAGTTCTGGTCTTTCAAAAGACTTCTGGGAAGAGTTGGTTAGTACAACAACTTTTTTAATCAATAGGTGTCCATCAACACCTCTTAAACTCAAAACACCTCAGGAAGTATGGACTGGAAAAGCTGCTAATTATACTAGGCTCAGAGTTATTGGTTGTCTAGCTTATGCACATGTTAAACAAGATAAGATAGCTCCAAGAGCTATCAAGTGTGTCATGATTGGATATCCCAAAGGTGTTAAAGTTTACAAACTATGAAACATTGAAGGTAAGAAGTTTATGATAAGCTGGGATGTTACCTTTAATGAGGTTGTTATGCCATTGAAACCTTAAGATCAAAATAAGTATGAAGCTGAGCTTGTGGTGGAGCTTATGAACAAGATTCAGAAGGATCAGTTTAGAATTGAAGAAGAGATAGTGTAAGAAGGAACTGGTTCACCAACTGAAGATGATCAGATCACATCTAATACTGATGAGCTACTCAACAACTATCAGTTGGCAAGGGATAGACAGAGGAGGTCTATTAAGACTCCAGCTAGGTTTGCAGATGCTGATATTGTGTACTTTGCACTGTACTCTGCAGAGGATATTGATTCATATGAACCAAGAAGCTATCAGGAAGCAACGAACAATAAGGATAGTGAAAAGTGGAGTGCTGCTATGCAAGAAGAGTTGCTTTCATTAGAGAAGAATCAGACCTGGAGAATTGTTCAGAGACCAAAGGATCAGAAGTTAATGAGCTGTAAATGGATTTACAAGAAAAAGGTCTCACCAGAAAGGACTGATGGTGTCAGGTTTAAAGCAAGATTAGTTGCCAGGGGATTTTCTCAAAGGGAAGGCATTGATTATACAGAGATATTCTCTCCAGTTGTGAAACATTATTCCATTAGGATATTGTTAGCATTAGTTACTCAGTTTAATTTGGAATTGCATCAGATGGATGTGACTACAGTTTTCTTCATGGAAATTTGGAGGAGAAGATTTATATGACAGTTCCAGAGGGAGTTTCAGTTCAAAACTCAACTATTAAGGCTTGTTTACTTCTGAAGTCACTATATGGATTGAAACAAAGTCCTAGGAGATGGTATCTCAGATTTGATGAGTACATTCTCAAGTGTGGTTTTGAGAGAAGCAAGTTTGATAGTTGTGTGTACATCAAACAAGACAGTGAGTGGTATATTTTCTTGTTATTGTATGTTGATGACATCTTAATTGCTTGCAAGTCTATGGAAGGGATCATAGTTGTGAAGGAGATGTTGAAATCAGAGTTTGATATCAAGGATTTGGGTGAAGCTACTGTTATATTGGGAATGAAGATCAAGAGGGACATATCAGCTGGTTCTATAGTACTACATTAGAGTTTATACTTAGAGAAAGTTCTCAAGAGGTATAATATGGATCAAAGCAAAGCTGTTACTACTCCTGTGAAGCAAGGGTTGGGTCTGTCAACTCAGCAGTCAGCTAGAACAAGTAAAGAAGTATCAGAGATGTAAAGGGTTCCTTATGCTAATGCAGTTGGCAGTCTCATGTATGCAATGGTGTGCTGCAGGCTAGACTTAGCTCATGCAATGAGTTTGGTGAGCATGTTTATAGGGAATCCAGGGAAAGATCACTGGGAAGCTGTTAAGTGGATTCAGAGATACATCAGAGACAACTTGACAATAGGTTTGCATTTTAATATGTTTACTTTTAACATTGATTTTCTTGCAGGTTATGTAGATGCTGATTATGCTGCAAACTTAGACACAAGGAAGTCACTATCAGGCTATGTATTCTGCTTGTTTGGTACAACTATAAGTTGGAGATCAACACATCAGTCAGTGGTTGTATTGTTTACAACTGAGGCTGAGTTTTGATGAGTGCTATTTTCACCTAAATTTTAATGTCTTTTTATATATATTTTCGTATTATTTTATCCGTATTTTATGTGTTATTTGATTGTATTTTGTGTTTTTATTGAAATGTGTGTGAATGAGCTTAAACCTATGATTTTCACTTTTTATTGGATGCTAGATATGATAAGGAAGGCATAGGAAAAAGCGGATCTAAATTCGGAGTTGAAACGAGGGAGAACGGGCAAAAACGGAAGAAGTAAAACAGGGCGTGCACTTACATAGGCCGTGTACAGAACACGGCCCTGTAAGAAGTGACCGTGTGTGGACGCCAGAAGCACCAACTCGGCCATCCCTGTGGCCGAGTGCAGGACACGGACCGTGTGCAGAAACACGAGCCATGCACCAAGCACGGCCCTGTAAGAGAAGGCCGTGTGACAACGTCAGAAAACACAACACGGCCATCCCTGTGGCCGTGTGCTGTGCACGAGCCGTGCGCTGTCCAGAACTCGCCGTTGACCAGAAGCCACAGCCATAAGTCTTCTTGTAAAAATTTGTCAATTTTAAAATTTTTCTCATGAGTTTTGGTTGGATTTTGGTATGATTGGTTGTGTTGAAGTTCATGATTGTCCATATTTTTATGAAATTGTTGAGCTAATGGTGTTGTATGAGTTTTGAGTATGAATGAAGTGTAGTGGAAGCACAAATGGAGCTTGGAGCGAATGCTTTCCTTACCAAATACCTATTGAGGGAGTACTCTACACCTTATCACTTTTAGTTGCTTGACATAATTTGATTTGGATTGATGTGATTTGCATGCTACTTCATTTGTTATGTTTTTGGGAGGTTTCCTTTTCAATAAGGTTGGTATGAATGTGAGCTTAAATGTCATGGATGATATAGAATGTGTGCTTTATTGTTAATGATGGTGATTTTTGTTTTTGCATGTTATGTGTTTTTGGTTGTTTATTATTTGTTGAGTCTTTATTTTATGTTTTGTGAGTTTTCTTATTTTTGTCTTGGTATGTTTGGTGGTTTGTTTAGGGAGGTTGTGAGTCATTTTTGAATATGAGTGATGATATATTGTGGTAGTAAGTGATGACAAGTTATGATTAAGAATCTCTACACTTTCGAATTGTGACATGTTTTACTTAACTTGTTCAATTTTGAGATGAATGTGGTGTAATAAGTTTCTTAAGGTCCAATGCATAAGCTTGTGAGCATTTGAGCCTCAACCGTGCATACATGGTTTTTCCTTTATGAGTGGATCGATTGAGTTTGATAAGCTAGAACTTGCTCAAGGACTATAGGAACGAGCCCGATTGTGGAGATTAGTGAAATGATCTTAGGCCATCCTTGTTATTCATAGTCATTGCCATATATTTTCCTACCATGAACATCATCCCTAGTTAACCACTTTGAGCCTATAAGCCTTTTTATTGTGAATATATCACATTACAAGCCTTGATTACCCTCTTAAACCTTATATATATACCCTTTGTGTGGGTGATTGAGGAGATGGTGGCTAGAAAGGTTTGATGAGGAAGAAAAAGAAGAAAAGGAAATGGTAAATAAATAAGAAAAAGGATGAAAAGAGCAAAATGAAGAATGCACATGCAACCTCAAAACAAGAAATATGAGCAAAGCAACAATAATATGCTCAAGTACTTAAAAATCCAAAGAAGGAATCATGAATCATAAGAAGCTCAAGAAATCCAAGGAAAGTTGATGAGTAGAGCTTGTGAGTACCAAAGACAAGAAAGGAAGAAAGAAAAGTGGAGAAGTTGAGGAAGTTGATCATCTATTCGATTACTTACACTTGTTTAGTCACTATTACCTATATTCTTCCTACCCTACCAAAGAGCATATCATTACATCCTTAATTAAAGACCTTTTTGATCACTAATGGAAACTTTGGTGGTTTGTGATTGTAGTCCACGAGCAAGCTTATAGCGAGTCGAGTCAATCGATTAATGAGTGTTGATTTACCTCGAGTCAATCGATTAATGAGTGTTGATTTACCTTACTTTAAAGAGTGTTGAGAGACATTGATATCCTATGTGAGGCTTGGACTAAAAAGGGACTATATTACACTTTTATTATCTTTAGATTGAACTTGTTAATTTTTCATGTTATGAGTTTAATGTTGTAGGATGTCTTAGCATAGTTTGTAATTCTTATTATTATTAATGTGTTATTGCTTATGTCGTTTAGTCTTTTCCTAGGTGAAAATCTCACCCCTTGGTTTATCATTTTCGTTGTTCGGGGACGTACAACACTTTAAGTTTGGGGGTGTGATGAGTGATATTTTCACCTAGATTTTAGTGTCTTTTTATGTGTTTTCGTATTATTTTATCCGTATTTTATGTGTTATTTGGTTGTATTTTGTGTTTTTATTTAAATGTGTGTGAATGAGCTTAAACCTATGATTTTTACTTTTTATTGGATGCTAGATATGATAAGGAAGGCATAGAAAAAACGGATCTAAATTCGGAGTTGAAACGAGGGAGAACGGGCAAAAACAGAAGAAGTAAAATAGGGCGTGCATTTACACGGGCCGTGTACGGAACACGGCCCTGTAAGAAGTGACCGTGTGCGGACGCCAGAAGCACCAACTCGGCCATCCCTGTGGCCGAGTGCAGGACACGGACCGTGTGCAGAAACACGGGCCGTGCACCAAGCACGGCCCTGTAAGAGAAGGCCGTGCGATAACGTCAGAAAACGCAACACGGCCACCCCTGTAGCCGTGTGCTGTGCACGAGCCGTGCACTGTCCAGAGCTCGCCGTTGACCAGAAGCCACAGACACGACTCGGGCCGTGTTACAGCACACGAGCCGTGTAGGTGTCAAAACTGCTGAAATTTCCAGAAACTTCTAGAAGCTTCCCAAGGAGTATAAATACCCATTTATTCAACAATTGACAGGAAGATCCAAAATTCCACCCTTCCACACACACATCACACACAATTCTCTCCATTTTACACCATCATCTTCATTCATTCACCATCCTTTGGATCTACCATCATCCAACCATCAAAATCATCATCCAATTGAAGAAAAGAAGCAAGGAAGAGAGGAAGATAACAAGGGAAGGAAGAAAATCACCATTGAAGTGACATCAAGGGAGTTTCCATTCATTTCTTGTATTAAACCTCATAGTTTCATCATGTTTTGTAAGGATCTTAATGTCTATGTTCATTTCCTTATTAATATGGTAGGCTAATCTCCCTTGTGAGATTAGCAACATGAGAGTTGTTGGATAATTTTGGGGATTTGTGTATTCAAATTTATATGTTGATTGGATCTATGATTTTCTACCATTGATTATTAATTGCTTGAATTGTATTGATGATTTGTGTGTTTAGTTGTTCTAGATATGTGATTAGAATGAGAAATCAATTATATGCTTAGGATAATTAAGTGAATCATTTCATCAAACACTTCATGTGCATTATAGATTGTGAAGAGATTGAGAAGTCCTTCATAGTTTAGAACCCTTTGGTAGGACATGTGATTGGTTTGATCGAGAGATTGATTAATTGTGTGAAGGAACTCTCATTTAAGCTTAGTACCTAGTTGGAATTGTTTAAGTGAGAACCAATCCATTGAGCTATTTGATATTAATATCCTATCCATCTCGAGAAGGAGTTTAGGTGATTTTAGTGTTGGCCCTTAGTCTTCAATCCATGATACATATGAATTTGATACATAATTCCTAGAATTACCACTTCTTGATTGTTGTTAATCTCACTTTTAATCAATTTGGTAAACCACTTTTCATCCATCCATCTTGTTCGTTTGATCATTGCTTGTTCACTTGTATTGATTGATTTAATTTCTTGTTTGATCAACCTCCCTTTGATGATTAGTCTCTATAAAATTATAAGAAACGTGAGATCGCTTAAGCACTAGTGCCTACCTCCCTTGGGTTCGATAATTTCTTGAATTGGTCATTCTCCACTAAACTATGGCTAATCAAGTTTATCTCACTTACAGAGGCAGTAAAAGAGGGCTTGTGGTTGCAGGAAATTTTGTCTGAGTTTGGGGTGTTACAAGAGTCAGTATTGGTGCATTGTGATAACTCTAGTGCTATACACTTGTCAAGACATCAGGGTTATCATGAAAGGACAAAGCACATAGATGTAAGGATGTATTTTGTTAGAGACTTAGTTGAAGGAGGAAAGGTTATTGTCAAGAAGGTTGAAACAGCAAAGAATCCAGCTGATTTTCTCACTAAGGCCTTGCCTAGTTCAAAGTTTGAATTATGCAAGAGTCTTATCAATGTGTGCTAAACATATCAGTGGAGAGTTTAGCTGCTCTCATAAAAGCAGTGTATAAGTTTGTTGTCTTGATAAAACAGTGGGGTGAAGGAGTGATTGATGTTAGTTAAGTATGAAGTTTTAGGTGGAGAATTGTGATGAAAACTACATACTAGTGCTTGATCAACATTAAGAAGTAGTGTGTTTATTGTTTCAGCTTAAGGATGGTGATGATGTATGCATGCAACGGGTATATCAGCAGCAAATGAGCTGATGGCAACACAAAGCATCACAATTGGTGCCATGTGTGCAAGTGGGGAACAGGGCAGTTATGGGTGTTGTACAGGTGGCATGTGTGCGGCTTCTGGAAGGTTCCACATATGGATGGATAGCTCGTCACTCAGGCTGTGTGATGGAGTCAGTTACAACCGCAAAGATTCGATTTAACCACTTAGAAATCCAGCTGGAAGTTGGTTACTCGAAGTTGGTCCTGTAACTTTGCTGTTGATGCATAGAGTGTATATAACGATGTAATCTATGCATGAGCTCATTGTAACACTTTCATTCTCTCGATCAATAATAGATCTCTCTCTCACAGTGGACGTAAGCTTGTGAAAATAAGTTGAACCACTATAAACCCTTTCTTCTTTATTCAATCACACGCACACACTTTCATAGTTGTTATCATATGTGATCAATTTCTTGTTCTCAATCTTAGAATTGGTTGTGAATTCTTAGAGTAATTGTTGGATTACTTAGTTAGGATCTTCATCTGTGAGAGTCTCCATATCCAAAGATTAGGAGATCATCTGCAAAGATCAAGTGTGATACCCCAACTCTTTTATAAATTCTAGAATGGAATTTGTACTGCCCTAGTACAATCTTACTCTTTATCAACCTGCTGAAATAATCCATACATAACACAAAAAGAAGGGAAAATATTGGATCTTCTTGTCGAAGTCTTCTCTTGCCCTTAAAAAATCGCTCTGGCTTGCCATTAATTAGTAGAGAGTATGAGGTAGTAGCAACACATTACTCAATCCGGCGGAATCTTGGTGGGAAGCCAAGTCCTCGTAGTAGATCAAAGAGAAAAGTCCAACTAACTGAATCAAAAGCCTTAGTGATATCCACTTTCACTGCCATGCAAGGAGATATAGTACCCTCCTTTCGTCCATATCCACGAAAGATCTCCTCTGCAAGCATTATGCAATCTCTCATTTTTCTCCCTTTTACAAATCCAAATTGAGCTGGATCATTAAAAATAGGAAGACATCTTCTCATGCGAACTGCTATAATCTTGGAGATGATTTTGTAGACTGTGTTACAACAAAATATTGGTCTGAAATCTTTTACTCCAGGTTGGTGACTAGCTTTCAGAATTAGAGAGATAAAAGTAGAATTGAGTTGTTTGAGTAACTTCCCTTTCCGAAAGAATTCCATCACTGCATCCACCAGGTCCTTTCCCACAATATTCCAAGCTTGCTGGAAGAATAGAGAGGTATAGCCATCTGGTCCCGAAGATTTGTTCTTATTAATCAACCACAGTGCTTGCTTGATTTCTTGTTCCAGAACTGGTTCTTCCAACCCTACTACCTCACTTTCAGAAATTTTTGAACCCTGTTCCAGCACCAATGAATCCACTATCTCCTCAATTCGAGTGTTAATACCCAATAGAGAAGTATAATAATCAAGAAAGCATTCCACCATCTCTTGATATTTTGTTGTAGGGCCATTCTCTTTAAACACTCTGTGGATGCCATTTCTCAAAGCATTACCATTGATTAAGGAATAGAAGTACCTTGTAAGGCGATCCTGATTTGAAATGTGCTTATTCTTTAGGATCTGCAGGATGTAGCTAGCCTCACATGATTCAAGATGCTTCACTTTCAACAACTCTTGATTGATCAAAGATGCTAAATTCTGATTATTAATATCAGACATGAACTGGATCTGAAGTTGGGAGATGTTCTCCTTCGCACGAGATACACGTTCAGAGATGTGAGTGTAGTTCAACCTGTGAAGCTGTCTCAATGGATGCTTAAGGCGCTTAAGTTTGGAACATAGGATAAATTGCTTTGTTCCACTTACATGTACCTGCCAATGTTCAGCAACAAGATTTAAGAATAAGTCATGATTAGTCCACATGTTATGTTGGAATATAATTTGAATAGTCTGCTGCTTATCCAAGAGTTAATTTTAGTTCATGCATTCAAAATATCTTTAATGTATTCAAAGTGTCTTTCAAGATCCATCATTATTAGGATAGTTTGAATGGTGTTAAGTTTGTATTATAAATACCCATGTAAGTCTGCTGTTTATGGAGTATAAGAAAAACAAGAGTTCTCCACCAAAAATAGTCCTCTTCCTAACAAAGTGGTATCAGAGCTACGGCAAGAGTGAGTGAGTGAGTGAAAAATGGCAAACAATGGAATGTCATCTTTTCAATTTCCTCGTCTTACAAGAGAGAACTATGAAAAATGGTGTCTTCGATTGAAAGCATTGCTCGGCGCCCAAGATGTGTGGGATATCGTAGAGAAAGGCTACGATAAGCCGGCAAATGAAGCAACATTACCTCAAGCGGAGAAGGAGGCTTTGGCAAAGACAAAGAAAAGGGATCAACAAGCACTCACTCTCATCCATCAATGTTTGGATGATTCTATGTTTGAAAAGGTGGCGGGCGCAACTACATCAAAGCAAGCTTGGGAGATTTTGCAAAAATCTTTCCAAGGAGTTGATAAAGTGAAGAAAGTCAGGCTTCAATCACTAAGGAGTGATTTCGAAGCAATGAAGATGAATAATTCCGAATCGGTTTCGGAATATTGTTCAAGGGTGAAGGCAAATGTGAATCAATCAAGAGGCTATGGAGAAAAAATTGAAGATGGTCGAGTGGTGGAGAAGATACTTCGTTCTCTAACTCCGAAATTTGATTATGTTGTGTGTGTCATTGAAGAAACAAAAGATCTTGAAGCAATTACGATAGAAGAGTTGGAGGGTTCCTTACATGCCCTAGAGGAGAAAATGAAGAGAAGGCAAGAAGAACCAAATGAGCAGGTTCTTAAAACTAAAGCAACTTTAAAAAATGAAGAATGAGACAAACAATTTTTTCGAGGAAGAGGACGTGGAAATGGACGAGGAAGAGGACGTGGAAGACAATGAAGTGGACAAGAAAGAAACAGTGGTGAAAGTTCCACAAATGATGAGCGGAATCCTTCATATTTTAGAGGCCGCGGAAGGAGTCGAGGAAGAGGTCGTGGAAATTTTCAAGGATCAAATGATAGGAGGTATGACAAGTCTAAAGTTGAATGCTTTCAATGCCATAGGCTTGGTCATTATTCATGGGAGTGTCGAGATGCTGCAAATAATTATGAGAGGACCAATCTTGTTAATGATAATAAAGAAGTTGAAGAATCCGCCTTGCTACTTACCGTGAGAAAGGAAGAAAATGAAGTGGATAGTTCATGGTATTTGAATAATGGTGCGAGCAATCATATGTGCGGGTTCAAAGAAAAATTTGTGGAGATCAACGACAAGGTGAAAGGTAGTGTTTCTTTTGGAGACTCTTCGAAAATCCACATCGAAGGAAAAGGTACAATTCTCATTTCTTCAAAGGATGGTGGCCATAAATTGATTTCTGATGTTTATTATGTTCCTAAACTAAGAAGTAATATTCTTAGTCTTGGACAATTTGTTGAGAATGGGTATGAAGTATTGATGAAGGATAATTATCTTTGGCTTAAAGATAGAAATAATAATTTGATTGCAAAGGTGGGCATGTCAAAGAATCGGATGTTCAAATTGAATATCCAAACTGTTGAAGCAAGTTGTTTGAAGGTTAATGTGCAAGACGTGGCATGGTGTTGGCACATGAGATTTGGGCACTTGAACTTCGGTTCATTAAAAGCTATGAGAGAGAAGATGATGGTGAAGGGGATGCCTACAATTGATAATCCAAATCACTTGTGTGAAGCATGTCTTCTTGGCAAACATGCAAGGAAAAGCTTTCCAAAGGCAGCGACATCAAGAGCCTCCAAACCACTTGAATTGGTGCATACGGATATTTGTGGGCCTATCAATCCACAGTCATTTGGTAAGAGTAAATATTTTATACTCTTCATTGATGATTATAGCAGAAAAACATGGGTTTATTTTCTCCAACAGAAATCAGAAGCTTTCACCACATTCAAAAAATTCAAGATGCTTGTTGAGAAGGAAAGTGGCTATTATATTAAAGCGTTGAGGTCTGATCGGGGAGGCGAGTTCACCTCAAAGGAGTTCAATGATTTTTGTGCAGCACATGGAATTCGCCGTCCTCTCACTGTTCCTAGAACACCTCAGCAAAATGGCGTGGCGGAGAGGAAAAATAGATCAATTCTTAACATGGCAAGGTGTATGTTAAAAGCAAAAAATATGCCGAAGGAGTTCTGGGCTGAAGCTGTTTCTTGTGCGGTGTATTTGTCGAATCGCTCTCCAACGGTGAATGTGAAAGATCAAACACCACAAGAAGCATGGAATGGAAATAAGCCAAGTGTCCATCATTTGCGGGTTTTTGGAAGCATCGCTTATGCTCAAGTTCCACAACAAGAATGATCAAAGCTAGATGATCGGAGTGTCAAGTATGTTTTTGTTGGGTATGATTATCAATCTAAAGGGTACAGGTTGTATAATCCAAAGAATGGAAAGGTGGTGGTGAGCCGAGATGTTGAATTTGAAGAAGGAGCAGCTTGGAATTGGGATGGACAACAAGATAGCTCATATAATTTTCTTCCATACTTTGATGATGATCAAATATCGGAGAATGTTGAAACTAATCTTGAGCCTCAGTCTCCAGCTCAAGATGTTGAAGGCTCAAATGAAAGACCGCCGACGATGAGATCGCTTGCCGAAATATATGAAAGAACTGAAGAAATTACTCTTAATAATGATGAACTCTATTGTCTTTTTGCAGATAGTGAGCCATTAAATTTTCAAGAAGCTGTGCAAGATAAGAAGTGGAGAGAAGCCATGGATGAAGAAATTAAATCCATTGAAAAGAATGATACATGGGAATTAACTTCTCTTCCTACAGGCCATGAATCCATTGGAGTGAAATGGATTTACAAAGTGAAAAGAAATGCAAAAGGAGAGGTGGAGAAATACAAGGCGAGACTTGTGGTGAAAGGCTATAAGCAAAAACATGGAGTCGATTATGATGAAGTTTTTGCTCCAGTTGCGCGGATGGAAACTATTCGTTTGTTGATTTCTCTTGCTGCTCAAAAGAAATGGAAGATTTACCAAATGGATGTGAAGACGGCATTTTTGAATGGATATCTTAAAGAAGAGGTGTATGTGGATCAACCATTGGGCTACATTGCTGAAGGGAATGAAAAGAAGGTGTTGAAACTCAAGAAGTCGTTGTACGGATTGAAACAAGCCCCACGAGCGTGGAATAGCCGCATCAACCAATATTTTCAAGATCGCGGGTTTGTTCGTTGCTTGAACGAGCATGCCTTATACTCTAAGTTTCATGAGAATGGAGATGTTATGTTTGTTTGTCTTTACGTTGATGATCTCATTTTCACCAGCAACAATCCAAATTTATTTGATGAATTTAGAAGGAGCATGTCGGCTGAATTCGAGATGACGGATTTGGGGCTCATGACATATTATTTGGGTTTGGAAGTAAAGCAAATGGAGGAAGGAATATTTATTTCTCAAACAGGTTATGCTAAGGAAGTGTTGAAAAGGTTCAAGATGATTGATTGCAATCATGTGAACACACCCATGGAAGCTGGAATGAAGTTGTCCAAGTTTGAGGATAGAGAAAAGGTGGATCCTACTCTTTATAAAAGTCTTGTGGGAAGTTTGAGATATCTCACGAGTACAAGGCCCGACATACTTTATGCGGTTGGAGTGATAAGTCGTTACATGGAAACTCCCACATCTACCCACATGAGTGTTGCGAAAAGGATTCTTCGTTATCTTAAAGGTACGCTCGATTTTGGAGTGTTCTATTCCTCATCTAATGATCTTCGGTTGAATGGGTTTTGTGATAGTGATTTTGCGGGTGATATTGATGATAGAAAGAGCACTACGGGTTATGTATTTTTCTTGGGTGATTGTGCTATTTCTTGGTGTTCAAAGAAGCAATCGGTTGTCACGTTATCAACATGTGAATCGGAATATGATGCTGCAAGCTCAAGCACATGCCATGCTTTATGGTTGAGGAAGCTATTAAAGGAAATTCATTTGCCACAAGAGGAAGCTACTGAAATTTGCATTGATAATAAATCTGCACAAGCACTTGCAAAGAATCCGATCTTTCATGATCGAAGCAAACATATTGATACGAGATATCATTTCATTCGGGAATGCATTGCCAACAAAGAAGTGGAGCAAAAGTATGTGAAGACTCAAGATCAAATTGCTGATATTTTCACCAAGCCGTTAAAGTTTGAAGATTTTCGAAGGTTGAGAACTATGCTTGGAGTAAGAAAGGAAGTTTCAAATTAGGAGGGAGTGTTGGAATATAATTTGAATAGTCTGGTGCTTATCCAAGAGTTAATTTTAGTTCATGCATTCAAAATATCTTTAATGTATTCAAAGTGTCTTTCAAGATCCATCATTATTAGGATAGTTTGAATGGTGTTAAGTTTGTATTATAAATACCCATGTAAGTCTGCTGTTTATGGAGTATAAGAAAAACAAGAGTTCTCCACCAAAAATAGTCCTCTTCCTAACATGTTATAGAGCCTGAAGGGTCGAATGGACCGCTGATTAAGATCACAAAAGGAGGTGATTGCTGGGCAGTGGTCTGAGCATGTTCCTTGAGGCAGGAATTTTGTCTCCACCCTCCACTTAAGACCTCTCCAGATTTGGCATGTCATCACACAATCAATCTTGGACCATGATGTTCCATTGGTCCAAGTAAAAAGGCATCCAGACGAGATAGCATCTTCTAACCCCATAATAGAACAACTGTCCACCATCTCTCGAATTCCAGGACTAGCAACTGAGCTCGTTCTCTCCTCATCTTTCATAACACAATTAAAATCCCATGCAATGATCCAAGGTTTGTTATTGCTCGACGAGAGCAATTCAAGGTGCTCCCATAGTTCTCTTCTAGCCATGTATCTATTGTGACCATACACAATGGAGATGGAATATTCCTTCATAGTTGTTACACATTGAGCATTCGCCTTTATAGCTTGCTCATGTTTAACAAAATTATCTAGTACAATACGAGAAGCATCCCATATAAGTAAAATTCTTCCTCCACTGCACATATGGAAATTATGATTTCATTTCCAACCAGGTGCAATTTTCTGAATCAAAGGTTGAACACCATTCGAATTCAATTTTGTTTCCAAAAGACCAGCCACTACAACATTCCGCTCTCGCACTAACTTTTTCAGTGCATTGTGTGTTGGTGTGCGTCCCAACCCACGCACATTCCAAGATAGAAGACTCATGAGGAGCCATCATCACAGAGAAACCCCTCCGACATTGCCTTTCGGAATTGGTAAGCATCGTAGTCATCATCCAAGCAAGGCAATTTTAGGATAATTATGGATCAATGGAGCAGAGTCGCTGTTGGATGGGAGCTCGCGGAATATGGAGGATTCCACCTGGTTCTGTGTTTTTTGGATTCTGCACAATAGATACATCCACTCCCGCTGCAGGGTTAGCTTGTTTTTGCTCTGCATTCTGAACAGGATTATTGTTCCTTCTCCTTCGATTCCGACGTCTGCGAACGTTTTGAAACGGGGCTTCTTCCTGCTCTCATTCCGATTAACATTTGTGTCCCAAACACTTGCAAATGAAACAGAACTTGGGGATGAACTCATACTCCACCTTCTGGGTGAAACGGCCTTTTGAAGTGTTTATACTAACAGCATCTATTTCAATCAACATTGTAGCAAAAGATACATGTTCCTTAGAAGCAGTGTAGTCATCCGTTCTCATGGGATAGCCAATTGCGGATTGCCGATGCCAGCAAGCTCATATATTTAGTATCTTGACATGGACTTCCCAAAGCTTCGTAAGATCCTCAACAGCTTTGCTTTGAATCCAGGGTATCTACCTGCAAAGTAGCCAATGAGCGAATACTCCCATTCATTGTCAGAATCTTCATCCAGAATATCAACTACTCCATATTCTAATGGGGGGATGAACTCAAGCTTGCAGGAGAGTTTAGGGGTGCGGTTGTGGTTAGGTTTATTATTCTGAGAAGGGGGCGGATGAGGATTCTTGGATGTTGTATGTGTACAACCATAGTACCAAGCTAGTCTCACCAATCACATCCAAGCTTTTGGATGCATTTTCCAACGCTGGAAGAAGTTCACCATGTTCCGACTACTTCCTATTTTCCTCGGCGAGTCCAACAAACTTGGGGTAAAGTATAAAGTATGTTAGGGTGGAAAATTAATTTTGAAATTAATATATAGATACTTTTTAGGTTTTAGATTAGAATTTTTATTTTTTGTTTTTAAGAGTGAACAATTATGTGAAGAAAGAGGGAACAATTTTAAAAAATTACACAAAAAAAGAGCTTTCTTTGAATCCATGTTAAAGCCCAACACGGTGAGCCCACCTCCAAGTGTAATTAGAATTATACGTTAAATTGTTAATTAATTTCCTTTTTCTTTTTAATGCATCATATAATAGTTTGACAGGGTACAAAGATCAAATATATTTATTGGGGGCCCAAAATATAGGGGCTATGGGCCACCACCTTTTATATTGTCCAATGGGCCCTCGCTCTCTATGCTTCAGGACACGGAAATCAACCCTACACAAGATTCTGTATTATAGTCAAATTTATAAGGTTGTCTATGTTTTATTTCATTGTATTTATTCAGAAAAGCCTGACCAAGAATTATTATTATTATTATTATTATTATTATTACTATTACTACTCCCACCGTCCCACATATTTTTACTCACTTTCTATTTTGGGCTGTCCTACGTATTTTTACTCATTCCATTAATGGTAAAAATAAATAGTAATATTTTTTTACCTACTTTTTACACTATATTCATCAATCCCAACAACTTTACTTACTTTTTTACACTTTATTCATCATTCGTAATAATTTTATTTACTTTTTTTTTAAATTATTAATTTTCCCTATTTTTTCTTACATTATATATTAAAAAATAACAAATTTTAATCTCCGAGCCCATACAAATGGGTAAAAACACCAGGGACAGAGGGAGTATTATTATTATTATTGTTTTATTATTATTTTATTATTATTATTATTATTATTATTATTATTATTATTATTAGAGTCACTTAATAGGAGATACACAAAAAATGCGTAATTGCTATAAACTACATGACTCAAAGCATTATTACTCATAACTACACAATTATGATTGTGATACCATAAATACCCCTATGTATTTGCACAATTGTTCTGCACAATTTGGTTCTGCACAATTTTATTTTTGCATATTTTGTTTGCACATTTTAAATTCCAGCAGTAGGCGGTGGTCAACGGCCAGTCAACGCCGGTCAACGACCTATCAAAGTCGGTCAACGGCCGGTCAACGCCGGTGGGTGGGTGAGGGGTAGGGTTGTTGGTTTAAAAGTGTATGGAGTATAAGGTTATATTTGGTATTTTACTTTAATATTTTGTATGTAAAATTAATTATTTAAATTTCATGTATCTAATAGTAAATATACTTAAAAGTGTGTATCTGAGAGTAATAAACTCTTATTATTATTATTAACTCGACTGAAACGGAAGAGGAGGACAGGACTTGACTGAACTCGACTCGAGCTCAAAAGCTTGAGTCGAGCTCGTGTAGGAGCACGAGTCGTGTGCTGAAATTGGCCCTGTAACAGTGGGCGTGTGCCAGCACCTGAAATGTTTGCTCGCCCATGCCATGGCCGTGTGCCGAGCTCGAGTCGAGCGCATGTCCGAGCTCGTGTCGTGCGCCGCACACAGGCCTGTAAGAATGGCCGTTTGCCAGCACCTGAAATGCCTGCTCGCCCATGCCGTGTCCGTGTGCAGGACACGAGTCGAGCTCCGTCAAACACGCAGAACACGTCGAGAAAAGTAAGCTAACTCGAGTCGAACTTCACAGCTTGAGTTGAGCTCGGGCAAAAATCCAGAATAAGAGTGCACGTGTTTTAGAAGATTTCAAGGGGTATAAATACCCAATTTTAGCTTGATTTACGGTAGAGAGCCATTTGAGAGCAGTTACCAAGATCAAACACACAATTCCACTCCACATTTTCACACACTCTCTCCTACATCCATAATCTACCAAATTCATCTATTTTTACTACTTTCAATCCATAGTTCACTCCATAAATCTTTCACCCACACCATCCTTAGAAGAAATTGAGGAATTGGAGAGTTGAAAGCACATGAAGGAAGGAGATCTACCTTATTCTATGAGGGAAGAAATTCATATTTTCATTTGTATTTCTTTTGATTTGAAGTTAGCAATGGATTCATGTAAGCTTTGTAAGGTTTGTATGATGATAATTGGTGGCTAGTCCTCTTGTGAGGCTAGCCACATGATTGGTCAAGGGGATGCTAGATACGTAGGATTTTAAATGTTGAATTGAGTTGATTTTGAACTTTCTTTTATAATGAATTATTCATGATTCATGTTCTTAATTGTGTAGTTAAATCTTCTATCTATGATATTACGAAGCCATTCCAATGTGATATGTAGAGATTAGATTGAATCAATTGATTACTCGATCATGTATGTTAGTGATAGGAGAGGTATGTCATACCCTTCTAATGCAATTAGAACACTTATAAAAGAACACTTGAGTGATTGGGTGAGAAGAACCAACCTAACTAGGATCATAGTACCTTCATGGGAATTGAGATTAAGACACAATCTTAAGGGATTTAAACTTGTAAAAGAGTTGAGAACTTAATCACCTTGGCCATAGGGATTAGGGGTAAAATAGTGATTGTTTCTAGTCCATAATCAATGAAGTTCAATGTTGTAGTCTTGCATATCTAGTTAGTTCTTTAATCATGAATGTGGTTAGTCTTACTTTCTTCTATGATCTATTTCATCCATTCCATTTCATCTTGTTACGTGATTGGTAATTGATAATCTAGTTGTTAGTTCATTTTGCTAGTTAATTGTTATCTTAATTGTTAGTATAAAACCAAACCAAAATTTGATCGCTTTTATAAAGTATGATAAAAAAACAAATCCGGATACGATCTTGATTTTTCTTCTCCATGGGATTGATAATTGCACTTGGTCACCTACGTACTACAAACGATAGAGTATACTTACTCTAAATCAATTTACACTTAAATTGAGGCTAAGTTCATGGCGTCGTTGTACCTGGAGTTGTTAAAATCTTGATTGTAACGAGTTTGAATTTGATTAGCTTTGATAAGAGTATTTCTTTAATTTATTTCTTATTTTACTTGTTTTAGTTTGGCGGAGCTAATTTGGAAAACTTTGTACGTAGGTATATGCACACTCGTTCGAGGTCTCAATCTATTGAGCCTTTGGACTTAGAATTGGAAGCTACCCTAAGAAGACGAAGAAGAGAGTTGTTAGGTCCGACGGAGGAAATCATGGAACGGGATTGATAATTGCACTTGGTCACCTTCGTACTACAAACGATAGAGTATACTTACTCTAAATCAATTTACTCCTAAATTGAGGCTAAGTTCAGGAACACTCAAAATTGAAAAAAGAGATTCTTTGAGCGAGACGATTTTAAAAAGTTTTATAGAGTTAATATCAATTTCAATCATGTAGTTTTCGTTGAATTCAATTTTGGTTTTTTAATTTTTGTAACTTATTTAATTTTGAGTTGTCTCTTGTGCCGGGGAGTTTTTACTTTTACTTTTAGTATTTTCTTTTCTTTTCTTTTTCTTTATCAATTTTCAATTCTTTAACTTTTTTATTCCATTTCCAAAATTTTTGCAAATCATAAAGGATTGATTTGTAAGTCAAGTTTAATTTTATTTTTTTTATAAAAGAACTAAAACTAAAAAAAAGTTAGAAGTTATAGGATTGAAATTGATATAAGATGACTGAAATTAAAAAAAAAATAAAAGAACTAAATTGGATTCAAACAAAATTACAGAATCAAAATTGAGATTTTTTCAAAAGACTAGAAGAGTATTTTTAGTTTAAAATTTACTAGTATTACTCTATCTAAACTTTAATTTCATACTTTCCATTTTGATTCATCTCAATTTCAACCCCAAACTTCCACAAAAGAAAAACAACTAACAATATCTCTTTAGCATACCTTAATTTCAAATTTTGCATCACCTTCTTAAAACACCTAACGTATTTTATCATTTATTTATTACAAAAAAATATCAAAATACCCTAAAAAATAAGTTAAAAAATAACTTACATTAATATCCGTGCAAATAGCAAACGAAATAAGAATAGAAAGAGTAAATTTTTTATTTGTCAAAGAGATAAAGAATATGTCATCGATTATATTAATAGATGGAGGAGCCTAAGTCTCAACTGCAAAGAAAAGCTATCAAAAACTTCAGCTATAGAAATGTGCATTCAAGGGATGCAATGGAATCTTAGCTACATACTCCAAGGAATTCGGCCTAAAACTTTTGAAGAGTTGGCTTCAAGAGCTCACGATATGGAATTGAGCCTGACATCAAATGACATCAAATGGCCCTCTATTCAAGACTCTTATGAGTTTGAATACATGTCCTACGATGAGCCCTTGGAAGAGAAACCACAAACAAAGGCTGCAGTTTCTATAAAGATTAATAGAAATGAAGTTGAAGCAAGAGAAAATAGTGCATCCCAAGATTGGGGGCATTAAACTGTTGATAAATCAAGACAAAGCTCCTTGACATGAGCTAAAACTGTTTGCATTATGCTCCTTGATACGAGCTTAAACTGTCTAACTCAAATTAAATCTCCTTGAGAAGAGACAAAACTCTCTACATATTACTCTCCTTGATATGAGCTATCCACACAACGCTCCTTGATATGAGCTAAAACTATCTACATGTTACGCTCCTCGACACGAGCTAAAAATGTCTACACAATACTCCTTGATACGAGTTTAAAATATCTAAAATCCTCAAGTTACGCTCCTTGATATGAGTATAAACTATCTACACATCAAATCAAATCTCCTTGGGAAGAGAATAAACTCTCTACACACAATGCTCCTCGACACGAGTAAAAAATGTCCACATAAGGCTCCTTGACACGAGTATAAACTGTCTACAAGTTCAAATTCAAGACTCATTGACACGAGTATAAACTGTCAGCAAATTCAAATCCAACGCTCCTCAACGCACGAACCTAAATTACATGTTACTCCTGGCCCGCATGGGTATAAAATGTGTACGACACCCTCCCATTCAAATCAAATAATGTCTCTTGAACTACGTTTTGACTTGATCCTCTTCGAAGAGGTACGTAGGCAATTTAGCACTCTGCTAAGTTCAGTCATAATTCAGGCTAGGAGAGGCAAGCAATAAAATTCAATCACGTTGATCAAGAAATTGATTATCGCAATTTGTTCACCTCAACACAAAGGCGTCCGTGAACAAAATGCGAGGGGGCATTTGTAGGCACTTGAATTTTATTGTCCATTAAGGAAAATATGTGGCAAATTAATGCAATAATTATCAATTAATTATTTATTTATTAAGGGATTTAAATAAATAAATTCCTAAAATAAATGAGTAAATAATTTATAATTGGGTAAGATCCAGTCAAATAAGTCTGACTTAAAGCCTAAGAAAGTGAAGGCCCAAGCCCGCATAATTAGGTCAAAACTGACCAATCAAGCTGCGAGTTATTTATGGGGCATCCTCATACTTCACCTATATAAGGAGTCCTCCTCCATTCATTCCAGACACACTCAAATACTTGAAGACATAAACGCTCTGAAGAGATCAAGAACACGAGAAGTGCTCCCTTGAGATCTTCAAGCATCTTCAAGTCAAGAACGGCAAACGATTTGGGATTAAGGTGCGGAGCCCCCCAAATCAAGCGTTCTTCATATACTAAGTTCTTTGGTATTCTTCGCGCCAAGAATAACATACGACCCGGGATTAAGGTGCTAAGCCCCCCAGATCGAGTGTTCTTCGGATCAAGTACGTTTAATCCAAACAAAGGATCGACGCCTCTGGATTAACATTATAAAATTCCAAATTCGAGTTCGGACAAGCTTCAACTGAAGATCCGACTCAACACACACAGTCAGCGTGGTCAACACAGTCAACGCGGTCAACACAACCAGTCAAAGTCAAGTCCAAAGTGGTTCGAGAGAAGAATCAGAGGATAGATAGAGATTGTTTCTTAAAATTCTAAGTTTAATCCTTTGCATTATTATTGTAATTCTCCTTTATTTATTTTATTATAAATACAAAATTTGTTGTTACAACTCTGTCTAAACTTCAATTTCATACTTTCCGTTTTGATTCATCTCAATTTCAACCCCAAACTTCCATAAAAAGAAAAACAACTAACAATATCTCTTTAGCATACCTTAATTTCAAATTTTGCATCACCTTCTTAACACACCTAACGTATTTTATCATTTATTTATTACAAAAGATATATCAAATTACCCTAAAAAATAAGATAAAAAATAACTTATATTAATATCCGTGCAAATAGCAAACGAATTAAGAATAGAAAGAGTAAATTTTTTATTTGTCCTATGATTTATTTGTGAGATATTAGATCATTTAAACAGGTAAACAATTTTCTTTTGGGAAAGAGTTATACAACTCATTTAGCAAAATTCACCATGACGATCTCAAGCAAGATTTACACATTAGAAATATGTGAATGTGATTCAAATGTATCTGAGTTTACACATTCTCCCTTCCTCTCATTTTAATCTTACGTATCTTCTTTAATATGGATGTCCAATTTCAATCTTTATATATATATTTTTTTATCATATGAAACACACACAAAATAATTAATATAGTATCTCCTTTAGACTCACACACAATAATACTAATACAATTATGTACTTTACATTAAATCACTCTCCGTTGATCCCACATTTATATGCACTGTTACTACAGATACGGAGTTTAAGAAAAACTACTTTTTTAGTAACTTTATTGTTTTTTGGAAGGTAATTTGGTCTTTTTTAGATAATAAATAAATCATCATAAAGTATGTTATGTGTGTTAGGTGAGAGTGGTAAATTTGTAATTAAAATGTACTTTTAGGATTATGAATTGATGTGATCTTTCCTTTTTTAGTGGTGTAACTTAATGTGGGACGAACGAAAACGAGAAATATAAATTTTAATATGGGACGGACGAAAACGAATATAAAATTTAATGTGTGAAATTTATTGGAGGATGATATGACATTTCTTTTTTGGTGGTGAAAATAAGGGTGACAAAAATGGAATGTATGAAGAACTGAAGATAAGGATTGTACGAGTATATATTAATTACTTCCTCCGTCCGCCACAAAGAAGGACATTTGCTTTTTGCACATGGATTAAGGAGTATTATTATTTAAGGTGTAGTTGGTAGTTGTATTAGTGGGTGTATGTGTCCCATAAATTTATTGTATTAGTGAAGTGTGTGGGTCTCATGTGTATAAAAATGGAAATGTGGACATTTGGTGCGCACGCCCAAAATGGCAAAATGTGGACCTTTGGGGCGGACGGAGGGAGTACTTTTATTTTCTTAAATGTTAATTACATAATGATTTATTTATTTTTTTTAAAACTGAGTTTGGTAATGTCGAATTGTGCATTTTTTTCTTCAACTAAAATATGAGTATTTTTATATTATTATAATGTAAAAGCAATAATTTATCATACATAATAAAAAGACTATTGCATATTTTGATTAGTTTAATGCATATTTTGATTAGTTTAATTTTATTTACAAGTGCCCATTAGAATACACTATATATGTAGAGAGGGGGTGTTTGAAAAAATAAAACAAAAATGTCAATTCCAGATAAAGGAATGGAAAAGATCAAAGTAAGCTAAAAAAAAATTACATTGACCTATTCATGTTCACTGCTAATTACATAGTATGATTGAAACTAAGGGGTGCTTTAAAATAATCGACGACCTTTCTCTTTCTTGAATGAAAGTGAATCAAGAATTCAAGATTAATTTCAAGAATTAAAGTCTTCACAAATTGAAGAAAATTATTTAATACTTATTCTCATTCAAAATTTGGCAACACGTACCATTTAACTATAAATACAGCATAATACATGCCTTTGAAACACACACAACACAACTTAATTGCTTGCAATATTATACATCCAAAATAATCATGAAAACTCTTTTCATCTCTTCACTTACATTCGTTCTTGTTGTCATCTTATCATGCACAACCCCCACAGCTATGGCCGATGGGCACGACCACTTCCTCGAATGCCTTACGACACAATCTCGTAACCACTCCTTCGTTTCTTCCGTCGTCTACACCCCAAGCAACTCGTCTTACTCCTCCGTCCTTCGTTTCTCTATCCGAAACCTGAGATTCGCCTCCGAGTCGACCCCCAAACCCAGATTCATCGTAACCCCGGAACACGAATCCCAAATCCCACCCGTCATACTCTGTGCTAAACAAAATGGGTTGGAAATCAGGATACGAAGTGGAGGGCATGACTTCGAGGGACTATCCTACGTATCACCAGTCCCATTCGTGCTCATTGATATGATCAAACTCAGTCAAATCACTGTCGATGTTGAGACCAAAACTGCATGGGTCGGATCCGGTGCAACCCTTGGGTCTGTATATTACAACATAGCCCAAAAAAGCCCTACTCTAGGGTTTCCCGCCGGTTTCTGCCCAACCGTGGGTGCTGGTGGGCACATTGGTGGAGGTGGCTACGGCCCGATGCTGAGAAAATACGGTCTAGCTGCTGACAACGTGATCGATGCAAGAATAGTCGACGTCAATGGCAGAATCCTCGACAGGAAATCAATGGGAGAGGGTCTATTCTGGGCCATCAGAGGGGGTGGAGCTGCCAGCTTCGGCGTCATCACTGCCTGGAAGATAAAACTCGTTGACGTTCCAGAAAAGGTCACTGTTTTCTTGATTCAAAGAAGTTTAGAACAGAACGCAACTCGGCTCGTTCAGAAATGGCAGACTGTAGCTAATGAAGTCGACCCGGATTTATTCATCGGACTATCCATCACGAGAAACACAACCATCACTGCAACCTTCTTCTCACTTTTCCTTGGAGGGATCGACAGATTGCTTCCATTGATACAAAAAAGCTTCCCTGAGTTGGGGTTGGTGAGATCAGACTGCAGTGAGATGAGTTGGGGAGAATCCACCCTTTACTTCGCCAGATTGGCATTGGATAAACCAGAGGCTTTGCTTAATAGAAGTGTTTCCATTCCATTATACTCCAAGATTAACTCGGATTACGTGCAAAAACCCCTTCCAAGATTCGGATTCGAAGGGCTGTGGAAGCTTTACAATGAACCGGAGGGGGAGGTGTCGGAGTTGCTCCTGATCCCCTACGGCGGAAGAATGGCGGAGATATCAGAATCCGCCATTCCGTTTCCTCACAGAGGAGGAAACTTGTACATGATGTCAAATTACCTAACATGGACTGAAAGCAAAGCTGAGAATTCCGATAGCTACATAAGTTGGTCACGTAGGGTTTATAACTACGTAACTCCTTTCGTTTCGCGGTTCCCTCGAGCCACGCAAGGGAACTACAGAGATCTCGACATCGGAGTGAACAACGACGATGGAAAGACGAGCTACGAGCAAGCGAGCATTTGGGGGCTAAAGTACTATTTGAAGAGGAATTTCCAGCGACTGGTTCGTGTGAAGACTATGGTTGATCCCCACAATTTCTTCAGGCACGAACAAAGCATTCCGCCACTATACAAGGTTGAAGATTAGGACGTAATCATGATGAGAATCTACATCAACAAGCATGCATGCTCTTTTTTTACTTTGAATTCTTTACGCTATTTACTTCTAAAATAACTCATCGTAATGCATTTAATTTGCTAACATATGGCTAACTACTTCTTGTTTGATTTATTCATTTATTTGTTTGTAATAAATTATAAGTTTGTAATTAGAAAAAGTCTATTGTGACACTATTCTTATGTAACACAGGTGGTTTTGATATTTGTTGGAATATAGTATTCTCTCCATTCCATATATAATAAACTTCACACTTTCCATTTTCATCCGTCTCATATAAAATTTCACCATAAAAAAATAAAATAAAAAATTATTACATTAGTCTCCACTTTTAAAGGTTCATCTTAATTATAAATTTACTATTCGCACCTAACATATACTCCCTCCGTCCCACCCAAAAAGACGCATTTACTTTTTGCTCGTAGATTAAGGAGTATTATTATTTTATGTAAAGTGAGTAAGTGTATTAGAGAGATGTGATGGGTATTGGTGGGCACTTTTTACTAAAAGAAAGAAATGTTGCAATTTGGATGAAACGCCTAATGTAGTAAAATGATGCTATTTGGGTGGGACGGATGGAGTAATTTATTTATTATCTAAAAATATTACATTACCCTCCAAAAGTCAATAAAGTTGGTCAAAAATATTTTTTCTTAAATTTCGTATTTACAGTAACGATGAAGTGAAGTTTATTATGAAATAGAGGTAGTAATTTACCGTAACGGTAAAGTGAAGTTTATTATGAAATAGAGGGAGTAATTGTTATATGGAGTAAGTAAAGCAAAAAATATTTTTTTTAAGGTATATAAAGGTTTACTTTCTCTGCTATTGAAACACTCACTTTTTGGTTGTAACAATTCCTGATTGACTACTAATCAATTGAAATCATTTAGTCCGTTTTCTTAAGTTTAATAAATCTCCATATATATCTTTGTTAAAATTTTAAAAAATAAATAAACAAATAAAAATCTCAACCTTTAAAAAAAAATAAAATTAAATCAAAATAAAAAGTCAGAACAATTCATATGAGCATAAGAATATGATACCACTATTTAAAAGAATATATCTTTTGTGCGTTTTGCAACAATATTTAAAAGTTGTGGTTTTTTTATAATTTCTCAAAAGTGAGGATTAATTTGCAATAAGAGTAAAGTTCGTGGGTTTTTTTTTACAATTAACCATTTATTCTATACAAGTTCTCGAAAGTGAAACAAACAAATTATGTAGGAGAAAATATCATAATTAGTCATGTAAATATGACCGATTAGTCATTTTTCATTTGAAATTTTTAATTTTGGTCATTTCTTATTCAATTGTGGAGTAGTTTTTTTTTTAAATTTAGTCATTTTTTCAAATTCAGTCTTTTTTTTCCAAATTTAGTCCTTTATGTTAAAAAAAATCCAAAATTTGGACCAAAAGTGGACAAAAGGACCAAAATTTAAAAAAAAGAACTAAAATCGGACAAGAAATTACCAAAAATAAGAATTGCAGGGAAAAAATGACTAAAGTTGAAATCGATCATACTTACAGGACTAATTTTGATATTTTCCAATTATTTGGGGCAAGTTTTGTGTGAGGCTGTCTCATTTAAGCCCTTACGTGAGACGGATAAAAAATAATAACATCATTAATGAAAAGTGATATTCTCTCCGTCCCGGGCAAAGGTCCTCATTTGCTTTTTTTATGTGGATTAAGGAATATTATTATTTTATGTGCAGTGGGTAGTTGTATTAATAATGAATGGTGGGCCATATGTGGAATCCTTTTTAATAAAAGGAAAAAATTATGACCTTTGAATGAGATAGCTAATATAGTAAAATGGGACATTTATGTGGAATGGAGGTAGTACCTAATAGATGAATAGTGATAATGGTGCAATGAACTATTTTATGAACAATTTATAGTATAAATAAAAGTGATAATATTTTATAGCGAAAATGATAATATTATCACTTTTTATCCATGATAAAGGCTTGCTTGAGATGGTTTCATACAAGTCTTTGCCAATCTGTGAGATTGTCACACGAAAAAGTTTTGAGTAATTAATACTCCCTCCATCCGCTTCTAAGGTATTCATTTTACTATTTTTGGCGTCCGCTTCATAGGTATGCATTTCCTCTATTTAGTAAAAAAATACACAATATATATGACCCACCACTTCCCTCTAATATAACTACTCACTTTACATATAATAATAATACTCCTTAATCCACGTGCAAAAAGCAAATGAATACCTTAGAACCGGACGGAGGGAATACTACATTTATTCTTATTTTATGAAAATTTTATAATACTATAAATTAAAAGTGATAATATTTTTAATAATAATACTCCCTCCGTCCATCCTTAATCTATCCATTTTATTATTTTTAGGATCGATATTTTTATTTTAAGATATAAATAATGTTCTTCTTTTTCCTACGTATTAGAGTGACCCATGAAATAATATCAATTGGGATCACCTATTCTATTTTATTATTTCATCTATTATTTTATTTACCAATCAATTTTTAAAATTACCGTAAGATGTACGGGATTTAGTTGTCATTTAGTAGGGTATATTATTCACGGCACATAGAAAATCATACCATCTCCCCCAATCTATTGAGAACTCGTAAAAAGAAATGTATTCCCTAAGATTTGTCACCTTGTACCGCATATTAGGAAAATTTTACTTTTTGAGTAATTTTATTGACTTTTAAGGGCAATGTGATATTTTTAGATAATTAGTAAAATATAAAGTATGTTATGGGTGGAAATTTAATTTTGAAATTAACATATAGATACTTTTTAGGTTTTAGATTAGAATTTTTATTTTTTATTTTTTATTTTTAAGAGTGAACAATTATGTGAAGGAAAGAGGGAACAATTTTAAAAAATTACACAAAAAAAAGAGCTTTCTTTGAATCCATGTTGAAAGCCCAACACGGTGAGCCCACCTCCAAGTGTAATTAGAATTATACGTTTAATTGTTAATTAATTTCCTTTTTCTTTTTAATGCATCATATAATAGTTTGACAGGGTACTGAGATCAAATATATTTATTGGGGGCCCAAAATATAGGGGCTATGGGCCACCACCTTTTATACTGTCCAAGGGGCCCTCGCTCTCTATGCTTCGGGACACGGAAATCAACCCTACACAAGATTCTGTATTATAGTCAAATTTACAAGGTTGTCTATGTTTTATTTCATAGTATTTATTCAGAAAATCTTGACCAAGAATTATTATTATTATTATTATTATTATTATTATTACTCCCTCCGTCCCACAAATTTTTACCCACTTTCTATTTTGGGCTGTCCTACGTATTTTTACTCATTCTATTAATGGTAAAAATACATAGTTATATTTTTTTACCAACTTTTTACACTATATTCATCAATCCCAACAACTTTACTGGCTTTTTTACACTTTATTCATCATTCCCAATAATTTTATTTATTTTTTTCTTTTTAAATTATTAATTTATCCCTACTTTTTCTTACATTATATATTAAGAAAATAACAAATTTTAATCTCCGAGCCCGTACAAATGGGTAAAAATACCCGGGACAGAGGGAGTATTATTATTATTATTATTATTATTATTTTATTATTATTTTATTAATATTATTATTATTAGGGTCACTTACTAGGAGATACACAAAAAATGCATAATTGCTATAAACTACATGACTTAAAGCACTATTACTCATAACTACACAATTATGATTGTGATACCATAAATACCCCTATGTATTTGCACAATTGTTTTGCACAATTTGATTCTACACAATTTGGTTCTGCACAATTTGGTTCTGCACAATTTGGTTCTGCACAATTTTATTTTTGCACATTTTGTTTGCACATTTTAAATTTTGGCAGCAGGCGGCGGCGGTCAGCGGCGGTCAATGGCCGGTGGGTGGGTGAGAGGTAGGGTTGTTGGTTTAAAAGTGTATGGAGTATAAGGTTATATTTGGTATTTTACTTTAATATTTTGTATGTGAGATTAAGTATTTAAATTCCATGTATCTAATAGTAAATATGCTTAAAGGTGTATATCTGAGAGTAATAAACCCTTATTATTATTATTAACTCGACTGAAACGGAAGAGGAGGACAGGACTCAACTGAACTGGACTCAAGCTCAAAAGCTCGAGTCGAGCTCGTGTAGGAGCACGAGTCGTGTGCTGAAATCGGCCCTGTAATAGTGGGCGTGTGCCAGCACCTGAAACGTTTGCACGCCCACGCCATGGCCATGTGCCGAGCTCGAGTCGAGCGCATGTCCGAGCTCGTGTCGTGCACCGCACATGGGCCTGTAAGAGTGGCCATTTGTCAGCACCTGAAATACTTGCTCGCCCATGCCGTGTCCGTGTGTAGGACACGAGTCGAGCTCCGTCAAACACGCAGAACACGCCGTGAAAAGTAAGCTAACTCGAGTCGAGCTTTGCAGCTCGAGTTGAGCTCGGGCAAAAATCCAGAATAAGTGTGCACGTGTTTTAGAAGATTACAAGGGGTATAAATGCCCAATTTTAGCGTGATTTACGGGAGAGAGCCATTTGAGAGCAGTTACCAAGATCAAACACACAATTCCACTCCACATTTTTACACACTCTCTCCTACATCCATAATCCACCAAATTAATCCATTTTTACTACTTTCAATCCATAGTTCACTCCATAAATCTTTCACCCACACCATCCTTAGAAGAAATTGAGGCATTGGAGAGTTGAAAGCACATGAAAGAAGGAGATCTATCTTATTCTATGAGGGAAGAAATTCATCTTTTCATTTTTATTTCATTTGATTTGAAGTTAGCAATGGATTCATGTAAGCTTTGTAAGGTTTGTATGATAATAATTGGTGGCTAGTCCTCTTGTGAGGCTAGCCACATGATTGGTTAAGGGGATGCTAGATACGTAGGATTTTAAATGTTGAATTGAGTTGATTTTGGACTTTCTTTTATAATGAATTATTCATGATTCATGTTCTTAATTGTGTAGTTAAATCTTCTATCTATGATATTAGGAAGCCATTCCAATGTGATATGTAGAGATTAGATTGAATCAGTTGATTACTCGATCATGTATGTTAGTGATAGGAGAGGTAGGTCATACCCTTCTAATGCAATTAGAACACTTATAAAAGAACACTTGAGTGATTGGGTGAGAAGAACCAACCTAGCTAGGATCATAGAACCTTCATGAGAATTGAGGTTAAGGCACAATCTTAAGGGATTTAAACTTGTAAAAGAGTTGAGAACTTAATCACCTTGGCCATAGGGATTAGGGGTAAAATAGCGATTGCTTCTAGTCCATAATCAATGAAGTTCAATGTTGTAGTCTTGCATATCTAGTTAGTTCCTTAATCATGAATGTGGTTAGCCTTACTTTCTTCTAAGATCTATTTCATTCATTCCATTTCATCTTGTTACGTGATTGGTAATTGATAATCTAGTTGTTAGTTCATTTTACTAGTTAATTGTCAGCTTAATTGTTAGTATAAAACCAAACCAAAATTTGATCGCTTTTACAAAGTATGATAAAAAAAATAAATTCGGATACGATCTTGATTTTTCTTCTCCATGGGATTGATAATTGCACTTGGTCACCTACGTACTACAAACGATAGAGTATACTTAATGTAAATCAATTTACCCTTAAATTGAGGCTAAGTTCATGGCGTCGTTGTACCTGGAGTTGTTAAAATCTTGATTGTAACGAGTTTGAATTTGATTAGCTTTGATAAGAGTATTTCTATAATTTATTTCTTATTTTACTTGTTTTTATTTGGCGAAGCTAATTTGGAAAACTTTGTGCGTAGGTGTATGCGCACTCGTTCGAGGTCTCAATCTATTGAGCCTTTGGACTTAGAATTGGAAGCTACCCTAAGAAGACGAAGAAGAGTGTTGTTAGGTCCGACGGAGGAAATCATGGAACAGGATTGATAATTGCACTTGGTCACCTTCGTACTACAAACGATAGAGTATATTTACTCTAAATCAATTTACTCCTAAATTGAGGCTAAGTTCAGGAACGCTCAAAATTGAAAAAAGAGACTCTTTGAGTGAGACGATTTAGAAAAGTTTTATAGAGTTAATATCAATTTCAATCATGTAGTTTTGGTTGAATTCAATTTTGGTTTTTTTATTTTTGTAACTTATTTAATTTTGAGTTGTCTCTTGTGCCCTCGGGTATGCCCGGGGAGTTTTTACCTTTAGTTTTAGTATTTTCTTTTCTTTTCTTTTTTTTTAATCAATTTTCAATTCTTTAACTTTTTTATTCCATTTCCAAAAATTTTGCAAATCATAAAGGACTTATTTGTAAGTCAAGTTTAATTTTATTTTTTTTATAAAAGGACTAAAACTAAAAAAAAATTAGAAGATATAGGATTGAAATTGATATAAGATGACTGAAATTAAAAAAAATAAAAGAACTAAATTGGATTCAAACAAAATTACAGAATCAAAATTGAGATTTTTTCAAAAGACTAGAAGAGTATTTTTATTTTAAAATTTACTAGTATTACTCTTGTAGGCACTTGAATTTTATTGCCCATTAAGGAAAATATGTGGCAAATTAATGCAATAATTATCAATTAATTATTTATTTATTAAGGGATTTAAATAAATAAATTCCTAAAATAAATGAGTAAATAATTTATAATTGGGTAAGATCCAGTCAAATAAGTCTGACTTAAAGCCTAAGAAAGTGAAGGCCCAAGCCCGCATAATTAGGTCAAAACTGACCAATCAAGCTGCGAGTTATTTATGGGGCATCCTCATACTTCACCTATATAAGGAGTCCTCCTCCATTCATTCCAGACACACTCAAATACTTGAAGACATAAACGCTCTGAAGAGATCAAGAACACGAGCAGTGCTCCCTTGAGATCTTCAAGCATCTTCAAGTCAAGAACGGCAAACGATTCGGGATTAAGGTGCGGAGCCCCCCAAATCAAGCGTTCTTCATATACTAAGTTCTTAGGTATTCTTCGCGCCAAGAATAACATACGACCCGGGATTAAGGTGCTAAGCCCCCCAGATCGAGTGTTCTTCGGATCAAGTACGTTTAATCCAAACAAAGGCTCGACGCCTCTGGATTAACGTTAAAAAATTCCAAATTCGAGTTCGGACAAGCTTCAACTGAAGATCCGACTCAACACACACAGTCAGCGTGGTCAACACAGTCAACGCAGTCAACACAACCAGTCAAAGTCAAGTCCAAATTGGTTCGAGAGAAGAATCAGAGGATAGATAGAGATTGTTTCTTAAAACTCTAAGTTTAATCCTTTGGATTATTATTGTAATTCTCCTGTATTTATTTTATTATAAATACAAAATTTGTTGTTACAAATTTTGGCACGCCCAGTGGGACAGTCTCTACCTCTCATCTCTTCTCTCTACAAGCTCGAAGATACAAAGCATGACTCCTCTCAGGATTGCAATAAGAAGACCTTCTACCTTGAAGCATTCAGAGCTGCAAACTGAAGAGATTCAACATGTGGCGCACTTCGCCGAGACATGCAATGATGCCGGGACCTATGGGGATCATATGGTGAGGCAATTCGTCCGATCTCTGAAAGGAAATGCCTTTGATTGGTACATCGATTTGGAAGCTAACTCCATAGATAGTTGGGGGCAAATGAAAAAAGAATTCCTCAACCGTTTCTACAGCACACGAAGAACTGTTAGCATGATGGAGCTAACAAATACTTGTCAAAGAGATAAAGAATATGTCATCGATTATATTAATAGATGGAGGAGCCTAAGTCTCAACTGCAAAGAAAAGCTATCAAAAACTTCAGCTATAGAAATGTGCATTCAAGGGATGCAATGGAATCTTAGCTACATACTCCAAGGAATTCGGCCTAAAACTTTTGAAGAGTTGGCTTCAAGAGCTCACGATATGGAATTGAGCCTGACATCAAATGACATCAAATGGCCCTCTATTCAAGACTCTTATGAGTTTGAATACATGTCCTTCGATGAGCCCTTGGAAGAGGAACCACAAACAAAGGCTGCAGTTTCTATAAAGATTAATAGAAATGAAGTTGAAGCAAGAGAAAATAGTGCATCCCAAGATTGGGGGCATTAAACTGTTGATAAATCAAGACAAAGCTCCTTGACACGAGCTAAAACTGTTTGCATTATGCTCCTTGATACGAGCTTAAACTGTCTAACTCAAATTAAATCTCCTTGAGAAGAGACAAAACTCTCTACATATTACTCTCCTTGATATGAGCTAAAACTATCCACACAACGCTCCTTGATATGAGCTAAAACTATCTACATGTTACGCTCCTCGACACGAGCTAAAAATGTCTACACAATACTCCTTGATACGAGTTTAAAATATCTAAAATCCTCAAGTTACGCTCCTTGATATGAGTATAAACTATCTACACATCAAATCAAATCTCCTTGGGAAGAGAATAAACTCTCTACACACAATGCTCCTCGACACGAGTAAAAAATGTCCACAAAAGGCTCCTTGACACGAGTATAAACTGTCTACAAGTTCAAATTCAAGACTCATTGACACGAGTATAAACTGTCAGCAAATTCAAATCCAACGCTCCTCAACGCACGAGCCTAAACTGCATGTTACTCCTGGCCCGCATGGGTATAAAATGTGTACGGCACCCTCCCATTCAAATCAAATAATGTCTCTTGAACTACGTTTTGACTTGATCCTCTTCGAAGAGATACGTAGGCAATTTAGCACTCTGCTAAGTTCAGTCATAATTCAGGCTAGGAGAGGCAAGCAATAAAATTCAATCACGTTGATCAAGAAATTGATTATCGCAATTTGTTCACCTCAACACAAAGGCGTCCGTGAACAAAATGCGAGGGGGCATTTGTAGGCACTTGAATTTTATTGTCCATTAAGGAAAATATGTGGCAAATTAATACAATAATTATCAATTAATTATTTATTTATTAAGGGATTTAAATAAATAAATTCCTAAAATAAATGAGTAAATAATTTATAATTGGGTAAGATCCAGTCAAATAAGTCTGACTTAAAGCCTAAGAAAGTGAAGGCCCAAGTCCGCATAATTAGGTCAAAACTGACCAATCAAGCTGCGAGTTATTTATGAGGCATCCTCATACTTCACCTATATAAGGAGTCCTCCTCCATTCATTCTAGACACACTCAAATACTTGAAGACATAAACGCTCTGAAGAGATCAAGAACACGAGAAGTGCTCCCTTGAGATCTTCAAGCATCTTCAAGTCAAACACGCAGAACACGTCGAGAAAAGTAAGCTAACTCGAGTCGAACTTCACAGCTTGAGTTGAGCTCGGGCAAAAATCCAGAATAAGAGTGCACGTGTTTTAGAAGATTTCAAGGGGTATAAATACCCAATTTTAGCTTGATTTACGGTAGAGAGCCATTTGAGAGCAGTTACCAAGATCAAACACACAATTCCACTCCACATTTTCACACACTCTCTCCTACATCCATAATCTACCAAATTCATCTATTTTTACTACTTTCAATCCATAGTTCACTCCATAAATCTTTCACCCACACCATCCTTAGAAGAAATTGAGGAATTGGAGAGTTGAAAGCACATGAAGGAAGGAGATCTACCTTATTCTATGAGGGAAGAAATTCATATTTTCATTTGTATTTCTTTTGATTTGAAGTTAGCAATGGATTCATGTAAGCTTTGTAAGGTTTGTATGATGATAATTGGTGGCTAGTCCTCTTGTGAGGCTAGCCACATGATTGGTTAAGGGGATGCTAGATACGTAGGATTTTAAATGTTGAATTGAGTTGATTTTGAACTTTCTTTTATAATGAATTATTCATGATTCATGTTCTTAATTGTGTAGTTAAATCTTCTATCTATGATATTACGAAGCCATTCCAATGTGATATGTAGAGATTAGATTGAATCAATTGATTACTCGATCATGTATGTTAGTGATAGGAGAGGTATGTCATACCCTTCTAATGCAATTAGAACACTTATAAAAGAACACTTGAGTGATTGGGTGAGAAGAACCAACCTAACTAGGATCATAGTACCTTCATGGGAATTGAGATTAAGACACAATCTTAAGGGATTTAAACTTGTAAAAGAGTTGAGAACTTAATCACCTTGGCCATAGGGATTAGGGGTAAAATAGTGATTGTTTCTAGTCCATAATCAATGAAGTTCAATGTTGTAGTCTAGCATATCTAGTTAGTTCTTTAATCATGAATGTGGTTAGTCTTACTTTCTTCTATGATCTATTTCATCCATTCCATTTCATCTTGTTACGTGATTGGTAATTGATAATCTAGTTGTTAGTTCATTTTGCTAGTTAATTGTTATCTTAATTGTTAGTATAAAACCAAACCAAAATTTGATCGCTTTTATAAAGTATGATAAAAAAAACAAATCCGGATACGATCTTGATTTTTCTTCTCCATGGGATTGATAATTGCACTTGGTCACCTACGTACTACAAACGATAGAGTATACTTACTCTAAATCAATTTACACTTAAATTGAGGCTAAGTTCATGGCGTCGTTGTACCTGGAGTTGTTAAAATCTTGATTGTAACGAGTTTGAATTTGATTAGCTTTGATAAGAGTATTTCTTTAATTTATTTCTTATTTTACTTGTTTTAGTTTGGCGGAGCTAATTTGGAAAACTTTGTACGTAGGTATATGCACACTCGTTCGAGGTCTCAATCTATTGAGCCTTTGGACTTAGAATTGGAAGCTACCCTAAGAAGACGAAGAAGAGAGTTGTTAGGTCCGACGGAGGAAATCATGGAACGGGATTGATAATTGCACTTGGTCACCTTCGTACTACAAACGATAGAGTATACTTACTCTAAATCAATTTACTCCTAAATTGAGGCTAAGTTCAGGAACACTCAAAATTGAAAAAAGAGATTCTTTGAGCGAGACGATTTTAAAAAGTTTTATAGAGTTAATATCAATTTCAATCATGTAGTTTTCGTTGAATTCAATTTTGGTTTTTTAATTTTTGTAACTTATTTAATTTTGAGTTGTCTCTTGTGCCGGGGAGTTTTTACTTTTACTTTTAGTATTTTCTTTTCTTTTCTTTTTCTTTATCAATTTTCAATTCTTTAACTTTTTTATTCCATTTCCAAAATTTTTGCAAATCATAAAGGATTGATTTGTAAGTCAAGTTTAATTTTATTTTTTTTATAAAAGAACTAAAACTAAAAAAAAGTTAGAAGTTATAGGATTGAAATTGATATAAGATGACTGAAATTAAAAAAAAATAAAAGAACTAAATTGGATTCAAACAAAATTACAGAATCAAAATTGAGATTTTTTCAAAAGACTAGAAGAGTATTTTTAGTTTAAAATTTACTAGTATTACTCTATCTAAACTTTAATTTCATACTTTCCATTTTGATTCATCTCAATTTCAACCCCAAACTTCCACAAAAGAAAAACAACTAACAATATCTCTTTAGCATACCTTAATTTCAAATTTTGCATCACCTTCTTAAAACACCTAACGTATTTTATCATTTATTTATTACAAAAAAATATCAAAATACCCTAAAAAATAAGTTAAAAAATAACTTACATTAATATCCGTGCAAATAGCAAACGAAATAAGAATAGAAAGAGTAAATTTTTTATTTGTCAAAGAGATAAAGAATATGTCATCGATTATATTAATAGATGGAGGAGCCTAAGTCTCAACTGCAAAGAAAAGCTATCAAAAACTTCAGCTATAGAAATGTGCATTCAAGGGATGCAATGGAATCTTAGCTACATACTCCAAGGAATTCGGCCTAAAACTTTTGAAGAGTTGGCTTCAAGAGCTCACGATATGGAATTGAGCCTGACATCAAATGACATCAAATGGCCCTCTATTCAAGACTCTTATGAGTTTGAATACATGTCCTACGATGAGCCCTTGGAAGAGGAACCACAAACAAAGGCTGCAGTTTCTATAAAGATTAATAGAAATGAAGTTGAAGCAAGAGAAAATAGTGCATCCCAAGATTGGGGGCATTAAACTGTTGATAAATCAAGACAAAGCTCCTTGACACGAGCTAAAACTGTTTGCATTATGCTCCTTGATACGAGCTTAAACTGTCTAACTCAAATTAAATCTCCTTGAGAAGAGACAAAACTCTCTACATATTACTCTCCTTGATATGAGCTATCCACACAACGCTCCTTGATATGAGCTAAAACTATCTACATGTTACGCTCCTCGACACGAGCTAAAAATGTCTACACAATACTCCTTGATACGAGTTTAAAATATCTAAAATCCTCAAGTTACGCTCCTTGATATGAGTATAAACTATCTACACATCAAATCAAATCTCCTTGGGAAGAGAATAAACTCTCTACACACAATGCTCCTCGACACGAGTAAAAAATGTCCACATAAGGCTCCTTGACACGAGTATAAACTGTCTACAAGTTCAAATTCAAGACTCATTGACACGAGTATAAACTGTCAGCAAATTCAAATCCAACGCTCCTCAACGCACGAACCTAAATTGCATGTTACTCCTGGCCCGCATGGGTATAAAATGTGTACGACACCCTCCCATTCAAATCAAATAATGTCTCTTGAACTACGTTTTGACTTGATCCTCTTCGAAGAGGTACGTAGGCAATTTAGCACTCTGCTAAGTTCAGTCATAATTCAGGCTAGGAGAGGCAAGCAATAAAATTCAATCACGTTGATCAAGAAATTGATTATCGCAATTTGTTCACCTCAACACAAAGGCGTCCGTGAACAAAATGCGAGGGGGCATTTGTAGGCACTTGAATTTTATTGTCCATTAAGGAAAATATGTGGCAAATTAATGCAATAATTATCAATTAATTATTTATTTATTAAGGGATTTAAATAAATAAATTCCTAAAATAAATGAGTAAATAATTTATAATTGGGTAAGATCCAGTCAAATAAGTCTGACTTAAAGCCTAAGAAAGTGAAGGCCCAAGCCCGCATAATTAGGTCAAAACTGACCAATCAAGCTGCGAGTTATTTATGGGGCATCCTCATACTTCACCTATATAAGGAGTCCTCCTCCATTCATTCCAGACACACTCAAATACTTGAAGACATAAACGCTCTGAAGAGATCAAGAACACGAGAAGTGCTCCCTTGAGATCTTCAAGCATCTTCAAGTCAAGAACGGCAAACGATTTGGGATTAAGGTGCGGAGCCCCCCAAATCAAGCGTTCTTCATATACTAAGTTCTTTGGTATTCTTCGCGCCAAGAATAACATACGACCCGGGATTAAGGTGCTAAGCCCCCCAGATCGAGTGTTCTTCGGATCAAGTACGTTTAATCCAAACAAAGGATCGACGCCTCTGGATTAACATTATAAAATTCCAAATTCGAGTTCGGACAAGCTTCAACTGAAGATCCGACTCAACACACACAGTCAGCGTGGTCAACACAGTCAACGCGGTCAACACAACCAGTCAAAGTCAAGTCCAAAGTGGTTCGAGAGAAGAATCAGAGGATAGATAGAGATTGTTTCTTAAAATTCTAAGTTTAATCCTTTGCATTATTATTGTAATTCTCCTTTATTTATTTTATTATAAATACAAAATTTGTTGTTACAACTCTGTCTAAACTTCAATTTCATACTTTCCGTTTTGATTCATCTCAATTTCAACCCCAAACTTCCATAAAAAGAAAAACAACTAACAATATCTCTTTAGCATACCTTAATTTCAAATTTTGCATCACCTTCTTAACACACCTAACGTATTTTATCATTTATTTATTACAAAAGATATATCAAATTACCCTAAAAAATAAGATAAAAAATAACTTATATTAATATCCGTGCAAATAGCAAACGAATTAAGAATAGAAAGAGTAAATTTTTTATTTGTCCTATGATTTATTTGTGAGATATTAGATCATTTAAACAGGTAAACAATTTTCTTTTGGGAAAGAGTTATACAACTCATTTAGCAAAATTCACCATGACGATCTCAAGCAAGATTTACACATTAGAAATATGTGAATGTGATTCAAATGTATCTGAGTTTACACATTCTCCCTTCCTCTCATTTTAATCTTACGTATCTTCTTTAATATGGATGTCCAATTTCAATCTTTATATATATATTTTTTTATCATATGAAACACACACAAAATAATTAATATAGTATCTCCTTTAGACTCACACACAATAATACTAATACAATTATGTACTTTACATTAAATATTACACTCTCCGTTGATCCCACATTTATATGCACTGTTACTACAGATACGGAGTTTAAGAAAAACTACTTTTTTAGTAACTTTATTGTTTTTTGGAAGGTAATTTGGTCTTTTTTAGATAATAAATAAATCATCATAAAGTATGTTATGTGTGTTAGGTGAGAGTGGTAAATTTGTAATTAAAATGTACTTTTAGGATTATGAATTGATGTGATCTTTCCTTTTTTAGTGGTGTAACTTAATGTGGGACGAACGAAAACGAGAAATATAAATTTTAATATGGGACGGACGAAAACGAATATAAAATTTAATGTGTGAAATTTATTGGAGGATGATATGACATTTCTTTTTTGGTGGTGAAAATAAGGGTGACAAAAATGGAATGTATGAAGAACTGAAGATAAGGATTGTACGAGTATATATTAATTACTTCCTCCGTCCGCCACAAAGAAGGACATTTGCTTTTTGCACATGGATTAAGGAGTATTATTATTTAAGGTGTAGTTGGTAGTTGTATTAGTGGGTGTATGTGTCCCATAAATTTATTGTATTAGTGAAGTGTGTGGGTCTCATGTGTATAAAAATGGAAATGTGGACATTTGGTGCGCACGCCCAAAATGGCAAAATGTGGACCTTTGGGGCGGACGGAGGGAGTACTTTTATTTTCTTAAATGTTAATTACATAATGATTTATTTATTTTTTTTAAAACTGAGTTTGGTAATGTCGAATTGTGCATTTTTTTCTTCAACTAAAATATGAGTATTTTTATATTATTATAATGTAAAAGCAATAATTTATCATACATAATAAAAAGACTATTGCATATTTTGATTAGTTTAATGCATATTTTGATTAGTTTAATTTTATTTACAAGTGCCCATTAGAATACACTATATATGTAGAGAGGGGGTGTTTGAAAAAATAAAACAAAAATGTCAATTCCAGATAAAGGAATGGAAAAGATCAAAGTAAGCTAAAAAAAAATTACATTGACCTATTCATGTTCACTGCTAATTACATAGTATGATTGAAACTAAGGGGTGCTTTAAAATAATCGACGACCTTTCTCTTTCTTGAATGAAAGTGAATCAAGAATTCAAGATTAATTTCAAGAATTAAAGTCTTCACAAATTGAAGAAAATTATTTAATACTTATTCTCATTCAAAATTTGGCAACACGTACCATTTAACTATAAATACAGCATAATACATGCCTTTGAAACACACACAACACAACTTAATTGCTTGCAATATTATACATCCAAAATAATCATGAAAACTCTTTTCATCTCTTCACTTACATTCGTTCTTGTTGTCATCTTATCATGCACAACCCCCACAGCTATGGCCGATGGGCACGACCACTTCCTCGAATGCCTTACGACACAATCTCGTAACCACTCCTTCGTTTCTTCCGTCGTCTACACCCCAAGCAACTCGTCTTACTCCTCCGTCCTTCGTTTCTCTATCCGAAACCTGAGATTCGCCTCCGAGTCGACCCCCAAACCCAGATTCATCGTAACCCCGGAACACGAATCCCAAATCCCACCCGTCATACTCTGTGCTAAACAAAATGGGTTGGAAATCAGGATACGAAGTGGAGGGCATGACTTCGAGGGACTATCCTACGTATCACCAGTCCCATTCGTGCTCATTGATATGATCAAACTCAGTCAAATCACTGTCGATGTTGAGACCAAAACTGCATGGGTCGGATCCGGTGCAACCCTTGGGTCTGTATATTACAACATAGCCCAAAAAAGCCCTACTCTAGGGTTTCCCGCCGGTTTCTGCCCAACCGTGGGTGCTGGTGGGCACATTGGTGGAGGTGGCTACGGCCCGATGCTGAGAAAATACGGTCTAGCTGCTGACAACGTGATCGATGCAAGAATAGTCGACGTCAATGGCAGAATCCTCGACAGGAAATCAATGGGAGAGGGTCTATTCTGGGCCATCAGAGGGGGTGGAGCTGCCAGCTTCGGCGTCATCACTGCCTGGAAGATAAAACTCGTTGACGTTCCAGAAAAGGTCACTGTTTTCTTGATTCAAAGAAGTTTAGAACAGAACGCAACTCGGCTCGTTCAGAAATGGCAGACTGTAGCTAATGAAGTCGACCCGGATTTATTCATCGGACTATCCATCACGAGAAACACAACCATCACTGCAACCTTCTTCTCACTTTTCCTTGGAGGGATCGACAGATTGCTTCCATTGATACAAAAAAGCTTCCCTGAGTTGGGGTTGGTGAGATCAGACTGCAGTGAGATGAGTTGGGGAGAATCCACCCTTTACTTCGCCAGATTGGCATTGGATAAACCAGAGGCTTTGCTTAATAGAAGTGTTTCCATTCCATTATACTCCAAGATTAACTCGGATTACGTGCAAAAACCCCTTCCAAGATTCGGATTCGAAGGGCTGTGGAAGCTTTACAATGAACCGGAGGGGGAGGTGTCGGAGTTGCTCCTGATCCCCTACGGCGGAAGAATGGCGGAGATATCAGAATCCGCCATTCCGTTTCCTCACAGAGGAGGAAACTTGTACATGATGTCAAATTACCTAACATGGACTGAAAGCAAAGCTGAGAATTCCGATAGCTACATAAGTTGGTCACGTAGGGTTTATAACTACGTAACTCCTTTCGTTTCGCGGTTCCCTCGAGCCACGCAAGGGAACTACAGAGATCTCGACATCGGAGTGAACAACGACGATGGAAAGACGAGCTACGAGCAAGCTAGCATTTGGGGGCTAAAGTACTATTTGAAGAGGAATTTCCAGCGCCTGGTTCGTGTGAAGAGTATGGTTGATCCCCACAATTTCTTTAGGCACGAACAAAGCATTCCGCCACTATACAAGGTTGAAGATTAGGACGTAATCATGATGAGAATCTACATCAACAAGCATGCATGCTCTTTTTTTACTTTGAATTCTTTACGCTATTTACTTATAACTCATCGTAATGCATTTAATTTGCTAACTACTTCTTGTTTGATTTATTCATTTATTTGTTTGTAATAAATTATAAGTTTGTAATTAGAAAAAGTCTATTGTGACACTATGCTTATGTAACGCAGGTGGTTTTGATATTTGTTGGAATATAGTATTCTCTCCATTCCATATATAATAAACTTCACACTTTCCATTTTCATTCGTCTCGTATTAAATTTAACCATAAAAAAATAAAATAAAAAATTATTACATTAGTCTCCACTCTTAAAGGTTCATTTTAATTATAAATTTACTATTCGCACCTAACATATACTCCCTTCGTCCCACCCAAAATAACGCATTTGCTTTTTGCACGTAGGTTAAGGAGTATTATTATTTTATATAAAGTGGATAAGTGTATTAGAGAGATGTGATGGGTAGTGGTGGGCTCTTTTTACTAAAAGAGGGAAATATTGTAATTTGGATGAGACTCCTAATGTAGTAAAATGATGTTATTTGGGTGGGACGGAGGGAGTAATTTATTTATTATCTAAAATATTACATTACCTTCCAAAAAAAGTCAATAAAGTTAGTCAAAAAATATTTTTTCTTAAATTTCGTATTTACAGTAACGGTGAAGTGAAGTTTATTATGAAATAGAGGGAGTAATTTACAGTAACGGTGAAGTGAAGTTTATTATGAAATAGAGGGAGTAATTGTTATATGGAGTAAGTAAAGCATAAAGTATTTTTTTAAGGTATATAAAGGTTTACTTTCTCTGATATTGAAACACTCACTTTTTGGTTGTAACAATTCCTGATTGACTACTAATCAATTGAAATCATTTAGTCCGTTTTCTTAAGTTTAATAAATCTCCATTTATATCATTGTTAAAATTTTAAAAAATAAATAAATAAATAAAAATCTCTACCTTTAAAAAAAATAAAATTAAATCAAAATAAAAAGTCAGAACAATTCATATGAGCATAAGAATATGATACCACTATACAAGGTTGAAGATTAGGATGTATTCATGATGAGAATCAACATCAACAATACTACATGCATGCATGCTCTCTTTTTACTTTGAATTCTTTACGCTATTTAGTTCTAATAATTCCGCATTGTGATGCACTTAATTTGCTAACATATGGCTAGGTATTTCTTGTTTGATTTATTTATTCTTTGAAATAAATTATAATTCTATAATTAAATAAAGTCTATGTAAAACGGTACTAATGTAAGGAATATGATGGTTATATAGGTAAAGCATAAGTTAAAATATCGATCCAAGAGTGATTTAAATCTAAAGTACTATTCGGATTTGTTTTCAATAGTATTTTATAGGAATGATCAAAATTTTGAGTTTTGAAAATTAAAAGAGCAATTTAACTACTAATTATCTAAGCAATTAACTAAGCGACAAATAACAACTAAATATGATCAAAAAGAGTGTCTAGTAATCAAAATGGAAATGAAGTGGGTGTAGAACAATCAAAAGAGGAGTAAGGCTAACAACATTTAAGATTAAGGATACAATATAGATTTGTTAAATTCAAATGGCAAACATCAATGATTGTTGGAATAAAAGCAATCACGTTTAAATCTTGATTCAAAGAAGTTTAGAACAGAACGCAACTCGGCTCATTCAGAAATGGCAGACCGTAGCTAATGAAGTCGACCCGGATTTATTCATCGGACTATCCATCACGAGAAACACAACCATCACTGCAACCTTCTTCTCACTTTTCCTTGGAGGGATCGACATATTGCTTCCATTGATACAAAAAAGCTTCCCTGAGTTGGGGTTGGTGAGATCAGACTGCACTGAGATGAGTTGGGGAGAATCCACTCTTTACTTCGCCAGATTGGCATTGGATAAACCAGAGGCTTTGCTTAATAGAAGTGTTTCCATTCCATTATACTCCAAGATTAACTCGGATTACGTGCAAAAACCCCTTCCAAGATTCGGATTCGAAGGGCTGTGGAAGCTTTACAATGAACCGGAGGGGGAGGTGTCGGAGATATCAGAATCCGCCATTCCGTTTCCTCACAGAGGAGAAAACTTGTACATGATGTCAAATTACCTAACATGGACTGAAAGCAAAGCTGAGAATTCCGATAGGTACATAAGTTGGTCACGTAGGGTTTATAACTACGTAACTCCTTTCGTTTCGCGGTTTTCTCGAGCCACGCAAGGGAACTACAGAGATCTCGACATCGGAGTGAACAACGACGATGGAAAGACGAGCTACGAGCAAGCGAGCATTTGGGGGCTAAAGTACTATTTGAAGAGGAATTTCTAGCGCCTGGTTCGTGTGAAGAGTATGGTTGATCCCCACAATTTCTTCAGGCACGAACAAAGCATTCCAATCCAAACTTGGGGAAAAAGTAATCAAAATGGGAATTTAAAATGATTTTCCGGACAGGTGAAAATTTCAGGAAAATTCGATTGAATTTCCCTAGGTACGTCGAATTTTTCTGCAAATCAGCAGAAAAATTCGATCGAATTTTTCTGTTGCTGGTCAAATTTTTCTGTCAGAGCGCTCAGCCTCCAATGCTCTATTTTTCCCTGTTTCTGCACAAAAAATTCAATCGAATTCTAATTCTAATTTATCCAAAAAAATCCTTTTGTGGAGGTGAGAACTTGATTACCCTCCATACTCCACCTAGGCCACTGGAATGCATCTCAAACATACAACCCTGCTCCTCTCAGTACTTGCAGACGACGTTGAGCCTGTACCTGTCAGATTTCTTGACCCGTGTCACTAATTGATTTCGCAAGTTGTACATACCCAAAGCAAACTGGCAATCAACTTTGTTATCGAAGGCACTTTTTTCATGTATCTCCCCTGAAATATCAATATTGTTGTTATCTTCAACTTTAGCGTCCACATTACACTGTTCCAACACCCTACAAAAAAATTATTTATTCGTCATTTGGTAATAGAATATAATAAGGTTCAGTAAATTAACGGGTATTATTATGAACACATACCTGGAATCATCCATGGACGACTGAAAGAACTATCTGTATCTTGACTAGGACGTACCGGAGTGGGCATCTGCATGTGTATCGTAACGGGATCCAAGAAACTCATTCCGCCTTTGGCTCTGATGTAGGAACACAACTTCTCGAACAGAACAGTTAAAGTATCCTGATCTTCAGCATTGCGTTGATCACCATCACGCCCCTCATCTTGCGAAGCATCATCACCCTCAGAGTCCTCACGCTGCGGACCCTCAAAGGAATCATACCCATCGCCTTGCGATCCATCAGACCTATCATCTTGAGAACCAGCAGAACCATCAGACCCATAACCCTCTGAACCCTCATACGCATCACTTTGAGAACCTTAATTTAAATTCTCCTCAGCTTCATTTTCTTCAGATAAGCACATGTAATCTCCATTCTCCTCCTCTTCCTCAACCTGTTCTTCGCCAATGTACGCACTGTTCAAATCAATATTTATAATACGACTCGAAAGATTCACACCTGTACTCCCTCTCGGTCTGGCCAAATCTACGGGATTAAGAATATTGACAGATGAAATTTGTGAACGAAGCAAGTCGGTTCAATAACTGCTCCCAGACAACACCGCACTAGGGCAAAAATTATCAACTGATTGTTGTGGTATGGCCTTGACTGTGACAAATAGCATCGGCTCATCAACCTGGTGATACAAGCCCCTAATATCCAGATCATCCTTCACCTTGTGTTTTGTAATACAACCACTAATGTCCACAAGTGTGTGTATAACATATTTCAAATGATTCACATCGGCACGAACTAAACTGTGCACATGCCCAATAATAAAATCTAACTTCAACTGATCTGAATTTAAAACTAAGCTCGTGTGTTGGCCACGTACATACTCTAAACCTTGCCACCAGCCGCCCAACTATATAAAAAAATTTCTCATTTTCAATCCAAAGCCTAAACCTTTCAACAAAGGACAATTAATTGTTATATTGATACATGATTAACCTTCATTAAAGTATTTTTATGATAGGCGTGTTTAATTTTGGATTGTATACTAAAAGTCTAATTTTTGTACCAACAATACATTAACAATTTATTTGAAATGAGAATCATATGATCAAATGATTGCGTCTTATAATTTATTTATATGTAGATGCAATAGTCCACTTACTTTATACTATAGATAACATGTTGTGCGACAACACGCGGAATATCATATTATCGGTTTCCTTATAAAGTATAAACAGATGCTCACAACAGAGATAGATGGGGACTCTCTATCGGGATGGTTGTAGTGTGGTTTGGTATTAGCTTGTCTTGGCTATAGAATCATATTAGTGCACTTGTGTGTATTGAGCAGGACCGCTTGAGATCGTTTGACTTGTACTGTCTATATAGAAGAACTTGATCTCTGTTATTATGGATGTTCGTGCTCTTAATTCCTATACAATAACCTCGACACGTAGGACAGTATGTATTTCTTTGATTCATCAATGGGTGAGATTTACATGTAATTAAATCAACAAACTTGGTGAGTTGGGAAATAGTGCTATCTCTATAATGTGCTGTTGATTGTAGAAGGAATCCGTGTTCGTCATAGGTTGATGATGTCCCCTTGAGGAGCTCATAAGGATTATCATGTAAACCCTGCAGTAGATTTATTCCGACATGATAATGAGGTTGAGTGGTACTACTCTTGGATGAGATATTAATTAATAGAGTTGTCAGTAACTTAATTAATTAATGGACATTGTATATCTTAAACATGGGGAGACTAACGGGCTCATAATAAGAAGGAGCCCATAACGTAATTATGAGATTAGAACGGTAGTGCAGTAATAATATTTTAGTGGTATATATTATTATTATTGGACTTAAGTATAAGCTTTGGGCTAAGCTTGGATACTTAAGCCCAATGGAGGCCCAACTCTAATTTCTCCTCCCGGTCCTTGCTGTAGTCCATATATAAGTTATCTCAACTGTCCAGAAATCCTAATCTATAAGATTAATCATGCCTAACACTGTGAGGAGGGTGAGAGAATAGCAAAATTGAGAAGATCTCGAGGATCGTCGCCCACACGACGTCGAGATTGGACTTGGGAATACATCAGAAGACTGGAAGGTTGTTTGCTGCTGTTATCTGCCACTTTCTATGATTTTTATAAAATTGTACAGACTTCAGAATAGGATTTATGATATACTGACAGAAAGCCACGGAAGAGAGAATCGTTTTGGCGTATAGATCACTCAAATCCGACATCAGATGAGAGTTATGCCCAAAACGGTGAGGCTGCGCAGGCTGATGGCGAACATTCATCGTCTTCAACATACCCTGGTGAAAGGTAATACGTTTCTTGTTTACTTGCTTCCGCTGCTTGTTAGAAATGTATGGAACCCTAACGGGTCACGTTAACCAAACGATCGAACACCAACAGTTTAATAGGTACCTAATTACATAAAAATATAATCTTTTATGAATATGTAAATAAGTACACACAAATTAAGACTTAAAGTATCAGCAGACATGCAAGTTAAACATTGAGTCGTACGCAGACAAGCTCAATTAAGCTCCATAAATCGATGGACAGGTCTATTATACTAAAAAAAATGACTTACATACTGAATTATGCTCAAAGTTTACGGACATGCCGAATTAGCCAAATATTATCGGAGGACATGATACAACATGCTTAAAAAATGGCCAAACATGCTCAATTATGCAATAAAAATCGGCAAACATGTTCAAAAACAGTAAAAATTCGGCGGACATGCTCAATTTGGGTCAAATAATCAATTGACATGCCCAATTACGGTAGGAATATCGGCGGACATACTCAATTAGGGCCAAATAATCGGCAGACATGCTCAATTAGGGTGAAAAAATCGGCGAACATGATCAATTAGGGTCAAAAAATTGGCGGACATGATCAAATAGGGTGAAAACATCGGCGGACATGCTCAATTAGGGTCAAATAATCGGCAGACAGGGTCAATTAGGCTACAAAATCAGCGAACATGCGCAAATATGGTCAATTTATCGGCGGACATGCTCATTTATGATCAAATAATCGACGGCGGTGTTCAATTATATTCAAATTTTCGGCGAACAGGCTCAATTGGGCTACAAATTTCGGCGGACATGCTCACTTAGTCAAAAAAATCGGCGGATAAGGTCAATTATGGTCAAATAATAGGCGGACACACTCTATTAGTCTACAGAAATCGACGGACATGATCGATAAGGTTCAAATAATGGGCGGACAAGCATAATTAACCATGCATATTAGCGGACAAGTCTACAGTGGGTGTATATAGTGGTATTCATGCATATTACATGCATAGTTGACCTTTTTCCTAGGCGGACATGCATATTACATGCATACTTCACCATTTTCTTCAGCGGACATGGATATATATAACCATTTTACTCAGCGGACATGCATTTTTAAAACCCTAAAATTGTAAAAAACCCTAAAATCGATACATTATAACCCACAAATAAATTAACAGCAAGATTGAAAGAACAGTTAAACCACTAAATAAAATACAATGCAAACAGTGTTAGTATCTTACCTTTGGCTCTAACTATGGATCCGTCGACAAAAATGGTGGATAAATAGGGGAATCGATCATCTTTTTATGCTCAAATAATTTTTGGAACAAGAGGAATGAAGTTTGAATCCACTGTGTCCAATTTTGTTATTTGTTGGTGGTGCAGTTATTTGGTTGGTGGGAATATGTGAGAGTTTAATGAGACAAAAATTTACATAAATGAACTCTTTCTGAACAGTGTCTTAATTTTCACTCCATTAAATGAACTGTGTTTGAGTGACAGTGGTAGCTAATTAATGCATGTATTTAATCACCTAATTAGTGCATTTCCGCGTATAATTTTTAAAAAATTTAAGAAATTTTAAAATGTCACCTAATTACAAAAATTTAAGGAATTTTAAAATAATATTTGGTGAATTTTAAATAGTTGCGTGTCCGCTTATAATTTTTCTTTTTCACGTTATTCTTATTCTTGTTCCCGAGTTTTATTTTAGGAGGTGATAACTTTTGATACATTTATTTATTTCTTTTGTGCTTAAAGTGTCATTAAAAAATCTCCATTCCCTGACACGTGTTGTGCCTACAAGTGTACTTCTCAACTCATTCCCAACACAAAAAGGTGGGCCATCATTGAGGTATTCATGGCATTGCATGTATTTTTAGGGCAAATTAAATGTATTAGAAAAGGTATGACAAATTAGATGTTCACCAACTCATATAGGGCAACTTGTGGTATTTCCCAATTTTCTTAAATGTCTTTCCAAGAAACTCCATAACCACACCTCCATTGTATACACCCCAATCAACCCATCCTACTCTTCTCTCTTGAACTTCACCATTTGGAACCATAGATTCACCTCACAATCCACCCCTAAACCCCAACTCATCATAACCACACATCAAGAATCCCAAATCCTACCCATCATACACTGCTCCAAAAATCCAACATGCAAATCAGAACAAGAAGTGGTGGCCATGACATCGAGGGCATATCTTCAGCATCAAATGTCCTTTTCGTCATCGTCGATCTAATAAAACTTAATCAAATTACAGTCGATGCCGAGGCAAAAACTGCATGGGTTGAAGCTGGTTCAACCGTTGGAGACATATACTACAATGCTGCCAAAAAAAGCCCTACTCTAGGGTTTCCTGCTGTTCTTTGCCCCACTGTAGGAGTTGGTGGGCACTTAAGTGCAGGTGACCATGGCACATTGGTCAGAAAATATGGGCTAGCTGCAGATACTATAATCGATGCAAGAATAATCGACGTCCATGGTAGAATCCTCGACAGAAAATCAATGGGCGAAGACATTTTCTAGGCCATCCGAGGCGGTGGTGGTGCCAGCTTCGGCGTCATCACCGCCTGGAAAGTCAACCTGGTTGACGTTCTGGAAACAGTCACTGTTTTCTCCATCACAAGGACTTTAGAGCAAAACTCAACCCGACTTGTCCACCGCTGGCAACAGATAGCTCCACTGATCAACCCGGATTTATTCATCGGAGTTTCTATGACAAGAAACATCGCATTAATTACTGCTAGGTTCTTCTCACTGTTCCTTGGTAGGGTCCACAGATTGCTTCCATTAATGCAAGAAAGGTTTCCTGAACTAGGGTTGGTAAGAACAGACTGCATGGAGATGAACTGGATCGAATCCGTACTATACCATTATGAGATACCTATATTACTACCTGAGCTTTTGCTAAACAGGAATCTTCCCATCAAAAGATACGCCAACTCACAGTCGGATACGCTCCAGAACAAAATGGCGTATCTGAAAGGAAGAATAGGATCGTGATGGAGATGGCAAGATCTATGCTAATGGAGAAGGGTCTTCCAAAGACGTACTGGGCAGAGGCTGTGAGTACTGCTGTCTATCTCCTCAACAGATGTCCAACTGTGGCAATACAATACAAGACAATAGTTGAAGCATGGAGTGGACGGAAACCATCGGCGAAGCATCTAAGAGTCTTCGGGTGCATTTGCTATGTCCACATCCCTAAGGAGAAAAGGAGCAAGCTCGACAAGAAGACGGAAAAATGAATTTTTCTGGACTATAACACTCAATCAAAAGGTTATCGAGTCCATAGCTTAGAAAATAAAAAGCTAATCATCAGTCGGGACGTAATGTTCGATGAAGACGCAGCTTACAACTGAGAGACGGATCAAATTGAGAGAAAAAACATCTACTTACCAGCGCCAGCCCAACAACAAAAAGATGAAGTCGACCCACAGGATGTGCCGAGACAAGCCACAACTGAAGACACAGCCGCATCTCCAGAATCCATTCCAAGAAAGTATCGATCGTTGACAAAGATCTATGAAAGATGCAATTTTACAACCGTGGAGCCAAACACCTATGAAGAAGCTTCTAGAGAAGACATTTGGAGAAAAGCAATGGAGGAGGAGATACACATGATCGAGAAAAACGAGACATAGGAATGCTCACAGACCTTCCCAAAGACAAAGAAGCCATAGGAGTTAAGTGGGTGAACTTAGTCTCAATTTTGGTATAAATTGATAAGAGTAAGCGTACTCTATCGTTGTGTGTAGACGTGGTGACCAAGTGCAAAATTTATAATATCGAACCCAAGGGAGAAAGTGTATGTATCCGTATTCGAAAGATGTTTCACTCTAGAAGGACTAATCAATAAAGAAGATGTTGAATTACACTACAATCTAACTAAGAAAGCAATTAAAGATAGAACATGTACAAATGAGATGGATGATGGGTGAAGGTGAACAATCTAAGAAGTATGTAAGGCTAACAACATTCATGGAAAAGGCTTATGTAGACTCACACACACACATGCATTGAAGGTTTTCATGTTATGATACTAAGGGCACTCAAAGAGTGTCTCCAATCCTCACTCTTCCTATAGGTACTTACGGATATTAATATACCGGTATAGAGATATTATCACGAAGAATTTTCTCTTGTAGGCAGGGACGTTTTCCTAGTGTTCCCTTTCTAAGGTCAAGTGAAAATTGGCTTGGTTCCCCTCATCATATCAAACACTCTCACAAGTAATTATCAATGATGTCATATCATGAGGTTCTAAGTACATGAAGGTTATGGCCAAACTCCACACATACTTAACATAGTCATCTTATGTAATCAATGATTCAATTAAACCACTAAACATAATATTGGAATGATCATCCTAACACTATGAATAGAGAATCTAATCACACAAATCATACATAAAATGAGAATAAGCATTCATGATAGAAAATATTCATAACAATCATTTCATCAAATATGTGGTGAGCAAAATTTACATAATCCCTAACCAATCATATTGCTAGCCTCACATGAGGACTAGCCACTACAAATCACAATAAAATCAATACAATCCATGTCTTGCTCCACTTGAGCTAAATAATGAAGAAAATCACAAATTAAATGTTGATTGACTTCCCTTTTGAAGTTGGCATTATCTTCCTTCAACATGCTCAAATCTTCACTTCTTGATGTTCTTCCATTCTTAGATTGGTGGTTTGGTGAAATAGATGGATGGAAGTGAGAAAATCAAGAGGAATGGATGGATGAAATGAAGATGAAGATGGAGGAATGGAGGATGGATGGAGATGAGGATGGATGAAGATGAGGATGGATGAAGATGGGTTGGGTGCAGCCCAAAACCCTTGATTTTTTTCTTCAAGTGGTGATATTGGGGGTATTTATACCCCCTCAACACACATAGAAATCTCTCACAGGTGAAAACACGACTTTTGACTGATTTGCAGAAAAACACGGGCGTGTTTTTCTGCACTTGTCCGTGTTTTTTTGCAAAATTTCGAAGTTCTGTAAGTTTTGGCACTGGCAGAAAAACACGGGCAATACATAAAAACACGGGCGTGTTTTTATGTATTTTGGCCAATTTTCAATTTTCTTCAACTTTCTCCTTTCTTCATGCTTTTTATCACCATTTATCCTCATAATCACCTATTCAAAGACATGAAAATCATCATCATCAATTTCCCAAAATACAATATAAAAAGATACAAAAATACGAAACATAAAGATGAAAACACACACAAAAATGATATAAAATTTAGGTGAAAATAGCGACGATCAACCCCCCAAACTTAAAGCGTTGTTCGTCCCCGAACAACGAAAATGATAAAACAAGAGGAGAAATTTTCACCTAGAAAAAGACCTAACGAATATAAGCAATAACACATCGATAGCAATAATAACTACAACTTATGCTAAGTCATCCTACAACATTAAATTCATGACATGAGAAATTAACAAGTTCAATCAAAGAGAATAAAGTGTAATATAGTCCATTTTTCGTCCAAGCCTCACATAGGATATCAATTTCACTCAACAATCTATGATTTAGGTAAAACAACACTCATCAATCGATTGGCTAGACTCGCTATAAGCTTGCTCGTGGACTACATTCACAAACCTCCAAAGTTTCAATCAATGATCAAAAAGGTCTTTATATTCGGATGTAATGATAGGCTTTTTTGTAAGGTAGGAAGAATATGGATCATAGTGACTAATCAAGCGTAAGTAATCGAAGAGGTAGCTACTTTCTTCCATTCCTCCACTTTTTCTTTTCTTCTTTTTTATCTTTGTTGGTCATAAGCACTATTCATCATCTTTATCCTATGAATCGAGCTCCTCATGATGCATGCTTCCTTTCTTTGAACTTTTATTTTCTTGAGCATCTTGTTGTTGCTTGCTCCTTCTCTTGTTTTTAGGTTGCATGTGCATTCTTGCTTGTGCTCTTTTCATCATTTTTCTTACTTGTTTAACATTTCCTTTCTTCTTTTGTTATCTCATCAAACATTTCTAGCCACCATCTCCTCAATTACTCACACAAAAGGGTACATATATAAGGCTCATATGGGTAATCAAGGGTTGTTAAGTGCTAAATTCACAAGAAATAGGCTTATAAGCTCAAAGTGGTTGACTAGGGATGATGTTCACGGTATGAAAATATTTGGCAATGACTATAAATGATAAGGATGACCTTAGATCATATCATTAATCTCCACTAATCGGGCTCGTTCCTATAGTCCTTGAGCAAGTTCTAACTTATCAAATACAACCGATCCACTCATGAAGAAATACCATGTATGCACGGTTGAGGCTCAAATGCTCACAAGCTTATGCTTGGACCTTAAGGACTTATTACATCACATTCATCTCAAAATTGAACAAGTTAAGTAAAACATGTCACAATTTGAAAGTGTAGAGATTCTTAATCATAATTTGTCATCACTTATCACAACAACATGTCATCACTCATACTCAAGAAAATGACTCACGACATCCCAAAACAAACCACCAAACAACCCTATACAAGAATAAAAATACAAACAAAACACATAAACAAAGACTCACCAAACAAGAAACAATACAAAAACACATAACATGCATAAACGAAAATTCCATCCACCAAGAGAAAATTAAGCACATATCCTCAATCATCCAACATGTAAGCTCAAGAATTTGCCACCTTATTCAAAAATAAGAAAAACTAAAGCAAGTAAACTACCTAAATAAAGCAAGTAAACATCCCAAGATACATAACAAATGAAGTAGCATACCAATCCAATCAAATTCATTTCAAAATCATGTATATGCTAAGAAAATAGAAATGATGAGTAGTAAAGTGAACTCCCTGAAAAAGCCATCCGGAGGTGGAAATGGTTAACACGAGCTTCCGGATTGCAAGCACAACGAATCTCGACATTGATTTTTGGGCTCAATTCATGCTTCCACTACGCTTCATTTATGCTCAACAACTCATCAACATCATTAGCACAACAATTGCTAGCAAAAATGAACTCGCATGCACTTCAACACGACCAAACGATCCAAAATCATACCAATACTCATGAGAAAATTTTTAAAATTTATTCAATTTTACAAGAAGATCTCTCAATCATCATAATAAGCACACTCAAGTGGTGAGTCACACCACGCACTCTCCCCCCAAACCTAAATCGAAACAAGTTTAGAATTAAGTTTGCAAAAGGTGGTGGGACTTACCATTGTAGTTTCCAACAATGAGCTTCTTGTAGAGAAGTATATGCATTGCAATGATTCAAGGTATGTCCACCACGCACTATCCCCCTAAACTTAAAGTAAAACAAGAGTTGAACTTTAAGTTTGCAAGAAGTGGTGAGATTTACCTTCACACTTCAAATCAAACACTTCTCGTATCATCAATATACATTTTCCTCACAAGCACAATCAACCTACACACCAAAAATGCAAGAAAACTAAATCAAAACAATTAAATGAAAGCATTAAAATAAACGATGGGTTGCCTCCCATCTAGCGCTAAGTTTAACGTCTTCAAGCCGGATGCATAATTAAACTTTTAAGCTCTACAAAAATTCATCGCATCAACATCCTTCATCTTCACTTTAAACTTTCTTTTTGCTCTCTTCTTGTCCGTTATGACCTTATCCCCCTTCCTACTAACAAGAATTGACATTCCGTGAGAGTCATAGAACGAACACTTCTTTTTCCTACATGAGAAACAATCTTCTTCTTTGTCGAGTTTCCATTCAATATCCGAAGCTTCATCCCTATCAAATTCAACATAAGAAAGATTAGACTTTTCAATTTTCACACAATTTTCCACAATAGGAATCAAAGCTTCTAAGTAATAAGATTGTTCAATCTTCTCAAACTCATCCGGATGCACATTTTGGGGCTTAAGATATGACTCATCCTTTCCTCCTTGATGGCAAGATAATCTATCATTTTTATCCTCCGAGCTCCATGAGACTTTCTCTTTTTCCTCATCTTCACTAGATCTTTCGGTTGTAAAGAAATTTTTTCCAAGAGTAAGTGGGACTCGAGGCTCCGCTTCCACACCAAGTACCACAAAATCAACCGAGAAGACCGTCTCATTCACCTTAACCACCACATCTACCACCTTTCCTAAAGATAGAATAAAAGATCCATTTTTCCCCTGTAGACAAGTTGTGGTAGGCTTGAGTTCTCCCATATCAAGGCTTCTATAAGTAGAATAAGGTATCACATTTTCAATCATCTCTAAGTCACACCTTGCATTAAGAGTTCCTTTTCCTTCTATTTCACAAGGCACTACATCCTTCCCAATGTCCTCCACTTTTGTGGAACACTCTTATGCATAGATTTGACTTCTTCATCTTTTACCTTACCCTCCTCCATCTTTTTCTTTTTCAAAGCAACATAAATCTCAAACTCTTCTCTCTTTTCTTCTTTAACACATCTTTGTAGAAAAGGAATAGGATCAAGAGTAATCGGAATGCCCCAATAATCACATTCAAACTTTTCTACACGCATTGCTTCTTTCGGCACTCTTTCTTTCTTCCTTCTCCATTTTGATTTGTGCTCCATGTCCTTTCCTTCTACACACACTTCTCGAACTAAATTTACCTCTTTCTTTTCTTCCTTAGCCTTTAAGAGCTCTTCATCACTCGAGTCTTTATTATACCCCGAACACTCTTCTACCTCTAACTCTTCTTCAGTCTTCTCATCAAAATTTTTCATTTCGCGAAGAGTGTTCCGTTCACTTATCATTTGACTCATTCGACTCTCTAGGGCCTCAAGTCTCCTATCATTTTCTTCTTCCTCTTTCTTCCTCTCTTCTCGTCTTTCTTCAAGCATTTCCATCATTTGATTTAATTGATCTTGTAAGGAAGGTCTGCTTTCATCGTATGGTGGACACTCTTCTTGGAAATTCTCTTGAACATACCCATTTTGCATACACGCTCCAGTCCCCATTTGATAATTCGGCATGCTCCACACTTGTCCACTATTAAAGTTGGAAGTAGGCATTGAATAGACATTTTGAGACTCATAGTTTGAAAGGCTTGGTTGAATGCTTGTAGAGAATAAATTATTGTAAGAACTTGATGGAGTGTAAGTGTATCCTTGATATGGTTGGCATGTATTCTCATTAGAATCTTGTTGCCATCCCCCATTTCCTCCATTATTGTAGAATTGGTCAAAGTTCATCATCTCTTTAAGTCACCTTTTACAACTTTTCTACACTTGCTATTTTTGGTTTTGCTCCTTCTCCACTTCTTTCAAGGTTGATGTACCTATCAAGAAGAACAAGTTAGAACAAATTTTTCAAAACAAATATAAAAGCAAAAATAAGAAAAAAAATGTCCTAAGTAGAGCTAACAAATCCAAACACGTTACACCAAAGCCTTTCTCCCCGGCAACGGCGCCATGAACTTAGTCTCAATTTTGGTACAAATTGATAAGAGTAAGCGTACTCTATCGTTGTGTGTAGACGTGGTGACCAAGTGCAAAATTTATAATATCTAACCCAAGGGAGAAAGTGTATGTATCCGTATTCGAAAGATGTTTCACTCTAGAAGGACTAATCAATAAAGAAGAGGTTGAATTACACTACAATCTAACTAAGAAAGCAATTAAAGATAGAACATGTACAAATGAGATGGATGATGGGTGAAGGTGAACAATCTAAGAAGTATGTAAGGCTAACAACATTCATGGAAAAGGCTTATGTAGACTCACACACACACATGCATTGAAGGTTTTCATGTTATGATACTAAGGGCACTCAAAAAGTGTCTCCAATCCTCACTCTTCCTATAGGTACTTACGGATATTAATATACCGGTATAGAGATATTATCACGAAGAATTTTCTCTAGTAGGCAGGGACGTTTTCCTAGTGTTCCCTTTCTAAGGTCAAGTGAAAATTGGCTTGGTTCCCCTCATCATATCAAACACTCTCACAAGTAATTATCAATAATGTCCTATCATGAGGTTCTAAGTACATGAAGGTTATGGCCAAACTCCCCACATACTTAACATAGTCATCTTATGCAATCAATGATTCAATTAAACCACTAAACATAATATTGGAATGACCATCCTAACACTATGAATAGAGAATCTAATCACACAAATCATACATAAAATGAGAATAAGCATTCATGATAGAAAATATTCATAACAATCATTTCATCAAACATGTGGTGTGCAAAATTTACATAATCCATAACCAATCATATTGCTAGCCTCACATGAGGACTAGCCACTACAAATCACAATAAAATCAATACAATCCATGTCTTGCTCCACTTGACCTAAATTATGAAGAAAATCACAAATTAAAGGTTAATTGTCTTCCCTTTTGAAGTTGGCCTTATCTTCCTTCAACATGCTCAAATCTTCACTCCTTGATGTTCTTCCATTCTTAGATTGGTGGTTTGGTGAAATAGATGGATGGAAGTGAGAAAATCAAGAGGAATAGATGGATGAAATGAAGATAAAGATGGAAGAATGGAGGATGGATGGAGATGAGGATGGATGAAGATGAGGATGGATGAAGATGGGTTGGGTGCAGCCCAAAACCCTTGATTTTTTTCTTCAAGTGGTGATATTGGGGGTATTTATACCCCCTCAACACACATAGAAATCTCTCACAGGTGAAAACACGACTTTTGACTGATTTGCAGAAAAACACGGGCGTGTTTTTCTGCACTTGTCCGTGTTTTTTTGCAAAATTTCGAAGTTCTGTAAGTTTTGGCACTGGCAGAAAAACACGGGCAATACATAAAAACACGGGCGTGTTTTTATGTATTTTGGCCAATTTTCAATTTTCTTCAACTTTCTCCTTTCTTCATGCTTTTTATCACCATTTATCCTCATAATCACCTATTCAAAGACATGAAAATCATCATCATCAATTTCCCAAAATACAATATAAAAAGATACAAAAATACGAAACAAAAAGACGAAAACACACACAAAAATGATATAAAATTTAGGTGAAAATAGCGACGATTAGTGGGTCTACAAAACAAAACTTAACTCTGATGGTTCAATACAAAAACACAAGGCAAGGCTTGTCGCTAAAGGATACGCACAACAATATGGAGTCGACTACAATGAGACATTCGCTCCAGTTGCAAGACTTGACACAGTACGAGCATTAATCACGCTAGCAGCACAAAAGAAGTGGAAAATCTACCAGCTCGATGTCAAATCAGCATTCCTCAATGGATATCTTAATGAAGAGATCTATGTGGAGCAACCTCAAGGGTTCGTGATACAAGGACGCGAAGACAAAGTCTTCAAACTAAATAAAGCTCTGTACGGATTAAAGCAAGCCCCACGAGCCTGGTACAGCAGAATTGATGATTACTTCACTGAACTTGGATTCAGGAGGAGCATGAGTGAGCCAACACTATACATCAAGACCCAAGGTACGGAAGACACACTCATTGTCTCTCTATATGTTGATGATCTAATATACACAGGAAACAACGAGACAATGATCAAGGAGTTCAAAGAAGACATTATAAAAAGTTTGAGATGACGGATTTGGGCTTGATGCAACATTTTCTCGGCATTGAGATAAATCAAAGAAAAGATGGTATCTTCATCTCTCAAAAGAAGTATGCAGAAAATATGTTGAAGAAGTTCAAGATGGAGGGATGCAAAACTGTGGCAACTCCACTCGATAATAATAAAGCTCTACAGAAAGAAGATGGCTCACCTAAAGCAGACAACTCAAAGTTTCGAAGCCTCATTGGAAGTCTACTATACTTGACGGTGACTCGACCAGACATAATGTACGCAACAAGCTTTCTATCAAGATTCATGCAAGATCCAAGTCAGACTCACTACGGAGCAGCAAAGAGAATACTCCGATATCTTCAAGGAACGAAGAACTTCGGCATCCGGTATGCATCAACTCCTGACTCTAAACTAACAGGTTATACAGACAGTGATTGGGCAGGTTCAGTTGATGACATGCGAAGCACATCTGGCTATGCATTCACAATGGGTTCAGGAATATTTTCCTGGGCATCTAAGAAGCAAGCTACAGTTGCACAATCATCAGCCGAAGCAGAGTACATAGCAGCGGCAATGACTACAAGCCAAGCAATATGGTTGAAGCGAATACTTGAAGATATGGGAGAGCCACAAGATGAAGCTACAAATATCTGTTGCGACAGTAAATCAGCAATAGCAATGGCGAAAAATTCAGTGTTCCACAGCAGAACTAAGCACATCAAGATAAAATATCACTTCATCAGAGAAGCAGAAGCAAACAAGGAAATCGAGCTGAAGCATTGCAAGACGGAAGAACAACTAGCGGACATATTTACCAAAGCACTACAACGAGAAAAGTTCGAGACATTACGAGGACTTATTGGAGTTACAGAAATGTGCCCCAAGGAGGAGTATTGAAAAATATGGTACACATTTCTAGAATATTCTACTAAATTCTAGAGAATACCAACTAGCACTAGAATTATCTATAAATTGTAAACTATCAAATGTAATCTATATTAATCTAGAAAATTAAGAAAAGTTACCACCAATCTAGAATGTACTAATAGCAAGTATAAATGGGTGGTGTTGTAAGACATTTGTGAATGAAAAAAAAAAACTTATCAAACCAATTCAACTTCCACTTTAGCTATCTATCCCCTGCCTCTCCTCTGCTTCTCACCCAAACTATTTACCTATATTTCTTCTATCACCTAATTAATACTTCTAATCACCCACGTATATAACCACCAATCATCACATCCCATATCCTAAATTTCTAAATACCATCAGTGGTATCAGAGCACCAACTCACACTAAGTCTATCAACCATCCTCCCTTCTCCATATTTCCTACCCTACTAATTCACTCTTCACTCACGCCACTCATCCAATTCAATCTTCTTTTAAATTCCAACATGGTATCAGAACCCGGTTGGATCAATAACTGGGCGTTAAACTAAGCTTCCGCATTTTACTATCCAAAATCCTTACTATACTACCCAAACCATTTTCAAGCCTCCAAAATTGTCCTCTCTAACTAATATCCACTAAATCCCAATCCAAAATCTTCTCAAAGGAAGGCTACAACTATTAGGCCATTTAAATGAAGACATACTTCATGTCTCAAGGCCTTTGGGAGATCGTGGGGTACACTATCCCCACGGTCACAGACAAAGAAAACTAAATAAAAGTATGTCCCAACGGACATAATATCTTTGTCTAATACAGACAAAGAAAACTAACAAAAGCATTGAGAAGGACAACTTGGCGTTCTACAATCCACAGATGACTGTGGCAGAGTCATTATTCTAAAGGAGGAGTATCGAGGGAGTGATAAGTGGGTGCAACAATTACATGAAGGGAGACAAGAAGATCTTCTAAAAGGTTGACAAAACAGTCAGCGAAGTTGGGCAACAGAGACCTGGTGAAAGTTGAAGGAAAAGGTACAAATAACCGTCAACATAAAAGGAAAAGATACAAACAAAAAGAGTTTGGAATCATCCGAATGTGCATCAAGGGGGAGTGATAGAATTTGATGCACATCCTAGAAAATTCTATCAAACAAACTTAGTTATCATCTAAAATGTGAACCAGATTAGCCTTGAACATTCTAGAGTGTAATAGAGAATAGTAGGTTAAATAAGTAACATCAAGAATACTCTAGAATAGTCAAAGTTAGTGAGATGAGCCGACCTTCACTACTATAAATAGGAGTGACATTTCACATGTAATGAGTAGAAAAAAGAATAATACATTAGTTCTTTCTCTCCACCCACTAAGTCTATCAACCATCCTCCCTTCTCCATATTTCCTACCCTACTAATTCACTCTTCACTCACGCCACTCATCCAATTCAATCTTCTTTTAAATTCCAACAAGATACGCCAAGATAAAGTCGGATTATGTGCAGGAAGTCATTCCGGTAGACGGTCTTGAAGGATTATGGCGGCTTTACAATGAACCAGAAGCCGAGGTTTCGCAGGTCCTGATGTTCCCATAAGGTGGAAGAATGGATGAGATTCTCCATTCCATTTCCTCACAGGGGTGGAAACTTATACATGTTGGCTAATGTTTCCTCACAGGGTGTATGCATACTTGGCTCCTTATGTCTCAAAATCTCTGAGAGCTGCGTACATAAACTACAGAGATCTCGACGTCGGAGTGAATAACGAGCGAGGGAGGACGAGCTACGCGCAAGCAAGCATTTGGGGGAAGAAGTATTTGAAGGATAATTTCGACCGGCTTGTTCGTGTGAAGACCATGGTTGATCCGGACAACTTCTTTAGGCAGGAGCAGACCATTCCACCACTGTATTAGAGATGGTCAAACAAATGGGGATTTATAACATCATCATATTTATTATGAGTTTGTTTGTTGTACTAATGTAGGATTAATTGGCGTAGGTCAAGGGATTGGAAATGATTCACCAACCCATTTAAAAAACCCACATAAAAGATTTAACTAGTTTGATGTATGATTGTGATGTTGTGTGTCAATTATAATTTGGTGAAATTAATTTTATTGGAAGGAATCCATGTTGTTATAATAGGACTGGCTGGCTCCATTGATTCCAGTTCATCAGTCAGCGTCGCCCACTGATTGGAAATTTGGGCCAGTTTAAAATTGGTCTTTTGGGCTGGCTTATAAGTTTTTTTTTTAATACTTTCAGCCCAAGCCCAAGTTGGTCTTTTGCCTCCGTAGCTTCCATGTGAAGCTAAATAGTTGGAAGTTTGAAAGTTCAAGCAAATTCAAACTATATTTAAGTTTATATTAAAAAAAAAACTATATTTAGGTTTGCCGCAATTCTGTGTATTATCTAAACATAAACGAGTAATAATAATTAAATAAATAAATAATACTACTCGCATTAATTTTTAGGAAAAGGCCGTCTCATGGATCTCATTTAATGAGACAAGTCAAATAAATACTGAATAAAAAATCGCGGATCCTAATTAAACTTATTACCTGCTATATATGTGATGTCCAGTCATCATCTTAACTTGTAATTCATTTTGCGTTTGACTCTCTTCTTTCGTTCTTTTTTTTTTTTCTAATTTTTTTGTTTGACTAGATCTCTTCTTTCGTTTTTTTCATAATTTTTTATTTTATTTTATTTTTTCACAATTATGATTTTATTTTAGAACATATAATATTATTGATTAAATCTATATTATTACTCGTAAATAAAATAAGAAAATATTTTAGTTAGAAACACAATCGTGTAAAAATAGTAGTAGTACATAATTGGAAAAAAATGGATAATAATTTTACTTTTTATTAATTAGTTATCACTTTTTATTTTATAATAAAAGTGATAACTAATTCATTTAAATAATTATCACTTTTTCTTTATCATTTATCATTAATTAATTATTAAAAATGTTATCACTTTTCATTTTTAAAAGAATATAATGTTTATTAAATAATTTAATTGGACATTTATCACTTTTCTTCGATTAGATATCACTTTTTATTTGTCCTATAAAATTTTCATTAAATAGTTTAATTGGATGTGTATCATCACTTTTTCTTAATCAAGTTATCACTTTTAATTGAAAATGTCATCACTTTTTGTCTTTCTTACAAATTATTTATAAAATAATTTGATTACTCGAGTATCACTAATTTTCTATGTGTATATGTCACTTTTTATTAAAAATGTTATCACTTTTTATTTGTTCTAAAAAATTTTCATTAAATAGTTTAATTGAATGTGTATCACTTTTTCTTAATCAACTTATCACTTTTAATTGAAAATGTTATCACTTTTTGTCATTCTTACAAATTATTTATAAAATAATTTGATTGATCGAGTGTCACTTTTTTTATATTCACATATATTTTTTTATTAAAAACATTATCACTTTTTAATTTATAAAATTTTCATGAAATAGTTTAATAAGAAATGTATACATTTTTTCCTTTTTTCATAAATATCACTATTGAATTTTCAACTATCACTTTTAATTTTCTTATTAATCATATTAAGTATAATAATATTATTTTTAATTTTAATAATTAATAATATAAAATTTAAAAATATATAAGAAAAAAAAGATGTCACGTTAATTAATTGCACAGTAGTATGCTCATTAATGCGTTACTTACCAGAGGCCAGAAGTCGTTTACGGGTTACCGGCCATTGCGGCTTTTTACTTTATTTTCTATTTTATATATTGTTTTAATTAATTAATGGATAATCCGCCTAATATAAGGAGATTTGTGAGACGTCTCGTGCAAGACTCACCCAATTTCTAGAGGGTAATGTAATATTTTAATAATAAATAAATTATAAAATATTATGTTATATGTATTAGGTGACAATGATAAATTTATAATTAATAATACTCTTGGGAATTGAGATTGATGTGATTTTTTTAGTGAAATTTAATATGTAACTGGTGAAAATTAAAAGAATAAAGTTTAATTTGGAATAAAGGAAATACTCCCTCCATCCCTTGTTAACGTTTACTTTTTGCATGAATATTAAAAAATATAATAATATTTTAATATATAGTGAGGTGAGAGAAATACTAATATATAATGTAAAATGTAGTTGTATTAGTATTGTGTGTGACTCGACATGGAAAATTAATAATTTTGTATGGGCCCAAAATTACCAAAGATAAAATGTAAATCTAAATGAAAAACGTAAATCCAAATGGAGGGAGTACTGTATTATTGTTGGAGAGGAGCTTGCGACGAAAGAGCGGCAATGGATATGAATATGAATAAAGGTTAGTGAAGTGGACCACACCCGCTCATCCACCACCATCTACGCTCTCTTCCATTAGGCGGGAAACTTCAAAACTCCCCAAATTCCCAAATTCGCGGGGATTTCTTCAAACCCTAAATCTTATATAACCTCGCATCCAACTCACTTTTGCTAATTCTCATCTACGAATCGCGAGGAACCCGTTCTGTCGTGTCAGTTACGATACCCACCAGCTGTTTGTGGAAAGTACTCCAGTGAGTGGAGTGTTGTGATTATCTTGGAAAAATGTATGTGGTGAAGAGGGATGGGAGGCAAGAGGCCGTACACTTCGACAAGATCACTGCGCGCCTGAAAAAGCTCAGCTATGGGTTGAGCAGTGAGCACTGTGACCCCGTTTTGGTGTCCCAGAAAGTCTGCGCCGGTGTTTACAAAGGCGTCACCACCAGTCAGCTTGATGAGTTGGCGGCGGAGACTTCCGCTGCCTTGACGGCCAACCACCCAGATTATGCTTCCGTGAGTTTTGTATTTCAATTGACTCTTTTTTGCTTATTTCTCTGCTCTTAATTGTCCGGCCTGATGTGGGATCTCATCAATATCTGTTTGATTTTTGGTTATTTGAACTGTATTTTTTGTTTAATAGAATGTTTAACCTGTTTGGATTTCTGTTTCATGACTTTTTGTGGGGTGAATAAGTTTGATTAAAATTATATTATTCAGATGTACGGCTTATTACCCGTGCCAATTATCTTGTTGGATTTTTTTTTTTTTTGAGATTACGTGTGTAACTTGTTTATCCCTTGCCCTTGGAGAATTCATAATCATTGTTGAATTTTGTTTTATTTTAATTTAATTTCAGAACAGAAAATATTACTCTTTTTTGCGGCTATGCCCTGTTATGCAATTTGCTTTATGTTCTTCATGATTGTCCCAATATCTTATCTCAATTGGTTTAAATGGACTCAATTTGTTTAATTTGGCCTTTCGATTTACTGTGCATGTGCACTTCTGTTCTAGTTTGTGAATTATGATCCGATTTTTGTAATCTTGATTATCAATTATGACATTTATTCACCAAAATGCTAGTTATTGTCAAGTTTGCGAAGAGTATATATATGTGTGTGTGTGTGTGTGTGTGTGTATAAATTTTCTCTTGTTCCTTTTTTATATTTGCTGTCTTCATTCTTAGTAATGATTTTATATCCAATCCCGTACAGTTAGCCGCAAGGATTGCTGTCTCAAATCTTCACAAGAACACTAAGAAATCTTTTTCTGAATCGTAAGTGAATCACTGCTATAACAACACCCATGTGATAGGGCTGTTCTACAATTTTTTCCCTGACTTTATACTGGGATATTATTGCAGTGTCAAAGACATGTACAATCATGTCAGTGAGAGGTCTGGACTTAAGGCTCCTTTGATTGCAGATGATGTTTATGCGATAATAGTGAAGGTACTGGCTTGGCCTAAAGTTATTGTTTAACTCATGTTTATAGAATTCTTGCTTTGAGTATTGATACTGCTTTGTTTTTGTTTTGACAGAATTCTGTTCGTCTCGACAGTGAGATCATTTATGACAGAGACTTTGACTATGACTACTTTGGGTTTAAGACCCTTGAAAGGTCTTACTTGCTTAAGGTCCAAGGAAAGGTTGTTGAAAGGCCTCAGCACATGTTAATGAGGGTTGCTGTTGGTATCCACAAAGATGATATTGATTCAGTTATAAAAACATATCATCTGTTGTCTCAGCGCTGGTTCACTCATGCATCTCCTACCCTTTTCAATGCCGGAACACCAAGGCCACAAGTATGAGAGCTGTGATTGATAGTTGATACTACTACCTAGTGATTTGTCGATTTTTAATTTCTAGAACTCTTATTTTATTGATGTTGTTTGATTCCATCTAATCTGTAAGGGTTTTGATTATTGCTTGAGAACTTATGTTTTCTTCTTTGATGAGATGCAGCTGAGCAGCTGTTTCTTGATATGCATGAAGGATGATAGTATTGAAGGCATATATGATACATTGAAGGAATGTGCTGTTATCAGCAAATCAGCTGGAGGTATTGGGGTGTCTATACATAACATTCGTGCTACAGGGAGTTATATACGTGGAACAAATGGAACATCCAATGGTATTGTTCCCATGCTGCGAGTGTTCAACGACACTGCTCGTTATGTGGATCAGGGTGGTGGCAAGAGGAAAGGTTTGCCCAATTGATTCCTTTTAATATTCATAATTCTTGCATTGTCATTTATTTTGATATTCTTTTACTTTCTATGATGAGAATAGGTGCTTTTGCTGTCTATTTGGAGCCATGGCATGCTGATATCTTTGAGTTTCTTGATCTGAGGAAAAACCATGGAAAGGTATTATATGGGACTATTCAGCAGAAATTTCTTTATATTCTCTGATTGTTTACATGATTAAAATCAAATGAAGGATTTGTTTTTTGCTCTTTTAATGATGTGTTCATGAGGACACTGTCCTTGATGTTATGTTGATCTACCTTTCTCTTTCTATTTCTATTTCTTTAGGAGGAACATCGTGCTAGAGATTTGTTTTACGGACTTTGGGTACCCGATCTGTTTATGCAAAGAGTTCAGTCTAATGAACAATGGTCATTATTTTGTCCGAGTGAGTCTCCCGGGTTAGCTGATTGCTGGGGTGAAGAATTTGAAGCTTTATACTCTAAATATGAGAGAGAGGTAAAAAACTTGTTAGAGGTGTATCTGATGGGATTATAATGTTTTGTTCATGATTGGCCTCTAATTTTTTCCTTAAAAATTTTGGCACAGGGAAAGGCCAAGAAAGTTGTACAGGCACAAAGTCTATGGTTTGAAATCTTGAAATCACAAATTGAAACTGGAACTCCTTATATGCTTTTTAAGGTAGCGTGGATTTGCATCATGACTTACTTATGGTACGATTCTTCAGACTATGTTTGACTTGTAAGCTGATCCAACTTCTTCACCTTTTATTTTCAGGATACTTGCAATAGAAAAAGCAACCAGCAAAATCTTGGTACCATAAAATCCTCAAACTTGTGTACTGAGATTATTGAGTACACAAGTCCTTCAGAAACTGCAGTGTGCAATCTTGCATCAATTGCTCTTCCACGATATGTTAGAGAAAAGGTTTATTAACTTGCATGTGATAAATTCCTTAAATCATTATAGATGTACTTGTTCCTCTTCTTAATTCAGTTGTCTTATTCCTTGAAGGGTATCCCTATGGAATCACAACCAACAAAGCTTGTTGGCAGCATAGGTTCCAAAAACCGATACTTTGACTTTGACAAACTTGCTGAGGTGTGTTTTGGTTTGATTTTAATTACCCATTCAACTCATGTTGGTGTGCTGTACACATACCCATGAATAAATATTTTCTTTCTTTTGATCTTTTTTTTAAAAAAAAAAACTTATGTGTGTCTTGTTTGTGCAGGTCACTGCAATAGTTACTACAAACCTTAACAAGATAATTGATGTGAATTATTATCCTGTTGATACGGCAAAGAGGTCTAATATGCGTCATAGGCCAATAGGAATTGGTGTTCAGGGTCTGGCTGATACCTTTATCTTGCTTGGCATGGCATTTGATTCTCCTGAGGTAAATACTGTTGAGCTAGGGGTCATTTTCTTACTGACATAGAAATTTCTTAATGTCTGTTGCTTGTATTCTCAATTTTAGGCTCAGCAGTTAAACAAGGATATCTTTGAGACAATATACTACCATGCTTTGAAGGCATCTTGTGAGCTAGCTGTTAAAGAAGGCCCATATGAGACGTATGATGGTTGTCCTGTTAGCAAGGTACACTTCGAAGGAGCTTTTAAAACTTTATGTTGCTCTCCTATGGGAATCGTGTATAAAACACCATGTTATGTTTCAGGGAATTCTTCAGCCTGATATGTGGGGTGTGATGCCCTCTGATAGATGGGATTGGGATGCTCTTCGGGCAGACATTGCAAAGAATGGAGTGAGAAACTCACTTCTTATTGCACCTATGCCTACTGCTTCAACAAGCCAGATTCTCGGAAATAATGAGTGCTTTGAGCCTTACACTTCTAACATTTACAGCCGTAGAGTTCTAAGGTTTTAGCATGTTTGCATTCTCATTTAGCTCCACCTAAGGTCCATTTGTTTTGAAGTGATTCTAATATTAATTATTGGTGGTTCTTTCAGTGGGGAATTTGTGGTGGTGAATAAACATCTTCTTCATGATTTGACTGAGATGGGCCTTTGGTCTCCTGCTCTTAAGAACAGGATAATATACGAGGACGGTTCAGTTCAAAAGATCTCCGAGATTCCTGAAGAACTCAAACTCATTTACAAGTATGCAATACAAACTGTGGGAAGTGGGAACTCATTTTTTTATGTTTATATCTTATTCTAAAGTGCTAATTCCTTATTCTGTTTCTTCTCAGGACTGTTTGGGAGATCAAACAACGGATATTGGTCAATATGGCTGTCGATCGAGGATGCTACATAGACCAGAGTCAAAGCCTAAACATCCATATGGACCATCCTAATTTCGGAAAGCTAACTTCTCTCCACTTCCATGCCTGGACCAAGGTAAGCTGAATCGAATATACTGGTTTTCTGATGTGTTTTTGACTATTATCTCATCTCTCTATCGAACGTGAAGGGTTTGAAGACTGGAATGTACTATCTGAGATCACGCGCTGCAGCTGATGCTATCAAATTCACAGTCGACACGACCATGATCAAGGTATCTCCTATAATAATGAATTCTTAGTTAATGAATCTCCATCATGTGTATTAATCCGTCCGAATGTTGTGATCTGCAGGATAAGCCTAAGGCGGTAGCGGATGAAGATGATTCGAAGATGGCCCAAATGGTGTGCTCGTTAGCCAACCGCGACGAATGCCTTGCCTGCGGAAGTTAAAAGTCTTGAAATGCAAGAATTTCTAGCTTATCTGTATCTGTAGTAGAGAGCAGTAAAACACTCTTGCATGGGGGAATTGCTAGTAATTTCTTATCAAAGTGTTTTATGCTTGGATTGATATGTACTTCCCACAATGTCTGTCTTAACTATTATGCATATATTTAATGTTGTTTGTCACCAACCTTGAACTACTGCATATTGTATAAATTAGTTTTTATTTCCACTGAAATTTTATCAGGTTTTACCTCTTCCATACTCACAATTGCTATCTTAGATGATTGCATTTACTTTTTTGCATTTCCTTACTTTTTATCAAACCTACTTAAAGGTATTTGGTAATTTTCAGGTGTTTTCTTTTTTTGGTTTTAAAGCAAAAATTCATTAATGAGAAATTAAAGAGTTACAGAGAACCAGGATAGAAAAACTTGGTGATATATATAGCATGGTAAAATTGGGATACTAAAACAATAATAGAACTATTTTACTACAAATTAAGAGCCCTAATAATGACTTTATTCCTCTAGAAGGTTCATTCATTATCCCTTATCATGCATGTTTCCATAAAGAAAACAATGTATCTCTTGAATAGCCTCAAACATTTAATATTCCAGTAGCAAAAGTGATACTACTTGCTTTCTATGATATTGCAAGAAAAACACGAAAATTGTCTAATTAATGTTATCTTCCTATTGCCAAGCTTCTGCCTTCTGCTTTGATGTAAATGGAATTTTGTGTTCTGCTAAACTACTGGAGTGGAACTTTGGCAAGCTTGTACAAAAGAGCTGGTATAATATTGGTCTTAGTTTTGTGCTGTCATATTCTATCTCAGAATGTATAGTTTTGGATGATTTTGATGTATAACAAATCAATTGTAAAGGTTAAACCACCTCTAGTAGAAACTGCCATGCAGAAAATATAGATATTCATTAATCAGAAATAGTGTGATTTTACAACATATATCAGCATCTTATGTTATACACAACATGGAGAGTATCCTAGCTAGTCTCTTGCAACCTGAATTCATCGAGACCTGATTTATCGATTGGACGCATGAAAAACTTGGAGATATATTCTCTTACTGTGAATTCCTTGTATCGAGCTGGATCCTTTTCTGATATCAACTCTTTGATTGGAGCATAAACCTTCTCCGGCATTCTAGCGCCAGTGAAGAACCCTGCAACCGAAATCCTTGGCCCTTTCCGGTTCGCAAGAACTCGATGATCCGGGCTTATGAACTCATCATTGGAAATGATCTACACATTATTTATCAGTAATATGCGTAAGAAGTATGAAAAATATATTTTTGACACAATTCAGATGTTAACTGAAAGAGTTAAATGGATAATACCTGCAACATGTCTCCAATGTTGACAACCAAACTTCCAGGCAAGGGTTGTATGTTTACGTAGTGATTGTTATGCAGGACTTGTAGGCCGCCGATGTGGTCTTGGAGAAGAATTGTCAAGAAGGAAGGATCGGTGTGTTTGCTCGTCCCCATTGTCAGGTCCGGCTCTGGGCACGGTGGATAGTAGTGGCCAATGAAGGTTCGGCCTTTGCCCAGCTCGAGCTCTCGTCCTAGGTGGTCTGACTTGAGGCCAAGAGCTTCAGAGAGCAGCTCAAACAGAGTTTCTGCCAACCTTTTAACTTCATTCAGATAAGTCATAGTTGAATCCCTGATGAGTAGAGAAGTGTTTATGATGTTTATTAAGCACTGTTTAATGGTTCAAGATTAGGGTATCGAATCTAATATCTTGCATTAAAGTTAATCTGCAGGCCATGGTCAATGAAGATTTATCACAGGAAACAAACAATTGGTGTTTGGATGAATCTTGATCTTGTGTTTGAATGAAGATTTTAACTTAAGAAAGAACACATCATATGGCAATGCTTTTGTTGCCAAAATGCATGTAACATCTATAATAACTGATCCGATGATGTTGTTTAGGATGAATCTTGATGTCAACAGTGACAAAAAATATCGTGCTTCCCATACTCTAAAAGGATAAACATCCCTCAAGTGACCAAGTCTCAACACGACTAACCTTAAAAATACATTTTCTTATTCAAAATTAGCATCAATTTTTAACTCGAACTTACTTTATAATTTACTACTTATTTTTTAAAAATAAAAGTCAATAAAAATTAAATAAAAAAGTTTTTTTTTTGTTTTGTTTTGTTTTTTTTTTAACATAGCAATACTATATACTAGTGAAAAAACAAATGAACACGCTAATTCAGAATGAAATAATAACCTTCAATTTCACAATGATAACTTTGCATCACGGAATTAAAAAAAAAAAAAAAAAAGGACCACATCCCTCAATATACATTATCACTTCTTATTTTTCTATATTTATTTATTTTTCCTGTTTTAATTAGTATGATTTACTACTTTTTAACGTGCGAGGATAGTTTTGGAATATATAAAAACAAAAGCGAAATACCACATTTATAAGAAAGCGTAACTAACAAGAAGAAGATAAGGTTTGACCTGCAAATCTGTGGCAAATCATGAGGTTCAATTCGATCGTGGGTGAGCAGAGAAATCGTCAATGAATCCCTCCAATTCGCCGCACGCGATCGATACAAATCAACGTTGCTTCCATACCTCACCTTCCGCATCATATCACGCTCATCGAATTCCTTCTTCACCTCCACATCCTGCTCGTGGAATTTCCTAATTCCATCCAGCATCCCATCCAGAACATCCGTAGAAATTCCATGATTCACCACCTGAAAAAAACCCCAATCCTTCGACGCCCGTTTCACCTCACCCACCACCTCCTTCCGGCGGCCGTCCTCCGAAATTCCGGCGAGATCCAGCACGTGGACCTCCAGATCAGATTGGGGGTTTTTAAGTTCTGCGGCGAGGTCGTCGGGTGGGCGGATGAACATCCTCGGAACATTCTGGATCCCCGAATCGAGTAGCCCTTTTACGCCCGCTCGCGATTCTTCGAAAGCCTTCAACTCTGCTAGACGGTCATAGTTTTCCAGTGATTCTTTGAGGCTTGACATATCCATTTCTTATGGATGAAATTAATTGGTTCCGTTAATTAGAAGTATAATATTGTTCTGGATTTCTAGGCTTTTATTGCTTAAAAACATTTAATAATAGTTGTAGTTTGCGTAGTTTGCCGTGCATATATAAGCTTGGTAGTTTTAACCTGTAGTCGAGAGGTTAACTTGTAGTCCTCTCCAAAAGTCCATGCATTAGAGGATATTTTCGGGTATTCGATTTATTCGAACCCTAATGGAATAGATATGGGTAATTGTAAATAGGTTTGAAACAAGTACGAATAGTTATAAAAATATTAATATTAGGGTTTGGGATGATACGGTAATACTTTAATACTCGCGGGTACCCGTTTATATATATATATAATTTTATAAATTTTAATATATAGTACTATTATATAATTTATACAGTATATTATAAGATATTTTATATATTTAATTAATAGTTATAAGTTTTTTTAATCATTTTTATTTAAAATAATAGAATTTATATTATATTTATTTTATATTTAATTAATAATAATATAATTTTTATTATTATATTTATTTAAATAATAAAAATAATATAAATATATACTCCATAAAATAAATGAATATTAAACAGGTACGGATACCCGCATGTATTGATAAACGGATATGGAACGAGTATGTATATCATAATGAATTTTTTAAATGGGACGAGTATGGATATGAATAGTTATTTTTAATCGGATACAAGTACGGATACCTCAAAATAAATGGGTACCCTATCTGTTGCCATGCCTATTCCCTCCTGCCTCCCAAGAATATATATGCATCTATTTGACGGCATGCTGTTTAAGAAAATATTTTTTATTTGATGGCACGAAATTTAAGAAAAATAATTTTTTAAAAAATTGAATAAAATAAAGTGTATGATAGAGTTAATTTTGATTGGATTATGTGTAAAAAAGTGGCATATATGTAATACTCCTTCCGTCGGTGAAAGGTCACCAGTTTCTTTTTGCATGTGGATTAAGGAGTATTATTAATGTATAGTGAGTTGTTGTATTAGTAGTGAATTGTGGGCCATATGTGGTCCCTTTTACTCAAAGAGGAAAATGAAAATATTTGGATGTGACACTTAATATAGTAAAATGTGGATCTTTCGTTGGGATGGAGGAAGTATTATAATAGTATTATAATTTTATTAATATTGTGTGTTGTTACAATTTTTAGAATGTGCAAGTATTGTCGGGATGAAAAAAATGTGTAAATATTTTTGGGACAAAAGAGATAATATTTAAGATAAAATGAGTAGTTATATTATTATTTGTTGTTCCATGAAGTTGTATGAGTCCTAGAATATTTAATATAGAGTGTTGTTTTTGAGATTTTATACGTACTCAGAACACCCTTATCATCTTAATACATCTAATTGATAGTTTTTAAGGATGATGTGGCATGCCTAGATTTTTCTTTATGATCGGCTGTTCTCCCTCTCCAACTGGCGAATAAGCGTATTTAATATTATAAATCTAGTATTTTATTGAACTAATTACTTATTAATTAGAGTAGTGCACATTTTAATTAATCTCTTAATTACTATATTTAACTTCTCTGTAATTATAACGTTTAATAAAAAAATAACCATTTTTTAGTTTTTTCAATTTTTATTAACGTAGTACTCTAATATTCTAATTTTGTAAATTCCTTCTTTTTTTTTTTTAAAAAAAATAAATTTTCATTGATTTATGTACTAAGCAGCTTTAAACTAATTTTAAGGATTTAATTATTTAGAATTATATATCTTTTCTATCGAATATTAAAATTTGATTTTTATATTAATTTTATTACATCAATTATTCATACGATTTACCTTATCAATTTTCAAAGTTGAATTAGTCAATTTAACGTTGTTTGATCATAAGATTTAATATTTTATTAATATACATTTAAATTTTACATATGACTATATACATCTACCCTTAAATCAAAGGTTACAGAATTCTTATAGTTCAATTTTAGGATTTTTTTTAATTATTAGTTATTTAATTTTCAATAGAAAAATTACTCATGTTATTATACATGGACACCACCTCTCTTAGTTAATCTCTTTATTTCCTCTATAATGATTATATTTATTTTTTGTATATATATATATATATATATTTGTTTTAATGTGATATGGATGACAAATTTTCAATATTTTATTGATTTGTTTATTTAGTTCAATTATACTTGTGCTTTGTACTATTCTTAAATTTTATTTATTTATGAATTGAAGTTGTATCCTCTTATATATTTAGCAAAGATTTGTTTATAGTAAATTAATTTTACTTTTAGAGTTTTGACCCATGAGTCTAAAGTTGTTATGGATTACAACCGTGCATGTCATATTTCTTTATTATTTAACTGTTGTATTATATTGTATTTATGATTCATGTTGTTATTTGTTTATGGTATATTATTCTATATTTTATTTAGTTCTGTATTGAGCTGATTTTACGTTGATGATATGTTGGGCTTTGAACTTTGCATTTGGCTTAAATTAGTTAATAGTAATAATAAACATGCAATATAATTGATTATGTATTTTGTTCATTTAATAGGTGGTTAAAAACTTAAAGTTAAGTTAACATTATTATCTCTTTTATTTTTATGAATGATGATTTGAATTGGTATAATTTGATTTTTTATTAATCTCTCATTGGAATAAATTCTTATGGGATTTTGGTTCTTTAATCTCATATTTCGCAATATATAATTATTTTATTTTTACAAGTTACTGATTTTTTTGTCATTTTAATAAGAAACACAATTTGAAATTTCAAAATTTAAGTCATGAATTTTCTTTTACTAATAACTAATTTCCTAAATTATGTCTACATAAGACTATTATCGTCCTGTACTTTTTAATTATATGACTGATTTTACGATATGGATTTTCCATCGAAGCTTGCGCAAATTAGCACCGAGAACACTTTGTAAAATTGTGTGTTTTATCCCATACAAGAAGAACAAAATTTTTATTTTAATATAAATTTTTTATATAATGATATTATTTTATTACTTAATATAAATTCCATTTAAAATACTACATTATCATGATTTAGAATGAAGTTATTCATTAAGGATAATACAAATTTAATATTAAATTATTAGATAATTTAATCATCCCTAGCATCGTACGGGCTCTACTTGTTTATTTATATACTCCACTCATTTATATTATTCTAATATCCCCTAATTATCGTTCTTTTAAAAATTTCCAAGATACTGATGACTTTTCTTCTCGTCCACCACCTACTCATGCCTTAACTCTATGTTTCATTATCCAAGAGTGTTTTTCAAATCTATTTTAAAATTTAAATTTATAGTTGGAGGAGGGTGATTCAAATTGATATTAGATTTAGATTTTGAATTTATAGTTGTAGGAGGGTGATTCAAATGGATAGATTAAGATTCGAGGAGGATGTAAATATTAACTCACTTATCGTTATTTATAGAATAGTTACCCTTTCACAATTATTTTTAAATTTTAACTAAATTGTAATACCCATCTCTTTCATTTTTTTTTTTATTTCCAATGTTAATTGATATCCTCCACTTATTTTAAAAATCTTTACCTCCATAAAAATTTTTTTTAATGGGAAATGAATTTATATTTATAGAGTCGGGAATCTTTCCATATTATCAATAATATCAAATCTTAATTTTTTCATCATTAATTAATAAAGGTTAATTTGGCTATTATTATTATTTTTATCAATATTTGTGCACAGGCAATAAATTATGTTTGTGAATTTGGGCTGGATGATTTGAAACTGTTTGGTTTCTGGTGGGTTAATAAGTGGTGGGCTGAACTTTCGTTACAACCTTTGAATTTGGCGTCGGATATGCTTTTAATGGAGTATTATTTAATTTTATCAAAAGCAGACTGGGCCGATAAGAAAAAATCTCCAAATTGATGTAAAAAATAGCCCAAATTTTATTTTATTATTTTATTAAATGATATGGGATGAGATTTTCACGGCAGGCCTACCATATCTATGTTATGGAATAGGTCCTACTATGCACCTAAATAATTTCAATCATTAGATTAGATTTTTATTCAATCTTCACTATTCAATAAAATAAAATAACTAAAAATAAATTTATTAACTACCTACTATCCTTCAAATTTACTCTATACGAAGATGCCATTCAATAAAATAAAATCACTAAAAATAAATTTATTAACTACCTACTATCCATCAAATTTACCCTATAATTCTGCGGTGGTGCCACCCCCAGAATAACCTTCCAGAGTTTAATATAAGTTAAATATTAAAAGATTACAAATCGTTACAAACAATTAATTTACATGTGGATCACTCTTCCCTGTTTCTTTTGATGTTCTACTATTTAGATGGTGTTGGGATAAACACACGAATAATCAAATAATAAATTTTTCGTCTACGCAGCGGAATGATCAATTATCCCTCTCTTGTGTGAATCTAATAAGAAACAATCCTAATAATATATTGCACAATAAAGCAAGCAATCAACAACGCACAACACAAGCAATTTAACCTGGAAAACCTCCTCAATGTGAGAAGGTAAAAAACCACGGGACCGAAGCCCACCAAAAACTTCACTATGAGATAAAAATCAAAGAGTTACAATCTGCCACCACAGACATTCTATCACAAACGTATCAAGACGCTCAATACTTGATAACAAACAACGAGATTAGAAAGACCTCACCAAACTGCACCAACTGACATTCAGAGTTCACAACTTTAGAAACTTCAGAATCCGATCTCCACCATCCAGAATTAACCACTATGAGTCCTGAACGTTCTGTGAAAATTGCAGCTCGATCCAACGGTTGGTTTGTGAGAAACTGCTCTTTCCCCTCGACTGCGCAGAACAGAATCGCCCAAAAACCTGCTTCTATTTTCGGCGTATTCCCGTCAACACAAAGCTCCAAACACGATCTCCACCGTTCAAAATATACCTCCGCAAGTTCCAAACGTGCTGACCAAAATTCAGCTCGATCCGACGGTTGAAACTCCGGTTATTGCCTCTGCAATATCACTGCACTGGATTTTCTCTAAAAAATGTGAATTGTGTTTTTACCTCTTTTTCTTCTCTCTTCCGTCAATGACTTACGGGACAAGATAAAACCAAGTATCGGGCCTACTTGGGCTTATCCATCTTGTTGGATATTGGGCTCTTCACATATTTGGAAATCCAACCCAACAAATCTCCCCCTTTTCGATTATGTGGAGAGACTAGCCATTCCGACTATCACACGACATACCTCGAGATTTTCTCTAGGCAATGCCTTCGTCATCATGTCAGCACCATTATCATCTGCATGAATCTTTTCAAGCTCAAGCAACTTATCATTGATGACATCCCTCATCCAATCTCACATGAATATGCTTCGATCTTGAATGAAATGCAACATTCTTACTGAGATGGATAGCACTCTGACTATCACAAAATACTACATACCTCTGTTGCTTCAATCCAATCTCCTCCATAAACCTTTTGAACCATAACACCTCTTTACATGCTTCCGTTGCAGCAATGTACTTTGATTCTGTTGTGGAGAGTGCAACATACTTCTGCAATCTTGATTGCCATGACACAGCGCCACCTGCGAATGTCACTAGGTAAGCAGAAATCGACTTTCTGGTGTCCACATCAGATCCCATATCTGAATCGGTATAGCCAACTAACTCAGGCTTCCCACCTCCAAAGGTGAGTCTCAAACTAGACGTACCTCGTAGATACCTCATTATCCACTTCACAGCATTCCAATGCTCTTTTCCCGGATTAGACAAATAACGGCTAACAACACCAACTGTATGAGCTATGTCAGGCCTCGTACACACCATTGCATACATCAAGCTTCCCACAGCTGAAGCATATGGGACTCTTCTCATTGCTTCCTTCTCTTCATCGGTTGAAGGACTATGATGAGCACCAAGCTTAAAATGAGTGGCAATAGGAGAACTAACCACTTTAGCTTTGCTCATATTGAATTTCTCAAGCACTTTCTCAATATACTTCTCCTGTGACAAGTGCAGCTTCTTGTTTGCTCTATCTCGGGTGATGTTGATACCAAGGATTTTCTTTGCTGGTCCCAAATCCTTCATGGCAAAGGATTTGCTCAACTGTTTCTTCAACCTGTCAATTCTTGAAACATTCCTGCCAACAATCAATATATCATCAACATACAACAATAATATAATGAAATCATCATCCGAGAACTTCTGAACAAACACACAATGATCAGAAATAGTCTTCTGGTAGCCTTGCTCTCCCATAACTGACTCAAATTTCTGATACCACAATCTAGGTGCTTGCTTCAAACCGTTGAGACTTTTCTTCAGTTTGCATACATGGTCTTCTTTTCCCTTCACCTTGAAACCTTCAGGTTGCACCATGTAAATCTCTTTATCTAGCACACCATGAAGAAAAGCAGTTTTAACATCCATCTGCTCAATCTCCAAGTCAAGACTAGCAGCCAAACTGAACTTAGTCTCAATTTTGGTACAAATTGATAAGAGTAAGCGTACTCTATCGTTGTGTGTAGACGTGGTGACCAAGTGCAAAATTTATAATATCGAACCCAAGGGAGAAAGTGTATGTATCCGTATTCGAAAGATGTTTCACTCTAGAAGGACTAATCAATAAAGAAGAGGTTGAATTACACTACAATCTAACTAAGAAAGCAATTAAAGATAGAACATGTACAAATGAGATGGATGATGGGTGAAGGTGAACAATCTAAGAAGTATGCAAGGCTAACAACATTCATGGAAAAGGTATATATAGACTCACACACACACATGCATTGGTGATCTTCATGTTATGATATTAAGGACACTCAAAGAGTGTTTCCAATCCTCACTATTCCTATAGGTACTTACGGATATTAATATACCGGTATAGAGATATTATCACGAAGAATTTTCTCTAGTAGGTAGGGACGTTTTCCTAGTGTTCCCTTTCTAAGGTCAAGTGAGAATTAGCTTGGTTCCCCTCATCATATCAAACACTTTCACAAGTAATTATCAATAATGTCCTATCATGAGGTTCTAAGCACATGAAGGTTATGGCCAAACTCCCCACATACTTAACATAGTCATCTCATGCAATCAATGATTCAATTAAACCACTAAACATAATATTGGAATGACCATCCTAACACTATGAATAGAGAATCTAATCACACAAATCATACATAAAATGAGAATAAGCATTCATGATAGAAAATATTCATACAGTCAATTCATCGAACATGTGGTGTGCAAAATCTACATTATCCTTCACCAATCATATTGCTAGCCTCACATGAGGACTAGCCAATATAAATCATTACAAAATCAATATAATCCATGGCATGCTCCAATTGAGCTAAATAATGAAGAAAACAACAAATCAAAGGTTGATGGGCTTCCCTTTTTAAGATGGCCTTCTCTTCCTTCAACATGCTCCAATCTTCACTCCTTGATGTTCTTCCCTTCTTAGATTGGTGGATTAGTGGAATGGATGGATGGATGTGAGAAATCAAGAGGAATTGGTGATGAAAATGGAGGAATGGATGATGAAAATGGAGGAATGGATGATGGATGGATGGAGAGGGTGTGTGTGCAGCCCAAAACCCTCAAAATCTGCCTTCAAGTGGTGATATTGGGGGTATTTATACCCCCTCTACACACTTGGAAATCGCACAAAGGTGTAAAACGCGATTTTAGGCCAAGTGCAAGAAAACACGGGCGTGTTTTCCTGCATCTGCCCGTGTTTTCTTGCAATTTTTCAGCTTTCTGTAAGTTTTTGCACCTGCAGAAAAACACGGGCACTGCATAAAAACACGAGCGTGTTTTTATGCATTTTGACTAATTCTTCATTTTCTTCAACTTTGTCCTTTCTTCATGCTTTTTATCACCATTTATCCTCATAATCACCTATTCAAAGACATGAAAATCATCATCATCAATTTTCCAAAATACAATACAAAAAGATACAAAAATACGAAACAAAAAGACGAAAACACACACAAAAATAACACAAAATCTAGGTGAAAATAGCGATGATCAACCCCCCAAACTTAAAGTGTTGCTCGTCCCCGAGTAACGAAAATGACAAATCAAGAGGAGAATTTTTCACCTAGGAAAAGACCTAATGAATATAAGTAATAACACATCAATATCAATAAGAATAACAACTTATGCTAAGTCATCCTACAACATTAAACTCATGACATAAGGAATTAACAAGTTCAATCACAAGAGAATAAAGTGTAATATGGTCCTTTTTGGTCCAAGCCTCACATAGGTTATCAATTTCACTCAACACTCTTTCAAGTAAGGTAACAACACTCATCAATCGATTGGCTCGACTCGCTATAAGCTTGCTCGTGGACTACATTCACAAACCACCAAAGTTTCAATTAATGATCAAAAAGGTCTTTAATTAGGATGTAATGATAGGCTCTTTGGTAGGGTAGGAAGAATATAGATAATAGTAACTAATCAAGTGTAAGTAATCGAAGAGGTAGCTACTTTCTTCCATTCCTCCACTCTTCTTTTCTTCCTTTTTTATCTTTGTTGGTCACAAGCACTTTTTATCATCTTTATCCTATGAATCGAGCTCCTCATGATGCATGCTTCCTTTCTTTGAACTTTTATTTTCTTGAGCATCTTGTTGTTGCTTTGCTCATTCTCTTGTTTTTAGGTTGCATGTGCATTCTTGCTTGTGCTCTTTTCATCATTTTTCTTACTTGTTTACTATTTCCTTTCTTCTTTTGTTATCTCATCAAACATTTCTAGCCACCATCTCCTCAATTACTCACACAAAAGGGTACATATATAAGGCTCATGTGGGTAATCAAGGGTTGTTAAGTGCTAAATTCATAAGAAATAGGCTTATAAGCTCAAAGTGGTTGACTAGGGATGATGTTCGCGGTATGGAAATATTTGGCAATGACTATAAATGACAAGAATGGCCTTAGATCATATCATTAATCTCCACTAATCGGGCTCGTTCCTATAGTCCTTGAGCAAGTTCTAACTTATCAAACACAACCGATCCACTCATGAAAAAATACCATGTATGCACGGTTGAGGCTCAAATGCTCACAAGCTTATGCTCGGACCTTAAGGACTTATTACACCACATTCATCTCAAAATTGAACAAGTTAAGTAAAACATGTCACAATTTGAAAGTGTAGAGATTCTTAATCATAATTTGTCATCACTTATCACAACAACATGTCATCACTCATATTCACTAAAACGACTCACGACATCCCAAAACAAGCCACCAAACAACCCTATACAAGAATAAAAATACAAACAAAACGCATAAATAAAGACTCACCAAACAAGAAACAATACAAAAACACATAACATGCATACACGAAAATTCCATCCACCAAGAGAAAATTAAGCACATATCCTCAATCATCCAACATGTAAGCTCACGAATTTGCCACCTTATTCAAAAATAAGAAAAACTAAAGCAAGTAAACTACCTAAATAAAGCAAGTAAACCTCCCAAGATACATAACAAATGAAGTAGCATACCAATCCAATCAAATTCATTTCAAAATCATGTATATGCTAAGAAAATAGAAATGATGAGTAGTAAAGTGAACTCCCTGAAAAAGGCATCCGGAGGTGGAAATGGCTAACACGAGCTTCCGAATTGCATGCACAACGAATCTCGATTAGATCTCCGGGCTCAATTCGTGCTTCCACTACACTTCATTTAAGCTCAAAAACTCATTCAAAACCATTAGCTCAACAATTACAATAAGAATATAGATCATCATGCACTTCAACACAACCAATTGGACCAAAATCCAACCAATCCTCATGAGAAAAATTTTAAAATTGGCCCAAAAATACGAAAAGTATATGCTTTCAAAACAAAGTATGTCACACCACGCCATATCCCCCCAAACTTAAATTGAAACAAGAGTTTCGAGTTAAGTTTGCAAAAAGTGGTGTCACTTACCTATACACTTCAAATCAAGCACTTTTCGTATCTTCAACACGCATTCTCCTCACGAGCACAATCAACCTTCATGCCAAAATTGCAAAACAATAAATCAAAGCAATTACATGAAAGCATTAAAATAAACGATGGGTTGCCTCCCATCTAGCGCTAAGTTTAACGTCTTCAAGCCGGATGCATAATTAAACTTTTAAGCTCCACAAAAATTCATCGCATCAACATCCTTCATCTTCACTTTAAACTTTCTTTTTGCTCTCTTCTTGTCCGTTATGACCTTATCCCCCTTCCTACTAATAAGAATTGACATTCCGTGAGAGTCATAGAACGAACACTTCTTTTTCCTACATGAGAAACAATCTTCTTCTTTGTCGAATTTCCATTCAATATCCGAAGCTTCATCCCTATCAAATTCAACATAAGAAAGATTAGACTTTTCAATTTTCACATAATTTTCCACAATAGGAATCAAAGCTTCTAAGTAATAAGATTGTTCAATCTTCTCAAACTCATCCTTTCCTCCTTGATGGCATGATAGTAATTCACTCTCGTCCTCCGAGCTCAATGAGACCTCCTCCTTTTCTTCATCTTCACTAGATCTTTCGATTGTAAAGAAATTTTTCCCAAGAGTAAGCGGGACTCGAGGCTCCGCTTCCACACCAAGTACCACAAAATCAACCGAGAAGACCATCTCATTCACCTTAACCACAACGTCTTCAACCTTTCCAAAAGGTAAAATAAAAGATCCATTTTTACCCTTAAGACATGTTGTGGTTGGCTTGAGTTCCCCCATATCAAGGCTTCTATAAGTAGAATAAGGCATCACATTTTCAATTATCTCCAAGTCACGCCTTGCATTAAGAGTTCCTTTTCCTTCTATTTCACAAGGCATTACATCCTTTCCAAGGTCCTCCACTTTCATGGAATACTCTTCATGCATAGATTTGACCTCTTCATTTTTCACCTTACTCTCCTCCATCTTCTTCTTTTTCAATGCAATGTAACTCTTAAACTCTTCTATCTTTTCTTCTTTAACACATCTTTGAGGAAAAGGAATAGGATAAGGAGTAATCGGAATGCCCCAATAATCACATTCAAACTTTTCTACACACATTTCTTCTTTCGGCACTCTTTCCTTCTTCATTCTCCATTTTGACTTGCGCTCAACCTCTTTTCCTTCTACACACATTTCTCCAACCAAATTTACCTCTTTCTTTTCTTTCTTAGCCTTTAAGAGCTCTTTATCACTCGAGTCTTTATTATCCCCCGAACACTCTTCTACCTCTAACTCTTCTTCAGTCTTCTCATCGAAATTCTCCATTTCGCGAAGAGTGTTCCGTTCACTTATCATTAGACTCATTCGACTCTCTAGGGCCTCAAGTCTCCTATCATTTTCTTCTTCCTCTTTCTTCCTCTCTTCTCGTCTTTCTTCAAGCATTTTCATCATTTGATTTAATTGATCTTGTAAGGAAGGTCTGCTTTCATCGTATGGTGGACACCCTTCTTGGAAATTCTCTTGAACATACTCGTTTTGCATACACGCTCCATTCCCCATTTGATAATTGGGCATGCTCCACACTTGTCCACTATTAAAGTTGGAAGTAGGCATTGAATAGACATTTTGAGACTGATAGTTTGAAAGGCTTGGTTGAATGCTTGTAGAGAAGAAATGATTGTAAGAACTTGATGGAGTGTAAGTGTATCCTTGGTATGATTGACATGTACTCTCATAATAAGCTCGTTGCCATCCCCCATTTCCTCCATTATTGTAGAATTGGTCAATGTTCATCATCTCTTCAAGGGACCTTCTACAATTCCTCTACACTTGCTATTTTTGGTTTTGCTTCTTCTCCCCTTCTTTCAAGGTTGATGTACCTATCAAGAAGAACAAGTAAGAACAAAATTTTTCAAAACAAATATAAAAGCAAAAATAAAAAAAAATATCCTAAGTAAAGCTAACAAATCCAAACACGTTACACCGAAGCCTTTCTCCCCGGCAACGGCGCCATGAACTTAGTCTCAATTTTGGTACAAATTGATAAGAGTAAGCGTACTCTATCGTTGTGTGTAGACGTGGTGACCAAGTGCAAAATTTATAATATCGAACCCAAGGGAGAAAGTGTATGTATCCGTATTCGAAATATGTTTCACTCTAGAAGGACTAATCAATAAAGAAGAGGTTGAATTACACTACAATCTAACTAAGAAAGCAATTAAAGATAGAACATGTACAAATGAGATGGATGATGGGTGAAGGTGAACAATCTAAGAAGTATGCAAGGCTAACAACATTCATGGAAAAGGTATATATAGACTCACACACACACATGCATTGGTGATCTTCATGTTATGATATTAAGGACACTCAAAGAGTGTTTCCAATCCTCACTATTCCTATAGGTACTTACGGATATTAATATACCGGTATAGAGATATTATCACGAAGAATTTTCTCTAGTAGGTAGGGACATTTTCCTAGTGTTCCCTTTCTAAGGTCAAGTGAGAATTAGCTTGGTTCCCCTCATCATATCAAACACTTTCACAAGTAATTATCAATAATGTCCTATCATGAGGTTCTAAGCACATGAAGGTTATGGCCAAACTCCCCACATACTTAACATAGTCATCTCATGCAATCAATGATTCAATTAAACCAATAAACATAATATTGGAATGACCATCCTAACACTATGAATAGAGAATCTAATCACACAAATCATACATAAAATGAGAATAAGCATTCATGATAGAAAATATTCATACAGTCAATTCATCGAACATGTGGTGTGCAAAATCTACATTATCCTTCACCAATCATATTGCTAGCCTCACATGAGGACTAGCCAATATAAATCATTACAAAATCAATATAATCCATGGCATGCTCCAATTGAGCTAAATAATGAAGAAAACAACAAATCAAAGGTTGATGGGCTTCCCTTTTTAAGATGGCCTTCTCTTCCTTCAACATGCTCCAATCTTCACTCCTTGATGTTCTTCCCTTCTTAGATTGGTGGATTAGTGGAATGGATGGATGGATGTGAGAAATCAAGAGGAATTGGTGATGAAAATGGAGGAATGGATGATGAAAATGGAGGAATGGATGATGGATGGATGGAGAGGGTGTGTGTGCAGCCCAAAACCCTCAAAATCTGCCTTCAAGTGGTGATATTGGGGGTATTTATACCCCCTCTACACACTTGAAAATCGCACAAAGGTGTAAAACGCGATTTTAGGCCAAGTGCAAGAAAACACGGGCGTGTTTTCCTGCATCTGCCCGTGTTTTCTTGCAATTTTTCAGCTTTCTGTAAGTTTTTGCACCTGCAGAAAAACACGGGCACTGCATAAAAACACGAGCGTGTTTTTATGCATTTTGACTAATTCTTCATTTTCTTCAACTTTGTCCTTTCTTCATGCTTTTTATCACCATTTATCCTCATAATCACCTATTCAAAGACATGAAAATCATCATCATCAATTTTCCAAAATACAATACAAAAAGATACAAAAATACGAAACAAAAAGACGAAAACACACACAAAAATAACACAAAATCTAGGTGAAAATAGCGATGATCACAAACCAAGCACAAAATGGATAGAAGACATTTTGACAACTGGAGAGAAAATTTCTTCAAAATCAACTCCCTCTTTCTGACTGAAACCTTTAACAACCAATCTAGCTTTGAATCGAGGCTTTGAGGTGTGCTCATCATGTTTTATCCTGTACACCCACTTGTTCTTCAAAGCATGCTTCCCCTTTGGTAGTTTTACCAGATCAAATGTGTCATTTTCATGCAAGGACTTCATCTCATCTTGCATTCCTTCCAACCATTCATTCCTGTGTTCTCTACGAACTGCTTCTCCATAGCATTCAGGCTATCCCCCGTCGGTCAAGAGCACATACTGATCAGGAGGATACATCCTAGAAGGTACACGAGCTCTACTACTTCTTCTAGGTGGTTCTTGAACCTCCTGTTCTGGAATATCAGGTGGTTGTGGCTGATCGATATCCTCTTCATCATGTAAAGGATGATCGACATGCTCATCATTACCGAAATCAGGCTGATCCTGATTCTCCTCTTCAGCTTCTACTTGACCTTGATTGTGAGGAACAATTTCCAAGTCAATCAAGTCATCACCAGATGTAGAAACTAAGCTATCCGTCTTCTCAATGTCTCGTATGGTTTGATCCTCAACAAACACAACATCCCGACTTCTGACAAGCTTCTTCTCCAAGGGATCATAAAGTCTGTAACCAAACTCATCTTGGCCATAACCAAGAAACACACACTGTCGAGTCTTCATATCCAACTTAAACCTCTCATCTTTGGGAATATGCACAAATGCCTTACATCCAAAGACCCGTAAATGATTATAGGAAACATCTTTTCCTGACCAGACTCTATCTGGAAGATCAAAGTCTAAAGGAACACACGGAGTAAGAATTAAAACATGTACAACAGTACTCAGAGCCTCACCCCAAAATGATGAAGACAATCCTGCTTCTGATAGCAGACATCTTACTCTCTCGACCAATGTTCTGTTCATCATTTCTGCAAGACCATTCAACTGAGGAGTCTTTGGAGGAGTCTTTTGATGTCGGATACCTTGCTCTCTGCAATACTTATCAAAAGGACCAATATATTCCCCTCCATTATCCGATCTGATACATTTCAACTTCTTCACAGTCTATCTCTCAACTAAGGCATGAAACTGCTTGAATGCATCGAGCACCTGATCTTTCGTCTTCAACATGTAGATCCAGGTCTTTCTTGAGTGATCATCTATAAAAGTAACAAAATATAGAGCACCACCAAGAGTTCTTGTTTTCATAGGACCACAAACATCAGAATAAATTAAATCGAGTATACCTGATGCTCTGGTAGGAGTTGAGGTCTTGAAAGCAACTCGAGTTTGCTTTCCCGCCAAACAGTGAGAGCACTTCCTTAAAGATGCATTCTTCAAGTCTGGAATGGGATTTCTCTTCTCTAAAATCTTCAATCCCTTTTCACTTATATAACTGAGTCTGCTGTGCCACAACTCAACTATCCCCTCATTCTTAATTGCATTAATAGAGCCATCAAGTAGCTTTGCTTGCATTAAATACAATGAGGAGTGTTTTTGACCTCTAGCAACAACTAAAGAACCTCTTGTAAGCTTCCACTGACCATCGAAGAACACACTGCAGAAACCTTCATCATCAAGTCTCCCAATAGATATCAAGTTCAATCGAAGATCAGGCACGTGCTTCATATTTCTCAAAACTAGTGTAGCACCATTACTAGTCTGCAAACATACATCTCCAACGCCAATGGCTTTAGCTAAGCCATCATCACCCATCCTAACATTACCATAGTCACCTGACATGTAGGATGTGAACATCTCTCTACGAGATGTGGCATGTATGGATGCCCCACTATCAATCACCCAACTGCTTTCACGACATGCAAGATTGACAACTTCATAATCACGAAAGATAAGGAAATCACCTGTTGCAGCAGACACTCGATCATTATCTTTCATTTCTTCATTCTTTCTTTCTTTCTTGTCATCTTGCTTGGGTTTTCTGCAATACTTTGCTATGTATCCTGGAGTTTTAAAATTCCAACACTCAACCTTGCTATGTCTGTTGGATTTACTCCTCCTGCCTTTTTGCTTGCCTGTTGGACATCTACTATTACTTCTCCCCCTCTTATCTGTAACCAAAATCTCTGATTGCTGTAAAGGGCCCTGCGATTTTCTCCTTGTTTCCTCATTCAAAACGCTGCCCTTAACCAAATCCATTGTAATGGTACCATTAGGGGGCTGAATTAGATAAAGATGTCCTGAATGTCTCCCATGAATCCGGCAATGTACCAAGAAGCCATAAGCCCTGTACTTCATCCTCAAACTTGATATTCATTTCCGATAATTGATTAATAATGCCCTGAAATGAATTCAAGTGATCTGTCATAGGAGTGCTATCTCTGAATTTCAAATTCATCAACTGCTTGATTAGAAATAACTTGTTGTTCCCAGTTTTTCTAGCATACAGTTCCTCCAACTTTTTCCACAATGTTCGTGCATGTGTTTCTCCACTAACATGGTTCAATACATTATCATCCACCCACTGCCTAATGTAACCACATACTTGACGATGCAATATATTCCATTGATCATCTATTTTATCATCAGGCTTTTTAGTTTCAAATACAGGCAAATAAAAATCTTTCACATAAAGAAGATCCTCCATCTTGCTTTTCCACACATGATAATTAGAACCATTGAGATTCACCATTCTATTAGTATTGGTTTTCATATTCACCACAAGGCACAGAGCAGAAACCCGCTTTGATACCACTTTGTTGGGATAAACACACGAATAATCAAATAATAAACTATTCGTCTACGCAGCGGAATGATCAATTATCTCTCTCTTGTATGAATCTAGTAGGAAACAATCCTAATAATATAATGCACAATAAAGCAAACAATCAACAACGCACAACACAAGCAATTTAACGTGAAAAACCTCCTCAATGTGAGATTATAAAAAACCACGGCACCGAAGCCCACCAAAAACTTCACTATGAGATAAAAATCCAAGAGTTACAATCTGCCACCACAGACACTCTATCACAAACGTATTAAGACGCTCAATACTTGATAACAAACAACGAGATTAAAAAGACCTCACCAAACTGCACTAACTGACGTTCAGAGTTCACAACTGTAGGAACTTCAGAATCCGATCTTTACCGTCCAGAATCAACCCCTATGAGTTCCTAATGTGCTGTCCAAATTACAGCTCGATCCAACGGTTGTTTTGTGAGAAACGGCTCTTTCCCCTCGACTGCACAGAATAAAATCGCCCAAAAACCTGCTTCTGTTTTCGGCGTATTCCCGTCAACACAAAGCTCCAAACACGATCTCCACCGTTCAGAATATACCTCCACAAGTTCCGAACGTGCTGACCAATATTCAACTCGATCCGACGGTTGAAACTCTGGTTATTGCCTCTTCAATATCACTGCGCTGGATTTTCTCTCAAAAACGTGAATTGTGTTTTTGCCCTCTTTTTCTTCTCTCTTCCGTCAATGACTTACGGGACAAGATAAAACCAAGTATCGGGCCTACTTGGGCTTATCCACCTTGTTGGATATTAGGCTCTTCACATATTTGGAAACCCAACCCAACAGATGGATGATATATATCAAAATTCTTCCCAGGCCAAATATTCTAAGATTAAGTAGTTATTTATAAGGTATAATTTCATGTTATAAAATACTGATGTAACAAATGATATGTGGAATAGAAAATTCGAGTTACATTTTCAGCGTGTCATATCTTATGTTCCAATAACATAATGAGTGATAATCGGCAGAATTTTACTTATATTATAAATTAATTTAGTACTTGAAAAATTAATATTGGTAAAAACTCCTGCGCCCCCGGGGACACGAAATGATACTTCGTGTCCTCATGTGAACACAACCCCCTGTAATTCTATTTAAATTTATGTATTACTAGGGATTTAAATTATAAAGGAGCATGAAAATTACAAAGGCGCGTCCGTGCGCCGGGTGAACAGAGCCTCACTCGTTAATATTTAAGCATTGCAAGACAGACAGCAACACAACTGAATTTTTTGTGCGACTTTTATATATCATCTCACGTGCAATTAAATGTATAATTGAGCAAAGAAAGAAAATCAATCCGCTATATCTTTATAATTAATTTAGCTAATTATAGTGTGCATCCTGATGCACCCTAAGATAGGGTGCACCCATATACAAATATAAACATAAACATATACAATTAAGAGCAAAAATGTTTTAATTGTTAGATTTTTTAATAAAAAATTGAGTGTAAAAAATATACAATTATTAAAAAACATGTATACACTATTGAATAAAAAATTATATACGTATGATGCTATCTTTTTTTATGAAAAACTTAATGTGAAAAAAATATACAATTATTACAAAATTCGTATACAAAATAAAATAACATGTATACAAAATCGAATAAAAAGTTATACACACGTGGTGCATCCTTGCGCACATAAAAAATATTTCATACACCTAGGTGATACACAAATATGGCTTAAAAAAATTTCTTTATTAACTCATTAATAACGTCAATTAAGAGTTGACTTTTACTAATTTAAGTATAATAATTATTTAATACAGTAATTAAATAAATCAACTAGAAAGAAATTAAGCTACACCTAATCGGCCACATGTTAGCTAGCATGATGCATCATAATAAGGAATTATTCCAACGTCTTACCAAAGTATAGAGATATTAAATTTGCGAAGTGAATATATTTTAATCTTCATCCTTGTACAGTGGTGGAATACTTTGTTCGAACCTGAAGAAATTCTGAGGATCAACCATGGTCTTCACCAATACCAACTTATGGAAATTCCTCTTCAAATACTTGAGCCCCCAAATGCTCGCTTGCTCGTAGCTCGACTTTCCCGGCTCGTTGTTCTCTCCGATGTCGAGATCTCTGTAGTTCATGTACGCCGCTCGAGGGAACCGCGACACGAAAGGAGTCATGTAGTTGTAAACCCTACGTGACCAACTTATGTACCTTTCGGTATTCTGGGCTTTGCTTTCAGTCCATGTGAGGTAATTGGACATCATGTACAAGTTTCCTCCTCTGTGAGGAAATGGAATGGCGGATTCTGATATCTCCGCCATTCTTCCCCCGTAGGGGATTAGGAGGTGCTCAGACACCTCCGCCTCCGGCTCATGGTAAAGTTTCCACAGCCCTTCGAATGCGAATCTTGGGAGCGGTTTCTGCACGTAATCCGAGTTAATTTTGGAGTATAATGGAATGGCAACACTTCTGTTAAGCAAACCCTCTGGTTTATCCAATGCTAATCTGGCGTAGTAAACGGTGGATTCTCCCCAACTCATCTCAGTGCAGTCTGATCTCACTAACCCTAACTCAGGGAAGCTTTTTTGCATCAATGGAAGCAATCTGTCGATCCCTCCAAGGAAAAGTGAGAAGAAGGCTGCAGTGATGGTAGTGTTAATTCTCGTGATGGATAGTCCGATGAATAAATCCGGGTCGACTTCATTAGCTACGGTCTGCCATTGCAGGGCTAGCCGAGTTGCGTTCTGTTCTAAAGTTCTTTGAATCAAGAAAACAGTGACTTTTTCAGGAACGTCTACAAGTTTTATCTTCCAGGCAGTGACGACGCCGAAGCTGGCAGCTCCGCCGCCTCTGATGGCCCAGAATAGGCCCTCTCCCATTGCTTTCCTGTCTAGGATTCTGCCATTGACGTCGACTATTCTTGCATCGACCACGTTGTCCGCAGCCAGGCCGTGTTTTCTCAGCATCGGGCCGTAACCGCCTCCGCCAAGCTGGCCACCAACACCCACAGTTGGGCAGAAACCGGCAGGAAACCCTAGAGTAGGGCTTTTTTGGAAAATGTTGTAATACAACATCCCAATAGTTGCACCGGATCCGACCCATGCAGTTTTGGTCTCAACATCGACAGTTATTTCACTGAGTTTGATCATGTCAATGATCACGAATGGGACTGGTGATACGTAGGATAGTCCCTCGAAATCATGGCCCCCACTTCTTATCCTAATTTCCAACCCGTTTTGTTTAGCACAGAGTACGACGGGTGGGATTTGGGATTCTTGTTCTGGGGTTATGATGTATTGGGGTTTGGGTGTCGACGGGGTGTCGAATCTCCGGTTTCGGATCGAGAAACGCAGGACGGAGGAGTAAGACGAGTTGCTTGGAGTGTAGACGACGGCGGAAGTGAAGGAGTAGTTACGAGATTGTGTCGAAAGGCATTCGAGGAATTTGTCGTGCCCATCGGCCAGAGCTGTGGGGATTGAGCATGATAAGATGACAACAAGAACAACAAGAACGAACGTAAGTGAAGAAATGGAAGGAGTCTTCATGATTACTTTGGATGTAGTCAATTATTATTTTGTGTGTTAGGAAGGCATGAATTCTGCTGTATTTATAGTAAAGTCATGTTGGCAAATTTTGAATACGAACGCTGTTTTTAATTGGTGATGATGGTATTTTATTTGAAATTAATTAGTATCAAATTTTATATATTAATTCGTGTAGAGGAATCGTTGTTATTTCTTATACGAAAGAATAAATCAATGTCATGTGAAAATTATACAACCAGCTTAATTCCAATCATATTTGCCAAAGTTAAGGCATAGTACTATTATGTAGGCAGTGAATAGGTCAATATATTTATTTTTTTGAATCTGTTTGATCCTTTCAATCATGTCCTTTATATCACTGAAATTTCTATTTTTATTCCTCTAATTTTTTTTAGACTATTCTTCTATTACATTTTGATGTTACATCTTCTTCTACGAACCATTGGATGATTGACACGTATGATAATATCATAAAACATATACCCTAAGATGATGTTTGTTTTGGGGTTTTGGGAAGTTTGAAAAATATGAATAGTGATGTTGGGTTTGTTTTGGGTTTTTTATAGGGTATGTTTTAACTTTATGTCAAATCAATGTGTATAAATGTATTAATTTATGTAAGAAAGTAGATGAGAGAGGAGAGATAAAGAAAGAAAGTATATTAATTGAGGACAGAGAATACATATAGGTATATATATGGTATTTTTAAAAATTTGGTGTGGAATTTCAATTCCAATTCCGGGGTTTTAAAACCCGGAACAAACATCCCCTAAAAAAAAGCTTAAACCATAGTATAATTTTCTTCTTCGATACACGTACCCCTCATATAACGTGTGTAATAGGAGATGCAACAGAAAGTGGCGCCTTCGACCAACTTTTGACGTTTCAATTTGAAATAATTGAGACACGATACTAATCATTCTATGGATTTTTTTTACACAACTATTACATTATTGATACTCCCTCTGTACCATTTCAATGTTTACATATTTCTATTTTGGGCGTCCCATTTCAATATTTACGTTTTCTTTTTTAAATATGGGACCCACCTAAAACAATTAATGTATCACCATGGTCCCCACATCCAACATTAATACACCTACTCACTTTATATTAAATATTATATATCTTTACACCCACTATCTATTAAAATATTATACTCCTTAATCAACGTGAAAAAACAAACATAAATATTGAAACGGGACAGGGAGTAATAATCTTTTAATTTATTACTATTAAGTAATTTAAGTGATTTTATCTTCTTCTTCTAACAAAAGTGTCACCACTTTTGTTTCTATTCATTTTAAATTTCTTTTACACATGCCTAAATGACACGATTAATTCATGACACGATTAATTCATGCATTGAATCTACATAATTCTTACTTTAATTAAATTCTTATCTTAATTAAAATAGATATAATTAAACTGTTTCCCTTAATTAACTATACACTCAAACAAAATCGTTGAATTAAATTATTTCTTTAATTAATCCATCCATCATGATTAATATTTTTTTTATTTTATTTCAAACTTTATATTTAGGACGAAGTAGATTATAAATGGAATATATTACATTAAGTATCAGTAATATTCTTTCCATTTTAACATCCTAAATTTAAATTTAAAATATATTGCATTAACAAAAAAATATTTTATCTTTGCGTTTAAATATATAGTCTTTCAACCCCCTTCCTCTCCCTCAAATAGTGATTATATTCATATGTACATTTATTAGGTTAATGTAAATTATATATAAATAATAAAATATTATTAAAATATCTAATTTTTGTTTTTTTGTTTGAATAGCTGGTTCCATTGATCTAACCGTGAACCGTTAGGGTCACCGATTCGATCTCCTGTCTAATTATTCAAACACTAATTAAAATATTATATTTTTTAATTTACGTCAAAAGCAAACAAATATCTATCCGTAATACGATGAGAGTATAAAAATATCTCGTATAATAAAAGATGTTGTACAAACGCACATTCAAGAAAGTCAAAACCATCAAATTAGTAATTTTCTTTTATCGCTTAATTAATTGAGATTAAATTACATTGTGAGATTAAATTAATTTGGTAGAAAGTTTGACCTAAAATTGAATACTATAAATTATTATGCTTATCCAAATGGTCGTATGTGAAACATACTATATATATCCAAATGAACATATCCAATAGTAAAAACACACTATATATATCATCGATCCCAAGATTTCAGAAGACCGACAGATTAATTAATTAATTAAATAATTAAGAAACTGCTGGTCAGAGTGGTTACTGAATCCTGATTATTCAACTTATTTACAAGCTGTTCAATGAGAAAGGTTTTCTTTTCAAATGTAGGAGTTAATGAAGTTGGTAAATACAAGTAAAAACATCTAATATATATATATATATATATATATATATATATATATATATATATATTAGATGTTTTTACTTGTATTTACCAACTTCATTAACTCCTACATTTGAAAAGAAAACCTATATATATATATTGTCGTCCAATTCACCTAAATTTTATCATGTTTTTATGTTCGTTTTATTTGTGTTTAGTATGTTTTAGCATCATGTTTTGAGTGATATGGATGGATTTGATGAAGGTTACTAATTTAAGTTATATTAATGTTAAATAGGTGTTTTGGAAGGAGAATCGAGCAAACGTAAAGACGATATTGTGAATTCAAAGAAATGAGCAAAAACTCGGTCGAATTTTCAAGAATTTTCAAGAATTCGACTGAAGTTCACGTACAAAACGGAGGCCATGAAAGTGCTTAAAGACTCGATCGAATTTTCAGAAATTCGATCGAATTTATGGTACAGTGTGAAGCTGGAGTTTGGGCGAAACACGAAAATTAGACCAAAGAACAGAAAACTCGGTCGAATTTTTGGACAGATTGAAGGCAGAAAATGTGTTCGGTTTGAAGAAGCGCAAATTGCATGAAAACTCGACCGAAGAGAAGGAAACTCGATCGAATTTTCATGCAAAAATGCCAGCTGTAAGTGCGAAATTCCTGCATTCAAGAAGGGTATAAATACCCTAAATACTCATTCTCTCAAATGAGATTTGCAATGGGGAGTTTCCAAGACACACACACTATTCTCTATATTTTACACCTTCATCTTTATCCATCCACCATCCTTTCATCCATCCTCTCCATTTTTTTCATCTTTTCATCATCAATCTATTGAGGATTGAGGATTGAGAGTGGAAGCTTACAAAGTGAAAGAAGACATCCAACCTACCTCAAGAAGGGAAGATATCTTGCTTTTTATTTGTAATCTTTTTGGTTTGTTTTGAAACAATGAATATGTGTAAGCATTTTGAGGATGTTTTCATAATATTTATTGTTGGCTAGACCTCTAGTGAGGCTAGCCACACGATGGGTTAGGGTTTTGTGGATTTGTTGGATTTTAAATGATAGTTGATATGATATTTGATTTTTCCTACATGATTTATGACTCACTTTATTTGTATTAAGATTTGTGTGATTGAAATCTCTATTTATAATGTTAGGAAAGTCATTCCGATGTTGTAACTAGGGTTTTGATTGAATCATGTTATAATATAGATAGTGTATATTAGTATGTGAAGGATGTGGTAGCATTTTTATGTACATAGAACATTCATGTAGGGACACTTAATTAATTGATCTTAATTGGTTGTTAATTGAGTGAGAAGGATAAATCTTATAATCATAGTACCCTTGAGGGAATTGAGAGTAAGGGACTATCTTTTGTGCTTTAAACTTGTAATGAATTGAGAACCTAATTACCTTGGCCATAGGGATTAGGGGAATATTTGTGATTGCTTCTATTCCATTTATCATTGATACTTGTCATTTAAATCTAACAAGTCTATGTAATACCCTTAATCTTGAATGTGGTTAGCCTTGCTCCTCTTTAGATTACTCACCTTTCACTTCATTTCAATCTTGGTTATTTGTCTCTTGCATCAATCACCTTTAGTTGTTATTTATTTTATTTGATATTTGATTAGATAATTGTCTTTTAATTCTAAAAACTCTCAAAACTGATCACTCCTATAAAGTATGATTAAAAACGAATCCGGATACACCTCAGATTGAACTCTCCCTTTGATCGATATATAAATTGGGTCAATAAGTACACACAATAAGGTACGCTTACCTTGATCAATTTAACCCCAAAATTGGCTTTAAGTTCATGGCGCCGTTGTCGGGGAGAGTTAAATCTTGAGAGTAACGAGTTCGCGTTTAATTAGCCTTACTAGGAGTTTTTTATTTATTTTCTTTTGTTTTATTTTATTTGTTTGTGATCTAATTCGGTGATACTTGTAGGTGTATTCACACTCGATCAAAGGCTAAATCAATTGAACCTTTAGATTTGGAATTAGAAGCTACACCTAGAAGAAGAAGAAGAGAATTGGTGAGTCTAATGGAGGAAGTAATGAAAAACGAAGCGGATAATGCTAATGGTAATGGGGTTGATGGAGAAGGGAATGTGCAACACGGTGTAGAAAATGCTCAAGGAGTACATGTGAATCCGGAATTCATACAACAACGGAATTTCCACCAAGTGCATTTGCAAAATCAACAATTACATGCCATTATCCAACAATTGCTATACAACAAGGGGCTAGGAACTAAGCACAAGTTCCTCCGGTGTCAATGCAAAATCAACCTCAAGCTCAAGGACATTATGGAGCCAACATAAATATTAGAGATCATTTCCAACCACAAGTGGAAAATTATGCTATGGAGCCGCCATTGAATGTCAATAATTTTGAGATCAAAACGGGATTGATTAATATGGTGCAAGCGAATCAGTTTGGGGGTGGTGCAACGGAAGACCCAAATGCTCACTTATCTCAATTTGTGGAGGTAGCCAATACCATCAAGATCAATGGGGTGAGCGAGGATATAGTGAAGATGAGGCTTTTCTCTTTCTCTCTTCGTGACCGTGCATGAGCTTGGTACAACACAATCCCTCCAGGAGCATGTAATATGTGGAATGATCTAGCTCAAAGATTTTTGAACAAATACTTCCCACCGTCTAAGATGCTACACTTGAAAATCTTAATCATACAATTCAAGCAATTGCCATTGGAGACATTTATTAAGGCATGGGATCGATTCTGGATATGTTGAAACAATGTCCTCGACATGGGTTTCCTCTTGATCAACAAATTGGATTTTTCTATGCAGGATTAGATGGGAATTTGAGGATTCTACTTGATGTATCCACAGGGGGGGTCTATCTTAGGTCAAACATCGGAACGAGCTATGGCTATATGTGAGGAAATTGCATTGAGATGGAAAAGATAGCTAAGATGGAGGAGATTTGCATGCAACAAGTAAAATAAGTGGAAGCACCGAAAGAAGATGTGACGGAGAAGGCAATCATGGAGATACTTAGGAGGATGAATGCCAATATGCAAGCATCTCCAAGTCCTTTGCCTATTGTGAATCAACCTACTCAAAGCTCAATGAGTAAAATGCCTCTCCAAATTTCTCAACAAGGATCTTTGTCTAGTATGGGAGGTCAAGAGAATTGGGCCCAACCAGAGATGTCACTTGAAGAAGTTGCCTTCATGCAAGGAATTTTCAAGGAAATTATGGAGGAAATTTCGGGCACCAAGGAGGAGGATACCCACCTAGGCAAGGTGGATTTGGTCAAGGGAATTTCGGTGGCAATTTTCAACAACCTCGGAGGTTCGATAACTTATAATAAGGAAATCAAGGTAATGCCCTTACACTTCCATCGGGGATCAATCCAGGAGCTAAGGCTCAAAACAATAAAGGAAAGCCTACGGTTGAGGATCAAACGAGCAATATGTTTGAGCTCTTGAAGCATGAAAGGAATGACAGGTTGACAGAAAAAGAAGAAAGGAAGATTGAAAAAGAGGAAAGAAGGCAAGAAAAAGAAGTGAATGATAGGAGATTTAAGGCTTTAGAATTGAAAATGAGTCAAATGACAAGTGAGAAGGGGGATGTTCATCAACAAGGAAAGTTTCTGTCTACTACCATTACCAATCCTAAGGAGCAATGCAAGACTATCGTACTTAGAAGTAGAACAAAATATGATGAGCCTCTGATGCCAAATGATGATGATGAGGTAGATTGTGAACAAGAGCTCATGGTAGTTGAGGGTGAAAAATGGAAAGAGAAAGAGGCCCAATATGCTAAGAATGATGAAGAGATCCCTATACTTGATGAAGAGGAAGTGAAATTTCCTAAGAAGTGGGAAAAGTGTAAAGAAGCAAAAAGGAAAGAGAACGAAGAAGGCTTTGAAAGAGATGAATGAGGAATTCCAAAGTTGCCCTTAGCTATTCCATTTCCACAAAGATGCTTGAAGAAATGCTTGGATGAGAAATTTGCTAAGTTTGTGGAGATGTTAAAAAAGATTCACATCAACATCCTTTCGCAGATGCCCTTCTACAAATGCCCAACTATGCAAAGTTCTTGAAAGATATCTTGGCAAAGAAGAGGAGCTTGGGTGATCATGAAACGGTGAATCTAACGGAGGAGTGTAGTGCCATACTACAAAAGAAGCTTCCTCCCAAGTTGAAAGATCTGGGAAGCTTTACTATCTTGTGTGAGATGGGCAAGCATGAAAGCTACAAGGCTCTATGTGATTTGGAGGTAAGCATCAACTTGATGCCCTTATCTATCTTTAAGAAGTTGGGTAATGGAGAAGTTAAGCCTACATCGGTCACTCTTCAATTAGCCGATAGATCTATGACATATCCTAAGGAGATTGTGGAGGATGTCTTGGTGAAAGTGGGCAAGTTCGTGTTTCCCGTTGATTTTGTAGTATTGGATATGGACGAAGACTCAAATATTCCATTAATTCTTGGATGTCCATTTCTAGTAACGGGGAAGACATTGATTGATATGGAGAAGGGGGAGTTGACCCTACGAGATAATGAAGAAAAAGTGATTTTCTCGTTGAAGGAAGCTATGAGGTATCCTAGGGGGGAGGAAGAGTGTAGACGAGTAAACATGTTGGGTGATCTTGTCGAGGAACATCTAAAATGCTTCCATTCCAAGGATTCTTTGGATTTAATAATGAGAAATTCTTAGTCTCTTGATTTGCCTAATTCTTCTTGTTGCTTTACTAATGATGAAATTATTGATGATTTATGTTGTTTGAATTCTTGTAGTGAGCTTACATCGAAGGAAGCAATGGAAGCACTTGAAAAGAAGCTTGATGAGCCCAAAGAAGAGGAAAAAGTTGAGAAAAATGAGGAGTTAAAGCCCTTACCAGAGCATTTGAAGTATGCATACTTGGGAGAAAACAACACTTATCCGATAATCGTATCCTCATCTTTAAATGATCTGGAATTGGAGAAATTGTTGAGGGTGTTAAGAGAGCACAAAGCTTCCATTGGTTAGTCTATTAAGGACTTGAAAGGTATAAGCCACTCTCTATGAATGCATAAAATTCATTTACTTGAAGAGGATAAGTCTTGTGTGCAAAATCAACGTCGTCTTAATCCTATAATGCAAGAGATTGTAAGAACAGAAGTGCTGAAATGGCTTGATGCGAGTATCATCTTTCCAATTAGTGATAGTCCATACGTGAAACCTTTGCATGTGGTAGCAAAGAAGGGTGGTATGACCATCCTGAGGTCCGATACAAATGAGATAATTGCCATGAGGACTATCACCGATTAGAGAGTTTGTGTTGATTATAGAAAACTCAATGACAACACACGAAAGACCATTTCCCACTCCCATTCATTGATCAAATGCTTGATAGATTGGTGGGAAATAAGTACTATTGTTTCCTCGATGGTTACTTCGGGTACAATCAAATTTTAATAGCCCTGGAAGACCAAGAGAAAACAACATTTACTTATCCCTATAGCACCTTTGCATTTAGGATGATATTATTTGGTTTGTGCAATGCTCCGGCCACGTTTCAAAGATGTATGATGGCCATTTTCGATGGATTAATTGAGAACATCATGGAGGTTTTTATGGACGATTTCTCAGTTTATGGGTCTTCATATGATTTGTGCTTAACTAACTTATCTATTGTGTTGCAGTGTTGTGAGGAGACAAACCTTATACTTAATTGAGAAAAATGCCATTTTATGGTCACGGATGGAATTATTCTAGGGCACCACATTTCGTAACATAGTTTGAGGGTAGATAGAGCAAAGGTCATAGCCATAGAACGTCTTTCTCCTCCTACTAGTGAGAAAGGAGTTAGATCATTCTTAGGCCAAGCAAGCTTCTATCGCCGCTTTATAAAAGATTTTTAAAAAATTGCCTAGCCTCTTTGTAAGCTTCTTGAAAAGGAAAGTACATTTAAATTTGATGAAGAGTGTCTTGCTTCGTTTCATATGCTTAAGGAGGCTTTGATTTCATCACCCATACTTGTAGCTCCGGATTGGAGTGTGCACTTTGAGTTGCATTGTGATGCGAGTGATCAAGCTATCGGGGTTGTACTTGGGTAACGAAGGAGAAGAAGTTTAGAGCTATCTATTATGCTTCCAAAACGTTGAATACATGCCAAGTCAACTACACAACTACCATAAAGGAGTTTTTAGTGGTGGTCTATGCCTTTGAGAAGTTTCGCCCCTACCTAGTTGGCACACGAGAAATAGTATTTACGGATCATGCGGCCTTTAAGTATCCAATGAACAAAAAGGATACTAAGCCAAGATTGATTCAGTTGGTATTGCTTCTACAAGAGTTTGATGTGGAGATCAAAGATAAGAAAGTGGTTGAAAATGTGATAGCGGATCACTTATCAAGACTTGAAAGAGAAAAGAGGGATGAAGATTTGACTCCGATTGGTGATGTGTTCCTGGATGAGGAAATCCTTATGGTGGAGGTTGAACAAGTGTGTGCTCTCATGATAAACTCCTCTCCTTGGTATACCGACTATGTCAACTATCTTGCATGTGGAATTAAGCCCACACTTCTTAATGAGTATAAATTGAAGAGATTTTATGTTGAAGTGAAGAAGTATGTGTCGGATGAGCCCTTCTTATTCAAAATTTGTGCGGATGGAGTCATTAGAAGGTGTATAGCCAATGAAGAAATTGGGGAGATTTTAGAGCTTTGCCATTCATCTCCTTGTGGTGGGCACTTTAGCCATCACAAAATGGGAGCAAAAGTTCTTCAATCGGGTTTTGTTTGGCCCACCTTATTGGAGATGCCAAGAAATTTGTGGAAAGTTGCGATAGGTGCCAAAGAGTTGGAGGAATAAGAAAAAGGGATGAAATGCCCATGGGATTGAGAATTGAAGTGGAGATTTTTTATGTGTGGGGCATTGAATTTATAGGCATATTTCCTTCGTCTCAAGGGTATCTATACATATTGTTGGCGGTGGACTGTGTCCAAGTGAGTGGAAGCGATCCCCACCAAGACTAATGATGCATTTGTGGTGCAAAGATTCTTGAAAAAAAATATCTTTACTCGATTTGGAGTCCCACGAGCTTTGGTAAGTGATGGAGGTTCACACTTCGTGAACAAATTGATGGAGGGACTCTTGAAAAAATACGGAGTTAAACATCGGATAGCCACTCCTTATTATCCCCAAGCAAATGGTTTGGCGGAAGTCTCAAACTGCCAAATCAAGTTAGTGTTGGAGAAGACAATTAATGGGGGGAAGAAAGGATTGGGCGAAAAAGCTCGATGATGCCTTGTGGACGTATAGGACGGCATTCAAAACTATCCTTGGTGTTTCTCCGTACCAATTGGTGTATGAAAAAGCTTGTCACCTTCCCGTCGAGTTGGAGCATCGGGCTTTATGGGCAATCAAGAGGCTCAAAATGGACGAGGGGGAGGCCGGACAAGAAAGGTTGCAAAAGATGGTAGAGTTGGAACAATTTCGTGAAAGGGCCTATGAGAACTCCACCATCTATAAAAAGAAAGTGAAAAAGTGGCACGATGCCAAATTGAAAGAGAAAACATTTGCCCCCGGAGATAAAGTGCTATCTTCAATTCAAGATTGAAGTTGTTTCCGGGGAAGCTCAAGTCAAAATGGATGGGCCATTTGAGGTGTTGGAGGTCATCGGAGGACATATATTGAAACTCAAAGGGCCAAATGATGAGTTCGTAGTAAATGGGCATCGGGGTTAAACATTACATATCCCCTTCTCAAAAGGAGATAGTGTATGTGGATACCCTTCATTCTTAAACTCATTTTGAATTGTAGTAGAGTAGGATTTTCTTTTATTGTTGTTTTCATGTGTTGTTTGTGTTTTGGTGGTGTAGGCTTGCACTCTAGTGGAGGGAATGAAGAATGGATTATGAGAAGCGCTACGTTGAATGCGTCAAGGATAAGTTTCATTACTTTCACAAACTTAATTCTTTCCTCTTGTCAAGATTTAAGTTTGAGGGGATGTGTCGTAGTGTAACTCGTATGTGTTTGATGGTTGAATTCACTAGAATGTGCATACTTTTGTTGTGTATTGTTGTTGTTTGTTGTATTTTGAAATCCTTGTGAGTGTTGATTTGTACTATGATTATTTGTATATGTTGAAGTGCACTTGTGATGAATGATTGAATGGTTAATTGTGCATATTGAGATGAAAAAGCAGGAATAATGGAAAAACTAAAAATTTGAGTAAAAATTCGATCAAATATTTATTCCTCGATCACCGTAGGGTTTGCAGAAAATTCGACTTGAAAATTCGACCTCCTGCTAAAAAACTCGATTGAATTTTCCTGCGAACCAGAAGCCTGAACTAGAAGCCTAAAAAATTAAACCTCATGCACTGAACACGAGTCGTGCCCAGAATCAAGACACGAGTCGAGTTACAGACTCAACTTGAGCTCCGTCTACTACTGAGAAATGCCGCCAGAACATTACACGACTCGAGCCGTGTTGCAGCACTCGAGTCATGCTGTGTAAATTTCTGTGAAAAAATCAGAAACATTCTAGAAGCTTCCCAAGGGGTATAAATACCCAATATTTCAACATTTGATCATTATTTTTTTCTCGAGAGTTTCACCCCTGCACACACATCACACACATTTTTCTTTATTTTTCACCATCCATTTCCTCCATTCTTCATCCATATCATCTACCTTCATACCACCATCCAAACCTTCATCCAATTGAGGAAAAGAAGCAAGGAAGAGAGGAGAATTGCAAAGGAAGGAAGGAGATCACCATTGAAGCACTTCAAGGGAGTTTTCATCCATACTTTGTAGTGAATCCTTATTGTTCATCATGTTTTGTAAGGATTTTAATGTCTATGTTAATGTTCTTATGAATATGGTAGGCTAATCTCCCTTGTGAGATTAGCAACATAAGAGTTGTTGGATAATTTTTGGATTTGTGTATTTAAATTTATATGTTGATTGGGTAAATGGATTTTCTATCATTGATGTTTGAGATCTTGAGGTTTATGATGATTTATGTGTTTAGTTGTTCTAAATATGTGATAAGATTGAGAAATTAATTATGTGCTTAGGATAATTGAGTGAATCATTTCATCAAACACTTATGTGCGTTATAAATTTTAAAGAGATTGAGAAATCCCTTAGAATTTAGAACCCTTTGACTGAACATGTGGTTGGTTTGATCGAGAGGTTGATTAATTATGTGAAGGGGCTCTCATTTCAAGCTTAGTACCTAGTTGGAATTATTTGAGTGAGAACCAATCCATTGAGCTAATTGAGATTCATATCCTATTCATCTCGAGAGGAAGCTTAGGTGAACTTAGTGTTGGCCCTTAATCTTATACTCATGATTCATATGAATTTGATGCATGTATCCTAGAATTTTCACTTCTTAATTGTTGTTAATCTCACTTTTACTTAACTTGGAAAATCACCCCTCATCTATCTATGTGGTAAGATCAGTTTTCATGTCCAACATATTCAATCAGGTATATGCTGAATGTTATTTTTCTTCTGTAGAACCCAAAAATATTTCTGGAGCTTTAAAACATGAATATTGGATTTAGGCTATGCATGAAGAACTTGAACAATTCACTAGGAATGATGTTTGGAGTCTAGTCCCTAGGCCTACAAACACTAATGTCATTGGAACTCAGTTGATTTTCAAAAACAAAACTGATGAATCTGGTAATATAGTAAGAAACAAAGCTAGACTTGTTGCACAAGGATACACACAGGTTTAAGGGATAGATTTTGATTAAACATTTGCACCTGTAGCTAGAATAGAGTCTATTAGGATTCTTTTGGCTATTGCATGCTTTGTTGGTATCAAAATGTTTCAAATGGATATTAAAGCTGCTTTTTTAAATAAAATTTTAAATGAAGAAACTTTTGTTGAACAACCAAAAAGTTTTGTTGATCCTTTCTATCCTGATCATGTGTATAAACTGAAAAAAGCTTTGTATAGTCTAAATCAAGCTACTAGAGCATGGTATGGTAGACTAACTGACTTCTTACTTCAAATTGGATTCATTAGAGGTGAGGCTAATAGAACTCTTTTCATTAAGCATGAATCAAATACTTTCTTGATTGCTCAAATTTATGTTGATGATATTGTATTTGGAGCAAAATCTCAAGTCATGATGAACAACTTTGTGAAAGCCATGACTACCACTTTTGAAATGAGTTTTGTTGGTGACCTAAATTACTTTTTAGGACTCCAAATTATGCAAAGTGGCAGTGGTATTTTCATCTTACAGAGTAAGTATGCAAAAACTTGATGAAAAGATTTGGTCTTGAAAATGCTAAGCCAATGAAAACACCTATGGGAACATCACAGAAATTATGCAGAGATGATTTTGGCCTTGATGTTGACCACACTCTGTATAGATCTACGATTGGTAGCCTTCTGTACTTAACTGCTAGTAGACCTGACATTATGTATAGTGTCTGTGTTTGTGCTAGGTACCAAGCAAATCCTAAGGAATCTCATATGAAAGCAGTGATGAGGATTATCATATATGTGGCTGGAACTGCCAACATGGGATTATGGTTTTCAATGGACACTAACAGCTCTCTGGTTGGATACAGTGATGTTGATTGGGCTGTTGATTGTGATGACAGGAAGAGCACAAGTGGTGGATGTTTTTACATGGGTAACAATCTTGTTTCTTGTGCTGGCGTTTGATCGTTTGGTTAATGTGAACCGTTAGGGTTCCATACATTTCTAACAAGCAGCGGAAGCAAGTAAACAAGAAATGTATTACCTTTCACCAGGGTTTATTGAAGAAGATGAATTCTCGCCACCAGCCTATGCAGCCTTACCATTTTGGGTATAACTTTCTCATCCGATATTGGATTTAAGTGATCCATGCACCAAAACGATCCTCTCTTCCGTGGTTTTCCGTCAGTATATCACACGTTCTATTCTAAAGTTTATACGATTTTATAAAAATTGTAGAAGGTGGCGGACAGCAGCAGCAAACAACCTTCCAGTCTTCTGTTGTATTCCCAAGTCCAATCTCGACGTCGTGTGGGCGACGTTCCTCGAGATATTCTCAATCTACTATTCCCTCACCCTCCTCACAGTGTTAGGTATGATTAATCTCTTAGATTAGGATTTCTGGACAGTTGAGATGACTTATATATGGGCTACAGCAGGGACCAGGAGGAAAAATTAGAGTTGAGTCTCCATTGGGCTTAAGTATTCAAGCTTAGCCCAAAGCTTATACTTAAGTCCAATAATAATAATACATACCACTAAAATATTATTACTGCACTACCGTTCTAATCCCATAATTATGTTATTGACTCCTTCTTATTATGAGCCCGTTAGTCTCCTCATGTTTTAGATATACAATGTCCATTAATTAATTAAGTTACTGACAACTCCATTAATTAATATCTCATCCAAGAGTAGTACCACTCAACCTCATTATCATGCCGGAATAAATCCACTTGCAGGGTTTACATGATAATCCTTATGAGCTCCTCAAGGGGACATCATCAACCTATGATGGACACGAATTCCTTCTACAATCAACAGCACACCATAGAGACAACACTATTTCCCAACTCACCGAGTTTGTTGATTTAATTACATGTAAATCTCACCCATTGATGAATCAAAGAAATACATACTGCCCTACGTGTCGAGGTTATTGTATAGGGATTATGAGCACGAACATCCATAATAATAGAGATCAAGTTCTTCTATAAGTCAGTATAAGTCGAACAATCTCAAGCGGTCCTGTTCAATACACACAAGTGCACTAATGTTCAATACCACGATGTGTTCTTTTCAAAAGGTTGTTATGGTTTCAAAAATGAAATAAAGAACACTCTTGAACTGCTACTGAGTAACTAGACATACGGGGCCGACAACCACGATGTGATCTTTTCAAAAGGTAGTTTGAAATCTTGAGATTAAGTGCATAAAAAATCCACTAAAGGATAAAAGTGTATGTGTGCCTAAATTATTCATCCTTGATTGATTTTTCCAGAATATCTTTAGCCTTAACAAAATTGTTATTAAAGTATTTGTTTTCAATACATTAAGTGATAGAACTTATAGTATTTATTTATTATTCTGCATTATTTTAATTATCGTGCATTATTGTTTTTCCATATTTGATCATGGCCAAATATTTAGGGAATATGCGTTAGTGGCCATGAGTTTTCATTATCTGATGCACTGCATATCCTTTCTCACGTAGTTTGCAGTTTTTATTTAGTGGAAATAACGTCCATCCCACTACTGTTTACTCTCTCTATATGACTTGGAAAATAATGTTTGAAGTGACATGTCTGTGTGCTTGAGTGTGATCCCCCATTTCATCTTCTCACTCACGGTTATCAATAAAGCCTGCCTATCTCATATTTCAAATGGCACCTCCAAAAGCAACCCGCTCCACTTCCAAATCGAACCCTTCTTCCTCATAAAATCCACTCCAAACCCTAGCTGATATGGCCGATAATGTCACGTCGGATGCTATACCAGATGTCAATCTAAATGCTGCTACATAATCGACTACTCCTATTTCAGGAACCCCTCTTTCTCAGAGTATCGTCCTTCCTGCTGGAACACCCGACTCAGTTCTTGAATCTCTTCGAACTCAGTTCGCTGGGTCGAGTATTACTATTTCAAGAATTGAAAATCCCATCCTTGAACCATCCAAACCCTCTGAAATTCCTACTGATATTCTTAACCCATCCGCTATTGTCCCTTTTGTGAATCCTGAAGAAAGCCTACCCTCAGAGGATGTTGAGACTCAGAACCCTGTTCAAGTCCCTACATCTTTAGATTCATCACCTACTCGTGCTGAACAGAATCCACAAGTGTCTTCTCCCTCGTCATCACCACCGGTTCCAATCAGATCAAAGATTGCTAAACCATCTGCTCCAAAACGTAAAGAGCCTCCACAGCGTTGGTCGATCGAATTCCATAAGAAAGACACTACTCAGGATATAACCACCTCTGAAAAAGGGAAGTCCCCTATCTCTATCTATGATTCTGATGAAGCTACCCCTATTTATGTAGATGCTACAGGTGAAAATTCTACTATAGCTGATCTTTGCAAAGCTTTGAAGAAGAGACGGAGAGGAAAGAAAGTTGTGTCTGATGTTACCACTCTTGAGGCAACACCAGATGAATCTGATGAGGAAAATGCTGATTTGAACCAGTTGATTGATAATGTTGCCACAGATGTTTCCGTCTCAGTGCCAACACCTACTGTTGCTGATGCAGAACCCTCTGATCCTGATCATGATTCATCTTCATCTTCTAATGATGAAGAGGATGCACCTGAGGATGCTGACGAAGGTGCAGAATCTGATGAATCTGATAAGGATGCTGATGTTCAAAATGTTGAGAGTTCTGATGGTGATGAGTCCCCTGATGATGCTGATGATATATCTGATGATTCTGACTATGATTTTGAAAACTTTGGAGTTGGGAACTTCTACTTCACTGATGGCAAGGCCAAATACAAAAAGTTTTCCAAGAAGGACATAATTCATGAAAGAAAGATGAAGGATGCCGACCTCACTCCACACAACCTCATCAATTTCTTCAGAGAGAGAAGCTTGCTGAAATCGCTCAGGTACTCTACCTCATTCTACACCAATTGGGTATGCGAGTTATATGCCCACATCTATGCTAGTATGATTAAGAGTACAAGTCCCAAATTTGGAAGAATTATCCTTAGGGGTGTGATCTATGATTTTTCTCCTATAAAGTTTAATGAGTGTTTAGGGACTGTGAATACTGATTGTGATGATGAAATTGATGATATGGATGAGATTGTGTCTGTGATTACTGGAGGTTTAATTGTTAGTTGGTCTAAAAAGTTGTTCAGTCAAAGTCTGACTAGTTTACATGCAATCTTGCATAAGCTATGTGTTTATAATTGGTTGCCTTCCTCTAATACCACTAGAGTTACCACTGAGCATGTTGTGTTGATCTATAAGATAGGAAAGAATCTGCCTTTTAATCTTGGTAGAGTGATTTACAAGAATCTGATCAGTTATAGTGGAAATATCTCCAAGGTTGGCAAGTTACCTTATCCTGCATTGATTCATTGTTTATTAAGTAGTCAAGGTGCTAGGAAAGGAAAAGGTAATTTTCTTTCCTCAAGTGCTCTAGTCCTTGGTATTGTTAGACCACTTCTTGAAGGTAACCGTGCAGTTGATCTACCCTATGTGAACCCTGCTCCTGCCTCTGCTACTGCTGATACTCAGAATGTTGCTCCTGATACTGCCAACACTTTGGTTCACACTGACACTTCTGCACAAGTTGGAGAAGTTATCTATGTTACTTTGAACCGCAAGTATATTATGCAACAAGCTGCTGCTCTGGCACTCCATGTCTCGAACCTCAGACTCCAAACCAATGCACTGAACAGACAAGCAGACATTCTAGAACAAAGAGCTCAGTTCTAGGGTAAGCTGCTATCCACACCCATAGGGGGAGATATACCTGCTGCTGCTGCTGAACCTACTGCAGTTGAAAGCTCTGGCTCTGGAGGAATTGTGATTGAGGACATCATTGATAACTAGAAGAAGGAAATATTGCTGGAAATGTTCCTGATACAGGTGATGCTGCTGGTGATGTTGCTGGTAATGTTGCAACTTAAGGGGAGTTCACTTGGTGAGGGGGAGATCAGTAAAGAGATCAGCAAAGCTTGTTGCTGATGATATCTGAAAGCTGCTGCTGTCTCACTAACTTTTCTAACTATTTGATGATGGGATGTTAAACTGATATTTATTTTCTGATGGTGACTGGATACTTTACTTTATTTTTTTGTTGAAACTCTGAACTAAGCTTTGGACTTATACGTTACTTAAGTGGTTATCTTTAATCACTTTGGTAATTATGCTTTAGAATACTTAGTTATTTTTGCACAACTGTGGAACTAACATCTGATGTATTACTTTGGATTCTTGTTCTGCTTTGTTTTCTTGCATCAGGTTATGTGGTTGCGGATAGACGTGATTGGGGAAGATTATTGATGTGAAGTGTTGAGATCAGTGTCATCATATCTGGAATCACACATGTCCTCCACTAGTTATTTTATCAACCACTAACGTTGTTTTGTTATTTCGACTAGTGTTGTGCTTAATGTTGCTTTCAGGGTTGTTGCGGTTGAAGTGATGAACATGTTGGATGCAAAGACCAACTCAAACGCAGACCTTGAAGACCCTGGAGCAAGCTGGAAAGATCCGGAAGCTCTAGAAGGATCTAGAAGGAGAAAATAACTACCTCTCATAGTGGATGGTTATTTGAGCCTGCATGGGTGGAATCCACATCTCCTACATGAGCCACTCATCTTTTGGAGCCTGCAGTCATCTATAAATGGAAGCTGCTAGTTGCCAAGTCAAGTGATCGAAAAGGCAATCCCACTATACAGTGTAAAAGATCCTAGATAGGTTTCGTCATAGTGTTTATACTGGTGTTGTAACACTTGGTTCAACATCAATTGTCTACTGTTATTCCCGTACGTTTTGTGTGCGCTGTTCACAGGCAGTGGAAGCACATATGTGAAGTAGGCTTAGATTCTAACAAGTCTAGGTTCTGCCATTTGGGAACGTGTTTGGATTTTAGACCCAATTTTATATTAGAAGGGTGGAAGAATTGTTTCCACATCTAAGAGTCTATTTTTGTAATCAAATTTTCCAATAGTGATATTTGTGCCATGAGGCCGCCACAAACTTGCAAAATTTTGTGGAAAGATTGAGTAATCCTGTGTTAAGTCTTCCGCTGATTTATAACTTGTTCTATACTTAGTCAAGTTACATTCTGATACATACAGTGCTGTTCAAAGTGTTACCACACTTAGGACAACATCATATCGAAAACACACTTTGCACCATTGGGCACCCGACACCTTCTTTGACCTTAGCACCCGAATCAACACCAACTGGAGATTGTACTACTATATTAGGATTACTCCATGAAAACTCTGGCCTCATTGGTTGTTAATAATTACCCGGAGGACCACGATTATTGTAGTTTCCTTGATAATTCTAGTTTTCTTGATTTTGGAACCTCGTTCCTTGAATATTTTGACTCATGGCATAGTTTGCCTCTTCTAATTCCTCTTGGTTAGTTCCTTCATGACCAACATCATGCTGTATAATTGGTATTGCTGAGCTATGTCAGTAATCTGCTTTTACTAAGACTCAAGTAGCTTGTTGATATTAGCCAAACTAGAGACGATCTCATCTTCTCTACTTGACTTAACCATAGTATGCTCAACCTGCGCTACTTTCCCAAGAACATACGTGTCTCTCACTCTATCAGTTGGTCATCTCTTAAATTCATCAAAATATCCTTAAAGAGCCTTTCGGCCTCAACGGATGACTTTGTAAACAATGCTCCATTTGATGAAGCATCTAGTAATACTCGAGAATCACAATCCAATATGTTGTAGAAAATACTGATGTATTGAGCTTTAGATAGCCATGTTCTGAGCATGTCCTTGAATCTGTCCCAAGCCTCATGAAATTTCTCATTACCACCGATAGCAAATTGATTGATTTCTTATTTCATCTTAAACACATTATGGGAGGCATGTATCGCTCCAAGAACTTCAATTTCAATTGCTCTCAGGTAGTGCATTCAGCAGCATTAAGAGTATCGTACCAATCTCTCGCCCTTTTAGTATGCGAGAACTTAAACAATATAATCCTCCTTGCATTTTTATGAGTTCCTGCATCCATTTATGTTCTTGCATAACCAAGAAACTTATTCAGATATTGCTGAGGATCTTCAAAGGTTCCCCTCGAAAAGGGACTCCTTTCAATTACGCTGATCAGCGCAGGGTGAAGATCAAAATCAGCTCCGACCCCTCTTGCTCCTAACAGCCCAGCATTGCCTCCTCTATTATTCTTAAAGACTTCACGGATGGCAAAATTATTCAGATTCGCCGCCATATTGACTGGTTTTGCTTTCGAGTTGTCTCCATTGCAGCTTCAATCGCTTACGAGTTCAGCTTGTCAACTTCAACTCCTAATTTAAGAGCTGCATTTGGTTCTAGGTTCTTGTTCTTGTTTTTCTTCTTCTTTTTCTTCCTCGACGATGCTCCAATCTCTGGATTATAAGGTTCTAACTCTCCTACGTTCGATCTAGTGAGCATACACCTAAGAAAAATAAGCGTTAGAAAATAAAGACAATAATCAAATAGTCTCAATTAAACTAGAAATAATAAACTAATAATTAATGCCATCCCCGACAACAGCGCCAAGAACTTGATAAGCGTTTTCTCAATACACAATATTAATTCCCAAGTGTGAAGGATGCTATTGTAGCTTTGATAAGCGACCAAGTGTTTATTGAACTCAAAGGACGTATTATTATCAATTTAATTATAATCTAACTTATTAAGGCTAGTATGGCAATATATTTGTGATGATTAAGTAACCAATAAACAAAAAATTAAAAGAACAATTAAAATAAGCTAGCAGTAGAGACTAAATGAAAGTGAATAATGAGAACATAGGTAGTTCTTCAGGCCATCCAATTTTACTCATTAACTTTCTTTCTGTGTATCAATATCCGACTCTGCCTTGTGGAGTATGGACGCATCACTAAACCATGCAAATTTACTCTATAGACACAAGTAAATAAGCGTGTGATATGTGCGAATATCCCTGGAGCAAGAGATATAATTCACCCCCCTTTCTAGATACTATCAATATCAATTATTTCCCGTGCACTTAGTACTCTAACCCGATATGATCTCCCTTTATAGGTATTATGAAATTATTCTCTTTGTCCTACTTATTAACCTGAATCATGTTCAATTAACAAGTATTTATATAAGATAGTTCTAATGAGACTTCGGAGTCCCCTCACTTAGAATCATAAGATGTAATCCTGCTCAGTAGTGAACGCACTCAATCATTAATCAAGATATGTATTTAGACTCTACATAAAAATTAATGATGCACAAAATAACTCCGAGTATGAATTAAATATGCATAGTCTTATATAAAATAAACCACAAGTAGTGTTGTACGGAGTATACACACGAAAGTTCAATTAACTCATAAAACCTTCATAAACCCTGGAACTACCGAAGCAGTCCTAGCCCATGATTGATCGAAGAACAATCATGGTGGTTGGATAGATCTTACCCATAGTCTTGAAAATTATGAGACAAATTAAGATGTGAAGTAAAACATAGATACGAGTGCCGCCGCATCTCTCTCCGTCTTGAATCTTCACTTGGTTATCACTTGATTCGACAGACGAATCTCTCTCCATAACTCCATGGATGATGGTAGGGTTTCGGATGTTGTGTGGAATGAAGGTGGTGAATGGCTCTCCTCTCCTCTGTGTAGGGTCTTCCTTTTATACTTGTGAGCTCTCCTTATGGACCTAAGATGGGATTTTTGAGGGAAAACATGTACTGAAGGTGTAAAAATACGAATCAGAAAGTTTCTCGCGTATTGGTTCGATCAAGGTCCCTGATCAAATCAACTAAGGCCTGGTCGAATTGGCCTGTAATCAATTGGTAGGCTCTTGGTTAGACTCAACAGCTGGTCGAACCAGAAGCTTCGTGGTCGAACCACACATGCGAATCTTTATGCTTTTGGTTCGACCACGGTTCGACCAACATGCCTGGTCAAACCATACTATCGTGGTCGAACCCCTCCGTAGCTCATCTTCAGGTTGCTGGTTTGACCCGAAACGATGATCGAACCACTCGTGTTCTGGTCGAACCAGGATCTTTCGTGCTCCTTTTCCGGTTTCACGCATTTCTGTCCTATTTTCCTTCGATAATCTGCTCAAACGGCTTTACACGCACCTGATTCGTGACTTTCCACTACATATCTCGATTTATCTTGACTTAAGATCAAATCATACGTCATTATCACACGAATCAGAGCTCAAAACATGTGAATTTACACACTCATTAGTAGCCCATTATAATTTTCATTACTCCTTGTCCCATAAATAGAGTTACATTTGTTGTTTGTATGAAAACTAAGAAATATAATATTTTAATGTGTAGTGGGTTTAGAGATATAATAATTTAATATATAGTGGGTAGTTGTATTAGTATTGTGTGTGGCCCCATTTACTAAAAAAGAAAATGTAACTCTTGTAGCGGGAAGCCCTAATTAGTAAAATATAACTCTTTATAGCGGGACGGAGGGAGTACTTTTTAATATTTAACTATTTCTTTTATAAATTGGTGGCAAAGAATTGTGGATCACGAAAGAAGTGATAATATTTTAATAAAAATAATATTTCAACTAATGAAAAGTGATAATAGCGTAGTGAACTACTTCATGAATAATTTGTATTATAAATAAAAAGTGATACTCCCTCCGTCCACCGGAAAGGTATACATTTTGCTATTTTGGGCGTCTGCATTAAAGGTATACATTTCACTTTTTAAACACATGGGACCCACATACATCACTAATACATTTAATATATGGAATCCACACACTCTAGTAATACAACTACCTACAACACATATAATAATATTACTCCTTAATCCACGTGCAAAAAACAAATGTATACGTTTGTGGCGGACGGAGGGAGTACCATTTAAAAGAAAAGAAATACTCCCTCTAACAAGTACAAATGTATCAATTTGCTTTTTGCACATTAATTAAAATATATTATTATTTTATTTGTAATGAGTGGTTGTATTAGAGGGATGTTGTATACGAGCTCTTTTACTAAAAAAGAAAAATGAATATGTTTAGATTGGTCATCCAAAATGGTAAAATTGATACTTTTAAACTGGACAAAGTACTCCCTAATGGAATGGGTCTATTTGTTACAAATTGTGAGATAATTAGACTCATTATTAAAATATTATTTTTTAATTGATAAAATATGATTATAAGGTAATTAAAGTATGGAGTATACGACAAATAACATATTAAAATTTTATTTTAAGATGGTTCTAGTATGATGTTTGTTTAATTAATTAAAGGATATGTCTTGAGGCCCTCTCACGTGAGATCATTTTTTATTTTTTAAAATAGTTATCACTTTCGCTATAAATCATTATCACTTTTGCTATAAAATGTTATCAATTTTTATTTAAACTATAAATTGTTCATGAAAGAGTATTATCATTTTTCATTAATTTATTATTATCACTTTCTTTCATAAAAATTATCACTTTCTGACCGTCTCACATAAGCCTTTACATGAGACGGTCTCACATAAGTATTTGCTTTAATTAAAATGTGATTTTATGATTTTTAATTACCTATTATATTTTGGTGAATCATTCTTTACTAACTTTAAAATCAAATTTTAACGAATTACATTATTAAATCCTATTATAACCAACTTAAAATTATATTTTAATAAATAATTCATTATATTTTATTGAATTATATTTAAACTATTTTAGAATCATACTTTTACTATTTAAAAATCATACTTTAATTATTGATTAAATAATACTCATTCATCCCACAATTAGATATACACCTCTCTATTTTGATCAATTCCAAAACAAAGTATACATTACTCTTTTTAATAGATGAGACTCACCTAAAATAATTATTATATGCACATGGGCCCATACATTGTATTATTAATTAATACAACTACCTACTACATATTAAAATATTATTTCTCTCACTTCACTACAAATTAAAATATTATATTTCTTAATCTACGTGTAAAAACAAATATATACCTTATTGCGAGACAGAGGAAGTATAACCTATTTGCCTCATAACACGTCTCACGCTAAGTATATTTTGTTGGGTAGATCTTACATGAGAACGTCTCATGTGAGACCATTTTTCACTTTTTAAAATAGTTATTATTTTCGCTATAAAATGATATCACTTTCGCTATAATATAATATCACTCTTTATTTATACTATAAATTATTCATGAAATAGCATTATCACTTTTTATTAATTATCACTTTTCTTTATAAAAATTATCACTTCCTGTCCGTCTCACGTAAACCCTTACGTAAGACGGTCTCACACAAGTCTTTGCTTATTTTGTTTTGATTTGTTTTGTTTATTGTTTATTGTTTTTTTTAATTAAGAACTCAAGTTTTTTACTAGATTCTTAAGGTCACAAAATTTGTTTAATATTATAACTGTAATAATAATAAATTTTTATATTTACTGATGCAATTGAATTCCATATATCCATATATATATATATATATATATATATATATATATATATATATAAATTGGTGCGCATCAACTTAATTATTTATATATATAATAAATATACATATATAATCTTCATGTATAACAAACTAATTTTTTTTAATAAAAGAATAAATATTTTTTAGTTGGAATAAGTAATAATTTTGTTTGCAAACTATTATACTACATTTTAGAAATAGTAATATTAATACTCCGTCCCTCTGTTTATAACATAATTATTTGCTTTTTTATGTGAATTAAAAAGTGTTATTATTTTATGTATAAAGTAAGGGAAAATTTTTATTTTTTGTCCCAAGAGAATTGATGACATTCAAAAATAGTCCCATACTTATGACCAAGCCCTAAAAGTTGAACTCATGGTCCCAGCCGTTGGTCAGCTAACATATATCGTTAAGTTTGAAGGAAAAAAACAAAAAAAAATTATTATATTTTTCTTTTATGGCAATAATCAGATCTTTTTTTCTTATTCCTAAGATTTTCAATATCTTTTTCTTTTTAGGACCCATCCCAAACAGCATCACCGCACACCCATCGCTGATAACCAGATCAGAACCCAACAATTCTTATCCCACCATCTTCGTCCAAGCGCTCCTTCAGTTATTCATATGCTTACTGGCTCCAACACCCCTCCCGACACTCCATCAAAACATCCAATCTTTACCAACACATGGACAATTATAGGAACACCCTCTTCTTGTCAACTTTCGCTATGACAGACCAAGTATTCTTGATTTCACCTTGCTGCTGCCTCTGGTACCTGACCCAAAAATTTGCACAAGGCGATAAAAAATAATAACCTGAATTCACACCAAACGAAGCTGTAAGAAGAACGACATAAACAGGAATTCCGAACCAAGACCGCAGAGTTCTGCAAATTGCGCAAGACACACGCTTGTGGACTCCAATGGCGGCACTGGAGGTTATCAGAACTGCTCATGGCAGGAAGGACCCCTGTTCGGGGAAAATTCGCACAAGGCGAAATCAGCGAAGAGGACATGTCAGAGGGAAATTGATTGAGGCTCGCTTCTGGCCAGGGCTGATAAAACGACGTTCGATGGTTGAGTCGGATGGAGCTTCTGGAAAATCAATTTATGGCGGAGGATGCTCAAGCAAAATCCCCAAATTAATAAAGCGTATGGCCGGCCCTGTGAATAGAAGAATCCAAAGAGGGAATTTTCGACGTTGTGGCCACCAATGGATTAAGTCAGCGCAACCGATAGGGGCCGGCGCGGCCAACAACATGACAGAAACGGAAGTCCTAGGCGGCGCTGGGCGGACAGCGGGTTGTGAGCCCTAGACGGAAGGCGGAATTGGGAATTCTGGATTTCATTTCAGGGTTTCAAAACTTAACGGGACACGTGCTCCTCACATATTTCTTTCCATTAAGTGATGACGGAAAATGACAAAAAATACTTATGGGACTAATATTGCATAAAAGAGGACCTTTTTAAAAAAACTTGAATTCTTATGGGACCAACAGTGAAATTTTCATATAAAGTAAGTGGTAAGAATTACATATTTTTTGAATATTTTTTAGTGATTAATGGTTAAAATAATAAAATGGAGAGTATATACAAATGCTTTTCAATTCACAGAAATAATTTATCATGATTCTTGAGGTCAAATCAAACGGGAATGGGTGTTACACATGAAACTTAATTCGTTTTTGTTCAACAAATTAAATATTAGTAAAAGACAAAATTGGGTGGGACGTGGTCTAAGTAATTGATTATAATGACCTCGACATTAACTTATTCAGATAATTAACTCAAGTATTACAACACAAGCCCCAAAAGTCAACTTGACCAACAAAAATTCAAACATTAAATAAATATTGCCCCATAAATCATTGTTAACTGAATAAAATTATGCTGCAATTTGAGCAGATAATTACTGAATTTCAGAAACGGTCCAGTTCAAACAGGAAATTAACAGTCCTTCACCATCAAAATGTGAAGCATAGTCATTTTCACACATTTCATGAGCTTCTTTGTTCGTCCACAAAAATTGTTTGACCGTCTCATCGTTTTTTTATTATTCATTCATGTTTTTTAAAGACTTTGTAAAATATTAATGTAATGGAATGATTATCATTTTTCAGCGAAATTTTTTTTATTGAAAAGATTATAATTCTTTTGACCATTTCATAAACTCATTCCGTAATTAATTAAATTTTCACCTAATATATCACATCGACACCGAGTTTTATAATAAAAAATAAAATAAAATTCCTAATTGCTTAATTCATTATTAAATTTCTATTTCGTAAAATATTAAGTTAATCAAATTTGTTTACATGTGTAGATAATCAAACAAATTAAATACGGGGAGTAAAATTAAAGGCTACGACGTGCTATTGAAATGTTGTGTTTTTAAGATTTGAATATATTTTGAAAACGATGAAAACCTAATTTTCAAAATAGAGAATAAATAGTAGCATAGGGGTATTAATTAAAGAGTGTTCATTGACAAATCTAGTAAGTGCTACTCTTTCCGTCCGCTTCTAAGATATTAATTATACTATTTTTGGCGTCCGCTTCAAATATATTCATTGCCCCTATTTAGTAACAAAGTACACAATATGATCCACTACTTCCCTCTAATAAAACTACCCACTTTACATATAATAATAACACTCATTAATCCACGTGCTAAAAGCAAATAGATACATTAGAAACAGACGGAGGGAGTATAATTTTTATTTCGATTAGTTTTATAAGGATACGAGGTTTTATATAGGGATTATCCCTCCGTTCACTTTAAGGAGTCTCATTTGTTTTTTACACTTAATTAAGGGATATTAAAACATATAGTGGATAATTGTATTGGTGGGTATTTGGATCTCATATTTTAATTGTATAAGTGGGTGTGTAGGTCTCATATGTGTGAAAAAAATAAAACTCTTTGGTACGGACGTCTAAAATGAAAAAAAAAGAAGGAAAATCATGAAAAATGTCACTTTTAATAGTTGATTCTGAAAAAATGCCACTTTTTTTACCCTTTTGCCCCTCTTTATTACTCCCTCCATCTCATAGTTATGTTCACCGTTACTGTAGATACGTAATTTAAGAAAAGTTGCTTTTTGACCAATTTTATTGACTTTTTAGGGTTATTGTTGTACTTTTAGCTAATAAATAAATTATAAAGTATGTTATGTGTGTTAGGTGAGAGTTGTATTTTTGAAATTAAGATAACTTTTGAGGTTGTTGGTTAATGCAAAGTTTCCTTTGGTGAACATAAGTGTGGGACGGACATAAAAGGAAAGTGTGAACATAAGTGTGAGACGGAGGGAGTATATAATAAATACATAGTTGCAGATATAGTCCCGTGCAGTGATTTCACATATATTAAGTAAATAAAATATGTGAATGATCGCACATGTGGTCGCGTGTAGGATCGCACATATAGTTACGTGTAGGGTTGCAGACGTAGTCGCAGAAGAGGTCGCAGACTAGGATTAATTATGTCCAAAATTTTTAAAAAAAGTGGTATTTTTCCATTATAGTGGGTGATATTTTTCCAAAATGAATGATTAAAAGTGGTATTTTTGCCGATCAAAAAAGAAAAACCCCTCTTTAAAGGAGTAATTAAAACTACCTTGCGCATTGCAATCTGTGACTTTGAAGAACTGTCACCAAATTATTCCCTATATTGTATAATGGATCTTCTCATCATTTTATACATCATCTTATGTGTCATGCACATGTTATATGATTGATATGTAAGAGGAGAAGAAATCCGATCATTGCTCAGTTTAAGTTTTCCTTTTAAGAATATAGTTTATCTCTCTTCTACGTGTCATCCATTCAACAATGCAACACAGAAGATAATGAAAAAATGAAAGAGAATTCGTATAAATTGAATTAAAGGAAGTATTGTGGCTATAAAGAGTAATGCTCTTAATGAGGATTTCTTAAAGTTTTACATAATGAAATTTTATAGAATGAAAAGGCGTAAAACTGTGACATTTGAAGTAGTTTGTGTACTAAAATTGATTTGGCACACGTGACTCATATACGTATCTTACTCGGATTCTTTAATATTTTTTTAAAAGATGCTAAGATAACAATTTAATAAATAATGTATCCTTCCTAATATAAAAGCAAAATTAATTTTCTTAATTTTGACCAATTTTGACCATCCAATTTTTAATCCTGACCATTGGTCTCATTTTATCATTCTTGAACAAAATTATTGAAAACCCACAATTCTCTTCCCGGTATTAGGGGCCCCCGGGAGCCCCAAATCAATGGGTGGAGTTCCTGACATATTCGAGGCTGGGGTTTACGGCGTCGTCCACTGCGCAGTCATTATCGAAAATAGTTTTTAGGCGTCGGAAAATCAGAGCAACGGATTGGTTTGCACACTTGGTTTATCTGAAAAAACAAACTCTATACATGAGTTCTCAACAACCTTGTGAAATTTTTTTCTTTTTGTTATGTTCTACATATAGGTATGTTGAATTATGTGTTGGAGAATTATTTTGATTTGTTTTGTTCTTCATTACAGTGAACCTTAAAACCCACATATTTCAATTTGAGAAACCCTAAGATCCGCATTACGAAGCAGTGCATTCCTCATAGTTTCGTATAGTCGGCACTAAGTCTCTGTTCCATTTCAATTTTTCATATTTGTTTACAGGAACTTCTCATTTGTAACATATCTTTAAAAAAATAGCGGAATTCTAATGATGCAGTCCTGCTGAAAGAGAGGTGCTGCCATCTATCGGGGTTGGAGACTGGAGAAACAATAAAGAACATTGAAGAGTGCTCACGACCACCCTCTTCAATTACTCGCACATTGCTTGGCCCCAATGCTTTGCTTACTTTTGAGGTTTGTTTAAAAATCAGCCTTTTTACACTTTTTCTTGATCCTTTAATTTTAATTTTTTTAATTTAAAAACTTTGGATCAAAGTATCATGTTTTTAATGATTTATATTGTTCTAAATGAACATCTTACTCCTTGAAATGCCTGACAGCATAGAGTTTAAAATCTCAAGATATATAATTATTTGGTTAAAATATATGATTTTGATCGGTGGGGTGATGGTTGATCTTTTTTATTTACAATAAAATTGAGATGAGCTGCAATATGAACATTTATTTAATTGGGTTGGACTTCATGGTTATTTCTCTTTGTATGAAAATGGTTCTTTTACCCTTTAAAGGTCTCTCATATTTTTAAATTTATTAGAATATTGGGTTGCAAAGCTTTATATGCCAAGTTATTGTAGGATTTCTTTCATTTCAGCAACACAGTTTTTTTAATAGTAGTGGAATAATGGCCGACATCTAAGCTATTTACCAATTAGCAGGGGTTGTACACTATGGGAAGGTTAATTCTGGAGCTTCAAGATTAGTTTGCCTCAACGTGCTGCTTGATGAACTACTCTAATTTGGTTCTTCTTCTTTTTTTTTCTATAGTAACACTATGTATCATTCTTTTTGTAATGATTTATTGTTGATTGATATAACAATTTTCTCATACATCATTTATCTCACGTTGTTGATGAAATCCAATCATTGCTCCGTTTAAGTTTTCCTTTTAAGAATATAGTTTATCTCTTCTACGTGTCATCAATCCAACAATGTAACAACAGAAGATAATAAAAAAAATAAAAGAGAATTCGTATAAATTGAATTAAAGGAAGTGTTGAGGCTATAAAGAGTAGTGCTCTTAATGAGGATTTCTTAAAGTTTTATATAATGAAATTTTACATAATGAAATGGCGTAAAGCTGTGACATTTAAAGTAGTTTGTGTACTAAAATTGATTTGGCACACGTGACTCATATACATATCTTACTCGGATTCTTTAATATTTTTTTAAAAGATGCTAAGAGAACAATTTAATAAATAATCTATCCTTCCTATTATAAAAGCAAAATTTATTTGCTTAATTTCGACCAATTTTGACCATCCAATTTTTAATCCTGACCATTGGTCTCATTTTATCATTCTTGAACAAAATTATTGAAAACCCACTACTTCTCTTCCCGGTATTCGGGGCCCCCGGGAGCCCCAAATCAATGGGTGCAGTTCCTGACATATTCGATGGTGGGGTTTACGACATCATCCACCGCGCAGTCAGTATCGGAAATAGTTTTTAGGCGTCAGAAAATCAGAGCATCGGATTGGTTCGCGCACTTGGTTTATCTGAAAAACAAACTCTATACATGAGTTCTCAACTACCTTCCAATTTTTTTTTCTTTTTGTTATGTTCTACATGTAGGTATATTGAATTATGTGTTGGAGAATTCTTTTGATTTGTTTTGTTCTTCATTACAGCGAACCTTAAAACCCACAATTTTGAGAAACCCTAATACCCTGCTTCGATCCACATTACGAAGCAGTGCATTCCTCATAGTTTCGTATAGTCGGCACTAAGACTCTGTTCCATTTCAATTTTTCATATTTGTTTACAGGAACTTCTCATTTGTAACATATCTTTACAAAAATAACGGAATTCTAATGATGCAGTCCTGCTGAAAGAGAGGTGCTGCCATCTATCGGGGCTGGAGACTGGAGAAACAATAAAGAACATTGAAGAGTGCTCACGACCACCCTCTTCAATTACTCGCACATTGCTTGGCCCCAATGCTTTGCTTACTTTTGAGGTTAGTTTAAAAACCAGTCTTTTTACACTTTTTCTTGATCCTTTAATTTTAATTTTTTTAATTTAAAAACTTTGGATCAAAGTATTAAGTTTTTAATGATGTATATTGATTCTAAATAAACATCTTCCTCCTTGAAATGCCTGACAGCATAAAGTTTAAAATCTCAAGAGATATAATTATTTGGTCAAAATATATGATTTTGATATGTGGGGTGATGGTTGATCTTTTTTATTTACAATAAAATTGAGAAGAGCAGCAGTATAAACATTTATTTAGTTGGGTTGGACTTCATGATTATTTCTCTTTGTATGAAAATGGTCCTTTTGCCCTTTAAAAGTCTCACATGTTTTTAAATTTATTAGTATATTGGGTTGCAAAGCTTTATATGCCAAGTTATTATAGGATTCTTTTCATTTCAGCAACACAGTTTTTTGAATAGTAGTGGAATAATGGCGGACATCTAAGCTATTCACCAATTAGCAGGGGTTGTACACTATGAAAAGGTTAATTCTGGAGCTTCATGATTATTTTGCCTCAACGTGCTACTTGATGAACTACTCTAATTTGGTTCTTCTTATTTTTTTTTCTATAGTAACACTATATATCATTCTTTTTGTAATGATTTATTGTTGACAAATATAACAATTTTCTCATACATCATTTATCTCACGTTGTTGATGAAATCCAATCATTGCTCAGTTTAAGTTTTCCTTTTAAGAATATAGTTTCTCTCTCTTTCTCGTGTCATCCATCCAACAATGTAACACAGAAGATAATGAAAAAGTGAAAGAGAATTCGTATATATTGAATTAAAGGAAATGTTGCGGCTATAAAGAGTAATGCTCTTAATGAGGATTTCTTAAAGTTTTACATAATGAAATTTTACAGAATGAAAAGGCGTAAAGCTGTGACATTTGAAGTAGTTTGTGTAGTAAAATTGATTTGGCACACGTGACTCATATGCGTATCTTACTCGGATTCTTTAATATTTTTTAAAAGATACTAAGAGAACAATTTAATAAATAATTTATCCTTCCTATTACAAAAGCAAAATTGATTTGCTTAATTTTGACCAATTTTGACCATTCAATTTTTAATCCTGACCATTGGCCTCATTTTATCATTCTTGAACAAAATTATTAAAAACAAACTATTTTTCTTCCCGGTATACGGGGCCCCCGGGAGCCCCAAATCAATGGGTGGAGTTCCTTACATATTCGAGGGTGGGGTTTACGGTGTTGTCCACCACGCAGTCTGTATCGGAAATAGTTTTTAGGCGTCGAAAAATCAGAGCATCGGATTAGTTCGGCGCACTTGGTTTATCTGAAAAACAAACTCTTTCACCTCCAAAATCGTGTCTTCTAATTCCTAGCCTTTTTCACCTGTTTTCCTATACAAATATGCTCAAATAGCCCTTGTATCCTCTGATTCGTGACTTTCCCATAAACGTACCGATTCGTCTCAATAAAAGACTAAATCGTACTCCATTTTCACGCAAATCAGAGCCCAAAATATGTGAATTTACACTCTCATTAAACCCCCAAACTTACATGTTGCTCGTCCCGAGGCAACAAAAATCAGACAAATCCAGAGAGTGTAATCACAAGGTACAACATATCAGAACACATGCAATTATATTAACTTAAAACATGTAACTATCATACCTTTCATTCACATAAAAACATCAATCAATCACAATACTTCTACGAGTGCTAAGTCATCTAGCTCACGAGTAAGTATTTACTCTCTCACTAAAGTGTAAAAGATATACACCTTTGAATTGATATCAACACTCAATTTCAATTTATATACTCTTAACCATAAGCTTGACAAAAGTCTCAAAACTCCATCCATAATAGACTCAATACTAGGATCACAAATGTCTCAAAATTTTACTGGGCTTTGCTTTGCCGTTATAAAAGATTAGGTTATTAATTCATTCCAGATTGCAGTAGTCACTCCAAACTACTCTTCAATGGCGAAACGCAGAAGAATCAATGGCAAACGCAAATTCCATCTTCCCAAGGATGTGATTCAACACATACAGTCACATCTTACCACAAAAGAAGCAGCTCAAACTACCCTACTCTCTAAATCATGGCACTCCGCCTGGTCCACTGGCCCGACCCTGTATTTCGACTGTAGAAATTACCCAAATAAAGATCAATTTTGGGCATTCACCACGAAGACGATGCAGAGGTATGAAGAGTTTTACTCTGATTATGAGAAATAGGCCTGAAAACAGAATTATTCATTATAATACTGATAGTGAATGGGATACGAAAGACATGAAATTTGCTGTGGAATTAATATCGAAAGCGATGAAGTTGGGCACTGTAGATTTCAATTTTAGATTTTGTGTTGCATATAATACAAGTAAAAAATTCACTTTACCACATGATGTGCTCGAATCCGAAACCCTAATCAGATTGTCTTTGTATGGGTGCACAATTGAATTGGGAGAAGGAGGAAAGGTCAATTGTTTGGGGCTTAAATCTCTTAATTTAGAGCGTGTTCAGATAAACAATAGTGACATACTATGGAATAGCTGCCCATTGATTGAGAAATTTGTGTTGCGAGAAAAGTATTTGGGTTCGCTTGTTGATGGTCCAAATAATCTGTACCAGTTGTGTAACCTCAGATCTTTGGTGTTGTATCTTGTGGATGTCAATCCCTTGTTTTTCAGTGATTTGTCGTCTAAATTTCCTTTCTTGAAAGATTTGAGCCTTGTATACTGCGGTGGATACGATTACACAGGAATCAATCATTCCCTTGAGTACATAAGCTTTGTGCAACGTAGGCTGTTGAGGGCACATTGTGAGGTTCCACGTATTCGAACCTTTAAATGTGAAACTTCGACGTTGCCTGCACTGTACAAAACATATTCAAGGGAATGGGAGTCTGATATAACTGTGGAATGCAGTTGTGCTACTACTGACTGGTTCGAAAAGTTGAATACATTGCTCATTCGTTTGAGCATGTCAAGAATTACTCTTTCTCTTAACCTCGGGCGAATTCGGAAGGAAGACATTGATTTACAGGGTTTACCAAAGACTACAGTGGAGAATTTGAAAATATATGCAACATCAACTATGTGTTGTGCCCTTGTGGATTGTTTCTTTCAGATTTTTCGACCTAAGTTCATGGCTTTGTGGTTTCCTTATTCCATCAAATTAGAGAAATGGCGTCGCAGCCACGAAGTTTTGGCACAGTTTCTTGCCAGGAGACTTGCACCAGCAGTGCGTGAGAATTGCTCGATGACAAAACAAAATGTGTATGTTCTGCAGGATCTAGAGGAAGTAAATGCACAACTTTTTGAAGGGAGTCTTGCAGAGTGGCATCCTTTGTCTTGGAAGACATTCTTAGACGATTTATCTGCAACAAAGAATAAGCAAACATTTCGATTCCAACTAAGATGGCAACAGGAACTTTCACAGGATATCCTCAAATATTGAACAGCCACATAACAACAGGTAAGGTGAGGGAGTGGCAGGGCAGTTGCTGCAAGTGATGTGAATTCGAGATAATGTTTTGATTTGTTTCTGCTGAAAAGAGATTTTTTTTTTTTTGGGACATATGTTCTGAGTTGTTCCTGGTGAAAAGCACACACTTTTGGGAAACATGTTTTGAGTTATTGAAATAGGGATGAAATTGGATAATCAGTTGAGTGGAATGATGATATCTTGCTTTCATTCCACATAATACTGAATATATCTTGTTTTCTTCAATGCATTATCAAGACTGTTTATTGTGTAGAATTTATATATAATTATGCCACTACTGAAATCCTTTTGTATTTTGATGTGATTTGAATTAAAGACTAATTATTTTCTTATTTGAATTCTGACATAGCATGTTAAGATACTAAATTACATGCTTACCAGTTTAGTTCTTTAACTATTCTTTTCAAACTTATTCAATTTTGAAATTGTTTAATGACATCTAAAAATTAGGCAAACTGAAACTCTCACAGTATAAGTAACATATGATAATATTTTTATTTCCTTTGTGATACAATTCTAACATGTGCAAAATGAAATACTATAAGACAAAAGTGTAATAAGAGATTGGTGTGTGGGCCATGATGGGCTCATCCCATCTCATCTGCAGAGAAGATATCAACAAACTCAACACATTCCCACCTCAAAACCAGACCACTCTCATATATGCAGGATATCTTCTCCCTCTCCACCTCAACACACTATAAACGATGGATGACAGATTACAACAGCTCATCGCCTTCGACGAAACAAAAGCCGGTGTGAAAGGCCTCGTCGACTCCGGATTATCCCAAGTTCCTCCGATCTTCATCAGGCCATCTTACGAGCTGGCTCAAGATCAAAACACCACACCACAAGCCCATCAAGAAGTTCCTGTGATCGATCTATGTGGCACCAGAAATCGGATCGTTGAGCGGGTTAGGGATGCATCAGAGAGGTGGGGGTTCTTCCAGGTGGTGAATCATGGGATCCCTCAAAATGTTCTTGATGGGATGATCCATGGTATAAAGATGTTCAATGAGATGGATGTTGAGGAGAAGAGTGGGTACTATTCCAGGGATTTCACCAAAAAGGTGAGGTATCAGAGTAACTCTGATTTGTTCACTTCAACTACTGCTTGTTGGAGGGATTCTATGCAGATTTCATTTCCTGTACAACCCCATGAATTGCCTCCCTCTTGCAGGTACTTTGTAATGCCTAATCCCTCCGTCTCAATTTCGACTTCACAATTTACTTTATGGTTCATTCCAAATTTAAGTATATGCTTTTATGAAAGGAAATGACGCTAGAATAATATATCCCCAACACACTTAAATGTCAACATGATCATTATTTTTAACACACCTAACATACTTTATAATTTATTTATAAAATAAAAATATCAAATTATCTTTAGAAGTAAATCAACAAGTAATTTTTATTAAATGTGAGGTTGAAATTGGGATGAAGGGAGTGCTCCTTTAAAACCGGCTCACTTTTGCTTCTTTTAGGGAGTGTTTGGTTGAATGGCATCCATGAAATTAGAATGAGAATCAAATATAAAATAATGGATGTGGAATGAGAATCAAACTCTAATACCATTTCACTTTTGCTTATTTTAGGGAGTGTTTGGTTAAATGACATCGATGAAATTAGAATGAGAATCAAGTATAAAATAATGTTGGAATGATTGTGGAATGAGAATCAAAACTCTACGGTATAATATTAAGGAATCAATCATTTTGTGGCATGAATCAAACACATTCCATCCTACAGTCTTACCAATTTTATTTCTATTCCCTCCTAAAATACCAGATACCCACTTAGACAAAATAAGTTTTGGGTTTTGAAAACATTGCATTTCAAAATTCATACATAAGCAATATTTTGTTGGAATTTTGAAAATCAAATTTTAAATTTTAAAACCACATAAATTAAAAAATAAATCCTATAACACTTTCATTTTTCATACATTCTATTAAGGCAAAAGCTCCTGTGCGCCCGGAGACACGGAAAGATGCTCCGTGTCCCCATGTGAACACAACCCTCCCCTCCAATCCTATTTAAACCTATGTATTGCTAGGGGTTTAAATTGTAAAGGGGCATGAAAATTGTAAAGGCGCACGGAATGTGTTCCGTGCGCCCGGGTGCACAAGAGCCTCACTGTTGTATTAATTAAAAACTTTAATGTTATTAGTGATTTTCAAAAGTAATGGAGTATAAACATGTGAATACATAATTTACTAATTTTGATTTTAGAATTATATTGAGAACTGATCAGCTTAATTTATTGATAGAGAAAGCACGATTGAATACTCCAATCACATTTCGAATTTGGGGAAGACACTGCCTGAAGTGCTGTCGGAGGGTCTTGGACTTAAACCGGATTACTTGAATACGATGGAGTGCGGGTCGGGTAAATTAATGAGTGGACACTACTATCCAGCATGCCCACAACCCGAATTGACAATCGGAGCCATCAAGCATTCTGATATCGGGTTCATCACTATTCTCTTACAGAACCAAATCAGTGGTCTTCAAATTTTGTATCAAGACCAATGGGTTGATATTCAACCCATTCATGGAGCTTTAATTGTAAACATTGGAGATCTCCTTCAGGTATGTATATATTCTGTTAATTTTACTTTTATCCATATTTATTTTCGAAAATATTTAAACTCAACAACTTTCATTTTCTACGTTAATTTCACCAATGTATATACATGGAATCTCATACATCATTAATTGACAGAACTTGTATGATTAGGGTTGAACTTGCACTATAATCTTATTGTAATCACTTTTAATTGCATAAAAAATTATTTTTTTAAAGAGATACTTTCTTCGTCCTAAGTTCATCTTCATGTTTACCGTAGATACAGAGTTTAAGTAAATTCATTTTTGACATATTTTTAGGGGTAGTATGATATTTTTTGGATAATAGTAACAATAAAGTATATTATGTGTTAAAAAGGTGATGACAATTTTGAAATTAAATTATGTTACTTAGAGGGATATTAGTTAGTTATTTTTTCCTTTTTATGAAAATGTAAAGTTGAATTGTGAACCGATCAAAACAAAAAATGTAAAGTTGAAGTTGAAATGAAGAGAGTAAATTATAACTCATCTTAATGAAAAACGTTATTCTTCAAAATCTTATATGGTATGATTTTTTATATTCCTATTAAGATAAGTAATACTCCATAAAAAGTTATTTTTAATTTTAAATTAAGGTATATAGTGAACTGAATTCACATAAAACTTTTTCTTAAATTAAAAAAAAATAGAAGTAAATATTGTGCAAATTAGAAAACTAAAGGAAAAATAAAATAAAAACCATTCGTGCTAACTACTTCTTGCGTTTATATTTTAAAGTCATTCGTGCTAACTACTTCTTGCGTTTATATTTTGAAGTAACTACACAGCATTATTGAATTTGGGTTTGGTGATTGTGATATATTTGCATGTAGTTGGTGTCAAATGGAAAGTTCAAAAGCAGCATGCATAGAGTGGTATCTAAAAGCATTGGGCCAAGAATTTCAGTGGCTTGTTTTCTATCTGGGCCCTTCAATAAGGCCCAATATTATGGCCCAATAGAAGAGCTGATAAATCAAGAAAATCCACCCAAGTACAGAAAGGTCCTCTTTAGTGAATATGTTAAGAAATTTGCCACTTCTGCAATTCAAGATTATCCTGGTCTTAATTACTACAAGTTGTAAAACATAGTACTCAACAACCTTTTCTTCACGTGTTATAGTGGCACTTTACCTATTTAATATTACCAATATCTCATATTACTTTTAGATAAAGTCTCATGTGATGCGGTGCTTGTGTGAGACGTGTTAAATTATGATCGATATATAGGTAAAACATATCTATTATTTGTTAAAGTATACTCCTTCCGTCCCTTGGTAAGAGTCTCATTTGCTTTTGGGCATGTGGATTAATAAGTATTATTATTTAATGATAAGTGGGTAGTTGTATTAGTGGGTGTGTGGACCCCATATTTTAATTATATTAGTGGGTGTGGGTGGGTCCCATGTGTCCAAAAAATGAAATGGGATCCTTTGGGTGGGACAACCAAAATGGTAAAATGAAACTCTTACCTAGGGATGGAGGGAGTATTTTTCTAAAATATAATGAATGATTCATAAATATGACTTTAGATGTTATAATATAATTTATTACCGACATACTTTAACTATTAATATGCATATTTTACTTATAATAAGCATACTTTAACATATTGTTCGATCCATCTCACAACCTGACATTTTTCATGATTATATTCGAGCATCTTTGCTTCACTCCTTGTTGAACTCTTAATCATGTTCTATTCACTTTTGAGCCCTGTATTGGCTCTTTTTAGCAAGTCGCTTATTTGCCTTTTTATTTTCGTTTTTCCCTTTATCCTTTTGCCTTGTCCCCTTCTTATTTTCATTTTCTTTTTTTATAATATTGTCTAATTTGATATTGTTTGATCCATCTCACGACCTGTCTTTCATGGATATTCTCCTTTTAAGGATGTGAAATAAATTTCTAAACATAATAGTGATATCAACCTTATTTTGTGCGGGATGAAACTTTCTTTAATCTGGTCATACTTTTGTATAGAGGCCAAAAGCACGGTTGCTCACTGTCAAAAAGCAAAATATTATTTTCTATATATATAAAAGAAAAAAAAAATCAAATATGTAACATTTTGTACAATTTGTCAATAATGCCTCTAGTTTGACATACAATTATTTTCTTAGGTATGTGTTATATGAGACCGTCTCACATAAGCCCTTACGTGAGACAAATAAAAAAATGATAATATTAATATCGCTTTCGTTATAAAATATTATCATTTTTTATTTGATTACTTATGAAATAGTTTATTTCACTATTTTCACTTTTCATCGATAGAGTATCACTTATCGTTAATGATATGAATATCTCTCCTGCCCTGCCCCATTTATAATTTTTATTTTACATTTATTATATTTACATATAATATATTTTATTAATATATATAAGGTATATTTTACTTATTTTAAAACAAAGAAATTAATAAAATAATTCTCCCTCCGTCCACTGTCAATCTATCCATTTTATCATTTTGGGCTGTCCACTCTCAATATATCCATTTCTCATTTTAGACACATGTGACCACACTCTCACTAATACAATTAAAATATGGATCCACACCCTCCACTAATACAACTACCCACTACACATAAAATAATAATACTCCTTAATCCACGTGCAAAAAGCAAATGAATACATTAATAATGGTCGGAGGGAATATATAACTATTACAAGAATTTTATTATAATATTATATATACCATTAATTAAATTCAAAAAATAATAAATATTAATTTTAAAAAACGAAAAATAAAGTTAAATAGTATTTAATTTATGATTCAAATTCACTTGTTACCCAGGTAAAGAAAAAAACAAATATTGTATATAAGTTTGACAATTTAATTAGGAAATTTCACAAGAGTACTACTGTGATTAGTGTATTTTTATTAATGTATAATAAGTTTAGGGTGATTTTAAGCTACACTTAGTATATGGATGCATCTTAAAGTGATAGGTTTAAATAGGGTAGTAGTGAGTAGTTATTTTATTTAATTTTTAATAAATACTCCCTCTGTGCGCTTTCAAGGGTTTTATTTCCTTCTAGTAGGTTGGAATCCTTGAAATCGGATGGAGGAAGTATATTTAATTTGAGGGTGATTCTGCAGTATACTCGGTGCACCTGCGGTTTAGTGGGTTAAAAATAAGGGGAGTGAATAGTTTTAAAAAAAATAATTATTATTTTATTTTATTTGATGGTAGATATCGAATTAAAATATAATCTAATATCGTCAGGTACACCGATGCACCAAGTGCATAGCAGTGGGACTCTTAATTTGATGGTAGAGATTAATTTAAAACTTATTCTCTAACTGTTGATATCCTCCAAATACACTGGTGCTTCAAGTGCACCTTAGTTGAAGTAATTTAGAAGTAATTTTTTTAAGGATGATGCTAAATGTCTATATTACGGACATCCTCACATCCATATCCTATAGAAAGTATATGTTTACGAAATTAATAAAAAAGCTCTAAACCCTAACCTTCAAAATCATAAACTCTAAATCATTATATCTTAAACTACAAGGCTAAGTAAAATTTTAATGGATTATAACATAGTTTTATTAAATTAAGATGTCCGAAATATGTACAAACATCACTACCTTTTTTTTAAGCTATATTGGAAAATGTATAAATTCTTTTAAATTCTTAAATTGTAATGTGATGTTTGTTTCCATTTTGAAAATTGGATTTTGATTTTCAAAATCTAGATATTTAAAATCATCATATATACTCCATCCCTCCCCTTTACAAGTATTCATTTACTTTTTATACCTAAATTAAGAAGTACTATAGTATAATATTTTAAAGTGTAATGAGGAGAAAAAAATAATATTTTAATGTGTAGTAGATAGTTATATTAGTGTTGAGTGTGAGCCCATGTGTAGTATGTTGAGTATAATAATATTATTGTGTGTGTCACATCAACCCAAAAAGGAAATTGATACTTTGTATTGGGACGGACCGAAATAGTAAAATGAACACTTATTAGAGGGACGGAGGGAGTATGTATGGTGTAACCCACCATAAGGAGTCCCTACCGCCCCTGCCCTGTGGATTGGTAAAGGAGGTAAATCGCAGGATGTGTCTCAAGTGGCTTATAGAGATAACTCACTGTTTAACTGTACTTGCAAGGGGCCAAATACATACCAAAGACAGGATTTGAATCTCTTCCATACAATACTTCTTTACCTATTAATTTAATATATTAAAACCTACTCTATAAAAAAATATTTTAAAACAAAGTTAATAACTGCTTATTTGGTTTTTATATACTCTCTCTCTTTCAAAGAGTTTTTTTTTTCTTTTCCATTTTGGGCGTCCTACCAAAGAGTTCCATTTCATTTTTTTACATAAATGAAATCCAAACATACCTATTAATACAATTAAAATATATGGCCCACACTTCCACTAATACAACTATCCACTAAACATTAAATAATATAATACTCTTTAATCCATGTACGAAAAGTAAAAGACTCTCTTTGGGTGAGATAGAGTAAGTAAAAAATACCTCACAAGAAACAAGTAACTGAGATTTATTTTGAGTGAGGCTTCTGTGCACCCGAGTGCACGGAGCATATTCCGTGCGCCTTTACAATTTTCGTGCCCCTTTGCAATTTAAAACTCTAGCAATACATAGATTTAAATAAAATATAGAGGAGGAGGATTGTGTTCACATGAGGACACGGAGTATCTATCCGTATCCCCGGAGCGCAGGAGCTTTTGCTTTTTTTTTTCTTCCATTTAAACATGTGATAGTTGGTTAAAGTAAAATTGTGAGTTGGAATGATTCAATATTTGTTGGAATCGTTTGTCATCTTCCTAGCTAGCTAGAAGCATCTATACAGCAAGTAAAATAATACATCCAATCAATCAATGCCTATTATCTCTTCACATAATTTAAACATGTGAGGATAACTTTGTGTATCACAAAGTTTGATTTTTTATTTTTATTTTTTTAAATTTATTTATTAGTGAAGTAGGTAACTTACAGGTTTTGTAAAATAAAAATAAATAAAATTATATATCTCATCATTATGGGCTCTTATTTCTCTGTACAGGAAATTGGTGGAGGCAAAAATCACAAAATGTGATTAATTTAAACAATTTATGGTGGATGTCTTATTATTTGATTGGACTTTTCATGTGATGGTTAGAAATAGAACCTCTACCATACAACTGTCAGCTACAGATAGAGCTGACAATTCGAGATTGATCAATAAACCCTTTAATAGAAATGATATATATTAGCAACTTTCACTTAAAAATAATTTTTTTAGCAACTTATATTAAAAATAATTTTTTCTAGTTACTTTTATTGGAGATGGTTAAAATACCATTTGAAAGGAACCCACTAATCACATATTGATGAATCTGATGCCTCTCTTTTTTACTAAAAAAGTACCAAAGTATAATACTAAGTGTAAAAAGATGCATTAATTTGTTGTTTTTACATGCCTCGTGAATGTAATTATTTATTAAAATGCAAAAAGATGAATTCTACGATTTTTTTGGGAAAAAAATAGGTCGAATAGACAAATATGTATAAGCCGAATAAAACCACCATTTGGGCCGAATATAATAAATGTAGGCCGAATAGAAGAAAAATTTTATCCGTATTAAATTTGTTTTAATTTTCCTGGGAAAAAAATATAGGGCGAATAGAACAACCATTAGAGTCGAATATAATAAAGGTAGGTTGAATAGAAAAAAAAATTTATCCGTATGAAAATTAGTTCTAATTTTTTCTGAAAAATAATATAAGTCGAATAAAACTACCATTTGGGCCGAATAGAAGACATGTAGGCTAAATAGAAAAAATTTTGTTATCCGTATGAAATTTTGTTCTAATTTTTCCTGGAAAAAAAGATGAATAGGCCAAGTCGTATATGTCGAAAAAAAGGAAATTTGGCCGAATAGAAGAAATGGACGTTTAACTATTTTCCTATAATTTTAAATTTGTTTCCACCCACCACTATTTAATGCGGTCAACAAAAATATAATGATAGCCCCATGATTTTTGTCCTTTCTTTCTAACAGTTATAGGGGTAAATTTGGAATATCTCTTAATAGTGGCTAGAAAAAAAAAATTTCTTATGTAGGTGACCAAATAAAATTTAACTAAATACATGGAGTAGTCTTTTAAATTTTTTCCCAAAATTCTAGTATATACTCCCTCTGTCCCGGTCAAACTGCATCGTTTGACTGCAAAAAACTCTTATAAAAGTTACAGTAAATGTAGTAATATGAGCGGGATGGAGTATAATGGACATTTAAATTGAAGGCCGAATAGAACCGAGCTATTTGGCTCGACCCAACAAACTTGATAGGCCAATTGAGCTCCGGCCTATATTTAGCTCGATTCTTAGGCTTTTTGGCCCCTTTTTCATATTTATTTATAATTTTCTATATTTTTCATTTAATATAATTTTTAGTTATAAATTGTTTACATCATTCCATTTAATTACTATTGGGGATATACTCATGTGATCTCTTAAATAGCTCTAAAGCCTTAAGGTCATATATGAATTTTCTATTTTATTTGGATATTTAACTAATGTGATAATTATATGTATTAAATTAGTTGAACTTTAAATAATTCTTTTAATAAAAATTTTAAAAATCAAATCAAGATAAATGAATTTATACGTTTTATAGTCTGATGAACTATGGCAAGCTAATACGGGCGTACCTAGTAAAATTGATGAAATATCTTACTTCATTTTATTTTAATTAATAATTATTAAACTTCTTGCACACATGATCATAATTTAAGCATTGAATATAATTCATAACAAATACTTCATTTAATAAATAGAATATGAGATAAAATAAGATAATGGAATAGGTGAAACAACCCTTGAGTCTCTTTATTCTTTGATGGTATTTGTAGAGTCCACGTTTTTCATACTAATAAAATATTTCATCCGTCCTCTTAAAAAGTAACAATTTGTTTTTTTGTGTGTGGATCAAAGAATATAATAATTTAATGTGTAGTGAGTTGAAGGATATAATATTTTAATTTGTAGTGGATAGTTTTATTTGTGTTGAGTGTGAGTATGTATAGTGAGTTGAGTATAATAATAGTTTTTGTGGGTCATATCAAACTAAAAAAAATTAAATGTGACGGACTGAAATGACAAATGGATACGTATCCAAAAGATGATAAGAGTAGAAGTTGAATCTCCAAAACTTTTCACCCTCCCATCAGTTAAGCTATACCTTATCACTTCCATTTACATACACACAAATATACAACTTGATCTAGCGAGCTAGTTCTCATAGAACCATCCTCCAAACAGCCGAGATGGGAGGAGGAACCGATCAACACTGCGACAGAATGGAGTTGCTGAGAGCGTTCGACGAGACGAAAGCCGGTGTGAAAGGTCTCATAGATTCTGGATTGCCCAAGCTTCCCCAGATCTTCGTGAGGCCATCGGAGGACCTGGTTCAAGATCACAAAACGACGTCGCAAATTCAAGTTCCGACCATCGATCTACAGGACATCCTCGAGAATCAAGAGAGACGAAAGCGGGTGGTTGAAGAAGTGAAGGGTGCATCGGAAAGGTGGGGATTCTTCCAGGTGGTGAATCATGGGATCCCTCTGTCCGTTCTTGATGGGATGATCGACGGCGTTGACAAATTTCACGATATGGATATTGACGAGAAAAAGAAGTATTATACGCGAGATACCACGACAAGTGTGCGATATAATAGCAGTTATGATCTCTTCACTTCGAGAACTGCCAGCTGGAGGGATACTTTGACCTTAGCTTTCAATGGTGGATGTCACTCTTTGGATCCCCAAGAATTGCCCCCTGCTTGCAGGTATGATTACTCAACTACTTATACTATCTCCTTTTCAATTCTTTATGTTTGATGCCAAAAGAATTTTCGTGTGGTGAGTTGAATCTGGTTTATCAAGCATCTTAATTTAAAAAAAAAATAATTTACACATAATTTTTTTTTTAAATGAAAAATATTATTTATATCAACAAAATATAAAAGTTAGGGTGTAATGTCAATCTATTCATATTTAACTTTGTCCTCAACTGTCCTTTTTCCTTTTTAGTTTTAGTCTCAAAGACAAATTCATTAATAGTTAAGTACAAACTCAAATTTTTAGTAAAATATGGATTAGTATTTCTTTAATAGAAATAATACTCTAATTAAGTGTTTAGAAACAAAAAGCTTTTTTTTTTTGAGATTAAAAAAAAATTTCCCCCCTTCTTAAAGTATTAATTTTACCATTTTAGTCTTTTGAATAATGAAACATTAATTTCCTTTTATATAAACTTTGATGTTACATCTCATTCCAAAAAGTTACTACTAGTAAATGATCTAAATATTCTATTATATTTTTTTTATTTCATCTCCTATTATATGTATTAGATTAGATTAGATGTGTGACACTTTGCAAAGAGAATAATTTCAATCTTTTCCTTTAGGTTGATATTATCCTTTTAGGGCATGTGTTTTATTATATCATACTGTTAATTATCCATTCACAACATGAAATATAACACTAAAATATAACAAGAGATCCGAACCGATATAAAATTACAAAGTATATCACCACTGTAAAAGGTGAATTGTTAATATTATACTCCATCCGTCCCATTGAAACGTACACGTTTTTTCATTTTTGTCCGTCACAATACAAAATGTGAATTTTCTTTTTTTATTGGTAAAGAGGACCCACACATATTAATTATTTCTCTCTATGGGCCCACATGTCATACTAATACACCTACCCACTTTACATTAATATATTATTTCTCTCACTCCACTACACATTAAAATATTATTATACTTCTTAATCAACGTGCAAAAAGTAAACGCCCATGTTTCAATGGGACGGGGGGAGTACTTAGGAGTTGATATCCGGTGCTACAGGGTGCACGCGTGTATCCATATCTATATTTATTTTATTAATACTATATAAAAATACTCCTTCCGTCCCACTAAAGTCTTCACTCTTTCTTCATTTATTTGTCCCATTACACTCTTCACCCTCTAAAAATAGTAAAAGTTTCAAAACAAATAACCTCTCACTACAATATATTTTCAAAAATGTCACTCTCACCTAACTCACATAACTTACTTTATCATTTATTTATTACTTAAAAATACTACAATACCCCTAAAAAGTCAATAAAGTTGGTTAAAAAAGCAATTTTTCTTAAATTTCGTATCTACAGTAACAGTGAAGAGCTTAATGGGATGGAGGGAGTATGCATTTTTTAATAAATGTATTACACCTTTTAAATTCAGTTTTTTATTAAATTAAAAATTAACAGAAAATTTATTAACAAACTATTTAAATTCTTATTAATTAGTACATATATTTTTATGTATGTTTTGAATGTGGTAAAAAATGCATAGGAGAATTTGCCTAGTTGTATATAGTACATTATAGTGGTGTACATCTATTTTATTTTGGATTAATTCCTAAAAAATTCACCAAAGGGGATTTTCAAATCTATCACGACTTTTTATTTTTGTCAATTCAATACATGATCTATTTAGTAGTTTCAATTCTATCACGACATTTTATTTTTGTCAATTTAATACGTAATCTACTTAATATTTTCAATTCTATCACAACTTTTATTTTTGCATTTTGATAAACGTTTATTTTATATTTTCAATTCAATTCATTATTATTATTATTATTATTATTATTATTATTATTATTATTATTATTATTATTTTTATTATTATTATTAATAAACTGTGAATTTATTAATTAGTGGGATTAACACTTCATTTTTTTTAAGTCCAATTAATTATTAATTTTCTTTTTTATAAAATCCTTATTTTTAATAAATAATTTTATTTATATAATATTTTTGTTACAATTGTGAATTTACTATAATAGTAGTAATAAAGTCGAACAAAAAAAAATTTAGAATTTTATTCATTATAATAAAAAAATATTTTACATAAAAGTCCATCTATTAAAATAAATTTCTATCACTAATTACAATATGAATTTACTATAAAAACAAGGAGAAAATATCTTATTTGTTCGAATGGTATATTTTAATTTTTAAATAACTTTTAATAATAATAATAATAAAAATATAATAAATTAAATTGAAAATATGAAATAAATGGTGTATCAAATTGCTAAAATAAAAGTTGTGATAGAATTGAAAATATTAAATAGATCGCGTATTAAATTGATAAGAATAAAAGGTCGTGATAAAATTGAAAATATTAAATAGATCATGTATTGAATTGACAAAAATAAAAGGTGGTGATAAATTTAAAAATCCTTAATAAGGTCGTGAATTTTTTAGGAATTAATCCTTTTATTTTCAATCATGTAAATGATTACTCTAGTGTTTAGTACCCCCGAGTTACCATAAGTTTTTCATCTTCACTTTTACCCTAGATATAGAGTTAAAAGGATCTGAATGAGAGTGAGGAACAAGCTAATCTTTATTGAAAAGATTAATTAGTTCAATATTGTTGTCAAGGAACTCTAATTGCTTTATAATTAAATTAATTAGTAACTAGTAGGAGCCCGTTTGAAAATGATCAATAAAATATACCATGAATCGTTTTATTTCTTTCGGTCTCATTCTAAATTCACAGAGAATCAGCATTGGAATATTCAAAAAACATTGAAATATTAGGGAACACTCTACTTGGGTTATTATCAGAAGCTCTAGGACTCAAAACCGATCACTTGGAAAATATGGAATGTTCTGTCGCCCATCGTCTCCACTGTCACTATTATCCAGCTTGCCCTGAACCTGAACTAGCAATCGGAACAACGAGGCACACCGACGCTGGCTTCCTCACCATTCTTCTACAAAATCGAATTGTCAGCGGTCTCCAAGTTTTGTACAATGGTCAATGGATCGACATTCTTCCTGTTCAAGGAGGTTTGGTAGTAAACATTGGAGATCTTCTTCAGGTATATAAGTATCTTTTTTTTTATCGTTAGAATTTCTATTTCATGTTTTGTCTTGTATCTCTCGTATATGACATTAATCAAAAGAAGCTACCTATAAAGATGTGTCAAAATGGGTTGGTTGGTTGGTTGGGTTGATCCACTACCAGTCATTCTCTGGATTGGAGTGGGGCGGACCTTCGTGGGTTGGGACGGTATTGGTTCATTAGCCCGGACCAGAATTTGTTTTTGATGTTTTTCTATAAATTTATATAAACAAAATAAAACTAAAATGGTACTCCCTCCGTCCCACAAAGTTTGCATGCCTCTTCCGGCACGAAAATTAAGAATAGTGATAATTTTTAGAGTATTATGGTATTTTTTTGTAATAAATAAATGGTAAAGTATGTTAGGCGTGTTAGGTAAGGGTGATTTTTTTGTAAATAAAGTGTATGTGGAATGCGTTTGACTTTTTGTTTTTTTAAGAATGTGCAAACTTTTGTGGGATAACCAAAAATGGAAAGTGTGCAATTTGAAATGAGACCGAGGGAGTATACTTTTTGTAAATAGGTTTATCAAATTGAGTTAATTGATGGCATTAACCAAGAATTCATAAAAATCAATTACTCCCTCCAGTCTCAACTTAAATTACACCATCTATGTGGATACGAAGTTGTAAAAAATTTATTCTTAGCCCAACTTTATTGATTTTTAGAGGGTAATATAGTATTTTTACGTAATAAATAAATTATAAAGCATGTTAAGCTGTGTTATATGGGACGAATGAAGACGAAAAATATGAAAACAGACGAAAAGTATGAAATTTAATATGGGCCGGGACAAAAGAGTATTTTTTTTTAATTGAAATTAGAATGTTGTGTTATTGGTGGGGTGGCCTTGGTAGAGCATATTATAAAAGTATGAACCATTTGCGGGTTGAATTATTGGTGGGGTGGGACTTGGTAGAGTAAATTATAAAAGTGTGAACCATTTGTGAGTTGGATTGTTTGATTATTGGTGGCTGTGCGGGTTAAGCCACACAAACCTAGCCTATTTTGCTAACTATATATATAGATGAAACACTAGAAAATTTATAAATTACATTTATGTAACTCATTTTTTGTCATGTTAATATGACATAGCTTGTATCAAATGGAAGATTCAAAAGCAATGAGCATAGAGCGAAAGCAAATGGAATAGGTCCAAGAATTTCAATTGCCTGTTTTTTCTCTGGGCCTCCAAATGTATCTAAGGTTTATGGTCCTATTAAAGAGCTGATATCTGAAGAAAATCCTGCTCTATACAAAGATATTGTTCTTGGTGAATATGTAGCCAAGTTCTTCACTACTGGATTGGACAATTACCGTGCCCTTGATTATTACAAATTGTAAAGCTTCAAATGATTTACCATTGTATGTTCTTTGTGATTTGATCAGAGATATGTATGCATGTGAGCTTGGTAGTATTCATGTATTTTGTAATAATACAAATTTCTTTGCTCTTAGTTTTTAACTATAGAGTATATTATGTGATGGATTTATACAGACAAAGATTGTTAGACATATATATTGAAATAGAGATGTATTGTGTGCCACCAAGTTCATTGTAGAATTGGATTTTTTTAAAAAAAAAATATAAAATAAGCGTTGAAAAGACAATTATACCACATGCATTAATATTACTTTATATAAAGGAGCATTTGATTCATATTGAGTTAATAATATTTCATAAGCCTTAAAAATTTACTAAAAATAAAGAAGATAACACATTGATTGCACTTAAATGGGCATAATTTCCTTAGCCCAATAGTTAAAAAAAGGGCCCAAGTATATTATTCTGTCCCATAAACAAATTCACACTTTCTATTTTTGTCCGTCTCATAAAGAAATACACACAAATCAAAACACACACAAATCAATAACCTTACAACACACTTTAATTTCAAAATTGCCACCCTTTTACAACTCACCTAACTTACTGTATAATTTATTTATTACCTAAAAATACCAAATTACCCCTAAAAGTAAACTTTTTCTTAAACTCCGTATCTACAGTAACTGTGAATTTCTCTTTGGGACAGAGGGAGTACAACTTAAGATGGAGGTGGGTTATCATATCCCATGAAACTAATGAAGAATTAAGACAATTCTCATGTTTATTTTAACATTTTTAAACTATAAATATAAAGACTGAAAAATAGATAAACTATTAATTATGGGCCTAAATTACTTTTTCTATAGATTAGGAGTTTGAATTTATTAGATATAAAAGATAATATGTGATAAATTTAGGCATGGGCCTGAGTTCAAATTATGTATTAGTTTTGTATAATTCAAGTCCCTAATCTATATATATATATATATATATATATATATATATAATTAAGTCTAGAATTGATAGTTTTTCTATTTTTCATATTTTGAATTGATAAAATTCCAAAAAAGTAATAAAATAGTGAATCAATGATTAGTAAATTTAAACCAAGTGGGTGGCTCACTTAACTACCGGGCTCCTCACTAAGGTGAATAACCTGGGTTCGATTATCTTCGAAAACGAATTGGAGAGTTGGGAGTTATAAGGAGGCTAGGTGAATAATCTTGGAGTATGGGTGTAATAACTTCTAACCACTAACAAACTAATTTTGTTCGCTAAAAAAATAATAATAGTAAATTTAAATTGAAAAATGAATTTGGGAAATAATTGAGTTTAATCAATTGGATAAAAAAATCAGCCAATTATTGGGTTTAAACTATCTAGCTAGTTCTAGTTCCTGACAGAAGCATTCTCCAAACAGCAGACATGGGATAAGAAACTGATCCACACTTCAACAGAAGAATGGAATTGCTAAGAGCTTTCGAGGAGACAAAAGCTGGGGTGAAAGGTCTCGTAGATTCTGCAGTCCCAAAGCTTCCCCAGATCTTCGTGAGGCCGTCTGATGATCAAGAGCTGGTTCAAGATCACAAAACGACGTCGCAGATCCAAGTTCCGACCATCGATCTGCAGGACATCGAGAATCCAGAGAGACGACAACAGGTGGTTGAAGAAGTGAAGGGTGCATCGGAAAGCTGGGGGTTCTTCCAGGTGGTGAATCATGGGATCCCTCTGTCCGTTCTTGATGGGATGATTAATGGAGTCGAGAAATTCTACGACATGGAAATTGACGAGAAAAAGGAGTAATACTCGCGAGATAGGACGAGAAATGGGAAAATGCACTTTTGGTCCCATACAAGAAGTCTGATTTCATTTTTGGTCCCTAACCTTTTTTTGGTCCAAAAACTTACAATTTTGGTCTCTGCCGTAAGTTTTTTTTGACAGAAATCGCTAAATAAAAAAATAAGAAAAATTAATTTTTTTTAAAGAACTAACCTCGTAAAAAAAGAATATAATTGGCATAAACTTTAGATTTCCACCAGCAATCAGAATCCACAATCAAATGAAGAAAAATAAAGAACAACCACCAATAACAAAAATTCACCAGAAATATAAATCTCAAAACATGTCAAACAATATGTATTAGAGTATAAATTAATTTCAGTAAAGAAAAGATTTAATTTAACTCCATAACTCAACGAGAAACTCAGCTTCCACACTGTCGGGGATGTTTATAGTCACAAATACGCTCATACCTTGGTACTCAACTCAATTTCCATACTATCGAATCGAGTGTGACAGGCAATGAAGCTCCTTGGGGCAAATAGATAAATTAAATAACCGTCCCCGATCTATTGCCATACACTACCGTGATAGAAAATTTTCTGGAAGATCAGCTGATTCAGGCTTGTACAATTGGAAAACCATACCGAAAGGGATCAGCTTGTTCCCCGACCAATTGAGGTAGGGCGAAGAGCCACAGGTTTCGATTCTTAAATCGAAAATTAAACCAGAGAGGTTGTTGTTGGAGAATAGTATAAAGGTGTTATAAACAGGGGAGGAGAATTACCAGCAGCTTTCAGCAACAAAACAGAAGCAGGTGGAGTCTTCAAGACGAAAGTGAAGCTTCGATCCTGGAAATAATCAAAAATCAATCAAAAAACAGACAAATAAAAATGATTAATGTATATTGAGAGCAAATGAAACTCATGTCGTAAACTGTAATTTCAACAGGAATGATATAACCGGGTTTGTCAGCAGTTCTAGCATTGTAGTCCTTACAAAACGCCGCTATATTCACACCCTTCGCACCCAATGCGAGACCCACTAGCGGCGGCGGAGTCGCTTTTCCGGCCTCCAGAGCCAACTTCACCACCCCAACCACTGCCAATCATCCCAAAAAATTTACAATAATAATGAGCACATTGCACAGATATGCAAGTAGTCGCCAGTAGGATAGAAACACAACAAAATACAAAGCAAAGGTTTAATAATCGAGAAAATCAAATAACAACGGAGGATTAGAATTACACATTTGAATACCTTTTTTTAGGTTTTCCACCAGGTTTGGGCGGAGCCATAGAAATGATGGTGAGAGATCGCGGGGAGGAAGGAAGGCACATAGACCGATTCTTATTCAACAACTGTAGAGTGTTCGTCTGGTTTGAGGATAAACTGGAGGATGAAGAGGTGGAAAACATGGAAGAAGATGGAAGCTTTGCTTCATTCTCGCCATTGAGGTTTCGATACTACAATTTATTGATTCAGAGAAAGAAGTTCTTGGGTAGGAAACCGATGATGTTATTGAAAGCAAAATTGACACACTTGAGATTAGGGCAATTGGCGAAAAAAAATTGGGGAAATTAGCTAAAAATCCCAGAAAGAGAGAGCTGGAGGTGCGGATTCACAGTAAATTGATGGTGGCTTGTACATGGAAAGAATTGACAGAGAAATTGAGAGAGATGAGCATATCCATGGAAGAAAAGAGAGACAAAGAGATTTGGCCAAGGAGATTGGATTTAGCAAGATAACGTCGGTGACTCTTCCAACATCATTGCAGGTGATTCCACGCCATGTGCAGGGATCTCTGGAGAGCTTCCAGTCAGAAACGGCGTCGTTTGGGTCCTTGAGGATCATCTTATTAAAGGATAGAAGAGCGGAGGCATTGGATTTCTTGGGGCCTGGGCAATATTTTTGCAACATGGAGGGGAGTGATCGGCGACAGATTTCTGATTTATCCTATGCAAGCATCTTCTTGAATTCGATTGATTATGCGATGTATTTTGGATGAAGGAATTGAGATAAGCAGTTAGGGTTTCAAGGAAAGGAGGAAATTTAAGAACATGTGATTCAAATCCGTTCAACCCTCTCTCTTACTGATGGACACGTGGTGCTCACGTGCTGATTCCGTTTAATTATTTTACGGAAGTTTGAAAAAAAAGTAATGAGACCAAAATTATAATGAAAAGGACAAAAATGAAATCAAACTTCTTGGGACTAAAAGTGCATTTTTCCCAACAAGAAATGTACGATATATATTATAGCAACTATGATCTCTTCGCTTCGAGAACTGCCAGCTGGAGGGATACTTTGACCATAGCCTTCAATGGCGGATATCAATCTTTGGATCCCCAAGAATTGCCCCCTTCTTGCAGGTATCAATATGATTGCTCAACTACTCTTCTGTTTCTATTATTATTATTTTATATTTTTTAATTTAAGTCTGTATCACAGTGGCACATGCTACTCCCTCCGTTCTCAAAATAAGTATATAGTTTTCTCCCAATACAAAGTATTCATTTCTTTTTTTGGTTGATGTGACGTATACAATAATATTATTATAAACAACCCAACACTAATACAATTATTATCTATACATTAAAATTTTACTCCCTTCATCTGCCCGAAAGGTCCATATTTTGCCATTTTGGGCGTCCGCACCAAAGCTCCACATTTCCCTTTTTAACACATGGGACCCACACACATCACTAATACAATAAATTTATGGGACCCATACACCCCACTAATACAACTGTCAACTACATCTTAAATAATAATACTCCTTAATCCCCGTGCAAAAAATAAATGTTCATCTTTGTGGCGGACGGAGGGAGTATTTTTCTTACCTCATAAACGGATACTTATAAATGGGACAGAGGGAGTATTATTTACTATTTTTCATTTTCTATTAATTAATTATTGATAAGGGCAAGTATTATATGAGGCCATCTCAAGTAAGCTTTTATGAGAGACGAATAAAAAGTAATAACATCATTAACGAAAAGTGATACCCCCTTCGTCCGCCACAAACGTATACATTTATTTTTTACACGTGGATTAAGGAGTATTATTATTTAATAGGTAGTAGATAGTTGTATTAGTGGAGTATGTGAGTCCAATATATTAAATGTATTAGTGATGTGTGTGTGAGTCCCATGTGTTTAAAAAGGAAAATGTATACATTTAGTGCGGACGCCCAAAATAACAAAATGTATACTCTCCGCCGGATGGAGGGAGTAATATATTATAATGAATGTGATAAAATAATTACACAATTAGGAGTATTTGCTTATTAATGATTACAATTACTTAGACATACATGATACACCAAAAATCCAGAATCGGCAGTTCAAATTAGAATCAGCGGTTAAAACCGGAAGTCCAAAGTAGAACATGATTTCAAAATTTTAAAAGAAATCAATTGGGAACCGGCTGTGACGAACCGGAACCGCAACTGCCTCAGGACTGGTTCGGTTCCGGTTCAGTACCGGAACTGGCGTGCTTGCGTACAATTAACATCTTAAACTACCTATAAAAAGAAAAGATTATCTTAACAAGAAAATGGCTGGCGTACAATATACCATGAATCGTGATCATTCTTTCAGAATCTTTCTAACTCATTCTTAAAATTGACAGAGAATCAGCAGTGAAATATTCAAAATACATAGAAGTTTTAGGGAATGCTCTTCTTGGGTTATTATCAGAAGCTCTAGGACTCCAAACAGATCACTTAAAAAATATGGAATGTTCACTCGGCCATCGTCTCCACTGTCACTTTTATCCAGCTTGCCCCGAGCCTGAACTAGCTATCGGAACAAGCAGGCACACTGATATTGGCTTCCTCACCATTCTTCTACAAAATCGAATCTTCAAAGGTCTCCAGGTCTTGTACAATAGTCAATGGATCGACATTCTACCGGTTCATGGAAGTTTGGTTGTAAACATCGGAGATCTTCTTCAGGTATATTTTTTACTTCCTTCATTCGTCTCTAAATTATCTATTTTATCATATTGGACGTTCACTCCAAAAGTATTTTTCTTTTCAAGGACATGTTGTGATCATGTTATGATATTAAGCATAGTATGCCTATTATCTAGTGATAACATGAATGTTAAAATACTATTATGGTCATGTTATGATATTAAGTGATGGAGTATTTTCTTATTTAAAGTGTGCATTAAATATTGAGACAGATGAATAGAGAAAGTATGCATAAAATGTTGAGGTTAAACGAGTACATGACTTCAATCAATAGCAATTGAATATAGAGTCTAAATATTTTATATACAATATATATAAGAAAAAACTTACTGTATATGGAGTATAATTTACTATTCTAGTGTTAAACAAAAAGTGATCATGAAATGCTGAGGCAAAAGGAGTAAATGAGATCAATCATAAGAAATTGATAGAATATATTCTAATAAATTATACTCCATATATGTAGTTTAATTCATTTTTTGTCATGTTAATATGATATATGGCTCATATCAAATGGAAGATTCAAAAGCAGTGAGCACAGAGCAAAAGCAAATGGAATAGGCCCAAGAATTTCAGTGGCTTGTTTTTTCTCTGGCCCTCCAAATGGATCTAAAATTTATAGTCCTATTAAAGAGTTGATATCAGAAGAAAATCCTTCGATATACAAAGATATTGTCTTAAGTGAATATTTAGCCAAGTTCTTGACAACTGGATAAAGATGTGAAGTTTCAAATGACTTACGATCATGTTCTTTGTAATTTGATCACAGAATATATGTATGTGTGCTTGGTAGTATTCATGTATTTTGTAATAATACAAAGTAGCTCTTAGTTTGTAACTAAGAGTACGTATGTTATATATGTGATGGAATACCAAACAAAGATTGTTAGATTTATATAATACTGACACATCATGTGTTTTTAGAATTTAGTATTATGGATAATGGTATATTATTTTGTTCTAAAGGATATACACTTTAATTAATAATGATACATCGTTTTGTTCTAAAGTGTATACACTTTTCATTAATATATTTTTATTTTTCTTCAGAAAATAAAGGGTACACATTTTTATACTAAAGGATATACAATTTAACACAAAATTCTAAAGGCACACGGAAAGTGTTCCCGTGCGTCCGGACGCACACAAGTTTTTACCTACTAAAATAATATCTTAAATAACACTACTAAAAAACTTTTTTTTACCAACAAAATATTCCGTTGATAAAAAACTTTAATTTCATTATTAAATTGTTATACCAATAGATTAACAATGAAATTTGTGGGTAAATTTCTATTGGTAAAATAGTAATTGGTAAATTTTTAACAATGAAATTAAATTCAATTATGTAGGTAATCCGTTGCTAATTATATTCTTGCTGGCAATTTATATAATGATTATGTTGCTACTCTATTGGTAAATAGCAACAGATTTTATTTCGTTTGTAAAAAGTATAATAAATTCATTGATATTCTATTGCTAAAAGAAAAAAAAATATAATTTTTGTTGGTAATCAATACTAATCATTAGTTATTACTAATGGATTGAATTTCATTGATAAATTTTGTTGTTAAAAAAGAGTGCATTTATGGTATAAACTTAAGAAGTTCTATGAAAAAAATCACTAATTTATACAACTTCAAATTTACGTAGATCAATATTCAACCAATCAATACATTTTTCAAGCAAACTAACATTTGATTGCTAAAATACTCAAAGATTAAATCATGAAAAATAATATTAGTACAAAGAGATGGTCTATATGTTAGAATACGCTTAAAATGGCGGAGTTTACACGGGTTTGAGATGCCTTTTTTGCCGTTTTCATGTTCGTATGAGATCACCTATTCCAATTTCATATTTCATTTGATATTTTATCTTTTAAATGGATTGAAATGGTCGTTTGAGATTGAGACTGTCTTAATCTTAAATTATTGACTTTAAAAATGGCCTCCGCGACAGGTGATTGGTTGTTATGGTTGTTATAAATAGAGACAAGAGTTTGAGATGATTAATTCGGCTTTAATGGTTTGTGGTTGGTTCAATGTAAAAAGGCTATCCAAACTTGTCTTCTCTGTTCTTATAATTGAGAGAGTTTCCCGTCTCAACAATATATAACTACTTTTATTACAAAGTTCATTAAAGTGTGGAGGTCCGCAATGGTACGGAGTCACCCAAACTTTGAAATTTGGGTTACAACTATTAATTTGCAAATTACATCATTCATTCAAAACGAATGTATTTTCATTTATGATTGTTTTAAAATATTCATTTTCTTCTTGAATTGAGTATTCACATTTACAAATTCATGGAGTAACCAAAGTTTTACTCATTTTGTCCACCTTAAATGTCCCAATTTTAACTATTTTGGATATCCATATTAAAGGTGCTCGTTTTCTTTTTTTTAAGTAAAAAGATCCCATATGACTCGTTACTTACTACTAATACAACTACCCACTAAATATTCTCTCTATCCCTTTAAAGAAGGTAATTTGTTTTGTGTATGTCGACTAAGGAATAGAGAGTATAATTTAATGTGTAGTGGATAATTATATTAGTAGGTGTATGAGCCCCATCTTTCAAGTGTGTGTGGATCCCACATTTGTAAAAAGAAAATGTGACCATTTAAACGGGACGACGAAAATAGAAAAAAAGAAATCATTTAAAGGGGACGGGGAGGGTATAAAATAATATTTCCCCCATTCCTGAAATACAAGTATGTTTTTAAAAAGTAAAACTAATATAGTAAAATTTAATACAATAACTTCTTACTACATATCAAATTATATTACTATCTCCATCCCACATATTAAAAATAAATTTTACAAAAAATATAATATGTATAAATTGGATTTATAGGAGACTCCTTTATATAATATTATATTACTGAAAATTAAAGAAAAATACTATATTTGAATATTAACCTCATACACCCAATTATTAAATTGTAATGGAATAATATACCGTGTAATAAGATATATATATATATATATATAAAAGTGACACCACTAACCGTTTCTAGGAAATGAAGAATCTCTAGCAAGTTTATGGGAGGATAGAAAACTAATCTAATGCTTTGTACCTAGAAAAGTGAAAAGGAAATGAGAGTGAAGAAGGGATGAATGAGTGGCTCCAAAGTGATAACAAACAAATAGAGTAAAAGAAAAAGGTTCCAACAAGGCATGTGTTACACGTTCCCATCACACAAATAAACTAATCCATGCATTTAACAAAGTCAAAAAGGGACTATTCTTAGTATATTTTTTTTCTTCTTCTTCTTCCATGAAGTTTCTGACCATGACTTTTTGTTAGACTATAAATATGCACAATGAACCAAGAATATATATCAATTACATGCAATTATATATTTCTCATTAGCTAGCTAGCTAACTATATCTCCCATTTCTGAAACTTATATATTGAACTTTTCCACCATTATATACACACACAAATAGGAGAAGAATGATTTCACCTCAAATACTTACTGAAGATGCGTTCGACCTAGACTTCGCACTGACAATGCCCGCAGATTCATTTTCTGCGGAGGAAACAGACACTGCCGGCGCAGCCCGGCTCGTGCTCGACCATTTGCCAACCGTGCATGGCGGTGGAGGTCAATGCATGGTTTGTATAAACGGGTTCGGGTCAGGTCGGGCTCCCGCAAAGCAACTGCGGTGTTCCCATCTTTTCCATGAAAATTGTATTTCTCAGTGGCTCTCAATCCAAAACTCTTGCCCTGTGTGTCGTCGGAAAATCTCCGACAGTGAAAATTATTTATGATTCTTCTCATTTATTTGATTTTTAATTCATATGATTTATATATTTGGCTAACTTAATAAATTGTAATCGTTCCTAAATTATTCTACTTAATTAAATATGGTTTTTTTTTAAAACAAAATCTATATTAGATAGCTTGAATATCAGCTTCAACATAGTTAAACATCAGGAGCGATAAGAGAAAAGAAAGGAGAAACACAAGTAAAAGCATAACTAGAGTATACGGTTGATGCATGATTTATTAACGAATTAGGCTAAGGCGCTAGTGCTAATGGCAACTTTGTCTCTGTTGCCAAAATTGATGGGAAGATTGTGGCCATGTAGGACTGTTAAATATTTTGTGTGGACTTATCAAAAATGAAAATGTAAACCATATATTAGGGCATACCTGGATACAATGTAAACCCTATATGGAATGGATTTAAAAAATTGTGTATTGTTGAGCATAAAAAATACATTTAAAAAATAATGTAATACCCAAGGACTTTGTCATTTTAATTTTTAAGCATTCACTTAAAATGTGGTATCTGGGTGAGAAACCCGTTAAAGCAACCTCTAAAGTCCTTTATTTTCTTTTTCTCAATGAATTCTGGAAGCATAATGTGAAGTCTAATTAAAATGAAACTTCCAGTTTTCACAAACAAGACACAATCGAGTAAATTAAATACCAACAATCCCAAAAGATGAACCTAAGCAAAATCTTAAACCACAATAAAATCAAAGGACTTTTTACCTTATCATTGCTCAAGCAAGTTGAAAAAGAGAAATCATGACTGAAGACAGGAGAATGTTAGGATAAAAATGAAGAAAAGCAGATTTATGCATCACAACACAATTTAAGCCCCTGTGATGTTTACACCTTTAATTGTAGGAACAGACGCATAAGCAAAATTCCCCAATGTTGATGTGTAAATCATAACTAATCAAGTAGTTTTGTCTCTTGAGGGAGCGATCTTGTGCTTGTTAGATTGGCGCACAAGAAAAACCCGAAATTGTTAAAACCAAAAATCTTTTATTCTGCTTGGATATTTATGTAAAATTTTTTGTGTGAGACAGAAATTGTTTGATGAAATATTTCTCTTGCGATGAGAAAATAATAATAATCGGATTATAAGTTAATAAATCACTTGCTTTTAACAATAAGGGGGGGGGGGGGGGGGGAGGGATAGAATGATAAAATATAAATTTTTTTATAATTATAAAAAATTAAGGGTAAATCTTTTGTGGACCCGTGAGATCATTTTACACTTTTTAAATTAGTTATTACGCTCCCTATAAAATGTTATCAATTTCGTTATAGGATATTATCACTTTCCATTTATGGAATAAATTGTTAATCAAATAGCATTATTACTCTTCATTAATTGAGTATTAATTTTTATTATAAAAATTATCACTTTCTATATATTTGTCCCACATAAGCCTTTACGTGTTACATGAAATTGTCTCACACAAGTCTTTACAAAAATTTAATAATTTAATTTTTATATTAAAAAAAATTAAATATTCTCTAAAAAATGATAATTTCTCCAATCAAATAATCACAAATATATACTTGTGTAAACCGAGTTCACGGTGTAAACTCTGTGATCTCCTTATCAATTTTATATACTTTATGTATTGATAGAGTGTTTAAATTAAAGGGAACCACAAGATTTACAAGAATTTATGATATAAGCCCGACTTACGAGAGACTAACTCTCAAATAACAAGAGAAAAGGGACGACTATTTGCACCCCAATATTGCTAAACATACCCCAATTTACTAAATAAACCCCATAATTATTATAAGAATAAAAAGTATTTGCTATATATACCCCATTTTTACCCATTATACCCTTTTAGTTATTTAATCTAATATTTACTGAGAATTTGAGTCTGAAAATTAAAAAGAGAATCAACCGTTTTCATCTCTCTTGATTCCAGTGATGTTACAGAAAGCAAGGGTTAACCCTCAACACAATTCACTGAAAGTGAAAGCAAATGTGTGGTTGGGAGTTTTTGGAAATGGTGATGAAGGAAGAAATTGCACTCAAATTGGGTCAACACTGAGAAGGACTGGAGTGAAATGTATGCAGATTAATGGAGAATGAGGAGAGCTAATGATGAAATGCAAAACCCAAAGGACTCTAAAAGAAATTGTGCAGCACACTGCCACCGATATGGTTGATGATATTGTGAAGAAGGATAGTTTCTCTCTCTATAATTTTTTTTTCAGTTTCTCTTGTGGGTTTTTTCATGAAAAACTAAGGTTCTCCCCTCTTGATCGGTGCTTCGCCAGCCGATCCTTTTGGATTCTCACTGGATTGTTTCCGATTATGTCACCTGTGTTGCTGTCCAATTCCTTTCACTCCTCAATTTTGCAAATTCATCCATGAATTTGCAAAATTTGTTGAAGCCAATTCTCTGATTTTATCATAGGATATATAATTTATGCTCTCCGTTTGGGCTCACTCCGGCGAAATCATGGTTCAACGGTGGCTTCTAGAAGTTAAAAGCTGTAAAATTGATCTTAAAAACATACTATATTTCAAAAGGATACTTTAGTCTTATTACGTAAGGATATTTTAGTTGGAATCTTTTACGGGTGTGTTTAGTATTTTCGGAGATGCGAATATCTTTGCCCTAAAAGAAATCTATCGATTAATTATTTTAACTTGATTACATAATATATTTATGTTATTAATTAAGAAATCTTAAAATTATTTATTATGATGAGGGCGAATCGAGCAAGAGGTGCATCATTAAGACGCTCAACATTATCCATTATTCATAAGAGATGCATCATTAAGATCCGCTATCATCATAATATATTAAAAAGTACCTATTATTAGGGCTGGACAAAATTAATGAATTTAACAAAAATTTTGGTATGGTATGGTGCCGTACTGAAATTTTTGGTACGGTAACGATAAATAATTTAGAGAATTTTCGGTATTTCGGTATATACCGAAATACCATAAAAATTTCGGTAAGACGGTATTATCGGTATATACCGATATAATGTACCAATTTATATTAAATATATAATAATATTAATTATGTATTTAAAAAATACATTAGTTTATTTAGTGTAGACTGTGTAGTCAGTATACTGTATACAACATGAAATAAATAATTTGAGAAACCCTAGCCTCTTTTCTCTTCTCTCCCTGTTGCCCTGTAACCTCGTTCTGTTCTCTCAAATCTCAAGATCTGCCGGAACTTGATGCGCGTTTTCTTTGCACGCAAAATTAATCTCCAAGTATTAAAGATATCAATTGCAGCTTAGCAAGCGACCAAGTGAATATCGAACCCAAGAGACGGCGTATTATCAATTTAATTATTTACTAAATTAATTAAGATAAGATTGAAATTAAGTTTGAGGTTTGAATTATTAATCTACTAACAAAAATATAAAATAACAATTAAAATAAAATAAACACTAGAAGAATACGAAAGTGGATCAAGTAGGAGAATAGGTAGCTCTAGGATAATCCAATTTCACTCATTAATCTCCCTTTCGTGTGTTGATGTCTGACTCTACCTTGTGGAATATGGACGCATCACTAAGCCATGCATATTTACTCTATAGACACAAGTAAACATGCGTATAACACGTGCGAATAACCTCGGAGCAAGAGATATAATTCCATCCCCCTTTCTAGGTACTATCCGTATCAATTATTTCCCTGGCCAATTGGTACTCTAACCCGATGATCTCCCTTTATAGGTACTATAAAATTATCCTATTTATCCTACTTAATAATTCGAATTCAATTCAATTAATAAGTATTCATATATGATAGTTCTAATGAAGCTTCGAAGTCCCCTCACTTAGAATCATAACATGGAATTCTGCTCAGCAGTGAACGCACTCAATCAATAACCAAGATATGTATTCAGACTCTACATAATAGTTAATGATGCACAAAACGACTGTGAGTATGAATTAAAAAGGCACAATCATATATAAAATAAATCCAAAAGTAGTGTTGTACGGAGTTTACACACGAAAGTTCAATTAATTCGTAAAAACCTTCACAATCCTAGTTCTACTAAAAAGGCTCTAGCCCATGATATTACGAAGAACAATCATGGGTGTTGGATAGATCTTACCCGGATGTTCAAAAAATACAAGATAAATTAGAAAACGAATTAATCTTAGATGTGGGCGTCGTCGCGTCCTTCTCCGTCTTGAATTCTCCCTTTTGTTATCTATTGATTCCACAACGAATCTTCAAAATAATGGATGGATAGAGGAAAGGAAGTGGATGATGGTTGGGGCTAATCCCCCCTTGTGGGGTGTGGTATGGTTGTGGCCTCTCTTATGGCTCTCTTGTTGTTTTTTTTCTTCCTAATGGTGTGATCTACACCCCCTTTTATACTTGTAAGCTCTCCTTATTGGCCTTGGAATGGGCTTTTTGAGTGATCATACGCATTAAGGGTGTAAAAATATGGATATGGTAAGTTTTCGCACATCAATTCGACCACGAAGCTAGGTCGAATTCACCTCCCCTGGTCGAATTGCAGGTCAAATCACCTTACTGGAAGCTTCAGACACCGGATTAGAGCTTCAGGTGCTGGATTCGACCAGCACAGCAGGTCGAATTTAGGCGTCGTGGTCGAATTGCTTCTTTTGCCATCCAATTCGATCAGGATTCGACCACATGATCAGGTCGAATTCAAATATTATGGTCGAATTGTCTTGCGCAGTCTCACCATTTCGCATATAACTTCCACATTCGAACTCTAAATTAAGTGATTCTTGCGCTCACACGATCTTCTCTTCCTTGGATTTCTATCCATATAAAGAATACAAGAAAACTCCAAGATTTGAATGTGCAACAAGCCACAGAATGTAGCACAACAATTCTATTCGGCACAGCTTGCGCGACGTCACCATTTCGATCATAACTTTCTCATTTGGAATCCGATTGATGTGTTTTTTACGCCAAATCAACCCTCATTTCAGTGGCTTTCCAACCATGTATCACACCAACAGTTTTGATATCTATAACAATACAAAAAAATTACGAAAGTTGGATGTGTGTTTTCAGCATTCTTGCACAAATTGCACCTTTTATCCAACTTTGCACTTTTCATCATTTTTCACCTAAAATACAATAAAACACCACAAGTTCACATTTTCTCATATACAATGAATATAAAATACTTGTGCTAATATATAATAATAATTTCCATAAAAAGGTGTTAAATTGGACACTCAAACACGCTAATTTTCACTCTCATCAATCCCCCAAACTTACTCGTTGCTCGTCACGAGGTAACAAAATAAAAATAAAGCGAGAGAAAGTAAGAAAATTAGTGGGGAAACAAGGACTATGACCAATACCCCATTCAAAATACGATTGTCATCAACTTAGGTCATGCAACTCTCATTACATGTAATAATCAATTCGTAGTATACAAGTTAAGACAACCACCACCAATTCAAATGCTCCATTGACATGCTCTCACGGGAAGTATATATCACTCGCACTCAAGTGTAAAGATGTACACTTATGGGTTAAGGTGTTTATGCTCAGATTCAATTCAAGTGCATGTGTAACCATAAGCTTGCCAAACGTCTCAAACTCTTTACCACTAAAAGTATGATTCGACAATGGGATCAAAAAAGACTTTTCTTTTGGATGTAATATTGGCTCTTTGGTTAAGATAATAAATATATGGACAACGTGACTCAAATAGTGAAGAACTAAAGCTAATTGATCACTTCAACTTTTATCCTCTCTTCCTTTTCAATGCAGACGATTTTCATTCCTTCTTCACCTTCAAGCACAACTATTTTTTCTTTTCTCAAGCACATCCTTTTTTTCCTTCTCTTTTTCTGTTTTTTCTCTCGAGGCACCAGTTTCGGGCACTACCTCACGCATCCTCCATAGGGTACTAGATTTAAGCACTACCTTAGGGTATTTGATTCAATGAAGTACTAGATTTAAGCACTACTCTAAGATTTTCTCCTTAAATGCATTATCAAGCTAAATCACTGTTTCAATACCACTTTCATTCCTTCCCAAGTTGTTATCAAGCTCTATCAACACACTTTGAAAAGCCATTAATTCTCCACTAATAAGACAATCAAGGCTCAAAAAAATTCAGATGCTCAAAGTGGTTCTTTCTCTTAGGCTACCAAAGAATGAGATTTTTAAGCTCAACAGGGCTAACTACGGATAAACGATCATATGGTAGGCTAAGTGACTCATAATTCAAGGATGATCTAAAATCATCTCCCATCATCTAACACAACATGTAGTTTCAAGTAAGACAAGAGGCAAGTTCTAGAATACTCACACAAGAACGATACTCACCAGAAAAGAAAATATCATGTGATTATGTATCATGATCAACGAGGCTCAAAATCTCACATGGGTTTTTAACAAGTAACAAAGCACTTTTCAAGGTAAGAAATATCTCACAAGTACACATAGAACTTCATACCACAATATAACTCAAGTACACTTGCTTCATAAATTTCAAAAGCATATGAAATTTAAGCACAATTTAAAAATATAAGCTCATGTGGATCACCAAAATTAAAAATACAATCCTTCCACTCCATGAATTTAAAGCACACATAAAAATAAGAATAAGAAAACGAGGACACCTAATTTTTCTTCAATGTTCGCATGAGCTCCGCGAGTCAAAGTCTCAATGTACAACTCGTCTTGCCACCTAGTTACCCTTTTCTATCATCAAAACTCAAGCACACTCATCATCACAAGATTCATCAATAATAAAATAGGAGAACTATAAGAAATAATCAATTTACTATCTAATCGACTCTACATACTAGAAACACCATAGAACACTAGACAAATTACAAAAAATCGATACATCAAAACTGATTAAAGTTTCAACATACCGCAAAAAATCAACTCCCCTAGCAAATATTAAAAAGAAAAGATTATACTCTTAGTGCTTCAATGAGGTAAAAATATCACACCCCCCAAACTTAGTAAAAACGTAAGTTAAAACTAAGTTTGCAAAGAGATGTAATTGCCGATTAGTAAGCACCTTAAATATAAAAATTTCTTACTTATACGAAAGAAATAAAGCAATAAAACGAAAGAAAAAGCTCCCAACAGACACTTATGCTTAACGTCGGAGAGTCACGATGGATGTAACCTTTTAAACTACTGAATCAGAGGATGGTCTTCTCGCATCCTCACCTTCAAAAACTTTTTTTCCCTCTTCTTGTCTACACTCAATACCTCACCTTTCTTGGTCATAAGAATATGATCATCAGAATCTTCTTCCTCCCATGGCTATCTAGACTCCTCCTTGTCAATCTTCCACTTAAATTTAAAATCATCTGCCTTATAAAAATCAAGATTAAACAAGTTATAAACCACATCTATGCTCTTGCATGATTGAGTCTCCATGGGCATCTTCATTGCATTATCAAGAGAGAAAACCACATCTTCATTATCCATCTGCAGTCTAAGCTTCTCAGCTCTCAACTTCTTTGCTCTTTCCCACTTCTTCTCAATTGTAAGCTCAGTATTCTGCTTATGTAACGGTACTGGAGTAACATCAATATTATGTGGAGCATTCGGCGTGGAAAATAGTATAGAACGGTTGGGTTCGACCTGGATTCGACCAGGGCTGTTGGTCAAATTGGGTATGTAGTGGTCGAATTGTGCACCTGGAAGTCTATTCTCTCACTGTCTGCTGGATTCGACCTGTAGGTCTGGTCGAATTGAAGTGCTCCTGGTCGAATTGAGCTTCTGTATGAATTATGTCATTCGATTCGACCTGGAATCGACCATGACGTCTGGTCGAATTGGATGGCTTCAAGTCGAATTGAACTTCTGATGAAACAGAGTGCTCCGGAGGGTAGGATTCGACTTCGATTCAACCAGAGGGTCTGGTCGAATCCTGGTATTTCTGGTCAAATCGAGGCTCTGTTACTTTCGAATCATGCCCAGGTGTCTCATTCGACTTCCTCTGTTGAATTTGACCAGGATTGTTGGTCGAATTTGGGTTGAATCGGGCTCCCGACGTCTCTAATTTTAGTTTCGGCCTCATCGGTCCCTCATACTGCGTTCCAGACCTTAACATGATAGCTTTATCTTCCAATTTTTGTGTCAACTGATTCACATTCGCAGTCATCTGCCTCATAATCAAAGTAAGGTCCTTCATCTGCTTAGATAAATCTGCATGATCAACATTCATGGTATCATAAAGACGATCAATCCTTGCATCAATCTCAGCCATATATCGATTGAAGGTATCTTCAACACTCTTCACTTTGTGCTGCCGCATACTAGGCCCCCTTAGTGTCAACTCTTTAATCTGCTTTTGATGGTACTCTAGTAACTTGTTGATGTTCGCTAAACTAGAGACGATCTCATCCTCCCTATTCGACTTCACCACTTGATGTTCAACATGTGCTACCTTACCAAGTACATATGATCCTCTATCTCTTTCAATAGACCAATCACGTGAATTCATAGAGATGTCTTCAAACAACTTTTCTGCTTCAAGTGTTGTCTTATATAACAATGCTCCTCCTGATGATGCATCAATAAAAACACGCGACTCACAATCCAAACCATAGTAGAAGATACTTATGTATTCTGCCTTAGACATCCCATGTTGTGGGCACCGCCTGTGCATGCCTTTAAACCTATCCCACACCTCATGAAATTTCTCACCCTAATTCATAACAAATTGAGTGATCTCTTGCCTTATTCTTAAGATCCTTGAGGGCGGCATATATCTCTGCAAGAACTTCTGCTGCAGTCGGTCCTATGTAGTGCAGTCTGTGGCATCAAGAGTCTCATACCAAACATCTGCCTTATCAATCAAAAAGAACTTGAATAGGGCGATCCGCCTAGCATTATCATTAGCTCCCGTGCCCTTTTTGAGTGTTTGGATAACCAAGGAATCTTTTGAGGTGCTGATATGGATCTTCAAAACAACCTCCAGAAAAGGGATTCTTTACCACCATGTTAATAAGAGCGGGATGTATCTCAAAATCATCATCTTCCCCCTTGCCAATCCCATAGTTCATGAAAATTTCACGTATGACAACATTATCCAGATTCTGTCTTGCTCCGGCCATATTTAGCTCAGTGTGTTACTTCTTCCTTTCCTTTTCCTAGTGCACAAGTACCTCAGAAAAATTCAAGGTTAAATAGAAATAAATAATCACAAATAAAAGTCTTAATCAACTAGAAATAATAAACTAATAACAACAGCCGTCCCCGGCAACGGCGCCAAGAACTTGATGTGCGTTTTCTTTGCACACAAAATTAATCCCCAAGTATTAAGGATATCAATTGCAGCTTAGCAAGCGACCAAGTGAATATCGAACCCAAGGGACGGCGTATTATCAATTTAATTATTTATTAAATTAATTAAGATAAGATAGAAATTAAGTTTGAGGTTTGAATTATTAATCTACTAACAAAAATATAAAATAACAATTAAAATAAAATAAACACTAGAAGAATACGAAAGTGGATCAAGTAGGAGAATAGGTAGCTCTAGGATAATCCAATTTCACTCATTAATCTCCCTTTCGTGTGTTGATGTCCGACTATTCCTTATGGAATATGGACGCATCACTAAGCCATACATGTTTACTCTATAAACACAAGTAAATATGCGTGTAAAACGTATGAATAACCTCGGAGCAAGAGATATAATTCCACCCCCCTTTCTAGGTACTATCCGTATCAATTATTTCCCTGGCCAATTGGTACTCTAACTCGATGATCTCCCTTTATAGGTTCTATAAAATTATCCTATTTATCCTACTTAATAACCTGAATTCAATTCAATTAATAAGTATTCATATATGATAGTTCTAATGAAGTTTCGCAGTCCCCTCACTTAGAATCATAACATGGAATTCTGCTCAGCAGTGAGCGTACTCAATCAATAATCAAGATATGTATTCAGACTCTACATAACAGTTAATGATGCAAAAAACGACCGTGAATATGAATTAAAAAGGCACAATCATATATAAAATAAATCCACAAGTAGTGTTGTACGGAGTTTACACACAAAAGTTCAATTAATTCGTAAAAACCTTCACAACCCTAGTTCTACCAAAAAGGCTCTAGCCAATGATATTACAAAGAACAATCATGGGTGTTGGATAGATCTTACCCGGATGTCCAAAAAATACAAGATAAATTAGGAAATGAATTAACCCTAGATGTGGGCGTCGTCGCGTCCTTCTCCGTCTTGAATTTTCCTCTTGATTCTCCTCTTGATTCCACAATGAATCTTTAAAGTGATGGATAGATGGAGGAAAGAAAGTGGATGATGGTTGGGGGGTGATCCCCCCTTGTGGGGTGTGGTATGGTTGTGGCCTCTCTTATGGCTCTCCTATTATTATTTTTTTCTTCCTAATGGTGTGATCTACACCCCCTTTTATACTTGTAAAATCTCCTTATATGCCTTGGAATGGGCTTTTTGAGTGATCACACGCATTAAGGGTGTAAAAATATAGATATGGTAAGTTTCCACACATCAATTCGACCATGAAGCTAGGTCGAATTCACCTCCCCTGGTCGAATTGCAGGTCGAATCACCCTACTGGAAGCTTCAGACACCGGATGAGAGTTTCAGGTGCTGGATTCGACCAGCACAGCAGGTCGAATTGAAGTGTCTTGGTCGAATTGCTTCCATTGATGTCCAATTCGATCAGGATTCGACCACATGGTCAGGTCGAATTCAAATATTGTGGTCGAATTGTCTTGCGCAGTCTCACCGTTTTGCATATAACTTCCACATCCGAACTCTAAATTGAGTGATTCTTATGCTCATGCAATCCTCTCTTTCTTGGCTTTCTATCCATATAAAGAACACAAGAAAACTCTAAGATGTGAATGTGAAACAAGCCACGGAATATAGTACAGCAATTTTGTTCGGCACAGCTCGCGCGACGTCACCATTTCGATCATAACTTTCTCATTTGGAATCTGATTGAGGTGTTCTTTATGCCAAATCAACCCTCATTTCAGTGGCTTTCCAACCATATATCAATCAACAGTTTTGATCTCTACAAAAATATAGAAAAATTATGAAATTTGGATGTGCATTTTCAGCATTCTTACACAAATTGCACATTTTCTTCAACTTTGCACTTTTCATCATTTTTCCACCTAAAACACAATAAAACACCTCAAGTGCATCTTTTTCTCACATAAAATGAATATAAGATACTTGTGCCAATATAATAAGAATTTCCATCAAAAGGTGTTAAATTGGACACTCAAACACACTAATTTCCACTCTCATCAGAGACCCACCGCCCATCCATCTTTCCTCTTCCCATCGGCTTCATCAACTTTATGTAAAGTCTTTACACTATGCTAAAATTGTGGAAAGACAATGAAGAATCCCTAGTGTCGTAGCCCCTCCAGCTCCGTTGTTAACCCGGGAGTTGTTAAAAGTCAGAACTTTTAACAACGGGGAAAAACCATTGTCGTAGTACCATTTTAACAACGGTGTATCCCCGTCGTTGTAGCTATTAAATATGCGTTGTTAATTCTTTTAATGGTAACAAAATATATTTTAACAACAGGGAATTCCCGTTATTGTAGATATCTTTAACAACGGTTTTCCCCCATTGTTATTGCAAATATTATCCGTTGTCAATCCGGGAATTGTTAAAGGTAGTAACCCTTTAACAACAGTTTTTTCCATATTGTCGTATCTTAGCTTTAACAAATGGGAATCCCTGTTGTCTTTAATTGAAATCCCGTTGTTGTATAAACATATGAAAATGGGGAACACCCATTGTTGTATCTCAAAATCTCCGTTGTTAATCAGGGGGTTGTTAAAGGTACCATACTTTTAACAATGGTATTTTTTCCATTGTCGTAAGTTCCTTTTAACAACGAAGAATCCCCATTGTTGTTAGTTTTATTCCCGTGGTTGTAGATGAATTTAACAACGGAGATTAACCGTTGTTGTAGATCAAAATCTCCGTTGTTTAAGGGAGTCGTTGAAGGGTTCTTACTTTTAACAACGGAATTTCGCCCATTGTCATAATTTCTTTTTAACAATGATTTATCACCGTTGTTGTTAGTTTTTCCCGTTGTTGTAGATAATTTTTAAAAATATTATTCTTTTTAACAACCGGCAATCCCCGTTGTCATAGCTCTCTTTGACAACGGTTTATGCCCGTCATCGTATGTTATATCTCCATTGTTATTATCAAAATTTAAACCTGTTTAATATTAAATCAATAAAATAGTCATAATCCTGATTTTCAATTTAACATAACTAATTTTTACATCAATTTATTCAAATGTAATTGAACTCCAAATACAAAAACCAACATCAATACGTTCGAATATAACATCCCAACATCTCTCTCTCCAATATAATTCACCAACAATAATTAAAATACATCATAATATATCCATGATCGACAAATATCATCTTCCCATAAATATAAACAACAAACCGTTCATCATGTTCCACTTTCCCTTAGACACACTTTAGCCTTTTGGTAAGGCTGGTTAAGAAGACATAAGATAAGGTTATAGCACAATCGTATATGTTGTTCTCATTACAAGATATATTACAAAATTACCTCTTCCTAGATGAGTCTTTGACATGTGATGTTGGATGCATGAAGCCCACTCTTTCCACACTTCATCAATATCCATCTCGCTGTAATTTTTTCCAATGAACTATGGAGCACAAAAGAAAACACTTATATAACTACAATATCATGACAATAATAAATAATAGAAATATAATAAGACTACTTGTAATTTATTGTATCATTTTAATTTTCACTATTCCATCAAATTGCATTAGATCTAACAAGTAGCGAAGCACATAAAAGCCACATTGGCTCCCGTCAGGTTGCTTTAGCACCTATGACAAATGTAATGAATCAATAAAAAGTAAATGCTGAATATTAAACAATTTCAATCTTACCTTTATCACTTTCCAAGTTATCTTTTTCCGACCCTTCTTACATGCATCCACTTTCACATTAAACATTTTCAAAGCCCTACATCAATTAAAATTTATTTATTTGGTTCATAATTCTACCATTAAAATGATAAGATTAAATGAAGTAATAATTAATTTAGTTAAAAATTTACAATTCAACTACTTGCTTCCAAACGGCGTCATAAATTCTATTATAGTAAGGATCTAACAAACAAACTTCTTCTTTGAGTGGATCTATTATCGTGAGAATCCAGTGCTGACTGTGTACATTCACAAGATAACGTAATCTATAAAGTGAAATAATAATTAAAAAAACACCACAAAAACTGAATTATAAGTTAACTTGAATTTACCAAACGTTACATGGTGCCACACAAATTTGGTCGTCTAGAGTCTTGATGAATCGTTCGGAAAGAAAACGAGATCTGCTTTCAATCGTATTATTCATTGAAGTTGTTGGTTGAAACTCAATGGCATAGGGATCTACAAATCTGGTTTCGTCAACCAACTTATGAGGATAGCTTTTGTACAAGTACCTAAGAATACAAAATTAAGATTAGAATAAGGTAACTATTAAATATAATATAGAAAAAATAGTGAACAATAGAAATTCATGAACTATACCACATGTAAGCAGCAATATAATTGTACGAAATTGGCATTAATTTACAGAATGGAATAACATCTTCAAGGTGGACGCTGAGATCACGATCATGACCAAATAGTTCTTTATCCAATTGGATGTTTACCAACTTATTAAACCGTAGAATGTTAAAGAAACAATAAAGGACATACAGATCTGGAGGGACGGAATTGGGATTCAATTCATCCATATCAATCTCTTCTTCCCTTTTCTTTTTTTTTGCAAGTCTACAGATTGCAATAAATTATACTTAATTAATAGTTTTAAGTATGGTAAACATTTAATTTTACGATGTAAACAAGACCATATTTACCATGAAAGCTACATCTTTGATGACAATCCTTACATCATTATCATCATCGTCGAGCATATGCGGGTCTTCTTCTCTCTCTGGACTAGGACGAATTTCTTTAGTTGAGCAACTGCATTTGCCTTCACAATTGCTACAAAATTATTCTTCCAGCTTTCGTATACGCATCTCTTGAGCCATGATGAATTGTTCTTGTCTTACCAATTGCTCTTTATCAATTTTTTTTCCTTTTCCAATGTTGAAGTAGGTTGATGGAGTGACATTCCCTCTAACACCTCTAACACGCCCAGCAGACAAGTGTGACGAAGATTGTGTGAAAGAAGTGAACACCAACTTGAAGATGTCAGATTGCAAAGATGAAGATACTTTGCAACAGAAGATGGAGAAGAAGATCGATGAGGATCAGCTAGTTCTTCCAGCAAACAAAGAAGTTCATGTTGAATATTATTCCACGCAGAGTCTTCAAAAATCAAAGTTAAAGCAGAGTTGCAACGGAAGTGGTGAGTTCTCAAGCGGTGAAATCTGATCATATATGGGAGTTAAAATTCAGTCACTTGCGGAGGCTGAAGTTCGGTTGGACATCCATGAAGAAGCGAAAGAAAAAGAAGAAACCAAAATGGGTACACAAAGTGAACAAGTGTCCTGAAGATTCGGATGGAAGATACATCGCTGAACAAGATGTCTGCGGATTCTCTCAACATTACCACAAGGAGTGGAGACTGTGACGAACATCTATCAAAAGGCAGATGAATGTGATCTGAAGAAAAAAGTCGGCGTTGAGGGGGAGTGTTGAAGATGCAACACCGACTTTCTAAAGTCTTCTAGATAATTGAAGAAACATGGAGAATAGAAGTAATTACATGGAGCAACAACATGCTGCAGATGGATTGTACTAGAAGTACACATGTCTAATAATGAGAAGGTTTGAGTATAGAAAAAATGTTGAAAGCGGTGGAGTCGGTGTGTCGGTGGTGATATCAAGTTGGCAGATGATAAATGCACGCCTATTCTAGAGTATTCACCTACCAACTATAAATAGGATGTGTATGTGTGATGTAATAGTAGAGAGTCCCAACTGAGAGAAGATGTGTAAGAGAGAGTATCTCTTAGTTTGAGTCTTGAGATTCTTGAGTGTGAAGAGTTCAAGAGTTTTGTGTAATATATTGTGAGTCCTTTAATAAAAGTCTACTTTCCCAACAACCCAACGATCCTATAATAATCCAACAGTGTGCAAATTGGGAGTTTCAGTATTTTTTGTAACATATTGTGTCAATTTGTTCTTGTACTATCTCCATTTCGATGCAGCCGATTTTAGGCACCCTTTCCTCCATTTAGGATCAACCACAAATGTGAACTTCAAAAAAAAGGTAAAAATAACCAAATCAAGTTTCAAACTGCTAAGATAATTTAAATGACGGTACAAAAAATTAAAAGAAATGTTCAAAAGACATACAAATTGATTGTAGGCAACTTACATTTACAGTATCCCATATGCTGTCTTTTATAGACATTGGAACTTCACACCAAGAGTTGTATTTTATACTAACTTGTTCGTGAGTCTGCACTGATTAGTCATTTTATAGTAGGCATGACCAATTAAAATAATTTATCGAACCATAGGGAGGTAGGTACTAGTGCTTAAGCGATCTCACGTTTCTTGTAATTTTATAGAGACGAATCATCAATAGAATGGTTGTTCAAACAAGTAAATAAAGGCAATCAAAGCAAGCAAGCATGCAATGAACAACAATTAAGATAGATGGATGAAGGGTAGTTGTCCAAGTGAAGTAAAAGTGAGATTAACAATAATTAAGATGTGAGAATTCTAGGATACATGCATCAAATTCATATGAATAATAGGTATAAGACTAAGGGCCAACACTAAGTTCACTAAACTCCCTCTCGAGATGGATAGGATATGAATCTCAATTAGCTCAACGGATTGGTTCTCACTCAAACAATTCCAACTAGGTACTAAGCTTGAAATGAGAGTCCCTTCACACAATTAATCAACCTCTCGATCAAACCAATCATATATTCTATCAAAGGGTTCTAAACTCTAAAGGATTTCTCAATCTCTTTACAATTTATAATGCACATGAAGTGTTTGATGAAATGATTCACTCAAATATCCTAATCACATAATTGATTTCTCAATCTAATCATATATTTAGAGCATCTAAATACACAAATCATCATAAACCTCAAGATCTCAAACATCATTGATAGAAAATCCATTAACCCAATCAACATATGAATTTTAATACATAAATCCCAAAATTATCCAACAACTATCATGTTGCTAATCTCACAAGGGAGATTAGCCTACCATATTCAAAAGGAAATTAACATAGACATTAAAATCCTTACAAAACATGATAAACAATAGGATTCAATACAAAGTATAGATGGAAACTCCCTTGAATGCCTCCAATGGTGTTCTTCTCTCCTTTGCAATTCTCCTCTCTTCCTTGCTTCTTTTCCTGAAATAGATGGTAGATTTGATGGTGGGATGAAAGTAGATGGAGTAGATGAAGAATGGATGAAGATGATGGTGTAAAATGGAGGAAATTGTGTGTGATGTGTGTGTTCTCCAAAATGAAATGAAGAATTTGATTAAATCCCCTAAACTTTGGAAAATGAAGGTATTTATAGTGGAGAAGGATCAAAGAATTAGGGCAAAAATTAGATCATGGGTTTAAGTGGAGAAATGGACTTTTTTTTTATGAAAATTCGAATCTGAAAATCGGGTTCAATATGAATTCCGTACAGTTTTTGTCACTAAATCGGCTGTAGCCCAATGGATAGCAGCGCACCATGGAGTGCGGAGGTCTCGGGTTCGATCCCCACCTCTGTAAAATTTTAATTTTAATTAATTACAGCCCTGTGAATGCAAAGTAGGGGATAAAAACCTTCCCAAGCCACAAATTCGACTAGAATTTGAGATGGTGGTCGAATTTTTCCAAAAACTCAACTTCTCTAGACCTTTTTTCACTTCTTAATAGACAACACTTTACTGAATAGTGTTGTCTTTTCTGTGTTGTCTTTCTCAAATATTGTCAAATGCTGGAAAATGTTGTCTTTGCTGAATTTTTTCCTTTTTTTGCCTTTTTCATCCCGACTTAATTCCCATTATCTCCTTTTCTGATTTTATATCAATAATACCTCATTCCTACATGCAAGATAGCATGATTCACACACTTTTCCATGAAAACACATAACATAACCAAAATATACATAAATACGGATAAAATAATACGAAAATACACACAAAAAGACACTAAAATCTAGGTGAAAATATCACTCATTATGCACGCCAATATAGCTTTGCATTTCCTTAGCATTCTCCCCAACAGGATTACCTACATTGTTGAATAATACCTGTTTTTTAACCCCCTTGGCCCTATTTATCGTCAATTTGTGCATCACAATCTTTCCTCGTCGAACAATATGTCGCTTGCTATTTGGTTGAGTACTATGAGATCCAGTCTCAACTTCTTCAATTTTCTCTTCATTATTCAGAGCTCCCTTTTTTTTCCACCAGTGATGACTAAAGTATCATCAGTAGGTTTATTTTGTTGTCTTTTATCTACTTTATTCCTTTTTCGATTTCCCATTTTATATCTGAACCTGTAAAATAATAAAACAAATATGAGTTAATATGACTCTAACTAATATAGCGGAAAATGAAGAAATAAGAAAGAATATGCATAATATAGAAGTACCAACAATATCAAACATCAGTGCGATCAACCCAAATCCCATCTACTCCTTCACGTACAAGTGGTGGATCATTTTCATCTATTGCAGTTGTATCTAATTGAATAAGCCCTTTACTAAATGAAAAATGGTTGATTGCATTGTCTTCAATCTCACCACGTGTAGTGTACTCACAGAAATCCCTAGTGGGAGTCGAAAGCACAACAGACCATACATGATCCAATGGGTCCTTAATGTAAAAGACTTGCTTTGCCAAACTAGCCAAAATAAAAGAATCATCTTTGAATCCAACGTTGTTTAGGTTAACCAAGGTGAATTCGAATTCATCTACTTTGATCCCATTTCTATATCTACCCAAGTACATTTGAAAATTGGAATTCGAAAGTGTATGTAGTCTAGTTCCCATATTTCGTCAATGTATCCATAAAAGAGCAAGTCAGACACAAATGAATTCTTGTCTTTAGCACTTGAAACTTGCATGGTCTTTGCCACTATGCTTACTCCTGAATTTTGCACCATTTGACGATTATCGTACTCTTTCGTATAATAGATAGCTCCGTCCACACGATAGCTATCATACTTACAAATAGATCGCATAGGGCCACGAGCAAGAGATTTTAAATGTTGTGAAATCTGTGTCCTAGAATTTTCAATCTCTAGACCACCTACAATTTGAGAAAGAATTAAAATGTGCCACAATACATGATTGAGAGGAATATTGTTTATGAATTACTCACAAATTCACGTAACCAACTGATAAACAACTTGTTGTGCTTCTCCTGCAGCCATTTTTCGGACTTGCCCTTCACTCCATATGTTGATCGAATATGCGCGAGATGCTTCATAAATGGTATATTCATTAAGTAAATAGTATATCAAATAATAAGATATAGCTCTAAAACTTTATATGAATAGGACAACGTACTCGACGTAAGGGTCTATCTCAAGATCATTTGTCAACACATGTAGATGAGTTTGTACTAACTCCTCCCTATTAAGAGTACACGGGGAAGCAGCTGACAAAGGTTTTGTGACCTCATCATTCCTCTGATTTTGAGATGGAATACCGATTGAGTGCACATTTGCAAGGAAATCTGAACAAAATTCCACTGTCTCTTCCGCAATGTAACCCTCGGCCATGCATCCCTCAGGCCGCCTACGATATCGTGCATAATTCTTCAGAACCCGCATGTACCTTTCAAATAGATACATCCATCTATACCACACTGTCCCACACAATTCCACTTATTTTACTAAGTGTACTGTCAAATGAATTATTATATCGAAGAAGGACGGTGGAAAGTACTTCTCCAACAAACACAACGTCTTTCCAATGTCATCCTGAAGTTTATCTAATTTTGATACATCAATGACTTTGCTACACAACGAATTAAGAAGAAACACAATCGAGCAACGGCATATCTGACATTTTTTGACAAGACACCACAGATTACGATTGGTAGCAAATGTTGCATCAAGGTATGATAATCATGTGATTTAAGCTTGACAATTTTCGAATCCTTAACAAGATTTCAAATATTGGATGAGTAACCACTGGGGACCTTCATACCTTGCAAAGAGGAATACACCTTTTTTTCTTTGCCGTACTCAATGTATAACAAGCTGCAGGCAAATAAGTTCTTTCACCCTTTTTAATAGGTGCCAATTCAGGCCTTATTCCCATCTCCATAAGTTCCTTTTTTGTACTTTCTCCATCCTTAGTTTTACGCGGAATGTGGAGAAGTGTACCAATGATACTTTCACATACGTTCTTTTCAATGTGCATCACATCTAGACAATGTCTAACATCCAAATGCTTTCAATATGGAAGTTCAAAGAATATCGAAGGCTTCTTGTAAGCCACTTTACCCTCTTTCTTTTTGAATCACAACTCTTTTTTCCCCATGTGCAGTAAATTCCTCTTACTCTCTCATAAACTTCTTCCCCCGTCATATGCTTTGGAGGTAGTCTTAACTCTTCTTTCCCATCAAATGCTTTCTTTAGCTTACGATATGGATAATAAGATTTTAGGAATCTTCTCACTTTGGTATACACTATTTTTTGACTCTTAGAAAGTCTTATTGAGGGTGTATCTTTACCACATACGACACACCCATAATATCATTTCACTGTGCAGCCCGACAGGTTGTCGTATGCTGGATAATCATTGATAGTCCATAACAAGACAGCTCTTAAGAGGAAACCCTCAGCTCTATGTGCATCATATGCTTGGATACCTTCCCATAAGCTTTTTAAATCATCAATCAAGGGTGCTAGGTAGACATCAATGTCATTTCCAGGCTGTCGAGGACCCGAAATCAATAGTGTAAGCATCATAAATTTTCTCTTCATGCACAGTTAGGAGGAAGATTGTATGTGATTAGCATAACTGGCCAACAACTATATGTGGAGCTCATATTACCATGGGGGTTGATCCGATCTACTGACAAGGCCAATCGAAGATTTCTTGGGTCATCAGCAAATTCAGGGTATAGTCTGTCCGCAGTCTTCCAACAAGGTAAATCCGCAAGATGCTGTAGAAAGCCTTCACATTCTACTCGAGTGGTAGCATGCCATGTCAGATCTTTGGCCAGGTCTTTATTTTTGAACATCCTGTGAAATCTAGGAATAGGTGGAAAGTACCATAACACCTTTGCGGGGACTTTTTTTTATGATGCCTTTATCGCAAACCTTCCACCTCGACTCACCACAAGTTGGGCAACTTGTATGGTCTTTGAACTATTTTTGATATAGGATACAGTCTTTAGGGCAAGCATGGATTTTCTTATAATTCATCCCTAAAGTGGCCAAACTTTTTTTTGCTTTATACAATGACGAAGGCATTTCATTTTGATATGGGAGCATATCATGCAACAATTCAAGTAGCTCGGTCAATATTTTGTCACTCCAACTATATTTTGCCTTCAAGTTGTATAATTTTACAATTGTCGACAACTTATTGAATTTAGAACAGCCAGGGTATAATGGCTTTTCAGCATCTTCCAAAAGCTCAATGAATTTTTCTGGATTGTCCTCACTCTCATATGCAGCTTGAACCATATCATCAAAGGGTTGTCTTGTAGGATAATTATCGTCTTTCTACTTGTGGACACCTTCATACATTGGGCGACTATTTGTGGTCGTTTCTCCATGCCACACGAAAGTTTGGTACATTTTATCCATATCATATTGAAGCAAGTGTGATCTCACATGAGAATGTGGAATCTTCTTTGCATTTTCACAATAAACACAAGGGCATGACATGGTATCTGGGTTATTAACATTTGGTTTGGCAAAATGCATGAAAGAGTCCAACCCAGTCTTGTACTTATCGGACCTCCTATCCTTGTATATCCAATCCTTTTCCATAAATTTGAATATTTTAAATATGCCTATTTGCCAAACTATAGAATTGAAGAACACATTAAGAAGGCATTTACTTTTCCCATCAATTTTGGGACTGAAAGTTCTTAATGAAATACACATATGTAACTATCCTTAATAGGTCCAACCAATAATTGTAAGTTATTTGCCAAATAATAGACATGAAGAACACATTGACAAGTTATACCTAAGTATTCCAACTATGTGGCACATGCGTAAATTACATCATAATTGAATATAAGATAAGTTCATGCATTTTTTAATAACAAGTTCTAATGGAATCCATGCAAAAAAAAATCACTTTCTCATTATTCTAAAGCATATTTAGTTAAGCTAAACAACCTTATTATGAAATTTGGCATTTTCCTCAAAAGAAAATCATATCCTTGAAAGAAGGGATAGCAAATGGTACCTTTTAAATAACTGTTTTGATTTCTCTTGCTTATGCTCTATCAAATATGTCTTGTATGATAGAAGGATCACTTTGTACTCTACCAAAAGTTTCTTTTATCATCAAAGCGTAACTGAAAATCAAGAAACATAATAGTGGTGATTACATGACAAAATATCTTAGGTCAACTCTCATATGCATATTTCCTCAAACTTTGAGCAGCTGATGTAGAACCTGATTATATAAACTAGAGGAACATGCTACTAAACAGAGAAATGAAATTGTTACTTTTCCACATACCAACAGTGGGGAAAACTGAACAGCTTAATCTCATCAATAAACATGGTTATAGAGCTAAATGCACACACCCCTCTTGCCTTCCAATTCAAGAAATTAAGGTATTTAATATTTTTATAAAGCAAATATTCAGTTTAAGTAAGCACATCTCAACTTCATAATTTCTTAAAAAAAACATTTTAAGGTAAGTATTAAAACAGCATCAAAAGTAGCCCATGTGTCAAAAAAAATAAAAGCATCCATTAGATGAATCACGTTTGAGCCTCCAGCAAGATAAGTATTTCCTTCTGCCAATAGAGAGGATGACCTAGGCGGCCAATAAATATTAACAGTTTTAAGGGTTACAATTGTTACAGGCGCAAAAGTTGCGTAAAGTTTTTTTTTTAAATGTAGTCTTCGGGAATATATCAAGCTGCAGAATGCTATCTATAAGATATTACAAGTAAAAGGTAGTGAAAAATATAGGGAGGGAGAGTAGCAGAGCAATAGGACGGTAAAAATTCAGTCGAAATCCAAGGAAAATAACCTGGAGAGCAGCGCCTACTATCGGAATCAAATAGTGCGTAATGAAGATTCCTGATTCCCTACAAGGGAAGAAACCTTGATTCTTTGCTTCACTTTTTAAATTCCGATGGAAGGAAGAATATCAATCTTCACAGTTTTTTTCATTTGTAAAAGAGTATAACAATTGACATTTTCAATTTTTATTTTATTGTAATTTTTTTTCAGAAATTAATTAAAAACACAAAAAAAAAGATTGGCACAAAGGACAATTCAAATTCCACCGTACAGTGGAATAGGGGTCGTAAGGCAGCGTGAAAGGGCACCTTCGGGGCCAACAAAGACTTGTCGAGAGCCCTAAATGGCACTCAGAGCACCGGATCTCAGCTAAAAGGACAAGAGCAGAGCAGAATCGACGACTGGGGGGCTGATGCGGCCACTAAACACCCCAGAACAACAAGAGAGAGAGAGGGGGGAGGGAGAGAGAGAGAGAACACTTGAAAATTTAAGGCCTTGGACCTGGTCTTGGCACCGGGAGATGTCGACGGTCCTTCTTCCTGTCGACCAAAAATAGTGGCGGTGTTGGAGAGTCACCGGCTCGCTGGGTTTAAGGCAACCGTGACGGCTGGAGTTGAGAGAAATGAGAGAAGGCTGGAGTTGAGAGAAATGGGAGATTAAAAAATTCTAAGGGTTTAATTTATATCAATTAATTTTTAGAATTTAAAATAATTCAAAAATAAAATTAAAATTGATAAGTTGGAATAACAACGAAGTTATAACAACAGTACCAAATTCTCCATTGTCAATGCGCGCCCTTTTGGTGCAATAACAACGGGTGTGGAAATTTTGCCTTATTTTGCTCTTTTAACAACGGATTTTGAATTCTCCGTTGTTATTCCAAAGTTTTGGCATAGTGTTATTTTACCCATCACCTATCACCTCTTTCCTCTTTCTAATCTCTCACATACCATTTCCTGTTCGCTTCTAGGGTTACTCTCCTTCGATCTATCTCTTGCTCGCATTTGAAATAATTATGTATGCATTTTGATGAATTTCTGTGTTCTTAGTTTAATTATTTGTTTGATTTCTATTTTGTAGGGATTGGAGGTGAAAACTTTGATGAGGTATTCTCTCGTCCCTACGCGAACAGGTGAATATCTCTCGTCTCTTTATTTAAATATCTTTTATTGTTATGTGTTCATCCTTTTTTTTTAAATTAGGCTTATAATATATACATTGTATTTTTATTTATGAATTCTTACAGCATGATTTCGTATATATTATACAAAATTATTTAATTTTTGTAGTTTAATTTCTTAATAGTATTTGATCGGAAGTCAAAAGTGTTTTCCCATGATCACTCAATTGTTATTTTTTAGCCATTTTAATAGAGATCATCATGCTCCATATTCATATTAACTAAATATAATTAAAAATAAAAATTTTAAGGTTGAAGAGATAGATAAGGAAGTAGAGAATCAGAAAGAGGTAAAATGGGAAATGGGAATAAGGTTATTTGGCCAATTCAGGTTGTAATTTTATTTTTCATTTAAATTTGATTGGATGAAGGTAAAATGGGAATAAGGTTATTTGACCAATTCAGATTGTAATTTTGTTTTTCATTTTTGGGTATAATCTGATTCAAACCTGCCAATGAAACTGGCCAACGGATCAAGCATGCTTCAATCATATATATATATATATATATATATATATATATATATATATATATATATATATATATATATATATATATCTTTGTCCATCCAGCCTTTTAATTTATTAAGTGATTGTATCTAATGCCCGTATAACTAATAAATAATGATGTATGTTGTTATATTACTACTTTACATTTAATTATTGATACTAGAATTGTTGAGATAGATGATTCACTCTCTTTAGAAAATATTTGAGCTATTACTTACTTCATTTCTATTTTTTCTTTTAAGAATGGAATCTGAATCTTCTCATTCTTTGCCAAGTCCATCTGAAACTCAAGAGCTATTCGACTCGAAGCACTTGAAGAGTCTTCTTATCGAAAACGATCAAAAATTGGTTCAACAAGGCCTCCAATTCCTAAGTCATCTAGAAGTTCATATTGGGGGCATTGTGTAAAGGGAACAAGAAAGTTGAATGATGGGAGCTCGTAAAAAATAGGAATATAGGGCAAGGGAGTGCTTTAGTTCCTCATACATTTAATCAAAAGAGGTGCGAATTGAAGCTCACCGAGTACGTGATTATTGATGAAATGTTATTTCGGGCTGTTCAAGTGATGAGCGTTTTCTCAATACACAAAATTAATCCTCAAGTATAAGGATATCAATTGTAGTTTTGATTGGCATCCAAGTGATTATCGAACTTGAGGGGCGGATTATTATTAAATGGATTATATTCTAACTTATTAAGACTATTATAGCAAGATGATTTTGACGATTAAGTAACTAAATAACGAATAATTAAAATAACAATTAAGATAATAAGCAGTAGAGATAATACAACTGTAATCAAGTGAGAAATTAGGTAGTTCTTCAGGTCATTCAGTTTTACTTCTTAATTTTCTTTCCATGTGTTGATGTCCGACTCTGCCTTGTGGTTCATGGATGCATCACTAAACCATGCAAGTTCACTCTATAGACACAAGCAAACAAGTGTATGACACGTATGAATATCCTTGGAGCAAGAGATATAATTCACCCACATTTTTAGGTACTATCAGTATCAATTATTTCCCGTGCACTTAGTACTCTAACCCGATATGATCTCCCTTTATAGGTACTATGAGGTTATACTCTTTATCTTACTTATTAACCAAATAATATTCAATTAACAAGTATTTATATAAGATAGTTCTAATAAGACTTCGAAATCCCTTTACTTAGAATTATAACATGTAATTCTACTCAGTATTGAACACACTCAACCAATAACCAAGATATGTATTCAGACTCTACATAACAGTTAATGATGCACAAAACGATTGTGAGTATGAATTTAAAAAGAATAGTTTTACATAAAATAAACCACAAGTAGTGTTGTACGGAGTTTACACATGGAAATTCAATTAACTCATAAAACCTTCATAGCCCTAAAACTACAGAAGCGGTTCTAGCCCATGATTGATCTAGGAACAATCATGGTGGTTGTTAGGATCTTACCCATAGTCTTAAAAATTACTAGATAAATTAAGTAGCGAAGTAAACCCTAGATGCGGGCGCCATCGCGACTCTCTCCGTCTTGAATCTTCACTTGGTTCTCACTTGGTTCGACAGATGAACCTCTTTCCACAGCTCCGTAAGTAGGAGTTAGGGCTTGGATATGGTGTAGGATGGATGTAGAATCTAACTCTCCTCTTCATGTGCTCTACATCTTTTTTTATACTTGTAAATGGCTCCTCACGGACCTTTGATGGGCTTTTACTTGAGGTACACGTCAAATTTGGTAAAAGAAACCCAGAATTACAAAAAATAGCACCAGCGCAATTCCGCTCGACCAGACTTCCATTGGTCGAGCAAAGCCTCCTGGTCGAGCAAAGCCTCTCTATAAATTTTTGCACATTTTGTTTGACCAAACTCCATCCGTTCGACCAAGATGATTCTGGTTGAACGACTTCTCTTGGTCGAGCAACGCTTCTGTAAATTTCTGGGCATTTTGTTCAACTTGGCTCCCTTGTTTGACCAAACTGATGATGGTAAAAAAAGCTTTCGAGGTCGAACAAACTTCGAAAAATGCCTCAAAAATTGTGTCTTCCAATTCCGAGCCCTTAGAACTGTTTCCATGTATAAATATGCTCAAAACACCTTAGTAGCCTCTGATTCATGGATTTTCTATAAATAACCCGATTCATCTTTAATAATCGACCAAATCGTACTCAACTTCCACACAAATCTGAGCCCAAAACACACGAATTTACACTCTCATCAAACATCCAAACTTACATGTTGTTCGTCCCAAGGTAACAAATTCAAAACAAAGGAAAGAGAGTGTCATTCACAAGATCCTTATAACAAGCACAACCTATTCTAACACATGCAATTGTATCAAATCAAAATATCAAATCCATCATACCCTTCATTCATGCAAAAACATCAATTAATCACAATACTTCTACAAGTGCTAAGTCATCTATGTCACAGGTAAGTGTTTGCGCTCTCTCTCAAGTGTAAAAGATGTACACTTTACGGGTTAGTATATATACTCAAATTCAATTCATATACTCGCGTAACCATAAGCTTGACAAGGGTCTCAAAAATCCATCTATAATCCTTTCAATACTAGGATCACAAAGGACTTGTCTTATAGTTGTAATGTTGGCTCTTTGGTAAAGGTAGGAGAATTTGGGTAAAAATGACTAATTCACTAGTAGAGAATTACCTTGGAGTTTTTTTACATCAAATAGCTTAATTTCCTAGCTCCATCATCATTCTCATGATCCTTGCGATTCATCGGCTCCTTCCTTTTTTTTGAAATCGACATCTTCTTTCTTCAAAGCATGAGGGTACTAATTTCGGGCACTATCCTTCTAAGCAGTCGGGTACCAGTTTCAGACACTACCCCTAAACAAGATTTAACCACAATCTTTTGAACTCATCACTTGGCAAAGTTTTCTTTCTTTTTTTTTCATCACTTAGGTCACCATTCACCTTAACCCTCTACTAGTAAATAGGGTATTTTAAGCTAAAGTAAAAGGAATAAAGGCTTTTATCATAGGTTTACTAAAGAAAAAGCTTTTAACGGATCAACAGGGCTTCCAATGATATATACATTAAGGTAGGATAACTTTTGGATAAGTGGCTCAATTATCAATAATGGCCTAAGATCATTTCCTAGTACCTATCAATAATAAATTTCAAACAAGACTCCAAGTCAAGTTCTAAAATACGAGTATACAAATGACTCTCAAAAATAAACTATCATACTTATAGCATGACCAATTGGCTCAAATCCTCACATGGGTAATAGAATCCTAAGCACTCTTCAAAGCATGCAATCGACATCGATCTTCACACGACTACAAGTAAAAACAGAGCATGCTCATCATCAACAAAATCAACACGTATCAAAACAAGTGCACATGCATAACATGAAGCATCATCAATAACAATCCAAATCAAACCAACGAATCCATCCTCCACAAATCCAACAATCAATATCATCAATACAAACCACTCAAGCATGAATCTCCACACAATACAACCACACTACCAACCCACCATCAAGCCTCAACCTGTAAAGTGAAAAAGAGAAGGGGGATGAGATAAAACAGACAAGGATAAAAACCTGGCGCTACTACTCCTCCGGAGCATCATCATCGCTCGCCTTTCTGCACCAATCATCGAAATCTCTCTATAAGAAATCGATCTTCCTATCCAATGCCTCATAGTTATCATTCAAATCTCCCAACCGAAGATTGAGTGCAACATAATTGTCATTCGCTAAAACCAGCTGTCTATTTGTCTCTTTCTGATTCGCATTGAGTAGTGGCAAAGTTTTCGTTCATCAATCGGAATTGCTCCCGATAGAAGTGATCCTGAGCCTGCCAGAAATCCTGCTGCTGCTGTGGCGGTGGCTCAAAGTACTCATGCTCCTATGGCTGTGGTGGCTGCATCGGAGGCAAATCCATCTTCGGGTATATGAAAGCAGGTGGTTGCAGCTGATCTCCCTCATCGAAGTCAGCTGGATCTCCTACCATAATAATGTCCTCGTGATCTTGCTCACAATAGCTGCCCACAACTCCTTTTTCTCCTCCCAATTAGCGATCCTAATGCCATAATTAGAAGGTTTCTTCTTATCTAATTTAAGCTTTTTGGCACCATCACCCTTCCTATGAGACTTAGCCTCCTTCATCTTCGAAGATGAAGCAATCTTTTTTTCTATAAAGGTTATACTTCAATACACAACAAAAAGAGATAAAGCAAATATACCAATCCTAAGACTAACATGAATCCTACTCAAGACTTCAAACTCATTTGCCAATCCACTCTCAACTTCAAGTGCTCATCTTATCATCATAGCAACTATAACTCAACACTTTCAATCAAGAATAATTAGAATCCTTAGTCTTAAAAATACTTCACACAAACATGCTCTTCAATTTCGACATACTTCAACAAAACTAAAAGCATTCTTATCCTCCACATTCAATCACACAACATCAATGCTTCAATCAATGAGCCCATATACATAATTCAAAATTAACATCAAGTCCATATGATATTCAACATCAATTTCACAAAATTTCGACAACCCAACGTAAATTGAATCATGCCAATTCAAGTGAAATTCCAACAAGAACATCAACAATTCAACAATTCAATCCACAAAATATATGCTTCAATAAACTTACCCAATATTCCTACGCATAATCTCATATATTCACGGGTATAAAAGTTCAAAAAACATTTCTTTGTTGGCCATGGTGTACGTGTGATGTACTTCAAGAATTTGGGTAGAAAAGGCCCAATTCGGACTTAAATCCACCAAATTTTGGATGTGGAAGTTTGTGGAGAGGAAGATTAGAGTGTGGGGAAGAGTTTTGGGAGAGGAACTTACAGTTGCAATCGGTGCTCGAGAAAGGGTGATGGGAGATGATCGAACAAAAAGGAAAACTGACCTTTAAATTCAATTTTTGAATCTCGTTCGACTCGAACAACTTAGTCGAGCAAGGGTTTTTAGTCAAATAACTCAGATCTGCATTCAAAATATGACCTTATTCGACCTCCGTTCGACCAAAATATCTTGGTCAAGCAACAGCATGAAGTCGAACAACATGTGAAATCGACCCCCTGTCCTCCCCTGTTCCATTCGACCACCGTTCGGCTTGAAGATTATGGTCAAAAAAAGTTTGCTGGTCGAACGGAGCTACTGTAAGTTTTTGAACATTTTGTTCGACCAGCGTTTGACCACACAACTAGGTCGAACGGCTGCGTCTTGGTCGAACAACTTCCAAATTTTTTGAAACTTTATACTTTTCTCGTCTTTTCCTACAACACTTAAACTATAGGACAACATCAAGTATCATGATAGCCAAAACTTAGGCTAGAGGACCACTTTTAGACTAGATAACACCATGTATAACTCCGCATACGACATACAAAATAAAACACCACTAAACATTAGGCAAATTGTAAAAAATCGATACATTAAAACCAATTAAAGTTTCAATATGCCGCAAAAAATCAACTCCCCTAACAAACATTACATAGAAAAGATTATATCCTTAGTGCTTCGATAAGGTAAGTACATCACACCCCCAAACTTAGTAGAAACTATAGTCGAAACTAAGTTTGCAAAGAGATGTAATTTTCGAATAGTAAGAGCATCAAATATAAAAATTTCTTACACACACTAAAGAAATAAAGCATTAAAATAGGAGGGAAAGCCCCCAACAAGCGCTCTTGTTTAACGTTGGAGAGTCACGATGGTACCTATTTAGTGTAAGGTATCCTCAAAGATGACTCAAGTATCATCCAGTGACTTGTAATGCTTCAATCGATGCTCATTCACCGCTATGATGTCCCCATCTTTATCTATGAGTTCAAAACTCCCCCCTCCAAAGGCTCTATGGATAATGAACGGACCCGTTCACTTCCATTTTAATTTTTCTAAGAAAAACTTCAAACGAGAGTTAAAAAGTAATACCTCATCACCTTGCTTGAACTCTTTGTAGGAGATAGAATCATGCCATTTCTTCATTCTTTCCTTATAGATCTCCGAGTTCTTGAAAGCTCGATTTCTGAACTCATCTAATTGATTGATATGAGTCATCCTCAACTCCTTTTGATCCTTAAGAGACAAGTTCAAGCTTCTCAATGCCCAAAAACCTTTATGCTGAATTTCTACAGGTAAGTAGCACAGCTTCCCATAGACAATTTGGTATGGTGACATATCCAACACCGTCTTGTAAGTAGTTTGGAACCCCCACAACACATCATCGAGCTTTATAGCCCAATCTTTCCTATTGGTCTCGACTACTTTTTCTAATATTTGCTTCACTTGTCGATTGGAGACCTTCGCTTGCTCATTCGCTTGAGGGTGATGGGGTGTAGTGACCCTATGCTTAACACCATAGTCCTTGAAAACTTTTTCAAGAAGCTTGTTGACGAAGTGTGACCCTCCATCACTCACTAGTGCTCTACGAACTCCATAGTGGGCAAAGATATGTTTCCTCAAGAAGGACAAAACAGTCCTTGAATCATTCACACGAGTGGGAATGGCTTCCACCCACTTAGAAACATAATCCACTGCTAAAAGAATGTAGAAAAATCCATTAGATGGGGGAAAAGGTCCCATAAAATTGATCCATCATACGTCGAAGATCTCAACAACAATGCTCGGCTGAAGTGGCATCTCATCTCTTCTACTTATATTCCCCATCCTTTGACATCTATCGCATGTCTCCACATAGGACTCACAGTCTTTAAACAAAGTAGGCCAATAAAGAGCAGATTGAAGTACCTTAGCTGCTGTCTTTTGAGCTCCGAAATACCCTCCATTAGGATATGCATTGCAAAATTCAAGAACACTCTCCATCTCCATCTCATGCACAGACCTACGGACTATGGAATCCGTATAAATCTTATAGACAAACGGATCATACCATATGAAAGTCTCAACACCTCTCTTAAACTTAGCAAGTTGATACCTATTGAGATCTTTCAGAATTTTACCTACGGTAATGTAATTGATATAATCAGCGTACCATGGATCCATTCCTTGAGAAGCTACCACACAAGCTCTCTCAGCCCCTTCAGCAAACACCACCATTATCTTCTCATCAGGGAACATCTCTTCTATATAATCGAAAGAATCATCACAATGCTCCCTTGTCTCCAACCTTGATAGGTGATCCTCCAAAACATTCTCTGTTCCTTTCTTATCCCGGATCTCCATATCAAACTCTTGCAGAAGAATAATCCATCTAATGATCCTTGGCTTTGTTTTCCTCATGCTAACCAAATACTGTCGAAACTTATTGAATGCATACACCACAGCTAGAAACTCCTTTTCAGTAACAGTGTGGTTCTTTTGTGCTGCATCAAAAGTTTTACTCGTATAGTAAATGTCACAGAACTTCTTCTCCCTCATTTGCCCAAGCACCACTCCAAGTACTAAGTCACTTGCATCACATATAAGTACCAACGGTTGAGTCTAATCCGGTGTGATCAAGATATGTGCAGTAATAAGCGCTCCTTTCAAAACTTGAAAAGCTGTTAGACATTTTTCATCAAAAACAAAAGAAACATCTTTTTCAAGTAAATGAGATAAGGGCATGGAGTATTTCGAGAAGTTTTTTATGAATCTTCTATAAAAACCGGTGTGTCCAAGGAAGGACTGCACTCTTCTTTCATTGGTAGATGGTGGAAGCTTCTCAATCGCCACCACATTTGCTCTATCCACCTGCAATCCCTTGGCCGAAATATGATGGCCAAGAACAATCCCATCTCTTACCATGAAATGCCACTTCTCCCAATTCAAGACAGATTAGTTTCTTGGCATCTTTTCAAAACAGTAGACAAGTTAGATAAACAAATATCAAAGGAGGAACCAAACACAGAGATATCATCCATAAACACCTCCATGATCTTTTCTATCAACCCATCAAATATGGCCATCATGCAATGGTGAAATGTAGCAGGTGCATTACACAATCCAAAAGGTATCTTCCTAAAGGCAAAAGTTCTATAAGGGCAAGTAAAAGTGGTCTTTTCCTGGTGCTCGGGCACATTCATGATTTGATTATAACGTGAGTACCCATCCAAGAAATAGTAAAATTCATACCCTGCAAGACGATCAAGCATTTGATCCATGAAAGGAAGGGGAAAATGGTCTTTGCAAGTATTTTCATTCAGTTTTCTATAATCCGTACACACACGCCATCTCGTAGGAATCCTAGTAGCTAAAATCTCACCATCATCGTCTTTCACTATAGTCATGCCCCCCTTTTTAGCTACAACATGCAATGGACTCATATGGGGACTATCACTAATGGGATAAATAATTCCTGCATCTAGCCACGTTAGGATTTGCTTCTTAATCACTTCTTGAATAGCGGGATTTACCCTCCGCTGATTCTGTATGCTACTCTTGGCCACATCTAACAATCTTATTCTATGCATGCAATATGATGGACTAATACCCTTCAAATCATCAAGAGACCAACCAATTGTAGACTTATACTTCCTAAGCACATCTAACAACTCCTCAAGTTGATCATCATCAAGGAAAGAAGATACAATTACCGGATATTATTCAATGTCACCTAGATAGGCGTACTTCAAATGCTCTGGTAGTAATTTCAACTCCTCCTTCTTTTTCTTTTGGAGTGCTCTCTCTATCCAAAGGCAAGTATTTTCTAGTCCACTTCACCTCTTCAAACTTTGTCCTCTTTGATTCATACCTATCATCACCCAAAGCAAGTAGGTTTTCGAGAAAATCAATACATACCTCATTGGAGAGCTCATCTAGCTCTGTGACCGGAAAAGTAAGAGATTCTATTAAGCATGTCTCAAGAGGATCCTTGGAGAGGATCAAAGACATGTCTTCCTTAACAATCTCCTCTACCACATCGATGTTGTAACATTGCGTCTCCATTGGCATCTTCATTGCCTTGTCAAGGTTAAATAAAACTTCATCTTTATCCATTCGTAACCTAAGCTCACCCTTTTGAACATCAATCATAGCTCCAGCAGTAGCAAGGAATGGTCTCCCAAAGATAAGGGGAACATTATTCTTGTCATCTTCCATCTCAAGCACTAGAAAATCCACAGAAAATATGAGCATGTCCACTTTGACAAATACATCCTCTATCACACCCTTCGGAAAGGTCATAGACCTATCCGCTAATTGCAAAGCCACTGTTGTGGGAGCGAGCCCTCCCCAAACTTAGCTTCTTAAATATAGATAAGGGCATCAAGTTGATGCTTGCTCCAAGATCACATAAAGCTTTACGTGCCGGCCGCTTTCCAATCTCGCATAAGATAGTGAAGCTCCTCGGATCTTTCAACTTCTATGGTAGCTTTCTCTTAATGATTGAGCTGCAGTTTTTTGATAGATTCACCGTCTCTGCCCCGTTCAAGCTTCTCTTCTTCAATAAGATATCTTTAAAAAATCGGGCATAGTACGACATCTCCATGATTGCTTCGGAGAAAGGAATGTTCAAGCTTATCTTGTTCATAATATCCTGAAATCTCTTGAACTTCTCTTCCAATCCCTTTTTGACTATCTGAAAGGGAAACAGATGAGGTATCTTTGTTTTAGGAATTCCCCATTCATCACGTTCAACCTTCTCTGACTTATCCTTCTCAGCTCTCAATCTTTTTGCTCTTTCCCACTTTTTTCCACTGTAAGATCAGTATTCTGCTCTTTGGATGGCTCTGAAGTGATCTGAACAATAGGTGTAGCATTCAGTATTGAAACGGGCACTGAACGAAGTTGTTCGACCTCTGTTCGACCAAATTGGTCTGGTCGAACAGACTGTGACTGGTCGAACAATATCTCTGATCGTGAGTTCAAATTCTCCAGATGTTGTTTGACCAACGTTCACCAAGATGGTTAGGTCGAATGGATGTGCTTTAATTGAACGGCTGTTCTGATCGCGATGTCATCTCTCCTGTTATTGTTCGAGCAGCTTTCGACCAAGATTTTCTGGTCGAACGGATATGTGTTGGTCGAACGGCGGGACAGAAAATAGAGCATCAAAATTCTATTTTTTCGAAGGTTGTTCGACCTCAGTTTGACCATAAAGTCTGGTCGAACAAGGCTCATGCCCCCTTTATTTTTGCTCGTTGGCTTCATCGAACCTTTATACTGCGTTCCTGACCTTAATGTGATGGCATGACAAGACTTAGGGTTCTCAATACTTTGAGATGGAAACTTTTTCTTCTCAATAGTTTGAGTTAATTTGTTCACGTTTTCTGCCATCTCCCCCATCAACAATGTAAGGTCTTTAACTTGTTTAGACAGATCTTCATGATTGACATCAATCTTCTTCTCTAACTTGGCCTCAAGTCGATCCACTCTTGCATTATTCCTTGCCATGTACCTGTTCACCGTATCCTCGAAACTCGGTTTTTCTTCTTCCATCTTAGTTCCCGGATCAACGCCAATAGGAGGTTGTACTGTATTATTGGGATTACTCCACGAAAACTCCAGCCTCCTTGGTTGTTGGTAATTACCCGGGGCACCACGATTATTGTAGTTTCCTTGATAATTCCAGTTTCTTTGATTTTGGAACCTCGTTCCTTGAATATTTTGACCCATAGCATAGTTCGCCTCTTCTATCTCCTTCATAGCCAACATCCTGCTGCATAATTGGTACTCGCTACGATAAGTCCGTGATCTGCTTTTGCTGAGACTCCAGTAGCTTGCTGATATTAGTCAAACTAGAGGCGATCTCTCACCGTCTCTTCCCAACTTAACCATAGTATGCTCAACCTGCGCTACCTTTCTAAGAACATAAGTGCCTCTCACTCTATCAGTTGGCCAATCTCTTGAATTCATCGAAATATCCTCAAAGAGCTTTTCGGCCTCTACGGATGACTTCGTAAGCAACGCTCCATTAGAAGAAGCATCAAGTAACACTTGAGAATCGCAGTCCAATCCATTATAGAAAATACTGATGTATTGAGCTTTAGATAGCCCATGCTGTGGACACTTTCGAACCATGTCCTTGAATCTGTCCCAAGCTTCATGAAACTTCTTATTACCATGGATAGCAAATTGATTGATTTGTTGCTTTATCTTGAACACCTTTGAAGGTGGCATGTATCGCTATAAGAATTTCACTTTTAATTTCTCTCAGGTATCACATTCAGCAGCATTCAGATTATCGTACCAATCTCTCACTTTTTTATTCAGCGAGAACTTAAATAAAATTATCTTCCTCGCATCCTCATGAGCTCCTGCATCTTTTTATGTACTTGCATACCCAAGGAACTTATTCAAATGTTGCTTAGGATCTTCAAGGTTCCCCCAGAGAAGGGACTCCTTTCAATCATGCTAATAAGAGCAGGGTGCAAGTCAAAATTAGCTTCGGCCCCTCTTGCTCCTAACAGCCTAGCATTGCCTCCTCCATTGTTCTTAAAGACTTCACGGATGGCAAGAGTATCAGGATTCGCCTCTATGTTGACTGCTTCTGCTTCCAAGTTAAATTCGGTTGCAGCTTCAGTTGCTTGCGGATTCAACTCGTCAACTTCAACTCCTAAATTAAGAGCTTCAGTTGGTTCTAATTCCTCTTTTAATCTTTTGGAATGGTGGAAAGGGAGTGAATCTAGATATCCAATTCTTACCACCATTGCCAAAGATATCTTTGCAATTCCAAGTTCTACAGTTGCTAGCGAGTCTGCTTTTAGCTTAGGCAAAAGAGTTGTTGATCCTTTTAGGAGCAGTTTGAGTTCTAAAATGGTAGAAGCATTGGTTTGCACTAATAATTGGGTAAGAGCTGATGGATTAAGCTTTTATAAGGATCCAACCGATGATGACCTTGATTTATACAAGGGAATTGAATAAATTGAAAGAGGTGACCTTATATAATTTAATTATGTTAATATAATATAAAGCATATGTATGAATCATAATATTTGTTTAATCATTTTACAGCTGCAAATGTCAATCATGATCTTTCCTCAACTCCCACCACAACTTCAGCTTGAAGTGAAGTTATTGTTGTAGATGTCGCATGAATATTGCATGGTAATTGTTGAACTCTTCATTTATGTTTATATACTTAATTATTAATTTTCTTATACCACCATTGCCAAAGATATCTTTGCAATTCCAAGTTCTACAGTTGCTAGCGAGTCTGCTTTTAGCTTAGGCAAAAGAGTTGTTGATCCTTTTAGGAGCAGTTTGAGTTCTAAAATGGTAGAAGCATTGGTTTGCACTAATAATTGGGTAAGAGCTGATGGATTAAGCTTTTATAAGGATCCAACCGATGATGACCTTGATTTATACAAGGGAATTGAATAAATTGAAAGAGGTGACCTTATATAATTTAATTATGTTAATATAATATAAAGCATATGTATGAATCATAATATTTGTTTAATCATTTTACAGCTGCAAATGTCAATCAAGATCTTTCCTCAACTCCCACCACAACTTCAGCTTGAAGTGAAGTTATTGTTGTAGATGTCGCATGGATATTGCATGGTAATTGTTGAACTCTTCATTTATGTTTATATACGTAATTATTAATTTTCTTATAATGCTTATTGTGTTTTAAAATATGAAGTACTTTGTACTGCTTGAAGAATCTGGATGGCAAGACATAACATGGAGGGCCGGATATGGAAGAGCTTAACAATGATTTCTTTTATATTATTGAATATTGACACTTATTATTGTATTAAAATTATTTGTACTGTTTTGATGTATTTTGTTGTTTGAATTGTATCACTTCTTGTTCTGTTAAAAACTTGGATTAGGATGCTATTTTTATTTTTTGGTATGAGACGATAATGTAGCGGTATCCTAATATGCTATTGTAGTTCGATATTTCAATAAATATTTGATATTTTTTATTGGTATACCGAAATTTCGGTATATTAGAATTTGATATACCGACATGGGCAGTATGATATCGGTATAAATTTTATGGTACCGATTATTTCAGTATGGTATACGGTATGACCATTTCTGTATGGTGGTAAAATAAAGTTTATTTTATGCATCAAACTTTATTTTATTATTTTGTATGCAGGTAAAGACCGAGTTTAAAATAATAAAATAAAGTTTAAAATGGAAGATATTAAACAAACTATGTACTGAATTGAAAATCCCCAATTATTATGGTGGTAAAATTTCAAAGAATTATCCATATATATATATATATATATATATATATATATATATATATATATATGCAATTAGGCCGGTTTGTTTGTGTTAGATAGATAAAATTGCGTTTGGGATACTTCGAAAATTTCTTAATTTTATCTTGTTTTAGGGAAGGATCAATTTTATTAATACGATTTGCCCCCAAATTATTTTAGTAAGGCAAACATCAAGAAAGCAGTTTTGTCGGATGGATAAAAAATGATACTCCTATTTCACTAAGCTCTTCATTATTCTGTCTAAATTATGGGTGATTCTTGGGTGACCCGTGGTCATCCAAGACCCAATTCGTAGCCGGCTACAAGTTTGAGGGACATAAAAGCAGCGAATCCGTACAATGCATGTAGAATTCTTATTCTGAAAAGCAATAGTGTTGAGGTGTCAGGGTGCATCCCAGCCATCATATACTAATAGGGTGCATACTAATACTCATCTCGACGCCAAGCACTATGCGCTCCCCTTGCCACCATTCCTGCCCCGGCTCCCCAAATATATATTTTTCAATGGGTTAATTGCGCCAAAAGTCCTGATCTTTTCGCGAATTTCAAATTAGTCCAAACTTTTCAATATTTATAAATAAGTTCTCGACCCTTAACCACTTTTTCAAATCAAGCCACCGGGCAGCGAGAGCGCTGCCCGGTGCTGACGTGTCTATCTCTCTTCCACGTCACCTTCCACGTGTACAAAACGACGTCGTTTCAACTTTCCACCCATCGAAAGTTAATTGCATGAAATGTCCCAACCTTTCCGCCAATTGCGAATTAGTCCAAACTTTTAAATATTTTATAAATAAGTACCTGACTTTAAGCCCGTATTGCACTCGAACCACTAGGTGGAGGGCTGCCCGGATGCTGACGTGTAACTGTATATGCTAAGTTATTTTATACTAGTTAACAAAAGGACATTGTTTTGATTTTTTTTTATTTATTAAAATTTCCAAAAAAAAAGCCCACATATATCACACATTAACATTTTTCGATCAAAATATGAATCACGGCAGTAGATAGAGAGAGAAAATTTGACAATGTGCTTCTGCATGGTTAAGGCCAAGAACAGATCATCAACAGAACTGAAGGAGCCGATTAATCACTATTCTTTTTTCCAAAATCTTTTTCTACTCTCTAATTATTCTAATAGCAACAACAATTATCGTATGGATCATCTAATCAAAATTCAGAAGTTGTCTTCCACAACTCCTCACACATGGCGAATTTTGATAGATAATGTTAATGTGTGATATATGAGGACGTTCTTTTGGATATACGTTAAATTTTAATTTAAAAAATCAAAACGAAGCCGTGTTGTTAACAAATATAGAGTGGCTTGGCCTATACAATGACATAGCAGTGTTCGGACAGACCTCCACTGCCCGGTGGTTTAATTTGCAATACGGGTTAAAGTTGAGTACTTATTTGCAAAATATTCAAAGTTTGGACTAATTCGCAATTGGCGGAAAGGTTGAGACTTTTCATGCAATTAACTTTTCGATAGGTGGAAAGCTGAAATGACATCGTTTTGTACATGTGAAAGGTGACGTGGAAGAGAGATGGACACGTCAGCACCGGACAGGCCTCTCGCTGCCCGATGGCTTGATTTAAAAAAATGGTTAAACGTCGAGAACTTATTTGTAAATATTGAAAAGTTTGGACTAATTTGAAATTCACAAAAAGGTCAGGACTTTTGGCGTAATTAACCCTTTTTTAATTTATATTTTTTGTTACTTCATCTTAATTCAACAATTATTAAATTCATTTTGTAGGTAATAAATAGTTGTGTAAATCGAGTTTACGGTGTAAATCATGTGATTTTTCTTTCATTCTTATATACCTTATGTATTGCTAAGGTGTCTAAATTAGGGGAACCACAAGATTTATAAAAGTTTATGATGTAAACTCAATTTACAAGAGACTACCAACTCTTTGTAGATTTTTTTTTTCTAAAATTTGGCTAAACTACAAACAATTGAGGTAACATGTGGAGTTTTGGTTTTTTTAATTATATTAATAAAAGAGTTGGATAAGAATGTTACCAAAAAGATGTGTGTATTTAAAATACTTTATAAAATAAATAAGGTGTGTATTTAATAAATTAAGGGTAATTTAGACTTTTTAAAAATATTAACTTTATTATTATCATAATAATGAGATGTGTATTTAATAGGAGGAGATGTGCAAATAAAATTAGCCTTTTTATTAAGGTAAAAACTCCTGTGCACCCGGGCGCACGGACTACATTCCGTGCGCCTTTAAAATTTTGTGTTAAATTGTATACCCTTTAGTATACAGATGTGTACCCTTTATTTTTTAAAAAAATATTATGTGTATCTGGGCGCATGGACAACACTCTGTGTGCCTTTAGAATTTTGTGTTAAATTGTATACCCTTTAGTATAAAAATGTGTACCCTTTATTTTCTAAAGAAAAAAATATTAATGAAAAGTGTATACCCTTTAGAACAAAATGGTGTACCTTTTATTAATTAAAGTGTATACCCTTTAAACCAAAGCAATGTACCCTTACCCTTAATACTAAATTTCTAAAGGTGCACGGAATGTGTTCCCGCGCGCCCGGACGCACGCAAGCCTCACTCTTTTATTAATATAAATGGTACTCTCACTTTTAATTTGTCTTACTTATTATTCTGAAATATTTAATAAATTAATTATTATTTTTTGCTAATCAGTCCATCATTTTTATTAAAATTATTATTACTTTTTATAAGTAATACTCTCTCCATCCTAGGAAACTCTGCATCCCTCTTTCCGGCACGGAGATTAAGAAAATGATAACTTTTAGGGGTGTTATGGTATTTTTTGGAAATAAATAAATGATAAAGTATGATATGGGTGTTAGGTAGGGGTAGTTTTTTTGTAAATAAAGTGTATAGGAAAGGGTAATTGTGTTTGACTTTTTGCTTTTTTAAAAAGGTGCAAACTTTTGTGGGACAACCCAAAATGAAAAGTGTGTCATCTGAAATGTGACGGAGGGAGTATTAATTTTCATGAAATAATTCAATAATACAAATATCACTTTATACTGATTATAATAACTTTTTATTAAATATATTATCACTTTTCAAATTTTCTATTAATTGCTCACAAAATATTTAATTGATCTTATTACTTTAATAAAGTCTCAATTTTTTATAAATATAATATTTTTTATCTTTTACATGAATGCTAATTACGAGAACAAAATTTTCTAAATTAAATGAATCAACCGTGGTTATAAAAAATTAAAAAATAGTAAATAATAATAATATTAAAATATTTAAAAGAAAAGAAAAATGGTCGTGTCAATACAGCGAGGAAGCGGGTCAATTTTTTATAATTAGGTTGAAGCGTGGGTCAATTTTTTATAATGGAGTTGATTCTCACATAAATTAGATCAGTGAGACGGTCTCGCATAAGTTTTTGGCATTTAGATTCTGGGTATGTCTTGCGTGAGACCGTTTCACGTGAGATCATTTTTTACTTTTTAAAATAGTTATCACTTTCGTTATAAAATGTTATCACTTTCACTATAAAATGTTATAAATTTTAATTTATACTATAAATTGTTCATAAAATATTATTATCACTTTTCATTAATTTATTATCACTTTCCTTTATAAAAGTTATTACTTTCTGACCGTCTCACGTAAGCCCTTACATGAGACGGTCTCACACAAGTCTTTGCCTTAGATTTGTGCTTGCTTTCTTTATAAAATTTCATTTCCAATAAAAATTATATTTTTATTCATAAAATTTAAAGTATATTTTTTAATTTAAATATATATATATATATAATATTGTACATTTAAATTATATGGAATAATATTTAACAGAATACAAAGTAAATAATGAATACTTATTGAAATTTCATTTCCAATAAAAATTATATTTTTATTAATAAATTTTAAAGTATTTTTTTATTTTTTTTAAATAACATTGTACATTTAAATTATATAGAGTAATATTTAACATAATACAAAGTAAATAATGAAGACACTCCCTTGTGAAATGGCTCGATCAATTATTAAAATATGCTTATTATATAAATAAAATATAATTATTTGTAGTTAAAGTATATCAATAATAAATTATATTATAACACGGTAAAATAGTACTTAAATATATAATCAGCATACTTTAGAAAAAAACGTACTTACGTCTCACAAAAGAAAGACTTGTGAATAGGATTATTATTATTGAATCATTAAATAAATAATTATTATTAATCTTAATATATTTTAATATCCTAAACTCAATTTATTAAAATTGTTTGGCATTGTGAAAATCTTTAATATACTAAAGTAGAGTTTAATTTTGATGAGGTGTCATCTCTACAATTTTTCTTAATTATTTTAATTTTTAATATTAATTATTTTTATTATCCTTATTCATATATATTTTTTAGTATGATCTATATATATTATTTTTAGTATGATCTTCATATATATATATATATATATATATATATATATATATATATATATATATATATATATATATTTAATATAATAAAAGAGAGTTTAATTTTGATGAGGTGTCATCTCTACAATTTTTCTCAATTATTTTAATTTTTAATATTAATTATTTTTATTAACCTTATTCATATATATTTTTTAGTATGATCTATATATATTATTTTTAGTATGATCTTCATATATATATATATATATATATATATATATATATATATATATATTTAATATAATAAAGGAGAGTTTAATTTTGATGAGGTGTCATCTCTACAATTTTTCTCAATTATTTTAATTTTTAATATTAATTATTTTTATTATCCTTATTCATATATATTTTTTAGTATGATCTATATATATTATTTTTAGTATGATCTTCATATATATATATATATATATATATATATATATATATATATATATTATTTATGTTATTTATATTATTAAAATTTAATGAAAATAAATACATTTGTTTATTTTAAGATAAATAGTTAAATTAATTTAATATTTAAATATGGATGTAATCAAATCAAAATCAATTTCCTCTACACCTTATAATAAATACAGTTTTCAATTTATATATTCACTTCAAATACACAAATTATTCTCTTAAAGCTTTTTAAAGAATTGATGGTATGTGATTTTGTTATTTTTTTATTTTTTTGATTCTTTATAAATTTACTTAATTTTTTACATATTTTTAAACCATAATTTATTTATTTGTTTATATTAATGTATATATTAATTTTTTATTTCTTCTATTTAATACGTATATTGATTTTATTATAATTTTTTTTTTTTTGGTTCGTTGTGAATTTTTACAAGAAAACCCCACATTTTTTTATGAATGTTGTATTAAAATTTTCATTTTTAATCCTAAACTCTCTATTTTTTTTATTAAAACATTGTTTTTTTTTCTTTTGATTAATATATACATTAATTTTACTATGACTTTTTTTAACAGGTCAAATTTAATATTTTTGATTGATTTCGTTTGTTCAGTATTTTTTTTTTCTTTCAATTAATATGCATACTAAATTTATTTTTAATTTTGTTAGTCAAATTTATGTATGCATTCGTAATTTTTTTAAATTTCTTTCAAATAATGCATGTATTGATTTTTGTATGATTTTTTCTTAAAAATCAACAAATTCATTTTTTTTTATTTTTTTCAATTTTTTTGATTACCATATTTCTTTATAATTGTTTCTTCAAAAATCAAATATATACCATATTTGTTCATATTTTTATAGTTTAAGCTATTCTAATTCTAATTAATTTGATTTTATATTTTTATTTATTTTTATTAATACGTATATTAAATTTATTTATTTTAATTTTTTTTGTCAATTTTATACGTATATTTGTAACTTCTTCTTTTTTTTATACATATATATTTTAATTTATTTTAATATATATATATATATATATATAATTTTTTTATTTAATACATATATTAATTTTGTTATATTGTTTTCTTCTTGAGTGACAAATTCACATTTTTTAAATTTAATTTTCTATGCTACACTTTTTTTTCAGTTGTAAATAAAAATTTTTTTAAAAGAAAACCCAAAATCTTTTATGAATTTAAATCTCATGTATTATAAATTTATTTCATTTTAACCTAATATTTAATATTTTTTTATTATTTTTATTAATACATTGACTAATTTTTATATTTTACTGAGGTGTCATAATTTTCTTAATTTTTTAATTATTAATTATTTTTATTATATATATATATATATATATATATATATATATATATATATATATATATATATATATATATATATATATTATTTATTTATTTAGGAAGAGATTTATATTCATACGTATATCTTGCTAAAAGTTCCACTATTTATACTTAATATATTACTTATATTAATTATTTTTAAAATTTAATAAAGATAAATACGTATATTTATTTTAAGTTTTGAATATGAACGTGATCCAATCAAAATTAATTATTAATTAAAATTTAATGTAGATAAATATTTAAATAATTTTTTCTTTTAAGGTAAATTAAGGGTCATTCTTTTTTAATTCTTTAGATTAAAATATATATTGGCAAAAGCTTGTGTATGCCCGGATATATGGGAGCACATTCGTGTACCTTTAAAATTTAGTGCTAAATTGTATACCCTTTAGTATAAAGATGTACTTTTTATTTTACAAGACAAAAACTTGTGTGTGCCCGGAAGCACACTCCGTGTGCCTTTAGAATTTTGTGTTAAAGTATAAAGATGTGTTCCCTTTATTTTCTGAAGAAAAATAAAAAATATAACAAAATGGTGTACCCTTTAGAACAAAATAATGTAACCTTATACATAATACTAAATTCTAAAGGCGCACGGTGTGCGCCCGGGCGCACGCAAGCCTCACTCATATATATTATTGACTTTTTCGTTTGCCATGAATTTTACTTTTTTTCTTATTAAATTTCTACTAATCAGGTTTTTTATTTTTCTTAATTTCTTTTAAAAAATATATATGTATTAATTTATTTTAATTTTTTCTTTATACTTTTTAAATTTTATTTTGATTATTTTTTTTACTCTTTTTTAATTTATTTTTAACGTTGTTTTTTTTGTTTTGATAAATTAAATTTATCTTTTTCTAATCCTTGATATTAAAACATATAGTATTAATTCTTTTATTTATAATTATTTCCTTTATTATCATTTTTTTCTGACAAAGACTTTTATGACACCAACTTACTCATGAAATAAATTTTGTTAGATAAATAAAAGTGATAATATTTCATAGGAAAGTGCTACTTAATTATTGAAAAGTGATAATGGTTGCGGTAAATTATTTTATACTCAAATAGTTTATAACACAAATAAAATAAAAAGTAATAACATTTTAAAAGAAAATGATAACTAATTATGAAAGAATAAAATATTCTTATCATGAGATGGTCATACACAAGATTTTTTTTCTCTTTTTTAAATTAATTTTGTATTTTTTAAAAATTTCTTTTGATTAATTTCTTTTAAGTGTGAGTTTTATTTTAATAAGATCTTGATTTAAAAATTATTTTATTATAATTTTTTTGACAATAAATTATAATATTTCTTAATATTATAATTTCATGTCCCGCGTAATATGCGAGTTTTGTACTAATGTTAATATATTATGCTTTTTATATATCTTAATAACGTGATATTATTAAATATAATTTAGTTATATATCTTAATAACTTGATATTATCCTAATATACTCTTTGTATATCTTAATAATTTGATATTTTAAATATAATCTTTGTATATCTTAATAACTTGATATTGTTTAATATACCGGTAGAAATAATTTGACAATGAATTATAATATTTTTTAAATTTAAAATTAATATCATTTATATATATTTTTTTTTTCTTAATTGTAATATTCAACTTTAAATTAATATAAGTAAAAGTTATATGTGTAAATCTTAAACTTTAAATAAAATATTTTTTATTACAATAAAAAATTATTCTTTAAAATAATAAACTAATAATCTTCTAAGTGAAAAATATTACTCACCTCGATGTGAATATAAAAATCAAAATATATCCTAGTTAAAAATATTACTCACCCTTAATGTGAATATAAAAATTAAAACATATCCTAGTTAAAGTATTACTCACCTCAAATATAAAAATAAAAAATATTACATTTTTAATCTATTTTAAAATAATCTAAAACAAGTTTGGGTAGTTTCGTGTGAGATTATTACACGATAAGATCATTTTACGCTTTAATAATTATTTATCTTGTTTTATAAAATTATTTATCTCGTTTTATAAAAGATTTATATCTTTAATCTATTGTAAAATAATCTAAAACAAGTTTGGGGCAGTCTCGTGTGAGACTATCACATGATAGGATCATTTTACGTTTTAATAATTATTTATCTTGTTTTATAAAATTATTTATCTTATTTTATAAATTTATTTATCTCGTTTTATAAAAGGGCAAAGACTTGTCAGAAAGTGATAATTCTTGTATTGAAAAGTGATACTAAATTAATGAAAAGTAATAATGTTATTTTATGAACAATTTATGTATAAATGAAAAGTGATAATATTTTATAGCGAAAGTGGTAATGTTTTATAGCGAAAGTGATAACTATTTTAAAAAGTATAAAATGGAGACGATCTCACGCAAGACCTACCCTTATAAAAGATGTTACTCTATTATCATTATTTAAATCTCATTACTTTCTTTTTTTTTCGTAATATAATCTACTTTTATTAAATCTATTTTTCTTTTACGTTATGTAATTGAAATATGTAATAAAATTTTCTCTCTTTCCTATAATGCATTCTATTTCTATTAAATCTATTTTTTTATTTTTTCATTTATCTTCTGTAATTGTAATTAAAATATAATACATAATATTTATAAAAGTATATTGTAATTATCTATATAATAAGTATATTGTTTAAATATTTTAAACAATAAATATTAATATTTGTATATATTTAATTTATTATTTTTAAATTTATATAAAATAATTTATTATTTTTTTAATTTATTTGATTTTTTAAATATAGAATGTCTTATTCTTTTATTTAATTTGGTAAAACATATTCTTTCCAATGGTGTGATATCATTATTATTTTGATTTATTTGATTTTTTTAAAATATAGTATGTCTTATTCCTTAATTTAATTTGGTAAGAAGTATTCTTTGCAATGGTGCGATGGCTTCTGTGCGGTGCTGTCTCTTTCTCTTTCTCTCTTCAGTAGATTCTCTTTCTTTCTTCTCTTTCTCTTCCTCTCTTCAATAGGTTCTCTTTTTTTCTTTCTCTTTCTCTCTCCTTTTTCTCTCTCCTTGTCACATTGGTCAGTTCTCTCTCCTTGGTCAGCCAACCTCTAATCTGCCTGCAGCGTGGAAATCGACTAAAAAAGTAGCATTGAAATTAAATATTAATTAAATTTGATCAATGGTATACATTAAAAGGAGAATGATCCAATGACCGGCCTGTGCTGATCAGGGTCATCACTGAACCGTGGTCAACCAAGTGAGCCTCCTAAATTATAATGGAAAAGTGAAGAGTTTAGCGGGATGGAGGGAGTAACATTTTAACAAAAGTGATACTCCCTCCGTACCATGCAAATGGTTGTTTTTACTTTTTGGACGTGGATTAAAGAGTATTATTATTTAATGTTTAATGGGTAGATATATTAGTGGGAGTGTATGCTCCATATTTTAATTGTATTATTAGTGGGTGTGTGTGGATGTCATGTGTATAAAAAAGGAAATTGGACTCTTTGTATAAAAAGTGACTTTTTGAGTGGGAGTGAGGGAATACTTAATTTATGAATTATAACTATTTATTAAAATTACAAGAAGGTTTTTTTTTTTTTTCAAATCTCAAAATTGAGACTAAATTGCAATTGAAATAAAAATTGTAATTTTTCTTGCAATCAACTCTTTTAATAATACTAAGATATGCTACATACTTCCTCCATCCCGCATTAACTTTGACGTTTATTTTTCACGGAGATTAAGAAATATAATATTTTAACATGTGTTGAGGTAAGAGATATAATATTTAATCTAAAGATAATAGTTGTATTAGAGTTGTGTGTGGGTCCTATATGAAAAAATTAATTATTTTGTGTGGACCAAACTTTAAAAAAAAATTGTAAACCTTAACTTGAAACAACCCAAAATGAAATGGGGTACCAAGGGAGTATAATAGTATTGTTTACATGGAAGGCTCAAGGAAATTCAACCAGACCTCAAATTTAGAGCAAAACACAACACTAATAATGCTATATGAGCTACCAAACAACATTGGGTGTATGGCATATATGTTTGGCCATAATAAGGCCTGCCAAACAGGCCATATTGAATTGAAGTTTGAATACAATCAAAGATAAAACACACACATTAATACATATCTTAAGATCACATTACAAATGATATATATCATGAAAGTAGATAAATAAACTATCAATTTACAACTTGTAATAATGAAGAGCACGATAATCTTCAAATCCAGAAGCCACGAACTTCATTCGATATTCACCCAATTTAACATGTCTATAAACAACTGGATTTTCTTCTGAAATCAACTCTTTAATGGGCCCATAAATCTTTTCATCATTCGAAGGTCCCGAAAAGAAAGCCACAATAGAAATTCTTGGTCCGACTCGAGTTGCTATGGCTCTGTGTTCATTGCTTTTGAATCTCCCATTTGATACAAGCTAATTCATATTAACAATAAAATTAATTGAGTGAATGTAGGTACTAATTTAATCAGCTTGTGTAGTACTAAATGATGTATTATTAAAGTATCAACATGTAATACGATTCAAGTCAGAATTTAATTTGATGGGGCGATTCAGGTAGAGAATAGTACTCCATTTTTCAAGAGGAACAAGAAGATCAGTTCAAGTATATAGAGCGATTCAAGTAGAGAATAGTATTTTCCAAGACGAACAACAAAAAGATCAATTCAAGTATTCTTCAAGAAAAGATGGATTCAGATATTATCTATATTAATTAAATTTATTTTTAACCCCAAGAACTCAAGAAGTATACGTACTTGTAGAAGGTCTCCAATGTTTACGACTAAACCTCCGAGAATAGGTTGAATGTTGATCCACTGACCATTATGCAAGACCTGGAGGGCACTGATAGTTTGGCTCTGCAGAAGAATAGTGATGAATCCGAGGTCGGAATGCTTGCTTATTCCGATGGCTAGATCGGGTTCAGGGCATGCCGGATAATAGTGACAGTAGAGACGATGGCCTGCACCGCATTCCATATTTTTTAAGTGATCAGGGTTGAGTCCCAGTGCTTCCGACAATATCTCAAGAAGAGTGTTTACTAAAATTTCGACATGTTTGGAGTACTCCATTGCTGATTCCCTGTGAAATCAGTGAGAAACAATGCAAGAAGTAGGGTGAAATTATCTCACATTATTAGTAATTTTATGAGACTTGCAAAAGAACACCTTAGGCTCACACACGTCACTAATATAATTTAAACACATTATTAGTAATTTTATGAGACTTGCAAAAGAATACTTTAGACTCATAACACATCACTAATATAATTTAAATATAGAACCCGCACATTATAATAATACAACTACTCATTAAAAATATTTTTTAATCAACGTGCAAAAGTAAATATATACTTATTGGGCAGAGGAAAGTATCACTCAACTCAATAAATGTAATACTCCCTCTTATTTTTTTATATGTCGTTTTGCTCTTGTGCACAAGAATTAATAAAAAAAAAATTACCCAAATCCTTAATAATGACAGTATTAAGATTTACATTATTAATAATACCTTAAAGACTCCCATCATTAAAAGTAAATTCATTTTCCATCAAAAACTATTTTGATTATTCTCACCACCAAAAGAATTAATACAATAGCAAAAACAATTAAAATAAATGGAGAGATTTCAATTAAAATTGCATAAAATAAATTGGCATCAACTATTTTGATTCTTCTGCCAAAAAAAAAACTAGCATAATGACAAATTTTTTAAAAAAATTTTAATTTTACTTCATCATTGTCATTCATATTTAAACCCCTACCAAATAAAATAAGATAAAAATAAAATAAATTCTATAAATATAATAAAATTTTATGTTTAAACAGAACGTATATAAAAAAAATTTAAGTTTATGTAAAAATTAAACCTTATTAAAGAAAATATTAATATCGATATGAAGAAACTAATAAACATAAAAATTATTAATATTAATTTTTTAACCTCCAACTCCTATGTTAGATATATACATGAAAAATTAATTTTTAAATGAGTAAAATATATAGATGAAAAATTAATCTTTAAATATGAGTAAGATAGAAAAATTATTAAGTATACATGTAGAGTATAAACATAAAAATTATTAATATAGTTGAAAAATTAATCTTTAGATATGATTATATGAGTAAGGAGAAATTATTAATTATACTTGAGTGGTATGGATATGAAAAAACAGAAAGACACATTATTTAAAAAAAAAATATCAACATTAATCTTTTATCCTTAAACTCTAATACGACATATATAGATAAAAAATTTATATGAAGTAAGTGAAATGTATAAAGTTAAAAGCATGCATGCCTATGTCAGTGGGTGGAATAAAAAAACATTTGAATCGAAAATATGAAAAGATTGAAATAATTAATCAGAATAAATAAATAAATAAGGATATTTTATTACGTATAAAAGTTCAAAGTTTACATATCTTAATCTTAAAACATCTAAAGCGCAGTTTGTTTTTCTGATTTGGCATGCCTATTCTTTCTCCTTGATTACGTGTCATCATGAGAGTAAATTAACTTGTTTCTTTTTTTATTATTATTCTTCTTATTATTTTATCAATTATTTTTTAATATATTTCATGAAAGAACTTAGTTTGAAATTTTAAAAATTAATGTCATGAAAGAGTCTCTTAGACAAAATATTAAATTCATAACGAACATAACATAAATCATTGTATGCAACGTCAACTCTACCAAAATATGATTACCTATTTCATTCATCAGTTATTCCATTTATAAAATTCATTACAGATACCACGTGTTGCAATCTTTAACTATAAATAATTCACCAAAAGTATGCAATGTTTAATAATTTTTTTTATAGTATTTTAATTGAAAAATAAGTTAAAAAAATCAAATAGAATACGATTACAACTCTATTATCTTTGTCGTTATTATCTACATAATTTCTTAACTATAATCCACAGTCATCATATCATTACAAATAACATAGATGCTATTGGGTGTGACTTTCATGTAAAAAAAAAGAAAGAAGTATCATGATTTAGTATAGAAATTTTTACTAAAGAATTGATAATTTATCAATTTTGAGTATGCTATTAGTGTCGGGCTAAATATCCCCATTAAAAATTAAAGATAATTTAAAAGAATGGTCTAATGTAAAACTTTTTAAAATTTAACAAATTACATGCAATAAATTATAACGTTAAATTTACAAAAAAATATTATTCTAATCTATAATAAAATAAATTATATATAAAATTAATAAATAAATTTAAATTTTATATAAAATTTTATATAATAATAATAATAAATTTTATATAAAATTTTATATGCAACGCACGGGCTCAATACTAGTATCAGAATAAAAGAAACAACTAAAACGATATATAATATAAAAAGGAGGGAGTAATAATCACATGATCGAGATTAATTGTAATTTATCCTTATAATTTAGTACATATTTGGTTTAAGGTAAAATAATTTTTAAATATAATAAAATAAAAAAGAGAAAATAAAAGAATTAATTAATTAACTAAAATTAGTTAATTAGGATGAGTGGGATTACATATTTTTACTAGTGACTCTCTCTTGTGTGTTAGTAAAATAATTACCTGCAAGGGGGAGGCAATTCTTGGGGATCCAGAGAATGTGATCCGTCATTAAAGGAAAGCGTCAAGGTATCCCTCCAGCTGGCAGTTTTTGATTGGAAGAGATCAAAACTACTGCTATATCTCACGTTTCTCCCAATATCTCGCGAGTAATACATTTTTTTCTCTTCATTATCCATATCGTAAAATCTCTCCACTCCATGGATTATTTGGTCGAGTACCGACAGCGGGATCCCGTGATTCACGACCTGGAAGAATCCCCAGCTTTCCGACGCACGCGTCACCTCCTCGATAATTTCCTTCCGCCTCCCCGGATTATCGTGGATGCCGAGTAGATCGACGGTGGGAACTCGTTCGTGGATCTGCGACGCCGTTTCGTGATCTCGAGCCACCTCCTCGGATGGCCTCACGAAGATCTTAGGGAGTTTGAACACTCCAGAATCCACGACACCTTTCACCCCACCTTTGGTCTCATCGAAGGCTTTCAGCAGTGCCCTTCGGTCGGCATTATCAGCTGACGTGGCGTCCATCTTATCTATTCTTCAATTCAGTTCTACTTTCTAGTCGTAATTGAATCCGATTATTTAAAAGCGGCATTATCAGCTGACGTGGCGTCCATCTTATCTCTTCTTCAATTCAGTTCTACCTACTAGTCGTAACTGAATCCCGATGAATCCCGATTATTTAAAAGCGTAAGTTAGTGTATTTATGATACTTCTTAGTCTCGTGAAAGTTATTTAACTTCGTGGAAAATTATGACATTATATCACAATCAGTGCGGACCCAAAAAATAATTTCAATTAGGGTGGCCACGATCACTTAAGATTTCTTACTCGGATACACAACATATATATTGCGGATACGAAATTTAATAAAAAATATTTTTTCACTAACTTAATTGATTTTTAACGGTAAAATTTATTTTATTCTCATATTATATGTCGTTTTGAATTTTTATACCTAAAATACCCTTATTTATACTCATTAATTGTTCCAATCTTTTAATATTTCCAATTCAAATATTTTTTTCATTCCCATCCATCGACTTAGGCATGCTTGCTTTTATCTTTATACATTTCACTTAGTTCATATAAATTTTTTATCTATATATCTCATATTAGAGTTTGAGAAACTCTCCTGAGACGAGTTTTCTGAGACGGTTGTGAGACGGGTTAATCTATTATTAAAGTATGTTTATTATATAGGTAAAGTATGCTTATTTATAGTTAAAGTATATCAATAATGATTCATATTATAACGCTCTAAAATCATATTTTAATTCATCATTTATCATATTTTAAAAAACATATTTTAACAACCATTAAGCATACTTTATTTCTATAATAGATATACTTTAACACGTCTCACAAACCGTCTCACATATATATAATGTCTCACAACAGAATTTGTCTTAGAGTTTAAGAATAAAAGATTAATATTGATAATTTTTTTTAAAAAATAATCTGTCTTTCTGTTTTTTCATATCCATACCACTCATGTATAATTAATAATTTCTCATCTTACTCATATGATCATATCTAAAGATTAATTTTTCAATTATATTAATAATTTTAAGGATAAAAGATTAATATTGAAATGTTTTTTTTAATAAATAACGTGTCTTTCTGTTTTTTCATATCCATTCCACTCATGTATAATTAATAATTTCTCATCGTACTCATATGATCATGTCGAAAGATTAATTTTTCAACTATATTAATAATTTTTATGTGTATACTCTACATGTATAATTAATAATATTAATTTTTTATCTATATATTTTACTCATATTTAAAGATTAATTTTTCATCTATATATCTAACATAGGAGTTGGAGGTTAAAAAACTAATATTAATAATTTTTATGTTTATTTGTTTCTTCATATCAATATTAATATTTTCTTTAATAAGGTTTAATTTTTACATAAACTATATCATTTTTTATATACGTTCTCTTTAAACATAAAATTTTACTAGGTTTATAGAATTTATTTTGTTTTTATCTTATTTTATTTGACAGGGGTCAAATATGAATGACAATGAAGTAAAATTAAATTTTGTTAAAAAAATTTGTCATTATGCTAGTTTTTTTTGGCAGAAGAATCAAAATAGTTGATATCAATTTTTTTTATGCAATGTTAATTGAAATCCCTCTATTTATTTTAATTGTTTTTTCTGTCGTATTAATTCTTTTGGTGGTGAGAAAGAATCAAAATAGTTTTGATGGAAAATGAATTTATTTTTCATGACGGGAGTCTTTCAAGGTATTATTAATAATGTAAATCTTAATCCTGTCATCATTAATTAAGGTTAATTTGGGTAAAAATTTTTTTTATTAATTCTTGTGCACAAGAACAAAACGACATATAAAAAAAATAGGTGGGAATAAAATACTATACCCTAATAAATGATCATTAAACACTTACACACAAAGTAATTTACGCATTGATTAAAACATATGATAAAAAAAAAATATAACAAGTGGAATAAAAAATAAAACTTGAAAATGGAATAGTAATTGATCCCATCAAAAAATAGTAATTTAAGCATTTGATTAAAACACATGATGATAAATAAATATTTAAAAAGTGGAAAAATGCACATAAATGAAATAAAAGAGAGTATTAAAATAAGATGAATAAAGAAAAAAATATCAAAAAGAATACTCCTATTTAGTTAGGTAACAATTAATTTATAAATAACTTGCATAAAAAGAAATAATATTATAAAAAGAATAAGTAAATAATATACTCCCTCCGTCCCGGGTATTTTTACCAGTTTGTTCGGGCACGAAAATTAAAAAGATTTATTTTTTTAATATATAATGTAAGAAAAAGTAGGGATAAATTGGTAATTTTGAGAGAAAAAGTAAATAAAGTTATTTGGAATGATGAATAAAGTGTAAAAAAGTAAATAAAATTGTTGGAATTGATGAATAAAGTGTAAAAATATATAAGATATAGTGTGTATTTTTACCATTTATGGAATAAGTAAAAATACCTGGGACACCTAAAAATAAAAAGTGGGTAAAAATACGTGGGACGGAAGGAGTAGTATTTAAAAAAAAAATAATATTACCTCAAAATGGAAAGTGGGTAAATCCTACTGTACATCCCACCACAAGGCTTGTGGGCAAAACTTTTTAACAAGTAGATTAAGGGATATAATATTTAATGTGTAGATGAAGAAAAAGAAATACTAATATTTTAATATATTAGTATGGTGTGTGGGTCCTATAGGGATATATTAATTTTTTGTGTGGGTCCCATAACATTTAATTGTGTAGATGAAGAGAGAGAAATAATATTTTAATGTATTAGTATGGTGTGCTCATAGGAATATCTTAATTACCAAAAAGAGAAATGCATCTCTTATGTTGGAAAGGATAAAAATGATAAAATGCACTTCTTGTGGTTTATTTTTTCTATAAATTTCTCATGAAATACTAATTCATAACACCTTTTCATATTTCATCAATTAATGAATACTCTCTTCATCCCATCCTAATGGTTAAATATTTTCTCTTTTTGGGCGTCACATGCTAATGGTTACACTTCCCTTTTTTAGCATATGAGACCCACACAAATTAATTACTTCTCTCTCCATGGACCCACACATCATACTAATACACCTACACACTTTATATTAAAATATTATTTCTCTCATTTCAATACACATTAAAATATTATACTCATTAATTCGACTAATTTAATTAAATATAATAGTTTTAGTTTTTATTTAACAAACTATGGCAAGTTGAAGCTGATTTAATTTTTTTAGTGGAAGCGCCGGTAGCACTGGTAGGGATGTAATCGAACCGAGCCGAGTCGAACACTACTAGGTTTGAGGATCGTTTGTTAAGAAATTATCGAACTCGAGCCCGAGCTCGAACTTGTCAAGAAAAAAAATATCGAACTCGAACTCGAATTCAAACTATTTGTTAAGACTCGCGAACATGTTCACGAACACATAAAGTAACTTGTTTATGAATATATTTTCATGAACATTTAAATAATTTTGTACCTGGATATTAAAAGAATATTTCGTTTATAAACATTTAATGTTATTCATAATATTAAATAAAAAAACTAACAAAATATAATTATAAACGGTAAAAAGTATTTAAATATTTAAATAATTACTTAATTTATTATCATATTTGTGTGAGTTAATATAAAATATTTAATTATTGAATATTAATAAATAAATAATAATATATAATTCTAAAGAATAACTATAAAATTTACGAACGCGTTTGCGAGCCATTAACGAGCCTATAAACGAATATTTTCGCGAGTTTTCGAGCCGAACACCCTTAGGCTTGAGTTTGGTTTGATAAACTATTCGAACCCAAAATTCAAGTTTGGTTTGGCTCGTTAAGGTTAACGAACGAGTTCGAACGAACATTTAATCAAACCGAGACTCGAATAGTTCGCGAACGGTTTGGTTTGGTTACATCCCTAAGCACTGGCGACTCTTCCACAGTTCAAATTGAGTCGCTAGTAATATTGGCGATTTTAATAAATAATATTAAAATAATTATATTAATATATATTTAAATTATTTAATAATTAAAATTCTAATTAGTAGTATTATACTTTTAAAGTTCAAGGTAAGGTATAATTTTGTAATTAGTTTTAAAAAAAAGGTATAATTTTGCTATTTTGTTTGTTTTAAAATACTCCCTCCATCCCACTCAAAGGGTTCATTTTTTTTTTATTTTGGATGTCTCACCCAACTGATCTTTTTTCATTTTTTAAACACATGGGACCCATACACACTCACTAATACAAATAAAATATATGGCCCACGCACCCACTAATACAACTACTCATTACACATTAAATAATAATATTCCCTCCGTCCCAGGCTAAGAGTCTCATTTACTTTTGGGCACGTGGATTAAGGAGTATTATTATTTAATGTGTAGTGGGTAGTTGTATTAGTGGGTGTGGGGCCCCATGTTTTAAATGTATTAGTGGGTGTGGGTGGGTCCCATGTGTCCAAAAAGAAAAATGGAACTCTTTGGGTGAGATGACCAAAATGGTAAAATGACCCTCCTAGCCTGGGACGGAGGGAGTACTCCTTAATCTACGTATTAAAAAGCAAAAGTTACCCTTCGCAAGGGACAGAGGGAGTAAAATTTTAGTTTTAATTTTTTATAAGTATAAAAATTTATATGAGACCGTGTCACAGTAAGTAATAACTATCATATTCTTAAAAAAAATAATACTGAAATTGATGAAAATGCTAATTATACAATTAATTATTTTATTAATAATTTGTAATATAAATAAAAAGTGACAATATTTTTAAAGAAAAAGTGATAACATTTTTGTACAAAAAAGTAATAACTACTAATTAATAAAACTTGTAAAAGGGACAGTCTCGCGTGAGATTTCTACTACATTACGTTTTATTAATTAGTTATCACTTTTTTATAAAAAAAGAAATGTTTTCACATTTTTATAAAAAATATTGTCACTTTTTATTTATACTATAAATTATTAATAAAATAGTTCATAACAGCATAATCACTTTTCATTAATTTTTGTATTATTTTTCTTTAAAAATGTGATAGTTATCACTTCTTATTCGTCTGACGAAAGCTATTTCACGATCTTATACAAATCTTTATCCTTATAAAAAATAAAATAAAATAAAATTTTATTTTTGGGACAAACAAAATAGCAAAATTTATACATTACCTTGAAGCTGAAGAAGTATATAATACTAATAACTCCCTTCGTCTCATTTCAGATGAGACACTATTCATTTTGAGTTGTCCTATAAAACTTTGCACCTACCTAAAAATACAAAAAAATCAAACACAATCACCATTCTCCTTGCATTTTATTTACTAAAAAAATCACCCTTACCCAACACACTTAACACAATTTATTATTTATTTATTAAAAAAAATATCATTATACACCTAAAAGTTACTCCCTCCGTCCCGAAAGTTTTTGCACACTTTCTTTGTAAATTACAAATAAGTGTACAAAAAATTTTGGGATGGAAGAAGTATTATTTTTCTTAATCTTTGTACCGGGATGAGAGCGCAGACTTAAATGGGACAGGAAAATTATAGTTTAAACTATTGAATATTTAAATATATCAATTTAATTATTTAAAATATTATTTTATTATTATTTATTAAAAACGCCAATTGTACTAGCGACTCAATTTGACGGATGGGTGGACAGTGGAAGAGGCGCCTATACTAATGGCGCCTCTACTTAAAATATTAAAGCTTCTTCAAACTGCTATACTTTGTTAAATAAAAACAAAAACTATTACTCCCTCCATCCCAAGTATTTTTACACATTTTTTATTTTGGGCTGTCCCATGTATTTTATCCATTCTATTTTTTGTAAGAATACATAATATTTTATTATCTAATTTTTACAATCCCAACCACTTTATTTACTTTTTCTTTTTAAATTTCTAATTTATCCATATTTTTTCTTACATTATATATTAAAAAATAACACGTCTTAATCTCCATGCCCGTATAAATAGGTGAAAATACCCTGGACGGAGGGAGTATATTTAATTAAATTAGTCCATTAATTCACGTGCAAAAAACAAACGTGACTATAAGGACGGAACGGAGGGAACGAAAGACAAGTACTAGTGTGTGCTACTCTCTCCGTTCCACAACAAGGAGTGCATTTTACCATTTTCATCCGTCTCCAACACAAGAGATACATTTTCATTTTTAGTAAAAGGGATCCACATAAATTAATTTTTTCTCTCTCCATAACCCCACACTTCACACTAATATACCTACTTAAAATATTATTTCTCTCACCCCAACTACCCCCAACTACCTATTAAATATTATATCTCTTAATCTACATGCAAAAATATTCCGCCGCTCTTATCGTGAGATGGAGGGAATATTATGTAAGGTACGCCGCATAACCCATATCTAATTAATCCCAGCTTCTAGGGAGGGGGTGAGTGGTTTCTCTCTCTAAATATTATTCTCCCCCATCCCTGTAAACTTTTTGTTATCCCTGCCCTAACCGCCGCTAATCTTCCTAAGCGGGTCATTGCCTGCGGTCTCTCACCGTTTAATCAAGCAGAAGGCTACATAAATCGCTCCATCTAGCAACTGCCCAGCCGTTTAATCAAGCAGAGGGCCCTTCCCTTGATTTGTATTTGGGATTAGCTGCTGTCTTTGGCAGTATACCCCCTTCAGGTAGCCGGATCCACTTTATAGCGACGGCCTTGTTTCGTCATCACCTTTCCGCTGCTCTGTTCTCCGCTTTGCTCCGGCGGCCTATGGCTGAGACTTCCCCTGGGGTCTAAAGTCTGGGCTTCCTGCGTCTCTGCCGTTGATTTACTCTATGCCAGAAGCGATTCTCGACGCATTCTTCATCGCTGTGGCTCTTCAAACATCGCCCCTGTTTCGTCTCTACGGTGGTTGTCGGAGTTTTCTTCTCGCCATCGCCGACCAATTGACAGAAGCGATGAAGTTATTGCTGCTGTTCCCAGATTTGAGACCCTGTTTTGGGTCCCTTGTTTCGTGGCATCCTCTTATGTTTCATCCGGCCCTGAGGACCCGTTGAGTTTACTCGCATCCGGAAGTTTTGTTTTGTTTTGTTTCGTTTCGTTTCATTCCCTTATGCTATGTGATGCTGCAAGGAAGCTATTGAATGTTGGGGCTTTGATTTTAGATTGACACCTCTTCACCTATTGCTTTGTCTGGTTGTATGTTTTAACTAGGTTAAAGACTTGGACCAGATTGCAGTCCTGTGATGTTCATGCCCATCACCGATCAGGCCTCCTTTGATTATGATTTCTTTAACGCCCTCAATTTTTACTTATTGTACTCCCCCCCCCCTCCCTTGTTAGCGGAAATAACTCTCACACTTTCTCTCTCTTCCTTGTTTTCTCGCTCTGTCCCCTCCCATTAGATCTCTTCTTCTTCAACCTTCCTCATTCTTCTTCAATCTCTCTTTCCTTTCTTTTTCATTTTTACGATTGTGTCTATTTTCGAGATTTCTATTTAATTTCTCTTTCCATTCTTTTTCAATTTTACGATTGTGTCTCTTTTCGAGATTTCTATTTAATTCGATTGCAAAACCTAGATCTTCCGATATCTTAATGTGATTCGATATATCCATATATCCATATTAAATTTCTCCACCCAAAATAGAAATATCACCCCACTCCTAAAATTATATTTTAATCATAAATTTACTATTCCTATTTACGTACGTTAACATACTTTATAATTTATTTATCACAAAAAATACTATATTAATCTTCAAAAGTTAATAAATTTGGTCTGAAAAATTATTTTCTTGAACTCTATATTTAGATTAACGGCGAAGATTAAGTTGAGACGTTGATACATAAAAAAAAATCAAATGACACTAATAAAAGGGCACACAAACAATTTAATTAATTGGGAGAGGGAACATATATTTTTAACTTAAATAAAACTATGGTAATCACTCTCTTGTAGTAGAATGGAATAGTAATAAAATAGTTACCTGCAAGGAGGAGGCAATTCTTGGGGATCCAGAGAATGAGATCCAGCATTAAATGAAAGAGTTAAGGTATCCCTCCAGCTGGCAGTTTTTGATTTGAAGAGCTCAAAGCTACGCTTCTCCCAATATCTCGCGAGTAATACGTCTTCTTCTCCTCATTATCCATATCGTAAAATCTCTCGACTCCATCGATCATACCGTCGAGTACCGACAGCGGGATCCCGTGATTCACGACCTGGAAGAATCCCCAGCTCTCCGACGCACGCGTCACCTCCTCGATTATCTGCTTTCGCCTTTCCGAATTGTCATGGATGCCGATCGACGGTGGGAACTCGTTCGTGGGTTTGCGACGCCGTTTTGTAATCTCGAACCACCTCCTCGGATGGCCGGACGAAGATCTTGGGGGAGTTTGGACACCCCAGAATCTATGACACCTTTCACCCCACCTCTGGTCTCATCGAAGGCTTTCAGCAGTTCTTTTCTATCGACATCATCTGCTGGCGTGGCATCCATCTTATCTCTACTATTGAATGCTTCTGATTCTAATACACTTGCAACTGTCTTTGTGATGATTGGCAACTTGGTTACTTGATATATAAAATATGATGTTTAACTTGCCCCTAATTTAAATAGTTCCAGGTCGGCCTGAGATTTTGGGTTTTGCTGGAACGCATTAAAGATTTTTAAAGATTGCACCAATTGAACAAAAATCGTAAATTTGGTTGCTAAAAATAGGGTGTTAATTTTATCCGCGGGTTCGGGTACCCGGTGGGTAATACCCGATCGGATAAGGTAGGATAGAGTATAATCGGGTATCGGGTAGAGTACTACCCGTATCTGTTTAAAATGTTAAGGGGAGGAGTAGGGTATGGTTTTTATAAAATATCCGTCTACCCTACCCGTTTACCCGTATAATTATATATATATATATTTCTTTATATTTATCGATATTTTTTTTTATTTCTTTATACTTATTATAATGATAGTTATTAAAATATGTCCTTTAATATTTATATATGTATTTTTTTTTTAGCATGAATCTGTTGCCAATTAAATTTGAGATTATGGAACTATGAAGATCTTTGTTACCTTTGAAGTTATCAAATTTGTTTAAACTTGAAGCCATGCAACAATTGAAGTTGATTTTATAAACATTGCTTATTGTGCTACTTGGGTTTTTTAATGCTATTAGTATAACTTGAAGCCTTATTTTGTAGTTTGATTCATGATTCTTGTGTGGTTGAGAGTGATGATTTATTTATATGTTGGACATTTGTATTTATTTGAGGCGAATAAGAAAAAGAGAAGTATCGTCATCATAGGGATAAATGAGAATAGTGAAGACAACTAGGGTGACCATTTTAAAATAGGTTGATATCCGTTTACCCGCGGATTATTTATTATCAGATGGATAATAGCTGTACCCTACCCGATGATACATTTGAGGGTAATAAAGTAGGGTATGAGTGAAGGAAATAGATATAGTGTAGGGTATGAATTTGACGTACCCGTACCATACCCTACCCGTTTACATCCCTAGCTAAAAAATATTTTTTGTAGTAATTATTATTATATGTAAAGTGAGTAGTTCTATAAGAGGGAAGTGGTGGGTCATATGGTGTACTTTTTTACTAAATGGGGAAAATAATAATTAATGGACGCCCAAAATGATAAAGTTAATACTTTGTAAATGGTCGGAAGGAGTATTTTTTTTTTTTTTGGTTAAAAATTGATACGACATTAATGAAATAAAGGAAGATAACAGATCGACAATCCTAGAGTGTAAGCTCCAAAAAGAAGGGGAAGAGAATAAAAAACCCAACAATATTCATCTCTATCCTCTTGCTAGAACATCAAACGGTTCAATAGAAATGGGAAAAGTGGAATCGTGTTATTGCTCTGCACATCCAACAAACTGATACTTTTGTGTATAATGGGCCTCCACTCCTTGATGGGCCTATAGTTCACTTGCTACATTTGGATTGGGTCTTATAATTGCATTTGCACCCATATTTAAAAAGCACTTTGTTCTCAAGGTGATGCAGAAGATAGACTTGCATTTGAAGGTTTTCCTCCCAAATTTCACCTTCCACGGGTGTCCACCCTCAAACCATTTGCTTAACCACTTGACCAATTCATAATATATTTTTTTTCTCTGATTATAATTGGCAGTCACATGAAATTTATCAACAAAAAAAATCTCACCCTTTCAACTGCATCAAGAAATTGAGTGATGCTCTTGTGCACCCGGGCGCATGGAACACATTCCGTGCGCCTTTACAATTTTCATTCCCCTTTGCAATTTAAACCCCTAGCAATACATAGGTTTAAATAGGATTGGAGGGGAGGGTTGTGTTCACATGGGGACACGGAGCATCTTTCCGTGTCCCCGGGCGCACAGGAGCTTTTGCCCAAGAAATTTATATACTATTGAGTTATGAAAATACTTCCTTAACAGTAACAATACTAAAAGCCTTAAGAAGGTTGAGTGATGAAAAAATACTTCCTTAACAATAATGGTACTAAGAGCTAAGAAGTGGAACTCCCTTCCAAGTTGAGAGAGGATAGAAGTATTTTTGTCAGTCCTTCAATACAAGACTCTTATTTTGTCTCATTAATCAATTAATCCAATCAGATCCAAACCGACTGAAACCCACCCATACTTTACTGGGCCTAAAGAGTTCATTAACTGGACTTGCAATAAATTAATAATTGAGCATAATTTAATCGAGTGTACCAGAAATCAAATTTAAACAACCATGTTTTGTGGGCCTTAACAGAAAAACAACTGGACTAGCAATAACTTAGTATTTAGATTTAATCTAGTTGTTCGAACTCAAATTTAATCCAGACCATAGTAAGGTGCCTGAACAGAAAAGTAAATCTTATAAGTGGTTTTAAATTATTTTATAGGTCTACAAATTTAATTTTATCCCATCCCGAGTTTGCATATCCTATGACAATTTAATGTGATAATTTAATTATCAAGTATCCCAAACTATAATACTATCAATTTGAAATCTAAAATCATTTAAATAAAATTTTATTTTTTGGTCAGAAAAAATAAAATTTTATTAAACAGACATGGGAGTTGTTCCAAAATTCAGCTCTAAGCTACAGTGAAGAAGAGCTTGATACGTAATCATTAAATCATTTAAATAATGTTTTAATGATATATAGATATAAGCTTGATACTAATTGACATGCCAATTTTAAAAAACATAAATTATCAAAATTTCTTAAAAGATACTAGTTAAATTAAATCTAAAAACACTAAGAATTTAATTACAGTGCATCTATCAGTTTTGAACGATTTTAAGCTAATTAATCCTAACCCTTAAATTTAAATTTAAAAATAAATTAATGTCTTAATTATATATACTCCATTACTACATTTATATTGTCATAACATCTACAGTTACTAAACAGTGTATTAATTAGTACTATAAGGTGTAGTTATATGTCTTCAAAGATTTGACATATCAACATAATACTTAAAAAGACACTAAAAAAATGCATTAAAATTATGTATTAATAGGAGTTTTCAATTAACGTGTATTAAAAAGTAATCGATAAATTTAAATATAAAATTTGAGAAGTAAATTTTTTTATTCAAAGATTAATAATCTATCTTTTTATAATATAATTTTTTTTAATATTAAAGAGTAATCAGCAAATTAATTAAGGGGTGATTCTTCCGTGAACCGTGGTCACGGATGATCCCCTCGTATGGGGTCACCCGTGACCTAAGTGGTCCTCTTAATTAAGGTGTACATGTGAACCTTATACTCACACGAGCTTTTGGCATTGGAAAAAGATTATTGAGCCGTACCCCACTAGAAACAAGAGTAGAAAATGAAAGGATGAGAATTAATCATACCCTAATATTCCATGGCCTTATTCCTTGCAATGCTTACTACATGAGAAGTGGAAACACAACATAAAATGATGAATTCTTATCCAGGCTGCTTTACATACATGGGGTACCAAGATTATTGTGGTATCATGTGCTTTTGACGACAATCTCCTGGAATAAATATATCTTTGAAAGGAACCAATTTCAGCCGGATATAATTTCATATAGTGGTATTAAAAAAAAATGTATCATGTATTTATATATCATACTTTTAGATAAAGATATGTGTGAGAATGTTTCATATAAGCCTTTGCGTGAGGCGTATAAAAGTGATAACATATCACTTTCACTATAAAATGTTATCACTTTTTATTTATACTATAAATAGTTCATAAAATAGTTCACTGCAATATTATTACCGTTCATCGATTAAGTATCACTTTTCATAATTAATGTTATAACTTTTTATTAGTCTCACGTAAGAACTTACGTGAGACTACTTCACACAATATTTGTCATATATACTTTTATTATTCATTTACCCATCACTGATTACTCACTAATACTCCCTCCGTCCGGTTCAATGAGGGTCTTTTACTTTTTGTACGTGAATTAAGAAATATTATTATTTAATATTTTTTGGATAATTTTTGTGCAAAGGTGGAGTTGTCCACCTCATGCCCCCGCACGCCGGTCCGACAACATGTGAAGAAGGTTAAATTTAGTCATAGTAACTTAGCCGATTAATAGTGGGTGTGTGAGTCTTACTCCCTCCATCCCATTTCAATGTTTACGTTTCTGTTTTGCGCGTCTCATTTCAATGCTTATGTTTTGCTTTTTAGGAATATGGGACCAACCTAAAAAAATTAATATATCATCCAACACTGATACACCTATCCACTTCACATCAAATATTATATTTTTTCACCCACTATCTATTAAAATATAATACTTTTCAATCAACGTGCAAAAAGCAAACGTAAACATTGAAATGAGATGGAGGGAGTATATTTTAATTGTAGTGGTGAGCGTGTGTGGGTCCATGTCTATGAAAAAAGAAATGAGATTCTTTAGGAAGGACCCCCAAAAGGAAAAAAAAAGGACTCTTTCAAGCACATGGAGGAAGTGTGAGTTATTATTATTTTTTTAAAGATAATATTCTTGTTTCTAATTTTAAAAATCGATTTTAAATTTTGAAAATTTATATTTATTCTGGTTTGAATTTTTAAAGAGTTAATTGTAAAAAAAAAAAACTCATGAACTTTACTCATTCTACAAATTAATTCTCGTTTTTTAGAAAATGCTAAAAAGAACACCACCTATAAGTATGTTATTAAACATACTCAATTTTCAAGTTAGGGCTTACAAAACAACATCATTTTGGACAGGTGGAGATGACATGTATGATAAAAAGACACATCAGCGACCAGGTTTGCCTCCGACGACTCGATGGTTCGATTTGCAATTTGGGATTAAAGTGAGGTACTTTTTTTTTGCAAATTCCCATAAGTTTAGACTAATTCGCAATCGATGTAATTGATGAGACTTTTCCAGCACTTAACCCTAAAATTATGCAAAGTCTCAAAATGACGTAGTTTTGGACACATGTAAGGTAACTTGGATGATAAAACGACACGTCAGCGACCGGACAAAGTAACCAAATAAATACACATAATTGTTATATATTTTACTCGAATTAGAATTATTCCATTGACCACTTTCTAATCAATTAGAGATGCTGAACTGTAAATGTCCTGTTTGATTCTTTGAAGGAATTGGGAGAATAGTTTTAAGAGTGAGGTTCTTGTACCAGAGACACCGTATTCCTTTGCAATTTAAACCTCTGGCAATACATATGTTTAAATAGAATAGGGAGGAGAAAGATTGTGTTCCCATAGGGACACGGTGTGTCCCCGGGGCGCAGGGGCTTTTGCCTAGTTTTAAATAAATAAAAAAAATGCTACAGTACAACATTTTATTAAATGTGTTCTTCTGTTTCTTATAATATTCACTTTTTATCTCTTAATTTCTTTGAAGAGACTTTCTGTGTTTTTATGTATATATTCCTCATAATTTTTGTGTACTTAATATTAATTCATGCAATTAGTGGATGATGGAGACTTCTACTTATAGGAGTATTAAATTGTAAATTATCCTCTCTAATGCTTTGTGACCTAGATATTAATCGACCTAGCACTAAACTAAATAAATTAAATTTTGTGTAGGGACAGATCTAAGAGGGTCAAGGAGCATTCTGCCCTGAAAAGTTAATTTGGAGAAAAAAAAATGATTTTTATTTTTTCTTTTAAAATATATTTTACTTTTTCTTGTTCCAGATTCCCTTCACATTTATCGTAGATACATATACAAATTGACTTGAAAAAGGTTTAATAATGGTGCAAGGATTTTGGGATTTTGGTTTTCTTTTTTCTTTTATTTATTTAGTTTTTATTTTTCAGATTTGCAGTTTATGTTTGTGTTTGCGGGTTGCAGTCATGTGTGTTTGAAAATTGGATTTTAAATAGAAACTTTAATACTCCATTTTTTATATTTTAAGTCTTTTCATTTAATGAACATTATGTAAATATGAAAAGTTGGATGTGTTTAGAATTGTCTAATAGTGTAGATGTCCTGCATCATAAAAAATTAATTTTATTAGCTCACCTTGATATTGGGCTTCTAACCAAAGTGAATGACCTAAATTTGATTATCTTTGTTAATGAATTGGAGTATAAAGTTATAAGGAGATATAGAGAAAAATCTTGATGTATGAGTGTAATAACTTCTAACAACTAACATTTATCGATAAAACAAGTAAATAAGAAGGACGGGGCAAAAAGAATTTTATTCTCACCTTTACACAATGTTCCATTTTTTAGGTTAATTATGCATATGTTTATTTGTCCATGTTCGTTTTCTTTACGATAAAACAATATCATGTTCTTCAGAGCTCACGTAATTTTCATCTTAATCTTATTATGTCAATCAATACCGATCGTTTCCAACGAACTTAATATATTTTTATTTTTCCTATCAACTTTTTTTTTTATTACAATATGTTAATCTCATTGAATAAATTATTTAAGACCACGCACATCACATCAAGACAGGACCGGCCCTGAGATTTTAGGGGCCCATGGCAAAATATAAAATTGAGGCCCTTAAAATGACTAAATTTGCATAGGAAAAAAAAAAGAAAAAAAGAATGCAGCGAGCAATTTGAAATTGGAAAATAATTCAGTATGAATATTCAATTGTGTTGGTGGTTTCATGAAAGAAGATTAAAAAGGGACTTTTGTATTGTATAATTTGTAGAGAGCAGTATAATTTTTTATTTAATCAAGAAAAAAATGATTGATATTATAAATATGTTTCCTTTAGTTGGGCCTTTAACATTAAATAAATAAATAAAATTTGGGCCTAAATCAAAATTTAATAGTATATATATACATATAAATATAAAAATGTTGGGGCCCCCAAATTATGGGGCCCATGGCCTGAGCCCACGGGGACAACCCCAGTGCCGGCCCTGCATCAAGACATAGTATAGGCACCAATATTTGTAAATTTAATTTGAGTAATTACCTCTATATTATTTATAAAACTAGTTTATTTTATTATCAAAACTTGAATGAAAATAATATCACCAAAACTGGAGTGGAATTGGAATAAGTCTTAAATATAATATAAGTTCAGTTTTTAGTACAAGGGGTATTATTGATATTGTTAATAAACTCTTCTAATTATAGTAATTTTCCAAGTGGCGACAGATATTATCGAGGATATCCGGTTCAAAGTGACACATATACAGGGAAGGGAACTCGTCTGCAGATGCCTTATCTACCTTGGAGGGCCATTGAATTAAAGTCACACGGCTATCGGTTATTTGTTGCCTATTTTGTTTAGTGATATGAATAGAGTATACTATCGTTTTAAGTAGTTTTACTCATACCCCTTGCATGGGTTTGGCCGCATGTGGCTTAATTCCATCTTTTGAGACTTCTTTGTTTGGACACTGTTTTCCCTTTTTTCTTCTTTAATACAATTGATTTCTTACAATAATTTTATGTATTTTTTAAAAAGAAAAAACACTTTATATTCTAAAAAGTAATAGTTTTAAAAAAGGTGCACCATAGTAACATTTATCATAATACATACTGCATGCTTCCTCCGTCCCCAATATATATATAAAGTGTTTGATTTTTTTTTCACATTCATTATAAGCAAACACTTGTGTAAGATTCTCTTAAAAGAAATATTTTCATGAGACCAAGAAGTGCTAACATCTTAATAAAAAATATAGTTGAATTAAGAAAAAATGATGATGATGCAATGGATTATTTAATGAATAATTCATAATACAAAAAAAAAGTAATATTTTTTTTAATAAAAAGTGATAAAAATTTTGGATAAAAAAGTGATGACTATTTAAGAAAATTTAAAATTATCTCATGTAATACGATTCTAAACAAGTGTTCACCATATTTATTCGTAATAGGTAGATTTTAAAGATTATTTTTTGCCCTCGATCTTTTAATTTACCCATATTTAAAAAATAAGAAATTGATTATATTGAGATAGACCAAAATAGCAAAATATAATATAGGAGTATAAAATAAACAAACAATACTTATATGAAATCGTAGCACATAATGACTTCTATTGAACGATAAAAAGTGATAATATTTTAATAGAAAAAGTGATATTCAATTGATTAATATTGATAATTAATGATAGAGTAAATTAGTATTTCATGAACAATTCATAATATAAATAAAAAATAATTAATAATAATAATAATGGTAAAAAGAAAAATATAATATGATTTCAGTCTCACACAAATATTATCCTATAATAATATTAATTATTATAAATTTTGATCTACTTGGCTAAACTATTATCCTAAAATATAGGATGCTTATACTTATATATAGAATAACTCCGTGGTATATATTCTACATGAAGAAAGACTATTTTGAAATCTTAAACGCATGGCTGAAACTATGCAACGATTTCAAACTCAGAAGAATATTAAAAGATAAGTGAGCTTGATCTTGAAAATAAAAGATTAGAGATTTTATATATGTATAGATGATGTTAGCATACTTAAAGTTATTAAATTTTGGGCGTTGGGAGTTAATATAATTTCGTTAAGATGCACACATATTATCATAATTTAATGCGGTAGTATTGTGTTAGACCGTCCGAGACAATATTATATATATTTTTAATTAGTTACACTTTTCTTAAAAAATATTGTTATTTTTATTTATATTATAAATTGTTTATGAAATAGTTCACTTTTTCATGAGTTGCGTATCAATTTTCATTAAAATGTTATTACTTTTTATCAATTTTACGGAAACCCTCCGTAAAACGGTATCACACAAATCTTTGTTTAATTTCATTTCCAACTTAATTTTATATAAGCTACGATAAAATAATTCTCAATTAAAAGACAATGTAACAAATTTTAAGGATAAATGATAATTCATGAAATATAAAAGAAACCCTAGACTAAAAAGATAAAATCATAAGATAAGTAATTAATATTACAATTACATAAATATGAATTAAAATAATTTAATTATAATTGAATTGACTATAAAAATCTTAGATAATGAATATAATAAACCATAATGTTAAGTATAAGTAATTAACCACAAAATTGACATGATATAACACTTGGATATATAGTAAATTAGCATGCACTCAATGGATATTAGTATTGATCATATTATTAACATTTAGTCAAAGAAAATTGTGCACATCCATGCAGTCTATCTATCTATATATATATTTTAGGGAAAAAAAGTTAAATGTATAAATAAAAATAAATTAAAGTAAAAATTAGGGGTCCGTTGGTGAAGGAGGTCCTCTCTTTTTCCTTTTTGTCTTACACACATCATATGATTCTTGGTCTCAACTTGCTATGCATATGCTGAAAAAAGATAGCAATAAATAAATAAAATCAATGATATATTTGAAGGAGACTTGTAATTATAAATCATGGGACATGAAAAGGAAGGGTCATGAATCCAGCTTAGCATCAGAAATAGTAGTAGGGTACCATCACCACCTGAACTTTCAAACCTCATTATTCTCCATCCACTTTTGATACATATATCCTACTTTTATTAGTACCAAATTCAGATTCTAGCATATATATATATATATATATATATATATATATATATATATATACTCCCTCACTCTTCTTCCCTCTATCGCGTTCGAAGGTTTAAATTCGCTTTTTGTACTGAGAATAAGGATATTATATTTAATGTAAATTGAGATGAGAAAATAAACATTTACGGCAGTATGACAGAATGAAAATATGGAAGAATGAAATGAATTCATGAATGGAATAAAGATAGAAAAAGAATGACAAAATTTAATTATTCTTATTATTGGTATTGATTAGGAATAACTCAAGTAATAGAAAATATATGTCTTATTTGATTTTAAATTTCAATATTTGTATTTTATTTAAATCTCAATAATTTTAGAGTCTTACTAGGTGCACCTGGTACACATCTAAACCACTAAATTTTCTAATGATTAATCTTCACCCTTAAATTTTTATATGTAACTAACTTTTAAATATATGCAATTACTATTATACCCCACTTAAAAGATTGAATCCTTAGGTGCACAGGTATAAGTAATCTAAAATTTATTTACATTAATGAAATTATATTTTATATTTAATATTATTCCATTTAAAAATAATATTAATTTGTATAATTTATTTTTTTATATAATTTAATAATTTAGAGCAAAGATTTAATTAATTATATAATTTTTTGTATTTTAAATAATTTAAATTTAAATATATTTATTTTAATGAGAATTAAAATACAGGAATTTTTCAATTAGATTTTAAATAATTTAAAATTTTTAGCATATAATTTAATATAAAAATTATATGTTAAATGAAAAACGTAAGTATATAAAAAGAGATGTGATATAAATAAAAATAAATTATTTATATATAATTATTAATGTATGTTATGCCATATAAAAAATAAAAAGTAAAATAAAAATTTTGATTCCATGAAACATGGAATAGCTAAATCTATGGGGTATGGATGAATGGTGATTCCCAATTGTGTGGAATACACATTTCTTATGGAATGAGTAGTTCTATTGATAAAATTTAAGAATGGTGATCAAATTAGGAGTGTTCATTCCGTTCCTTTTTCATTCCAATATATCATTTATGTCATTAATATATAGTGGGTATGTAATTGTATTGGTGTTGTACGTTGACCCCAAAAAAATATATTAATTATTTTGTGTGGGTCTTGTAAAGAAATATAACCATAAGATAGGGATGTCAAAAGTAAAAATGCGTAAATGTTATGCTAAAATAGAGCATACTTTATTTATAATTTGCAAAGGAAATGTGCATAAAATATTTAAAGGAAGGGAATAGTTGATTTATACATATAATTCCTCCTTCCTATTTTCATCTTCTCATTTATTATTGTAGGTACGCAAATTACAAAAAAGTCACTCTTAATGGTGATGTAGTATTTTTATAATAAATAAATTATAAAGTATATTATGCGTGCAAAGAATTGATGACAATTTTAAAATTAAAGTGTGTTGTGTAGTAATTGAGTGTTATTATTTTTTTATATTAAGGTGTAAAATTAATATTGAATCAGACTGAATCAGAAAGTGTGAAATTAAAGTTGGAAATGAGGAAATATTACTCCCTTCGTCCCTTGAAGATCGTTCACTCTTTCCTCATTTGTTCGTCCCACATAATCTCACTCCCCAAAAAAGGAAATATCATTCTAATCTAACACAAGTACACATTAATTTAAAAAATGACATTCCTTCTTTCCACACATAATATATTTTATAATTTATTTATTATTTAAAAATACGAAATTACCCCAAAAATTAATAAAATCTTTATAATAATATTGGAGAGTTTTTGAGATGATGATGTGGCATCCCTCAAAAGCTACCGTGCTGACGTGTCGTTTACATAATTTTTTTATTTTTTTTAATTTTTTAATTTTCTCTTTTTGTCCCACCTTCCTTTTTTATTGATTAATTCTCCATTATATTTTAATTAATTATTAATTATGATTATGATTAATAAATTTTACTTTTCATGTGTAGTTTTTAGTAATTAATACTAATTTGACTTTATCCCACCTTTCTCTCCTTCATAAAATTTTTTATTATTTAATAAAAACAACTTTTAACATCTTTTTAATTTCTACAGTAAGAGTTGTCTTTATAGTTATTATTATAGTCATTATTATATTAGTACATACTTATATATACTTATACATTGTATAAGCTAATTATTTTTTTAACTTTTAAGAAAAAACTAATAAAGACAAAACTAATAATTTGGGATGAGACTCCTATGCTTAACTATTTTTGTTTTGAGGCACTTGATCGGAGTTTAAAGGACATTGTTAGAGATATTTGTGATGAAAGTGGAGATCTTTTGAGATAATGATGTGGCATCCCTCAAAAGCTTCCGTGCTGACGTGGTGTCGTTCACACAATTTTTTAATTTTTTTTAATTTTTTAATTTTCTCTTTTTGTCACAAAAAGCACTGCAGAAGTTGATGAACTTAAGAATTTTTTTGATCGGATTCTAAAGGTTTGAGATGGAAGACTTGGAGATAACTGCTATGGAGAAAACACAATTAAAATACCAGAAAACCTTTTAATATTGGATAATGGGGATCATGTTGCTGCTATTGTACGAACCATCTATCCAACATTGAAGCTTATTATAAGGAAAGTGGCTATTTCAAAAATAAGGCTATTCTCTCTCCTACTCATAGAGCAGTATAGCAAATAAATGATTATATGCTAAACTTGATCGAAGGAGAAGAGAAAGAATACTTTAGTTTTGATTCAATATGTGAATTAGAAGGACGGTCCGAAAATAATGAACAACTATATTCTGTTGATTTTCTAAATTCAATTAGATGCTTTGGCATACCAAATTATAAACTTAAGTTGAAGGTAGGTGCACCAATTATGCTGCTCAGAAATATAGATCAGAGTTCAGGTTTGTGCAATGGAACAAGGTTGATTGTTACAAAACTTGGTACCCACATTATTGAGGCTAGAATTCTATCCGGCAGGAGTATTGGTGCAAAAGTTCATATTCCTAGGCTCAATCTTAGTCCATCTGATGACACCATGCCTGTCAAATTCCAGAGAAGACGGTTCCCTATATTACTTTCTTTCTCAATGACCATTAACAAGAGTTAGGGTTAATCACTTTCATTAGTGGGTGTATACCTCCCTAAACCCGTATTCACTCATGGACAATTGTATGTTGCTGTGTAAAGAGTTAAAAGTAGGAAGGGTTTGAAAATAATTTGCTTAGATGATGATGGCAAAGTGTGCCGATCAACAACCAATGTTGTGTATAAGAAGGTGTTTAACAATATAGGATATAATAACATTTTGTTATTCTCATACTGATAGTTATGATAGAGTATTATGGTGTATTCAACAACATCCTTTGAAATGTTTGAAAATTTAAAAACATACTCCTTTTGTTCCGTTTCAATGTTTACGTTTCTATTTTGCGCGTCTCATTTCAATGTTTACGTTTTCCTTTTTGGAATATGAGACTCACCTAAAACAATTAATATATCATGCAACACTAATAAACCTACCCATTTTGCATTAAATATTATATTTTTTCACACACTATCTATTCAAATATTATACTCCTTAATCAACGTGCGAAAAACAAACGTAAACATTGAAACTGGACGGAGGGAGTACGTTTTATCTGCAAAATTAAAATTCAATATTTTATAAAATTTAATTTAAAAATGAGAATTTTAAGTCATAAATTTTATCGTATTTCAAAATATTATAATTACAAATTAAAAAATAAAAACAACCAATTGATCCCGTGCAATGCACGGGTTTTGTATTAGTTAATAAAAAATAACATTTAATCAACGATTTTGGAGTACGGAGGGAGTATATAATAAGCGTTGATGCTTATCATTAGGCTTGTTTGGATTATGTTTTTGAAAATTAAGTTTTCAAAACCCACACTTAATTATTTTATACTCTTATAAATATCTCTGTCCATCTTTAATAAAAAAATAATAAAATCTTTTATAAAAAGTGATAATTATTTAATAAAATAAAAAAATGGTTTTACGTTAGACGGTCTCATACAAGTATTACTTCTAAACTAGAGCTATACTTATATGATTGTCTCACATGAGACAGTTTTTATTTTTTCTTAATTAATTAATTATCACTTTTCAATAAATATATTATCATATTTCACTTTTACTATAAATTGCACATAAAATAGTTAACAGAACAATTATCATCACTTTTCATAAATTATATGTTATTTTTTATTAAAAATATTACTCCCTTCGTCCCTAAAGATCGTTCACTCTTTTTTCATGTGTTTGTCCCACATAATGAATCACTTCCCAAGAAAGAAAATATCATTCTAATCTAACATCTCAAAAGTACACGTTAATTTCAAAAATATTATCCATTCTTTCAACATATATTATAATTTATTTATTACCTAAAAATATCATATTACTCCCAAAAGTTAATTAAGTTAGTCAAAAAGTAACATTTTCTTTATATTCGTAGTACAATAAAGGTGAACGATCTTACGGGAGGAAGGGAGTATATATTTTTTGACAAAGACTTGTATACAACCTCCAATTGGTACAATCCACTGTACAACCTCATTCCTTCACCTTCAGTGTGTGTTTTCCTCTTTTTTTTTTCTTTTTTTTTAATCTGTTGTGTTTTATTATTATTTTTATTTTTTTATTTAATTTAGGGTATAATTACAATTTTACCCTTGTGGTTTAGGGTATAATTTATCTCCTAGGGTTTAGGGTTTAAAGTATAATTGTAATTTTACCCTTGTGGTTTAGGGTATAATTTATCCCCTAGGGTTTAGGGTTTAGGGTATAATTGTAATTTTATCCTTGTGGTTTAGGGTATAAATTATCCCTAGGGTTTAGGGTTTAGGGCATAATTGTAATTTTACCCTTGTGGTTTAGGGTTTAGGGTATAATTGTAATTTTACCCTTGTGGTTTAGGGTATAATTTATCCCTAGGGTTTAGGGTAAATTGTAATTTTACCCTTGTGGTTTAGGGTATAATTTATCCCTAGAGTTTAGGGTTTAGGGTATAATTGTAATTTTACCCCTTGTGGTTTAAGGTATAATTTATCTCTAGGGTTTAGGGTATAATAGTTACTCAAATAAAATAAAATAAAAAATAAAATAAAAAACAATATTAATAAAGAAGTAGGAATTAATTAAAAAGGATGGGGACCAAGGTTGTACCAATTCAATTGGTACAACCGATTGTACCCTAGTCCCTCTCATTTTTTTTTATCAATCTAACAAAATTCAATACCAGAAACAGTATTATGCAAGTCTTTAACTAATCTCCCGTAATGTTTTCAAATCAAGGAATATTAAGATGCGTTGCTTTTGTAATGAACACGCCTACAATCAATTTAAATTCTTCACGTGCATTTTTTATTTAACAACTTGTTGCTTTTCAAACCGAGTACTCCCTTCGTCATTCTTCACTCTTTCATCTCATCTCATTATTCACTCTAAAAAAAATCTCAAAAGTATATACTCCCTCCGTCCCCCAAAGTATTTCACACTTTCCTTTTTCATCCGTCCCTCAAAGTATTTCACACTTTACTTTTACTAAATTTGGTAAAAATACATTATACTAATACTCACTTTTTACACATATCCCAATATAATACTTGCTTTTTCACATCTCCCAAAAACTTTACACACTTTTTCCACATCTCTCAATAATTTTACACACCTTTTTCATTAAATCAACTAAAATATATATTCTCTTTCTTACTTTATACATAAAAATACAAAATTTTCTTAAACTCCGCGCACACCAATACGTGAAATACTTCCCGGGACGGAGGGAGTATTAATTTAAAAAATATGAGTGAGGCTCCTGTGCACCCGGAAGCATGAAGCACATTCCGTGCGCTTTGTAATTTCCATGCCCCTTTGCAATTTAAACCCCTAGCAATACATAGGTTTAAATAGAATTGAAGGGGGGAGGGTTGTGTTCACATGGGAACACGAAATGTCCCTCCGTGTCCCCGGGGGCGCAGGAGCTTTTGCCAATTATAATTATTTATTTTCATGTATAACGTACTTTATTTATTACTTAAAAATATCAAATTACTTCCAAAAATAAATAAAATTAGTAGAAAAGTAATATTTTCTTAATATCCGTGATATAATAAAGCTGAACATTATTCAAAGACGAAGGAAGTAATATTTAACAACTTATACCTTTTCATACCGAGTAAAAGTGCCCAATGAGTGATATGTCCAATTATTAATCATAAATTTTATGCTGTGAAGAGAATGTAAAAAACTGTATGAATAAAGAAAAAGTATAAATTTCTAAGGTCAAAATAGTCCTTTCATATCTCAATTTATTCAAGACCTAATAAATTGTGATATATGTTTGTTTTGGGTTTTTGGTAGATTATATTTTAATTTTATATTAAATTAATGTGTAAAAATAATATAGTATAATAAAAATGAGAGAGGAGGAATAAAGAGAGAAATAATATTAAATGAGTAGAAAAAATATATAAAGGTGAGTATATATGTTGATAATTATATGATTTGTAGGTGTATATATGAGAGATTTTGTGTGAGTTTTTAAAACCAAAACCTAGTTTTCAAAAACGACGCCAAAGACTTTTGGCGATGTTTGTTTTTGGTTTATGTGCGTGAGATTTAAAAATTTAAGTTTAATGATTTGGATTTTGAAAACCAAATGAAAGGTTATAATATGTTTGTTTGTGTTCTTTAGAGGTAGGTTTTAATTTTATCTCAAATCAAAATGTAACATGTAAGTTAATAATTATTATACCTAAAGATGTAGATATAAATGCAAGTGTGGTTAATAAAAATTTGGGATTTTAAAACTCAAACCAAAACAAAGTTAGATTTTCAAAATATGTAAGTAGAAAAATGTAGCAAACTTAATTTTTATTTTATTTTTTGGGTTGGGTGGGGGGGGGGGGGATTTGGCTGGATACATTGATTTTCTGTAATTGAAAGATTGATTAAATTAGCTTAAATTTGTGGTTTGAAATATAGGCAGATCGACAGATATGATTATTAATCTTTAATCCACAAATTGTGACACGGACTCCAAATTGCACTCTTTTTCGCCATCAAATAAAATAATATCCTTTTCCAATCTACTCCTGCACTTACAATTTATTAATTTTTGTTTTTTTCTAGAATAAATTGATGGATAAGGTAAACTTAAAATAAATAAAAAAAATCACATAATTGAACCAATTCTGGCTATTTCAGGTGCAATACATTGTGATTGGGCACCATTTTTAGAAGATTAATTCTAAGATCGTGAATTTACTTAATAAATTGAATATATATATATAAGACAGCGAAAATTTAATTCAGATAAAATCTCTTGTGATAAAATCTTTTATGAGATGATATTTAGGTGAGATATATTGTGAGACGCGTTAGAGTATTATCGTTATTTATGTAATAAAGATAACCAGCAGATACACTAACTAGTCACACTACTAGTCTATTTAGATTTCAAACTCTTCCAACCCACGCCAGCACCCTATCCCCCAACAAGGAAGATATAACTTTCTTGTTTTTAAATTCGGGTTAATCACTAAAAGATACACACTTTTAACCTAAATTACTATTAGATACATGTAATTTAAATAATTACTCTCCCACACAAAATATTAAAATAAAATACCAAATATAACCTTATACTCCATACACTTTTAAACCAACAATCCTACCCCTCACCCACCCACTGGCCGTTGACCGGTGTTGACCGACCGTTGACCAGCGTTGGCCGACTGACGGACAGTCGTTGACTGCCGCTGACCGCGGCCGCCTGCTGCCGGAATTTAAAATGTGCAAACAAAATGTGCAAAAATAAAATAGTGCAGAACAATTGTGTAAAATAAAATTGTGCAGAACCAAATTGTGCAAAATCAATTTGTGCAGACAAATTGTGCAAACATATAGGGGTATTTATGATATTACAGTCATAATTGTGTAGTTAGGAGTAATAGTGCTTTGAGTCATGTAGTTTAAAGTAATTATGCTTTTCTTGTGTACCTTTAGTAGTTGACCCTTTAAATTCTACCAGTAGTCTTCGAGAATGTCATATATCTTATAATAAAATAACGATTGTGTAATGGGTCATGATTTTGTGCCAATTTGATTCTGTAATAATACATTCTCAAAAGATTCAGGCCACGAAAAAAATAATAATATATATATATATATATATATATATATATATATATATATATATGGAGTATAATATTTTCATTGGCCAAGAAAATCGATAGCCTATAGCAATACTATTTTAATTTTTGAAAAGAAAAATAAAACTGCAAAAAAGTACCATGATCGAACACCTCCTAGCTCCGATATTATAAAATAAAAAATAAATACCCTACATTATCATCCCTAGTCATAAATGATGATTCATAAATAATATATGATCAAAAATGTCAAACAAATTGTCGAAATCGGACCTAGAAGAGACTAGTAAGCAGTTACTCCCTCCATTTTAATAAACTTTTCACTTTTTCCCTTTGTTCATTTCATTACACTTTTCATCCTCTAAAAATAATAAGAATTTCAATAATCTTTCAATACATCATATTTTAAAAAAATATTACTCTCACTTAACATATATAACTTACTTTTCATTTTACTTAAAAATATTATTTTACCTTTAAATATCAATAAAATTGATCAAACAATAAATTTTTTTAAAATCCGCCCCTACAGTAAAAGTGAAGATTTAGACGGAACAAAAGGAGTATTATTTATTCTCTGATGTTATGTTTTTTCTTTATGTAGGATGACATTGTTGATTTTAAAATTAAAGTACACTATGAAAGGTTATATTATTAAATGTCATTTTTGGACTAATTAAAGTGAAAATTATTATATTTTTCATATTGTTAAATGTCATTTTTTAAGGGGGAAAAGAAATATTAATACTAATTAAAGTGAAAAGTGTGAATAAGAATTCATTGAGATGGGAGAATAATTATTTTTGTGTGAAAAATATAAGTACTCACCCTATTCCATGATTATATATCATTACAAATCCGTTTTTATCCGTTTATAATAACTTGCAAAATTAAAAAATGGAAACATTACATCCAATCATATCCTAATATATTAAAAGTACCTAGCACTTGTAAAATATTTTTGGACACTTTTGCCCTCTCTAATTTTTTCTTACTACATTATTACCCTTAGTTTATATTGGATTTTTATAAAAATAGAATAGAATGATAATGGGAGTAGACATAGGATAAATAAGTGGGGCGGTGATGTGAGGCATCCCATTTTGTAGATGGGAGTTTAATTAGTTACTCCTCACACACACTACAATGTATGATATAATGACCTATTTATAGGGGTTAATGCTTAGTTGCTAAGTTTTATTAGTAACTAAGTAATCTTATATCTTAGTTACTAAGTATTCTTAATTACTAAGTAATCTTTTTATCTTAGTTATTAAGTAATCTTTTATCTTAGTCACTAAGTAATCTTTTATCTTAGTCACTAAGTAATCTCTAGTAAATGTGCATCAACTATTTTAACACTCCCCCTTGATGCGCATTTGGATGATCCGAGCTTTTCTCGTAGTATCTCGAATCTTGATCTCGGTAGAGCTTTTGTATTGTTGGCTATTTGAGCCTTTTTTCTTCAACTTTCACCAGGTCTCTGTTGCCCAATTTCTTGATCTTTCACCAAGTCTCTGTTGCCTAGTTTCTTCGTCTTCACTAGGTCTCTGTTGCCCAGTTTCTTCATATTTCACCAGGTCTCTGTTGCTCAGTTTCTTCAACTTTCACCAGGTCTCTGTTGCCCAGTTTCTTCATGTTTCACCAGGTCTCTGTTGCCCAGTTTCTTCATCTTCCACCAGGTCTCTATTGCCCAGTTTCTTCATGTTCCACCAGGTCTCTATTGCCCAGTTTCTTGATCTTTCACCAGGTCTCTATTGCCCAGTTTCTTCGTCTTTCACTAGGTCTCTGTTCCCCAGTTTCTTCATATTTCACCAGGTCTCTGTTGCCCAGTTTCTTCGTCTTTCACCAGGTCTCTGTTGCCCAGTTTCTTGATCTTTCACCAGGTCTCTGTTGCCCAGTTTCTTCATCTTTCACTAGGTCTCTGTTGCCCAGTTTCTTCATGTTTCACCAGGTCTCTGTTGCCCAGTTTCTTCATCTTCCACCAGGTCTCTATTGCCCAGTTTCTTCATGTTCCACCAGGTCTCTATTGCCCAATTTCTTGATCTTTCACCAGGTCTCTATTGCCCAGTTTCTTCGTCTTTCACTAGGTCTCTGTTCCCCAGTTTCTTCATATTTCACCAGGTCTCTGTTGCCCAGTTTCTTCGTCTTTCACCAGGTCTCTGTTGCCCAGTTTCTTGATCTTTCACCAGGTCTCTGTTGCCCAGTTTCTTCGTCTTTCACCAGGTCTTTGTTGCCCAGTTTCTTCATGTTTCACCAGGTCTCTGTTGCCCAGTTTCTTCGTCTTTCACTAGGTCTCTGTTGCCCAGTTTCTTCATATTTCACCAGGTCTCTGTTGCCCAGTTTCTTCGTCTTTCACCAGGTCTCTGTTGCCCAGTTTCTTCATCTTTCACCAGGTCTCTGTTACCCAGTTTCTTCATCTTGTTATTGCACCCACTTGTCATACTCCTCTTTTAGTATATCTCAGGCTTCTTTGGATGTCTTTGCTCCACTGATCCTGGAAAATAGTGATTCTGCCAGAGCCACCTGTTTTATGTAGATCGCCAAGTTGTTTTTCTCCTCTTTTTTTTTAGTTTTCTTTGTCTATATTAGACAAAGATGTTTTGTCCGTTGGGACATATTTTTGTTTAGTTTCCTTTGTCTGTATTAGACAAAGATATTGTGACCGTTGGGACATCGTATCCTTTATCAACAGTCTCCCAAATGACCTTGAGACATGAAGTATGTCTTCATTTTGTTGGCTCAACGCTGTAGCCTTTGTCTGTGAAGGTTGGGATTGGTTTTTATAGGTATTGGATAGAGAGGACATTTTTGGAGACTTTGGTTTGGGTAGTAATATGCGGAAGCTTAGTTTGAACCCAGTTAATGAACCAACCGGGCTCTGATACCATATTGGATTTTTGTAAAATATGATGTGTGGCATGAGTGAATTAGTAGTGTTGGAGATATGGAGAAGGGATTTGACATAGAATTGAATAAGTGGGGCGGTGATGTGAGGCATCCCATTTTGTAGATGAGAGTTTAATTAGTTACTCCTCACACACACTACAATGTATGATATAATGACCTATTTATAGGGGTTAATGCTTAGTTGCTAAGTTTTATTAGTAACTAAGTAATCTTATATCTTAGTTACTAAGTATTCTTAATTACTAAGTAATCTTTTTATCTTAGTTATTAAGTAATCTTTTATCTTAGTCACTAAGTAATCTTTTATCTTAGTCACTACGTAATCTCTAGTAAATGTGCATCAACTATTTTAACAGTTTATAATTAATTATTAATTAAAGACTAAAATAATTTATATCCTATTAATTGTTAATTTAATAAAATCTCTTGAAATTCTAGAATTTATTGAACTTTTTCTTAATCTCTTAAACTTCCATCCACATACTTTTACTAATAAAATATTTACTCGTGTGGGTGACATGAATGGAATTAAGAAATTACAAGAAAATCTGTTCCAATTCTCAACATCCATTCACATTGATTCTCTTGATTTTGATTCTACATACAGGAAAAAAAATGATGAGTGGTTTTTATTTTTATTTATTTATTATTATTATTATTTTGCAGTAGCAGCCTAATAATGTTATGATTGAACAGCGCAGTAGCTACTCCAACTAATCAGGAAAATATCATGAAGGAAATTAGCAAATCTAATTAGGAGTCGATTTCTTTTTTTCTTTTAAATCTCCTCTTGCATTTTATTATTATTATTGTATATTTGTATTGAGTTTTTAAATCTGTTTTCTTCTCTTATATTTTTCTTTTGCCTTCTAATGCATATGATCTTTAGGAGCTTAATACATCTCTTTTCCTTTGCTTAATTGGGAGAACCTACATCTGGCTCTTCAGATATTTGGTATCATTCATATATTTTAATTTATAACATGTATTTGTTCAAACTTTGTCATGAACAGATTGACGAAGATATTCTTCAAGAAGTTATTAAGATCCCTTCGAAACATGGTTCAAAATGAGGTAAATTTATTATTTAATTATCCTTTATATTATTCATGGCTAGTGATGAGTGATATTTTCACCTAGATTTTAGTGTCTTTTTATATGTGTTTTCGTATTATTTTATCCGTATTTTATGTGTTATTTGGTTGTGTTTTGTGTTTTCATGGAAATGTGTATGAATGAGCTTAAACCTACTATTTTCACTTTTTATTTGATGCTAAATATGATAAGGAAGATGTAGGAAAAAGCGGATCTCAATTTGGAGTTGAAACGAGGGAGAACGAGCCAAAGCAGTGAAGGAAACAGGGCAGCAGCAACACGACTGGCCGTGTCGGGAGCACGAGTCGTGTCGCAGCACACGACTCGTGTTGCTAACACAGGCCTGTCCAGAATGGCCGTGCGGCGACATCTATTTATCCAACACGACCACCACTTGGTCGTGTTGCGGAGCTCGACTCGTGTTGCAGCACACGACCCGTGTAGCCAACACGGGCCTGTAAGCGATGGTCGTGCGGGAGCATCAGTTCACGCAACACGGGCACCTTATGGCCGTGTTGCGCCACACGACTCGTGTCGTGTCAGGGATCAGAAAAATTCAGAATCCTTCTAGAAGCTTGTCAAGGAGTATAAATACCCCTCCATTTAGATTTTATGAAAAAAGTTCCGAAATTCCACCTTCCACACACACCTCACACACTATTTCTTCCATTTTCCACCATCATCTTCATCCATTCTTCATCCACCCATCTACACTTGATCCCCTCCATCAAATCCACCATCCAAGTGATCAAGGAAGAAAGGGAGAGTGAGATCACAAGAAGAAGAAGGAGATCTCCATTGAAGCACTTCAAAGGGGGAATCTAATTCTAATTTTTGTGCATTTCTTTATAGATTGATCATGTTTTGTAAGGATCTTAATGTCTATGTTAATTTTCTTATGGATATGAGAGGCTAATCTCCTTTGTGAGATTAGCTCCATGATTGGTGTTGGATAATTTAGTTTTTTTTATGCAAATTGATTTTAATCTTGAATGGGCTTTGTGTTATTTCTATCATTGATTGTTGATTGCTTGATGTATATGATGATTTGTGTGATTAATTGTCATGGGCATGTGATTAGATTGAGAAATCAATTATGTGTTTAGGATAGTTCATTGAATCATTTCATCATACACTTCATGTGCATTAATTTAGAATGAGATAGAGATATCCTTCTAGATTTAGAACCCTTTGATAGAACATTTGATTAGCTTAATCGAGAGGTTGGTTGATTAAATAAGGAGACCCAAACAATTAGTGAATTCATAGTACCTTAAAAGGGAATATTGCTTATGATTTAGTACCTAATTAGGGAACTCATAGAGTAATTAGTACCTAGTGGGAGGTGTTTGCTATTGTCTCGATCCTATGTGCGTTTGGGAGCCTTGTTGAGGGCCTACATCCTATCCATCTCGAGAGAGAGTTTAGGTGGAATTAGTGATCGCTTCTATACCTTGTCCATGAGAGATTAGAATTAATTGCATGATTACTTAATTATCTATGCCATGATTGTTGTTAATCTCATCCTTGCATCATTTGGAACCCTTTTATCTTTGCATTCATTTTATCTTTATTTCTTGCTTTAGCATAATTGCATTCATTTGCTCCTATCCTCTCTTCCGTCGTCCTTATAAAATCACGATAAACTTGAGATCGCTTAAACTCTAGTACCTTCCTCCCTGTGGTTCGATAATTTCTTTAATTGGTCATGCCCACTATATTATGGCTAATCAAATGGCGCCGTTGCCGGGGAGGTAACGGTCGCTAGTAGTTTGACGAAGGATTGTTTAGAGTGGTCTTAATAAGGATATTTTTTTTATTTTTGCATCTTATATTTGCTTTGGAAAATTTTGTTCTAATTTTTCTTTCTTTTATAGGTGCATACCTTGAGAAGGAAGAAGAAGGAGAGCAACCCCAAAAATATGAGCTACATGGATACTCTTCGAGATATTGTGAATAGAAGTGTTCATTCCGTTATGAACACACAAGGAAATTTTCAAAGATTTCAAATGCCAAATGGTGAACCTAATTTGCAACCGGATTATGGAGTACAAGATATGCAATTCCTATAACAAGGTTATGGAGATTTTGGAGTTCCTCATCAAATGAGTCATCAAGTATACCCTCAAGGCGTGGAAGATGTTTTTCAAGGAAATTTTTCTAGTCATCAAGAAGGAAATCAACCACATCTATGGGGAAATTTTCAAGACTCCAACACCTCTTATTCCACCCAAAGTGACCACATAGCAATGTTTGGAGAAAAGATGTTTGAAATGGTTATGGATCGCATAGATAAGGAGAGTAAGTTTAATGAAATGTGGATGGATCGAATCGGAAATTGGTGTGACATGGTGACAAGTGCAATAGTAGCATTCGGTGCTAGATTGGATTCCATTGAGCACCAAGTTAGTCAAGTTGTATCCACCGTTGAGAACAACAAGCCTTCTTCCTCTATTAAAGATCGAAAAGAGGATAGTTTGGGGGTTGATGAGGTTATGAAGGAAAAGAGAGAAAGGGTGCCTAAGTGGGTGAAAGCTACAAAGTTGAAAGAAGAGTTGACGGAGGAATTCGATAAATTTGTCGAGTCTCTTGAAGAGATGGTTGAGAAAGTAAAACATCAAAATCGAGAAGAGATTCATGCCCTTATGGAAGAAAAGAAGTCTCCGGAAACTAAGATCATGGATTTCACTCCCCACAAGCCTAAACTTTCTCATTCTATTGAAATTTCAAATTCTCTTAAGAACTTTCATGATTTTATTAATAAAAATTTGTTTGGTGATTGTAGGAAAAAGGTTGCAAGAGGATAACAATACTTGTCAATGCCCGAATTCTTACCGGGGGATGTGGTTGAAGTTCAAAATGCATATAAAGCCCCATGGAAAAAGTGGAACAAGTGGAAAGGGCCATTCCTTGTGAAGAACGCCTTCGGAGACCAATTACTTGAGCTATTTAATAAGAAGGGAACCGTTCTAGTGGTTGAACGGGAGAACACAAGGCACTACTTCAAGAAGAAACCTATGATAGTGCCTAAGGACTATTCAAGACCACCATGAGCTAAAGACTATCGTCCGGCTTGAAGACGTTAAACTTAGCGCTAGATGGGAGGCAACCCATCATTATCTTTTATTGCTTTATTTAATGCTTTCAATAAGGATTGTGGATTTGTTATTTCTTGCATTTTTGGCATGTAGGTTGATTGTGCTTGTGAGGAATACGCGTATTGAAGACACGAAGAGTGCTTGATTTGAAATGTGATAGTAAGTCACACAACTTTTTGCAAACTTACCTCGAAACTCTTGTTTCAATTTAAGTTTGGGGGGATATGGCGTGGTGTGACATACTTTGTCTTGAAAGCATATACTTTTCGTATTTTTGAGCTAAAATTTTAAAATTTTTCTCATGAGTTTGGTTTGATTTTGGTATGATTGGTCGTGTTGAAGTGCATGATAGTCCATATTTTTAATGAAATTGTTGAGCTAATGGTTTTGTTGAGCATGTATGAAGGGTATTGGAAGCACGAATTGAGCTCGGAGCTAACAACTTCCACTATCAAATGCTTATTGAGGGAGTTCATTCTACACCCTACCACTTTTACGTGCTTAGCATAATTTGATTTGATTTGTATTGATGTGATTAGCATGCTACTTAATTTGTTATGTTTTGGGATGTTTACTTTTCGTAAGTTAGGATTTCCTTTTCAATAAAGGCTGGGATGATTGTGAGCTTAATTGATTATGGATGTTATGAATGTGTGCTTCATTGTTTTATGATGGTGATTTTTATTCTTGCATGTTATGTGTTTTTGGTTATTTCTTGTTTGTTGAGTCTTTATTTTATGTTTCGTGTGCATTTTTATTCTTGTTTAGGGAGTGTTTGGTGGATTGTTTTTGGAATGTCGTGAGTCATTTTTGAATATGAGTGATGAGATGTTGTGGTAATAAGTGATGACAAGTTATGATTAAGAATCTCTACACTTTCGAATTATGACATGTTTTATTTAACTTGTTCAATTTTGAGATGAATGTGGTGTAATAAGTTTCTTAAGGTCCAATGCATAAGCTTGTGAGCGTTTGAGCCTCAACCGTGCATACATGGTATTTTTCTTCATGAGTGGATTGGTTGTGTTTGATAAGCTAGAATTTGCTCAAGGACTATAGGAACGAGCCCAATTTGTGGAGATTAGTGACATGATCTAAGGCCATCCTTGTTATTATAGTCATTACCTTATATTTTCCTACCATGAACATCATCCCTAGTCAACCACTTTGAGCCTTAAAGCCTATTTATTGTGATATAAGCACATTACAAGCCATGATTACCCACTTAAGCCTTACATATATACCATTTGTGTGGGTGATTGAGGAGATGGTAGCTAGTAAGGTTTGATGAGATAACAAAAAAAAGAAAGGAAAGGAAATGGTAACAAGTAAGAAAAAGGATGAAAAGAGCAAAATGAAGAATGCACATGCAACCTCAAAACAATAAATATGAGCAAAGCAACAATAATATGCTCAAGTACTTAAAAATCCAAAGAAGGAAGCATGAATCATAAGAAGCTCAAGAAATCCAAGGAAAGTTGATGAGTAGAGCTTGTGAGTGCCAAAGACAAGAAAGGAAGAAAGAAAAGTGGAGAAGTTGGAGAAATTGGCCATCTCTTCGATTACTTACACTTGCTTAGTCACTATTATCCATATCTTCCATACCCTACCAAAGAGCCTATCATTACATCCTTAATGTAAGACCTTTTTGATCATTAATGGAAACCTTGGCGGTTTGTGAATATAGTCCACGAGCAAGCTTATAGCGAGTCGAGCCAATCGATTGATGAGTGTTGATTTACCTACTTTAAAGAGTGTTGAGTGAAATTGATATCTATGTGAGGCTTGGACTAAAAAGGGACTGTATTACACTATCATTCTCTTTAGATTGAACTTGTTAATTCTTCATGTCATGAATCTAATGTTGTAGGATGACTTAGCATAAATTGTGATTCTTATTATTATTGATGTGTTGTTACTTATGTTCGTTTAGTCTTTTCCTAGGTGAAAATCACTCTCATTGGTTTATCATTTTCGTTGTGCGGGGACGCACAACACTTTAAGTTTGGGGGTGTGATGAGTGATATTTTCACCTAGATTTTAGTGTCTTTTTATATGTGTTTTCGCATTATTTTATCCGTATTTTATGTGTTATTTGGTTGTGTTTTCATGGAAATGTGTATGAATGAGCTTAAACCTACTATTTTCACTTTTTATTTGATGCTAAATATGATAAGGAAGATGTAGGAAAAAGCGGATCTCAATTTGGAGTTGAAACGAGGGAGAACGAGCCAAAGCAGTGAAGGAAACAGGGCAGCAGCAACACGACTGGCCGTGTCGGGAGCACGAGTCGTGTCGCAGCACACGACTCGTGTTGCTAACACAGGCCTGTCCAGAATGGCCGTGCGGCGACATCTATTTATCCAACACGACCACCACTTGGTCGTGTTGCGGAGCTCGACTCGTGTTGCAGCACACGACCCGTGTAGCCAACACGGGCCTGTAAGCGATGGTCGTGCGGGAGCATCAGTTCACGCAACACGGGCACCTTATGGCCGTGTTGCGCCACACGACTCGTGTCGTGTCAGGGATCAGAAAAATTCAGAATCCTTCTAGAAGCTTGTCAAGGAGTATAAATACCCCTCCATTCATATTTTATGAAAAAAGATCCGAAATTCCACCTTCCACACACACCTCACACACTATTTCTTCTATTTTCCACCATCATCTTCATCCATTCTTCATCCACCCATCTACACTTGATCCCCTCCATCAAATCCACCATCCAAGTGATCAAGGAAGCAAGGGAGAGTGAGATCACAAGAAGAAGAAGGAGATCTCCATTGAAGCACTTCAAAGGGGGAATCTAATTCTAATTTTTGTGCATTTCTTTATAGATTGATCATGTTTTGTAAGGATCTTAATGTCTATGTTAATTTTCTTATGGATATGAGAGGCTAATCTCCTTTGTGAGATTAGCTCCATGATTGGTGTTGGATAATTTAGTTTTTTTATGCAAATTGATTTTAATCTTGAATGGGCTTTGTGTTATTTCTATCATTGATTGTTGATTGCTTGATGTATATGATGATTTGTGTGATTAATTGTCATGGGCATGTGATTAGATTGAGAAATCAATTATGTGTTTAGGATAGTTCATTGAATCATTTCATCATACACTTCATGTGCATTAATTTAGAATGAGATAGAGATATCCTTCTAGATTTAGAACCCTTTGATAGAACATTTGATTAGCTTAATCGAGAGGTTGGTTGATTAAATGAGGAGACCCAAACAATTAGTGAATTCATAGTACCTTAAAAGGGAATATTGCTTATGATTTAGTACCTAATTAGGGAACTCATAGAGTAATTAGTACCTAGTGGGAGGTGTTTGCTATTGTCTCGATCCTATGTGCGTTTGGGAGCCTTGTTGAGGGCCTACATCCTATCCATCTCGAGAGAGAGTTTAGGTGGAATTAGTGATCGCTTCTATACCTTGTCCATGAGAGATTAGAATTAATTGCATGATTACTTAATTATCTATGCCATGATTGTTGTTAATCTCATCCTTGCATAATTTGGAACCCTTTTATCTTTGCATTCATTTTATCTTTATTTCTTGCTTTAGCATAATTGCATTCATTTGCTCCTATCCTCTCTTCCGTCGTCCTTATAAAATCACGATAAACTTGAGATCGCTTAAACTCTAGTACCTTCCTCCCTGTGGTTCGATAATTTCTTTAATTGGTCATGCCCACTATATTATGGCTAATCAGCTAGATTATCTCATTCTTCTTCTTTGTGAGGTATTGTGACATATCATTTGTTGTTAGAAAATCGATTTTTTTTTTAATTTGTTGGTTTTGTTTCATGTTAACTTATCAGACGTTCATACTAAAACTATATGCTTTCATATATGATAGAGACAAAAGAAAGAGAGAAAAGTTAATTTACTTGATTTTGTTTCAATTGCTTTATGATACCAACATATTTCTTGATATTCTTTTAATCTTTATAATAATCAAGTTTTCACAACTTGAGAGAGACACCAATAGTTGGATTAAAAGGGGACGTTAACTTAGTGCGGTACTTCTAATAGGTTAATTGTCGTTCTTTTATACACGTGGATTTAAGGGTTTCTTTAAGTCCATCCAATGCGTCCATATTTTTATTTGTCATCTATGCACGTGGATTTAAGGGTTTCTTTAAGTCCATCCAATGCGTCCATATTTTTATTTGTCATCTATACACGTGGATTTAAGGGTTTCTTTAAGTCCATCCATTGCGTCCACATTTTTATTTGTCATCTCTTTTGATTTATGGATTTAAGTGTCTCCAATTCTCTAATCAATTAAAGCATGATAAATAATATATATATATATATATATATATATATATATATATATATATATATATATATATATATATATATATATATATATATATATATATTTATTGGAGTTATATCATAATAATACATAACTATGTTAATTATGTACAATTGCACATTCCAAGTTTATATATCATAATAATACATAACTATGTTAATTATGTACAATTGCACATTCCAAGTTTATATATCATAATAATACATAACTATGTTAATTATGTACAATTGCACATTCCAAGTTTATGTTATAACCTTATGAGATATGATAAATTAGTAAGTTATGAGAGCTAGAATAATTTTTTAAATAAAGTATATTAAGGAATATCCATATTAAAACTTTTATTATTTGGCATAGTTAACACTTACATGAGATTTTTTTTTAATTATTTATAACTTTATAATAAATATGTATCACTTTTTATTTGTACTACAATATATAAATAAAGTACTCAGTCATTTTTCATAACTTTAATTTCACACTTTTTGTTTTAGTTCACTTTAACTTCAACTTCACACTATCATAAAAGGCAATGACATACAAATATTATTCCTATAACACTTTAATTTTAAAATTAACATCCATTCTTTTTACGCATAACATATTTATTTATTATAAAAAAATGCAGTATAACCCTAAAAAATTAGTAACTTTTCATAATTTGCATGAGAATGAAAAAGAGAGAGTATTACAAAGTATAACATACATGCAACGTGCAAAGCACATTTTAAAAATCTAGTAATCTTAAAATATACTCCCTGGTGCCACAAGAGTTACATTTTACTAATTAGGGCGTCCCTACAAGATGTACATTTTCTTTTTTAGTAAATGAGATCCACATAAATCAATCACTTTATTTTTATGTGGCCCATACACAACACTAATACAACCACCTACTATACATTAAATTATTATATCTCTCAACCCACTTCACATTAAAATACTATATTACTTAATCTCCATACAAACAGTAAACGTAACTCTTTTCATGGGACGGAGGAAGTATCTTAATTTTAAATTGTCACCCAACCTAATATATAATACACCTATAATTTATTTATTACCTAAAAAACTACACTTACTCTCAAAAAATCAATAAAAGTTACTCCTTTTCACAAGATAAATTTTATACTTTTTGTTTTCGTCCGTCTTATAATAAATTTCATCATTAAAAAAAGAAGGCATCATATTTAATCTCATAATCTCAACAATTATCTTAATTTTAAAAATATCATTCATATCTAAGACATATTACATACTACATACTTTATAGTTTACTTACTACTATCTAAAATTACTACATTAACCTCCAAAATATCAATAAAGGCAGTGACAAAGTAAATTTTCATAAACTTTATATCTACACTACCCGGTTCATTATAATGTGGGACAGACGTGGTAAAAAAAGCATGGTTTCTTAAACTTTTATCTAGTGCGAAATTAATCCAGAAGTATAATTTATTGATATATTAAGTGAAACAAGTAAATCAGGAGTATAATTTATTGGTATTTTAAGAGAAACAAGCAAATCAAATGCAAGCATTTGAAAGAAAAGAAGCAAGAGACAGAAAATGTAAAAAATCAGACAGATAGTACATTACACAAAGCATCATATATTATTCAATCCACATATCTTAAAAGCATATTACTTTTGTCTTAAAATAAGATTAGAGAATCATATTTAATAGGGAAGTGTGAGGTCTCACCATTAACAACAGAACAAGATACCATCAACATGCACCAAGAACCAATCCCTACATTATCTTTTTCACTCCTATATTTATCCATCAATGGTACCATCATCATAACCCCATAATGCAACTTGTGAGCTTAACCATGATTGCACCCTCCATTAACAATGCTTACTTGAGCTTCAAGCCTCACATTCTCATGATTCTTTCTCAGTTTGGCTACACTTTCTTGTACATCATTACAGAAGCTTCATTCAACCATGGCATGGACCCTTACGTCTACGTAACTTATCGCCACCTTATCGCTGCCCTTGTGCTGCTCCCTTTCGCCTATTTCATCGAAAGGTTGACAGTCAAGAATTAATACTGCCATGCATTCATGTGGGTATCATGACAATATGATGATCATGAAATTGTTTTCTTGTGCAGAAAAACTAGGCCAAAACTAACATGGGGTCTGTTTATGGAGATATTTGTACTTTCTCTTTTAGGGTGAGATCATAATTATCGCATGATTCCTCTCACAACCCGCGTCTCGTTTTGTGCTCTAATAGGGTTTAATTTGTTTGGGTGCAGGGTGAGTGTAACTCTAAACATGTTTTTCGAAGGTATGAAGTTCACCTCTCCAACATTTCTGGCGTGCATGGTCAATACTGTGGCTTCCTTGACATTTATTGTAGCAATTACACTCAGGTAATTATACATATAGATTGTATAAACGTGTAAATCTATATATTAGAGATATATATTATCATATACACATCTCTACAAGCTTGAGTTTTTGAATTGGTCAGTTAATATAGTAATAGAACCATGACCTAATTATAAACGGTCCTAAGTTTTATTTATATTTGCAGTATAAATTCCACCTGCATGGGCAGGTCCACCTTGCACGTGAGGAGACTTTTTAGACGAGCTCATCAGTTAACCCACATATTTCCTTCATTCCACAAAACCCTTTATTATTATTATTTTTTTCCAATGAGACCGTTCACTCTCTAAAAAAGGAAATATCGCTTAATCCAACAACCTCAAAAATTACTTTAATTTCAAATTTACTACTCTTTTTTCACAAACACACCATTACTTTATATTTTTAATTACCAAAAAATCCTACAATATCCTCTAGAGTCAACAAAGTGGTAAAAAAGAACAACTTTTCTTAAATAACGTGGAACAGTAAACAAAAAATGCTTTATAGGACTGAGGTAGTATAACACAATATCACTCATGCTATTTGTTGATATTTATGGGCAGAATGGAGATCGTAAACGTGCGTAGCCTACGTGGGATAGCGAAGATTCTGGGAGTAGTGGTGTCGTTGGCCGGTGTAATGACCATAACATTGTACAAAGGACTTGCTTTGAAGAACATAGGACATGAACTGGTTCATATGAAGGGAAGCACAGCAGCTGTCCAAGAGAACTGGTTGAAGGGCTCCATTCTTACTATTGTCAGTTGCATCACATGGTCTTTGTGGTACATCATGCAGGTGTTTTAATTGTCTGAAAAATTAAATAACCACATATCAAGTATATTTTGTAATTCTTATCATAATAATTAAGGGGTTGTTTTGTTTTGGTGTTGATGAAGGTATTTACATTGAAACGATATCCAGCTCAGCTTTCACTGACCATGTGGATGAACTTGGTTGGAGGGCTTCAATCAGCTGTGTTCACAGCTATTGTACAGCGTAAACAGTCTGCATGGATGATTGGTTACAATATTGACCTCTGGTCTGCTTTATACTCTGTAAGACTGCATCCCCATACAAGAACAGGGTTTACATCACTCTCCCTATTTATGCATAGATTAAAAAGATAATTATACCCTTGAATATGCGAAGAACTATAAGGGTAAAATACGTTATGATCAACTGCAAAAGTAATTAAGATAAGTCATGAATCACAATAATAAAACTACAATCGTATAAGTGATGAATCAAAATAGTAAAACTACAATTCTACCTAGGAATTAATACTAAATCATAAAAGTAAGGATAATCCTAAAGGGCAAAATAGGCATAAACCACTGGGTGTACATGGAACAAGGTGGGAAAAATATCAATTTTAGTCCTCTAGGATAGGTCAAATCCAATTTCAATACTCATGTTTGGTAATTTCTCAAAAGTAGTCATTTGGTGTTCGAATTTAGTCTTTTTTGTCAACTTTTGATCATTTTTTTGGCAACTTTAAGGACCAAAAATGGATAAAAAAAACCAAAAGTAGACGAAAATGACTAAAATCGGACACCAAAGGATTACTTTTGAGAAATTACCAAACCTGAGGACTAAAGTTGGATTTGGCCTATCCTAGAGGACCAAGAAATACTTTGCCGTAGAATTATTAATCTGATCTAATTAACTAATATTCTCATGCATGCAGGGGGTTGTGGTCTCAGGGTTCGTCACATTCGTTCAACTGTGGTGCACAGAGGCGAAAGGACCCGTATTCGTCACGATGTTCAACCCTCTTTCGACTGTTCTTGTGGCACTTTTATCCTATTTTGCACTTGGTGAGAAGCTATATGTTGGAAGGTATGTCTAAATTCGTGCGAATTCGAAGATGAAGCTCTGTAGTCGTCCTGTAATTAACAAATGTTGTAATTGTGTTAATTGTATCAGCATAATTGGAGGAGTTATAGTTGTTTTTGGACTATATATGCTGTTATGGGGAAAGGAAGATGATGAAGCACAGTTAGAGATGATGAAAGAGACTAAAGATCAAAAGGCTGCTTTATTCTCTGCAGATGAACCTTAATTTGATATATATTTGTTGTTCATGTTTCTTTAATTTGGGAAGAATTTGCACCAATGTTTGTAGATTTGGAGGACCAATATTATATTTTGGAAGATACATGGTTCAGAATCTGCAGCCAACTGGGGTTCATTTCATGTTTATATAAACTAATTACAAATACACTGCCTTGAATAACTTCTTAAAAATATGATATGTTGCGACGTGTTAATTATCGTATTTTTTAATATTTTTTATTTTAATATTACATATATAATATTTCTATTTTTATTTTTTATTATTATATATATATATTAACAAGTATTCTTTTAGGACTTAATGTCAATTTCTTCAGTTATACATGAGTTATTAAAAATAAAGGTCTTTCAAGCTGTGCAGAATTTGTGTAGCAAATATATCTTCCAGTTTTTATCTATTTTTTCTTCCATATACGGAGTATGTCAGTATAGCACCTAAGAACAGTTAAATGGAGAGTATACTTCCTTTCTTCCTTTTACCTTGCCATCAGTTTCACATGAGACGAATCTTTTTCATATATATATAATAATATATTTATACTGATAAAACAAGGGTCACTAATTAGTAGGTACAAAGCATTTTTAAGTATTATTAAACGATACATTCGCTTTAGAAAATCATTGTTAAATAGAAAATTATATTTTATTTTATCCATAATACTCATACCCATCCGTACATTATTGTGCATTTTTAAGATAGAAACAAAAATACACGATTAAATATAATATTTATACAAATGTACATTAGTATGCATTCTTGAGAGAGAAACAAAAAATACGCGATTAAATTGAAGAACCCTGCTAGTGTACACTAGTTCATTAGTGTGCATTTTTTAGAGAGAAACAGAGAATACGTAATTAAATTGAAGAACCCTATGACTGTATATTAGTGTGCATCCTTGAGAAAAAAATATAAAATATATGATTAAATTGAAGAAAGAGTTATTATAATTATCCTTAAATCCCTTACTAATTGTTTTTATCTGATTTAGTACACATTAGTGTTCAATGAAACTATTGTTAAGTACATTAGTGTGCATTTTTTAGAGAAAAATAGATAATACGTAATTAAACTGAAGAACCCTACGAATACATATTAGTGTGCATCATTAGAGAGACATAAAATACACTATTAAATTGAAGAAATGATTGTTGTAGTTATCCTTAAATTTCTCACAAATTATTTTAATTTGATTTAATTTAGTGCACCTTACTGTTCAATGAAACTAGTGTTAGACGTTGAATATTAATTGTTGTAAATAAAGATAATACTAGAAAAGAAAAGGACGTTATGTATTCATCAATAATTATATTGGATCAATATATTTATTAGTAATTAGGCTATACATACACGTATCTATCAATAATAATCCATAAAAAGATTTACAAACCTGAAAGTGAGCATTTTGACTAAATAAATATTCAATGGCAAAAGAGTGTTTAATTGGTTCATTACAATTATTAGGTAGGTTAATAAATCAAAAAAATGTCAAAAATATAGAATAAACATGAAAATTGCGTTAATTCTTGATTAGTTTCATGTGTTATTGTAACTCACCTTTTTCTTATGTTCTAATCCACCTGACCCTTACTTTCATTTGATGGACTTAAAAATAAATTAAGCTCGCTCAAGTCAATTAGTGTTTAAATTTCCTTACTTTTAGTAATTTTTTAAGGCCCATGGAGTATTATTAATTCAAAGTGAATTAAATACTTCCTAAATTTTTCATGAAATCGTGTCACATCAGTATAATGAGTCAGATAAAAGTGACAAACATATATAAAAAGTGATACTGATGAATAATTAAAAAGTGATACTCACAATGTTCATTTTAATTTTTTACATTTATTATTTCACATTTTTTGAAAAAAAATGATATGATTTTTTTTATCAAATTGATTGGCGGTTAAGAATAATAGTCTTTTTTTAATAATAAGTAAATAATAAAGTAAATTGTGTGAATGAAATCATGAAAGTATCATTTTTTTAAAAATAAAATGTATTGAAATATTATTTATATTGAATATGCTTTTAGTATATTTTGGGATGTGAAAAATGTAAAAAACTAATAAATAAATAATATATTGAGTTGGAAGAAGTATATAACATTTTTTTTTTAAAATCAATATATGATCACTGAATTAAGTGATCGATACGCATTTTAAGGAATCATCACTCTATCACACCAAACTTGTCTCATATTTAAAAGGGAATTCTTATGAATGCATGCAAAGTTGAACTATCCTTTGAACAAATTTGCACACACTATCTTCCTCACTCTCTCTCTCTCACGTATTGAATCAAACAAAAAATAAAATCAAACCGAAGAAAGGAGACAAGGATGTATAGTGGTTCGATCTTAAAGATCTACATTCACTTCTTAAGGAGAGAGATCACTAGTATGATGTAATACATGTTACAACTTCTTGGAGAAGATGATGAATTAAACTTCTAAGAAAACTCTAAACTTCTGAACCTAACTGATGAAGATGATGATCATTCTGATGTGTGTGTTTTCCCTCTTATACTACACCGGCGTGTTTTAGAATCCATCAGTAAATTTTCCACGTGATCTGTTGTATTCAGTTACTACTGATCATTTAACCACCTAAGAACCTTGCCATGTCATCAATCCATCAGCTCAGCATTACTTCTGATCCTATGGCTCTTCCTTATGCAGCAACACTGATCCTACCCTTCAATCCATCTTGCTGCGTCTCACGTGTTAAAGCCAGCTGGATCAGTTGTTATGCAACTTACTAACTAACTCAACAAACTTAGATTCTTTATTTAGAACCACCATCCAGCTGCATGCCTCAAGACTTCATCCAACGGTTCCCTCTTACTGTAAATAGCATGATCACAACCTTTGATCATGCTGATTACTTTCTTAATCATCGCCCTAAACATGTATGTTGCTGATCTACACCATTCATACGTATGCATGCATGATCTATACAAAACAAATCTCCACCTTAGACCATGCATCATCTGATAAGTGATCAAACCTCTCCATCTTGCTGCAATTATAGGCTGCAGCACATCTTCCTTTCCTCCTTTTATTGAAGACCAATAAGACTCTTATATAATTCATATTTCTGAACTTGTAGAGCCTTAGTGAATGCATCAGTTGGATTGTCTGCTGTTTTAATCTTCTTGACAGCCACTAACTTCTCTTCTATCAAGTCTCTTATGAAGTAAAGTCTTACATCAATGTGTTTAGTCCTCTTATGATACCCTTGGTGTTTTGAGAGATGTACAACACTTTGGTTGTCACAATTTACTTCAATAGCATCTTGCTGAACACCAAACTCTCCCAAAATACCAATCAACCAAACACCTTCTTTGATTGCTTCTGTGAGAGCAACAAACTCAGCCTCAGTGGTTGAGAGTGCTACTATGTGTTGATGTGTAGCCTTCCAACTTATTGCTGTACCAAACAAATTAAACACATAACCTGTTATTGACTTCCTTGTATCAAGATTAGCTGCATAATCAGCATCCACATAACCAACAACAGCTCTGTCCCAAGTAACTTGATTCTGAAATTTTAATCCAACTGACATAGTACCTTTGATGTATCTAAATGCCCACTTCACTGCATCCCAATGTACAAGACCAAGGTTGCTCATAAATCTACTGATCATACTCATAACATAAGCCAAATTTGGCCTACAACACACCATTACATACATCAAACTACCCACTGCATTTGCATATGATACATTGCTCATTTCTGTCTTCTCCTTATCTGTTTGAGGACCTTGAAGTGATGACAGATTTAAACCTTACTTAACTGGTATTGAAACATCCTTACAGAGATTCATATTATACCTCTTAAGAACCTTATCCAAATATGACTCTTAAAACAATCTTAGATGACCAACTGATCTGTCCCTTTCAATTTGCATACCAAGTATCATTCTTGCTTCACCTAGATCTTTCATGTCAAACTCCTTCCTCAAAGTATCTTTTACTGTATTAATTCCTATCATATCCTTGCATGCTATCAATATATCATCTACATAAAGTAGTAGATAAGTGTAGCATCCTTCCTTACATCTTATATACACACAGCTATCATACATGCTTCTGACAAAACCATTTGATGTAATGTAATCATCAAACCTGAGATACCACTGTCTTGGGCTTTGCTTCAGTCCATACAATGATTTAAGTAGCAGACAAGCCTTTGAGTCTGCACCTTTCAAACTAACACCTTCAGGAATCTTCATGTAAATTTTTTCCTCTAAATTTCCATGTAAGAAAGCTGTTGTTACATCCATCTGATGCAATTCCAAATCCAATTGAGTAACTAATGACAACAAGATCCTTATTGAGCAATGTTTGACTACTGGTGAGAAGATTTCATTATAATCAACACCTTCTTGTTGTGAAAATCCTCTTGCTACAAGCATTGCCTTATATCTGATTCCTCATTTCTTACTTGTCACTGGTTTCTTCTTATATATCCACTTACAACCTACAAGCTTCTGATTTGCAGGCTTGTCAACAATCATCCAAGTGTTATTCCTTTTTAATGATTGCAGCTCTTCTTCCATAGCATCTAACCACTTCACACTCTCCTTTCCTGATTTACCTCTGAATATGTCTTTGGCTCATAGACATCAATGTCTGATGCTACATAGAGGGCATATGAAACAGTGTCAACCTCTATATATCTAATAGGTGTTCTGATTTGCCTTCTCAACCTATCCCAAACTAGTTGATAGCTGTTAAGAGTCCTTCTTTCATTTGAACCAGATGATTCAGATCTCTCCTCTGTAGCATCTTCCTCATGTACATCATTATTTCTCTGATCTTGATTGTGATGTACTACTGTTTTACCATCATGCTTGATGAGAGTGAAAATAAGCGTGTTTTAATATCCAATTTAACACCTTTTTGATTGATATTGTAGTCTTATATGAGCACAAATGTCTTACATTCATTATATATGAGTAAAAGGTGCACTTGAGGTGTTTTGTTGTGTTTTAGGTGGAAAAAGGATGAAAAGAGCCAAGTTTGAGAAAAGGTGCAATTTGTGCAAGAATGCTGATAAACGCACATCCAAATTGTGTAATTATTCTGTATTGATGTGGAGCTCTGAACGGAAAGTGTGATACATGGTTAGAAAGCCACTGAAGAGAGGGTCGTTTTGGCGTAAATAACATCCCATTCGGAGTCCGAACGAGGAAGTTATGAGCAAAGTGGTGACGTCGCGCGAGCTGTGCCGAACAGAATTGTAGTGCTACATTCCATGGCCTATTACATATTCAATTCTTGGAGTTCTTGTGATTTCTTTATATGGATAGAAAGCCAAGGAAGAGAGGATCACGTGAGCGCAAAAATCACTCAATTCGGAGGTTGGATGTGAAAGTTATACGCGAAACGGAGAGACTGCGCAAATCCAGTAGCAGGGTTCGACCTGTGGTTCGACCAAAGAGGGAGAGGTTCGACCTGTTTGACGAGGTCGAACCTACGTGCGGGAACTTACGTATTTTCGAGGCCAAAACGCGTGGGATCACTTGAAAAGCCCATTCCAAGCCCTAGAGACGTGATTACAAGTATAAAAGGAGGCTCATGCAGTCAAGAAAAACGTCACCAATCACTGAGGAGAGGCCACAACCATACAACACCCCACAAGGGGGGATCACCCCCCATCCATCATCCACTTCCTTTCCTCCATCCATCCATCACTTTGAAGATTCGTTTGTGGAATCAAGAGGAGAACCAAGAGGATGATTCAAGATGGAGAAGGACATGAAGACGCCATATCTAGGGTTTATTCGTTTCCTAATTTATCTTGTATTTTCCAGACATTCGGGTAAGATCTATCCAACACCCATGTGTGTTTCCTACAACACCATGGGCTAGAGCCTTTTTGGTAGAACTAGGGTTGTGAAGGTTTTATGAATTAATTGATCTTCTATGTGTAAACTCCGTACAACACTACTTGTGGATTTATTTTATATATGATTGTGCTTTCTTAATCCATATTCACGGTCATTTTGTGCATCTTCAATTGGTATATAGAGTCTGAATATATATCTTGGTTGTAGATTGAGTGCGTTCACCGCTGAACAGGATTCCATGTTATGATTCTAAGTGAGGGGACTCCGAAGCTTAATTAGAACTATCTTATATAAATACTTATTAATTGAATTGAATTCGGGTTAATAAGTAGGATAAAGAGGATAATTTCATAGTACCTATAAAGGGAGATCATATCGGGTTAGAGTACCAATCCTAGGGGGAAATAATTGATACTGATAGTACCTAGAAAGGGGGGTGAAATTATATCTCTTGCTCCGAGGTTATTCACACGTGTTACAGACATGTTTACTTGTGTCTATAGAGTAGATATGCATGGTTTAGTGATGCGTCCATATTCCACAAGGCAGAGTCAGACATTGACACAAGGAAGGGAAGTTAATGAGTAAAACTGGATTATCCTAGAGCTACCTATTCTCCTACTTGATCCACTTTCGTATTCTTCAAGTGATATTTATTTTATTTGTTATTTTAATTACTTGTTTATTAGTTTAATAATTCTAAACCTCAATGTTATTGCCATAATCGTCTTAATTAATTTAGATAATAATTTAATTGATAATACGCCGTCCCTTGGGTTCGATATTCACTTGGTCACCTTTCGAAACTACAATTGATATCCTTATACTTGAGGATTAATTTGTGTGTTGAGAAAACGCTCATCAAGTTCTTGGCGCCGTTGCCGGGGACGGCTGTTATTATTGATTTTATTATTTCTAGTTGATTAAGATTTTTTTTCTTTTTCTTTTATTTGTGAATATTTATTTTTATCTAACCTTGAATTTTTCTGAGGTACTTGTGCACTAGGAAAAGGAAAGGAAGGAAAAGAAAGAATAACACACTGAGCTAAACATGGCCGGAGCAAGGCAGAATCCGGATAATGTTGCCATACGTGAAACTTTCACGAACTATGGAATTGGTAACATGGGGTTGATAGGAGCAAGGGGGGAAGATGATGATTTTGAGATACATCCCGCTCTTATTAACATGGTAGAGAAGAATCCATTTTCTGGAGGTTGTTTTGAAGATCCATATCAACATCTCCGAAGATTTCTTGGTTATACAAACACTCAAAAGGGCAGTGGAGCTAACGATAATGCTAGGCGGATCGCCTTATTCAAGTTCTCTTTGATTGATAAGGCGGAAGCTTGGTATGAGACTCTTGATGCAGCCGATTGCACTACATGGGACCAACTGCAGCAGAAGTTCTTGGAGAGATACATGCCACCCTCAAGGATCTTAAGAATGAAGCAAGAGATCACCCGATTTGTTATGAATCAGGGTGAGAAATTTTATGAGGCTTGGGATAGGTTTAAAGACATGCTCAGGAGGTGTCCATAGCATGGAATGTCTAAGGCTAAATACATAAGCATCTTCTACTATGGATTGGATTGTGAGTCGCGTGTTTTTATTGATGCATCATCAGGAGGAGCGCTGTTATCAAAGACAGCACTTGAAGCAGAAAAGTTATTTGAAGACATCTCTATGAATTCACGTGACTGGCCAATAGAGAGAGATAGAGGATCATATGTACTTGGCGAGGTAGCGCAGGTTGAACATCAAGTGGTGAAGCCGAATAGGGATGATGAGATCGTCTCTAGTCTAGCTAACATCAACAAGCTACTAGAGTTCCAGCAGAGGCAGATCACAGAGTTGACACAAAGGGGGCCTAGTAGGCAGCAGCAAGAAGTGAAGAGTGTTGAGGATACCTTCCATCGATACAGGGCTGAGAATAATGCAAGGATTGATCATCTTGAGGATACCATGAATGTTGATCGTGCAGATTTGTCTAAGCAGTTGAAGGAGCTTACGTTGATGATGGGGCAGATGACCACGAACATGAATCAATTGGCACAAAAATTGGAAGATAAAGCCATCATGTTAAGATCTGGAACGCAGTACGAGGGAACGACGAGGCCGAGATCAAATTTGGACATAGCTAATCCTCGGTTCGACCAACATCCAGAAGGTTCGACCTGGCATTCAGGTCGAACCATGGTCGAACCTCACCATGCGGAGCACTCTGTTTTTCCATAATACCGGTTCGACCAAAACCCAGAGGGTTCGACCTGTTTTGCAGGTCGAACCATGGTCGAACCTCTTCATCCGGAGTGCTCTGTTTTGTCGCAGCAACGGTTCGACCACGACCGTAATGGTTCGACCAATCCAGCAGGTCGAACCCAGGTCGAACCAGAGGATATAAACTATACAATGAGGCAGTTCGACCTAGGGGGCAGTGGTTCGACCTCTAACACTGGTCGAACCCTAGTCGAACCTCAAGAGCAGAAAGAGAGCAGTCTTCCAGGAGATAGGTTCGACCATTACATACCTGGTTCGACCTCTCAAACAGGTCGAACCCAGGTCGAACCTCAAATTCAAAAAAGAGCCGTTGTCCAGAAGGTAGGTTCGACCAGTACGTGCTTGGTTCGACCTGTTCCACAGGTCGAACCCTGGTCGAACCCATCCAGAAGTTGCCCATTTCTGCGCCAAATGTTCCGCATGATGTTGATGTTACTCCAGTACCATTACATGAGCAGAATACTGAGCTTACAATGGAGAAGAAGTGGGAAGAAGCAAAGAGATTGCGAGCCAAGAAGGATAAAGCGAAGGAGGTTGAACGTGATGAATGGGGAAGACCAAAGACCAAGATACCTCCTCCGTTTCCTTCGAGATTGGCCGAGAAGGGATTGGAAGACAAGTTCAAGAGGTGTCACGATGTCATGAGCAAAGTAAGCTTGAATATTCCTTTCTCTGAAGCAATCATGGAGATGCCATACTATGCCCGATTCCTCAAGAATATTATATCAAAGAAGAGAAGCTTGAACGGAGTGGAGACGGTGAACCTATCAGAGAATTGCAGCTCGATCCTTCAAAGGAAGCTGCCTGCAAAGTTAAAGGATCCGGGAAGCTTCACCATTCTTTGTGATATTGGAAAAGGGTCGGCACATAAAGCCTTGTGTGATTTGGGGGCAAGCGTTAACTTGATGCCTTTGTCCATATTTAAAAGGCTTGGTTTGGGGGAGTTAACTCCCACGAATATTGCTCTTCAATTGGCGGATAGATCCATGACTTGTCCGAATGGTTTAATTGAAGATATTTTAGTGAGAGTGGATAAGTTAGTTTTTCCCGTGGATTTTCTTGTACTTGACATGGAAGATGATAAGGGTGACATTCCCCTTATTTTGGGACGACCATTCCTTGCCACAGCTGGAGCTATGATAGATGTTAAGGAAGGAAAGCTTAGACTGCGAATGGATAATGAAGATGTGATTTTCTCTCTTGATCATGCAATGAAGATGCCCATGGAGACTCAATCGTGCGAAAGCATAGATGTGGTTTCTAACTTGTTTAATCTTGATTTTTCTAAGGCAGATGATTCTGAATTTAAGTGGAAGATTGACAAGGGGGTGTCTAGACAGCCATGGGAGGAAGAAAATTTCAATGATCATATTTTTATGACCAAGAAAGGTGAGGTGTTGAGTGTAGACAAGAAGAGGGAAAGAAAGTATTTGAAGGTGAGGATGCGAGATGACCGTCCTCTACCGTCGTGACTCTACGACGTTAAACATGAGCGCCTGTTGGGGGCTTGCCCTTCCGTTTTATAGCTTTATTTCTTTCGTGTGAGTAAGAAATTTTTATATTTAAGGTGCTTACTAATCGGCAATTACATCTCTTTTCAAACTTAGTTTCGACTTACGTTTTTACTAAGTTTGGGGGGGTGTGATGTACTTACCTCATTGAAGCACCAAGAATATAATCTTTTCTTTGTAATGTTTGCTAGGGGAGTTGATTTTTTGCGGTATGTTGAAACTTTAATCGGTTTTGATGTGTCGATTTTTTGTAATTTACCTAGTGTTCAGTGGAGTTTCTAGTGTGTGGAGTCGATTAGATAGTCAATTTATTATTTCTTATAGTTCTCCTATTTTATTATTGATGAATCTTGTGATGATGAGTTTGTTTAAGCTTTGATGATAGAAAAAGGTAAAAGAGTGGCAAGACGAGTTCAACATTGAGGTTTCAACTCGAGGAGCTCGTACGTTGAAGAAAAATCAGGTGCCCTCGTTCCCTTTTTCTAATTTTTATATGTGCTTTTAATTCATAGGAGTGGAAGGATTGTGTTTAAGGTGGTGATCCATGTGAGCTTATTGTTTAAATTATCTTTGAAATTCATATGCTCTTGAAATTGATGAAGGAAGTGTACTTGAGTTATATTGTGATATGAAGTTCTATGTGTACTTGTGGGATATTACCTACTATGAAAAGTGCTCTGTTACTTGTTAAAAACCCATGTGAGATTTTGAGCCTTATTGATCATGTACATAATCACATGATAATTCTTTTCTGGTGAGTATCGTTCTTGTGCGTATATTCTAGAACTTGCCTCTTGTCTTACTTGAAACTACATGTGTGATAGATAATGGGAGATGATTTTAGGCCATCTTTGAATTTATAAGTCACTTAGCCAAATAATTCCCTATACCATATGATTGTTTATCCGTAGTTAGCCCCGTTGAGCCTAAAAACCTCATTCTTTGGCAGCCTACGTGAAATAACCACTTTGAGCATCTGAATTTTTTGAGCCTTGATTGTCTTATTAGTGGAGAATTAATGGCTTTTCAAAGTGTGTTGATAGAGCTTGATAACGAACAGCTTGGGAAGGAATGAAATTGGTATTGAATTAGTGATGGATTTTGATAATGCATTTAAGGAGAAGCATGGAGTAGTGCTTAAATCTAGTACTCCATTGAATCAAATACCCTAGGGTAGTACTTAAATCTAGTACCCTATGGAGGATGCATGAGGTAGTGCCCGAAACTGGTACCTCAAGAGAAAAAGCAGGAAAAGAGAAGGAAAAAACGGATGAGCTTGAGAAAAGAAAAATAATTGTGCTTGAAGGTGAAGAAGGAATGAAAATCATCTGCATTGAAAAGGAAGAGAGGATGAAAGTTGAAGTGATCAATCAGCTTTAGTTCTCCACTATTTGAGTCACATTGTCCATATATTTCCTACCTTAACCAAAGAGCCAACATTACATCCAAAAGAAAAGTCCTTTTTGATCCCATTGTCGAATCATACTTTTAGTGGTGGAGAGTTTGAGACTTTTGGCAAGCTTATGGTTACGCATGCATTTGAATTGAATCTGAGCGTAAATACCTTAACCCATAAGTGTACATCTTTTACACTTGAGTGTGAGTGATATATACTTCCCGTGAGAACATTTTGATGGAGCATTTGAATTGGTGGTGATTGTCTTAACTTGTATGCTATGAATTGATTATTACACGTGATAAGAGTTGCATGACCTAAGTTGATGACAATTGTATTTTGAATGGGGTATTGGTCATAGTCCTTGTTTCCCCGCTAATTTTCATACTCTCTTTCTCTTTATCTTTATTTTGTTGCCTCGGGACGAGCAACGTGTAAGTTTGGGGGATTGATGAGAGTGAAAATAAGCGTGTTTTAATATCCAATTTAACACCTTTTTGATTGATATTGTAGTCTTATATGAGCACAAATGTCTTATATTCATTATATGTGAGTAAAAGGTGCACTTGAGGTGTTTTGTTGTATTTTAGGTGGAAAAAGGATGAAAAGAGCCAAGTTTGAGAAAAGGTGCAATTTGTGCAAGAATGCTGATAAACGCACATCCAACTTGTGTAATTATTCTGTATTGATGTGGAGCTCTGAACGGGAAGTGTGATACATTTGGAAAGCCACTGAAGAGAGGGTCGTTTTGGCGTAAAGAACATCCCATTCGGAGTCCGAACGAGGAAGTTATGAGCAAAGTGGTGACGCCGCGCGAGCTGTGCCGAACAGAATTGCAGTGCTACATTCCATGGCCTGTTACATATTCAATTCTTGGAGTTCTTGTGATTTCTTTATATGGATAGAAAGCCAAGGAAGAGAGGATCACGTGAGCGTAAAAATCACTCAATTCGGAGGTCAGATGTGAAAGTTATACGCGAAACGGAGAGACTGCGCAAATCCAGTAGCAGGGTTCGACCTGTGGTTCGACCAAAGAGGGAGAGGTTCGACCTGTTTGACGAGGTCGAACCTACGTGCGGGAACTTACGTATTTTCGAGGCCAAAACGCGTGGGATCACTTGAAAAGCCCATTCCAAGCCCTAGAGACGTGATTACAAGTATAAAAGGAGGCTCATGCAGTCAAGAAAAACGTCACCAATCACCGAGGAGAGGCCACAACCATACAACACCCCACAAGGGGGGATCACCCCCCATCCATCATCCACTTCCTTTCCTCCATCCATCCATCACTTTGAAGATTCGTTTGTGGAATCAAGAGGAGAACCAAGAGGATGATTCAAGATGGAGAAGGACATGAAGATGCCATATCTAGGGTTTATTCGTTTCCTAATTTATCTTGTATTTTCCAGACATTCGGGTAAGATCTATCCAACACCCATGTGTGTTTCCTACAACACCATGGGCTAGAGCCTTTTTGGTAGAACTAGGGTTGTGAAGGTTTTATGAATTATTTGATCTTCTATGTGTAAACTCCGTACAACACTACTTGTGGATTTATTTTATATATGATTGTGCTTTCTTAATCCATATTCACGGTCGTTTTGTGCATCTTCAATTGGTATATAGAGTCTGAATATATATCTTGGTTGTAGATTGAGTGCGTTCACCGCTGAACAGGATTCCATGTTATGATTCTAAGTGAGGGGACTCCGAAGCTTCATTAGAACTATCTTATATGAATACTTATTAATTGAATTGAATTCGGGTTAATAAGTAGGATAAAGAGGATAATTTCATAGTACCTATAAAGGGAGATCATATCGGGTTAGAGTACCAATCCTAGGGGGAAATAATTGATACTGATAGTACCTAGAAAGGGGGGTGAAATTATATCTCTTGCTCCGAGGTTATTCACACGTGTTACATGCATGTTTACTTGTGTCTATAGAGTAGATATGCATGGTTTAGTGATGCATCCATATTCCACAAGGTAGAGTCAGACATTGACACAAGGAAGGGAAGTTAATGAGTAAAACTGGATTATCCTAGAGCTACCTATTCTCCTACTTGATCCACTTTCGTATTCTTCAAGTGATATTTATTTTATTTGTTATTTTAATTACTTGTTTATTAGTTTAATAATTCTAAACCTCAACGTTATTGCCATAATCGTCTTAATTAATTTAGATAATAATTTAATTGATAATACGCCGTCCCTTGGGTTCGATATTCACTTGGTCACCTTTCGAAACTACAATTGATATCCTTATACTTGAGGATTAATTTGTGTGTTGAGAAAACGCTCATCAATGCTCCACCTCAAACTCACACTTACCTGTAGTAATGATCTTATCAGCACCTCTCTCTAATAAAGGCATCTTGTCTTCATTAAATATTACATCCCTACTAATAATGAATTTGTTAGTCTCATAACACCATAGCATGTACCCTTTTACTTCTTTAGGATTGCCTACAAGCACACACTTAACAACTCTAGGATCCAGCTTGTCTTGCTTCTGATGTGAATACACCAGGCAACCTATCACCCTTAAATGACTATAATCTGGTATCCTTTCAGTCCATACTTGTTCAGGTGGTTTAAATTTAAGTGCTGTGTATGGAGATAAGTTGATCAAATAAGTTGCAGTTGACACTAATTCACCCCAGAAACCTTTTGAGAAGCCTCCACTACTCATCATGCATCTAACTCTTGCAAGAAGTGTCTGATTCATTCTTTCAGCCACTCCATTCTGCTGTGGTGTACCTGGTGTTTTTTTGTGTTTCTTAATACTCTTTTCTTGACAAAACTTGTTGAATTCTTGTGATACAAACTCAAGCCCATTATCTGTCCTTAAACACTTAATCTTGTTTCCAGTCTGCAGTTCTGTTTCTGTCAACCAAACTTTAAAAACTGATAATGCTTCATCCTTTGTCTTTAAAATTCTTATCCATACCTTCTTGAATAATCATCAATGAATGATATGAAGTATTTTCCACCCTATTGTTGAGGTCTTAGAAGGTCCCCAAAGATCAGAATGGATATACTCCAATCTAGCTTTGATATTATGCTCAGCTGCACCAAATTTTAACCTCTTTGACTTGCCTAATATACAAGCTTCACGCTGATCTAACTTGCAAGTTGAACTGATCTCAAGCAGCTTCTGTCTTGCAAGTTCTTGCAAGCCTCTTTCACTTATATGACCAAGCCTTCCATGCCAAATATTAACACTACTTTCATCCTTAGTTGCATTAATCTGTCCAGTCACAACAGAACTATCTAAGAAGTATAGATCAGACCTCTTAAAACCTTTAACAACTACTGATTTTCCTTTTATGATAGTAAGTGTTTCTCCCTTCAAAAGACACTCATAACCTTGAGAAACTAACATTCCAAGAGATATTAGATTTCTTCTCAAACTTAGTACATATCTGACATTTGTCAACAACCTGATTTTCTCATCAAACATTTTAAGTTTGACAGAACCTATTCCTACAATCTTACAGGTGTGATCATCACCTAGCATGATTGATCCTTCATTTTGTGATCTTAATTCAGCAAACCAATCTTTTCTAGAAGTCATATGAAATGTACATCCTGAATCCATAACCCATTCTTCTGATACTGAACTAGAACAAACTGTCATTACTTCAATGAAATCAGAATCTGAACCAACTTGATTAGTTGTTACCTGATTTGCATGAGACCTCTTATTTCCTCCCTTTTCAGCTATCTTCTTTGCCACCATTGCTTTCCATTTGAAACATTGTTTCTTGAAATGTCCAGGCTTATTGCAGTGAAAGCAGTTCTTGTTTTCTTCTTCATCTGATGGAGTACTAAAATTCTTTTTTGGCTTCCTCTTATCAGTATTGCTACTCTTATTATTCTTATTATTCTTGCTCCACTGATTCTGTTTCTTTGCTACTAAACCTTCTGCAGTTGCTTGTTGTTTTGGATTCTTGTGAAGCACCTTTGCCTTAACTGCTAACAAGACTTGCTCAAGAGGGATTGATTCAGCATTAGCAAACAAAAGTGTACCTCTTAAACCTTCAAAGGACTTTAGAAGGGCTGACATGAGGATGACAACTTTGTCTTCAGTTGACAGAGCCACATCAATATTTTCTAGATCATCAATGATCTTGTTAAACTCATCTAATTGACCAATTATTGACTTATCTTCTGATACCTTGAAAGAGTATAGCTTTTGCTTAATGTACAAACGGTTGGCCAAGCTTTTAACCATGTACAGCTCCTCCAATTTCTTCCAAACTCCTCTTGCTGTAGCTTCCTTTGAAATTTCCCTCAAAGCTTTATCTCCAAGACACAGGATAAGTGTACTTCTAGCCTTGGTTTGTTGTTCTTGATCTGCTGCAAGAGCAACAACATCAATTGCTGTAGCTTGATTTTCAGGAAGAGGTTTGATTGCTTCTGATAACCCTTGTTGAACCAAAATGGCCTCAATCTTCATCCTCCACAGACTGAAGTCTGCCTTCTCTGAAAACTTTTCAATATCAAACTTAGTGGTAACCATTTGATCTTCTTCTCCACTGAATCTTCTTCTTCTTCTTGGCTTCCCACAGATGGCGCCAATTCTTATGAATGCATGCAAAGTTGAACTATCCTTTGAACAAACTTGCACACACTATCTTCCTCACTCTCTCTCTCACGTATTGAATCAAACAAAAAATGAAATCAAATCGAAGAAAGGAGACAAGGATGTATAGTGGTTCGATCTTAAAGATCTACATCCACTTCTTAAGGAGAGAGATCACTAATATGATGTAATACAGGTTACAACTTCTTGGAGAAGATGATGAATTAAACTTCTAAGAAAACCCTAAACTTCTAAACCTAACTGATGAAGATGATGATCATTCTGATGTGTGTGTTTTCCTTCTTATACCACACCGGCGTGTTTTAGAATCCATCAGTAAACTTTCCACGTGATATGTTGCATTCAGTTACAACTGATCATTTAACCACCTAAGAACCTTGCCATGTCATCAATCCATCAGCTCAGGATTACTTTTGATCCTACGGCTCTTCCTTATACAGCAGCACTGATCCTACCCTTCAATCCATCTTGCTGCGTCTCACGTGTTAAAGCCAGCTGGATCAGTTGTTATGCAACTTACTAACTAACTCAACAAACTTAGATTCTTTATTTAGAACCACCATCCAGCTGCATGCCTCAAGACTTCATCCAACGGTTCCCTCTTACTGTAAATAGCATGATCACAACCTTTGATCATGCTGATTACTTTCTTAATCATCACCCTAAACATGTATGTTGCTGATCTACACCATTCATACGTATGCATGCATGATCTATACACAACATGGATCATAGTAATTGAGGAACATATATTATGAATTTATTCGAAATATAAATTCGTCATTCTCAACTCATGTCACATGAAGAATGGCATCAATTTGCGTAGCATCTGTTCAATTACCAACTGTATTTTTATGGGCATCATTCCAAATTAATTCAATTTTTTTGTGCATGCATAGGCATTACGCCTCTGTTACATGACAAGTTATAAGAGTTTATATGCTCATTAATACTCCTATGTTTTCTTTTTCATAAAAAAATAACTTATAACATAGAATAAATGCCAATCTCAGTACTACCATATAACCCCTTTATTATTGGTTTTCATACACTCACGTCTCGATGAAATTCATGAGACGATATTGTACAAGTTTTTATTTTTTAATTAAAAAATTAATTTTCAAATATTTATATCTTTCGATCATTCCTTTTTATTAAATAATACTCTTACTCATTAAAATAAAAAATATTTATGAACATTAATTTGCCTCAAAATTGGCCACTAAATTAATTTTAAAAAAAAACCATCTCTAGCAATAATTGAATTTCTTATAAAGATGAGAGAAAAGAAAATTTTATATCAATTATTAAATGTAAAGACTTTTGTGAAATTTTCAGACGTTCAATGAGATGAATAAGAAGTAACTAAAATTAATATTCAATTGATAAAAAGTGATAATAATTTTGTGAACTATTTTATATATAATTTGTAGTATTATAAATGAAAAGTGATAACATTTAAATAAAAAGTAATAATATATTCAATAAAAAAATTATATTACGAAAGTGCAAAATTATCTCGAGACACAATTTGGAAAATGAGTGTGGTCATTAGGTCACTTGCAATGTTTATATTAGGAAAATGAGTTAGATATGCAGTGCACCTAAATGCAAACGTGTATTTATGTGTATATATTTTTATTTAATGGTGTATCTATATATTTTAATAATTGTATAATTTTTTTTTAAGTTTTCATTAAAAAACTAATAGAAAACTTTCTAACAAAGTGTATATATTTTTATTTATTAGTGTATATATTTTTATTTATAAATGTGTAATTTTCTGAAAGTGAATATATGATACATCCGAGTGTACAAAATAATTTGCGTAAAAATTAATTATTACTGACACCTCATAATATTACATTTTATTACATAAAAAAATTACTTTTATATCCTAGATAAAAAGTGGTTCCATATTGCTCGAAAGTGGAGCTCCGTCTCACAAAAAAAGATCCGTGAGACATAACTTGAATAATCGGTCCTAAAAATATTTTATAAATCTTCATTGATTAATTATATAAGTGTTTTTCATTAATATAAAGGACAAATCTTGCATGAAATCGTCTCATGTGAGAAAATTTTATATTTTTTTAAATTATATCACTTTCACTATAAAATGCTACTATTACTTTTTATTTATACTATAAATTGTTCATGAAATAGCATTATCACTTTTCATTAATTGAATACTCCCTTTTTATCCGTCTAACGTAAGGACTTATGTGAGATGATATTATCATACTCCCTCCTTCCACTGTCAATCTATCAATTTTACCATTTTGGGCCATTCATCCTTAATCTATCAATTTTTCTTTTTGGAATATGGGACCCACACCCTTCACTAATACAAATAAAATATGGGACCCACACCCTTCACTAATACAACTACCTACTACACATAAAATAATAATATTCCTTAATTCACGTGCAAAATGCAAATTGATACATAGAGGATGGACGGAGGGAGTATTATACAAAATAGAGGATGATATTTTTAAATACTCCATCCGTCCGCTTCTAAGGTGTCCATTTTACTATTTTTTGCGTCCGGTTTAAAGGTATCAATTTCTCATATTTAGTAAAAAATTACACAATATGACCCATCACTTCCTTTTAATACAAGTACTCACTTTACATATAATAATAATACTCCCTCCGTCCCGCCCATATTGCACCGTTTACTGTAACTTTTGTAAGAGCTTTATACAGTCAAACAGTGCAGTTTGACCTGGACGGAGGGAGTACTTCTTAATCCACCTGTAAAAAGCAAACGGATACCTTAGAACTGGATGGAGGGAGATTTATATAATAATCATACTTTAATAAGTTGTCATATCAACACAGTCCTACAACAGACTTAAGTCAATTTTTTTAATAAAAACATACATAATTATTGTAATTAATTTTAGAATTATAATTTAAAAAAAAAATTGCAGTGAAATTTGTTGAGATATTCATGCCATTGCCGCCCGTCACTCTAACATCCCTATTTTGTTAGTTAGTCATGTTCTTTCCGTTGTTCTTAGAACATGTGAAAATTTCCAAATTTATAGGAAAGTCATTATCCTAATAATTGTTATCTATAGATCACGAGTAAGTTGCTAAATCGTTTTTTCAGTATTTGTAAAGACTATATAAGGGTGATCATCATAAGGTTTATGAATGAAATGGTGGTAGGAGATGAAGATGAAGAGTGAATTAGGTATAGTCGGGTGTGAGATGCTGTTTGGTGACCTTGTCTTTCTCATGTTCGACGAAATGCCTCACAAAGTCCTCTTTTTGGATGATCATAATGTCGTGGAAGTAGCAGCATTGTTCGAAAAGCTCTTGGTTCTGAAAATGTGTGAGCCTAATGAAGTTGTGATTCTAGCTGTGGGAATCAATGGGCTATGCAAATCTGGCCAACCTATGCAAAGTAAATGGATCAAAGTTCCTTTTTTTACTTCTTGGAAAAACATGAAATAATTTTATACGGCTTTAGTAAAAGAGTGAGGTTCCTGTGCATCCGGGCGTACCTTTGCAATTTTCGTGCCCCTTACATCTACGTCACTTACCGCCACCTTATCACCACCCTAGTGCTGCTTCCTTTCGCCTATTTCATCGAAAGGTTGATCATTAAGTATTAATGAGTAAACTATCAATTCGGGGGCTTGAATTATATTTTCTATCGATTAGGGGCCTGAATTATGTAAAACTATCAATTCGGGGCTTGAACTTAGGCCTTAAATTGATAAAATAGGAGATAATATTTGACAAATTCGGGCCTTGAATTAATTATTTTTATATATTTCAGGCCTTGGATTGATAGAAAAAATAATTCAGGCACTGAATCGATAGTTTTTCCATAATTCGGGCCTTGAATTGATAAAACTCCTTTATTTTTTGATATTTTAAAGTTTAATATGCGTAGCCTCCGTGGGACACCGAATATCCTGGGAGTTGTGGTGTTGTTGGCCGGTGTAATGACCATAACATTGTACAAAGGACTTGCTTTAAAGAACATAGGACATGCACTGGTTCATATGAAGGGAAGCACAACAGTTGTCTAAGAAAACTGGTTAAAGGGCTCCATTCTTACTGTTGCCAGTTGCATCACATGATCTTTGTGGTACATCATGCAGGTGTTGTATTTGTCTGAAAAATTAATTAACCACATATCAAGTATATTTTGTAATTCTTATCATAAAAATTAAGGCGTTGTTTGTTTTGGTGTTGATGAAGGCATTTCATCGAAACGATATCCAGCTCAGCTTTCACTGACCACGTGGATGAACTTGGTTGGAGGGCTTCAATCAGTTGTGTTCACAGCTATTGTACAGCGTAAACAATCTGCATGGATGATTGGTTTCAGTATTAACCTTTGGTCTGCTTTATACTCTGTAAGACTGCATGCCCATACAAGAACAAGTCTACGTTCATTCTTCATGCTTACGGATAAGTTGAAAAGACAATTATACCCTTGAATATGGGAAGAACTAAAGGGTAAAATATGTCATGAACCACAAAAGTAACTAAGATAAGTCATGCATCACAATAGTAAAGCTACTATTATAACACTAAATCATAAAAGTAAGGATAACCCTAAGGGCAAAATAGGCATAAACCACTGGGTGTACATGCAACAAGGTGCGAGAAATACTTTGCCGTAGAATTATTAATTTGATCTAATTAACATATATTTTGATGCATGCAGGGAGTTGTGGTCTCAGGGTTCGTCACATTTGTTCAACTGTGGTGCACAGAAGCGAAAGGACCCGTATTCGTCACCATGTTCAACCCCTCTTTCGATTGTTCTTGTTGCACTTTTATCCTATTTTGCACTTGGTGAGAAGCTATATGTTGGAAGGTATGTCTAAATTCGTGAGAATTCGAAGACGAAGCTCTATAGTCGCGGTCTAACTAACAAATGGTATTGTGTTACTTGTATCAGCATAATAGGAGGTGTTATAGTTGTGATTGGACTGTATATGCTGTTATGGGGAAAAGAAGATGATGAAACACAGTTAGAGATGATGAAAGAGACTAAAGATCAAAAGGCTGCTTTATTCTCTGCAGATGAACCTTAATTTGTTGTTCATGTTTCTTTAATTTGGGAAGAATTTACACCAATGTTTGTTGACTTGGAGGACCAATATTATATTTTGGAAGATACATGGTTCGGAATCTGCAGCAAAGGGGTTCATTTCATGTTTATATATATATATATATATATATATATATATATATATATATATATATAATAGCGAATACAACATCTTAAACAACTTTTTAAAAATATGATGCCTTGCGATGTGGTTAATCGTCGTATTTTTTAATATTTTTATTTTAATATTACATACTCCCTCCGTCCCGGCATAAGAGGGCCATTTGTTTTTTTGCACGTAGATTAAGGAGTATTATTATTTAATGTGTAGTGGGTAGTTGTATTAGTAGGAGTATGGATTCCATATTTTAATTGTATTAGAAGAGGTGTGTGAGTCCCATGTGTGTAAAAAAGGAAAGGGAACTCTTTGGGTGGGACGACCAAAATAGAAAAACGCCCCTCTTAAGCTGGGGCGGAGGGAATATATAATATTTCTATTTTTATTTTTTATTACTCCATTATATATTAACAAGTATTCTTTTAGGACTTAACGTCAATTTGTTCAGTTATACTCCCTCCATTCCAAATTTATCTTCACGTTTACAGTAGATACAAAATTTAAAAAAAGTCATTTTGACTCACTTTTAGGGGTAATATGGTATTTTTGGATAATAAAGTAAATGATAACGTACTCCCTCCGTCCGCTTCTAAGGTATCCATTTTATTATTTTTGGCGTCCGCTTCAAAGGTATCTATTTTTCCAATTTAGTAAAAAAGTACACAATATGGCCCACCACTTCCCTCTAATACAACTATCCACTTTACATATAATAATAATACTTCTTAATCCACGTGCAAAAAGCAAACGGATAACTTAGAACCGGAGGGAGTATGTTATATGTGTTAAAAAGGTGATGAGAAATTTAAAATTAAAGTATGTTAGAGAGATACTCCCTCCATCCCGCCACAAGAGTTACATTTTACTAATTAAAGCGTCTCGCTACAAAAGTTACATTTCCCTTTTTGGTAAATGAGACCCACACAAAACAATCACTTTATCTTTATGAGGTCCACACACAACACTAATACACTTACACTTTATATATTAAAATATTATATATCTCAACCTACTATACATTAAAATATAATATTTCTTGATCTCCATACAAACAGTAAATGTAACTCTTTTCATGGGACAGAGGGAGTATTAGTTAGTTTTTGTAAGCAGTTAAAATTTACTGTCCAATTAAATAGTGACACGTGGATTTTTCTGTTTAAAATATCAATTTTAATTTATTATTTATTTTGAAATTTAAATAAATTAATTCATTAAATAAAGTAATAAATAATTGATAATTAATTTAAGCCCAACAAATTAAATAAGCCTAACTAAAAGTCTAAACAAGTCAAATGAGGCCCAAGCTCACAGAATTAGATCAAATCAAGGATCAACCAATCAAATTGCGTTATACATGGAAGGGCCCAAGCCCGCAGGTCAAATTAGCCCTGGACCAATCAGATTGCGAGTTATATATGGGGCTTCCTCCCCATTCACCTGTATAAAGAGCCCTCCTCCATTCGTTCCAGACACACGGAGACACCTGAAGAGATTAGAAAAACATGAACAAAGACGAAAATCCAGTCTCCCTTTAAGATCTTCAAGTCAAGAACAACCTCCGATCAAAGATCAAGGTTCTAAGCCCCTCCGATCCGACATTCTTCCAGTCAACTGCCTCCAATCAGAGATCAAGGTTCCAATCCCCTCCGATTCGGTATTCTTCCAGTCAACTGCCTCCAATTAGAGATCAAGGTGCCAAGCCACTCCGATCCGAAATTCTTCTAGTCAACCGCCTCTGATCAGAGATTAAGGTGTCAAGCCCCTCCAATTCGGCGTTCTTCCAGTCAACAGCCTCCAATCAGAGATTAAGGTTCCAAGCCCCTCCGATCCGACTTTCTTACAATCAACAGCTTTTTTGCAAAAAGCTTTCAAGTCAACATTCAATGTGAACAAAGGCTCGACGCCTCCGGATTAACGTCACAAGACTTCAAATCCGATCTCGAACAAGCTTCATCTGAAGATCAGACTAAACACACAATCAATACACAGTCAAGTCAAGTCAGCACAAGTCAACAAGTCAAAGTCAAGTCAAATAGGTTCGAGAGAAGTATCAGAGGATTGATTGGAGATTTGTAAGCCGCTTACATATTCTTTAAATTAAATCCATCTCGATTATTTTTGTACCTAATTTATATTTATTTTATTATAAATACAAAATTTGTTGTTATAAATTTTGGCACGCCCGGCGGGACAGTCTCTATCTCTCATCCCTTCTCTCTACAAGCACAAAGAATGAATCTTCTTAGGATCGCGATAAAAAGGTCATCTATCTCGAAGCCTTCAGAACTACAAGCTATGAAGACTTAAATGACGATTCCACTTAAAATTACAATACGAAGGCCTGCTGCATTAAAGCCTCCAGAGTTGCAAAATGAAAAGATTGAAGTCGTTATAAGAAGTATTCCCGAAGGCTCTGTAGAGGCAAACCATATGGTGGGGATTACTCTCAGTAAGCCATTGCACGGAGACAAGGGTGGTGAAAATATTTCCGCTTGCTGTACTCCTTGTTCAACGCCAAGGTTGCCATCTGCCTCAACTGTAGATGTAGTGATGACAACAAATGCTATGATCATTGAGGAACAACTCGCAAGTATGATGAGAGCCATTGAAGGACTTAACAAGCACATGGAAGTTCAAGACGTAAAGATCTTCATACTTATGAAAAAAATAGATAATGCGGAGATAAGTCATGCAAAGGGAAAACAAGTTGAGGATGAGCACGAGGAGGAGGACTCCGCGAAACAACTTCCATCTGAAATGAATCAAGTTGAAAAAGATATATAAGTTTTAGCTGACAAGATGCTTCCTATCAACCAACTGAAAAATATCATGATAGAGACAATAAAAGATAAGTTTGAAGAGAGTTCCAAATCTTTTGTTGCCTACAAAAAGCCATATACAAAGAGAATTGACAACTTGAAGATGTCAGCTGACTACCAACCTCCCAAGTTTCAACAATTCGACAGCAAAGGCAAACCAAGATAATATGTGGCGCACTTCATCGAGACATGCAATGATGCTGGTACCTACGGAGATCACATGGTGAGGTAATTGATGAGTGATATTTTTACCTAGATTTTAGTATCTTTTTATATCTATTTTCGTAGTATTTTATCCGTATTTGTGTATTATTTGGTTGTGTTATGTGTTTTTATGAAAATATGTGTGAATGAACTTAATCATATGTAAAACAGGTGAAAATAGAGCAAAAATAGAGACGGGAGATGAAACAAGGAAGAAGAAACAGGGCAGCATCAACACGACCGCCCATGTTGGGTACACGAGTCGTGTTGCAGCACACGGCCCGTGTACCGAACATGGGCCTGTAACATGTGGCCGTGTGACGTCATCAATTCATCCAACACGGCCATCCTTTGACCGTGCATCAGCACAAGACTCGTGTGCTATTTTGAGTTAAGTTTGACCGAGAAACCCTGACATGACTCAACTCGTGCTGAAGCATACGAGTCGTGTCGGTGCCAAAAAAGGTTATTTTCCTGCATCTTCTAAAAGGTCTCCAAGGGGATATAAATACCAATTCATTCAACATTTTGAGAAGTGGGGGATCCAAAATTCAGCTGCCCTCATACACATCACACACTATTTCCTCCATTTTATACCATCATCTTCATAAATTCTTTATCCATCTCATCTACCATCATCCCACTATCAAAACCTTCATCCAATTGAGGAAAAGAAGCAAGGAAGAGAGGAGAATTGCAAGAGAAGGAAGGAGATCACCATTGAAGCACTTCAAGGGAGTTTTCATCCATACTTTGTAGTGAAACCTTATTGTTTATCATGTTTTGTAAGGATCTTAATGTCTATGTTGATTTCCTTTTGAATATGGTAGGCTAATCTCCCTTGTAAGATTAGCAACATGAGAGTTGTTGGATAATTTTGGATTTATGTATTAAAATTCATATGTTGATTGGGTTAATTGATTTTCTATCATTGATGCTTTAGATCTTGATGTCTATGATGATTTGTGTGGTTTGTTGTTTTAAACATGTGATTAGATTGTGAAGTCAATTGCATATTTAGGATAATTAATTGAATCATTTTGTCATACACGTCATGTGCATTATAGATCTTAAAGAGATAGAGATGTCCTTTAGGATTTAGAACCCTTTGATAGGACATCCGATTGGTTTGATCGAGAGATTGATTAATCGTGTGAAGAGACTCTCATTTCAAGCTTAGTACCTAGTTGAAATTATTTGTGTGAGAACCAACCTATTGAAATATTTGAGATTCATATCCTATCCATCTTGAAAGGGAGCTTAGGTGAACTTAGTGTTGACCCTTAGTCTTATAACCATAATCATATGAATTTGATGCATTTATCCTAAGATTTTCACTTCTTAATTGTTGTTAATATTACTTTTACTTAATTGGAAAACCACCCTTCACTTATCTATCTTGTTTGCTAATCATTGCTTGCTTGCTTTGGTTATTATTATTTACGTGTTTCACAACCAACCCTTTGATGATTCGTCTCTATAAAATTACAAGAAACATGAGATCACTTAAGCACAAGTACCTACCTTCCTGTGGTTCGATAAATTATTGAATTGGTCATCCCAACTACAAAAATGGTTAGTCAAATGATGCCGTTGCCGGGGAGGCAACGGTTGCTAGTAGCTTAAAGAAGGATCGTTTTGAGTGATCTTACTAGAGACATTTTTATTTTATTTTTTACTTGTTATTTGCTTTTGAAAATCTTGTTCTAACTTCTTTTATTTTGAAAGTGTATGCAAACAAGGTCAAAAGGAAAACAAGTAGAACCTATTGATTTAGAGATTGAACACACTTTTCGGAGAAGGAGAAAGGAGAACAAAACTAAAAAGACTGACCTAATGGAGAACAATCAAGATGAACGTATTGATGTTAGGAATGATGGAGAAGGAGTGCAAAATGTGCAAGACAATGCACAAGCACCCCAAGTCAATGCTAATCTTCCTCAACAAGCTCATCAAAATTTTAGAGGGCTTAACAATAAAGCTTTGCTTCACCAAATGGTGCAACAAGCTATGCTTCAACAAGGATTTCAACATGCTTATGCACCTCCACCACCACCTCCGGTGCATCGAGGGCCTCAAGTAGATCCAAGGGTGATCCGGGATTTCTTTATGCCAAGGGCAATGCCACAAATGATGGGATCACCAATCAATGCTAACAACTTTAAATTTAAAGCGGGCTTGATTTATAAGGTGAGAGAGCAACAATTTAGTGAAACCCTGAATGAAGATTCTAATGCTCATCTAGCTCAATTCATTGAGATTGCCAACACCATGAAGATGAATAGGGTGAGCGAAGATTGTATCAAGATTAGGTTGTTTCCATTTTCATTGAGGGATCGTGCTCGAACATGGCTATGTACCATTACTCCCGGTACGTGCAACACATGGGACAAACTTGCACAAATGTTCTTGAACAAGTATTTTCCGCCTTCTAAGACGCTTCAAATGAAGAGCTTGATTACCCAATTCAAGCAAATGCCTCAAGAGAGTTTTTATGAAGCGTGAGAAAGGTTTAAGGAGATGCTATGCAAGTGTCCACAACATGGATTCTTGGAGAATCAACAAGTTGGATTTTTCTATCAAGGATTAGTGAATGGTCAAAGAGGGCTTGTTGATGCTTCGGCGGGTGGATCCATACTTGGTGTAACTCTAGAAAGGGCATTAAGGATATTTGATGAGATTGCTACAAATGTATATCAATGGTCATCGGAGAGGGTAAGTGGATGCTATGGTTTTGAGAATTTTAATCAAGGGCAACAGTTTAGTGTGAAGAGTTTGAATGTTGAGCCAAATGTGCCACAAATGCCAAGTGTTGAAATGATAGCTTCGGAAGTCTTGAAACAAATGAGCTTGAATCAAAGTGTGAACAATCAAGGAGCTAATATGATTGAAAATCAAGTTGAGCAAGGCGTGCTTCCTTCGACTAGTGTGAGTGGAGAACAATTGGCCAAGTCTATGCTAAGGATTGAAGATATATGCAAGGAAGGGATTACCAAGGGAATTACCAAAATAATTTCCAAGGTAATTTTCAACCAAGGCAAAGAGGTTATAATAATCATGGAAGCTCCTTTCCACAAAAACAAAGGCAAGATAACTTTTTCTACTCCAACCCGAACAACGCGGTTGCTTATCCATCGGGATATCAACCGGGGGCCAAAGCACCAAACAATGAAGGGAAATAATCGATTGATGAGCTACTTGAATAATTGATAGCATCAAACAAAGCTCGAGATGAAGCTTTGAAAAAGGCGGAAGAAGCAAATGAAAAGAGGCTAAAAGCTTTGGAGTATAATGTGGGACAAATTGCAAGTACTTTGAGTGCTTAACAAAAGGGAAAATTTCCGGCCACACCTGAGTTTAATCCAAAAGCTCAATGTTTGTTTGTTGATATGGAAGCGGAACGAAAGGATGGAGAAGGGTTGGTGGAAAGTAAGATTGGTGAAGAAAATAAAGAGATAAGTAAGAAAGAAGAGAAATGGCCTAAATGGATATCTAAGTGGAAGAGGGTGCAAGAGGAAAAGAAAGTGGAGGAGAAGGTGAAAGAAGAGAAGTACAAACATGATTATTGGGGTATTCCGATCACTCCATTCCCTATTCCCTATCTACAAATGTTTGTAAAAGATGAGAAGAAAAAGGAGTTTGAGGAGCATGTCAAATCTCTCAAGAAGAAGTATGAGGAGAAAAAGAAAGAAGAGCAACCTAAAGTAAGTGAATCGGTACAAAAAGTGGGGCCTACAAAAGTTGGTGATCCGGGAAAGTTCATAATTCTTTGTGATTTTGAAAAAAAAAGGCACTCTTGATGCATTGTGTGACTTGGGGGGCGAGCGTCAATGTGATGTCTAATGCAACTTTCAAGAGCCTTGAAATTGGAGAGATCAAGCCTACTACTATCCATCTTGAGGTTGTGAATGGAGCTGTTGTTAAGCCATTAGGGGTAGTTGAAGACGTGAAAGTGAAAGTGAAGGGGCTAGCTTTCCCAGTTGATTTCATGGTATTGGAAGTAAAGGCGGACCCTCGAGTTCCACTCATTTTGGGAAGGCCATTTCTAGCTACGGGAAGAGCAAGGATTGATGTTGGAAGAGAAGAGTTGTCTTTGAGCTCAAAAGGAGAGAGTGTCACATTCTTATGCAATAAAGAAAAAGGAGCCAAGTCTCATTTGAAGCCTCCGGATGATCTTATGGATCATGACTCTATTCTCTTTGACAATTTAAACTCATTTCTTCATGATTATATGAAAATGTCAAATTCTAACTTATCTTCTTATGATGTTGATAGGATGAAAGCATCAGAGCTTGATTGAAAAATAGATAAAGGAGAAAGAGGAAGTCCACTAGAATCGCTCCTTGAAGATGACTTGATGCTTGTAAGCAAGAATGGTGAAGTGGAACTTGTGGATAAAAAGAAGGCTAAGCAAATATTCAAAGTGAGGATGCGAGGAGAGAGTGTGATGGACCATCCTATGGTCCAATGATAGTAAACTTTCGTACGGCTTGAAGACGTTAAACTTAGCGCTAAATGGGAGGCAACCATTCTTTTTATCTTTTGATGTTTGTTTTGTTGTTTGGTCTTGTAGGTGGATTGTGCTTATGAGAAAATGCACATTGAAGAAAAGAGAAGTGCTTCATGGATTCGAGTAGGCATGTCGCATCACTTGTTGCAAACTTAATTCTCGACTCTTGTCTCGAGTTAAGTTTGGGGGGCTAGTGCGTGGTGGACATGGCTCAATTCGTTAGATGCGTTTGCTTCTCTACAAGAAGATCATCAGTGGAAACTCCAAGGGTAAGTCCCACCACTTTTTGCAAACTTAAGTCTCAACTTGTTTCAATTTAAGTTTGGGGGGAGAGTGTGTGGTGTGACTCACCACTTGAGTGTGATTCTTGTAAAATTTTAAAATTTTTCTCATGAGTTTTGATTTGATTTTGGTCCGTTTGGTGGTGTTGAAGTACATGATAATCTATATTTTTAATGATATTGTTGAGCTAATATTTTTGATGAGTTGTTGAGCATGAATGAAGTATAGTGGAAGCACGAATTAAGTCGGGAGATCAAGTCGAGATTCATTGTGTATTCAATCCAGAAGCTAGTGTCAACCATTTCCACTACCAAATGCCTATTGAGGGAGTTCACTCTATACTCTACCACTTCTAGTTGCTTGACATGAATTTATTTTATTTGGAGTGGTGTGATTAGCACGTTGCTTCATGTGTTATATTTTTGGGATGTTTACTTTCGTAATTTAGGATTTCATTTTCAATCAAAAGATGGGGATGATTGTGAGCTTAATTGATTATAGATGATATGAATATGTGTTTCATTTTCTTATGATGATGATTTATATTTCTTGCATGTTATGTGTTTTTGATTGTTTCTTGTTTGGTGAGTCTTTTCTTTTATGTTTTGTATGTATTTTTATTCTTGTGAGGGATTATTTTGGTGGTTTATTTTTGGGATGTCGTGAGTCATTTTTGAATGTGAGTAATGACATGTTGTTGTGATAAGTAATGACAAGTTATGATAAAGAATCTCTACACTTTCGAATTGTGACATGTTTTATTTAACTTGTTCAATTTTGAGATGAATGTGGTGTAATAAGTTCCTTAAGGTTCGAGCACAAGCTTGTGAGCATTTGAGCCTCAACCGTGCATACATGGTTTTCTTCATGCGTGGATCGATTGAGCATTGATAAGCTAGAACTTGCTCAGGGACTATAGGAACGAGCTCGATTAGTAGAGATTAGTGAAATGATCTAAGACCATCATTGTTATTTATAGTCATTGCCATATATTTTCCTACCATGAACATCATCCCTAGTCAACCACTTTGAGCCTTAAAGCCTATTTATTGTGATATAAGCAGATTACAAGCCTTGATTACCCACGTGAGCCTTATATAATTACCCTTTTGTGTGAGTGATTGAGGAGATGTGGTTTAGAAAGGTTTGATAAGAATCGTGCAAGAAAGGAAAGAAAATGGTAACAAGCAAGAAAAAGATGAAAAGAGCACAAACAAGAATGAACATGCAACCTCATAACAAGAAAATGATCAAAGCAACAACAAAATGCTCAAGTATTTAAAAGTTCGAAGAAGGAAGCATGCATTGAAAGAAGATCAATTCAAAGAAAATTGATGGATAATGCTTGTGATAAATTAAGAAAAGAAAGGAAGAAAGAAAATGTTAAAGAATGGAAGAAAGTAGATACATCTTCGATTACTTACACATGGTTAGTCACTCTTACCTAAATTCTTCATACCCTACCAAAGAGCCTATCATTACATCCTAATTAAAGACCTTTTTGATCACTAATGAAAACTTTGGAGGTTTGTGAATGTAGTCCATGAGCAAGCTTATAGCGAGTCGAGCCAATCGGTTAATGACTGTTGTTTTACCTCAATTAAAAGAGTGTTGAGAGAAATCGATATCTATGTGAGGTTTGGACCAAAAAGGGACTATATTACACTTTATTCTCTTTTTATTGAACTTGTTAATATTTTTTGCATGTTATGAGTCTAATTTTGTAGGATGACTTAGCATGATTTGTAGTTCTTATTACTATTGATATGTTATTACTTATGTTCGTTTAGTTTTTTTCTTAGGTGAAAATCTCTCTCCCCTTGTTTTATTATTTTTGTGGTTCGGGGATGCACAAAACTTTAAGTTTGGGGGTGTGATGAGTGATATTTTCACCAAGATTTTAGTATCTTTTTATATCCATTTTCATAGTATTTTATCCATATTTATGTATTATTTGGTTATGTTATGTATTTTTATGGAAATGTGTGTGAATGAACTTAATTATATGTAAAACAAGTAAAAACAGAGCAAAAAGGAAGACGGAAGATGAAACAAGGAAGAAGAAACAGGGCAGCATCAACACTACCGCCCGTGTTGGGCACACGAGTCGTGTTGCAGTACACGGCCCATGTACCGAATACGGGCCTGTAACATGTGGCCGTGTGGCGTCATCAATTCATCCAACACGGCTACCCTTTGGCCGTGCGTTAGCACACGACTTATGTGCCATTTTGAGTTAAGTTTGACCGAGAAACCCTGACACGACTCGACTCGTGCTGCAACACACGAGTTGTGTCGGTGCCAAAACATGTTATTTTTTTGCATCTTCTAGAAGGTCTCTAAGGGGGTATAAATACCAATTCATTCAACATTTTGAGAAGGGGGGATCCAAAATTCAGCTGCCCTCACACACATCACACACCATTTCCTCCATTTTACACCATCAACTTCATAAATTCTTCATCCATCTCATCTACCATCATCCCACCATCAAAACATTCATCCAATTGAGAAAAAGAAGCAAGGAAGAGAGGAGAATTGCAAGGGAAGGAAGAAGATCACCATTGAAGCACTTCAAAGGAGTTTTAATCCATACTTTGTAGTGAAACCTTATTGTTTATCATGTTTTGTAAGGATCTTAATGTCTATGTTGATTTCCTTTTGAATATGGTAGGCTAATCTCCCTTGTGAGATTAGCAACATGAGAGTTGTTGAATAATTTTGGGATTTATGTATTAAAATTCATATGTTGATTGGGTTAATTGATTTTCTATCATTGATGATTAAATCTTGATGTTTATGATGATTTGTGTGGTTTGTTGTTTTAAACATGTGATTAGATTGAGAAGTCAATTGCATATTTAGGATAATTAATTGAATCATTTTGTCATACACCTCATGTGTATTATAGATCTTAAAGAGATAGAGATGTCATTTAGGATTTAGAACCCTTTGATAGGACATCCGATTGGTTTGATCGAGAGATTGATTAATCGTGTGAAGGGACTCTCATTTCAAGCTTAGTACCTAGTTGGAATTGTTTGTGTGAGAACCAACCTATTGAAATATTTGATATTCATATCCTATCCATCTCGACAGGGAGCTTAGGTGAATTTAGTGTTGGCCCTTAGTCATATACCCATGATCATATGAATTTGATGAATTTATCCTAGGATTTTCACTTCTTAATTGTTGTTAATATCACTTTTACTTAATTGGAAAACCACCCTTCACTTATCTATCTTGTTTTCTAATCATTGCTTGCTTGCTTTGGTTATTGTTATTTACGTGTTTCACAACCAACCCTTTGATGATTCATCTCTATAAAATTATAAGAAACGTGAGATCGCTTAAGCACTAGTACCTACCTCTCTGTGGTTCGATAAATTGTTGAATTGATCATCTCAACTACAAAAATTGCTAATCAGGAATTCGTCCGATCTCTAAAAGGATATGCCTTCAACTGGTACATCAACTTGGAAGGCGACTCCATCGATAGTTAGGGGGAAATGAAAAAAGTATTCCTCAATTATTTCTATAGCACATGAAGAACTATTAGCATGATGGAGCTAACGAATACTCGTCAAATTGATGAAAAATATGTCATCGATTACATCAATAGATGGAGGAGTCTTAGCCTCAATTGCAAAGGAAAGTTGTCAGAAACATCGACTATTGAAATATGTATTCAAGGAATGTAGTGAAATCTTCAATACATATTTCAAGAAATTCGACCTAAAACTTTTGAAGAGTTAGCTACAAGAGCTCATGACATGGAGTTGAGTCTGACATCAAATGATATCGAATGGCCAAGGAATGGAGTGAAATCTTCAATACATATTTCAAGGAATTCGACCTAAAACTTTTGAAGAATTAGCTACAAGAGCTCATGACATGGAGTTGAGTCTGACATCAAATGATATTGAATGACCCTCTATTCAAGACTCTTATGAGTTTGAAGACATACCTTTTGATGAGCCATTGGAAGAGAAAACACAGCTAAAGGCTGCAGTTTTCATAAAGATTCATAGAAATGAAGTGAAAGCAAGAGAAGACAGTGTATCCAAAGATAGGGGGCAATGAACTGTTCACAAATCAAGCAAAGCTCCTCGACACGAGCTTAAACTCTCCACAATACACTCCTTGATACGAGCTTAAACTATCTGAAATCTTTCAAATCCACATTATGTTCCTTGATATGAGCTAAAACTATATATAAGCTATGCTCCTAGGCACGAGCGAAAAACTTTCCACACTATGCTCCTTGATACGAGTTTAAACTATCTAAAAAAAATTCACAAGCAAAGCTCCTCGACATGAGTGAAAAATATCCACACAAAGCTCCTTGGCGCGAGCAAAAAGTGTCCACACAATACTCAATACTCCTCGATACGAGTGAAAAATATCCTCACAAGGCTCCCTGACACGAGTATAAACTGTATACAAGATCAAATGTAAGACTCATTGACACAAGTATAAACTATCAACAAATTCAATTCAATGCTCATCTACACACGAGTTTAAACTATATGTTACTCCAGGCCCGCATGAGTATAAAATGTGTATAGAACCCCCATTAAACCAAATCATGTTCCTTTGAACTACGTTATGACTTGATCCTCTTCAAAGAGGTACCTAGGCATCTTAGCACTCTGCTAAGTTCAGTCATAATTCATGCTATTCACATCGAGTTTGTGAGGCAAGCAATAAGTTGGAACATGAACGAGTTGAGAAGTAGAAGATTGCAAGAAAAATGAACTTTTGCGATTCCTTCACAGCAAGACATGGCGTCCGTGAATAAATCGTAAGGGGGCATTTGTAAGCAGTTAAAATTTACGGTCCAATTAAATAGTGACACGTGGATTTTTCAGATTAAAATATTAATTTTAATTTATTAATTTTTTTGGAATTTAAATACATTAATTCCTAAAATAAAGTAATAAATAATTGATAATTAATTTAAGCCCAACAAATTAAATAAGCCTGACTAAAAGTCTAAACAAGTCAAATGAGGCCCAAGCTCTCAGAATTAGGTCAAATCAAGGATCAACCAATCAAATTGCGTTATACTTGGAAAGACCCAAGCCCGTAGAATCAGGTCAAATCGGCCCTGGACGAATCAGATTGCGAGTTATATATGGGGCTTCCTCCCCTTTCACCTATTTAAGGAGCCCGCATCCATTTATTCCAGACACACGGAGACATTGAAGAGATCCAAAGAACACGAGCAAAGACAAAAGTCCAGCCTCCCTTCAAGATCTTCAAGTCAAGAACAGTCTCCGATCAGAGATTAAGGTTTCAAGTCCTTCCGATCCGGTGTTATTCCAATCAACTGCCTCCGATCAGAGACCAAGGTGCTAAGCCCCTCCGATCCGGCATTCTTTCAGCTAACCGCCTCCCATCAGAGATTAAGGTGTCAAGCCCCTCCGATCCAGTATTTTTCTAGTCAACAGCCTCCGATCAGAGATTAAGGTGTCAAGCCCCTCCGATCCAGTATTTTTCTAGTCAACAGCCTCCGATCAGAGATTAAGGTGTCAAGCCCCTCCGATCTGGCTTTTTTTCCAATCAACAGCTTTCTTTGCAGAAAGCTCTCAAGTCAACATTCAATCCGAACAAAGGCTCGACACCTTCGGATTAATATCACAAGACTTCAAAGCTGAGCTCAGACAAGCTTCATCTAAAGATCCGATTCAACACACAATCAATACACAGTCAAGTCAAGCCATCACAGGTCAACAAGTCAAAGTCAAGCCAAATTGGTTCGAGAGAAGAATCAGAGGATTGATTGGAGATTTGTAACCCGCTTACATATTCTTTAAATTAAATCTATCTGGATTTTTTGTACCAAATTTGTATTTATTTTATTATAAATACAAAATTTTTTAATACAGTTACTTTTTTTCCTTTTACGGAAGTGTGAAGTTGAATTTAAGACGAACCAAAATGAAAAGTGTGAAGTTGAAGTTGGGACGGAGGAACTACATGAGTTATTAAAAATAAAGCTCTTTCAAATTGTGCAGAATTTATGTTGCAAATATATCTTCCAGTTTTTATCTATTTTTTCTTTCATATGGATAGCACCTTAAATGGTGAGTATACTTCCTTTCTTCCTTTTACCTTGTCATCATTTTTCTGTGACTCCTCATCAGATGAATCTTTTTTCAGACCTGAAAGTGATCATTTTGACTAAATATTCAACGGTAAAAGAGTGTTTAATTGGTTAATTAAAATTAGAGTTGATCTACTGTGCAATAAATGTACCTTAAAAACATAACCCATATTTTGAAGTGGGTCAGGTATATAATTCAAAATATACCAAATGGGTCACTCTTTCCTCATGATTGTGTAGACTGCCTCTCCTTCCCATCTCTCTTCTCCCTCCCATTAGCTTGCTCCGCCTGCCTCCATCCTCTCCAATCTCGTGCCGCCTCCGTCTTCGCAGTTATTCTAAGAGATTCACCAGAGATTTCCTCCATCATTTCAGATCTGCAACTATCATGATGTCGATCTATTTTGAGCGATGCGCGGAGATCTACTTCCATAGCTTCAGATCTAGTACGACATAGACCTTATGAGTGATGAGTGTAGAAATCTCGTGAATTTAGGGTCCATTTATAGCATGGTTCCAAACAACTATGCTTAGTTTTAGTGTTTAAGTGCCCTAGATTGCTCGATATTTGTAAATATTTGAAGAAGTTGTACTTTGGTGGAATTTTTATGATTTTCAGGTATAAATGGATTCTAGAAGTGAATAGGAAGATGTAGGAAAAATTGATCTCAATTCAGTGTTAAAACAGGGGAGAATGAGCCAAAACAGTGAAGTAGCGCGAAGCAGAAAGAAAAAATCGACCTGTGCACAAAAATTCGGTCGAATTTTTGTGCATTTTTTTGAAAAACACGGGCGAAACAAAGCATCGAAGGCTACACACACACTGTAAGAAAAATTTGACCGAAGTACGAAAATTCGATCAAATTTTCGTGCAAAATATCTAGCTGTGCAGTGCGAAATTAGAGCTTTTCAAGGGGGTATAAATATTCCAAACCTCCCAATCCTCCACAGAATAGTAGGGGGCTGCTTCTCACATACCACACACCCTCCATTTCATCCATTCTCATCTCCATTGATCCATCTTACTCTCCATTCATCCATCCATTCTTCTCTCCATCATATCCAATCATCCATCCATCATTCCTTCCATCCATTCCACCAATCCACCATCTAAGAAGGGAAGAATATCAAGGAGTGAAGATTGGAGCATGTCAAAGGAAGATAAGGCCAACTTCAAAAGGGAAGCCAATCAACCTTTGATTTGTTGTTTTCTTCATTATTTGACTCAATTTGAGCATGTCATGGATAATATTGATTTTATTATGATTTGCAGTGGCTATTCCTCATGTGAGGCTACCAATATGATTGATTAGGGATTATGCATATTTTGCACACCACATGATTGATGAATTGATTGTATGAATATTTTCTATCATGAATGCTTATTCTCATTTTGTATATAATTTATGTGGTTAAATTTTTTATTCATAGTGTTAGGATGGCCATTCCAATATTACGTTTAGTGGTTTAATGGAATCATTGATTGCATGAGATGACTTAGTTAGTATGTGGAGATAAGCCATAATCTTCTTGTGCTTAGAACCTCATGATAGAACATTAGTGATAATTGCTTGTAAAATTGTTTGAACTAGTGAGGGGAACCAAACTTATGATCATAGTACCTTAAGGGAATTGAGAGTAAGAGACAATCCTATAAGATTTAAACTTGTAAAAGAGTTGAGAACCTAATTGCCTTGGCCACAGGGATTAGGAGTACAGAAGTGATTGCCCTTGATATCATAACATGATGACCTTCAATGCATGTGTGTGTGTGAGTCTACATAAGCCTTTTCCATGATATTGCTTGCTTTACATACTTCTTAGATTGCTCACCTTCATCCATCATCCATCACATATGTACATTTTCTATCTTTAATTACTTTTCTAGTGGTTAATTGTAGTGTAATTAAACAATCCTTCATTGATTAGTCCTTTTACGCCGCATTTCCTTTGAAGGTTATTGGAGGTTAACCCTTACTCTACCTTGGTTAAAGGGTGTTGAATGGGTGTTTACTTTTCAATTTAAGCCCAAGGGATAACATCCGGGCCTCTATCGGCCCGGTGTTATTTCCACTATTCCAACATATTAATAAACCCCCAATTTGGGTGGATAAAATCTGTCCCTCGGGTTATGAACTAAATTTACTTTAATATCCATTCATGAGTGTCCATTGTGGAAGAGAGTTCTAAGGAGAGAGAAAATGGTTTCCAATCTTCCGTCGAAAACCTTGTTTTAGGCGGTGAGTTAGCGACGGGCAAATCAAGCAAGGCGACTGCAGCCATCCTCATTGCACCACTAGATTCAACATCGCACCATCCTTCTCTACCCCTCTTTCGTCCTCACAAAAAGGAATCATCCAAAACTAGGGTTCATCGTGTTTGTTTGGACAACTTTCCTTTCATCGATTTCAAAGATAAATGGAAGAATTCCTTTCACCTCAGAATGTTCCAATGTCGTCGGCGTGACTGACAAAACTTGGTTCGCCTCGCAAGGTCCCAACCATCACCCTACCAAAAATTAAAACTACTACCGCCGCCTTGGTTCCCATAGAAGAAAGGTCCCTTTTTTATAAATCCCTTCGCACTCTCTCTCTCTCCAACCCTTGAAGAACATCAATTGTGGGATACCCTCCCACTGGGGTATCAACCATTACAGTAAGATCTCGAGCTGAATTAAAGGAATGAAAAAATAGTGCACCATTTTCTTGCTTTCTTCTTTCCTACCGCAGCGCCTTCGTCTACTTATCAGAGGGTTTATGCCTGCGGGTTGGCTTTGAAAAATTTGTAAGAATGTATTGGAAAAATTTGAGGGTAAATTAGTAAAATGAATATATTTTTAACCTGTAAAGTAAACGAGGGCATGGGTTACAGAAATGAGAGGTTAACCTCAACCAAGGGACAAATGGACCCTGGTGTTGGTTATTCCTCTCTGTTAAAGTAAACGACGCGTTAGAGTGAAACATATTTCGAATATGGATACATACACTTTCTCCCTTGGTTCGATATTATAAATTTTGCACTTGGTCACCACGTTCTACACAATGATAGAGTACGCTTACTCTTATCATTTTGTACCAAAATTGAGACTAAGTTCATGGCGCCGTTGCCGGGGAAAAAGGATTTGGTGTAAAATATTTGAATTTGTTAGCTCTACTTAAGACATTTTTCTTATTTTTTTCATCTTATATTTGTTTTGGAAAATATTGTTCTAACTTATTCTTCTTGATAGGTACACCAACCTTGATAGAAGAGAAGAAGGAGCAACCAAAAATAGAAAGTGAAGGAAGTTGTAGCAAGCATTGAAAAGAAGAGTATGAAGATAAATGGTTGGAACCAACATTTGGGAGAAAATTATGAAAATCTACTTAGTTTGGTTCTACCACAATGATGAGTGTGTAAATTCACGTGTTTTGAGCTCTGATTCGTGTGATAATGATGTATGATTTGATCTTAAGTCAAGATAAATTGAGTTGTACAGAGGAAAGTCATGAATCAGGTGCGTTTGAGTCCGTTTGAGTGGATTTTCAAAGGAAAATGGGATAGAAGTGATCAGAACTGGAGAAAGGGTATTGCAGGCACCCGGTTCGACCAATAGGGGAGTGGTTTGACCAGCATCCCTGGTCGAACGAGGTGCAAGAAGGCAGCAGAAGTGTGGTTCAACCACGACACTGTGGTTCGACCGAGCATGGTGGTTAAAGCGTGGTCGAACTAGAAGCTTAACTTTTCACAGTTGGTGATTTGACCACGACACATATGGTTCAACCAGCCTTTTGGGTAGAACAATGGACCTGCCAGTGATTTACAGGCCGATTCGACCAGCAATTCGACCAGGCTTTGATTGGTTCGACCAAGGGTCTTGGTCTAACCGATGTACTGGCAGCATTCGGATCCATATTTTTACACCTTCAGTGCGTGTTTACGCTCAAGAAGCCCAACCTAGGTCCATAAAGAGAGCTCGCAAGTATAAAAAGAAGACCATACGCAAGGGAAAAGGGAGTTCACCACCACCATTATTCTACACAACATTCGAAACCCTACCACCATCCACGGAGCTATGGAGAGAGATTCGTCTGTCGAATTAAGTGAGAACCAAGTGAATATTCAAAATAGAGAGAGATGCGACGGCACCCGCATCTAGGGTTTACTTCGCATCTTAATTTATCTTGTAATTTTCAAGACTATAGGTAAGATCTATCCAACCACCATGATTGTTATTCTATCAATCATGGGCTAGAACCGCTTCGGTAGTTCTAGGGTTTATGAAGGTTTTATGAGTTAATTGAACTTCCGTGTGTATACTCCATACAACACCACTTGTAGTTTATTTTATATAAGACTATGCATTTTTAATTCATACTCAGAGTTGTTTTGTGCATCATTAATTGTTATGTAGAGTCTGAATACATATCTTGATTATTGATTGAGTGCGTTCACTGCTGAGCAGGATTATATGTTATGATTCTAAGTGAGGGGACTCCAAAATCTCATTAGAACTATCTTTTATAAATACTTGTTAATTAAGTATTATTCGGGTTAATAAGTAGGACAAGGAGTATAACTTTATAGTACCTATAAAGGGAGATCATGTCGGGTTATAGTACTAAGTGTATGGGAAATAATTGATATTGATAGTACCTAGAAAGGGGGGAATTATATCTCTTGCTATAAGGATATTCATACGTGTCACACGCTTATTTACTTGTGTTTATAGAGTAGATTTGCATGGCTTAGTGATGCGTCCATACTCCACAAGGCAGAGTCAGACATTGATACACAGAAGGGAAATTAATAAGTAAAACTGGATGGCCCGAAGGACTACCTATCTTCTCATTTATTCACTTCAATCTCTATTGTTTATTTATTTTAATTGTTCTTTTAAGTATTTAGTTATTGGTTCCTTAATCACACAACTATTTTTTCCATAATAGTCTTAATAAGTTAGAATATAATTAAATTGATAATAATACGTCCTTTGGGTTTGATAATTACTTGGTCGCTTATCAAAGCTATAGTAACATCCTTCACACTTGGGGATTAATATTAGGTGTTGAGAAAACGCCCATCAAGTTCTTGGCGCCATTGCCGGGGACGACATTAATTATTAATTTATTATTTCTAGTTTAATTGAGACTACTTTATTCTTGTGTTTATTTTCAAGCGCTTATTTTTCTTAGGTGTATGCTCACTAGATCAAAGCTAGGAGATTTAGAACCTTATAATCCAGAGATTGGAGCATCGTCAAGGAAGAAGAAGGGGAAGAAGAAGAAGAAAAAGAACATTGAACCAATGGAGGCTCTTAATTTAGGAGTAGAAGTTGACGAGCTGAACTCGCAAGCTACTGAAGCTGCAACCGACGTTAACTTAGAAGCAGAAGCAGTCAACATGGAGGCGAATCTGGATAATTTTGCCATCCATGAAGTTTTAAGAACAACGAAGAAGGTAATACAGGGCTCTTAGGAGCAAGAAGGACCAGAGATGATTTTGATCTTCACCCTGCTCTGATCAGCATGATTTAAAGGAGTCCCTTCTCCGGGGGAACCTTTGAAGATCCTCAGCAACATTTGAATAAGTTCCTTGGCTATGCAAGTACACAAAAGGATGCAGGAACTCATGAAGATGCGAGGAGGATCATCTTGTTTAAGTTCTCGCTCAATGAAAAAGCGAGAGATTGGTACGAAAATCTTAATGCTACTGAATGCACTATCTGGGTGCAATTGAAATTGAAATTCTTGGAGCAATACATGCCACCTTCAAAAGTGTTTAAGATGAAACAAGAAATCAATCAATTTGCCATCCATGGTAATGAGAAATTTTATGAGGCTTGGGTCAGATTCAAGGACATGCTTAGGAAGTGTTCGCAACATGGGCTATCTAAAGCTCAATATATCAGTATTTTCTATAACGGATTGGACTGTAATTCTCGGGTGTTACTTGATGCTTCTTCTAATGGAGCATTGCTTACAAAGTCATCCGTAGAGGCCGAAAAGCTCTTTGAGGATATTTCGATGAATTCAAGAGATTGTCCAACTGATAGAGTGAGAGGTACTTATGTTCTTGGAAAAGTAGCACAGGTTGAGAACACAATGGTAAAGTCAAGTAGAGAAGATGAGATCGTCTCTAGTTTGGCTAGTATCAACAAGTTACTTGTGTCTCAGCAAAATCATATTACTGATATAGCACAGCGAGTACCAATGATGCAGCAGGATGTTTGTAATGAAGGAGCTGACCAAGAGGAATTGGAAGAGGCGAACTACGCTATGGTCAAAGTATTCAAGGAACGAGGTTCCAAAATCAAGAAAACCAAAATTATTAAGGGAACTAAAATAATCATGGTCCGTCTGGTAATTATCAACAACCAAGGAGACCAGAGTTTTTATGGAGTAATCTTAATATAGCAGTACAACCTCCTGTTGGTGTTGATCCAGGTGCGAAGGTCGAAGAAAGAAAACCTAGTTTTGAGGATACGGTGAACAGGTACATGGCAAGGAATGATGCAAGAGTAGATCGCCTAGAGGCGAAGCTAGAAGCAAAGACTATTGCAAATCATGAAGATATATCTATGCGGATGAAGGACTTGACGTTGTTGATGGGGCAGATGGCCGGGAATGTTAACCAATTGACACAAACCGTTGAGAAGGGTAAGTTCCCATCTCAAAGTATAGCAAACCCGAAGCAGTGCAATGCCATCACGTTGAGATCTGGAACTCAGTATGAAGGACTGATGACACTGAAAATAATTTCGGAAGTTCCAGCCAGCCGGTTCGACCACGATCAGCTTGGTTCATCCAATCCTGTTGGTCAAACCGTGGTTGAACCAACCTGTCCCCAGGACCCAGTTTTCTCTGAAGTACGATTCGACCAGGACCGAGATGATTTGACCAACCATGTTGGTCGAATCAGGGTCGAACCACCCTGTCCAGAGCACTTTTTTTTGTCTGAAGCACGATTTAACCATGACCGTCATGGTTCGACCAATCTTGATGTTCGAACCGTGGTCGAACCAGCCTGTTCGGAAGAGAGAATACTTGTTGATGCTCGGTTCGACCATTACACACTTGGTTCAACCAGCACCCTTGGTCGAACCATTGTTGAACCTTCTCGTTCGGTACCATTTTTCGCACCGAATTCTTTACTTGATGTTGATGCTACTTGATGAGTGTGTAAATTCACAAGTTTGGCGCTATGTTTTGTGCTAGTTTTGGAGAGTTTTGATGTGGAAATAGGTGGAAAACCTATATATATTGTGAAATAGCATGAATCAGGTGTTAGTGGAGCTATTTGAGTGTTTTCTTAGCAAAAACGGAGTGAAAGAGCCAAGAATCGAAGAGACGGAGTCAAAGCCATGTGAACCGCCCAAGAAGTAGGTGGGTTCGACCTGGCTGGAGGAGGGTTCGACCTCTCCAGCAGGTCGAACCAACGTTGCTGAACATACAGAGATGGGTTCGACCACGACTCAGTTGGTTCGACCTGGCCATCAGGTCGAACCATGGTCGAACCAGTTTGCAAGAAGGAGGATTCGACCACAACATTGGGGTTCGACTTGCCAGTTGGTCGAATCGGGAGCAAGAGTTGTCCAGTGCTGAGGTTCGACCTAGGGTTCGACCAAGGCCTAAGTGGTTCGACCTGTCCAGAAGGTCGAACCTGTGCAGAATTCTTCCAGTAGCGGGGTTCGACCTGGGGTTCGACCTGTGGCTTGGGGTTCGACCTGCTTGACGTGGTCGAACCTGTGTGCGAGAACTTACCTTATTCGGATTTTTGAGGCCGAAACGCGTGAGATCACTTAGAAAGCCCATTCCAAGCCCTAGAGACGTGATTACAAGTATAAAAGGAGGCTCATACAGAGAATAAAGAGAGCTTTTGATCGTCAATCGTAGGAGAGACAAGAGTAGAGGTGGTGATCCATCCGGAGGGCTGTGACAGAGGTTCGTTGAAGGTTCAAGTAAGAATGATCAATCTAACCATGATTGTTCCGAGATCAATCATGGGCTAGAACCACCTTGGTAGTTCTAGGGTTATGAAAGTTTCATGATGTAATTCGTGTTTCGTGTGTAAAACTCCGTACAACACTACCTGTGGTTTGTTTTATATAAGATTGCATATTTAATCCATACTCATAGTCGTTTTGTGCATCAATGACCGTTGTGTAGAGTCTGAATACATGACATGGTTATTGATTGAGTGCGTTCACTACTGAGCAGGGTTTATCGTTATAATTCTAAGTGAAGGGATTCCGAAGTATTATTAGAACTGTCTTATATGAATATTCATGAATTGAATTGAATTCGGGTTGATGAATAGGATGAAGAGTATAACTTTATAGTACCTAAAAAGGGAGATCAAATCGGGTTAGATTCTAGACGTAGAAGATAATTGATTATGATAGTACCTAGAAAGGGGGGTGAAGCATATCTCTTGCTCCGATGTTATTCACACGTGTCAAGCGCATATTTACTTGTGTCTATAGAGTAAACTTGCATGGTCTAGTGATGCGTCCACAAACCACAGGGCAGAGTCGGACACCATCACATGAAAATACGAATTGCTAGTGAAACTGGATTACCCGACGAACTACCTATCATTCTTATTGATCACAACTCACTTTTCTCTACTCTTGCTATTTCTTTTGTTATTTCGATTAGAAGTTACTATCCATTAAACCTTTACAATTACCAACATAGTCTAAAATATACTAGAAGATCACAAAATTGATATTTATCCGTCCCGTGGGTTCGATATTGTAACTTGGTCATCTTCGCGACTACAATTGATATCCTTATACTTGAGGATTAATTTGTGTGTTGAGAAAACCCCTATCAAGTTCTTGGCGCCGTTGCCGGGGACGGCGTAAACTATCTTTTTTGTATTATTTCTAGTTTATTAGGACTATTTACCTTGTTTTGTTGTTTTCTTTCTTATTCGTTTTAGGTGTATGCTCACAAGATCAAAGAAAGGTAATCTTGAACCGTATAATCCTGAGATTGGAGCATCATTAAGAAAGAAGAAGAAGAAGAGCAAGGCAAAGGTAATAGACTCAACTGAAGCTCCGAATTTTGGAGTTGAGGTTGACGAGCAGATTTCTCAAGCGATTGAGGCTACAACTGAAGTTAATTTGGAAGTAGTAACAGTCAACATGGCAGTGAATCCGGATAATCTAGCCATCCGTAAGGTTTTCAGAAATAATGGGGCTGGAAATTATGAGCTTTTAGGAGCAAGGGGAACTAACACAACGTTCGATCTTCATCCCGCTCTTATTAGCATGATAGAAAGGAACTCCTTTTCAGGAGGGTCTTTCGAGGATCCGCAGCAGTATCTGAACAAGTTCTTGGGCTATGCAAGTACTCAAAAAGACGTAGGAGAACATGAAGATGCTAGGAAGATCCTTTTGTTCAAATTCTCGCTTACTGAAAAGGCGAGGGATTGGTACGATACTATTAATGCAGCTGAGTGCACCACGTGGGAGCAATTGAAGTTAAGATTCTTGGAGAGGTATATGCCACCTTCGAAGGTGTTTAAGATGAATCAAGATATTAACCAATTTGCTATCAGTGGAGGTGAGAAATTTCATGAAGCGTGGGATAGATTCAAGGACATGCTCAGGAAGTGTCCTCAACATGGGTTATCTAAAGCCCAATATATCAGTATATTTTATAATGGATTGGACTGTGAATCAAGAGTGCTACTTGATGCTTCTTCTAATGGAGCATTGCTTACAAAGTCATCCGTTGAGGCCGAGAGATTGTTTGAAGACATATCAATGAATTCGAGGGATTGGCCCACTGATAGAGTTAGAGGTACGTATGTTCTTGGAAAGGTAGCTCAGGTTGAATAAGAAATGGTGAAAACTAAGAGAGAGGATGAGATCGTTTCGAGCTTGTCCAATATCAACAAGCTACTTGAGTCTCAACAGAAGCAGATCAGCGAGATATCCCAACGAGTGCCAATCATGCAGCAAGAGATGATGAATAATGGAACCATCCAAGACGAAATGGAGGAAGCAAATTATGCCATGGGTCAAAGTATTCAAGGAACGAGGTACCCAAATCAAGGAAACCGGAACTACCAAGGGAACTATCGAGGGAACTTTAATAATCGTGGTCCATCTGGTAGTTATCAACAGCAACCAAGGAGGCCTGAATTTTCATGGAGCAATACGAACAATGCAGTGCAACTTCCGATGGGTGTTGATCCAGGAGAAAAGGTGGAAGAAGGGAAGCCTGGGTTCGAGGATACTATGAACCGGTACATGGTAAAGAATGATGAAAGAGTGAACCGCCTTGAGGCAAAGCTTGAGAAAAAGATTGATGATCACCACAGAGATTTGTCCACTCAAGTGAAAGATCTCACATTGTTGATGGGTACAATTGCAGAGAATGTGAAGACATTGACTCAAACTGTAGGAAAAGGTAAGTTTCCGTCTCAGAGTATAGAGAATCCGAAGTCGTGTAATGCCATCACACTGAGGTCGGGAACGCAGTACGAGGGACCGATGAGGCCGGAATCAAAGTTGGAATTTTCTAAGCCTCGGTTCGACCAACACGCAGAGGGTTCGACCAACTTTTCAGGTCGAACCCAGGTCGAACCTCATCGGCCAGAGCACTCTGTTTCGACACAAGAGCGGTTCGACCAACACGCGGAGGGTTCGACCAACTTTTCAGGTCGAACCCAGGTCGAACCTCATCGGCCAGAGCACTCTGTTTTGACGCAGGAATGGTTCGACCACGATCAAGAGGGTTCGACCAACTCTTCAAGTTGAACCCAGGTCGAACCGAAGGATGGAGATTATACAGTGAAGCGGTTCGACCAAAGGGGCAGTGGTTCGACCTCCAATGTTGGTCGAACCCAAGTCGAACCTCCGGAGCAGAATGAGATCAGTCTTTCAGGAGAGAGGTTCGACCAATACAGTCCTGGTTCGACCTCTCAGCCTGGTCGAACCCCAGTCGAACCTCGCCGAGATGTTTTGTTTGATGCACCTGTTGTTCCTTTTGATGTTGATGCAACTCCAGTGGTACGGAATGAGCAAAGTACAGACATAATAGCTGAGAAAAAATGGGAAAGAGCTAAGCGATTAAGAGCCGAAAAGGAGAAAGCGGAGAAGGTTGATCGTGATGAATGGGGGATTCCCAAAATAAAGATACCTCCACCGTTTCCCTACAAGCTAGTGAAGAAGGGGTTGGAAGAAAAGTTCAAGAAGTTTTCAGAGATAATGAACAAGATAAGCTTGAACATCCCTTTTTCAGAGGCAATCATGGAGATGCCATATTATTCTCGATTCCTTAAAGACATATTGATGAAGAAACGAAGCTTAACCGGAGTTGAAACGGTAAACTTATCGGAGAATTGTAGCTCAATTATTCAAAAGAAGTTGCCACCAAAGATGAAAGATCCGGGGAGCTTTACTATTCTATGTGAGATCGGGAAGGGGCCAGCACGGCGAGCTTTATGCGATCTAGGGGCAAGCATCAATTTGATGCCATTGTCCATCTTTCAGAAGCTTGGGTTGGGGGAGATGACCCCGACAACTGTTGCTCTCCAATTGGCAGATAGATCTATGACGTTTCCGAAAGGTATAGTTGAAGATGTTCTAGTAAAGGTGGAGAAGCTAGTTTTTCCTGTGGATTTCCTTGTATTAGAAATGGATGATGACAAGGATAATGTTCATTTAATCTTGGGGAGGCCATTCCTTGCTACAGCTGGAGCTATGATAGATGTTCAGAAGGGAGAACTGAAGTTGAGAATGGACAAAGAAGAAGTACTTTTCAACTTGGACAAAGCAATGAAAATGCCAATGGAGTCCCAATGTTATAGTATTGACGTGGTGGAGGAGATTGTGAAGGAGGATATGTCTCTGATCTTGTCAAAGGATCCTCTTGAGACATGTTTGATGGAGTCTCTTACTTATCCCACTACGGAGCTTGACGGACTTTCTAACGAGGTATGTATTGAATTTCTTGAAAACTTACTTGCTTTGGGTGATGACAGATTTGCATTGGAAAGAAATAAAGTGGAAGAAGTCAAATGGACCAGGAAGTACTTGCCTTTGGATAACGAAAACACTCCAGTGGAGAAACAAAAAGAGGAGTTGAAACCATTGCCGGACCACTTGAAGTATGCTTTTCTTGGTGATAATGCACAATATCCGGTAATTGTATCTTCTTCCCTTAATGATGATCAACTTGAGGCGTTATTAGATGTTTTGAGGAAGTACCAGTCTGCAATAGGGTGGTCACTTGATGATTTGAAAGGTATTAGTCCTTCGTATTGTATGCATTGGATTAGGTTGTTGGATGAAGCCAAGGCTAGTGTTCAGAATCAGCGTAGGGTGAATCCCGCAATTCAAGAGGTGATAAGGAAGCAAATCCTTACGTGGTTGGATGCTGGAATTATATATCCTATTAGTGATAGTCCCCATGTGAGTCCATTGCATGTAGTTGCTAAGAAGGGGGGCATGACTGTAGTGAAAGCTGAGGATGGAGAAGCTATAGCCACGAGAATTCCTACGGGATGGCTTACATGTGTGGATTACAGGAAATTAAATGAGAACACGTGTAAGGACCATTTCCCTCTTCCATTTATGGATCAAATGTTGGATCGTCTTGCAGGGTATGAGTTTTATTGTTTCTTGGATGGATACTCGGGGTATAATCAAATCATGATTGCTCCCGAGGATCAAGAAAAGACCACTTTTACTTGCCCCTACGGGACCTTTGCTTTTAGGAAGATGCCGTTTGGATTGTGTAATGCGCCTGCTACTTTTCAGAGATGCATGATGGCGATTTTTGATGGTTTGATAGAGAAGATCATGGAAGTATTCATGGACGATTTTTCAGTCTTTGGTTCTTCTTTTGATATGTGTTTGTCTAACCTTGCTGTTGTTTTGAAAAGGTGTCAAGAAACTAATCTTGTCTTGAATTGGGAGAAGTGCCATTTCATGGTGAAAGATGGGATTGTTCTTGGGCATCATGTTTCCGCCAAGGGATTACAGGTAGACCGTGCTAAAGTGGTGGCAATTGAGAAGCTTCCACCACCGACCAATGAAAGAGGAGTGCTGTCCTTTCTTGGACACGCCGGTTTTTACAGGAGATTCATTAAGGACTTCTCAAAATACTCTAAGCCCTTATCTCAAAATACTTGATAACTTCAAGATCAGGATGCAAGGTTGGGATGAGATTAAAGAGAAGTGGGAAGAAGTTTCAGACAAGATAGCTCGCACTCGATACCAAGATGATGAAGCGATGAGGATAATGAGAATAGGGGATGATATATTTTGGATGTTTGATCAAGTAGGGATCCGAAGATTCATGGAGTTGAAGAGGCCGACGTACTTCCATGTTACAGCGGAAGTGGTTTGTTCGTTTGAGATGGAGAAGGACCCGCTTGGATACCCCTATCGGTGTACGTTTCAGCTTGGTGGAGTGAGTAGGAGATGGACGTCTGAGGATTTCAACGAGCTGTTTGAGACACCTTTGGAGATCCCTCGTTTAGAAAGTGCTGCATTCAGTGTAAAGCGATTTTGGAGGGAGATCACTGGGGAGATTCGTGATTACAAGACCAGACAGGCTCGTGCTTCCGCAATAAAGAACCCTGTCTTGAGGTACATGGACCGCATCCTGAGCAACACGTTGTTCGCCCGCTCGGAGGGGAGTATTGTGTCTAGAGGAGAGCTATATGCCCTGTGGTGTATGTTGAATGGAGTGAAGTTCAACGTTGGAGCTTATTTTATTGCGCAGCTGAATCGATTCAAGACCATTGGTTTTCAAAAGGTGAATATTGGAGGGTTATTGACAATTTTGGCTGAGCATTACAACTTGGACCTCACCGGTATTACACCAGTAGAAGGAGAACCCGATTTGATTATGAGCACGTGCGCGAATGGAGGGTTTGCCCATTTTAGAAATGGAGATTGGTTTTTCACGAGAGGTCTCAAGCCTTTCGAATTTATGTTCCCCTTCGACGTGAGCAACTTGAAAACTATTCGGGAAGCAAGGAATAAGCTAATGAATTCTCTTGGACACACCACTTTATCCGTGGCAGCGAAGTCGGGTGGTGATTGGAGAGCGGTAGCACAGATGTGTGCTGAGGGAAGGATGGCTGAGTTACAGCAGATTGTTGATCGAGGAGAGTTCCGTCCACCTCAGCCACAGCAGTCTGAAGAGGAGGATCAGGTAGATGAGCAGCCGGAGATGGAGATTCCGGAAGGAGAGCAGCATGATGCGCCTCATCATGCTTCAGGACCGCAGCAGCGGCGAGCAGTTCCAGGTACTCGGGAGCAGCTTCGCTTGATTCATGAGCAGCTGATCGCGGTGGTAGCTACACAGCAAGAGACAAACAGATAACTCGCGCTCGCTAACGCCAACTACGCCACGCTGAACGAAAGGTACTCTACCTTGGATGAGCGTGTTGGTAGAGTGAGTAGTCGAGTGGATATGATGGATAAACACATTACCAGTCTGTGCCAAGCTGTGAAAAATAGAATGGATGAGGATGACGATGATGATGAGGATGATGATGCTCCTAGGGAGTAGTTTCAGGTTTTCTTTTGGCTTCTCCGATTCATCTTATCTCCCATTCTTCTTTTTATTTTTAAAGATTGGGGTGTGATTCATGTGTGAGTGGCATGTACTTGATATAGTTGATCTTGTATCGTTGCTCTGTATATGGGTTATTGATTCTGTGCATTCATATGTTTACGTGTTTATTTTCATTTGGAAAGAGCATGAATAATTTGTTAAGTATATGGAATTCATGAGGAATTGATTTTGATTATGTTCTATGAGGAGTATTAGGAATTGATTACCTATGTGAGGATTTGAGCCTTTATCATGATTAATCATGATAGTTTATTCTTGAGAGAATCATTCGTATGAACGTATTCTAGAACTTGGTGTTAGTGGAGCTATTTGAGTGTTTTCTTAGCAAAAACGGAGTGAAAGGGCCAAGAATCGAAGAGACGGAGTCGAAGCCACGCGAACCGCCCAAGAAGCAGGTGGGTTCGACCTGGCTGGAGGAGGGTTCGACCTCTCCATCAGGTCGAACCAATGTTGCTGGACATACAGAGATGGGTTCGACCACGACTCAGTTGGTTCGACCTAGCCATCAGGTCAAACCATGATCGAACCTGTTTGCAAGAAGGAGAATTCGACCACGACGTTGGGGTTCGACTTGCCAGTTGGTCGAATCGGGAGCAAGAGTTGTCCAGTGTTGAGGTTCGACCTGGGGTTCGACCAAGGCCTAAGTGGTTCGACCTGTCCAGAAGGTCGAACCTGTGCAGAATTCGTCCAGTAGCGGGGTTCGACCTGGGGTTCGACCTGCGGCTCGGGGTTTGACCTGCTTGACGTGGTCGAACCTGTGTGCGAGAACTTACCTTATCCGGATTTTCGAGGCCGAAACGCGTGAGATCACTTAGGAAGCCCATTCCAAGCCCTAGAGACGTGATTACAAGTATAAAAGGAGGCTCATACAGAGAATTAAAGGAGCTTTTGATCGTCAATCGTAGGAGAGACAAGAGTAGAGGTGGTGATCCATTCGGAGGGCTGTGACAGAGGTTCGCTGAAGGTTCAAGTAAGAATGATTAATCTAACCATGATTGTTCCTAGATCAATCATGGGCTAGAACCACCTTTGTAGTTCTAGGGTTATGAAAGTTTCATGATGTAATTCGTGTTTCGTGTGTAAAACTCCGTACAACACTACCTGTGGTTTGTTTTATATAAGATTGCATATTTAATCCATACTCATAGTCGTTTTGTGCATCAATGATCGTTGTGTAGAGTCTGAATACATGACATGGTTATTGATTGAGTGCGTTCACTACTGAGCAGGGTTTATCGTTATAATTCTAAGTGAAGGGATTCCGAAGTATTATTAGAACTGTCTTATATGAATATTCATGAATTGAATTGAATTCGGGTTGATGAATAGGATGAAGAGTATAACTTTATAGTACCTAAAAAGGGAGATCAAATCGGGTTAGATTCTAGACGTAGAAGATAATTGATTATGATAGTACCTAGAAAGGGGGGTGAAGCATATCTCTTGCTCCGATGTTATTCACACGTGTCAAGCGCATATTTACTTGTGTCTATAGAGTAAACTTGCATGGTCTAGTGATGCGTCCACAAACCACAGGGCAGAGTCAGACACCATCACACGAGAATACGAATTGCTAGTAAAACTGGATGACCCAATGAACTACCTATCATTCTTATTGATCACAACTCACTTCTCTCTACTTTTGCTATTTCTTTTGTTAATTCGATTAGAAGTTACTATCCATTAAACCTTTACAATTACCAACATAGTCTAAAATATACTAGAAGATTATAAAATTGATATTTATCCGTCCCGTGGGTTCGATATTGTAACTTGGTCATCTTCGCGACTACAATTGATATCCTTATACTTGAGGATTAATTTGTGTGTTGAGAAAACCCCTATCAAGTTGGTGGAGGAGATTGTGAAGGAGGATATGTCTTTGATCTTGTCAAAGGATCCTTTTGAGACATGTTTGATGGAATCTCTTACTTATCCCACTACGGAGCTTGACGGACTTTGTAACGAGGTATGTATTGAATTTCTTGAAAACTTACTTGCTTTGGGTGATGATAGGTTTGCATTGGAGAGAAATAAAGTGGAAGAAGTCAAATGGACCAGGAAGTACTTGCCTTTGGATAATGAAAACACTTCAGTGGAGAAAAGAAAAGTGGAGTTGAAACCATTGCCGGATCACTTGAAGTATGCTTTTCTTGGTGATAATGCACAATATCCGGTAATTGTATCTTCTTCCCTTACTGATGATCAACTTGAGGCGTTATTAGATGTTTTGAGGAAGTACCAGTCTGCAATAGGGTGGTCACTTGATGATTTGAAAGGTATTAGTCCTTCGTATTGTATGCATTGGATTAGGTTGTTGGATGAAGCCAAGGCTAGTGTTCAGAATCAGCGTAGGGTGAATCCCGCAATTCAAGAGGTGATAAGGAAGCAAATCCTTACGTGGTTGGATGCTGGAATTATATATCCTATTAGTGATAGTCCCCATGTGAGTCCATTGCATGTAGTTGCTAAGAAGGGGGGTATGACTGTAGTGAAAGCTGAGGATGGAGAAGCTATAGCCACGAGAATTCCTACGGGATGGCGTACATGTGTGGATTACAGGAAATTGAATGAGAACACGTGTAAGGACCATTTCCCTCTTCCATTTATGGATCAAATGTTGGATCGTCTTGCAGGGTATGAGTTTTATTGTTTCTTGGATGGATACTCGGGGTATAATCAAATCATGATTGCTCCCGAGGATCAAGAAAAGACCACTTTTACTTGCCCCTACGGGACCTTTGCTTTTAGGAAAATGCCGTTTGGATTGTGTAATGCGCCTGCTACTTTTCAGAGATGCATGATGGCGATTTTTGATGGTTTGATAGAGAAGATCATGGAAGTATTCATGGACGATTTTTCAGTCTTTGGTTCTTCTTTTGATATGTGTTTGTCTAACCTTGCTGTTGTTTTGAAAAGGTGTCAAGAAACTAATCTTGTCTTGAATTGGGAGAAGTGCCATTTCATGGTGAAAGATGGGATTGTTCTTGGGCATCATGTTTCCGCCAAGGGATTACAGGTAGACCGTGCTAAAGTGGTGGCAATTGAGAAGCTTCCACCACCGACCAATGAAAGAGGAGTGCGGTCCTTAAGCTTCCACCACCGACCAATGAAAGAGGAGTGCGGTCCTTCCTTGGACACGCCGGTTTTTACAGGAGATTCATTAAGGACTTCTCAAAATACTCTAAGCCCTTATCTCATTTACTTGAAAAGGATATTCCTTTTGTGTTTAATGATGAGTGTTTAACAGCTTTTCAAGTTTTGAAGGAGGCGCTTATTACTGCCCCTATCTTGATCACACCGGACTGGACGCAACCGTTTGTACTTATGTGTGATGCAAGTGATGTAGCATTGGGTGTGGTGCTTGGGCAGCTAAGGGAGAAGAAGTTCTGCGCCATTTACTACGCGAGTAAGACTTTCGATGTGGCATAGAAGAATTACACGGTAACTGAAAAGGAGTTTTTGGCTGTGGTGTATGCATTCGATAAGTTTCGTCAGTATTTGGTTGGCATGAAGACGATTGTGTATACGGATCACTCAGCGATTCGTTATTTGATGGAGAAGAATGAGATGAAGCCTAGGATCATAAGATGGATTCTACTACTGCAGGAGTTTGACTTGGAGATTCCGGATAAGAAAGGAACAGAAAATGTGTTGGCCGATCACTTGTCAAGGTTGGAGACTAGGGAGCATTGTGATAATTCTTTCGAGTATATTGAAGAGATGTTCCCTGATGAGAAGATCATGGCTGTGGCTGTTGAAGGTGCCGAGCGAGCATGCGTGGTTGCAGCGCAAGGTGTGGATCCATGGTATGCGGATTATGTTAATTACATTGTCATTGGTGAAATTCCAAGGGATCTCAACCGATATCAACTTGCGAAATTTCGTAGGGATGTTGAGACATTTATATGGTATGATCCGTTTGTTTATAATATTTGTACAGATTCTATTGTCCGGAGATGTGTACCCGAGATGGAAATGGAAAGTGTATTGGAGTTCTGCCATGCACAACCGAATGGTGGGCATTTCGGAGCGCAAAAGACTGCAGCTAAGGTACTTCAATCTGCTCTTTATTGGCCTACTTTGTTTAAAGATAGTGAGAGCTATGTGGCATCTTGCGATAGATGCCAGCGCATGGGTAATATAGGTAGGAGAGATGAGATGCCATTGCAGCCTAGCATAGTCGTGGAGATATTTGATGTATGGGGGATCGATTTTATGGGGCCTTTTCCCCCGTCGAATGGGTTTCTCTACATTCTTCTTGCGGTCGATTATGTTTCGAAGTGGGTGGAAGCAATTCCTACTCGTGTTAATGATTCGAAAGTTGTTTTATCTTTCCTAAAGAAACATATTTTTGCCCGTTTTGGAGTTCCGAGAGCATTAGTTAGTGATGGAGGTTCCCACTTCGTCAATAAACTTCTGGAGAAGGTGCTTAAGGATTATGGTGCTAGGCATAGGGTTACTACACCCTATCATCCGCAAGCAAATGGGCAGGCGGAGGTCTCCAACCGTCAACTAAAGCAGATTCTGGAGAAAGTGGTAGGAACTAATAGAAAAGATTGGGCTATGAAGCTTGATGATGTGTTATGGGGGTTCCGGACCGCTTACAAGACGGTATTAGATATGTCACCGTATCAAATTGTCTATGGAAAGCCGTGCCACTTACCCGTAGAAATCCAACACAAAGCGTTTTGGGCTTTGCATTGCTTGAACTTGACCCTTAGGGATGTAAAGGAGTTGAGGCTAACTCACATGAATCAATTGGATGAGTTTAGGAGTCGTGCTTTCAAGAATTCAGAGATTTATAAGGAAAGAATGAAGAGGTGGCATGATTCTAAAATTTTGTACAAGGAGTTCAAGCAAGGAGATGAGGTACTACTTTTTAACTCTCGTTTGAAGCTTTTTGCAGGCAAGTTGAAGTCTAAATGGACGGGACCGTTCATGATTCATCGAGCCTTAGGAGGGGGGAGTTATGAGCTTATTGACAAAGATGGTGATGTTATCATGGCGAATGGGCATCGTTTGAAGCATTATAGGTCGCCGGATGATGCGTGTGTCATTTTTGATGATACCTTGTTCTGATTTGGTACCGTCGTGACTCTTCGACGTTAAACATGAGCGCTTGTTGAGAGCTTACTCTTCCGTTTTATTGCTTTATTTCTTTTGTGTGAGTAAGAAATTTTTATATTTTAGATGCTTACTAATCGGCAATTATATCTCTTTTCAAACTTAGTTTTGACTTACGTTTTTACTAAGTTTGGGGGGGTGTGATGTTATTACCTCATTGAAGCATTAAGAGTATAATCTTTTCTTTGTATTGTTTGTTAGGGGAATTGGTTTTTGCGGCCATGTTGAAATTTTAATAGATTTTGATGTGACGATTTTTTACAATTTGCCTAATGTTCAGTGGTTTTTGGTTGTGTTTTCTTTTACGGAGATACTCATGAATGATATTATGTGGAACAATTTCTGAAGTTGTGCTCTAGATTGTACCTAATGAGGTTGTGTTGAAGCTTGAAGTATGTAGTGAATGAAGAACACTCAGTTTTGGAAATCAGGAGATAGGTTCGACCAAGTCTAGGAGTGGTTCGACCTGATCAGGAGGTCGAAAAAAGGCAGAGGAAGTCGAACCGGTGTTGAAAGTTGTCCAGAGTGGAGGTTCGACCAAAGCCATAGTGGTTCGACCTGATCAGGAGGTCGAACCTATGGTCGAACCCGGCGTTGAAAGTTATCCAGAGAGGAGGTTCGACCAAAGCCATAGTGGTTCGACCTGATCATGAGGTCGAACCTATGGTCGAACCTGTCAATCGGAAGCACTCTGTTTTCCAGAAGAGGGGTTCGACCAATTCAAGAAAGGTTCGACCTGTTTAGCAAGTCGAACCCCTGGTCGAACCAAGAAGATCGTTTGTCCAGAAGAGAGGTTCGACCTCGCCATCCATGGTTCGACCAGTCCAGGTGGTCGAACCCGAGGTCGAACCAAGCCAGGTACGCGATTTAAGTTCGAATTTTCAGAGGGGTTCGATAACTTTTTCGAAACATCAAATCTCGAACCCTCTTCGAACCTCTACACCCTTGCATAAATTCTTCAATTACACTTGATTTCACACCAATTACACAACATTACACCTTGAATTATCGATTTGGTCGCGGATTTGGGCGAATTTCGTCGCGAGTTAGGGCTGAAATCGCGTTTTTGGGTGTTTTGTGTTTTCGATCGGTTTTTCACCATGGGCAAGTCAGAAGGTACGTTTTTTCCAACTCAATTACTCTAGGATTGAAGGTTTAGGTAAGCAATTTGATGTGAAATAGAGAATTGATGTTGAGTATGGTTGAATTTCATGGTGAATTTTGATATTTTGATTGGTTTCATATGAATTCTTGTTTCTTGGATTGTGGTTGATTGATTATTGATAGAACTTGGTTTTTTTATGTGGATTAATCAAGGATATAGAATATACCATAGAATGAGCATGTTGATTTGATTTGAAATTGATGAAATTGAAGTAGTTCATGGAGGAAAGCATGTTGAATTTTTGATTGAATTGCTTGAATTGCTTAATGCATGCTTGTTGGTTATGTTTTGATGATTAAAGAAGGTATAATTGAAGATGTTTTGAGAATGTTGAATAAGCAAGTGGTGTTGAGATGGTAGTTTGTATGAATATGCATTGATGCTTGAAGTCTTGAGTAGAGTATGTGATGTGCTAGTACAATACTTGCTTTCTTGTCTTGTTGGTTGGATTGAAGTATTTGATTTCAGGAAAGGGACAAGTATCAAGTAAAGGAAAAGGAAAAGCAGAGGAGGAGAGATCAAAGAAGAGGCATGACAGGCCTTCAAACTTGGACAAAGTGACAAGAAAACTGAGGCTGCAAGACCGTTTACCTGATAACTTCAAGATTAGGATGCAAGGTTGGGATGAGATTAAAGAGAAGTGGGAAGAAGTTTCAGACAAGATAGCTCGCACTCGATACCAAGATGATGAAGCGATGAGGATAATGAGAATAGGGGATGATATATTTTGGATGTTTGATCAAGTAGGGATCCGAAGATTCATAGAGTTGAAGAGGCCGACGTACTTCCATGTTACAGCGGAAGTGGTGTGTTCGTTTGAGATGGAGAAGGACCCGCTTGGATACCCCTATCGGTGTACGTTTCAGCTTGGTGGAGTGAGTAGGAGATGGACGTCTGAGGATTTCAACGAGCTGTTTGAGACGCCTTTGGAGATCCCTCGTTTAGAAAGTGCTGCATTCAGTGTAAAACGATTTTGGAGGGAGATCACGGGGGAGATTCATGATTACAAGACTAGACAGGCTCGTGCTTCCGCAATAAAGAACCCTGTCTTGAGGTACATGGACCGCATCCTGAGCAACACGTTGTTCGCCCGCTCGGAGGGCAGTGTTGTGTCTAGAAGAGAGTTATATGCCTTGTGGTGTATGTTGAATGGAGTGAAGTTCAACGTTGGAGCTTATTTTATTGCGCAGCTGAATCGATTCAAGACCATTGCTTTTCAAAAGGTGAATATTGGAGGGTTATTGACGATTTTGGTTGAGCATTACAACTTGGACCTCACCGGCATTACACCAGTAGAAGGAGAACCCGATTTGATTATGAGCACGTGCGCGAAGGGAGGGTTTGCCCATTTTAGAAATGGAGATTGGTTTTTCACGAGAGGTGTCAAGCCTTTCGAATTTATGTTCCCCTTCGGCGTGAGCAACTTGACAACTATTCGGGAAGCAATGAATAGGCTAATGAATTCTCTAGGACACACCGCTTTATCCATGGCAGCGAAGTCGGGTGGTGATTGGAGAGCGGTAGCACAGATGTGTGCTGAGGGAAGGATGGCTGAGTTACAGCAGATTGTTGATCGAGGAGAGTTCCGTCCACCTCAGCCACAGCAGTCTGAAGAGGAGGATCAGGTAGAGGAGCAGCCGGAGATGGAGATTCCGGAAGGAGAGCAGCATGATGCGCCTCAGCATGCTTCAGGACCGCAGCAGCGGCGAGCAGTTCCAGGTACTCGGGAGCAGCTTCGCTTGATTCATGAGCAGCTGATCGCGGTGGTAGCTGCACAGCAAGAGACAAACAGTCAACTCGCGCTCGCTAACGCCAACTACGCTACGCTGAACGAAAGGTACGCTGCCTTGGATGAGCGTGTTGGTAGAGTGAGTAGTCGAGTGGATATGATGGACAAACACATTACCAGTCTGTGCCGAGCTGTGGAAAATAGAATGGATGAGGATGACGATGATGATGAGGATGATGATGCTCCTAGGGAGTAGTTTCAGGTTTTCTTTTGGCTTCTCCGATTCATCTTATCTCCCATTCTTCTTTTTATTTTTACAGATTGGGGTGTGATTCATGTGTGAGTGGCATGTACTTGATATAGTTGACCTTGTTGTTGGATTGTATACTAAAAGTCTAGCTTTTTGTATGAACAATGTTATAACAATTAATTTGAAATGAGAATCATATGATCAAATGATTGCATCTTATAATTTATTTATATGTTCGATGCAATAGTCCACTTACTTTATACTGTAGATAATATATTGTGCGACAACACGCAGAAGATCATATTATCGGTTTCCTTATAAAGTATAAACAGATGCTCACAACCGAGATAGACGGGGACTCTCTATCGGGATGGTTGTAGTGTGGTTTGGTATTAGCTTGTCTTGGCTATAGAATCACATTAGTGCACTTGTGTGTATTGAGCAGGACCGCTTGAGATCGTTCGACTTATACTGACTTATAGGAGAACTTGATCTCAGTTATTATGGAAGTTCGTGCTCTTAATCCCTATACAATAACCTCGACACGTAGGGCAGTATGTATTTCTTTGATTCATCAATGGGTGAGATTTACATGTTATTAAATCAACAAACTCGATGAGTTGGGAAGTAGTGCTGTCTCTATGGTGTGCTGTTGATTGTAGAAGGAATCCGTGTCCGTCATAGGTTGATGATGTCCCCTTGAGGAGCTCATAAGGATTATCATGTAAACCCTGCAGGTGGAATTTATTCCGGCATGATAATGAGGTTGAGTGGTACTACTCTTGGATGAGATATTAATTAATTGAGTTGTCAGTAACTTAAATTAATTAATGGACATTGTATATCTTAAACATGGGGAGACTAACGGGCTCATAATAAGAAGGAGCCCAAAACGTAATTTTGGGATTGGTACGGTAGTGCAATAATAATATTTTAGTGGAATATATTATTATTATTGGACTTAAGTATAAGCTTTGGGCTAAGCTTGGATACTTAAGCCCAATGGAGGCCCAACCCAATTTCTCCTCCTGGTCCCTGCTGTAGCCCATGTATATAAGTCACCTCAGCTTATCTGGAACCCTAATCTAATCTAACTGATTATTCACGTGTGATGAGGGTTGAGAGCAGATTGAGGAGGTCTCGTAGATCGTCGCCCACACGACGTCGAGATCGGACTTGGGACATACAGCAGAAGATCAAAAGGTAGTTTGCTGCTGCTGTCCGCGACCTTGCGAAATTTGTATAAATTCGTACAGTGATCAGAATTTGATGATCAATATACTGACGGAAAGCCATCGAAGAGAGGATCGTCTGAACGTAAATATCATTCAATTCCGATATCAGACGAGGAAGTTATGACTATTCTCGTGGGACTGCACAGGCTGCCTGCGAGAATCAATCTTCATCAACATACCCTGGTGAACGGTAATCGTTTCTATGATTTATTGCTTCCGCTGTGATATGATAGAAACGCATGATATTCTAACGGGTCACGTTAACCAAATGGTCCGAACGCCAACAATTGGTGTCAGAGCTTCGGTTTCGTGGTGAAGCGTGACACGTTAGACTAGGGTTTATGTGGTTAATTTTTTGAAATTAGGATCGCATGTTTAGGGTTTTGGTTTTACTGCGCAAACCATGAATATCCCTATGTGAAATATACCCTATATCATATCTGTTCGTTGATGGTTGTGTGTGAGAGAATTCGACGAAAACTGTTCGTCAATTTCACATGGAAGGAAGAAATTGAGAGAAAATCCAGCGCAGTGATATTGCAGAGGCAATAACCGGAGTTTCAACCGTCGGATCAGGCTGATTTTTGGTCAGCACGTTCAGATTTTGTGTACGTACATTCTGAACGGTGAAGATCGTATTTGGAGCTTTGTGTTGTCGGGAATACGCCGAAAACAGAAGCAGTTTTTTGGGCGATTCTGTTCTGCGCAGTCGAGAGAAAAGAGTCGTTTCTCACAATATAACCGTTGGATTGATCTGTAATTTGGACAGCATGTTCAGGACTTACAGTAGTTGATTCTGGACGGTGGAGATTGGATTCTGAGGTTCTTTCAGTTTCGAACTACGAACGACAGTTGGTGTAGTTTGGTGTTGCGCGTTGGGCTGAACTTGGTTCCATGCAAGTAGGCCCTTGGACGAGCGACAGTCCGGGCGAGGGGCGCTCGTCAAGGCACTTGGGGCGCTCCCTGACATGATTGGTGGTGGGATATGACGATGGACGTCTTGGGGCACAAGCAATCCTGCTTGTTGCGTAAGACATCGATTCCACAGTAGGAGTGTCGGACAAGACATTAAAATTTAGAGGCGTTTTTATTCCTAATATATATAACTGTCATAATTGATTTAATTGTCTATTATTGTTATATATATATATGGATGCCTGATCTCTATGATTTATTGTCTTATATAGAAGCATGCTAGATTGCGTATTATATTTGGTATATTATATGCATGTATTGCTAGAGTGTTGGATAAGACATCCAATTTTAGGAAAACTAATTCCTAATATATAACTGTCATAATAGATTGTATATTATTGTTATATATGGATGTCGAATTAATTCCTAATATATGACTGCTATAATTGATTTAATAATCTATTATTGTCATATATGGATGTCGAATTAATTCCTAATATATAACTGCTATAATTGATTGTATATTATTGTTATATATGGATGTTGAATTGATTCCTAATATATAACTGACATAATTGATTTAATTATCTATTATTGTTATATATGGTTGCTCGTCGATATCGATGATTTTGATAATCTAGACGATATGACGATCGATATCGATAGTTTTAAAATTTTGATAATCTTGATGTTTTTCGAATATTTGATAATCTAGTCGATATCGATAATTTTGATAATCTGGACGACATCGACGGTCGATATCGATGGTTTCGAAAATTGGACAATCTGAAAATTTCAAAAATTTGATAGTCTGGAAGTCTTTGCTGATATTCGTGCCTGGTGGCGAACAATCGAATTCGCTGATATATAACTGTTAATGATTGATTTAATTATTGATTATTGTTATATATGTATGCATGACTCTCTGTGATTTACTGCCTTATGTGCCGTAATAGAAGCATGCTAGCGTTGCGTATTTTATTCTGAATATCATATGCATGTAAAAACCCTCGGTGTTAAATTATTAAGTGGGAGAGGGGATTGGTAAATATTCCCGCGGCCTCCATTATTGGTTTGTAAGTGATGTGAGTAAACTTGCGTGTTGGCAATAGACCTTCCTCCCTAACGGATGAGTTTATTCATGGATCACTGGTACAGACTTCATTACATAATTATTGTTTGTAATGTGGTACATGAACTTGCGTGTTGGCTATAGGCCTTCCTCCCTAACGGATGAGTTTATGTGGGGCTCACTGGTACAAACTTATAATTGATGATTGTAGGAAGCTATCCGAGCGCGTGTGTACTTCTCCAACTGTAAGGCACACAAGCTCGCGCAGTGGACTTGAGATCAAATAATGGTGTACACTTAGGTGTAAATAATTAGTATCCTCCCCAACGGAGTCACTGCTATTATTTGCATGGCTAAAGAGGAACCGACTATTAATTATTTTGTCATAAAGTTAGGTTGACAAATGAAATTAATGGGTAAAACCTTCGCTTGTAAATGTTCGGGTTTGTAAACGTCCACACTAACGTGGCTTGCAGACTCACGGTGCTTGAGATGTCGGTGAATTTTATTTTTATATTGTTTTGAGGGAATCAATATAAAAGGATAAAATTTGAAGTTTTGATCGGTAAATTAATTTTTGATTCTCTGAATTTCAAATAGTTTTATTTCACTTATGGTTGACTAAAAGAAATTATATTTACTGGTCCAAAATTAGATGATTAGAAAAGAATCTTGGATTCGAATTTTACTGCTTAAGAAATACATGTGTGTTCTCACAAAAGACTTATCATGATGCATATTAAAGTCTCTAGTGAAGAGATAAGAGATTCATAGAAATATGATGGTCTCATGTAACTCTTCGGATACTTGAGTAAGTTAAAAGGCAGAAGATCATGATTTAATTTGATGAATGAATTGGGAAAGCATGGAGTATAAATTGAAGGGAAACCTAGATCAATTTAATTCTTCGTGAATTGCCTAGATGTTTTTGAGTAAGTTCCACCTGAAATACAATAGGATGTATATGGTGGAAAACTTCTGGCAAAACATGTGGCAAAGAAAAGCCATTTTCATCATAATGTGAACAAGTTTTATATCTTATTCACTAGTTGTTTAAAACATGAATAGTGATGGTATTTACTGACACGAAGTGTGTAGATACTGGAATCACTAAATGTTTATTACTAAGTGAGGATAAGATTGTTATGACATGGGTAAAACTACAAGAGTAGTGGCTATTGCAGTGGGAGTTGTCTATTTATCTAATGATATGAGTAGACATTTGATTATGAGAAATTGTTTTACGTACGTTTTCATAGAAAGAATTTGATTTCGGTTTCTATGCATTAATAGATGGATACTCCATTTCATTTAAATGACATGATCATTATAATGAAGGATAGAGTTGTAATCTGTTATTGTACGTTGGTGAACAATTTGTATACTCTTAAATCATGTATATTCCATAGATGCAATAAATAGTAATTAATAATAAATCTTCTAATCTTAGTAAGAGAAAGATACCTTCGGATATGAACTAAACATATATTTGGCATCTAAGACTAGATCATTTTACTTGAGTAGGATTCAAAAGTTGATAGCCGATAGACCCTTAGGTTTATCTGAAGTGAAAACTATCTGACTTTCGAGTCTTGCTTGGGAGTAAAAATGACTAATTGCTTTTTCAAGGCAAAGGGGTGCAGAACCAAAGATATATATGTTGGAATTAGTTCATTATGATTTATGTGGTCCTAAGATTGTCCGGATGAGAGGTGGATATGAATATTCGTCAATCGATGATTATTCTAGATACCGATATATTTATTTGATGCACTCCATGTCTAAGTTCTTTGATTAATTCAAGAATTGTAAGGCTGGTACAGTGAAGCGTCATGGAAAATATATCAAGTAATGACGATTTAATCGTCATTACGAGTACCTCTTAGGATAGTTATGAGCTATTAATCAGAGGTTGAGATTAAATCTCAAGTGGTCTACACCGGGCATGCCCCAACTGAATGGTGTGGTGGATAGAAGGAATAAGACTCTTATGGTAATGATTAGATAGATGATGAATTATTTGGAATTACTTAATTCATTTTATGGATAAGCCCTAGAAACAGTAATTCATTTGAATGTTTGTCTGTTTGTGGGATATGCTATAAAAATGAAGGTGATTTATTTAGTCTAAAAGATCGAAGGGTGATTGTTAACACAAACACTAGATTTTTGGAAAGAGACTATGTATTAAATCATAAACCCATGTATAAATTGTTCTAAAGGTAGTGAGAAGAAAACACAAAGTATAAGTACCAAGTGTACAAGAGGATATACCACAAGATAAACTGCAACGCGTGTCACGTCTGATACACAATTACATGTAGTACCTTGTCGCAGTGGGAGGGTTATTCGACAACCCATGAGATACATATTTTGGGAAAGTTGTAAGACTTGATCCCTAGTAAACATGGTATTATCCCAGGGATACGACGTTGCACTACAAAATTAAAATGCGGAATCTTAGTAAGTGCAATGAATATTAAAATAGAATCGATGGATTTTAAATTAGGTCTGGATGCTTGTTGAACCGCTAAATGGCGTAAAACCCATTGGAAGCGGGCGTGCAAGAATAAAAGAGGATCATAGAATAAGGTGAAAACCTTGGAAGCAAGCTTGTTGCGAAAAGGTATACTCAGAAAGAAAGGGTTCGATTATGAGAAAACATGTTCGCCAGTAGCTATGCCTAAGTTGATCCGGACTCTTTTATTTGTTGCTACTCATATGAAATATAAGGGATAGCAAATAGATGTCGAGACAACTTTCCTGATTGGAAGTCTTAAGGGAAACATCTATGTGAAGCAACCAGAGTGATTCATTGTAAAGAGCTAAGAGCATTGTGATAGTGAGCTTAAAAGTGTCCATTCATGGACTAAAGCAAGCTTCAAGATCATGAAACATCCGTTTTGATGAGGTAATCCAGTGACATGGATCTAATCAATGATCGGATAGGTCTTGTGTATTGAAAAGAGTGATGGAAACGTGATGGTATTTCTTGTACTATACGTAGATAGTATCTTGCTCATTGGAGACAATGAAAGAGTATTGTCGGACGTATGGGTATGGTTGATAAAGCGGTATGAGATGAAGGACTTAAGAAGAGCAAAAATATCCTTTTGATCACGGTAATACGGATCACAAGAAAGGATGTTATGCTTATCTCAAGTTTCATATAATGATACAATCTTTACTCGTTTAGCATGTGAATTTATCTAAGTGAATGTGTCTTGTGACACAAAAGTAGATAAAGAAGATGAAAGCGGTTCCTTATGCTTCGGCAAATGAGGAAGCTTAATCTAAGGAATGCTATGCACGAGATTGGATATCTGTTTTGCCGATGGCATGAACAGTGGGTATCAAGGTAACCCAAAATAAGAATGTTGAACTGTGGTAAGACATATACTTATGTACCTGAAAAGGACTAGAAACTATATGTGGGCTTACCGAACAAATTCACTGATTCTTATGGGTTACATAGATTCAGATTTTTCAAATCAGATAGGGACGACAGTAAATCCACCTCAAAGGTTATGCGTTTAATTTTAGGAAGTAGAGTCATAATGTGGAGGAGTGTTATATAGAAATATATTTCAGACTCCGGATTCCATCATGTAAAGATGATAAATTGGAGCCTATGAGGCAGCCAAAGTATCTGTATGACTCTAGAAACTTCAAGATGGACTTCGAAGTATTTCTAAGTTTGCCCAAGGATATCACAATTTATATTGATGATATTGGTGCAGTTGCAAACTTGAAGGAATCACGAGCCCATAAGAAAATTAAATACATGGAGCGGGAGTACCACCTGTTATGAGAAATCGTATGATGAGGGGAAGGTTGTTGTCACCTAGATTGCATCGGATGATAACCTAGTAAATCCATTTACAAGGACCTTAAGGCGAGAGCTTTTGATGGTCGTGTATGGGAGTGGAAATCAGATGTATGGAAGAAGACATGACAACATAGTCTTTTAGTATAAGTGGGAGATTGTTGGATTGTATACTAAAAGTCTAGCTTTTTGTATGAACAATGTTATAACAATTAATTTGAAATGAGAATCATATGATCAAATGATTGCATCTTATAATTTATTTATATGTTCGATGCAATAGTCCACTTACTTTATACTGTAGATAATATGTTGTGCGACAACACGCAGAAGATCATATTATCGGTTTCCTTATAAAGTATAAACAGATGCTCACAACCGAGATAGACGGGGACTCTCTATCGGGATGGTTGTAGTGTGGTTTGGTATTAGCTTGTCTTGGCTATAGAATCACATTAGTGCACTTGTGTGTATTGAGCAGGACCGCTTGAGATCGTTCGACTTATACTGACTTATAGGAGAACTTGATCTCAGTTATTATGGAAGTTCGTGCTCTTAATCCCTATACAATAACCTCGACACGTAGGGCAGTATGTATTTCTTTGATTCATCAATGGGTGAGATTTACATGTTATTAAATCAACAAACTCGATGAGTTGGGAAGTAGTGCTGTCTCTATGGTGTGCTGTTGATTGTAGAAGGAATCCGTGTCCGTCATAGGTTGATGATGTCCCCTTGAGGAGCTCATAAGGATTATCATGTAAACCCTGCAGGTGGAATTTATTCCGGCATGATAATGAGGTTGAGTGGTACTACTCTTGGATGAGATATTAATTAATTGAGTTGTCAGTAACTTAAATTAATTAATGGACATTGTATATCTTAAACATGGGGAGACTAACGGGCTCATAATAAGAAGGAGCCCAAAACGTAATTTTGGGATTGGTACGGTAGTGCAATAATAATATTTTAGTGGAATATATTATTATTATTGGACTTAAGTATAAGCTTTGGGCTAAGCTTGGATACTTAAGCCCAATGGAGGCCCAACCCAATTTCTCCTCCTGGTCCCTGCTGTAGCCCATGTATATAAGTCACCTCAGCTTATCTGGAACCCTAATCTAATCTAACTGATTATTCACGTGTGATGAGGGTTGAGAGCAGATTGAGGAGGTCTCGTAGATCGTCGCCCACACGACGTCGAGATCGGACTTGGGACATACAGCAGAAGATCAGAAGGTAGTTTGCTGCTGCTGTCCGCGACCTTGCGAAATTTGTATAAATTCGTACAGTGATCAGAATTTGATGATCAATATACTGACGGAAAGCCATCGAAGAGAGGATCGTCTGAACGTAAAGATCATTCAATTCCGATATCAGACGAGGAAGTTATGACTATTCTCGTGGGACTGCACAGGCTGCCTGCGAGAATCAATCTTCATCAACATACCCTGGTGAACGGTAATCGTTTCTATGATTTATTGCTTCCGCTGTGATATGATAGAAACGCATGATATTCTAACGGGTCACGTTAACCAAATGGTCCGAACGCCAACACTTGTATCGTTACTCTGTATATGGGTTGTTGATTATGTGCATTCATATGTTTACGTGTTTATTTTCATTTGGAAAGAGCATGAATAATTTGTTAAGTATATGGAATTCATGAGGAATTGATTTTGATTATGTGATATGAGGAGTATTAGGAATTGATTACCTATGTGAGGATTTGAGCCTTTATCATGATTAATCATGATAGTTTATTCTTGAGAGAATCATTCGTATGAACGTATTCTAGAACTTGGCTTGGAGTCTTGTGTGAAACTTACAATTGATGAAATATTAGGATATGATCTTAGGCCATTTTTGATTAATTGAGTCACTTAGCCAAATTTCACCTTTCCTAATGATCTTATAAATCTTTGGTAGCCCTGTTTGAGCCTTTTAAAAGCTTTTTCTTTGGCAAGCCAATTATGAGAGCTTTAATTACCTTATTTGAGCTTTGAAAATACCCTATCCATTGGTAGAGAGAATAAGGTGAATAAGTGTGGAAGAAACAAAGGGAAGATGGAATGAGGTTCAGTAAAAAGTGCATGGTTAAATCTTGTTAGGTATAGTGCCTGAAATGGGTACCCCGAATTGCTTATACATGGGGCTTGTAGTTTCTAAGAAACAGCCGAACGATGTTCGAGAAGGGTAGTGCCTATAACTGGTACCCGAGCAATTAAAAGAAGAATGATGTTGATGCAAGGAAGAGAAGGAAAATTGATAATTGCAAGCAAGAGAAGAATTGGAGGAGAATATGAAGGCGAATGAGAAATCAAGAACCTCCAAGGTAACTCTCTACTAGTGTATTAAGTTACTATGACCAAATTTTCCTACCCTTTCCAAAGAGCCAACATTACAACCTAGAAACAAGTCCTTTATGATCCTAGTGTTAATCTAATGTAAGTTGATTTCTGAGACCTTTGCCAAGCTTATGGTTACGCGTGAATATGAATTGATATGAGTGTTTATACTAGCCTATAGTGCCTCACGCACGAGTGAATGAGAGTAAAGACTTATCTTGTCAGTGAGATTACTTAGTGCTCCGAATGGTGTGTGATTGGATTGATTTTACATGAGTGACATATTTGATGCAAGTAATTCTTGTTTGATTCAGTGAAGTGGCATGTGTAATATGTGTTGTACTTGATCTTGTTGAATTATACATGACTCATGTGGTTTAAATTGGTTGCCTGGGGACGAGCAACATGTAAGTTTGGGGGTTTGATGAGTGTGTAAATTCACAAGTTTGGCGCTATGTTTTGTGCTAGTTTTGGAGAGTTTTGATGTGGAAATAGGTGGAAAACCTATATATATTGTGAAATAGCATGAATCAGGTGTTAGTGGAGCTATTTGAGTGTTTTCTTAGCAAAAACGGAGTGAAAGGGCCAAGAATCGAAGAGACGGAGTCGAAGCCACGTGAACCGCCCAAGAAGTAGGTGGGTTCGACCTGGCTGGAGGAGGGTTCGACCTCTCCAACAGGTCGAACCAATGTTGCTGGACATACAGAGATGGGTTCGACCACGACTCAGTTGGTTCGACCTGGCCATCAGGTCGAACCATGATCGAACCTGTTTGCAAGAAGGAGGATTCGACCACGACGTTGGGGTTTGACTTGCCAGTTGGTCGAATCGGGAGGAAGAGTTGTCCAGTGCTGAGGTTCGACCTGGGGTTCGACCAAGGCCTAAGTGGTTCGACCTATCCAGAAGGTCGAACCTGTGCAGAATTCGTCTAGTAGCGGGGTTCGACCTGCGGCTCGGGGTTCGACCTGCTTGACGTGGTCGAACCTGTGTGCGAGAACTTACCTTATCCGGATTTTCGAGGCCGAAACGCGTGAGATCACTTAGGAAGCCCATTCCAAGCCCTAGAGACGTGATTACAAGTATAAAAGGAGGCTCATACAGAGAATTAAAGGAGCTTTTGATCGTCAATCGTAGGAGAGACAAGAGTAGAGGTGGTGATCCATTCGGAGGGCTGTGACAGAGGTTCGCTGAAGGTTCAAGTAAGAATGATTAATCTAACCATGATTGTTCCTAGATCAATCATGGGCTAGAACCACCTTTGTAGTTCTAGGGTTATGAAAGTTTCATGATGTAATTCGTGTTTCGTGTGTAAAACTCCGTACAACACTACCTGTGGTTTGTTTTATATAAGATTGCATATTTAATCCATACTCATAGTCGTTTTGTGCATCAATGATCGTTGTGTAGAGTCTGAATACATGACATGGTTATTGATTGAGTGCGTTCACTACTGAGCAGGGTTTATCGTTATAATTCTAAGTGAAGGGATTCCGAAGTATTATTAGAACTGACTTATATGAATATTCATGAATTGAATTGAATTCGGGTTGATGAATAGGATGAAGAGTATAACTTTATAGTACCTAAAAAGGGAGATCAAATCGGGTTAGATTCTAGACGTAGAAGATAATTGATTATGATAGTACCTAGAAAGGGGGGTGAAGCATATCTCTTGCTCCGATGTTATTCACACGTGTCAAGCGCATATTTACTTGTGTCTATAGAGTAAACTTGCATGGTCTAGTGATGCGTCCACAAACCACAGGGCAGAGTCAGACACCATCACACGAGAATACGAATTGCTAGTAAAACTGGATGACCCAATGAACTACCTATCATTCTTATTGATCACAACTCACTTCTCTCTACTTTTGCTATTTCTTTTGTTAATTCGATTAGAAGTTACTATCCATTAAACCTTTACAATTACCAACATAGTCTAAAATATATTAGAAGATTATAAAATTGATATTTATCTGTCCCGTGGGTTCGATATTGTAACTTGGTCATCTTCGCGACTACAATTGATATCCTTATACTTGAGGATTAATTTGTGTGTTGAGAAAACCCCTATCAGTTCGCTGAAGGTTCAAGTAAGAATGATCAATCTAACCATGATTGTTCCGAGATCAATCATGGGCTAGAACCACCTTGGTAGTTCTAGGGTTATGAAAGTTTCATGATGTAATTCGTGTTTCGTGTGTAAAACTCCGTACAACACTACCTGTGGTTTGTTTTATATAAGATTGCATATTTAATCCATACTCATAGTCGTTTTGTGCATCAATGATCATTGTGTAGAGTCTGAATACATGACATGGTTATTGATTGAGTGCGTTCACTACTGAGCAGGGTTTATCGTTATAATTCTAAGTGAAGGGATTCCGAAGTATTATTAGAACTGTCTTATATGAATATTCATGAATTGAATTGAATTCGGGTTGATGAATAGGATGAAGAGTATAACTTTATAGTACCTAAAAAGGGAGATCTAATCGGGTTAGATTCTAGACGTAGAAGATAATTGATTATGATAGTACCTAGAAAGGGGGGTGAAGCATATCTCTTGCTCCGATGTTATTCACACGTGTCAAGCGCATATTTACTTGTGTCTATAGAGTAAACTTGCATGGTCTAGTGATACGTCCACAAACCACAGGGCAGAGTCGGACACCATCACATGAAAATACGAATTGCTAGTGAAACTGGATTACCCGACGAACTACCTATCATTCTTATTGATCACAACTCACTTTTCTCTACTCTTGCTATTTCTTTTGTTATTTCGATTAGAATTTACTGTCCATTAAACCTTTACAATTACCAACATAGTCTAAAATATACTAGAAGATCACAAAATTGATATTTATCCATCCCGTGGGTTCGATATTATAACTTGGTCATCTTCGCGACTACAATTGATATCCTTATACTTGAGGATTAATTTGTGTGTTGAGAAAACCCTATCACTACTCCAGTATCATCCAAAGAGCAGAATACTAAGCTTGTAGCATAAAAGAAATGGGAAAGAGTAAAGAGATTGAGAGTCGAGAAGGATAAAGTGGAAAAGGTTGAACGTGATGAATGGAGGATTCCTAAAACTAAGATACCTCCTCTGTTTCCTTTCAAGTTAGTAAAGAAGGAATTGGAAGAAAAGTTCAAGAAGTTTTTAGATATCATAAATAAGATAAGCTTGAGCATTCCTTTCTCTGAAGCACTCTTGGAGATGCCATACTGTGCTCACTTTCTAAAAGATATACCGTTGAAGAAGAGAAGCTTGAACGGAATTGAAACTGTAAATTTGTCTGAGAACTGTAGCTCGATCATTCAGAGGAAGCTGCCAGCTAAGTTAAAGGATCCAGAAAACTTCACTATTCTATGTGAGATTGGAAAGGGGCCGGCATGACGAGCCTTGTGCGATCTTGGGACAAGCATCAATTTGATGCCATTGTTCAAAATCTTTGTTTGGGGGAGTTAACTCCCACAACGATTGCTCTACAATTGGCGGATAGGTCTATGACTTTTCCGAAGGGAGTAATCGAAGATGTTCTCATAAAAGTGGAGAAACTAGTTTTTTCTGTGGATTTTCTTGTGCTTGAGATGGAAGATGACAAGGATAATGTTCCCCTTATCTTAGGGAGACCATTCCTTGCCACTACTGGAGCTATGATTGATGTTCAAAAAGGGAAGCTAAGGCTGCGCATGAATAAAGAAGAGGTTCTTTTCAATCTTGATAAAGCAATGAAGATGCCAATGGAGATGCAGTGTCACAGTATTGATGTGGTGGAGGAGATCGTGAAGTGATGAGAGTGAAAATAAGTGTGTTCTAGTATCCAATTTAACACCTTTTTGATAGGAATTATTGTCATTATTATCACACGTGTCTTATATTCATTATTTTTGAGAAAAAGGTGTACTTGAGGTGTTTTATTGTGTTTTAGGTGGAAAAAGGATCAAAAGTGCCAAGTTGGAGAAAAGGTGCAACTAGTATAGGAATGCTGAAAAATGCACGTCCAACTTGTGTAATTTTTCTATATTCGTTTGGCACTCAAAATAATAATTATGATATATGATTGGAAAGCCACAGAAGAGAAGATCATTTTGGCATAAAGAACACCTCAATCGGAATCCAAATAAGAAAGTTATAATCAAAGTGGTAACGTCATGCAAGCTGTGCCGAACAGAATGGCTGTGTCTCTTTGCTTGACTTGTTACATATTCAAATGTTAGATTTTCTATAAGTTCTTTATATGGATAGAAAGCCAAGGAAAAGAGAATCGCGTGAGCGCCAGAGTCACTCAAATCGGAGCTCGTATGTAGAATTTATGTGCAAAATGGTGAGACTGCGCAGTGCAGCTCGACCAGCCATTCGACCAATGCCTCCCGTTTGACTAGAACCACTCTGGTCAAACAGGGACATGCAGATCTGATTTTGATGGGATTTTTACCCCCTGTTCGTGAATTTTCGTATTTTCCAAGAAAAAGCCCATCCAAGGTCCATAAGGATAGCTTACAAGTATTAAAGGGGATGTAGATCACATCATTATTCATTGGATTGGATTGGAGAGAACACAATCATCCATCCTACACCCCACAAGGGGGGATCACCCCCCACCATCATCCACATCCTTTCCTCCATCCATCTATTACTTTGAAGATTCGTCTGTGGAATCGAGAAGGAGAACCAAGAGGAGGAATCAAGATGGAGAAGGACGCGACGACGCCCACATCTAGGGTTTTATTCGTTTTCTAATTTATCTGGTATTTTCCAGACATATGGGTAAGATCTATCCAACGCCCATGATTGTTCTTCGCAATATCATGGGCTAGAACCGTTTTGGTAGATCTAGGATTTTGAAGGTTTTATGAATTAATTAAACTCTCTTGTGTACCTCCGTACAACATTACTTGTGGATTTATTTTACTATGATTATAATTTCTTAATCCATATTCACGATCGTTTTGTGCATCTTCAATTTGTATATAGAGCCTGAATATATATCTTGGTTGAAGATTGAGTGCGTTCACCGCTGCACAGAATTCCATTTTATGATTCTAAGTGAGGGAACTCCGAAGCTTTATTAAAACTGTCATATATGAATGTTTATTAATTGAATCGAATTTGGGTTAGTAAGCAGGATAAAGAGGGTAATTTTATAGACCTATAAAGGGAGATCATATCGGGTTAGATTCCAGACGTGGAAAATAATTGATATTGATAGTACCTAAAAACGGGGGTGAAGTTATATCTCTTGCTCCAAGGTTATTCACACGTGTTACACACATATTTACTTGTGTCTATAGAGTAGATATGTATGGTTTAGTGATGCGTTCATAGTCCACAAGGCAGAGTCGACCTGCACTTGAGAGAGAAGTTAAGTAATAAAACTGGATTACCATAGAGCTATCTATTCTCCATTCTTGAGCCACTTTTGTATTCTTCCAGTGTTATTTATTTTATTTGTTATTTTAATTTATTGTTTATAGTTGATAATCAAATCTCAAATGTTATTGCCTTTCGTCTTAATTAATTTAGTAAATAATTAAATTGATAATTCGCCGTTCTTTGGGTTCGATATGTAACTTTGTCGCTTGCTTAAGCTGCAACTGATATCCTTCATACTAGGGGATTAATTTTGCGTGCAAAGAAAACGCGCATTAAGTTTTTGGTGCCGTTGCCGGGGACGGCTGTTATTATTAATTTTATTATTTCTAGTTGATTAAGACTTTTATTTATGATTATTTATTTCTATCTAACCTTGAATTTTTCTGAGGTACTTGTGCACTAGGAAAAGGAAAGGAAAGAAAGGAAGGAATAACACACAGTGCTAAACATGGCCGATCGTGGTTGTATATTGAGTGCGTTCACCGCTGAACAGGATTCCATGTTATGATTCTAAGTGAGGGGACTCCGAAGCTTCATTAGAACTGTTATATGTGAATGTTTATCAATTGAATTGAATTCGGGTTAGTAAGCAGGATAAAGAGGGTACTTTTATAGTACCTAAAAAGGGAGATCATATCGGGTTAGATTCCAGACGTGAAAAATAATTGATACTAATAGTACCTAAAAAGGGGGGTAAAGTTATATCTCTTGCTCTAAGGTTATTCACACGTGTTACACGCATATTTATTTGTGTCTATAGAGTAGATTTGTATGGTATAGTGATGTGTCCATAGTCCACAATGCAGAGTCGGCCTGCACTTGAGAGGAAATTTTAGTAGTAAAACTGGATTACCTTAGAGCTACCTATTCTCCATTCTTAATCCACTTTCGTATTCTTCTAGTGTTATTTATTTTATTTGTTATTTTAATTTATTATGTAGTAGTTGATAATCAAACCTCAAATGTTATTGTCTTTCATATTAATTAATTTAGTAAATAATTATATTGATAATACACCATCTTTTGGGTTTGATATTTAACTTGGTCGCTTGTTTAAGCTGCAACTAATATCCTTCATACTTGGGGATTAATTTGCGTGCAAAGAAAATGCGCATCATGAAGGATGATATGTCTTTGAATTTTTTCAAAGGATCTATTGGAGACATGCTTAGCAGAGTCTCTTACTTTTCCCACCGCAGATCTAGATGAGCTCTCCCATGAGGTATGTATTGAATTTCTTGAAAATCTACTTGCTTTGGATAATGACAGGTATGAATCACGAAGGACCAAGTTTGAAGAGGTGAATTGGACTAGAAAGTACTTACCATTGGATAGAGAGAACACAGTAAATGAAGAGAAGAAAGCGGAGTTGAAACCACTACCGGAGCACTTGAAATATGCTTATCTAGGAGACAATGAAACATACCCGGTAATTGTATCTTCTTCTCTAACTGATGATCAACTCGAGGAGTTATTAGATGTGCTTAGGAAGTATAAGTCTGCAATTGGTTGGTCTCTTGATGATTTGAAAGGTATTATTTCATTATATTGAATGCATAAGAAAGATTGTTAGATGAAGCCAATAGTAGCATTCAGAATCAGCGGAGGGTACATCTCGCTATTCAAGAAGTGATTAGGAAGCAAATCCTAACATGGCTAGATGCAAGAATTATTTATCCAATTAGTAATAGTCCCCATCTGAGTCCATTGCATGTTGTAGCTAAAAAGATGGGCATGACTATTGAGAAAACAGATGATGGAGAGACTCTAACCACTAGGATTCCTACGGGATGACATGTGTGTACTGACTACAGAAAACTGAATGAAAATACATGCAAAGACCACTTCCCTCTTCCTTTCATGGATCAAATGCTTGATCGTCTTGTAGGATATGATTTTTACTGTTTCTTGGATGGGTACTCGAGGTATAATCAAATCATGATTGCACCCGAAGACTAGAAAAAGACTATTTTTACTTGCCCTTATGGAACTTTTGCCTTTAGAAAGATGCCTTTTGGATTGTGTAATGCACCTGCTACATTTCAGTGCAATATTTGATGGGTTGATAGAATAGATCATGGAGGTGTTTATGGATGATTTTTCTGTGTTTGGTTCCTCCTTTGATGTTTGTTTATCTAACATATCTACTGTTTTGAAGAGATGTCAAGAAACTAATCTTGTCTTGAATTGGGAGAAGTGCCACTTCATGGTGAGAGATGGGATTGTTCTTGGGCACTATATTTCGGCAAAGGGATTGTAGATTGATAGAGCAAAGGTGGTGGCAATTGAGAAGCTTCCACCACCTACTGATGAAAAGATAGTGCGGTCCTTCCTTGGACACGCAGGATTTTATAGGAGATTTATCAAAGACTTCTCAAAATACTCCAAACCGTTGTCTCACTTACTTGAAAAGAATTTTCCTTTTGTTTTTTATGATGAATATCTAACTGCTTTTCAGGTTTTGAAGGAGGCAATTATTACTGCACCTATCTTGATCACACCGAATTGGACTCAACCGTTTGAACTTATGTGTGATGTAAGTGATCAAGCACTTGGAGTGGTGCTTGGGCAGATGAATGAGAAGAAATTTTGCGTCATTTACTATGCAAGTAAGACTTTTGATGCAGCACAAAAGAACTATACTGTCACTGAAAAGGAGTTTCTAGTTGTTGTGTATGCATTCAATATGTTTCGCCAGTATTTGATTGGCATAAAGACCATTGTGTACACGGATCATTCTGTGATCCGGTACTTGATAGAGAAGAAGGAAGCGAAATCAAGGATCATTAGATGGATCCTTCTTCTGCAGGAATTTGATATGGAGATCCAAGATAAGAAAGGTAAAGAGAATGTGTTGGCAGATCACCTATCAAGGTTGGAGACAAGGGATCATTGTGATGATTCTTTTGAATACATAGAAGAGATGTTTCCTGATGAGAAGATCATGGCAGTGTTTGCTGAAGGAACGGAAAGATTTTGTGTAGTTGCTGCTCAAGGAGTGGATCTATGGTATGCGGATGATGTCAATTACATTGCCGTAGGAGAAATTCCAAGAGATCTCAACAGGTATCAACTTGTGAAGTTTAAGAGGGATGTTGAGACGTTCATTTGGTATGATCCATTCGTCTATAGGATTTGTACGAATTCTATCATCCGTAGGTGTATGCCCGAGATGGAGATGGAGGGTGTTCTTGATTTTTGCCATGCACAACCTAACAAGGGGCATTTCGGAGCCCAAAAGACTACAGCTAAGGTACCTCAATCTACTTTTTATTGGCCTACTTTGTTTAAAGACTGTGAATCCTATGTAGCGACATGCGATAGATGTCAAAGGATGGGAAAGATAAGTAGAAGAGACGAGATGGCACTTCAGCCGAGCATTGTTGTTGAGATCTTCGATGTATGGAGGATTGATTTTATGGGGCCTTTTCCCCCATAAAATGGATTTCTCTACATCCTTCTTGCTGTGGATTATGTTTCTAAGTAGGTGGAGACCATTCCTACCCACTTGAATGATTCAAAGACCGTGTTATAATTCTTAAAGAAATATATATTTTCCCGCTATGGAGTCCCTAGAGCACCTGTAAGTGATGGAGGTTTTCACTTCGTCAATAAGCTTCTCGAAAGAGTGCTCAAGGATTATGGTGTTAAGCATAGGGTCACTACACCCTATCATCCTCAAGCTAATGGGCAAGCCGAAGTCTCCAACCGACAAGTGAAGCAAATTTTGGAGAAAGTAGTCGGAACTAATAGGAAGGATTGGGCTATGAAGCTTGATGATGTTTTGTGGGGGTTCCGAACTGCGTACAAGAGATGCTTGACATGTCTTCTTATCAAATTGTCTATGGGAAGCCGTGCCACTTACCCGTAGATGTTCAACATAGAGCTTTTTGGACATTGAGAAGCTTGAACTTGTGCCTTAAGGATCAAAAGGAGTTAAGGTTGACTCAAATCAATCATTTAGACGAGTTCAGAAATCAAGCTTACAAGAATTCGGTGATCTACAAGGAAAGAATGAAGAAATGGCATGATTCGAAGATCACTTACAAGGAATTCAAGCAAGGTGATGTGGTATTACTTTTTAACTCTCGTTTGAATCTCTTTTCAGGAAAATTGAAATCAAAGTAGACAGGACCGTTCATTATCCATAGAGCCAGCGGAGGGAGGGGTTTTGAAATCATGGACAAAGACGGAGACATCATAGAGGCGAATGGGCATCGATTGAAGTATTATAAGTCGTCGGATGATGATTGCGTCGTCTTTGAGGATACCTTGAATTGATATGGTACTGTCGTGACTCTCCAACATTAAATAAGAGCGCTTGTTGGGGGCTTTTCCTCCAGTTTTATTATTTTATTTCATTAGTGTGAGTAAGAAATTTTTATATTTGATGTGCTTACTTATCGAAAATTAAATCTGCTAGCAAACTTAGTTTCGACTATAGTTTCTACTAAGTTTGAGGGTTGTGATGTATTTACCTCATCGTTGCACGGAGAGTATAATCTTTTTTTGTAATGTTTGTTAGGGGAGTTGATTTTTTGTGGCATATTGAAACTTTAACCGGTTTTGACGTGTCAATTTTTTTGCAATTTGCCTAATGTTTAGTGGTGTTTTATTGATTGTGTCGTACGCGGAGAATATGCACATGATTTTAGAGTCTTATAAGTGGTTCTCTAGCTTAGTTTTGCTTTGTTTTGGTACCTAATGATCGTTTTTGAGCTTGAAGTTTGTAAAGAACGAAGAATAGTGGATTTCAAAGGAACAGAGGCTCGATTCGACCAAGGAGACAAGTCGAACCAAGCAGTCCAAGTCGAACTATGGATCAAAGAATTAGTTACAGGTCGATTCAACCAAGAGTGATGTGGTTCGACCAAGGGTTCAAGTCCAACCAGCCATCTAAAAGTTTTTTACAAGCTGGTTCGACCAATGGTTCGGGTCGAACCAAATGCGAAAATCATCCAGATGCAAGGTTCGACCACGACAAGGTGGTTTGACCACCTGGTTCGGGTCGAACCGAACAGGTAAGTAATGTTTAATTTGCAATTTTCACCCATGTTTCGATCACTTTGCATACCACCCTCACTCAAATCCTCTTCGAACCAAAAATCCTCTCTTCCAAACTTCGATTTCACTTGATTCTACTCCGATTAAACTACTTTCCATCCTTCTCATACTCGAATTATCACGAAATTGGAGCGTTTTAGTTGCAAAACTAGGGTTCTTCATTCAATTTGGGAATTTTTCGTACTTAGTTCATAATAGCCATGGTCGGATTGAAAGGTATGTTTTCTTGACTCTATTACCCTAGGATTGAAGTTCTATTGCTTGATTTTAAGTGGGTAAGTTGATTGAACTAGTTTTTATGAATTCACGATGTAATTTGAATTTTTGTTCGAAATCTCATATGAACAAGTAATGGGTCCAATTTTAATTGTTGATTTATTGCTAGACCTTGATGTTTACGTGACATTGATGAGTAATTTGAGTAGTGAAGTGAAGCATATTGAATTTTGAGTCAAATTATGGAGTTTGATAGAGACATGCTTAAGGAAGTGATGTGTTTGATGAAATTGTTGATAGTTCCTATTAAAGAGTTGAATTTGAAGTGGAATTTAATTAGCATGTGAATGTTTTGATTGTTGAATTCATGATAAAGTTAGAGCATGCTTGTTTGAAGATGATTATGCATGAAAACTTGAAGTCTTGAGTAGATTTTCATGTATAGTTAGTTTTTGAACTAGATTTAGTTTGATTTTCTTGTATCTGTTTGGTATTGAAGTATTGTTTTATAGGAAAAAGGAAAGGAGACTGAAGTTCGATCTTAGAAAAGACAAGATAGGCCGTGATGCGCGTTTTCTTTGCACACAAAATTATTCCCCAAGTATTAAGGATATCAGTTGCAGCTTAAGCAAGCGACCAAGTGAAATATCGAACCCAAAGGACGGCGTATTATCAATTTAATTATTAACTAAATTAATTAAGACAAGATGACAATTAAGTTTGAAATTTAATTAACAACTACTAAACAATTAAATTAAATAACAAATAAAATAAAGTATCACTAGAAGAGTACGAGAGTGGATCAAGTAGGAGAATAGGTAGCTCTAGGATAATCCAGTATCACGCATTAATACCCCTTCCGTGTGTTGATATCCGACTCTGTGATAGGCGTTTTCTCAACACACAATTTAATACTCAAGTATGAAGGATATCAATTGTAGTTTCGAAGGTGACCAAGTTATATATCACCCAAGGGACGGATAAATATCAATTTAATTATACTCTAGTAAACTAAGACTATGTTGGAAATTATAATGGTTTTGATATTGAAATTGAGTAACGACTATTAATTGAAATAGCAAATGAAGATAACAAGAAGAAAAGATAGTAGGTTGTGATCAAGTAAGATAGTAGGTAGTTCGTCAGGTAATCCAATTCCACTTATTAATTCATACTTTCGTGTGACGGTGTCCGACTCTGCCTTATGGTTTATGGACGCATCACTAAACCATGCAAATCTATCTATAGACTCAAGTAAATATGCGTATGACACATGTAAATATCCTCGGAGCAAGATGTATACTTTACCTCCCTTTCTAGGTATTATCAGAATTAATTATTTTCCGTGCACTTAGTACTCTAACCCAATTTGATCTCCCTTTATATGTACTATAAAGTTATACTCTTTATCCCATTTATTAACCCGAATATGATTCAATTAACAAGTATTCATATAAGATAGTTCTAATAAGACTTCAGAATTCCTTCACTTAGAATTATAACAGATGACCCTGCTCAGCAGTGAACGCACTCAACCAATAACCGAGTTATGTATTCAGACTCTACACGATAATTATTGATGCACAAAATGACCGTGAGTATGGATTAAAAATGCGCAATCTTATATAAAATAAACCACAAGTAGTGTTGTACGGAGTTTACACACGAAAGGCAGATTAAATCATGAACACTTCATAACCCTAGAACTACCGAAGCGGCTCTAGCCCATGATTGATCTAAGAACAATCATGGTTAGTTGGACCAATCTTACTTGAATCTCCAGCGGAACTCTGTCACAGCCCCTCCGGATGATGGACGATCGATCTCCTCTCAACTCTACGTCTCCTTATCTTCTTGATCAAGTCGTCTCCTTATGATACTGCACAAGCCTTCTTTTATACTTGTAATCATGTCTTCTGGGCTTGGAATTGGCTTTATAAGTGTCCACACACATTGACGGTGCAAAAATACGGATATGGTAAGTTCTCGAGCATCGATTCGACCTCAATAATAGGTCAAATCGATCACCACAAGTCGAACCAGAAGTTGAATCAGCCTACTATAAGTCCCAGGTGTTCGATTTGACCAATTGCCCTGGTCGAATCGACATGACGAGGTCGAATCAGCATCCTAGCCAATCGATTCGACCTGATGCTCAGGTCGAATCCCCCTGTCGTGGTCGAATCCGCCTTTTGTACAAGTTATGCTGTCGATTCGACCTAAAGGGCTGGTCGAATCAAACTCCTGCTTTGCCCAAACAGATGGCTTCGACTTCCTTTCTTCAGTTTCCAACACTTCCACTCTGATTTCCTTCTAAAAACCACTCAAATAGCTCCAACAACACCTGATTCATGCCTTTTCACAATATATATATCGATTTTCAACCGATTTCAATCACCAAACACTCCATAATAGCACAAATCCAGGTGCAAGATTTGTAAATTTACGCACTCATCACTCTGCCTTGTAGAATATGGACGCATCACTAACCCATGCATATCTACTTTATAGACACAAGTAAACATGCGTGTAACACGTGTGAATAACCTCGGAGCAAGAGATATAATTCCACCCCCTTTCTAGGCATTATCAGTATCAATTATTTTCCTGGCCAATTGGTACTCTAACCCGATATGATCTCCCTTTATATGTACTATAAAATTATCCTCTTTATCCTACTTAATAACCCGACTTCAATTCAAATAATAAGTATTCATATATGATAGTTCTAATGAAGCTTCGGAGTTCCCTCACTTAGAATCATAACATGGAATCCTGTTCAGCGGTGAACGCACTCAATCTATAACCAAGATATATATTTAGACTCTATATACCAATTGAAGATGCACAAAACGACCGTGAATATGGATTAAGAAAGCACAATCATATATAAAATAAATCCACAAGTAGTGTTGTATGGAGTTCACACACGAAAGTTCAATTAATTCGTAAAAACCTTCACAATCCTAGTTCTACCAAAAAAGCTCTAGCCCATGATATTACGAAGAACAATCATGGGTGTTGGATAGATCTTACCCGGGTGTCTGAAAAATTACAAGATAAATTAAAAAACAAACAAACCTAGATATGGGCGTCGTCGCGTCCTTTTCCATCTTGAATCCTCCTCTTGGTTCTCCTCTTAATTCCACAAATGAATCTTCAAAGTGATGGATAGATGGAGGAAAGGATGAGGATGATGGTTGAGGGGTGATCCCCCCTTGTGGGGTGGTGTAGGATGGATGTGTTCTCTCTTCACATGAATAATGATGTAAAATATATATAAGTGTGCGAAGGGAATTAAATAAGGAAATAAAAGATATGGGTGAATCATGGAGGGTTATGTGATAAGGAGATTAGTTGTGCTCCAAGAAATAGGTAATTTTCGGAAATATTCGGAAATTCTCGAAAATTCTCGCTGACAGTTGTGCAACTTTACCTTTTTGAGCATAACTTCCTCTTCAAAATTCCGATTTAAGTGATTCTTGCGCTCACTCAATCCTCTCTTCCTTGGCTTTCTATCCGCATAAATAACTAATTGAAACTCCAACATTTGAATATATAACAAGTCATGCAAAGTGGTATAGCCGTTTTATTCGTCATAGCTTGCGCGACGTCACCACATTGATCATAACTTTTTCGTTTGGAATCCGATTGGGGAGTTCTTTATGCCAAAACGACCCTCTTTTCTGTGGATTTCCAACCATATATTATAAATCCACTTCAAAGCTCCACACGAACACAAAAAAATTACACAAGTTGGATGTGCATTTTTCAGCATCATTGCACAAATTTCACCTTTACTCCAACTTGGCACTTTTGATCATTTTCCACCTAAAACACAACAAAACACCTCAAGTGCACCTTTTTTCTTAAATATATTGAATATAAGACACTTGTGCTAATATATAACAATAATTCTCATCAAATATGTGTTAAATTGAATACTAAAACACGCTTATTTTCACTCTCAATAGGCCGTCTCGTGAGGACGAAGCCACAAATAAGTTAAGGCTTAAGGAGAGACTGTCTAGGGATTTTAAGATTCGAATGGAAAATTGGGAGGAGATAAAGGATCTATTGGGCGATATGTCTGATAAGATCGCTCGAACAAGGGACCAGGATGATGGGGCTATGTTGACAATGCATATCCGTGAGGATATCATGTGGATATTTGATCAAGTGGGCATTCATCATTTCATTGAGCTTAAGAGGCCGATGTACTTTCATGTGACCGTGGAGGTTCTGTGCTCAATCACTGTTAAGAAGGGTTCAGTTCCCTTCCTTACGAGTGTTCTTTCCAGCTGGGAGGCGAGAAGAGAACATGGACAGTTGAGGATTTCAACATGTTGTTTGGAACTCTAAGGGGAATCTCAAGGTACGAGAATGAGTTTTTCAATTCGAATAATTTCTGGAGAGCTATTTCTGGAGAGGACATAGATTTCAAGACCAAGGATGCTCATACTTCTTTGATTCGGAATCCTGTTATTCGATATATGGATTGGGTTTTGGGAACACACTGTTTGCCCGATCAGAGGGAAGTTGAGTGTCTAGAGGAGAATTATATGTTCTTTGGTGTATGTTGAATAAAGTGAAGTTCAATGCAGGTTCATATTTGATTCAGCAGCTTTACAGATTCAGGAGTTCCACGTTTCAGAGAGTGAATATCGGTGGATTGCTTAGTCCTGTGGCCGAGTCGTACCACATGGATTTCACTGGCATTACCATCTTGGAGGATCCGGACCTAGTCATGAGTGCATGTGTGAAAGCTGGATTTGCTTATCATCGGGATAGAGACTGGTTTTACACCAGGGGTTTTATGCCCTTTTCTTTCATGTTTCCATACGATGTGAAGGGTTTGACTACGATCCGGAATGATGATAATAAGTTGATGAACACTTTGGCCCATCAGACTATCTCGGTTACATGCTTGAGGAGAGGTGACTGGAGGACTGTGGCTCAAATATACGCTGCAGGGATGTACCAGGAGCTGCAAAGAATTGCGGATGAAGGACAGCAGGTGCAACGAGAGCCACAGTAGCAGCATGGAGAGCATGATGATCACGCTCATATGCATGGAGAGATGCCTAGTGAGGAGCAGGTCCATCCTGAGATGGATATTCCGCAGCAGCATGATATGCCACCACCACCATATCCGGCACAGCCACAACAGCAGTATTGGAGCGGCCCTGACGAGTATTTCAGGGAGCAGTTTAGGTTGATGAATGGGCATCTTGCCAACTTGAACAACAAGCAAAAAGAGACGAACCGCCAGTTGGGCTTGCTTACCACTAGTCATGCCGCATTCGATATGAGATACAACACTCTGCATGCCAATTAAGTGGAGATGGATAAGAGATTGGGAAAGATGCAAGCCGATGAATGAGAGATTGATAGGAAGCTAAATAATCTCCACAGGGATTTTGATTGTTGGCGCATGGAGATGAGTGATGATGAGGATGATGCTCCGGAGGAGTAGAGTGCATCAGGTTTTTTCCTTTGTCTGTTTCATCTCATCTCCCTTCTCTTTTTCTCTTTACAGGATGTGTATTTGTGGTGTGAGTGGCATGTACGTATATTGAGATTGGATTGAGGTGTGATACTTGATACTTGAGGTTGGATTGATTGGTGATACTTGATTTTGATTGATATGTTCGTTCTTTGCCAAGTTTGTTGCATTCGTATTTTGCATGTGTTGATTTAGTTGATGAGAAGCATGTATAACTTGTTAAATATGTGGAGTTCATTGTGGAATTGATCTTGATTATATACTTTGAGGAGTGCTTAGAAATCTATTACCCATGTGAGAATTTGAGCCTTATGAAATCATGCTACATCCATGTATGATAGTTTATTCTTGTGCGAATCATTCATATGACTGTATTCTAGAACTTGACTTGGAGTCTTGTGTGAGACTTATAATTGTTTAGTTATTAGGACATGATCTTAAGCCATTATTGTGTACTTGAGCCACTTAACCAAATTTTACCTTCTCATATATTGTAACGAATCATTGGAAGCCCTTTTGAGCCTTTAAAAGTTTTTTTCTTTGGCAAGCCTTGATAAAAATACCCTATTCATTAGTAGAGAGTTGAGGTGAATAAATGCTAGCTTGAATTTGAAGAAAAGGAAGAAAAATTGGTTGAGCGATATAAAGAAAAGAAAAAAAATAGTTAAATCTTGTTAGGGGTAGTGCCTGAAACCGGTACCCCGACGGCTTAGAAGGGTAGTGCCCAAAATTGGTACCCTTGTACTTTGAAGAAAGGAGAAATGAAGATGTTGATGCCAACAGAAAGAAGGAAAAGTTGAATTGCAAAGATCATGAGAATAAGATGGAGAAGATGAAGCTGTTTGTTGAAAAGCAAAATTTCAAGGTAATTCTCTACTAGTGAATTTGTCACTTTATTTATATTTTCCTACCTTTACCAAAGAGCCAACATTACAATCCAAAAATAAGTCCTTTGTGATCCTAGTAACGAAGAGATTATAAGTTGATTTTTGAGACCCTTGCCAAGCTTATGGTTACGCGGAAGTATGAATTGAAATTGAGCATATATACTAACCCATTAAAGTGTATATCTTTTACACTTGAGAGCGAGAGTAAACACTTATCTTGTGAGCAAGAGGACTTAGTACTCCAAATTGTGTTATAATTGAGTGATATTTTGCATGAATGAAGTGTATGATGCGAGTGATACTTGTTTTGAGTTAATAGAATTGAATGTGTAGGTATGACTTATATTTGACTAGATGGACTTGTGAAATTTACACTTACTCTTATGGTTTGATTTCGTTGCCTCGGGACGAGCAATGAGTAAGTTTAGAGATTTGATGAGTGTGTAAATTCACGTGTTTTGAGCTCTGAATCGTGTGATAATGATGTATGATTTGATCTTAAGTCAAGATAAATCGAGTTGTATAGTGGAAAGTCATGAATCAGGTGAGTTTGAGTCCGTTTGAGTGGATTTTTGAAGGAAAACGGGATAGAAGTGATCAGAACTGGAGAAAGGGTGTTGCAGGCACTCGGTTCGACCAACAGGAGAGTGGTTCGACCAGTACCCCTGGTCGAGCCAGGCGCAAGAAGGCAGCAGGAGTGTGGTTCGACCATGACACTGTGGTCCAATCGAGCATGGTGGTCGATCCATGGTCAAACCAGAAGCTTAACTTTTAGTAGTTGGTGATTCGACCACGACACACATGATTCGACCAGCCGTTCGGGTCGAACCATAGACCTGCCATTAATTTATAGGCCGATTCAACCAGCGATTCGACCAGGCTTTGATTGGTTCGACCAAGGGTCTTGGTCGAACCGATATGCTGGCAGCATTTGGATCCATATTTTTACACCTTCAGTGCATGTTTTCGCTCAAGAAGCTCATCCTAGGACCATAAGGAGAGCTCGCAAGTATAAAAGGAAGACCCTATGCAAGGGAAAAGGGAGTTCACCACCACCTTCATTCTACACAACATCCAAAACCCTACCACCATCCACGGAGCTGTGGTGAGAGATTCATCTGTCAAATCAAGTGAGAACCAAGTGAAGATTCAAGACGGAGAGAGACGCGACGGCGCCCGCATCTAGGGTTTACTTCGCATCTTAATTTATCTTATAATTTTCAAGACTATGGGTAAGATCTATCCAACCACCATGATTGTTCTTCGATCAATCATGGGCTAGAACCGCTTCGGTAGTTCTAGGGTTTATGAGTTAATTGAACTTCCGTGTGTATACTCCGTACAACACTACTTGTGGTTTATTTTATATAAGACTGTGTGTTTTTAATTCATACTCAGAGTTGTTTTGTGCATCATTAATTGTTATGTAGAGTCTGAATATATATCTTGATTATTGATTGAGTGCATTCACTGCTGAGCAGGATTACATGTTATGATTCTAAGTGAGGGGACTCCGAAGTCTCATTAGAACTATCTTATATAAATACTTTCTAATTGAAAATTATTCGGGTTAATAAGTAGAACAAAGAGTATAACTTCATAGTACCTATAAAGGGAGATCATATCGAGTTAGGGGATAATTTCATATTTAGTCCCGTAAGAATTTCTTAATGCCAAAAAGGTCCCAAAACTGGCAGATTTAGTCCCATAGGAATTTTTCATCTAAATTGTTAATAGTTGACGAAATATTTTGAACCATTAACAAGACCAAAACGGACTATGTTTATTTTGAAACACAGAAAATAATATAAATCTGGTAGTTTATAATAATATAAGTTAATTTGGGATGAAAATTTTTTATTATAATATTCTTATGGGACCAAAATCGCTAGCTATGGGACCGGTATATTTCTACGGGACTATAATTGAACTGAAAGAATTCTTATGAGACCAAATGTGAAATTTTCCTATCGGGTTAGAGTACTAAGTGCATGAGAAATAATTGATACCGATAGTACCTAGAAAGGAGGGTGAATTATATCTCTTGCTTCATAGCTATTCACACGTGTCACACGCTTATTTACTTGTGTCTATAGAGTATATTTGCATAACTTAGTGATGCGTCCATACTCCACAAGGCAGAGTCAGACATTGATACACGGAAGGGAAATTAATAAGTAAAACTGGATGGCCCGAAGGACAATCTATCTTCTCATTTATTCCCTTTCGTTCAATCTCTACTGTTTATTTATTTTAATTATTCTTTTAAGTATTTAGTTATTGGTTCCTTAATCACTCAACTATTTTGCCATAATAGTCTTAATAAGTTAGAATATAATTAAATTGATAATAATACGTTATTTGGGTTTGATAATCACTTGGTCGCTTATCAAAGCTACAATAGCATCCTTCACACTTGGGGATTAATATTGTGTTTTGAGAAAACGCTTATCACACAACAATCAATTGGCTACATGAATGAGAACAACTATGGGTATAATTGACAAATGAGTCAAGCAAGCTCTCAATGCTACAACAATGGTAGTTATGAGGAACGACAAAGTTCTTACAATGGAAATACATTCCAACCTCATCAAGTATACACTTATTCCGTACCAAGTTCCAACAACCAAGTTCTTCCAGTTACACCTTTATTCAAAAATAATGCCTTAATAGAGTTGTTTAGAATGTATGCTAATGGAAGTGATACAAGGCAAAGTTTTCAACCATGTCTTCTTATTTATGGGACTCAAGATCTTCAAAGTATGTAAACTTCGTATCCTATGGTGCAACAAGAGTGGATGATGCCAAGTTCTCAAGTAGAGGATATATTTTACAGCAAGGGAGTAATTTCCAAAATCAAGGGAATTATCTCCAAGAACAAAGTTGGCAACCACCGAGTGAAGAGATAAAGCCATCCATAGAAGATCGAGTTTGAAAACTTATGAAAATGATGTATGAGATGATTGAAAAAAGAAGAGAAGAAAGAAAGAAAAAAGAAGATGAGGAAAATGAGAGGAGATTTGAGGCCTTAAAACATCAAATGAGTCAAATGATAAGTGAACGGAATACTCTTCACGAAATGGATAATTTCGATGAAGAGATTGAAGAAGAGTTAGAAGTAGAAGACTGTTCGGTGGAAGATGAAAACTCAAGAGATGTTGAGCTTATTGAGGATAAAAATGACAAAGTTGAAGAGAATTTGTGGGAAGAAGAATCAAATGAGGTGCTTGAAGAGCCTATTGAGGAAAATGATGTTGATGAAGAGGAACAAAGTTTGGAAGCAAATGATGATGACTTGAAGAGTGAAATGAGCATTTCTAAACCTTTAAACTCTTTAAGTTGCTTTGAATTTCATAATATTGTTTTTATAGACTTTGTCTTACCTATTGATTCTTCTCATATTTTTAAGAACAAAAGGAAACTTGAAGACGTGCTAGAATTCTATGTGGAGAGAAGGAATAAGTGGTGCTCAAGAATGGAAAGGTTGATGGAATATAAGCTCAAAAGAGTCGAATATCTCAAGCCATGTGAGAAGGATTCTAAAGAGGCCATTACTAGCTGAAAATGCCTCATTGAGGAAGAAGCACAAAGATTAAAATTTGATAGCAAGGACGAAAGATATCCTTGGCCTTTTCAATGAGTTTTCAAATCACGTCCGGCTTGAAGCCGTTAAACTTAGCGCTAGATGGGAGGCAACCTATCATTATCTTTATTGCTTTCGTTTAATTATTTTCTTAGTTTTTTTAGTTTTTATCGTGTTTCTTGTCTTTTGTAGGAATATGAAGGAGCTTCCGGTGATGGTCATGAAGAGAAGAAAGAAGTGTAACAAAATTGGTAATAAAACTCTATTCAAACAAAATTCAACTCTTAGGCAAATTTAAGTTTGGGGACCGGGATGGTTCGTTTTGTTACATGCTCGTATTGCTCTTAGTTGTACATTTTGCACCGGCGCACCTTTGTTCCTTTTATTTTTGTGAGCCTTCCCTTGATTTCTTATTATTGAATATTCTCTTGAGGAGCTAATTTAGTGATTGTTTGAGACTATGAGATTGAGTTAGATCATGTAGTTGAATAGTTATGAGTTTGTGTACTTGTTATAGTTGGGAATTTGCTTGTATGGTTCTTATTTTCACTATTGTTGAGCCGTGAGATTTTGACCTTCGAATGTGTGGATTTTATGCGATTCATTTCTTTTATGTGTGCATCATTCATGTGTATGTGTTCTAGAACTTTCCATTCGTCTTGCTTGAGGCCACATTTTGTGGAAATATTTGAAAATGATCTTAGGACACCCTTGAAAATTGAAGTCACTAGCCAAATGATATCCTTACCATAACATTGTTCCCTTGTAAGCCATTTTGAGCCTGTGGAGCCTATTCTTTGATTATTAGCTCATTACAAGATAATAAAACCCACTTAAGCCTTTACATAAAACCTTTTGTGTGGATGATTGTTGGAGATGGTTACTTAAGGAGGTTATGAAGAGAAAGGCAAAAATTGTGCTTGAAAAGAAAGTTAAGAATTTTGTGCTTGAAATGCAATGAGAGCTAGTGAATGATGATGTGTAAGCAACAAAATAAATTGAATGAAGCTCTAAAAAAAAAGAGCATAAGAGCTAAAAAAAAAGAAAAGCTCAAATGTGTATTACAAAAGGTATTGAAAAAAAGTGCTACAAAAGAAATGCTTAAGTTCAAGAGTTAAGAAAGGAAGGGATGATGAAGGGATGATGAAGTACATGAAAAGTGAATAAAAAAAAAGTGAATTTATAATTAAGGAGTTGTGCTTGACGAGAAGGGAGACGTCTCTTCTAATCATCCACACACATATTTGAGTCACTTTTATCCATATATCCCTACCCTTACCAAAGAGCCTTCATAACATCTAAATATAAAGTCCTATTTGATTCAATGATTGACACACTTTAATAGTGGTATAGAGTTTGAGACTTGTGGCAAGCCTATGGTAATGCGTGTATGTGAATCGATTATGAGTGTAAACACGTCCACAATTTTCACTATGAGTGTGAGTGCATAGACTACCTTGAGAGGATTAGTGAGAATGAGTATTGTACTTGAATTATTCTCACCATAGTTTGTGCATAGGTCTATTGATGTTTAAGCCACGTGGTTTGATTTGATTGATTAGTTGAAAATGATTATACTCTTTCTTTGATCTATGCTCCAATTCACTCAATATCTACCCTCATGTTCTTTTTATTTCCTTCGCTGTTAAAGGACGAACAACACTTTAAGTTTGGGGAGTTTATTAATGTAGAAATCTCGTGAATTTAGGGTCCATTTATAGGATGGCTCCATACAAGTATGCTTAGTTTGAGTATTTAAGTGCCCTAGATTGCTCGATATTTGTAAATATTTGGAGAAGTTGTACTTTGGTGGAATTTTTGTGACTTTCAGGTATAAATGGATTCTAGAAGTGAATAGGAACATGTAGGAAAAAACGGATCTCAATTCAGAGTTAAAATGAGGGAGAATGAGCCAAAATAGTTAAGCAGCGCGAAGTTGTAAGAAAAACTCGATCTGTGCACAAAAATTCGGTCGAATTTTTGTGCATTTTTTTGAAAAACATGGGCAAAACAAAGCATCGAAGGCTACACACACACTGTAAGAAAAATTCGACCAAAGCACAAAAATTCAATCGAATTTTTGTGTAAAATGTCCAGCTGTGCAGGGGGATGCTTCTCACACACCTCAAACCTCCACATTATAGCAGGGGGATGTTTCTCACACACCACACACCTCCATTTCATCCATTCTCATCTCCATTGATCCATCTCACTCTCCATTCATCCATCCATCATTCTCTCCATCATATCCAATCATCCATCATTCATTCCTTCCATCCATTCCACCAATCCACCATCTAAGAAGGGAAGAACATCAAGGAGCGAAGATTGGAGCATGTTGAAGGAAGATAAGGCCAACTTCAAAAGGGAAGCCAATCATCCTTTAATTTGTTGTTTTCTTCATTATTTGGCTCAATTGGAGCATGTCATGGATAATATTGGTTTTATTATAATTTGTAGTGGCTAGTCCTCATGTGAGGCTACCAATGTGATTTGGTTAGGGATTATGTAGATTTTGCACACCACATGTTTGATGAATTGATTGTATGAATATTTTCTATCATGAATGCTTATTCTCATTTTGTGTATGATTTATGTGGTTAAATTTTCTATTCATAGTGTTAGGATGGTCATTCCAATATTATGCTTAGTGGTTTAATAGAATCATTAATTGTTTGAGATGACTTAGTTAGTATGTGAAGAGTTAAGCCATAATCTTCTTGTGCTTAAAACCTCATGATAGAACATTAGTGATAATTGCTTGTAAAAGTATTTGAACTAGTGAGGGGAACCAAACTTATGATCATAGTACCTTAAGGGAATTGAGAGTAAGAGACAATCCTATGAGATTTAAACTTGTAAAAGAGTTGAGAACCTAATTTCCTTGGCCATGGGGATTTGGGGTACATAAGTGATTGACCTTGATATCATAAATGATGACCTTCAATGCATGTGTATGTGTGAGTCTACATAAGCCTTTTTCCATTATGTTGCTTGCCTTACATACTTCTTAGATTGCTCACCTTCATCCATCATCCATCACATATGTACATTTTCTATCTTTAATTATTTTTTCTAGTGGTTAATTGTAGTGTAATTAAACAATCCTTCATTGATTAGTCTTTTTAGAGTGAAACATCTTTCGAGTATGGATACATACACTTTCTCCCTTGGGTTCGATATTATAAATTTTGCATTTGGTCACCACGTTCTACATAACGATAGAGTACGCTTACTCTTATCAATTTGTACCAAAATTGAGGCTAAGTTCAATGAGCGATTCTTGAAGATCTTCCTCTATTTCTTTAGATATACATTCATCACGACGACATCGAGCTTCTTCCGGCATCATCGCATCGCCTTCTACGCCTTCTAAGCGATCTATCACCTTATCCAGATCTCCATTTATCATATTCAGATGGATTATTGTGTTCAAGTTTCTAAATATAATTATTGCCAGGATTTAATTATTCATTTTCAAGTTTCTGAATTTAATTATTATCGTAATTTAATTATTCAATTTATAATGAATTTGATTATTCATATTGCTATTAGATGTCGTGATTATTCAGTCATTGGTTACATCTCCATTAGAAACTAGATCGAAGACATAATGAAGAAGCCAAAATTCTAATTTCTGGAAATAACTTTAATTGTGATCTTGGGATTGTGTTAATTTAGTAGTATTAAGTTGTGTATAAAACTGTTGTACTAAAATGTGATAAATACTGTTAAAATTCTTTCATTAATTTATATTACTATCATCATAAATGTACTACCTTTTCATATATACTAAAAGACATGTTTTCTCATTTCTCTTATTCTAATTTCTGGAAATAATTTTAATTATGCTCTTCAGATTGTGTTAATTTAGTATAATATTATTAATTTGTGTTTAAAACTGTTGTACTAAATTGTAATAAATACTGTTTTAAATCTTTTTCATTACTGTATATTATTATCATCATTAAAGTACTACTTTTTCGTATACGTATACTCAAAGATATGTTTTCTCATTTCAGATTGTGTTAATTTAATATAGTATTATTAATTAATGGGTAGGTACCGTCTCACGTGAGATCATTTTTTACTTTTTAAAATAATTATCACTTTCGCTATAAAATATTATCACTTTCGCTATAAAATGTTATCACTTTTTATTTATATTATAAACTGTTCATAAAATAACATTATCACTTTTCATTAATTTATTATCACTTTTCTTTATAAAATTTATCACTTTCTGACCGTCTCACGTAAGCCCTTACGTGAGATGGTCTCACACAAGTCTTTGCCATTATTAATTTGTATTTAAAAATGTTGTACGAAACTGTGATAAATACTGTATTAATTTTTTTCATTAATGTATATTATTATCATCATATATGTACTACTTTTTCGTATATACTAAAAGGGAGTATGTTTTCTCATTTCTTTTATTTTAGGTATCATGTACTGTTACGAGATAACTCTATTCCTTCCTTCCGTAAAGTACACATTCATAAATAAAAAGCATACATTTATTTTTAAAAAATATATACAATTATCATTTAAAAAAATAAATTTAATCTTCAGAATTTATACGTTTTGTCAATAAAAAATATACACTTCAATTTTATAAAATAGTATACATTTAAAAAAAGGATTTACAATAATTATCTATTTCAATTATGCAACGAGAAGCTATTTGATTCACGATTTTGAGACAATCCGTATCAAATTTAGTCACAGAAGCAATTGAAATTTCCAACAACAACAATTTCGAAGTAACAGAGATTTCCAATTCAGAAGCCATAATAATTTCCTAATCCTGCATAATCTAAACTTTGATCGATTAGCTCTTCAGAAGAAACTCGTCAAACGACAGCGCTTTCGTCATATTCCTCCTCCTTCAGTTGCCGTCTCTACATCCTCTTTTTCCTCCTTCGACGTTCTTTCTCTCCGCGTCGCTCGAGTTCAATCGCAAACCCATTCCTCCATCTTTTGAAGAGAAGCCGAAGAAGAAAACTGCAAATAATGGAAGAAGAAGAATGAAAACTCAAAAGTAAAGTTGTGGTGAGAGAATGAGGGAAGAGAGATGAGAATTCCTATAGTGATGGGTGACGGCGAGAGAATCAGGGTAGAAAGAGAATGTGATTGAGCAAATGAAATTAAGGTTGAAATGACCCACGTGGGCTAAATTAGTATAAATATTATGGGTTATGGGTTTGGTTTGACCCAGTTATACCTTAAAAATAATTGTACAATAGTATTTGTCTTAAAATTATTAGGTGAGTTAATAAAACTAAAAAATATCATAAGTATTGAATGTAGAGCCATCAAAATAGGTTAGTCTCGTGGGCCGATCCGCCCCCGCCTCAATAAAAGGTGAGTTGGGTTGTAAAATTTGGAGCCCGTTTGGAGGCGGGCCTAAACGGGCTAGCCCAAACAGGGGCGGGCCTAGGCGGGCTTAACCCAAACGGGGCGGATTGGCCCGTTTGGGCCTGTCTATGTTTTTATTTTTTACTAATGTCTAGTATTTAATATTCTATATATTTGTTGTTCATTCATTTAATCATTTTTGAAATAATGAATTAAATTATAAGATGAATATTCTAAGTATTTTGTACCGTATATTAGTATACAAAACATTCCTAAATAATTTTAAGTTATAATTTTCTTGATTTGAATTTTTTTTTTGAAATTTTAATATATAAATGTATTTATATTGATTAGAAGCAAATTCAAATGATAAACATGTAAGACATATAATCCTTTGAAGATTGATGATAATATAATTGATCAACATGAAGATTGAGATGTTTATATTATGATGTTATAATGGATAAGTTTTGAAAATGTCTTTTTAATACATCATTAATCATATTGTAAATATATTTTAATTACCCAAATAACATAATTTACCTATATTATAATCCTACTTTGTTACTAATGACTCAATTACCCATCTCACATAGACACCATCTCTTATCTATTTTTTTAATAAAAAGATACACATTTATTTTTAAGGGTAGGTCTTGCGTGAGACCGTCTCACGTGAGAAAATTTTACTCTTTTTTAAATAGTTGTCACATTCTCTATAAAATACTATTACTTTCGTTATAAAATGTTATTACTTTTCATTTATATTATAAATTGTTCATGAAATAATATTATCATTTTTCATTAATTCGGTATCACTTTTCGTTATAGAAATTATTACTTTTCATCCATCTCACGTAATACGGTCTCGCACAAGTCTTTTCCTATTTTTAATTAACTTTAGAATTAATTATATATTTTTTAATTACCTGGCAATAATCAATTGCAGTGCAATTCGCCTTTCAAATTTAAAAAATAATAATAAATTATATTTAATTTGGTATGTCCCAATAAAAAAGTTCTAACATCCCTATTTTGTTGTAGCAACTAGCAACGATCATTTTTCCTAATTTATAAGAAATTTGTCATCCTAATATTTATTATCTATTTCGTAATATTTGTTTTTCACTATTTGTTTGTAAAGATTATATAAGGCTGATTATTGTTTATGAATGAAATCATTTTAGGCGATTAAGATGAAGGGAGAGTTTGCTATGATGGGGTGTCAAATAGCATATACTCTACAGTATTTTTTCACCCAAGCTTCCTTCAATAGTGGCATGGATCCCTTCTTATATGTCACTTACAGACATCTTCTTGCAGCTTTAATACTTCTCCCCTTTGCATATTTCATTGAAAGGTAATCAAACATTACTTATTATGATGACATGATCATACTTCTTATTTTTTATATACACCGGTTTCCGACTAATACAGGGGAGACCAGAAATCCTGCCACTAGTGGGGACCTATATTTAAATCAGATCTTTGCCGTCTATATGAGGGGTGTGGACTTAGGAAATTTTACCTTAAGCACCTCAAGCGGCCTTCATCAATATCATTCTCATTAATTAACTATATAATGTTTATAATTTTGCAGAAGAAGTAGGCCAAAATTAACAAAGGCTCTATTTCTGGAGATATTTGTGCTCTCCCTTCTTGGGTACGTATTATAGGAGAACATATGGTATGATGCATCAATTTAAATTAAGTAATTATACTAAAAGCTAATTACTAGATGATTATTAATATTGCAGGGTGAGTTTAACATTAAACATGTTTTTTAAGAGTATGATGTACACCTCTCCCACATTCTTGGCCTGCATACTCAATACTATAGCTTCATTGACTTTTATAATTGCAGCTTTACTCAGGTGATCATCCTATCTTTATTATACAAATGCAGAATCACTCTTCTTAATTATTTTTCAAAAAGTGCATGTGTTGTTGATACTTTATTCTTCCTCAAAATATTTTTACACAAAAAAAACATTTTTTTAGTAACGGAATTTACCAATGGAATTCAATTCGTTGGTAAATACCAACGAAATAGCAACAAAAATGATATTTTTCTATTTTAGCAACGGAATTCAATCCGTTTGTAATTTACCAATGGAATCATCATTATATAAATTACCAACGGAGTTATTAGCAACGGATTTCCAAATGAAATAATTTACCAACGGAATTGAATTTTCATTGCTAAAAATTTACCAACCACCACTTTACTAACAGAAATTTACAAACGAATTCCGTTGTTAACCCGTTGATAAACAATTTAACAATAGAATTGAGGTCTTTATCAATGGAATATTTCGTTGATAAAAAACCGATTTTTAGTGTTATAAGTGAGAGTGAGGCTCCTGTGCACCCGGACGCACGGAGCAGATTCTGTGCGCCTTTATAATTTTCATGCCCCTTTACAATTTAAACCCCTAGCAATACATAGATTTAAATAGGATTGGAGGGGAGGGTTGTGTTCACATGGGGACACGGAGCATCTTTCCGTGTCCCCGGGCGCACGGGAGCTTTTGCCTATAAGTGATCTCCACAATATTTGTTTAATTAATTGCATGTATTTATGTTGGGATGGTTTGTGACAGTGAGATAAAATAAATATACTTTAATAATCACCCATCTTACAGTTTTATTTTTATTCCTCTCACAAGAGGGTGCCCTTTATTTTTAATATTGTATTACTTGTATTTTTATTATTAATTTTTGTTTTTGTATAATTTATATATTCTTCTTATTCTTGATCAATTAGAATTAATGAATAATTAAATGATCAATAAAAATTTATCTTCATAATATTTGAATAGATCTTTTTCATTGATTACACTTAATTATAATAATACGGAATTACTTTCTATAATTATTTTTCAAAAAGTACAGCTGTTAATTTATTCCACCCTATTATATTATTTATATTTTCTTCAATAATATGGAAAATTGAAAGATAATTTATTTTACCAATTTTCAAAGTTGTTATACAATCCACAACGGTTTGGATTCTTTATGTCATTTTGCTACATCATCTCTTGCGCCACACTGTTGGATGTATGTACGACACATAGGAGAGAGATGAAATTATATCATATTTAAGAAAGCTTAAATCTTAGAGCAATAGTTGGATTTCTTTCCCCTCTTACTTGTCAAACGTGTATAGAATATGATAAGGAAAATGTTACAGAAAATCTGATGTGAATCCCGAAAATCCATTTTATCTTCTATCGAATTTAATCTATATTTCCTCTCGGCGAATACAGTTCATTTTAGTTCTCTTTTGTAACGAAATTAATAACGTGTTATACTCCCTCCGCGATAACATTACCATTTCAGGCATCCCATAAATTTTTCTTTATAATAATTGAGACTCTCAAAAATATTTAAATATCTTCATAGGGTCCACAATACTAAACTAATACAACTACCCACTATACATTAAAATATTTTATCTCTGACCTCAATCCACATTGATGGAGTATTTCTTAATCCTCATGAAAAAAAAACATAAATGTTTTAACGGGACGGGGGAGTACTTAAAATATTCAGTTGTTATATATTATTACTCCATCCATCTCATCCTAATGGTTACATATTTTCAATTCGGACGTTTCATCCTAATAGTTATTTTTTCTTTTTGGTATATGGGACCCACAGAAAAAAATGTTAAAATATCTTCATGGGATCCACCTACCCACCATATATTAAAATATTATTTCTCTCACCTCAATACACATTAAAATACTATATTCCTTAGCTCATGTGAAAAAGCAAATCTAACTAGTAAGATCGGACGGGGAGGGTACATTATTTTTCATGTACTTAATTCTTCTAATTTTTACATGAAACTGTACTATATGAGTCAAATGCATGAAAGAAAATCAATTTCAAGCCTTGCCCCCAAGGTTTATGTTTTTCTTTTAGGGAATGTTTGGTTCACTAAAGTTAATAAGTGGATTAATAAAGCTTGTAAATGTGATAAGCAATAGATGAATATTAGAATTCTTTTAATTCCATATTAGTTTCATGCATGGGTTATTGTAACACACTTCCCCTCAATGTTGTATTTCACCGGGCCCCTTGCTTTTACTAATAGGCTTAGATGAAAATTAAGCCCGCATAAGTCCAATTAGTATATAAATTCTCTAATTTTTAGAAAAATTTTAAAGCCTAATGAGTATTATTAATTTAAAGTGAACCAAACAATTCCTTAGAGTTAAGTTTCCTTCTACGCTTGTGACTTATCCAACGGTGTGGCAGTGACTTATCCAATGGTGTGGCAGTGGAAATCCGAACCGCTTTACATGCTACGACTCAACAAAATAAACCACCATTTACATGAGCTTAAAAGGCCATAGTTTTAGAATGATGACAACTCATTCAAATGGATTTGTGGGCAGGCTGGAGACTGTAAATATTCGTAGCCTAAGCGGGATGGCGAAGGTCTTAGGAACAACGGTTTCGTTGGGTGGTGTAATGGCCATTACTTTGTACAAAGGAGCTTCATTACCAAACATAGCATATAAAGCACCCATTCACATGAAGCACAACATTACAATACAAGAGAACTGGTTGAAGGGCTCCATTCTTGCAGTTGCTAGTTGTATCACATGGTCTATGTGGTACATCATGCAGGTTTTCATCTCTTTGTCCTAAATAGACGCACGTGATTTCCTATGTTATTTTCGTATATTCACATAAAGAAGGGAAGAAAATACAATCATTGTATTTTTAGAGTTTATATATACTTACCATGCTATTTTCGTATTTCATCTCCAATAATATCAGTAATTACATGATTAACACGTAAAAGAAAAAATATTCAATTATTGTCCCTAAAGTTTATATATTCTTTTCTTATTAGGGTATAGTTTTCTTCCTTCTACATGTTATATATATATATTTCACAGGCACACACTTTGAAGCGTTATCCAGCTCATATATTCTTATGAAACGAGCAGCAAGAACTCTCCTAATCGCTCAAGAACTCACTCTCAACGTATGCTTATGATCAGTCACGATTGCCCTCTTCTCATTTGTTTGAAGTAATTGAAAGATGCTAAACAAAAATAAAGAAGTATAGTGGTTCGGCTGTTGAAAGCCTACGTCCACTCTCAAAAGGATGCAACTCTTATTGAATAACAATACAATGAATAGAGATCAAACTTAAAACCCAACTCTCTTAAGAACCCTAATCTGTTGCATGCAACTTATATACACATATGATCAAGTGCTAAGAAATGTGTGGCAGCTGAAAACGTGATCATCAACTGCATGCCAAGCTATAGGTTTGTTAAACGGAATCTTGTAACTAACCAATAACCTAACAGCTTCTTATTCTCACCATCAGCTGATCATAACCTTCCATGTGTATTAAACTAATCCTATGGTTCAAACTGATGCCAGCTTACTGATCCTCCTTCTTGATCACTTTGCTAGTTTAACCAATCCCTATTACACACGTGTATCCTGCTAATTTGCCAATCACATGCAACGCTTACTCCCTGCAAGTGTCTATAACATTAACATTCTCCACCTTAGACTTTGCATTGTCTCAACAAGCTTATACTTCCTCCACTCTTGACTGTTTTAAGGATACTGCCATCCTTCCTTTCCTTTAATGCATATTAAACAAGCTTTTACACAGCTCAAATTTAGGAGCTGGTAAAGCCTTAGTAAGTGCATCAGCCGGATATTCTGTGGTGTTGAACTTCTTTACCACAACTAACCCCTTTTCAATCATATCTCTTATAACATATAACCTAACATCAATGTGCTTGGTTCTTTCATGGTATCCTTGATGTTTTGATAAGTGAAGAGCACTCTGATTGTCACAATGCACTTCAAACATATCCTGATGAATCCCAAATTCCTTTAGTATTCCAACTAGACAGATCCCTTCCTTGATAGCTTCTGTCAAAGCTACAAATTCTGCTTCTGTAGTTGAAAGTGCTACTACATTTTGATGTGTAGCTCTCTAATTCACAGCTGTACCAAATATATTGAATACATATCCAGTTAAAGACTTCCTAGTATCAAGATTTACAGCATAATCTGCATCCACAAAACCTACAACAGCTTGATTCCAATCTGCTTTCCTCTGAAATGTTAAACCTTGTGAAGTTGTCCCTTTTATGTATTTCAGAGCCCACTTAACTGATTCCCAATGTACTAACCATGGTTTGCTCATAATTCTACTAATTAAACTCATCACATAGGCAAGATCTGGTCTGCAGTAAACCATTGAATACATGAGACTTCTAAATGCACTAGCATATGGAATCCTGTCCATTTCTGCCCTTTCCATATATGTTTTAGGTCCATTCAGCAATGACAGACTTAAACCTTGTTTCACTGGTACTGAAACTGATTTACACTGATCCATATTGTATCCCTTAAGTATTTTGATCAAGTAAGACTCCTGATGCAAGCTTAAAATACCAACTGACCTGTTTCTTATTATTTGAATTCCAAGTATAACCCTTGATTCTCCAAGATCTTTCATCTCAAAATCCCTTCTTAAAATTTCTTTTACTGAGTTTATACCTGCCATATTTCTGCAAGCAATAAGAATATTATCTACATATAGCAACAAATATATGTAAATGCCTTCTTCATATCTGATATAGACACAACTATCATGCAAGCTCCTACTGAAACCATTTGATGTTATGTATTCATCAAATCTCAAATACCACTGTCTTGGACTTTGTTTAAGACTATACAGGGACTTAACTAGCTTGCATGCCTTATTGTCTGCTCTATCTACATCAACACCTTATGGAATTTGCATGAAAAGTTCTTCCTTAAGATTTCCATGCAAGAAAGTTGTAGTCACATCCATTTGATACAACTCGAGATCAAATTGAGTTACCAATGCAAGTAGGATTCTGATAGAACAATGCTTTATAACTGGTGAGAATATTTCATTATAATCTACACCCTCATTTTATGAAAAACCTCTAGCAACAAGTCTTGTTTTATATCTAATCCCTCCTTCCTTGTTTGTTACTGGCTTTTTCTTATAAATCCACTTGCACCCCGCTAATTTTTGATTTGTTGGTCTGTTCACTATCGCCCAAGTATTATTCTTTTGCAAGGATAATAGTTCTTCTTCCATTGCCACTAACCACTTGTCAGCTTCTTTACTTACCATAGCTTCAGAATATGATCTAGGCTCATAAATTTCAACATCTGAAGATATGAATAAAGCATAGGATACATTATCAGCCTCAATATATCTGACAGGAGCTCTTATCTGCCTCCTTAATCTATCTCAGACCAATTGGTAACTACTCAATGTTCTCCTTTCTGCAGATGTCTCACCTTCTGATTGTAATGCAGGAGTACTTTGATTCCCTATTTGCTGATTTCTATCTGTATCAGGCTCCACCTCAAGCTCAACTTGATCTGCATCAGAAATTACACATGTTGCCTTCTCAATCAAAGGCATTTTCTTCTCATTAAAACTGACATCCCTACTAACAATTAACTTGTTAGTTTCATAACATAATAACTTGTACCCCTTTACTCCTATTAGATATCCTACTAGTACACACTTAGCAGCTCTTGGCTCTAACTTGTCATGTTTCTGATGTAAATAAGCTTGGCACCCTATTACTTTCAAATGATCATAATTTGGAAGTTTTCCAGACCATAATTCCTCTGGGGTTTTGAAATTAAGTGCTGTTGAAGGACACATATTGATTAAGTAAGTTGTTGTAGTAACAAGCTCACCCCAAAAAATCTTAGAAAAACCTCCACTGCTCAATAAACATCTTACCCTCTCAAGCAATATCTGATTCATCCTCTCAGCAACACCATTTTGCTGTGGTGTACTTGGAACAGTTCTGTGCCTTTTAATACCTTTTTCTTGACAAAAACTATTAAACTAATTTGAGACAAACTCCAATCCATTGTCTGTCCTTAAGCATTTCAGCTTACAATCTGTATGATTTTCCACCTCTGTGAGCCAAATTTTGAAAGCTGAAAATGCCTCATCCTTTGATTTCAAAATCATTACCCATAGTTTCCTTGAGTAGTCATCTATAAAAGATATAAAGTATCTTTCTCCTCCCATAGTTATAGTTCTTGAAGGTCCCCATAAATCTAAATGTATGTACTCCAATCTAGACATAATACTATGTTCTGCTGATGCAAACTTTGTCCTCTTCAGTTTGCCAAGTATACAGGCCTCATATTGATTCAGATTAACAGTTGAGCTGAGATTCAATAATCATTGTCTTGACAACTCTTGTAAACCTCTCTCACTAACATGTGCTAACCTTCCATGCCACAAATATGCATCATACTTTTCTTGTGATGTATTAATTTGACCATAGAAGACAGTTCCTTCAAGAAAATACAGATCACTTTTCTTGACTCCCTTCATTACAGCTGAATCGCCCTTGATGACAGTGAGTGTCCCCTTCTTTAATATCCTAGAGTATCCAGCATACCAAGAGAGATTAAATTTCTTCTTAAACCTGGTACATACCTAACCTTATCGAGTAATCTGATCACTCCATCAAACATCCTCAGTTTGATAGAGCTAATCCCTTCTATCTCTAATGCTTGATAGACTGATCCTTCATTACAAGACCTTAATTCAGTAAACCAATCTTTCTTGGATGTTATATGAAAAGTGCATCCTGAATCCATTACCCATTCATCTGATATTGGACTAGATAATACTGACAGAGCTTCAATACAATTATTATTATTATTATTCTTATTATCTGTTACCTGGTCCAATATCACAAAAATAAGAGGAACAAAAAGTGCGCCGGTTAAAAATGTACAACTAAGAGCAATACGAGCATGTAACAAAATGAACTATCCCAGCCCCCAAACTTAAATTTAACTAAGAGTTGAATTTTAGTTTGAATAGAGTTTTGTTACCAATTTTGTTGCACTTATTTGTTCTCTTCAAGACCATCACCGGAAGCTCCTTCATGTTCCTAAAAAAAGACAAGAAACACGATAAAAACTAAAAGCAACTAAGAAAAGCAATTAAATGAAAGAAATAAAGATAATGATGGGTTGCCTCCCATCCAGCGCTAAGTTTAACGTCTTCAAGTCGGACGGGATATGGAAAACTCATCGAAACGGCCAAGGATATCGTTCGTTCTTGCCATCAAATTTTAATCTTTGTGCTTCTTCCTCTATTAGGCATTTGTGGCTAGTAACGACCTCGGTAGCATCCTTCGAGACTGGCTTTAGAAATTCAACTCGCTTGAGCTTGCATTCCATTAACCGCTCTTTTCTCGACCACCACTTATTCCTTTTTATCAAGTAAGTTCCCAACACTTCTTCAAGCTCTCTTTTGTACCTAAGGCATTGAGAAGAATCAATAGGTAAAACAAAGTCAATATAAACAATATTTTGAAATTCAATGCAACTTGAAGAGTTAAAAGATGTAGAAATGTTCATTTCACTCCCAAACTTATCATCAAGTGCTCTTAGACCTTGTTCCACTTCATCGAATTCATACTCATCACTTGATTCTTCATCTTCACTTGAATTTTTCTCATCAACAAGAGACAAGAAATCTTGGATAATCTCTTCATTCTCAAAGCTCTCTTCTACCTTATGCTCTTTACTCCTCTCACTTTCCTCCTCTAAGCTTTGTTTTACCTTGTCTTCCTTATCCTCAATAAGCTCAGCATCTCTTGAGTCTTCTTCATAATTACCCGAACACTCTTCTACATATAACTCTTCTTCAATATTTTCATCAAAATTCTCCATTTCATGAAGAGTGTTCCGTTCTTGTATCATTTGACTCAATTGGCGTTCAATGTCCTCAAATCTCCTCTCCTCTTCCTCAACTTTTCTCTTTCTTTCTTTCCTTCCTTCTTCAAGCATTTTCATTATTTGACTTAATTGATCTTGCAATGAAGGTTTCCCCTTATCATATGGTGGACACTCTTCTTGGAAATTTTCTCGGACATACCCGTTGTGCATACATGTTCCATTTTCCATTTGGTAATTGGACATGTTCCACATTTGTCCCCCATTAAAGTTGAAAGTAGGTATTGAGTAGGCATTTTGAGGCTCATAGCTTGAAAGACTTGGTTGAAAACTTTGCCTTGTATCACTTCCATAAGCATATCTTCTAAGCATTTCCATCAAGGCATTATTTTCGGATAGAGGAGTAACCGTAGGAACTTGATTGTTGTAACAATTTGGTATGGAATAAGTATTTCCTTGATACGGTTGAAATGTATTCACATTGTAAGCTCCTTGCCATCCCTCGTATATTCCATTATTGTAGTATTGATCCATTTTTATTCTTGTTCTCAAGATCTACTACAATTCTTCTCCACTTACTATTTTTGGTTTTGCTCCTTCTCCCCTTCTTTCAAGGTTGATGTACCTATCAAGAAGAACAAGTAAGAACAAATTTTTCCAAAGCAAATATAAAAGCAAAAATAAAAAAAATGTCCTAAGTAGAGCTAGCAAATTCAAACATGTTACACCGAAGCCTTTCTCCCCGGCAACGGCGCCATGAACTTAGTCTCAATTTTGGTACAAATTGATAAGAGTAAGCGTACTCTATCGTTGTGTGTAGACGTGGTGACCAAGTGCAAAATTTATAATATCGAACCCAAGGGAGAAAGTGATATATCCGTATTCGAAAGATGGTTCACTCTAGAAGGACTAATCAATAAAAGGAGGGAGATGATTAACACTACAATCTACCTAAGAAAGCAATTAAAGGATAGAAAATATACACATGTAATAGAAGATGGATGACGGTGAGATGGATGAAGTAACAATCCAAAGAGGTGCAAGGCTAATCACATTCAAGATTAAGGATATTACATGTACTTGTTAAATTTAAATGGCAAATATCAATGACAATTGGAATAGAAGCAATCACAAATGTTCCCCTAATCCCTATGGCCAAGGTGATTAGGTTCTCAACTCATTACAAGTTTATAGCACAAAAGATTGTCCCTTACTCTCAATTCCCTCAAGTGTACTATGATTATAAGATTGGTTCTTCTCACTCAATTAATAACCTACTTAGATCCATTAACTAAGTGTCCCAACAGGAGTGTTCAAAGTATACAAAGATGCTACCACATACTTCACATACTAACATACAAATTCATATTATAACATGATTCAATCAAATCCCTAAGCACAATATTGGAATGGCCATCCTAACATCATAAATAGTGATTTCAATCACACACATCATAATACAAATAAAGTGAATCATAAATCATGTAGGAAATTCCATATATCATATCAAAATACCATTAAAATCCAACAAATCCAAAAAAAGCCTAATCCATCTTGTGGCTAGCCTCACTAGAGGTCTAGCCAACAATAAACATTATAAAAACATCCACAAAATGCTTACAAATATTCATTGTTGCAAACAAAACAAAGAAAATACAAAATATAGGTAAATTTCTTCCCTATTTGGATTTGGGTTGAATCTTCCCTTCAAGTTGCAAAATCCCACTCTTCAAGCCTCAATCCTCCTTAGATTTGTGATGGATAGATGGAATGTGTGAAGATGAAGGTGAAAATGGTGGAAAATGGAGTGAAATTTGGATGGAAATGGTAGTGTGTGTGGAAGATGGTGTTGGAGTGTGTGAGGGGCAGCTGCCCCTGCCAAAACCCTCGATTTTTCTAGTGCAAATGGTGTAATTGGGGGTATTTATACCCCCTGAGGAAGTCTGGAAGTCGCACTTGAGTTTTAACACTTTTGCATAAAAACACGCCCGTGTTTTTATGCATCTGCCCGTGTTTTCTTGCAAAATTTCAGCTCTCTGTACATTTCTTGCACTTCTGAATAGATAACACTTTTCTGAATAGTGTTGTCTTTTCTGTGTTGTCTTTGGTTCGTTCTCCCTTGTTTTAACTCCGAATTGAGATCCGTTTTTTCCTACATCTTTCTCTTCACCTCTAGAATTCATTTATACCTGAAAATTACACAAATTCCACCAAAGTACAAATTCTCCAAATATTTACAAATATCGCGCAATCTAGGACACTTAAACACTCAAACTAAGCATAATTGTATGGAACCATGCTATAATTGGACCCTAAATTCATGTGATTTCTACACTCATCAGTGTACTTGGAACAGTTCTGTGCCTTTTAATACCTTTTTCTTGACAAAAACTATTAAACTAATTTGAGACAAACTCCAATCCATTGTCTGTCCTTAAGCATTTCAGCTTACAATCTGTATGATTTTCCACCTCTGTGAGCCAAATTTTGAAAGCTGAAAATGCCTCATCCTTTGATTTCAAAATCATTACCCATAGTTTCCTTGAGTAGTCATCTATAAAAGATATAAAGTATCTTTCTCCTCCCATAGTTATAGTCCTTGAAGGTCCCCATAAATCTAAATGTATGTACTCCAATCTAGACTTAATACTATGTTCTGCTGATGCAAACTTTGTCCTCTTCAGTTTGCCAAGTATACAGGCCTCATATTGATTCAGATTAACAGTTGAGCTGAGATTCAATAATCATTGTCTTGACAACTCTTGTAAACCTCTCTCACTAACATGTGCTAACCTTCCATGCCACAAATATGCATCATCCTTTTCTTGTGATGTATTAATTTGACCATAGAAGACAGTTCCTTCAAGAAAATACAGATCACTTTTCTTGACTCCCTTCATTACAGCTGAATCGCCCTTGATGACAGTGAGTGTCCCCTTCTTTAATATCCTAGAGTATCCAGCATACCAAGAGAGATTAAATTTCTTCTTAAACCTGGTACATACCTAACCTTATCGAGTAATCTGATCACTCCATCAAACATCCTCAGTTTGATAGAGCTAATCCCTTCTATCTCTAATGCTTGATAGACTGATCCTTCATTACAAGACCTTAATTCAGTAAACCAATCTTTCTTGGATGTTATATGAAAAGTGCATCCTGAATCCATTACCCATTCATCTGATATTGGACCAGATAATACTGACAGAGCTTCAATACAATCATTATTATTATTATTCTTATTATCTGTTACCTGGTTTACTTGATTCTTCTTGCCTCCTCCCCTTTCTGCAATTTTCTTAGCTACCATGGCCTTCCACTTATGACATTGTTTCTTGTAATGCCCTGGTTTATTGCAATGGAAACAATTGTTATTTTCTTCATTCACTAAAGTACTCTGATTCTTATCAAGCTTCTTCTTATCATCATTTGATTTCTTGCTGTTGTTGTTCCACTTATTTTGCTTCTTGACTACCAAACCTTCATCCTTCTCTTGAATATCAAAATTCTTATGAAGTTCTTTTGCTTTAAGAGCCAACTATACATGATCTAGAGTGATAGTCTCATTGTTCCCAAACAACAAGGTATCTCTTAATCCTTCAAAGGATGTAGGAAGTGCTGAAAGCAATATCACAGCTTTATCTTCAGCATGCAGAGCAACATAAATGTTCTCCAGATCATCAATGATCCTATTAAACTCATCTAACTGCCCAAGAATTGGTTTCTCCTCTGTAATCTTAAATGAGTACAACTTCTGTTTCTTATACAACCTATTAGCAAGACTTTTAACCATGTAAAGTTCTTCTAACCTTTGCCAAATTCCTCTTGCTGAAGTTTCCTTGGCGATTCCCTTAATGCTTTATCACCTAGGTATAGAATGATGGCACTTCGAGCCTTGGATTGCTGATTTTGATCCGCAGCTTGTGCCACTGCATCCATTGCAACTGCTTGATTTTCAGGTAGCAGTTTGATAGCATCTGCAAGACCTTGCTGAATGAGGATGGCCTCTATCTTCATCCTCCACAAACTGAGATCAGTTTTCTTTGTAAATCTCTCTACATCGAACTTGGTTGTAACCATGGTGATATCCTTCTCTTATCAGTCGGTTGTGGCTAGATTTCTTACAGACGGCGCCACTTCTTATGAAACGAGCAGCAAGAACTCTTCTAATCACTCAAGAACTCACTCTCAATGTATGCTTATGATCACTCACGATTGCCCTCTTCTCACTTGTTTGAAGTAATTGAAAGATGCTAAACAAGAACAAAGAAGTATAGTGGTTTGGCTATTAAAAGCCTACGTCCACTCTCAAAAGGAAACAACTCTTATTGATCAACAATATAATGAATAGAGATCAAACTTAAAAATCAACTCTCTTAAGAACCCTAATCTGCTGCATGCAACTTATATACACATATGATCAACTGCTAAGCAATGTGTAGCAGCTGAAAACGTGATCATCAACTACATGCCAAGCTGGAGGTTTGTTAAACGGAATCTTGTAACTAACCAATAATCTAACAGCTTCTTATTCTCACCATCAACTAATCACAACCTTCCATGTGTATTAAACTGATCCTATGGTTCAAACTGATGCTAGCTCACTGATCCTCTTTCTTGATCACTTTGCTGGTTTAACCAATCCCTATTACACACGTGTATGCTGCTAATTTGCCAATGACATGCAATGCTTACTCCCTGCAAGTGTCTATAACATTAACATATATATATATTGCACAGGCATACACTTTGAAGCGTTATCCAGCTCAGCTTTCACTGACTATGTGGATGATGTTGGCGCTTGGATCATTTGGTTAACGTGACCCGTTAGGGTTCCATGTATTTCTATTACAGCGGAAGCAAGTAAACATGAAACGCATTACCTTTCACCAAGGGTTGATATAGAGGTTGAATTCTCTTTGGCAGTCTGCGCAGTCCCACGAGAATAGCCATAAGTTCCTCTTCTGATGTTGGAATTGAGTGATCTTTACGCTTAGACGATCCTCTCTTCGATGGCTTTCCGTCACTATATAATACATCAAAATCGGAGAACTGTACGATTTTATATGAATTTTGGAACATGACGAACTGCAGCAGCAAACGACCCTCCGGTCTTCTGCTGTATGTCCCAAGTCCGATCTCGACGTCGTGTGGGCGACGATCTACGAGACCTCCTCAATCTGCTCTCAACCCTCATCACACATGAATGATCAATTAGATTAGATTAGATTAGATTAGGGTTCCAGATAAGTTGAGGTGACTTATATACATGGGCTACAGTAGGGACCAGGAGGAGAAATTGGGTTGGGCCTCCATTGGGCTTAAGTATCCAAGCTTAGCCCAAAGCTTATACTTAAGTCCAATAATAATAATATATTCCACTAAAATATTATATTGCACTACCGTACCAATCCCAAAATTACGTTTTGGGCTCCTTCTTATTATGAGCCCGTTAGTCTCCCCATGTTTAAGATATACAATGTCCATTAATTAATTTAAGTTACTGACAACTCAATTAATTAATATCTCATCCAAGAGTAGTACCACTCAATCTCATTATCATGTCGGAATAAATTCCACCTGCAGGGTTTACATGATAATCCTTATGAGCTCCTCAAGGGGACATCATCAACCTATGACGGACACGGATTCCTTCTACAATCAACAGCACACCATAGAGACAACACTATTTCCCAACTCATCGAGTTTGTTGATTTAATTACATGTAAATCTCACCCATTGATGAATCAAAGAAATACATACTGCCCTACGTGTCGAGGTTATTGTATAGGGATTAAGAGCACGAACTTCCATAATAACTGAGATCAAGTTCTCCTATAAGTCAGTATAAGTCGAACGATCTCAAGCGGTCATGCTCAATACACACAAGTGCACTAGTGTGATTCTATAGCCAAGACAAGCTAATACCAAAACACACTACAACCATCCCGATAGAGAGTCCCCGTCTATCTCGGTTGTGAGCATCTGTTTATACTTTATAAGGAAACCGATAATATGATCTTCCGCGTGTTGTCGCACAACATATTATCTACAGTATAAAGTAAGTGGACTATTGCATCGAACATATAAATAAATTATAAGATGCAATCATTTGATCATATGATTCTCATTTCAAATTAATTGTTATAACATTGTTCATACAAAAAGCTAGACTTTTAGTATACAATCCAACAATCTCCCACTTATACTAAAAGACTATGCTGTCATGTCTTCCGCCATACATCTGATTTCCACTCCCACTACACGACCATCAAAAGCTCTCGCCTTAAGGTCCTTGTAAATGGATTTACTAGGTTATCATCCGATGCAATCTAGGTGACAACAACCTTCCCCTCATTATACGATTTCTCGTAACAGGTGGTACTCGCGCTCCATGTGTTTAATTTCCTTATGGGCTCGTGATTCCTTCAAGTTTGCAACTGCACCAATATCATCAATATAAATTGTGATATCCTTGGGCAAACTTAGAAACACTTCGAAGTCCATCTTGAAGTTTCTAGAGTCATACATATACTTTGGCTGCCTCATAGGCTCCAATTTATCATCTTTCCATGATGGAGTCCGGAGTCTGAAATATATTTCTATATAACACTCCTCCACATTATAACTCAACTTCCTAAAATTAAACGCATAACCTTTGAGATGGATTTACTGTCGTCCCTATCTGATTTGAAAAATCTGAATCTATGTAACCCATAAGAATCAGTGAATCTGTTCGGTAAGCCCACATATAGTTTCTAGTCCTTTTCAGGTACATAAGTATATGTCTTACCATAGTTCAACATTCTTATTTTGGGTTACCTTGATACCCACTGTTCATGCCATCGGCAAAACAGATATCCAATCTCGTGCATATCATTCCTTAGATTAAGCTTCCTCATTTGCCGAAGCATAAGGAACCGCTTTCATCTTCTTTATCTACTTTTGTGTCACAAGACACATTCACTTAGATAAATTCACATGCTAAACGAGTAAGGATCGTATCATTATATGAAACTTGAGATAAGCATAACATCCTTTCTTGTGATCCGTATTACCGTGATCAAAAGGATATTTTTGCTCTTCTTAAGTCCTTCATCTCATACCGCTTTATCAACCATACCCATACGCCCGACAATACTCTTTCATTGTCTCCAATGAACAAGATACTATCTACGTATAGTACAAGAAATACCACCACGTTTCCATCACTCTTTTCAATACACAAGACCCATCCGATCATTGATTAGATCCATGTCACTGGATTACCTCATCAAAACGGATGTTTCATGATCTTAAAGCTTGTTTTAGTCCATTAATGGACACTTTTAAGCTCACTATCACAATGCTCTTAGCTCTTTGCAATGAATCACTCTGGTTGCTTCACATAGATGTTTCCCTTAAGACTTCCAATCAGGAAAGCTGTCTCGACATCTATTTGCTATCCCTCATATTTCATATGAGTAGCAACAAATAAAAGAGTTCGGATCAACTTAGGCATAGCTACCGGCGAATAGGTTTTCTCATAATCGAACCCTTTCTTTCTGAGTATACCTTTTCGCAACAAGCTTGCTTCCAAGGTTTTCACCTTATTCTATGATCCTCTTTTATTCTTGCATGCCCGCTTCCAATGGCTTTTACGCCATTTAGCAGTTCAACAAGCATCCAGACCTAATTTAAAATCCATCGATTCTATTTTAATATTCATTGCACTTACTAAGATTCCGCATTTTAATTTTGTAGTGCAACGTCGTATCCCTGGGATAATACCATGTTTACTAGGGATCAAGTCTTACGACTTTCCCAAAACATGTATCTCACGGGTTGTCGAATAACCCCCCCAGTGTGACAAGGCACTACATGTAATTGTGTATCAGACGAGACACGCGTTGCAGTTTACCTTGTGGTATATCCTCTTGTACACTTGGTACTTATACTTTGTGTTTTCTTCTCACTACCTTTAGAACAACTCATACATGGGTTTGTGATTTATTACATAGTCCCTTTCCAAAAATCTAGTGTTTGTGTTAACAATCACCCTTCGATCTTTTAGACTAAATAAATCACCTTCATTTTTATAGCATATCCCACAAACAGACAAACATTCAAATGAATTACTGTTTCTAGGGCTTATCCATAAAATGAATTAAGTAATTCCAAATAATTCATCATCTATCTAATCATTACCATAAGAGTCTTATTCCTTCTATCCACCGCACCATTCAGCTGGGGCATGCCCGGTGTAGACCACTTGAGATTTAATCTCAACCTCTAATTAATAGTTCCTAATTATCCTAAGAGGTACTCGTAATGACGATTAAATCGTCATTACTTGATATATTTTCCATGATGCTTTACTGTACCAACCTTGCAATTCTTGAATAAATCAAAGAACTTAGACATGCAGTGCATCAAATAAATATATCGGTATCTAGAATAATCTTTGATTATTCATTACCACCTCTCGCCTAGATAATATTAGGTCCGCTTGAATCAGAATGAACCAATTCCAACATATATATCTATGGCTCTGCACCCCTTTACCTTGAAAAGGTAATTAATCATTTTTACTTCCAAGTAAGACTCGCAAGTCCGATAGTTTCCACTTCAGATAAACCTTACGGTCCATCTGCTATCAACTTTTGAGTCCTACTCAAGTAAAATGATCTAGTCTTAGACGTCAAATGCATGTTTAGTTCATCTCCGAAGGTTACTTTCTCTTACTAAGATCAGAAGATGCATTATTAATTACTATTTGTTGCATCTGTGGAATATACATGATTTAAGAGTATACAAATTGTTCACCAACGTACAATAACAAATTACAACTCTATCCTTCATTATAATGACCATGTCATTTAAATGAAATGGAGTATCCATCTATTAATGCATAGAAACCGAAATCAAATTCTTTCTATGAAAACGTACGTAAAGATAATTTCACATAATCAAACGTCTACTCATATCATTAGATAAATAGACAACTCCCACTGCAATAGCCACTACTCTTGTAGTTTTACCCATGTCATTACAATCTTATCCTCACTTAGTAATAAATATTTAGTGATTTCAGTATCTACACACTTTGTATCAGTAAATGCCATCACTAATCATGTTTTAAACAACTAGTGAATAAGATACTATCCTTGTTCACTCCTTATATGAAATTGGATTTCCTTTACCACATGTTTTGTCAGAAGTTTCCCACCATATACAACCTCTTGTAATTCATGAGAAACTTACTCAAAACATCTAGGCAATTATGAAGAATAAAATTGACTTAGGTTTCCCCTTCAACTTCTATTCCATGTATTTCCAATTCATTCATCAAATTCAATCATGACCTACCGCCTTTTAAATTACTCAAGTATCCGAAGAGTTACATGAGACCATCATATTTCTATGAACCTCTCATCTCTTCACTAGAGACTTTAATAGGCATCATGAGACGTCCTTTGTGAGAACACACATGTATTTTCTTAAGCAGTAAAATTCAAAACCAAGATTCTTTTCTAATCATCTAATTTGGACAAGTAAATATAATTTCTTTTAGTTAATAATAAGTGAGATAAAACCATTTGAAAATCATAGAATCACAAATAAATATACCGATCAAATCGTCGAATTTTATCCTTTTATATTGATTTCCTCAAAACAATATAAAAATAAAATTCACCGACATCTCAAGCACCGTGAGTCTGCAAGCCACGATAGTGTGGACGTTTACAAACCTGAACATTTACAAGAGAAGGTTTTACCCATTAATTTCATTTGTCAACCTAACTTTATGACAAAATAATTAATAGTCGGTTCCTCTTTAGTCATGCAAATAAAAGCAGTGACTCCGATGGGGAGGATACTTATTATTTACACCTAAGTGTACACCATTATTTGACTCCAAGTTTACGGCCCAAGCTTATGTGCCTTACAGATGGAGAAGTACACACGCGCTCGGATAACTTCCTACAGTCATCAATTATAAGTCTGTACAGTGATCCGCACATGAACTCATCCGATAGGGAGGAAGGTCTATGCCAACGCGCAAGTTCATATGCATCACATTACAAACATAATTATTTAAAGAAGTCTGTCCCAGCAATCCATGAATAAACTCATCCGATGGGGAGGAAGGCTCTAATGCCGACGCGCAAGTTTATTCACATTGCTAACAAACCAATAATGGAGGCCGCGGAAATTTTTACCAATCCCCTCTCCCACTTAGTATTTTAACACCGAGGGTTTTTACATGCATATGATATTCAGAATAAAATTCGCAACGCTAGCATGCTTCTATTACGGCACATAAGGCAGTAAATCACAGAGAGTCATGCATACATATATAACAATAATCAATAATTAAATCAATCATTAACAGTTATATATCAGAGAATTCGATTGTTCGCCACCAGGCACGAATATCAGCAAAGACTTCCAGACTATCAAATTTTTGAAATTTCCAGATTGTCCAATTTTCGAAACCATCGATATCGACCGTCGATATCGTCCAGATTATCAAAATCATCGATATCGACTAGATTATCAAATATTCGAAAAATATCAAGATTATCAACATTCCAAAACTATCGATATCGATCGTCATATCGTCTAGATTATCAAAATCATCGATATCGATGAGCAACCATATATAACAATAATAGATAATTAAATCAATTATGTCAGTTATATATTAGAAATCAATTCAACATCCATATATAACAATAATAGACAATCAATTATAGCAGTTATATATTAGGAATTAATTCGCCATCCATATATGACAATAATAGATTATTAAATCAATTATAGCAGTCATATATTAGGAATTAATTCGACATCCATATATAACAATAATATAAAATCTATTATGGTAGTTATATATTAGGAATTAGTTTTCCTAAAATTGGATGTCTTATCCAACACTCTAGCAATACATGCATATAATATACCAAATATAATACGCAATCTAGCATGCTTCTATATAAGACAATAAATCATAGAGATCAGGCATCCATATATATATAACAATAATAGACAATTAAATCAATTATGACAGTTATATATATTAGGAATAAAAACGCCTCTAAATTTTAATGTCTTGTCCGACACTCCTACTGTGGAATCGATGCCTTACGCAACAAGCAGGATTGCTTGTGCCCCAAGACGTCCATCGTCATATCCCACCGCCAATCATGTCAGGGAGCGCCCCAAGTGCCTTGACGAGCGCCCCTCGCCCGGACTGTCGCTCGTCCAAGGGCCTACTTGCATGGAAACAAGTTCAACCCAACGCGCAACACCAAACTACACCAACTGTCGTTCGTAGTTCGAAACTGAAAGAATCTTAGAATCCAATCTTCACCGTCCAGAATCTACTATTATAAGTCTTGAACATGCTGTCCAAATTACAGATCGATCCAACGGTTATATTATGAGAAACGGCTCTTTTCTCTCAACTGCACAGAACAGAATCGCCCAAAAAACTGTTTCTGTTTTTGGGGTATTCCCGACAACACAAAGTTCCAAATATGATCTTCACCGTTCAGAATGTACATCCACAAAATTTAAACGTGCTGACCAAAAATCAGCCTGATCCGACGGTTGAAACTCCGGTTATTGCCTCTGCAATATCACTGCGCTGGATTTTCTCTCAATTTTTTCCTTCCATGTGAAATTGACGAACAGTTTTCGTCGAATCCTCTCACACACAACCATCAACGAACAGATATGATATAGGGTATATTTCACATAGGGATATTCATGGTTTGCGCAGTAAAACCAAAACCCTAAACATGCGATCCTAATTTCGAAAAATTAATCACATAAACCCTAGCCTAACGTGTCACGCTTCACCACGAAACCGAAGCTCTGATACCAATTGTTGGCGCTTGGATCATTTGGTTAACGTGACCCGTTAGGGTTCCATGTATTTCTATTACAGCGGAAGCAAGTAAACATGAAACGCATTACCTTTCACCAAGGGTTGATGTAGAGGTTGAATTCTCGCTGGCGGTCTGCGCAGTCCCACGAGAATAGCCATAAGTTCCTCTTCTGATGTTGGAATTGAGTGATCTTTACGCTCAGACGATCCTCTCTTCGACGGCTTTCCGTCACTATATAATACATCAAAATCGGAGAACTGTACGATTTTATATGAATTTTGGAACATGAAAAACTGCAGCAGCAAACGACCTTCCGGTCTTCTGCTGTATGTCCCAAGTCCGATCTCGACGTCGTGTGGGCGACGATCTACGAGACCTCCTCAATCTGATCTCAACCCTCATCACACATGAATAATCAATTAGATTAGATTAGATTAGGGTTCCAGATAAGTTGAGGTGACTTATATACATGGGCTACAGTAGGGACCAGGAGGAGAAATTGGGTTGGGCCTCCATTGGGCTTAAGTATCCAAGCTTAGCCCAAAGCTTATACTTAAGTCCAATAATAATAATATATTCCACTAAAATATTATTATTGCACTACCGTACCAATCCCAAAATTACGTTTTGGGCTCCTTCTTATTATGAGCCCGTTAGTCTCCCCATGTTTAAGATATACAATGTCCATTAATTAATTTAAGTTACTGACAACTCAATTAATTAATATCTCATCCAAGAGTAGTACCACTCAATCTCATTATTATGTCGGAATAAATTCCACCTGCAGGGTTTACATGATAATCCTTATGAGCTCCTCAAGGGGACATCATCAACCTATGACGGACACGGATTCCTTCTACAATCAACAGCACACCATAGAGACAACACTATTTCCCAACTCATCGAGTTTGTTGATTTAATTACATGTAAATCTCACCCATTGATGAATCAAAGAAATACATACTGCCCTACGTGTCGAGGTTATTGTATAGGGATTAAGAGCACGAACTTCCATAATAACTGAGATCAAGTTCTCCTATAAGTCAGTATAAGTCGAACGATCTCAAGCGGTCCTGCTCAATACACACAAGTGCACTAGTGTGATTCTATAGCCAAGACAAGCTAATACCAAAACACACTACAACCATCCCGATAGAGAGTCCCCGTCTATCTCGGTTGTGAGCATCTGTTTATACTTTATAAGGAAACCGATAATATGATCTTCCGCGTGTTGTCGCACAACATATTATCTACAGTATAAAGTAAGTGGACTATTGCATCGAACATATAAATAAATTATGAGATGCAATCATTTGATCATATGATTCTCATTTCAAATTAATTGTTATAACATTGTTCATACAAAAAGCTAGACTTTTAGTATACAATCCAACAGATGAGTCTAGTTGGAGGAGCACAATCAGCTGTGTTTACAGCAATTGTGAGTCGACATAAAAGAGATGCATGGAAAATTGGTTTGGATATTGATTTCTGGTCAATTCTATATGGCGTAAGGCTCATTAATTAATTATACTCTCTCTGTTCCGGGCAAAGATCCTTATTTCCTTTTTATACGTAAATTAAGAAATATTATTATTTTATTTAAGGTGGGTAGTTGTATTAGTAGTGAGTGATGGGTCATATGTGAGGTCATTTTACTAAAATGGGAAAATGGAGACCTTTGAGTGAGACGCTCAATATAGTAAAATGATGATCTTTCGATGGGTGGGAGGGAGGGAATAGTTAAGATTATTTCTATATTATTTATGTTGGGCTATACTAATTGATGTCTTAATAATGTCACAGGTGTTGTAATATCAGGGTTTGTAAATTTTGCACAATTTTGGTGCACTGAAGAAAAAGGACCTGTATTTGTTACAATGTTCAATCCTCTCGCCACTTTGTTAGTTGCAATCGTGTCCTATTTTGCTCTTGGTCAAAAGCTGTTGGAAGGTAAGTTTTTCAATTCTTTCTCTCATATATATATATATATATATATATATATATATATATATATATATATATATATATATATATATATATATATATATGCCCCCATCGTACAATAACATGTAGCAAGATAAATAAAAAGTGAATTTATTATTATTTTTTAAATGGAAAGTGATTTTTGTTCAAAATTTAGTACTCCCTCCGTCTACTGTCAATCTATCAATTTTACCATTTTGAACCGTTCATCCTTAATTTAACAATTTCCCTTTTTGGACTATTGGACACTCATCCACCACCAATACAAATAAAATATGGGACTAATACAACTACCTACCCCATATAAAATAATAATAATCATTAATTTATGTGAAAAAATAAATAAATATATTGAGATTGACAGAGGGAGTAAAATACAATCTAAATATAGCGTTTTTTATTCCCTATGTAATTTTTGGGTGTTGCATATCTTGTATAATTGGATAATGACACCTAGGAAATAGGTGAAAATTGTATCCTAAAAATAAAAGCATTAATTCTAGGAGTAATGGTGGGATTTCCTTCCTCTCTTACGTCTCAAATTCTCAATCATATAATAAGTGGTATACTCTCTCCGTCTCACGTTAAGGTTTACATTTTTCATTTTGAGTTGTCCAAGTTAAGGTTTATATTTTTTTTTCTCAAGTTAGGCCATACAAAACAATTAATTATTTTATGTAGGACTCATACACAACATTAATACAACTACCCACTTCACATTAAATATTATTTCTCTTATCTTATTGTATATTAAAATATTATCTCTTAATTACCGTGCAAAAAACAAACGCCAACATTAACGCAGGAGAGAGGAGTAAAAGATAAAAACATAAAAATGACGCTCCGTGTGTAAATGGTGCCAGCATCACTATCCTATCAAGAGTGTGCGACTTTTCAATTAATGAAAATTCCTCTCTTTTATCTGTTTCACAAAAACTGTAGCTTAGAATATTATAATATGAAGCGAAATGTATTATGTGATAATATTATTTTAAAGTACAATAGTACCGTTTTTGGTCTATTATTTATTATAAAGTTATTTTTATAAGTAATGAGTAATTTTATTACAATGATTAGCCTTTTAAATTTAAGAGTCACTATTAAGAGTATAATATTTTTATCCTTGAAAAATTATTGTCATTTATTATATGTTCTTCAGATTGATGATATGTTTTTATGTATAATTGCAGCATAATTGGAGGAGTGATTGTAATAATGGGACTGTATACATTCCTATGGGGAAAACAACATGATGGATCAGATGAATCAAGTAATAGTTTGAAGGACACAACAATTAGTGAGGAGAACTCTCAATGTGCAGAAACTCATGTATAATTGAGTATTATATATATTTTAGAAGAGCAGAGTGGGAGACATATATATAATAAAGAAGTGTAATAATTGATGTAGATAAGGAAAGTGAGTAATTAGTGGCATATGTAACAAACAAAGTAGTTTAGTGGATATATTTTAATTTGTATTAAAAGATCATTTGCTTTGGGGGAAAAGCTAGGGTGGAATAGATGTTCATTCCATTTAGAATTATTTATGTTTGATTTGTTGATTCTATAAAATCATGATGAGCTCCCTTTACAATAGTTGGCCACTATTTGTCGTATCAAAAAAATGATATCCATTAAACAGTGAGATTCATTGGGTCAGCGCTCATAGTATATTATATTGAGTGAGGTTGTTGTGCACCCGGAACATCGTGTCCTTTTGTAATTTAAACCCCTAACAATACATAGATTTAAATAGAATATAGAGAGGAGTATATTATATTGAGTGAGGTTGTTGTGCACCAGGAACATCGTGCCCTTTTGCAATTTAAACACATAACAATACATAGGTTTAAATAGAATATAAAGATGGATGGTTGTATTCTCATGGGGGCACATTGTATTCTCGAGAGCGCATGAGCTTTTGTCTATTATATTTCAACATTACAATTATTGCTTTATGAGTTAGATGAGTTAAATTTCAAGACTGTAAAATTATATACTGTATAGATTTTTTTTTTCAAGGTATAGATTTTGGCGCCGGATGTGCTTTTCAATATTTTAGTGTTGCATACACGCTATAGATGAGTGTTATATACAAGGGAGAAAAATATAAACCTTTCCTTTTTGGATAAAAAATTTTACGGCAAAAGTTTTTGTGCCCCCGGGGACATAGAGACATGGTCCGTGTCCCCATGTGAACACAACTCTTCCCCTCCCTTTTCTATTTAAACCTATGTATTGCTAAATAGTTTAAATTGTAAAGGGTCACGGAAATTGCAAAGGGGCACGGATCTAAATCCGTGCGTCCGGAGCACAAGAGACTCACTCAATTTTTATATCTCTCATTTGTATCATTCTTTGCAATGGAAAATATTGTATCAAAATGTAAATTGAGAGTCGAATTTGTGAATTTGAAATAGATGATTTAACATTGGAATGTGACACAAGATCCGAATAGATATGTAGGACCTTCAATACTCCAGATTCCATATTTGATCCTCATCAGGTATTTCCAAAAGAAAATCTTGTTATTTATATGTGAACAAATAAATAAACTGATTAATTAGAGAGAGAATTTTTGACAAAAATTAAGTGAACTAAGGGATATTGCTATTGGTTTATGTTGATTTTTTTTACACCCTCTTGTGAGATGGGTTTTTTTTTGAGATGGGGTGAGATTGGTCGACCCATTACTAAAGTATGCTTATTATATATGTAAAGTATGTTTATTTGTAGTTAAAGTATGTCAATAATAATCATATTATAACACCCTAAAATCAAACTTTAATTCATCATCATTCATCATAATTTAGAAAACATACTTTAACATCCATTGAACATACTTTATCTATATAATATCATATTTTAGCACGTCTCACAAATCATTTCACATAACTAACGTCTCACAAGAGACTTTGTCTTTTTTTTATCTTAAAAGTTAATTATATAATAATAATAATAATAATAATAATAATAATAAAAGAGAGCAACTTGAGTGAATCCGATTTCACCAAATGAATTGGTGGAACCTGTATTCCCCACCCTTCTTAATTAATTTCTTCTTAGAAATTAATACCCTAAATCTTAGAAATAAAAATACCCTAAACCCTAAACTCTAAGAATTAAATATATCATAAACCACAATGGTGAAATTATAATTATATCTCTAAAATTAAATAAATAAAAAAATAGAAAAATAAACCAAATATAAAAAAGAGAATAAAAAAAACATACAAATGTAACCATTCAAAAAGAAAAAGAAAAAAAACAAAATTAAATGAAACAGTCTTACCCATATTAAAGTTGAAGGAAGGAAGTTCCACCAATTTTGAAAAATAAATCTTGCCTATATTAGTCATTGTATAATAATAAAGGTAAAGTACTCCATTCCTTACATCGGATTAACCCTGTATCTTACGTTTTCCTATACCAAGTATAGTTTCTATTCCTACTATTTAAAATATACTCTTGAATAAGGGTCTTTATTTTTTTCCGTTTTGATCGTCCTAAAGAGTTCTTTTTTATTTTTTACACACGTGAGACCCATACATGATAGGCGATTTCTGCGCACCCCAATTAAAATCCCCAAGTATAGAGATGTCAATTGTAGTGGCAAGTACCCAAGTTAAAATATCGAACCCACGGGACGGTCAATTATCTATTTTACTTTAAATCACTATTTAACTAGAATGAATGTGACCAATATCCAAGTGTTTGATTTATTAACTAAAGAATTTAAATAACAAATAACAAAATAAATAAAAGCAAGAAGAGAAGAAGTATTCAAGATCAAATCAAGAGAGAAATAACAGTTCTAAGGTATCAGGTGTAGTGCAATTGATTTGGTCCCCTAGACGTCCTATTGTTCATTCATGTTATTATATGGAAATACATCACAAGATGACGCGTGAATAGTTTTGAACCTCCTTTCTAGATACTAATAAAGCGAATTTAACAAACCTCTGAATGGCCAACTCGACTAACATATATTCTCTGAAATTAATATTCAAACATATTCACTTCCTACTTGATTTCCTAATTTCATTGTTCCACTAGGATAATAAAGCATCTAGTTTACCGACCCTTAGGATTATCGTGTTCACGGGCAAACTACTATAATCCCTAGCAAGTAGACAATATTAATAATGCGTGCACTCAAGCTAACACAATATACCAAGCATCACCGGCAATGTCAATGGCATATTTTGAAGACGTTACACACCTATTAACAAGGTCTTATATGATCACATAAACAAGAATAAAATTAGCATGAATTCAACAATATTAATCTAGTTTTCCAAATCAACTACATTAACCTTCAAACCTTAAAACTTGTAAAAGATCTAGCTCATGAGCACAACACTCATGGCAAAGCAAATCATAACAAAAATCAACAAGAAAAGATGAAAGAAAAGAATACGAAACCCTAGTGTCACGTGGCTTGCGTTCTTCTCCTTATATCCCGTTGGATTGCTCTCTTAATCGCACTTGAATTCTCCTCCTCTCCTTGGCGTTGTGCAGCTGCTCGCTGCCTCTATATCAGCTCCATGTTGCAAGCTTGCTACCCTTGCAAAGGGCAGCAAGCTTGCTGCACTTGCAGCTCTCTTGTTGGTGGTGTGTTGTGTGTTGTGTTTTGAATGGTGTTGGGATGTTAATTGTAGGATTCTTGGCTCCTTTTGCTGCTGCCAAGGTCCTCCTTTTATACTTGCAGCCATGATGAAGCTCCACATGCAGCCATCTCTTTCATTCTTGCTGTCCATGTTGCTCCACATGTGTCCACTTCTCTTTGTTCTTTGTTGTCCATGTGCTCCTCTTCTTTTGGTGTTGGATTTGCAGCTCATTGTGCTGTCTTTGCAGCTCATTTTGCTGTATTTCTTTGTCTTCTTTCCATTGGTGTATTTGTTGCTTCATGTGATCCATGTGAATGGTGTATTATCTTCACTTTAGCCCATGTGTGCACTACTTGACAACTTGCATCGTGTTTTACAGGTAGATATGCACATGAATAGGTCGAATGAAGCCTCCAAGGTCGAATGGCAAGTCGAACAACACTTTTTCACACCAAAAAGAGGTCATTCGACCTTCATTCGATCAGCCCCTCTGGTCGAATGAAGGCAAGCGTGGTCGAATGAGTCCTCCAAGGTCGAATGGCAAGTCGAACAGCACGTTTTCACGCCAAAAAGAGGTCATTCGACCATCATTCGACCTGAGCTCTTGGTCGAATGATTGAAGCTCAGGTCGAATGACCCTACTGGAAGTTTATTATGCCTAATTCGACATGCATGTGTAGTCGAATAGATGTATTGAGGTCGAAGTGTTGTTCCTTCAGCTCGAATGGACTTGCGCCTTCTCATTGTTTCATGTATAACTTCCACATCCGAGTTCCAAATTCAATAATTCTTGCGCTCACGCGATCCTCTCTTCCTTGTTTTTCAATCCATATAAAGATCTCAGAAAAACTCTAAGATTTGAATGTGCAACAAGCCTCGGAAAGTAGAACAGCAATCCTCTTCGGCACCTATCGCGTGTCGTCACCATTTTGCTTATAACTTCTTCGTTTGGAACTCGATTGGGATGTTCTTTGTGCCAAAACAACCCTCTCTTTAGTGGCTTTCAAACCATATAGCACACTATCAGTTTGCATCTCCACAACAACACAGAAAAATTATGAAAGTTGGACGTGCATTTTTCATCATCCTTGCACAATTTGCACCTTTTCTCCAACCTTGCATTTTTTATCCTTTTTTTCACCTAAAACACAATAAAACACCTCAAGTTCACCTTTATCTCATATATATGAAATATAAGACATTTGTGCTAATATATATTAACAATTCTTATCAAAAAGGTATTAAATTGGACATTCAAACACGCTAATTTTTACTCTCATCAATCCCCCAAACTTACCTGTTGCTCGTCTCGTGTCAACAAAATAAAGATCGAGAGAGTAAGAAAATTAGTTGGGAAATAAGGACCATGACCAATACCTCATTCAAAATACCATTGTCTTCAACTTAGGACATGCAACTCTTATTACATGGGATAATCCATTCATAGCATACAAGTTAAGAAAATTACCACCAATTCAAATGCTCTATTAACATGTTCACACGGCAAGTATATATCACTGTACTTAAGTGTAAAAATGTACACTTATGAGTTAGGTGTTTACGCTCAAATTCAATTCAAGTGCATGCGTAACCATAAGCTTGCCAATAGTCTCAAACTTTTTACCAAAAGTATGATTCGATAATGGGATCAAAAATGACTTTTCTTTTGGATGTAATGTTGGCTCTTTGGTTAAGGAAGGAAATATATGGACAATGTGACTCAAATAGGGGAGAACTAAGGTTGATTGATCACTTCAACTTTCATCCTCTTTTTCTTCTTAATGCAGACGATTTTCATTCCTTCTCCACCTTCAAGCACAACTATTTTTCTTTCTTCTTTCGAGGTACCAATTTCGGGCACTACCTCGTGCATTCTCCATAGGGTACTAGATTTAAGCACTACCCTAGGGTGTTTGATTAAATGGAGTACTAGATTTAAGCACTACTCCATTATTCTCCTTATATGAATTTTCAAGCTAAATCACTATGTAAACACAAATTCATCCCTTTCCCAAACTGTTATCAAACTCCGTCAACACACTTTGAAAAGCCATTAATTTTCTTCTAGAAGGATAATCAAGGCTCAAAAAATATCAGATGCTCAAAGTGGTTATTTATCGTAGGTTGCCAAAGAATGAGGTTTTTAAGCTCAACAGGGCTAACTACGGATGAACAATCATATGGTAGGGAATTATTTGGTTAAGTGACTCATAATTCAAGGATGGCCTAAAATCATCTCCCATTATCTATCATAATATGTAGTTTCAAGTGAGACAAGAGGCAAGTTCTGGAATACACACACAAGAACGATACTCACCAGAAAGAAATATCATGTGTTTATATAACATGAATAAGGCTCAAAATCTCACATGGGATTTCAACACGTAACAGAACACTATCCATGGTAAGCAATATCCCACAAGTACATAGAACTTCATATCACAATATAACTTAAGTATATTTCCTTCATTAATTTCAAGAGTATATGAATTTCAAAGACAATTTAAACAATATTAGCTCCATTGATCACCACCATAGACACAATCCATCACTTTTATCAATTAAATTCAATCAAGTTCTTTAGAAAGATCCAACAATCATTCTCAAGAACCCAAAAATAACCACACTAAACTAGGAAAAACACACAACAAAAATAAACGACATGCACCTGGACAATCACAAAAAAAAATCGATCTTTCAATATAATCAAATTAATCAAAAATACTGAGAAATCGCAAAAAAAAATTAATCATCCAGTACACAACACAATGAAGCAATTTTACTTTGGTGTAGCAAGATGCAGGTATACACGTATCCCCCCAAACTTAGCTCAAATGAAGTTAGAGCATAAGTTTGTAAAGGAGTGCATACCCTAGTCGAGCAACACCTAATAAAATTACTACATAAACTCAATAAAGTAATTAAAACGGGAGGGTCAGCCCCCAACAGGCGCTCATGTTTAATGTCGGAGAGTCACGACGGATATTCTAATTAAATTAGCAATAAAAGAAAAATAAATAATTAAGCCGTCCCCGGCAAAGGCGCCATAAACTTGATAGGCGATTTCTGCGCACCCCAATTAAAATCTCCAAGTGTAGAGATGTCAATTGTAGTGGCAAGTACCCAAGTTAAAATATCGAACCCACGGGACGATCAATTATCTATTTTACTTTAAATCACTATTTAACTAGAATGAATGTGACCAATATCCAAGTGTTTGATTTATTAACTAAAGAATTTAAATAACAAATAACAAAATAAATAAAAGCAAGAAGAGAAGAAGTATTCAAGATCAAATCAAGAGAGAAATAACAGTTCTAAGGTATCAGGTGTAGTGCAATTGATTTGGTCCCCTAGACGTCCTATTGTTCATTCATGTTATTATATGGAAATACATCACAAGATGACGCGTGAATAGTTTTGAACCTCCTTTCTAGATACTAATAAAGCGAATTTAACAAACCTCTGAATGGCCAACTCGACTAACATATATTCTCTGAAATTAATATTCAAACCTATTCACTTCCTACTTGATTTCCTAATTGCATTGTTCCACTAGGATAATCAAGCATCTAGTTTACCGGCCCTTAGGATTATCGTGTTCACGGGTAAACTACTATAATCCCTATCAAGTAGACAATATTAATAATGCATGCACTCAAGCTAACACAATATACCAAGCATCACGGGCAATGTCAATGGCATATTTTGAAGATGTTACACACCTATTAACAAGGCCTTATATGATCACATAAACAAGAATAAAATTAGCATGAATTCAACAATATTAATCTAGTTTTCCAAATCAACTACATTAACCTTCAAACCTTAAAACTTGTAAAAGATCTAGCTCATGAGCACAACACTCATGGCAAAGCAAATCATAACAAAAATCAACAAGAAAAGATGAAAGAAAAGAATACGAAACCCTAGTGTCACGTGGCTTGCGTTCTTCTCCTTATCTCCCGTTGGATTGCTCTCTTAATCGCACTTGAATTCTCCTCCTCTCCTTGGCGTTGTGCAGCTGCTCGCTGCCTCTACATCAGCTCCATGTTGCAAGCTTGCTACCCTTGCAAAGGGCAACAAGCTTGCTGCACTTGCAGCTCTCTTGTTGGTGGTGTGTTGTGTGTTGTGTTTTGAATGGTGTTGGGATGTTAATTGTAGGATTCTTGGCTCCTTTTGCTGCTGCCAAGGTCCTCCTTTTATACTTGCAGCCGGGATGAAGCTCCACATGCAGCCATCTCTTTCATTCTTGCTGTCCATGTTGCTCCACATGTGTCCACTTCTCTTTGTTCTTTGTTGTCCATGTGCTCCTCTTCTTTTGGTGTTGGATTTGCAGCTCATTGTGCTGTCTTTGCAGCTCATTTTGCTATCTTTCTTTGTCTTCTTTCCATTGGTGTATTTGTTGCTTCATGTGATCCATGTGAATGGTGTATTATCTTCACTTTAGCCCATGTGTGCACTACTTGACAACTTGCATCGTGTTTTACAGGTAGATATGCACATGAATAGGTCAAATGAAGCCTCCAAGGTCGAATGGCAAGTCGAACAACACTTTTTCACACCAAAAAGAGGTCATTCGACCTTCATTCGATCAGCCCCTCTGGTCGAATGAAGGCAAGCGTGGTCGAATGAGGCTTCCAAGGTCGAATGGCAAGTCGAACAACACGTTTTCACGCCAAAAAGAGGTCATTCGACCATCATTCGACCTGAGCTCTTGGTCGAATGATTGAAGCTCAGGTCGAATGACCCTACTGGAAGTTTATTATGCCTAATTCGACATGCATGTGTAGTCGAATAGATGTATTGAGGTCGAAGTGTTGTTCCTTCAGCTCGAATGGACTTGCGCCTTCTCATTGTTTCATGTATAACTTCCACATCCGAGTTCCAAATTCAATAATTCTTGCGCTCACGCGATCCTATCTTCCTTGGTTTTCAATCCATATAAAGATCTCAGAAAAACTCTAAGATTTGAATGTGCAACAAGCCTCAGAAAATAGAACAGCAATCCTCTTCGGCACCTATCGCGTGTCGTCACCATTTTGCTTATAACCTCTTCGTTTGGAACTCGATTGGGATGTTCTTTGTGCCAAAACAACCCTCTCTTCAGTGACTTTCCAACCATATAGCACACTATCAGTTTGGATCTCCACAACAACACAGAAAAATTATGAAAGTTGGACGTGCGTTTTTCATCATCCTTGCACAATTTGCACCTTTTCTCCAACCTTGCATTTTTTATCCTTTTTTTCACCTAAAACACAATAAAACACCTCAAATTCACCTTTATCTCATATATATGAAATATAAGACATTTGTGCTAATATATATTAACAATTCTTATCAAAAAGGTATTAAATTGGATATTCAAACACGCTAATTTTCACTCTCATCAATACACACCTATTAATACAATTAAAATATGAGTCCCACACTTCCGTTAATATAATTACCCACTACATATTAAATAATAATACTCCTTAATTCATGAGCAAAAGAGCAAATGACCCTCATTCGAGCGGACGGAGGGAGTATAAGAGTATAATTGTCTTTTGAATTCATACATAAGGAGAGTTCACCATACATACTAAGAATTTACCAATTACTCTTTAATACATGTGCAAACAATTAAAATTCACAATTCAATCAAATGGTGATACGTGGATTTTTCTTAATCAATTTTTAATTTATTTTGGAATTTAAATAAATTAATTCCTAAAATAGATTGATAAATAATTGATAATTAATTTAAGCCTAACAAATTAAAGGGAGTTTAAATTAAAAGATGGCTAATCCAAGTCAAATAAGTCAAACTCAAATGAGGTCTGACCCAAGTCAAAGAAGCACAAGCCAAACAAAGCCTGGAAGGGTTCAAGCCTGCAGAATCAGGTTAAATCAATATTGATCAATCAAATTGCAAGGATTGAAAGGCCCAAGCCCGTAGAATTAGGTCAAATGAGTCATTGACCAATCAGATTGCGAGTTATTTATGTGGCTTCCTCATCCTTCACCTATATAAGGAGTCTTCCTACATTTATTCCAGACACACCGAGAGCTATTCTCTATGAAGATCAAAGACTTCAGAGTTGTCTGATTAGTTCTTCGATTTCTTCAACGAGAGTCAACTCAAGAACGGAATACATCTGGGATTCAGGTTTTAATCGAATCAAGCGTTCTTAAGTCAAGTTCTTCGGTGAACGTCCTATAATCTAGGATTCAGGTGCTGAACAGCCCAAATTTAAGCATTCTTAAGCCAAGTTCTTCCAAGAACGGCCCATAAATTGGAATTCAGGTGCTAAATCGCACGGATTTAAGACTTCTTAAGTCAAGTTCTTCGATAAACGGCCTATAGTCTGGGACTCAAGTGTTAAATCGCCTGGATTTAAGCCATCTTAAGTTGGTGTTCTTCTAAGAACGGCCTATAGTCTGGGATTCAGGTGCTAAACCGCTCGGATTTAAGCCTGCTTAAGTCAAACGGCCTATAATCTGGGATTCAGGTGCTAAACCGCCTGTATTTAAGTATTCTTAAGTTAAGTTCTTCAACGATCTTTGTGAAGTTAACGTCGTTCTAATATATTGAACAACGTTCTTCACCGAAAATATTCAAGGATCAACATTTAATTCGAAAAAAGGCGTAGCCTCCGAATTAACATTATAAATCCACGAAGCCGAGTTTGGGCAAGCTTCATCTGAAGATTTGACTCAACACACATTCCAGTTAAAGTCAACGCAGTCAATACACAAGTCAAGTCAGGGTTAAAGTCAAGCCAAATTGGTTCGAGAGAAGAATAAGAGGATTAATTGAGATTGTAACTCGTTTACATTATCTTTTATATTAAATTCATCTAAAATTATCTTTGTGCACCTTTTTGTGTTTATTTTATTTGTTGTTACAAATTTTGGCACGCCCAGTGGGACAATCTCTACCTCTCATCTCTTCTTTCTACAAGTTTGAAGATACAACATGACTCCTATCAAGATCACAGTGGGAAGGATTACTTTTTCTAAGCTCTCAAATTCATTGAATGAATATATTGCTGTTGTTACAATGAGCATGTCAAAGAAAGCTCAGTCGGAAGCCTCATCTGAATCCAACCCTTCGGTTGAGAAGGTTTTGAGAAAATAACTACCCATGAAAGAAGATAGTGATGAGGATTCTGCCTGCTCACGCCCTCAAGTAATGATGGCAAACACCACAACTATTGAGGAACAACTAGCGAACATGATGAAAGCTATCGATGGGCTCAGAAACACATAGAAGCTCAAGATACAAAGATCTCCAAATTGATAGAAGGAAGGGACATTGGGGAGACTAGCCGTGAAAACGGAAAAGGAGTTATGGACGATAGTAAGGGAGAAGAATTCACAAAACACCAGACTATTGAATAGGAGCAAACTCAAGGAGCATTGAAACTTTCGACCTATGGAATGCTCCAAGTTGATCAATTGAAGAATATAATACTTGAAACTATAAAAGAGAGATTTGAAGAGACTTCCAAGCCAACCTTCACTTATGTCAAGCCATACACAGAAAGAGTGAATAACTTAAAGATGCCAGTTGGCTACCAGCCTCCCAAGTTCCAACAATTTGATGACAAGGGAAACCCAAGGCAACACGTGGCACATTTCATTGAGACGTGCAATGACGCTGGTATTTATTATGGAAATCATATGGTGAGACAGTTTGTTCGTTCTCTCAAAAGAAATGCCTTTGATTGGTATACTGACTTGGAAGCTAAATCCATTTACAGTTGGGGAAAAATAGAGCATGAGTTTCTTAACCGTTTCTACAGCATGAGGAGAACCGTTAGCATGATTGAGCTAACTAATACTCGTCAGATGAAAAAAGAACTTGTTGATCGATTATATTAATTGATGGAGGAATCTAAGTCTGAACTGCAAGGATCGATTATCCAAAGGGTCTGCTATTGAGATGTGTATCCAAAGGATGTAATGGAATCTCCTTTATATACTCCAAGGAATTCAGCCTAAGAATTTCGAAGAGTTAGCTACGAGAGCCCATGACATAGAATTAAACATGGCTACAGTGGAATCAAACATTCACCAGTGTCGGACTCCTACAAGTCCAAAGATAGATAAGAAGCCAAGAAAGGGGGCAAACCCTATGCTAAAAACTCCAACAAAGAATCAATGACCACAAATACTATGACGGTCATAGTCTGAAAGAATGGAGATGATAAGAAAGACAAAGGGAAGCAGGTTGCCCAAGAGTGAGGGTAAAGAAGATTAACTATGAAAGAGATGCAAGAAAAAGAGTATCCATTTTTTAATTCTGATATTTCTGGCATATTCGATGATCTGATGAAAAATAAACTACTTGAGCTTCCTGAGATGAAGCCTCTAGAGGAAGTCGACCGAACTAATGATCCAAAATACTACAAGTATCATAGGTTGGTGGGTCATCCTATTCATGATTGTTTAATCCTCAAGAAAAAGATTATGTAGCTAGCCAAAGAAGGAAAAATCGTGTTAGAAAATGAAGTAGCCACAAACTTCACTTCTATAAAAGAAAGTCATAATGAAAGCTCATGTCACATCTTGAACGAGGAGGATAGCGAAAGTGAACATTATAAAACCAAGGATTAAGCTTACTCCATGAAGGTGACCTTCACGGATGAAGATATGTTGTTAGATTCACAACTCATAACTGACCCCTATTTGTAACCGGTTATACCCAAAGGTTGAGAGTAAATTTCATACTCGTTGATGGAGGCTCGACAGTGAACATTCTGTCTTTAAGAATATTGAAAAAGCTTAGAAATACTAGTGGATGACCTCATTCATAGCTGATTGATGATTCAAGGGTTCAACCATGAGGGGCAAAGAACTCTTGGCACAATAGTCCTTGATTTGCTAATTGATGAGATGAAATCAATAGTGCTCTTCCATGTTATTGATGCAAAAACTCGTACAACATGCTTTTAGGGTGCCCATGGCTATATGGGAATGGTGTGATTCCTTCTACATTGCACCAGTGCTTCAAGTATAGTAAAGGCAACAACGTGAAAAGGGTATTCGATGATGACAAGCTGTTTACTGAAGTTAAAGCTTATGCTAAATATTTCTTCAAGAATATAAAGGAAGTGAAACATGAAAAAGCCCCAGGACAAGATGATGGGGGCTGTAAACAATTAAAAGATGAGGGTAGCATATCATCTGCCACTCTCAAGAAGAGTAAATAGAAGCTTGAGACCCTGAAAAAGTTGACGTTGCCTTTAACAAAAATTGATGCAAATAAACCTTCTTCTCCACCACTCAAATGATTTACACGCCCTGTTGAAGGAGCAAAGACTGAACACAGTGAAGTGTTTGAAGCAGAAATAGCCAAGTTATATAGTCCACAAGCTTTCAAGCTCCTCATGAAAGCCGGTTATGAACCAAAAGAAAAGCTGATGGCGAGCAAGTTGCATCAAGAGACCTCAACCAACCAGAACATGGACTTAATTCTACTCAGAAAATATTAAAAATTGGTGGCCACACTGTCAAGAATGCTAAGCTAGGTTTGGGATATGTCCCTTAAAAGCCAGTCTGCATTGCAAATTAGAAGAGCAAGTACAAATTAATCACCGAGGGAGAATCTTCATCCACAGAAGATATGTTTGATAAAGGTGGTAGAAAAATCAAGAGAACCTCTATCTTCGAAAGGCTTGGGTCTGTCTTTGAAAGACTTGGATCATTTGAGAGGAACAAGTATAGGAGGAAAAATAATCTCAAGTCTCCTAGCTTTCAAAAACTCAGAAGACGGATTCCCTCTCGCATGAAGTGGAAAAATATCTTGAGTGTCTCATGTGGAAGAGTGTTGAAAACTAAGATGCGGATAATCATCTTTACTAAAGAGCATAGTGATGATGATAGAGAAAGTGTAGCTTCCACCAACCATATCACTACTCTTGAAGATTTCAAATGGAGGAGGTAGATGCTTGATCGGTGTCATTTTCACCTAGATTTTAGTATCTTTTTATTATGTATTTTTATGTGTTTTTATTCATTTTGTATATCTTTTGGTGGTGTTTTATGAAGATATGGAGATTTGTGCTTTGAAATGATAAATGTGTGATTTTCATGATTAAGTGCCTTAAATTGAGCTATATTTGAAAATATTTAGAGAATTAGTACTTTGGTGTAATTTGTGAGATTTTATGATAGAAGTGGAATCTATACGCGATAAGAAAGATGTGGGAAAAAACAGAGCTCAATTCAGAGTTGAAACGAGGGAGAACGAGCCAAAACAAAATGCTGAAAAATGCACATCCAACTTATATAATTCTTTTGTACTTTTGTGGAGCTCAAAACTGGACATGTGATATATGGTTGGAAAACCATGGAAGAGAGGATCGCGTGAACACAAGAATCACTTAAATTGGGGTTCGCATGTGAAAGTTATGCGTGAAACGGTGAGACTGTGTTGCACGCGCTACAACTACTCGACCCGTGTTGCGCCTACACGACCCGTGTTCAGACAAAAGTCAGTTTTATGATTAGAACGTGTTCTAGAAGCTTCCACGGGGTATAAATACAATTTTTGATCACAAATTACGGGAGGAATCATTTTGGATCAGTTCCACAAACATTTTACACCACATTTTCACACATTAACTCCATTCCATCCATCTCCATACCCTTCATCCATCCAATCCACTTGATCTCCTCAAATCCATCCACCATTCCATCAATCCACCAATCTAAGTAGAGGAATTCATCATTAGTTGAAGATTATAGTATGATCAAGGAGGAGAAAGTTCACCATCAAAGGGGAATCAACTTACCTTTATTTTGTTATTTTTTTCATAATTGGCTCAATTGGAGCATGCCATAGGTTGTATTGATTTAATAATGATTTGTAGTAGTTAGTCCTCATGTGAGACTAGCAATATGATTGGTTAGGAATTATATAGATTTTGCACACCACATGTTTGATGAAATGATTGTTATGAATATTTTCTATCATGAATGCTTATTCTCATTTTATGTATGATTTGTATGGTTAAATTCTCTATTCATAGTGTTAGGATGACCATTCCAATATTATGCTTAGTGGTTTAATTGAATCATTGATTGCATGAGGTGACTATATTAGTATGTAGGAAGTTTGGTCATAACCTTCATATGCTTAGAATCTCATGATATGATATTATTGTTAATTACTTGTAAAAGTGTTAGAAATGATGAGGGGACCCAAGCCAAGACTCATTTGACCTTAGAAAGAGAACATAGGAAAACTTCCATGCCTACTAGAGAAAATTCTTCGTGATAATATATCTGTACCGGTATATTAATATCCGTAAGTACCTATAAGAAGTGTGAGGATTGGAGACACACTTTGAGTGCCCTTAATATTATGACATGATGATCATCAATGCATGTGTGTATGTGAGTCTACATGAGCCTTTTCTATGATGTTGCTTGCCTTTCATACTTCTTAGATTGCTCACCTTCATTCATCATCCATCTCATATATACATTTTCTATTTTTAATTGCTCTCTTAGTTGTTAATTGTAGTTAAACAACCCCTCATTTATTGATTAGTCCTACTAGAGTAAAATATCTTTTAAATACGGCTACGCACTTTCGCCCTTGGGTTCGATATTATATAAATTTTGCACTTGGTCACTACGGTCTACTACGCGATAGAATACACTTGCTCTAATCAATTATACCAAAATTAGAACCAAGTTCAATGCTGAAAATGCCCCTCCACAATTTGAAGAAACTGTGAAAGCCACGATGGATGAGTTGAGAGAAATCAACTTAAATGATGAAAATGACCCACGTCCTACTTACCTAAGTGCTCTGCTAAATATTGAGAAAGAAGAAATACATCAGCCTTTTGCGAGAATTTAGAGACGTCTTTGCATGGTCACATAAAGAAATGTCAGGTTTGGATCTGAAAATCGCAGTGCACCACTTGTCCATAAAAAAGGGAACTCGACCACTTAAACAAATGCAGCGTCGATTTTGACCAGAATTGATTCCATTGATTGAGGACGAGGTTAATAAGCTTCTTGAAGCAGGAAAGATAAGAGAAGTCAAGTATCCTACATGGATTTCTAATATCGTGTCGGTAAGGAAGACAATGGGCAACTCAGAGTATGTGTTGACTTCCGTGATCTGAACTTGGCATGTTCAAAAGATGATTTTGCACTGCCAATTGTTGAACTCATGATTGATGCAACAACAGGGCATGAAGTCATATCATTCATGGATGGGTCATTCGGCTACAATCAAATTAGTCTGGCTCCTGAGGATCAAGAGAAGACAGCCTTTCGCACTTCGAAAGGAATATACTGCTACAATGTCATGTTATTTAGGTTGAAGAATGCTGGTACCACTTATCAACGAGCCATGCAAAAGATATTTGATGACATTCTTCATAAGACCATCGAATGCTATGTTGATGATACTGTGGTGAAATCAAAGGAAAAGAAATATCATCTTCATGATCTAAGACGAGTGTTTAAACAGTTAAGAGAGCATCATCTCAGAATGAATCCACTCAAGTGTGCATTTAGAGTTACATCCAAAAAATTTCTTAGATTTATTATTCGTCATTGAGGAATTGAGATTGAGAAAGCAAAGATTGATGCAATCATGAAAATGCATGTGCCTCGAAATATACATGAGCTCAAAAGTTTGCAAGGAAAGTTGGCATACTTGAGAAGATTTATATCAAACGTGGTTGGCCGATGCCAACCATTTAGTCATCTCATGAAGAAAGGCAGCACATTCAAATGGGATGAAGCTTGTAATAATACTTTCAATAGCATTAAAGAATACTTGACGAAGGCGCTAGTATTGGGTGCCCCAATACCGGGATGCCCATTAATCCTTTATCTAGCTGCTCAAGAGCGTTCTGTTGGAGCTTTGCTTGCACAAGAAAATGATGATGGCAAAAAAAGAGCTCTATACTATCTAAGTTGAACCATGATTCCAAATGAGTTGAAATATTCACCACACATTGAGAAGATCTGTTTATCTCTTATCTTCGTGATTCAAAAGTTGAAGCATTACTTCCAAGCTCATACAGTTCATTTGGTTTCGAAAGCCAACCCACTAAAGTTTGTCATGTCAAAGCCAGTACTCTCTGATCGGCTTGCAAGATGGTATCTCCAACTTTAACAGTTTGAGCTCGCGTATGTCCCTCAAAAAGCCATAAAAGGACAACTGTTGGCAAATTTTCTAGCTGATAATCCAATGCCTGCTGAGTGGGAACTATCTAATGAACTCCCCGATGAGGATGCTTTCTCTGTTGAGATAGCTTCTCCTTGGAAAATGTATTTCGATGGAGCATCTCATAGAGAAGGAACTGGTGCTGGATTTGTGTTTGTAACATCCACTGGTGAAGTTCTACTCTTCTCATTTTCCTTAACAGAAAATTTCTCTAACAATGTGGCTGGGTGTCAAGCACTCATCCTTGGTTTATAGATGGCCGTCGATATAAAACAATTACACCTTAGGATGTATGGTGATTCGCTACTTGTGATTAACTAATTACTTGGAGTGCATGAAGTGAAGAAGCCTGAGTTGCTCCCATACCACAAGTATGCTCAAAAGTTGATGGATTGGCTTGGTGATGTTGATATCAAGCATCTGTCTAGAAGAGAGAATAAACAAGCTGACACCCTCGCTAAGCTAGCATCAACTATAGCTATGTCAGAGGCGCAAATTCAAATACTGGTGTGTAGAAGTTGGGTTGTACCACCAATCTTCGAAGATGATGATTATGAAGAAGTCAAAAATCGTATGGTGGAAGTTTTCAAAATTAAAGAAGAAGGTTGGCACCAACCATTTGTGGATTATCTGAAGTATGATAAGTTGCCAAATGATCCACGCCAAAGGGTTGATATTCGGCGTCGAGCGCCTCGATTTATTTACTTCAAAGGCACACTTTATAGAAGATCATTTGATGGAGTCTTCTTGAGATGCTTGAGTAAGGAAGAAGCTGTTCAAGTAATGGAAGAAGCTCATTCTGGAATTTGCGGTGCTAATCAGTCTGGGCCGAAGCTGAACTTCAGAATCAAAAGAATGGGTTGCTATTGGCCATCAATGGTAAAAGACTACATGGAATATGCACAAAGATGTCAAGCTTGCTAGTTCCATGAAAATTTGATTCATCAATCTCTGGAGCCTTTGCATCCGATCATCGCCTCATGGCCTGTTGATGCTTGGGATTTAGATGAGGTTGGGCCTCTCACAAAATCTTCTGGTGGTCATCTCTATATTCTTGCTGCAACCGATTACGTCTCAAAATAGGCTGAAGTTGTGCCTCTGAGGAAAGTGGAGAAGAAAGTGTTGCTGATTTTATTGGATCAACATCATTTATAGATACGGTGTTCCTCGCTACATCATCACTGATAATGAAAAGCCATTCAGCAACAGTTAGATTGATAAGTTGTGTGGAAAGTTCGACTTCAAGCAAAGGAAGTTATCAATGTACAACGCAGCTGCCAATGGTCTTGCCGAAGCCTTCAATAAAACCTTGTGCAGTTTGTTGAAGAAAGTTGTCTCCAAGTCTAAAAGAGATTGGCATGAAAGAATAATGAAGCTTTATGGGCGTACCGCACCACTTGTAGAACACCTACTCAAGACACTCTTATTCCTTGGTATATGGTGTTGAAGCTGTTGTACCTCTTGAAAGGCAAATCCTGTCTTTGAGGATGGTCATACTAGAAGGCTTAACTGAAGAAGAAAATACGAGTTGGAAGCGTTAGATGAAAAGAGGTTGGAAGCATGACAAAGACTTAAGTGTTATCAAACTCGCCTTTCTAGAACGCTCAACAAGAAAAAAAAATACGTTCTTTTCAAGTTGGTGACTTGGTGCTTGCTATGAGAAGGCCTATTGTGTTAACTCATCGTGTTGGGAATAAATTTCTACAAAAATGGGATGGCCCTTATGTTTTGAAAGAAGTCTATATAAATGGCGCCTACAAGTTGATCTCAGAAGATGGCTTGAACATTAGCCCCAAAAAAGGAAAATTCTTGAAACACTACTACACATAAAACAAATACATGTACAATGCTCCTGGACATACGAGCTTAAACTGCATGTTACTCCTGGTTCGCATGAGTATAAATTGTGCACGACGAACTCCTAGTCCGCCCGAGTATAAACTGTGTACGACACCCACCAGAGGTAATTATACGTGGTTAAACTACTAATTCACCCCACTTAGGTATTTTAAGTGGTTAAAACATTAAATACCCTACTTTGTCTAAAGTGGTTAAAAAATAGTTACTCCTGGCCCATATGAGTATAAACTGTGTACGACACCCCCCATTCAAAATCAAATTATGTCCTTTTAAACTATTTTATGACTTGATCCTCTGCAAGGAGGTACGTAGGCAGCTTAGTACTCTGCTAAGTTCAGTCATAAGTAGGCCTTTCGCATCAAGTCTATAAAGCAAGTAATAAATTGAAGCATGAATGAGTTTAGAGGAAAACGGTTGACAAGGAGAGGAAGATGGTTGAATGCGAAGTTGAGTGAAGTAATTTAAATTATTGAAGCGGAAAAGAAAGTTCAAATTCTTGGAGCATTGAAATAATCCCAAATTCTTGCAGTAGTGAAAGGAATGGAGGTGATCCATGTCACATTATATATTGTAAGTGGATTAATATTAGCAAGCGAGTGGGTTCAAGTTAATTTAGATTTTTGGATTTAATTAATTAAAAGGCCCAAAATAAATTTATGAGATCAATTAGTTATTAAATTCAAAATTATCAATTAGTCTCATAATCGATGAAGTCCAAAATGTTATGGGGGCAATTAAATTAATTTATACTCTTAAGCTTAATTTATTTAAGCCCAAACCTTTTATTTCCAACATCCGACAGTCATTGCCACAATCGGAAAGAAGGCTTTATTCCACTGGAAAATAATTTGAAACATGGGCTCACATCAGACTCGCCGTGACTTCCGACTAGGATAAAACCCTAGTTGCCAGAAATGCGCGATGTTGGTCTCGATTGCCTGTTTCATCGCCCTCAGCCATGGAAATTGTGGGTCTGTAACACCTCCGACCATATGGGTGCGGGTTTGTAACACCAAGCCACCAGTGCCAAGTCACACCTGATTCTGAAGAGAAAAAGAAAAACCTGAAAAGAAGAAGGAAAGGTTATTAGTTGAAACTTTATAAGTTTTGATGAAGAAAAATCGATCATGATCCACTATTATATAGTGATGATCCCAAGAGTACATACGAAAATTATTCAGATTGATGTAATGTCTATAAAAATTTAAGAGATTCTTTACACAAATAAAGCCGAACAGTTTTGATTGAGATTTCTAATAGTCTTGTGAGCAAGAATCAAATTGTTTCTATATTTATCTTCTTTTGTGATTATGAAAAAGAAGCAGAGTTAATTGGGCTACCAAAAAATAAGAAAGTTATTTTGACCCAAGGAAAATTCTTTACCTTTTGGGCTAAGTAATTTCTTAATAATTTGATGCTATCTAAGTGACACTTGAAAGTTCAAGTCCAAATTACAACAATTTTGAGATTGATGATTTTTTTTGCGATTCCTTCACAACAAGGCACAATGTCTGTGAACAAATCGTAAAGGGGCATTTCTAAATAATTAAAATTCATAGTCCAATCAAATGGTGACACATGAATTTTTCTTGATCAATTTTTAATTTATTTTGGAATTTAAATAAATTAATTCCTAAAATAGATTAATAAATAATTGATAATTAATTTAAGCCAAACAAATTAAAGGGGGTTTAAATTAAATGAGGCCCGACCCAAGTCAAATAAGCCCAACTCAAATGAGGTATGACCTAAGTCAAATAAGTCCAAGTCAAACAAAGCCTGGAAGGTTCAAGCATGCAGAATCAGGTCAATTCAATATTGACCAATCAAATTGTAAGGATTGAAAGGCCCAAGCCCAAGAATTAGGTCAAAGCAGCCATTGACCAATCAGATTGTGAGTTATTACAATAAATAAAAATAAAAATACAAATACAAATACTTAAAAAATAAAACAACATACTAATATTTATTCTCACAATTAAAACATGATCTTGATGCACTTATTATTGACCACGTAGACTCACCAGCTATAAATATTGAAATGGGGGATGATGACGATTGTCAATTTCAGGAATTTCTGACTCGATTTAGAAAAATAAAAAATCGTGATGCTCACTATGAACTTCGAGATGCATTAATTGATCATATTTGGGAACTGTATTCATTTGAGGATTAAAATTTAAAAGTTTATGTCTTTTATATGTATGTGTTGTATTATACAATTATCAATAAAATATGTTGTTTATGTATTTCTTTAATTTCATTTTGATATTTATTTTGATATAATTTGTAAAATTTATACAACATTAAAATTTAGAAATTAAATTTAAAATTTAAATATAAATTAATTAATACAAAATAGAAATATATTATTTAATTAATAATTTAAAATTAGAGGGATAAATAATCAATTTAGAATATTATAATTATTTAAATTTATTATGATAAGATTCTTGAAAAATTATCAACAGGTAATGAAAGTTCAATGTATCAAGCCTTGATTAGAATGGAAAAATATATCGATCATTTTGGTTATTAAATTGGTTTTACCTCTTACTGACATAGTTATTAACTCAGTAGCTTTTCCTAATCAGTTTTGTTGGAAATAAGCAGTAAAAGGAGCTAAAGAATAATAATTAGCAGTATCCAAATGAAATTTAATGGCAGACGAAAGAGGTGAAATCAAATTGACTGTTATTTCGAAACCCTAGATCAATTATCAAATTAATTTTTTTTGTTTTAAATCGATTACATTACTTGATAGGGCGAAAGTTGGATGGGCAAAAGCGGCGCCGCTGAGGAACGAGGCCTGCTGTATCACAACTTTGTTGAACTACACCTCTAGATCCATCTCAATGATGAGAGGAATGCAAAGTACGATGAAAGTGGTGGTAGCGATCCAGGCCGCGTTGCCAATGGTTCTTCATGACACTGCAGGAGGTTCCCATCGGCGGTCGAGCTGCTGTCTCTTCAAATGGTGGTATTTTTTCAATGCTCTTTATGCCTTGTCGAACAATTGGAGTCAGAGATACGAGAATCGTCACTCGCCGATTTTCTCACCACACCGCATAATCATGTGTTCTCTCTGGAAAATGCACCGTCGGTGTCAGCCACCGATCAAAAACCACCGCACGTGTCGAACAAGTCCCCGACCATTGGCGTCGGAGATCTCGCATGCTTGCAGCTGGTGGTCGTGCCCTTCACCAGAATGTCGCCTGAATTCTGCGCCAACCGTGCCGTGAGGTCTTGTATAACGACATCAGTCGTGCGACGATCAATCCATCCGACAATGGCCTACCAGCGTTATCAGGGTTTCTAATCAACGACGTGGCCAACGTCGTGCCACCACAGTGTCCACCCTGGAGCCCCCATCGCCGATCATTGTACACACTTACGCCCACATTGCACGGCCTAGCATCTTCATGCCTTGAATCGCAGCGCCAACAGCGCTACCACTTCGCAATTCCGACGCACCAAGCTGCTCCTAGCCACGCCACCGTCAGCCATGCTTCGCTGGGTTCCACCATCCCACAACGATGGCTGCGTGGTCATCCAACATTTGTCAACGCGCATCGCCATCCATTGGCTCCACTCCAGCCTTGCAAACCCAACCAGCCAGCAAGGAGACTCGCCCGGAAAACATGCTAGACTCGACCGGAATCATGGCCAGACCTGACCCAGCCATCTACAGACTAGACCCAGCCATCATCAGACCCGATCTAGCCACAAGGAGAAATAGGTCAGACCCACTCGAAAGCTGGTGTGACTTGCCTACACCGGCGCACCCGACAGCACTGTGCCACCACAGCTTTCAGCCCATCATCATGCATGCCAAGCCATCTACCATCGCCAGCTAATGTTTGGTCGTGCAATCGCCAACTGCTGTCGTCCAAGCCTTCAGTCCGACCAGCAAAACCCATTCGACTCCTGTACATGATTTTTCGCAAGTGGCATTGTGTCAGTCACCGTCATCTAGTGCTCATGCTGCCATTCATGACATCTATTTCTTGTGGCTTTCGCTCACCCTGATGATTACCCGCCCTGTCGCCACCTCATCAATTAGCCACCATCGCGATCTGTCGTGATCCGACGCTTCTAATCATGTGCGCTCCGCTTGCAAGACGTTCTAGCCGCATGACACACATCAACCGTGTGGCTGTCGCCCATTGTTTTCAAGAGCGGGTTGTCAACATCCATGTTGAACCATCACGGTGCAGCTGTGAACGTAACATAAAGTCTTCACGGATTAAACATAATACAAAATTCTAACCCTAACGCGATTTCTTATTCGAAAATAAATCACATATTTCACATAAACCCTAGCCTAACGTGTCATGTTTTGCCATAGAACCTACGCTCTGATACCAATTGTTGGCGTTTGAATCTTTTGGTTAACGTGAACCGTTAGGGTTCCATGCAATTCTATCATAGTGGGAGCATAATCATAGAATTGTATTACCTTTCACCAGGGTTTGATGATGTAGATGTTGAACAGCAAGAACAAACGATCTTTCGATCTTCTATTGTATTCTTAAGCCACGTCTTGACGTTATGTGGGCTACGATCTCCAAGACGATCTCAATCTACAATTCCTAATCTATTCTCCACGTTTTTTGGCGTTTAGTATGATATTCGGACTGTTGAGATTGACTATTTATTGGCTACAACAGAGACCATGAGAAGAAATTAGGGTTGGGCCTCCCATTGGGCTTATGCATTCAAGCTTAGCCCAAAACTTATACTTAAATCTAATAATAATAAATCAGTCTACTAAAGAAATATTATTGCACTGCCACCCTAATCCCAAATTACGCTATGGGCTCCTTCTTATTATGAGCCCGTTAATCTTCCCGTGTTTAACATTCAATGCCCATTAATTAATTAAGTTACTGACAACTCTATTAATTAATATCTTTACCGATAGTAGTACCACTCAACCTTATTATCATGCCGGAATAAATCCACCTACAGGATTTACATGATAATCTTTATGAGCTCCTCAAGGGGACATCATCAACCAATTCTATTAGGACGCGGATTCCTTCTACAATCAACAGCATATCATAGAGACGGTACCATCTCCCAACTCACCGAACTTATTGATTTAATGATTAAATCTCACCCATTGATGAATCAAAGAAATAAACACTGGCTTACGTGTCGAGGTTATTGTATAGGGATTAAGAGTACAAACATCCATAATAACAAAGATCTAGTTCTATTATATAGTCTGTATAAATCGAACGATCTTATCGTGGTCCTGCTCAATACACACAAAGTGTACTAGTGTAATTTTATAGTCAAGACAGACTAACGCCAAATCACACTACAATCATACTGATAGATAGTCCCCGTCTATCTCGATTGTGAATATTTATTCATACTTTATAAGGAGCCGATAATATGATCTTCCGTGTGACGCTGCACACTATATTATCTACAGTATAAAGTAAATGGACTTTTGCAACAATTTATAAATAATTATGCAAAATGTTTGATCACATAATTTTCATTTCAAATATTGTCAAAAACATTGTTCATACAAAAAGTTAAACTTTTAGTATACAATCCAACACCTTCTGTATTGTGGGACAAATTAAGATGGAAAAATGCACATCTTTCAGAGGAACAGAGGGAGCATATGTTACCCCATTTGCTCATCTAAAATATATATACTTTCTTCGCATCATTTTAATCTTTACATATTTCTTTACATATTTTTAATTTGGATATCATTTTAATTTTTACCATTCTCTTTTTTTGATAGATGTGACCTACAAAAACAATTAATATATGTCAATGGGACCTACTCACGACACTAATACAACTATCAATTATACATTAAAATATTATATCTATCAACCCACTATACATTAAGATATTATACTTCCTTTGCCCCCATAGTTATTTGCACAATTACTTTAGATACGTAGTTTTAAAAAATTTGCTTTTTAACTAAGTTTATTGACTTTTTAGGGGTATTGTGGTATTTTTAGATAAACAATAGTAAGTTATAGAGTACGTTATGTGTACTAGGTTGTAGTGGTATTTTTGAAATTTATAACTTTTGAGGTTGTTGGTTGATGTGAAGTCTCCTTTTTTGGATGATGAAGCCAATTATCTGAAAACCAGACCGGACCTGCCAGTTCAACTGGTTGGATCAAGAATCAGGCCCGGAACCGGTCCGGAAGGCCTATAAAACTATTTTTGGAGTTAGACCGGGTTGAACCGGTGAAAATCGAAAAAACCGGTTCAATCAATTTTAGTATTTTTTTAAAATTTTTTTATTTTTTTATTTTTTTATTTTTTAACTTTTATGATATTTTACTTTATTTTTATTTATTTTTAAACATAACTTTTACATTTTTGATTAAATTATAAATTATAATATAGAGTGGGTATATTATAAACTACTCACTCCGTCCCGAGCAAAGAGGTGCATTTGCTTTTTGCACGTAGATTAAGGAGTATTATTATTTTATGTAAAGTATGTAGGTGTATTAGAGAGATGTGATGGGTAGTGGTGTGTCATTGGTGGACCATTTTTACTAAAAGAGAAAAATTGTGCAATTTGGGTGGGACGCCCAATATAGTAAAATTGTGCTATTTGGGCAGGACGGAGGAAGTATGTATGAAGTATAACTTATGAATTATTGATATTTTAATTCAATTATATTTTGATTTTAAATTTTATTTTAAATTTTAAAAAATAATTTAGGTGATTGATGAGAGTGAAAATAAGCGTGTTTTAGTGTCCAATTTAACACCTTTTTTATTGATATTCTTGTCATATATTAGCACAATGGTCTTATATTCATTATATGTGAGAATTATGTGCACTTGAGGTGTTTTATTGTATTTTAGGTAGAAAAAGGATCAAAAGAGCCAAGTTTGAGAAAAGGTGCAATTTGTGCAAGAATGCTGATAAACGCACGTCCAACTTGTGTAATTATTCTGTATTGATGTGGAGCTCGAAAACTGGTAATGTGATATATAGTTGAGAAGCCACTGAAGAGATGGTCGTTTTGGCGTAAAGAACATCCCATTCGGAGGCCGAACGAGGAAGTTATGAGCAAAGTAGTGACGCCGCGCGAGCTGTGCCGAACAGAATAGATATTCTACTTTCCATGGCTTGTTACAAATTCAATTCTTTGAGTTTTTATAAGTTCTTTATACGGATAGAAATCCCAGGAAGATAGAATCGCGTGAGCACAAAAATCACTCAATTTGGAGGTCGGATGTGAAAGTTATACGTGAAACGACGAGACTGCGTAAATCGGTTCGACCTAGGTTCGACCTGAGACATTCTGGTTCGACCTGTTGGGTTGGTCGAACCAAGCACCTGGGGCTTCCAGTGGGGTGGTTCGACCTGTGCTTAAGTGGTTCGACCTGTTTGCTGAGGTCGAACCGATGTGCGGGAACTTACCATATCCGTATTTTCGAGGCCTAAACGCGTGTGATCACTTGAAAAGCTCATTCCAAGCCTAGGAGACGTGATTACAAGTATAAAAGGAGGTCTAGGAAGCCACAAAAGAGGACAACACAATACAAGAGATGAGAAGAGAGGCCACAACATACAACACCCTACAAGGGGGATCACCCCCCACCATCATTCTTTCCTCCATCCATCCATCACTTTGAAGATTCGTTTGTGGAATCAAGAGGAGAATCAAGAGGAGGATTCAAGAGCGAGAAGGACGCGATGACGCTACATCTAGGGTTTATTCATTTCCTAATTTATCTTGTATTTTCCGGACATCCGGGTAAGATCTATCCAACACCCATGTGTGTTTCCTACAACACCATGGGCTAGAGCATTTTTGGTAGAACTAGGGTTGTGAAGATTTTATCTAGTTAATTGAACTTCCGTGTGTATACTCCGTACAACACTACTTGTGGATATAGTTTATATATGATTGTACTTTATTAATCCATACTCATAGTCGTTTTGTGCATCAATAATCGTTGTGCAGAGTCTGAATACATAACATGGTTATTGGTTGAATGCGTTCACTGTTGAGCAGGGTTTTAAGTTATAATTCTAAGTGAAGGGATTCCGAAGTCTTATTAGAACTATCTTATATGAATACTTATTAATTGAATTGAATTCGGATTATTAAGTAGGATAAAGAGGATAATTTCATAGTACCTATAAAGGGAGATCATATCGGGTTAGAGTACCAATCCTAGGGGGAAATAATTGATACTGATAGTACATAGAAAGGGGGTGGAATTTTATCTCTTGCTCCGAGGTTATTGATTAGCCATAGTTTAGTGGAGAATGACCAATTCAAGAAATTATCGAACCCAAGGGAGGTAGGCACTAGTGCTTAAGCGATCTCACGTTTGTTGTAATTTTATAGAGACGAATCATCAATAGGATTGGTTGTAAACAAATAAATGACAAGTGATCAAAGCAAGTAATGATCAATCAACAAGATGGATGGATGGAAAGTGGTTTACCAAATTGATTAAAAGTGAGATTAACAACAATTAAGAAGTGGAAATTCTAGGAATTATGAATTAAATTTATATGTATCATGGATTGCAGACTAAGGGCCAACACTAAGATCACCTAAACTTCCTCTCGAGATGGATAGGATATGAATATCAAATAGCTCAATGGATTGGTTCTCACTTAAACAATTCCAACTAGGTACTAAGCTTAAATGAGAGTCTCTTCACACAATTAATCAATCTCTCGATCAAACCAATCACATGTCCTACCAAAGGGTTATAAACTATGAAGGACTTCTCAATCTCTTCACAATCTATAATGCACATGAAGTGTTTGATGAAATGATTCACTTAATTATCCTAAGAATATAATTGATTTCTCAATCTAATCACATATCTAGAACAACTAAACACACAAATCATCAATACAAAACAAGCAATTAATAATCAATGGTAGAAAATCATAGATCCAATCAATATATGAATTCAAATACACAAATCCCCAAAATTATCTAACAACTATCATGTTGCTAATCTCACAAGGGAGATTAGCCTACCATATTAAGAAGGAAATGAACATAGACATTAAGATTCGTACAAAACATGATGAAACTATGAGGTTTAATACAAGAAATGAATGGAAACTCCCTTGATGTCACTTCAATGGTGATTTCCTTCCTTCCCTTGTTATCTTCCTCTCTTCCTTGCTTCTTTTCTTCAATTGGATGATGATTTTGATGGTTGGATGATTGTAGATCTAAAGGATGAAGAATGGATGAAGGTGAAGGTGAAAAATGGAGGAAATGGTGTGTGAGGTGTGTGGGGAAGCTGAAATTTCGGATCTCCTCTCACATATTGAAGTATTGGGTATATATACCCCTTGGAAGGCTTCTAGAAGGATTCTGATTTTTTTCCAGGATTTTACACAGCACGAGTCGTGTGACGCAACACGGCCATAAGGTGGCCGTGTTGCGTAAACTGATGCTCCCGCACGGCCTTTTCTTACAGGGCCGTGTTGATGACACGACTCGTGCTGCCAACACGACTCGTGCGACTGGACACGGCCTTAAGGTGCCCATGTTGAACGAATAGGTGTCGCCGCACGGCCATCGCTTACAGGGCCGTGTTGGTGCTGGCTCTTGTATTTCTTCACTGTTTTGGCTCGTTCTCCCTCGTTTAAACTCCGAATTGAGATCCGCTTTTTCCTACGTCTTCCTTATCATATCTAGCATCAAATAAAAAGTGAAAATTATAAGTTTAAGCTCATTCACACACATTTCCATGAAAACACAAAACACAACCAAATAACACATAAAATACGGATAAAAATATACGAAAACTCACATAAAAAGACACTAAAATCTAGGTGAAAATATCACTCATCAGTTATTCACACGTGTTATACGCATGTTTGCTTGTGTCTATAGAGTAAATATGCATGGCTTAGTGATGCGTCCATATTCCACAAGGCAGAGTCGGACATCAACGCATGAAAGGGAAATTAAGTAGTAAAACTGGATTACCCTAGAGCTACCTATTCTCCTACTTGATCCACTTTCGTATTCTTCGAGTGATATTTTATATTATTTGTTATTTTAATTACTTGCTTAGTAGATTAATAATTTCATACCTCAAACTTTATTATCACTTGTCTTAATTAATTTAGATAATAATTAAATTGATAATACGCCGTCCTTTGGGTTCGATATTCACTTGGTCGCTTGCTTAAGCTGCAATTGATATCCTTAATACTTGGGGATTAATTTTGCGTGCAAAGAAAACGCGCATCAGTGATTATATATTTTAATAATTGGTAATTTTATAAAATATAATTGAAAATATTTAAAATTCAATTTTTCGATTGAACCGGTCCGATCGGTTGGACCTCGAACTGTTGCCTCTTCTAATTCGTTCTCCGATCCGATTTTCTAATCACTGGGTGAAGTTAAATAACGAACGAAAATATAAAGTGCGAAGATAAGTATATGACAGTGGGAGTTTCCTTAATATCCGCACAAAAAAGCAAACGTAAAATTGAAATGGGACGAACAATACAAAAAAATTTTAGCAGCATAATTTATCAACGAAATCCAATTGTTTGGTAATTACACACTTATCCTTAATCCCCACACAAAAAAGCAAACGTAAAATTGAAATGGGACGAACACTACAAAAAAATTTCATTTTTAGCAGCAGAATTTGTTAACGAAATCCAATCATTTGGTAATTACTAACGATTTGTCAACAAATATTATATTTTTCATTTTGCAACGGAATATTCTACGGATTTACTATGTTTTTATCAACGGGGTTAGGGTTTATGGTTCTATGATATTTACCAATGAATTAGCAACGAAATCATTATATAAATTATCAACAAAATTATTAACAACGAGATTATTTACGAACGAAATTGAATTTCCATAGCTAAAACTTATCAATCACCACCTCACCATGATGGCAAATTATAAGGGAATTATATAATTATACAGTTTGATCTGCACATTTAGAGTCCTCCTCCAAAATCGTTATCTTCTTCAAATTATTCCTTGATTCATCTCCATCATGTTGTTTTCCCCAAAGGAATGTATACAGCCCCAATATTACAATCACTCCTCCAACTATGCTGATATTATATATGTCACACCGTTGAATATAAGATACGTAGGAGATAGAGGGAAACTATACCCTAAAAAAAAAATGATGCACGAAAATGGTGTAGAAAATCAGTCTAATATATATACTCCCTCCGTCACACAGCAAGGGTAGTTTTTGCTTTTTGGCATGTGGATTAAGGAGTATTATTATTTAATGTGTAGTGGGTAGTTGTATTAGTGGGAGTATGGGCCCCATGTTTTTATTGTATTAGAGGGGATGGGTGGATCCCATGTGTATAAAAAAGGAAAGAGAATCCTTTGGGTGAGACGACCAAAATGGAAAAAAGAGACTCTTGCTGTGGGACGAAGGGAGTATATATATACTATCAGTTGTAAAAAAAATTGAAAAGCTTACCTTCCAATATAGAGCTTTTCACCAAGCGCAAAATAGGACAAGATTGCAACTAACAAAGTGGTTAGGGGACTGAACATTGTAATAAATACCGGCCCCCTTGCTTTTATGCACCAAAGTTGTGCAAAATATACAAACCCTGATATTACAACACCCTGTTACATTTATTAACACATTTATTAGTTTAACATAATTAATTACAACTAATCTAATTAATTAGGGCAAGTATTTTTTTAAAACGGATTTACACAATTGATTATATGAACTCTAGTAGCTCATTTTCTATTATATCTTCAAGATGTAATGTTTCTTTTTAGAGTTAATTATTTTTATTAATTTTAAGTATGAAGGATTTACATGAAACAACAGTGTTTACATAGACTCTCCCCAATCCCCATTAAATATACTTTCTCCGTCTCACACAACCCTTCATCAGTTTTACTGAGTCATAGTGTTTAAAGAAAAGTTTTTTTTATCAATTTTATCGATTTTTGAGAGTATTTTAGTATTTTTAAGTAATAAATAAAATGTAAAGTAATTTTATATCAACGAAATTTACCAACGGAATCCATTGGTAATTACCAATTAATTAACAATAAAAATGACATTTTTCTTTCAGCAATAAAATATCAATAGATTTATTCTCTATTTTACCAATCGATTATCAAAAATCATTATATAAATCACTATGAAATTATTAATAACGGATTACCAACGGGATTATTTACCAAATGAATTGAATTTTCGTTGCAAAAAATTTACCAACTACCACTTTACTAACGGATTCCATTGTTAATTCGTTGGTAAACCAATTTAATAATGGAATTAAGACTAAAAACCAACTGAATATTCCGTTCGTAAAAAACAGTTTTTTTAGTGGGATGAATGACAAATTTGGAATTAAAATAATTTTTAAGATTATTAAATAAAATGTTATTTTCTTTTTCGAAATATAATGAATTTTGTGTGATAAATATACGAAAAAGTATGAAGATTCTATAAAACGAGGGTGTAATTAATTACTGAGACTTACGCCATATAGAGTAGACCATAAACCAATATCCAAACCAATTGTCCATGCATGTGGTTCATGTTGCGCAATTGCTGTAAACACAGCTGATTGTGTTCCTCCAACCAGATTCACCCACGTTGTCAGTGAAAGCTGAGCTGGATAACGCTTCAAAGTGTATGCCTGTGCAATATATGCAAATGAAGGGGAGAGTTTTGGAGAAAATATGGAAATTCGTTTTTATGTATGAATGATTTCAATTTTAGTAATTATTTATTTCTAATTCTCAATTTAAGTTTTTTTATTTTATTTTAGTCATTTTTATCCAAATTTAATCTTTTTATCAAATTTAGTTCAATTTTTGTCTAAATTTAATCTTTTACGTTAGAATTTATCTAATTTTGATCTAAAATTTGGTCAAAAATGACTAAATTTGGTAAAACTACTCCCTTTGTCCACAGTCTTCACATTTAAACATTGTTTAAGAAAAAAAAATTTTTGACAAACTTTATTGACTTTTAAGAGCATTTTAGTATCTTTAGGTGATAATAAATAAAGTGTAAAGTAATGTTATGAGTGTAAAAAAGGGTGGCAAATTTGAAATTAAAGTAACTTTTGAGATTATTGGATAAAATTTTGTTTCCTTTTTTTTTAGTGTGAAAGTTATTGTGAGACAAACAAATGAAAAAATATGAAAGTTATTATGGGATGGAGGGAATACTAATTTTGGACATAAATAACTAAAATCGAATAGAAAATAACCAAAAATTGAGAATTACAAATAAAAAATGATTAAAATTAAAATTAATAATACTTAAATGATAAATTTTAATATTTTCCCGAGATTTTATTTAGGAGAAGAAGATAATGAAAACCTGCATAATGTACCACATAGACCATGTGATACAACAAGCAACTGCAAGAATGGAGCCCAACAACCAGTTCTGTTGTAAAGTAATGTTGTGGTTCATATGAAGTGGTGCTTTATATCCAATGTTTGGTAATGAAGTTCCTTTGTACAAAGTAATGACCATTACACCACCCAACGAAACCATTGCTCCTAAGACCTTCGCCATCCCACGTAGGCTACGAATGTTTACACTCTCCAATCTGCCCATGAATCCATTTATAGTGACTAACATAATACTTCTGATTTTTCTAATTATATATTTGACTTGGCTTCATTCTAAAACTATAGCTTTCTATGCTCATCATGCATTTATGTAAATGCTAAGATAATGATTTTGTTTTAAAAAGTGTATTTTATGTTGTTGATTCAAAACTGCTCAAATTTTCTGTGCCACAAAGCCCACGCTATGCACGTGGGTTTAAAAGATTTATTACTCTAAGATATCATTGATATTCTAATTTCTTTTAAGTAAACATATCTCTATCCCATTTCTTTTAAATATTTTTATTTTAGACTTCTCATTTCAATTTTTACGTTTCCTTTGTGGAATATGAGATCCACCTAAAATAATTAATATATCACCATGGTACCCACAGTCAACATTAATACACCTATCTACTTTACATTAAATATTATATATTTCTACCCACTATCTATTAAAATATTATATTCTTCAATCAACACAATTAATATATCACCATAGTACCCACATTCAACGTTAATACACCTACCTACTTTACATTAAATATTATATATTTCTACTCACTATCTATTAAAATACAAACTTCTTAATCAACGTACAAAAAGCAAACGTAAATATTAAAACGAGACGGGGGAATAACATTTTTGCTGCATAAAACATTTATGGTACACTGTAACACATACAAAAATCTAAGCTACACACATATTTTTTAAATTGCACACAATGTTATTTTTAATAGGGGTGACATATCGTACCGTACCAAAATTACCGATATATATTGTATATCGTATACAGTATCGAAATTATCAGTATTAAAAAATTATATTGATACCGTACCTAAAGTTTCGGTATACCGAAATTTCGGTATAATATATATCAATATTATTTCATACTGAAATAGGGAAACACCCTCTTTTATCGAAATTTACCGATTCATACCAAAATTTTATCATACCGATTTAATATTGAAAGCTTAAAATATCGATTCATACCGAAACACCCTATTTTCACATTTATACGAGCACGTAGATTAAATAGTGATTTTTTTAATATATAATGTAAGAAAAAATAAGGATAAATTGATAATTTAAAGAGAAAAAGTAAATAAAGTTATTGAGAATGATAAATAAAGTGTAAAAAAGTGAAAAATGATATTGGAATGATGAATAAAGTGTATAAAGTAGGTAAGATATATAATGCATTTTTTTATTAATAGTATGTCAATAAATAATTGTGACACTCCAAAATGAAAAGTATGAATAAATATGTAAGAGGGAGGGAGTATTATTTTGATTTTTGAGTACCGTATATACCAAAATATCAATATATTTTCGGTATTTCGATATATATGGAAAATCAATTTTTTTTTTAAAATTATATACTGATACTAATTTTGGTATGATACTATACCGTATCGAAATTTTCGATTAATCGATTTTTTTAATATTTTCAGTATTTTTTGATACGATAATTTTGATATAACGAAAATTCGATAATTTTGTTTAATTTTTAATTTTCAATTTTCAATAATACGATCATGTAAAGCTCACTTTTATGAAACGAAGGTAAAATTTTAAGTTAAAAAAGTCAAAATTTTGATTAACTTTCTGCAATACCCACTGCATTCCAATCAATCAGCCATTCTCCATAATTTGTGGATAATGTGTACAATATTTATGTTGATTACCAAAAATATCTTGAAGAGATGCTTTTATTACGGGTCAATTCCCTATTATAATAATGAATTCGATTATTTTAAATGCAGTCTTTTTGGAATTAAAACTTATACTCTCTCCATCATGATCAAAAGGTCTCTTTTTTTCATTTTGGTCATCCCACCCAAAGGATTCCCTTTTTTTTTATACATATGGGTCTCACACTCACCCACTAATACAATTAAAATATAGGGTCCACATTCCCATTACAACTACCCACTACAAATTAAATAATAATACTGCTTAATCCAAGTGCAAAAAAGTAAAATGCACCCTTGATGCTGGACGGAGAGAGCAATTGTGTAGTCAGAAGTAATTTTTCAACTCAATGTATTGCACCGTAATAAAGTGATGGGCAATGTACTACTCCTTTTATCCCGCCCAAACGTCACCGGTTGCTTTTTGTGCGTAGATTAAGGAGTATTATTATTTTATGTATTGTGAGTAGTTGTATTAGTAGTGAGTGGTGGGCCACATGTTGTACCTTTTTACTAAAAATTGGAAATTGGGATATTTGCATGGGACGCCCAATATAGTAAAATGGTTACCTTTCGGTGGGACGGAGGGAGTATTAGTTATTGACCCTTTTTAAAATCATTAATAATGATAATTTATGTTCGTTTTCAATTTTTTTAATTATAAATTTTAACTTTATATATGTAAAAATAAATGTATAAGGATTAAGGAGTTTGTGATGATATATACTCCCTCCGTCCCGCACCAAGGTCTCTTTTTTTCATTTTGATCGTCCCACCCAAATGATTCTTTTTCTTTTTTTATACACATGGGTCCCACACTCACCCACTAATACAATTAAAACATAGGGTCCACACTCCCACTAATACAACTACCCACTACATATTAAATAATAATACTCCTTAATCTACGTGCAAAAAACAAAAATGCACCCTTGGTGCTGGACGAAGGAAGTATGTGCAAGAAATATTAACTGATGTAAGGGAGTATGGTATGTGATAGGAGAGAGAAAAAGAGAGGGATAATATATGGAATATAGGCGAATAGAAGATTAATTATATGATTTGTAGGTGTATATAGAGATGATTTTTAAAATTCCATATAAAAAAATATATGAATTTTGAAAGATAAATTATTTAGTGCACCGGGTGCATCGTTTACTCACTTTCAAAAATTTATACACTTATAAAAACATTATATTCTAATGAATAAAAATGTATACACTTTGCTAACTAATTTTTGTTAGTTTTTCTCATAAAAAGTTGAATGTAAAAAAACTATACAATTATTAAGATATATATATATATATATAATCAAATAAAAATTTATGCACATATAAACAAACGTGTACACCCGAATGCATAGAATATCAACTCATTTTGAAAACACAAAATAGATTTTCAAAGCTGCAAACAAACAATGTTCAAAAGAAAAACATAACCCCTGTTTCGTAAAAGTTCTCACATTTGATTGGACATGAAAATTAAGAAAAATGCAACAAGGTTATATGATATTTTAGTATAATAAATAAATGATAAAATGTAAATATATATATTTTTTTAAATAATGTATATATTAGGTACTTGACTTTTTAAAATAAGTGAAAATTTTTGTGACAAATCAAAATAGAAAAGATAATTTTTTTCCGAAACGGAAAAAGTATATAAAATCATAGTGTAAGTGTTAGATTAATTAATTTTTTCCCTTTTTTTTCGCTTGTCACTAATATAGTTGATGACAAAGAGGTAAGACGATATGTATAAAATGGGATGTCCAGTTACGTTTTTGCGTGATATTTCATACGTCGCATCTTGAATATTGAGTAAAACTTAGGAGAGAGTAGGGAAACTATTTCCTAAGCTAATGTATAAACCCTATGGACAAGAATTTATATTTCTCCTCCTCCTCACTTGTCAATTTATAAAGAGATGTAATGTATAAACCCTATGGACAATAATTTATATTTCTCCTCCTCCTCACTTGTCAATTTATAAAGAGATGATATGAGAAATATCCCATCAAAATGTCACAGAATATTTTGTGCCATTCACGGAGAATGTGGTACAGAATATTTCATGTGGATGCCAAGATTAGAAGAAGTAAATTATCATGTTATTAATAACTGAATAATTTAAAGTTTTCCCTCCGTCCCACACTTATCTTTACTATTCTTTTATAATTTACACAAGAATGGTGTACATAACTGTGGAACGGAAGAAGTATAGCACATAAAATGTATATGTGTTTCACTCAGGAAATATAGATTAAATTGAAAGTATAAAAGATATGATTATGAGGATTGAAAGTCATCAACATGAATTTAAACTTTCAAATTTCCTTTAAAAGTCCAAGTAAATAAAACAACATAATAGGGTGGATTTAAAGAGTTTAAAGTTAAAATGATAGAAGGTAATGAGATCACCTGAGTAAAGCTGCAATAATAAAAGTCAAGGAAGATATGGTATTGAATATGCAGGCCAGGAATGTGGGAGAGGTGTACATCATACTCTTGAAAAACATGTTTAATGTTAAACTCACCCTGCAATATAAATAAATAATCATCTAGTAAGCTTTTAATTTAATTTGATATGTTTTTCCTGATTTTACGTACCCAAGAAGGGAGAGCACAAATATCTCCAAAAATAGAGCCTTTGTTAGTTTTGGCCTACTTTTTCTGCAAAATTATAAACATGAGATAGTTAATTATATGGGAAAATATCAAAATTCGTCCGATTTCGATTTTAGTCATTTTTTATTTAAGATTCTCAATTTTGATTCTTTTTTTCGATTTTGGTCCTTTTAGTACAAATTCGGTCAAAATATTTTGTCCAAATTTAATCTTTTATATCAAAATTTGTCCAATTTTAGTAAAATTTTGGACATAAAAAAGACTAAATTTGAACAAAAATAACGAAATTGGACAAAAAAAATGACCAAATTTGAGAATTGCAAATAAAAATTATTAAAATTAAAGGATGAATTTTGATATTTTTCATGAATATTAATTTTAATTAGTAGATGATGATGAATAAGTGAAGAGAAATTAATGTTTGTTTACCTTTCAAAGAAATATGCAAGGGGTAGAAGTATTAAAGCTGCAAGAAGATGTCTGTAAGTGACATACAAGGAAGGATCCATGCCATGCTTGAAGGAAGCTTGGGTGAAAAAATATTGCAAGGTAAATGCTATCTGACATCCCACCATAGCAAACTCACCCTTCATCTTCATCAGCTACCTCTCTTTGCACTTATCTCATTTTCCTTTCCATGATTTATACTTACTACCCCTCACCACCTTTTAATTATCACTAAATCATCATACCACAAAATTTCTTTTCTCCAGAGTGTAAATAATTGTTTTTTTATGAAGTTAAAAGAAAAAATATCTTTATCTACAACTTTATTAATTTTTTAGGGTAGTTATAAAATGTAAATTATATTATCATGGGTTAGAAATGTATATCAATTTTTAAATTAGTTGAATATTTGAACATGTCCACTAACAAAATCTCTTATATTATTTAAAGAGACAATTGTCAGAATTAGCCAAAATGAATAGTCAAAAATCAATTACATTTATTAATTAAATTGTATAACTTCCATACCAAATTATCTATTTTTGAACCAAAATATCTACATCCTTTGTTTTTTTATTATATTTATTATTCAATGTCGATTATGGTGTTGGACCTCGATACAGGATACCGACATTATGCCTGACATCATCATCGTAGCACCAGATTTTGGATTCATTGTCGATCTTATATCGGAATTTCTATGTCGGGGATCCGACACCAAATCCTATCTGATGTTATGACAATGGTGTCGGAATATGATATCGATATCCTATGTCGGGTATCCCACACCAATTCCGACACTAAATAATTAAATTATAAAAAAAAAGGTTTGGGTAACTTGATCCAAAATTGGGTAGGAATATTATACATTTTAATTTATGGTTGGCAATAATTTTGGTCCATTTATATTTGGTATTCGGGCCACTCTCCCTCTTTTTTAAATTTAATGGGATATAAAATTATATTATACATCTTGTATATATAAAAGCATATCACAAACACTTGTGTAAATCCTGTGGTCCCCTTCTAATCCTATATGCCCTATGTATTGCCAGAGTGTTTAAATTAGGGGACCACAGAATTTATAAGGTTTATGATGTAAACCCGATTTACAAGAGTCTAACTCATTAAAGGCAAAAATTTGTGTGAGATTGTTTCACGTAAAAAGTTTATGTAAAATGGATTAAAAATGATAACTTTTATAGTGAAAAATGATAATATTATTTCATGACCAATTTATAATATAAATAAAAAGTAGCGAAAGTGATTATAATATTTTATAACGAAAGTGATAATATTTAAATAACGAAAGTAATAACTAATTTAAAAGTGTAAAATAGTCTCACATAAGACTCGTCCTACTTTTTATATTCAACTACATCATTTGTCATTAGAAAACTAAAAGTATTTTTTATAAAAATTTTACTAACAAATTATATAAATTTTAATTCGTTAATTTATATTTATTTATAAATAATATATATATATATATATATATATATGTGTGTGTGTGTGTGTGTGTGTGAATTGAGTGTGTGCGCATAGTCTTTAGATGGTGCACAAATCACAATATATTTTGCCATATTTATATTAGAAAGTGATCATACTCCATTAACTCACAGTGTATTTAGACAAATTCATGCGTGGCATCAGTTTTCTCTATAGAGTAATATTTTCATATTAGAGATAGTGTAGTTTCTTTTTTCTTTAGTTTGTATCTTTCCTAATCTTTTTTGTCACAGTTCCATAATGTAAAGTACAGGACAAACAATTTTTCATGAATTAATGTTAAAGGAGAAACAGATTCCCATGAAACTATCCAAACAGAAAGCTTTTCCCAATAAAAATATCACATTTGAATTAACAAACATCACTATTTAATTTCGAGTCACATTTTAAAATATTATTCATTGTTAGTAATAAACACAATTGAATGCTGCAAAAAATTATTTGATACCGTCTCACATAATAAGTTTCGTAAAATGGGGTAAAAGTAATATTTTAATAAAGTTAATTGACTTTTATTATAATATCTGTTGTAACAATAAATGTAAAAATAAAAATGAAACGAATGGAGTAATTACAAAATAATACATGAACTATAAGATTTCTTAGATCAGGGGCTAAATTAAATCATGAACTATAATGATAAAATATTATACGAAGATAAACTTATATTTATACTCTAAAATTAATATTAAACCTAAAAAATTAAATAATACAAACACTACATTCCACAAAAAAAATTTCATGTCTATGGAATTTATGTTAGGAAATTTATAATTTTCATTATAAGGGCAATATATTATTATGCAATTATATTAACTATTCAATTATTTTATGGGCTTAATTAAGTGATCCAATTAAGGTGAAAAGTCCATGGGCTATAATAATAAATAATATGGTCAATTGAATAGATACCCAATACTACATAACTAAGGTGATTATAGGTGGCTCAGTTGTGTAGTATATAAAGGCTCACAGGTTATATATGGTCCCCAATATATTAAGCGGCACATAGTCTTCCCTTCTCCCCATCGGGAGGGATTACTACGGTCCCCATAAGGAATAAGGAGACTTAGTTGAGGAATACCATTATACCTACCGATCTTTGAGTTCGTGTTTCACCTCGTGCTCCACCTTTAGAGGACTCACTGAATCAAGGTATGCTTCCGTTTTAATGGTTTAGATCTCAGTTTATTATGATAGGGCCTCAAGTATTAGGATTTATGAATTTATTTCCTACAAGTGCTATTAGAACCACCCTATTTATGATTCTCTGAGATCTGAAAGAATTATGTTTAAATTCAAACATTAATGTTTGATCATTATGTGAAATTATTTAGATTCAAAATTGAAATTATTTATATAATTGGATCGAGTGTTAGAGAGTATATCGATACACGCACTGCTGGTGTAATTAAGTTGTGTGTTCGCAGTATTGTAGAACATGTATTGTAATTCTGGAATTTCAATATAATGAACATGATGATTATGTATAAAGAATTAAAATTGGACAATTGCGATCCACGTCATTATATGAGAATTGGTATTTGCCAGTGGAATAATTTTGTCCTAATATCTGACCATTCATCACTTTGGACATAATAAATTCTTATTCTATTCAAGAAGATTGAATGCACTATATGTCATTTGATTAAAAGAAATTGACTATGTATCCATGATCAATTCTTGATTTGCTGCCATCATGTGTTTTGATACATATACATGTGTTTAATATATGTGTTATGGCCATTTGGTAATGGTAATTGAGTTCCCATAGAGTGGCCTATTTTGGATAAATGTGTTTGGACTATCGACTTGAATTTTTTGAATAAGCGAGTTGCTTAATGGCAATTTAGCAATTGTGATGTATTTGCATATGGATATATGCATTTGATTTTGTACCAAAATAAATTTTAATTAATTGCTGTGCACAATTATTATGATTTCGTGGCATATGATATATTCCATTCTATGGTGATACAAGGCTTAATTATAATTTTTTTTGTTATTGGAATAAATATCCAGAAGGATAAAATAATCCGGCCTTGTTTTTGGAAAATTTGATACTATGTATATAAGACAAGTTCGTGTGATAATCTCACACTATTTGCAGTAGTCGATTGATAGTTTTGCTAATGATTATGTTGTTGCGGGTATCATGGTGAATTCAGTAGTTGATTCTTATTTATGGCAGAGCCTTATTCCAATTATTTAGAAGATTGAAAGTGCGTTAAGAACTATATTAATTTATATTAATGAATGTTTTCATTATTGATAATGCCATGTGTGCAATCATCATGAATAAGGAATATGAATATATACTGCAGTCTAATATTCCTAAAATTATGTTACATCATAAATGTGGATTTAGATTATAATAATTGCTAGCCGTCTACAATTATTGTGATTACATGAGTGCCATGCATTTGGTAGTATATTTAAAATATTAATAAGAATATTTACCTAATTTAGTTTATTCTAAATTGGGATTTGGAATTCTTACTTAAGTTAAAAAAATTCTTTCATTAATTTAAATATATAAGAATCATGTCAAATTCCTATTTAATTTGTGAAATTTAATTAATTAAAATTAGGGAGATATTTTTTTAATGTCGTTCAATTAAATATAAATATTTATTTTAAATATTTATTTAATTGGTCTAGTAATTTTCAATTTAGTCAATCAAAGCATCATGTTGTCATAGCAGCCTCTGTGTGTGGAGTGCGACTTTATTAAAATTACATAGATGAGTGTGGAATTATTTATGTGTTCTGTGTTCGGCCCATAGGTAGGCACAGTTTGACAGAATAATAACACACATGTGATGATAAGTATGTGATAATTATTTTGAATTATTCATGTGAACATCAGTCGGTCCAAAGATAGACTTTTGTTTGACAGAATTTATTATCAGTACTTGATTATTACACCAAGATTACCCCTGCAGATAATTTTTGTCCATATATGAGATTAATATTGTATAAGGTGTCTTGTGATGGGTCCCCAATGAATAATATTGTGCGAGTGTATCTTCATGTGGGTATTGATCGGCCCGTAGGTAGATTAATATTTGACCCGAAATACACAAACACTTGTGGTGGTGAATACGTGACAATCATTTGATTTGACATGTGAGTAATAAGTCAGCCCAAAGGAAGGCTATTGCTTGACAGTTTTATTGTCAGTATTTGACTAAAACATAGAGGGTGTCACTTACAAGTTAGTATTGTTGTCGTTGGACTTACACTAATGTTGTGCTCGATTCCTCGAGATGATTCTAAATTATTTAAATTTTGAAAGATTATAAAGTTTATGCAAGCATGATAATTATTGTGATTTTATTTTCTGTACAATTAAAAAGTCTGCTAATTAAGTTTTACTTATATCAACAATATACTCATTCATGATGAGTGAACTTCAATAATAAGGATGAGACTTGTAGGTTTCTAGCAAACTTGGTCTCAATAAAGTGTAAGGGCAATACAAAAAAAACTCATTAAAAAAGCTGCTAAAGACAAAACTAAAGTATAACCTTTAATTTTCTCCTACAGGCCAGTGGAATTGTCTTGTAATACACTACATTAAGATTATTTGGTGTGTATGGTATAGTTAAAAGACAAAATAGAACTCCATAGGATATGGTTACTAATAGGAGAAATACTTAAGATTGCAGCTTATTGTCTCAATAAAGTTTCAACTAAATTAGTTGTGAGAACTCTTTGAGTTTCACATGGTGATGTCCAACTAAGGCTAGATCACTGGGATCTACTAAAGAAAATTAGACACAAATAGTTATCAGCTACTTTATTGGTTATGAATAAAGATAAAAGTTTTATGATCCATTATTCGGATGATATTGAGACGGGTAATACAGTATTCTTTGAGGATGTTGATTTTGGGGGAAGAATAATATTAGAGACATTATTTTCAAGGAGGAGTCAATTTCGACTCCCACTTATGCTTTTAAAAATGGTGCAAATCCATAATAACGATATGACAATGTCAATAATATTTAAGGAATAATAAATTCAACAACCTCAAGAATTAGTGTCACTAAAGAAATCACTAGACTTGGGAGAAAGACAATTTGGATGATTATATAGTTTTTTCCTAAATAATGAGGATACCATGAAATTAATGGTAGAACATTTAAATAATGTTCATCAAGCTATATAAGGTCTAAATATTCAAAAGTGGATTAATGCTATAAGTTATGAGTTTAAGTCAATACAAGATGGTTAGGTTTGCATCTTGGTAAAGGATTATACTCAAAAGGAAAAGAAGGCATTGTTTTAAGGGACTTTCTATTCGATTACTAAGAAAGTTCCTTTTAAGATAATCGTGACATTGGTAGCACATTTTGATCTTGAATCACATTAGATGGATATAAAGATAAAGTTTCATGATTGTAACATTGATGAAACGATCTCAATGCTTTAAGAACTAAAAGAAAATCCATCTATGTACTTGATAAGTGAGTAAATTCACAAGTTTGGCATCATGTTTTGTGCTAGTTTTGGAGAGTTTTGAGGTGGAAATAGGTGGAAAACCTATATATATTGTGAATTAGCATGAATCAGGTGTTAGTGGAGCTATTTAAGTGGTTTTCATAGCAAAAACGAAGTGGAAGTGCCAAGAATCGAAGAGACGAAGTTGAGACCACGCGAACCACCAAGGAAAGAGTAGGGTTCGACCTGATGGAGGAGGATTCGGCTTCTCCTACAGGTCGAACCAGCATTGAAAAGTTGCAGAAGGAAGGTTCGACCACGACTCAAGGGGTTCGACCTGTTCATCAAGTCGAACCATGGTCGAACCAGTTCACGAGAAGATGGGTTCGACCACGACGTTGGGGTTTGACCTGACAGTTGGTCGAACCAAGAGCGGAAATTGTCCAGTGGTGAGGTTCGACCTGGGGTTCGACCAAAGAGAGAGTGGTTCGACCTATACAGTTGGTCGAACCAAGTGCAGAATGTGTCCAGTAGCAGGGTTGGACCTGTGGTTCGACTTGTGGCTGATGGTTCGACCTATTTGACGAGGTCGAACCAAAATGCAGAAACTTAAACTTACCTTATCCGGATTTTCGAGGCCAAAACGCGTGGGATCACTTGAAAAGCCCATTCCAAGCCCTAGAGACGTGATTACAAGTATAAAAGGAGGCTCATGCAGTCAAGAAAACGACGACGACGCGAGAATCATAAGAGGAGACAAGAGAAGAGATTGGTGATCCATCCGGAGGGCGGTGACAGAGGTGTAGCTGGAGATTCAAGTAAGATTGGTCCAACTAACCATGATTGTTCTTAGATCAATCATGGGCTAGAGCCACTTCGGCAGTTCTAGGATTATGAAGGTTTTATGAGTTAATTTATATTTCGTGTGTATACTCCGTACAACACTACTTGTGGTTTATTTTATATAAGATTGCACGGTTTTAATCCATACTCATAGTTATTTTGGGCATCAATAATCGTTATGTAGAGTCTGAATGCATAACATGGTTATTGGTTGAGTGCGTTCACTAATGAGCAGGGTTTATTGTTATAATTCTAAGTGAAGGAATTCCGAGGTTTTATTAGAACCGTCTTATATGAATGTTTGTTAATTGAATTGAATTCGGGTTAATAAGTAGGATTAAGAGTATAACTTTATAGTACCTAAAAAGGGAGATCAAATCGGGTTAGAGTACTAAGTGCACGGGAAATAATTGATTATGATAGTACATAGAAAGGGATGTAAAGTATACGTCTTGCTCTGAGGATATTTACACGTGTAAAAAGCTTATCTATTTGTGTCTATAGAATATATTTGTATGGTCTAGCGATGCGTCCATAAACCACAAGGCAGAGTCGGACATCAACACACGAAAGTATGAATTAACGAATGAAACTGGATGGCTTGACGAGCTACCTATTATCTTATTTGATCACAACTACTATTTTCTTGTTCTTGTTATTTAATTGCTATTTCAATTATTACTCAATTTACAAACCAAAATTACAATTCTCAACATAGTCATAATTGCTTGAAAATAATTAAAGTGATATTTATCCGTCCTGTGAATTCGATATTTAACTTGGTCACCTTCGAAACTACAATTGATATCCTTCATACTTGGGGATTAATTGTGTGTTGAGAAAACGCTCATCAGTACTCAAGAAAACTTTGCCATAAAAGAATCACAATCATCATCATGAAGTAATTGTCTCATTTCGTTTTGAGATAAATATAGATGATTATATAATTCAGTGGGAAAAGATTAAATTTAAAACAAAGGGAGACAAGTGCAGTCTCAATCATGTGCTCTAAAATTAATCTAAAGATTTAAGAAATGTAAAATATTTCATATACATTGGTTGTTGGAAGTTGTTGCATGATGAGGTCTGTAAAAAAACTGAATTGATTTTTGTTGTTGGTATATTAAGCAGATAATTAAGTAACTATAGTATGGATCTTTATAAAGTATTTATAGAGAACTAAGGATAACATGATTGCACATAAGAGATCTGATTAGTAGGAGATCATAAAGTAGTCTGATTTTGAGTTTTGTTGGTTGCTAATACGGTATAAGATCCACTTTAGACTATATCTTCTGTTGGTCTGGAGAGCTATACAAGCAAAAGTGTTAAGCAAACACTTGTAGCTCATTAACCATGACAACCGAATTAGTAGCATACTAAGGGACATCCAATCTGAAATAAAGGTTGCGAAACTTTATCACATAAAGTTGATTGTGACAGTTAGTTCACAGTAAAGTATTAACGACAAGATTACTTATAAGTCAAACATATTGACATAGAATTCTTGGATGTTAAAGAAAGTATTTTGTGCAGATAAAATTTTAGTAGAGCATATTGTGATAGACCCCAATTGAGGATTCGACACTTATGTATTCAGTGCCCTGTATTTGAGCTAGCTACTCATTTGGGTATTATATGGTTTTAGAATACATTGGTTTAGTGGGAGTCTATATTTATTGCTCTTTAAAGTTTCAAGACACTTTGATTTGGATAATTCAGTTTTCTGCAGAATAAAGTTGATGGCTTTGAATTAATTGTGAATTTACTTAAGTAATTTTCTATTTTGTAATATTTTACATTATGGATTGATCTCACTAAAGATTAAAGTTTGACCAGTTGAAAATAGACATGATGTCGATCACATTGCATGTAATTTCCATACTACTCACCATATTTGATCTATGTCATTGAGTGTATTGATATGATGATTGTCGGGGTTTAACCACGATTTGTAATGTGGTGAATGCCGCAGTGATTCCATATTAGTATATGAGATGGACCAAATTGTTAAGTATAGCCTGAAGAGAAATAGCATAAAGTTGCGCAGTTGAGAACTCTTGATATAATTGCTTTCGGTATATATATATAGCCCAAGTGGAAGATTGTTAGGAAATTTATAATTTTCATTATAATCTAATTGTGGGCAATATATTATTATGCAATTATATTAGCTATTCAATTATTTTACGGACTTAATTAAGTGATCCAATTAAGGTGAAAAGTCCAGGGCTATAATAATAAATAATATGGGCCAATTGAGTAGATACCCAATACTACATAACAACTAAGGTGATTATGGATGGCCCAGTTGTGTAGTATATAAAGGCTCACAGGTTATGGTCCCCAATATACTAAGCGGCACATAGTCTTCCCTTCTCCCCATCGGGAGAGATTACTACGGTCCCCATAAGAGATAAGGAGGCTTAGTTGAGGAAGGCCATTATACCTACTGATCTTCAAGTTCGTGTTTCACCTCGTGTTCTACCTTTAGAGAACTCACTGAATCAAGGTACGCTTCCATTTTAATGGTTTAGATCTCAGTTTATCATGATAGGGCCTCAAGTATTAGGATTTATGAATTTATTTCCTATAATTTATTGCAATTTTTTTGGGGTTGCAATTTTAGTACACTACTATGGTTTTTGGCTGGCGATTTAAGGACACTAAATTCTATTTTCTCTATTCAAGGATAAATTAGACTAAAATTAATATTTTTGGATTCTATTAGACTTTTTATCCCACTTGACTGCTATATCATTCAAATATGCCACGTCACCACTCCTAATTTCATGGCTAAATAACGGATCATTGAAAAAAATAGTAGATCCTAAATTTTCTAATTCCTAATATCTCTGTGAATTTCCATTCAAATTCAGATAAGGCAAAAGGAACACCAAACTTAGGTCGCATGATCATCAAATTTGTCGTCCATTAAAATTCACGCTCGTTTTTTGAATCTGTTTGTCAGGTTGAAGACATTGTTTGTCAATTTGTCAGGTTGAAGATATGAATAAATAAGTAGGTAAGAAGCAGGACCAAATCGTGATTAACAAGTATAAATTCAAGTAATGATAAAGAATTAAAAATCACCCCAAAAAAAATACACAAACACTTGTGTACACCGCGTTCACGGTGTAAACCATGTGATCCCCCTTCTAATCATATATACCCTATGTATTGATAGGGTGTTTAAATTAAAGGAACCATATGGTGTATAAGGGTTTATGTGTTAGAGTAGTGTGCCCAGAGCTCCAATTAGATTGGATTGTACTCTTTATATTGTAAATATAAACAATCTCATTGAAAATTATATTATTATAAGCTGTTTAATTTATCTATATAGTGAATTATACCATTTGCTTATTAGATAAAATTTCTAGACTAATTTAAGGTGAAATGTATGGTCATGCATATGATGGTGATCATGGAATTATAAATAGAGAACTTTGGTCTTAAACTTTGTTCCGAATCGACAGTTTTTTTCTAAATGGGATAATGAATAACTCAGTAAAGACTTGCATATATTATGAATGCTCGTGGGACGGGAATATTGCATTCCATCAATATTAGTATTGTGACACAAATTCATATATGTGGATACTTATTAGAAAATAAGTTTATCGAACATGATCTGTAGAAAATTCTTATTGGATGTATCAAAATGAGAATTTTTTAATTACGATAGTACACGATTAGTCCTTAGACTTGAAACACCATGGTAGTCTTGTGTACATCTTGTAATACTTAAATTTATCTTCTGATTGTTTAGCAAATCATAAAGGGATATGTTGGGTATTATATTGATGTGCATGGAGACTTGTGTGTGGCTAAGATAGAATCTAGCACTTGTCTAAGATTAGACAATCTCCTATGTATTTCATTGTTAATGATTCAAAGACCTTGGCTTAGGCAATGAGAATAAAGATTCACAATGAATCATTGTAACATGAAATAGAAACACAGTTATTGAGTTAGTAGAGTTTCGACTAATATTCCTACTCTAGACATAATCGGGAGATTATTTGTTAGAAGGACTGTACGTGTATGTCACTCGTTAATTTGCAGGTTTACTCGTTATTTCACCTAACACTAAATGATCATGCTACTTGCTAGGTGTTACCGTGATTAGTAGGTTCTTAAAATTTATTAGTTAATTTCAAGTTAATTATTTAATTAGATTAATTAATATAATAATTATTATTATAAGTTACAAAGTGTTGTAAGCCTACTGCTAGAGTTAATAGTGAACCTAAAGGATCACACCTTATATTTGGATGAACGACTTTTATCAATTGGTGCAATGGTTAAATTGTTAACTATGCATTATAATTAAATAATTTGATTATTTTATTGTAATAAATAATAATTTGATTAATATGGTTAAAAGAAGGGTCACTTACTAGGAGGTACATAAAATAATGTATAATTACTATAAATTACATGACTCAAAGTATTATTACTCATAACTACACAATTATGATTGTGATACCATAAATACCCCTATGTATTTGCATAATTGTTCTGCACAATTTGATTCTGCACAATTTGGTTCTGCATAATTGTTCTGCATAATTTTATTTTTACATATTTTATTTGCACATTTTAAATTCCGACAGCAGGCGACGATCAGCGGCGATCAACGACTGGCCGACCGCCGGTCAACAATCTGTCAATGACTGGTCAATGACCAGTCAACACCGGTGGGTGGGTGAGGGATAGGGATGTTGGTTTAAAAGTGTATGGATTATAAGGTTATATTTGGTATTTTACTTTAATATTTTGTATGTGAGAGTAATTATTTAAATTTCATGTATCTAATAGTAATTTAAGTTAAATGTGTGTATCTATTAGTGATTAACCCTTAAAAGAACGAATCAATTGGATTGATTAATAATTGGGTCAGTTTTAAATTGAATTTATTAAGCCCAATTATAAACAATGGACTTTATGAAGAAATCCATATGTTTTTCTTTAATACTGGAACCGAGCGTGTGAAGACTTGGTCTTCCCACTCCCCTGCATGAAAAGAGAGATAAGATTAGTTAGTTAATATAAGATTACATATTAAGATTATTTTTCCTTAATTAAGAATGATGATTAGCGATTCCTGCAGAGAAGAACGTCTTCTTTTTAGAATTCTCTCTTTTCATAATCCGTAAATTTTATGCTCTTTTTCTTTTGACTGTTGGAGATAGTAAATTGATTACTGTTCTTCAACCCATTTCCATTCCTATTATCACAAGTTGATATTAGGAACAATATTGATTCCAACAGATTTACACTGCTAGCGAAGTGTAAGTTCTGTATCGTTAATTCAATCGGTGGTTTACTTTAGAGAAGATACACTTGGATCCCTGAGAAGAACAGTGTCAGTCACATATCGGGAATTGATTCTCTCACTCCCTGTATCAACTGGAAGAAAGTCTACAAGGGTAAGAACTCTTTTACGTTGATTTCTTTTAGCATATTATAATACCAGATCCGATAATCATTTCTGAACATCCGGATGAAACATTTGATGTTACTAATAAATGTGATTTATTAATTCTTAAAAATTTTAAATTCCGCTGCGCTCACCCGAATCGCTATAACGAACCCAACAGTGGTATCAGAGCTTAGGTTCACAGTGTTAAAATATTGTCTTGAAAATGTGCAGTACTAAAATTATTTTAGTAATATTTAATACTTAAATAAGAAAGGTTAAAACAATGATAAAATCAGTTTCTCGAGAATCATTAGTTTTCATCGTTATGTTTTCAAAATGAGTTTTGAAAAATAAGTTGATTTGAACTGTGAAGTGGGTGATCACTGCGTCAGTTCTGAATTGACATGAATAATTAAGATTGATTTTGATTGATTCAGAAAAGCATATATTAATTAATTAAAGAGTGTTATTAAATACACACCCCTTTTTATTAAATACACACCTTTTATTTAATGCACATTTCTTTTAATTTATTATTTCTTATTTTTATTGTATACACACCCCTTAAAATTACAAAACCATCCTTAAAAACTTAAACTGTATACACACCAAAGTAAAATCATCGATTCAAATCTTGCTTAATGGAACATTCTACTTTTTTTTTATAAAATTTCAAGTTTAACTTTAATTAGTTGAAGATAGGAGGGCCTGTAAGTTCAGAGTATTTTGTTGATTTCTATATGAATTAGATATGAATCTTTGAAATCGGTAAAACCCAATTCTCCATTATTCCTTCAAAATATATTAAAAACATCATTAATCCATTTATGAATAAAATTATGAAAGGTGAAACCCACCAAAGTAATGATTATGAAGAGAAGGAAAGAGTGTTTATTGGATTTTGTGGAGATTTAATTAGAAGAAAAAATAGGAGACGAAAGCACTGATTAAAGTATAGACGACTTCGTTCTTATGGTGCTCCATAACCTGGGTTAAAAGGAGAATTTTTAGCCTCAGTAATGGAGGAACTGTGGTTGATTTTCAGGAACCCGTCGGATGATGGCGAAGAGTGCCGTGGAAGGAGGGGGTATGTATTTAGGGGGTATATTTAATAGATTAAGGGTATTTTGGATTTTTTATAAACATATAATATAATTAAATAATAATGGGGTGTGTATTCAATAATTGTGGGTGTGCATTTAGCTGAGACCTTAATTAAATTAATTAGTCTAAAACTTCAACTATTGTAGTAGGATGAGAATTGTTCTTAAACTACTAATTATACAGTTAATATTTTGATCTTCGATATTTTTAATGAAATTGGCTAAATGTTAGTTAATGACTTTATTGGTTTTAAGTATGAATATGAAAGATTAAATAAAACTTATTTATATTTCTTATTCAAAATATTCATTTGGAATTAAATTAAAGTAATACGTTGTGTTTAACGAGAAATTATTTCTCAAAATATCATTGTCTAATATAATAATTATAATTGATAATTTGTTATCAATATTTAATATTTATTTAATTTGATAAAAGCATTAGATGTTTATGATCAACAATGATATTTGATGGCTATTTATAGAAATGGGTAATTGGTTTGATCAAGATGGTTACCATCAACTTTATGGAATGATTTACAAACTAATTTCTATAAAAGAATTGATTACATGAATCAATAAAAGGTTTCTAGAAATGGTTTTCTAAAAAATAATTTTAGAAATGGGTTTCTAGAAAAATGTTTCTAAGGGAAATAATTAGCTATCATTCACATTTTAGCATAAGAGTGAATTGATTTGGTTTTATTAATCAAGAAATTATTTCTTAATTAATTAAAGCAAACAAGATTCTTAAATTCGATTCTAAAATTTAAGTTTTGTAATATTGACTAATTGTTAGTCATATTTCTCAACAAGTATTATTTTAAAATGAGAAATAAGAATAATTGTTATTCTTATATTTCTTTATTGAATTATTCATCGGGAATGAATGTAAATAAATTTAATATGTTATTGGCATATTTATTTATTAAGGGATGATCATGAGCCTTAAACTTTATGTGATGGTTTTAATTTATTTGGATTTTATGGGGACTGCGAGCCTCTTTTATTTACATTTGTAAGTTCTTTAAATTTATGCAAAGAGAGTAGATTAGTCCGTGAGGATTTAATTTTATTCATTATAAATTTGAGGACTTGAAGGAAGCCCAAAAGAAGATCCAATTGTTGATGGGTAATTAAATGTAATAGAATACATGCTCAAGGCCCATAAGTATATGAATTTTACATTATGATGTAAAGTTCTCATTGTCCCTCAGATTGACCATAGACCCGTTTTGGCTCAAACGGGTCGCATAGGTTGGCATTGATCATCCCACCGCTTTATGTATGTATAGGATATATGCATGCTAGATTTTATTTAATGTTTTATTCCACTCATACGATGATAAGCATTAAATAATTTACCTTAATAAGTTGATGAGGTATTGAAAATAAAAATAATCCCTAAGTTTTTGAAACTTACACAAAAAATTTTCGAAAATTTTATTTCAAACAAATATGGATAAATTGGGTATGACCTATGAATCCATGCCTACTATCAAAAGATAGAGACATGATAATGCTACTACACTTAACCACTGGCCATGAGTCGTGGGTGGGTTTGTGGGAAAGCTATATTCTTTATCTGTCATAATGATGCTCATGAATTAAATGCATTACTGCATCGGCCATGAGTCGTGAGGTGTTTTGATATTTTAATTGCATGAAGGTTTGATAGGTATTGTTTGACACTGAGTAATGTATGGGCTTATAAAATTGAGGTATGCGTGAAAGGTGAGGTAAAACAAATTGAGGATTGTATAGTGATACAATTGTAAAATATTTTACTACCGAAAAGAATTTTTCATGGGCTCATAAATTGGGGTGTGAGGAATTCTCATTGGGCCTCAAGCCTACTAGAAAATAACGATTTTCCAATTTTCATTGGGATTATGAAATTCGAATAAAATAGTGAGAGACATTTAATATTAAAGACCTTATATTAAATGAATATAAATTTTTCATAATTTTCTCATTTTTATTCTCTATTATTTTGTAGATTCATCTACTAAAATGACAACCTTTTTCGCTATTACTTTGATTGAGCAAAACAAATTAATTGGCCCAAACTTTTATGATAGGCTGAAAAGTTTCAGAATTCATCTAAAATAAAAAAATATGGAATATGTTCTTAACACCAAATTCCCAGAAGCACCTGCTGCTAATGCTTCAAATGAAGTACTTGAGAAGTACAAACGTCATCAGGAGGACGATCAGTTGACTCGATGCTACATGTTAGCATCTATGTCAAATGAGCTCAAAAGGATAAATGAGGATGAAACCTCTACATATGCTATTCTTCAACGCCTTAAAAACTTGTTTGGCGTAGATAGCAGGTAGCAAAGATACCAGATATCTAAAGAGCTTTAAGATGGCCGAGGGATCTTCAGTCCAAGAACATGGATTGAAGATTATCACCTTAATGGAAAGGCTTACGTCTTTGAATGTTCAGATTCCACTTAAACTTTGCACTGACCTCTTGCTGCAGTCTCTTCCTTCTTCATATGATAATTTTGTTATAAACTATAACATGCATTACAAGGTTAAGAGTCTCACTGAAACTGTTAACATGTTAAAGATGGTTGAATCTAGCATTCAAAGGGATAAACCAGTTATGTATGTTGGGCCCACTTCTAGATCAAAGGCTGCAAAGCTAGATAAAAGGAAGGAAAATGAAAATAGTTCCAACAAACTCAACAAACTGAAAGCACTTGGAAGTGTTGAGAAAAAGAAAATTTCTCAGGCCAATGATAACTGTCACCACTGGCATCAAACTGAATACTCAATGATCCTGAAGAGTTCAGGTATTTATTATATTGAAGTTAAATTATTTGTTAATGATACTTCTTAGGTATTAGATATCGATTGCGCCTAACACATTTGCAATGAATTGCAGATGATGGCAAGAAGTAGCAAAGAAGAGAAATGATCCTAAAGCTGGGGAATTGATAAGTCGTAATTTTACCTTATTATTTTAGATGATTTCATATATATTGTTATGTGAGTTGTGAATTATTTAGTGTAATTACGACTTATTTCTATTTTATACACTTGAGAATTAATTATTTTATTTCTTATTGAAACAGGCTAAAATTGAGATAAATTATACAGTAATAATAATTTATTTTGTGACTGCTACAATTATTATTACTGCTGAAAATAAAGAGTTGACCAAGTAAATTAAGGAGAGATTAGATTTGAAGAGCATAAGAAAACTTACCAAAAAACTGGAGATACAATGAACATAGACACTCTTCAAAAAGGAAGGTCAAAGGAGATAATTAATGATTTTTATCAATACACGATTTTTGGGATCTTTAAAAAGATCATACTCACAATAGAATCGATTATCACATTGGAAGACAGAAGGTAGATTGGGGGCGGCAGGAGACCGACACCATCATGAAGAACATCAGTTCTTCTATTTCAATTTTAATTTAGTTTATAATTATGTAATTTCATTTCTAGTTCAAGGATTGTGAACCTCCGTAGATTAATTTTCATGTTTGATTATGAATAATATTATCAACTTGTTTATGAATTTATTTTTTGATTGCCTTAGATATGATCTTGATTTTTTAATTGTTTGTTTAGACTACCCCTCTCAATAGGTGATTGATTGTTCAATAGTTATTTTGCATGTTATAATCCATAATTATTATAATATTGCAAATTGAGTAACAAAGTGAGGGAGTACCTCTTGAAATCACAAAATCTAGGTTGTATGATTCTTAGTCGGTTTTAATAGCCTAGTAGTCCTAATATATAAACCCTAATGCATTGTCGATTTCGTCCATAGGATCACTCGAAAATAGTTTAATCTAGAGGTCGTACCCTAGGTTATTAATCTTAAGGATATTTCGGGTTAATTTACCATTAGCCTAGGGACTTGAGTTTATGAACTTATTGGGATTTTAGGAATTTAATTCAGGAATGAAGCAAAGGTTGCTACATTAGCTATAGGAACTATAAATATAGCTTTAAGCAATGATTTAGTTTTGGTTTTGAACAATTGTCTTTATATTCCAGAGATTATTAAGAACATCATCTCTATTCAATTTTAGATGGAGAAAGTTATTTCTTTGAATTTGAACATGAAAGTTGTTCTATTTCTAAATGTTCTTCTTTAATCAATACTTGCATATTGATGAATGGTTTATATACCTTGACTCCCCAAAATTTCATTCTTAATCTTCAACAAAATAGAAGAAAATTGGATAATTATAATTCTACCATATTATTGCATACAAGATTAGGTCACAATTCTATGAAGAGGATAAGCGAGTTAGCACAATTGCTAGAACTAGTGGACAAGCAAGAACTACCAACTGTCATTCCTGCCTTAAAAGAAAAATAACCAAAATCTTCATTTGTTGGATAAGTGGAACAAGCTAAACATCTATTAGAAAAAATTCTTATGGATGCATGTGAGCCATTAAATGTTAATGCTTGTGAGAACTATAGCTACTTCTTAACCTTTGTCGATGGCTTCTCCAAATATGGTTAAGTGTACCTAATAAGGTACAAATTTGACGTTTTTGAAAAGTTCAAAGAATTCAAAACCGAAGTAGAAAGGCCAACTGGTTTAAGTATAAAGATACTTCAATTAGATCAAGGACACGAATACTTATGTATAGCATTTCTATCTGATAGAAATAGAAACTCAGAGTTTAAAAGGTTCAAGAAATAAAAAACCTCTAAAATGCAGTGAGTGAACAACCAGTAGAGACTGGAGCATCTAATACACAACCTCTGAGGAAATCCAAAAGGATACCTAAATTACCTAGAAGGTAAACTTTGTTATTAGAAACAAAGAGAAAATAACTCCTCTAAGATAGTGATCCAAGAAGTTATAGAGAGACAATGTTAGACATTGACTCAAAGAAGTCGTAAAAAGGCTTCATATCTAGTGGAAGTGAGCAAAAGGTTTGTGATGAGAGCGTAGATTCACGTATTTTGGGCTCTGATTTGTGTAGAAATTAAGCACGATTGAGTCTTTTATTGAGACGAATAGGTTTGTTTACGAAAAAGGCGCGAATCAGAAGGTACAAGGGCTTTTTAAGCATATTTGTACAGGAAAACAGGTCTTAAAGGCTTGAAATTGGAAGACACAATTTTTGAGGCAATTTTCAAAGGCCGTTTGGCCTCAAGACCTTGTTCGACCATCATCACTTTGGTCGAACAAGGTGGCCAAGTCGAGCAGAGTATGCAGATTCATCCAGAGAGCTTGCTCGACTTGGAGATATTGCTTGACCAGAATCATCATGGTCGAGCAGATGAGTGAAGTCGAACAAAATGTGTAAAAACTTATAGTGAGCTTGCTCGATCATTGCTCGAGTTGGAGGCCTTGCTCGACCAGTCACGGCGTAGTCGAACGGATTCTTGCAGCTGCTATTTATGGTAATTCCGGATGTCTTTTACCAAATTTGACGCGTGCTTCAAGCAAAAGCCCATCCTAAGCCCATAAGGAGGTTCCATGAGTATAAAAGAAGAGATTTCGCAGGAGAAAGTAGGACACAAATCATTCATCATCCATCCACCACCGAAACCCGACCATCATCCAAAGGAGTCGTGAAGAGAGGTTCGTCTGGCGCGTCAAGTAAGATCATACTAATCACCCATGATTATTCCTAGATCAATCATGGGCTAGAGCCGCTCCGGTAGTTCAGGGTTATGAAAATTTTATGAGTTAATTGAATTTTCATGTATAAACTCCGTACAACACTACTTGTAGTTTATTTATATAAGATTGTGCTTTTTTAATTCATACTCACGGTCGTTTTATGCATTATTAACTGTTATGTAGAGTCTGAATACATAACTTGGTTATTGGTTGAGTGCGTTCACTGCTGAGTAGGATTACATATTATAATTCTAAGTGAAGGGATCCTGAAGTCGAGGATTATTAGATGAATCCTTCTTCTGTAGGAGTTCGATATAAAGATCCGAGATAAGAAGGGCACAGAAAACGTTTTAGCAGATCACCTATCGAGGTTGGAGACAAGGAAGCACTGTGATGATTCTTTTGAGTACATAGAAGAGATGTTTCCCCATGAGAAGATAATGGCATTGTTCGTTGAAGGAGTGAAAAGAGCATGTGTGGTGGCTGCGCAAGCCATGGTATGCGGATTATGTGAATTACATTGCCGTAGGTGAAATTCCATGGAATCTCAACCATTATCAACTTGCAAAATTCAAGCGGGATGTTGAGACTTTTATATGGTATGATCCGTTTATCTACAAGATATGTACGGATTCCATACTCTGTAGGTGTGTGCCTGAGATAGAGATGGAGAACGTTCTTGATTTTTGTCATACACAACCTAATGGGGGGCACTTCGGAGCTCAAAAGACGGTAGCGAAGGTACTTCAATCTGCTCTTTATTGGCCTACTTTGTTCAAAGATTGTGAGACCTATGTGGCAACATGCGATAGATGTCAAAGGATGGGGAATATAAGTAGGAGAGATGAGATGCGACTTCAGCCGAGCATTGTTGTTGAGATCTTCGATGTATGGGGGACGATTTTATGGCCCATCTAATGGATTTTTCTACATCCTTTTAGCATTGGATTATGTTTCTAAGTGGGTGAAAGCCATTTTCACTCGCGTGAATGATTCAAGGACTATTTTATCTTTCTTGAAGAAATATATATTTGCCCGTTATGGAGTTCCTAGAGCACTAGTTAGCGATGGAGGTACTCACTTCGTCAATAAGCTTCTTAAAAAGGTTCTCAAGGATTATGGTGTTAAGCATAGGGTTACTACACCCTATTGTTGGATTGTATACTAAAAGTCTAGCCTTTAGTATGAACAATGTTATAACAATTTATTTGAAATGAGAATCATATGATTAAATGATTTCATCTTATAATTTATTTATATGCACAATGCAATAGTCCACTTATTTTATACTGTAGATAATATGTTGTGCGACAACACGCGGAAGATCATATTATCGGTTTCCTTATAAAGTATAAACAGATGCTCACAACCGAGATAGACGGGGACTCTCTATTGGGATGGTTGTAGTGTGGTTTGGTATTAGCTTGTCTTGGCTATAGAATCACATTAGTGCACTTGTGTGTATTGAGCAGGACCGCTTGATATCGTTCGACTTATACTGACTTATAGGAGAACTTGATCTCAGTTATTATGGATGTTCGTGCTCTTAATCCCTATACAATAACCTCGACACGTAGGGCATTATGTATTTCTTTTATTCATCAATGGGTGAGATTTACATGTATTAAATCAACAAACTCGGTGAGTTGGGAAGTAGTGTTGTCTCTATGGTGTACTGTTTATTGTAGAAGGAATCCATGTCCGACATAGGTTGATGATGTCCCCTTGAGGATCTCATAAGGCTTATCATGTAAATCTTGCAAGTGGATTAATTCCAGTATGATAATAAGGTTGAGTGGTACTACTCTCGGATGAGATATTAATTAATTCGAGTTGTCAGTAACTTAATTAATTAATGGACATTGTATATCTTAAACATGGGGAGACTGTCGGGCTCATAACAAGAAGGAGCCCAAAACATAAATTTGGGATTGGATGGGTAGTGCAGTAATAATATTTTAGTGGACTATATTATTATTATTGGATTTAATTATAAACTTTGGGCTAAGCTTGGTTAATTAAATCCAATTGAGGCCCAATCCAATTTCTCCTCCTGGTCCCTGTTGTAGCCCAACATATAAGTCTTCTCAGCTTCCTGGAACCCTAAGAGAGCGCCACTTTTGACGTGTTGAGAGGGTAGGAGCAGTTTGAGAGAATCCTGCAAATTGTTGCCCAAACAACATCAGGATTCGACTTGGGACACACAATAGAAGATCGAGAGGTAGTTTTGTGCAACGTTTCATCCTCTACATCAACCCAGAAGAAAGGTAAACTATTATTTTGCTTCCGCTATAATTGTTTACTTGAATCCCTAATGGATAACGCTAAGCCAAATGATCTAAATTCCAACAATTGGTATTAGAGCATTAGTTTCGTGGTGAAACGTGAGACGTTAGGTAGGGTTGATCCATTCGTGTGTTGATTGTCGAATATTAAGCATGAAATTAGGGTTTTATATGTGTGAATTATCCTAAAATCCTATGTGCTTTGTCGATGATATTGGAGTGTTATCTTGTTGATATCTTGTTGATTGTACACGCGGACAACACACGATTGTCACAACTACTGTGTGATATCGTTGAAAGAAAGAAAGAATGAAGCGAGTGTTTGTTGATGGATAAACACGCTGGTTTATTCACGGATCCACTATGTGCGTTGGTGGATAGTAAAACCAAGTCACGATTGTACGGTCATGGTTGCTGGAATGAATGATGATGGCGAGTCTTGGTCGACTTCACACGGCCTGTTGGCTAGACTTGGTGAAGAAAGTCGTGTGGCCGCAAACGATGGTAGCATCGGTGAGAGGCTGAGCCTTGTTCGACTAAGGGCAGACTGGATGTTGTTGACTATCGGAGGCAGCATCATGTTGACTCGAAACAACTTTGTAGCGATTGAAAGCCCTGTTGATGGAGACGTTGAACTTGCAGAACTAGGGTTCAGGGCAAGTCCTCAGCGTGTTCTGGACGAATCGATGGTAGATTTCCAGCGAGTCAGAAGGCAATTTGAGCAAGTCCTCCATGGATTCCGGAGCGAGTTGAAGCAACAGCCATACCAGTCTGGAGAGCAGCTTCACAGCGAGGTAGATGTTTTCTAGGCGCGGCGCTCGTTTCTTGCAGTGGCGTTCCATGTGCGTTGAGGCAGTTCCAGGCAGCCTAACGTCAGTGCTGGGCGGGTCTGTTTCCATTGCTGCTGATCGGTGCCGGACGAGGGTGGTCGCTGTCGGACGCAATGGTTGCACGGTGAATCAGGCGGGATCCCTGGTGAGTCGTGACGATGGCTAGAAATGTGGCTATCATCGTAGCTTGGTGGGAGGCGCTGGTGTCGATCTTGCAAACGGCGTCGACAGAGAAGCAGCAACTTTCCGGTCGAGTCCAAGCTGATTCTGGAGCGAATCCTTCGGCGACCAGGTCGATCCTGAAGCCTCTTCCGAGAGTCTTCACAATGGGATCGTATCTGCTGGATGCTAAGCGAATCGATGGCTTGGGCTTGCTGGATGTGCTCGGCGACGCTGATGGGTAGAGGCTGCGGATGTGTGTTTTTGAACTAGTCCGGTGATGATGAGAGTGTCAGACAACCAAGATCGGCGGGCAGCAATGCGGCGTCAGGTCCTCAGTCTACTACTCAATCACCGATGGCTTGGTCTGACTGCGTTGCAGGCAAGACAACGCTGCGTGTGTTTTGACGACGGAAAGGGCTGGGAGCAAACTTGCAGGCTGCAGCTGCGCGGACTTATTAGGCTGAGTTTCCAGCTGGGCGTGTTTTGGTAGTTTAATGGGCTCCCTCAATTTTTTTTGATTGGGCTACTCAGTTTGTGATTGTGGGCTTGTTGGGCTCATTCAATTAATTGTGGGATTTGTGTTGGGTCAAGTTTTCTAAATGGGCAGAATATTTCATGCAAGTAAAAGGCAGGGTTAATGGGCTTGATTAATTTATTAATGGGCTGCTCATTTTATGCTTTTGATGCTTGGGTCTGCTGGGCCCATTTATTTGATCCATCAATTTATGCAATTAATTCATGATATATAATTGGTTTAATTATTTTATTTGACAATTAATTATTATATATTTGGCATGTTCTATGTGATTATTTTTTTTAAAAATTACTTAAAATAGAAGCATGCTAGTATGTATATTTTATTTCTAAATATTATATGCATGTTAAAAACCCTCGGTGTTAAATAACTAAGTGGGAGAGGGGATTGGTAATTAATTCCCGCGGCCTCCATTATTGGTTTGTAAGTGATGTGAGTAAACTTGCGTGTTGGCAATAGGCCTTCCTCCCTAATGGATGAGTTTATTCACGGATCACTGGTGCAGACTTCATTAAATAATTATTATTTGTAATGTGGCACATAAACTTGCGTGTTGGCATAGACCTTCCTCCCTAATGGATGAGTTTGTGTGCGGTTCACTGGTACAAACTTATAATTGATGATTGTAGGAAGTTATCCGAGCGCGTGTGTACTTCTCCAACTGTAAGGCATATAAGCTTGCACAATGGACTTGGAATCAAATAATTGTGCACACTTAGGTGTGAATAATTAGTATCCTCCCCAACGGAGTCACTGCTATTATTTACATGGCTAAAAAGGAACCAACTATTAATTATTTTGCCATGAAGTTAGGTTGACAAATGAAATTAATTGGTAAAACCTTCTCTTGTAAATATTCGGGTTTGTAAACGTCCACACTAACGTGGCTTGCAGACTCACGGTGCTTGAGATGTCGGTGAATTTTATTTTATATTGTTTTGAGGGAATCAATATAAAAGGATAAAATTCGAAGATTTGATCGGTATATTTATTTGTGATTCTTTGAATTTCGAATGGTTTTATTTCACTAGTTGTTAACTAAAAAAAATTATATTTACTTGTCCAAATTAGATGATTAGAAAAGAATCTTGGTTTTGAATTTTACTGCTTAAGAAAATACATGTATGTTCTCACAAAGGACGTCTCATGATGCCTATTAAAGTCTCTAGTGAAGAGATAAGAGGTTCATAAAAATATGATGATCTCATGTAACTCTTTGAATACTTGAGTAATTTAAAAGGCGCTAGGTCATGATAGAATTTGATGAATAAATTGGAAATACATGGAATAGAAGTTGAAGGGGAAACCTAAGTCAATTTTATTCTCCATAATTGCCTAGATGTTTTGAGTAAGTTCCACCTGATTTACGAGAGGATGTATATGGTGAAAACCATCTGAAAAAACATGTGGCAAAGGAAAGTCATTTTCATCATAATATGAACAAGTTTAATATCTTATTCACTAGTTGTTTAAACATGATTAGTGATGGCATCTACTGACACGAAGTGTGTAGATACTGGAATCACTAAATATTTATCACTGAGTAAGGATAAGATTGTTATGACATGAGTAAAACTACAAAGGTAGTGGCTATTGCAGTGGGAGTTGTTTATTTATCTTATGATAGGAATAAACGATTGATTATGAGAAATTGTCTTTACATACGTTTTCATAGAAAGAATTTGATTTCGGTTTTTATCCATTAACGGATGGATACTTCATTTCATTTAAATGACATGGTCATAGTGATGAGGAATGGGGCTATAATCTGTTATAGTACATTGGTGGATAATATGTATACTCTTAAATTATGTTCATCCTACAGATGCAACAAATAGTAATTAATGATGCATCTTCTATCATTAGTAAGAGAAAGGAACCTTCGGAGATGAACTAAACATACATTTGGCGTCTAAGACTAGTTCATTTTACTTGAGTAGGATTCAAAAGTTGATAGCCGATGGACCGTAATGTTTATCTGAAGTGAAAACTATCAGACTTGCGAGTCTTGTTTGGAAGTAAAAATGATTAACTGCCTTTTCAAGGATGTGGGTGTAGAGCCAAAGATATATATGTTGGAATTGGTTCATTCTAATTCAAGCGGACCTAATATTATCCAGGTGAGAGGTGGTTATGAATATTGGTCAATCGATGATTATTCTTGAAATGGATATATTTGTTTGATACACTGCATGTCTATGTTCTTTGATTAATTCAAGAATTGCAAGGCTGGTACATTGAAGCATCATGGAAAATATATCAAAACATTACGATTTAATTGTGATGGTGAATACCTCTTAGGATAGTTAAGGAGCTATTAATCAGAAGTTGAGATTAAATCTCAAGTTGTCTACACCGGACGAGCCCCAGCTGAATGGTGTGGTGGATAGAAGGTGTAAGACTCTTATGGTAATAATTAGATAGATGAAGAATTATTTGGAATAATTAAATTCATTTTATGGATATGCCCTAGATACAGTAATTCATAAAACGTTAATCTATTTATGGGACATCCTAGAAAAATAGAGGGTGATTTATTTAGTCCAAAAGATTGAAGGGTGATTGTTAACACAAACACTAGATTTTTGAAAAATGACTATGTAATAAATCACAAACTCATGTATAAGTTGTTCTAAAGGAAGTGAGAGGGAAAACACTAAGTATTAGTACCAAGTGTACAAGAGGATATACCAAAGGTAAACTGCATCACGTGTCACGTCTGATACACAATTGCGTGTAGTATTTTGTCGTAGTGGGAGGTTCGTTTGACAACCTGTAAAATATATGTTTTGGGAGAGTCGTGAGACTTGGTCCCTAGTAAACATGGTATTGTCCCACGGATACGACGTAGCACTAAAAGATTAAAATACGGAATCTTAGTAAGTTGCAATGAATATTGAAATAGAATCTACGGATTCTAAATTAAGTCTGGGAGCTTATAGGACCATTAAATGGTGTAAAAGCCATTGCAAGGGATTTTAGAAAATAAAAGAGGATCATTCGGTAAGGTAAAAACCTTGGAAGTAAAGCTTGTTGCGAAAAGGTGTACTCAGAAAGAATTGGTTCGATTATAAGGAAATATGTTTACTGATAGCTATGCTTATGTTGATCTAGATTTTTTTATTTATTGCTTCTCATATTGAATTATGAGGAACAACAAATAGATGTCAAGACAGTTTTCCTAAATGGAAGTCTTAAGGAAAACATCTATGTGAAGCAATCAAAGTAATTCATTGCAAAAGGGCTAAGAGCATTTTAATAGTGAGCTTAAAGGTGTCCATCGATGGACTAAACCAAGCTTCAAGATCATAAAACATCCATTTTGATGAGAAAATCTAAAGATATGGATTTATTCAATGAGCGGATATGTCTTGTGTATTGTAAAGAGTGACGAAAATGTGGTGGTATTTATTGTATTTTACGTAGATGATATATTACTCATTGGAGAAAATGAAAGAGTATTGTCGGGCGTATGGGTATGGTTGATAAAGCAGTATGATATGAAGGACTTAAGAAAAGTAAAATATATCTTTTTGATCACGGTAATACGGATCACAAGAAAGGATGTTATGGTTATCTCAAGTTTCATAAATTGATACAATCCATACTCGTTTAGCATGTGAATTTATCTAAGTGAATGTGTCTTGAGACACAAAAATAAGATAAAGGTGATGAAAGCGGTTCCTTATGCTTCGGTGAATAAGGAAGCTTAATCGCATAGACAGTGGGTATCAAAGGTAACCCGAAATAAGAATATTGAACTGTGGTAACACATAATTTTGAAGTACCTGAAAAGGCCTGTAAATTATATATGGGCTTACCGGACAGATTCACTGCTTCTTATAAGTTACATAGATTCGGATTTTTCAAATCAGATAGGGATGGTAGTAAATCCACCTCAAAGGTTCTGTGTTTAATTTTAGGAAGTAGAGTCATAATGTGGAGGAGTGTTATATAGAAATATATTTCAGGCTCTGGACTCCATCATGGAAAGATGATAAATTAGAGCATATGAGGCAGTAAAAGTATCTATATGACTCTAGAAACTTCATGATGGACTTTGAAGTATTTCTAAGTTTGCCAAAGGTTATCACAATTTATATTGATGATATTGGTGCAGTTGCAAACTTGAAGGAATCACGAGTCCATAAGGCAATTAAACACATGGAGCGCGAGTACCACCTGTTATGAGAAATCGTATAATGAGGGGAAGGTTGTTGTCGCCTAGATTGCATCGGATGATGACCTATTAAATTCATTTACAAGGACCTTAAGGCGATAGCTCTTGATGGTCGTGTAGTGGGAGTGGGAGTCAGATGTATGGTAGAAGACATGACAGTCTAGTCTTTTAATATAAATGGGAGATTGTTGGATTGTATACTAAAAGTCTAGCCTTTAGTATGAACAATGTTATAACAATTTATTTGAAATGAGAATCATATGATCAAATGATTGTATCTTATAATTTATTTATATGCACGATGGAATAGTCCACTTACTTTATACTGTAGATAATATATTGTGCGACAACATGCGGAAGATCATATTATCGATTTTCTTATAAAGTATAAACAGATGCTCACAACCGAGATAGACGGGGACTCTTTATTGGGATGGTTGTAGTGTGGTTTGGTATTAGCTTGTCTTGGCCATAGAATCACATTAGTGTACTTGTATGTATTGAGCAGGACTGCTTGAGATCGTTCGACTTATATTGACTTATAGGAGAACTTGATCTCAGTTATTATGGATGTTCATGCTCTTAATCCCTATACAATAACCTCGATACGTAGGGCATTATGTATTTCTTTGATTCATCAATGAGTGAGATTTACATGTATTAAATCAACGAACTCGGTGAGTTAGGAAGTAGTGCTATCTCTATGGTGTGCTATTTATTGTAGAAGGAATCCATGTCCGACATAGGTTGATAATGTCCCCTTGAGGAGCTCATAAGGCTTATCATGTAAATCTTGCAAGGGGATTAATTTCGGCATGATAATAAGGTTGAGTGGTACTACTCTAGGATGAGATATTAATTAATTCAAGTTGTTAGTAACTTAATTAATTAATGGACATTGTATATCTTAAACATGGGTAGACTGTCAGGCTCATAATAAGAAGGAGCCCAAAACATAAATTTGGGATTGGATGGATAGTGCAGTAATAATATTTTAGTGGACTATATTATTATTATTGGATTTAATTATAAGCTTTGGGTTAAGCTTGGTTAATTAAATCCAATTGAGGCTCAATCCAATTTCTCCTCCTGGTCCCTGTTGTAGCCCAATATATAAGTCTTCTCAGCTTCCTGGAACCCTAAGAGAGCGCCACTTTTGACGTGTTGAGAGGGTAGGAGCAGATTGAGAGAATCCTGTAGATTGTTGACCATACAACATCAGGATTCGACTTGGGACATACAGCAGAAGATCGAGAGGTAGTTCTGTGCAACGTATCATCCTCTACATCAACCCAAAAGAAAGGTAAACTGTTATTTTGCTTCCGCTATAATTGTTTTCTTGAATCCCTAATGGATCACGCTAATCCAAACGATCCAAAAGCCAACACCTATTACCCTCAAGCGAATGAATAAGCTGAGGTCTCCAACCGAAAAGTGAAGGAAATTTTGGAGAAAGTAGTCGGAACCAATAGGAAGGATTGGGGTTCGAATCTCGATGATATTGTGTGGGGTTCCGGACTGCTTATAAGACGGTGTTGGATATGTCACCATATCAAATTATTTATGAAAAGTCGTGCCACTTACCCTTAGAGATTCAGCACTGGGCTTTTTGGGTATTGAGGAGTTTGAACTTGTCTCTTAAAGATCAAAAGGAGTTGAGGATGACTCATATCAATCAATTGGACGAGTTCAGGAATCGTGCTTATAAGAATTCAGAGATCTATAAAGAGAGAATGAAGAAATGGCATGATTCAAAGATCTCATACAAGGAGTTCAAGCAAGGTGATGAGGTATTACTTTTTAACTCTCGTTTAAAGCTCTTCGCAGAAAAATTGAAATCGAAGTGGAGGGGGCCGTTCATTATTCATAGAGCCTGCGGAGGGAGAAGTTTTGAGCTTATGGACAAAGACGGAGACATCATCGTGGCGAATGGGCATCGTTTGAAGCATTACAAGTCATCGGATGATGCTTGCGTCGCCTTTGAAGATACCTTGCAATAGATTGGTACCGTTGTGACTCTTCGACGTTAAACAAGAGCGCCTGTTGGGGGCTTTTTCTCCCATTTTACTGCTTTATTTTCATTTGCGTGAGTAAAAAACTTTTATATTCAACGTGCTTATTATTCAGAAATTATATCTCTTTGCAATCTTAGTTTCCATTTTAGTTTCTACTAAGTTTGGGGGTGATGTACTTACCTCATCATAGCACGTAGAGTATAATCTTTTCTTTGTAATGTTTGCTAGGGGAGCTGATTTTTTGCGGTACATTAAAACTTTAATCAGTTTTGATGTATCGATTTTTTGTAATTTGCCTAGTGTTTAGTGGTGTTTTTGATTTTAAGTGTCGTTGCAAAGTTACACTTGATATGGATTAAAAGTGGTTCTCAAGCTTAGAAAGTGTTATCTTGATGCTTGAAGTTGTCCTAGAGTTGAATGTTGCAGGGAGAAATGAGAAGAGTTTGAATTTTTAAGATGACGGGTTGTTGTTCGACCAATACACTGTTGCTCGACCAAGGAGATGAAGTCGAGCAGACGTCGAGTGGAATGCACAAAACATACATTAGCTCTGCTCGACTAAGTTGAGGTTGTTCGACTAGGAGTGCCAACTCGAGCACTGGTCGAACGAAATGTGCAAAATTTTCCAAAGAGGTTGTTCGACCTGGACCATGCTGTTCGACCTAGTTGTCTTAGTCGAGCAAAGGTCGAATAAAATATGCAAAACTTACAAAGAGTTTGTCCAACCAAGGAATGGTTGCTCGACCAGAAAGGTAAAGTCGAACGAAGGTCGAACGGAACAGAGGAGAACAGGGAGCGCAACTAGGCAGTTTGCTCGACTTCTAGCACTTGTTCGACCAATATATTTTGGTCGAATGGAGGTCGAACGATGCAATTTAAAGGGCAGATTTGGGTTGCTCGATTTAAAACCCTTGCTCGATTTCAAAATATAAGTCGAGCTAAAGTCGAACGGGCTCCAGAAATAGTTTTAAAAGGTCAGTTTTTATTCCGTTTGACATACACCCATCACCTTTCCTCGAGCACCGACCCCAAACCGTGGAGACTTGATTGTTGTGGGTGTAGTGTATGATTCATGTGTGGGTGGCATGTATTTGATAGTGATGATGATTGGGTGATTGATGTGTATCTGAATTTGTTTTAGATTGTTAGTGATGAGGATTATTCATGTTATGCATGTGCCGTATTTTGATGCATGTTGATTTGTTGATGACGAGCATGTTCTATTTTTACTTGTAGTTCATAGAAAATTGATATTGATTTCATGCTTTGAAGAGTGCTTAGGATTCTATTATCCATGTGAGGATTTGAGTCTTTTAATTGTGCTATAAGCATGATAGTTTATTCTTGAGAGTTGTTTGTATACTCGTATTCTAGAACTTGACTTGGAGTCTTGTTTGAAGTCTATAATTGATAGATACTAGGAAATGATCTTAGGGCATTGTTGTTGATTAAATTACTTAGCCAAATTTATCCTACCTTATTATATGATTATCATTGGAAGCCCTTTTGAGCCTTTAAGCTTTTTCTTTGGCAAACCGTTAATAAATAGCCGTTTACCTTGTGAGCCTTGAACACCTATTACTAGTAAAGAGTGGGGGTAAATAAATACTATATGAAGTTTTGAAGAGAAATAGGAAGGAGGGGTTTGGTGTAATAAGAATCAAGAGACAAGAGGTTAAATCTTGCAAGGGATAGTGCCTGAAATCGGTATCCCAAATGCTAGAAAGGGTAGTGCCTGAAACTGGTACCCTTATACTTGAAGAACACCGGAATTGGTATTCTACTGCGAAGAAGAGATGTTGATCCAAATAGAGATGAAAAAAGTGCAAATTGAAGTGATCATAAGAAGGAAGAAGGAGAAAAGAAGGAAGCTGTTGAAAAGTAATTTTCCAAGGTACTTCTTTACTAGTAATTTAGTTACTTATCTAAATTCTCCTACCTTTACCAAAGGGCCAACATTACCACCTATATGCAAGTCCTTTGTGATCCTAGTATTGAAATAGTTAAAGATGGATTTTTGAGACCCTTGTCATGCTTATGGTCACGCGAGTATATGAATTGAAATTGAGTGTCGATACTAACCATAAAGTGTACATCTTTTCCACTTGAGAGAGAGAATAAACACTTACCTGTGAGCTAGATGACTTAGCACTCGTAGAAGTATTGTGATTGATTAATATTTTTGCGTGAATGATAGGTATGATGGATTGCATGTTTTGAATTGATATAATTACATGTGTTAGGATAGATTGTGTTTGATCTCGTAATTACACTCTGGATTTGTTTTGATTTTTGTTGCCTCGAGACGAGCAACATATAAGTTTGGAGTTTGATGAGAGTGTAGATTCACGTATTTTGGACTCTGATTTGTGTGGGAATTGTGCACGATTGAGTATTTTATTGATACAAATAGGTTTATTTATGAAAAAGGCACGAATCAGATGGTACAAGGGCTTTTTAAGCATATTTGTACAGAAAAACAGGCCTTAAAGGTTCGGAATTGGAAGACACGATTTTTGAGGTGATTTTCGAAGGCCGTTTGAGCTCAAGACCTTGTTCGACCATCATCACTTTGGTCGAACAAGGTGGCCAAGTCGAGCAGAATACGCAGATTCGTCTAAAGAGCTTGCTCGACTTGGAGATGTTGCTCGACCAGAATCATCATGGTCGAGCAGATAAGTGAAGTCAAATAAAATGTACAAAAACTTACAGTAAGCTTGCTCGGCCATTGCTCGAGTTGAAAGCCTTGCTCGACCAGTCACGGCGTGGTCGAATAAATTCTCGCTGCTGCTATTTATGGTAATTCTGGATATCTTTTACCAAATTTGACATGTCCTTCAAGCAAAAGCCCATCCAAAGCCCATAAGTAGGTTCCATGAGTATAAAAGAAGAGCTTTCGCAGGAGAAAGGAGGACACAAATCATTCATCATCCATCTACCACCGAAACCCTACCATTATCTAAAGGAGTCGTGAAAAGAGGTTCGTCTAGCGCGTCAAGTAAGATCATACCAATCAACCATGATTGTTCCTAGATCAATCATGGACTAGAGCCGCTCCGGTATTTCTATGGTTATGAAAGTTTTATGAGTTAATTGAATTTCCATGTGTAAACTCCATACAACACTACTTGTGGTTTATTTTATATAAGATTGTGCTTTTTTAATTCGTACTCACGGTCGTTTTGTGCATCATTAACTGTTATGTAGAGTCTGAATACATAGCTTGGTTATTGATTGAGTGTGTTCACTGCTGAGCAGGATTACATGTTATAATTCTAAATGAAGGGATTCTGAAGTCTTAATAGAACTATCTTATATAGATACTTGTTAATTAAATATTGTTCAGGTTAATAAGTAGAATAAAGAGTATAACGTCATAGTACCTATAAAGGGAGATCATATCAGGTTAGAGTATTAAGTTCATGGGAAATAATTGATATTGATAGTACCTAGAAAGGGGAGTGAATTATATCTCTTGCTCCAAGGATCTTCACACGTGTCATACGCTTGTTTGCTTGTGTCTATAGAGTGAGCTTGCATGGTTTAGTGATGCGTCCATAAGCCACAAGACAGAGTCGGATAATAACACATGGAAAGAAAATTAATGAGTAAAATTGGATGACCCGAAGAACTACCTAATTTCTTACTTGATCACAATTGTATTTCCTCTATTGCTTGTTTATTTAATTTGCTATCTAAATTCTTCGTTATTTAATTCGTAATTATTCCAAACAAATTTGCCAACATAGTCTTAGTTAATTAGAATACAATTAAATTGATAATCATCCGTCCCTCGGGTTCGATAATCACTTGGTCACCTATCGAGACTACAATTGATATCCTTATACTTGAGGATTAATTTTGTGTGTAGAGAAAATGCTCATCAAGTAAGCTTAAACAAGATTTGAGGAGTTTGAACATTCGATTCAATAAAACAATCAAATTGTTTGATTTTCAAAAGAATCCGGATAAACCATGCGTGTACAAGAAAGTTAGTGGGAGTGCAATTACTTTAATTATGCTCTATGTTGATGACATCCTACTTATTAGAAACGATAAAGGGATGTTGCAGTCAACAAGAATTTGGTTGTCTAAACGGTTCTTCATTAGGATAAGCATCCTTTATTCTAGGAATAAAGATCTATAGAGATAGATTTAGAAGGATGTTCGGACTATCCCAATCCATGTACATAGACAAGATACTAAAGAGATTTAGTATGGAAGAATCCAAATGAGAATTCTTGCCAATGAGTCATGGGGTTTCACTTTCGAAGGTTGTCTCCTAAGACACCTGAAGAAAGAGAAAGAATGACTCGCGTATCTTATGCTTAAGCAATTGGACGCATAATGTATGCAATATTATGTACAAGACCAATGTCGTGCATGCTCTGAGTGTCACGAGCAGATATCAGTCAAATTCAGGTGAAGAACATTGGAAGGTCGTTAAGATGATCCTTAAGTACTTGAGAAGGACTAAGGATATCTTTTCGATATACTACCCTAGAAAGCTTAACCTAGAAGGATATACAGATTCCAGTTTTCAGTCTAATGTGGATGACTCTAAATCAATGTCAAGTTATATATTCACTTAGAATGGTAGTGCAGTAAGTTGGAAGAGTTTCAAACAGGAAACTGCTGCAGATTCCACCACTAAAGTTGAATACATAGCTGCATCAGATGCAACAAAGGAAGTTGTTTGGATCAGAGACTTTATCTAAGGGTTGGGTCTAGTTCCATCTATTATTGATCCAGTAATGATATACTGAGATAACAATGGAGCCATTGCGCAAGCAAAAGAACCAATATCTCATCAAAGGTCCAAGCATATCTTGAGAAGATAAAACTTGATTAGAAAAATCATGAAAGAGACGATGTCGTTATGAATCGAGTTGCATCAGCAGAAAATGTGGCAGACCCGCTGACCAAGCCATTAGCTCAAAATATATTTGAAAACATCTTGAGAAGATATGATTTAAATATCTGTACAATTGGAGCTAGGGCAAGTGGGAGATTGTTAGAGTAGTGTGCCTAGCGCGCCAATTAGATTGGATTGTACTCTTTATATTGTGAATAAAAATAATCTCATTGAAAATTATATTATTATAGGCTGTTTAATTTATCTATTATTATACATTTGCTTATTAGATAAAGTCCCTAGACTAATTTAAACTGAAATGTATGGTCACGCATATGATGGTGATCATGGAATTATACATAGAGAGCTTTGGTCTTAAACTTTGTTCTGAGTTGAGAGTTTTTTTTAAATGGGACAATGAATAACTCAGTAAAGACTCGCACATATGATGAATGCTCGTGGGATGGAAATATTGCATTCCATCAATATTAGTGTTGTGAAACAAATTCATATATGTGGAAACTTATTAGAGAATAAGTTTATCGAACATGATCCGTAGGAAATTCTTATTGGATGTGTCGAAATGAGAATTTTCTAATTACGATAGTACACGATTAGTCCTTAGACTTGAAGCACCACGGTAGTCTTGTGTATATCTTGTAATACTTAGATTTATCTTCTGATTGTTTAGCAATCACAGAGGGGGTATGTTGGGTATTATATTGATGTGTATGGAGACTTGCGTGTGGCTAAGATAGAATCTAACACTTGTCTAAGATAAGAGAATCTCCTGTGTATTTCATTGTCAATGATTTAAAGATATTGACTAAGTCAACGAGAATAAAGATTAACAATGAACCATTGTAACATGAAATAGAAACACAGTTATTGAGTTATTAGAGTTTCGACTAATATTCCTACTCTAGATTTAATCGGGAGATTATTTGTTAGAAGGATCGTACGTGTATGTCACTCGTTAATTTGGAAGTTTACTCACTATTTCACCTAACACTAGATGATCACGCTACTTGTTAAGTGTTACCGTGATTAATAGGTTCTTGAAATTAATTAGTTAATTTCAAGTTAATTAATTAATTGGATTAATTAATATAATAATTGTTAGGCTGATCTTATTTGCACACCTGCTCTTATTAAGTACACATTTCATTATTAAAAAATTAATATTTTAAAAAGTCTAAATTACCCTTAACTTATTAAATATACATCCTATATATAAACCTTTTTATATATTTTATTTTATATATCTTATAAACCCTAAATTAATTATTCTTTCTTCAAATTAATATGAATTACAAATATTAAATAAATTAATACGAAGATGGAAATTTCTCATTTTAGCTGTGTAAACAGTAGTCAAGTGTTGAGTAGATTCCTAAGTACATCGCCAATTGAAAACTAAATCCCCAAATCTGAATTAATATTAAAGCGAAACACTGCAAACAAAATCCCCAAATCTGGATTAACATTAAAGTGAAACACTGCAAATAGATTTTCATGAAATTTTCATTCTTTTGATTAGAGTCACCAATTCTTTGATTCATTAATTCTCATCGATTCTTTGATTTATTAATCATAGGACATCTGAGATTTAATGATAATGTATCTGGAAATTTTTGAGGCACTGTCTATAACCTCCAATTATTTGCAATTCTTCTTAATCAAGAAAAAATTCTATTTTTTTTCTCTCCTCCCCCAACCTTAGACAGGAAATGTTTGTTTTGAAGAAAAAAATTTATGCTAAATTATTTTTCTTGTTCATAACCTTGAACTCTAAATAGTTATGTCATTTGAAGAAGATAAGATTGAATTGGACATTTTCTAGGGAGTTGTTTAGTGTGAAAATCTACATGTTTTAGGGGTCCGATTTAGCACCGTTTTGTAGAATTTATTTTCATATTTTAGCACTAAATGGTTAATTTTTATATATTTAATATATTAGTGCATTTGAGGTGTTATTTCGTATTTTTAGGTGGAAAATGGATTAAAAGTGCAAAGTTAGAATGAAGAGTGAAATCATGAAAGAATACTGAAAAACGCATATCCAATTTGCATAATTTTTCTGTATTTGTGTAGAAAGCTAAATGGATCATGTGATATTTGGTTGGAAAGCTACATAAGAGAAGGTCATTTTGGCTCAAGAAACACCTCAATTGGAATTCATATGAGGGAGTTATGATCAAAACGGTGAAGACGCGCAAGCTGTTCCGACCAGCACTACTCGTTCCACTTTTGCACGATTCGTGCCCTTCAAATATTTGAGATTTTGCAAGTTCTTTATATTGATAGAAATATGAGGAAGAGAGAATAGCGTGAGCACAAAAATCACCTCAATCGTAGTCCGTATGAAGAAGTTATGAGCAAAACCGTGAGGTCGCGCAATCTGCTGACGATTGGCACGACCTGGCGGCCCAATTTTTGGCCCGTTCGTGTTTTTGACGTGAAAAAGTCCTATTTTGAGATAGAATACGAATTTTATCAGCCTTCAACTATAAAATGAGCTCTTGGGGAGTTCCAAACATAACTCTCCATAACTATCACTCACGCCCTTGGGCTACACAATCTTAACCCATCACCTTCCGCTATCCATCTCTACCCTTCACCCACCTTTCACCTATCACACTCAATCATAGTGTTTGCTACTTGAGAAGAAGAACGGGAGAGGATCATCAAGATGGAAAGAGAAGACGGAGAACTATTCCAGATAAGGGTGTTTTTCTTCCTTTAATTTCTTATTGTTGATTTTATAGACTCATGGGTAAGTTTCATTCCATAGACATGGTTATTGCTTGTAACACCATGGGCTAGTACTTTTCTGGATAGTTTTAGATTTTGATGGTTGAATAGGATTGAATTGATGACCTAGACTAAGTTATGGATTTCTGCAGTATTCTTATTCCCTTATTAATACTTTGATTGAGACTTATATTTTTGTCTTATATGGTCTGCCCTCATTCATGATATGTCATTGTCTTATGCATATTTATGCTTGTTGCTTGTACCATAAAGTGATTACATTTGTCTATCTATTATGGGTAAGGGAATCTAACCATATAACCTTTATTCATTAGAATAATTAATATTGGACACTTAATATATTTATTAATTACCATTCTAGAGGATTTAGTTTCATAGATTGTTAGGTGGGAACCGAAGTTTAATTCTTAAGTACCTATAAAGTGAAGTCTAGTGCTCTAGTCTTTAATGGAATTTTGTATGAAGCACCTAGAAAGGGAGTAGGAATTATTCTTCTGCATCTGAGGGTTTGAACCAGATTTATATGTTAAGTTAACTTTAAAAGAGGGATTTAACATAGTTATGTGATTGCTTTCATAAAATCTGCAGGAGTTATAACTGATTGTCTAGTGATTTAATTTGATTAATTTAAACTGAATTTCCTATAGCTATCTTGTCTTCTCTCTTGAAACACTTGTGATTGTTAGTAGTTTTTATTTTTATTTATTTTATTTAGTATTTATTTTCTGCATAATTAGTTATTAATCTCCAAACTCTTGAAAAATCACTTGTCTTAATTATTAGTGGTTTGAATTATTTAGTGCGTATCTTATTTAACGCTAATCCTTTGAGTTCGGTATTTTTACTTGGTTACACGTTGAACTGCAATTGATTCCCTCCACTTGGGGATACACAAAAAGGTGAACAAGTAGGGGTGTATAATTTTAATTTTAAAAGGGTTGTTTTGTAATTTTTGGGGTGTGTATATAATAAAATTAAAAAATAAAAATATAAAATAGGTGTGCATTCATAAAAAGGAGTGTATTCAATAAGAATGGGTATGCAAATAGCAACACTCTAATTGTTATTATAAGTTACAAAGTGTTGTAAGTTTACTGCTAGAGTTAGTAGTGAACCTAAAGGATCACACCTTAAATTTAGATAATGACTTTTATCAATTGGTGCAATGCTTAAATTGTTAACTATGCATTATAATTAAATAATTTAATTATTTAATTGTAATAAATATTAATTTGATTAATATGGTTAAAAGAATGAATCAATTGGATAGATTAATAATTGGGTCAGTTTTAAAATGGATTTATTGAGCCCAATTATAAACAATAGACTTTATGAAGAAGTCCATAGGTTTTTCTTTAATACTAGAACAGAAAGTGTGAAGACTTAGTCTTTCCACTCCCCTGCGTAAAAAGAGAGATAAGATAAGTTAGTTAATATAAGATTACATATTAAGATTATTGATGAGAGTGGAAATTATCGTATTTTAGTGTCCAATTTAACACTTTTTTGGTTGATATTGTTGTCATATATTAGCACAAGGATCTTATATTCAATATATGTGTGAAAAAGGTGCACTTCAGGTGTATTATTGTGTTTTAGATGGAAAAAGAATTAAAAGTGCAAAGCTGGAGAAAAGGTGCAATTTGTGCAAGAATGCTGAAAATACATGTCCATCTTGTGTAATTTTTATGTATTCTTATAGAGCTCTGAATGGAAATTGTGATACATGGTTGGAAAGACATTGAAAAGAGAATCGTTTTGGCATAAATAACACCCCAATCGAAACCCAAACGAGAGAGATATGATCAAAGTGGTAACGTCGCAGGAGCTATTCCTGCTCAGAAAGACTGTCCACTTTGCATGACTTGTTACATATACAAATATTGGAGTTTCTGTAAGTTCCTTATATGGATAGAAAGCCAAGGAAGAGAGGATCACGTGAGCGTAAGAATTACTTAAATTTGAGGTTGTATGTGGAAGTTATGCATGAAACGGTGAGACTACGCACTGCAGTTCGACCAGAGTTCGACCTCCTCTTTTCGAACTAGAAGCCTGAACAAGAGCAAAATCGGGATTTTTACCCCCTGTTCATGAATTTTCGTGCTTTCCAAGAAAAAGCTCATCCAAGGTCCATAAGGAGAGCTTACAAGAAGAAAAGGGGGATGTAGATCACACCAAGAAAACAATACAATAGAGATACGGATTAGATACAACACAATACAACCATCCTATACCCCACAAGGGGGGTGCACCCCTCAACCATCATCCATATCCTTTCCTCCATCCATCTATCACTTTGAAGATTCGTTTGTGGAATCAAGAGGAGAACCAAGAGAAGGATTCAAGACAGAGAAGAACGCGATGGCGTCTACATCTAGGATTTTCTTCGTTTCCTAATTTATCTTGTATTTTCCGGACATCCGGGTAAGATCTATCCAACACCCATGATTATTCTTCGCAACATCATGGGCTAGAGCCTTTTTGGTAGAACTAGGGTTGTGAAGGTTTCTACCAATTAATTGAACTTTCGTGTGTAAACTCCGTACAACACTACTTGTGAATTTATTTTATATATGATTGTGCCATTTTAATTCATACTCACGGTCATTTTGTGCATCATTAACTGTTATGTAGAGTCTGAATACATATCTTGGTTATTGATTGAGTGCGTTCAATGCTGAGCAGGATTCCATATTATGATTCTAAGTGAGGGGACTTCGAAGATTCATTAGAACTATCATATATGAATACTTATTAATTGAATTGAATTCTGTTTATTAAGTAGGATAAAGAGGATAATTTTATAGTACCTATAAAGGGAGATCATATCAGGTTAGAGTACCAATTGACCAGGGAAATAATTAATACTGATAGTACCTAGAAAGAGGGATGAAATTATATCTCTTGCTCTGAGGTTATTCACACGTATTATACGCATGTTTACTTGTGTCTATAGAGTAGATATGCATGGTTTAGTGATGCGTCCATATTCCACAAAGTAGAGTCGGACATCAACACACAGAAGGGAAATTAATGAGTAAAACTGGATTATCCTAGAGCTACCTATTCTCCTACTTGATCCACTTTCATATTCTTCGAGTGATCTTTTATTTTATTTGTTATTTAATTTAATTGTTAGTAGATTAATAATTAAACCTTCACTTTTATTGCCATTCGTCTTAATTAATTTAGTAAATAATTAAATTGATAATACGTCGTCCTTTGGGTTTGATATTCACTTGGTCGCTTGCTTAAGCTGCAACTGATATCCTTAATACTAGGGGATTCATTTTGCATGCAAAGAAAACGTGCATCAAGTTCTTGGTGCCGTTGCTGGGGACGGCTGTTATTATTAGTTTGTTATTTCAAGTTTGATTAAGACTTTAATTTGTGATTATTTAATTCTATCTAACCTTGAATTTTTCTGAGGTACTTGTGCACTAGAAAAGGACAGGAAGGAAATGAACGAGTAATACATTGAGTTAAACATGGCCGGAGCAAGGCAGAATCCGAATAATGTTGCCATACATGAAATTTTCATGAACTATGGAATTGGTAACATGGAGTTGATAGGAGCAATGGGGGAAGATGATGATTTTAAGATACATCCCGCTCTTATTAACATGGTAGAGAAGAATCCCTTTTCTGGAGGTTGTTTTCAAGATCCATATCAGCATCTCCGAAGATTTTTTGATTATGCAAATACTCAAAAGGGTGCTGGAGCTCATGATCATGCTAGGCGGATCGCCCTATTCAAGTTTTCATTAATTGATGGAGTGGAAGCTTGGTATGAGACTCTTGATGCCATAGATTGCACTATATGGGACCAACTGCAGCAGAAGTTCTTGGAGAGATACATGTCACCCTCAAGGATCTTAAGAATAAGGCAAGACATCACCCAATTTGTTATGAATCAGGGTAAAAAATTTCATGAGGCGTGGGACAGGTTTAAAGACATGCTCAGGCAGTTCTCACAGCATAGGATGTCTAAGGCTGAGTACATAAGCATCTTCTACTATGGATTGGATTGTGAGTCGCGTGTTTTTATTGATGCATCATCAGGAGGAGCGATGTTATCTAAGACAGCACTTGAGGCAGAAAAGTTGTTCGAAGACATTTCTATGAATTCACGTGACTGGCCTACGGAGAGAGATAGAGGATCACATGTATTTGGCAAGGTAGCCCAGGTTTAACATCAAAGGGTAAAGCCGAATAGGGATGATGAGATCGTCTCTAGTCTAGCTAACATTAACAAGCTACTAGAGTCCCAGCAGAAGCAGGTTACAGAGTTGACACTAAGGGGGCCTAGTCTAAAGCAGCACGAAGTGAGGAGTGTTGAAGATACCTTCAATTGATACATGGCTGAGAACGATGCAAGGGTTGACCAGATCGAAGCTAGAATGAATGTTGATCATGCACATTTATCTAAGCAGTTGATGGACCTAACTCAGATTATGGGGCAGATGACCGCGAACGTGAATCAATTGACACAAAAATTAGAGAATAATGCAATCACATTAAGGTTTGGAACACAGTATGAGGAACCAATGATGCCGGAATCGAATTTAGAAATTTCAGGAGCTCGATTCGACCTCGATTCAACCAACACATCAGGTCGAATCGAATAGAGGAGGTCGAACCAGACACCTGGGCGACATCCAGAGGTCCCAGCTGAGCGATTCGACCAAAAACAGTTCGACCAAAGCCTCTGGTCGAACTGAGGTCGAACACCACTGTCCAGAGTACTCTATTTTGTCTGAAGCCCGATTCGACCATGATCACTTGGATTCGACCAACTCTGCTGGTCGAACCATGGTCGAACCAGCCTGTAAGGAGAAGAACGAACTTTTAGGTGTTCAGTTCGACCATTATACACCGAGTTCGACTAGCTACCCAGGCGAACTCAGGTTGAACCCTACTGTCCTGCACCGTTTTCCATGCTGAATGCTTTATTTGATGTTGATGATACTCCAGGGCCATCCCAAGGGCAGAATACTGAGCTTATAGTTGAAAATAAATAGGAAAGAGCACAAAAGTTGAGACACGAGAAGTATAGACTGCAGATGGACAATGAAGATGTGGTTTTCTATCTTGATCAAGCAATGAAGATGCCCATGGAGACTCAATCGTGCAAGAGTATAGATGTGATTTCTAACTTGTTTAATCTTGATTTTTCTAAGACAGATGATTCTAAATTTAAGTGGAAGATTGACAAGGAGATGTCTAGACAGCCATGGGAGGAAGGAAATTCTGAGGGTCATATTCTTGTTACCAAGAAAGGTGAGGTGTTGAGTGTAGACAAGAAGAGGGAAAGAAAGTATTTGAAGGTGAGGATGCGAGAAGACCGTTCTCTACCATCGTGACTCTCCGACGTTAAGTATGAGCGCCTATTGGGGGCTTGCCCTTCCGTTTTATCACTTTATTTCTTTCGTGTAAGTAAGAAATTTTTATATTTAAGGTGCATACTAATCGGCAATTACATCTCTTTGCAAACTTAGTTTCAACTTACGTTTTTACTAAGTTTGGGGGGTGTGATGTTCTTACCTTATTGAAGCACCATGAGTATAATCTTTTCTTTGTAATGTTTGCTAGGGGAATTGATTTTTTGAGGTATGTTGAAACTTTAATCGATTTTGATGTGTCAATTTTTTGCAATTTGCCTAGTGTTTTGTGGTGTGTCTAGTGTGTGGAGTTGATTAGATAATCAATTGAGTCGTTCTTAGAGTTCTCCTATTTTATTATTGATGAATCTTGTGATGATGAGTGTGTTTGAGCTTTGATGATAGAAAAGGGTAACTAGGTGGCAAGACGAGTTCTACATTGAGGCTTTGACTCGCGGAGCTCGTGCGTACATTGAAGAAAAACCAGGTGCTCTCGTTTCCTTATTCTAATTTTTATGTGTGCTTTTAATTAGTATGAGTGGAAGGATTGAGTTTATGGTTGTGATCCATGTGAGCTTATATGTTTAAATTGTGCCTGAAATTCATATGCTCTTGAAATTGATAAAGGAAGTGTACTTGAGTTATATTGTGATATGAAGTTCTATGTGTACTTGTGGGATATTACTTACTATGAAAAGTGCTCTGTTACTTGTTAAAAAGCCATGTGAGATTTTGAGCCTTGTTGATCATGTACGTAATCACATGATATTTCTTTTCTGGTGAGTATCGTTCTTGTATGTGTATTCTAAAACTTGCCTCTTGTCTTACTTGAAACTACATGTGTGTTAGATGATGGGAGATGATTTTAGGCCATCCTTGAATTTATGAGTCACTTTGCCAAATAATTTTCTACCAAAAAATTATATATCAGTAGTTAGCCCTTTTGAGCCTAAAAGCCTTATTTCTTTGGCAACCTATGAAGATAGTCACTTTGATATCCTATTTAAGCCTTAAATTCCTATATTTAGTGGAGAATTAAATGCTGTCAAAGTGTGTGAATTGATTTTCATGGATTTTGAAAGGAATAAAATATTTGGAGCTGTACAAGTGATTATGAGCTGAAAAATAAGTTGCTTAGGGGTAGTGCCCGAAACTGGTACCCCGAGATATTAGAGGTAGTACCCGAAACTGGTACCTCGAGAAAAAAGAAAAGAAGGAAAAAAATATTGACCTTGAAGGAAAATGAGAGAAAAGAAAATTAGAAGAGCATGAAGGTGGATAGCTTTGAAGTGTAAAAATCTACAGTACAAAAGATCTTTGGTTTTAATTCTCTACTAATTGAGTTACTTTATCCATATGTTTCCTACCCTTACCAAAGAGCCGACATTACATCCTATTAAAAGTCCATTTTGACCCCATTGTCGAATCAAACCTTTAAGTGGAGGAGAGTTTGAGATGTTTGGCAAGCTTATGGTTACGCATGCACTTGAATTAAATTTGAGCGAAACATCATAACCCATAAGTGTACGTCTTTTACACTTGAGTGCGAGTGATATATACTTCCCGTGAGAACATGTTAATAGAGCATTTGAATTGGTGGTGATTGTCTTAACTTGTATGCTATGATATGATTAATAGATGTAATTAAAGTTGCAGGATCTAAGTTGAGGACAATTGTATTTTGAATGGGTTATTGGTCATAATCCTTATTTCTCTGTTAATTTTCTTACTCTCTTTCTCTTTATTTTTATTTTGTTGCCTCGGGACGAGCAACGGGTAAGTTTGGGGGATTGATGAGAGTGGAATTAGCGTATTTTAGTGTCCAATTGAACACCTTTTTGGTTGATATTGTTGTCATATATTAGCACAAGGATCTTATATTAAATATACGTGTGAAAAAGGTACACTTGAGGTATTTTATTTTGTTTTAGGTGGAAAAAGGATCAAAAGTGCAAAGTTGGAGAAAAGGTGCAATTTGTGCAAGAATACTGAAAAATGCACGTTCAAATTGTGTAATTTTTCTGTATTCTTGTGGAGCTCTGAACGGAAAGTGTGATATATGATTGGAAAGCCACTGAAAGGTGGATCGTTTTGACAGAAAGAACACCCCAATCGGAATTCAAACGAGAGAGATATGATCAAAGTGGTAACGTCGCGCGAGCTATTCCTGCTCAGAACGACTGTGCAATTTGCATGACTTTTTACATATTCAAATGTTAGATTTTCTGCAAGTTCCTTATATAGATAGAAAGCCAAGGAAGAGAGGATCGCGTGAGCATAAGAATTACTCAAATTAGAGGTCGTATGTGGAAGTTATACGCGAAACAATAAGACTGTGCACTGCAGTTCGACCAGAGTTTGACCTCCTCTATTTGGTTCGACCACTAGTCGTGGTCGAACCAGAAGCCTGAACAAGCGCAAAATCGAGATTTTTACCCCCTGTTCATGAATTTTCGTGCTTTCCAAGAAAAAGCCCATCCTAAGTCCATAAGGAGAGCTTACATGTATAAAAGGGGATGTAGATCACACCAAGAAAACAATACAATAGAGATACGGATTGGATAGAACATAACACAACCATCCTACACCCCACAAGGAGGGTTCACCCCCCAACTATCATCCATATCCTTTCCTCCATCCATCCATCACTTTGAAGATTCATTTGTGGAATCAAGAGGAGAACCAAGAGGAGGATTCAAGACGGAGAAGGACGCGATGACACCCACATCTAGGGTTTCCTTTGTTTTCTAATTTATCTTGTATTTTCTAGACATCCGGGTAAGATCTATCCAACACCCATGATTGTTCTTCGCAACATCATGAGTTAGAGCCTTTTTGGTAGAACTAGAGTTGTGAAGGTCTTTACCAATTAATTAAATTTTCGTGTGTAAACTCCGTACAACACTACTTGTGGATTTATTTTATATATGATTGTGCCTTTTTAATTCGTACTCACGGTCGTTTTGTACATCATTAACTGTTATGTAGAGTCTGAATACATATCTTGGTTATTGATTGATGCGTTCACTGCTGAGCAGGATTCCATGTTATGATTCTAAGTGAGGGGACTCCAAAGCTTCATTAGAAACTATCATATATGAATACTTATTAATTGAATTGAATTCGGATTATTAAGTAGGATAAAGAGGATAATTTTATAGTAGCTATAAAGGGAAATCATATCGGGTTAGAGTACCAATTGGTCAGGAAAATAATTGATACTGATAGTACCTAGAAAGGGAGATGGAATTATATCTATTTCTCCGAGGTCATTCACATGTGTTATACACATGTTTACTTGTGTCTATAAGTAGATATGCATGGTTTAGTGATGCGTCCATATTCCACAAGGCAGAGTCGGACATCAACACGCGGAAGGTAAATTAATGAGTGAAACTGGATTACCCTAGAGCTATCTATTCTCCTACTTGATCCACTTTCGTATTCTTTGAGTGATCTTTTATTTTATTTGTTATTTAATTTAATTGTTAGTAGATTAATAATTAAACCTTCACTTTTAGTGTCATTCGTCCTAATTAATTTAGTAAATAATTAAATTGATAATACGTTGTCCTTTGGGTTCGATATTCACTTGGTCGCTTGCTTAAGCTGCAACTGATATCCTTAATACTTGGGGATTAATTTTGCGTGCAAAGAAAATGTTCATCAATTATCTTACCTTAATTAAGATTGATGATTATCGATTCTTGCAGAGAAGAACGTCTTCTCTTTAGCATTCTCTCTTTTTATAATCCATAAATTTTATGCTCTTTTTCTTTTGACTGTTGGTGACAGTAAATTGATTACTGTTCTTCAACCCATTTCCGTTCCTATTATCATAAGTTGATATTAGGAATAATATTGATTCCATCAGATTTATACTACTAGCAAAGTGTAAGTTTTGTGTCGTTAATCCAGTCGATGGATTACTTTAGAGGGGATACACTTGGATCCTTGAGAAGAACGGTGTCAGCCACATACCAGGAATTGATTCCCTCACTCCCTGCATCAACTGAAAGAAAGTCTATAAGGGTAAAAACTCTTTTACGTGGATTTCTTTCAGCATATTTTAACACCGGATCCGATAATCATTTCCGAGCATCCGGGTGAAATATTTGATGTTACTAATAAATATGATTTATTAATTCTTAAAAATTTTGAATTCTACTGCGCTCACCCGGATTGCTATAACGAACCCAACATTATGATGTAAACCCAGTTAACAGGAGACTAACTTAAAAAAATAATGATGAAGCCGTGAGATTAATGATGCGAAAATAATTAGAGCACTATACTGTAATAGAAATAAATAAATAATGATGCCATCATTTAGCCATGACACCTTTAAAAATTTTAGAGTTTATTCTTCACAAACATTTTTGTAAATCGGTTCAGGTGTAAATCATGTGGTCTCCCTTCCAATCATATATACCCTATGTATTGTTGGGATGCTTAACTTAAGGAACCACAGAATTTAGAAGGATTTATGATATAAATCCGATTTACAAGAGATTAACTTTTTATTCTTTTCTCTAATGGTCCCGTCATTTAGCCCCTGAAATCTCATTTTACAGGTGTGGTGACATAGCATATTTAAATGACATGGCAGTGAAGTTGGATAAAAAGCCAAATAGAGCTCGAAATTTTTAATTTTAGCATAATTTGTCCTTAATTCAGAAAATTAAAATATAATGTCCCAAAATTGCAACACCCTCTAAGTTACTATTCTTATATTGCAATTCCCTAAAAATCTTTGTTCTAAACCCAAGGATGGTAATTAAATTCAGAATTTAATTAAGTGGTTGGTTATTCGTATTCTCGAATTTCTTAAATATACCTCATAACTTAAATATCTCTAATTAAAAAGGCATAGATAACCTTATAAAAATTATATGATTAAGATTCCAACATGTTCGTTCATTTTAATGGAAACCTATAAAAATTATATAATTAAGTTTCCAACTTGTTTGCTCATTTTAACTGAACAATACACTCCATATACTCTATTCGCTCATTCTAACCGAACATGGTGGCATAAATGCTAGCTGTTGAAGCTCAAACCCATCAGAAATTTTAAATGAGGGGCGGGAAATCGATTCTATTTGTTGGTGGCAGAATCAAACACACAGATACTCTTGATATGTTGTGGATGCCAAGGATTTTATTATTTTCTGACTGTGTTAGATCAAACAGTGATAGAATTTGATACACATTTTAGTATATTCTAGAATATAAATACTAAGTTATCATCTTAAAATATTCACATCTGTGGTATGGCATATCATACTAATAAAATATACTAATAAAATAATAAGTATTCTCCTAGAATTACAATGTCAGTAAATTCACTTACTTACCACGATTATAAATAGGGGTCATGGTCTTGTATTGTGCAATGAAAAGCAAGCCACAAAATTGTAATAAAAAAATTTGTATTCTATTACAAAAGTCTGCATTATCATTACTATTTAAATTACACTTTTCATTACTACCATTAGCCTAAAAAAATTTGTAAAAAATTTTTTGTTCTATTCCAAAAGCTTGCATTATCACTACTGTAAATCTAAAATCGATTAAATACATGTGCTTGTGTGCAGATATTCTTCGAACATGTGCTTCTATGCAGATGTTCTTCGAACAGTAACAACAATCAACATAAACGTAAAGATTCAGCGGAAGACTTAACAAGCACACGATCTAAAAAAATATGGGATAGGCTCCGCCTCATCCCTCAGATCTCTTTCATTAGAAAAGTACAAGTATTTCAATTCAACACCTATTAACTCCGTTCTATGCTAATTGACAATACCTTACAACTCCCAATTACTTATCTGGCCACCACATGGACTTGTCAGCACTATATGGACTCCCTCCAAGGCTGTGACGAGATCTCCCGAACTCGATGCTGGAACTCCCTCTCGGATTCTGCGTTACAAGGATGTGTTTTTCATGTGTGAAGGAACACGAGAATAAACAAAATCAAAATAAAATAACTAGAAGAGTTTCTGGACAAATACTCTCTAATGGCCTCACAAAAACTAACGTGGAGTGTCTGTTGCATGAATAAACCACTAGACCATAAATAGCGTAGAGAGAACGCCATCAGATTGAGAAAAGATCTCAATCAGATCTGATCTCGTACAATCTTCAATCAAATCTTGATTCATGTAATCTTCAATCTAATCTTCACAAATATGTAATACTTTGACTATTTGACTTTGGGCTTGCTCTCCATCCACCGTATTCCTTGATCTTCAAATTTGGCCATGGGCTTTTCTTTCTTGGTCAACAATGAATAACGTTCATAAAATATTATTTTCAAATGTATCTTTGAAACAAAATATTCAAATATATGATTGACCAAATCTTGAATGAATCTCCACCTTGATAATCTTTTCCATAAATAATTAAATTAAACTTATCCAATTATAAGTTAATTGATTAAATGCCAACTTAATTAGAAATATATAAAATATATTTTCTAACAATCTCCCCCTTGGCATTTGAATCAAAAACTCATAGTTGGATGAAGAATAATAAATTCCTGCAAAAGAAATCAATACAAGACAGTTTCTATGTTCCTTCCCGAAATGGAACAGTTAGAGAAATAAACTTTCATAATCCAAGAGAATGGTTAGAAATGAAAAAAACACAAACAACAGAACATCAATACGAATTCACCAAGATCGACATTAAATTCCACAAGAATCACGACTCAACCAAGTACTCAAACTCACATGAATAAAAAACGAAATCCCCCATAATCCACCAATAGAAACTCTCCAAATCCCCCATAGAACGAAACCAATTAAGACATCCAACTATATTATCTCCCCCTTTTTGATGCAAAGCCATAGGGAACCAAATAATAAAAACATGTTTCATGTTCCAGAAAAAAAAAGAGGAATTTATAAAGAATAAGTATATATCTCACATGAGAAGAAACCATCAATATAATTACCAAGTCCACACAAGCCAAAAGAGACGAATAAAGAAACAGAAGGGATGCCTAAATGCAATGCAACATCACAAATTTTCTCCCCCTAAACAAGAGCAATGAATTTAATGGGATCCAAACATTCATAAAGGTTCTTTAAAACTGCATTTATATATATATATATATATATATATATTCGCTCTTTAATATTTTCCAAGTGCAAGAACATCATAACTCCAAGACAAGTAAAATACCATTTCCTTTTGCTTATTTGACGTACAATTAATCTGTCTTGTTGATGAGAGTGGAAATTAGCGTGTTTGAGTGTCCAATTTAACATCTTTTGATGGAAATTCTTGTTATATATTAGCACAAGTGTCTTATATTCATCGTATGTGAGAAAAAGGTATACTTGAGGTGCTTTATTGTGCTTTAGGTGGAAAAAGGATGAAAAATACAAAGTTGGAGAAAAGGTGCAATTTGTGCAAGAATGCTGAAACGCACATCCAATTTTGAAATTTTTCTTTATTCCTGTGGAGATCAAAACTGATTATGTGATACATATTTAGAAATCTGCTGAAGATAGGGTCGTTTTGGCGTAAAGAACACCCCAATTGAGTTCCAAACGAGGAAGTTATGAGCAAAATAGTGACGTCGCGCGAGTTGTGCCGAACAGAATGGATATTCTACTTTCCATGGCTTGTTACAGATCCAATCTTAGAGTTTTTGTGATTTCTCTATATGAATAGAAAGCTAAGAAAGAAAGGATCGTGTGAGCGCAAGAATTACTCAAATTGGAGCTCGGATGCGGAAGTTATACGCGAAATAGTGAGACGGCACAAGTAGGATTCGACCACGACAGTTGAATTCGACCTGAGCACTTGGTCGAATTCAAGCAATTCCGATCGAATTGAATGCCTGAAGTGCGAATTATCGCCAATTTCGATTCGACCAGGATTCGACCAAGCCCTAGGTCGAATCCTAGGCCGAATTTCATGCCTGGGACGCATCCGGATCCGATTTTTACACCCCAAGTGCGTGTTTCTGCGTGTTTTTCAAGAAAAAGCCAACCTAAGGTCCATAAGGAGTGCTTACAAGTATAAAAGGGGATGTAGATCACACCATTAGAGACAATAATAGAAAATACAATAGATTAGAGGAAGAAAGGCCACAACCATCCTACCCCATAAGGGGGGATCACCCCCCCCAACCATCATCCACATCCTTTCCTCCACCCATCCATCACTTTGAAGGTTCATTTATGGAATCAAGAGGAGAATCAAGAGGAGAATTCAAGACGGAAAAGGACACGACGACGTCCACATCTAGGTTTTATTCATTTTCTAATTTATCTTGTATTTTTTGGACTATGGGTAAGATCTATCCAACCCCATGTGTGTTTCCTACAACACCATGGGCTAGAGCCTTTTTGGTAGAACTAGGGTTGTGAAGGTTTTTACCAATTAATTGAACTTTCATGTGTAAACTCCGTACAATACTACTTGTGGATTTATTTTATATATGATTGTGTCTTTTTAATTCATACTCATGGTTTTTTTGTACATCATTAACTGTTATGTAGAGTCTGAATACATATCTTAGTCATTGATTGAGTGCGTTCACTGCTAGGTAGAATTCCATGTTATGATTCTAAGTGAGGGGACTCCGAAGCTTCATTAGAACTATCATATATGAATACTTATTAATTGAATTGAATTCGGGTTATTAAGTAGGATAAAGAGGATAATTTCATAGTACCTATAAAGGGAGATCATATCGGGTTAGAGTACCAATTGGCCAGGGAAATAATAGATACTGATAGTATATATAAAGGGGGGTGGAATTATATCTCTTGCTCTGAAATTATTCACACATTTTACACGTATGTTTACTTGTGTCTATAGAGTAGATATACATGGTTTAATGATGCGTCCATATTTCACAAGGCAGAGTCGGACATCAACACACGAAAGGCAAATTAATGAGTAAAATTGGATTTTCCTAGAGCTACGTCTTCTCCTACTTGATCCACCTTCGGATTCTTCGAGTGATCTTTTATTTTAATTGTTATTTAATATTTTTGTTAGTAGATTAATAATTCAAACCTCAAACTTAATTGCCAACTTGTCTTAATTAATTTAGTAAATAATTAAATCGATAATACGCCGTCCCTTGGGTTCGATATTCACTTGGTCGCTTGCTAAGCTGCAATTGACATCCTTAATACTTGGAGATTAATTTTGCGTGCAAAAAAAACACGCATCAAGTCACTACTAGGATTTGGGTACTGTCTTCAAAATATTTTGGAAAAAACTTGCACTGAAAGAGTCATTTGAATTTGTTGTTCCATCCTTATAACTCTTATTCACATATATAGAACATACCCTATTTTTAAATTAGCGGCTTTCTCCTCGCATTTCATTTTCTGTATGCGTAGCCCTTTCCACAAAAATGGTGGCTTTCACAGTACATCATTTCATTGCAGGTAACCCTATACTGATTAAGGTATAAAAAAGATGTTCCTTTCCAAAAAAATTCACATATACTTATCTTTGAAGGAGAACAATGTGATGGAACGAAACACATACATATGCCTAATAAAAAACCTAATGAGCATGCAAATAAATTAAAATAAAAAATAAAAAAACATGAATCAAACAATGCATGTTCCAAAAGATGATTTTAAGAGAGAGATTAACTTTTGAGCATCAACGAACTTGGTAAAAATATCAATAATCTGATTTTCAATAGAAATATGACCTAAATATGTTGTACCTTCCTCCACAAGTTCTCTAATTGTATGAAAATACTTTTCTATAAGTTTGGTTCTTAGGTCAAAGGTCAATTTTTTTATAACATCGGATGCACTTAGATTGTCAAGGAAACTGACCCACTCATATTCAAGAGCACAAAAATGTTCAAAATTTGGAGTATTACCTACTGTACATGAACCGAACATTTGACGTTCTTTCCCCTGCTCAGGAACACCTCGATTATCTCTGTCTTTTGACAAGTGAACTGGGCAGTTCGATCCCAACTTTAGATGTAGGGACTCAAATTTATCAAGAATAGCATGAGGACTGTTGATTTGATTCAATACATAGCAATTATCAAAAGAACGTGTACCTGTAAGAATATAAACACTATCATCATTAAAAATGGAACATGAGTTCTTGGTAAACCTGACTTGAAGATTCTGATCACATAATTGACTGATACTGATCAGATTTGTCTTCTTCAACAAATAAAACATCCTTGAGACATGGCATTCCTGGAACATTCAATGTTTCAATACTAGGGGTGTAGACGGGTAGGGTATGATACGGGTATGTCAAATCCATGCCCTACCCTATATCCTATTTTTATCACCCTTACCCTACCCTATAACTCTCAAATGTATCATCGGGTAGGATACGGATAATATCCATCGGATAATGAATAATCCACGGATAAACGGTTATTCACATATTTTAAAATGGCCACCGTAGTTATCTTCACTCTTCCCATTTATCCCTATGATGCCGACACCTCTCTTTATCTTATCCGCCTCAAATAAGTACAAATGCCCAACATATAAATAAATCATCACTCTCAACCACACAAGAATCATGAATCAGATTACAAATAAGGTATTTTTTCCACTAAATTTCAATAAACCAATGCAGGAATCACTTTACTTTATCCAATCTAAGAAGCACAATTATACTAACAGTATTAAAAAACCCAAGTAGCATAATTAAAACTCATCAAACTAATCTAACAATGTTTAATAAATCAACTTCAACTGCTGTACGGCTTCAAGTTTATACAGATTTGATAACTTCAAATGTAACAAAGATCTTCATAGTTCCATAATCTCAAATTAAATTGGCAACAGATTCATCCTACAAAAAAAACATATATATAAATATTAAAGGACACATATTTTAATAACTATCATTATATTACTTTTCTTAAATAATAATCTCACTTACATCTTCTTCATCACTTGAAAAGACCGTGACTCCTTTTGCAACTCTAGATGATGATACAATATCTAAAACACGAATATTAGTATTAAGATGTTAATTTATATAATAAAGCAAATAGTAAAATAACATATGGAAGAAAACCAAACCATCATGTTGTTCCCATATCCAATTTTAAGAACACATCAATGCTTCTAATATTTCTGGGATGAGGCTACTTTGGTGTTTAGTCACGATTCGTCCACTAGTACTAAAAGCAGCCTCTGAAGCAACTGTGGAAATTGGAATGGCAAGAATATCCCTTGCAATTTGACGTAAAGTAGGATATTTAGTCCCGTGTGTCTTCCACCAATTCAATATGTCAAAATCACCATGGATAGGCAATTTTTTCTCTTCTAGGTAACTTTCAAGCTCTGATTTCTCAACTGAATCAATGGCATCCTCATTTAAGTATAACTCAAAAGAATGCATACATGCCAGAAGTTCTTGTGATACACATTTCCCTGCCGTTTCTGATGCATGGGATGATGAGGATTTGGTTCCACTACTAGTAACAGAGTTGGAGTTTGGAGAAGATTCTTTGTATTTTTTTTCGAGATCACCCCTAATCTTTCCCTTCTCATTTACAGCATTTTCTCCAAAAAATTGATCATAAAAGATATCAATCATCTTAAACTTGAACCTAGCTAGGATCCAAAATAACCGAAATTGAGAAAACTTTATGAATGTCTTCCCAATATTTGTTATACTTCTCTATCATTTTTGTTGCCATCAACTTCACATAAATACGCTCAGAAGTAAGCCAACCATTCATCCTAGCACGTATCTCACAAATAAACATAAAAACCTTATTTGCAGTAATATATTTGGTACCAGAAAACATGTTGGTTAAATCATAAAATAATGCAAACTTCACACAAACTTCACTAACAAGCACCCAATCATCCTCAGTAGGCAAAGCTTTATAAGATGGATCACGTTGTTTTAAACGAGGAAAAATAGTTTTATATGGCAATGCAAAATTCAGCATAAGGTAAATAGAATTCCACCTAATTTTAACATCATGAGCAAGCTTTTTCTTTCTCTGAATGTGCAATTGGTGTGCCGTCTCTTCAAACCTTTCTACTCTTTTAGGTGTTGCTGTCCAATAATACACACTTTCCTAAATTTTCTCAATGTTTTACCCAATAACATCCATGTCATCTTTAACTATTAAATTCAATACATGGGCAGCATATCGCATGTTTCTCCTCCAAGTATCAATGACTCTTGGGAAAATTTATTCATCAACATGGAAACAACAGAATCATTAGTACTGCAGTTATCTAATGTCACAATAGAAACCTTACGATCAATATTCCAATCTAGTAGTGTTTTAAACATGACATTAATAATCACTTCAGCAGTGTGTGGGCAAGGAACATACACAAACCTGTCATTTGAAATTAGAGAGAAAGGAAACACAAAAGTTAATATAATTTCAATAATTAATTAATCATAAACTATAAGAATTAAGTTTACCTTATAATTCTGCTACATAGCTTCCATGAGTTGTCAATAAAATGTGCAGTGATTGCCATGTACCCCTTCTTTTGATTACTAGAATTCCACATGTCGGTAGTGATTGCAACTCGACTCGTGTTACCCTCCAACGTGTCTATAATTTTACTCTTCTCATCAACAAAAATCTTCATAATATCACTACGAAGAGTATTTCTTGAGATAGGCTTGAAGAGTGGCTGACAAGTGTTCATGAACATTCTAAACTATTTGTGTTCAACCATTCGCAGTGGATACTCTTGTAGGATGATCATATAAGCAAGATGGCATCGAGCTAATACAGGATCAAGAGTATAATTATTCAACTGTGTCGTCCCATCTTTGTTTGTGCTAGTGGTTAACCAACATTGTCTTATATCCTTTGTGCTCCTCGAAGGACATTTTCTCATATGCACCCATAAGTGTGATGTTCCATTTTCACTACGCGCTCTCAGCTTTTTATGGCAATAATTGCATATTGCTTTATCTTCTCCATTATTTTTTTTTAAATGATCCCAAACAACAAATACAAATTTCCTCTTTCGACCATCAGTTGCACTAGGATTAGTGGAAATTTCAGCTTCTAAATTATCAGTTTCTTCAAGTGATGGAGGATGAGTACATGTATCTTGGGGTAAAGGATTTGAGTCCGTATCCATTCTATTAGCTTCATCATGTCTATGGTAGCTGGATTGTTGTGAAGGCACAGGAGACGAAGTACTCATCTCCACTAATGATAATAGCACAGTCATTATATTCATACAATACAAAGATAGGTAATTAGAATAGAATAATTAAAACACATAACATCTAATTTAGAGCCTTTAAAGCACAATTTAATTTTTAACCATTCTGAACAGTCAAAATAATGGGAAGCTCCATAGCACTAGTACAGGTTGATACACAAAATTGATGTGCACCAACCACAATATCAATAAAGCCATTACATACATAACAAAGAGTTTATGTACAAATTTACTTATGTCGCTCGATCACATAATTACTTTCACTAAACAACAGAAATCAAAATAAAAATTTAAACATAAACTAATATAAAAAATTATACAATTACAATTTCATACATAAACAAAAAAATGAAAAAATAAAAGAAATACAGCCAAACACTATAGCTACTGAATTTTTTGCATTAGCTTCTGGCCAACCGCATTTTGTGACCAACAACATTTTGTATTGAGGGCTGTAACTTCATTCTACAGATCCATTGGAGAGGGTTCTCATCTTTTAATTCGTAGTTACATTACAGTTGTTTTTGAATCAATCTCTATCCACACATGATGGAAATATACAAGTAATGTTCAGAAATGTTAGATACAAAAAAATTTGGAAAGAAATTATAGAAACCCACTTCAATTAAATCCGTTGTTAATATGAAATGTTACATATATTAATTTGTAAATTTTGGAGAGAATCTTTAAAAGCCACAATGAATTTCAAAACATAATTTATTAGGCCTATCAAAAATTAAAAAAACTCTTCAAAAAAAAATGAGAGTTAACTTTTTGCAAGCAGAAGAAACAGATTATGTAGAAATATACTATATAGAGGGCATATAAGTGCATCTGACGGTTAAAAACATGTAAATAGTTCATACTTGGACATTTGTCCCATAAGAAAAACAAAGAGCTTGATTTTAAATTAGATTACATTTATCTCTGTAGAAGATGCAGTCACGCAGACGAAGAGCGGGCGGCTGAGCGGGAGAGGAAAGGTCGAGCGGGTGGCTATGCGGATTTATCGTGACGGCCGATAGAGCAAAGCAACTTCCAAGTTCCAAGTAGACGATTAGAGTTTTGAGTGAAAAATAAAATGAATTATTAGTTTAAGATATTAAATTATGTTTTACAGTGTAGTGTACTTATATACTGTATTTTCAATTAATATAAAGGAATAAATAAATAAATATATATATAATATGCGGGTAAACGAGTAGGGTAATCGAGTAGGGTAGATGGGTATTTTATAAAAACCATACCCTACCCCTACTCTTAATATTTTAAACGGATACGGGTACTGCCCTACCCGATACCTGATTATGCTCTATCCTACCCTTGCTCGATAAGGTATTACCCATTGGGTACCCGAACCCGCGAGTAAAATTGACAGCCCTATCCAATACCAACCACCTTGTTGGTTCTTCCATTGCCAAAAGCAACAATACTTCCATTCAAAGTCTAATATCACTCAAATTTGATTTGGTACCGGTCATATGATGTGAGCACCCACTGTCAAGATACCATGACTTGGAGGATGTTAAATGAACTCAAAAAAGTGAAGAAAGATACATGTGTTCCTTCTGCTGTTCCTTAATACAACCTTCATCTTTTGCACTGATTCGCCTTTGAGGTTTATGAGGCAACTTTCTTGCTGGTATACCACTGAAGTTCCACTCAACAATATTTCCAGTACATATGTCGTGAAGCATTTTATAGAAACGAGGTCTAATATGTCTCATTATCCCACAATAATGACATGTCGGAACAAATTTACCTTTCTTGGATGATTTCAATGGATGTTTCTTCATCTCAACATGCTTCACATCAGTACTTTTCTCAATTTGATGAGTTTCTTTAGGGACGTTTGTTCTACGCTCCTTGGGAAAAAACGTCTTGTAAGTTGGTTTCACAAAGCTTACTTCTGTGTTCTTACTACTTTCACCAGCGTACCCCAAACCAACTTTCTCATGTTCATCACTTGAAGTAAGGATCTCATTTAACTTGGTCTTTTCACAATTAAAATGATGGATTGATCAGTTCAATCTTTCTAATTCCACCTTGTCCTTCTCAATCTGCATGTCCTTACTCTTGATAACTTCCATCATAACGTGTTGCTCAGTAGTTATCTTTTTCAAATGATCCTTGAGTAGATTCACAATATTGTTTCTTTCCTTTTGAGTAGAAAGAAGTTGTTTATTAATCTGATTAAGAACATCCAGGTTGTATTCCTTCTGCTGATGTTCTAACTTATCAATGAATGGCTTTTTGGCAAGATCAGCTTCAGCTTTAAACATTTTTTCTTCAGCAGCCTTGAAAGAACTCTTCAATCTTGAGTTCTCAAGATTTGATTCTTTCAAAATGTTCTTAAGATCAGCAACCTGTTCCTCCAAATTTTTGGTCATGCACACAGCTTGAGAACACTTTAAAATCATTTGCTGAAACATAGACTCCATGTCTTCGATAGTGGGGAAAAATTTCCCGTCACATTCATCTTGTTCTTCCTCTTCTGCAGCAACATTATCAGTTAAACAAGTAACATTCTTACTCATAGCCTGCAAGGCAATGTAATGTTCAACTAATATTTCTTTCTTCTGATTCGGAGTCACTCCAAGTTGCTTTCAAGGATCTGTTCTTTTGCAAAAAATTAGGACATTCATATTGATAATGGCCAAATCCTTTACATTCAAAACATTGAACCTTTTTAAACTTCTTCTCAACCGACTTTGAGCTTGTTTTATCACCACTTCTCATTGTTCCTGCTTTGTCCATAAACTTCTTCATCATCCTGTCATAGATCCTTGTTAGAAGTTCCAAATGTTCTTTAAATTTAGCATAACTCATATGCTGTTCTTTCTCATCATCATTATCATCATCACTGGATTGATGAGATTTTTCAACACTAAGAACAATTCCCATGTTTTCAATATCATAACCCATTTTCATCTCATAGGTTCGAATATCTCCTATGAGCTCATGAAGACTGAATTTAGCAATCTTGCTGTAGGTCTCAAGAGCAGTAACCTTTTTACTGAAACTTTTTGGAAGGGTTCTCATGAACTTCTGAATTTGTTTTTCTTCCGATATTGTCTCTCCAAAGAGATGAAGCTGATTGATGATGGATGACAATCTTGAGTAGTACAAGCCAATATTTTAATCATCTCCCATATGAAGCGCATCATAATCCACCATCAGACGTTGAATCTTAGATTTGCGTACAGATTCTGTCCCTTCGAATTAAAGGTTAAGAATTCTCCAAGCCTCTTTAGCTTCCGTGCACTTGGATATGAGAGATTAACACTTAATATCAACCGCTGATAGAATAGCATATAGGGTCTTATTATAAAAGACTGCTCATTTTCCTTCGGCATCCATCCACCCTTCTAATTTGAGTATTTTTGTGACATCTGCATTTGTGGTGAATGGATGCGTCCATGCTTCTTCAATTGCTTTCCACACTTCTTTTTTTCCTTGGGATTTAAGGAAGATAATCATCATGGATTTCCAATGAGGAAAGTTTGATCCATCTAGGAACAGTGGTCGAGCAATGAATCCTGCATAGTGAGATGCCATATATAGCGACCCGTGGGACAAAGGATCTTGGATCTTGACCTGCTCTAATGCCAAATGTAAATCTAAAATTGATTAAATACATGTGCTTGTGTGCAGATGTTCTTCGAACATGTGCTTGTGTGCAGATGCTCTTCTAACAGTAAAAACAATCAACATAAATGTAAAGATTCAGCGAAAGACTTAACAAGCACACGATCTAAAAAATACGGGATAGGCTCCGCCTCATCCCTTAGTCTCTTTCATTAAAAAAGTACAAGTATTTCAATTCAACACATATGAACTCCATTCTATGCTAATTGACAATACCTTACAACTCCCAATTACTTATCTAGCCACCACGTGGACTTGTCAGCACTGTATGGACTCCCTCCAAGGCTGTGACGAGATCTCCTAAACTCGATGCTGGAACTTCCTCCCGGATTCCGCGTTACAAGGCTGTGTTCTTCATGTGTGAAGGAACACGAGAATAATCAAAATAACTAGAAGAGTTTCTGGACAAATACTCTCTAATGGCCTCACAAAAAACTAACATAGAGTGTCTGTCTACATGAATAAACCACTAGATAATAAATAACATGGAGAAGACGCCATCAGATTGAGAAAAGATCTCAATCAGATCTGATCTCGTACAATCTTCAATCAAATCTTGATTCATGTAATCTTCAATCAAATCTTCACAAATATGGAATACTTTGACTATTTGACTTTGGGCTTGCTCTCCATCCACCGTGTTCCTTGATCCTCAAATTGGGCCATGGGTTTTTCTTTCTTGGTCAACAATGAATCACATTCATAAAATATTATCTTCAAATATATCTCTGAAACAAGATATTCAAATATATGATTGACCAAATCTTGGATGAATCTCCACCTTGATAATCTTTTCCATAAATAAATAAACTAAACTTATCCAATTATAAGTTAATTGATTTAATGCCAACTTAATTAGAAATATATAAAATATATTTCCCAAAACTACTATTTTAATTACACTTTTCATTACTACCATATCATCTCCAACTATATGCTATAAATCTTTCTTAACTACCTAATTAACTATCATTTACCTCACTAATTCAAACAGTAACCACATCTCAATTCGCTCTTCATTTTTGGGATGGCAATGGATCGGTCTACACTCATTGTCATCGGATTCTAGACCGTAGTCACGTAACTGTTCGTGCAGCAGAGGCGATCTAAATTAATTTGTTCCATTGTTTGCACACCAATTTCAATATAATCAACGATTTTGCCGGCAATACCACTAATATTTATACCGGCCTGCAATACCACTAATATTTATACCGCCACCGGTACACATAATCATTGCGGCGACCAAATCCAACATTGGATTCCATCTTTACCATTTACTATTTATATTGTTTTGTATAGTGTTGTATCCAAAATTTAGCAAAAATCTTAACTTGTTTTGACTTCTTTTATTTATAGACAATGACTTGGTGGGAAGGTGGTACCAATTTTGAAATGTACAACCTCCTTCCTTCACCTTCAGTATGTGTTTTTCTTTTCTTTTTTCATTTTTATAATTTTTTTTATTTACTTTTCTATTTTTTTATTTAATTTTAGGGATATAATTGTAATTTTAGCCATGTGGTTCAGTGTATAATTTATCCTTAGGGTTTAGGGTTAGGATATAATTGTAATAAGAGGGACTACAGTACAACCGGTCCCATGAATAGATTCATGGAACCGGATCCCAAATTACAATCTTGCATGTTTTGGTGATGTTGGCAGATCTTTAATGATTGCAGAACCGATCCGTACATTATACCCAAATTGAATTTTTTCCCCCAAAACTCATCGTCCTTCTTCTCTGATTTCTGCCATTCATTTCTTTCTCACTCATCAATCACCACTCTTCTCCTCTCTCAGTCACCGTATTTGTCTCATCTTCTCTCTTAGTCACATAGCCTGAAGAATCCGGAATCTTGCATTGTTTCTGTTTATTTCAAGCATCATTCCTACCTGTCCACCAGTTTCAAATAGGCTATACACGGAGGAGGCCACCAGGGCCTATGACGCCGACATCGCTATTTTTAGTCTACGGGCCCTATCCGTTCCCTGATGATCCGCCGAACGTACCGTCGGTGGAGGAGCTGTCGCCTTTACAGATTTGGGTAGTGGCGACGAAGCAAGCGCGGAGGAGGAGCTAAAGCAACCATTTTTTTAGTGTCAATTCTCTTTTCTATATCAAAACTAAGGCCTAAATGTTAATCTATGATTCTTGATGAGCGTTTTCTCAATACACAAAATAATCCCCAAGTATGAAGAATATCAATTGTAGTCTCGATAGGCGACCAATTGATTATCGAATCCAAGGGACGGATTATTATCAATTTAATTATATTCTAATAAACTAAGACTATGTTGGTAAATTGGTTTGTAGTAATTAAGTAACTAAATAGCAAATAATTAAAATAACAAAGAAAATAAACAAGCAATAGAGATAATGCGACTGTGATCAAGTGAGAAATTAGGTAGTTCTTCTGGTCATCTAATTTTACTTATTAATCTCTCTTCCATGCGTTGATGTCCGACTCTGTCTTGTGGTCTATGGACGCATCACTAAACCATGCAATTTCACTCTATAGACACAAGTAAACATGCGTATGACACGTGTGAATATCCTCGGAGCAAGAGATATACTTCACCCCTCTTTCTAGGTACTATCAATATCAATTATTTCCCATACACTTAGTACTCTAACCCGATATGATCTCCTTTATAGGTACTATGAAGCTTCAATTTCCCTGTGAAGAGCTTCAAACGAGAGTTAAAAGTAATACCTCATCACCTTGCTTGAACTCATTGTACGAGATCTTTGAATCATGCCATTTCTTCATTCTCTCCTTAAAGATCTCCGAATTCTTGTAATTTCGATTTCTGATCTCATCCGATTGATTTATATAAGTCATCCTCAACTCCTTTTTATCCTTAAGAGACAAGTTCAAACTCTTCAATGCCCAAAAAGCTTTGTGCTGAATTTCTACGGGCAAGTGGCACGGCTTTCCATAGACAATTTGGTACGGTGACATATCCAACACCATCTTATGTGCAGTCTGGAACCCCCACAAAACATCATCAAGCTTTATAGCCCAATCCTTTCTATTGGTTCTGACTACCTTCTCCAAAACTTGCTTCACTTGTCGGTTGGAGACTTCAACTTGCCCATTCGCTTGAGGATGATAGGGTGTAGTAACCATATGCTTAACACCATAATCCTTGAGAACCTTTTCAAGAAGCTTATTGACCAAGTGAGTACCTCCATTGCTTACTAGTGCTCTAGGAACTCCATAGTAGGCAAATATATATTTCTTCAAGAAAGATAAAATAGTCCTTGAATCATTCACGCGAGTGGGAATAGCTTCCACCCACTTAGAAACATAATCCACTGCTAAAAGGTTATAGAGAAATCCATTAGATGGGGGAAAAGGCCCTATAAAATCATTCCCCCATACATCGAAGATCTCAACAACAATGCTCGGCTGAAGTGGCATCTCATCTCTTCTACTTATGTTCCCCATCCTTTGACATCTATCGCATGTCGCTACATAGGTTTTGCAATCTTTAAATAGAGTAGGCCAATAAAGAGCAGATTGAAGTACCTTTACTGCCATCTTTTGAGCTCTGAAGTGCCCCCGTTAGGTTGTGCATGGCAAAAATCAAGAACGCTCTCCATCTCCATCTCGGGCATGCACCTACGAACGATAGAATCTGTACATATCTTGTAGACAAATGGATTATACCATATAAAAGTCTCAACATCCCGCTTGAATTTTGCAAGTTGATATCGATTAAGATCTCTTGGAATTTCTCCTACGGCAATGTAATTCACATAATCCACATATCATGGATCCATTCCTTGGGCAGCCACCACACATGCTCTTTCTGCTCCTTCAACAAACACCTCCATGATCTTCTCATCAGGGAACATCTCTTCTATGTAATTGAAAGAATCATCACAGTGCTCCCTTGTCTCCAACCTTGATAGGTGATCCGCCAAAATATTTTCCGTACCCTTCTTATCTTGGATCTCCATATCAAACTCCTGCAGAAGAAGGATCCATCTTATTATACTTGGCTTCATTTCCTTCTTCTCCATCAAGTACTAGATCGCAGAATGATCTATGTACATTATAGTCTTCATGCCAACCAAATACTGTCGAAACTTATTGAATGCATACACTACAGCTAGAAACTCCTTTTCCATCACCATGTAGTTCTTTTGTATAGCATCAAAAGTCTTACTCGCATAGTAAATGGCACAAAACTTCTTATGCCTCAACTGCCCAAGCACCACTCCAAGTGCTAAGTCACTTGTATCACACATAAGTACAAACGGCTGAATTCAATCCGGTGTGATCAAGATAGGTGCAGTAATAAGCGCCTCTTTCAAAACTTGAAAAGCTGTTAGACACTCTACATCAAAAACAAAAGGAACATCCTTTTCAAGTAAATGAGATAAGGGCTTGGAGTATTTCGAGAAGTCTTTTATGAATCTTCAATAAAAATCGGCGTGTCCAAGGAAGAACCGCACTCCCTTTTCATTAGTCAGTGGTGGAAGCTTCTCAATTGCCACCACTTTTGCTCTATCTATCTGCAATCCCTTGGCCGAAATATGATGACCAAGAACAATCTCATCTCTAGCCATGAAGTGGCACTTCTCCCAATTCAAGACAAGATTAGTTTCTTAGCAACTTGGATATTTTCCATTGTCACCTAGATAGGCATACTTTAAGTGCTCCGGTAGTGGTTTCAACTCCTCTTTCTTCCCTTCTTAAGGTATGCTGTCTCTATCCCAAGGCAAGTACTTCTTAATCCACTTCACCTCTTCAATCTTGGTCATTTTCGACTCATACCTGTCATCACCCAAAGCAAGTAAATTTTCAAGGAAATCCATACCTCGTTGGAGAGTTCATCTAGCTCCGTGGTGGGAAAAGTAAGAGACTCTGCCAAACATATCTCAAGAGGATCCTTTGAGAGGATCAAAGACATATCTTCCTTCACGATCTCCTCCACCACATCTATACTATGACATTGTGTCCTCATGGGCATCTTCATTGCTTTATCAAGGTTAAATAAGATCTCTTCTTTATCCATCCTTAATCGTAGCTCACCCTTTTGCACATCAATCATAGCTCCCGCAGTCGTAAGGAAAGGTCTCCCTAAGATTAGAGGGATATTATCCTTGTCATCTTCCATCTCAAGCACAAGAAAGTCCACAGGAAAGACAAGCTTCTCTACTTTGAAAAGAACATCTTCAATAACACCCTTTGGAAAAGTCATAGACCAATCCGCCAATTGAAGAGCCACCAATGTGAGAGTTAACTCCCCCAAACCAAGCCTTTTAAAAATTGACAAAGGCATCAAATTAATGCTTGCCCCAAGATCGCACAAGGCTCGTCGTGCCTGCCACTTTCCAATTTCACACAAGATAGTGAAGCTACCCAGATCTTTCAACTTAGCTGGCAGCTTTCTTTGTATGATCGAGCTATAATTCTCTGACAGATTCACTGTTTTAATTCCGTTCAAGATTCTCTTCTTCAAAAGTATATCCTTCAGAAAGCAGGCATAATACGGCATCTCCAAGATCACTTCAGAGAAAGAAATGTTCAAGCTTATTTTGTTTATGATGTCTGAAAACCTCTTGAACTTCTCTTCTAATCCTTTTTTGACAAGCTTGAAAGGAAACTGTGGTGGTATCTTTATTTTTGGAATACCCCACTCATCATGTTCAACCTTCTCCGCTTTATCTTTTTCGGCTCTCAATCTCTTAGCTCTTTCCAACTTTTTCTCTACTGTAACCTCAGTTTTATGCTCTTGAGATGGTACCATAATGTTCTTATCAATGGGTGTAGCATTCGGGATCGAATCGGTCTCTATACTAAACTACTCGACCTCTGTTCGACCTAGCTGGTTTGGTCGAACAGATTGGGGTTGGTCGAGCAACTTCTCTGATCGCGAGCTCTGTTCCTTCGAGTGTTGCTCGACCACTATTCGACCAAAATGGTCTAGTCGAATGGCACTTTCTTGATCGAACAACTTTGCAGATCGAGAAATTATATTCTCCAGGTGTTGTTCGACCTCCGTTCGACCAGACCACCTCCGTTCGACCAAGATGGTCTGGTCGAATGGGATTGCATTGGTCAAACGGCGAGTCAGAAAATAGAGTGTCATAATTCTATTTCTCCAGAGTCTGCTCGACCCCTGTTCGACCAGCAGGTCTGGTCAAACAACTGAAGTTTGGTCGAGCAACTCCCCTGCTTCCTTTGTTTTTGCTCGCCGGCATCATCGGACCTTTGTACTGCATTCCTGACCTCAATGTGATGGCATGGCAAGACTTTGGATTCTCAATACATTGAGATGAGAACTTCCCCTTCTCAATAGTTTAATTTGTTTACATTTCCGGCCATCTCCCCCATCAAAAACGTAAGGTCTTTCACTTGTTTAGACAAATCCTCATGATTAGCATCAATCTTCATTTCTAACTTGGCCTCAAGACGATCTACTCTTGCATCGTTCCTTGCCATGTACATGTTCACTGTATCCTCGAAACCCAGTTTTCCTTCTTCCATTTTAGCACCGGGATCAACATCAATAGGAGGTTGCACTGCATTGTTGGGATTACTCCACGAAACTCTGACCTCCTCGGTACTTGATAATTACCCGGCGGACCACAATTATTGTAGTTCCCCTGATAATTTCAGTTTCTTTGATTTTAGAACCTCGTTCCTTGAATACTTTGATCCATGGTGTAGTTAGCCTCCTCGATTTCCTCTTGGCTAGCTCATTCATAGCCACCATCCTGCTGCATCATTGGTACTCTTTGAGATATATCTGTAATCTACTTTTGTTGAGACTCGAGTAACTTGTTGATATTAGCCAAGCTAGAGATGATCTCATCATCTTTTCCCGACTTCATCATAGTATGCTCAACCTGTGCTACTTTACCAAGAACATAAGTGTCTCTCACTCTATCAGTTGGCCAATCTCTTGAATTCATCGAAATATCCTCGAAGAGCTTTTCGGCCTCTATGGGTGACTTCGTAAGTAATGCTCCATTAGATAAAGCATCAAGTAACACACGAGAATCGCAATCCAACCCATTATAGAATATACTGATATATTGAGCTTTAGATAGCCCATGTTGTGGACACTTTCGAAGCATGTCCTTCAATCTGTCCCCAGCTTCATGAAACTTCTCATTACCATGGATCGCAAATTGATTGATTTCTTGCTTCATCTTGAATACCTTCGAATGTGGCATATATCGCTCCAATAATTTCACTTTCAACTTCTCCATGTATCACATTCAGCAGCATTAAGATTGTCGTACCAATCTCTCGCTTTTTCATTTAGTGAGAACTTAAACAAGATGATCTTCCTCGCATCCTCATGAGCTCCTGTATCTTTTTATGTACTTGCATACCCAAGGAACTTATTAAGATATTGGTAAAGATCTTCAAAGATCCCCCAGAGAAGGGACTCCTTTCAATCATCGTGATAAGAGCAGGGTGTAGATCAAAATTGGCTCCGACCCCTCTTGCTCCTAACAGCCCCGCATTGCCTCCTTCGTTGTTCTTAAAGACTTCTCGGATGGCAAGTGTGTCAGGATTCGCTGCCATGTTGACTGCTTCTGCTTCAAAGTTAACTTCGGTTGCAACTTCAATCGTTTGCGAATTCAGTACTTCAACTTCAACTCCTAAATTTAGAGCCTCAGTTGGGTCTATGTTCTTATTCTTCTTCTTCTTCTTCTTTTTCTTCCTCGACGATGCTCCAATCTCCGGATTATAAGGCTCCAATTCACCTGTCTTCGCTCTAGTGAGCATACACCTAAGAAGAATAAGTGTTAGAAATTAAAGACAAGAATAATATAATCTTAATTAAACTAAAAATAATAAACTATTAATCTATGCCGTCCCCGGCAACGGCGCCAAGAACTTGATGAGCGTTTTCTCAACACACAAATAATCCCCAAGTATGAAGGATATCAATTGTAGTCTCGATTGGTGACCAAGTGATTATCGAACCCAAGGGATGGATTATTATCAATTTAATTATATTCTAATAAACTAAGACTATGTTGGTAAATTGGTTTGTAGTAATTAAGTAACTAAGTATCAAATAATTAAAATAACAAAGAAAATAAACAAGCAATAGAGATAATGCAACTGTGATCAAGTAAGAAATTAGATAGTTCTTCGGGTCATTCAGTTTTACTTATTAATCTCTCTTCCATGCGTTGATGTCCGACTCTGCCTTGTGGTCTATGGACGCATCACTAAACCATGCAAGTTCACTCTATACACACAAGTAAACATGCATATGACACGTGTGAATATCCTCGGAGCAAGAGATATACTTCACCCCCTTTCTAGGTACTATCAGTATCAATTATTTTCTGTGTACTTAGTACTCTAACCCGATATGATCTCCCTTTATAGGTACTATGAAGCTATACTCTTTATCTTACTTATTAACCTAAATATTATTTAATTAACAAGTATTTATATAAGATAGTTCTAATATGACTTCGGAATCCCTTCACTTAGAATTATAATATGTAATCATGCTCAGCAGTGAACGCACTCAATCAATAACCAAGATATGTATTCAGACTCTACATAACAGTTAGTGATGCACAAAACGACTGTGAGTATGGATTTAAAAAACGCAATCTTATATAAAATAAACCACAAGTAGTGTTGTACGGAGTTTACACATGAAAGACAAACTAACTCATAAAATCTTCATAATCCTAGAACTACCGAAGCGGTTCTAGCCCATGATTGATCTAGAAACAATCATGGTGGTTGGTAGGATCTTACCCATAGTCTTAAAAATTACAAGATAAATTAAGAAGCAAAGTAAACCCTAGACGTGAGTGCCGTCGTGACTCTCTCCGTCTTGAATCTTCACTTGGTTCTCACTTGATTCGACAGACGAACCTCTCCCCACAGCTCCTTCGGATGGCGGTAGGGTTTCGATGATGAAGTGGTGTGTCTCTCTTTTTCTCCTGCGAAACCTCTTCTTTTATACTCATGGAATCTCCTTACGGGCTTAGGATGGGCTTTTGCTTGAGGCACACGTCAAATTTGATAAAAGAAATCTAGAATTACCAAAAATAGAAGCAGCGAGAATCCGTTCGACCACGCCTTGACTGGTCGAGCAATAGTCGAGCAAGCCTTCTATAAGTTTTTGCACATTTTGCTCGACTAAGCCTCATCTGATCTACCAAGATGATGCTGGTCGAGCAACATCTCTTGGTCGAGCAAGCTCTCTGGATGAATCTACGTATTTTGCTCAACTTGACCACCTTGTTCGACTAAAGTGATGATGGTCGAACAAGGTCCTGAGGTCGAACGGTCTTCGAAAATTACCTCAAAAATCGTGTCTTCCAATTCCGAGCCCTTTTGATCTGTTTTCCTGTACAAATATGCTCAAAAAGCCCTAGTATCCTCTGATTCGTGGTTTTTCCATAAACATACTGATTCGTCTCAATAAAAGACTCAATCGTACTCGATTTTCACACAAATCAGAGCCCAAAATATGTGAATTTACACTCTCATCAATTCTATGTGTAAAATTCAAGCATTTGCGGTGGATAGTGTATTAGTTCTTATCTCGGTGGGTTGTATTGATTTAGTGTTTGAAATGCCGACAAATCAATGCTTTGTTTATAGATTTGTTGCTTTTATCAACGGGAAATATGGAACAATGTCTATGGCTGAACTGGATGTCATTTTTCATTAAACGATGTTGGAATTGTGAAGGCGAATTTGCCCGACGCCATTGAAGCGGCTGCTTTATTATTTTGAGATTTATGTAAAGAACGTTGGGGCAAAGGGCAGTGGCGGATCCAGAAAACCGCAGTGGGTGGGCTAAGTTTATTGAAGAAAATAAAAAATAATAATAATAATTAAAAAATAATATATATATATATATATATATATATAAAAATAAAATTTAAGAAGATATATTTATTTTTTAGCTTCATTTCGGTGGGCTTAAAATATTTTTTGGTTGGGCTAAACTTAAAAATACAAAGAAGAAAGAAGATATATTTATTTTTTAGCTTTATTTGGATGGGCTGAAAATATTTTTGGGGTGGGCTAAACTTAAAAATACAAATTATTTATAAATTATTTACATATGATATAATGGGTTCAAGCCCAGGGCTGCCCCCACATACATCCGCCACTGGCAAAGGGGTAGATTGCCATAGGACTTACTACCTCTGCTTTCAAACTAAGACGCCAACCAGGGTATGTTCGTGGTTTTGTAATTCTGGGTGGAGTAGTTGTCATTACGGATTTATTTATTTATTTATTTTTGGGTAACTTGCGAGTGAGGTGATGATTAGGGATTAGTATAAGTCTTTTGAAATTTGATATTTAATCGAGTTAGCTAAAGAATTTGAATAGGTGGTATTTTGAAATATAAAAACACACAACAATAAAAAATGCGTTAAATAAATGAAACTAGACATCCATTTATATTAATTTTATATTAATAAACCCCCTATACAGTGTTGTATATATTGATTTGATTTTATATTTATATAAAATTAAAAATTCCATTTATAATGTTAAGGCAGCATTAGGGTTAAGTTATCATACAAGCCGCTGTTTTCTCTCTCTCAAGCAATACGCGGCCGCTGTTCTCTTCTTGCTTTCTCTCCTCCGATTTTAGTATTTTTTATTTCAATTTTACCATCAGTATTAGATATTGAATCTGGATTGTTCGTGGAGGAGATGATTTGATGTTCATCTCAAGCTTCCGGAAGGCAGGGATTTTCATTGTTTTTCTTCAATTTATTGAATCAGTGTGATTTGTTAGAGAGGGGGCTTCAAATTAAGAGAGTAGAATGCATTTTATGCTTATTTGATATTTCTGTTTCTGTATTTCTCTTGCTGCAACCACATTGTATACAACAGGTAATGTATTTTGTGAGATTTCAATATGTTGATGAGTAAGCGAAACAGTTTGGTTGGATACTGAAAACCGGTGATTTTCCGGTTCTACCGGCTTACTGGTTTTCCGGTTCAACCCGGTTCTAACTAGTTCATCCCGGTACAATTAAAAAGCGGTTATGAGGTTGCTCAACTGGCCGGTCCGGTTTCAATTACTTTTGGATAGAGTGAAATTTAAGAACACATATCCCGAAACACTCAAATTTTAGCGAAATAAAAAAAATAATAAATTTGCATGAGATTATTCTATAAAATACATTTATGAGACGATTAAAAAATGAGTTACTTTTAATAAAAAAAGTGATTTAAAAAAACATATTAATAGAAAGGTTAAATTATCAAATTCTCTTTCGAAATTTGTTCAAACTACCAAATAAATCTAATAGTTTGAAAAACTACTAATTATTTCCTTTTAACTTGATTTTTATTTGAATTTGAACATTTATAAAATAACAAAATTTTAAAATAAAGAGATATGGAAAAGACATCAAGATTCAAGACCCACTTATTTAACATTATATTTTTTAATTTCACTATATATATTTTTTAATTTAGAAAACCAGGGTGAGAGGAATTTTTTTATATTTATTTTAAAACGAAAATAACATCAATACCCATATATTTAACATTATATTTTTATATTGTACTATTTTTATTTATTTATTTTTTAAATTTCAATACCAAGGATTAGAGGGATTTTTTTTAAAAAAAATTAACATGGAAAAAAATCCCTCTAATCCCAGTTTTCTACATTTAGAAAAAAAAATGAAATTTAATAATACAATGTTAAATATATGGATATTAATATCATTTCATTTCCTCTTAATTTAAAAAAAAAATGTATTTTTATCAATATATTCAAATCTAATATAAGTCAAATGGGCTAATTGGTAATTTTTCAAATTACGAGATTTATTTGGTAGCTTGGATAAAGTTTGAGGGGGATTTTTTCGTAATTTACCCTAATAGAAAATTAATACTACTATATAGGGTTGATGTACCGAAATAATATGGAGTTAACTTTATACATTCAATTTTTTTTTCACTGACAAATTGTATTAGTTTCAATTCAATAATGTATATTTATTTTTTAATAAATGTATTATTTTTTATAGTCAATTATACCTTAGTAATAGTATTTTTTAAAAAAATTACTAATAAATTGTTTAAATTTTAATTTATTAATGTATATATAATTATACTGTGCACCCACTTTAAAAAATATATACAAATATAAATAAAAATATATACAATTATGAATAAAAATGTATACAATTTAATTGTTAGTTTTTTTAATGAAAATTTGAGTGTAAAAAAATATACAATTATAAAAAAACATATATACACTATTGAATAAAATGTTATATATATATGGATGCTAGTTTTTTTTTAATGAAAAATTTAGTGTGAAAAGAGTATACAATTATTAAGAAATACGTATACAAAATAGAATAACATGTATACAAAATAAATAAAAAGTTATATACAAATGGGTGTCACCTTGCACCGGGTACACTTAATATGTGATTTTAAGGAAAACAGTTTTAAGGTGATAGCTGTGATTTTATTAAAAATTCATAGGTATTCATAATTATCAAAGGGAGTAATTATAACACATTAATTAATTTATCAATTTTTATTATTATTATTCTAAAATGTAATCATATTAAGTCCATGATATAATAAATAAAGATTTATATTATGACTTAGGATAATAAATAAAGATTGATATCAAAATAATCAAATATATTCTGTATAGATTTTTACGAATTTATGGTTTTCAATACGAAAGATTTGGTGTTAACTTTATATACACTAAAAAAGATTGATATAAAAGATCTTCAGTTATTCAGTTCAGAATTTTACGAATTTATGATTTTCAATATGAGATTTTTTCTGGAGTTAACATTATGCATTCAATTTTTTTTTTCACAACTATTAATTTCAATTCAATAATGTATTAGTTTCAGTTCAATAATGTATACTTCCTCCGTTCCAGGCTAAGAGGGTCATTTTACCATTTTGGTCGTCACACCCAAAGAATCGCATTTTCTTTTTTGGACACATGAGACCCACCCACACCCACTAATACATTTAAAACTTGGGACCCCCACACCCACTAATACAACTACTACACATTAAATAATAATACTTCTTAATCCACGTGTCCAAAAGTAAATGAGACTCATAGTTTGGGACGAAGGGAGTATTTGTTTTTTTATAAATGCATATGCATTATTTTTTATTTTCAACTACACCATTACAAAGCTAACAGTATTTTTTTTATAAAAATGTACTTATAAATAGTATAAATTTTAAATCATTAATGTATATATGTGTACGTATTTATGAACGGGTGTAGAAATTTGTGAATTGGGTGAAATAGAAAGAAGTTTAGGTATAAAATACTCCCTCCGTCCCGGTCAAACTGCAACGTTTGACTGCATAAAACTCTCACAAAAGTTACAGTAAATGTTGCAATATGGGCGGGACGGAGGGAGTACACTTTACAAAACTTTATTAGTTGTCTTTCATCTACTTCAAAATGATACATCACATCATTTATTTATACTAATCAAGAGGACAATCTCTAATATTCTAGATAATTCTATACAAGCTCCATCTAGACATTTCTCCTATTTGATCACATGTGAATGTTATTCAAGATTATTCTATCACTACATTAATCTAGATTATTCTTTAACCTATCTATCAGCTCAAATGTTAGAAAATTCTAGTTTTACCAACATCTTCACCAATTTAGAGGATTCTCATCATCTCAATCATTTTAGAATTATCATGGCGTCTACAAAAAATTAAGTTTAATACTCCCTTCATCTGCCCAATACGTATACATTTGCTTTTTGCACGTGAATTAAGAAGTATTATTATTTAATGTGTAGTTGATAGTTGTATTAGTGAGGTGTGTGGAACCCCTATATTAAATGTATTAGTGATATGTGTGGGTCCATGTGTTTAAAAAAAATTATACTTTTGGTACGGATGCCTAAAATAGCAAAATGTATACATTTCCGGTGAACGGAGGGAGTATTTCAAAATATATGAATTGAATGTGCGCACACGTTTTTACAATTAGGTGCACAAATCACAATATATTTTGCCTTGTTTATAATACTCCCTCCGTCCGCTCGAAAGAGGGTTTTTTTTCCATTTTGGTCGTCCGCTTCAAAGAGGGTCATTTTCTTTTTTACACATATGGGACCTACACCTACCCACTAATACAATTAAAATATGGGTCCACATTCCCACTAATACAACTACCCACTACATATTAAATAATAATACTCTTTAATCAACGTGCATAAAAATAAAAGACCCTCTTCCGGGAAGAGTTTAAAAGTAAAAGACCCTCTTCTATAATAATACTTTTACCAAAATCTTTAATATACTAAAGGATAGTTTATTTTTGATGATATGTCGCCACCAAAATTATTCTCAATTATTTTAATTATTAATTATAAAATTTAATACAGATAAATATATATCTTTATTTTAGGATTTATAGATATTATCAAATAATTAAAATTTATTCTTAGTTAATATTATGTGGATAAATACATAATTATTTTAAGATAAATACATATAATTATTTTAAATTTAATATAGAAGCTTAATAAAAAAATATTTAATTTTCTCCGCCTATAAATAAGGTTACAAAAAAATTTCTCCTACGTCTATTTATGCACTCCACCGGCAAAAATTTTTCTTCAATGTTAATTTCTTTCGATTTAAAAAAAAATTGATTTTAAAGAATTGACGGTATACGATTTATTTATTTAATTAATTTATGTTTAATTTAGTTACGATTTATTTATTTAATTAATTTATGTTTAATTTAGTTAATTTCATTGAAGAATTCTAATTTCTGTTATATTGAGTTTTTCTTTTCTTTTCAATTTTCTATATAGACTGTATTCAGGTTTAGTTTCTTCAAGTTTTATGATGCATATTTGTATAAATACTTATATTTTTTTAATTGAGGTACTTTAAAAAAAAGTGTCCATGATTAATTTTTTTTATAATTCTTTTTTTTCATACATATTAAATTTATACTTTTCGATTTTTTTTCTCCTAGGTTTATTTATTCACAGTTCTACCCATAGAAAATTTTCTTATATATTTCTTTCAATTTTAAAGAATTATTTATTTATTTTATATTTATTTTAATTAATTTTGTTAACAGAATTTTAATTTCTATTATATTCAGGTTTTTATTTATAATTTTATATATGAATGGTGTGCGGGTTTAGTTTCTTCAAGTTTTAAGATTAATGGCATATTTGTATTAATACTTATACTTTTTTTTTAATAGAGGCACTGTTTTTATTTTAAAAAAAAATTAATCTGTCTTTGATTAATTTTTTTATAATTTTATTTTTAAATCTTTTGTTTCATACATATTAAATTTATACTTTTCGAATCTTCATAATTTTTTATTTCAGCTGTCAAATTCATTATTATTTTTTTAATTAATACAAATATCAAATTTATTAATTTTGTTTTTAATTTTTAATTTTATGTTATTTAATTTTACATGAGAACTTTATTTTTTTCTCTTATTATTGTTGTGATTTTTTTATCTTTATTTATTATGTTATATATAATAACTTTATTATTTTTAGGTAGAATTGTAATTTTTTAACATGTTATGCTTTTTATTATTATAATTAAGATTTTTTAATTTTATTTTTATGTTATATATTAAACATTTTATAAATATGAACAATAAAAGTATTTTTTTTATTTCATGTTGAATGTCCAGAATTATTCTCTATTATATTTTAGTTATTAATTAAAATTTAATATAGATACATACATATATTTATTTTGAAATTTGAATATTTTGAATATATCAAATCAAAATTATTATTAATTGATAGTTAATGTAGATAGATAAATACATATATTTAATTTAATATTTGAATATGGATTTGATCGAATAACATAAGATCTAAAAATATTTAATTTATTTATTATAATTAATTTATTTTTATTTAATTTGATTAATATATACAATACATTTTATTATAATTATTTATTATTTATTAATAAAAATATTTAATTTATTAATTTTTTTCTTAGTTTTTAAATAATTTTTTTAATTGTTACATTCACTTTTTTTTTAAATTTTCTTATTAAGTTAATTATAAATTTTCTTTTTTATTTCTCAATTTTTATTAATTATTAGGTGTATTAATTAACTAAAATTTCATGTAATAATATATTGAATATTTTTTTAATAATTATTTAATATTTATAAATATTTATAGAGTGTATATTTATATATTTTTTAAAATTATAACTTTAAAATCCGCATAATACGCCGGATTTGTACTAGTTATTTTATAAAGAAAAAAATCAATTTATATAAAAATATAATTAGATAAAATATTTATAGTTAATAATTCATACTTTATACATATTTTTATATATTCTCTCAATACCATATTACATAATTTATACTCAAACTGTTATACATCTGATGCACCACTCCACTCCAGGAAAATCACATAATTTAATTCAAATTTTAAATATTATATTTTAAAATAAATAAAAATAAAAGTGAAATAATATAAAAATATAAAATATAAAAAAAAACAACAAAAATTTAAAAAAAATTAAAAACCGGTTGGACCGGTTCAACCGGTTTTTCCGATTTTGACCGATTTTGACCGGTTCAATCCGGATCAACTCAAAAAACAATTTTTTAGGGGTTTTGGACCATTTTGGAGGTCGGTTCCCGGTTGAATCGGCCGGTCCAACCGGTTTTGAAAATCATTGTTTGAAACAGTCTCACATAATAAGTTTAGTAAAATGGAGAAAAATTAATTAATATTTTAATAAAAATGAATAGACTTTATTAATAGGCTAAAACTCATGTGTCCCGAAAATATCGTGCCCCCAAATACCCTTTAATATTAAATAGTATATACTTTAGTATAAGGACGTGTACTCTTTATTTCCTGAAAAAAAAATATATTTAATGAAAGTGTAAACTTTTTAAAACAAAATATTGTACTCTTATTAAATAAAGTATATACCCTTTAGAACAAAATATTATACCCTTACACATTTTGTGGGGAGACAAGAGACCAACTCTTATTAATAATCGTCTAAATAATAAATATGAAGTTAAAAATAAGACGAATGGAGTAATTACATTTATGAGTAAAACAATGCATGGACTATAAGATTTCTTGAATCAAGGCTAAAATAAACCATGAACTATAACAATAAAATATTACACGAAGGTAAACTTATATTTATACCCAAATATTAACATTAACATTAAACTCAAAAGTTAAAATAATACAAACACTACATTCCACAAAAAATATTCCATGTTCATGTATAAAGTATTGTGAATTAAAATATTCCATTACCATATATACGGTATTGTGAATTTAATGCTATAATTATAAGAAATTAGGGGATGCAGTAATGTCAGGTGTCGTGAGTCTCACGACTTAGACTTTGTGAGACGGGTTATTTGTGAATGAGTCGACTCATCACTAAAGTATGCTTATTGTATAGATAAAGTATGTTTAATGGTTGTTAAAGTATATTTTCTGAAGTATGCTTGATTATGTATTAAAATATTCCCTCCGTCCGATTTTAAGGTATCCATTTGCTTTTTGCACGTGGATTAAGGAGTATTATTATTATATGTAAAGTAGGTAGTTGTATTAGAGGAAAGTGGTGGGCCATATTGTATACTTTTTTACTAAATAGAGGAAATGTATACCTTTGAAGCGGACGTCAAAAATAGTAAAATTGATACCTTAGAAGCGGACGGAGGGAGTATGATTTTAGCGTGTGTATTATAATATGATTTATTATCAACATACTTTAAATACAAATATGCATACTTTATCTATACAATAAGTATACTTTAGTAATTGGTCGACCAGTTAGAAGTAAGGAGTTATCGGCATGGTGGAGGGATCTTGAAATTCTTTACGAAAGGGTAAATGGAAGGGGTATAAAAAATGACATTGTTAAGGAGGAGGGAAATGGAGATAACACTGCTTTTTGGAAGGATGTGTGGATTGGGGAGGAGAGCTTAAAAAATAGATTTACTAGATTGTATAGATACAGCTTACAAAAAGAGAAGAAAATTGCTGAAATAGGGAGATGGGAGGATGGGAAATGGGTATGGGAATGAAAATGGAGAAGCATTTTAAGTGAAGAAGATGAAAATGAGCTTAGTAATCTTTTGATGCTTTTGAGAAGGTGTAAGCTTAAGCAAGGAAAGATGGATTTGTGGAGGTGGAAACATACTTTAGATGGTAAATATTGCACGAAAAAGGCATATGAAATATTGATGAAGGGTGCTATCGAGGTTACAAACCAATCGGTGGGGTACTATAAATTATGGAAAAGTCATGCACCGAGAAGAGTCCAAATAATTGCGTGGAAGGTGTTGAAACAAAGAATAGCAACAGTGGATAATCTCATGAGGCGTGGAGTGCCAATTCCAAATGAAGAGATAAAGTGCAAGTTATGTGAAGAGACGGACGAAACGGTATGTCATCTTTTTTTGCAATGTAACTTTGCATGTGAAATTTGGTATGTTTCAAGTGGTGGGGTCTCTCTGTGGGTACACATAATGTTCCATATATACACTTTCTTCACTTCAGTGATTTACTTAGTCTAAAAATGTGAAGATAAAAAGTTGCCTCAAATATTTGGGCGTGTGTGGTGTGGAATTTTTGGAAATGTAGAAATATGTTGGTGTTTAATGGTGAAGTACCTAATTCAGAAAAAATTGTTGATGATATTAAAAGTAAGGTGTGGGTTTGGTTATATGTCAAGAATCAAATTAGAAATGATAGTGGAGTAAACAGGTGGTACATGCACCAAGAGATTGTCTCATAAATTAGGAGTTGGTGTTATTATCTCTATTGTACTTGTTTAATCTTGTATCACGGGTTGAGTACCCCTTTTACTCAATTGAATATTATATACTCTTTACCTTTAAGAAAAAAACATATTGACCTTAAAATATTATAACGTTGGTTTTAAATTATTGACATGATATTAGATCATTGGCTTTAAAGTATGAACACTTATTAAATCAATCTTACAGTATTAAACGTATGAGTATACCTTTTAATTATCTACAGCAAAAGTACTGCCACATTGACCTTACAGTAATGACACATAAACCTTATAGTAAGAAAGTTGGATGGAATCCAGTACATAATTACTGACACATAAACTTAGGAGAAATATTGTCTGTTGCTCTTTTGCATTTGTTAAAATGCAAAAATGACTACTTTCATTAAAAATGGGCAAAAATATTCACTTTAGAGTTAATTTTACTGAATTATCCCCACCCTATATGTGTCAGGCATCTCAATCTATTCTATAAGAGAAGACAAAAAAGTTGAGTGATCGAGTGGGGTTGAGCTTTGAACTTGCCTATTAATTTTTGTGTGAAGAAAAGATCGAGTGACATGACAAGAGTTTATAATTAAATTTATAATTAAAGTAAAAAATTAAATGAGCATTATGACAGAGTTTATAATTAAATCTATAATTATAATAATGAAAAGAGAGTGAAAATATTATTTTTCCTAATACATAAGAATTGAGTTATGCAAATTTAATGTATAATCAATATTTAATAAGTATCATCAATTATTATTATTATAAATTGTGTAATATATATTTTGAAAAAATATCATTATTTATTTTTTATAAATTTCTTGATATTAATTATTTTGTAATTTTAATATAAACTAATAAATTATTTATTTATTAAACTTTAAATATTTTTATATATAAATATTAAAATGCTTTATGTTGATATAATTTATTCTTATAAATTTTTTTCTCAAATAATTTGTTCTCAAATAATGTATTTTGCACAAATTGGATAAACATCATACATGCAACTTATTTGGATAAATATATTCAAACTATCAAATCTTAATACTACGTCAGCAAAGACCGAACTTAGTGATTTTGATATTCGGACATGAATTTTTGTCGTCCGTCAGCAAAGACCAGAGACCGAGTGATCAAATATTAATATCACATGAAAGACCGAGTTTAATATCACGTCAGCAAAGATGAAAAGACTGAGTGATCAAATTTTAATATCACATGAAAGACCTAGTTTAATATCACGTTGTCAGCAAAGACCAGTGATTATGTTTTCGTACATGAAAGTTTTATCGTCAAATCTTAATATCACACGTCAGCAAAAGACCGATCGAGTGATCAATTCTTAATACTAGCAAATACCGAGTGTAGTGATTATGCATATTAGGCCATGCAAATTTTGTCATCAAATCTTAACACCACGTCAGCGAAAGACCGAATGGAGTTTTGTCGTTAAATTTTAATATACTAAACCCCAGTAAACTATCACATCAAAATTATAGGGATATTTTGGTCAAATTGCAAAAAAAAGGGCATTTTTGCTTTTTTTCTTTTGAACCAACCGCGCATTTTTGGATATGTCTTTCTGGTCGTGGGCACTGTAGCATAGAGCCCTAAACCTTATGGCAAGAAAGTTTGATAGAATCCAGTTATGTACATAAATATATAGAGAGAATTTTTTTTTTTACTTTTATTATTAGTTGTTGTTGGTTCGTCTTTTAATATTCATGAACATAAAATTATTTTGTTGTTTACTAATGAAAATATTTATAATTTCAAAAATAATAAACATGTTATCAAATGAGTTCACTGACAAACAATTCTTAACAAATAACCTCTGTTCAAGTTCAAACTCGATTTAAGAATACTTGACAATCTCGATAAGGATCAAGCTTGATTTTCCTTAACAAACGAGACTAGATCAAGTTCTTTGACATTGGAATCATTCAGAAGCATCCATATTACATTTGTAAATTAAACTGCATACTATCTACAAATGATATTCATAATTTGATTCATATGGCTGCACTTTCCCCTTGTCACACAAACTATTTTCTACAATTTCAGAAATATTTCATAGGAAATTATATAATAGTACAAAACATGCCTTCATTTCTGAAAAAGATTGGGACACAGGATATAAAAATGTAATCCATTGCCCTTCAAATTTAAATACTTACCCCCCAATACTCATTTATGCATTTAATCGTTATTTACAATCATTCCTTATGGAAGATCCCTCGATCAAGAGCCTTCTTCAAAGCAGCATCGGATGAACATATCAAGCAGCAGGAGGCCTGAGTTTATGATCTTCGGAGGTGTCACGGGTGGAGGGGGGTAGATAATGCCACATTGGGACGAATCCATAGCTGGGAATCATCGTAACCTTGTTTACCTCGGCTTGATATACGGGTGGATGTGTAGCTGGTAGCCCGGTTGGAAGAATATTCATGGTCTTCACTTGCTGCTCCAATCTCTCCTTATCTGCCTTTAGCTGCAGTTTCTCCTCACGAAGCTCGTTCTTCTCGGCCTGTATCAAAATCAAGATTTAAACTTATTTGATCATATTACGACTTATAGCATATGTTCTTCATGAGCAGCAGAACCATTCAATTCCACCTAAAGTTCCGAGGAAGTGTTGAAAATTGGTGATATATGGTACAATGATCATAATATAATTTGGCAGTATTGTATGCAATTAAAGGAAAAATTCATAAAGTTATGATATCCAATGCAGAAAAGTCAGCTATATACCAAACACAGTTTAAAAAAAAATCATATCCAGTATAAGGCAATGCTGCCTACAGACTCAATTCAACCACATCCAGAGAATTCCACAAAGTGGCATAATCATCTAACCTTCAAAACTTTGATCTCTTCCATAAGCCTTTTGTTCATCTCTATATACTCTTTTGATTCAATCCTAAGATGGTTTAAGTGTCTCATGGCATCACAAAGTATGGCGAATTTATCAGTTTTCACTGGTCTTCCAGGATCCAAAATGGCAGATAATTCTGAGAATCTGTATCAAAGACAATAAAATATTTATCAAAGATAACAACATTTGTATGCCTCCTATCTGATGATTCAATCTACCACAGCAAACAAAACTCTCTTGGAAAAAATATTTACTTATATTCAACTAATAATATCACTTATAATGGATAAAGATACAAGTGAATTGGTGCCCCTGCATGAAATGACAGAAGTGGAAGGAAATATTTCAAAAGGAATCACAATAATAATCCCATCACTACCTGTCATTTAACTTTTCTCTCCTTATTCTCTCACGACATGCTTTTGTTCCTGTTCGAGCAAATGCATCAGCACGTCCCCTGTAGAAGAACACAACCAACAAAGAAATGAAATAAAATGAAATTCTTTTCTAGTTTAAGATATTGTAAATAGGAAAAATATCCCGTGCACGCGTAAATAGGTGCTACATTACTATATTAAGATTTTTTTATCGTCAATTCATTCAAAATATTAAATGATTCAACCTGGATACAGGAGGATAGATATTACTGTTTTACTAGGGTTATCCTTTATCCTTAGTATTCTTTACGTACTCTGCTGAGGGTTTTTGTTGTCAATTTTTTTAAAACTAAATGGGTCAATTGAGTGCATATGATATCAGTTCTTGTAGATAAGGCATTTAAAGATATGTATTCATATTACAGTACTCTTGAAAACTAACAACGCATTGATCTATTCTAAGAATGAATTGAAGTGAAGTGTACTCATAATGCCTGATCCTGAAAATACAATCTTTATCTGAAACCCTTTATGATATCAATTCTATCACATTGTTGAATGACCTACCCTTTGATGGTTTTAATGAAAGCTCGAGTAAAAAATAAGGTGAATGAACGTAAATGATTCTTCCCTCCTCATCTCTACACACAATGTACACATATACGAAGCTATCCCCCTGAACAATTGGATCTCAGAAAGCCATATCCTCCTTCGTGATGTGTAAAAACACAAGTCTCTAAACTTCTTAAAAGCATATGAATCATGATTGGAAATACAATTTAGTTTATTACATCCTTATAAGATCCAGCCCTCTTTAAAAAAAAAACACTGAAACATGAGCAATCCTCAAGAATATTTCACTATTTACCTCTTTTTTTGGAATCCTCTTTCTCCACATATGTTTTCTTCTGACGTAATTTCACTGATTGAGACATCCATTGACATACCAACACTGCAGTCATATGATCAAAATACATCATAACCAATCTTTTGAAAATAATTTCAGCTAATCTACTCAAAATTCGCAACATTGGGCAAGAACTAGAAAAGAAGAGCCAATAAAAGAGAGAAGTGGAATTCTGCTCAATTTTCACAGCATGAGTTACACATATTCATCGAAGAGTGAAGTGAATCTTAAATCTGGAAAAAAACACATGCCTTTGAAGTTCTTTAACTGAAGTACTAAGCGAAAAGAACAGTGAATGAAGAAAAGTTCAATTAATTTCGACAGATCCAGAAAATTAAATTGTAAAAAAGACGAACATGAGGAAAATTTAATACGATTGACTTACTTTTCCGACGGCGGATGAGGATTGTCGTAGAGGTCGGCCGGGCCGTCGTCATCCAAGAGGCTGCTGTAATCGATTAAATCACACCAGCAATTTCCATCGAAGGAATCCACGTGACAGATGTTCATTTCGTATTTCGAATCAAGAATTTGAAGGGCTAAAAGGGGTATAGAGTTGACCTCTGAAATTCTTGAAAGATGAAATGAAATGAGAAATGATTGGAGTAGAGGGTGAGAAAGGCGACAGGGTCAATTATTGGATGAATGAAATTCTCGACTTCTAATTGGTCAGTGCATCAGTCACGTCCGTCAAGCCAAAGTAGAGTTACTCTCTCCGTAGTTGAAAATAGTTAAGAGATTAAAAAAAATTCCCTCCTGTTTTAAATAAAAAATTTTTGCACGTAAATTTGTTGAATTTAAGAATAGATTATTATGATAGTAAATATAATTAATCCTTTTAATACCTCACAACAAATTTATGAATTGAAATTTCCTAACCAATTATGATAGTTAGTCTCACTAATGAGACTAGCCAGGGGCGGATCCAGGAAATTTTTTTTGGGGGTACGACGTAATTATAAAAATATTACTCTCTCCGTAAGTAATATGTGTTTTTTGTATGCATAAATTAAGAAAAATTAATTTTTATATTTAAAGTTGCTTAGACGTGTGTAAAAAATGAGTATTTTAGATAATTTAATGAAAATATGTATAAAGTTATTGAAATATGTGTAAAAAAATGGATATTATTGAGATGTATTTATACCATTTTTAGGAAAGTATATTTGTGCTGAAGCGGATAAAAAAAAGTGTGAAGTAATTAGAGGGATGGAGGGAGTATTTGATATTCAAAATCGTATAATAATTAAATAACACCCTAAAATTATAATTATTGTTGACACCATCTACTTTTTATTTGTAAAAAGCAATGTAAGACATTATTATTATGAGTTTATAGTGTAAATTTATTAAAAATTATGATAAATTGTTTATAAATTTATATTAATTAAATAATTTGGAATACAAATTAATTAATATATAACTATTCATATATATAAATATATATATATATATATATATATAATTTTAAAAAGAAATTAGGGGTGGGGGTGGGGGTGGGGGTAGGGGGGTTGGGGGGGTTTTGGGGGTACAGTCGTACCCCCTTGTACCCCCCTGTATCCGCCCCTGAGACTAGCCTAACAATGACATGATAAATTCAATATAAATTGTCTTACAATGCTCCATTTGAGTGAAAAGTAAGAATAAATTAAAGGTTAAATTTCTTCCCTTGATAGGTGGAGAGACCCTTCCTCTAACATGTCAATTCCTCTTCAATTCTTATGCTCCTTATTAGATTGGTGATGAGTGAAAGGTGTGTTGGAAATTAAGGTGAATGGAAAAGTCACCTTAAAATGGTGTTTATTATATTAAAGTGTGTTTATAAAGAGTTGTGATCGATTGATATAATTGTTGAATAAGTTGCGTCTTTTCATTAAAAGACATATGAATTTGAATTCAAAATCAAATCTAATGGTCGCATCAATTCATGTAAAGACGTCTTGAAATCTATATATATGCCCTCCCATTCCATAATCCTTAACTCCGAATACATTGAATTTCACTTGAGTTTTGATTGATGCACACTTCTCAAATACACATGACATGGATGTCCAAATAATGTCGAGTAAAGTCGAGTTGTTCAAACAATTCGTAGTGTGTTTCTAAGTCCTTGCACTCCTAAGGTGAGTTCATAATATCGATTGGTTTGCCGTATCTTGTGATTTGTAGTGCTAATATTACAAGATGTGAGTCGTTGTATCTTGGAGATGATTGACATACAGTGGCGGACATGAAGAAGGCCCAGGGGGGTACAGGGCCCCCCTGAAATTTTTTAAAAAAAGTAGGGGTATAATAGTAATTTCACTAATAAAATTAATTAAATTAAAAAATATATTTAATTTATTCCCATTTTCCCCCTATCTTTCTGCAATTCTGCATCCCCTTCGACAACTCCCCCTCCTTCCCTCACTTCTCCTTCTTCCTCCCACAGTCCCACTAATACTCACCTCACTCCCCCATCATTAATTTCTCAATTTGTTTTCTTCATCTCTCTTCTCTTTTCTAAGGTATTATTTTAAATTGTTAATCTAAATTTATTATGCATTTTTATATGAAATGTGATATTATTATATTAGAAATTAGGGCTTTTATTTCTAATGTATTATTATAAACTTGAAAATTGTTAAATTAAATTTGTTATGCTATTCTTCTATAAAATGTAATACTATTATATTTAGAAATTAGGGCTTTTATTTAGTATAAGGGTTTGGATTAATTTATTTTTTTAGAGAAGTTTTATTTAAAGTCGTTGTAAATTTTGTTAGATTAAATTTTTTGTACTCTTCTTACATGGAATATATTATTGTTATATTTAAAAATTAGGACTTTTATTTAGTGGAGATTAGAATAATTTATTTTTGTTAAGGGAAATTTATTTAAATTTGAACAGGCTGAGGAATAATTAGGACTTTAAATTTAAAGGGTAAATTAAATGAGAGAATTTAAAGGGAGACTTAGGGCTCATTTTTATGCAATTTTTTTCTATTATTTAATTTTTAATGTAATTTTGTTTAATAGATAATGGAGCGATATTATAAGAAGACTACAACTATCGCTGAAACATCATCTTCCACGGTGAATGCTCCACCTCCTAATGTGCAACCTCAACAACCATCAAGCCAAGATGTCAATATTGTGGTTGATTTGGAAAATCTTCCTAGTGATCCTGGATTACAACCTCAAATAAAGAGTTATCCGCCTAATTTGATTGAACAGGTTCGTAGATTTTATCTTTTAAAAGGTCTATGTCAACCACGTCAACATAATTTTCCTCAAGTAATGGATGGAGATAGAAAATGTAAATTTGTTGCCACTTGGTTTGATGAATATGGTGATTGGTTGGAGTATAGTATTGAAAAAGATGCAGTATTTTGCTTGTATTGTTATCTTTTCTCTATGGGTCGTACTGAAAAAGGGCATGATGCTTTTGTAACTGAAGGTTTTAATGCATGGCGTAAGAAAGAAAGAGTAATTTCTCATATTGGGGATAAAAATAGTGATCATAACAGATGTAAATTTGCTTGTCGTGATCTGATGAATCAATCAAATCACATTGAAGTGTCTTTTTCTAAGATTTCTGAACAATCAAAGAATGAGTATCGTTGTAGATTGAATGCATCAATTATTTGCTTGCGTTTTCTTATAATGCAAGGATTAGCCTTTCGAGGGCATAATGAGTCTGAAGAATCAGTGAATCGGGAAAATTTTTTGGAGCTTCTAAAAGTTATTGCTTCATGTAATGAAGAAATAAATAGTGTTGTGCTAAATAATGCTCCCGAAAATCTCAAGCTTACATCTCCTAGAATTCAAAAGGATATTATTAAAGCAGCTGTAGTTGAGACAACTAATGCTATCATTAGTGACATTGGTAGTGATTTTTTTTCCATTATGGTTGATGAATGCCGAGACATATCAATGAAAGAGCAAATGGGAATATTCTTGCGTTATGTGAATACCAGTGGATATGTTATTGAACGTTTTCTTAGTCTCGTTCATGTTAGTGATACAACTGCAGTTTCACTTGAGGAAGGTATTGAGTCATTGTTCTCTAGGTATGGCTTGAGTGTTTCTAGTTTGAGAGGTCAGGGTTATTATGTTCATTGTTTTGCTCATCAACTCCAATTATCACTTGTTGCTGTTGTAAAAAACATACAAGTGTTGGTTCCTTTTTTAATACTATTAATCGTTTGTGTAATGTTATTGGAGCTTCTTGTAAGCGAAGAGATATCCTTAGAGATAAACAAATAGAAATGGTCATAAAAGGGATTGCAAATGATGAAATCAAGACTGGAAAAGGACTAAATCAAGAAATGGGAATCAAACGACCAGGAGATACACGTTGGAGTTCTTATTATGGTACTCTCATAAACTTGTTGTCTTTATTTACTTCTATGGTTTATGTTCTTAAGAATGTTGGGGAGAATGGAAATGATGATTCACAAAGAGCTGAAGCTTTAGATTTGCTAGAGATTGTAACTCAGTTTGAGTTTATCTTTTTGCTACATCTTATGAAAAAGGTTTTGTGAATTACACATGAATTGTCACAAGTTCTACAAAGAAAATATCAAGATATTGTCAATCCAAAGAATCTTGTGAAAGCATCGAAAGCTCGCTTGCAGACAATGAGAGATGATGGTTGGATGTCTTTGTTACATGATGTTTCAAATTTTTGTGGTAAACATGACATACCTTTACTAATCATGGAAGAATTCTATTCTCCTAGAGGAAGATCAAGACGAAGAGTTGAAAAAATAACCAATCATCATCATTATCAGTGGAGATATTTTTTACTGTGATAGACATGCAAGTTCAAGAGCTAAATAACCGCTTTGATGAAGTGAACACTGAGTCGCTTTTATGCATGGCGTGCTTTGATCCAAGAGACTCATTTGCTATGTTTGACAAAAGTAAGCTACTTCGTCTTGCAGAATTTTATCCATCTGAGTTTTCTGTTGTTGCTCTATATGAACTTGAATGTCAACTTGAGAACTTTGTATTTGATGTTCGTTTGGATGGAAACTTCTCTGAAATCAAGGGAATAGGAGAACTTGCTCAATAGATGGTCTCTACAAGAAAGCACATTGTTTTTCCATTAGTTTATCTACTAATCAAATTGTCATTGATCTTACCAGTTGCTACTGCCACAGTGGAAAGAGTCTTTTCGGCAATGAAAATCATCAAGAGTTCACTTCGCAATCGAATGAGCGATGAATTATTGAATGATTGTTTGATAGCATACATAGAAAAAGAGGTATTTCAAAGTATTAGTAATGAAGAAATTATGCTGAGGTTTCAAAATATGAAGAATAGAAGAGAGATATTGTGATTGTGTTATGTTTTCTATTTCTTATGTTGGGATGTACTGGAATTATTTATTTTGAATATTTTCTTGTTATGATATAATATATTGATTTTGTCAAATTTACTATAATTTATAATATTTTATATTTATTTTTTTGTATAATATTTTCTTTACTGATTGGGCCCCCCTTAGTAGAATTACTGCATCCGCTACTGTTGCCATAATACCGTATGCACCAGAGTCGGGCAATTTCATCTTAAGGAGAAAGAGTGTAACTCTTGACTCGACTCAATTTGCATTCTTATTAATTTTGTCACATTTTTCTAGTCAACATATTATACTGAAACCCAAATATACCCAACAATTTTAAGACGGAATTTTTGCTTATGGCTCTGGTATAATATTGATTGACTACGAAGAATATCATAGGGAGATTATGGGATTTACAAATTTTCGAATATGCAAAGAAAATAAGGTACGCAAATTATCATATTAATATGAATCTGATATGTTAATTAATTTGCATGCGGTGACATTTAAATTGAATTTTTATCTTAAAATTAATTCGATATGTTATTTCTATTAAGAGTGCGAATGGAATTTCGAATTGCGATCTTTGTTTGGATAATTTATCATTATTTATGGTTGGAATGAATGCCATTATTGATTAGAAATTAATTTCAGATGAGAAATTAGCCTGCAATCATGCTGTGTAGATTTCCAAAACAACAGTGCTTATGGATATACCATGTGATTAAATTAAATAAAATGTATGGGCAGTTTACAACTGTTAGATTCCAACTAAACATTATTTTGAAATATTAGTTCTGTTGAAAAATTGCAACCGTTCATTACTAATTGTAACCGTATGTGTATTGTAAATTAATTTGGTTAACCGTTGATGACAATTTATTATATTTTAAAGATTGCATGCGATTTACCGTTTGTAAATCTGTTTATTGGGCGTATAATTGTTGGGCATGCATATTGCTAAAGAAGATAAGATTTCTTTTCCTTTTATGATTTGATAAATTATGACGGTTAATGATCTGCTTGTGGCTATTGAGGGCAACTGCATTAATCATGATATTCTAATGGAATTAAAAGATTAGATTTAAGTGGAGATTGCATATTTATTTGTTTATTAATTTTGTTATCTCAATGACGTCCACTAATCTTACAATCTTAATTCTGAAAATTTGAGATTATGGCATGAGATTTTCATGGATGTCAGCGAATTACTCTTCATTAATAATCACATAAAAGGACCAACGAAAAGTGGTGTTCATTGGTCAAGGGTTGCATCTCTTTGTGAAGAATCGTGATCATTGAAAAAAAAAATAATGTCTCTTCATCTCTTGGTAAAGAATGATGTATCTTCGTGAAGGATAGTATTTCTTGATGAAGGGATATTTTTTCATGAAAAGTTATATCTTTTTGACAAGATTAATTGCAAATTATAGTTAAAGACTATATTTTAATTTGGGTGTGTTGGCTTAAATTATAAAGTTTTTGACTTCAAAAGAGATGAACAAATTCAAACAATTATTTCAATCGATCGATTGATTAATTATTTTAAAAGAAAGGACAATCGACCTTAATGTGGGGAAAGCCCCCAAAGACATTTAAATGTGGGGAGAATCCCCGTAGACATTCAAATGTGGGGAAAAATGCACTTAGACATTCAAATGTGGAGGATCCCTGTAGACACCCAAATGTGGGGAGAATCCCTGATAGACATTAAATGTGGGGAGAATTCTCCGTAGATGTTAAATATGGGGTGAGAGCATAGCCCTTAAAGTTGAAATTATATTGGTCTAAGACAACTGATTTCAAATGAATTAAATGGATCCGTAATAAAATTAAATGGAGATCAAATGTTGCATGTCTAAGAACAATGGAATAAAAAGCCACACATTAAAAATTATTTATAGCGGTAACTCAACCATGATGAGTGGAGATCCCACAAACTTGGTTCAATGAGACAACTAAGTTATATTTGTTTAGGTGTGCACTTGAAATATATTAATTAATTCATTCTTAGACAAATTACTCAAGTGCAAATTAACGTGTTGACGTGTGGTAAGGGTAAGCATAAAAACTTTTAATGATTCTTATACCTAATAAATGTGGGGTATGACATGGTACTCCTAATGAGAGGTCACCTATGTAAGTGCGAGGACGACTCGCCTCAATGAAGTGCTTATGAATCCAAGATATGGTCCAAAGCCAAAATGGATACAACCATGAGAACCAAAGGTATTAGGAAGGGTGTTATGTTGGTACTGTTGTCTTGGCATACACAAAAGTAGAGTAGTTCAAGGCATCGCGTCCACTAAACTGCGAGTATGTCCGATAGTATTCAACTAGGGAAGGTTCAAAGTCAGCAGCTACTTATCTCGATGTAACATCTTTCGTTTGAACTCACTTTACCGTCAGTCTCCCGTGTCGTTGTCTTTTTAGTTGACTTTATCCATTCATGTGGGGATTGTTGGAAATTAAGGTGAATGGAAAAGTCACCTTAAAATGGTGTCTATTAAATTAAAGTGTGTTTATAAAGAGTTGTGATCGATTGATATAATTGTTGAATAAGTTGAGTCTTTTCATTAAAAGACATATGAATTTGAATTCAAAATCAAATCCAATGGTCGCATCAATTCACGTAAAGACGCCTTGAAATCTATAAATAGGTCCTCCCATTCCATGATCCTTAACTCCGAACACATTGAATTTCACTTGAATTTTGATTGATGCACACTTCTCAAATACACATGTCATGGATGTCCAAATAATGTCGAGTAAAGTCGAGTTGTTCAAACAATTCGTAGTGTGTTTCTAAGTCCTTGTACTCCTAAGGTGAGTTCATAATATCGGTTAGTTCGCCGTATCATGTGATTTGTAGTGCTACTATCACAAGATGTGAGTCGTTATATATTGGAGATGATTGCCATAGAACCGTATGCACCAGAGCGGGGCAATTTCGTCTTAAGGAGAAAGAGTGTAACTCTTGACTCGACTCAATTTGCATTCTTATTAATTTTGTCACATTTTTCTAGTCAACATATTATAGTGAAATCCAAATATACCCAACAAGGTGTATGGAAGAAATTATGGATTTGGATAGAGAATTGATGGAGAAATGAGGTCTTTTCGTCGGGTCTGCTTCGGACCAAGAAAAATCGAGGTAGGAAAGAGGGTGAGGAGGCGACGAGAATCGAAATCTCAGCGAATTGTACGCGGATCAGTACTTGGTCGATAAATCCTTGAAAACACAGTGGGTTGGAATGTCGCCGGTGAGGGCAAGTATTTGCAGTTACTGATTGGTGGGAGTCTTGTAGGGCCTAAATCAAGCTCATGAGAGACTCTCCCTCTCTATTGCTCCATAATTTGGACATATACGCTAGCTAGCACAATTAATGTTAGTATAGTAAAAAAAATTCGCTTATAATAAAAACATTATACATTATTAATTATTATTAGGAATTATTATTAATTATTATTATTAATAATTTATTAGATATATTAATTATTTTATTATTACTTTATTTTAATCAGATATCACTTTATATTAAAATTATTATAATTTTTTATTCATCCTACGAATACAATCATGGATAGAATGTTGAAGAAAATAACTTTTTTTTTCCATGTTAGGTGGTCAAAATCTGACTGGTGGTTCAATTTGCAATCACTTACTAAAGTGATATATATTTTTCTTTTAAATTTAAAATATTTAGGCTAATTTGCAACCAAAATAAAGGTGGAAACTTTACCAGCAATTAATCTAAAATAAAATCTTTAAATTTAGTAATTTTTTAAAATATTAGTATCTAATATGATTAAATATTGAGAATAATTAAGTTATGCGTTTAACTATAGATACAATGAACTAGACAAAATAAAGTTAATATTTTAAATCCAAGTATATTTTATAGGCAAAGACTTATATGAAACCGTCTCACGACCAAGTATATTTTATATGCAAAGACTTATATGAAACCGTCTCACGGATCTCATTTCGTGAGACGGAGCTCCAATATTATTTAGTTTTTAACCCGCAAAGTTGTGTAATAGTTATTCATATAATACTATTTGTTTAAAAATAAGCATGCCTCTTAATTTTTTTTACTTTGTGAGGGCTTTTGTGACGGGTTAAAGGCCGTCACAAACACGTTATCGTCATTACCCGTTAAAAAAGCCGTCACAAACTTCGCTCGTCAGAAAAACTATCAGCATTGTGATAGCTTTCGTCTCAAAACGTTTGTGACGACCAAAAATATGATGGCTTGAAAGTCATCACTAAAGCCGTCTACCCGTCACTAAATCTGTCACAAAAGTCCAACATTTTTGTAGTGGCAGCTGAAGACTCGGTCATTCCAATCTTTGGACGGAAGGTTCGAGCCTACTAGTGTTAGTTTTTTCCTCAACTTTTTTAAATTTAATTATTGTTTTATTTTTTTAAATAAGTTTAGTTATTGTGTTTTCTTTTTAATATATAAATTTAATTTATTTAGTGAATAATATATATTTTTCCTTAATTAATTTTTTCCTTATACTTTTTTTTATTTTCATTTAACTATTAATTTTTTCTTGAATATAAGTAATATAATATAATGAATATATTTATTTATTTATTTTTAACTTGTTAAGAAAAAAATAGTTAAAGAGATGACGTTATTAATAAAAAGTTATATATTATATAAAAGACACATTGAACTATTTCAGAAACTATTAGTTAGACTGATAAAAAAATAATATTTTTTAATAAAAATATTATAATATATGATTTGAAAAGTGATAATAATTAATTAAACTATTTAAAGCATGAATAATTTATCATAAATACTTGTGTTATATTGTTTTATGGATAAATTTGGTGAGATAGATAAGAAATGATCATTTTAATAAAAAAGTGATATTGATACCGTTTTAATGAAAAGTGATAATGATACAACTCACTATTTCACCAATAACATAGTATTAAATTATAAATAAAAAATAATAGTAATATTTTTAATGAAAAATGATAACATATTTAAAAAAATGATAATTAATTAATAAAGTTTAAAACAATCCCACGCTAGAATTGCTACAAGAACAAATACGAAGTGGTACTATTTGATTAAGGGAAAGTCATATTCAATTGAAGTATTTTTATGAACAATTTGTACAAGAAATTAAAAAGTGATATCAATGAAAAAGTAATATTTGATCAAAAAAAAGTGATAACATCTATTGATTTTTTAGGCCTGAAAGATTTATAAGATAAATTATAAATGATAACATTTTAAATAAAAATTTATTCATGATTATGGAAAAGTGATAACCATCTAATTAACCCACTTCCTAAACAATTAGTAAGATTTATAAAAAATGACAATACTAATAATATTTTTAATAAAAAATAATATTTGATCAAGAAAAGGTGATAACTATCAATTAGTTATTTAATGCATGAACGATTTAAATGAAAAGTAATTTATAATCATCGATTTAAATGAAAAGTGATTCGTAATCATGGAAAAGTGATAACCGTCCAATTAAATTGTACTACTATTTCTTAAACAATTTGTAAGATGAATAAAAATATTATAAAAATAATTTGTAAGATAAAAAAATAATACGCTAATAAAAAGTGATATTTGATCAAGAAAAAATGATAATCCCCAATTGGAAAAATTTTCATGCAAGGACCTAATTTTTAGTTTAGGTCTCAAAATAAAATCTGATTTTAAAGTGTTTCAAATTAAGATTTAAATTTATTTTCTTTCTCAAATTAAGACCTAATTTATATATATATATATATATATATATATATATATATATATATATATATATATATATATATATATATATATATATATATATATATATATATATATATATTTCTCATTTTAAGACTTAGCATGAAATTTATTTTCTCATTTCAAGTCATACAAAATAATTTAAAAATATTATTATACACCTTCAAATCAAATCATAAAATCAAATATATGTTGTTTAATTAGTATTTTATATTTTTTATAATATATTGAATTCAAAAAAAAATACGAAGAGCTTAAGTTGAGAAGAAAAAAAAGAAAATTGAGCCTTCAAATGAGACACTTCTAAAATGGAGCCTAAAATTGAGACATAAAAAAAAATTGAAACCTTACATAAAAATTTGGCAAAAATTTTTGTGTCCCGGGACACAAGAGACCAACTCTAAAAATTTTTCCCGTCAGTTGATTATATCATGCACAAATAATTTATAGGACACATAAAAAGTAATAATATTTTTAATGAAAAGTAATTAATTAATTATGAAAATTTGATAATCGTCCAATTAACCTACTTTTTAAATAATTCGTGTGATAAATAAAAAGTGATACTTTTAATAAAAAATAATGCTTAATAAAAAAATTTGACAATCATTAATTGAATTATTTCATACATGAACAATTTATAAGAGAAATAAAAAGTGATAACATCTAAAATGAGAAGTTATTTAAAATCATGAAAAAATGATAATTGTCCAATTAAATATCAAATAATTTGTAAGACTAAAAAGTGATAATAAATTTTAGTTATAAATTATATCCATTTATTTAATTTAACAGTGCTTAAAATTATAAAAAATATAATACTCCCTCCAACCGCTTGTAAGGTACTCGTTTGCTTTTTGCGCGTAGATTAAGGAGTATTATTATTATATTTAAAGTGGGTAGTTGTATTAGAGGGAAATAGTTGGCCATATGGTGTACTTTTTTACTAAATAGGAGAAATGAGTACCTTTGAAGTGGATGTCCAAAATGGTAAAATGAATATCTTGTAAGTGGCCGGAGGAAGTACCTAAAAGAATAATTAAATGTAATTGTCTAATTTTTTTATTAATATTTATCTATCTGTAAATATTTAAAAAAAAATCAATTAATTAAGGGTAAAGATCCTGAATTTCGCTTCAGAAATGAAGAAATGGTCGATAGTGGATTATTGATTAACAACGCTCTGTGTTTTTCATTATTTAATTTTTCAAAAATTACAGCTTAACAAGTTTACAATGCTTAACATTCTAGTACCATTCTCGAATTTACTAGTCAGTCACAAAATGAAAAATTATAGCACCCTATTTTATTTACATAAAACTAACTCCAAAGTCTTGCCTTAATATCTTCAACAATTTTGTCAACAGAGAACTCCACACCATTAAATATTAAATCATTTCTACTTCTCCACAGTCTCCAAATCACACACACTCAAATTGTTACTGTCACTTTCTTCCCTATTTTGCCTCTCAAAATTCGACTATGTGCAATGAGGTTAGGAAGGATATGAGAATGAAGTACAATGTAAATTCTCAATCACTTAAGCAAGTCATCCATACCTCATTATTTAATTAATTTTATGATAATAGGTAGAATAATCCGCTTCACATAAAAAAAGATTAGTGAGGTGGTCTCACCCAAAACCTTCCTATTTTATAATCCATATGTAAAGAATAAATGAGAGAGAGGAGAGAATCAATGTAAATAATACTCCTCCGTTTTAGGAAAACAATGTTTGTTGTATGCATTCTAAGTATCCAGTAATTTTTGCTGGTCTTGAGCGGAGGTTTTGCCAACAGTGCAACAGGTTTGTTTATTTATTTTTATTTTTTTTTTAAAAATAAATAGATTCCACCTTTTATATATATATATATATATATATATAATATTTTGATCTATGAGCTGATCTTCCCTTTAGGGTAATCTACCCTTAAAAAAATTAGGTGCCATTTCATTAATTTTGTTAAAATTAATGGGTCATTTTATAATTACCGTAATCTTTGTGAACATAACTAATTTTCAAACCCTAATCTCATATTTGCCCTCTCTCTTTCCGCTGATCTATCTGACGCTCCCCATCTACTTATTCACTCCGCCGCCGCCGCTGCCACCATCACCACCCATTGTCATCGCCGCACCTTTAATTTTCAAGCCGATTTCCATAAAAGGAAATATAGGTGAATCATATTTTACACTTGCTTAAGTCACTTTGCACTTCTTTTATTCAGTGAAATCTGTAAGAATCCCTGTTTGGATTTGTCGACATTTTTGTTTTATTTTTTCTTTGTTCTATTTGGTATTTTGGTACATTACATGTATATTTTGTGTCTTCTTATCATATATCTACGTTTTGATTGAGATCTATACCATTCCGTCTCTATCTTCTGTTATTGAGGTTTCGTTGTGAACCCTAAATTTAAAGTTGATGCTTGGAATGCAGATGTGTTTCGATTGCAACAACAAGAACCCGACTTCAGCGTTCGTGACCTATGGGATCTTTTTGTGCATTGATTCTTCGGTGTTCATCAAAGTAAGGTGCACATATCAGCGTAATTCATTTTCTTCTATTTAACTCTTATTGTTTCTTTTCTCTGCACCATTAGATCAGCTTTGATGTTGATGGTTGAATGTTTGGTGATTCTTTTAGTTAGTGTTCACATTACTCATGTGAACATAATATTTGTAATTGGTATTGGAATAGGGTGTTTTAATATTTTGACAGAGGATCCACTTTTCTACAATTTTTTTTCTTTCGGAATGGGAAAAACTTTGTACTTTGGAGCTATCTTCTTGCATATTGATTAAAATTTGTGTGTTTCTCATACTCATCAGCATTATTGTTGATATTTAATTTATTGTCTGCTTGAACAAATCCACAGGTTCCCTGTCTCTAGGATCAGATCAGATCAGATGTATCAAAGATGAGTACATCTATTGATCAAATAGAAGAAAAAGTAGTAAAAGGACTATATTTTTCAATAAGTTAGAGATTGATGGGAAATGATCCATGTATATCTTATGAGTACTGAATAATGGACTTGATCCTTGATTAGGCCTTAGAGCAGTCCAGCGTGGACGAGAGCATATCTTAATGAGTACTAAATATAGTTTAATTATGGTGTGTGACCTGCAGGTTGTATGAGCTTACATACACTTATTCAATCAGTTAAGTGCTTTTTTAGTTATCTTTTAAAATATATTTTTGAATAAGTTAATAATAAAATTAGATATTAATATTTTTTATTTAGAAGAGTAATAGTTCATATCTTTTAAGGAGTAATTTTTCATATACAATAGAGTATTGAGTAATAGGTAAATAATATGCAAGAATTTGAAAAGTAATATTTTTCATTCATAAAAGTAAAAGTTCATCCCTCGAAAGTTTAATTTTTCATGTAATAAATAATGATTTTTAAATCAAAGTGCACGTGTGAATTCAATTCGGTTCATAGAAGTATTTGCTATTAAATAAATATACTCCATTTCACAATCTAATGGTTTATATAACACATAATATGATTCGGGTACTGATAGTCCACGGGTTTAGAATGGATACGGGTATTATTATGATTTTTTTAACGAGACGGGTACGTGTGTAGTGAAAATTTTAACGAGTATGGGTGCCTCAATAGAAGTGGGTGTCCTATCCATTTTCATCCATAAATACTAAGCAGCCTCAATAGAAGTGGGTGTCCTATCCATTTTCATCCATAAATACTAAGCAGGTATTCTTAAATACTCATCGATAAACATAAAGTTATATTATGTTAAAAAAATAAAATAAATTACATAAAAAATGGAGAATTAATTTAAAGAATTACACATATAACTTTAAAATATTTAAATTTAAATAATTATACAGAAGATAAATATGGTTAACATAAAAATATAAATGTAAATGGAGTATAAATGATTATAGTTGTTTTGTATTTCCTCCCATGCAACGGAAGAGTCGGGTAAAATTAAAATAAGAGATTATTTGTTGTCATATACCTAGGGCTGGGGAAAAATACCGAAATTTTGGTATACCGCCCTTATCATAACGAAAAATGCCGATTTTACCGAAATTTTAGGTATGCCGAAATTTTTGGTAAGGTATGATACCGTATTGAAAATTTTGGTATGATAAAGGTATATAAATAATCAATACCGCGGTATTTTGGTATATGCCGAAATACCGTAAAATATTCAATTTTTTGAGTTATATGATACGATATTACCATATTAGATGATACATACAATTATAATTATTATTTATGTATTATAATTTTTAATTAAATTATATATATACACTATTTTATTAAAGATTAAATCTAAAATCCTACTGTATATTTCTTCATAATTATAAATTATTGATAAAGATCATTGACTTACATGATATTAGTATTTATTTTTTAATTAAGTAATTCTATGTATATGAATATATTTTTGTGTAGATCTCTTAGGTACTATTTATTTAATGACAAACACTTTGTAAAACGGGTTTAGATATATTAATTATGTAAACTCGGTTACTGTTTAGTACATAAAAAATTACTCCCTCCGTCCCCCAAAGTATTTCACACTTTCCTTTTTCATCCGTCCCTCAAAGTATTTCACACTTTACTTTTACTAAATTTGGTAAAAATACATTATACTAATACTCACTTTTTACACATATCCCAATATAATACTTGCTTTTTCACATCTCCCAAAAACTTTACACACTTTTTCCACATCTCTCAATAACTTTACACACCTTTTTCATTAAATCAACTAAAATATATATTCTCTTTCTTACTTTATACATAAAAATACAAAATTTTCTTAAACTCCGCGCACACCAATACGTGAAATACTCCCCGGGACGGAGGGAGTACTCTTTAGCACATGAATTGTTACTTTTTAAATTAAAAAATTACTCTTCAAATTCTTGTAAATCTCGATGTATGGATTACTTTAAGTACATGAAAAATTACTTTTTAGAGATACGAATTATTACTCTATTGTGTAAAAATTATTACTCTTCAAAGAGTTATTTTTTATATATTAAAGAGTAATATTAAAAAATAAGGCTTACCTGTAAACCCGGTTTTCATGAGACTTACTCTTATTTAATTTGGTCGTTTGTAGATTGTCGTATATTTTTGTATTTGTTATTTATTAGAGTATGTTTTATAGCTATCTTTCACTTTTCTAGTACATGGTTTTTATAAGATTTATTGAATTTTAGATGTATAACGGTATAGCAAACTATGTAATAGGATGATATATACCGATATTTTAGGTATGGTATGGCATACCGAAATATTGGTAAGCAGAAGGTATACTATTTTCTTATACCGAAATATTGGTATACCGAACTAAGGTATACCGAAAGTTTAGGTAAGGTAACGATATGATTTTTTAAATACCGAAAATTTCGGTACGGTATATGGTATGACCAAAAATCTTCGGTATGCCATACCGCCCGCCCCTACATATACCCCTTATCATACAATTCACGGTACGGGTAAAGACAAAAAATATAAATTAATTTATATATATTAATTTAACACTAGAAATATAAATATATAAATTAATTAAGAGATACTCTCTTATGAGACGAGTTGACTCATTATTAAACTATACTTATTATATATATATATAGATAAAATATGCTTATTGACATAAATATATTATTTAAAAATTTATTAATGGACAGAGTTGGTATAAATTTATTGACATTAATTTAAACACTAAAATATGTAAATATATTATATATTAGTTAATTAATAGTTATAATTTTTTATTTAATCATATTTATTTAAAAATAATAGAATTTATATTATACTTATTTCATAATTAATTAGTAATAAAATATAAATAAATAAATATATAATAAATGAGTATTAAACCGGAACCAGTAATCCACCGGTATTGATAAACGTGTTTGGGATGAATACGTGTATCATAATAATTTTTTTTAATATGACAAGTACGGGTATGGTACGGTACCCCTTAAAAAGTTAATATTAAAAAAAATTATTTTTTAATATAAAATAAATAAATATTAAATGGGTATGAGTATCCGCGGGTATTGATAAATAGGTATGGGACGGGTACGGGTAGCATAATAATTTTTTTAAACGGGACGAGCATGGGTAGGGGTAGTTATTTTTAATCGGATACGGATACGGGTATAACCCCCTGTGTTTTAATGTTCATTCCAATGGTGAAGTTACGACTATCTGTAGTTTATGGTATACTTATTTTAATATGAAGTTAAAATATCAATTTAGCAGTCGAGCAGATATCTATTTCCCATTGGATGCGTTTTGCAATAATGTTTAATGATGGGGTTCTTTTTTTGTAAATTTTCAAACGTGTGAATTAATTCTCAATTGAAGTTCATGGTCTTTTTGCAACTAACTATTTAAATATTGAAATTATATTATATCTATTTATATTTGTTTAATAGTAGTATATTTTTTATTTCATAAATAAAAAAAATTTAAGGACTACAAATTTAATTTCTCGCCACGTTAAAAGTGTCACATGACATTACCAGTTAGGTGACCTACTCCAGCCGATACATGCATTAAATTGTCGAATATTTTGAAGTTAATTATCAATTTCATATATTTAAATCGTTAATTGCTAATTATTTCGTGCATCCGGGTGCACCGTGCATCCATTTTAAAAACTTATACACTAATGAATAAAAATGTATATACTAATGAAAAAATGTATACACTTTGTTAGTGAATTTTCTGTAAGTTTTTTTCAATGAAAAACTGATTGTAAAAAAAACTATACAATTATTGAGAAATATGTATACATTATTGAATAAAAAATTATTAAGAAATATGTATATATTTTTTAATGAGACGGGTACGGATATGAGTAGTTTATATTTAAATGTATACGAGTACGGGTACTCCTATAACAGTGGGTATCCTACCTGCTGTCATTCCTTACAACTACCCATTATACATTAAAATATTATATCTCTCAAACCAATATAAATTAAAATAGTATATTCTTTAATATTTAATTTGATTACTTGGTATTAGAAATATTTGGTCTGAGAAATTAATTATTGATTCGATTACAGTTAATTTCTTAGAAATATATATAAAAGGTTTTAGGGAGCCACCCATATAATTTATTCAAATAACTGGGAGTCACTATTATAATTCATTGAAATAAGTGTAATCAAATTATGTTTGAGTAGAAATGTAATTTTTAGGAAGGTTTATAGAAATTTATAAGTGGGGTTCTCATTTTTCAAAAATATAATAACAATTTTAAGCGAACAATTTGTTAATTTTTGTTTTTCATTTATTAATAATAATAGAACTGTCTAAAACGAGGAAAAAAAACTACCTGTGAATATTAATTTTTTTAGCGGTCCCATTAATTCATTTCACTTTTCGATTCTAACATTGACCAATCATACGAGATGCAGTACATAATAATTTTAATATCTGTATTAAGCCCCCACAATCTTTGCCAATATTTTCTTTAATTGTATATTTAAAATGTATTATTTCTTGATCTTCTTAGTGTTAAAAAGGAACATACCTTGCATGTATTAAGTGTCAATATTTGCCACTACTTTTTTCATTATATATTTAAAATGCACTACATAGCATGGATTGAGGGATTGTATTATATAAAATTCAAATTCAGATAAATTTTAAGTGAACATATACTTCTTTTATAAAAACGCTTGACCGTGCAACGCACGGGCCGGGTATTACTAATTTACATAAAACCAACTCCAAAGTCTTGCCTTAATATCTTCAACAATTTTGTCAATAGAGAACTCCACAGCATTAAATATCAAATCATTTCTACTTCTCCACAGTCTCCAAATCAATCACACACACCCAAATTGTTACCGCCACTTTCTTCCCTATTTTGCCTCTCAAAATTCGACTATGTGCAATGAGATTATGAAGGATATGAGAATGAAGTACAATGTAAATTCCCAACCACTTAAAGCAAGTCATCCATACCTTATTATTTAATTAATTTTATGATAATAGGTAGAATAATCCGCTTCACATAAAAAAGATTAGTCAGGTGGTCTCACCCAAAACCTTCCCTAGTAATCCATATGTAAAGAATAAATGAGAGAGAGGAGAGAATCAATGTAAATAATACTCCCTCCGTTTTAGGAATACATGCACGTATTTAGTGGCACAAAGTTTAAGAAAAATAATTTTTTATTGTAATAATGTAAGAAAAAGAAGGGGTATTTTGATTAATTGAATTTAATAAAATAAAGTGTATATATTTAACTTTAACTAGATTGTGTGTAAAAGAAGGTAATATTTTTGTAATATTGTAAGATTATTGATATTATATATTATTTATTTTTATGGTGTGTAAGTATTTTTAGGACAGACCAAAATAAAAAATGTGAAAAAAATTTTAGGATGGAGGGAGTAAATGAGAAGAGAGAGAATCATGCTAAATTTAATTAAAAATTTAATTATCAACAAAAGGGTATTTAATACCTACAAATATTATTAATGGTGTGAAATTGTGAAATGGTATTGTATATCAATTTGATCCCATTAAATTTCTTATTTATTTATTTATTACTTAAAAATATCAAAATATTCAAAAAAAAGCATGTAAAGATCTAGAACTCTTTACGTACAGTAATTTTGAATTTCAATTCGTGCATTATCTGCATCAAAATGGCCCAAGAAAAGCCACTTGAGAATTGGGAAAATAAGCCTATTCATCACTGGGAAGATTGCGATTGCAAATTCGAAGGTCGAGAGCTGCATTAAATACCTTAACCCTGTGGAGCTGAAACATAAATATCAAATGATGAATATTGTATCAATTTAGATGCCTCACAATGCAATGATGATCAGAGATCTACTTGAGTCGTAGCCACAACAGTTGTAGCAACATAAAATAATTGAATAACATTCCTATATATCAACACCTATGAACTCCCCTCCATCTCTTTTTACGGATCATCCTCTTCGATCAAAATTTCTAAAACAAAAGACATGGAAAAGGAACAATCAAAGTTTTAAATGAATGCATAAGTTGCTGCTAGTGATGATCTTCTATTAACATATCTAAAACAAAAGGATATGGACAAGGAAAGATTGACATACTAAATGCATATTTGATGCTAATGATGATCTTCTATCAATAATTCTAAAACAAAAAGGCACAAAAAAGCAAAGACCAATATCATAAATGAATAAGTTAATACTAATGAGAATAAAATTGAGAGCTGCAAGAAGATAGTCAAATAGAGAAAACCTCACCATTTTCATTTTCAAGATTTTATAAAGATCTCGATCATTACAAACCAATTAAGGCCGCAAATATATAATTCTTAGTCATAAATTTCTAGAGTGACATTACGGAGTTTGAATAGGGCCCATGAACAAAACTCTAAGCCTAAGTACTAATATGGTAGAAATAGAAAACTAAGGTAAATAATCTTAAATAAGGAAATAATTGACTTGAAATCAAATACTAAAATAATAAGTTAAAATAATCTAAGTCTTCTTCGTCCTCCGCCTATCCGGATAGGCATCAGACTTGCTCTATCAGAAGTAGACATGTTCAACAGTTCAGAAATGCCAGTGCTTAACATATAGAACATTTGTAACCAAGAGCCTACCATCTAAAATTCCATTTCAATTTCAATTTTAAAACCAACAATTCTAATTCTGCAGTTCCAGCTTTTCTGAGCATGTCTAATCAGAATGTGACAATATGGTAATAGATAATTAGACATTTAACAAAGAATCTGAATAAACAATTACATAATTAAGAAAATAAATTAAAGAAAGTTATCCATATTGCCCATCTTGAACCTAACCAGAATATAACGAATCATCAGCAGAAGGAAATAAGAGTGGTAAGGTGTTCCAAAATAAGGTGAATCAATCCTTGAAATGCTTGACTATTATAATTTCGAGTCTAGTTAATCGAATATAGGAATTTTCCAAGTACTGTGCAATTGATAGGAACATAAAGGATATGGAATAAGACCATAACTCACTGTTGTTCAGCTACAAATCATTTCTTGCTCAAGTGTGTTAACTAAATGGAAGTTTCACGATTCACAGGCCAATAGATGAGATTACTTGAAGCTCAAATTTATTTCCTTATCCATCTGCACCCAAGTATATGTGCGGTTCAGTAAAGGAAACAAAACTAGTGAATTAATATACTAGTTTCAAATACATATAATAGCTTACATTTTTTGCCAATTCTTTCGCCTTCTCATCATCAAAACCAAGTGCAGCCATTATCTTATACCCTGCAGACTCCTTTTGCGACCAAATCCCAAGAGTTAAATGTGTGGTGGTTATTTCTCCGCTTTCACCTATATTTCAATAAATTCGATTAAATATACAGGGAATAGACAACATTCTAGCAGAGTAGTACATATATTTATTTCAGTCAATGTTACTATAAGTCAAAAAATAATTGTCACATGGATCACTTACAGAAACTACCAATCGATGTGGGGAAAATTTTGTGGTTTAACCACAAAACAATCAATTCATGGATGAGGTTTTAACATAGCATAAAAGCTGAAAAATTAAATCAGAACTATTAATCCAATGATAAAATATAGACCAAGCCATTGCCTAAACACGTCTTTCTCAACAAACCAACCAGCAATAAAAACCTTCAATAAGTGTAAGAGTGGCTTAAAGGTCCAGGACCAGGAAATAAAGCACAACCCGTGGATTATGACTGCATGACTGCCATTTTTTTTTTTTTGAAAGGAAACAAAAATATTTATTAATAATGGGGAAGGGAAGCCATGAATGAAGTACAATCCCTACAGATCATATGACTATACTCCAATTCCTTTCCAACCTTTCCAAATCAGGAAAAAAGAAGTTCTTGAATAATTTGTGAGTAGATGCCCAAAGACTAGCTCTCTACTTGGGAGGTGTTTGGTTGATGACTTTTGGTGAGAAGAACTGGAATGGAATATAAGTTTTGTGCTTGGTAATGAGAGTGGAATACTGGAATGGAATAACACCCAACTTTTGGGGAAACTATAATTACTTCAAACATATACGCCTTCTAGACCAACCCTTACCTTTTAAACTATTAGGAACCCACAAGCTAATTGACTCAAGGATTGTTCAAAAAGGTTCAATGATATAAAAGAGGAGATATTTTAGTTGGGTAACCCTGTTCTTCTAAATCAAATAGAAAGAGGAATATTCGTAATAAGTTCACACAAATTATAATGAAATGTAGTAGACAGGAACTAAGAGTGATAAATAAAATAAGAAAATATGACGACACATAGCATTGTTTAATTCAAAATGGAAGAAGATTATGTTAGAGTGAAAGGTACCACGATAAATTCAATGAAGAAATAATTTTAAAATCAGATCATCTCCTAAGGAGATCCCAAGCGTCAAATCGCTTGACCAATCACAACAATTTCTCGATGCCTAACCCTAGAGAATTAACTGGCTTAAATTCTTGAGAAATGCTCATGCAAGGGCCCAATTACAAAATAAAATGCAATATCAGACTATTTAAAACATAAGTTAAATGTCAAATTTTCATGCCTCCTCTCTAATAGACTTGGATACGTGTATCACACTATTTAACATTAAATCTGCAAGGGCACCTAGTTTTTGGCACCTTTTTAACCTTTTTAATCTTGATTGAGTTATTGAATGGAGAAAAAATCCCTAAAAATGAACAAATCACATAGCTACATTCCATATGAAGAGAAAGATTTGGAAAATTACATGTTGGATTCATTACTAACTTAAAAAGAAATATATTGAATTTTTTCTTACAAGGGTCAACTTAATTTACAAGAAAAATGAAGCAAATGCAGGAACAAAAAATAACCAGGGTTAGCAACATGATGCAAGAGTTCAGACAATCTAGGACAGGTAAAGGCTTGCAGGCTCATACCGTCCAGAACAATTTATTGAATTTTTTACATTGATTTTAACTACAGTAAATTATGTTGATATAGTAAAAAAGAGTTTCGAATTGGAGTTACATCAAATAAAGACAAAGTATTGGTTACTGTTGATCTAAGTTTAAGCATTTTGCCTCTACACAAACTCAGTGAAGGACCAACGGTAAACTTATGAATGTTCATAATTCATCAGCCTGCCACATAAAACAATCTTGCAGTGGATCCCTTTTATAAAGTTCAGTGTTCTCTTATATAAAAAACTAAAAGTTCCACAGAAGTCTAGTTACACTAAGGTACAAGGAAATAATTATTCTAGTCATGAGATAAATGCCACTTTCAACGGAGCACATTTAGTTTAGGAACACATTTGAAAATAATCAAATATGCAAGTTTAAAATATAGATCACCAACATTCTTTTCATTTAACATGATAGAGAGAGAGTAAACTCAAACATCAATATTGCAATCTATAAAAACTGCGAAAAGATAATTTTTTACAAACCCAATAAACGATTAGAATTCAAATTAACTTGTTCAGAGAAGTGTACGATAGACGATAGAAGTTCAATAATCTGAAAGTTTTAAACTTGAGATAAATAGAAAGTATAAGAAATTGTTTGAAAAATGACCTTATTACCTGATTTTAGCTTCTCTTCAACTGCCCAATCAAGAGCCTTCTGAGCTGGTTCAGTTAGCGGAGGGTGCTCGGGACTGAAAAAGTACATGTCTGATTTACCTAGCAACTTTACAGTCTCTTCTCGGACCTTAAATAGCGTAATACCATTTTCCCTCAAAAACTTTGCCGCCAAACTCGTCCCTACAAGATTAACAATTGACCTTCGTAACCTATAATTAACCAAAAAGATCGGGGGGGTGTTTGGTTTAAATTTACAATGATAATGGTAACGGGCATCATTAACTAGTTAATGGGATTGATTGATGGATGTGGTCGACGAAAAGGAAGTAGTTGATGCAAGTAAGGGAATGACCAACTAATTGGGAGTATATAACCTAACAAGCACAATGAAAGATTCATTGAAACAATTATTGCTTATAGAATTCAATAATTGGTTATTGTGGTCATTCTAAAAACAGTGTCGTTGGTTTCAAGATGCTTAGCAGGATGAGATTAGAGGGAAGCACCTACCTTTTTAAGTGTGTTGCCTAAGTGTTCTAATGAAATTTCTGGTGTGCAGTCCAATATTCCAATTGATAACGCTTTGATTGAAATGTACTCCACTACTAACACTACTTTAAGAAAATAAATTCTTATATATATATATATTCTAGCAAATGAAAGAACGAGACTTTGTTTTCATGGACAGTCATTATTCCTTCATATGAGATTTATTATGTCGTCTTTGTTGCTGTCATATACGCGGCACCTGTAGCCATTCTGGCCTGGTGCAAGAAGCAAGGAATTGTTTTGAGCAAATGAAGACAGTATACAACATTGTGCCTAAGTCTTCAGTAAAGAGTATAAGCAGTTTATATTTCAGTGAGAGGAACTTAAACAACACACGTTTTCATAGACACTATATTCTTCAAATAACATATATCTGCATAGGCTAAAAGGTCATTTTTTATTAGAAAAGTTCAAGCAATTCCTATATCTCTTTTATTTATAGCTGCATTGGTCAGAAAACCTTCTTTATAATGAAATCAGAAAAGATGAATCTTAAACACATTATGAAGATTTTGAAATACAAAATATAAGAGATAAAATAAGACCTTCAACCAAAATGCCCATTAGGATAGCCTCTGTTCCAGTATTCGGATATTTGAGCTTTCGAGCCTCCAATTCACCCATAGCAAACGATTTTATCGACCTGGCTGACCATCTACAAACATATTGAATCAGGAGAATGCGCATTTTCGAATCATTAATAATTAAAGAAAAAAAAAACACTTACTGAGGCTTCTTATCGGAACCCACCCCCTCTATCTTTCTGCGAAACCAAAAGCAACAAAAAAAATCAAATAGACGAATGCAGCGGTACAGAACAGTAACAATTCCAATTCCACAAAATGAAACGAAAGATTACGTGGTGGGGAGACTAAAGGAGATGGTGGCGACAGCGTAACGACGCCGTTTTGAAGCAACCAGATTGAAGCTTGGAGTTTCAATAGAAAGCTTCGTGCCCACAAACGAATTCGGTAAGCTGATACTCAGGCACTGGTCAAAGGGTTTTCTATGGAGTTGATTTGTGGGTGAAGAAGAGGAAGAGGGTGTGATAGAGAAAATTGAAAGCGCTTGAGCTGCCATAGAAGACTGTAAATTGCTTCTGGATATATCTCTTCTCTCGGATTACTTGAAGCGCCTTTTGGGGATTAGATTAAAATCTCTCTTTATTTTTCCCCTTTGGAAAATGTCTTTAACTTGAATACGGAGTAATAAATAATGGGTTTTTATTTTATTTTTTAATGGCAAAAACTTTGGTGAAACCAGGGATTTTTTTAGTATGTAAGATCGGATCCTTTAAATTTCGGGTCAATTAGTGAATTTGGGCCAAGCATTTTAAATTTCTGGTGAATTTATGAATTTGGGTTTCAACAAATAGAATGAGAAGTTTGGGTCAACTCGTCAGTTTAGTGACCCAAATTCATGTGGGCCCATAAATATGTAACAAGATTTACTTGACTCGATTGTAAATAAATATGTAACAATCGAGTCAAATTTGCTTAAACCACCCAAGTTTATGTGGGCCCATAAATATGTAACAAGAATTCAGTCAAAATATATATAGACTCAAGTTTTTTCAAATAAAAAATTTAACTTGATAATAATTTTTTTAAAAATTAAAAATCGCGTCAATATCGAGTAAAGATTTTTTCTTTTTTGTTATTTTGGATATTTTTAGACATGTACTTAAAATGTGGGTACAAAAGAAAAAAATTACTCCCTCCATCTCCTTTAAAGAGTTCATTTTTTTCATTTTGGGCGTCTTACCCAAAGAGTCCATTTTCCTTTATTATACACATGAGACTCACCCACATCTACTAATACAGTTAAAATATGAAGCACACACACTCATTAATACAACTACTCACTACGAATTTAATAATAATACTTCTTAATTCACATACAAAAAGCAAAAACAACCATTCACATAAGATGGAGAGTATATATCTGTATGGGTATTATAGCATTTGACCCGATGTGTTTTACTCCCTCCATCCTACATATTTTTACTCACTTTCTATTTTGGGGTGTCCCACGTATTTTTACTCATTCCATTAATAGTAAAAATACATTACACATCTTATCTACTTTTTATACTTTATCCATACATCTCAATAACTTTATTTACTACTTTTTTACACTTTATTCATTATTCCCAACAACTTTATTTACTTTTTCTCTCAATATTACAAATTTATCCCTACTTTTTCTTACATTATATATTAAAAAATATTTTTTAATTTTTTTTAATTTACATTCCCGTACAAATGGGTAAAAATACCCGTGGGAGTATATTTTATACTCCCTCCATCCCAACTTCAACTTCACACTTTCCATTTTGGTCCGTCCCAAATTCAACTTCACACCTCCATAAAAGGAAAAAAGCAACAAATTAATATCCCTCTAACATACTTTAATTTCAAATTTGTCATCACCTTTTTAACACAAATAACATATTTTATCATTTATTTATTACCCAAAAATATCATACTACCCTCAAAAGTAAGTCAAAAAGTGACTTTTCTTAAATTCCGTATCTACAGTAAACGTGAACTTGAATTTGGGACGGAGGGAGTACAAAAGAGGGTTCACATATTTGAGTGGAAAGTTACTGTTATAAAACTGACAGAGCAGTACGACTTGGAGAAAAATAAGGATTGTTCACATCAGTGATTTTCAGCTCCCACGTCAACTTCGGTGCCCTTTCCCACCTCCCTCTATCTCTCTCACGCATGTGCATTTCTCATCTTTTTCTTCCCAACTCCATTAAAATTTTATTTACTCATATCATGTTTCCTTTCTTCCATCTAGTTTTTGTGTTCTCATTCTGAAATTAATATATTATTCCATCGTGTGATTAAGGTTTCAATGGCTTATAAGAGTGTTATTATTTACATACCATTTTTATTAAATACAACTTTTTTTATTAAATATATATTTCTTTTTTTCTCTCTTAATTTTATTATATACACACTCCTAAAATTTCAAAATTATCCTTTAAAAATTAAAATTATACACACCTTACACATAAAACCCGCAATTTACTCTTTTCCTTCTCTTTTCAAATTTATATTCATCTTCTCTTCTCAAAACTTCTATGGCAAATTGGATTTAGTGCCTTCTCTTTATTCTTTATGAAGAATTATCTTTTGTGTTTGAATTGAGTCATTTCAAATCCAATGGATTTGAAAATGAGTGAATTTTAAATTTCTTGAATTTTAAATCAATTCATTTGAATTCCACTGTTTAGATGAATTATGAACTTTTACAAGGATTTCAAATCCATGATTCAAAAAATATTTTTAAAATAAAAATAAAAATAATAAAATTTTATTATATTAAATATTAAATTTTAAAATTTTATTAAAAATAATTTTTTTGGGAGGGAACTCTACCACCCAACCTACCCCTACCCACCCAAAAAAATTTTTTTAATAACATTTTAGATTTTTAATATTTGAATAATAAAAATATTACGACACAGCCCAACCCCTACCCACCCGCCCCCACCCAACACCACTCCCCCACCCCAAAAAAAATTTATATAAAACTTTAGATTTTAATATTTAAATAATAAAAATATTACCTCTCAATTCTACCACTCTATCATCCACCCACCCCACCCCCACTCACCATCCCCCATCCACTAAATTTTTTTAAATAAAAAATTAGATTTTAATATTTAAAAAATAAAATCTAAAATTTTAATTTTAATTTTTTTTTTTGGGAGGGGGTGGGATGGGGTGTGGAGGGGATAGGTTGGGTGAATTGGATTGGGCGGTAATAATTTTATTATTTAAATATTAAAATCTAAAATTTTTTAAAAAAAAATTTTTGGAGGGTGGGGGTGAGTAGGGGTAGATTGGGTGGTAATATTTTTATTATTTAAATATTCAAATCTAAAATTTTATAAAAAGAAATTTTTTGGGCCTGGGGGGTGGGTGGGGTGGGGGTAGGGGGTAGGGCTGGGTGGTAATATTTTTATTATTCAAATATTAAAAATCTAAAATTTTATAAAAAAAAATTTTTTTTTTGGGTGGAGGGCTGGGGTGGGGGGTTGGGTGGGGTAGGTTGGATGGTAGAGTTTAAAATATAATATATATATATATATATATATATATATATATATATATAAATTAATTTATTATATTATTTTTATATATTAATATAATCAATTACACAATAACGGAAAAATTTCAAATGACACGGTTTGAGTAAGGATTTGAAATTCATTCAAAAATAACTAAAAAATTCAAAATCAAATCAATGATTTGAAATCCATTAATTTAAAATTTTGGATTTATAAATCCGTTGATTTCAAGTGGCATCCAAACATGATGGATGGATTTGAGGGCCAAGCCTTAATCTATTTCTATTATTCATTAATTCGTATCTCAAAATATTCAATATTTGTTGCGAATGATGGTAAAGCTTGTTCATGGATGCAGAATATCAATATTCCAAATAATTAAAGAGAAAAAAAAATCAAATACCCTCCTTATATTGAATATTTTTACTGAATTTGGAATTAATTCATATCTTAAATTCACATCCTAAAATTTCATATATATAAATATAAAATTAAAACTATTTAGGATATGACTAAATATTAATTTTATTCAAAATATTATTTCTTTAAACTAGCACGAAAGCTTTAAACGGAATATATATATATATATATATATATATATATATATATATATATATATATATATATATATATATATATTTTAACTAAGTCTCAACCATATGATTTAAAAGTGAAAATAAACCTTATGAAATTCTCTTTTAACATTAATCATATTATTTAAAATAAAAAGTCAACATTTATCCAATCAATAGAATTTATAAAATAAGAGATTTAACTTTCTAAAATGCAATTGTATTAATTTCTCTATTTTCATACCGATAAACAATCACCACCCATCGCCTCTCTTTCCACATTCCATCTCTTAAACCTGAAATGTTATGAAGTGATGGGATGAGCAAAACCACAAGCTTAGTGGGGATACTATACTTGCTAGAATTAAATATTACATGCAAATATCAATTAAGTAACATAAATCACGTAAGTGTAAATGTACTGAATAACTGATTTCTCAATTATTCGAGTAGTAAAAGTCTTGTTTATAAAGGTCATGAGACCTATGTCTCGTTTATAAAGGTCATGAGACCTATATGTATGTCTCGTTTATAAAGGTCATTAGACCTATATGTATGTCTCGTTTATAAAAGTTAGGAGACCTATATGTACATGCATGAACTCAAAGATACCACAAGCAGCCGTTAATAAAGTCAAATAAGAATTTTCCCACCTAGAATTAATGTCGTGGATGCATATGGATGCAATTGATTATACTTGAATACTTCTAATGTTCATCATCTAACATGAAATATTAAGTTTTAAGATGTATAGGTATATGTTTCATATTTTTAAAACTAAAACTATAAAAGCTGGAATTTCTGTCATGTTGTGATAAAACTCAAGTATCTTAAAATATATAGGTCGAAATTATTTAAAATTAATATATGTTATAATAAATATATCAATAAATAACATATCCAAAAATCATAATTTTTAAAGGTCAGTAGATAAGATTTTCATATTTTTAGAAGATACATTAAGATTCTCTTGAAACAGACTTTGAAGTAGTATAAAATTAAAATAAATTAATATAACATTCTAAAATATAAGAATTATGAAATATCCGAAATTCATTGAATTTGGAAAACTATAACTTTATAATTCGAATTTTCTAATCAGGTATGCAAGCAAATTCAAACAATAAACGACATATTAAAATTTCATGTCAATTGGAATTAAATAATTATGTATTTGAAATTCTAGAAATATGTTACCTTAATTTGTTGGAAATATTTAATTCCCAATATAGTCTAATTGTGGTCAATATATTATTATGTAATTATATTAGCTATTCAATTATTTTATGGACTTAATTAAGTGATCCAATTAAGGTGTAAAGTTCATGGGCTATAATATTTTCATATGTGTCAATTGAGTAGATACTCAATACTACACGACTGGGTAATTATGGGTGGCCCAGTTGTGTAATATATAAAGGCTCCCAGGTTATGATCCCCAAGATACTAAGCCGAACATGGTCTTCCATTCTCTCTATCGGGAGGGATTACTAAGGAATAAGGAGGCTTAGTTGAGGAAGTCCATATAACCACTGATCTCGAGTTCGTGTTCCGTCTAGACAACTCCATGGATTAAGGTACGCTTTTGCTTTACGTTTTAGATTTCATTTAATCATAATAGGGTTTAAGGCATATTTCCTACAAGTGGTATCAGAGTCACCCTATTTATAATTCTCTGAGATCTGTCAAATTGTGATTTGATCCAAATAATTGATATATTTGAATATCGTTTGGTATTTTAATACCAGAATGGGTTAATTGTTGGCTATCATCTAGTTATCAAAGCAGATTTGCTTTTTTGTTGAGCCGCCCAAGCCTGGATCCTTTAGGCATGTTTAATTAAATGAATATGATCATATGAGTGGTTATCACTCGCAATTAATATATGTCAAATAGGTGCGACAATTTATTAAGCATATTATGGTATAGGTATGCATTAGCATTAGCATGAATTTAGATTGATTATAATATTCAGTAATCAAGTTCTGCCCCACATAAATTAGAGAAGATGCGAGTTCTTTTTTATTTAAGGTTATTGTGCTTTGGATTAATTTATTAATTTAAAAGCATGAATGAGCATCTTTAACCTAATTAATTAATATGTTATTGTGTTAATTGATACTCGGTGCTCTTTAGCAAATATATACGTGATCTTTGATTTGACGTTAAAAGTATCAATTTATATTAATTGGTGTTGATGTTCTTATGGTCGGTATACTATGGATATAGTTTTCGGATTCAGTAATATAATTCTTGTTCGATGATATATATACACGACAAGCTTGTGTGACGTTTCCATTCGGTTTGGAGTAATCAATCGATACTTTTGATAAATTGAATTTTATTTCGATATTATCATTATTAGTGGATTGGGATGTGTCATTAATTACTATAGTAAAAAAAATTTTGAACGAGATTGCTTAAAATCTTATTAGCCCTCGGGATTTTGGGCTAAAAGATATATTATCATTATTTGATGCTACTAGCACTTATGACTTGGTTTTCAGTAAGACTCTAGATTGTTATACTTCATTGAGGGATCTTTGTTAAATTAATTTTGAAGTATATCATAATTTATAATTTGAATTGATTTATTAATTTGAATTTAATGAATTATTATTCATCTTTAATGGCTGATAATGGAATCAGATTTATAAGGAGACGTGTGATGATGGATGACTCCACTATTTGATTGGGAGAAAATTCTTCATCAATCGATGATTGTCATATATTATTCCTTCTCAATTCACTAGTATATTTGGAAATTGGAATGTATGACTATTTAGATTGAAAATTATAATTGCATGCAAAGATACACTTTGGATATGTGTGTGCCATGATTTATATGAAAATTAGTTGAGGAATATGACTTTACACTGCCTTGACTTTAAAATTTGAGTAAATTAATTATTGCATGCATATCATTCTGTCGATTGAATATTTATGGGCATAAATTTATGGCAGAATTAATTTAATGTATCCATAATTTGGTTTCAGTATATTATTTATGAATACTCAAGACCTAAATGAATACAGTTATTAGGTTCATGCATATCTTTATAGCTTATTCAGTAAGCCATAAATGTGAATTATGGATTTGTCATAAATAACTTTCATATTTGGAGTAATTAAATGTTGTAATTATGTTATTTTATTAATTTATGATAACATGCGATTCACAAATTTAGAATTTGAATCAGATATGGCAATAATTATTGGGCTATTACTTGCATGAACAGTTTAATTATAGATATTATCTAATTTAATTTTAAATTAGGATTTGAAAATTTTTTAATTAAGTTAAGTGATCTTTCAATATTTTTTGTATTTGCAAGAATCATCTAATATTCCCATTAAATTTTGAAATTTAATTAAAGTACAATTGGGAAGATATTTTTAATGTCGTTCAATTAAATGCAATATTTATTTTAAATATTTGTTTAATTAGTTTAGTAATTTTTCAATCTAGTCAATCAAAGCACCATGTTGCCATAGCAGCCTCTGTGTGTGGAGTGCGACTTTATTGAAATTACATAGATGAGTGTGTAATTATTTATGTATCCTGTGTTCGGCCCATAGGTAGGCACAGTTTGACAGAATAATAACACACATGTAATGATAAGTATGTGATAATTATTTTGAATTGTTCATGTGAACATCAGTCGGTCCAAAGATAGAATTATGTTTGACAGAACTTATTATCAGTACTTGATTATTACACCAAGATTACCCATGCAGTTAATTTTTGTCCATAGATGAGGTTAACGTTGCACAAGATGTCTTATGATAAATCCCCAATTAATAATGTTGCGAGTGTGTCTTCATGCAGGTATTGATCGGCCCATAGGTAGATTAATATTTGGCAGAAATACGCAAGCAACTGTGGTGTTGAATATGTGACAATTATTTAGTTTTACATGTGAGTAATAAGTCGGCCCAAAGGAAGACTATTGCTTGACAGTTCTTATTGCCGGTATTTGACCACTGCATGAGAGTATCATTGAATTGGTATTGTTGTCGTTGGACTTGATACTAATGTTGTGCTCTGTTCCTTGAGGTGATTCTAAATTATTTAAATTTGAAAGATTATAAAGTTTAATGCGAGCATGATAAATTATTTTACAATAATTTTCTGTGCAATTAAGAAGTCTACTAAGGAAAATATCAACAGCATAATCATACATGATGAGTGAACTTCAACAATAAGGATGAGACTAATAGGTTTCCAACAAACTTTGATAAAGTATAAGGGCAATACAAGAAAACCCATTAAGAAAGCTGTTAAAGAAAAAAATTAAAGCATAACTTTATGTTTTCTCCTAAAGGCTTGTGGAATTATCTTATAATATACCACGTTAAAATTACTCAATATAAATAGTGTAGTTAAAAGATATGATTGAACTCCACAACATATGGTTAATAATTGGAGAAATACTAAAAATTGCATTTTATGGTCTCAATAAAGTTTTAACCAAAGTTGTTGTGAGAACTCTTTGAGTTTCACATATGGTGATGTCTAACTAAGGCTAGATCATTGGGATCTACTAAAGAAATTTGAACTCAAACAGTTATCGACTGCTTTATAAATTATGAATAAGGTTTTGTGATCCAAATTAATTGGTTCATATTTGAGACGGGTAATATGGAATTCTGTGAGGATGTTGATTTGGGGGAAGAATAATTAATATTACAGACATTGTCTTTGAAGAGGAGTCTATTAGACCTCTACTTATGCTTTTATGAATGTCCAAATTTAGAATATCGATAGGACAATGTCAATAATATTTAAGGCATAATAAAATCAACAATCTCAAGAATTAATGTCGCTAAGAAAACCACTAGAGTTGAGAGAAAAACAATTCGGATGATTATGTAGTTTTCTCCTAAATAATAATGAGGACACTATGGAATTAATGGTAGAATATTTAAACAATGTTCATCAAGCCATGCAAGGTCCAAATAGTCTAAAGTGGGTTAATGCTATAAGTTATGAGTTTAAATCAATCCAAGATGATCAGGTTTGCATATTGGTAAAGGATTATACTCAAAAGAGAAAAGAAGGCATTGTTTTAAGGGACTTTCTATCCGGTTATTGAGAAAGATTCTTTTAAGATAATAGTGACATTAGTAGCACATTTTGATCTTGAATTGTATTAAATGGATATAAAGATGATGTTTCTTAAGGGTAACATTGATTAATAGATCTCAACGATCTAAGAATAAAAAGGAAATCCATATATCAATTCAAGTTTATCTTTCACATATAGGAATCACAACTATCATCATGATGTAATTGTCTCATTTGATTTTGAAATAAATATAGATGATTGTGTGACTCAGTGGGAGAATATTAAAGTTGAACTAAGGGAGATAAGTGCAGTCTTAATCAGGTGCCCTAATGTTAAACTAAAGATTTAAGAAATGTAGAAATATTTTATATACTCTGACTGTTGGAAATTTTTGTATGATGAGGTCTATACAAGACCTAATTTGGCTTCTGTTATTGGTATATTAAGTAGACATTTAAGTAACTTTAGTATGGATCTTTATGAAGTATTTACAGAGAACTAAGGATAACATGCTTGTTCATCAGATATCAGATTAATTGGAGATCATAAAGTAGTCTGATTATGAGTTTGTTGGATGCCAATACGATATAAGATCCACTTTAGGCTACATTTTCTGTTGGTCGGAAGATTTATATTATGATCCAGTGCCAAACAAACACTTGTAACTCATTAACCATGATAATGGAAATAGTAGCACACTAAGGGGCATCCAATCATGAAATAAAGGTTGCGAAATTTTGCCACATAAAGTGTATTGTGACAGTTAGTTCGCAGTAAAGTATTAACGACAAGAGTACAATAAGTCAAGCATATTGACATAGAATTCTTGGTTGTTAAAGAAAGTATTTTGTGTAGATAAAATTTTAGTAGAGCATATTATGATAGACTCTAAATATGGATCCACCAATTATGTATTCAACGCCTTGTAATTTTATGAGCTAGCTACTCATGTGGGTGTTATATGATTTTAGAATACATTGGTTCAGTGGGAGTCTATATTTATTGCTCTTTAAAGTTTGAAGACACTTTGATTTGGATAATTCAGTTTTCTACAGAATAAAGTTGATGTCTTTGAATTCATTGTGAATTCACTTAAGTAATTTTTTATTTTGTAATATTTTACATTATGGATTGATCTCACTAAAGATTAAAGTTGGACCAGTTGGAAATAGACATGTTTTGATCATATTGCATGCAATTTTCATGCTATTCACCATATTTGATGTATGTCATTGAGTATATTGATATGGTGATTGTCGGGATTTAACCACGATCTGTAATGTGGCAAATGCCGCGGTGATTCCATATTAATATATGATATGGACCAGATTGTTAAGTATAGCCTGAAGAGGAATAGCATAAAGTTGCGCAACTAAGGTTTCTTGATATAATTGCTTTGAGAAATATATAGCCCAAGTGAGAGATTGTTGAAAATATTTAATTCCCAATATAGTCTAATTGTGGTCAATATATTATTATGTAATTATATTAGCTATTCAATTATTTTATGGACTTAATTAAGTGATCCAATTAAGGTGTAAAGTCCATGGGCTATAATATTTTGATATGGGCCAATTGAGTAGATACACAATACTACATGACTGGGTGATTATGGGTGGCCCAGTTATGTAATATATAAAGGCTCCCAGGTTATGGTCCTCAAGACACTAAGCCGAACATGGTCTTCCCTTCTCTCTATCGGGAGGGATTACTACGGTCCCCATAAGGAATAAGGAGGCTTAGTTGAGGAAGGTCATATAACCACTGATCTCGAGTTCGTGTTCGCTTTACGTTTTAGATTTCATTTAATCATAATAGGGTTTAAGGCATAAGGATTTATGGATTTATTTCCTACATAATTTTGTAAGTAAGACTAACACTTATTGATGGAGTAAGAATAATCTTTGAAAAAGATTTTCTGACTTTTTATGGATTTTCAAAGGAGAAACGATGAAGAAATATGTTTCTCACTTTTATTTTTCTTTATTTTGTAAATCATAATTTCTACGGTACTGAAAAAGAATGAATTAAAAGACCAGTATTTTTATTTTTATATAATGAATAGTTTGGGCTTTACACTAAACTTTGAGCTTAAGTTTGAATTTAGGAAAGAAATATAAAATAAAAAATAAAATTTAAAAGAAAATTTAAAATTTAATACTTATATGAATTAACATAGAGTTTTAATTAGCTTTAAATAAGAATTATATAAATATATTCTGGATATTACATAAATACTCACCAAAACTTTCAATATTAATTAATTTGTATCACAAAAAACCATATCCAATTGAATCCATAAATATCTTTATTATTAGTTTGTTATGGATGAACAGAAATTAAAACTAACAAAATACACTTCTTAATCAGAATTGATTATGCGAATTTGACAGTTTTAATAAATTAACATGAATGAAGAGGTCTGAGTGAATCAATTTCAAAGTAATTCTTGTTTTGGTGATGGGCCACGAGAATGCAAATGGGATTACCTATTCTACTTAGGTGTTCCATCTCTTATTCAATTCTTTAGAAACTTGCCACGTATTATAATTAAGGTCTAAATTAATGCCACATGTACAAGAGCTTAGTGATCATTAATTAAGGTATAGTATTTTAATAGAAAATAAGTTATGAAATATGGAGTGGAATACTATTATGGAATAAGGAATCTTAATAAAAAGGAGTATGCAAATAAGATAGCCTTTAAAAAAATACTCATTTATTTAACTAAATTAACAATACCAACAACCAACAATATATATAACAAATCTAACCAATATTTTTTAAAGACTTTTATGTCTCTACTATTCAATTAATAATAGTGCGGCAGGAGGGGGAAGTAAGAGGGGTGGGGATTATTTGGGGTGGGGGAATATTTTGGGCCTTTTATGATGCATTTGGGTAAAATTGTTATAAAAGTTGTTTGATGTTGGTATTATTATTTATTAGATTAGATGTATTTGGGATTTATATGGCTATTGGCACTATTTGTTTATTTATATCAATTTCACTTCCTCCACTAAAAAATCTTTTTTAGCAACGGAACTAACCAACAGAATTCAATCAGTTAGGTATTTACAAACGAATTGCCAACAAAAATTACAATTTTCTTTAAGCATCAAATACTAAAGGATTTTCTTATGTTTATATCAACGGAATTGATAATAACTAACGAAATTATTATATAAATTGTCAATGAATTACTAATAGAATTATTTATAAATTATCAATAAATTACCAACAAAATTATTTACTAACGCAATTGAATTTTCGTTCCTAATTAATTTTGACAAAAACTAGTGTGCACCCGGGCGCACGGAGACACATTCCGTGCGCCTTTAGAATTTTGTGTTAAATTGTATACCCTTTAGTATAAAGATATGTACTCTTTATTTTCTGAAGAAAAATAAAAAATATAAATGAAAAGTTATACCCTTTAGAACAAAATGGTGTACCCTTATTCATAATACTAAATTCTAAAGGCACACAGTGTGCTCCGGTGTCCTGAAGCTCTTTATAACGTTGTAAAGTTTGCTTACCTGACTCATTAATTTTTGTCATTACATACATATACATATATATGCAGCACCGTAATTATATAGTATTTGATTATTTTATGATTTCTATATAGAAAATATTTTATGAATTACTTGCACAAAAAGGTTGTTTGAGTTCTGCACCAGCTGTAGCCTATAGGTAAGACTAAAGAAACTATAAAATATACTCTTTGATGTGAGCAATGGTAAATTAAAAAAAAAAGTAAAAATCTATAAAATGAGCATTGATATTTCCTAGATGATTTAATTATTAATAGAACTGTTTGACTAATTATTTTATCTTAGTTTAGACCTTTGAGAATTCTTTATAATCTGTCAATAAAAATTCAAAGAACCCATATCTTGGTCGACAAGCTGCTTTGACTAATTATACTATTCATTTCTCTCCAATAGGGGGTGGGCAGTATACCAAAATTTTTTAGCTATGCGGTATACAATACCTAAAATATTAGTATTAAAAAAATCATACCTTTATTATACCGAAAGTTTCAGTATATCATAGTTCGATATACCGAAATTTCGGTATAAAAAAATGGCATACCTTTTTCTTATTGATATTTAAGTACTTTCTCCGTCCCACTTCAATCTTTACATATTTCTATTTTGGGCATTCCATTTTAATCTTTACGTTTCCCTTTTTATGGGACCCACCTAAAACAATTAATATATCATCATTGGACCTACATCCAATACTAATACACCTACACACTTTACATTAAATATTATATTTTTCTACCAACGATCTATTAAATACTATACTCATTGATCAACGTGCAAAATGCAAACGTAAACATTGAAACGTTCAAATTTAAAAACATTAATAAAACATGATAAAAGTAAGAGTTTAATCCTAATAGTGATTGGTACACCTAATAATGATTAAGTTCTAAATTAGTTACTCACTCCGTCCCACGTATTTTTACCCACTTTCCATTTTGGGGTGTCCCACGTATTTTTACCCATTCCATTTTTGAAAAAAATACATAATATTTTATTACATACTTTTTACAATCCCAACAACTTTAATTACTTTTTTACACTTTATTCATCATTCCCAACAACTTTATTCACTTTTTCTTTTCAAATTACTAATTTATCCCTACTTTCTCTTACATTATATATTAAAAAAATAAAACGTCTTAATCTCCGTGCCCGTACAAACGGGTAAAAATATCTGGGACGGAGGGAGTAATTAAAAATTAATACACACTCTTATATTAAAATAAAAATAAAAATAAAAATAATTACAATTATATTCTAAATTTAAAATAATAAACCTTATATTGCTTAAACGTATCTTCTCCAAAATTTCACTAAATTCAATGATGGGTTAATAGTTTTAAGAGTTGATCTATTGTGCAACAATTGCACCTTAAAAACATAACTCATATTTAGAAATGGGTCAATTATATAACCCAAAATACTCCTAAATGGTCATTCTTTCTTTACTGTTGAACATGATAACCCTCCCTTCTCTCTCTTCTCCCACCTCTTCTTTGCCTTCTCCGCCTTCTCTCTGTCTCCTCTCCGATCTCACATCGTATCCTCTCTGATCTCGCCCATCTCCTCAGGCTGCCTCCGTACCTCTCAGATCTCAACTTCCACGCCGCGGTGCCTCCATCCCTCTCAAATCTCAACCTCCACGCTGCCTCGCCTCCGTCCCCTCAAATCTTAAACTCCGCCCTTCTCATCTGTATGTCAAGTTGTTTCGCTTCATTGAGGTATTGGAATTAGGGATTTGGTTGATTGGGTGCGGAATTGGAGATTGGAATTGGGGATTAGGGCTGATTTGATGTGAAATTGGGGATTCAGAAGTGGCGTGTGGAATTGAAAATTAGATTTGGTAGTTGATTGGGGTGGAGGAGGAAATCAAACAGTGGCTTCCTTTCATGTTCTCGCTGTTCTCCTGGTTGCCTGAAGGTGGAATTGGGAGTAAAATTACAATAATGTATATTGTATAAATTTTAATTAATTAATGTATGCATTTGTCTTTATAAATGTACTATTTAAATATTAATCAATACAACTAAAATCATCTTTTTAAATTACTGTATTAGTTTTATTTTATTAATGTATATGCTTGTATTTATAAATGTATTACACTTATTAAGAAAATTTTACTCCCTCCGTCCCGGGAAGTATTTCGCGTATTGGTGTGCGCGGAGTTTAAGAAAATTTTGTATTTTTATGTATAAAGTAAGAAAGAGAATATATATTTTAGTTGATTTAATGAAAAAGGTGTGTAAAGTTATTGAGAGATGTGGAAAAAGTGTGTAAAGTTTTTGGGAGATGTGAAAAAGTAAGTATTATATTGGGATATGTGTAAAAAGTGAGTATTAGTATAATGTATTTTTTACCAAATTTAGTAAAAGTAAAGTGTGAAATACTTTGAGGGACGGATGAAAAAGGAAAGTGTGAAATACTTTGGGGGACGGAGGGAGTATACGTTATTACATTATAACTTATACACTTTGATATTAAAATACGTTATTACATTATAACTTATACACTTTGATATACTCTCTCCGTCCGCTTTCAAGAGTATTATTTTTTCTATTTTGGACGTCAGCCCCCAAGGGTCTCATTTCATTTTTTATATATATGGGACCCACACATACCCACTAATACAACTAAAAAATGAAATACACACCTCCACTAATACAACTACCCACTACACGTTAAATAATAGTAATACTTCTTAATTCACATGCAAAAACCAAATGGCACCTTAAAAGCGAACGGAGGGAGTACTATTTATCACTAGTTTATTAAATCATCTTAAATTCAAAACAAATATACCCATGATATGGTATTAACTTTAAAATGTAAATTTACTAGGTAGTATAAGGGGTGGGAACAATAAGGTTTTATATAAAACTGATTCCAAGCAATACACTTTCTTTAATAAATCACATTCGAATTATAAGTACTCCCTCCGTCCCACGTATTTTTACCCACTTTCCATTTTGGGGTGTCCCACGTATTTTTACCCATTCCATTTTTGGCAAAAATACATAATATTTTATTACCTACTTTTTACAATACCAACAACTTTAATTACTTTTTTATACTTTATTCATCATTCCCAATAACTTTATTCACTTTTTCTTTTTAAATTACTAATTTATCCCTACTTTCTCTTACATTATATATTAAAAAAATAAAATGTTATAATCTCCGTGCCCGTACAAATGGGTAAAAATACCCGGGACGGAGGGAGTACTTGTACTTACTCCCTCTTATTTGATACTAGTATTGTGCCCGTGCGATGCACGGGATTGATTAAATTATACATTTATCATTACGAATATATTGACATATTCATCATAATGATATACGATAAAAAATACCAATATTAATAGGATAATTGGAGTATTATATTTAAACATAATATTTATATATTAATTTTATTTTGTAAAAATATTTAAGTTTTAATTTATTTACTTGATTTATATACGGTTGAATTTATTATATATTATAAAATTGATTTTCATAATTTTACATTGAAAATTTTTACATGCAATTTTCTCCATCCATCTTATTACACATTTCATATTTCTTTATTTGTTTGTTTCAATACACATTTTACACTCCAAAGATAGAATTGCAATAAATACAATATAATTTTTATGAAATTTATTTTAAAAACATCACTACTATCTAACACACATCACTATATACTTTATTTAAATATTAAAAAGACCACATTATCCCTACATAGTTAAATAATAAGGCAACAAAACAATTATTTTAAACATGGTAAAGTAGATTTGAAAAATACAATTGAGACAGCGAGAGTATTATATTTTCATAAGTGTTATACCGTCTTTTAATTCTCATTAGATTAATTTATGAATAATTCATATTATAATAGATATATGGTAGATATTTGAATAGATAATCGATTAATAATTGAATTATTCATCTACTGTTAAAAATAAACTAAAATTAAATACTCCATATCATTAATACAAAAATAAAAAATGCATGACTTTAAGAAGTAGAGTATTAATTTACGAATAAAATAGAATGATTTTTTTTTTCATTTTGAATGAGCTTATTGTAAATAATTTTCATTTCAATTTCAACTAAATGTACTCAATAAACATATAGTAAAAATTTCTTTTATTTTGTAAATAAATTAATAATTAAGTGAGATAATCAATCAAATATAATATATAATAGTTAATAATTAATTAGGAAAGCCATAAATTAATTATCAAATTCCTAAAATTATAAACTTTTATGGCAAAATCTCCTGCGTCCTGGGGACACGGGGGATAATCCGTGTCCCCATGTGAACACAACCCTTCCCCTCTATATTATATTTAAACCTATATATTGCTAGGGGTTTATATTACATAGGGGCACAGAAATTGCAAAGGGGCACAGTGTCCCCGGGAATATGAGTCTCACTCAACTTTTGTAGAACCAACAATAAACTTTTATACAAATTTAAATAATTGTTATTGAGATAACTTCTAATATAAATCCATTAATCAAAATATTAAGTAATATAAATTTAAAATAATTTAATTAAAACTTTAGTACATAATTTTTTAATAATAAAGTATCATTTTTTAATAATAAAGTATCTTATTTTAAAAAATATTTATCTCGTATATTTCTCATATAAATTATAAAATATGGGTCAACATCTAATCATAGTGAAGTTAGAATTTTGATAAAATTAGATCAATATTGAAATTTGTATTAGTTGACATTTAACCCATAATCAAACTTAACATAAATGGTTTCAAATTTTAAATTCACAATTTATCATTAAGAATGATAATAATTATTGAAACAATTTCATTATTATTAATCAATTTAAATTAATCCAATTAAATTATACTCTTAAAAAATATTTTTCACATTACAAATTGATACATACAATTTATAAAAATATACATACACAAATAATATATACAAAAAGCAACTAAATTTAAATTATTATAATAATAGTAATAAATAATAGTAATAATAATTATTATTATTATTATTTATTATTACATTTAGTATCTCATGACATCGAAAATAAAATTATTCTACATACAATAATTGTATTAAATGAAAATGAAATGATTGCATAGTGTTGATGTTTGGAACCAATTTAGTAAACTTTTGATACTATAATTTCTTGCATAAGAATAATTTAAAAGAAGATTTTGAAAGACATACAATCGAACGTATAAGAAAATCTAATATGGATTATGCATAAAGTGTTAAAAAAATCAAAACAAATAATTTAATGCTAATCATGTAAATATGATATAAGTACTATACACTTCAAAACCGTTTCAATTAAATTCTATACAATAACCTTAAATACAGTGGAATTCAGCTCGATTAGTCTTAAATGTGTATCTGATATCATTTTCAATTTCAAATTAAAGGTAATAGTGAGAAACATCATTCTATTATCAACCTTTATCTTGCAAGATCGGAATGACTTGGATGCAAATATGTAATTCATTTCGCACAACCTATTAAGAAAATAAGTCATTATTATTCAATGAGTTATGAAAATGGAAGATACACAAAGTAAATATAAAATTGAAAAATAATAATAATAGTATGTATGAGAATCATAATTCCAAAAGAGGAATTAATAAAACATATGGAGTAATTAGATGACATAGGAAAATTAGGAAGACATAACAATAATATACATTACATATAAAATCATATGAAAATATATGGAGAAGTAAATAAATAACTCTAAATATAAATAAATAGAAAAAAAAATGAATAAGAATACACCATAAAGAGAAACACAAAAAAATATATGAACAAAATAAAATAAACTAATAAAGTGTTAAAAATGACTGGAATGAATACAAATGTAAATTTGACTATCTGTCCATATAGACACAACATTAAATGGTTGATAGATTGATATTTAAAAAAAATTATAAATCATACCTAACCTTTCAAGGTTAGTTTCAAATCAATTGAAATTAGTATAGAATGATTGACTAATAATGATGGATTAATATTTAAATTCATTATTAAATAAATAAAGACTGAAATTACAAAATTAAATATAATTAATGTAATTTTTTTAAATATCAAACATATTAATGAGTTGAGATTAAATAAAATAAAATAAAATAAATTTAAAAATAACATATCATAAACAAAAAATAAATAAAAATTTACGCATCACCTTAAATTAAATTGCTTGATCAACACTAAATAAATGAAAAGTAAATTAATGGTTGAAAGTAAATAAATAACTTAATTATTATATATTAATCACTCAATTTGAATCCAATTATATTAATTGGCAAAAGCTATATACAAATATTCGAATGCATAAATTCAAATTAATAAGAAAGAATATAATTATTTAAGACGTGCTAAAACAAATTCCAAATTAACGTGGGAACAACACACCATTAAAAATATATTCAAGGTATGTCATATTTTCATAAAAAAACTCTACTATAAAACGATTAATTAATCATTTAAATTTTGATAATTTTTAAAGTAACTCTATTTTTAAAGTTGATTATTTATATTTCATCCTAATCAATTTTTTTTAAAGGAAAAAATTAAATGCTAATTAAATGTGATACAAAGGTTATTAAGAATATATACAACTTCAATAAAATAAAAAAATATTTGACATCCAAAATGTCCTATGAATACCAATAAAATATATGTTAAAATAAAATTTTATAATATTAAATTATTATTACTCTTAATAAATCTTGGATTAATTTGTTGCACATGAAACGTTAATATTATGAATTATAAAAGAAAAAAATCTGCTAAATAGGTAAGAGGAATTTTACAAATTTTATGCAATTTATTAGTATAATAAATAATATATATATATATATATATATATATATATATATATATATATATATATATATATATATATATATATATATATATATATATATATATATATAGATGAAGTTTAAAATAATTTATATAAATAATTTTAATTTTCTATACTTGTAAATTCTTCACCCATAATTTTATATTTTATACTTAAATATAATATTTAAGGTATAGTATACTAAATATTAATAAATTGGCTAAATATAGTGTGCACCCGGGTGCACACAAAGCATCGTGTGCACCCACATACAAATATAAACAAAAACATATACAATTATAAGTAAAAATGTATACAATTTAATTGTTAATTTTTTAATGAAAAATTGAGTTTAAAAAATATACAATTATTAAAATGCATGTATACACTATTGAATAAAAAGTTATACACATATGAATGTTAATTTTTTTAATAAAAAATTTAATGTGAAAAAAGTATACAATTATTACAAAACACGTATACAAAAGAGAATAAAATATATACAAAATAGAATAAAAAGTTATACAGATATGGGTGCAAGGTTGCACCTGGGTGCACCTAATATACACTCTAATAAATTAACTAATTTGTTATTGGATATTCAAATTAAATTAATATCATTAATTAATTAATTAAGTTATAATCAATCAATTTTTTAATTATAAATACTAAAAAGTGTCTATTATATAATTAATAAATAATTATAATATATTTTATTCAATATGTGTATAAATTAACATCCATATGTATATTAACTTTTTATTCAATAGTATATAAATATTTTTTAATAATTTTATATTTTTTACACTTAATTTTCATTAAAAAACTAATAATTAAATTGTATACATTTTTCTCATAATTATATATATTAATGTTAATATTTGTACATGAATACACACTATAATTAGCCTTTATTTATTACTTAGAAATCTTCACTATCAAATTAATGATTCCAATAATTGTTCTTCAATATTAATGGCTATTAATTGAATTGTATATAATACTTTTAATTAACAATTAATTTTAATTACTTAATTAAAAACGTTTTATTAAATGTTCAGATTTATTTAATTAATTATATAAATGGTGGCGCTATTTTTTTCAATTTACCATACAAATTTTATTTTTTATTTAAATAATGAGTTATTTCAGTTAAAAAAGCAATTGAAATCTGTATCATTCATGAATGGGATACAATTATAAAATTTAATAAATTATTTATTTACATTATTCATTAAATATGATTTTACACAATTTATTTCATTATATTAATACATAATTTTTAAAATTAGATAGGAAAAAAAAACTACAACTCAATTAATCAATTTTTTAATCAAAACTCATTCAAATGCAGTTTTTTAGTGTTCACATGGATTGCCCAGAAGAGCGGATGCAGTCATTTCTTTATATGATGCGCTAATGGTTGTCATTGTGGGCGCTCTCATATATTGATGGTTGTCACTGTGTCTTCCCTTCAAAATCTCATACTATGACAATCCCTCTCTATCACTGTGTCTTCTCTTCAAAATTTCACACTGTGACGATCTTGTGACGATCCTCTCTCTACTATTCAAATAGATTTTATACATTTTAAAATAAAAATTTCAATAAAGAGAAATAAAAATTTCAATAAAGAGATTTTATACATTTTTTAATAAAAATTCCAAAAAAGTGAATATGAAATCAAATCTTCATAGGTGCAACGCAAGTAAAATACAATGATAAAAAAAATAATAAAGAAAATACATTAAGAAAAGGAAAAAAAATCTAAAAGTTTTTGGTTGAACGTAAAAAATGTGTGACTATTTATACAACTATCTTGATCCAAGATAGTAGCAAAATATTTAATAATAAATTCCTTAATTTACTCAATACATTAAATATTGCTTGATATATATTAATAAATGTAAGGTCAATAATTTATGCCACCTCATCAAGGTGGAAGTAGAGCTATGCCACATAAGTGACAGAAAACTGTCGTTTAGATGTATTAAGATAAAACTGATTCCAAGCAATACACTTTCTTTAATAAATCACATTCGAATTATAAGTACTTGTACCTAGTACATTATATCATATATGTAATTATATTGCATGTGTGTAAAAAATTGCTTAATATTGAAGAAAATATCACATGTATTTACGTAAATATAATCAATTTTAATTATTTTTTTTTCACATTCTTTATTTTAATATTGTTTGTTCAATTTTAAATTTTTTTAATGGAAAATAAAATAAGTTGCTTGGGAATTGCTGGAAAATTTGGGAATTCAAGGAGACGAGAAACAAGAAAAAATAAAATGATTGACATGACATAATATATGTAATGAGTGAATTAAGAATTAATTAAAATTTAAAGGTATATATATCAGCATTTGAATTGACGTGTAATTCCAAAAACCAAGAATTGAGTTTTAAACTCAAATTGCTGGAAATTTTTAATTGAAATTTTCAAAACAACATTAAAGTATTTTCTCTACTTATTAACTCTTTTGAAAAAGAACAAGCATCCCCTATTACCACTTTATTAAAAAGCATTACTTTTATTTAAATATCGCCGGTTGATTACATAAAAATACTTTACGTGGAATCGTATTTTTTGATTTCAAAGTATCATCTTTTGTTCTTCGCTATCCAAATATCGATTTGTTTTTTCCTTGAATTAAATTAAGGAATATAATAATTTAAGGCAAAGACTTTCCTATCATCATAATTGTGTTGCAATTCTTGCCATCTTTCTCCATCGATTGTGTCTATTAATTTATTCATTCTAATTGGTGTGGTTTAATTATATTTGGGTTGTGAGTTTGGAGTTGATCATACTTTCTTGGGTTAGATTGTTGATTGGGAAATTTATAGGGAGAGAAGTGAATTGGGGTAGCTTGTTGATTGGGAAAATTTTAGAGAGAGAAATGAAAAGGACGGGCAATAATAGAGGTGGATTGTGTTTGTTGAGTTGCAGGAGTTCATTTTCTTGATGATCACCTTTATCAAACACATTTCTGACACCAATCTCTTTTCCAGGTCGTATGATATACAAATGGTCAAATGAGATCATTCAATTGAGAAACTGAGCTTGCCATGGTTGAAGTAGGAGAAGCTTGTGGTAATTGTTGTGTATAATTAAGCTCTGCTTGTAGTGTTTGAAATTGGAAAGAGTAGATATTGCAGCAACGAAATTTATAAAGGAGAAAAAATGAAATAGTTGGATTTTTGATGGATGGGTTTGTAATTGTATTGGGGGCTTTCCGTTCCTGGAATTGGATCTTCCTTACCTCCAAATGCTCCGATACTCATCGCCCTTTTTTCAGTTGCCAGTGATGCAGCTGAGATTTTTTAAATTTCTTTTCTTCACTTAATTCGAATCAGTACTGATAATGTCAAAATATATTTGTTTCGAGTAGGGGTGGACGGTACGGTATACCTAAAATATTTAAGCATATCGTATACCGTACCAAAATTTTCGGTATTAAAAAATACATGCCGATACCGTACCGAAATTTTCGGTATACCAAAATTCTGTATACCAAAATTTCGGTATACTAATAATCAATACCGTCTTTTACCGTATACCGAAATACTATTATTTTATACTGGTATACCGAAACATGTCAGTTCATACCGAGAAAATAAAAACTGCTTTAACACATTATCATTTACCTAATTATCCAACAAAAACGTAAAAAAAAAATTCATACAGTAGATCCAAAATTTCAACAACTTATTATTACTCAAACATTGTGTAAGCGTACCAATTTAGAATACAATATCAATACATAAAAAAAAAATCAATGCACTGGTAATGAGAAGCAAGTGAGTAAAATTAGAGATTTGAGAGACTGTACGTAGAGTGTCAGAAATGGCTAGCGGCCGGCTAAGATACAACGGAGATCGGTGGGCGGAGACGTATCGTAGATGAGAATCAAAATAGAGAAAGAAAAGAGGATTGGGGTCGGCGTATCGTAGATGAGAATAAAAAATGGAGAGAGAAGGGCCGAGGGGGGTTGGGGTCAGCTGCTCAAAATAAAAATTAAAGAAAGAGAGAGTTGGGGTGTTGGGAGTTGTCGGCGGCAGGAAAAAGACTAGAGAAAGAGAGTTGGAAAGAGTTGAAGGTCGGCAGCATGAAAGAGATTAGAGAGAGAGGGTTGGGGGCAGGAAGAAGTAGGGTTTGAATTGAAATTCTAATTTTATTTTGTGTATGTGAGTACTGCTGATATCAGCAACAATTAATTAATGAGTTTAATTATGTTAGTGGTCAGAAAATTTAGAAATATATATTTATAATTAAAATTAAATTATTTTAATTAAAATATTTTTGAAATTACCTTATCGTTACCGTACCGAAAAAATCGATACGGTACCATACCGTATCGATTTTTTTGGTATGCTGAAATTTTCGGTATATTCATTATATTACGATACGATAACTGCGGTATATCGATATTTCGGTATTTTCGTCCAGTCCTAGTTTCGAGTAATTTTAATAAAATGTTACTATCTTTTTCTTTTCCCCTATATTGCCTATTAATGGTCAATAATTAGGTTACCATTTGTAATTTATTATGTTACTCTTTATAATGAATTGGATTACCTTTTGATTTGAGACTACGATTTTCTAACAATAATTTTTTTTTTATAATGACTTGGATTACTCTATAAAGATAAATATGTTACTCTTTGAAATTTATTAGATTACTCTTTATAATGAATTGAATTACTCTTTCTAACGATAAAGTCTTTTTTATTATGAATTAATTGGATTACTCTATAAATATAATTAGGTTACTCTGTTACTATTTTAAATTTATTAGGTTACTTTTTATAATGAATTTGATTACTCTTTAATTTAAGACTCCGATTTTCTAACAATAAAGTCTTTTTTATGACTTAATTGGATTACTCTATAAAAATAATTAGGTTATTCTTTCAGATTTATTAGATTACTCCTTATAATAAATTGGATTACTCTTTCATTTAAGACTCCAATTTTCTAACAATAAAGTCTTTTTTATAATGACTTAATTGGATTACTCTATAAAAATAATTAGGTTACTTTTTGAAATTTATTAGATTATTCCTTATAATAAATTTGATTACTTTTTCATTTAAGACTCTAATTTTCTAATAATAAAATCCTTTTATAACGAATTAATTGGACTATAAAATCTAAATTTTGATGAAAACATCCAAGATCATCAATATTTTTTTTTAAATTCTATGGGCCCAGGTGAACTTGGAAGGAACGGAACATCAGCGAAAATTCAAACAGACTTGAGGGTAGAGTCCTAGCCATGACAGCAGTGTACATAAAAGTTGAAAGAATGGATAGTTTAGGTACTAGGGTATAAGAGGTAGGAATAGGAGTACTATCTCATGAAATAGGGGTATGGGATGTCCAGCAAATGAGGAATGCAATAAATGTGAAAGGGGGCGCCATCTACATCCTGTAGTTGCTAGGAAATGATGAAGAGAGAGAAAAAATAAGCTAGAGACATAGCCAAGAAAAAAAGCCACATAAAAGAAAAAAAAAACAGTAAATGAGTGAAAGAAGCAGGCAGCATACTTTGCCAAAAAGCTGTCATAACAGCCAAAACAGCATAAATAACCAGAAAAGCAATAAATGTCCAGAGAAAGATGAGCAAGCCAACGGGAGGGGCTTCAAACCCAAAACGACCAGCTGCCGGCAACACCGAAGCCGTCGAACAGCTAGGACGGAGAGGGGAAAGAGCATCAGTTCATCTTAGCCGATGTGTGAAAGGGATTATAAAGAAAACCCCATCAAATCAATCAATGGAGACACCCCTCTTTCTTAATCTATATGAACAATGTGTGAAATCTCGTCTCTATGGAGGTTCGTTCAATTGAAATTGAGATCAACAACAATGGGGCGCGGACAGGTAGCGGAGGGACCCATCATCTCCGACGACCAGAGCGAAGGTCCTTGATAGCCTTGGCTAGGTGGAGGGTTTTGGACTGCTCGTGGGAGGATTGGAGTTGGGAGTAGAGGGATTCAAGGTCGTTGAGTTCCTCTTTCACTGCTTCCACATCTTCGTAGAAACGATGGAGATTGACGCTGCCGGTGGCACTAGATATTTCGATGAATGGTTGGAGGGTATTGTAAGGTGGAGGGTACTGCAGGAGGAGAGAGAAGAAGGCTGAGGATCCTAAAACAGCGAGATTTTCTTCTGTTGTATCCAGCTGAGGATCAGCGAATTTAATCCTTGTTGCTGCAGTATACGGTTGTACCAAAAATTGGTAGGACCGGTTGTAGTCTAGTCATTCTCATAATTTAATATGTAGTAAATTAAAAGATATAATATTTTATTCTGTAATGTGTAATTGTATTAGTGTTAAGTATGAGTCCATATATAGTGAGTTGAGTATAATAATATTAGGGAAAATGGAATTTTTCGTCCACTAACTTTCACTTATTTTGAAATTAGTCCATTAACTTTCTTAATTTTGAAATTAGTCCATTAACTTTATAACAGTTTTGAAATTAGTCCATTAACTTTTCAATTTTGAAATTAGTCAGCTAATTTTATAACAGTTTTGAAATAAGTCCACTAATTCTATAAAACTCAACTTTATGGTCCTTTACCCCAATTAACCTATACCATATTCTTCTTTAACCACTTTTATCTCTCTTTCACATTCTTCAAAATAGAAATAGTCTCTTACGACCATATCAGGCCCATCATGCTTCCGTATATTAATAAAACAACATTAATATCGTAATTAATCAACTTGTAACAGTAACAGTACCTTTTTTGACCGTCGATCCACCGGGTATTCGAGAGGTTTTACAGCTGCTCCTCATAGCCAACCACGCGCCCCGTAGTGTGATGGTTTAATCCTGTTCCTTCAGCGGACCTCAGTACAATCCTGATTCATTTCCTACACCGAGTGTACATGATGTTGCTACTGTTTCTCGTCGGAAAGCATGGAGATCAAGGTTGTAAAAAATGGAAGGTTGCATGTGGGCAGTAGCCCAAGATTATTTATTTATTGAATGAAAATACTTATTACACACTCATAATACTTGAACAAGAGGAGAAGATTCCTCTAGCTACCTATGGTAGCTGAAATGAAAACACTTATACAAGGAAAAAAAAAGAAACTAATACAATGTTTATTTAGAGAGAAAATAGATGGGAATGGTCGATGCCTTCTGCTTCCTCAAAACTCTTATTTATAGAGGCCCTCAGACTTGAAATCTGGATTTCAAAGCCTCCCAATCTTTTGTGACGTCTCTGCTTACGTTATCATTCTTGCGTCAGCACTTACGTCATCTGCATTGGATACCAGTTTTAGTAGCTGATTGGTTCCTTTTCTTTATTGGATGCCTTCTTGTGGGCCATCCTTCTTGTCGGCCACATATCCCTTACCCTTTCAGAAAAGTCTTCTGGCTCTTACTTTTTTTAAGAGTCATTTGTCTTCTTTGGTGCCTGATGATTCTCCTGGCTCTTGGGTAATTTGAAGAGATTTTACCCTCTTCTTTCCACGTGTCTCTTTTACTGGAGGTATTTCAGCAATTCTGATAATCCCTATGCCCAACCTTATTCCTTTTCCAAATTCTGGTTCTGTTTGGGTGGAACAGCTTGTGCATATTTTGTTTATCCATTGCCTAAAATAGGTCATGTTACAATATCTTCGATGAGTTTGTTTACTCACAGGGATCCTGTTCTTCCAAAGAAGTTCTTGTTTTTTGGCGAAGGCCTTCTCAGCAAATAATGTCTTCTTCCCTGTTAAAGTATTTAACAGAAAAGACTCATTCAAAGACTTGTGTTCGAACTTGAATGGGAACTTCACCTGAATTATTGCTTGAATGCAGGCATACAAACCTTCGCTCTTCGTGTAGAGTTTGTTCTTTAAAAAATGTAGAGACTAAGACTGGTTCATTTCTAGAAGACTCTTTGATTTTGTTCGATGCTGAAATATCAGGTCTTCTTAGCTTGATGAAATGAAAGGCCTCGTGGTTGCCTTTCCAAATCAGTTCTGGAGCCGCACTTGTGAAATAAAGCTCCAGTACATCTCCTCTGGATAGATTTGAGTTGTTTTCCCATGCCTTGAAAACTATTTTTCCCAGCCAATCTGGCAGTTTTGCAAGTTCTGGGAAGCTTGGTGCAACAGTATAAATTAAGGCTAGTGCTCCAAAATCATACCACTTCTTTACATCATTTGGGTTTGAGCCTTCTCGCATCCAAATTCAGGGATATTCTCCAGATATATCCACCTGGTATTTTTTCGGTCGGATTCCTTGTCTGGTATTTAATTTCTCCCAGCTGGCCTGGTATTCCTGCCAATAAGAGAAATCAGCTAAGTTAATAGCAACCTTAGCAGTGCCCGTCATAGCCTAAGGTTGATCTCTCCCTCTTTAACTCCAGAGGTGCTGGGTTGACTCGTCGACTCTAGATGTGACTCCAGAACCTCGATTTCTCCTTGGATCGGTTCTTCTTTTTGAAGTTCCAATCTAGGACTCGTGCTAAGGGTACTTGAATCCCTTGCTCCAGGTTTAGAGCCCCATTCTCGACTACTCTCCTTTTGTTGATAGCTATTGCTATCAATAACCCACAAGAGTGGCTCTCATAATGACTCTAAGAGACTCGCATTATTACAAATACAATCTCGTATGCGATTAGACACTTTGGTCAGATCACTCTCTTGTAATTTTCCAGCACGTGTTTCATTGAGTGTCAGATTCTCGAATTCTCTTTTGAGCAACTCAAGGTTGTCTATCAGGTATTTTGAAACTGTCAGGATGGAGTCTATTTCACCTCCTTCCATCTCTTGTCAGGAAATCTGTCAAAACATTATCAACAGATTTAATAATGACAATATTAAAATCATAATATTGACATTCAGTTTGCCATCTTAAAAGTCTAGCCTTTACTGGTTTAGATTCAATTTTTTTTTTCAAAAAGGCTTTGACGCTCGTGTTATCAATTATAAAGATAAATTTCTTCGCGAAAAAAATAGCGGTCATTTTTTGAACGCCTTTCGAACCGCAAAGAATTTATTTTCATTGATGTGCCATCTCTTTGCCTCATTCTCCGCAAAGAGCCCGCTGCAGTATCTGCATGGCACCTCTCTCTCGATGTGGACTTAGTTAGAACCGCTGCCCACCAATGATCACTGGCATATGTGTAAAGTACCAGTTCATCCTCATCATTTGGTACAGCTAACTTTGGGAACTTTATGCAAACCTCCTTTAGTTGTTTAACCATCTCTCGGTGTGCTTCCTCCCATTTGAACTCAACATCTTTCTTTAATAGAGGACTGAACACCTTTCTGTATTGTGCTAGATTGTTTATGAACATTCCAGCAAAGTTGACAACTCCTAAGAAGCTCTGGAGTTGCTTCTTATCCTTTAAATCTTCAGGAAATCCTTGAACCTTTTCTACAATGTGAGGTTGTAGAATAATTCCTAACTCGTCGATCTCGACTCCAAGAAACTCGATCTGCCTTGTTGTTATTACTGCTTTCTTTTCAGAAAGCACCAATCCTTCCCTGTGACACACTTCTGAAAATACTTCCAAATCCGCCAAATGCTCCTTTATGTTTTTTGAGGCTATGAGGATCTCATCCACATAAACAAACATGAATGAGAAATAATATTTAAAAAGATTATCCATCTTCCTTTGGTATATCTGGGGTGCGTTTGCCAAGCCCATAGGCATGATATTCCAAATATAATAGCCTTGTAGTGTGGAGAAGGCTGTGAACTTCTTGCTTCCTTCTTCCATCATAATCTGGTAAAACCCAGATTTGCAATCGATCTTTAAGAATACCTTGGCATTATTGATACAGTTGACCAAGTTTCCCTACTTGGTATGTAGTATCCATCGAACTCCAAGATGTTGTTGATCCCTTTGTAGTTGATCACAAGTCTTGGCTTCCCTCGCTTGACTTCATCATGATTTCTAACTAGAAATCCTGGACTGCTGTATGGAGATACTCCTGGTGATATTAACTTAAGGTCTAGATGTTCCTTAAGTATTTGCTGCATATCCTTACGATCCTCTTGGTTCAACAGGATAGGCTTGTATTTTACGAACTTATGCTCCTTTCCTTCTTTCACTTTGAGTGAGGCTTTGAGCTCGTTTTTGTCCCACCAGGCTAGAGGATCCTCGTTGAAGTTCCTCTGTATCTTCTTCTTGACGTCCACCAAAGATGTTTGTTCTTCAGTTGTGACGTTTCTCTGTAGGTTTTCTTCCAAGCTTGCTTTGAGAAGGTGGATTGTATTTTCCTTTAGGTTTTCCATCTTCCATCCTCCTCTGGTCTCGATTCTCATTTGAAGGACTGCTTCACCATATTTCCTTCGATCATTCATCTTTGGATGGCTAAGTTTCCCTTCATTATCACCATGCTTGCTGCGAAATCTGATTGACATTTTTCTTTGAAATGCATTACGCAGTCTTGGTGTAATGATCTTATGTTCACAAAGGGTTATGAAAATAAGCCTTCTTGTTGTGTTTTCTTGGGTAAAACGCTTGAATGCCTGTAGGAAATTATTTTCCAGCTGAATATTCGTTCCGGTATCATGAAAATATATTGGTGGAGTCTTCACATTATACCATGGGGTACGATCCGCTCCTTCGATCATGATCTCCACTTGCTTGATTCCTCTTTTAAGGATTAGCACCTTTTGTGAGGCACCTTTTGTGAGAAGTCTTTTCCTAGTACAGTTGGCATATCTTCACCTGAGCCCTTAAGAAAGACTCATTCTTTAGCTGTGCAGATGCCGGCTCCTAAATTAATGTATGCCGCAAAATAGTCAGCATGATGTTCCTTATATATCATCCGGACGGTGATATATATCGAGAATGGACTAGTGGTCATGGGTAGATCAGAGCTTGTAAAAGGCCCTTTCTAGTGAACTTTGTGTCTCTTCCCTTGGACCATGAACTCCATTCCATCTTGTAATCATTCTCAAGGTTTTTGATCCTCAAGGAACTCAAATCTCAGCACTAGTTGTTCTGGGAATCTTCCTACAACTCCCTCGATTATTAACTCAAGATCACCAAGTTTGAGCTGTCCTTGGTATCTCCCAGTTGTTGGTTGTTCAAGATAATACAAGACATCACAAGGAATAGAGTTTTCATTTTTAATGGTATCAAATATTACTTCGACTCCTCTCCATCCTTCTGGGTATTTTAGTTCACCTTTAGTTGTGAACTCAGTTCCTTGATTCTCTGGTTCTTTAAAAGTTGCTTTGATGAGGATCCGAATTGCTCCTATATGGATCAAAGACATAGTCTTAGTCATTCCTTCCTTGAGTTTACTGAGTTCCCTTTTGATTTCATCAATAGGGACTAGTTACATTTCCATCACATTACTCGTGAGCTCCATTGGGATGACAATTTCCCCTTCGGTCACCTTATATATGATGTTGTGCTTTCTCTTTTTGAAGCTAAGAAACTGCTCCAATCATCCTACGGTGTCGTACAGATCGAGCCTTGGATCCTCTCTCATGATTCTCATAAGGGTCTTATGAGAAATTGATGTCTGGGAAAAGAATCCAGACATGTCCTCTTTCATTTCCTGTCTGTAGTTTTCTTCTTCACTCCGACTCATCTTTGGAAGATTCGTCTTGACTGAAGAACTTTTCTTCATAGATACTCTCGTCTGAGGGTATCTTCGAATTGATATACCTGTACTAGATCTTGAAAATAAACAGCTTCCTCTATTTCTGGAGTCATTTCGAACTATCGCACTCCCCGCTTCTAGTTTTCCGGGCAGTCTGGTGAGATATGCCCTCTTGCTCCACACGTGAAGCAGTTACAATCCTTGAATCTTTCATTGGCTCGTGTGGTTGCTCTTCAGAATGTCTTTCTTGTTGGAGTTCTTCATGTACTCCTCTGGTTTGACCCTGAGGATGAGGCTTGACTTCTTGAACTCCATCTTGATGGTCCAGATCTTTGCCCTGATTTATAGCTTCGGGCCTTCTGTTTAGACCAAAAGGATCTTGGTCTTCTGGACCTCCATCCTCCGCTCCTTTGGGTATAAGGATGATGTTTCTTCATCCTTTTCTGCTTCCTTAGGCTTCTTCCAATGATAGTTGGAAAATCATTGCTTTCGCAGCATAGGGGTACCGTCTTGTTGATTCCCCTTAATCTCTTATAGTTCTTGTGTAGTGATGCTTAATGGCACCATTCTGTAATCTTGGCTTTGAGGAAGGACATTCTCCTTGCTATCGAATCCAGCTCGCATGGTTCATATTCTTTGATCAATATTTCTCTCCATGGGCTTGGGATCTTAGCAAAGAATAGGTGGAATACTTCCTCCTCCTTAATCTTCAATTTCCATCTATACTCTGTGAAGAGTTTGATGTACTCGTTTACGTGACAAATGTCAAGTAGTTCCAAGCTTTATAGGGCATTCCTATACTTTTTCTTCTTTTCTTCCTCCATTCTTTCGAAGTAACCTACTCCGATGAAGTGGATCTTGAAAATCTTGACCATGCGATCAACGATATTGTTGAGATCTTCTCCTTACATGGCTTCCTTCTTGACTTCGTCTGAGAGCTCCTCCCAAGCGCACTTTACTGATTCTTCTAGGCTCATAATTAGTAATCTTATGAACCCTTCCTTTTCCAGTCCTAGCGCTCCTCCTGCAATTTTCATTGCATTCGTCCACTCATCGATCAAGGTCTCTCTGTTCTTGAAGTCTAGGGTATCAAGATTCAGGATCAACCCATATAAATTTATCGGTTTGAGGTGAGACCGACCATATGGGGTGTTGTGTGGATTAGACACTCGAACTCAGCTTGCTCCTGTTGGCAATCCCATCGCCTTCATCTTGAAGTTTCATTGTTGTCGGGTTGTCTCTTCTTGTCTTATTCCCTGGACTCCATGTAGTCCAGAGGTTCCTTCATTTTGACTCTAATCACGTGTGTCGGCAAGGCCTGCGATTGTTGTTGGAAGCTTGATGTTTCTCTAATATTTATATTTAGATCTACAATTGATATTCCTTGGAAGGACTCATATAAATCTTGTAGATCTTCAAGATTTGCTCTTTCCATCCAAGGACGTGGATTCTCCTCGAAGGATAGCTATCATCTTTTCACACTCTGACTTGTGCCTTGTGACCTCCGTCGTCTTTCCCTTTTGGTGTAAAAGAGGTTATATTCCGAAGGTTGGTGGAAACCTTTCGCTTGGCCTTCTTCACGTAACCATAGTTTCAAGGGACTCTACTTGCTTTATCAACTTCTTGATAAGGTCGAGTTGTTTGCTCTGCAACGTTTCCACCTTATCCATCTTGAGGTTGATCTCGAAGATCGTTTTGGACATATTTTGGCAATATTCTCCAACGAATTTTACCGTCTTCTGTAAATCTTTAAGATCTTGGTTTATCTTAGAGTTATCTCTCTTGATCTCTTTCCACTACGTCATTCGGTCCAATATAAAAAGTGATAGGGCTTGCGATCTCACTAGAACCCTGATTCGGTCGTCTTCTCCATTGTTTGCGCATGGGACACGTCCATGGATCTCGGTGAAACTTTGGAATTCCACTATATTTCTTGATACTTATTGGGAGTATCATATCTCCATCTGGCAACCTTTCTTCAGATGCTCTTCCTTGGTGTGGTTAGCATGAACATCCGTCAGTTTTCACCTTCGATCGAGACTATTCCAAAATCGATCGGCGTCCTCGTATTCCCTTTCAGCATATTGTCTATACAGAATATTATAATATTGCTGTATAGAGCTACTTGTTTCATCATATCCAACAAGCTAGAAATCCTTGTTGCTCCAGCTTTGAACAGGGCTAATAGTCCTATCACTCTCGGATGTCGAACTTTCGTTCGGATCCATATATCTTTGAAACTCTCCTCTCGTTAAGTGATATAAGTTTATAATAAATTTTTTCATTCATAAATAAATAAACCTAGGGCTCTGATACCATTTTAAAATATGGAATATCGAAGCAAATTTGGCTAAATAATAATATAATATAAATTATTGCTGTAATAGGACGGTTTTGTTGAACTTGGTAGACATAATGGACGATTTTTAAAATTTTCAAACATTATGGACGATATTCAAAGTTTTCAAACATAATGGACGGTTTTCAAAAAGTGAAAAACCTATGGACTAAATTCAAAATTTGGCAAAGTTAGTGGACAAATAAATATGTTATCCCATAATATTATTTTGTAGGTCACATCAAATGAATATTTTTCGTGAGACGAATAAGAAGTAATAGCATTTATAATGAAAAATTAATTGATGAAAGTGATAACAGTATTGTTTACTATTTTATGAACAATTTATAGCATAAATGTAAATTGATAACATTTTAAAAGAAAAGTGGTACCATCTTTAAAAAAAAACTAATTATAAAAACATAAAATAAACTATTATGAGATGGTCTCACACAAGAAGTCTGCCACTTTTCTATTTCATTGAACATATCATGAGATCTCTCGCAAGACTTACTTATACTCTATTAGTTAATACTCTCTGCGTCCCATTTTTATCTTCATATTTATTGTACACACGCAAATTAAAAAAAGTCACTTTTTGAGTAAATTTTGGGGGTAGATTGGTATTTTGGGTAATAAATAAATGATAAAGTATGTTATGTGTATTAAAAATGTGATGACAATTTTGAAATTAAAGTATGTTAGAGGGATATTAATTATGTACATTTTTCTTTTATGGAATTGTGAAGTTGAAATTGGGACGTATCAAAACGAAAAGTGTGAAGTTAAAGTTGAGATAAAGAAAGTATATATAAATTTATACTTTTCATTTTCGTCCCATTCCACTATAAATTTTACAATCATATTATAAAAACATTACATCAATCATATAACCTTAAAGACCTTGTCTCTTGTGAATACATTAATTTTACTATACATTTTGATTCTATCAAAATTACTCTTTAATACTCGAACAACTACTCTTTAGAGTAATTAACTATTATTCGTATGGATAATCTTATCTAAACAAGAATATGAAAAAAAAGATCACAACATATTAGAATTTGATTATGAATAATATTTTCATTTATAGAAGTCAAAGTTCATCACTTTAAAAAGTAATTTTTCATATACTAAATAATAATATGATAATGCATGGTGAATATGGATATTAAACGGGCCAACCTTACCCCATTAGGACAAGCTCTAACGAGCTTCAGGCTAATCGAATTATGGATTAATCGGGCATGTTTAAACGGCCTACTAAAAGGTGAACCTAACCCTAATAGGTTTCGAGTTGAACAGGCCAAACTTGGGGGCTATACAATAAAAATATTTTAAAAAAATCATAAATTTAAATTTGTTATAAATAATATAATAAATTCAAAATTATATATTATTTAGAATTTGAGAAAATTAAAATTAATATATGTAAAATATTATTAAAACATATAAATTTATAATAAAATTTGTGATAGTTAAATTAATTTTAATATATTTACTTAAGTATTATTTAATTTATTAGAGAAAATTGTGGGTTAGAGTGAGAAAGAATAAGAAAGAGATGAAAATTAAAGGGTACTATAAGTTTGTCCCATTATGGGCTGAGGGTAGGGTGAAAGGGGAGTTGTTATGTAGGTGATGAGTGTTAAAGATAAATTAAAAAAAAAAGTAAAATAATAATAATAATACTCCCTCCGTCCCGGGTATTTTTACCCGTTTGTACGGGCACGGAGATTAAGACGTTTTATTTTTTTAATATATAATGTAAGAGAAGTAGGGATAAATTAGTAATTTGAAAAGAAAAAGTGAATAAAGTTGTTGGGAATGATGAATAAAGTGTAAAAAAGTAATTAAAGTTGTTGGGATTGTAAAAAGTATGTAATAAAATATTATGTATTTTTTCCAAAAATGAAATGGGTAAAAATACGTGGGACACCCCAAAATGGAAAGTGGGTAAAAATACGTGGGACGGAGGGAGTAATAATAATAATAATAAATTTCAACTCTACGGGCTGACCCGATTATCTCACGAGCTAATCGATTCGGGCAAAAGGTCCGATTTTTAAACAGGCGGCAAAATTGATGCCTTAACCCTTTTTAGGATTTAATCGAACGGTCCTACAAGCTTAAGACTTTTTAACAACTTTAAACCCTGGTGCAAGAAATAAAATGTCAATCTTAAAATATATCTTAGTTTTAAAATTGGAGCACCAGAACATATAGCTTAAGTGGTTGAGGAGAAGGTGAAAAAAACCTTTTAATTAAGTTGACAGTCCCAAAGTGGATTGATTTAGATCATTACAAGCACAGTCAAACAGTAAATATATCATTTATTAGTTTTAAAATTGAAACTCTTATCTTAAAATACTACATTATCCCAAAATTACAAAAAGGGTTGGACTAAATACACACCCTTTTTTATTAAATACACACCCTATTATAATATAATTAAAATATATATTTCTTAAAAATCTATATTAACCTTAACTCATTAAATACACCCCCTCCATTTTTATAATTAATTAATATTTTATACACCATCCTATTAATTAATTTAATATTGATAATTTTCATTCTTCTTCATTAACCTCCCACTTTTACACCGGCCACTGTAGATATGAATCCGCCGCCGTGGATATGAATCCGGCGAAATTTCCAGCGAAATAAAGGTTTGAAATTAAAAGTTTAGTGGTAGTCTTCCATGGATTTCAAGTGTTAGATTAATTGGGATTGTGAAAACTCAATTTGTTTGTAGAATCTTAGAAAAACATATTTACTCTTCAATTTGTAACTAATTATTACTTCCTCCATCCCATAGTTAAGTTTACTGACACTGTAGATACGGAGTTTAAGAAAAGTTGCTTTTTGACCAACTTTATTGACTTTTTAAGGGTATTGTGGTATTTTTAAGTAATAAATAAATTATAAAGTATGTTATGTGTGTTAGGTGGGAGTGGTATTTTTGAAATTAAGATAACTTTTGAGGTTGTTGATTAATGTGAAGTTTCATTTTTTGAGTGGTGAACATAAGTGTGGGATGGACGAAAACAGAAAATGTGAACATAAGTGTAGGACAGAGGAAGTATTTCAAATTGAAAGTACTGAAAAGAGCTAATATCTTCACTCAGATTGAAATTTGAGAATTTGTGCAATATTGCGCCTTCAGCGCTCAACCAAAACGCGTTGAATTTGTTCTGTCGGCATATTGGAATACTTCTCTGATGAGTGGTGATACCTCTTCGGTCCTCGCCGTGGTTTCACGAATTCTGGCTTCACGTGTGCTATTTCGATCCTGAAGCTGAATCTCCATTTTGGGATCTTCACGATGACGACGTTGTCGATGAATCTTACTAAAGGGATAGAAAGAAATACAAACATAGATTTGGAGGAAGCCGCGTGGAACGGCAAAGGCACCAAAGATTGTGTGCTTAAGGATAGATTAACTAGCTACGCTATGATTCACGATTCACCAATTGAAGTTTTTTTTCTCTCTTAATTCCCTAGCTCGTAAAAATTTTACTTTCACTTGCATTTTTTGTGCATTACAATAATAAATTTCATTGAGTAGAAAAAATAATTTAAAACTAAATCATGCATTGAAGAGAGATTCTTCAAGGTTTAGCCATGAAGGTGGATATAAATGATGGTTGTGACTATGGCAGAAAACACACCGGCGACTGGCGAGTATTTCTTCAACCATATTAAAGCGGCGATCATTTCTTCATACCTGTATTAAGGATTTTATATGGGTGTGTATTATTTTAATTTTAAAAGGATAGTTTTGGAATTTGAGGGGGTGTGTAAACAATAATATTAAGAAATAAAAAATAAAAAGGAGTGTATATTTAGTAAATAGTGTGTATTCAATAAAATGAGATATGTATTTAATAGTACTGAAAAAAAATTTGTCAAACACATAAATTTTTTTAATTCCATGTTGTAATAACAGTGCAATTTAATACAAAGTGGGGGGATACATAATTAAAAAAAGCAGTATTTTTATTATTGTGGTTGTTTGTGGCGAGTCAACAAGATAGAGCATGGAAGGCATGAAATGGGTCCTTTTATTTCACCATAACAATAATCTTGTATCTACACTTTTTAGGATTTCTTCCCAAAATTTTGACTTGACTTGTGTGATCCTCATATCACATAGACACTCAATAATCAACGCTTGTGCAAACTTTTCTTGACTACCACAGAGATCATATTGTCTATTCTAAATGTGTTTTACATCTTCTATAAAAAAATACTAATAAAATTGGTAATGTATCTTTCACGTGGTGTGTTGGAAGCTTGGAACACTTAATGGAATGGAACACACATTTGAAATAAGTAATTCCATCAAATTTTTTTGGTTGCCCCATTAATTTTCCTGTATTGTGTGAACAACAATCATTACACTATTAACATTTCTTGATGAAATGAATCAAAAATATTCTCCCCTAAACTTTTTGATTTAAAATTATTATCTTATCCCTTTATACATGAAAAATTCAAAGAAAGACTCCCAAATATCTTTCAGTAAAGGCAATCAAATCTAATTTAAGATTCTCATCACTATAAAATTTAGAAAGTACTCCTTTCGACATATATAATGTATGCATATTAGGTATTCCCAATGAGAGGTTTTATTACTAAGATAAAACTTAAAAAATCTTAAGGTATGAGGTTTTTTCCAATGGGAAAAGGGTGAGTTTTTTTGCTAGGTAGTATGCAATAAATCCACACCGGATATTCTGCGTCATTTCCGTGCATCATTTTCTGTGCCACACGTTAAGTGATTGACACGTAAGAGGGGAATAAATCCGGCCACTGCCCCTAGGGTTTAAGGATTAGGGTATAGTTTCTCTCTCCTATGTATCGTCCATCCAATAATGTAGTACATGAGATAATGTATCAAATGATACAGAGAATTCGACTTAGTGTTTTGGGGGGAATGAGAGTGAAAGAGAAGAGAGTGCAGCTCACCTTGTAATAACCGAGCGCGTGACCCTCACACGCGGGGGTTGGTAGCCGTGTGGGGCCCACGCTGTAAACTGTGCCCTACTTTTTTTTTCCTCTTTCTAAATTCAAATTTTAATGGCAGTTTTTAAGTTTTTAAGGATGAGAGAGAAAATAATTTTCATTGAGTGGTAATAAATATTCTTTTCGGTTTTAATATTTTTAGATAGAAAATGGTTTATATATTTTTTTATTTTGTTTTTTCGAAACTTTTTTAAATATTAATAAAAATAAAATAATCGAAATATATAATTATTTATAATTTATTTAAAAAATTAGATAAATATAGAAAATAACTTAAATGAGAATTAAAATGAATTGAGGTGGGTAAAAAAAACATATTTTTTCTGAACTTAGTGATGGAAAAGAATTTTATTTTTGAATTAGGAGTTCTTTACTTTTGAAATAAAACCAAAAATCGTGTTTTTTGGGGTTTTGGGTGTGGAAGGACTTAGTTGTTTATGTTTATTTTTCTACTTGAAAATAATGCTTAAGTTCAAGTTATGTCATTATAAAAAAAGTTAGAGAGAATTTTTTTTTATACAAATTTTAATGTCGAAAATTAATATCGACACTTTTATAAAAATGTTATCAAATATATCTAAATGGATCTTTCTTGACTCTAATGCCCTTAATTCAATTTTCCTCACCCCACCTGCAGATATACCCACCCCCACTTCCCCGACACCCTCCCCCACCCCACACACGTAAGCCTCCTCTCTCCCCTGGAACTCCCTCCCCCGACACCCTTCCCCCACCTCACACACGTAAGCCTCCTCTCTCCCCATGTATTATACATCAAATTATTAATTTATTGTTGTGATTTTTTTTCCTTTTTTGCTGTAGAAAATTAGATAATATTCTGTGGACCCACTAATGTTTCGTCGGTTGAATTAGATCATATTCTACATTGAAATTCAATTATGGTCTTCACCAAAATAATTGTCTAGACTCTAGCCACACTTGTCAACGATAAATAATTGCCAATTCACTTGATATTATAAATTTATTTGATCATTTCTTGATATACTCCTTCCGTCCCAAGTAATGAGGGCTAGAAACCTTATGGTTAACATAAGATCTCTGGTCCTCTTAGTCTGGGACGGAGGGAGTATTAACTAATCTAATTATAGTAATGGTGGAATTAATTAAAGATTAAAAGATAGGTCATTCCGTTACTAGTGGATTCCTTCTTTTTGCTCCTCAATTATTCCCGAAAAATAGTTTGATGTATTATAGAACCCCACGTTCTTTTCCTTTCTTCCTCAGTCGTTCCCAATTTTTCTTCCTCATCTTTTAATGAACATCGTGATTTATGCTTATGGAATTCATATATTGATGAATGTAAGACGAAGTAAACATAAGAGATGTTACCTACATGGTCACCTACATGATCAATAACATGATAACCTACATGTTAACCTACATTATCCCCTACATGATTACCTATATGATAACCTACATGTTCACCTATGTTACAAAAATCACATTCATCTACAAGGGAACTATTATGGGTACCTACATAAACGCAACTCTTAAACTCGACAAAGACAGATCATTTACCAGAAAGCTTACTGGTGTTTAAGTACAATGCAGTGTCATATCTGAATTTTTTTGGTACATACAGAATTTCATTAATACAATAAAGCAGTAATCAACATCACACTAATTATGATCATCCGTGTAACAACTTGGGAAGCTAGATCAATATTACACTTGAAAAAGAACTAATAGGGGGTGTATGAGGCTTGTCCTTTTCACAATTGGGAAGCTAGATCCTTGGAATTACAAAACAAACTCAACCTTTATTAGAAATCTGCAGAGTCTTTTGATGAGAGGAAAATATGTCAATTCGATGCAGAGTGATTCAGTGTTGGAAACCGAGTCCAAACTGAGAGAATTGGTGTCACAGCTCCTTAATTTGCAATTGGATGCCCTGTGGCGGCGCTACAGCCGCTGGACGGCGACGAAAATTTCTCTGTCCAAGAAGTAGGAGAGGAGCCCTAGGCAACATAAAATCGGTAAAGGATGTGGACTCCTCAGAAGGCAAGACGCAGCCACAAAATGAGTCGCGCCTATCAGAGACGACGGCTTGAACATAAATGTAGCTTGTAACAAAATCAACAAAAACAAGCACTATGCCCGTTAAGAGATATCAGAAAGGGTCAGACAATAAAAACTATACAAGAACATCACCTTCAAGATAATACATTCACATTTAGCTTGAACAACAGAGCCTGGTCAACGGATGTGATGGTGGCAATCATGAGGTGGGCAATCTAAATTTGTGCCACCCAGAAATAACAGACATAAGTAATCTTGGTCCTCGTAAATTCAAAACCATACATAGCATAAACCAAGAGGAACAGCAGTATCAACTTATTGTCGACAGCAAATTAGTGAAAATCCTGTTCATCATACTGCCATACACAATTGAAATTCGCACACAACCAATAGGCATAGTCACGTGAAATTCAAATTCAAATAACAATCATTAAACAACAAGAGCTTTGAACAAAAGGGATGAGCAGCAAGTAACATCAAACCATATAATGCATCTAGAGATAATAAATCACAATCAAAAGCATCATCAATATTAGCAATCAAGTGCCCAATAATCTATAAGAGTTCCGACTTCAGCGAGAGAATAGGCGCGGTGTTGAATCTGTCGGTGAACAGGCGTGGGAGGGCCATCGCTCGTTGCAGTCGCCGTCAGTGGAGGAACACAAGGAGTGAACCTTATGAGAAGGAAAGAGAACCCTTGGTGATATTCTGTCATAGACGGCGGAGGACTATGTAGAAATTAGGGCAAAAGTTAAACAATGGTGGAAATAGCATTTGTGGGAGCATTCATTTGACTTGGGAAGGGTGGGTGGGGTGGGATGAGTGTACCACCCAATGGTAATTTTGGTTAAATGAATGGAGCGCTAATATTGTTCAAAAAATACCAAATGGTTATTATTGATAATTAAGTTAGATGTTTATCGGTATTAATTTTTCACTCTTCATTTTGGATAATTTTAGCTATTGGCACAAAAAGTTAATTAGATAAGTTCTTAGTTCAGCTAGTGATACTATTATTTTCAGTTTTGATCGCTTCATTAAAACGGTTTTGTGAGAGTTCCTAATCGTTTTCAATTAGCCGATTCAATTTAATTTAAGAAATATTTGTAGTAATATATAGATTGTGCAAGATAATAAAATATCTTTAATCACGGCTCACAAAACATGTTGTTTTAGACGGTTGGAGAGTGACATGAATGATAGAATGACACATTATTGACCAGGCTGACCTCTGGCGATCTGATGATTCGAAACTCAGAATTAAAGTGGGGTATTTTTTATGCAAATTCTCATAAGTTTGGACTAATTTGCAATTGAAATAAAAGTTGAGATTTTTCTAACAATTAACCCAAAAATTATCCAAAGGTCCAAATCGACGTCGTTTGGACACGTGAAGGGTGACTTGGATGATAGAACGACATGTCACTGATCAGGCAGACCTCTTACTGCCTGATGGTTTGATTTGTAACTCTGAATTAAAGTGGAATACTATTTTACAAATCCCAAAAATTTAAACTAATTCACACACAAGTGTAGTAAAGATTGAAACTTTTCAAACAATAAACCCATTTTTAATTTACATAAGAAACAAATATTCACAGTTTTCTAATATTACGGAGTAGTAAACATTGTAGATACTAATGTTGCAAAATAGTGAAAACTAATATAAATATCAAATTATAGATATAATAATTGCCCGGGCCCATGTATATGTTGGAAAAAAATATTATGGGTTGCATGTGTGGAATGAAAAATTTTCATGACTCATCCAATGATTAAGCATAGATTAGCTTTTAAAAAAAGAAAGAAAAACCAAAAAAAAAAATCCTAACTTTGGATACCTAATTCTCGATTAATGTCATTTTGAAGTATATATCTAGCAAAATCAGAATTAAATAAATAAATAATTGAACTTTACATGAGCAAATTTTGTGTAAGATTGTCTGATAGTAACGCACTTTCACATGAAACAAAATTTACAAGAAATTCTCTTATGTTGGAACTCGACTTGAAACAAAGTTTTGAACTTGCATTTTCATTTGAGTGTTAGTAGAAAGTGAGGAATGAATGCAAAATTTTAAATTTAATCTATGTTATCTTTAAATAACGCGATTTATTCAATACACTACAAAAAAAACTGTTTTTTAATAACGGAATATTCTGTTGCTAAAAGCCTTAATTTTATTATTAAATTTGCTTACCAACGGATTAGCAACGGAATCCGTTGGTAAAATTTCGTTGCTAAAGTGGTGGTGGTAAATTTTTAGCAATGAAAAATCAATTCCGTTGGTAATCCGTTGTTAATAATTCCGTTGATAATTTATATAAGGATTCCCTTACTAATCTGTTGGTAATTATCAACGGATTGAATTCCGTTGTTAAAATAGAGAATAAATTCATTGGTATTCCGTTGTAAAACAAAAATGTCATTTTTGTTGCTAATCCATCGGTAATTACCAACGGATTGAATTCCGTTGCTAAATTCAGTTGTTAAAAAATACTTTTTTTATAGTGATATGTTCATACTTTTGTCACGCCTTCTTGCGAACATCTCTTCGTCTAGCTTGCAAATCTTTCAAAAACTAAAAAATGAAATAAAATTTGGAAGGTGTTAATGAATCAATCATTTTCATAAGAGATACTTAGGGTGTAAGTGAGCACTGCATAAAATGATAGTTTAATATTCATGAGAGATGAGAGATTAACAAATACTCCGTATTGATTTGTGTGGTATAATTCTAAGTTATTTATTTTTTTATATAATATTTTAGTGTTACAATTCCTATTATAAATTATTGAATAATCAATACGTAAGATATAACGCATGTCACTCATTTGATACATATAACATGAGATGTAATATCAAAATACTTATAACATGAGATGTAGTATCAAAATACTTGGTAAAACATCATATTTTACCACAAGAGATGGAAAGATATGTAGGGCTAGCACGCGGGTCAAAATGATTGATCCAATTAGCCTAATTAATTTTTATTATAAATAAAGAATTATATATTAAATTATTAATATTAATAATAAATTATTAGTATTTTAACAAATATATTCTATTGATAATTATTTATTAACGATGTAATGACCTCCAAACTCACTATGTTTTGTTGTCTAGCTAATCATATTCTAACAAAACAATTTAAAAATGAAGTATAAGAGAGACATTTAAAAAAATTATAAAAATTGGATTATCTCAATTCACAAATAAAATTTACATATTAGAAATTTTAAATTATCTAGATTTTTGATTTGTAAACTTAAATATTATTATTTTATTATGGATAGAGGACAACATTTGATATATTGCTGACTTATTTATTTATGCTTTAGATAGAATTAATATTTTTAATTTTATCTTTTATTCTTCAGCTCGTAAATGGCCCATTGAACTCGAAGCCCATTAAAATTAGGGTTAAGTCCACATAATTGGAGATCCGTATAATGTGGACCTATTTAGGAGAAAATAGTAAAAAATCCTATTAAAATTTGAAACTAATGCCTATATATACCTCAGGTATCTATAAATATCTGTTTATGTAATATATGGGCTCATTAAATTTTAATTATAAAAAGTAATATTATTATTTTAAAATAAAAGAATTTATTATAAATTAATTATTGATTATTTTATATTATTTTTATTTATAATAATTAAACAGAATAAAATTTTGTCGATAGTTTTATAGCAATAAATTAAAAAAAGTATAAAACTTAAATCGAATATAATATTACTTTATTTACAAAATATAATACAATGAAATGATTATACAATATTGAAAATTTCTTTACAAAACCATTTGTGTGGAATTTTCAATACAATATCATCTCCATCAAGATATAAAATATTCAAACCACTGCAATCCTTTAATCTTAATATGACAATATATAATTAATTATATGTAATATTAGCTAAAATTTTAAAGATATAGGAGTATCATTTAACATTTTTGAGAGATTGATAATAACTTTTAGTATTTATTAGTAAAATACAATACCACCTCAAATTGTCTTTAATTAAATTTAACCATAACACTATTATTCGAAAAAGTAAATAGACTATGATATATATAATAAAGTACTATGTATACACTTCATAAAGACAGATATTTATTAACATTAAATGAAGCATATCTCAATTTAAATTTATATAAATTATATATATTCTAAAATTCAAAAGAAAAATAAAATACATTATTATTATTTATATAAATATATATTTTTATATAGTAAATATGTTTAATTAATACTTTGTCAAACTTATCTTAAAAATTATGAATATAATAATGTATGTGCAAATTTCTTTGTCATATGTCATAACTATATAAATATTTCGAGTTATAATATAAATTTAAGCGATTAGATTAATAGGATATAAATTAACTCTAAAATTTTTGTAATTATTTAACATTAATTTTGTTATTGCTGATTGTTATTTGAGAAATATATTAAAAAGATAATCAAAATAATAAAAATCAAGTAATTGCATCAATCACAAAGTCTCGATATATGGATGGCCCAAACATGAAGATGTATTTTCCTTTTACGAATAATACTGAGAGAAAACAAAAACCAACATTTCGTTAAACCTAGTGCTAAAAATGTAAATAATTACATGGTAAAAGCTACCCATTACATAATAAATATTATACTCATATATACTTATTAAGTGAATGGGGTGTTAATATAATAATATAAAACTAAAATTTTGATGTATTTATTTTACACTCTCTTGTGAGAGGAGTATATGTGAGATGGATTGTGAGATTGATCAGTTCATTATTATTATATGATTATTATATAGGTAAAATATACTTATTAATTAATAGTTAAAAAATATTTACTATAATCATATTATAATTAATATTTTATCATATTTAAAAAAAATGATATATTTTAACTATCAATAAATAAATTTTAACTATTTATAACAATCATAATTTTAATAATGAGTTGATCCGTCTCACAATACATCTCACATAGATATCGTCTCATAAGAGACTTATATAGAAATGTAATTATATAGCTGCAAGATTAGAAAAATAAATAAATACTTCTATCCAACAAAAACCAATACATATTTCAATAAATCACACAAATGTAGAATCAAGAATCACGTTATGTAACAAAATGTCACGATCCAAGATGTAGAGGTATTAATATCAATTTTTTGAAATTATCAAAATGCCACCTTTAAATACGACATTAAAGGTATTTTAGTTAAAAAAAATTAATTTATTATTTAAAAATTGTAGCTGTAATTTTAATCAAAACCAATAAGTATATGATAAATAGTTTCTTTTTATATTATTTGAACACATCTCTAATTTGTATTGTATAATTAAAAAATTATAAATTTTGTCATTAAAAATTAATTAATCAATGAAAAGAATTTTGTCATTAAAAATTAATTAAATATGAAAAGAAAAATATAATTATACATTTAAGTCCCTATATGTTACAAATAATAATTGTATAATAAATAAATTTATTAAATTAAAATTCTAAGAAATTGACACCTAAGCTTAGACTCACTCTTAAGATGACACTTAAGGAAAGTTAAAATTCTCCTTTAGTTTACTAGGAGATTATGCAAGAAAATTAATATATAAAACATAATTTCTATATCATCGGAAATTTTATATATATTTAATTGATATTTATAAGTTTTTTTCGTATCATATTTTATTTTAAAAATAATAGAATTTATAAAATATTTATTTTATATTTAATTAATAATAATATAATTTTCTTTGAAAAATTAATTTAAACATTAAAAATATAAATATAAATATATAAAATAAATTAATATTAAATAGGTACGATTAGTAGCGGACCTACGTTATGGGTAAGAGGGCACTGGCTCCTGAGATTCTGATTTTTTTATTACATATGTAATAGTTTGATACAAGTAGTGAATTGGCATAGTGGAATAACTATTGTGAGGAGATTAATAGGTCTCAGACATTTTCATTATTTTCCTTATTCTTTCCACGGTTCATCATTTTCTTTAACAATTTTCATTATTTTTACTTCTGCACATTCTTTTACACTTTCTATTATTTTATTTTTGAATTTTTTTTAGTGTACACCAAAATATATATAATATTAACTCATACATTATACTTCGTATTATTATTTGGGCCCCCTCGTTATAAATCCTGCGTCCGCCACTGAATATGATTAACGAGTTTTGATAAACAAGTTTTAAACGAGTTCGAATATCATAATAACTTTTTAAAGAAGACGGGATGGATTAGTATCCATAACTAAAAAGCAACATTTGTATTTAATTTTTTAATTTATTCACTTTTTATTTGAAATATTATATTTTTTTAAAATAAATATACTATTATCATTTTTTAATCATAATGTTAGCACTTCTTATTAAGAATAAGTTCCATAAAATGTTACTCCTAAGTGTTTGTCCAAAAATAAGTGGGTATGTTGACAATGAGAAATTTTTAATAGGCAGACACAAACTGCACTCTAAATTCTAAACTGAAATAAACTTTTCAGCTGAATTAATTTTGTAGGCTTAGTGCATGTACCATCCTTTAACTGAAAATAGAAGAGGGACCCCTCCCCAGTGGAGCTGTATATGCCTATGCTAATTAATTAACATATGTGCAAACCAACCTTATTATTTCTTCGCCTAAACGCTTTTTAGTTTTTTTTTTATTATTTATTTATTTTTTATCCACAAATATTCAATTTATAAATCGACTAATTTGAGAGAAGTTAGAACTCACCGTTAATTAACGAGAACCCCATTTCAAGTCAAAATTTTATGTGTTATGCCTATATGGACTTACCCCACCTCTAGTCCTCATCGCGAAGTAAATTTCTGGGATTATTTTTTCGTTCTTATATCATACTTCCTCCGTCTCGTTCAAAGATAGACTTTTACTTTTATCACGTGAATTAAGGAGTATTATTATTTAATCGGCAGTGGATAGTTGTATCAATAGGAATGTGGGTTCTATATTTTAATTGTATTAATAAATATGTGAGGCCTCATATATATATATATATATATATATATATATATATATATATATATATATATAAAGAAAAGAAACTTTTTGAATAAGACACTCAAAATTAAAAAAAAAAAAACATTTTTAAAGGGTACGAAGGACTAAATAAATATTTTAAAATTAAATATTTTAAAATTGCACTATCTCCATTCAATGTTTTATGTTTAAACCTTCTTTTTCGTCCATCTTGTAGTTAAGTTCAAATCCCAATTTAGAAAATGTTTCTCAGTATTATAATCTCTTAATACACTTTAATTTATAATTTAAAATTACTTTTAAAACTACACAACTTACTTTATACTCCCTCTATTCCATAATAACTTACACCTTATTGCAAATACGGAGTTTAAGAAAAATTATTTTTTGACCAACTTTATTAACTTTTGGAGGATAATGTAGACTTTTTATGTAATAAATAAATTATAAAGTATGTTATGTGTGTTAGGTAGGAGTAATCAGTAGTGAATCCAAATTTAAAATAATTTAATGAAAAATATTAATGAAGTTGTTGAGATGTGGGTAAAATGTGGGTATTATTGAGATGAATTTCATTTAAAAAAACATATATAAGTGCTGAGACTAATCAAAAGAAAAGTGTAAAATAATTAGAAGGACGGATGGAGTATTTGATATTCAAAGTCATACAATAAATAAATCGACACTCTAAAATTAAAATTACTATTAATATCGTCTAATTTTTATTTGTAAAAAGTAATGTAAAACATTATTATCATGAATTTATAGTATAAATTTATAAAAAAAGTAATGAATTGAGTATAAATTTGTATTAATTTAATAATTTGGGATATAAATTAATTAATATATAAATATTTATACATATAAATATATAGTATAATTTTTTTTTAAAAAAAGAATTAGGGGTGGGGGTAGGGACCGTAGGGGGGTTGGGGGATAATTTTTTTTTAGGGATAGCACTTTTTCTGCCCTATATGACAAATGCAACATCTTTTTTGCCCTATACTTTTTAAAACATCTAATTTGCCCTGTTTTTGGTGTGTATTCCTAATTTACCCCCCTGACACATGTCATATCTTTCCCTTTTTTTTAAATCTCGTGATTACTGCCCAGCGGTTAAAAGTACCGCTTTTAATGGCATTGAATTTGGGGAGAGAATCTTTGACCCCCTTATCTCAAATTTTTTTTGTTATTTACTCCCTGTATCTGTCACTCTCTCTCTCTTTTCATCGGCACCATTCTCAAACTCCCTATATACTCTCCCTTTCTCTCTCTCTCTCAAACTCGATTTTTCTGTCGAACACAGCTCTCCGTCCGGGCCTCCGGCGTGTCGTTCAATCCATCGTCATCCCCACGTCGAAAATTAGCAGTAGCAAATATGGATAACCAGGTATTCCGTCTTTAGGATTTTAGAGTTTTAGGGTTTTTGCGATTTAATGGTAACTGTTCTTGTCCCCCGAGGAAGTAGAGTCTGCACCGTATGAATTTGCCGTTGAGTATAATTGGAAATTTCATTGTAATTTGTAGTGTAATTGAATTTATAGCGTAGTTTAACTTGTCCGCCGCTTTTTATAGCGTAGTTTAACTTGTCCGCCGAAAATTATAGTACAATAAAGCATGTCCGCCAATTGTTTGTCACTGTTTGAGCTTGTCCGCCGAAATTATGAGTTTTTTAAGCATGTCCGCCGAGTTTCTGAGCATTATTTTGCCATTATTTGTGCTTAATATAGCTTGTCCGCCGTTGATGTGCCTTTACTGTGCTTGTCCGCCGCTTTTTATAGCGTAGTTTAACTTGTCCGCCGAAAATTATAGTACAATAAAGCATGTCCGCCAATTGTTTGTCACTGTTTGAGCTTGTCCGCCGAAATTATGAGTTTTTTAAGCCTGTCCGCCGAGTTTCTGACCATTAGTTAGCATTATTTTGAGCCTGTCCGCCGTTTTTGTGCTTTTAATGTGCTTGTCCGCCGATTTCTCTAGTGTATTTGAACATGTCCGCCTATAATAGTACATAAAGTGACCTCGTCCGTCAAGATTTGTAGTACAAATATCCTGTCCGCTAATTTTTTGGCCATGTTTGAGCCTGTCCGCCGAGTTTCTGACCATTAGTTAGCATTATTTTACCATTATTTCTGCATAAAATATCTTGTCCGCCATTTTTGTGCCTTTGATGTGCTTGTCCGCCGATATTTTGAACTTGTCCGCCGAATATTTGTAGTACAACATAGCTTGTCCGCCAATGTTTTGCCCCTGTTTGTGCTTGTCCGCCAATTTTACGAGTTATTTGAGCCTGTCCGCCGAGTTTCTGAGCATTAGTCAGCATTATTTTGCCATTATTTCTTCATAAAATAGCTTGTCCGCCAAATTTGTGCCTTTAATGTGCCTGTCCGCCGATATGTTTAGTGTATTTGAACTTGTCCGCCGATAATTGTATGTAAAGTGTCGTCATCCGTCAATATGTGTAGTACAAATAGCTTGTCCGCCAATTTTTGTGCCTTTACTGTGCTTGTCCGCCGATGTTTTTATGTATAAAATGTAGTCACGTCTTATATCTAATCGAGATGGCATGCACTGTAGTGGATCTGGAAACGCAGTGGACTTCAAACTCGAAAAGTAGGGATTAAAGGTTATTGTAGGCCTTCCAAAGCTCTTAATTGCATACGCGAGGTGCTTACAAAGAGTGGCGATCAAACAGTGCGGAGGTTCCGAAGATCTTGTTTCGGGCATTTCTGGGATTTGGATTCAGATTACGGGTCTCCTAAAGCTTTATTTCAGCTGATGGCTCAGGAGGTTGTAATCCCGGGTTCAGATATGTACTCCCGGTACTTCAGGGTGTCTGATACAATTATTAGCTTCACACCCATGGAGTTTATGCGTGTCATGGGACTAGGGTTTGAGGACCGTGGAGATATTGACCCGAATGATTCATATCTGCCACCTGCACACAGTTTGTTTGCTACGTTTCGTACGAAGAGGGTCCTGGTTGATGAACTTATGCGAAGATTCAGTGAAAATAAGTATAAGGGCCACAATGCGGTGAAAGCGGCCAACATTCTACTGCTGTACTACTTTTTGCTAGGCCGGGATACGTCAAAAGCATACATAGAGCCCTGGGTATGGTACTTAGCTGAAAATGATGACCTGTGGAACTCTTTCCCATGGGGTAAGTACACATACCTAACCCTACTGCACCATATGGACTCTGTAAAAACTACGGTGCAAGACTTAGGCAAACAGCAGCGGATCAACTTTTATGGATGCTCATTTGCCCTAGCAGTAAGTGATACTGATTTTATTGCACCAATTTTTATTCTTAAACTAAATGCATTTAAAAAGATATATGTTGACATGAACTTACATTGATGTTTGGTCACAGGCATGGGCCTGTGAGCGCATCGCAGGTTTTGCAGCAATGTTGACCGATGGTCAGGCCGATCCGGATGTCAGACCTCTTTGTCTTCGCTGGACATATACTGTTGCTAAAAAAATTGACGACACTCAGTTTTTTAGACAGGTTTGTCACTTTTATGTGTATGCGTTTAAGATTTTGTTTATCTAAGTTGGATGCATTTGGAGGCATATTTTTATCACCTAAGTATATGTAATTATGTTTTATTGTTTTACTTTTAGGACCCAAGAGTGGTTGATTTACCTGCCATCCTCCCTGAGGAGTCCCGCCAATCATACTTCAGGGGAATACATTCTGATTGGAGTTCTGGTTTTCAAGTGACCTTTAGGGTATTTGGGGATCCAAAGCCAAAAGGAAAGGCTAAGGGTCAGAAACAGGTGCAGCGCTCTAGTTCAGATTCCGAAGATGAAATGCGTGGTCAAGGTGCCATTCCGGTTGCTGATACATCATTCCGGGGACAACAAAAAACAGCAGCACCGGAGGACTTACTACGTGATTTTCATGCCGTCGGACGGGACTACGACGATGATGATGATGACGAGGTAATGAGTGATCACGATGACAGATCTTACATACCCTCTGAGGATTCGCCCCCGCGGCCATCTCAGTCTGGCCCTCATAATGCTGTAGTACCACATCCGGTAATGGCCATTCCGGAGAGATCATATCCTCCTGTGTTTGGAAGACCATACTTCCCTTCAGCTGGATTTCAGCCACCAACGTACTCTACTTCTTTTGGTGGATATCAGGGACCAAATCAGTTTAACTTCGGTGGATTTCAGGTCCCACCTCAATCACATCCGTACGGTGGAAGTGAAGGGTCACAGCAGGGTCAGTACAGTGGGTATGGAGGATCTGTCTATAGCCATGGAGGGCTAGGGTTTCACGGATCACCTGGTAGCCCTCCATCTACCCACGACGATGTCCATCCTCAATCCAGGTCAAGTCCACAGTGGGATCACTCTGTGCCTCATCAGCAGAGAGAAGACAGTGGGGGAATGTCGCAAGAACAGTACGATCGAATAATGAGGAGAATGGATGATCATGATCAAAAATTTTTCGAACATGAAGCCCTTCTCACTCAGTTGCTGGATCGAGACGACAGACTAGAGAAGAGATTTGAGAAACTGGATGCAGAGGTCGCTGATATCCGCATGAGGCAGGAGGATAGCCGTGGTGAATTTAAAAGGGTTGCTGGATGGTTGATTGGAGCACAGACCCGTGTGCACCATAGCCACGAGAGGTCGATGCTTGGAAGCATATATAAAATGTTTAAGGATGGATTTAAGGGTCCACCACCTGAGCCATCTACATACGAAGTACCAAGTGTTCCAGATACCTTTGAAGAACAACGGACTGCACAGACTACACCCCCATCTAGTAGTTATGCAACACCAGGGGGTCTATTTGCCGGAGATGTTGAATTGGTACCAGGTGAGTCAACAAGATTCCATGACGCATCCGGACCATACAGACAGGCTAGTTATTCTACTCCCGGAGTCTCAACTTTTGTAGGGGCTAGTTATTCTACTCCCGGTGACACTGGGATCAGTATGGTGTCAGCTGAAAAGCACTTCCAACGTCGTCCGCAACGCCCTAAGAGGAAAGCGACTGCAATCCAATCCCCATACACAACTGTGGATGACGTCAAGGTCAACAGAGCGTGGGAAAAGTTCATGCTATCCCCTGTAACGTAAGAAATTGCTGTTAAATGTGTTCTTCTTTTTTGATTTCGTTGTTTATTATGTTAAGGTTTTAACATACATGTGCAGGATGGATGTCGGCATAGGGTTCCAGGTGAGGAATGATTTCTTCGTGAGAATGATGACCCCCAAAGTCTGGCTGGATGATGAGGTTTGTAAATACAGCTTAACTCTATGTAAAAATCCAATCCCATATGTCTCATTGTTGAAATATTTTTTTCCCAGCATATTGATGCGTGTTTGGCTATACTAACACAAGCCCCTGACTACGTTGGAGTTCACCCAGATCATCGAATGCAATCGTATGCTATTCTACCATGTCAGTTTTCGGTAAGTTTTTACATGGAATAAGGCGTATAATTTGTCGTTATAATTTACCTTATATTTTGTAATTATTTCTTTATCAGGCGACTTTAAAAGCAATTTGGGCTGAGCATGTTACGATACATGGCGATAACCCCTCAGAGTTGGCCGACTTACCTCAAGACAAGCTTGAAATATTAGATAGATGGTGGAAAGGAGAGTTGTCATTCTGGAGGCCTCCGCAATGGACATGTGGCCGTAAAGAGTGGGATAAGGTTGAACGGGTGAGTATGCCATCATTATTTATTTTTGTGTGAAGAACTACATCATCACTGACATTATTCGGAATTCAATCTACAGTTGGTCTTCGTAGAGTGTTCGCATTCGCACCATTTCGCTGTGTGTGTCTATATTAGGTCGATGAAGATTGCCGTATTCGACTCTTTGTTTCATACGTGGGTTGAAAACAAGGCCGTTGAAGATAGTAGAAAGGAGAGCACTATTCACCTGCGACGATTACTGCCTTTGATGTTCCACCGAAGTGGTGCCATCTATGACAGTACTGAGCAGAAGTTCAGAGCCACTCTGAAGTGGGCTAGACCACAACCATCCATGTGCTACGTTCAGGATGACAGTTGGTGTTGTGGTCAGGCATGCGTCAGAGAAATACAGTATCTACTCACTGGGGATGATTCATGGGGAAATGATCCACACCTGATGGAGTACCGGAGAAAATGGGCTCGAGATATTTTTTCGTACAACCTTTACGGGAGAAAGGGTGCGAATACAGACCTTTCTTTTCGTTAGTTAGTTTGTTCTTTCTTTTTCATGATGTATTATATGAGGTGATGTACTAAACCATTTTGAGAACGAAAGGTAGAAAAAATAATATTAATTTTCAAATCATATTACATCGTACTTAAATATTGGCTCGACATTTCACTTTATTGTGTCCCGGCTCTCCACATCTGCTGCAACGCTGACGCACCCGAGTTCCCCTCGAAGTCTCTGCTGCACTACGCAGACGGGTTGTACGAGGTCTGCCTGCTTGGCGATGTGCTGGTGGCTCATTCACATGGACACTACCCACATGCTCAGGTATTGACCAATCAGATGGATCGGGCACAGGCATCACAGCATCTTGCCATAATGAAATGATAGCCGTTTGATGATACCACGGTGCAACAAATGCACTAGTCGCAAGTTTGCAATGGCTGTTACATGCACATTGATAATAGATAATTCTTTTACTAATGGAAGTATTAAATATGGAAGATTATATTATACGCATGAGAACTTACTCTATCGCCTTCAATGCGTGAATGCATGGGTATTGATGGTACTGGAATTTTCCACACGAACAAGTACACTCACTTAAATCAATTGTGAAGTTTTTTGTGGTGGAAGTGACCTGGAATTTTGTTGCTGTAATATTATCAACTTTAAGTTTCCACGCCTCAGCATTCAATGCAGCCAACTCGCTATGTACTCGTGTGCAAAGAATATCCCGACTGTTCTGTGCACTCGTTCTTCTCTCATAAAACCATTTTTGAATGAGAGCACGTACAACCTCTAACAAACTACAGATGGGTAGTGTCCTGGCCCAAAGGATGGCCTTGTTAAATGTCTCAGCGGCGTTCGATGACATGAACTCGTAACGACTGACCGGACAGTGAAACCTTGACCATTTACTGTAACCCCACACCTCCAGCAAAGCCATCAATCGAGAATTATTATGGTTGCGCAGCTTTCCTTCCCATCTGTGCAGCACGGTAATGTCATAAAACAAATAAAAATTACATACTAATGCTAAAAAGTGACCATACCTCTTAAATTCATTATTTGTGTATGCCTCCAATGCCATATTGAAATGAAACAACACATCCTTACCGAAACCTTTGAGCCGTTTCTTTAGATGATACGAACATAAACCATGGTGTGCCTCAGGGTACACAGTATGTATAGCGTGTGATATACTTTTATGCGCGTCTGAGACTATTACTAGGCCATTTGGAGCTCCATACGATTCTTTCAATCTTTGAAGAAACCAGCACCATGACTCATTATTTTCAGTGTCACCTACACCAACGGCCAGGGGGAAAACATTGTGGTTACCATCCTGTGTGACTGCAACGAACACGATCCCACGGTACTTGGCTTTTATGTGTGTACCATCAATCACAATCACGGGACGGCCGGCTCGAGCAAAACCCCGTATCGAAGCACCAAGTGCGTAGTAGACATACCTACATCGAACTACTTAGTGCACAGATATACCTCATTATATAGAAGGGTTGTGTATTGACTTACTTGAAAGAGTTGTCATCTGCAGTTGCAAGTGCTGTATGCGTGCCTGGATTTTCCAACTTTAGGTGATGCAAGTACGAAGGTAGGGAACTGAAGGATGAACTATGGTCTCCGTAAGTGTGTCCTACAGCAATATGTTTTGACTTGAGGGCCAAATTATAGGAGATGTCGAAACCAAATTCTTTACGTATCTCATCTGCCATTCCAGCAGGACACAATGACGTAGTTTTATTGAACTGTCGAGCTGCATAGTATCTTCCAACAGTTTTCGAACCAACTTGCCTTGGCGCATTAGTGTCTGGGTTCAAACGACATACATGTGGAGGTCCGAACTTGATTACCCTCCATACTCCACCTAGGCCACTAGAATGCATCTCAAACATACAACGCTGCTCCGCTCGGTACTTGCACGCGACGTTGAGCCTGTACGTGTCAGATTTCTTGACACGTGTCTCCACTTGATTCCGCAAGTTGTACATACCCAACGCATACTGGCAATCACCTTTATTATCGAAGACACTTTTTTCATGAATCTCCACTGATGTATCAATGTTGTTGTTGTCTTCAACTTCATTGTACACATTACACTGTTCCAAGAAACCTGCAACGAAGGATTAGTTATTATTCAATTGGTATTAGAATATAATAAGGTGCAGTAAATTACCGGGTACTATATTCAACACATACCTGGAATGCTCCATGGACGGCTGCAAGACCTATCTCTGTCTTGACTAGGACATACCGGTGTGGGCATCTGCATGTGTGTGGTAACGGGTTCCAGGAAGCTCATTCCTCCTTTGGCTCTGATGTAGGAACAGAACCTTTCGAACATAGCTGTTTCAGGATCCTCATCTGCAGCATTGGGTTGATCAGCATCGCGTTCCTCATCTTGCGAAGCATCAGCACCCTCAAAATCCTGACGATGTGGACCCTCAAATGAATCATTCCCATGGACTTGCGATCCATCGGACCTATAGTCTTGAGAACCAGCAAAACCATCAAACCCATCACCCTCTGAACCCTCAAACCCAGCAGATGAGCACATCTCATCTCCATTCTCCACCTCTTCTTCGTCCTGCTGTTCGCTAGCATACTCAATGTTTAAATCAATATTTGTCGTACGACTCGACACGCCCACGCCCACACCTATACTCGTGCTAGGTCCGGCCAAATGTTCGCGACAATGAATATCGACAGATGGAATTTGTGACCGATTATCAACTGATTGCTGTGGTATGGCCTTAACTGTGACAAACAGCATCGGCTCATCAACCTGCTGATACAACCCCCTTATATCCATATCATCATTCACCTTATGTTTTGTTATACAACCACCGATGTCCACAAGTGTGTGTATAACATATTTGAAATGATTCAAATCGATGCAAACTAAACTGTGCACATGCCCGATAATAAAATCCAACGTCAGCTGATCTGAATCTAAAACTAAGCTCGTCTGTTGGCCACGTACATACTCTAAACCTTGCCACCAGCCGCCCCACCATATACAAAAATTTCTCATTTCAAATCCAACGCCTAAATCTTTCAACAAAACGATAATTAATTGTTATATTTACACAGAATTCATAAAAAATAATACGCCAATTTAGTAGGTACACACAAATTAAGCATTAAATTATCAAGCACACACAAAAGTTAAACATTAAGTCGTACGTACGTGGACAAGCTCAATTAAGTTCATAAATCCACGAACAGGTCTATTATAATCGAAAGACATCATATAATATGCTTAAAAAATAGCCAAACATGCTCAATAATGCATTACAAATCGGCAGAGATGTTCAAAAACCACCAAATAATCGGCGGACATGCTCAATTAGGATGAAAATATGGCGGACATGTTCACTTAGGAAGGAAAATTCGGCGGACAAGACCATTACGGGTGAAAAAATCGGCGGACATGATAAATTAGGCTGAGAAAATCGGCGGACATGCTCATATAGGGTAGAAACACGGCGGACATCATAATTTAGGGTGAGAAAATCGGCGGACATGCTCATATAGTGTGAAATAAACGGCGGACATGCTCATATAGTGTGAAATAAACGGCGGACATGCTCATATAGTGTGAAATAAACGGCGGACATGATAATTTAGGGTGAGAAAATCGGCGGACATGCTCAAATAGGGTGAAAACATCGGCCGACAAGCTTATATATGGTACAGCTTCGGCGGACATGCGCAAATATGGGGAAAACATCGGCGGACAGGCTCAATATTCGGCGGACAGGCTAAATTTTCGGCGGACATGATCTACTTCACCATTTTCTTTGGTGGACATGGATATATATAACCATTTTACTCAGCGGACATGCGTTTTTGAAACCCTAAAGCCCTAAAAACCCTAAAACATTCAAAGAAGGTAATAAATAAAATACAATGCAAACAGCGTTCGTATCTTACCTTTGGCTCTAACTATGGATCCGTCAACAAAACCGGTGGGTAAATGTGGGAGTCGATGACCTTTTTATGCTCCAATAATTTGTGGATACAGATGAATAAAGTTTGAATCCACTGTGCCCAATTTTTATGTTTGTTGGTGGTGAAGTTATTTGGTTGGTGGGGATAGTTGAGAGTTTAATGTGACAAGAATTTACATAAATGAACTGATTGTGAAAACAGGGCCTTTTCACCCCATTAAATGAAGTGTTTTTCAGTGGAGTGGTAGGTAGTTGCATGTGTTTAATCACCTAAATACTACTGCATGTGTTTATTAATAAAAAGCCTATTATAATATAACAATTTAAGGAATTTAAAAATTTCATTCAGCTTGTCCGCCGAATTAGGGGTTATATTTTAGTAGACTTATTTATTTATTTCTTCTTTAATTAATGTGTCAAACCTAAATAATCAACATATTTCCTGACACATCTATTTTGCCTGCAACTGTACTTGTCAACTCATTCCCAATACAAAAGGTGGACCATCCTTGAGGGTATTCATGGCAATGCATGTATTTTTAGGGCAATTTAGATGTATTAGAAAAGGTAGGGCAAAAAAGATGTTGACTTCCACATATAGGGCAAATTGTGGTATTTCCCTTTTTTTTAAAAAAACAATTAGGGGTGGGGGTAGGGACCATAGGGGGGTTGGGGGTTTTGGGTTTACAGTCGTACCCCTTTACCCCTGCTTCGGGAGTAATAAATTTGTTAATTAAAATGAAAATTTCAAGTTAAGAATTAATATGATATTTTTTTTTGTAGTGTAATTAATTATGGGATAGATAGAAATAAAAGTGTGTAAGTTATTTTGGAACAATGGAGTAGTTTATTTTAAGCTAAAAATACAAAATTGCTATAAAATCAATAAAAAAAAACTTTCTTTTCTTAATATCTGGAAAAAAAAAGTTTGCATCTAAATGTGAGACAAATGAAGTAATACTTTACAATTTGTACTTCTACAATACCACAATATAAAAATGTCATTTATTTTTTACATTATACACAAAATCAATAATTTTATTTAAATTTTCTAATTAAATACTGTTTGGTAAGAGTATTGGGAGGATGATGAGAATAAAAGATATTAATATCCTTTGATATGAGATCATGAAAATTCATATTATTCAATCATTTTCGAGGGTTCATTGACGTCCCTATTCTCAAATTTTCAATTATCATCATTCTCATTCGAAAATTTGAATTAAGCGACCCTTCAAATATCTTTATTTATCTTATATATCATATACTTATTTCTTCTTTGTTATTGAAACGTACTTATTTTACCATTTTAGTCGATCTCAATTCAAAATGTGCATTATACTTTTTGGTAAAAAGATTCACACAAATTAATTATTTCTCTCTCCTTGGATCCACATCACACCAATACATCTATTCACTTTACACTAAATATTATTTATCTCATCTCACTATATATTAAAATATATATTCCTTAAATCTATTTCACTATATATTAAAATATATATTCCTTAAATCTATTTTATCTATGCACTCACATACGTGATGAACAAATCGAGCAACATTAATTAAAATATTAATTCATAAGATCTCAACTGAGGTAGGAGTAGCTTCGTGAACTACAATTAAAATGCATTATATTAAGTGGACCACATGAATTTGAAACTGCAACCAACAGAGATATCACATTCATCTGTGCCCATATATGTTTACACCAACCATAATGTGGACGGTGGACTTATTGCCCACTCTACACTATTAACTTCCATAAGAAATTTGACCATGTTCTCTTTGACAAACACGTTCACACATACAATATAACATCTCTTATGAGAGTATGTATTGTGCACGTGGATAGGGATGGCAATTTGGGCCCGCCCCGGCCCGCCCCGATTGGACCGGGTCCGCCCCGCCCCGCACAGAGAATGGGGCGGGTCCGCCCCGCCCCGTGTACGGGCCAGGTCGGATCTGGGTCCTAGCCTCGCCCCGGCCCGCCCCGCCCCTAAAATATATAATATAATTTATTAATTTATATTAAATATTATACATACATTTTTATTTAACTTAAATAAAAAAATCATATATAGGAATTATATATAACTATTACAAAATATTTTATTACAATATTATATATATCATTGAATATATAATGTAATAAAATAATTTTAAAAATGAAAATAAAGATTAATTATTTAATTTAAATTTAAATTTACTTCATTTTATTTTAATTTAAAATTTTCTATTTGAATTTATTATAATTAAAAAAAAAAAAAAAACGGGGCGGGGCGGGGCGGACCCGCTCCGCATAGGGACGGGCACGGGTCCTCAATAGCCGACCCGTACCGGGGCACGGGGCGGGGCGGGGCGGGGAAAAAGGGGCACGGGGCGGGGCGGGCCACCTAGGTACCCGGCCCGATCCGCCCCATTGCCATGCCTACACGTGGAATCTCTCATTAGTTAAAAATAAGAGTGAGGCTCTTGTGCACCTGGGCGCACGGAGCACATTTCGTGTGTCTTTGTAATTTTCATGCCCCTTTGCAATTTAAACCCCTAGCAATACATATATTTAAATAGAATTGGAGGGGAGGGTTGTGTTCACATGGGGACACGGAGTATCTCTCCGTGTCCCCGGGGGCGCAGGAACTTTTGCCTAAAAATAATAATTACTCCTTCCATTCCAAATCGCTTCGCCCCTTTTTATATATTCTCTCTTTATCGTGTTAAAATTTACGCTTTTAATTTTAAATTATTTTAGGTTAAAGTTTACGTTTGATTTTTTGTCAAGTTGGGCCCACATATAGCAATTAATTATTCCATGTAGGGTCACATACAACACTAATACAACTACCCATTTTACATTAAATATTATTTTTCTCACATCACTACACATTAAAATATTATACTCCCTCCGTCCGCCGGAAAAGTATATATTTTAAACAAAGGTATACATTTTTCCATCCACACCAAATGTATACATTTCCCTTTTTAAACACATTGGACCCATACACATTACTAATACATTTAATATATGGGTCCCACACACCTCATTAATACAACTACCTACCACATATTAAATAATAATATTCCTTAATCCATGTGCAAAAAGCAAATATATATACCTATTCTTAATCTATATGCAAAAGCAAACGTAAACATTAACGCAGGACGGATGGAGTACATATATATATACTCCCTCCGTCCTGCCCAAAGGGTTATTTTTTCTTTTTGCACGTAGATTAAGGAGTATTATTATTTAATGTGTAGTGGGTAGTTGTATTAGTGGGAGTGTGTTCCCCATATTTTAATTGTATAAATGGGTGTGTGTGGATCCCATGTATGTAAAAAGGGAAAGGGAACTCTTTTGGTGGGACGCCCAAAATAAAAAAAATAGACCCTTTGGGTGGGACGGAGGGAGTATATATATAAAAGAAGACTTTTGTGAGACAGGTAAATAATAATAATATTTTAACAAAAAATTATATTCAAATTAATGAAAAGTGTAAGAGGTGCAATAAATTAATGAACAATTTATAGTATAAATAAAAAGTGACAATACCTTAAATGGAAAGTGATAATATATTTGATAAAAAAGTGATACTCCCTCCATCCACTTTAAAAGTGGTCACGTGCTTTTTTCAAATGATTAAGGAGTATTATTATCTTATATGCAGTGGATAATTGTATTAATAGTGAGTGTTGGGCCATATATAGGGTTCTTTTACAAAAAAAATGAGAAATGAGTATCCTTTGAGTGGAAGCTTAAAATGGTAAAATGGAGAGCTTTGGGGTGGATGGAGGGGATAATTATTTATGAAAATGTAAAAATGGTCACACATAAGTGTTGCCCACATATATTTGAGAGATGCTAGTGTATAGTCGGGTGTATATACTGTGCATCATTTTGGAAATAATTACTCTTTAAAATATTAAGGGTAATCCTATATAATCATTAGAATACATAAGGTCTAGCTGGAGGAGTTTATTAACTACAATGGTTTAGTCTCTTGTGTCCTCTGAGCGCACAAAGTATATAAGGGTATAATATTTTGTTTTAAAAGGTATACGCTTTAATTAACAAAGATATGAAGTACTTTTCTTTTATTAAAAAGGTTGGCTAAAATATGAATAATATAAATGTTTAACTAAAAAAATTAAATATTTTTTTTCAAAAAATAAAAAATACTCCCTCCGTCCCAGTGCATTGCGAACACTACCTTATTATAAACTATAGGTAACTGTCTCTATTTCACTGGGACGGAGGGAGTATAAAATTCGTATACTAAAGAGTATAATATTTAATATTAAAAATACAATTTTTGGAAATTGTAGAATTTGAAGGTACGGCGTCCCCGAGACACGTAAGTTTTAACCAACAACAATTATATTACTATGTACTAAAGAACAACTGTCAACAGTCAATTGTGTCTAAAATACACCTCATTGTTAATAAAACCAACAACAAACATCTTTTATAACAATCATAACCAATTATAAATCAAAAGGACCAAACTACCTCTCACTTAATTTGAATTGAATCCAAATCTCTCCACAACCACCCCAAATTCACCCACCTCACACTACTCTTGCCGGCCATCGACCACCACCGACCAGCCGCCATCCACCATCCATCATCGCCACTTGCCCGGCCCACCATTGTCCACCACCACCGCCCGCTGGTCGTCGACATGGTAACCAATACTCACAGACATCCATACCGACATGGAACACTCACCGACATCAGAACTGACATCTATATCGACATGGGACACTCACAACATCGGAACCGATATTTATACCGACATGGAACACTCTCTGACACTCACCGACACAAAACCGATATTTATATCGACATGGGACACTCACCGACATCAATACCGACATAGGATATATTAGGTATTATTAGTTCAATATTAGGGTCATTAAAGTCCAAAAATCGTATATTAGAGATTTATGGTAAAAGTTGTTTGTTTTTTGTAATGTTAATTTAGTTAAATAAATTGTTATTTTTTAAAAATTTCCAAAAGCTTAAATTTCCATTGTTATAAAGAGTAACGTTCTATTAATTACTAAATTGTACTCAACTAAGTGGGCTAGCCCACTTGGCCATCGGGCTCCTCACACAAGTGAGTGATCCAATGGGAATCGAATAGGAGTGGGAGTTATAAGGAGACTTGGAAGAATAAGGGTGTATGGAGACTTGGTGTACTAACTACTAACTATACTAACAACTAACAATTTTCAACAAGAAAGATGTTGGAGTTCTTCCATATTGCTCACATTCAACTCCACGGCAGGCTTATCACTGACCTAAAAAAGAAAAGAATCGATTTCATTCAACGTTTGATTCAAAGAACGCCCGAAGTGAAATAGGAACGGAGTGCGCTCTGAGACTTTCTCTAAGTAAGAAAGTTTTCTTTGTCGGGTTTCATTCTTTTAGCATGAACGGCGTATAGTATTCATTCTAAGTGGCTATCAAAACGGAAGTTGAGAAAGTCAGGGGGAAAATAAAAGCGGTGATGCGGGTTTTGGTATCACCCAGTTCACTGCCACCCACCCGTAACCAGACAGGAAGATCGAATTTACTCCATGTATTATAAGTTGAATATAGTGCAAATATTAAAGTCCAAAAAGTAGCATTCAATTAAAATTGATATAAAAGTTTATTTTTGTTGGTAATAATATTTAAGGTAAATAAATGAGTATTTTATAAATTCTCCCTGTAGATAATGGATAGTTGTATTAATAGTGAATGGTGACCATACGTGTGAGAGGTTCTTTTATTAAAAGAGAAAAATGAAGACCTTTAAATGAGATACCAAATATAATAAATTGGAACCTTAAGATGGAGAGAGTATTTCTCAATTCACTATATACATTAATATATCATATTCCTTAACATTAAAATGGAATGAATGGAGCATGTAATAAAAAGTTACTCTTATAAAAAAATTATTGTTGGAATAATTTTTTTATATTTTTTAAAGTGATGTCTATAAGACTTGTTGCCCAAGAAGATTTCTCGTGTAAGTTTTTGCCTAAAAGCAAAAGGATAAATAAATAGTTAAAAGGCTAATTATATTGTGCACCCGAGTGTACCCTAAGATAGGATGCACTTAGGGATGGTAATGGGACGAGTATTTTCGGGTACCGCCCTACCCGAACCCTAATGGGAAGAGTACAGGTAGTTGTAAACGGGTTTGGGATGGGTATGGATAGTTGTAAAAAATACTATTAAGGTTTTGGATGAGTACGAGTAATGCCTCAAGTACCCGTAGGTACACCATTTATATATATATATATATATATATTATATTTAATTAATAGTTATAAATTTTATTTAATCACATTTATTAAATATTTATTTTATAATAATGTAATTTTTATTATTATATTTATTTAAACAATAATAATATATAAATATATATTAAATAAATAAATATTAAACGGGTACGGGTACCCGCGTGTATTAATAAACGGTTATGGGACGGGTACGGGTACCATAATAAAATTTTAAACGGGACGGATACGAATACGGATAGTTAATTTTAAATCGGATACAGGTATGGGTACCCCAAAATAAGCGGGTACCCTACCCGTTGCCATTCCTAGGTGCACCCACTTTAAAAAACGTTTACAAATATAAACAAAAACATATACAATTATGAACAAAAATATATACAATTTAATTGTTAGTTTTTTTTAATAAAAATTGAGTGTAAAAAATATACAATTATTAAAAAAATATGTATACACTATTGAATAAAAAGTTATAACATATGAATGTTAGTTTTTTTAATGAAAAACTTAATGTGAAAAAATATACAATTGTAACAATAAATTTTGTATTTATAATAAAACAAATACAAATTGTGTACAAAGATAATTTCAGATGGATTTAATTTGAAGAAGGTGTAAGCAAGTTACAATCTCAATCAATCCTCTGATTATTCTCTCGAACCAATGTGGCTTGACTTGACTTTGACTTGACTTGTGTGCTGACTTTGACTTCTTTAACTGGAGTGTACGCTGACTGTGTTGACAGCGTGTGTTGAGCTGGATCTAAAAATGAAGCTTGTCCGATCTTGTGTGTAGTCTTGAACGTTAACCCGGAGGCGTTGAACCTTTGTTCGGATTGAACGTTGACTGAGAGCTTTTCACGAAGAACACTTGATTTGGGGGACTTGGAGCTTTGATCCCGGATTAGTGGCTGTTCTTGACTTGAAGTTACTTTGAAGATGATCTTGAGCTTTTCTTGACTTGAAGCTTGAAGATCAAAGGTCGTTCTCGACTTGAAGTTACTTTGAAGATGCTTGAACTTGTTCTTCACTTGAAGCTTGAAGATCTTGAGACTTGTTTGAAAATCTTGACTTGAGCTTGAAGATGCTTTGAAGCTTGAAGCTTTGGAGGCTTGAAGACTTGAAGATCTTGAGCTTGCAGCTTTGGAGGCTTGAAGACTTGAAGATCACTTGCAGCTTTGAGCTTGAAGCTTTGAAGACTCGAAAATCGCTTGAAGGCTTGAAGATTTGAAGATCACTTGAAACTTTGAGCTTGAAGCTTTGAAGACTCGAAGACCGCTTGAAGGCTTGAAGATCTTCGAAGGTCGCTTGAAGACTTGAGCTTGAAGACTTGAATATGGCTTGAAGATCTTGAGCTTGAAGCTTTGAAAGCTTGAAGACTTGAAGATCACTTGCAGCTTTGAGCTTGAAGCTTTGAAGACTCGAAGACCGCTTGAAGTCTTGAAGACTTGAAGATCACTTGAAGCTTTGAGCTTGAAGTTTTGGAGACTCGAAGACTGCTTGAAGGCTTGAAGATCTTCGAAGGTCGCTTGAAGACTTGAATATGGCTTGAAGATCTTGAACTTGAAGCTTTGGAGGCTTGAATACTTGAAGATTTGGAGCTTGAAGGCCTTCACTCGTTCTTTGCTTGGAGCTTGAAGACTTGAAGATTTGAAGATCCTTGAGCTTGTTCTTCGCTTGCAGCTTGAAGATCACTTGAAGACTCGAAGATCCTCTAGCTCGTTCTTTGCTTGAGGTTTCGAAGACTTGAAGATTTGAGGGCTGCTCGTGTTCTCGATCTCTTCAGGAACGTCTCGTCTTCAGCTGCTCGAATGCCTGTCTCCGTGTCCTTAATGAATGGCGGAGACCCCTTTATATAGGTAAGGAGAGGAGGTCCAAGTCATTTGGGCCTCATTTAACGGGCTTGGGCCTTCAACTTGCTGGACCATAATCAGGCCTATTTGACTTGGGCCTGATTTAATTTACTTGAGCTTATTTAACTTGGGTCAGACCTCATTTGACTTGGCTTAATTGTCTTGGGTCAGACCTTATTTAATTTAAGCCCATTTAATCTGCTGGGCTCAAATTAATTATCAATTATTTATTAATTTACTTTAAGAATTAATTTATTTAAATTCCAAAATAAATTAAAGTTGATATTTAATCAATAAAATCCACGTGTTGCCATTTAATTGGACCATAAATTTTAATTGCTTACAATAATTATTAAGAAACACATATACAAAATAAAATAACATGTATACAAAATAAAATAAAAAATTATAAACGTATAAATGGTGCATCTAATATCAGTTAAAGTTAAATACCTTACACACCCTCGAACTATTTTCTCACCTTAAAAGGGCCCACGTTCCCATCTCACAACTTTCACACCTCTTTTCTCTATTAGTAATTCACAACAAACCATTTACGCACTCTTGTCCAATCTCTCTCTACTTTAATTTCTCCGACTATTTTTATCTACACAATCAACCTTGATTTCTAGTACAATACTTTTCTGCAAATCTTTAAATGAGGATTCCCTTTTTTCTCCCACTATCATTCATTGCACACGGGACGTCTTCATCATCATCAAAATCAAATCCTCTCTAAATTGATTCACTTCCATTTCCTACTTATAATTAAACCTCTCTCAAAATTGGATCTAATGGAAGCCGTCTTTCGCCCGCCGCCGCCGCCGCCGCATTCTTCGCACCCCAGTTTTCCGATCATCGCCTTCGCGGTGATCGGAATCCTGGCCACCGGTATCCTGCTGGTCAGCTACTACGTCTTCGTGATCAAATGCTGCTTGAATTGGCACCGAATCGATCTGCTGCGGCGGTTCTCGTTCTCGCGGCGGCGGCGGGCGGAGGAGCCGCTGGTGGCGCACTCACCGGCGGTGGAGAATCGGGGGCTCAACGAGGCCCAAATCAGATCAATACCAATCTTCAAGTTCAAGAATGGAGAAATCGATACTAAATCCATGGAGTGTGCTGTTTGTTTAAATGAATTTCGAGAAGAAGAGAATCTTAGAATCATCCCAATCTGTGGCCATGTTTTCCACATTGATTGCATTGATATTTGGCTTCAGAACAACGCCAATTGCCCCCTCTGCAGAACCAGCATCTCCGCAACCCGACCCGATATCTACATCCCAATGGGTCGCCCGGACCCGGACCCGGGTCCGAGTGACAACTTCATGGGTGGGGATGAAGATTATGTGGTGATTGAGATAGGATCCGAACATGTCCGCACTGATCATATGCCCCGAATACAGGAAAGCTCGAACTCGGGCGAGCTCGTTTCGATTAGTCCTTCGCCCCGGAAGGCGGAGACGAAGGGGTCGAGGAAGAAATCGAAGAAATACGGGCGGGTTTCGAGCATGGGAGATGAGTGCATTGGCATGAGTAGAAAGAAAGATGAGCAGTTTGTTGTGCAACCAATGAGGAGATCATTCTCCATGGATTCAGCAGCTGATGCAAGTCTATATTTGGCAGTTCAAGAAATATTACAGCAAGTGAACAATGAAGTGTGTCCAAATGAAGGTTGTAGTAGCAGTAACAGAGTTAAGATATCATTCTTTTCTTTTGGATCAAGAAGTGCAGTTCAGCCAGTTGGAACAGAGCAATGATGTCAAAATCTTGATTTTTTTTTTTAAATTTTATTTTTGGGGTTATTTGTTTGATTTAGATACAGAAAATGTAGGTGTTAGATTTGGTTTAGGGAGTAGAGGGATGTTGCATTGTGATAAAATAGAGGAAGAAATTTTCAATTTGCATATAGAATTAAAGATGTGGGTTATAGTAGTATTGTATTAGGATTTTGGATTATTTGATTGCTTGACAAATTGGAAAAGGGTAGATGGACCACCTAAATCTGCATTTTGACTTCAAGAAATTATTGCAATAATCATTGCTTTAACAACTTTTCTTTTCCTTTCTCACAATTTTCTTTCTTTTCTTAAAGAAATTTGAATTATCATTATGATTAAATCAAATGATAACACCCTTTATTTAGTCTCCACCTTTATGGCATGAGGACAATTAGGATGAAGAAAATTGATGGGTTGGGGGTGGTGCGGTGTGGGGGTGGGTGGGTGTTAAAAGGTTTTTTTTAATGAGATTTGAGGGGGTTAGGATGGAGGGTCCCACAAGTTGCCCTAAATCCAATTGGCATGATGACAGATGACCAAACTTAAGGAAATTGCTAATAATGGATGAATTTAAGTCGAGGATTTCCAGGCTGTATAATTATTCTTGACTGAATTTAGGGATATAATCAAATCAAAATGTTCATAAATTATTCGAGTCTCGATTTGATTAAATATTCGTTCGAACTCATTCGTTAACCTTAACTAGTCAAACCAAACTTGAATTTTGGGTTCAAATAATTTATCAAACCAAACTCAAGCCTAAGGGTGTTCGGCTCAAAAGCTCGCGAATATATTCGTTTATAGGCTCGCTAATGGCTCGCAAACGCGTTCGTAAATTTTATAGTTATTCTTTAGAATTATATATTATTATTTATTTATTAATATTCAATAATTAAATATTTTATATTAAACCACACAAATATGATAATAACTTAAGTGATTATTTAAATATTTAAATACTTTTTACCGTTTATTATTATATTTTGTTAGTTTGTTTATTTAATATTATGAGTAACATTAAATGTTTATAAACGAAACATTCTTTTAATATCCAGGCACAAAATTATTTAAATGTTCATGAAAATATATTCATAAACAAGTTACTTTATGTGTTCGTGAACATGTTCGCGAGTCTTAACAAATATTTTGAGTTCGAGCTCGAGTTCGATATTTTTTCTTGACGAGTTCGAGCTCGGGCTCGAGTTCGATAATTTCTTAATAAATTATCCTCAAACCTAGTAGTGTTCGACTCGACTCGGTTCGATTACATCCCTACCTGAATTACCCACTCGAACTGGATTAATAAATAAAAATGATGACCTAAGTACCAAACTAAATGAGGTTCATTATTGAATAATTTATAGTATGTCTTTGGGTCTATACATTACAAAAATACAATTTCAAGAACAAAGTATCTTTTGTGATGGTAATTGTATGAAACAGTTTCTGACATATATTAAAATATGATTGTTATATAGTAAAGTATACTTATTAGTTGTAAAAATATCCTTAATTTTTTTTAAAATATGAGAAATAATGCATTAAAATATAATTTTATGTTGTTATTATAATACTCCCTCTATTCCGCCCAAATAACACCATTTTACTATATTGGGTGTCCCATCCAAATTGCACTATTTTTCTCTTTTAGTAAAAAGGGTCCACCACTACCCATCACATCTCTCTAATACACCTACCTACTTTATATAAAATAATAATACTTCTTAATCTACGTGCAAAAAATAAATGGTGCTGTTTGCCCGGGACGGGGGAGTATGATTTACAACAGACATACTTTACTATTAAAATCAATAAAAAAAAGTCCTTGACGGACAGAAGACCGGCGATGAGGAACCAGGTATGGAAGAAGACCGGCATCTACGTGGATGGGAGAATCTCTGGAAAAAGGAGTGCATGAGCAACTAACAATGGTGGACGGGGTTTCGTTAAAGTTGAGAGTATCTCGAGAGTAGAACGGAGTGTTTCTTCATTAAAAATTTTCCTAGTTTAGACATTCTGAGGACGAAATTTAGCGAAGTGGAAAAAGTGTTTGACATTTTCTGTCCAAGGAAGAATGATAAGGAAGGAAAATCTTTCGGATTTGTTCGCTTCCCATCAGAGGCTATTAGAGATTATGAGGGGTTCTTAAGGAAATTAAACAATCTGTGGATTGATAGTTACAAACTTAGAGTTTTCCATCCAAAATTTAAGAGGAATCAAATTGAGCATAAGAAAGCATTACCGAGAGTTTTTGAAGAAAACAGAGGTGTCAGGCTTCCAAACATATCTTACTTGGAAGCTGCTGTGGAGAAAAAGAAAGATGACAATCTTTCTAAACCAAAAGAAGAGCAACACTTCTCTTTTTACTACTAATGCAGAAGAAAGGAAGTGGCTAAACAAGGCGTGGGTAGGGTCTCTTGAAAAGCGAGTTCTCATGGGATGATTATGGTGAAGAAATTCAGAGTGAATGTGGTAGAAATTTAAGTTTCAGCTTTATGGGGGATGATTCAGTTCTGATTTGGAGTTCTTCGAAGAATCAGAATACGGGAGAAATGATTAAAGATCCCGATGAATGCTTTAATCACTAGTTCGAATGGTGTAAATCATGGACGAATAAAGATGTTTGTCAGAGAAGGAAATTGTGGACTAGATGGATTGGAATTCCGTTGCATGCATGGTGCCCTAGGTTTTTCAGTCTTGTTTGTTTGTGTGAAAGTTGGAAGGCTCCTTAAACTGGACGTTGACACTGAGAATAAAAGTAGGTTGGATGTTGCTCGTATCTTCCTATCAGTTCCAGTTCTTAATGATATCAATATGGTTCTTCATGTAGAAATTGATGGTGTCATGTTTAAGATTAAAATCGTTGAGGAAGCCGATGGCTATACGGCTAATAATATCAGAAAGAGGGTAATAGGTGAATCTGATGAAGTCTCAATTTTGTTTTAATTCGATCACTTTAGGGCTGGCGGAGGCTACGATGTACGTCGAAAAAGGGGATGAGATTGAAGAAAGCGACAAAGTTCAATCATCTCCGAAGCAAGATCTCTCCACACAGAATCATGACCTTGGGGATAGTGTACCCACACCAATCATTAATGAAATTTCAAAAAGTCCATTGGAAATAGATAAAGAGTTGTCCCAAGAGGTGTGTGCAGAGGAGGTGTGTGCGGCGGTGGCAGAAGACACTTGTTCACAAGTAATTAAAGATATGGAAGATGGCCAGGCGAGTAATAAGAAAGATTCTCTTATTTCTTTAGATAATAAATCAATGAATCCCGTTTCACTTTCTCACAATAGCCAAAACCCAAGAGTTGAGAAAAACTCAATGCTTTCCAAACAGTCCAAGAGGATAGCGGAGTCTTTGAGATGGAAAGGCTTTGTAAATGATTTAATTTCTCCAGAAGATATAGAAGCGCAAGAAAGAGAAAAGATTGATAAAGCTCAGAAAAAATATCAGCTCATAAAAGTTTCAAAGAAGATGGAGGAGGCTGTTGCAACCTGGGAATTGGGGAAAAAATTAGGCATTTCGTCTAAGCAGGTAGATAATGAGATAATTGATAGTTTAGCAGAAATTGTAGAAGTGGCAGAGAAGGAAGTAAGTGCAGAAGGGGTCGAGGGTTCTTAATGAAGATGTTATCATACAACGTTAGAGGCTTGCGGAGCAGGGCAAAAAGAAAGGAAATTAAAGAGTTAATCATGAGGCAAGGTGTTGGTTTCTGCTGTATTCAGGAGTAAAAAATAGAAATAGTTGATGATTTAGTATGCAAGACGTTATGGGGTGATGGAAATGTTAAGTGGGCTTTCAAAGCGGCAGAGAGTAGAGTTGGAGGGATAATTTCATTATGGAATTCTGATAAATTTTCTGTTTCAAGCTTATGGTATATGGATGGAGCGGTTATCGTTAATGGGATCTGGAACCAAGATGGAACTAGATGTTGTGTGGTGAATGTGTATTCGCCTTGCCTTCTTCAAGAAAGAATTCATCTTTGAGATAGAATTCTTGGTGTTATTCAGCAAGAATCAGGTTCGTGCATATGCATTTTGGGTGATTTTAACTCAATAAGATTCATCTAAAATGGTGGGTTGAAGTTCAGGTTCTTGCAGGAGAGATGTGGTTGCTTTTAATTCTTTTGTTCTCAATACTGGCTTTTTGGATTTACTATTACATGGTAGATCTTTCACAAGGTATTGCCCGAATGGTACTTTTAAAAGTAGGATTGACAGGATTCTCATTAATAATGCCTGGGCTAATAAGTGGCCAGAATCGTATCAGAAAAGTCTTGCTCGTTCAATATCAGATCACTGCCAAATTGTATTAGAAAACTCATATAAAAATTAGGGTCGAAGACCGTTTCGCTTCATCAATGCATGGCTTAGTCATCCTTAGTTTAGAGACTTTGTTAAAACAAAGTGGAGTAATTATCAGGTTGAAGGATGTGGAGGATTTGTATTGAAGGAGAAACTGAAATTCCTCAAAAAATATCTAAAAGAATTGAATCTTCGTGTGTTTGGTAATATGGAGGTGAAAATAGAAAAATATAAAGAGGAGATAAGGAGACTTGATATGATAGATGACACTCTGGGATTAGAAGATCATGAGATTATACAGAGAAACATGGAGAGAATGCTTTTTAACACAGAAATAAAATGCAAAGATACTTTGATCCAACAAAGGTGAGGTGCAGATGGCTAAAAGATGGAGACTCAAATTCTAAATTTTTTCACGGCCATATTAACAGGATAAGGAAATTAAATGAAATTCAAGGTTTACATGTGAATGGATGCTGGAATGAAGATGTGGAGGAAGTTCGGAGTTGTATTCATGATCACTTTAAGAAGCATTATGGAAAGGGTCTTCATAGAAAATCACTGTTGCTGAATAATCTCATTACAAAAATGGTTTCTGATGAAGATAACGTAATGTTATTGGCAGATTTTATAGAAGATGAAGTAAAAGATGCTTTGTCATGCGAGAGTTCCAAAAGCCCTAGCCCTGACGGTTTTATTTTTTATTTTCTTAAGGAATTATGGGAGGTGGTTAAGGAGGACTTGATGAGAATGATGAAGGAATTCCATCAACATGGTAAATTAGTACGTGGGCTAAATCCATCATTCATCATGCTAATCCCGAAGAAAGAAGTATCTTCCAATCTAACGATTTCAGGCCCATTTATTTGATTGGAAGTGTGTACAAAATTTTGACAAAACTTCTATCTAATAGATTAAGCAAGGTTCTTGAGTCTATCATTTATCTACAACAGAGTGCTTTCATTGGCAACAGACAAATTCTAGACAGTGTGGTTATTCTAAACGAAGCTATTGAGGAGGCTAAAAGAAAAAAGAAGGAGAAATTATTTTTCAAAATCGACTTTGCAATGGCTTACGATTCATTGGATTGGGAATATCTAAAAGAGATAATGGAATGCTTCAACTTCCATCCTACATGGATTCGTTGGATCATGGGATGTATTACACCAGCTTATGCTTCAGTTTTAGTGAATGGGAGTCCTACAGAAGAGTTCAAAGTGGAAAAAGGGGCTTAGACAGAGAGACCCACATACTCTCTCCTTTCTTATTTATTTTAGCAGCTGCAGGTTTAATCCTTATGTTGAATAAGGCTGTTGATTCTAATCTCTTTCTCTCAGTTGAAATTGGCAGGTTCAAGATGAGTATTTCTCATCTTCAATTTGTAGACGATTCTATCTTTATAGGAGATGCTAGTTTGGAGAATATGATATTTTTGAGAAGATTTCTTAAAATCTGGGAACTTGTCTCTGGAATGAAAGTCAATCTGAACAAATGCTGTGTATATAGAGTTAATATGGAGGAGAACAAAATGAATAAATTAGCAGGTATTGTTGGTGTGAATGTGGGGAAGATTACTTTTGTGTATTTGGGTGTCAAAGTTGGGATTACGCAGAGAAGTATAGATGATTGGGATGGCATCACCCAAAGAGTGAAAAACAGACTTGTCAAATGGCAAAAGCTGAAGCTTTCTATTGGGGGAAGAGTAACTTTACTCAACTCGGTATTGTCTTCTATCCCTATCTACTACTTTTCTACCTTTCTTGCTCTGAAAAAAGCTTTGTGAGAAATCACCCTACTACAAAGATAATTTTTATGGGGTGGAAACTCTAGTTCGAAGAAAATTGCATGGGTGAATTGGAAGGAAGTTTATAAACCTAAAATGAAAGGGGGGTTAGGTGTTCGAGATTTAGAGCTCTTTAATCATATCTTGTTGAGCAAATGGATATGTCGATTTTCATTGAGAGGGATAGTTTGTGGGCTAGAGTGGTTGAATCTAAATTTGGAGTTGAGTGGAGTGGTGGATTGCTTTTCTCTGATCTTAATAGGGGTACTAGCTTGAAAGGTTGGTGGAGGGATATTATCAAAGCAGCAGGAGGTGAACAAAGTGGGTGGCTTATAAAAGAAATTGTCAAGAAAATAGGGGATGGAAAGAAGTCTTATTTTTGGAAGGAAAAGTGGCTGAATGAACTAAGTCTTAAAACGAGTTTCCCTAGATTATATCATCTGAGCACTAATAAGAAAACAAAAGTCTGTGAAATGGGTGAGTGGATGAATAACTCATGGAGTTGGAAGTGGAATTGGAGACGTACTTTGTTCGCGAGAGAGGAAGAGGAATTTGCTAAATTTGAAGATGTTGTTAATAACTGCTATATAAGTCAAAATGCTAGTGACAAATGGAGATGGAATTGTTCAGCAGAAGGAAGTTTTATCATAAGAAAGTCTATGAATGGAGGCGACAACAAATAGACAATGACAGTAGTAATGAGGATTTAAATATGGCATATAGTTTGATTTGGTGCAGTGATGTTCCTAGTAAGATTGTTATTCACTCATGGAGAGTTTTGAAGGAGAGATTACCTACAAAAGATTTGTTGCAACATAGAGGTATTCCTTTTTCCTAACAATAATCTTAGTTGTGAGTTTTGTGGTGATTGCATCGAGTCGTTGAGGCATGTATTGTTTGAATGTCATTTTACCCATAATATTTGGATAGAAATTGGTAGATGGTGTGGGCAGAATTTTATTGTGACATCTAATCCTTTGATTCATCTTCTTTACTTCTGCGGACTCTTTTACGGTAAGAGAAGGTGAATTTTGGCTACTTGCATCTGGGAGTGTACAGTTTGGCTAATTTGGAGATCGATAAATGCTAAGATTTTCAAAAATGAGAAGTTTTTAGTTAATAATAAAGTCATTGAGGATTTAAAGTCGAGAATTTGGAGATGGTTTGAGATGAAAAAAGAGTAGAAAATTGAGTGCTCTTTTGAAGAATGGAGTAGAAATTCTTTAATATTTGTTTGGGTATAGCTATCTATTTATTGTGTTACCATCTATTATATTGTAATGTGTTTTGAGGTAATTCTCGTAAGTCATATGTTTTATTAATAAAAATGTTCCGACCAAAATTATATATAAGTATATTTTACATATATAATAGCATATTTAACAATCGACCCCTCTCTCATATATCCGTCTTACTACAAAGTGCCCTTTTCAAGAATTTAGGGAGAAAGAAATAAATAATATCCAATAAGTGCAATTTTCATAAAGCTTCTAAATTTTCTCTGTTTTTTCGCTCGTAGCCATTTCAGGTTTCTCTTTCAACAAATAGAGAGTGTGTTACACTCTTTGCTCTTGAAAACATTAGAGGGTCTAGCTATTCAAAAATGTTGCATTCACAGCCATTTGGCTGAAAATAGAGATTAAAAATTAGAATATATTTTATCAATCAAGATATTCATATCTATAAATACAAATTTCTCAGTTCCACTCATATTTGTGGCTTAACGTTTTCTTTATAGAGACCTGTCCCCGATCCACATATGTAAGGTATAACATTTTTTTCTAAATGTATTCATTTTAATTAAATAAAGGTGTAATTTTTCATTGAAAAGATCGGTTGAAATATGAATAGTATAAATGTTTGATTAAAAAAAATATTTTTTTCATGAAATAAAGCGTATACGTTATCATACTAAATGGTATACCATTTAATAATATAGGGTATAATTTTTAAAAAAATGTAGAATTTGGGGACACGATATTCAAGGGCATGCAAGTTTTAACCTACTTTATATCAATCATTTTTTATATGAATCATGCAATGATATAGAAGAGCTACTCTCTTATGAAACGGGTGAATATGAGACGAATTGTGAAATGGGTCGACCCTCAGTTAAGTATGTTTGTTATATAAGTAAAATATATTTATTGGTAGTTATAGTATGTTTATAAGTGAATCATATTATAACACCCTAAAAACATATTTTAATTCATTATTTATCGTACTTTAGAAAAATATAATTTAAATAATAATCATACTTTACCTATATAACAATGATGATACTTTAATAATGGATCGACCCGTCTCACAATCCATCTAACATAATACTCGTCTCACAAGAAACTATATTGATATGGAATTATACGTTTACCCGCCATGATTTTCACACGTAGAACCGTCGATCAGGATTATCATTGGTCCAAGAGGTTAGCTTTGCATCTCTCCTAAAACAACGCACCCTCCTTTTAAATCCACTTCCAAAGCCACGCCATAGGCCCATAACTCATATCCGCGCAATATTACATATTAAAAAGAAAAAAGAAAAATAAATGCCACGTATATGTGACCGGCTGGATTACCCTCCCCATCCGGTGAAAATACTAAAATGTTAGAACTTAGTAAACATAATAAACATATTTAAAAAAAAAAGGACCAATTTCAAAATTAAGAAAAGTTGTTGGAAAAAAAAAATTACTAATGCTACCTATTATAAAAAATTTAGGGGACCCAATGGCCCGTTTGCCCAGTGACACCATCCTTATTTATATTTCCCACACTAATATATTTTCGGAATCGGATACTACCTTAATTGCTACCTAAATTTATCTACTATAGTACAGTTTTTGTACCCATTACTCGATTACCTAAATTTATTTATCCTACCCGTATTCATTACTCAATTAGCCACCAGATTACCAACTCTCTCCCCTCGAAGTCTAATTATGAATTAATTATACTCCCGCCGTCTCACGTGTTTTTACCCATTTGTACAGGAACGTAAATTAAGAAGTGTTTTTTTTAATATATAATATAAGAAAAAATAAGGATAAATTGATAATATTGAAAGAAAAGGTAAATAAAGTTGTTGGAAATGATGAATAAAATGGAAAAAAGTAAATAAAACTATTGTGATTGATGAATAAAGTGTAAAAAGTAAATGAGATGTGTAGCGTATTTTTACCATTATTAAAATGGATAAAAATATGTGGGACATTCCAAAATGAAAAGTGAGTAAAAATATGTGGAATGAAGGAAGTAATAAGTTCACAAAGAAAATTAAAGAAAAAGATTCGTTTTCATCTTGGTCTTTTTTTTTTTAGTTGATTTACATTCAAAAGAAGAATTGTAAAAAGGCATTGATAGCCTTGAAGGTCTCATCTAACTTAGGCCACTGCTTTACTTCTTTTTCGCTGGGCCTGCGGTTGGGTTCCTTTTGGACTGGGCTAGATTGGGCCCTCATCTCCTATTTTCTTGCTCTCAATTAGGTTTTTAAGAAAATTAATTAATTTCATGGTACAATTTGGGGCCTAAGAGGAGCCGAAGTGGGAATTTATTTTATTTATTTATGAGTTGATATCCTTTATATTCAAGTGCACACGTGCATTCATATGTATATAAATTTTTATTTAATAGTGTATATATATATTTTAATAATTGTATACTTTTTTTACATTTAATTTTTCTTTAAAAAAAATTCGGTAATAAAGTGTATATATTTTTATTTATTAGTATATATATTTTAGATTGTATATAGTGAGATATTGATTGTCAATTTGAAACAGCACGTGAATGTCGAATAACTACATCATTAACAAAATAATTGATGAAGGTTTTATTTATTTATTTATTTTAATTAAGAGAGGAAAAAATGAAAAATAATTAACTTAAAGACTCAAGCAAATTAAGTTGTTGGCTTTGTTCCTCCTTATATACAGAGGAGTCTTTGCAATTCTATTCCACAGGTAGAAAAAATGAATTTAAAAAAAGTTCAACTAAATAGAGTTGGCCCTACGGAGTATTTCATTAAACTCACATGCAAGTTGCAACAACATTATTGCGTTCAATTTTTTTAAAAAAAAAACAACTATATTTTATTAAAAACCCCAATATATCTCTATTAAAAAAAGGCGTATATATAGCTGAGGTATGAAAGGAATTCAACATTAACAGAAAAGAAAATTCTACATAGTGATAAGTAATCTTTATAATCTAAGAGCATCTCTAAAAGACTCTTTAAAATACAAAATATTCAAATTTTGGAGAGAATGTTAATAAAAATGAGCTAACATACTCTCTATTTTAACATTTAAATTTACGTAATCATTTTCACTCTTCAAATTTAAAGAACCAAATCCAATCTTTAAACTTAAATTGCATTAAATGCTATCTACTTTATTGTATGTTTTGGTTCAAATAAAATAGTTTTTAATAAATTAAAAAAAATGTAATAAGTGTACATTGAAAATGAAAATATAAAGAGTTTGTTGGAGTATAACAAAAATATGATTCTTTAAAATTAAAAATCCTCTTTATATTGTGAAAATACTCTATAAATTTTAAAAAACCTCTTGGAGATGCTCTAATTAATTGATTAAGCAAATGAGACCTCTGAATTTATTCGATTAGTCAAATAAAAAAATTTATTGATATTGTTGGGATCCCCATTCATTCGTAGAGACAAACAAAATATAACAGAGAAATTAGGCAGAAAATAACAATACAAGTATTTACGTGAAATTTTTAAAATTGGAGAAAACTCACAGATTGAGAAAATACCATTATGTGAAACTTTTACAATCACACAAAAATTTATCACAGATTGATGAAGTACTATTATGTGAAACTTTTACAATCACACAAAAATTTCTCTCTCCCGACCCCAGTAACAACTCTATTACAAATATTTGACTAATTCACATATTTTCTCTCAACTCTCAAATAGAGAATACAAAAAAAAAATTAGAAGAATCAGATTCAAAGATTATAGTGTACTTGATTGGTGCACTTATCATCAAATTCAAGGCCTCCCTAAATAGAATTAAAGAATCCTCACATTTTGATCTCTCATTTGAGGTAGGACAAAAAAGAACACCTTCTTATAATTTGACAAATAACCATCAATCTCCATCTTGACAAAATAAAAGAAAATTCATTGTCTGTATCGACAATCAATTCTCAACCCTGAGAATCATCTTACCCACCATATGAGTAGACCACTTAGAATAAACCATACTAAGAATTTCTTGCAACACATATCGAAAATTCCTACTTAAATTTATGATGCTACTTCCAGCTATTGGCTTTCCTGGAAGTCCATCAGCCATCGATTACTTCCACTACACACCCTACATCCCCGCCAAATCAATATCCGTATGCAAACTTGTGGACCAGCTAAAATTATTACATCCTTTTTCAAGATTCGGAGCTATTTGCCGCACCAGTTCCTCCTTGAAAAGCAACGTTGTTTTACCATTGATCCACCTTGCAATTACGCGCCATTGCTCTACCTTGAGCAATTACTGCCACCAATTGTTGCCTTCTACCGTCAAGCTACAACATGTTTGTCCAAATCCTTTTTCTACTGAAAGTGTCGTTGTTTGTAGCCGGTTCTAATCCTCCGGAATCCACGCTACTCTTTACTCTAGCCCCATCGATACCAAGTCACCATATCGCCTTCTTCCCCGATGAATCGTTGCTCCCACATGCCAATAGTCACTACCGGAAAAACTTATTTCTTTCAAAATCTTACTGAGCCAACTTCCATGAAAAACCCAAGCTGCCGTTAAGTCAGCTTCAGCACTGGGAGTGCCAAGTTATTGCTTGAACCTGACTTTTCAAACTCTTATGTAACTCAGATTGTATCAATACATCCTTAACTTGTACTTGTCACAACCCAAAACTGATTCTACAATCAAATTTCTCAACATCAAACTTCATTGAATATATTTTGCTTACCCACCTTAACTTAATGAATAACCATCTCAAAAAGTCTTTTTGATTTAGAATGTCAGACTATGCTGCAATCATAGGGCATACTAAGAATTTTAAAAGCTCGAATCGGGCTCTGATACCATTTGTTGGGATAAACAAATCCCTATCCATTCCTAGGGACAAACAAAATATGATAAAGAAATTAAGCAAAAAAGAACAACACATGGATTTACGTTGAAAATCTAAAATTGGAGAAAAAATCACGGATCGAGAAAATCCTACTATGTGAAACTTTTACAATCACACAGAAATTTCTCTCTTCCGACCCCAATCACCACACTATTACAAATCTTTGACTAATTCACACATTTTCTCCCAACTCTCAAATAGAAAATATAATAAAGGAATTAAGAAGAATTAAATACAAATATTATACGGTCCTTAATGGGTGCAATTATCGTCAAAACCAAGATCTCCTTAAATAGCATTAAGGAATCTTTGGTATGGAAAAAAAAGCACTTTCTTTTAATTTGACAAATAACTGAACAGATATTATGTTATTAACTCCATCCCATAAATAAATTCACGATTTCTATTTTTGTCCGTCCCACAAATAAGTTCACACCCTCAAATAAGAAAATACACACAAATTAATAAACCACACAACACACTTTAATTTCAAAATTTTCACCCTTTACAATTCACATAACTTATTTTATAATTTATTTATTACTTAAAAATACCAAACTACACCTAAAAATAAAGCAAAAAAGTAAATTTTCTTAAACTCCGTATCTATAATAATCGTGAACTTCTCTTTGGAACTAATGGACTACTACGGAGCCTCAACATGTTAATAATCAACTCATAAAATATTATTTTCATTAAACAAATATTTATTGTTAGGATGGAATATATACCTCAAGCGCATCTGGAAAATTAACTAACATTGCAATTTTTGTCACAATGATATGCTAACGTAAGGTGTGACATCATCAACAATACTTCACACCAATTTAGACTAAATAATTTATGTTAACCAAATTCGCCACGTGCGCATCCCATAATTTCCAAATAATTACAATACCTACATTTTTATTTTTATTTTATTTTTTAACATCCATTACATTTCTCAATCATATAAAAAATGATGAAACTATTGTAAGACCAGAAAATCAAACCTTAACCCACAAAAGTGACAAATTTGTAAAGAGTCCAAAGCCACCACATTGACCAGCCCAGATACATTGCACACCTCATCTTTAGTCTACATGGAAGGTTCCATCCACGTGGAAGCCTCCAACGCCACACGATCCTCCACGTGGCGGTCCTGGGCCCCACCGGTCAACCAAACCCCTGAAACTTTCAAGCAAAATATAAGTGCCACCTCACTCGTTCAAACTTGAGCAAGAAAAAAAATGAACAATCGAGAGAAGAATGGTGGAGAGATCAAGTACAGAGGCGTCCGGAAGCGGCCGTGGGGAAAGTACGCGGCGGAGATACGAGACTCCGCCAGACAAGGCGCCCGAGTGTGGCTCGGGACGTTTAACACGGCGGAAGAGGCAGCCCGAGCTTACGATCGGGCGGCCTATGCCATGAGAGGACATTTGGCAATCCTCAACTTCCCACAAGAGTATAACCTGCCCAGTAGCTCCTCACATTTTTCGTCGGGTTCGGGTTCGGGTCGGGTGAGAGATGAAGAGGATAGAAGAGAAGTGTTTGAGTTCGAATGCTATGATGATAAGCTGCTGGAGGAGCTTCTTGATTATAATGACCAGAAGAGGGATTAAATTATCAGCTGATAATATTGAAAAATAATTTTTAAGAAATCTGGTAAATACATTTATGGAGCTACTACTCTACTCTCAATGATGATCCATATTTAACAAGTTTTTTTTTTATTATTATTTTTTTTACCCCACTTATTTTAGTGTTATCTTCTCTTGGTATTCTTATTGTTATCAACGTTTGTTTTTTTTTTTCCCCGCAATTTCTGTGCATGGTGTTCAACAGAATTGCAAAGAAGAAAAAAAAATCCATATATATTAAAGCATATTGTAAATGATATTTTGATTGATCTATTTTTTTTTATCGGTAAATGTCCAGTTAGTAATTAGTATACTTTATATCACCTCTCCTAATTTGTTCCTAATGAAAATCGAACATGTATCTCTCACTTAAGTGAAGACCCTAGTGGCCAGGTGGTGGGCTAGCCCACCTGGTTATTTTGATTAATCTTGTGTGAGTTGCATACTTGCATATCCTATCAGCCCTCAGCAATGTCTCATTTTTGGAATTAGTAGAAATTGAACTTTAACCAACCAAGTGCAAGCTTATGTCTATCTTTGGCCATAGAGTTAGTCCATGTGTGTATATTCCTCTAGCATTAAATTTTTGTTTTTTACCAGGTTTGTTTTATTTTATTTTATTTTTTTGGAAAAAAAAGTTGAATTGTCAAATTATGTGCCTTTATCCCACTAGACATGGTAAAAAGGTAAATTATGATGATTCATCATTCAAATTCAAATAATTAAATAGGGCTAGACCACTATTCAATACACACAAGAACTTCTCGTTTTAAGAAATTGCTCAACACTGAGACAGTGAAATTTGATTCTTGATTTTTAGGTAAATTGTCATCCCTGTTGAACTGCCCATAAGTGTGCAATATTTGAATTATTAAAATCATGTATAATAATAATTCATGTTTGTTGGGTGTTTTTGGCATCATAAAAATAATATTTTGAGAAAAGATATAAAAGATAAAGAGAAGTAAAAATATTAACTGAGAAGATATAAAAGATAAAGAGAAGTAAAATATTGAGGAGATAATACGTACTCATAAAAGTTTTAGTAGTCAAAAATTAATAGTGTTTTGGAAACCCATCAAGAATTTTTTTTGTGCATTCCTAAACCTCAGACTGATTTTCAAACCCAAAGACGCAACAATTAATAATAAATGAAGTGGATCTTTTTAACTCTTTAATACTCTTTCCATTTCAACTTCAATTTTATATTTTTCATTTTGATCCGTCCCAATTTCAATTTCATACTTTCATAAAAGGAAAAAACAATTAACTAATAACATACTTTAATTTCAAATTTGTTATTACTTTTTTTAACACACATAACATATTTTTTCATTTATTTATTACCCAAAAATACCATATTACCCCCAAAAGTAAGTCAAAAAATAACTTTTATTAAACTCCGTATCTACAATAAATGTGAAGATAAATTTAGGATGGAGGGAGTACTCTCCTGAATTTAGGCCCTAAATTGATAAAATAGGAGATAATATTTAATAAATTCAGGCTTTGAATTAATAGTTTTACATATTTTAGGTCATGCATTGATTGAAAAAATAATTCAGGACGCGAATTGATATTTTATCCATTTTTAAGGCCTTGAATTGATAAAATTCCTTCTTTTTTTTTTGAGTGTGAAAGGTGTTGTGGGACGAATGAATAAGGAAAATGTGAAGAGTGGTGTGAGACAGAGGGAGTACTAAAAATGATACTAGTACAGTCAATTATTTCATGAACAATTCGTATGATAAATAAAAAATAATATCATTTTTAATAAGTACTAAAAATTATATACAATATTTGATAAAAAATGATAACAATTTAAGAAAATGTAAAATCAATTACAAGTGAGACGATATGCGGTTATCTGAGAGGGTGAATGCGAACCCTACCCGAATTCTAATGGAAAATTTTATTTTTTCCCAAATTCGTCCCAAACTCTATTATAGATACTCGAACCCATACTATTAGGGTTTGATCGGATTGAATACCCAAAAAAAACTCAGTAAAACTGACATCCCTATTCAGACTGAGGTACACGCGCTCGTTGGAATTGAATGCGACTTGCAAGGCTACATTATCCCACCCACAAACTTGGACGGAGGGGTGACCACAGTGTACGTGAATTGAGAAAAAAACAAAATAAAACAAATTATGAGCATATGATAAATTTATGACAAAATATTAAATATTAGGTAAAGTATTCTTTGTATTTGGATTATCACATCTTAATTTTATCGAAATTACTTTTTAATATATGAAAATTTATTCTTAAAAAGATAAATTATTATATTTTTAAATTAAAAAATAAAAAAAAATTCTTTATCTCAATAAAAATATAAGAAATCTCAACATATCAAAATTTAGAGTCACTTTGAGGTACACTTGGTGCATCAGTGCACCCTAAAATTTATTGAGTAAATGTTAGGGTATAGTGGATAGTTATTAAATTTATTTTTCATTTTTTCATTTTATTTAATGGTGATAATTAAATGAAAATCTAATCTAATAGTTTAGATTATTCGGTGCACCAGATACACACTGTAGTTTGATTCTAAATTTTGATTGGGATTAATATTTTTTATTTAAAAAAGTAATAATTAATTACTATAAATAATAAATTTTTATCTAATAAAAAGTAGATTCGATAAAATTATGATTAATTTCACTTAAGAAAGGGCGTATACTAGTAAGGGTAACATTCAAGTGACCAAGATGAAAATATCTAGGGAAGCCAACATGATACAAAGAAACATCAATTAAGCTAATTATGTGTTTTTATGACTTAATAAGTATACCTATACAACTCCTCCATCTTTCATCAATACACTAATCAGAAATCAAGTTCTAACATTAAACTTGAAATTAACTAGCTAAACATGAGGAAGTTTTTTTTATCCATCTTTCATTAAATAGTGGAATGTAATCACTACTATAAACCACCAATATCTAAGCACCAATAGTATACCATTCAAACCTTTTCTTTTAAGTTTTGCACTCTTCTTCCAACTTCGCTTTTAAATCATGCAATAGTGTTACTATGTCCTCTAATTTCTGATTTCTTATTCAAACTCTTCAGGTGCTGGTTCTCAATCTTCACCTTGTTCAAGCTCTTAGCAATTTGGGAATAATTTGTATAATTAAATCATAATATGTAAAATTAAATTATAAAAATATGTACAACCAAGTTATAAATAAGTACAACCCAAACATAAATATATGCAATAGAATAATCTATTTTAAAATAAAATGTTCATTTAAACAAATACCCTTAAAAATAAGGTAAAAAAATAAATAAAAAAAATTCTAAAAAACTATTGGGCAATGTTTCCCATTACTTCTATAGGGGGTGATTGGCTGAAGGTAATGGGTGAGGTTATTAAGAATAAAGGTGAGTTGTTGATACTTGTTTAATTGAATGGGAATTAAAAAAATTTCAACCATTTCCATTGATTCAAATTTACTCCTCTTCCTTATTTCAATCACACTTTCAATCTATTCAGATTGACCTCCTTAATGATACACATTATCATTTCAATCGAAGAATTCGAATCAACGGGTCCTATGTGTAGTTGTCACCATTTAAACGAATAAATGAAGTGGTCCAGCAGCGCGGACTTGCTTTGTTAGAAGTCGTGATGGATTTATGTAGGTGGTACGTCGCATTGCTATTCACATAAATAAACCTTTTATCCCTCTCACAAAATTGGCTGGAAAATTGTTTTACTTGTATCTCGTTTTCGAAAGGACCTATGTATGACTTTAGTAGAAATTAAACAATATAGAATGGACAAGTTTACTGTGACTTCTTTCACTTTTTTTTTTGTTAGGGGTAATTTGCTAGTAGACATGAGATATAAAGATATTGTATATAATGAGATTTGTTTGACTTATGATTAATTGTATTATTATTTAGTATTATGAAAAATATGATTGTTAATAATTAGGTATTAATTATTTTACGTTTGTTATTGAGTATTAACAAATGAGATAATAATTAAAATGACATATTTACCCCTTATTATTATTATTATATATTAATATTATTATTATTATTATTATTATTATTATTATTATTTATTAATAACTAGATATTACACATTTGTGCGTTGCACGGAAATAATTAAATTATATTACAATTATATACTTTTATATTTATTTTTTTTATATTAACCATAACATATATATCTATATATATAATTAATTATTTATTTATATAAATGTATTTTTTATAGCATAACATAATTTTATATTTATCAATTAAATCACATTGTTTATACGCTTATTTTTTATAATATTAAATTTGATTTGGTATTCAAGATATATAGACTATATATTAACATTCTAATATTAATTATATTAATTTTTTTATTTTAATTGATATCTATTTATTTTTGAAAAATAGATTATAATCTCTATGTAAAACTCAATTACTGTTTTTTAAAGAAAGATATATTACACTATAATTTATATTTTATTTTTAATTGAATAACATATGGATAAAATAAAATATAAAATATTATTTGATATAATAAATTATAAATATTAAAATAATATTTATGGAGACGATTCCAATGAAAATAAAATTGAAAGAAAAATTAAAATGAATCACAGAAATTTCAAAATAAATTTCATACATTAATCCTAAAAATTTAATTAAAAGAATATTTATAGAGAAGATACTAATGGAAATATAATTGCTTTGAATATTCAATTCTAAAATTTCTGAAATTAATTCTAAATTATCCAAATTTATCACTCCTGGTGACTTTTTTTTTTATTGAAGTTACAAATAAGATCAAATAAAAATAAGAACAATAAGGTTAAAGAAATTATAAAAATAGATTTTATAAAATATAAAGTTAACAATTAAAACAAAGATAAATCATAAATCATAAGATAAACGAAAAATAAAAAAAAAGAATGATACCTCAAATGGAATGATTGAACCTGAAAATAAGATCAAATAAAAGTATAAAAGATAAAATAAATTAAAGTATATAAATAAGGTTTACAGAATTATAAAGAAAAATACAAAAATCATAGATAAACAAAAATAAGATAACAAAAACTAAAAAAGAAGAATGATACTTTAAATGAGAATGATTGAACCTACACATAAGATAAAATATGAGAATGATTGAACATAAAAATAAGATCAAATAAAAGTATAAAAGATAAAATAAATTAAAGTATATAAATAGGGTTTATAGAATTATAAATAAAATAAGAAATCGAAGAGAAAACAAAAGATAACAAAAAAATAAAAAAGAAGAATGTTACCTCAGAGAATGATTGAATCTGCACATTAGATCAAATTAAAGTAAAGTATAAAAGATAAAACAAATGAAAGTAGATTAAAAATAGTATGAAAGTGAAATAGAGAAGAAAAAGAAGAAAAAAAAATAGAGTAATGATTTGATTAGGTAATGAAAATGTTTATATAGAATGATTTGAAAGAATGAACAATAGTGATTGAAAGCAATCAACGACATAGGAAAAAAGGTAGAAAATTACCAAAGATAGGATTGAAAGATTTGATATTATTAAAATTAATATATTGATTGACAATTAGTAGAATATATGCCAATAATATTTTTCATATTTATCAAATTTATATTGTTAATTAAAGTAAAACTGAAAAAAAATGAATTATTTCTAAATAAAGTAAAATTGAAAAAAATTGAAAATAAAAGTGGAAATTTAGGTTTGGAAATTTAGGTTTGCTTTTATATAGATGTATAGATGTATACATAGATAGATAGATAGATATTATTATTAATAATCATTATGAATATTATTTATTATTATTATTAATTATATATTAATTGTTATTATTATTATAATTATTATTATTATAATTATTATTATTACTACAATTATTATTATTTTTATTTATTAATATCATTATTATTATTCATTAATATTATTATTATTTATTATTAATTTTAATTAATATTATTTATTATTTTAATTAATTATTATTATTATTAATATTATTAATTATTATTATTATTAGTATTATTTTTAATTATTATTCACATTATTATTTATTATTATTATTATTAATTATTATTATTATTAATATTTATTATTAATTATTATTATTAAATAGGAAAAGACTTGCACGATAACTTTCACGAATCTCTTTCGTGAGACGGGGCTCCATTTCAAGGAGCCTACCCGAAGCCGAGATGGAACAATCCGAATTCCCTGTTCCACAGTCGTGTTTCACTCCATGTTTCATAACTTATTTTCCATAAAAATAAGAGTAGTACTACTATACCATTGTTGCACCTTAAAAACAGATCCATATTTAGAAAACGGATCATGTATATATGGAAATGGGTCAGCAAATATTCTCTCTTCCTTATTCTGTTTCAGTGCAATATCTTCTCAATTCTCTCCTCTGCCACCGCCTCCTGCCGCATTTTCTTCCTCAAGCGATCTTCTCAATTCTCTCCTCCACGTAACCACCTTCTGCCGCCTCCGAGTTTCTTGCTCTGCCTCAGCCTTCCACCGCCTTCTGTCGCCTCCGATCTCTTCGCTCCGCCACTGTCTCCATTGTCCTTCACCTTCGATGTGCTCTTCCGTTGAGTCTCCGCTTCCGTGTGGAGGTGTATAGTGCTGTGGTTGAAATTTTTTACTTATTGGGGAAAAGATTTCTGCTATGAAAGTCGAAGAGTCGAGGATTTGCAATCACTGAACTCAGATTTACTATTTGGAATTGATTTTTTTTTTGAAATTGATTTTTTATTTGTTTGGAATTGAGATTGTAACTAGCCGAAATATTGGTAGCATAGGTGTGAGTGTTTATGGATGTAGATTGATAGCAGAAAGATTTACAGTATTTGTGAATTAAAATCAATTGATTTCCAGTGAATTAATCGATTGGTGTTCAATTCAGTTCCTATTGTTGTATTAGTTTGATTGATATAATGTATATGTGTTAGTGATAGTATATGTTGATAATAAATATAATATTAATTTGTATGTAAAAAATAAATGGTATATATATGTTGTTGTTAATAAATGTATTATTAATTTTTATATAAAGTATATATAATATATTGACTAATTGTATTAGTTTTATTGCAATAGTGGATATGTTGTTGTTAATAAATGTACTATAATTTTGGATGTAAAATTTGTATTATTTTGTTAGGAAAAATTGGATATTGAATATCAATATCCCAACTTTTTAAAAGAAGTAATATATTTATTAAGAAAGGTGTATACACTATTGAATTATGACCAATACATTTGATTATTAAAATGTACATAACAAAATTAATAGAATTTAATACAGTTTTTATATCTAAAATTATACATTTATTAATATGAGTATAAAAATCAATGGAGTTTAATACAATTTTCATACGTAAAATTAATAATTAATAATACACTTTAGAACAAAGTGTAATACAATTATTTGACTTAACATATACACTAAAGATTTGTTGTATAATTCTTCAGGTCTGATATGTAACTAATAAGAACCACATTCTGCTAATTCAGAATTTAAACATCTGAATCCAAATCACAATTAGAAATAACCAAAATTAATCTCAATTGAAATTGAGTCAATCAGTACATGAGAATCTCATGCTAATTCAGAATTTAAACATCTGAAGCCAAATCACAACTAGAAATAACAAAATTAATCTCAATTAAAATTGAGTCAATCAGCACATGAGAATCTCATGATGAGATAAGGAAGAGGAAATAAATCGAATTTGAACAAAAAAAAGTTGATTCAAAATTTGAATCATGTAATTCACAGAATGAATGATGGTGGGGACGACATCGAAGAGATAATCAGTGACGGTGGAGTGGATTTTATTCACGCACATCTTCAAATCATCTGATTTTTTAGAAGATCTCGAACGAACTCATCGATGCTTGAACAAATCTGAAAGATATGTGCAAAAAAATTGAAAGAATATATCTATGGCATTGGTATTGCAGCGAAGAGAGAAATAAGAAAACGAGAGTGGCAGGAGAAGGAAGCCGTAAAAGCGAGGAGATGAGACACGGCGGAGTGGAGATGAGACATGGCAGAACGCGGAGGAATAAAGTCAAGATGGGAAGAAGTAGAAGAAACATATTAGAAAGAGAGAGGGAGTGGGGATAGAGAGAGAGAGAGCGGGTGTTAGAGAGAGAAGGAGAGTGAGCATTAATGATCCATTGGGCTCAAATGCATATAAGTATCATGGGTCATTGGTAAAATTTGACCCAATTGCACCTTAAAAACTGTTGAACAATAGTATTTGCCTAAAAATAATATACCATAGTTAATGACCATTAAACCCTTGGGGCATGTGGTTGTATTTTAGGCCTTGATCAATACACGTGTCAAACATCTAATAGATGAAATAGGAGATAAAACACGGGAGTGGAATAAGTGATCCCAACTGGAGATGGAACACATGCTTAATCGCTTGGTTGAGAGTTCGAAGATGCCAGCTTGCTATCACAAAGCGTTTTTATTTATTTTTCTTTTTTCTTTAACTTTAGTTATTATTAATTGACAAATTCTCTATTATTAATTGACAAATTCTCTTGTGAGACGCTACTTATGTGAGACCATTTGTGAGACGTGTTAAAATATGCCTATTATATAGATAAAGTATGTTTAATGGTTGTTAAAGTATGTTTTGTAAAGTATGATGAATGATGAATTAAAATATGATTTTAGAATATTATAATATGATTCATTATTAACATACTTTAACTACAAATAAGCATACTTTATCTATATGATGAGCATACTTTAATAATGGGTCAACCCGTCTCACAAGAGAGTCTCCCTTATTAATTTAATTAATATTACTTAATAACTATATTTTTTAAAAATTATATTAAGTTCTAAAATTATAATAGTAAGATGAATGTCCAATTTTTTTAGAATAAATTACCAAAAACCCCCTCGAGGTTTGTCCAAATTATCCCTTTAAAAAACTTTTTTTTTAAAAAAAAGTGAAACTTAAAAATACAATGTTAAATATATGGGTTTTGATGTCATTTTCATCCTTCTTTATTTTAAGAAAAAGTGTATTTTTATTAATATTCAAATAAAAAAATAAATTAAAGGGGGTAATTGATAATTTTTCAAACCACGGGGTTTATTTGGTAATTTGGACAAACTTCGAAGGGGTTTTGATAATTTACCCATTTTTAACACTTGATATAAACGTGATATCTAATCAAGAAATCAAAAATATAAAAAATAAAAAGTGATAATAGTTTAATGAAAAGTGATATCAAATTGATATACTTATTATTATTTTTTAAAAAAGTGACAACATTTAATTAAAAAGTAATATAAAATTGATGAAAAGTAATAGTCGTCTAGTAAATTATTTCTCGTAGAATAAATAAAAACTTACTCCCTCCGTTCCTCATTAAGAGGGCCATTTGCTTTTTGGTACGTAGATTAAGAAATATTATTATTTAATGTATAGTGGATAGTTGTATTAGTAAGAGTGTGGGTCTCAACATTTAATTGTATTAGAGGGAGTGTGTGGGTCCCATGTGTGTAAAAAAGGAAAGGGGACTCTTTGGGTGGGACGACCAAAATGAAAAAATGACCCTCTTAGGCGAGGACGGAGGGAATATATCATTATTAATAAAAAAAATAATATTTTAATAAAAAAGTGATAATTAACAATTAAAAAAAATAAAAGACGATCTTATGGCATAAGTGTTGCTCGATCAAGAGAAAGTAATAATCATTTAGATGAACTATTCTAAGAAAAAATCATATGAAGGAAAAAATAATAGTACCTGATTAAGAAAAAGTGATATGAGATATGAACAATTTGTAAGACGGATGAAAAGTGATAATATTTTTTTAAAAAAGTTATATAAATAAAAAGTGAATACCAATATTTGTCGATATTTCATGAAAAATTTATATTTATATATATATATATAAAGTAAATAATTTATATGTATAAATAAAAAGTGATACTAACATTTTTAATAAAAAGTGAATTTGATCATGAAAAAGTGATCATTTTTCAATTAAATTACTATGAAAATATTTCATAAATAATTTTAAGAACGGATTAAAAGTAATAACAATTTTTTATAAAAAGTGACAATATTTTTAATAAAACGTGATAACTTACAAAGGAAATGTGAGTATGTAACAGACGTCCAATTGAATATTTATACAAAGAAATAATAAGAGAAATAAAAAGTGATACATGCTGAAGAAAAAACAAAGTTACATTCAATTATATTATTATTATTTAATTAAAAATAATTTATATGACGAATAATAAGTGATAACATTTTTATTAAGAAGTTATATTCAATAAAAGAAAAGTGATAATAAATACTATCTTTTAAATCATTTAATGCATAAATAATTTATACAATAAATAAAAGTGATTATATTTTTAATAAAAAAAATTATTAAAGAAGACTAATATATATTTAATTAAATTAAATTAAATTAGAGTAAATTTGATTTAATTTAAGAGATGAAAACATTCTTCCATTCTTCGAATACACACACATATATAAATCCTAAACAAACTCCCAAATGCCAAGACTTAGATTGTTATAAATAAACCCTACTTCAAGTATGCACTTCCACTGCCTGTGAACAGTATATACAAAACGTACGGGATAATACTATATACGTGATGCAGAATGAGATGTTACAACACCAGTGAAAACACTATAAGAGGAACGTAGTCGAGTAAACTCTACGTCCGGCGACTCTCTTTGTAGGAACTCTTCAAGTTTTTCCATGTCACTGGAATAAAGTCTGACAGCTTCTATTTATAGTCGTAAAGCATGCTGCATCCTTCTTCAAATAAGTGGTTGATGAGTATGTAAATTCACAAGTTTGGCGCTATGTTTTGTGCTAGTTTTGGAGAGTTTTGATGTGGAAATAGGTGGAAAACCTATATATATTGTGAATTAGCATGAATCAGGTGTAAGTGGAGCTATTCGAGTGTTTTCTTAGTAAAAACGGAGTGAAAGAGCCAAGAATCAAAGAGACGGAGTCGAAGCCACGCGAACCGCCCAAGAATTAGGTGGGTTCGACCTGGTTGGAGGAGGGTTCGACCTGTCCATCAGGTCGAACCATGGTCGAACCAGTTCGCAGGAAAGAGGATTCGACCACGACGTTTGAGTTCGACTTGCCAGTTGGTCGAATCGGGAGCGGGAGTTGTCCAGTGATGAGGTTCGACCTGGGGTTCGACCAAGGCCTAAGTGGTTCGACCTGTCCAGAAGGTCGAACCTGTACAGAATTCTTCCAGTAGCGGGGTTCGACCTGGGGTTCGACCTGTGGCCAGTTGTTCGACCTGTTTGACGTGGTCGAACCTATGTGCGAGAACTTACCTTATCCGGATTTTCGAGGCCGAAACGTATGAGATCACTTAGAAAGCTCATTCCAAGCCCTAGAGACGTGATTACAAGTATAAAAGGAGGCTCATACAGAGAATGAAGAGAGCTTTTTGATCATCAATCATAAGAGAGACAAGAGTAGAGGTGGTGATCCATCCGGAGGGCTGTGACAGAGGTTCGCTGAAGTTCAAGTAAGAATGATCAATCTAACCATGATTGTTCTTAGATCAATCATGGGCTAGAACCACCTTGGTAGTTCTAGGGTTATGAAAGTTTCATGATGTAATTCGTATTTCGTGTGTAAAACTCCGTACAACACTACCTGTGTTTGTTTTATATAAGATTGCATATTTAATCCATACTCATAGTCATTTTGTGCATCAATGATCGTTGTGTAGAGTCTGAATACATAACATGGTTATTGATTGAGTGTGTTCACTACTGAGCAGGGTTTATTGTTATAATTCTAAGTGAAGAGATTCCGAAGTCTTATTAGAACCGTCTTATATGAATATTCATGAATTGAATTAAATTCGGGTTGATGAATAGGATGAAGAGTATAACTTTATAGTACCTAAAAAGGGAGATCAAATCGGGTTAGATTCTAGACGTAGAAGATAATTGATTATGATAGTACCTAGAAAGTGGGGTGAAGCATATCTCTTGCTCCGATGTTATTCACACGTGTCAAGCGCATATTTACTTGTGTCTATAGAGTAAACTTGCATGGTCTAGTGATGCGTCCACAAACAACAGGGCAGAGTCGGACACCATCACATGAAAATACGAATTGCTAGTGAAACTGGATGACCCGACTAACTACCTATTATTCTTATTGATCACAACTCACTTTTCTCTACTCTTACTATTTCTTTTTGCTATTTCGATTAGAAGTTATTATCCATTAAACCTTTACAATTACCAAACATAGTCTAAAATATACTAGAAGATAACGAAATTGATATTTAACCGTCCCTTGGGTTCGATATTGTAACTTGGTCATCTTCGCGACTACAATTGATATCCTTATACTTGAGGATTAATTTGTGTGTTGAGAAAACCCCTATCAAGTTCTTGGCGCCGTTGCCGGGGACGGCGTAAAATATCTTTTTTGTATTATTTCTAGTTTATTAGGACTATTTACCTTGTTTTGTTGTTTTCTTTCTTATTCGTTTTAGGTGTATGCTCACAAGATCAAAGAAAGGTAATCTTGAACCGTATAATACTGATATTGGAGCATCATCAAGAAAGAAGAAGAAGAAAAAGAGCAAGGCAAAGACAATTGACCCAACTGAAGCTCTAAATTTTGGAGTCGAGGTTGACGAGCAGATTTCGCAAACGATTGAGGCTACAACTGAAGTTAATTTGGAAGTGAAAACAGTCAACATGGCAGCGAATCCGGATAATCTAGCCATCTGAGAGGTTTTCAGAAATAATGGGGCTGGAAATTATGAGCTTTTAGGAGCAAGGGAACTAACACAGCGTTCGATCTTCATCCCGCTCTTATTAGCATGATAGAAAGAAACTCCTTTTCAGGAGGGTCTTTCGAGGATCCGCAGCAGCATCTGAACAAGTTCTTGGGCTATGCAAGTACTCAAAAAGACGTAGGAGAACATGAAGATGCTAGGAAGATCCTTTTGTTCAAATTCTCGCTTACTGAAAAGGCGAGGGATTGGTACGATACTATTAACGCAGCTGAGTGCACCACGTGGGAACAATTGAAGTTAAGGTTCTTGGAAAGGTATAAGCCACCTTCGAAGGTGTTTAAGATGAAGCAAGATATTAACCAATTTGCTATCAGTGGAGGTGAGAAATTTCATGAAGCGTGGGATAGATTCAAGGACATGCTCAGGAAGTGTCCTCAACATGGGTTATCTAAAGCCCAATATATCAGTATATTCTATAATGGATTGGACTGTGAATCAAGAGTGCTACTTGATGCTTCTTCTAATGGAGCATTGCTTACAAAGTCATCCATTGAGGCCGAGAGATTGTTTGAAGACATATCGATGAATTCGAGGGATTGGCCTACTGATAGAGTTAGAGGTACGTATGTTCTTGGAAAGGTAACTCAGGTTGAATAAGCAATGGTGAAAACAAAGAGAGAGGATGAGATCGTTTCGAGCTTGTCCAATATCAACAAACTACTTGAGTCTCAACAGAAGCAGATCAGCGAGATATCTCAACGAGTACCAATCATGCAGCAAGAGATGATGAATAATGGAACCATCCAAGAAGAATTGGAGGAAGCAAATTATGCCATGGGTCAAAGTATTCAAGGAACGAGGTACCCAAATCAAGGAAATCGGAATTACCAAGGGAACTATCGAGGGAACTTTAATAATCGTGGTCCCTCTGGTAGTTATCAACAGCAACCAAGGAGGCCTAAATTTTCATGGAGCAATACGAACAATACAGTGCAACTTTCGATGGGTGTTGATCCGGGAGAAAAGGTGGAAGAAGGGAAGCCTGGTTTTGAGGATACTGTGAACCGGTACATGGTAAAGAATGATGAAAGAGTGAACCGCCTTGAGGCAAAACTTGAGAAAAAGATTGATGATCACCACAGAGATTTGTCCACTCAAGTGAAAGATCTCACGTTGTTGATGGGTTCAATTGCAGAGAATGTGAACACATTGACTCAAACTGTAGGAAAAGGGAAGTTTCCGTCTCAGATTATAGAGAATCCGAAGTCGTGTAATGCCATCACACTGAGGTCGGGAACGTAGTACGAGGGACCGATGAGGCCGGAATCAAAGTTGGAATTTTCTAAGCCTCGGTTCGACCAAAATTCAGAGGGTTCGACCTGGCATACAGGTCGAACCATGGTCGAACCTCATCAACAAAAGCACTCTGTTTTGTCACAGGAACGGTTTGACCAACACTCAGAGGGTTCGACCTGGCATACAGGTCAAACCACGGTCAAACCTCATCGGCCAGAGCACTCTGTTTTGACGCAGGAATGGTTCGACCACGATCGAAATTGTTCGACCAACTCTTCAGGTCGAACCCAGGTCGAACCGGAGGATAGAGATTATACAGTGAAGTAGTTCGACCACGATCGAAATTGTTCGACCTCCAATACTGGTCGAACCCAGGTCGAACCTCCAGAGCAGAATGAGATCAGTCTTCCAGGAGAGAGGTTCGACCAATACAATCCTGGTTCGACCTCTCAAACTGGTCGAACCCTAGTCGAACCTCGCCAAGATATTTTGATTGATGCACCTTATGTTCCATTTGATGTTGATGCAACTCCAGTGGTACGGAATGAGCAAAGTACAGACATAATAGCTGAGAAAAAATGGGAAAGAGCTAAGCGATTAAGAGCCGAAAAGGAGAAAATGGAGAAGGTTGATCGTGATGAATGGGGGATTCCCAAAACAAAGATACCTCCACCGTTTCCCTACAAGCTAGTGAAGAAGGGGTTGGAAGAGAAGTTCATGAAGTTTTCAGAGATAATGAACAAGATAAGCTTGAACATCCCTTTTTCAGAGGCAATCATGGAGATGCCATATTATTCTCGATTAAGACATATTGATGAAGAAGCGAAGCTTAACCGGAGTTGAAACGGTAAATTTATCTGAGAATTGTAGCTCAATTATTCAAAAGAAGTTGCCACCAAAGATGAAAGATCCGGGGAGCTTTACTATTCTATGTGAGATCGGGAAGGGACCAGCACGGCGAGCTTTGTGCGATCTAGGGGCAAGCATCAATTTGATACCGTTGTCCATCTTTCAGAAGCTTGGTTTGGGGGAGCTGACTCCGACAACAGTTGCTCTCCAATTGGCAGATAGATCATTGACGTTTCCGAAAGGTATTGTTGAAGATGTTCTTGTAAAGGTGGAGAAGCTAGTCTTTCCCGTGGATTTCCTTGTACTAGAAATGGATGATGACAAGGATAATGTTCCTTTAATCTTGGGGAGGCCATTCTTTGCTACGGCTGGAGCTATGATAGATGTTCGGAAGGGAGAATTGAAGTTGCGAATGGACAAAGAAGAAATACTTTTCAACTTGGACAAAGCAATGAAGATGCCAATGGAGTCCCAGTGTTATAGTATTGACGTGGTGGAGGAGATTGTGAAGGAGGATATGTCTCTGATCTTGTCAAAGGATCCTCTTGAGACATGTTTGATGGAGTCTCTTACTTATCCCACTACGGAGCTTGACGGACTTTCTAACGAGGTATGTATTGAATTTCTTGAAAACTTACTTGCTTTGGGTGATGACAGGTTTGCATTGGAAAGAAATAAGATGGAAGAAGTCAAATGGACCAGGAAGTACTTGCCTTTGGATAACGAAAGCACTCCAGTGGACGAAAGAAAGGAGGTGTTGAAACCATTGCCGGAACACTTGAAGTACGCTTTTCTTGGTGATAATGCACAATATCCGGTAATTGTATCTTCTTCCCTTAATGAGGATCAACTTGAGGAGTTATTAGATGTCTTAAGGAAGTACAAGTCTGCAATAGGGTGGTCACTTGATGATTTGAAAGGTATTAGTCCTTTGTATTGTATGCATCGGATTAGGTTGTTGGATGAAGCCAAGGCGAGTGTTCAAAATCAGCGTAGGGTGAATCCCACAATTCAAGAGGTGATAAGGAAGCAAATCCTTACGTGATTGGATGCTGGAATTATATATCCTATTAGTGATAGTCCCCATGTGAGTCCATTGCATGTAGTTGCTAAAAAGGGGGGCATGACTGTAGTGAAAGCTGAGGATGAAGAAGCTATAGCCACGAGGATTCCTACGGGATGGCGTACATGTGTGGATTACAGGAAACTAAATGAGAACACGTGTAAGGACCATTTTCCTCTTCCTTTTTTGGATCAAATGTTAGATCGTCTTGCAGGGTATGAGTTTTATTGTTTCTTGGATGGATACTCGGGGTACAATCAAATCATGATTGCTCCTGAGGATCAAGAAAAGACCACTTTTACTTGCCCCTACGGGACATTTGCTTTTAGGAAGATGCCGTTTGGATTGTGTAATGCGCCTGCTACTTTTCAGAGATGCATGATGGCGATTTTTGATGGTTTGATAGAGAAGATCATGGAAGTATTCATGGACGATTTTTCAGTTTTTGGTTCTTCTTTTGATATTTGTTTGTCTAACCTTGCTATTGTTTTGAAGAGGTGTCAAGAAACTAATCTTGTCTTGAATTGGGAGAAGTGTCACTTCATGGTGAAGGATGGGATTGTTCTTGGGCATCATGTTTCCGCCAAGGGATTACAAGTAGATCGTGCTAAAGTGGTGGCAATTGAGAAGCTTCCACCACCGACAAATGAAAGAGGAGTGCGGTCCTTCCTTGGACACGCCGGTTTTTACAGGAGATTCATAAAAGACTTCTCAAAATACTCTAAGACCTTATCTCATTTACTTGAAAAGGATATTCCTTTTGTGTTTAATGATGAGTGTCTAACAGCTTTTCAAGTTTTGAAGGAGGCGCTTATTACTGCCCCTATCTTGATCACACCGGACTGGACTCAACCGTTTGTACTTATGTGTGATGCAAGTGATGTAGCATTGGGTGTGGTGCTCGGGCAGCTAAGGGAGAAGAAGTTCTGCGCTATTTACTACGCGAGTAAGACTTTCGATGCGGCACAGAAGAATTACACGGTAACTGAAAAGGAGTTTTTGGCTGTTGTGTATGCATTCGATAAGTTTTGTCAGTATTTGGTTGGCATGAAGACGATTATGTATACGGATCATTCAGCGATTCGGTATTTGATGGAGAAGAAGGAGACGAAGCCTAGGATTATAAGGTGGATTCTACTACTTCAGGAGTTTGACATGGAGATTCGGAATAAGAAAGGAACAGAAAATGTGTTGGCAGATCACTTGTCAAGGTTGGAGACTAGAGAGCATTGTGATAATTCTTTTGAGTATATTGAAGAGATGTTTTCTGATGAGAAGATCATGGCTGTGGCTGTTGAAGGGACTGAGCGAGCATGTGTGGTCGCAGCAAGGTATGGATCCATGGTACGCGGATTATGTTAATTACATTGTTATTGGAGAAATTCCAAGGGATCTCAACCGATATCAACTTGCGAAATTTCGTAGGGAAGTTGAGACATTTATATGGTATGATCCGTTTGTTTACAAGATTTATACAGATTCTATTATCCGAAGATGTGTACCCGAGATGGAAATGGAGAGTGTGCTTGAGTTCTGCCATGCACAACCAAATGGGGGGCATTTCGGAGCGCAAAAGACTGCAGCTAAGGTACTTCAATCCGCTCTTTATTGGCCTACATTGTTTAGAGATAGTGAGAGCTATGTGGCGTCTTGCGATAGATGTCAGCGCATGGGAAATATAGGTAGGAGAGATGAGATGCCAATGCAGCCTAGCATAGTTGTGGAGATATTTGATGTATGGTGGATCGATTTTATGGGGCCTTTTCCCCCGTCGAATGGGTTTCTCTACATTCTTCTTGCGGTGGATTATGTTTCAAAGTGGGTGGAAGCGATTCCTACTCATGTAAATGACTCGAAAATTATTTTATCTTTCTTGAAGAAGCATATTTTTGCCCGTTATGGAGTTCCTAGAGCACTAGTTAGTGATGGAGGTTCCCACTTCGTCAATAAATTTCTTGAGAAGGTGCTTAAGGATTATGGTGTTAAGCATAGGGTTACTACACCCTATCATCCGCAAGCGAATGGGCAAGCAGAGGTCTCCAAGCGTCAAGTTAAACAGATTCTGGAGAAAGTGGTAGGAACTAATAGAAAGGATTGGGCTATGAAGCTTGATGATGTGTTATGGGGGTTCCGAACCGCTTACAAGACGGTGTTAGATATGTCACCGTATCAAATTGTTTATGGGAAGCCGTGCCACTTACCTGTAGAGATTCAACACAAAGCGTTTTGGGCTTTGCGACGCTTGAACTTGACCCTTAAGGATGTGAAGGAGTTGAGGATAACTCACATGAATCAATTGGATGAGTTTAGGAGTCGTGCTTACAAGAATTCAGAGATTTATAAGGAAAGAATGAAAAGGTGGCATGATTCTAAGATCTCATACAAGGAGTTCAAGCAAGGAGATGAGGTACTATTTTTTAACTCTCGTTTAAAGCTTTTTGCAGGCAAGTTGAAATCTAAGTGGACGGGACCGTTCATGATTCATCGAGCCTTAGGAGGGGGGAGTTTTGAGCTTATTGACAAAGATGGAGACGTTATCGCGGCGAATGGGCATCGGTTGAAGCATTATAGGTCGCCGGATGATGCGTGTGTCATTTTTGATGATACCTTGGTCTGATTTGGTCCCGTCGTGACTCTCCGACGTTAAACATGAGCGCTTGTTGAGAGCTTACTCTTCTGTTTTATTGCTTTATTTCTTTTGTGTGAGTAAGAAATTTTTATATTTAAGATGCTTACTAATCGGCAATTACATCTCTTTTCAAACTTAGTTTCGACTTACGTTTTTACTAAGTTTGGGGGGTGTGATGTTATTACCTCATTGAAGCATTAAGAGTATAATCTTTTCTTTGTATTGTTTGTTAGGGGAGTTGGTTTTTGCGGCCATATTGAATTTTAATCGATTTTGATGTGACGATTTTTTACAACTTGCCTAATGTTCAGTGGTTTTTGGTTGTGTTTTATTTTACGGAGTTACTCATGAATGATGTTTTGTGGAACAATTTTTGAAGTTGTGCTCTAGATTGTACCTAATGAAGTTGTGTTGAAGCTTGAAGTGTGTAGTGAATGAAGAACACTCAGTTTTGAAAATCAGGAGGATGGTTCGACCAACACTAGGAGTGGTTCGACCAGTATCAGAGGTCGAACAAAAGCAGAGGAAGTCGTACCGGTGTCGAAAGTTGTCCAGAGAGGAGGTTCGACCTAAGCCATAGTTGTTCGAACTGATTAGAAGGTCGAACCTAAGGTCGAACCAGTCAGTTCAAAGCACTCTGTTTTCCAGAAGAGGGGTTCGACCAATTCAAGAATGGTTCGACCTGATCAGCAAGTCGAACCCAGGTCGAACCGAGAAGATCATTTGTCCAGAAGAGAGGTTCGACCTCGTCATCCATGGTTTGACCTGTTCAGGAGGTCGAACCTGAGGTCGAACCAAGCCAGGTACGCGATTTAAGTTCGATTTTTCAGAGGGGTTCGATCATTTTTTCGAAACACCAAACCTCGAACCCTTTCGAACCTCTAAACCCTTGCACAAATTCTTCAATTACACTTGATTTCACACCGATTACACAACACTACACCTTGAATTTTCGATTCGGTCGCGGATTTGGGCGGATTTCGTCGCGAGTTAGGGCTGAAATCGCGATTTTTGGTTGTTGTGTGTTCTCGATCGGTTGTTCACCATGGGCAAGTCAAAAGGTATGTTTTTCCAACTCAATTACTCTAGGATTGAAGGTTTAGGTAAGAAATTCAATGTGAATAAGAGGATTGATGTTGAGTATGGTTGAATTTCATGGTGAATGTTGATATTGTGACTTGTTTCATATGAATTCTTGTTTCTTGGTTTTTGGTTGTTTGATTATTGATAGAACTTGAATTTTTATGAGGATTGATCAAGGATGGGACATATCATATAATGAGCATGTTGATTTGGTTTGAAATTGATGAAATTGAAGTAGTTCATTGAGAGAAACATGTTGAATTTTTGATTGAAATGCTTGAATTGCTTAATGCATGCTTGTTGGTTATGTTTTGATGATTAAAGAAGGTGTGATTGAAGATGTTTTGAGAATGTTGAATAAGCAAGTGGTGTTGAGATGATAGTTTGTGTGAATATGCATTGATGCTTGAAGTCTTGAGTAGAGTATGTGATGTGCTAGTAAAATACTTGCTTTCTTGTCTTGTTGGTTGGATTGAAGTATTTGTTTTCAGGAAAGGGATAAGGATCAAGTAAAGGAAAAGGAAAGGCAGAGGAGGAAAGATCGAAGAAGAGGCATGACAGGCCTTCGAATTTGGACAAAGTGACAAGAAAACTGAGGCTACAAGATCGTTTACCCGATAACTTTAAGATTCAGATGCAAGATTGGGATGAGATTAAAGAGAAGTGGGAAGAAGTTTCAGACAAGATAGCTCGCACTCGATACCAAGATGATGAAGCGATGAGGATAATGAGAATAGGGGATGATATATTTTGGATGTTTGATCAAGTAGGGATCCGAGGATTCATGGAGTTGAAGAGGCCAACGTACTTCCATGTTACAACAAAAGTAGTTTGCTCATTTGAGATGGAGAAGGACCCGCTTGGGTACCCATATCAGTGTACGTTTCAGCTTGGCGGAGTGAGTAGAAGATGGACGTCTGAGGATTTCAATGAGCTGTTTGAGATGCCTTTAGAGATCCCTCGTTTAGAAAATGCTACATTCACTGCAAAACAGTTTTGGAGGGAGATCACCGGGAAGATTCGTGATTATAAGACCAGACAGGCTCGTGCTTCCGCAATAAAGAACCCAGTTTTGAGGTACATGGACCGCGTCCTGAGCAACACGTTATTCGCCCGCTCGGAGGGGAGTGTTGTGTCTAGAGGAGAGCTTTACGCCCTGTGGTGTATGCTAAATGGGGTGAAGTTCAATGTTGGAGCTTATTTTATTGCGCAGCTGAATAAATTCAAGACCATTGGATTTCAAAAGGTGAATATAGGAGGGTTATTGACGATCGTGGCTGAGCATTACAACTTGGATCTCACCGGCTTTACACCAGTAGAAGGAGAACCCGATTTGATGCTGAGCACGTGCGTGAAGGGAGGATTTGCCCATTTTAAAAATGGAGATTGGTTTTTCACGAGGGGTCTTAAGCCTTTCGAATTTATGTTCCCCTTCGACGTGAGCAACTTGACAACTATTCGGGAAGCAAGGAATAAGTTAATGAATTCTCTTGGACATACCGCCTTATCCGTGGCAGTGAAGTCGGGTGGTGATTGGAGAGCGGTAGCACAGATGTGTGCTGAGGGGAGGATGGATGAGTTACAGCAGATCGTTGATCAAGGAGAGTTCCGTCCACCTCAGCCACAACAGCCTGAAGAGGAGGATCAGGTAGATGAGCAGCCGGAGATGGAGATTCCGGAAGAAGAGCAGCATGATGCGCCTCAGCATGCTCCGGTACCGCAGCAGCGGCGAGCAGTTCCAGGTACTCGGGAGCAGCTTCGCCTGATTCATGAGCAGCTGATCGCGGTGGTAGCTGTACAGCAGGAGACGAACAAGCAGCTCGTGCTCGCTAATGCCAACTACGCCACACTGAACGAATGGTACTCTGCCTTGGATGAGCGTGTTGATAGAGTGAGTAGTCAAGTGGATATAATGGATATGCACATTACCAGTCTGTGCCGAGCTGTGGAAAATAGGATGGATGAGGATGACGATGATGATGAGGATGATGATGCTCCTAGGGAGTAGGTTCAGGTTTTCTTTTGGCTTCTCCGATTCATCTTATCTTCCATTCTTCTTTTTATTTTTATAGATTGGGGTGTGATTCATGTGTGAGTGGCATGTACTTGATGTAGTTGATTTTGTATCATTGTTTTGTATATGGGTTATTGATTCTGTGCATTCATGTGTTTACGTGTTTATTTTCATTGGAAAGAGCATGAATAATTTGTTAAGTATATGGAATTCATGAGGAATTGATTTTGATTATGTGCTATGAGGAGTATTAGGAATTGATTACCTATGTGAGGATTTGAGCCTTTATCATGATTAATCATGATAGTTTATTTTTGAGAGAATCATTCGTATGAACGTATTCTAGAACTTGGTTTGGAGTCTTGTGTGAAACTTACAATTGATGAAATATTATGATATGATCTTAGGCCATTTTTGATTAATTGAGTCACTTAGCCAAATTTTACCTTTCCTAATGATTTTATAAATCTTTGGTAGCCCTGTTTGAGCCTTTTAAAAGTTTTTTTCTTTGGCAAGCCAAATATAAGAGCCTTAATTACCTTATTTAAGCTTTGAAAATACCCTATTCATTGGTAGAGAGAGTAAGGTGAATAAGTGTGGAAGAAGAAAAGGAAGATGGAGTGAGGTTTAGTAAGAAAAGTGCATGGTTAAATCTTGTTAGGGGTAGTGCCTGAAATTGGTACCCCGAATTGCTTATACATGGGGCTTGAAGTTTTTAAGAAGCAGTCGAACGATGTTCGAGAAGGGTAGTGCCTACAACTGGTACCCGAGCGATCAAAAGAAGAATGATGTTGATGCAAGGAAGAGAAGAAAAATTGAAAATTGCAAGTGCAAGAGAAGAATTGGAGGAGAATATGAAGCCGAATGAGAAATCAAGAACCACCAAGGTAACTCTCTACTAGTGTCTTAAGTCACTATGACCAAATTTTCCTACCCTTTCCAAAGAGCCAACATTACAACCTAGAAACAAGTCCTTTGTGATCCTAGTATTAATCTAATGTAAGTTGATTTTTGAGACCTTTGCCAAGCTTATGGTTACGCGTGAATATGAATTGATATGAGTGTTTATACTAGCCTATAGTGCCTCACGCACGAGCGAAAGAGAGTAAAGACTTATCTTGTCAGCGAGATTACTTAGTACTCCGAATGGTGTGTGATTGGATTGATTTTACATGAGTGAAATATATGATGCACGTAATTCTTGTTTGATTCAATGAAGTGGCATGTGTAATATGTGTTGTACTAGATCTTGTTGAATTATACACGACTCCTGTGGTTTAAATTGGTTGCCTCGGGACGAGCAACATGCAAGTTTGGGGGTTTGATGAGTGTGTAAATTCACAAGTTTGGCGCTATGTTTTGTGCTAGTTTTGGAGAGTTTTGATGTGGAAATAGGTGGAAAACCTATATATATTGTGAGTTAGCATGAATCAGGTGTTAGTGGAGCTATTCGAGTGTTTTTTTAGCAAAAACGGAGTGAAAGAGCCAAGAATCGAAGAGACGGAGTCGAAGCCACGCGAACCGCCCAAGAATTAGGTGGGTTCGACCTGGTTGGAGGAGGGTTCGACCTGTCTATCAGGTCGAACCATGGTCGAACCAGTTCGCAGGAAAGAGGATTCGACCACGATGTTTGAGTTCGACTTGCCAGTTGGTCGAATCGGGAGCTGGAGTTGTCCAGTGATGAGGTTCGACCTGGGGTTCGACCAAGGCCTAAGTGGTTCGACCTGTCCAGAAGGTCGAACCTGTACAGAATTCTTCCAGTAGCGGGGTTCGACCTGGGGTTCGACCTGTGGCCAGTTGTTCGACCTGTTTGACGTGGTCGAACCTATGTGCGAGAACTTACCTTATCCGCATTTTCGAGGCCGAAACGCGTGAGATCACTTAGAAAGCCCATTCCAAGCCCTAGAGACGTGATTACAAGTATAAAAGGAGGCTCATACAGAGAATGAAGAGAGCTTTTTGATCATCAATCATAAGAGAGACAAGAGTAGAAGTGGTGATCCATCCGGAGGGCTGTGACAGAGGTTCGCTGAAGGTTCAAGTAAGAATGATCAATCTAACCATGATTGTTCCTAGATCAATCATGGGCTAGAACCACCTTGGTAGTTATAGGGTTATGAAAGTTTCATGATGTAATTCGTATTTCGTGTGTAAAACTCCGTACAACACTACCTGTGGTTTGTTTTATATAAGATTGCATATTTAATCCATACTCATAGTCGTTTTGTGCATCAATGATCGTTGTGTAGAGTCTGAATACATAACATGGTTATTGATTGAGTGCGTTCACTACTGAGCAGGGTTTATTGTTATAATTCTAAGTGAAGGGATTCCGGAGTCTTATTAGAACCGTCTTATATGAATATTCATGAATTGAATTAAATTCGGGTTGATGAATAGGATGAAGAGTATAACTTTATAGTACCTAAAAAGGGAGATCAAATCGGGTTAGATTCTAGACGTAGAAGATAATTGATTATGATAGTACCTAGAAAGGGGGGTGAAGCATATCTCTTGCTCCGATGTTATTCACACGTGTCAAGCGCATATTTACTTGTGTCTATAGAGTAAACTTGCATGGTCTAGTGATGCGTCCACAAACCACAGGGCAGAGTCAGACACCATCAAATGAAAATACGAATTGCTAGTGAAACTGGATGACCCGACGAACTACCTATTATTCTTATTGATCACAACTCACTTTTCTCTACTCTTACTATTTCTTTTTGCTATTTCGATTATAAGTTATTATCCATTAAACCTTTACAATTACCAAACATAGTCTAAAATATACTAGAAGATAACGAAATTGATATTTAACCGTCCCTTGGGTTCGATATTGTAACTTGGTCATCTTCGCGACTACAATTGATATCCTTATACTTGAGTATTAATTTGTGTGTTGAGAAAACCCCTATCAGTGGTCCACTAGGAGATATGACAACCACCCATTACAGCAAATAACCAACCCACTACTTTGAGTAGTTATCTTCAATTTCTATAATCTTTTGGACTTCTAGAACTTTCCAGATTGCTCTTATGTCTTGTGGGTCCATTCAGCACGATCTTCATTCAAGTGCCACAACCTTGAAAGCAACATCAAGCACAACACTATACAAACATGTTAGTGGTTAAATAATAACTGGTGGAGGATCGGTGTGATTCCAGATATGACGAAACTGGTCTCAACACTTCACATCAACAGAATGGAAAGTGGAAATATGATCAACCCAATGTCATCCAAAATAGTCCCGCCATAGTTAATTACACACACTCTGATCGATTCTTGCTCGTTAAGTATACGGAGAAGCCAAAAGCATGTTCCAAGTGAAATTATTGAGGGGGCATTGAAAGTTGAGGTGGAGAGTGTCAGAGCATGAAAAGAGATAGGTTGATTGCCAAAAGATTCCAATTCATTTTCTTGTGAGGGGAGGGGCGTATGGGAAGAGATGGATTGATTTTTAGATCAAAGAGAGTTCTGGAGGAAGGAGGCATATGGGTGGAGGTGTTTGGTCTGGAGGAGGAGGGTGCATATCTAGAGTTGGAGATGTCCAAATTGGTGGTATTTTGGTTAGAGGAAAAGTCTTGGTTAAGAGATGTGCGAGTGGCATTTCGGGAAGAGACAAATGGGACTAACCGGTGATGGGAGTCTCATCTAAGGACCAAAGTGGGACTCATAGGGAGAGTAAGATGTTCGTATGAGGCGAGTTTCACAATCTTTCTCAGTATGATCGATAATACCGCAGTAATAACAGAAAGATGGAAGACGTTCATACTTCAATATGCAGTTAAAAACTGAGCCTTAATGAGTGATGTGTAAAACTCTTCGAAGTGGATTAGAAATAGAAAGATTCACTCGGATATGCAAAAACTTCCCAAAAAAGAGAGCCTTTACGGTCTCTATCCACTGAGATAAATTCTCCAATCTCATTTCCTGCAAACTTTGCAAAAGGCTCCGACATTAGTCCCAATGGAAGGCCAAGAACATGAACCCAAAAAGGAGATTTATTAAACACCATTTCAGTAGCAACCAAATTCTTATCAGCCCCCATTAACACTAGCACATGTCTATCAAAGAGCCATGGAGATCCTTCTTGGATTTTCCTCAAATCAGATAAAGAAGAGAAATTGAACATCATAGTATTATCCGAAAGTGATTTGCAAACAAGGCTATCAATAGAGAGATTCTAAAGTCCCATGAATAAATTTTCAATATGATAAGGTGAAAAAAATCTTGGAGCCAGAATCTTTTACCAATTAGGGATTTTGAGAGATCTTGACTATCATTAGCAAGTTCATCAATGTTGAGAGGGGCAAGTTCTGTATTATTAAGAGAGAGCTTGGAATAGAGAGAATCAAGGGGGTCAGACATGGGAGGAATCAAGCACAACAAAAAATGAACAACTATGGGTTCTTACAGCAACCAAACCAGTGGAGAGTACCTGCAACGCTGATCGGTGTCGTTTTCACCTAGATTTAGTGTCTTTTATTATGTGTTTTTGTGTGTTTTTATTCATTTTGTATATCAGTTGGTGGTGTTATATGAAGATATGGAGATGTGTGCTTTGAAATGATAAATGTGTGATTTTCATGATTAAGTGCCTTAAATTGTGCTACATTTGTGAATATTTAGAGAATTAGTAAATTGGTGTAATTTGTGTGATTTTTATATAAAAATAAATTCTAGACACGATAAGAAAGATGTGGGAAAAACGGAGCTCAATTTGGAGTTGAAACCGGGGAGAACGACCAAAGCAAAGCTGAAGAACACACGTCCAACTTGTATATTTTTTTTGTATTCGTGTGGAGCTCAAAACTAGATATGTGATATATGGTTGGAAAGACACTGAAGAGAGAATTGCGTGAGCGTAAGAATTACTCAAATTGGAGATCGGATGTGAAAGTTATACACAAAACGGTGAGACTGCGCAGCACGCGATGCACTACACGGCCCGTGTACCGAACACGGCCTGTAAGGGTTGGCCGTGTTCCGACACCAGAAAAAGCTACACGGCCACCCCCATGGCCGTATTCCGCACACGGCCTGTGTTCTGACAAAAGTCAATTTTATGATTTTCACATGATCTAGAAGCTTTCATGGGGGTATAAATACATGTTTTGACCACAAAATCCGAGAGGAATCATTTTGGATCAATTTCCACACATGCTAAACACCTAAATCACACACATTCATCTCCATCTCTTCCATCCTTCACTTCATCCATTCAAACCACTTGATCTCCTCAAATCATCCATAAATCCATCCATCCACCAATCTAAGAAGAGGAATTCATCATTGGTTGAAGATTTTAGCATGATCAAAGGGGAGGAAGTTCACCATCAAAAGGAAGTCAACTTACCTTTATTTTTTTATTTTCTTCATTATTTGGCTCAAATGGAGCATGCCATGGATTGTATTGATTTTATTATGATTTGTAGTGGCTAGTCCTCATGTGAGGCTAGCAATGTGATTGGTTAGGGATTACGTAGATTTTACACACCACATGTTTGATGAAATGATTGTTATGAATATTTTCTATCATGAATGCTTATTCTCATTTTATGTATGATTTGTGTGATTAAATTCTCTATTCATAGTGTTAGGATAGCCATTCCAATATTATGCTTAGCGGTTTAATTGAATCATTGATTGCATGAGATGACTATGTTAAGTATGTGGGAAGTTTGGCCATAACCTTCATGTGCTTAGAACCTCATGATAGGACATTATTGATAATTCCTTGTGAAAGTGTTTGATATGATGAGGGAAATCAAGCCAATTTTCACTTGACCTTAGAAAGGGAACACTAGGAAAACGTCCCTGCCTACTAGAAAAAATTCTTCGTGATAATATCTCTATATTGGTATATTAATATCCGTAAGTACCTATAGAAAGAGTGAGGATTGGAGACGCTCTTTGAGTTCCCTTAGTATCATAACATGAAAACCTTCAATGCATGTGTGTGTGTGAGTCTACATAAGCCTTATCCGTGATGTTGCTTGCCTTACATACTTCTTAGATTGTTCACCTTCATCCATTTTCCATCACATTTGTATATGTTCTATCTTTTAATTACTTTCTAGCTTAGTTTGTAGTATAATTCAACCCACTCCGTCCTACTAGTGTAAAATATTTCTCAAACACGGCTACCCACTTTCGCCCTTGGGTTCGATATCTTAAAAATTTTGCACTTGGTTGCTTACGTATTACACACGATAGAGTACACTTGCTCTAATCAATTTAACCAAAATTGAAACCAAGTTCAAACACAAAACAAATGAAAAATGAAACAAAGAAAGAGAGAAGGAAAAAGGAACAGAAGCTAGAGGCAGGGCCCTAGACTCTAATCTCTAAGAGAGATTCCATGGAGAAACCGTAGGACAACTCTATATACTCCCTCCATGGAGAAACCGTAGGACAACTCTATATACTCTATAATATTTTAAAGTGTAATGATGTGAGAGAAATAATATCTTAATGTATAGTGGGTAGTTGTATTAGCGTTGAGTATGGGCTCCATGTGTAGTGGGTTGAATATAATACTATTATTGTGTGTGTCACATCAACCCATGTGTAGGTGTGAATCCACATTGCTCCTTAAAAAAATTTATGTATGTGGCGTCGCCACATTTAAATATTTGTGTATGTGTCACTCACACATTAATTTTGCAATTAATGTTTTATTTTAAGTAATGTAATATTTTAAATATTATTTTATATAATCTCTCCTTTTAATATTCTTAATAATGCAATTAATATTTTATTTTATATAATTTAATATTTAAAGTAATTAATATATATATTTTATAATTTTACAATTAATATTTTATTTTAAGTCATTTTTATGAAGATTTATTTTAATCTAATAAGAATATTTTAAGTTATTTTTATGAAATTTTATTATTTTAATACTAATAAAAAAATTTGGATTGTGTAGGTGTCGACGCCACATTGCTCTTTAAAAAATTTTGTGTATGTACGTCGCCACGTTCATCCTTGAAATAATTTGTGTATGTGTCGCTCAAACATTAATCCACAATTAATGTTTATTTTAAGTAATTTAATATTTTAAATATTGTTTCATTTAACCCCTCCTTTATAATATTTTTAATAATGCAATTAATATTTTATTTTAAGTATTTTAATATTTAAAGTAATTAATATTTTATATTTTTACATTAATATTTTATTTTAAATAATTTTTTTAAGATTTAATGTAATCTAATAAGAATATTTTAAGTTATTTTATGAAATTTTATTATTTAAATAGTAATAAGAAAATTTTTACATTAAAAATACATTTAAAATTTTTTAGTTGTGTGTGTAGCCTCATTCATTCTTAAAAAAATTTGTATATTTAGTCTCATCTATTATTAATAATCTTAATCTTTTAAATAGTATATTAAAAAAATAATTTGTAGGTGGCGTTATCGGTTCCTTCTTAAAAAAATTTGTGCATGTAATATCATGACCACGTGTATTCTTGAAAAAAATTGTATATGTGACTAGGGATGACAACGGGTAGGGTGCCCGCTTATTTTGGGGTACCCGTATCCGATTAATAAAATAACTACCCGTATCCGTATTCATCCCGTTTAAAAAAATTATTATGGTACCCGTACCCGTCCCACTCCCGTTTATCAATACCCGCGGGTACCCATACCCATTTAATATTCATTTATTTTATATATATTTAAATTTTTTATTGTTTAAATAAATATAATAATAAAATTTTCATTATTATTAATTAAATATAAAATAAATATAATATAAATTCTATTATTTTAAATATATATTTAATAAATATGATTAAATAAAATTTGTAACTATTAATTAAATATATAAAATATCTTATAATATATAAATTATATAATATATATTAAATTTTATAAAAATATATATATAATCGGGTTACCCGCGAGTTTTGAGGCATTACCCGTACCCGTCCCAAACCCTAATGGTATTTTTTACAACTACTCGTACCCGTCCCAAATCCATTTACAACTACCCGTATCCTACCCATTAGGATTCGGGTAGACTGGATACCCAAAAATAGTCCCATTGCCATCCCTATATGTGACGCTCTCATGTTAATCTTACAATTAATATTTTATTTTAATTAATCAATATTTTAATTAATATTTTATTTAATCTCTTCTATTAATAACTTACAAAATTAATATATAAAATTATTTTTAATAATAATTATTATTTTTAATATATTTTTATATTTAGATATTTGGGTTTATATTTATTTTTTAATTTATGATATTTATTAAAAAAAAACTTTTTAGAGTATTTATTTGTATAAATAACCCTTCATGAACAATGATCGAGTCATCGAGAAGTTTGCAGCAGATATTTAACGTTTCGGCATTTCCATCCGCGAGGGCTTTTCAGTGATTTATAAGTATATATTATTTACTTGTAAAATATACTATAAAATTTCCCATTGCAATTCCTTTGGTTGTATTGTTGCATGTTTTGAACGAGGGTCACCCTAATCTCCTCGCCAGTCACCAACAACTGTGCGAGTTTGAATTGCCAAGACGTTCTCCCATGAATCAATTCAGCGGCATGGACATGGACATGGACAATCCCGGGAAGAGGAAACGATCATCGTTCGAATCTATATCTGAAAATCCTAAATCGAAGGTCGCTTTGTTAAGCGGTTCGGTGTGCTTAGGATCATCGTTCGTATCTGAATCTGAAATTCCCAAATCAAGAAAGGTAAGCGATTTGTTGGGCTTAGGATCATCGTTCGAATCTGAATCTGAAAATTCCAAACTAAGAAAGGTCGGAATGTTTTGCGTTACGGTGGGCGAGGATAATGTCGAGGAAATCAATATATACGTGTTGGATATAGATTCAGTTTCTTATGGGGATAAGTTTATGCATATCCCTCCCAGGATTCAATTTTCATTTGGATCATCAAGTATTTTGTGTGCAGGGTTCCGCCCTGTATTTATTTGACGGGGGTTACCCTTTTACTCGGGCGCCAGATCTCAATAGAAAGACTGCTGCCAAAATAGTTTTGTCACCAGATTTATTGGCAATGAGAGAGACGAATGGAGATAATAGGATACTTCCTAATATGCATCAAACCAAATACAATCCCAAAGCCCTCCCTACACCGACGGCCTACATATTCTAGTTTTCTCCACTCAATTCATGGGTCCTCCAACCCCTTGTTCAATCTATGGTACTTTTGGATTCCATGGTTATGATATTGAGTTCAAAGAGGATATGTTTTCTCCCTTTCATCCAGCATCCCCTGATACTGCTTTTGAGTTGTAAGTGATTTGGTTTCCCACTCCTTCCGAAGGAGATTTGGTTTCCGTGTTTTCATTTAGTTTCATCTGTGAGTCTCAATTCTTCGTGGGTACCAGTCATGGAGGGTTTATGTTAGATCTTATGTCGTATAAGTGGGATCATATTAAGGTTAGTGTGCCTTGGTTTGTAAGTGATTACTTCATAACGCTGTGTGGTGGTCGATCTGCTTTGCTTGTTGATGCGGTCTATAAATATGATGATGATAAATTCGTGTTTGGATATAGTCATCAAGACATTAGGGTAGAGTGTCCTCCCTTGCCGAAATTTCCTCCTCCCAACACTCCTCATTGGATGCAGCTGACAAACCCTTCCATCCTCCCTCTTCATCCCAGTAAATTAAGCAGCATCCAAGAAGACGGCGTCTGTGATACCTGCACTTTACAAGCAGAGACATCTTCTGATGGATGTGGACAACGCGTGTTGATTGATGTTCGTCGCACCCATCTCAAAGATCTCCACACCCAAGTCCTCTACACTATAAAACTTCACATTGATCATTTATCCACGCTTACAACCCTTGAATTGTTTCCCATTTGAGTATGCATATATAACTACTTTAGAAGCTAGCTAAGCATATATAACTTAACAACATATCATAATTCACGGCCATCAAAGTATATATATTGAACTTTCTTCTGCATTATTTCTGCTTGAATTCTCTGTTTGATATATATTGATATCTCTTATGCATTATTTCTGCTTGAATTCTCTGATGCTACTTTTAATCGTCGCATTATTTCCACACAACTCTTTTGATGCTGTAATTGAGAGCATGTAAATTTAAAACGTCTACTTCCATATTTTTAATGACCATTTAACCAATAATCTCCATCCCATGTTTATTTATAGTTTTTGAATATTAAACGTCTAATCTATTAAAAATATGTTGAGTATTGCAGGGAATCGGTTTCATGTGGAACATGATTCTGAATCATTAATTTTTAGGAGGGTAACAATTGTCATACGAGGATGGTGATCCAGTTTCATGAAATCCTTTGCAATAAAAAATTGATAATGCGCATTCAAGTAGAAAATGTACCAGATGTTAAAAAAACACGGTTCATAATTCATTCGTGATGGAACTTACTACTCATTTTTTCTTTTTTAATAAAATTTAGTAATTATCATACTTAAAACATTTGCCATGAATCATGTGAAATAAAGGAGGTGATGCTACTCTTCATTCGCACGTGGTCACTCTGAAGAGGTATATTATAGTCACCAATCTTATACACTTCTTAAATTTTCTAACATACATTTTTATTTAAGAAATTTCTGTGTGTCATGGAAAAAGTCCATTTCTTCTGATCAAATCTAAAGGACTTTAAGTATTTTAATATTCCTGTTACTGTGAGTGGAAAAAACTAATACTAGCTATAATTTTCAATGCTAGTTTTATTCACAGTAATGTGGCTCAACTTGTTGGATGTTGACTCTGTTACTGTAAGGCTATGTTTCACATGTAAATTGCAGTAAATCATGTGATCGACTGAAAATCTTGTTAACATAATTCATCTATGCTCATTGATTATCAGACTTTGATAATTGTTATGATTCTGTACCAAATTGAAAAGCTATGGTTTTCCATGTTTCTATTTGGTTGGTGGTCTTCTTTTGTATAGCAACATGACGTTGTTATCTAATATGCTTCTTTCATAGTATTTAGTTTTAAGCATAACATATTATGTTGCCCGTGACCATGTCTTTGTTTTTCTGTAGTTCGTTCGTGCTTTCCATGTTCAAGAACTTTACCTTTTTAGTTTTAATGTTTGATGTTTTGTTACTAATTTTTGTTTCCATATTCGAGTTTCTGATAGTTCAAGTTCGAATGGTAAGCCATCATCGAGTTGGAATAAGTAATCTTCTTTCCCCAAATCTGTCTGATTAATATCATAACTTGACCTCAGCTGTAGAGAATTGAATGATGAGAAGAAGCCCTTGAATTTTTATGTGATTGCTGCACAATTTTAATCCAATAGATTCTTTATCTGTGGGAAATTATTCTATGATACCCTAGTCTTGGGTAACTATCTATTGTCCCTGCTTTCAAGTTTGGAGAACATGTATAGGGGCAAAACATTATAGCTCAGAAAAGCAAAAAAGATTTGTAACTTAGTTTTTTTTAGTGTGCATTGAATGGCGACAGCTACTCTAAGTTTTATAGTTATGTTCAACTTGTGTTTGTCAACAATAATTTGTGCTTGTAGCCCTGTATAATTTTTAACAATTTGCTGGCTAACCCGTCTAATAGGTTGGTCTTTAGGGAATGTCTCATTCTGAAATCTCTATGTCTCGTGAACTTTGTGTACTATGATTCTATCACTAGTTTCTTTGGAGATGCTCTATTTTTTCTTTTCTTTTTGCATCTTGTTTCTAGGTTGCTCCAAGTTAATAGAAAGACCACACGTAAGGATTGTTTTTAGTGACACACGTGTGTGTGTGTGTGTTTTTGTTTGTTGCAGAGAGTGGTTGGAGACAAAAGGCAGACATATATATCACTGTCTTAATTGTTAGACTATTCTCACCCGATTTTTTGTTACCTTATTGGTCCTCTTCAAGAACCTAGGTTTTTTGAGTTGGCAAGAAAAATTGCTCTGGATTATCTCAAACTTAATATCTTTCTGGAAGACTTAATTGTGCTGTTGTTGTAGTTAACTACTTACTTTGAGCATACTTGTTTTATTGCTTTAGACAATCTCTGTCATGCAAGCTTGCTGTTATGCATGAACACAGTTATAAACTTTATGCTAGGCTAATTGTGGCCTCCATGGTACTTGCAAGAATGATGATAGATCATTATGATCTTTATTTCTGACACCCAAGTGAAGAAAAGGCACTTAGTAGGAATATGATAGCTTGACATTAAAAAAAATGAAAAATTTTGAAGGTGAAAGTGGAGCTCCTGTTTACTAATAGCGGCTAGAAGGAGGTGGAATAGGAATACTCTAGATCATATGCACCGACACCTTTTTACACCTATAAATATGGGTGATCCTTGTAATAAGAAGTAGCAGTTCATAAAAAGAAAAACTACGTTGCCTATCTCATCCCACTTGACACCCATTATCTATTTCTACCTAGCCATTAGCCTCTAGCTTCCATTATTCACCCCCACACGTCATCATCATCCATCAATACAAATAATCTGAATTTATCTCATCTAGTATCCTAATCCACCTTATATTATTTCAAATACCAACAAGGACATGTGAAGTTTCTAAGTAACCATACTTATGTTCTGCCTCTTCCACCTGCCTCTGTTTTCTTTCAAATGATGAACTTTGTTATGTGTTGGAATACATGCAATGAAAAAATAAGTTACTTTTCTGTTGGCACTTGACTAATTGTTGGATTCCTAGTCAATACCATGCTTATCTTTGTGCGTAAATTTGTCAGGACTATCAAACTCAATCTTAAGTAAGGATATTTTTCTCTTTTCTATGAACCTTGCAACCCTAAGTAGAGTGTATTAGATGTTTCTGCTTCTTTATATGCTTCTACAAGAGGAACCAGGACAATCGATTGAATACGCACAAATTATGGAATACTTACTAGATAAATTCAATTGATTGTGTTATATCTAATTCATTTCTCTTTTGATACTGCAGGTTGGACGGAGAGTATGCATACAAATTACTAGAATAAATGAAGATACCAATGATCTAATACTCAAGAGATTGAGGCTGGATAATCCGTTTTCATCGCTGGTGCATAGTGAGCTGGATGGAGCTATACTTGCTGATTTTTCTGGTATCTCCTCACTGTTCTTTCTGGTTTATTTGTTATTACTTGCTATTTCTTGTGTGCTGTTTGTTGTTGGCTCGTTGCTGATTTTTACATTTTTGCAGCGAGTTTTTAGTTGCTGTGAGCTTCTCGTGCTACTGAATTTATGTTGTTTCATGATGAGTTGTTGAGTTTTGCTGGTAGGCAATTGTGGCCAATTTTGTGCTCTTCATGCTATATTCCCTTCTTGATTAAATATTAGACGATATCGAAAACTACTTGTGGTATATTAGAATCAGTAAAGTGAAAAGGCTGATTTATGGACTCTTTGTAGATTGATACTCATGATTTTCATTCTTATTTTATTGGTTAGAGTTGAGTTAAAAACATGAAATTATGGAATTATGAAAGCATGATTTAAGTGCTATATCCTATAAAACAAATGTTATATTCTTAAAGATCTTATACATTGAGTGTGCAAAAGCATATAGGTTTGTAGAATGAGAGTCACCTGTGAAACAAGACTTGCCTTGTAGTAGAATAGTCAATAGTGTGTGATTAATATGGGACTAATTCTCTCTCCTCAGTCCTCATGTGTGTTAAACCCAAACCCCAAGCATTCTTTCCTGTTTATTGAAAAGTTGCAAGTGCCAAAGCCTTTACTCTCTTTCCAAATAAGTGTTTTATAGGATATACACTTTGCTCACGAATATGTCAAAGACAGCACAATGTCAGTCTTTGAATCGAAAACTGTTTTTTTTTATTAAATTAGGCTTCATGGCATGTCTCATTATTAAGTTATTAAAGTCTAGTTTCTATTAAATTTTGAATTTTGAATTTTTATATTTGGACTTTTGAGTGAAAAGTTATTATCAAATTACTAAAAAAGTGACACACTCAAGAATCTGTTAAAAGTTTTAATTTATGCTAGTGCCTTTTGAAATTATTTGTCGAAGTTTCTTAAACAATCACTGTTGTTTCTTGAATTTTTGGATAAGCACGCCTCTTTCATTTTAAATAGAAGTGGTTGGTTATGTTTTTAAGTAGAAAAGGCCTAGAGGATATTGTTAAAACTTCCATTATTTACTAAGGCTTTGGCTTCCATTATATATGTGTTACATGATGGTGGCCTTTTGTAGTTGCATGATGGGTTTTTGTGTAGTCTGTTTCTTTTGAACATGTGTACTGAATTTGCCCTTAAATTTCACCGGTTTGATCCATGCTTTAATTTTGTCTAAGTACTGTCTCAATCCATCTGATTTCTTATGTGATTCGCCTTATCCATGAAGCCTTTGGTCATGCGTAAGCCCCCATTTTGTCTCTCTATCTGCATTTAGCAAGCACAATGTGTATGTGTTACTATGGATGTCATGTGGTTTACTATTTATTAGTAATTATGGTATTCCTATATAACTAAGTTAAATCATGCACTGTTCCTTTTTCAGCTATCTGTCAATTTATTTTATATTCTGCTAGATGTTTTTCTTTGAATTTTGCTTTGGCCTTTAATATGAAGCTTGGATGATGAATGGTTTGACTTTGGTGCAAGTGCAACTCCTTTTACATTTTCCCTTTCCCCCAGATATTCAGACTCCATTATCACTCATATTTCTTTGTTTTATTTATAATTTTTTATCGTCAGTGAAACCCAAGTGAAGAATGGTTTTAGCATATTTGTGCTTGCATTCGTAAATGCTTAAGAGTTACCAAAATGTTTAATTCTTTTGCACTGCACATCCTCTTAACTTGTTTTTGTTTTGGTTCAACTGGATATCTTTCAATACATGCATTTGCTTCATTACTTCCTATAGTTACTTGAATTCTTTTAATCTATGGTTTGCAGGCATCATCGGTGAGCTGTTGCACCCATATATTTTCATGGGTCTCATTTATTACCAAAAGTTGAAACATATGGTAAGTGTTGATTTTTCATTTACCTTCTAATTTGATAAGACTGGCTACTCTTGACTTGATGTCATTCTGCTCTACATTTGTTGCAGATTTGAGAATATTTTTTCATTGGTGAGGCATATCTTTTAGATAAATGAAGTAGATGTTGATCTTGTTTGGAATTTGATTTGAGCCATCATTTGTAACTAGAACAATTGATTGTCTGATAGTGTTTACTAAACCAGTTTACTATGAAGTTATGATATTATAAGCTAGCTATCAATTAAAATTATGGCATTTGATTTGATTATGTAACTCGAAGAAAATGCTAGTTATCTTTCATTTCATCGGATTCATTTGGATTTGTTTTTCTTTTTTTCTTTTTTTTTTTTACTTTTCTGATATCATAATTTCAAGGTTCTTTACATCTCTTTGATACTTCTTTATTGTTATTAAATGCTAAATTTTTATTCCATCTTAGGTAATTGTTGTGACACGATAAGAAGATAAAGATATTAATATAATGCAAGGCAAGAAGATAAAGTAATAATTATATAATGCAAGGCAAGAAAATCCTCAATGCATTATGCTCCTCAACGTGTATTTAGCTTATAAATTTAGGTTTTATTTATATAAAATTAAACTTTGGATTAATAAGTTAGGATTTTTTTGTACTTTTAGATTTAAAAGATGATTTTTTTGTGTATTTGAAATTGTTGTAAAAAATTTATAAGTTTTGAGTTATATATATATAACATGATTACATTTAATCTTATTATAATAATATATAAAATTAAATGAAAATAAAAATAAAAATAAAAATAAAAATAAGAAAGACATCATGTAAGAATGATGTTTGTTAGTGTGAAATTGATATCTATGATAGGAAAGACATCGGTGGAAAAATAATGTGTTTTGGTGCGAAATCGATGTCTTTTTAAGAAAAGACATCGATTTTAAATCGATGTTTTTAGGTTCCAACTGATGTCTTTTCTTCGATAGATATCAGTTTATGAACAATGTCTATTAGTATCCAACTGATGTCTTCTATTGGAAATACATCAGTTGATAATCGATGTCTTTTGGCATTCGACCGTTGTCTTATCTTGGAAATATATCGGTTGATAATCGATGTCTTTCCAAGATAAGATAGACATAGGTTGATAAGGATAAGATAGACATCGATTAATAATCGATGTCTATCAACATCTACTTTTAACATCACGGGCTGGTGAAATAAACATCGGTTTTAGCATTTTTGTTGTAGTGATTCATCATACTTTAAAAAATATATTTTAACTACGAATTAACATTGTTTACTTATATAATGATCATACTTTAACAACGGATCGACCCGTCTCTCATAATTACCGTCTCACAAGAGACTTTGTCTATTTTTGTTAATTTGGTTTATTATTACAAATATTATAAATTATCAGTGTTGCAACATCTTTTTACTCAATGAAAATTGGCAAATACACATGGTAGACCCATAAAGTTTATTATTACAAATATTATAAATTATTAGTGTTGCAACATCTTTTTACTCAATGAAAATTGGCAAATACACAAAGTAGACCCATAAAAATGATTAATAGTATTTTTAATTAAACGTGATACTCTATAATGAATTATTTTATTAAAAAAAATAATAACATTTTTAATAAAAAGTAATTATATTTTTAACAAATAGAGATATTCTATTGTGAGACGGATTATTTGTGAGACGGGTCGACCCATCACTAAAGTATGCTTATTGTAGCTAAAATCATACTTTAATGCATAATTAAGCATATTTAAAAAAAAACTTTAACAACTATTAAAAAAACTTTAACTATACAATAAGCATATTTTAGTGATGGGTCGACCCGTCTTATAAATTACCCGTCTCACAAGAGACTTTATCTATAATAAATTATAAAACTTTTATAAGTATTAATTCTTAGGTGTGTTACCTTATACCAAATAAGGAAACGTCAACCTTATTTTAAGATATTCACAGCGACAAAATGTGGTTGTGATCTCATGTGCTATTTTGATGTAACATTTTATTAGTCGCATTCTTGAATGGATGATACGTGGAAGTTTGAAAAAACTATGTATATACTTTGAATAGGAAAATATCAACTCTGGGGTAATACTTGGATTTTCTTTTCATTTCACGTGTCAATCATACAATTAATAACATAAAAAATGATACATGAAAGTAACACTATGAGGAAAAAATGTAAGTTTTGAGGTGATGAAGGCAGTAGTAAAATTGAACATATGTATGAAGCTTCTAGCTCCATCACTAATTTAAGATCACATTCAATCACACCCTCATTCTTATTCACACTTGCAATTTTTTATCTACATTACAGTGAGATAACAACATTTTGGGTATTTTAAGGCATTCGTTGTAATTCTAAACAGATTTGGATTGAGGATAAGTGGAGATGTTAATTAGAGCCGAATCTTAGGGCCATCTTGTTAATCTTAAAAATGTAAGGTTAGGTTTTCACCAGTTTAAATAAAATTATTTTCTGTCTGAATTAATTAGCTCGTAACCCTCTAGGCTAGCTCGAAGGTTAAAAAGATTTATCCAATTAGCCTGATTAATTTTTTTATTATAAATAAATAATTATATATTAAATTAATAATAATAATAATTATTATTAGTATTTTAAAAAATATATTCTATTGATAATAATTTATTAACGATGTAATGACCTCCGAACTTACTATGTTTTGTTTTCTAGCTTATCATATTCTAACAAAACAATTTAAAAATGAAGTATAAAGACATTTAAAAAAACTATTAAAATTCGATCATCTCAATTCACAAATAAAATTTACCTATTTAAAAATTTAAATTATCTAGATTATTGATTTGTAAACTTAAATACTAGTAGTATTATTTTATTATTGATGTGAGGACAACATTTACTATATTGTTGACTTATTTATTTATGCTTTAGATAAAATTAATATTTTATTTTTATGGTTTATTCTTCGGCTCGAACCCGAAGCCCACTAAAATTACGGTTTAAGTCCACATAATTGGAGGCCTGTTTAATGTGGACCTATTAAGCATACGATCCGTTAGCTCTATAAAACTAGCTTTAATGGGACAAAACCAGCCCATTTAACAGATCTAGAAGAAAGTAAAAATTCCATTAAATTAAATTAAATTAAATTAAGAGTGAGGTTAAATACACACTTCTTTTTATTGAATACACGCACTTACTGAATATACACCCTTTTTAATTTTTTAAATCTTAAATTTATTATATACACACCCCTCAAAAATACAAATTTACCCTTTTAATTTTAATTTTATTATGAGTATACACCCCCTCAATGATAATTTCTTTCTTTCACCGGATCTAGGTTTGTACGTGCCAAACATGCAGGATTTCAACATGTCGGAAAATGTGTTAATGGAGAAATTCCAGTGACAGCTTTGGATAGCAACGGAAAAGCAGCAGCTATTTCCGAGTAACAATGGTTTGGTAGTAGCGATTTCTTCCAGCGAGGCTGGACTTCTAACTTAGAGAATATTTCAGCAGCGGAGGTGGTGGCTGGAGCAAATTTGACTGAAGATTGTGGTTTTTGTCGACTGAAGATCGAAACCAAGGCGGCGCGCCAAGGATGTGGGATTTTCCGGCGAGAAAAGTTGCGTGGCTTAGACGAAAAGATCGTTGCAATAAGTTTTTCCTTAGATTTAGATTCTTTCTTGTTTAATTTGTGTTTTCAGCCTACAGAAATTAAAATCTTACGTTCTTCTCTTTAATGGAACTGCATACAGAATTAATATATTTTAGATTCCTTAATTTAATTTGTCTAATCAATTTCAGTTTATTAGATAACTATAATATTTAATGTTATAGGGGTGTATTTAATAATTTATAAGGGTAATTTAGTCATTTTAAAAATACATATTTTAATGTTATATTAGCGGGGGTGTGTATTTAATAAAATGGGGTGTGTATTTAAAACACTCTTTTGATATGAATGCCTATATATACGGGTATCTATGAATATCTGTTTATGTACTCCCTCCGCCCTTGATAAGTATTCTTTTGGTACGTCCCAATACAAATTATCTTGTTTTTTTTGGGTTGATGTGACACACACAATAATATTATTATAATCAATTTACTATACATGGGCCCATACTCAATACTAATATGACTATCCACTACATATTAAAATATTATTTCTCTCACCTCATTGTTTGCCTAATTTTTTAGCACTCACGAGCAAGAATACTCGATCGTTGTAGTAGTATATCCCAAGAAAAATTATCAATCCAATAAGGAGTTATTTTCGTACTAGCAAAATACGTGAGCTCATGTTCATTGTTGTTTTTGTAAAGATGATCGGGGGTTTTGAGATTGGATAACAACTAAAACAAGAAGCAAGTAAATAAGATAGCAAATAAGATAAATGACAAGTAAAGAAAATGGGTGCTTAAGTTCAAGTATGGAAAAACATGGGATTAGAAACATCCAAGCACACTCGATTCATATTATCATGCAAACGGAATTCAACTCAATTGATGTAGACTAAGGGTGATCACGATTGTATCCTAAGCTCCCTTTCGGGTTACAAAGGTTGTTGATCCATTTTAGACTCCCAAAAGCACTTAAGATCAAAGCCCAACATTAACCCCTTCCATCTAGGTACTAGTTAGATTAAACTCTCCCTTTTTGTGTACTAAGGCCAACGAATGGATTGGTTCCCCTCATTGAATTCAAATATCCTTTCGGTCAAACCCAAACTCAATGTCTATTCATGCCTTCCTAATACTATAGAGGGTCGTTTCCGTCTCACTCCAAGCAATACATACATGAAGATCATGATAGCATTTAATTACCACAAATAATCCATTGATCAACAATCCATTAAACCAATAAACATTCATGAATAACAAACCATGCCATCACAACATCAAGACAATTAAACTCCATGAATAGAAATCAACATCAATTAAATTAAAAACCAATTTAATCCACATGATAATATAATTCTAATATGCTCTTCATGTTCCTAATCCCACTAGAGGGATTAGCCTATCATAGTAAAAGTAACAAAACAATTAAATGATTCATTACAATTACCCATAGTCTAAGATCTAAAGAAATACAAAATGAATGGATTCTTCCCTATCAATTTCTTGAAGAGAATCTTCTATTCTTCTTGATCTCCACCTCTAGCTCTTGATTCCTTGAGATCTCTCACACCCAATGGAAGGGATGAAGTTTTGATGGAGAATTAATGGAGATGATGAAGATGGATCAAAATGGATGAAGGTGGATGAAGATGATGGTGGGAAATGGAAGAAATGGTGTGTGAGGTGTGTGTAGATGATAGGATTTTCGGATCCTTTTCCAATTGTTGAATAAAGGGGTATTTATACCCCTTTGGAGGCTTCTAGAAGGATCTGGAAATTTCTGCAGGAAAATACCCGGCACGAGTCGTGCTCTGCAACACGGCCACGAGGTGGCCGTGTTGTGTCTTCTGATGCTCCCGCACGGCCTCGCCTTACAGGGCCGTGTTACGCAACACGGCTCGTGTGCTGCAACACGAGTCGTGTGTTGTAACACGGGCACAGGTGTGGTCGTGTTGACTCTTCTGATGTCGCCACACGGCCACCTTCTTACAGGGCCGTGTTGGCGACACGGCTCGTGCTCCCGACTCGACTCGTGCGACTGGACACGACCGGAAATTGCCCGTGTTGAATGACTAGATGTCTCCACACGGCCAACTCTTACAGGGCCGTGTTGGCTACACGGCCCGTGTTGGTGCTGGCTCCTGCATTTCTTCACTATTTTGGCTCGTTCTCCCTCGTTTCAACTCCGAATTGAGATCCGCTTTTTCCTACATCTTCCTTATCATGTTTAGCATCCAATAAAAAGTGAAAATCTTACGTTTAAGCTCATTCACACACATTTCAATAAAAATACAAAACACAACCAAATAACATATAAAATACGGATAAAATAATACAAAAATATATATAAAAAGACACTAAAATCTAGGTGAAAATAGCTCTAATCACTCATTACACTTTAAAATATTATACTCTTTAATCCACGTGCAAAAAGCAAACGAATACTTATTAGTAGGACGGAGGGAGTATATATTATGAAAAAAATATATATAAAACATAATTTATATATCATTGGAAATCTTATATATATTTAATTGATAGTTATAAGTTCTTTTTATCATATTTATTTTAAAAATAATAGAATTAAAAAATATTTATTTTATATTTAATTAATAATAATATATTTTTCTTTGAAAAATTAATAGCATTAAAATAAATAAAAATATATAAAATAAATGAGTATTATATGTAATACGGGATAGACTGCAATCATGGATAGACTGCAATTAATTCTTTCAATTACAGACATGATAACATCAATTATTAAATCTCAATATTTTGTTTATATTCTTACATATTTCTTTTGATTTTTTCCTTGTAAAGTTATTGTAAATTCACTATTTAGGGGTGGCTATTCGCACCCCAATATTATTAAAGGGTTAATTGCAATAAAATAAATGATCTTTATTAATTTTTTTTAATTTAATCACCAACTATTTTTTTTATCGAAAAAATACACGACCTTCTCATTTTTTGTCAATTTAATCAAAAACTTTTCTTTTATCAAAATACAAGACCTTAATATATTTTCTTAATTTAATCACGATTTTTTTTCAATTAATTATTTTTATAATTTAATCACGTCTTCTATTAGTTAAATACATTACTATTAACATAATGAATAAAAATCAATACACATTAAATATATTCAAATTTTAAAATATAATAATGTCTAAATTATATATAAAATATAAAAAATTTATATATGCGTAATAAATTATTCTATCCCATTTTTGTCGAAAAAAAATGGTTAATTTTTTTATTAAAAAAAAATCATATGTAATTTTTGTCAGTCGTGCCATTTTTTTTCTTTCAAAAACATGCGTAATAATCACCCCATTTTCTTGTCACGGAAAAAACAAATTGTTTATAAAATTATAATATTTAATATTTAATTTATACATTTTATTTTAAATATTTAATATTGTATATTATTATTAACTAATCAAGATTGTCATATATTTTATTAATAAAAGAAATAGTAATTAAAAAATAAAAATTAAAATTCGTGATTAAATTGAGATGAGAATAAAAGGTTGTGTATTTAATTGATAAAAATAAAAATTCGTGATTAAATTAAAAAAAATAAGAAAAAGTCATGTATTTTTTTGCTAAAAAAAATAGTTGGTGATTAAATTGAAAAAATGAGAAAAGGTCGTGTATTTTAGCGCAATATGTGTCTGCAATCCCTTGAACAGATAGTACGGAATTGTGCTGTTGCCTAATCTTGGTCGGGATAGTTCGCCTTGTTTTCGACCCAATCCGAAACCCCTTTGATAAGTCCACAAATTGAGATTTCAAACTGGTTGCGGTTGTCATCTTAATTTGGGGTGTGGACTAATTCCAAGGAATGTTGTCGACCAAGGCCTAAGTGGTTCGACATGTCCAGAAGGTCGAACCTGTACAGAATTCTTCCAGTAGCGGGGTTCGACCTGGGGTTCGACCTGTGGCCAGTTGTTCGACCTGTTTGACGTGGTCGAACCTATGTGCGAGAACTTACCTTATCCGCATTTTCGAGGCCGAAACGCGTGAGATCACTTAGAAAGCCCATTCCAAGCCCTAGAGACGTGATTACAAGTATAAAAGGAGGCTCATACAGAGAATGAAGAGAGCTTTTTGATCATCAATCATAAGAGAGACAAGAGTAGAAGTGGTGATCCATCCGGAGGGCTGTGACAGAGGTTCGCTGAAGGTTCAAGTAAGAATGATCAATCTAACCATGATTGTTCCTAGATCAATCATGGGCTAGAACCACCTTGGTAGTTATAGGGTTATGAAAGTTTCATGATGTAATTCATATTTCGTGTGTAAAACTCCGTACAACACTACCTGTGGTTTGTTTTATATAAGATTGCATATTTAATCCATACTCATAGTCGTTTTGTGCATCAATGATCGTTGTGTAGAGTCTGAATACATAACATGGTTATTGATTGAGTGCGTTCACTACTGAGCAGGGTTTATTGTTATAATTCTAAGTGAAGGGATTTCGAAGTCTTATTAGAACCGTCTTATATGAATATTCATGAATTGAATTAAATTCGGGTTGATGAATAGGATGAAGAGTATAACTTTATAGTACCTAAAAAGGGAGATCAAATCGGGTTAGATTCTAGACGTAGAAGATAATTGATTATGATAGTACCTAGAAAGGGGGGTGAAGCATATCTCTTGCTCCGATGTTATTCACACGTGTCAAGCGCATATTTACTTGTGTCTATAGAGTAAACTTGCATGGTCTAGTGATGCGTCCACAAACCACAGGGCAGAGTCAGACACCATCAAATGAAAATACGAATTGCTAGTGAAACTGGATGACCCGACGAACTACCTATTATTCTTATTGATCACAACTCACTTTTCTCTACTCTTACTATTTCTTTTTGCTATTTCGATTATAAGTTATTATCCATTAAACCTTTACAATTACCAAACATAGTCTAAAATATACTAGAAGATAACGAAATTGATATTTAACCGTCCCTTGGGTTCGATATTGTAACTTGGTCATCTTCGCGACTACAATTGATATCCTTATACTTGAGGATTAATTTGTGTGTTGAGAAAACCCCTATTAGTGGTCCACTAGGAGATATGACAACCACCCATTACAGCAAATAACCAACCCACTACTTTGAGTAGTTATCTTCAATTTCTATAATCTTTTGGACTTCTAGAACTTTCCAGATTGCTCTTATGTCTTGTGGGTCCATTCAGCACGATCTTCATTCAAGTGCCACAACCTTGAAAGCAACATCAAGCACAACACTATACAAACATGTTAGTGGTTAAATAATAACTGGTGGAGGATCGGTGTGATTCCAGATATGACGAAACTGGTCTCAACACTTCACATCAACAGAATGGAAAGTGGAAATATGATCAACCCAATGTCATCCAAAATAGTCCCGCCATAGTTAATTACACACACTCTGATCGATTCTTGCTCGTTAAGTATACGGAGAAGCCAAAAGCATGTTCCAAGTGAAATTATTGAGGGGGCATTGAAAGTTGAGGTGGAGAGTGTCAGAGCATGAAAAGAGATAGGTTGATTGCCAAAAGATTCCAATTCATTTTCTTGTGAGGGGAGGGGCGTATGGGAAGAGATGGATTGATTTTTAGATCAAAGAGAGTTCTGGAGGAAGGAGGCATAGGGGTGGAGGTGTTTGGTCTGGAGGAGGAGGGTGCATATCTAGAGTTGGAGATGTCCAAATTGGTGGTATTTTGGTTAGAGGAAAAGTCTTGGTTAAGAGATGTGCGAGTGGCATTTCGGGAAGAGACAAATGGGACTAACCGGTGATGGGAGTCTCATCTAAGGACCAAAGTGGGACTCATAGGGAGAGGAAGATGTTCGTATGAGGCGAGTTTCACAATCTTTCTCAGTATGATCGATAATACCGCAGTAATAACAGAAAGATGGAAGACGTTCATACTTCAATATGCAGTTAAAAACTGAGCCTTAATGAGTGATGTGTAAAACTCTTCGAAGTGGATTAGAAATAGAAAGATTCACTCGGATATGCAAAAACTTCCCAAAAAAGAGAGCCTTTACGGTCTCTATCCACTGAGATAAATTCTCCAATCTCATTTCCTGCAAACTTTGCAAAAGGCTCCGACATTAGTCCCAATGGAAGGCCAAGAACATGAACCCAAAAAGGAGATTTATTAAACACCATTTCAGTAGCAACCAAATTCTTATCAGCCCCCATTAACACTAGCACATGTCTATCAAAGAGCCATGGAGATCCTTCTTGGATTTTCCTCAAATCAGATAAAGAAGAGAAATTGAACATCATAGTATTATCCGAAAGTGATTTGCAAACAAGGCTATCAATAGAGAGATTCTAAAGTCCCATGAATAAATTTTCAATATGATAAGGTGAAAAAAATCTTGGAGCCAGAATCTTTTACCAATTAGGGATTTTGAGAGATCTTGACTATCATTAGCAAGTTCATCAATGTTGAGAGGGGCAAGTTCTGTATTATTAAGAGAGAGCTTGGAATAGAGAGAATCAAGGGGGTCAGACATGGGAGGAATCAAGCACAACAAAAAATGAACAACTATGGGTTCTTACAGCAACCAAACCAGTGGAGAGTACCTGCAACGCTGATCGGTGTCGTTTTCACCTAGATTTAGTGTCTTTTATTATGTGTTTTTGTGTGTTTTTATTCATTTTGTATATCAGTTGGTGGTGTTATATGAAGATATGGAGATGTGTGCTTTGAAATGATAAATGTGTGATTTTCATGATTAAGTGCCTTAAATTGTGCTACATTTGTGAATATTTAGAGAATTAGTAAATTGGTGTAATTTGTGTGATTTTTATATAAAAATAAATTCTAGACACGATAAGAAAGATGTGGGAAAAACGGAGCTCAATTTGGAGTTGAAACCGGGGAGAACGACCAAAGCAAATCTGAAGAACACACGTCCAACTTGTATATTTTTTTTGTATTCGTGTGGAGCTCAAAACTAGATATGTGATATATGGTTGGAAAGACACTGAAGAGAGAATTGCGTGAGCGTAAGAATTACTCAAATTGGAGATCGGATGTGAAAGTTATACACAAAACGGTGAGACTGCGCAGCACGCGATGCACGCCTGTAAGGGTTGGCCGTGTTCCGACACCAGAAAAAGCTACACGGCCACCCCCATGGCCGTATTCCGCACACGGCCTGTGTTCTGACAAAAGTCAATTTTATGATTTTCACATGATCTAGAAGCTTTCATGGGGGTATAAATACATGTTTTGACCACAAAATCCGAGAGGAATCATTTTGGATCAATTTCCACACATGCTAAACACCTAAATCACACACATTCATCTCCATCTCTTCCATCCTTCACTTCATCCATTCAAACCACTTGATCTCCTCAAATCATCCATAAATCCATCCATCCACCAATCTAAGAAGAGGAATTCATCATTGGTTGAAGATTTTAGCATGATCAAAGGGGAGGAAGTTCACCATCAAAAGGAAGCCAACTTACCTTTATTTTTTTATTTTCTTCATTATTTGGCTCAAATGGAGCATGCCATGGATTGTATTGATTTTATTATGATTTGTAGTGGCTAGTCCTCATGTGAGGCTAGCAATGTGATTGGTTAGGGATTACGTAGATTTTACACACCACATGTTTGATGAAATGATTGTTATGAATATTTTCTATCATGAATGCTTATTCTCATTTTATGTATGATTTGTGTGATTAAATTCTCTATTCATAGTGTTAGGATAGCCATTCCAATATTATGCTTAGCGGTTTAATTGAATCATTGATTGCATGAGATGACTATGTTAAGTATGTGGGAAGTTTGGCCATAACCTTCATGTGCTTAGAACCTCATGATAGGACATTATTGATAATTCCTTGTGGAAGTGTTTGATATGATGAGGGAAATCAAGCCAATTTTCACTTGACCTTAGAAAGGGAACACTAGGAAAACGTCCCTGCCTACTAGAAAAAATTCTTCGTGATAATATCTCTATATTGATATATTAATATCCGTAAGTACCTATAGAAAGAGTGAGGATTGGAGACGCTCTTTGAGTTCCCTTAGTATCATAACATGAAAACCTTCAATGCATGTGTGTGTGTGAGTCTACATAAGCCTTATCCGTGATGTTGCTTGCCTTACATACTTCTTAGATTGTTCACCTTCATCCATTTTCCATCACATTTGTATATGTTCTATCTTTTAATTACTTTCTAGCTTAGTTTGTAGTATAATTCCACCCACTCCGTCCTACTAGTGTAAAATATTTCTCAAACACGGCTACCCACTTTCGCCCTTGGGTTCGATATCTTAAAAATTTTGCACTTGGTTGCTTACGTATTACACACGATAGAGTACACTTGCTCTAATCAATTTAACCAAAATTGAAACCAAGTTCAAACACAAAACAAATGAAAAATGAAACAAAGAAAGAGAGAAGGAAAAAGGAACAGAAGCTAGAGGCAGGGCCCTAGACTCTAATCTCTAAGAGAGATTCCATGGAGAAACCGTAGGACAACTCTATATACTCCCTCCATGGAGAAACCGTAGGACAACTCTATATACTCTAAATATTTTAAAGTGTAATGATGTGAGAGAAATAATATCTTAATGTATAGTGGGTAGTTGTATTAGCGTTGAGTATGAGCTCCATGTGTAGTGGGTTGAGTATAATACTATTATTGTGTGTGTCACATCAACCCATGTGTAGGTGTGAATCCACATTGCTCCTTAAAAAAATTTATGTATGTGGCGTCGCCACATTTAAATATTTGTGTATGTGTCACTCACACATTAATTTTGTAATTAATGTTTTATTTTAAGTAATGTAATATTTTAAATATTATTTTATATAATCTCTCCTTTTAATATTCTTAATAATGCAATTAATATTTTATTTTATATAATTTAATATTTAAAGTAATTAATATATATATTTTATAATTTTACAATTAATATTTTATTTTAAGTCATTTTTATGAAGATTTATTTTAATCTAATAAGAATATTTTAAGTTATTTTTATGAAATTTTATTATTTTAATACTAATAAAAAAATTTGGATTGTGTAGGTGTCGACGCCACATTGCTCTTTAAAAAATTTTGTGTATGTACGTCGCCACGTTCATCCTTGAAATAATTTGTGTATGTGTCGCTCAAACATTAATCCACAATTAATGTTTATTTTAAGTAATTTAATATTTTAAATATTGTTTCATTTAACCCCTCCTTTATAATATTTTTAATAATGCAATTAATATTTTATTTTAAGTATTTTAATATTTAAAGTAATTAATATTTTATATTTTTACATTAATATTTTATTTTAAATAATTTTTTTAAGATTTAATGTAATCTAATAAGAATATTTTAAGTTATTTTATGAAATTTTATTATTTAAATAGTAATAAGAAAATTTTTACATTAAAAATACATTTAAAATTTTTTAGTTGTGTGTGTAGCCTCATTCATTCTTAAAAAATTTTGTATATTTAGTCTCATCTATTATTAATAATCTTAATCTTTTAAATAGTATATTAAAAAAATAATTTGTAGGTGGCGTTATCGGTTCCTTCTTAAAAAAATTTGTGCATGTAATATCATGACCACGTGTATTCTTGAAAAAAATTGTATATGTGACTAGGGATGACAACGGGTAGGGTGCCCGCTTATTTTGGGGTACCCGTATCCGATTAATAAAATAACTACCCGTATCCGTATTCATCCCGTTTAAAAAAATTATTATGGTACCCGTACCCGTCCCACTCCCGTTTATCAATACCCGCGGGTACCCATACCCATTTAATATTCATTTATTTTATATATATTTAAATTTTTTATTGTTTAAATAAATATAATAATAAAATTTTCATTATTATTAATTAAATATAAAATAAATATAATATAAATTCTATTATTTTAAATATATATTTAATATATATGATTAAATAAAATTTGTAACTATTAATTAAATATATAAAATATCTTATAATATATAAATTATATAATATATATTAAATTTTATAAAAATATATATATAATCGGGTTACCCGCGAGTTTTGAGGCATTACCCGTACCCGTCCCAAACCCTAATGGTATTTTTTACAACTACTCGTACCCGTCCCAAATCCATTTACAACTACCCGTATCCTACCCATTAGGATTCGGGTAGACTGGATACCCAAAAATAGTCCCATTGCCATCCCTATATGTGACGCTCTCATGTTAATCTTACAATTAATATTTTATTTTAATTAATCAATATTTTAATTAATATTTTATTTAATCTCTTCTATTAATAACTTACAAAATTAATATATAAAATTATTTTTAATAATAATTATTATTTTTAATATATTTTTATATTTAGATATTTGGGTTTATATTTATTTTTTAATTTATGATATTTATTAAAAAAAAACTTTTTAGAGTATTTATTTGTATAAATAACCCTTCATGAACAATGATCGAGTCATCGAGAAGTTTGCAGCAGATATTTAACGTTTCGGCATTTCCATCCGCGAGGGCTTTTCAGTGATTTATAAGTATATATTATTTACTTGTAAAATATACTATAAAATTTCCCATTGCAATTCCTTTGGTTGTATTGTTGCATGTTTTGAACGAGGGTCACCCTAATCTCCTCGCCAGTCACCAACAACTGTGCGAGTTTGAATTGCCAAGACGTTCTCCCATGAATCAATTCAGCGGCATGGACATGGACATGGACAATCCCGGGAAGAGGAAACGATCATCGTTCGAATCTATATCTGAAAATCCTAAATCGAAGGTCGCTTTGTTAAGCGGTTCGGTGTGCTTAGGATCATCGTTCGTATCTGAATCTGAAATTCCCAAATCAAGAAAGGTAAGCGATTTGTTGGGCTTAGGATCATCGTTCGAATCTGAATCTGAAAATTCCAAACTAAGAAAGGTCGGAATGTTTTGCGTTACGGTGGGCGAGGATAATGTCGAGGAAATCAATATATACGTGTTGGATATAGATTCAGTTTCTTATGGGGATAAGTTTATGCATATCCCTCCCAGGATTCAATTTTCATTTGGATCATCAAGTATTTTGTGTGCAGGGTTCCGCCCTGTATTTATTTGACGGGGGTTACCCTTTTACTCGGGCGCCAGATCTCAATAGAAAGACTGCTGCCAAAATAGTTTTGTCACCAGATTTATTGGCAATGAGAGAGACGAATGGAGATAATAGGATACTTCCTAATATGCATCAAACCAAATACAATCCCAAAGCCCTCCCTACACCGACGGCCTACATATTCTAGTTTTCTCCACTCAATTCATGGGTCCTCCAACCCCTTGTTCAATCTATGGTACTTTTGGATTCCATGGTTATGATATTGAGTTCAAAGAGGATATGTTTTCTCCCTTTCATCCAGCATCCCCTGATACTGCTTTTGAGTTGTAAGTGATTTGGTTTCCCACTCCTTCCGAAGGAGATTTGGTTTCCGTGTTTTCATTTAGTTTCATCTGTGAGTCTCAGTTCTTCGTGGGTACCAGTCATGGAGGGTTTATGTTAGATCTTATGTCGTATAAGTGGGATCATATTAAGGTTAGTGTGCCTTGGTTTGTAAGTGATTACTTCATAACGCTGTGTGGTGGTCGATTTGCTTTGCTTGTTGATGCGGTCTATAAATATGATGATGATAAATTCGTGTTTGGATATAGTCATCAAGACATTAGGGTAGAGTGTCCTCCCTTGCCGAAATTTCCTCCTCCCAACACTCCTCATTGGATGCAGCTGACAAACCCTTCCATCCTCCCTCTTCATCCCAGTAAATTAAGCAGCATCCAAGAAGACGGCGTCTGTGATACCTGCACTTTACAAGCAGAGACATCTTCTGATGGATGTGGACAACGCGTGTTGATTGATGTTCGTCGCACCCATCTCAAAGATCTCCACACCCAAGTCCTCTACACTATAAAACTTCACATTGATCATTTATCCACGCTTACAACCCTTGAATTGTTTCCCATTTGAGTATGCATGTATAACTACTTTAGAAGCTAGCTAAGCATATATAACTTAACAACATATCATAATTCACGGCCATCAAAGTATATATATTGAACTTTCTTCTGCATTATTTCTGCTTGAATTCTCTGTTTGATATATATTGATATCTCTTATGCATTATTTCTGCTTGAATTCTCTGATGCTACTTTTAATCGTCGCATTATTTCCACACAACTCTTTTGATGCTGTAATTGAGAGCATGTAAATTTAAAACGTCTACTTCCATATTTTTAATGACCATTTAACCAATAATCTCCATCCCATGTTTATTTATAGTTTTTGAATATTAAACGTCTAATCTATTAAAAATATGTTGAGTATTGCAGGGAATCGGTTTCATGTGGAACATGATTCTGAATCATTAATTTTTAGGAGGGTAACAATTGTCATACGAGGATGGTGATCCAGTTTCATGAAATCCTTTGCAATAAAAAATTGATAATGCGCATTCAAGTAGAAAATGTAACAGATGTTAAAAAAACACGGTTCATAATTCATTCGTGATGGAACTTACTACTCATTTTTTCTTTTTTAATAAAATTTAGTAATTATCATACTTAAAACATTTGCCATGAATCATGTGAAATAAAGGAGGTGATGCTACTCTTCATTCGCACGTGGTCACTCTGAAGAGGTATATTATAGTCACCAATCTTATACACTTCTTAAATTTTCTAACATACATTTTTATTTAAGAAATGTCTCTGTGTCATGGAAAAAGTCCATTTCTTCTGATCAAATCTAAAGGACTTTAAGTATTTTAATATTCCTGTTACTGTGAGTGGAAAAAACTAATACTAGCTATAATTTTCAATGCTAGTTTTATTCACAGTAATGTGGCTCAACTTGTTGGATGTTGACTCTGTTACTGTAAGGCTATGTTTCACATGTAAATTGCAGTAAATCATGTGATCGACTGAAAATCTTGTTAACATAATTCATCTATGCTCATTGATTATCAGACTTTGATAATTGTTATGATTCTGTACCAAATTGAAAAGCTATGGTTTTCCATGTTTCTATTTGGTTGGTGGTCTTCTTTTGTATAGCAACATGACGTTGTTATCTAATATGCTTCTTTCATAGTATTTAGTTTTAAGCATAACATATTATGTTGCCCGTGACCATGTCTTTGTTTTTCTGTAGTTCGTTCGTGCTTTCCATGTTCAAGAACTTTACCTTTTTAGTTTTAATGTTTGATGTTTTGTTACTAATTTTTGTTTCCATATTCGAGTTTCTGATAGTTCAAGTTCGAATGGTAAGCCATCATCGAGTTGGAATAAGTAATCTTCTTTCCCCAAATCTGTCTGATTAATATCATAACTTGACCTCAGCTGTAGAGAATTGAATGATGAGAAGAAGCCCTTGAATTTTTATGTGATTGCTGCACAATTTTAATCCAATAGATTCTTTATCTGTGGGAAATTATTCTATGATACCCTAGTCTTGGGTAACTATCTATTGTCCCTGCTTTCAAGTTTGGAGAACATGTATAGGGGCAAAACATTATAGCTCAGAAAAGCAAAAAAGATTTGTAACTTAGTTTTTTTTAGTGTGCATTGAATGGCGACAGCTACTCTAAGTTTTATAGTTATGTTCAACTTGTGTTTGTCAACAATAATTTGTGCTTGTAGCCCTGTATAATTTTAACAATTTGCTGGCTAACCCGTCTAATAGGTTGGTCTTTAGGGAATGTCTCATTCTGAAATCTCTCTGTCTCGTGAACTTTGTGTACTATGATTCTATCACTAGTTTCTTTGAAGATGCTCTATTTTTTCTTTTCTTTTTGCATCTTGTTTCTAGGTTGCTCCAAGTTAATAGAAAGACCACACGTAAGGATTGTTTTTAGTGACACACGTGTGTGTGTGTGTGTTTTTGTTTGTTGCAGAGAGTGGTTGGAGACAAAAGGCAGACATATATATCACTGTCTTAATTGTTAGACTATTCTCACCCGATTTTTTGTTACCTTATTGGTCCTCTTCAAGAACCTAGGTTTTTTGAGTTGGCAAGAAAAATTGCTCTGGATTATCTCAAACTTAATATCTTTCTGGAAGACTTAATTGTGCTGTTGTTGTAGTTAACTACTTACTTTGAGCATACTTGTTTTATTGCTTTAGACAATCTCTGTCATGCAAGCTTGCTGTTATGCATGAACACAGTTATAAACTTTATGCTAGGCTAATTGTGGCCTCCATGGTACTTGTAAGAATGATGATAGATCATTATGATCTTTATTTCTGACACCCAAGTGAAGAAAAGGCACTTAGTAGGAATATGATAGCTTGACATTAAAAAAAATGAAAAATTTTGAAGGTGAAAGTGGAGCTCCTGTTTACTAATAGCGGCTAGAAGGAGGTGGAATAGGAATACTCTAGATCATATGCACCGACACCTTTTTACACCTATAAATATGGGTGATCCTTGTAATAAGAAGTAGCAGTTCATAAAAAGAAAAACTACGTTGCCTATCTCATCCCACTTGACACCCATTATCTATTTCTACCTAGCCATTAGCCTCTAGCTTCCATTATTCACCCCCACACGTCATCATCATCCATCAATACAAATAATCTGAATTTATCTCATCTAGTATCCTAATCCACCTTATATTATTTCAAATACCAACAAGGACATGTGAAGTTTCTAAGTAACCATACTTATGTTCTGCCTCTTCCACCTGCCTCTGTTTTCTTTCAAATGATGAACTTTGTTATGTGTTGGAATACATGCAATGAAAAAATAAGTTACTTTTCTGTTGGCACTTGACTAATTGTTGGATTCCTAGTCAATACCATGCTTATCTTTGTGCGTAAATTTGTCAGGACTATCAAACTCAATCTTAAGTAAGGATATTTTTCTCTTTTCTATGAACCTTGCAACCCTAAGTAGAGTGTATTAGATGTTTCTGCTTCTTTATATGCTTCTACAAGAGGAACCAGGACAATCGATTGAATACGCACAAATTATGGAATACTTACTAGATAAATTCAATTGATTGTGTTATATCTAATTCATTTCTCTTTTGATACTGCAGGTTGGACGGAGAGTATGCATACAAATTACTAGAATAAATGAAGATACCAATGATCTAATACTCAAGAGATTGAGGCTGGATAATCCGTTTTCATCGCTGGTGCATAGTGAGCTGGATGGAGCTATACTTGCTGATTTTTCTGGTATCTCCTCACTGTTCTTTCTGGTTTATTTGTTATTACTTGCTATTTCTTGTGTGCTGTTTGTTGTTGGCTCGTTGCTGATTTTTACATTTTTGCAGCGAGTTTTTAGTTGCTGTGAGCTTCTCGTGCTACTGAATTTATGTTGTTTCATGATGAGTTGTTGAGTTTTGCTGGTAGGCAATTGTGGCCAATTTTGTGCTCTTCATGCTATATTCCCTTCTTGATTAAATATTAGACGATATCGAAAACTACTTGTGGTATATTAGAATCAGTAAAGTGAAAAGGCTGATTTATGGACTCTTTGTAGATTGATACTCATGATTTTCATTCTTATTTTATTGGTTAGAGTTGAGTTAAAAACATGAAATTATGGAATTATGAAAGCATGATTTAAGTGCTATATCCTATAAAACAAATGTTATATTCTTAAAGATCTTATACATTGAGTGTGCAAAAGCATATAGGTTTGTAGAATGAGAGTCACCTGTGAAACAAGACTTGCCTTGTAGTAGAATAGTCAATAGTGTGTGATTAATATGGGACTAATTCTCTCTCCTCAGTCCTCATGTGTGTTAAACCCAAACCCCAAGCATTCTTTCCTGTTTATTGAAAAGTTGCAAGTGCCAAAGCCTTTACTCTCTTTCCAAATAAGTGTTTTATAGGATATACACTTTGCTCACGAATATGTCAAAGACAGCACAATGTCAGTCTTTGAATCGAAAACTGTTTTTTTTTATTAAATTAGGCTTCATGGCATGTCTCATTATTAAGTTATTAAAGTCTAGTTTCTATTAAATTTTGAATTTTGAATTTTTATATTTGGACTTTTGAGTGAAAAGTTATTATCAAATTACTAAAAAAGTGACACACTCAAGAATCTGTTAAAAGTTTTAATTTATGCTAGTGCCTTTTGAAATTATTTGTCGAAGTTTCTTAAACAATCACTGTTGTTTCTTGAATTTTTGGATAAGCACGCCTCTTTCATTTTAAATAGAAGTGGTTGGTTATGTTTTTAAGTAGAAAAGGCCTAGAGGATATTGTTAAAACTTCCATTATTTACTAAGGCTTTGGCTTCCATTATATATGTGTTACATGATGGTGGCCTTTTGTAGTTGCATGATGGGTTTTTGTGTAGTCTGTTTCTTTTGAACATGTGTACTGAATTTGCCCTTAAATTTCACCGGTTTGATCCATGCTTTAATTTTGTCTAAGTACTGTCTCAATCCATCTGATTTCTTATGTGATTCGCCTTATCCATGAAGCCTTTGGTCATGCGTAAGCCCCCATTTTGTCTCTCTATCTGCATTTAGCAAGCACAATGTGTATGTGTTACTATGGATGTCATGTGGTTTACTATTTATTAGTAATTATGGTATTCCTATATAACTAAGTTAAATCATGCACTGTTCCTTTTTCAGCTATCTGTCAATTTATTTTATATTCTGCTAGATGTTTTTCTTTGAATTTTGCTTTGGCCTTTAATATGAAGCTTGGATGATGAATGGTTTGACTTTGGTGCAAGTGCAACTCCTTTTACATTTTCCCTTTCCCCCAGATATTCAGACTCCATTATCACTCATATTTCTTTGTTTTATTTATAATTTTTTATCGTCAGTGAAACCCAAGTGAAGAATGGTTTTAGCATATTTGTGCTTGCATTCGTAAATGCTTAAGAGTTACCAAAATGTTTAATTCTTTTGCACTGCACATCCTCTTAACTTGTTTTTGTTTTGGTTCAACTGGATATCTTTCAATACATGCATTTGCTTCATTACTTCCTATAGTTACTTGAATTCTTTTAATCTATGGTTTGCAGGCATCATCGGTGAGCTGTTGCACCCATATATTTTCATGGGTCTCATTTATTACCAAAAGTTGAAACATATGGTAAGTGTTGATTTTTCATTTACCTTCTAATTTGATAAGACTGGCTACTCTTGACTTGATGTCATTCTGCTCTACATTTGTTGCAGATTTGAGAATATTTTTTCATTGGTGAGGCATATCTTTTAGATAAATGAAGTAGATGTTGATCTTGTTTGGAATTTGATTTGAGCCATCATTTGTAACTAGAACAATTGATTGTCTGATAGTGTTTACTAAACCAGTTTACTATGAAGTTATGATATTATAAGCTAGCTATCAATTAAAATTATGGCATTTGATTTGATTATGTAACTCGAAGAAAATGCTAGTTATCTTTCATTTCATCGGATTCATTTGGATTTGTTTTTCTTTTTTTCTTTTTTTTTTTTACTTTTCTGATATCATAATTTCAAGGTTCTTTACATCTCTTTGATACTTCTTTATTGTTATTAAATGCTAAATTTTTATTCCATCTTAGGTAATTGTTGTGACACGATAAGAAGATAAAGATATTAATATAATGCAAGGCAAGAAGATAAAGTAATAATTATATAATGCAAGGCAAGAAAATCCTCAATGCATTATGCTCCTCAACGTGTATTTAGCTTATAAATTTAGGTTTTATTTATATAAAATTAAACTTTGGATTAATAAGTTAGGATTTTTTTGTACTTTTAGATTTAAAAGATGATTTTTTTGTGTATTTGAAATTGTTGTAAAAAATTTATAAGTTTTGAGTTATATATATATAACATGATTACATTTAATCTTATTATAATAATATATAAAATTAAATGAAAATAAAAATAAAAATAAAAATAAAAATAAGAAAGACATCATGTAAGAATGATGTTTGTTAGTGTGAAATTGATATCTATGATAGGAAAGACATCGGTGGAAAAATAATGTGTTTTGGTGCGAAATCGATGTCTTTTTAAGAAAAGACATCGATTTTAAATCGATGTTTTTAGGTTCCAACTGATGTCTTTTCTTCGATAGATATCAGTTTATGAACAATGTCTATTAGTATCCAACTGATGTCTTCTATTGGAAATACATCAGTTGATAATCGATGTCTTTTGGCATTCGACCGTTGTCTTATCTTGGAAATATATCGGTTGATAATCGATGTCTTTCCAAGATAAGATAGACATAGGTTGATAAGGATAAGATAGACATCGATTAATAATCGATGTCTATCAACATCTACTTTTAACATCACGGGCTGGTGAAATAAACATCGGTTTTAGCATTTTTGTTGTAGTGATTCATCATACTTTAAAAAATATATTTTAACTACGAATTAACATTGTTTACTTATATAATGATCATACTTTAACAACGGATCGACCCGTCTCTCATAATTACCGTCTCACAAGAGACTTTGTCTATTTTTGTTAATTTGGTTTATTATTACAAATATTATAAATTATCAGTGTTGCAACATCTTTTTACTCAATGAAAATTGGCAAATACACATGGTAGACCCATAAAGTTTATTATTACAAATATTATAAATTATTAGTGTTGCAACATCTTTTTACTCAATGAAAATTGGCAAATACACAAAGTAGACCCATAAAAATGATTAATAGTATTTTTAATTAAACGTGATACTCTATAATGAATTATTTTATTAAAAAAAATAATAACATTTTTAATAAAAAGTAATTATATTTTTAACAAATAGAGATATTCTATTGTGAGACGGATTATTTGTGAGACGGGTCGACCCATCACTAAAGTATGCTTATTGTAGCTAAAATCATACTTTAATGCATAATTAAGCATATTTAAAAAAAAACTTTAACAACTATTAAAAAAACTTTAACTATACAATAAGCATATTTTAGTGATGGGTCGACCCGTCTTATAAATTACCCGTCTCACAAGAGACTTTATCTATAATAAATTATAAAACTTTTATAAGTATTAATTCTTAGGTGTGTTACCTTATACCAAATAAGGAAACGTCAACCTTATTTTAAGATATTCACAGCGACAAAATGTGGTTGTGATCTCATGTGCTATTTTGATGTAACATTTTATTAGTCGCATTCTTGAATGGATGATACGTGGAAGTTTGAAAAAACTATGTATATACTTTGAATAGGAAAATATCAACTCTGGGATAATACTTGGATTTTCTTTTCATTTCACGTGTCAATCATACAATTAATAACATAAAAAATGATACATGAAAGTAACACTATGAGGAAAAAATGTAAGTTTTGAGGTGATGAAGGCAGTAGTAAAATTGAACATATGTATGAAGCTTCTAGCTCCATCACTAATTTAAGATCACATTCAATCACACCCTCATTCTTATTCACACTTGCAATTTTTTATCTACATTACAGTGAGATAACAACATTTTGGGTATTTTAAGGCATTCGTTGTAATTCTAAACAGATTTGGATTGAGGATAAGTGGAGATGTTAATTAGAGCCGAATCTTAGGGCCATCTTGTTAATCTTAAAAATGTAAGGTTAGGTTTTCACCAGTTTAAATAAAATTATTTTCTGTCTGAATTAATTAGCTCGTAACCCTCTAGGCTAGCTCGAAGGTTAAAAAGATTTATCCAATTAGCCTGATTAATTTTTTTATTATAAATAAATAATTATATATTAAATTAATAATAATAATAATTATTATTAGTATTTTAAAAAATATATTCTATTGATAATAATTTATTAACGATGTAATGACCTCCGAACTTACTATGTTTTGTTTTCTAGCTTATCATATTCTAACAAAACAATTTAAAAATGAAGTATAAAGACATTTAAAAAAACTATTAAAATTCGATCATCTCAATTCACAAATAAAATTTACCTATTTAAAAATTTAAATTATCTAGATTATTGATTTGTAAACTTAAATACTAGTAGTATTATTTTATTATTGATGTGAGGACAACATTTACTATATTGTTGACTTATTTATTTATGCTTTAGATAAAATTAATATTTTATTTTTATGGTTTATTCTTCGGCTCGAACCCGAAGCCCACTAAAATTACGGTTTAAGTCCACATAATTGGAGGCCTGTTTAATGTGGACCTATTAAGCATACGATCCGTTAGCTCTATAAAACTAGCTTTAATGGGACAAAACCAGCCCATTTAACAGATCTAGAAGAAAGTAAAAATTCCATTAAATTAAATTAAATTAAATTAAGAGTGAGGTTAAATACACACTTCTTTTTATTGAATACACGCACTTACTGAATATACACCCTTTTTAATTTTTTAAATCTTAAATTTATTATATACACACCCCTCAAAAATACAAATTTACCCTTTTAATTTTAATTTTATTATGAGTATACACCCCCTCAATGATAATTTCTTTCTTTCACCGGATCTAGGTTTGTACGTGCCAAACATGCAGGATTTCAACATGTCGGAAAATGTGTTAATGGAGAAATTCCAGTGACAGCTTTGGATAGCAACGGAAAAGCAGCAGCTATTTCCGAGTAACAATGGTTTGGTAGTAGCGATTTCTTCCAGCGAGGCTGGACTTCTAACTTAGAGAATATTTCAGCAGCGGAGGTGGTGGCTGGAGCAAATTTGACTGAAGATTGTGGTTTTTGTCGACTGAAGATCGAAACCAAGGCGGCGCGCCAAGGATGTGGGATTTTCCGGCGAGAAAAGTTGCGTGGCTTAGACGAAAAGATCGTTGCAATAAGTTTTTCCTTAGATTTAGATTCTTTCTTGTTTAATTTGTGTTTTCAGCCTACAGAAATTAAAATCTTACGTTCTTCTCTTTAATGGAACTGCATACAGAATTAATATATTTTAGATTCCTTAATTTAATTTGTCTAATCAATTTCAGTTTATTAGATAACTATAATATTTAATGTTATAGGGGTGTATTTAATAATTTATAAGGGTAATTTAGTCATTTTAAAAATACATATTTTAATGTTATATTAGCGGGGGTGTGTATTTAATAAAATGGGGTGTGTATTTAAAACACTCTTTTGATATGAATGCCTATATATATACGGGTATCTATGAATATCTGTTTATGTACTCCCTCCGCCCTTGATAAGTATTCTTTTGGTACGTCCCAATACAAATTATCTTGTTTTTTTTGGGTTGATGTGACACACACAATAATATTATTATAATCAATTTACTATACATGGGCCCATACTCAATACTAATATGATTATCCACTACATATTAAAATATTATTTCTCTCACCTCATTACACTTTAAAATATTATACTCTTTAATCCACGTGCATAAAGCAAACGAATACTTATTAGTAGGACGGAGGGAGTATATATTATGAAAAAAATATATATAAAACATAATTTATATATCATTGGAAATCTTATATATATTTAATTGATAGTTATAAGTTCTTTTTATCATATTTATTTTAAAAATAATAGAATTAAAAAATATTTATTTTATATTTAATTAATAATAATATATTTTTCTTTGAAAAATTAATAGCATTAAAATAAATAAAAATATGTAAAATAAATGAGTATTATATGTAATACGGGATAGACTGCAATCATGGATAGACTGCAATTAATTCTTTCAATTACAGACATGATAACATCAATTATTAAATCTCAATATTTTGTTTATATTCTTACATATTTCTTTTGATTTTTTCCTTGTAAAGTTATTGTAAATTCACTATTTAGGGGTGGCTATTCGCACCCCAATATTATTAAAGGGTTAATTGCAATAAAATAAATGATCTTTATTAATTTTTTTTAATTTAATCACGAACTATTTTTTTATCGAAAAAATACACGACCTTCTCATTTTTTGTCAATTTAATCAAAAACTTTTCTTTTATCAAAATACAAGACCTTAATATATTTTCTTAATTTAATCACGATTTTTTTTCAATTAATTATTTTTATAATTTAATCACGTCTTCTATTAGTTAAATACATTACTATTAACATAATGAATAAAAATCAATACACATTAAATATATTCAAATTTTAAAATATAATAATGTCTAAATTATATATAAAATATAAAAAATTTATATATGCGTAATAAATTATTCTATCCCATTTTTGTCGAAAAAAAATGGTTAATTTTTTTATTAAAAAAAAATCATATGTAATTTTTGTCAGTCGTGCCATTTTTTTTCTTTCAAAAACATGCGTAATAATCACCCCATTTTCTTGTCACGGAAAAAAAAAATTGTTTATAAAATTATAATATTTAATATTTAATTTATACATTTTATTTTAAATATTTAATATTGTATATTATTATTAACTAATCAAGATTGTCATATATTTTATTAATAAAAGAAATAGTAATTAAAAAATAAAAATAAAAATTCGTGATTAAATTGAGATGAGAATAAAAGGTTGTGTATTTAATTGATAAAAATAAAAATTCGTGATTAAATTAAAAAAAATAAGAAAAAGTCATGTATTTTTTTGCTAAAAAAAATAGTTGGTGATTAAATTGAAAAAATGAGAAAAGGTCGTGTATTTTAGCGCAATATGTGTCTGCAATCCCTTGAACAGATAGTACGGAATTGTGCTGTTGCCTAATCTTGGTCGGGATAGTTCGCCTTGTTTTCGACCCAATCCGGAACCCCTTTGATAAGTCCACAAATTGAGATTTCAAACTGGTTGCGGTTGTCATCTTAATTTGGGGTGTGGACTAATTCCAAGGAATGTTGTTCTTGCAATCATAATTATGGAAGGGATCTTGTATTGACGCACAATGATGACTTCCAAATCCTCATGTTTGATCCCTAAAACGAGCTCTCTTGGTTGATTTCTTTGCAACCTCATGAGATGGAGTTGAGCGTCTCATCTTAATCACCAACCCACCGCCGAGACATGCCGGAAAATCCACCGTCTTTGCCCATAGCTGTTGATTGATGTTGCCAGAATGAATGAATTTAACATTAAATAATTAAGATTTAAAAGGATATAATGGTACAAATGGGGTATATATAGTAAATATTTTATTCTTTTATGATAGTTTTGGAGTTTATATAATAAATGGGTTACTATTAGTAATACCGGGGGTGTGAAAAGCCGCACCCTATGAGATATACATTCACACCGTGAAATTATCATTTGTATTACATGGTATTAGTTTGTTAACACAGAAAACCTTTTCTCAATCTCTTCTTACTCTCCACTCCTTTTGTCTACTTCTCTCCAATAGCTACTGCACCCAATAGTTCTGACTCTATCCCTCTCGCTACTCTTATACATATGGTTACCATCTGTTGATCATCATCAAACTATTTACTCTGGAGGAACGAGGTCCTTCCAATTCTTCGATGTGACAATCTGGCCATGTTCGTGGATGGTACTCGCACTGCGCCGGACCCAACCATTGAAAGTGGTGACAATATTGACATTCCAAACCCGGAATATGAATCTTGGCGCAAACGGCATGATAGAGTGCTTAGTCTTCTTCTATCCTCTCTCGTCGTCGTCTTACAACAACTCATTAAAAAATTAATAGGAAATTCGTTAAAAATTCCCCCACAATTTATATAAATTTTTATTCATTAGTGTATAATATATTTTTATTAATAAGTACATATTCTCTCCATCCCGCGTTAAGGTTTACATTTTCTATTTTGGTTTGTCCCAAGTTGATTTATATATTTTTTTTTGTCAAGTTGAGCCCACACAAAGCAATTAATTATTCCATATAAGCCCACACACAACACTAATACAACTACTTACCCTACATTAAATATTATTTCTCTCACCTCACTACATATTAAAATATTATACTCCCTCCATTCCATACTTATCTGCACCATTCCTTTGTAAATTATAAAGGAATGGTGCAGATAAGTATAGGATAGAGGGAGTATCTCTTAATGTATGTGCAAAAGCAAATTTAAGCGTTAACGCAAAATGGAAGGAGTATATTTTAAACTTGATATTTTGCCAATACTTAATCATCATCTCACATATTAAGAAAAAAACCAAAACCCAAACAAAAAATGAAACAGAATTATCTTATACTTCCTCTCTAAAGAAAAATAATAATAATAATAATAATAAATAAAAAACTATTACATTTTTTATTTTTTCCTCTCTAAAAACTTTTACGTTCTTAAAATTGTTAAAATATAATAATAATAATAATAATAATAATAATAATAATCAAAACAATTAACCACCTTTTATACCCTCGGTCCCAAATTCATGTTCACGTTTATTGTAGATATGAAATTTAAGAAAAATAACTTTTTGATTTTTAGGGATAATATGGTATTTTTGGGTAGTAAATAAATGATAAAATGTCATGTGTATTAAAAAGGAGATGACAATTTTAAAATTTAAGTAGATAAAAAATATATTAGTTAGTTACTTTTTTTTTTTTTTTGGAAGTATGAAGTTGAAGTTGAAGTTGAAACATAATTTTCAAAAATATTAGTCATACTTAATACATTTAATAGTAGTATACTTTATCTTTATTTATTAAAAAAATATCTCTAAAAATAACATTTTTACTAATCTACATATAATTTTTATTTTTTGTGTTAATATCCAATATACCTAAGTGCACACTAGGTTTAAAATATTCCGAAATATCCTCGATATTTTCACGATATATCCATTTTTGGAGAGTACTGATATCGATATTAGGGAAAAAGATATTTCTTTTCTGATATCGAGGAAATATCGGTGGAAATATCGATATCGATTTGCCACAATTCAAAATTTTCTGAATATCGAGATATATCGAGGAAATATCGATGAAATATCGAAGATATATCGAAAAATTATCCATGATTTTAAGAAATTTTAATGACTTTTTTATGTTACTTTTATCAACTAAATACATTTTTTTGCCATTAATTTGTTCAATTTTAAAATAAAAATAACAAATGGGGCAATACTTTCGTGAAACAATCTCATAATGAGACTGCTTTACGTTTTCTTAATTAACTATCTTTTTTTTATATTAAAATAGTTATCACTTTTCATTAAAAATATTATAACTATTAGCTAGTAAATATAAAGGGTTCACGTAAACAGTATACTCTGATTAAAAATACAATTATTTTGGCACAATTAGGCAAGATAGAACGATATACTACTAACACATTCAGAACAAGGTTTAAAAAATTATCTAATTCGATTAGGTGGTACCAATATTGTTTAGATAAAGACAAGGTGACATGTTTTACATTTGAACTTCATAGATCATCATTTTGATATTAGTTATTATGTGTTAAACAATTAATAATAATTATTGTATGATTTCAGACTATTTAAATATGTTGTTATTGATCTACTTATCATATATTTTGAGTTTTATTTTTATTATAAATTGTATTTATATATCAAAATTAGTTATAATATATTTCAAAATTAAATAATCAATTTTCTTCTTTTTTTTCTCATAAATTTCCATAATTTTTAAATTTTTTACCGATATCGATATCGATATTCGATATATCCATCGATATATCTGTAAATTTGAGGTACCGATATTTTTATCAATATCGATATTTTAAACCTTGAGTGCACATGTATACTTATTCTTTAGTGTTATATATTTTCTTAATAAATGTATTACTTTTATATATTTAGTTTTTCATTGAAAATGTTTACAGAAAATTCGGCAACAAAGTATAAAAATTTTTATTCATTTTCATTCATTAATATAAACATTTTGAAGGTGGATGCATTGTGCACCCGAATGCAAATAATAATTTGCTTCTTTTTTTTTAAGGAGGAGTAATGATATATGTAGAATAAACTCATAAAAGTATATTCCCTCCATCCCATGAAAAGAGTTACATTTACTATTTGCACGGAGATTAAGAAATATAGTATTTTAATACGTAGTGGGTTGAAAAATATAATAATTTAATGTATAGTTGGTAGTTGTATTAATATTGTGTGTGGGCCCAATGAAATTAAAGTGATTGATTTATGTGAGTCCCTTCTATTACAAAAAAAATATAACTCTTGTAAGAGGACATCATAAGTAAAATGTAACTCTTGTTACGGGACATGGGAGTATATTGGTTAAATAGATAACAATCTATTGAATTAATTCGATATAAATAAAAGTGCAATATCAATAATTCAACTTACGTTTCTGTTTGACCAATGCAGACTCTCATTCTTTGTACTACGGCAAGTTGAATTCGCTATTTAACAGTTTCATGATATAAAAAAATTATACCCTATAATTGGCCATTAAATTCTTGGACATGTGTTGACTTTGGGCATTGATTATGACACGTGACAAGTATTTAATTTATTTATGGAATAGGAGATGAAATACCATTTACAAAAAAAAAACTATTTTTTAGCAATGGAATTTACCAACGGCCCCTAGTAATTACAAACGGAATAGCAACAAAAATGACATTTTTCCTTTAGTAATGGAATATCAACGGACTTATTCTCTATTTTATCAACGGAATTCAATCAATTGATAATTACCAGCGGATTACCAACTGAATCATTATATAAATTACCAGTGGAATTATTAGCAACGGATTACCAAAAGAATAATTTACCAACTTACCAATGAAATTCAATCCGCTGGGAATTACCAATGGATTATCAACGGAATCATTATATAAATTACCAACGGAATTATTAGCAACGGATTATCAACGGAATAATTTAGCAACATAATTGAATTTTTGTTGCTAAAAATATACCAACCACCACTTTACTAATGGAAAACCAATTTAACAATGGAATTGAGGCTTTTATCAACCGAATATTTTGTTTGTAAAAAATAGTTTATTTTAGTGATTATGAAATAGCGATCCCATTTGCTCTTGCGGACTCTCGTTCTCCTCAAGTTTTAATTTTTTCTTTCTTCTTTCTTTAAATAACATTTCCTGCTGTTTAGAATTCCTGAGTTATTTAGTCTATCAGTCTCCCACGCTACACCATTGCAAGTTGACACAACGATGTTGAATAGCACGTATATTTAGGAATGTGCAATATATTCGATTAAAATCGATCAAACCGGGGATTCCAATTCTATTACTATAAATTCGGTTCGGTATGGTTAGATTTCTGTACCTCTCTTACGTACACTAATGTGTTTGACCCGTCCAAAAAGAGAATTAAAATTATCACATGACGGATATTCTCCTTGCAATTAAATGTTTGCCACCATGAAAGGTGGGAATAAAGAATAGAGAAATTAAGCAAGACTAAAATAGTTGTATCATTTGTAAAGTATCTTTTGGTTCTTCATCAAGAAATAAAAACAAACAAGAGTAAAATTATATATCCAGTATATTGATCATGATGATCACATGCTTAATCACATATATCATTTCTTCTTCTTCTTGTCCGGAGATTCCAGAAGCTCGTCCAACAAGCTATCATCCAAATATTCCAGCTCAATCTTCTCTTGGGAAGAATTACAGCGGCAGCCGCCGGCCGACGTCGTCGTAAATGTCGGGTTATACGGCGGAATAGCTAGTTTGGAGTAATACTCATTGGGGAAATTCAAGATGGCAAGATGACCCCTCAACTTAAACGCCGCCCTATCGTAAGCTCTGGCTGCCTCGTCCGCCGTGTCGAAAGTTCCAAGCCATAGTCGCGCCCCCTGGCGCGTCGGATCGCGTATCTCCGCCGCGAACTTCCCCCACGGCCGCTGCCTAACGCCGCGGTATCGGACGTCCTCCTTCTTTTCCTCTTGCATGGCTTTGCCTCTCGAACTCGAGCCCACCCCATTCATGTTTTGGAAGAGCTAGTGTGTGTATATAGTTAATTTTATTGATTCAAGATTTTGGTCTATGATGAAATTAATTTGTTGCAGCTTATATATATGCATATGATGACGCTAACAAAATAGTGTTAGATATTCCCAAGTACTATAATTGCATAATGTAAAAATTCTGGAACCTTTTTGTCAAAGGGAGTAAAAGAATTGAATTGTTTGATTTGATCGAATCGAATAGAATCTTTTGTGTTCAAAGGAGGGCCCTAAAACTGTTTCAATCAACTATTCCGTACAGTTGACTGCAGATTGATATCTTTTGTTTTTTTTTTTTTTTTTGTTTTTTTTTTTTTATGATCGAGGTTCCGGGCTTACGCCCGACTAGTCCTCGAGGAAACAATCCCGGTCCCTCAGAACTCTATTCCGTACAGTTGACTGCAGATTGATATCTTTTGTTTTTTTTTTTTTTTTTGTTTTTTTTTTTTTATGATCGAGGTTCCGGGCTTACGCCCGACTAGTCCTCGAGGAAACAATCCCGGTCCCTCAGAACTGCCTCCAGGTAAACCGCGGTAGCTACACAGCCTCCCACACTGCCGCTTCTAGCCCTCAATATTAATTGTTCCACCATTGTGCTCCGGGGGACTACCTCAATGTTGACCACACTGCCGCTTCTAGCCCTCAATATTAATTGTTCCACCATTGTGCTCCGGGGGACTACCTCAATGTTGACCCAGACAACTAGGTCAACACACCGGGGGACTACCTCAATGTTGACCCAGACAACTGGGTCAACACATCATTGGTGGAAGGCATTGGGGAATAAATTCCCCTTGCCATGTCTCGAACCCAAGACCAAAGTCTTAGGTAGTGGGGCTCTAACCACTTGAGCTACCCACATTTGAGTTATCTCGGATGTTTTTTTGAGTTACAACTACGTACTATATTATTTCAAGATCCACTCATACGATTTATTGATTAACGTTAATGATTATGTTGTCATTGAGCATTAAAATAATCTAATTTTCACTAAAAACAAATTTTTGTGATAGCGTTTCATGCGAAACATTTTAATTTCTTAATTATATTGTTCAAGTCACGTGACCTAATTCATGTGATACTTTTACCTATATAACATTAAAAAAAAAATCCTAAAAAATTCACTATCTTATTGAAGGATTTTCAATTCTATCACGTCCTTTTATTTTTGTCAATTCAATATACGATGTATTTAATATTTTCAATTCTATCACGACCTTTTATTTTTGTCAATTCAACATGTGATCTATTTAATATTTTAAATTTTATCACAACTTTTATTTTTTTAATTTTGTAGAGAATGGAGAGAGAGAATTGGATTCACCGTGTATATGGTGATCCTCAGAACCCGTATATATAATGTGTGACTGTATGTACAACAACTTCCCACAATTAGAGGGAACTAATCAATGCCTAATTACATGTAATAAATTATACTAATCAATGCCTAATTACATGGAAAAAGATATTCTATCTATTTCCCTTATTACCCCCGTCAAGCTATGCGTGGGATGAATGTTTACGCATAGCTTGGACCGTAGAAAGTCAAACGCCAGTCGTGAAAGGCTCTTTGTAAAATGTCCGCCAGCTGAAGATGCGAGGGTATGAAACATGTGGCAAGTTTACCAGACGAAACCAGTTCTCTGACAAAGTGATAGTCCAAATCGATATGCTTAGCTCGTTTATGAGCTACATGGTTCTGACTCAGAAAGATAGCACTCTTGTTGTCACAAAGCAACTCTGGGCGAGCGGTGGACACACAGCGCAGCTCCCGAAGAAGGTTTGAAAGCCACACAATTTCAGCAGCAGTGTTTGCCATAGCACGATATTGAGACTCACAGCTGGAGCGTGCGACAGTCGGTTATTTTTTGGCGCTCCATGAGACAAGATTTCCCCCAACAAAAATTGAGTAACCATACGTGGACCGCCGAGTGTCAATGCAACGAGCCCAGTCAGCATCAGAGTAGCCGACTATGGAGAATTCCAAACGACGAGTAAAGGTTAGGCCAAAATGAACTGTCCCCTTAATGTAACGAAGAATACATTTTAGGGATTCAAAATGACTTGCAGTGGGAGACTGAAGAAACTGGCTCACAAGATTTACATCGTAAGAAAGATCTGGTCGAGTAATGGTCAGGTACTGCAGAGCACCGACTAGTGAGCGAAACAGCGTGGGATCATGAAATGGAGAGCCATCGCGCACAAGAACTTCCCCTGTAGATAGAGGTGTGCCGACTGGCTTGGAATCCAACAGCCCAGCACGTTGAAGTATATCATGAGCATATTTTGACTGACCAACAAAAATTCCAGCAGAAGTGTAAGTAACCTCCAGGCCAAAAAAATAGCTAAGTCGACCAAGATCCGTGATGGCAAATTCCTTGCTAGTTCGAGCAATAAATTCCTCCACCATCAGAGTGTCATCACCTGTAACAATAATATCATCCACATACAGTAATAAAAGTATAGTAGATTTGCCCTTATGGAAGTAAAATAATGAAGTGTCGGCACGGCTCTGGGAAAAACCCAGATTAAAGAGATAATGGCTGAATCTCTGAAACCAAGCAAGTGGTACCTGACGAAGACCATATAGAGCTTTCTTGAGGCGGCAGACGTGTGATGGGAAATGAGGATCAATGAAACCGGGAGGCTGGGCCATAAAGACCGGCTTATCAAGAACACCATTAAGAAAAGCATTCTTGACATCAAGTTGATGGAGCGACCACCCACGATGAACGGCAAGAGCCAGAATTACTCTGACAGTAGCAGCTCTCACAACTGGACTGAAGGTATGGTGGAAATCTGCACCAGGAACCTGAGTGAACCCCTGGGCTACCAGACGAGCTTTGTGGCAGTCAATAGACCCATCAGCACGAAACTTAGTCCTGAAGACCCATTTTGATCCAACAATGTTAGCATCAGCAGGACGGGGAATAAAATCCCACGTGTCATTATTTCGAAGAGAATCTATTTCTTCTTGCATTGCCGACAACCAAATGGGAGATTTAGATGCCGATTTGAATCCCTGAGGTTCCGAACATGCGGTTAGAGCGGACAGCAAGGCAGTAGTAGACAAGTCAACCGGATAGCGAGGCTTGAAGATACCTGTCTTTGACCGAGTAACCATAGGGTGTGAAGCAGACACAGGAGGTGCGGGCAAAGTAGGTAGGTCCGCAGTAGGAACATTCTCAGTAGGTACGGGATCTGTCATAGGTGTTTGATTGTCGTTATTTTCACCTAGATTTTAGTGCCTTTTTGTGTGTATTTTTCGTATTGTTTCATCCGTATTTTTGTGTATTTTGGTGGTGTTATGTGTTTTCATAGGAATGTGTGAGAATGATCTTAAACATATGTATAACAGGTGAAAATGGAGTAAAAATGAAGACGGAAGATCAAACAAAGAAGAAGAAACAAAGGTGCAAGAACACGACCAGCCGTGCTGGCAACACGAGCCGTGTTGCAGCAAACGACCCGTGTGCCAGACACGGGCCTGTCCAGAATGGTCGTGCGGCGGCATCTATTTATCCAACACGGCCACCACTTGGTCGTGTTGTGGAGCACGACCCGTGTTGCGGAGCACGACCCGTGTACGAGACACGGGCCTGTAAGCGGAGGCCGTGCGGCGACGTCTAGGCATTCAACACGGCTACTCTTTGGCCGTGCGACGCAGAACGACTCGTGTGCAGCATGCCCTGACACGACACGACCCGTGCTACGTAGCACGACTCGTGTCGGCACCAGAACAGGATATTTTTTACAATTCTTCTAGAAGGTCTCCATGGAGTATAAATACCAATCCATTCAACATTTTTAGGGAGATCCAAAATTCTACTTTTCCCACACACCTCACACACCATTTCTTTGATTTCATACCAAATTCTCCATCCCATTCATCCATTTTTAGATTTACATCATCTCTCCATAATTTCCTCCATCCAAATCAAGTGAAGAAGCAAGGAAGCTTGGGTGATCACCAAAGGAAGAAGGGAGATTCAATTGGATCCATTTCCAAGGGAGTTTTCATTCCAATTTTGTGTTAATCCTTTAGTTTATCATGATTTGTAAGAATTATAATGTCTATGTTATGGATCTTATGAAGATTGTAGGCTAATCTCCCTTGTGAGATTAGCAACATGAATGTTGTTGGTTAATTTGTGGATCTATGTAATTAAATTCATATGTTGATGGGGATTGTAACAACAAATATTGTATTTATAATGAAATAAACACAAGAGAATTACAATAATAATCCAAACGGATTAAACTTGATGATTAAGGAAACAATCTCTATCAATCATCTGATTCTTCTCTCGAACCAATTTGGCTTGATTTTGACTTTGACTTTGACTGCGTTGACCGCGTTGACTGTGTATGTTGAGTCGGATCTTCAGTTGAAGCTTGTCCGAACTCGGATTTGGATCTTATAACGTTAATCCAGAGGCGTCGAACCTTTATTTGGATTAAACGTACTTGATCCGAAGAACACTCGATCTGGGGGCTTAGCACCTTAATCCCGGGTCGTATGTTGTTCTTGGCGCGAAGAACACCGAAGAACTCAGTATATGAAGAACGCTTGATTTGGGGGGCTCCGCACCTTAATCCCGAATCGTTTGCCGTTCTTGACTTGAAGATGCTTGAAGATCTCAAGGGAGCGCTGCTCGTGTTCTTGATCTCTTCAGAGCGTTTATGTCTTCAAGTATTTGAGTGTGTGTTTGATGAATGGAAGAGGACTCCTTATATAGGTGAAGGAATGAGCATGCCCCATAAATAACTTTCAATCTGATTGGTCTATGACAGATTTGGCCTGGTTCTGCGGGCTTGGGCCGTTCCAAATATATCACAGCCTGATTGGTCATTGCTTATTTTGACCTGATTCTGGAACCTTCCATGCTTTACTTAACTTAGGGGTCAAGTTTTACTTAATTTAAACCCTACTTAATTTGTTGGGTATTAAATTAATTATCAATTATTTATTAATCTATTTTAGGAATTAATTTATTAAATCCCCAAAATAAAATATAATAAATTAAAATTGATATTTAATCAATAAAATCCACGTGTCGCCATTTGATTGGACCGTGAATTTTAATTGCTTACAAATGCCCCCTTGCGATTTGTTCACGGACAGAATGTCTTGTTGTGAAGGAATCGCAAAAGATTTGTTTCTTGTTCACCAAGATTTCATGAACCTTACCCAAAATTATCAAAGTTATTTGTAGTAAAGAATCTCCTACAATTTTTGTAGAGCTTGAGCACCTCACAATAATCTCCATAATTATCCATGAGTCCACTAGTAATTTCCATAATTATCCATGAATAATTTTCATAATTATCCATGAGTCCACAAGTAATTTCCATAATTATTCATGAATCCACTACTATATAAGGGTACTTCATGAACTCAATTTTTTTATCAAAGCTATCCAACACACAAGACTCAACTCGTCGAGGTGAAGAGTAGTCGACGGCGGACCACCCATGGTGGTTGCTTGTCGGGCTCGCACCGTGAGGTGGAGAGCAATCAATGGTAGACTACCCATGGTAGTTGCTTGTTGGGCTCGCACCTCCGATGATGTTGGGATAGAGAGTAGTCAACGGCGGACCACCCATGGTGGTTGCTTGTTGGGCTCACATCTCCGATGACGTTGGGATAGAGAGTAATCAACGGCGGACCACCCATGGTGGTTGCTTGTTGGGCTCACATCTCCGATGATGTTGGGATAGAGAGTAATCAACGGCGGACCACCCATGGTGGTTGCTTGTCGGGCTCATACCGCGAGGTGGAAAGCAGTCAACAGCGGACCACCCATGGTGGTTGCTTGTTGGGCTCACACCTCCGACGATGCTTTGGCGAAGAGGTGACAGAAATCCGACCAAAGAGAAGACTTTCAATGGCTCAAGTCAAACCAACATCGTCGAGGTGGAGAGCAATCGACGGCGGATCACCCATGGTGGTTGTTTGTCGGGCTCGCACCGTGAGATGGGAAGCAGTCAACAGTGGACCACCCATGGTGGTTGCTTGTTGGGCTCACATCTCCGATGACGTTGGGACGGAGGCTCAAGTCGGACCAACATCGTCGAGGTGGAGAGCAGTCGACGGCGGACCACCCATGGTGGTTGCTTGTCGGGCTCGCACCGTGAGATGGGAAGCAGTCAACGGTAGACCACCCATGGTGGTTGCTTGTTGGGCTCACATCTCCGATGACGTTTTGGCGACGATATGAAGAAACCTGACCAAAGAGAAGCTTTTTAACATACTCAGGCAGTCGAACCAACGATGTCGAGGTAGAGAGCGGTTGACGGTGGATCACCCATGGTGGTTGCTTGTCGGGCTCATACCGCGAGGTGGAAAGCAGTCAACGGTATACCACCCATGGTGGTTGCTTGTTGGGCTCACACCTCCGACGTGTTGATGCAACGAGAGCGGACTACCCATGGTAGTTGCTTATCGAGCTCATGCCTCTGGCAGCATTGATTTGAAGAGCGGGAGGGCGATTGATGGCAGACCACCTATGGTGACTGCTTATCGAGCTCATACCTCCGGCAGCTTTGATTTGAAGAGCGGGAGGGCGGTTGTTGTCTGCTTTCGATCGGACCAGCCGGAAGATGGTCTCGTCGCTTTAGTGTGATTCAGACTGGATTCGGTAATGCTCTTGACGACTGGGAAGCAGAATGGCGTGTGAGAGCGGCGGCTGATGGCTGCTCTCGACGACTGCTCGCGGCGGCTGCTCGCTAGCGAGAATCCGGCGTGAACCCTGGCGGCGGCACGTCGATCGAGCTCTGGAAGTAGCGCGCGCGGAAACGTACCTCGGCAGCGAGCAGCGCTCCTTGGGTCGCGAATCCGACTGTGTTTGGCTATGATTTTCTTATGTGAAGGGCAACATCAAGCTTCAGGCGGCCGGGTGCGTGACCGGTGGCGATGCGAGGTGAATCCCCGGTGGTGTTGACGGGTACTGATGGCTGGTTGTTGTTTTTCGAAGAGAGAGGAATTGGTTGAGCAGCTTAATCCCCTTTTGCTGGAGAAACCCATTCCACGCAATTTCATAGAGGAAAAAAAGAATAACTTCAATTTTGACCCCATCAAGTTAATTTTGACTTGCTCAAACTCACCCAATCTCAAATCAGCTTGCTTACTGCATTCAAGTGCTTCCAACATTAATTGGGCCCTTTATTTTTTTTATTTATTTTTTTTTTATTTTCAGTTTCTACTTGGGCCATCTGATCCTTCTTATTCACTTGGGCCGCCTACTGCTTCATATTTTGGGCCAAGTGCTTATATTGATTTTAATTTTCATGATTTGGGGCTTAAATTAATTAAACACACATGAATTATTTTAATGGCTCACTTAAGCATCTTGGGCTTCTCCATGGGCTTAATTTATAATTTTGGTTTTTAATAATTAATTGATCCCATAATTTATTTAGGACCTTTTAATTAATTAAATCCATAAATTTAAATTAGCTTAAACCTCTTTCTTTGCTAGCTTTAAGGGACAACATGGATCACCCTCATCACTTTACCACCTTCATCATTTCACCACTGTCTTTGCATTCAACCACATCTTCTCTTTGTCAACCTTTTTCTTCTTAACTCGTTCACACTTCAATTTATCGCTTGCCTCGCAAACTCGACTCGAATTGCTTAGATTATGACTGAACTTAGTAAAATGCTAAGCTGCCTACGTACCTCTTCGCAGAGGATCAAGTCATTACGTAGTTCAAGGGGACATGATTTGATTTGAATGGGGGGGGTGCCGTACACAGTTTATATTCATGCGGGCCAGGAGTGACTATTCTTTAACCACTTTAGACAAAGTAAGATATTTAATGCTTTAACCACTTAAAATATCTGAGTGGGGTGAATTGATAGTTTAACCACATATAATTACCTTTGGTGGGTGTCATGCACAGTTTATACTCATGCGGACCAGGAGTTTGTCGTACACAGTTTACACTCATGTGGACCAGGAGTTTGTCGTACACAGTTTACACTCATGTGGACCAGGAGTTTGTCGTACACAGTTTATACTCATGCGGACCAGGAGTAACATGCAGTTTAGGCTCGTGCGTCAAGGAGCGTAAAATATATGTATTTGTTTTACGCATAGTAGCGTTTCAAGAACTTCCCATTTATAGGGCCAATGTTCACGCCATCCTTCGAGATCAACTTGTATGCGTCATTTGTATAGGCTTCCTTCACAACATGAGGGCCATCCCACTTGGGTAGAAACTTATTTCCAACGCGATGGGTGACTACTATAGGTCTTCTCACAGCAAGCACCAAATCACCAACTTGAAAAGAACGTACCCTCACCTTCTTGTTGTATGTTCTAGAAAGGCGAGATTGGTAACACTCAAGTCTTTGTTGTGCTTCTAACCTCTTTTCATCTAACGCTTCTAACTCTTGAAGACGTAACTTTGCATTTTCTTCCTCGGTGAGGCCTTCTTGTATGGCTATCCTCAAAGAAGGAATTTGCTTTTCAAGAGGCACAACAGCCTCAACACCATACACCAAGGAATACGGAGTGGCTTGCGTAGGTGTTCTATAGGTGGTACGGTACGCCCATAAAGCTTCATTGATCCTTTCATGCCAATCTCTTTTTGACTTGGAGACCACTTTCTTCAATAAACTGCATAAAGTTTTATTGAAAGCTTCGGCAAGACCATTAGCAGCTGCGTTATATATTGAAGATTTCTTTTGTTTGAAATCAAACTTCTCACATAGCTTATCAATCCAACTGTTGCTGAACTGCTTTCCATTATCAGTGATAATGTAGCGCGGGACACCATATCTATAAATGATATTGATCCGAATGAAATCAGCAACATTTTCTTTCTTTACTTCCCTTAGAGACACAGCTTCGGCCCACTTTGAAAAGTAATCGGTTGCCGCAAGAATGTAGAGATGACCACCAGAAGACTTTGTAAGTGGCCCTACCACATCTAAACCCCATGCATCAAAAGGCCATGAAGCGACTGTCGGATGTAAAGGCTCCGGAGGTTGATGAATCAAATTTCCATGGAACTGACAAGCTTGACATCTTTGTGCGTAATCCATGCAATCCTTCACCATGGTTGGCCAATAGTAACCCATCCTTTTAATTCTAAAATGTAGCTTCGGTCCGGATTGATGAGCACCGCAAATTCCGGAGTGAGCCTCCTCCATTGCATGAATAGTTTCTTCCTTACCCAAGCATCTCAAGAAAATTCCATCGAATGATCTTCTATAAAGTATACCCTTGAAGTAGATGAACCGAGGTGCCCGACGCCGAATATCAACCCTTTGTCGTGGATCGTTAGGCAACTTATCATATTTCAAATAATCCACAAGTGGTTGGCGCCAATCTTCTTCTTCAATTTCGAAAACCTCCACCACATGATTTTCAACTTCTTCATAATCATCATCTTCAAAGATTGGTGGTACAACCCAACTTCTACACACCGGTATTTGAATTTGTATTTCTGGCATAGCTATAGTTGATGCTAACTTAGCGAGGGCGTCAGCTTGCTTATTCTCTCTTCTAGACAGATGCTTAATATCAACATCACCGAGATAACCCATAAGCTTTTGAGCATACTTGTAATAGGGGAACAACTCAGGCTTCTTCACTTCATACACTCCAAGGAGTTGATTTACTACCAATAGCGAATCACCATACACTCTAAGGTGTAGCTGCTTTATATCGACGGCCATCTCTAAACCAAGTATGAGTGCTTGATACTCAGCCACATTGTTAGAGCAATTTTCTGTTAAGGAAAATGAGAAAGGTAGAACTTCACCACTGGGTGTTACAAACACGACTCCCGCACCAGCTCCCTCTCTATGAGATGCTCCATCGAAATACATCTTCCAAGGAGAAATTATGTCCACAGTGAAAGCATCTTCATCGGGGAGTTCATCAGATAGTTCCCATTCAGCAGGCATTGGATGATCAGCTAGAAAATCTGCCAACACTTGTCCTTTTACGGCCTTTTGAGGGACGTACACGATCTCAAACTGTTGAAGTTGGAGATACCATCTTGCAAGCCGATCAGAGAGTACTGGTTTTGACATGACAAATTTTAATGGGTTGGCTTTCGAAACTAGCCGAACTGTGTGAGCTTGAAAATAATGTTTCAACTTCTGAATTACGAAGATAAGGGATAAGCAGATCTTCTCAATGGGTGAATACTTCAACTCGTTTGGAGTCATGGTTCTACTTAGATAGTATAGTGCTCTTTCTTTACCATCATCATTTTCTTGTGCAAGTAAAGCTCCCACAGAACGCTCTTGAGCAGCTAGATAAAGGACTAATGGACGTCCCGGTATTGGAGCACTCAATACTGGTGCCTTCATCAAGTATTCTTTAATGCTATTGAAAGCATTATTGCAAGCTTCATCCCATTCGAATATGCTGTCTTTCTTCATGAGATGACTAAATGGTTGGCATCGGCCAGCTAAGTTTGATATGAATCTCCTTAAGTATGCCAACTTTCCTTGTAGACTTTTGAGTTCATGTATGTTCCGAGGCACATGCATTTTCATGATTGCGTCAATCTTTGCTTTCTCAATTTCAATCCCTCGACGGCGAACAATAAACCCAAGAAATTTCCCAGATGAAACTCCAAATGCACACTTGAGCGGATTCATCTTGAGTTGATGCTCTCTTAATCGTTCAAACACTCGCCTTAGATCATGGAAATGATTTTTCTTTTCCTTTGATTTCACCACAATATCATCAACATAGCATTCGACAATCTTATGAAGCATGTCATCAAATATCTTTTGCATGGCTCGCTGATAAGTGGCACCAGCATTCTTTAAGCCAAATGGCATAACATTATAGCAATATATCCCTTTCGGAGTACGCAAGGCTGTCTTCTCTTGATCCTCAGGAGCCAAACCAATTTGATTGTAGCCAGATGATCCATCCATAAATGAAAGGACCTCATGCCCCGTTGTTGCATCAATCATGAGTTCAGTAATTGGTAATGGAAAGTCATCTTTCGGACATGCCATATTCAAATCTCGGAAATCAACACATACTCTGAGTTGCCCATTTTTCTTTCTTACCGGCACGATATTGGAAATCCATGTAGGATATTTGACTTCACGGATCTTGCCTGTTTCAAGAAGCTTATTAATCTCGTCCTCAATCAAAGGAATCAACTCTGGTCGAAATCGACGTTGCATTTGTTTAACTGGTCGAGTTCCCTTTTTAATGGACAAGTGGTGCACTGCGATTTTCGGATCTAAGCCTGGCATTTCCTTATGTGACCATGCAAAGACATCTCTGAATTCTCGCAAAAGGCTGACATACTTTGTTTCTTCCTCAACATCTAGCAGAGCACTTATGTAGGTAGGACGTGGGTCATTTTCATCACCTAAGTTAATTTCTTTCAACTCATCAACAGTGGCTTTCACTCCTTCTTCAAATTGTGGAGGGGCATCTTCAGCATCTACTTCCTCCATTTGAGAATCTTCCACAGCAGTAATATGATTGGTAGAAGCTACACTTTCTTTATCATCACTATCATCTTTAGTAAAGATGATTCTTTGCACTTTATCCTTCAACACTCTTCCACTTGAGACAGTCAAGATATTTTGCCGCTTGATACGAAATGGATTTTGACTCCGGAGTTTCCGGAGGTTAAGGGACTTGACATGATTTTGCCTCCTACACTTCCCTTTACAGGGTCCAAGCCTTTCGAAGACACTCCCAAGCCTTTCAAAAACAGATATTCTCTTGACTTCCCTACTACTTGCATCAAACCTATCCTCCGTGGATAAAGCTTCTCCCTCGGTGATATAATTTGTACTTGCTCTTCTAATTGCAATACGGACTGGCTTTTGAGGGACATATCCCAAACCTGGCTTAGCCTTCTTGATAGTGTGATCACTATTTTTCAACATTTTCTGAGTAACATTGAGCCCCTGGCCTGGTGGGTTGATAGTTTCTTGACACACCTTACTCACCATCGCTTTTTCCCTTGGTTCATAACCAGCCTTCATAAGGAGTTTATAAGCTTGTGGACTATACGACTTGGTTATTTCAGCTTCAAATACTTCACCGTGTTCGGTCTTTGGTCCTTCAATAGGACGTGTGAACCCTTTGAGTGGTGGAGAAGAAAGTTTACTAGCATCAATTTTCGTTAAAGGCAACGTTAACTCTTCCGAGGTCTCAAGCCCTTTGCCTTTGTTCTCCTTGAGAGTGGCAGATGATGTATTACCTTCCTCATCATTTATTTGTTTATTGCCCCCATTATCTTGCACCGGGGCTTCTTCACGTTTTACTTCCTTTGTACTCTTGAAGAAATATTTAGCATCGGCAAAGTAAGCTTCAGCTTCAGTAAATGGCTTGTCATCACCGAATACTCTTTTCACGTTGTCACCTTCACTATATTTGAAGCACTGGTGCAATGTAGAAGGAATCACGCCATTCTCATGTAGCCATGGACGCCCCAAAAGCATGTTGTAGGAAGTTTTTGCATCAATAACATGGAAAAGGACTGTGGATTTCATCTCATCAATTAGCAAATCAAGAACTATTGTGCCGAGAGTCCTTTGTCCCTCATGGTTGAACCCTTGGATCATCAATCGGCTATGGATTAGTTCATCCATTGGTATTTCTATCTTCTTCAACATTCTCAAGGACAAAATGTTCACCGCCGAACCTCCATCAATAAGTATGCGATTCACTCGCATCCCTTTAGTATAACCAGTCACAAATAGAGGTCGATTATGAGATTGCATACCCAACAACATATCTTCATCCGTGAAGGTCACCTTCATGGAGTAAGCTTTACCCTTAGTTTCAAGTTGTTCGCTTTCATTGTCCTCATTCACGACATGACATGAGCCTCCATTATGACTTTCTTCTACAGAAGTGAAGTTTGTACCCGCCTCATCTTCTAACACGATTTTCCTTCCTTAACCAGTTGCATGATCTTTTCCTTAAGAACGAAACAATCATGAATTGGATGACTCACCAACCTATGATACTTGCAGTATTTTGGGTCATTAGTTCGGCCGGCTTCTTCTGGACGTTTCATCTCAGGAAGGTCAAGGAGCTTATTTTTCATCAGATCATCAAATATGCCAGAAAGGTCTGAGTTCAGAAATGGATACTCTTTTTCTTGCATCTCCTTCAGAGTTAACCTTCTTTGCCCCCACTCTTGAGCAACTTGCTTCCCTTTGTCTTTCTTATCATTTTCATTCTTTCGAACCTTGACCGTCATAATATTTGTGGCCATTGACTCTTTGTTGGAACTTTTAACATAGGACTTGCCCCCCCTTTTGAAATCTTGTTTATCTTTAGACTTGTAGGAGTCCGACATCGGTGAATGTTTGATTCCACTAGCAGCCATACTTAATTCCATGTCATGGGCCCTAGTAGCCAACTCTTCGAAAGTCTTAGGTTGAATTCCTTTGAGTATATAAAGGAGATTCCATTCCATCCCTTGGATACACATCTCAATAGCAGACTCTCCGGATAATCGGTCCTTGCAATTTAAACTCAAATTTCTCCATCGATTGATATAATCAATCACAGGCTCTTCTTTCAATTGGCGAGTATTAGTCAGCTCAGTCATGCTAACGGTTCTCCTCGTGCTGTAGAAACGATTAAGGAACTCATGTTCCATTTGTGCCCAACTATCAATGGATTCAGCTTGCAAGTCGATATACCAATCAAATGCATTTCCTTTGAGAGAGCGAACGAACTGCCTTATCATATGATCTCCATAAGTACCAGCGTCATGGCAGGTCTCAATAAAGTGTGCTATATGCTGCCTCGGGTTTTCCTTGCCATCAAACTGTTGGAACTTGGGAGGCTGGTAGCCAGCTGGCAACTTCAAGTTGTCCACTCTTTTCGTGTATGGCTTGACATAAGTAACAGTAGGCTTGGAATTCTCCTCAAACCTTTCTTTTATTGTTCCAAGTATAATATCCTTGAGTTGATCTACTTGGAGCATTCCATCAGCTGAAAGTGGCAACGTTCCTTGAGTTTGCTCATTTTCAATAGCCTGGCGCCTTGTGACCTCTTCCACTTCACTATCGTCCATGACTCCTTTTTCGTTTGCACGGCTAGTCTCCGCAATGTCTCTTTTCATCAATTGGGAGATCTTTGTGTCTTGAGCTTCTATGTGTTTCGTGAGCCCCTCGATAGCTTTCATCATATTTGCTAATTGTTCCTCAACAGTCGTGGCGTCTGCCATCATTACTGGAGCTGCAACGGAGTCAGATGAAGAGTTTGAAGATGCAGAATCTTCATCACTATCATCTTTCATAAGTAGTTGTTTTCTCGAAGCCTCCTCAACTGAAGGGTTGGATCCAGATGAGGCTTCCGAACGAGCTTTTTCTGACATGCTCCTTGTAACAACAGCAACATATTCAGTTAATGCCTCTGAGAGCTTAGAAGCAGCAGTCCTACCTACAGTAATCCTGACAGGAGTCATATCGTACTTCGAGCTTGTAGAGAGAAGAGATGAGAGGTAGAGACTGTCCCACCGGGCGTGCCAAAATTTGTAACAACAAATATTGTATTTATAATGAAATAAACACAAGAGAATTACAATAATAATCCAAACGGATTAAACTTGATGATTAAGGAAACAATCTCTATCAATCATCTGATTCTTCTCTCGAACCAATTTGGCTTGATTTTGACTTTGACTTTGACTGCGTTGACCGCGTTGACTGTGTATGTTGAGTCGGATCTTCAGTTGAAGCTTGTCCGAACTCGGATTTGGATCTTATAACGTTAATCCAGAGGCGTCGAACCTTTATTTGGATTAAACGTACTTGATCCGAAGAACACTGGATCTGGGGGCTTAGCACCTTAATCCCGGGTCGTATGTTGTTCTTGGCGCGAAGAACACCGAAGAACTCAGTATATGAAGAACGCTTGATTTGGGGGGCTCCGCACCTTAATCCCGAATCGTTTGCCGTTCTTGACTTGAAGATGCTTGAAGATCTCAAGAGAGCGCTGCTCGTGTTCTTGATCTCTTCAGAGCGTTTATGTCTTCAAGTATTTGAGTGTGTGTTTGATGAATGGAAGAGGACTCCTTATATAGGTGAAGGAATGAGCATGCCCCATAAATAACTTTCAATCTGATTGGTCTATGACAGATTTGGCCTGGTTCTGCGGGCTTGGGCCGTTCCAAATATATCACAGCCTGATTGGTCATTGCTTATTTTGACCTGATTCTGGAACCTTCCATGCTTTACTTAACTTAGGGGTCAAGTTTTACTTAATTTAAACCCTACTTAATTTGTTGGGTATTAAATTAATTATCAATTATTTATTAATCTATTTTAGGAATTAATTTATTAAATCCCCAAAATAAAATATAATAAATTAAAATTGATATTTAATCAATAAAATCCACGTGTCGCCATTTGATTGGACCGTGAATTTTAATTGCTTACAGGGATATTTGATTTTCTATCATTGGTGCTTATATATCTTGAGATTTATGATGTTTTGTGTGTTTGATTGTTCTAATTATATGATTAGATTGAGAAATCAATTATGTGCTTAGGATAGTCAAGTGAATCATTTCATCAAACACCTCATGTGCATTATAAATGGTAAAGTGATTGAGAAGTCCTTTATTATTTAGAACCCTTTGATGGAACATGTGATTAGTTAGATTGAGAAGTCAATTGATTATATGAAGGGATTCTATAATTGAACTTAGTACCTAGTTGGAATAGTTTAATTTAGAACCAACCTTTGAGCTATTTAGAGATTGTGCAAATGATCTACATCCTAATCATTTCGAGAGGAAGTTTAGGTGGTATAAGTGTTGGCCCTTAGTCTTAACCCTTGATATATATGAGTTTAATGCATGAATCCATAAGTTACCACTTCATTAGTGTTGTTAATCTCACTTCTACTTAATTTGGAAAACCACTCATTCATCATCTTTATCTTGTCATTTGATTATTGCTTGTCTACTTTCATTTAATTACTTGTTTCCCAAACCATCCATCTATGATTCGTCTCTATAAAATCGTGATAAACGTGATATCACTTAAGTGCTAGCATCAACCTCCCTGTGGTTCGATAAATTCTTGAATTGGTCAACCCGACTACAAGTTATGGCTAATCAAATGGTGCCGTTGCCGGGGAGGTAACGGTTGCTAGTAGCTTAAAGAAGGAACGTTTAGAGCGATCTTACTAGAGATATTTTTTTTCTTGTATTTCTTACTTGTATTTGCTTTGTGAAAATTTGTTCTAATTTCTCTTGTCTTGAAGGTGTATGCAAACGAGGTCAAAAGGAAAACAAGTCGAACCAATTGATCTAGAGCTTGAAAACACTTTGAGGAGAAAGAGAAGTGAGAACAAAACTAAAAATAGTGAGCGAATGGAGAATTATCAAGGTGACAATCGTGTTGTGATAGAGCATGACGGGGAAGGAGGACACAACATGAACGTGCAAGACAACGCACATCAATTCAATGAGAATCCTCCTCAACAAGCCTATCAAAATCATGGAGCTATAAACAATCAAGCTTATATTCAACAACTTGTGCAACAAGCGATGATTCAACAAGGTTTTCAACAACCTTATCCCCCTCCACAACAAGCTTATGTGCCACCACCCCCACCTCCGGTTCAACATGGAGTTCAAAATGATCAACGGGTGATCCGGGATTTCTTCATGCCAAGGGCACTTCCACAAATGATGGGACCACCAATTCATGCCAATAATTTTGAGTTTAAAATGGGCTTGATTTCATTGGTGAGAGAGCAACAGTTTGGTGGAGCTCCGAATGAAGATCCTAACGCTCATCTAGCTCAGTTTGTGGAGATTGCCAACACAGTAAAGATGAACGGAGTGAGCGAAGATTGCATAAAGATGAGGTTATTCCCATTCTCTTTGAGGGATAGAGCAAGAACATGGCTCTCCACCATTACTCCCGGTACGTGCAACACTTGGGACGAGCTAGCACAATTGTTTTTAAACAAGTACTTCCCACCGTCAAAGACGCTTCAAATGAAGAGCTTGATCACACAATTCAAGCAAATGCCTCAAGAGAGTTTTTATGAAGCGTGGGAAAGGTTCAAAGAAATGCTACGCAAGTGTCCACAACATGGTTTCCCGGAGAATCAACAAGTTGGATTTTTCTATCAAGGACTTGTGAACGGACAAAGAGTGCTTGTTGATGCCTCGGCAGGAGGATCCGTACTAGGTGTAACTCCGGAAAGGGCTATTCGAATTTTTGATGAGATTGCTACAAATGTTTATCAATGGCCATCGGAGAGAGTTAGTGGAAGCTATGGTTTTGAAAGCTATGATAAAGGACAACAGTTTAGTGTGAAGAGTGTAAGTGTTGAACCAAGTATGCTAAGCATGGAAAAGATAGTGGCGGAAGTTGTTAAACAAATGAGCTTGAATCAAAGTATGAACAATCAAGGAGTGAATATGGTTGAGGGGATACAAGTCAAGCAAGGTGTGCTACCTCCGAATGCTGTGAATGGTGAACAATGGACCAACTCTATGCCACGTGTTGAGGATGTGTCTTATATGCAAGGAAGAAATTACCAAGGTAATTATCAAAACAATTACCAAGGTAATTTCAATCAAAATCAAGGAAGTTATCCACAAAGGCAAGGAGGATTCAATGCTCAAAGTAGTGGAAGTTCACATTCACAACAACAACCAAGGCAAGGAGGGTTCACTAGCCAAGGAAGTGGAAGTTCTTATCCACAACAACAAAGGAGGCAAGATAACTTCTCTTATGCAAACCCAAGTAATGCGGTTGCTTATCCTCCGGGGTATCATCCGGGAGCTAAAGCGCCAAATAATGAAGGGAAGGCGACTAACGAAGAACTTATTGAAAAATTGATTGCTTCCAACAAAAATCAAGAGGAAATGATTGAAAGAAAATTCAAGGCTTTTGAGGAAGTAAATGAAAGACGATTAAAAGCCTTGGAGTATTCATTTAGTCAAATGGCGAGCTCAATGAGTGCTAATGAGAAAGGAAAATTTCCTTCCACTACCATTGTGAACCCAAAGGAACAATGCAAGGCAATTACCTTGAGAAGTGGAACAAACTATGATGGACCATCTATGCCATTAGAAGATGATAAGGTGGAAGAGAAGGAGATGGAGAAAACCTTGGTTGAAGAAGAAGTCGATGTTGAAAGTGAAGTTGAAGATAAATTGAATGAGGAACCGGAATTGATTGATAACAAGGTTGTTGAAAAGAAATGGGAAAGAACCAAGGCGATGAAAAAGAAAGAGGAGGAAATTGAAGTGGAAAGGGATAGTTGGGGAATTCCAAAAACACAAGTACCTATTCCTTTTCCACATCGATTTTTGAAGAAAGGCTTGGATGAAAAGTTTGCAATGTTTTTGGAAATTTTCAAGAAAATCCACATTAATATACCCTTTGCGGATGCTTTGAAACAAATGCCTCACTATGCGAAGTTTTTGAAGGACATCATGTCAAGGAAAAGGAGCTTGATAGAGAATGAGACCGTCAACTTGACGGAGGAGTGTAGTGCAATAATTCAAAGGAAGTTACCTCCAAAGCTCAAAGATCCGGGGAGTTTTGTTATTACATGTGAAATGGGCAAGAGTGAGGTTCATAAAGCTCTTTGTGATCTTGGGGCAAGTATTAACTTGATGCCTATGTCCATTTTCAAGAAACTTGGTATAGGGGAAGTGAAACCTACATCCGTTACATTGCAACTAGCGAATAGGTCTTTAACCTACCCTAGAGGAATAGTGGAGGATGTGTTAGTCAAGGTTGGAAAGTTTATATTCCCGGTTGATTTTGTAGTGCTTGATATGGACGAGGATGCAAATGTTCCATTGATATTGGGGCGTCCATTTTTAGCAACGGGAAGAGCTTTAATTGATGTACAAAAAGGGGAGTTGAAGTTGAGAGTAAATGAGGAAGAGGTGGTTTTCTCGTTGAAGAGTGCTATGAGATATCCAAATGAGAAAGAAGAATGTAGAAGGATCGACATGATTGATGAAGTTGTTGAAGAGAACCTACCATTCATCTTAGCTAAAGATCCTTTTGAAATGAGCATAAGCCATTCTCTTACTTTATCTTTAAACTCTAATCATTCTTTTCATTGTTTAGAAGATGAAGATATTAATGATTGTTTACATGAATTGAATGCTTGTAGGGAAATGCAAGAGGATGAAGCAAAGTTGGCATACTATGGAAAGAGGGAATATCTTCCATTAGAGATGGAGATTGAAGAGTCAAAGGTTGATAAAGGAGAGGAAGAATTGAAGCCTCTACCCGATCACCTTAGGTACGCATATTTGGGGGACGAGAAGACATTTCCGGTAATTGTATCATCATCCCTTTCTCCTTTAGAACTTGATAAATTGTTGAGAGTACTTAGAGATCATAAGAGTGCTATAGGGTGGAGTTTGGATGATTTGAAGGGAATTAGTCCCACAATTTGCATGCATCACATAAGGTTGATTGATGAGAACAAATCATGTATACAACCTCAAAGACGTTTGAATCCTATTATGCAAGAAGTTGTTAGAAAAGAAGTTTTAAAATGGTTGGATGCTAAAATTGTTTATGCCATTAGTGATAGTCCTCATGTAAGTCCTTTGCATGTTGTGGCTAAGAAAGGACGGTTAACCATTGTTAAAACGGAATTTGATGAAGAACTTGCAACAAGGGTGAAAAAGGGGTGGAGAGTTTGTTGTGATTATAGAAAACTTAATGACAATACTCATAAGGATCATTTCCCTTTGCCTTTTATTGATCAAATGCTTGATAGGTTGGCGGGATACAAGTATTATTGTTTTCTAGATGGTTACTCGGGGTATAACCAAATCATGATAGCCCCCGAGGATCAAGAGAAAACAACTTTTACTTGTCCGTATGGCACATTCGCTTTCTATAAATTGCCTTTTGGGTTATGCAATGCGCCCGCCACCTTTCAACGTTGTATGATGGCTATTTTTGGAGGATTGATTGAAAATGTGATGGAAGTTTTTATGGATGATTTCTCCGTGTTTGGATCTTCATTTGATATATGCTTAACTAATTTGTCCATGGTCTTGCAGCGATGTCAAGATACGAACCTCGTCTTGAATTGGGAAAAATGTCACTTTATGGTTCAAGAGGGTATCGTACTTGGTCATCATATCTCCGAAAAAGGTTTGAGAGTTGATAGAGCGAAGGTTGTAGCCATTGAACATCTTCCCCCTCCTAAAAACGAAAAAGGGGTTAGATCGTTTCTTGGTCACGCCGGATTCTATCGACGTTTTATAAAGAATTTTTCTAATATTGACAAACCTTTGTGTAAATTGCTTGAGAAAGATACTCCATTTGAATTTAATGATGAATGTCTTGATGCTTTTAGGGTGTTAAAGGAAGCTTTGATTTCTTCACCAATCCTTGTCTCTCCCGATTGGAGCAAGCCCTTCGAACTCCATTGTGATGCAAGTGATAGTGCTTTGGGAGTAGTGCTTGGACAAGTGCGAGAGAAGAAATTTCGAGCTATCTATTATGCATCAAAGACGTTCAATGCCAATCAAAAGAATTACACCACAACGGAAAAGGAGTTTCTTTCCGTAGTCTATGCTTTTGAAAAATTTCGTCCATACTTAGTTGGCACGAAAACCATTGTCTATACGGATCATGCTGCCATTAGGTATTTGATGAGTAAAAAGGATGCTAAACCAAGACTAATTCGTTGGGTTCTTTTGTTGCAGGAGTTTGATGTTGAGATACGTGATAAGAAGGGAGTCGAAAATGTCATAGCCGACCACTTATCACGATTGGAGAATGTTGATGAAGAAGGAACCATGGAGCTTATAAATGATATGTTCCCGGATGAAGAGATACTTCAAGTGGATTTTCATCGGATGTACACTTTGTGTGAGACCGGAAGACCGTGGTACGCGGATTTGGTAAACTATTTAGCGTGTGGTATCAAGCCGGACCATCTCACCGAGTCAAAAAGGAAAAAAGTTCTACCATGATGTTAAAGAATATTTGTGGGATGATCCTTTATTGTTTAAACATTGTCCGGATGGTATCATACGGAGGTGTATTCCGGAGGAAGAAAAACTAAGTGTCATGGAGATGTGCCATAGTTTACCATGTGGAGGACACTTTGGATTTCAAAAGACGGGAGCTAAGATCTTACAGTCGGGATTGTTTTGGCCAACATTGTTCAAGGATTGCAAAGAATACGTCAAGGAGTGTGATAGATGCCAAAGAATTGGAAGTATTGGACAAAGAGATGAGATGCCTATGAAGAACATCTTTGAAGTTGAAGTGTTTGACGTTTGGGGGATGGACTTCATGGGACCATTTCCGCCTTCCAATGGTTTTCTTTACATTTTGCTTGCGGTAGACTATGTGTCTAAATGGGTAGAAGCAATTCCTACAAGAACAAATGATGCTCTAGTTGTCAAGGCTTTCTTGAAGAATAACATTTTTGCAAGGTTTGGAGTACCAAAGGCAATCATTAGCGATCAAGGGACTCATTTCATAAACAAGATCATTGAAAAGCTTTTGAGAAGCTATGGAGTGAAGCACAAGGTGTCAACACCTTATCATCCGCAACCAAATGGTTTGGCGGAGGTATCAAATAGGCAAGTGAAGCTTGTACTTGAGAAGACAGTCAAGGGGAATAGGAAGGATTGGTCTTCTAAGCTAGATGATGCGCTTTGGGCTTATCGAACGGCGTACAAGACCGCTCTTGGTCTTTCTCCGTATAAACTTGTCTATGAGAAAGCATGTCATCTTCCGGTTGAAATAGAACACAAGGTTTTATGGGCATTGAGGAAGTTAAATCTTGAGGAGAAAGAATCGGGAAAGAAAAGATGCCTTCAATTGATTGAGCTTGAGGAATTTCGTGAGGAAGCATATTCAAACTCACAAATTGTCAAGGAGAAGCTGAAACGATGGCATGATAAAAGAATCAAAGCAAAGGAGTTTATACCGGGGGATAGAGTACTTTTGTTCAATTCTAGATTGAAACTGTTTCCCGGAAAGCTTCGTTCAAAATGGACCGGTCCATATGAGGTGATTGAAGTTAGAGAAAATGGATCTTTAATGCTTGAGGGATCGGATGGGAATTCTTTTATTGTCAATGGTCATAGGGTTAAGCATTACCATTCTCCCTCTCAAAGGGAGTTGGTATATGTTGACACCTTCTCTTCTTGAGATCCGTATCCTTTTAGTAGTTTAGGTTTGTATATATTTCTTTTCTTGTTTTGTTTTCTTTTGGTTTCGTAGGTGGATTGTGCTTATGAGGAGAAGTTTTTTTTTTAAAAACATTCTAAATGTGTGTCATTGATGTGAACGGTATATCGTACCACTTTTTGCAAACTTTCTTTGAAACTCTTGTTTCAATTCAAGTTTGGGGGGATAATGATGTGATACGATATGTTATATTCTATGTTGACATGCATTCGTGTGTCTTTGAGCCAAATTTGAAATTTTCTCATAAGTTCGGTTTAGTTTTGATTCGTTTTGGTGGTGTTGAAGTTGATAGTCCTTTTGTTTTGATATTATGATTGAACTAATGATGTTGATAAAGTGTGAGCATGAATAGGGAGTTTTGGAAGCATGGAAACAAGGAAAAACAAGAGTTGAAGATGAAAAGTGGAAGATTCAAGGGAGTAGTTACACGCCTCGTGTCGCCGACACGGCCCTGTTAGCTTTGGCCGTGCGACGACATCAGTTAGTCCAACACGAGCAGGATTTGGTCGTGTTACGTGACACGGGTCGTGTCCAAGCGCGAGACTCGAGTCGTGTAGCCGACACGACCCTGTACGCTTTAGCCGTGCGGGAGCACCAGAACACGCAACACGGACACCTTATGGCCGTGTTGCGTGACACGACTCGTGTCGGGTCAGAAGAAACGTTTTAAAAGGCAGATTCTGGACACAGCTCGAAGGCTAAAAACTCATTCCCACCGTGAATATCTAGTCGAAACTCCACCAATCATCCTCTAAACACCAAAGAGTGGTAAGATTGTGAGTGTAGAAGGTGAACTTCAAAGCATAAACACCAATCCCCTACATTTTGTTCAATAGAATTCAAGGTATGTCTTCTTGTGCCCTAATTCTCAATTCGAGGTATGAATGGCGAATTTCATGTATGGGTTTTGAATGATGGAATGTATAAAGCATGTCTAGGATAGTAAAACATGAATTTGCATATATAATTGTTGGATTGATTGAATTTTGGATAGATTTAGGGTTCATGAAGGATGAAATTGGGGATAATTGTTTTAGGATGATTAATTTAGGGCATGTGATTGTTAAATTGATCAATAATGCTTCTATGATGATTGTATTGATGTAAATTAGTTTAGGTATTGAGGAATTGAGCATGAAAGCATAGTTAAGATTTGTTGAATTGAATTGTGAAATAGGTGCATGCCAAGTGTTTGATGAAATGCCTAAATGAAACTTCAAACTGGAATTCAAAGTTTTTACATGAAGCATTATTGAATTGAATTGTGCCCATTGAAAAAGTGAAATGTTATGAAAGAATGAGAGGATTAGGATGTTGAAAGTGAGTGATTGAATGAAATTTTTGAAATAACTTTGTGTTAAGTTGATTGGATCTAAATGTTAAGTCTTTGAAACAAAGTGTTTATTGTGCTTGAATATGTGCTAGGATTAACACTTAGTTGAATAACTAGTGATAATTCTAATCAACATGAGACATTTTGTTTTGAGTTAACTTGAAACTAATTTGAATTATGTTGGACATTGTAGATGGCTGAAAGAAGAGTGAGGAAACGCAATGAGGACTTCATTTTCATTGAGTCAGATATGGAACTGTCCAACCTTGATGCCAAACTGCTAATGAAAGACCAACACCCTGAGAATTTTGGAGTAGAGTTCATGGAATGGGAGAAGTACGCATTGAGATGGGAGTACATAATCCCAAAGATTAGGGCAACTCGATTCCAAGATCAAGCAACCATGGAAGGCCTTGGAATAGAAGGTGATCTGAGGACTCTATTCCGTCGAGTGGAAATGGAGGAGTTTTTCGATAAGAGACCTCCCACTTATCTCCACCTTACAGCCGAGTTCATGAGCACCTTGGAGGTTCACAGAGATAGGAACAAGTTTCCTATTGCTATCACATTTCAGTTAAACAATGAGATGTGGGAGAAAATACCTGTGAATGAGCTGAATAGATTTTTTGGGTGCCCAATCATGAGAGGCCATCAGAACTTCCTACCACAAGGGGGTTTCAATCAACAAACGTGGTGGAGAAAATTGGTTGAGGATGGGACTGAGCCTCCAGAGTACATTCCAAGTTCGTCTAAAGGGACAGCCATAAGGAACCCAGTCATGAGGTACCTTGAGAAGATAGTATCAAATACTATTCTGGGTCGGTTCGAGAGTGGATCTGTTGGGGAGAAGCAGTTGTACATCATGTACAGTATATTCAAAGAGTTCACAGTGAACATTGCAGCCCACTTCGTTCAGCATGCAGAGAGAGTGGCGAAGAGAGAGAACACTAGAGGGATTATGATTGGAGGAATGGTGACAATGATTGCTCAAGGGTTAGGCATCGACCTTAGAGGGATGCAACACTCGATGATTAGTGAAGGGCTCACGTACAATCAACTCATAAGGATGGAGTTCCTATCATTCATAGGAAATATGTATTGCTTGAAGCAAGATAAGGGAGCTCCATTCCCTCTACCTGCTCCTGAGCTCACCACACTGCAAGGACGAAGAAAGCATCAGAATTTAGCAATGGCGAGTCCTAACCACTCCGCAGTCGTGAGAGCTTTCTACCGAGAGAATAGAGATGGAGTGGAAGCAGTGCTCCAGCAGATGAGAGTGGATGAGAATCCTGAGCTAAGGAATCTGAGAGCTGAGCCGATGGACATGGATGTAGGGGAGGAAGAGCAACATCATCAGGTGGAATTTGAAGAGCATGCACCAGAGCCTCCAGCATTTGAGCAAGAAGAAGAAGAACAAGAGGAAGGAGATGGACCAAGAGAGGGGAATGCAAGATGGAATCTTCTGGAGAACGAACTCATGGAGATCAGGCAGACGCAGCAGGCGCTTGGAGATGAGATGAGAGAGTTCCGGGAGGAGCAGCAGAGGCAAGGTGCGATGATCAGGGAGATCCATGAGGGGCAGCGTCGTAGGGAGTATTATGAAGAGAATACACGATCACGCTCGAACAATATGGAGGAAATGATCACAATGATGTTCAATTTCCAATTCCCCACCACACCTCGTGCTTATACTCCTTGGGGATCATGGCATAATCAACCCCCTCCGCCCCCTGATAACTAAGGGAGTACTTTTGGTGCTCGACACTTCATTAGTTCATCTTCTTTAGTGATTTAATTTGTGTTGGATTTGAGACTTCGTATTGTTGTTTTGGGATGTTTAATTTCGTGTTTTTCTTTCAATTAAGGATTGAGATGATTTTTGTTGTGTATTGATCATGGATGGGGTAAATTTTCTTTGTTTATTTTCTTTTATTGTTGTCTTTGTGTTTATACTTTTGTCGTTTTGTTGTTTCTTTGGTTTATTTGTGTTTGTGTGTTGTTTTTATTTTTATTTTTTTGTGTTTAGGTTTGATTTGGTGGTTTGTTTGGGAGGTTGTGAGTCATTTTGAATATGAGTGATGATGCATTATGGTGATAAGTGAGGTCAAATTATGATTAAGGAACTCTACGCTTTCGAATTGTGATATGTTTTATTTAACTAATTCAATTAAAAGAATGAATAAGTTGTAATAAGTCCTTTTAAGTCGAGCATAAACTTGTGAGAATTTGAGCCTCGACCATGTATACATGGTACCTTTTCATGAGTGGATTGGTTGAGTTTTGACAAACTAAATACTTACTCAAAGACTTTAGGAATGAATCCGATTAATGGAGATCGATGAAATGATTTAAGGCCATCCTTGTCATGTATAGCCATTGCCAAATATTTCCTTACCTTTAAAATCATCCCTAGTCAACCATTTTGAGCCTATAAGCCTATTTATTGTGAAGATAGCACATTACAAGCTTTAATTACCCACATGAGCCTAAGATATATACCTTTTGTGTGAGTAATAAAGAAGATGGTGGCTAGAAAGGTGTGATGAAATAACAAAAGAGAAAGAGGAAATGGTAAATAAGTAAGAAAAAGGATGAAAAGAGCATAAGAAAGAATGGACATGCAACTTCAAAACAAGAAAACGAGCAAAGCAACAATAATATGCTCAAGTACTTAAGAATCAAAGAGAAGAGGCATGAATTTATAAGAAGCTCAAGAAATCCAAGGAAGTGATGATTAGTGCTTATGATCAATAAAGAAAAGAAAGGAAGAAAAAGAATGTGAAGGGATGGAAGAAAGTAGCTACCTCTTCGATTACTTACACTCGTTTAGTCACTTTTACCTATATTCTTCCTAACCTACCAAAGAGCCTATCATTACATCCTTAATTAAAGACCTTTTTGATCATTGATTAAAATTTTGGTGGTTTGTGAATAGAGTTTACGAGCAAGTGTATGATGAGTCGAGCCAATTGATTGATGAGTGTTGATTTACCTTATTTAAAGAGTGTCGAGTGCAATTGATAAACTATTGTGAGGTTTAGACTAAAAGGACTATATTGCTCTTTATTCTCTTTTGATTGAACTTGTTAATTTCTCTTATCATGAATCTAATGTTGTAGGTTAGCTTAGCATTATTTGAAATTCTTGTTGCTAATGATGCGTTATTACTTGTGTTCGTTTAGTCTTTTCACTAGGTGAAAACTTCTCCCTTGGTCTATTATTTTCATTGTTCGGGGACGAACAATACTTTAAGTTTGGGGGTGTGATTGTCGTTATTTTCACCTAGATTTTAGTGCCTTTTTGTGTGTATTTTTCGTATTGTTTCATCCGTATTTTTGTGTATTTTGGTGGTGTTATGTGTTTTCATAGGAATGTGTGAGAATGATCTTAAACATATGTATAACAGGTGAAAATGGACTAAAAATGAAGACGGAAGATCAAACAAAGAAGAAGAAACAAAGGTGCAAGAACACGACCAGCCGTGCTGGCAACACGAGCCGTGTTGCAGCAAACGACCCGTGTGCCAGACACGGGCCTGTCCAGAATGGTCGTGCGGCGGCATCTATTTATCCAACACGGCCACCACTTGGTCGTGTTGTGGAGCACGACCCGTGTACGAGACACGGGCCTGTAAGCGGAGGCCGTGCGGCGACGTCTAGGCATTCAACACGGCCACCCTTTGGCCGTGCGACGCAGAACGACTCGTGTGCAGTATGCCCTGACACGACACGACCCGTGCTACGTAGCACGACTCGTGTCGGCACCAGAACATGATATTTTTTACAATTCTTCTAGAAGGTCTCCATGGGGTATAAATACCAATCCATTCAACATTTTTAGGGAGATCCAAAATTCTACTGTTCCCACACACCTCACACACCATTTCTTTGATTTCACACCAAATTCTCCATCCCATTCATCCATTTTTAGATTTACATCATCTCTCCATAATTTCCTCCATCCAAATCAAGTGAAGAAGCAAGGAAGCTTGGGTGATCACCAAAGGAAGAAGGGAGATTCAATTGGATCCATTTCCAAGGGAGTTTTCATTCCAATTTTGTGTTAATCCTTTAGTTTATCATGATTTGTAAGAATTATAATGTCTATGTTATGGATCTTATGAAGATTGTAGGCTAATCTCCCTTGTGAGATTAGCAACATGAAGGTTGTTGGTTAATTTGTGGATCTATGTAATTAAATTCATATGTTGATGGGGATATTTGATTTTCTATCATTGGTGCTTATATATCTTGAGATTTATGATGTTTTGTGTGTTTGATTGTTCTAATTATATGATTAGATTGAGAAATCAATTATGTGCTTAGGATAGTCAAGTGAATCATTTCATCAAACACCTCATGTGCATTATAAATGGTAAAGTGATTGAGAAGTCCTTTATTATTTAGAACCCTTTGATGGAACATGTGATTAGTTAGATTGAGAAGTCAATTGATTATATGAAGGGATTCTATAATTGAACTTAGTACCTAGTTGGAATAGTTTAATTTAGAACCAACCTTTGAGCTATTTAGAGATTGTGCAAATGATCTACATCCTAATCATTTCGAGAGGAAGTTTAGGTGGTATAAGTGTTGGCCCTTAGTCTTAACCCTTGATATATATGAGTTTAATGCATGAATCCATAAGTTACCACTTCATTAGTGTTGTTAATCTCACTTCTACTTAATTTGGAAAACCACTCATTCATCATCTTTATCTTGTCATTTGATTATTGCTTGTCTACTTTCATTTAATTACTTGTTTCCCAAACCATCCATCTATGATTCGTCTCTATAAAATCGTGATAAACGTGATATCGCTTAAGTGCTAGCATCAACCTCCCTGTGGTTCGATAAATTCTTGAATTGGTCAACCCGACTACAAGTTATGGCTAATCAGTGTTTCGACAGGGGGGGCACATCCAACAGATTCAGAGGGAAGATCTTCATCATCGTTGAGAAGCGTAGATGAAGAACTAAGTGAAACCAGAGGTGCTGGCGCCGAAGGAGCGGATGGAGAGGTTTGAACAGGAGAACTATCAAGAAAACCAATAATTTCTAGATTTCCCGGAGAGGAGGTGGATGACTTGTGATGAAAGGGAAACATAGATTCATCAAATTGAGCATGTCTAGTAATGTAAATGCGAGATGATTCCACATCCAAGCACCTGAAACCCTTATAAGAACTGATGTACCCCAAGAATACACATGGTTTGCTTCGAGGTGAGAGTTTGTTAGTTGCATAGTCACGTAAATACAGAAAAACACGACATCCAAAGGGCTGAAAGAGAGCATAATTAGGAGTGGAGCCAAACAAGACCTCAAAAGGCGTCTTATTTTGGAGAATGGATGATGGAAGTCTGTTAATGAGATACACGGCTGTACAAAAAGTATCAAACCAAAAGGAACCCGAAGTGTGCGAATGAAACATCATCGATAAACTCATTTCAGAGATGTGGCGATGCTTACGCTCTGCACGGCCATTCTGCTGAGGGGTGTATGGACAAGACAGACGATGATGAATGCTATGTGTGGACATGAAATTTCGGACTTGATTATTGACAAACTCAGTCCCTCCATCACTCTGGAAGACTTTGACTGTGCTTGAAAATTAATTGCAGACAAACTTATGAAAGCTCACCAAGGTGACAAAGAAATCAGATTTAGATCGCAGAGGATAGATCCAAGTAAACCTCGAAAAATCATCAACAAAGATCACATAATATTTAAACCCATCCGACGTAGTGATCGGTGCAGGACCCCATAAGTCACAATGAATTAGTTCAAGAACACTAGATGCACGTTTTTCATTCAAAGAAAAAGGCAAACGTTTGCTCTTTGCCAGCTGGCAAGAGGAACAAACAGTAGGATCCGGTAATAAAGACGAAATAGATAAGTGTCCCAATTTATGTAAAAGTGAAATAACATCAAATGGGACATGCCCTAGGCGTAAATGCCACAAAGAAAAACTAGCTAACAGGGAATTATGACGAAAAGCTGCCACCAAGGTTGGGACTCCACGATCAAGCAAGTATAAACCATTTTCACATCTGCCCTGAGCTAGAACCTTCTTTGTTTGACGATTCTGTATTTCAAAGAAGTTATTAGAAAAGACAACATCAACAGGATAATCGGTTGTCAATTTGCTGATGGATAATAGATTTTTAGTGATATGTGGAACCACAAGTACATCCAATAATTTAATATCACGAGTTAAACTGTCCGAGCCAATATGTGAAATAGGTAATGAAGAGCCATTTCCAACAATAACAGAACCATTACTGGAATATGGAGTGGAGGATTCAAGTGAGGATTGGTGATTCGTCATATGAGCAGATGCCCCAGAGTCAAGAAACCAATTGGACGGAGAAGGACTGATACTGCATGAGGCATTGAAAGCATCCGCCAGATGAGCAGCAGGAGCATTGAGCCGTGCCTGAAGAAACTGAGGACACTTATCGGCATAGTGTTCTCCACGGCAAATTTGGCAACGGGAAGTGTACGGGTGCCTGCCGCAACCACGGCCTGCACTTGACCGATGGCCACCCGAGAAAGAGACACGACTGTCTGCTCCACTGTCGAAGCGGCCGTGCTGCCCATTGTCGAAATGGCCCTGCTGCCGGGTGCCAGCTGCTTGAAGCCTGTCGCCAGGAGAGCAGCCACCCTGCTGCTGTTGCTGTACGCGGCCCTGATCAGCGGCTAAGGCAGCGACCGATGGAGAAGCACCCTCCATCGCACGAATCATGGATTCAAACTGCTTGGCCTGGTGAAGCAGATCACGAAAGCCAGACACCGGGCTGAGGGCAAGACGGGTGTCTGCGAAAGAGGTAAACGGCAGCCCTAATCCACGCAAGAACCAGTGGGATTTGTCGGAGGAGTCAACTGGTTTCCCAATGGCAGAGAGTTGGTCGCACAAGACTTTGAACTTGCGCCCATACTTATCGACGAACATGCCTGCTTTATGGAGAGAAAGAAGCTCCTCACGCAACTGATGCGTGCGAGAGACCGATAATCGGAGAAGGTGGCCTGCAGATTTTTCCAGGCGGCGGATGCAGTGTCGCAATCGATCACCTCGGACATGGCCTCCGGAGATAAGGACGTCCAGATCACAGAGAGAAGCTTGCGATCCTTTGCACGCCATGAGTGATAGGCGGGGTTGGGCGAAGCCTCGCCGTCCGCTGCGGCAATGGTGGCGTCTGGTGCAGCGACAGATCCATCGAGGAAGCCCTCGAGATCGTAACATTCAGTCATGTGGAGGATTTGACGATGCCAGACAAGGTACGTGGTGGAATCAAGCTTCACCGGAACCATGTTGATCATCGTGTTGACAGGAAGTGAATCAGAGATAGGGTTAGGGTTGGCCATGAGTATGAGAGAGAAGGGAAAAGGGAGAAGAAACAGAAAATATCGATGCAGAAGAGAGAAAGCGTATGGATCGATTAGAGCTCTGATACCATGTAGAGAATGGAGAGAGAGAATTGGATTCACCGTGTATATGGTGATCCTCAGAACCCGTATATATAATGTGTGACTGTATGCACAACAACTTCCCACAATTAGAGGGAACTAATCAATGCCTAATTACATGAAATAAATTATACTAATCAATGCCTAATTACATGGAAAAAGATATTCTATCTATTTTTCTTATTAAATTTGATGCACCACTTATTTTATATTTTCAATTCAATTTATTATTATTATTTAATTCTGGGTCTCTTAAAAAAATATATAAATAATAATAATAATATAAAAAAATAACAGTTTTAATAGTTTTAAAATTCTATTCTTACAAAAGAAATTATATGCACTATGAACTAAAATTTTAATTATTACAATAGTTATTTTGATTTCGGATTCAATCTCTTTAAATATATATATATATATATATAGCGTCTGTTCCTAGGCAGAAAATCGAAGGCTTTTTTTTTTTTGGATTTTATGTTAACTTTTAAAATTTTGACAGTTAAATTTTATTAAATTGTTTAATTGTTTTTAATTTTTGTCAGTGTATTCTTGGAGCACAAATTTTATTTGATTTAATCTTTTGGAGGTCATTTTTTAAATTTGTTTAATTATTCACAACTTTAAAATTTGTAAGTCAAAGTTCGTTCATTTTTAGCTTTTTTTTTGTTGTATAATGGAAAAAAATAATAATAATAATAAAATAATGAATTGAGTTGAAAATATAAAATAAGTGGTGCATTAAATTGAAAAATAAAAGTTATGATAGAATTGAAAATATTAAATAGATTGTGTACTGACAAAAATAAAAGGTCCTGATAGAATTAAAAATATAATAAATAGATCGTGTATTAAATTAACAAAAATAAACGTCGTGATAGATTTGAAAATCTCTAATAAGGTGGTGAATTTTTTAGGAAGAAAAAAAAAATTCTCAACTGAACGGACTGAGCTTTGTGACGGAAAAACGTCTGTGACTATTGTGTGAATCACAAAGCTCTTGTGATAGATTCGTCACAATTTGTGATGAATAAAAATCGTGAGAGTTATTATTATTTTTTTTACGTTAAAAACAATAATTCTGAAATAAATTTTTAGTTGAGAACCGAACCTTCACCATTCGCGGCTTGAGCCATCTTAGTTGGGCTCGACTTAAGTTTAAAACACTTACACCAGTTATACTTTTTCTTAAATGGGATCAGAAAATTCGCCCCAGCTAGTAGGGGTGTGTAAAATATGGTTAAAATTAAAATAATTGACCAAATCGAATCGAATTAAACAATTTGGTTCGATTTTCTGTTTACGATTCGGTTAATGATTTTTAAAATTAGTTTTTTCGGTGTTCAATTCGGTTAACTGAACCGGTTAACTAAACTGAACCGAAATAACCATATATAAGTTACAAACTCTAGCTGGCATTCCCCTATTTCTAATTTCTTATCCTTCCTCACATCACATACACTGGTGCGGACGGCTGCGCACCACACCCTATTTCATAACAAATCTTTTTCCATAGGCAATGAACCAACGGCTGGCAACTAGGATCGACTTTGGGGCGCCCATTTGCGCGCACATTTGAACAATTTAGCAGGGTGAATGTTTGTTTTATGTTTTAAAACATACTCATATACTAATATTTTGTATTAAAATGGTATCAACCAAATTACAAAATAAATAAATATAGTTTTGCTCAGATTTCTTCCCGAATCAATACTCCATTTTTTATTAATTTTGTCAAAATTTTGTAAAAGTACTGATTCAATCTCATATCATGGAATTAGAAAATTTTGATATTTTTAAGTAAAAATGACAATTTTTTAGAATTTAAAAGTTATAGTACCATTTCAGAAAAATTAAATATTTTGAAACTATTTTATATAGAATAATTTGTATGAAATGATTTTAATTTTAAACTCGATAGTTTGGTGTAGCCTTTTTTTTTTTCCAGGGGAAATGATGATTATTAACTAAGAGAAAGTAAAAAAAGGAAGATTGAAAATGAAACAAAACAGTTATAGTCTACTTTCGGTTGGAGTGAGAATAGAATGGAATTTTATTTTCATCTCAAATAATTAAGGATCGGATCACTCGATTCAAATTCTATGTAATCACTCTTCAGATTTGAAACATTGAGGACTCACTTTTTAACTGATTTCCTTTTCTTTATTTTTGATTCTACTACTTCTCATTCTAAAATTTACCCTTTTCAAATGTTTTAAAACAATTATACAAATATGTACACTAGTTAAAACCATGCAATAATCAATACATGCTTGTTTATAAACACGTATTTGTTAACAATAGGAATTAAATAATGTTAATTCTTATTACTCATTTTTTATATAAATTCCTTGATCATTTACGTTATTAATTACTCTTCACATTTACCTTATCATTTCCATTACAATTAATTATTTTGATCAATGTTTCTCAATATTATTATAGTTTCCAAATTCAAATCAAACACTCCAAAAATCACTAAAACAAAAATTTTACGGTGAATTTGTTATTTGGTTGTATATTGGCAGTTGGAAATTGGAATTGCATATTATATCTAAATATTAATTAACAAAGTCTCTGGTGAGAAGCTCTTTATAAGAGAATAATTGTGAAACGTGTTAAATTATTCTTATTGATACCTAAATGATTTTTTAATACTTAAAACATATTCTGTCTGTTCTCTTGATAAGTGTCAATTTTGTCATTTTGGTTCGTCTCAATACAAAGTATCAATTTTCTTTTTGAGTTGATGTGACACAAATAATAATATTATTATACTCAACCCACTATACATGGGGCCCACACTCAATACTAATACAACTACCCACCCCACATTAAAATATTATTACTCTCACCTCATTACACCTTAAAATATTATACTCTTTAATCCACGTGCAAAAATCTAAAGAATGATAAATAATGTATTAAAATATAATTTTAAATATTATAATATGATTTATGTGAACATACTTTAACTGCTTATTTAATAATGAATATTCAACCAGTCTTGAATATATCCGTCCTAAGTGCACAAAAATATTTATAGAGATAATCCATACTTATTGTTTTCAAAATGAAAAAAAATATATAAAAATTTTAACGAATAGTGAAGTATTGAGAACAGAAGTAAATAATGAGAAAAATAGAGAAAAAAGAAAACGCAGAAGTAAATGAATAAACAGATTTCTTTAACGGCGTTCTCCAAATTGAATTCCCTATTACACATTGTGTTTTATTGGGGTTCACAATATAAAAAATTATATCCTTCAAATGACCATTAAACCTTTGGGGGTATATGTTGAATCTTTAACAATGATTATAACACATGACAAGTATTTAATTTGTGGAATAAGAGATGAAACATCATTGTAGAATAAACCCTAAGAATTATGAGACACTCTCTTATGAGACGGATTATTTGTGAGATGGGTTGATACATACTAAAGTATGCTTATTGTATAGATAAAATATGTTTATTTGCAGTTAAAGTATGTCAATAATAAATCAAATTATAACACAATAAAATCATACTTTAATGCATAATCTATCATACTTTAAAAAAATACTTTAACAACCATTAAACATACTTTATCTAAATATAATAGACATACTTTAACACGTCTCACAAATCATCTCACATAAGTAACATCTCACAAGAGACTTTGTTAAGAATTATTACATCTCTAATTATATTTAAAATAAGAGAATGGTATAATAATAAATGCGCAAGATTTGTATGATATAGTCCGTGAGACAATTTTCCTTAATTATTTATCATTTTTCATTAAAAATGTTATCACTTTTCAATTAAAATGCTGTCACTTTTAATGTATGAGTTCCATAACTTATTCATTAAATAATTTAAAAAAATATTATAATTTTTTTTAACACTTTTTTAAATATTACCACATTTTATCCATTCACAAATGATGTTGTGTAAAACGATCTCGCACAATTTTTTTCACATAAATATAAGTACATTTGCATGCTTTGTGAAAAACCTTGCTAGAAAACTAACGCGAAAAATCAAATGAGGAGTAGAATACATTATACATACCTTATGATATATATTGATGTATGAGTTTATTTGTCTTATTAAAACCTAAAATATTAAAACCCTTGGGAGGAAAATTAATTAAGGAAAGAGTATAATTATTAGTATCATGATAATTAATATTCTTGATTGATTTGAAATTATAGTATCATTCCAATAAGGCAAAAAATTGTGTGAGTCTATTTAAGTAAAGAATTACCAGATGGAATTGATAATTTTTAAAATAAAAAGTGATACTTAATTAGTATAAAGTAAAAATATTATTATTTCATGAACAACTTATAGTATATTCCCTCCGTCCCTCATTAAGAGGGTCTTTTGTTTTTTGACACGTGGATTAAAGAGTATTATTATTTAATGCGTGGTAGATAGTTATATTAGTAGGAATGTGAGTTCATATTTTAATTGTATCAGTAGGTGTATGGGTCTCATGTGTGTAAAAAAGGAAATGTGACTCTTTGGGTGGATGCCCAAAATAGAAAAAAGGCACTCTTTTAAGTGGACGGATGAAATAAATGAAAAGTGATAATATTTTATAGCGAAAGTGATAATGTTTTATAACGAAAGTGATAAACCTAATTTTATGAGACGTTCTCACGCAAGATCTACTCACGATAACCTAATTTTTAAAGGGAATGGTTGTGCGAGACGTATCTTGTGATACTTTTTTTACGTTTTTTTTAGGTAGTTGGTTTTTCTTGCAGATATCAATTTGAAAACTTAATAAAAGGAAGATCAAATAAAAATTAACATTCAATCAATGGTTTTTAATAATTGAATCATTACATTTTTTTTTGTCAAGAAGATAAATGAGATATTTCTCTTCATAAAAAGATCGTTATACATTTCTAACAAATTTATCATAAATTCATATCAAACTTAATATTACTGTGAGAGAATAAGTGTATTAAAAACCTAAATATGACTCTTATACAAGTATATAACGAGGATACGATCTTCTTTGTCAATTCCTTTCTAGCTCTTTATTTTGATAGTGTTTTTTAATGTGATGGTCTCATTTAAAATGTTTCTTTTCATTTAACACTTAGGGCATGATTGGTATGATCGAAGGTGGGAATAGAATCGCAATTCCTAATCTCATTCTCATTCCTGCAATTGATATATTTTAATGAATAAGAATAGTGATTCCAAAGGAATGTGTATTACCTTATGGCAAAAGCTCCTGTGCGCCCGGGGACACGGAAAGATGCTCCGTGTCCCCGTGTGAACACAGCCTCTCCTCCAATTATATTTAAACCTATGTATTGCTAGGGGTCTAAATTGTAAAGGGACATGAAAATTGTAAAGGCGCACGGAATTTGCTCCGTGCTCCCGGGTGCACAGGAGTCTCACTCTTACCTTATACATGGGAATGAACATTCCTCCCACTCCCCATGATATATTGTCCATTACATTCCCTATTCCCCCACCCCACCCCACCCCACCCCATATATATATATATATTATAAAAATTATAAATATGTTATTATTTTTCTATTTAACATGTAATATTTATTAAAATATTTGTATTAAATTATTTAATAAAAAATAAAATATTAAATCATTTAAAATCTAAATAAAAAATAAAATATTTTTATATGCTCAACACAGTAAAAAGATATAAAATTAAATTTAATTCTTAAAAATTTTAAATATAGATGTATATAATTATTTTAATATTTAGAAATTAGTAAAAATTTATAATATTAATTAAATTGAATAAATACATGTATTATAAATATAAATATAATTTTTTATACATAGTCTAATATTTTTAATATATATAAATTTTTTTATTTGTATTTTAAATTTTATTTATATTTTAAAAATATAATATTTTATTTTATTTTTAATTTAATATTATTCTATAATTATTAAAATATATAAAATCTTCACTAAAATTTGAAATGTAATATTATAGAAATATTATTAATAAGAGTGAAATTAATTAATGAATACAAATTCTACTACTTGAGTTATTCCTGAACAATACCAATCATGATAAAAATAATTTTTAATTCCATTCTCATTATCATTCCATTCATTCGAGTTCATCCTATCCCATTATTATTTCATTTAGTCATATTAATCTAATCATTATTCTTATCAACTAAAGTAATTGATTCTTCTTGCGACAAATGATAAAAGTTATAACAATATAATTTAAATAATAGAACTGTCGATAAATTAGTCAAGTTAAAAGTATGTAGTAATTATTAATGTTGTGGAAGAAATTAAAAGAGGGTAGTTCACTAGAAATTTTCCCATAAAAGCGAAACGATATGTGGTGGAGCACATATCTGATTCAGATTGGGATCCACCATTTAAATCAACTTCTTAGTTAAGTGCCAGCATGGATAATCATATTTAATGTACTCCCTCCGTCTCGGAGAAATTGACACATTTTTTTTTGGCATGGAGATTAAGGAGTATAATAATTTAATGTAAAATGAAGTGAGATAAATAATATTTAATATGTAGTGAGTAGTTGTATTAGTGGTGAATAAGATGTGTGTGTGGTCCCATTTAATAAATAAATTATTTTGTGTGGGTCACATGTTCTTAAAAAGAAATATGTCAATTTCTATAAGACAAATTAAAAAGAAAAGTGTATCAATATCTTTAAGACGGAGGAAGTATTATTCTTTCTCTGGAAATAATTAATTACTTTATGGTGGTCAAAAGAAAATAATGAAAAAGTTGGGGTTGCGACGTGCCACGTGTGAATTTAGTACATGTGCTGTGCTGTTTGAATCTAATTTTACTTTATTAAATTGAAATTCAGCATAACAAGATGCTCGGATTAGAGTTTTGTTCTAAAATTTTCGGAGTGTTTGGTAGTTTCGAGGTAAACGGGAATGGGTATTGGTTTGGGAGGGCTTGTGACGTGATTCGATCACACAATACCTCATAATCTCTCAAGAAATACACACACTTCGATATAAAAATGAAAAGAAAGTAAAATTTGCACAAAGATATATAGTGGTTCGGTTATGAATAACCTACATCCACTTTGGGGAGAAGAAACTTTATTATTGATGATTCAATACACCTAAGAACAGATTGAATCGAAAAGAACAAGCAAGAGAATGAACTTGCTGTGAAACTGTGAAACTTTCTAAGTGTTGAACTCTCTCTCAACAAGGTGACTTTGAGCCCTTATATCATGCTACTCTTTCAACATTTTGATCCGGTTAAACCTCCACTTGATAGCCCTCACTTAGTAGATGAGATGCAACCACCTAGCCGGTTTCATGTAGCCTGATAAACTGCTCTTAAACCGCCTCAAAGTCGGCTGATCATAACTGCCAAAAAACTGTCAGTTATAGCAGTTATATTTGTTGAGTTAGTTTCAATCGTTTCTTCAAGCTTCCAGCTGCCATGCAACACGTTATAACCATTCTTCAGTCTCCAATGATCATTATCCACGTGTGTATCAGCTTATCCAAGTGATAGACAGAGCTAATCACTCCATTGAACACTATCTACTTCGATTCGAGTGAATGATCAGGTCGAATCAATGTTGTCGTGGTCGAATCCACCTCCCAGTGAACTGATTCGACCATGATTCGACCTCCCAGTCAGGTCGAATCCACAGATTATGGTCGAATCCTCCTTCAAATGAGTTGGTTCGACTTTGATTCGACCAATCTCAACACATCGAATCCATCCGTTCAGGTCGAATCACTTCATGCATGCATCTATTATCATCAATCTCCACCTTAGATGTATGCATGAACATCTTCATCTCTTCTCCCCACCTTTGCTGCTTTTAAGGAGCAGCAACCTCTATGTCTCCACACATTCCAATCAAAGCCTTGCACAGCTCAAACTTTTCAGCTGGCAATGCTTCAGTAAGTGAATCAGCTGGATTCACAGCTGTGTCAATCTTCCTCACTTTCACAATTCCACTGTCCACCATGTCTCTTACAAAGTACAACTTTACATCAATGTGTTTGGTCCTCTCATGATATCCCTGATGCTTAGCTAAGTGTATTGCACTTTGATTATCACAATACACCACCACAGTATCTTGATATTCTCCCAATTCTTTCAGTAAACCAACAAGCCATACTCCTTCCTTGATTGCTTCTGTTAATGCAATGAATTCAGCCTCTGTAGTTGATAGAGCTACTACAGACTGATGGCTTACTTTCCAACTTACTGAAGTACCAAACATATTGAACACATATCCTGTAAGAGACTTTCTAGAATCCAGATTTGCTGCAAAATCAGTATCAACAAAACCAGTGACAACTTCAGACTTTGCTTCCCTTCTCTGAAATTTCAAACCAACAGATTCAGTCCCCTTTACATACCTTAATGCCCATTTGACTGCTTCCCAATGCTGCTTCCCTGGACAACTTAAGAACCTACTAATCAAGCTCATTACATAAGCAAGATCAGGCCTACTACACACCATAGCATACATAAGACTGCCCACTGAACTTGTATATGGTATTCTGCTCATTTCAGCTATCTCAAAATCTGACTTTGCTCCATTAAGCAGTGACAGACTCAATCCTTGCTTGACAGGTGTTGTAACAACTTTACAATGATCCATATTGTACCTTTTGAGTACTTTAACAAGATAGGATTGCTGTTTCAATACAAGTGTTCCAGCTGATCTGTCTCTGCTTATTTCCATCCCTAAGATCATCTTAGCTTCACCAAGGTCCTTCATCTCAAATTCAGACTTGAGAACTTCCTTTACTGCATCAATCCCTTGAATACTCTTACAAGCTATCAAAATATTATCCACATAGAGAAGTAGGTAAGTGTAACAGCTGTTTTCTTCCTTGATGTATACACAGCTGTCATAATGGGTTCTTTGAAATCCATTGGCAACAATGTACTCATCAAACCTTAAGTACCACTGCTTTGGACTTTGTTTAAGTCCATATAAAGACTTGAGTAATAAACAAGCCATTAAATCAGCTCTCTCAACTGTAACTCCTTCTGGTATCTTCATATAGATGCTCTCCTCCAACTTCCCATGTAGAAATGTAGTAGTTACATCCATCTGATGAAGCTCAAGATCATACTGAGTCACCAGTGCTAGAAGTATTCTAATTGAACAATGTTTAACCACAGGTGAGAAGATCTCATTGTAATCTACTCCTTCTTTCTGTGAAAAACCCCTAGCAACTAGTCTAGCCTTGTATCTAACTCCACCTTCAGCTGCAAGTGCTGGTTTTCTCTTGAAAATCCACTTACATCCAACTAGCTTCTGAGATTTTGGCTTGTCAAAAATTCTCCATGTCCCATTCTTGTTTAGAGACAATAATTCTTCTTCCATGGCTATAAGCCACTTATTACTATCTTGACTAGCCAACGCCTCAGTATAGTTTCTTGGTTCATAAGCTTCAACATCAACAGCTGTATATAGAGCAAAAGACACTATATCAGCATGTACATACCTTGCAGGTGGTACTATAGTCCTCTTCTGTCTATCTCTTGCAAGTTGATAGGTATTAGGTTGTTCTTTAACCCTTGATACTTCATCTGTACCTCTGTCAGTGGAGCTCTCTTCACTTTCTCTTGATCTGTCCATATCTTGAGGCTCCACCTCAAGCTCAGACTCTCTTCTTTGATCATTCTTGATCAATGGCATCTTATCTTCAACAAAGATAACATCTCTACTGACCATGAGCCTATTCTTATCATAACACCACAGTTTGTAACCCTTTACTCCCTTAGGATAACCTATCATAACACATTTGAGTACTCTAGGTTCCAACTTATCTTGTTTAACATGTGCATGAGCTTGGCAACCTATAACTCTAAGGTATGAGTAATTAGGAACCTTACCAGACCATACTTCCTATGGAGTTTTGAAGTTTAAAGCTGTTGAAGGACACAAGTTGATTAGATAAGCTGCAGTTGCAGCTAACTCCCCCCAAAACACCTTGCTCAATCCTGTACTGCTCAGCATACATCTGACCCTTTGCAAAAGTGTCTGATTCATCCTCTCTGCAATGCCATTTTGTTGAGGAGTACCAGGGACAATTTTGTGTCTCTTAATCCCCTTTTCCTTGCAATATGAATTGAACTCTTCAGATACAAATTCCAATCCATTGTCTGTCCTTAAATACTTCAAACTACTCCCTGTGATGTTCTCAGTCTCTGTCAACCAGCCTTTGAAGGTTGTGAATGCTTCATCCTTTGATTTAAGAACATATACCCATAACTTCCTTGAGTAATCATCAATTATGATCATGATGTATCTCCCTCCACCTCTGGTTACAGTTCTTGATGGTCCCCAGAGATCTGAATGAACATAATCCATTCTAGCTTTGGTTGTATGTTCTGAATTATCAAACTTAAGTCTCTTGGACTTACCAAGAATGCAATGCTCACACTGTCTGATCTTATCACCTTCACTGAACTTGATCAGCTGTTGTTTTGCCAATTCTTGCATTCCTCTTTCACTAACATGTCCCAACCTGCCATGCCAAAGCTTGGCATCATCATGCTGACCAGTGTTGTGTATCTGTCCTACAACAACACTCCCATCCAAGAAATACAAGTCTGATCTCCTGGTTCCTCTCATGACAATCTTATCATCCTTAGTCACTGTGAGGATTCCCTTTCTCAGGTTTGAATCACAACCTTGAGTATCAAGCATCCCAAGGGAGATGAGGTTCCTTCTTAATCCAGGAACATACCTTACATTCCTAAGAAGCCTCTGAACTCCATCAAACATTAGCAATCTGATGGATCCTACTCCCTTTATCTCACAAGAGTGATCATCACCTAAAAGTACTGATCCTCCTTCCTGATGCTTGAATTCCTCAAACCAATGCTTCATTGGTGTCATATGGAATGTACACCCTGAATCCAATACCCACTCAACAGATACATCTGAAGTAGTGATGGACAGAGCTTCAATACCTTCCATACCAGCATTGTTTTATACTTCACCAACCTGATTGACTTGGTTCTTTTGATTTCCAGCAGGTGTTTCAGTTTTCTTGGACTTGCTAGCCTTCCACTTTGCACACTGTTTCTTGAAGTGCCCAGGTTCATGACAAAAGTAACACCTCTTGCCATTAGACTGTTCTGATACACCTTTCTTTTGATCAGTGTTTCCACCTTTGTTCCACTTCTTGTTCTGATTCCCTTTCTTGGCAAAGAGTCCTTCTGCCCCTGACTTTTCTTTTCTATCAGTACCTTCTTCCAGATCTTTTGATCTAAGTGCCCTCAGCACATCTTCAAGCAGTACAACATCCTTACCTCCATAAAGAACAGCATCCTTGAAGTGCCTTTGTGATCTTGGCAATGCTGACAGCAACATGATGGCCTTGTCTTCACTGGATAGCTTGAAATCCACACTTTCCAGATCATTTGTGATCTTGCAGAATTCATCAGCTTGATCCATCAGAGATCTTTCATCAGTCATCTTGAAAGCATGAAGTCTTTGCCTGAGATGCATCTTATTGGCAGATGTTCTTACCATGAACAAAGCCTCCAATCTATTCCATACTTTAATAGCTGTTGTCTCCTTTGATACTTCTCTAAGTATCTTATCACTAAGACACAGAATTATTGTAGAATAGGCCTTTTGAAGTACCTGATCATCCACTGGAGCTCTTACAGGACCTGCTGCAGCCTGGGGATCCTTGATGATTTCAGTCTTCACTGGTGGAGGAGGCTTCAGTGCATCCATCAGACCTTGCTGCATAAGAACTGCCTTCATCTTGATTTTCCATAGATTGAAATCTGATTTCTCTGTGAGCTTTTCAACATCAAATCTTGTGGTGTTCATCTTGAATGCTTCCTGTGTGTTTATTTCCCACAGACGGCACCAATTGACGTGATTCGATCACACAATACCTCACAATCTCTCAAGAAATACACACACACACTTTGATATAAAAATGAAAAGAAAGTAAAATTTGCACAAAGATGTATAGTGGTTCAATTATGAATAACCAACATCTACTTTGGGGAGAAGAAACTTTATTATTGATAATTCAATACACCTAAGAACAGATTGAATCGAAAAGAACAAGCAAGAGAATGAACTTGCTGTGAAACTGTGAAACTTTCTAAGTGTTGAACTCTCTCTCAACAAGTTGATTTTGAGCCCTTATATCAAGCTACTCTTTCAACCTTTTGATCCGGTTAAACCTCCATTTGATAGCCCTCACTTAGTAGATGAGATGCAGCCACCTAGCCGGTTTCATGTAGCCTGATAAACTGCTCTTAAACCGCCTCAAAGTCGGCTGATCATAACTGCCAAAAAACTGTCAGTTATAGCAGTTATATTTGTTGAGTTAGTTTCAATCGTTTCTTCAAGCTTCCAGCTACCATGCAACACGTTATAATCATTCTTCAGTCTCCAATGATCATTATCCACGTGTGTATCAGCTTATCCAAGTGATAGACAGAGCTAATCACTCAATTGAACACTATCTACTTCGATTCGACCTCGATTCGAGTGAATGATCAGGTCGAATCAATGTTGTCGTGGTCGAATCCACCTCCCAGTGAACTGATTCGACCATGATTCGACCTCCAGTCAGGTCGAATCCACAGATTATGGTCGAATCCTCCTTCAAATGAGTTGGTTCGACTTTGATTCGACCAATCTCAACACATCGAATCCATCCGTTCAGGTCGAATCACTTCATGCATGCATCTATTATCATCAGCTTGGAATAAAACTACTCCCTTCGTCCCAACTTCAACTTCACACTTTCCGTTTAGGTCCGTCCCAAATTCAACTTCACACTTCCATAAAAGGAAAAAGCAACTAATTAATATCCCTCCAATATACTTTAATTTCAAATTTGCCATCACCTTTTTAATACATATAACTTACTTTATCATTTATTTATTACCCAAAAATACCATTCTACCCCTAAAGTAAGTCAAAAAGTGACTTTTCTTAAACTCTGTATCTACAGTAAATGTGAAGATGAATTTGGGACGGAGGGAGTATTTATTACTCCCTCATCCCATCCTAATGATTGCATATTTTCATTTTGAGCGTCTCATCCAAATGATTACATTTTTCTTTTTAACATATCTCATTCAAATGGTTACATTTTTCTTTTTAGCATATGACCCACACAAATTAATTACTTCTCTATCCATAGACCCACACATTCCACTAATACACCTATCCACCTCACATTAAATTATTATTTCTCTCACCTCAATACACATTAAATAACTATATTCATTATCCCCGTGCAAAAAGCAAACATAATCATAAGAACGGGACAGAGGGAATATTAAGTTTATTTTAATTATTGATTCCAAGAATTAGGAAAATATTAAAATTGATAATTTATGTTTGGCACAATTTAAACTCAATCCTCTAGTTTGCTAAATTCGTAATTTAAATATTTAAATGTTCGATTTTAGTCATTTTTATTTAGTTTTGTCCTTTATTTGCTGAAAATTATTCTCTCCGTCCCAAAGAGAAGTTCACGGTTACTGTAGATAAGGAGTTTAATAAAAAGTTATTTTTTGCTTTACTTTTAGGGGTAGTTTAATATTTTTAGATAATAAATAAATTATAAAGTAAGTTTTGTGAGTTGTAAATGGGTGGCAATTTTGAAATTAAAGTGTGTTGTGGGGTTATTGATTTGTGTGTTTTTCCTTATTTGGGGTATGAACTTGTTTATGGGATGGACAAATATAGAAAGTGTGAATTTATTTATGGGACGGAGGTAGTACTAAATATCGCCGGATATTTGAACGTGAGATGCACCAACAAATTGTGTTTTTTTGTTGTTTCCGATCACTTTTGCTTACGTGACAGTTTCATTCTTTATATATACATAAATACGTACTTGGCCTGTTTTGCCTTCTCGGCGGCTTAATCGTTGTTTCACTTTTCTTCACGGCAATTTCGTGGGACTTCCCGATGACAGCTTCTTTTCAATATGTTCCACAGTTAGGGATGACAATGAGACGAGTATTTCGGGTACCCTGCCTAACCGAACTCTAATAGGAAGGATACAAATAATTGTAAACAGGTTTGGGACGGGTATGGGTAGTTATAAAAAATATCATTAGAGTTTGGAATGAGTACGAGTAATGTTTTAATGCCCGCAGGTACCACGTTTATATATATAAATATCGGAGACATCCAAACATTTCGTAATTTTTGGCAAATAAATGATCAAAATGGACACAAAGAGACTAAACTCGGACACCAAAATATCTAAATTTTGAATTTAGCATTGGAGAATGAATTTGGATTACGCCGAACATAAATGATTAATTTTAAAATTTTCCCGACACGTGAGGACTAATTTTGAAATTTCCCAGCGTGTGCATCAGACGCTCTATTTCCCGACCATGATCAAAACTGGATAAAAATTACTAGTCATAAAATGGATGATCTAAATTGCGAATTTAGCAAACTTGTGGGCAGAATTTGGATTAATTACGCCAAACATAGAGGACAAATTTTGATATTTTTCTGCAAGGATTCATTCCATTTTATATATTATACTATAACAACAAATTTTTTATTTACTGAAGAATAAACACGAAAGATATTGAAAAGATAATCTAGATGGATTTAATTTGAAATTTCGTAAACGAGTTACAATCTCTAATTAATCCTTTAATTCTTTTCTCGAATCAATTTTGACTTGATTTTGTATGTTGACTATGTGTTTAGTCCGATCTTCAGTTAAAGTTTGTTCGTACTTGGTAGGGATGTGCAGAATATGGTAAAACCGAAAAAATCGACCAAACAAACCGAATTAAATAATTTGGTTCGATTTTTGGTAAACGATTTGATAATTGATTTTTAAAATAATTTTTTTTTGGTTTTTGGTTTAGTTCCGGTTTTTAAAATATGAAAATCCAATTAACCGAACAGAAATAAACAACGGCCAGTGGACGACAAAACCTATCTTTTCTTACGAGTGTCCACTGCTCTTCTCCTCTAAGGTAGTGTATTTGATTTTGTTTTGATAGCTAGCCATTACCAATTTGACTGTGAATGACGACTTCGAAACTTGATTCTTTGCAGAAAGCTATATACGTGGAGTATTCAACACTTCCTCTTCTTTCTTTCCCTAATTCCCTGATCAAGCTATATATATACGTGGAGTATCCAGATTTTTCTCTCCAGTTGATATGAATAGACTGGGTCATTTTGGTTTTTACCTTGTAAAATCGTTCTCTTCTAAAATGTCTAGATGGATCGAACAGGCTAAAATTTTGGCAAGAATAAAAGTAAACTAAGAAGAATGTCTCGCCCTTGAAAATATGGGACAGTTGAGGTAAAGAGAGAAAAGGAAAAATGGTACGAATAGAATGTCTAGATGGACCGAATAGACTAAAATTTGGCATGAATAGAAGTAAAAGAAGAATGTCGGTTAATTCACTCTTGAAAATATGGGACGAATAGACGTAAACATAGAAAAGGAAAAATGGGACGAATAGAATATCTAAATGGATGGAATAGACTAAAATTTGACACGAATAAAAGTAAATTAAGAATACAGTTTAAATTTCAAATTAAATATTTTTTTCCTATCTTTCCGGTTTAATGTCCTCGTTTTTATATAATTTTATGTCAATCATAATCTTAATTAATGATATTTTTTTTAAAAAAATCTTGTACAATTTTTTAAAAATCTATAGGATATCAATCTAATACAAAGAATATCATAACACAATTAGAATGGGACGGAGGGAGTATATCTTATGATTTTATCAAATTTAAATTTGATAAAGTATAATATATATAAAATTATATAAGCAATGGAAAAAAAATGAAAAAGCAGGATGAGGGTATTAATGGAACGGAAAATAGAAATGGGGCAAAAATGATAATTTTAGAGTACGTAGAGGGGCAAAAAAGATGTTGGAAATTTGAAAGTGAGCATATTTGATTATGGCCGTTTTATTTTCAATGTCCTTCTATTTATTTCTTTTGCATGTCTAGTGTCTACTGGGTTTTGAAACATTGAATTTTTTGAAGATTAATTTAATTCAATTGTAATTGTGGATTAGGTTTAGGAGTGGTAAGGACTGAGGAATGAAGTATGACCACTCTATGTAGTTTACCTTCTCTTTAATTATTTGGCTGAATAATAATGAATTAATTAGCTTTATAAACCATTCTACTTTACACACTTATATTTTACTTACTTCATGATTTAAGCTAATTTAGTAAACGCTTAAGAAAAAAAGAGAGAGGCTATTTGAAAAAAATGAACTGGTTGTTGGCTTCACGTAAAATCAGATCCAAACTATTCATAAATTAATTCTTCTATAAAATAATAATTTGAAAATTGATGTTTAATAGTACATATTTTATTTAAAAATAATAATATTTCAATTCAGTTAATCGGTGAAACCGATTGAAATATTTCGATTCGATTTAATTCGATTTTGGCTTATTTTGGTCCGGTTTTGATTTTCCAAAAAAAATTCAAAGAATAATTACTTTTCGGATTTCGATTGGTTCGGTTAATCAAACCGACCGATGCACACTCCTAGTGCTCGGGCTTGATGTTTATAACGTTGATTCGAAGGCGTCGAGCCTTTATTGGAATCAAACATTGACTTGATAACTTCCCGTTATGAATGTTATTCAATTTGGTAGAACACCGTTGACTTCACGATGACTTGAGAACTTCCCGTGTAAAACGTTGTTCAATGTGATAGAACAACATTAACTTCACGAAGAATCTTGGGTGAATTTGACTTGCAGAAAAATTGGATCTGAGGGGTTTAGCACCTTTATCTCAGATTGAATGTTGTTTTTGTAGCTTTCTGGATGAAAGCCGTAGAACTTGAAAAACGCCGTTGAATCCGCAAAGAATGCTAAAGAAGTGGACTCGAAGCACGCAGATCGGAGGAATTTAGCATCCTGATCTCTGATCAGAGGTCATTCTTCAGCATCTTGATCTCTGATCGGAGGTTATACTTAAGCATCTTGATCTCTGATCGGAGGTCATTCTTGATTTTAAAATCTTTGAACGAAATCTGAACTTTCGTCTTTGCTCGTATTCTTTAGATCTCTTCAGGTATCTTTTGAATGAATGGAGGAGTACTCCTTCTATAGGTAAAAGATGAGAGACCTTCCATCTATAACTTACAATTTGATTGGTTGATCCTAATTTGACCTTATTTTGTATGCTTGGACTTTGATCTAATTGATCGATTCTGATTTGATTTTTTTACCAACTTTGTTGACTTTTGAGGAGGGGTATTGTGCTATTTTTAGGTAATAATAAATAATGAAGTTTGTTATGTGTGTTAGGTACTACGAGTTAAAGATGAATTTTGAAGGTATTGGTGATGTGATATTTCATTTTTTGCTGTCAACGATAATTTTGGAACTGACAATAACGGAAAATGTGAAAAACTAGACTTGCGTGCTTCTTTACTTGTGTCTACAGAGTTGAATAACATATATTAGTGATGCATCCTTTTTCTTCAGTCAGAATTAAATATTTCTTTTTTTGCTGTCAAAGATAATTTTGGACCTGACAATAACGGGAAATATGAAAAACTAGACTTACGTGCTTCTTTACTTGTATCTAAAGAGTTGAATAACATATATTAGTGATGCATCCTTTTTCTTCGGTCAAAATTAAATTTGGATACTTAAAGAATTAAATTAATAAGTTTGAATTGGAATTCCTTAGAACTACCTATTCTCCATTCTTGAAAACACTTTTATTTTCATCTAGTGAATTTATTTTAGTTGTTTATTTATAATTCAGTTTAGTAGTTGTTAATTTGGAACTTAAAATCTTATAAAAAAACTTGTCTTAATTAATTTGGTTAATAATTTAATTAATATAATACTCCATTCTTTGTGTTCAATGTTTTATTTGGCCGTTTGCCTAAATTCTAATTGTCATTTTTAATACTTGGGAATTAATTATGTGTAAGGAAAACATGTTACATGGATCAAAATATTATTTAGTTTTAAAAATGTCCACAATATCCCAAATGTTGGTATTTTGTGTCGGTGCTCCAACACCTTAATCGATATCGAATCCGACATTTGGTACTATGACGACAGTGTCGATATCCTATGTCTAGGTCCATCACTTTAACCGACACCAAATCCGACATTCGATACTATGACGATGGTGTCGGATATGATATCAATGTCCTGTGTCGATGCTTCAATACTATGACCAACACCGAATCTAGCATTCGATATTATAATAATGATGTCGGACATGATGTCGATATCATTTGTCGTATATTTGACACTAAATAATCAAATTATTAAAAAAAAAGAAAAAAAGGGGGTGGAGTTATTTTTGTCCAAAACTGACCAAATGGTTAGAATAGCTAACAAATCTAATTAATGGGAAGCAATAATTTTGATCTTAAAAAATTGAGTATTTTTGCAATGTTCCCAATATATAATTAATAAAATGTAAGGTATTTATAAATATCAGAATTAGATGTTATACATCACTCTAAAGGTACCCGTTAATATTTTGAACTAGGGATGTCAATCTTGTCCCGACCCCCAAGATTTGGGGCGGCCCAGATCTGGCCCGAAATAGAAACGGAGCGGGCGGACCCGGACCCGTAAGCATACGGGGTGGGTCTGGATTTTGATTAAGCTCCGCCCTGGACCCGCACCGTCCCGTTAAATATAATAATAAGTATATTATATTATATATGTTATATAATAATATATTATATATAATTATATTAATTATTTATTATGATATAATAATTCAGTCTGTAAAGCTCTAACCCTAGTAGTACCTCTCGGCTCTCACCATTTCCTTCCCCAGCCAGTTGTTTCATGCCTCCACACTCTCTCTCTCGTCTCTTTCAAATTTCAACGGACAAGCCGCCATCCGCCAGCTACCGGCCCGGCCACCGCCTGACAGCCACTGTCCTCCCCTATTTCCCAAGTCCCGGTAGTACCCTCTCTCTCTCATCTCTTTTAAATTTCAAAGGACAAGCCGTCATCTGCCAGCCACCGTCCATCAGGTGTTTCTTCGCCGGAATCTCATAATAGTCAAGGTAACTACTAATTTTTGGGTTGCAATAAAAATAAAATGGCATCAACTTCTTTGCCTGGTGTACATACAATTGTGTGTTTTCATTTAGTTCTTTTTTTACAGTACACACATAAAAATGCATTAGTTTCTTTCTGTGTTAATCTCCAGCAAGAAAATCCAACATACATACATATTTCTTCAATAAAACAATCATTATTCACTATAACACATAAATATTATGTTTTCTAGCAATTTAACTGTAACTGTGCACTAGATCCGTCTACCAATTATTATGGTGAACGTGCTCCTTTTCTGAAACTTTTTGATTGATGCTCATATATTGGTTGTTCCATCATTTATGTCAGATCTGATATGTTTTAGAAATAAGTTTTCAGACATTATCTTTTGTTGTATGTTTAGATCAATTAAGATAATTAAATAACACTGACATTTGGACCCGCAAGTTTCCAGAAAAAAGTTTAAATAATTAAATTTAAAAGAAACTTATGGTGGTTTGAAATGATATTTAATTGGATTTGAATAGTAACTACTACTCTGAAATATGTTATGCCAAAAATGACAACTGTAAATAGGACCTAACACTGACCAGATGTATATATAAGTGGTCTTTTCGAAAAAAAATTCACGTTTTAGAATGTAAAAAAATAATAAAAAATAAAATAAAAATGTAAACGACCATGCCTACCATATTTCCATATTTCACTCCAAAAATTAAAAAAAAGGGTATGTTTAATGTTACAAATCAACTCTAATGAGAAAGTATTTAGTAGATCAATGCAATTATTTAGAAAAAAAGAAAGAAGTAGTTGAAACAAAGAAACTACATAAAGTATCACACGCATCATTGACGAAATATATTATTAAGTTGGACTATATAATTGTGTGTTTTCATTGAGTTCTTATTCTACAGTAGTTTGTTATTATTGAACACATTTTGGAGAGTATTTTAAAGGCAGGTTTTTATTGAACACATTAATTTTTGTTTTGCAGTTTCAACATTCAACTGTATGGCTGAACTTGTAGACTTTAATGAACAAGGTGATGACAATATAAGTTCATCTATGGAGATGTTGCCGAATATATCTCGATCACCTACTCCTATAAGTTCTCCAACTACACCTTATTCTTCATCTCCAGATTTGCCAAGCTCGCAAGATGGTGCCCCATTAGATTCTGAAATTGATGCTAAAACAAATGCAGAGGTGGATGATGGAACTAATTCAAAAACAAGATCAGAAATTTGGATGCACTATATTAAAGAGAAAATTAACGGACTGCCTAAGGCTAAGTGCAAATATTGTTTCAAACTGTTGCTAGGTGATCCAAGCCAAGGCACTAGTCATTTGAGGAAGTATTATGGTAGATGCCCAAAAAGGACTATAAAGGACATAAGACAACAAATATTGCAAGCAAACTTCAATAAGGACAAACAGTTAGAGTTTTCATCTAACCATTTTGATCAGGAGTCTTCTGGTAAAGAGCTAGCCCGCATGATCATTATGCATGAGTACCCTATGAAGATGGTAGAACATGTAGGCTTCAAGAGCTTTCTTAGCTCTATGAACCCTTGTTTTAAATTGGTGTCCAGAAACACAATCAAGAATAATTGTGTGAAGATGTACGAGGCTATGAAGGTTGATGTAATGCGCATATTTGAGAAGTATGAAAGCGGAGTTGCAATTACTACTGATATGTGGACATCTTCATATCAAAAGAAAGGATTTATGGTTGTTACCGCACACTTCATTGATACCAATTGGAAGCTGCAAAGTCAAATAATTCGGTATGATTTGAACATATATCTTACTCAGTCACTCATTATTATATTACTTTGATTATTTTTTTTTAATTTTAATTGTTGTATTGTATTGGAAACTTTTATACTAATCATATTTTACTTTTAAATTTCTTTTGCAACTTTATTAATGTGTCAAGCCCTCGTTCAAGTGAGGTTCTATGTGAAGCTTTGATTGAATGCTTCCTAGATTGGAACTTAGAACGTAAGTTATTCACTATTACAGTAGATAATTGTACGACTAATGATTCAATGATCAATATGCTATTGGAGAAGCTATCTACGGAGTCTTTGTTGGTTGGAGGAAAACTACTTCACATGCGGTACTGTGCCCACATTTTAAACTTGATTGTGAAGGTGTGATTGGATGTCATTGGAGATACGATAGAGAATATAAGAGATAGCGTTTCTTATTGGTCGGGAACACCAAAAAGATGGTAGAAGTTTGAGGAAACAACTCGTCATCTTCGGGTACAGATTGGTAAGAAACTTTTACTTGATTGCAAGACGCGTTGGAACTCGACTTATTTGATGCTACAAACTACTTTGGAGTATAAAAATGTATTTTTTATCTTGAAGTATCGTGATGCAAAGTATAAGTGTGTGCCTACTGAGGCTGAATGGAACTTAACATACGAAATATGTGATAAACTCAAATTATTTTATAATGTGACTGAGTTGTTCTCCGGCACTAAATATCCAACTGCTAATTTGTATTTTCCTAAATATATGAGATCAAGCTTATCTTAGGCCAATGGTTGATTTGTGGTGTAGAGGTTGTTCAAATAATGGCTTTAAATATGACGGATAAGTTTGATAAATATTGGTTCGATGTGCATGGAATCATGGGGGTAGCAACAATGTTGGATCCTAGGTATAAGGCGATGTTGTTAGAATACTATTTTAGCAAGATTTATATTGCTGAAAGTGAAAAAGAAGTAAAGAAAATTCTTGATTTGTGTCGTGAGTTGCTTACTCAATATGAGTTGAAGAAAAAAGATGGTGATGGAAGTTGCTCAATTGAAATCATATTGCTGTCGACCCTTCACTATGTGAGTATGACTTGTATGCTTCCACAAGAAAAAGAAAGAGTGTGAGGTCAGAATTGGATCAATACCTAGAGGAGGATGTTCTGCCACGAACTCCTGATTTTGATGTCTTAGTTTGGTGGAAGTCTAATAAAGGAAAATATCCTATTTTGCATCGAATTGCAAAAGATGTTTTAGCCATTCCTGTTTCTACGATTACATCAGACTCTGCTTTTAGTACAAGTGGACGATTGATCAGTCCTCATCGTAGTAGACTTCACCATAAGACAGTGGAGACTTTGATGTGTGCTCAAAATTGTATATACTTTCTGAAAGAGGTAATTATGTTGCATAAAGTCAATTTAATATGAGTATGAATATTTTAATGTGATTATTTTCTTTGTAGTGACAATTTACTTCTATATATATTTTAGAAAACTCAACAAGTGGAGAGCATAAAATAATGCTCTATGATTCCGATGATGAGAAGATCGAGATATTGGTATGTGTAAATTTTATTTTTAATACGATTACGAGTAAATAATTAACTTATTTCAAATTTTATTTTATTTATTGTAGGATGTCTAATAGTAAAGAGTATCGTGGGAAGGCAGCTACTTGAATCAATGATGACTTATTTGGAGAGTTTATGGATTAATATCTATCTTGAATTCTTAAAACAGATGATTGACTCTTTACTTTTATGACTTAATTTATGTTTTGAATTTTTAATATTATGTGTTTTCTATGTTTATGAATTTTAATGCTAGTATATGTGATGTTAGTATATGTTTTTAATCATAGTTTTCAGAATTATGATGCAAGAAATGATATTACAGTGTCATTGGTGAGATGTTACATATAGTTTTGATGGCTGTTGATGGAGATTAATGATTACCGTGTAAGGGTTGATATGTTACATTTAGTTTAGATGAGTTTTGATGTCTGTTGATGGAAAATACAGTGTTGAGGGCTACGATGTTTAGTTTAGAATTTAAATGAATGTTGATAAAAAAAATAGGGCGGGGCGGGGTATACCCACCCCAGACAGGATAGGATGCGGGTCTGTGAATTAGGACCCGTGTGGGGTACGGGGCGGGTCTGGAGCCGGCATCTTTGAAACTGGCCAGGTCTGGGTAGTTAACTACCCGACCCAACCTGACCCGTTGACATCCTTATTTTGAACATTCATTTCAAAAGTATAAATTTTTGTGTTTTAAAAGACAAAACACACATTATGATATAATGACAAACTACCATTAAATAATAACTAGTACTTACCCGACTGTGCGTTGCACGGTCATGAGTTTTTATAAAATAAGTACATTTCGACTTAAAATTTATCTTAGCTTTTATTTTATATAATATAATCCCTTAATTTCTACGTATGCTTCTTCTTAGTAGTACAAAAATCAAGTAACATTACATTTTAAATATATAACGAAAGAAAGTAATGACAAATATTGTCCTGCAATTCATGCTACGTATGTTCCTTTCTAGTAGTAAGAAGATCAAGAAACATCGCACTTTAAATATATAACGAAAGAAAGTAGTGACAAATATTGACCCCCAATCCATGCTACGTATGTTCCTTTTTAATAGTAAGAAGATCAGGAAATAGTGCATTTCAAATATACAATGAAAGAAAGTATTAGCAAAGATTGTGGGCATTTAAAACAGAGATTAAAATTATTATGTATTGCATCTCGTACGATTGGTTAATGTTAGAACTGAAGAGTGAAATGAATCGATATTGAGACCACTAAAAAAATTATTTTTTTCTCGATTTACACAGAGTCTATTAATAAATGAAAATTAAAACATTAATAAATTGTTCACTTAAAATTGTTATTATATTTTTGAAAAATAAAAACCACCACTCATACATTTCTATAAACCTCCCTTAAAAATACATTTCTACCCTAGGCGAAATTTGATTACACTTATCTCAATAAAGTATAAGAGTTTCTCCCAATTATTTCAATGAATTATAAGAGTGGCTCCCTAAATCCTTTTATATATATTTGTCATAAATTAGTTGTAATCGAACAAATGATTAATTTCTCATAAAAAGTATTTATAATACCAAGTAATCAAATTAAATATTAAAGAATATACTATTTTAATTTAGAAGTTTTATCAATTCAAGGCTCGAATTATGAGTAAACTATCAATTCGGGGTTTGAATTAATTTTTTATCAATCCAACGCCTGAAATATGTAAAAATATCAATTCAAGGCCTAAATTTATCAAATATTATCTCCTATTTTATAAATTTAGTGCCTAAGTTCAAGCCTCGAATTGATAGTTTTACATAATTCAAGCTCCTAATCGATATAAAATATAGTTTAAGCCCCGAATTGATAGTTTATCGATTTTTCAAGGCCTGAATTAATAAAATTCCTTTAATTTATATTAGTTTGAGAGATATAATAATTTAACGTATAATAAGTAATTTTTAGGAATGACAGCAAATAGGATACCCACTGTTACATTATAGGAGTACCCGTACTCATATTCGTTTAATATAAACTAATCATATCCATACCCGTCTCATTAAAAAATATTATGATACTCGCACTCATTCCAAACCCGTAAATCAATACCCATTTATTTTATAGTTATTTATATATTTTTTCTAAATTAATATTTTAATAAAAATTATTCAATTACTAATTAAATAAAAATATAATATAAATTCTATTATTTTAAATAAAATTTAATAAATATAATTAAAAAAACTTATAATTATTAAGAGTTGATATCCTAAACCTAAAACCCTAAACCTTAAACCCTAAACCCAAAACCCCTAAACCCTAAACCTTAAACCCTAAAACCCTAAACTCTAAATCTTAAATCTTAAAATCGTAAACATTAAACCCTAATTATACACATATTGGTGCACGCCTGCACCCGTATGTGTATAATTTTTTATTCAATAGTGTATACATGTTTCTTAATAACTGTATAGTTTTTTTACAATCAATTTTTATTAAAAAAGAGATTACAGAAAATTCACTAACAAAGTGTACATTTATTTTTCATTAGTATATACATTTTTATTAATAAGTATATAAGTTTCAGAAAGTGGGTGCACGGTGCACCCGGATGCACAGAATAATTAGCAATTAACAATACTTGTTCCGTGCATTACTCGGTCATGTGTTTATATAAAAGAAGTATATATGCACTTAATATTTATCAGAATTAGAATTTTATATAATACAATCCCTCAATCCATGATACTTATGTTCCTTTCTAGCAGTAAGAAGATCAAGAAATATCATATTTTAAATATATTATGAAAGAAAGTAGTGGCAAATATTGACCCCAATACATGCTACGTATGTTCTTTTTTAACAGTAAGAAGATCAAGAAATAATGCATTTTAAATATACAATGAAAGGAAGTATTGACAAAGATATTTGTGGGGCATTTAGAAGCAGAGATTAAAATTATTATATATTGCATCTCGTACGATTGGTTAATGTTAGAACGAAAAGTGAAATGAATCGATATTGGGACTGCTAAAAAAATTATTAGTTAAAATTGTTATTATACTTTTGCAAAATGAAAACCACCACTAATACATTTCTATAAACCTCCCTTAAAACTACATTTCTACCCCAGATAAAATCTGATTACACTTATTTCAATGAATTATAAGATTGCCTCTCAATTATTTCAATTAATTATAAAAGTGGCTCCCTAAATCCTTTTACATATATTTCATATAAATTAGCTGTAATCGATCAAATGATTAATTTCTCATACCAAGTATTTTTATAATACCAAGTAATCATATTAAATATTAAAGAATGTACTATTTTAATTTATATTGGTTGGAGAGTATAATATTTTAACGTACAATGAGTAGTTTTTAGGGGTTGACAGCAGGTGGAATACAATTGTTATAATGGTACCCGTACTTGTATCTGTTTAAATATAAACTAATCATATTCATACCCGTCTCATTAAAAAATAATATTATGATACCCGTACTCATCCCAAACCCGTTAATCAATACCCATTTATTTTATAGTTATTTATATAATTTTTTTAAATTAATATTTTAATAAAAATTATTATATTACCAATTACATAAAATATAATATAAATTCTATTATTTTAAATAAAATTTAACAAATATAATTAAAAAACTTATAATTATTAAGAATTGATATCCTGAACCTAAAATCCTAAACCGAAAACCCTAAAACACTAAACCCTAAACCCCAAAACCTAAATCGTAAACCCTAAACTCTATACCCTTAAACCCTAAACTCTAAACCTTAAATCCTTAAACCCTAATTATACACATATTGGTGCACGTCTGCACCCGTATATGTGTATAATTTTTTATTCAATAGTGTATACATATTTCTTAATAACTGTATATTTTTTACAATTATTTTTTTATTAAAAAAGAAATTATAGAAAATTCACTAACAAAGTATACATTTTTTTCATTAGTATATACATTTTTATTAATAAGTATATAAGTTTCAGAAAGTGGGTGCATGGTGCACCCGGATGCACAAAATAATTAGCAATTAACAATATTTGTCCCGTGTATTTGCACGGTTATATAAAAGAAGTATATATTCACTTAAAATTTATCAGAATTGGAATTTTATACAATACAATCCCTAAATTCATGATACTTATGTTCCTTTCTAGCAGTAAGAAGAACAAGAAACATCGCATTTTAATTAATAACGAAAGAAAGTAGTGGCAAATATTGTCCTCCAATCCATGCTACGTATGTTCATTTTTAACAGTAAGAAAATCAGGAAATAGTGCATTTTAAATATACAATGAAAGAAAATATCGGCAAAGATATTTGTGGGGCATTTAGAAGCAGAGATTAAAATTATTATGTATTGCATCTCGTACGATTAGTTAAGTTAGAACGAAGAGTGAAATGAATGATATTGGGACCGCTAAAACAATTATTACTCACATGAAATTTTTTTCTCGATTTACACAGATTTTATTAATAAATGAAAAAACAAAAAATTAACAGTCCGTTCACTTAAAATTGTTATTATATTATTGGAAAATGAAAACCACCACTCATACATTTCTATGAACCTCCCTTAAAACTACATTTCTACCTCAGAAAAATTTTGATTACACTTATTTCAATGAATTATAAGAGTGCCTCCCAATTATTTCAATGAATTATAAGAGTGACATCCTAAATCCTTTTACATATATTTCATATAAATTAACTGTAATCGAACAAATGATTAATTTCTCATACCAAGTATTTATAATACCAAGTAATCAAATTAAATATTAAAGAATGTACTATTTTAATTTATATAAGTTTGAGAGATATAATATTTTAACGTATAATGAGTAGATTTTAGGGATGACAGCATGTTGGATACCAACTGTTATAGGGGTACACGTACTCGTATCCTTTTAAATATAAACTAATCATATCCATACCCATCTCATTAAAAAAAATATTATGATACCCGTAATCATCCTAAACCCGTTAATCAATACCCATTTATTTTATAGTTATTTATATATTTTTTTAAATTAATATTTTAATAAAAATTATTCTATTACTAATTAAATAAAAATATAATATAAATTCTATTATTTTAAATAAAATTTGATAAATATAATTAAAAAAACTTATAATTATTAAGAATTGATATCCTAAACCTAAAATCCTAAACCCTAAACCTTAAACCCTAAAACCTTAAACTCCTAAACCCTACACCTAAAACCCTAAATTCTAAACCCTAAATCTTAAATCCCAAAACCCAAAACCCTAATTATACACATATTGGTGCACGCCTACACTCGTATGTGAATAATTTTTTATTAAATTGTGTATATATGTTACTTAATAATTGTACAGTTTTTTAATAATTTTTTTATTAAAAAAGAAATTACAGAAAATTCACTAACAAAGTGTATTCATTTTTTTAGATTCAAATAATTAATTGCAAAAAAGACCATGAACTTCAATTGAGAATTAATTCACACGTTTGAAAATTTACAAAAAAGAACCCCATCATTAAACATTATTTCAAAAAATATCAAATGGGAAACAGATGTCTGCTCGACTATAAATTGATATTTTAACTTCACATTAAAATAAGTATACAATAAACCATAGGGAGTCATAATTTCACCCTTGGAATGAACACTAAACCAAGGAGTTATACCCGTACCCGTATTCAATTTAAAAACAACTACACGTACCCGTCCCGCAGTAAAAATAATACGCCAAATAATAAATATTATATGCAGCAAAAAAAATACGTAAGTTTTATGTGCAGCAAAAAAAGTCGTAAATGTTATGTGCAACAAAAAAGTCGTAAATAATATATGCAGAAAAAAAGTTGTTAGGTCATATTAAGTTGGAGTTATATTGGGTAATTGGTCTTAATATTTTGTATCTAGGAGTAATTATTTTAAATTGATGATTTTACAGTAATAATAGGTATTAAGCGTGTACCTAGTAGTAATTAATCCAATATTATTTAATACTTAATATTTTAAAAATTCTATACAATATTTATATCCGTTCTAAAGCCTTTTATCTATTCTCGGAAATTATTCGTACCCATTTAATAATATCACACTATAACTAATTAAAATATAAAATAATATAATTATGATTCTTTTAAATAAATGTGATAAAACGAAAAAAAAGATACCCGAACCTATCTCATATTCATTTATCAATACTCGTGGGTTATGGGTTACCCATGCCCATTTAATAATCATATATGTTATCTATATTTATTTATTTTTATTTAAATTAACATTTTATCAAAAATTATACAATTATTAATTAAATATAAAATGAAGATAATATAAATTCTATTATTTTAAGTAAATATTTAATAAATATGATTAAATTAAACTTGTAACTATTAATAAAAAAATATAAAATATTTCATAATATATAAATATAGGATTACATATTTAAACGGGTATCCGCGGGTATTGAAGCATTATTTGTACCCATCTAAAAAATTAATAGAATTTTATTTAACTACTCATACCCACCCCAAACCTATTTAGAACTATCTGAACCTGTTTCATTAGGGTTCTAGTAGACTGAGTACCCGAAATTACTCCCGTTGCCATCCCTAGACCGTAAGATACCTATTATTTCAGGGATATCCTTATCCCTATCCATTTAAATATCAACTACACGTATATATACTCGTCTGATTTAAAATTTTTATTATGATATTCGAACACATCCCAAACTCGTTCATCAATACCCACAAAATATTCATATTCGTTTAATATTAAATTAATTTTTGTATATTATATTTTATTATTAATTAATTTTAAATAAATATTCCATAATATAAATTTTAATATTTTAAAATAAATATGATTAAGTAAAAAGTTATAACTACTAATTACTAATATAATTTACAATATGATGTGTTGATAAATGTGTTGATATTTTTTAATATTTAAATTAATGTGTTAATTAATTTATACTACATATATTTATTTATTTATTTATTTTAAATTAAAGTTAATTTTGGGATGCACAGTAGATTTAAAGATTGAATTTAAGGTATAATTGTAATTATATATTTTAATTTTATTTTTTTAAATTTAAATTTAGGGTTGAAATTTAATTTACTTAAGATCTAAAAATTGAGATCTTATATATGCACCTATTCATCAAGTACACCACAATTAAACTCTTAAATTAATAATTTAATAAAATTATATTATTATTATTTAATTAAGAAATAGATATAATATAAGCTTTATTAATTTTTGAATAAATATAAATTAGATTTATAACTATTAATTAACCATATAATTTTTTCATTATATTAAATTATAGTAAAATTTACATCTGATATAATATAAATTCTATTATTTTAAGTAAATATTTAATAAATATGATTAAATTAAACTTGTAACTATTAATAAAAAATATAAAATATTTCATAATATATAAATATAGGAATACATATTTAAACGGGTATCCGCGGGTATTGAAGCATTATCTGTACCTGTCTAAAAAATTAACAGGGTTTTATTTAACTACTCGCACTCATCCCAAACCTATTAAGAACTATCCGAACCTATTTTATTAGGGTTCTTGTAGACTGGGTACTCGAAATTACTCCCATTGCCATCCCTAGACCGTAAGATACCTACTATTTCAGGACATCCTTATCCCTATCCATTTAAACATCAACTATACGTATATGTACTCGTCTTATTTAAAAATTTCATTATGATATTCGAACACATCCCAAACTCGTTTATCAATACCCACAAAATATTCATATTCGTTTAATATTTTTTTTATATTTTATTATTAATTAATTTTAAATAAATATTCTTTAATATAAATTTTAATATTTTAAAATAAATATGATTAAGTAAAGAGTTATAACTATTAATTACTTATATAATTAAGTATATGATGGGTTAATAAATGTGTTGATATTTTTTAATATTTAAATTAATGTGTTAATTAATTTATACTACATATATTTATTTATTTTAAATTAAAGTTAATTTTGGGATGCATCGTAGATTTAAAGATTAAAATTTTGGTATAATTGTAATTATACATTTTATTTTTATTTTTTTTAATTTAAATTTAGGGTTGAAATTTAATTTCCTTAAGATCTAAAAATTGAGATCTTATATATATGCACCTATTCATTAGGTGCACCACAATTAAACTCTTAAATTAATAATTTAATAAAATTATATTATTATTATTTAATTAAGAAATAGATATAATATAAGCATTATTAATTTTTGAATAAATATAAATTAAATTTATAACTATTAATTAACCATATAATTTTTTCATTATATTAAATTATATTAAAATTTACATCTAACCCTTAAGATTTGTCGAAATAACATGAATGGCACCAAAATTTTAAAAGAAAATCTCAATAAAGTGATCAACACAAATTAATGGTGGAGATGAATTTCAAAAAATGTATGGCCAAGATTGAAAAATTTTTACTAAAAATAGCAAAATTGAAAATGGGGGAAAATTTGGTCAAAATTGTGTCCAATTTTAGTTGACCCTTGCTATTATATATGTATGGATACTTTTTAGGATTTATTATTATCTAGTACAAGATATACTATAATATTATTACTAGTAGATACAAATTATATATTTTATTATTAATTATTATAAAATCATTCTATAAATAGTCCTAATTACCCCTAAATACATCATGCAGATAAAATATGTATATATTTACGTTAAAATTTGAAATATTAGGATCATATCCTTCATTATAATTTTCTCTCTGTTTACATATCAAAACTATTTCACACGTTAAAATCTCTGTCCCCCATAGATCCGTAGATTATTTATAAGTTTATTTCTGAACACAAAATATATAATTTTTGAACACAAATATATTAAAAATAAATATTTTTAAATACATAAATCTTGAATATTAACAAAATAAGTTAACTTTTGAACACAAAAATATATAATTTTTTAATACAAATATATTTATAAAATTAATACATAAAATTTGAAAATAAAAATTTCTGAATACATACTAATTGAACACAAATATACAAAAATATACTTGAACATTTACTAAATATAAAAAATAATGCGGATGTGATCAAAGGCGAATTCGAGCTATTGAGGCAACGTGTTCTTGAGGTATTTTTTTAATACAGTGGCTAATTAATTATTAGTAATTATAATCCCAAATAGCTAATTATGTATTCAGAAATAAGTGTATGCAATGTATTCAAAAATAGATGTAGGAAATGTATCATGTATTCAGAAATATTTGTATGCGCAGATACGTTATAGTTATCTCTCACCTATTTTTATGGAGAAATTAGTGGAACACTTTATCTTTTTGCATCACACCTTTTAAATTAATTTTTTAATACAATTAAAATAAGAATAAAAATGGCATTTTGTGCATTCAATTTGTATTAATTAATAATATAATTTATTTTTGTATCTAATAGTAATATAGACACATAAATTGTACCTAATAGTAATGAACCCTATTTTTTAATTCACATTTAAGCATCTAAAAGCAAATCATACCTTATTGGAAAACTGAGGAGTGTTATGGAGTAAAAAAATACTCCCTCCATCCCCTCTAAATAAGGGCTTTTACCTTTTGCCTTTTTTATGTAATTAAGGAGTATTATTATTTAATGTGTAGTGAGTTAATTATATTAGTGGGAGTGTGAGCTCCATATTTTAATTGTATTAGAGGGGAGTCACATGTGTGTAAAAAAGGAAATGAGACTCTTTGAGGGAGACGCCCAAAATAGAAAAAAAGACTCTTTTAAAATGGGATGAAGGGATTATAATAAACATTATTATTATTATCATTATTATTATTATTATTATTATTATTATTATTATTATATTTTTTATTTTTTTTATTTTGGGATAGACAAATTGCATCTTTTCATACATTTAATGCGTCATCTCATGTCTCTTGTCAAAATCTCTCATTTTTCTATTAATTATTTCTTTTTAGTATTACACTTTAGGTTATCCATTGACGATAAATAAATAACAATACACTGATTTGAGCTGAAATGATCCAACGATATATAAAACGACCTTGTAAATATAATGGTGAGAAAAAGAAATATTATATCCTCTAAAGATAAGATAAGAAAAATGCTGTCCAATTACCTTTATTTCATAAATATTCCATAATATCTTTGTAATTCAATAATAGAATCACATAAAAAAATTCTTCACTTCTATTCACTTTATGAAATATATTATCCCCTTGATTTTATTCTTGGCATGTTTGATAAAAGATCGATTTTAGTTTTTTTTCTAGGAACTAATAAATGTTATATATTAGTGATGAGAGTGAAAATAAGTGTGTTTCAGTGTCCAATTTAACACCTTTTTGATGAGAATTATTCTCATATATTAGTACAAGTGTCTTATATTTGATATATGTGAGAAAAATGTGCACTTGAGGTATTTTATTGTGTTTTAGGTGGAAAAATGATCAAAAGTGCAAAATTGGAGAAAAGGTGCAACTTGTGTATGAATTCTGAAAAACGCACGTCCAACTTGTATAATTTTTTTGTATTCTTGTGGAGCTCAAAATTAGAAGTATGATTCATGATTGGAAAGCCACAGAAGATAAGTTCATTTTGACTTAAATAACACTTCAATAGGAATTCAAACGAGAAAATTATGATCAAAATGGTAACGTCGCGCAAGCTGTGCCGAACAGAACGGCTGTGCCACTTTGCATTACTTGTTACAGATATAAATATTCGAGTTTCTATGAGATCTTTATATGGATAGAAAGTCAAGAAAGAGAGAATCGCGTGAGCGCAAGAATCACTCAAATCAGAATTTTGAAGAGGAAGTTATGCTCAAAATCGTGAAGTTGCGCAGCTGCCAGCGAGAATTTTCGAGAATTTCTGAATTTGTGCGTGTTTTTACACCACTCAGTGTGTGTCACGTGTTTTACGTCCCATTGCATGTATTTTCGTATTTTCTAACAAAAAGCCCTTCCTAGATCCATAAAGAGAGTTTTCAAGTATAAAAAGGGATGTGGATCACATCATTATTCATTGAATTAAATTGGAAAAAGAGCCACATCCATCCTACCTCACCCCAGAAAGGGGGATCACCCCCAACCATCATCCACATCCTTCCCTCCATCCATCCATCACTTTGAAGATTCGTCTGTGGAATTAAGAGGAGAACCAACAGGAGGATTCAAGACGGAGAAAAACGCGACGACTCCCACATCTAGGGTTTCCTTTATTTTATAATTTATCTTGTATTTTTCGGACATATGGGTAAGATCTATCCAACCCCCATGATGTTATTCGCAATATCATGGGTTAGAATCATTTTGGTAGATCTAGGTTTTTGAATGTTTTATGAATTAATTAAATTCTCTTGTGTGTCCTCCGTACAACACTACTTGTGGATTGATTTTATATATGATTGTGCTTTCTTAATCCATATTCATAGTCGTTTTGTGCATCTTCAATTGATATATAGAGTCTGAATATATATTTTGATTGTAGATTGAGTGCGTTCACCGCTGAACAGGATTTCATGTTATGATTCTAAGTGAGGGGACTCCGAAACTTCATTAAAACTGTCATATATGAATGCTTATTAATTGAATTGAATTCGGGTTAGTAGGCAGGATAAAAAGGGTAACTTTACAGTACCTATAAAGCGAGATCATATCGGGTTAGGTTCCAGACGTGGAAAATAATTGATATTGATAGTACCTGGGGGGTAAAATTACGTCTCTTGCTCCGAGATTATTCACACGTGTTACATGCATATTTACTTGTGTCTATAGAGTAGATTTGGATGGTTTAGTGATGCGCCCATAGTCCACAAGGCAGAGTCGGCCTGCACTTGAGAGGGAAGTTAAGTAGTAAAACTGGATTACCCTAGAGCTACATATTCTCCTACCTGATCCACTTTCGTATTCTTCTAGTGATTGATTTATTTTATTTGTTATTTAATTTTCAGAATATTAGTTATTAGATAATCAACCTTAAAATCTTATTGCATTTGTCTTAATTAATTTAGTAAATAATTAAATTGATAATACACCATCCTTTGGGTTCGATATTTCACTTGGTCGCTTGCTTAAACTGCAACTGATATCCTTAATACTTGGGGATTAATTTTGCATGCAAAGAAAACGCGCATCAATTAGCCAAATATTTTATGGAAGACAAAGTCTCTTGTGACGTTATTCTCTTGAAACAGTTTGTGATACGTGTTAAAATATGTTTATTTTTTAGATAAAGTATATTTAATGGTTGTTAAAGTATGTTTTCTAAAATATGCTGGATTATGCATTAAAGTATGATTTTAGCGTGTTATAATATAATTTATTATTGACATAATTTAACTACAAATAAAGTATTTTATTTATATAATAAGCATATTTTAGTAATGGGTCGACCCGTCTTACAAATAATTCGTCTCACAAGAGAATGTCTCTCTGAGGAATACATGAACTTTGTGAAATGTATAAAAAGTGAGAACATATTAATAAAAAGTGATATTCATTAATTAATAAAATTAAAATAATAATAGTACAATATAATATTCTATATGAACAATTAGTAGTATTATTATTAAAAAGTGTTAATATTTTAAATTAAAAATAACAAATATTATTTTTTTATTAAAAAATAATAATTAATTAAAAAATAATAAAATAGTTTCAACATGCGACTCCTCATGCAAGGGTTACTGTCAAGATTTTATTTTGCATATATCTGATTTTACTTTGCATATACTGAAGAGTTATTATTGGATAACTTATATATTTATACTGCATATTAATTTAATTTTACTATATTAGAATTTATTTATTTATTTTTTTTATAGTTTTGTTTAGTTGAATTATATACATTAATTTGGTTTATTAATTGAGGATGGTATGTTACACGACCCACCTTACATAACTTATAATTCAAATATTAATTAATATAAACATCATAATTATTAAAATCTGTATATATTTTTTCTCTCACATGGTGTATATAACTAGATTCATAACTACATCTGTTAACATACGGGATTAAATTTGTATATATATTTTTCTCACGTAATATATATAACTAGATTCATAACTACATCTGTTAACATACGTAACAAGTCCCTGACAACACTTCAAACCACACAAATGTGTGACAATATTTATTATATTACATAACAGAAATATTAGCGAAAACAAAATAAACCCACGACCTAGCCCAACAGGTCGTCATCTATGTACATCTGCTCAAAATTCTGAAGGAGCTCCACAGCTTGCATAGTCACACCACATAACTCAATCATCAGTAAGCTCACCAACAATGCATAAACTAGTGAGATAAAATCTCAGTAAGTAGAAATCATGCATGATAATACATGAAAATGCATTTATTTTTGCTATCGCCAATTTTTTAATATTTCTAGTTGATTTCTTTTATTTTAAAAATCGTTCACGTTGCGAGATCCCCACGACACACTTATGATATGCACCCGAATGAGTTCATTAGACATGCACAGTATCCCACCGATTTACGGTGCTGAATAAACTAGACACACAGTGTCGAACCAATTTTTTGATGTCCCTTAATAAAGATGAGCCGACACACAATTCGTTGAGTCAACACATGACTCGGATCGCCCACTAATCCCTGAATAAAAGTGAGCCAACAAGCGACTCATTGAGTTAACACATGACTCGAATCGCCCCGCAATCCCTGAATATGGTGAGTCAATACATGACTCAAACCAATTTTCTGCGGTCCTTAAAAGAGTGCATATATAGTGGCCGCACACCATTAGTATCTTATTAATTGAGAAAAATACTTTTCATAATTATGCATGGTATGCAACGAGGGCAATTAAATATGCTTCACAATTCATTTACGACATCAATATCAATATTTAATCAAAATAAAATAACAAATGAATTTCAAATCACACAGATCCATTTCTGGAACAACAATTTCACCTCGAATCACACCGATCTATTTTTTTAGAATAACAATTTAACTTCGAATCACACAGATCCTTATAAATGATATCTTCTCATATTACATAGATCTATATTTAACAGTTTTCGATCACATAGATCTATATATAATAATGATATTATCGCAAATCACAAAGATCTGTAATTTGTATCACAAATTTATCACAAATAATTTACAAAATAATACTCCCTCCGGCCAATCCAAATGTATCAATTTACCATTTTGGGCGTCCAATTTAAAGGTATCCATATTCTATTTTTTGTAAAAAAAAGTACATCACATGGCCCACCACTTCCATCTAATACAACTACCCACTACACATATAATAATACTCCTTAATCTTCACGTAAAAAGCAAATGGTTACCTTTGGATTGGCCGGAGGAGATATTTAGTTGCATATGAATACCTACTTACCTCAAATCACATATATCTACAGCTTGTAACATAAAAATCACAAATAATTCATAACGTTATTAAACTAATCACAAATAATTTATAACATAATTATCATATGTTAATCACAAATAATTCACATAATACATGTTTATGCACTATAGTTGGACTTCTACTTACTTGGTCTCCAAATAGTAATAATATTATAAAACTCGTAAAGAACTATCACTAATCTCCACTATTTTGGCACGCTCTTTCCTCCCTCTCTTCTCTCTTCCCCCCTCTCTCTCTTTTAATCGCGAACTGCTCGCTGATTTCAATCCCCAAATGAGGGGTTTAATATATATATATATATATATATATATATATATATATATATATATATATATATGTGTGTGTGTGTGTGTGTGTGTTAAGGCGAGGTGAGGGTTGTAACCCACCGTCTCCACTTTACTATTTATATACTTATTATTTTTAGTAAGTTACTATTTATATTATTATTATTATTATTATTATTATTATGAATATACGTGCAATACTTAATAATTAAGATATAATACATTTACAAATAAATACACATATGTGTATATTTTCTCACCACTATTATTATTACGAAAATATGTATGATACTTAATAATTAAGAAATAATGTATTTATATACATAAAGCAATTTAATTATATACCCAAATTAATACACGCCTATATTGTGAACATATATTTCACATATTGCATGTCACCATGATTATCATAAATATATCAAATAGAATACAAAGATAAATAAAATGCAAAAAGAAAAATAATTACCACATAATTACCACATAGTTATCACATAATTATAAAAATGCACGAACCACAAATTAAATTATATTGACACATGAGTAATGAGATGCTCGAGTATCACATCCTCCTCACCTTATAAAAATTTCGTCCTAGAAATTTACTTACCTAAAGAGCTCTAGATACTTAGCCATCATCTCATCCTCTCTTTCCAAATAGCCTCCTCAACTAACTGGTTTCTCCATAACACCTTAACTAACTGTATCTCTTTATTTCAGAGCTTCTTCACTTCTTGCTGCAAGATCTCAACTGGTATTATGAAACACATCATGTACCCTAGATATAGACGCAGGTAAATCCAACTTATAGGCAACACTGCCAACTCTTTCAATGATAGTGAATGGACCAACATATTTTGGACTGAGCCTCCCTTTCTTTCCAAATCGCATTATTCATTTCATTTGAGAAACTTTAAAGAAAACTTGATCATCCACTTCAAATTCCAATTCTCTTCTTCGTTTATCTGTATAGCTCTTTTGTCGATCTTTAGTAACTTTCATCTTCTCTCTAATGCGTGTTACAGCTTCTGACATTTCACGGATCAAGTGGGGACCCAAAAGTTTCTTCTCTCCAACTTCATCCCAATGCACTGGAGACCTACACTTTCTCCCGTACAATGCTTCATATGGAGCCATCCCAATAGTGGACTGATAACTGTTGTTGTACGAGAACTCTATCAAAGATAAAAATTTACACCACTAACCTTGAAAATCAAACACACATGCTCTGAGCATATCCTCCAAAATCTGTACGTACGCTCCGATTGACCATCTGATTGTGGATGGAATATTGTGCTGAAAGATAACTGTGTCCCCAAAATTCTTATGTAAACTCTTCCAAAAAGTAGACAAAAATCTTATGTCTCTATCTGACACAATGATAAGTGGTACTCCATGGAGTCTGACGATCTATTATATATAGCTGGGCATAAAAATCTATAGAATACGTAGAGCAAATAGGAAGAAAATGAGCAGACTTAGACAATCGATCCACAATAATCCAAATGGCATCATAACCTTTTATTGTCTTTAACAGTCTAGTAATAAAATCCATAGTGATATTTTTCCATTTCCACTTTGGAATAACTAGAGGCTACAAAGTTCCTGCTAGTCCCTGATGCTCGGATTTGACTTACTGACAAGTTAAACATTGCTCCACATATTGAGCGACATCTCTCTTCATCCCCGACCACCAATAATGTGACTTCAAATCTTTATATATTTTAATAGCTCCCGGATGTATGGAGTAAGGTGTTGAATGAGCTTCTACCATCACTTCCTTCAGAATGTCATCCACTTCAGGTAAACACAACTGATCTCTATAACGAATCACACCATCGTCTGTTACTTGGAAGTTAGAAGACTTTTCAGATTTGATATTATTCCTTATCTTATCAAACAACTTATCATCTTGTTGTCCATGTCGGATCTTATCCATCAAAGTTGGTCGAAGTGACAAAGCCGCCATATTTGCTTCCAATGATCCTTTCTGAATAATCTCCACACTCATTCTTTGCAAGTCAAGTAACTCTGCTTTATGATTTATGATCATAGAAGCTACACTCTGTATTTCTTTTCGGCTCAATGCATCGGCAACCGCATTGGCTCTACCCGGATGGTAATTGATAACACTGTCGTACTCATTCACCAGTTCCAACCATCTTCTTTGCTCTTGTTCAACTCTTTTTTAGTGAAGAAGTACTTCAAACTCTTATTATCAGTATAGATCTCACAACGTTCCCCATATAGATAATGCCTCCAAATTTTTAGTACAAACTCCACTGCGGCTAACTCTAAATCGTGTGTGGAGTAGTTCTTATCGTACTCTCTTAACTGTCTGGATGCATATGCTATTACTTTCTCATTTTGTATCAGTACACATCAAAGATCATTTTTTGAAGCATCACTATAAACCTTGAAGTTTCCTGTCTCTGTAGGAATAGTTAAGATAGGTGCTGATGTTAACCGTCTTTTCAATTCCTGAAACTCTATTCACAATGTTGGCATTCGATCGTTTAATTAACGTGAACCGTTAGGGATCCATGTAATTCTACATCAGCGAAAGCAAGAATATAAATTGATTTATCTTTCACCAGGGTATGCTGAAGAAGAACAGTGGCAGAAAATAACGTCTTGATCTTCTGCTGTATTCCCAAGTCCAGTCTTGACGTTGGGTGGGCAACGATCTTCAAGACCCTCTCAATCTGTTTTTGTCCCTCTATCTCACCTGTAAGTGGCACAGGAATAGGGTTTTGGACAGTTGAGATGACTTATATATGAGCTACAACAGGGACTAGGAGGAGAAATTAGAGTCGGGCCTCATTGGGCTTAAGTATCCAAGCTTAGCCCAAAACTTATACTTAAGTCCAATAATAATAATATAGTCCACTAAAATATTATTACTGCACTGCCGCTTTAATCTCATATTACGTTATGTACTCCTTTTTATTATGAGCCCATTAGTCTCCCCATATTGATATACAATGCCCATTAATTAATTAAGTTACTGACAACTCCATTAATTAATATCTCATCCGAGAGTAGTACCACTCAACCTTAATAAATCCACATGCAGGGTTTATATGATAATCCTTATGAGCTCCTCAAGGGGACATCATCAGCCTATTTAAAGGGCACGTATTCCTTCTACAATTAACAACACACCATAGAGATAACATTATTTCCCAACTCACCTAATTTGTTGATTTTAATAAATAAATCTCACCCATTGATGAATCAAAGAGATATATTGGCTTACGAGTCGAGGTTATTGTATAGGAATTAAGAGCACGAATATCCATAATAATTGAGATCAAGTTCTCCTATATAAACATTATAAGTTGAACAATCTCAAGTGGTCCTGATCAATACACACAAAGTATACTAATGTGATTTTATAGTCAAGACAAACTAATACCAAATCACACTACAATCATCCCGATAGATTATTCCCGTCTATCTCGATTATGAGCATCTCTTTATACTTTATAAGGAGCCGACAATATGATCTTCTGTGCGATGCTGCACACCATATTATCTACAGTATAAAGTAAGTGGACTTTTGCAATATCATATAAATAGATTATAGTATGCATATAGTTTGATCATATGATTCTCATTTCATACAAAAGCTAGACTTTTAGTATACAATCTAACAATCTCCAACTTATACTAAAAGACTATATTGCCATATCTGCTGACACGCATCTAATCCTCATTCCTTCTACCAGCCCATCAAACGCATTCGTTGAAAGGCTCTTAGTAAAAGGATCAGCTAGGTTATCCTCCGATGCAATCTTAGCAACAACGACCTCCCCTCTTTTAACGATGTCTTGTATTAGGTAGTACTTGTACTCAATGTATTTACCCGCCTTATGGGCTCGTGGTTCCTTCGAGTTTGCTACTGCACCACTGTTATCGCAATATATTGTGATTGCTTTGGGCAAACCAGGAATCACATCCAAGTCCATTAAGAAGTTCCTGAGCCATGCTACTTCTTTAGCTGCCTCAGAGGCTGCTACATATTTAGCTTTCACTGTGGGATCCGCAACAAATTTCTACTTTACACTCCTCCATGTTATGGCTCCTTCTCCAAGAGTAAACACATAACCTGAGGTGGATTTACTAGCATCCCTATCTGACTGAAAATTCAAATCAGTATATCCCAAAGGCAACAAAGTATCTACCCAGTTTCATATAATCTTTAGTCCTTTGCAGATACTTCAAAATATATTTTATCGCAGTCCAATGCCCTTGTCCTGGGTTACTTTGATACCTACTGACCATGCCTACGGCATAACATATATCCGGCCTCTTACATAGCACTGCATACATGAGGCTTCCTACTGCGGAAGCATAAGGAACCGTCTTCATATCCTCTATTTACTTTTGTGTCTTGGGAGACATTTCCTTAGATAGAGGTATTCCATGTCTGAAAGGTAGAAAACTTTTCTTGGAGTCTTGCATGCTAAAACGAGCCAGGATTGTATCAATGTATGAGGCTTGAGATAAGCATAATATTCTTTTCTTGTGATCCCTTATTAATTTGATCCCTAGAATGTGTCCGGCTTCTCCTAAGTCCTCCATCTCAAACTGCTTGGATAGTCATACCCTTAAGCCCCACAATACCTGTACATTATTTTCAATGAGCAGGATACCATCTATATAAAGTACAAGAAATACCACTACGTTTCCGTCATACTTCTTGTACACACATGATTCATCCAGACATTGAATAAATCTATATGGCTGGATTACTTCATCAGAACGGATGTTCCATGATTTAGAAGCTTGTGTCAATCCATAAATGGAACTATTAAGCTTACACACAAGATGCTCTTCGCCCTTTGCAATGAATCCCTCTGGTTGCTTCATATAGATGTTTTCCTCAAGACTTCCATTCAGGAAAGCTGTCTTGACATCCATTTGCCATATCTCATAATCCATATGAGTGGCAATAGATAAAAGAATCCGAATTGACTTAAGCATGGGCACAGGCGAAAAAGTTTTCTCATAATCGATCCCTTCTTTCTGAGTATACCCCTTCGCTACAAGCCTTGCCTTAAAGGTTTCTACCTTACCGTCAGATCCTCTTTTTCTTTTATACACCCACTTGCTTCCAATGGCTTTTACACTATTGGTTGATTCTACAAGCTTCCAAACGTTCTATTTCAGATTTCATTATCTTTTGCCAAGATTGAGCATCTTTATCATGCAGTGCTTCGTCGTAATTTCATGGGTCAATTTCATGTTTACCAGGGACCAAGTCTGACGACTCTTCCAATCACATGAATCTATCTGGTTGTCTCGTAATCCTCCCACTACGACGAGGCACCACAGGCAATTGTGTATCAAGTGTGGCACGTGGTGCAGTGTCTTGTGGTATATCCTCTTGTACAGTTGGTATTACATTTGGTGTTTCCCCTCTTACTTCCTCTAGAATATTTTTACTCATGGGTTTGTGATCCATTATATAATCCTCTTCCAAAAATCTGCCGTTTGTACTAACGATCACCTTTTAGTCTTTTACACTATAAAACAAACTACCTTTCGTTCCTCTAGGATATCCTATAAACAGACATACATCAGTACGCGATTCTAACTTATTAGCATCTGTCTTTAACACATGTGCCAGAGTACCCCAAATTCGAATGTGTTTCAGACTAGGCTTGTGCCCGGTCCACAGTTCGGTGGGTGTGGAGGGTAACGATTTAGAAGGTATTAAATTTAGAATGTAAGCTGCTGTTTTTAAAGCGTATCCCGAAAACGAATTTGGTAATTCTGAATAAATCATTATTGATCTTACCATTTCCATAAGAGTCCCGATCCTTCTTTCCGCTGCACCATTCTGCTGGGGTGTGCCCGGTGCAAACAATTGGGATTCAATTCCGGCCTCTGATAAATAATTCCTAAACTCTCCTAAGAGGTATTCGCCACTACGATCAGATCGCAGTATCTTGATACATTTTCCAAGTTGCTTCTCCAAATCAGTCTTGTACTCTTTGAATTTATCAAAGCACTCAGACTTGCGGCGCATCAAATAAACGTATCCTTATCTAAAATAATCATCAATGAAAGTGATAAAATATTCATAACCACCTATTGCCTGGGCAGGCATTGGACCACATAAATCAGAATGAACCATTTCCAATAGATCCTTGGCTCTATACCCCTTTATCTTAAAAGGCCTTTTGGTCATTTTTTCTTCCAAGCAGGATTCGCAAGTTGGATAATTTTTCACTACTAATGAACTCAAAGACCCATCAGCTATCAACCTTTGAATTCTACTCAACTTAATATGACCTAGTCTTGGATGCCAAAGATATGTTTGATTCATTTTTTAAGGTTTTTTCTCTTATTAGTAGATGTATCATTCAATTCAATTTGTTGCACTGTGGGAGAAATTGGATTAAGAGTGTACAAATTATCTATCAATGCACCATCACAGATAATAATTCTATTTTTTCTTAGAACAACCTTGTTATTAAAAGAAACAGAATATTCATCCATAAACAATGTAGAAACCAAAATTAAATTCTTTATAAATGGAGGTACATAAAGACAATTCCTCAAAACAAGAGTTTTATTCTTATTGAAAGATAAATAAATGTCTCCCACTGCAACAGCCGCTACTCTTTTAGCATTCTCCATGAGTATGAAAATCTCCCCATCACTAAGTTGTCGGGTTTGGTGGAAACCCTGCAAGGAATTGCAGACATGGTCAGTGACTCTCGTATCTACACACCAAGTCAGCAGATATAGCCGCTAAACATGATTCAACAACTAGTAAATAAGACTTACCATTCTTGTTCCCCTTCAAAAGAAAGCAGTCTGCCTTGTAGTGTCCCGACTGCTTGCACTTGAAGCACTTACCTTTAGGCTTCTTGACCGCACCACCCTTTGCCTTCACTTGATTCACTAGTGTTGAATTTCCTTACTTTCTCTTATTCCTTCCACCTCTAGATTTGGGATAAGCAGCATTTTCAGCAACGTGAACCTGAGGAGCTCGATGAAAAAGCCCTTCCGCTGCTAAAGTTCTATCAGAAGCTTCGCCAACATGTACTAATGTTTATTCATACCGTAGTTCAGAAGAAACTGCTCAAAACTCTTAGGCAAGCTTTAGAGTATGATATCGACTTGGGTTTCCCCATTGATTTTAGCTCCAAGGACCTTGATGCGCGTTTTCTTTGCACGCAAAATTATTCTCCAAGTATTAAGGATATCAATTGCAGCTAAGCAAGCGACCAAGTGAATATCGAACCCAAAAGACGGCGTATTATCAATTTAATTATTATCTAAATTAATTAAGACAAGTGTGGCAATATAGTTTTTGGAATTTAATTATAATCTACTAAAAAATTAATTAAAATAACAGATAAAATAAAATATCACTTGAAGAATACGAAAGTGGATCAAGTAGGAGAATATGTAGCTCTAGGATAATCCAGTTTCACTCATTAATCTCCCTTTCGTGTGTTGATGTCCGACTCTGCCTTGTGATATATGGACGCATCACTAAACCATGTATATCTACTCTATAGACACAAGTAAACATGCGTATAACACGTGTGAATAATCTCGGAGCAAGAGATATAATTCCACCCCACTTTCTAGGTACTATCAGTATCAATTATTTCCCTGGCCAATTGGTACTCTAACCCGATATGATCTTCCTTTATAGGTACTATAAAATTATCCTCTTTATCCTACTTAATAACCTATATTCAATTCAATTAATAAGTATTCATATATGATAGTTCTAATGAAGTTTCGGAGTCCCCTCACTTAGAATCATAACATGGAATCCTGCTCAGCAGTGAACGCACTCAATCAATAACCAAGATATGTATTCAGACTCTACATAACAGTTAATGATGCACAAAATGACTGTGAGTATGGATTAATAAAGCACGATCATATATAAAATAAATCCACAAGTAGTGTTGTACGGAGTGTACACATGGAAATTCAATTAACTAGATAAAACCTTCACAACCTTAGTTCTACCAAAAAGGCTCTGGCCCATTATGTTAAGAAGAATAATCATGGGTGTTGGATAGATCTTACCCGAATGTCTGGAAAATTACAAGATAAATTAGAAATGAAATAAACCCTAGATGTGGGAGTCGTCACGTCCTTCTCCGTCTTGAATCCTCCTCTTGGTTATTCTCTTGATTCCACAAACGAATCTTCAAAGTGATGGATGGATGGAAGAAAGGATGTGGATGATGGTTGGGGGTGATCCCCCCTTGTGGGGTGTAGTATGGTTGTGGCCTCTCTCCAATCCAATATGATTCTATTGTTGTCTCTATGATGAATAATGATGTGATCTACATCTCCTTTTATACTTGTAAGCACTCCTTATGGACCTTGGATGGGCTTTTTCTTGAAAAAAATGCAAAAACACGCACTTGGGGTGTAAAAATCGGATCTATACGCGTCCCAGGCATGGAATTCGACCTAGGGGCTTGGTCGAATCTTGATTGAATCGAAATCGGAGATTTTCTGCACTCCAGGCTTCTGATTCGACCTTGATTCGACCAAAGGGTTTGGTCGAATCAATGTGTCGTGGTCGAATTTGCTTTTTGTAGCTTGCGCAGTCTCACCGTTTCGCGTATAACTTTTACATCCGACCTCCAAATTGAGTGATTTTTATGCTCACGCGATCCTATTTTCATTGGATTCATATCCATATAAAGAACTCAAAGAAACTCTACTAATTGAATGTGTAACAAGCCATGAAAAATAGCATATCTGTTCTGTTCGGCACAGCTCGCGCGACGTCACCACTTTGCTCATAACTTCCTCGTTCGGACTCCGAATGAGGTGTTCTTTATGCCAAAATGATACCCTTTTCAGTGGATTCCCAACCATATATCACACTTCCCGTTCAGAGCTCCACAAGAACATAAAAAAATTACGAAAGTTGGACGTGCGTTTTCATCATTCTTGCACAAATTACACATTTTCTCCAACTTTACAATTTTGGTCCTTTTTCCACCTAAAACACAACAAAATACCTCAAGTGTACTTTTTTCTCACATATATCGAATATAAGACACTTGTGCTAATATATTACAACAATATCAATCAAATAGGTGTTCAATTGGACACTAAAATACGCTAATTTCAACTCTCATCAATCCCCCAAACTTACCCGTTGCTCGTCCCGAGGCAAAAAAATAAAAATAAAGATAGAGAGTATGAAAATTAGCGGGGAAACAAGGACTATGACACATACCCCATTCACAATATAATTGTCCTCAACTTAGATCATGTAACTCTAATTATATGTAATAATCAATTCATAGCATACAAGTTAAGACAATCACCACCAATTCAAATTCTCCATCAACATGTTCTCACGGGAAGTATATATCACTCGCACTCAAGTGTAAAAGATGTACACTTATGGTTTAAGGTGTTTACGCTCAGATTCAATTCAAGTGCATGTGTAACCATAAGCTTGCCAAACGTCTCAAACTCTCCACTACTAAAAGTATGATTTGACAATGGGATAAAAAAGGACTTTTCTTTTGGATGTAATGTTGGCTCTTTGGTAAGGGTAGGAAACATATGGATAAAGTGACTCAATTAGTAGAGAATTAAAACCGGAGATCTTTTGTACTGCAGATTTTTACACTTCAAGGCTATCCAGCTTCATGCTCTTCTAATTTTCTTTTCTCTCCTGTCCTTCAAGCTCAACATTTTTTCCTTCTTTCCTTTTTTTTTCTTTCTTGAGGTACCAGTTTCGGGCACTACCTCTAAGATCTCGGGGTACCAGTTTTGGGCACTACCCCTCATCAACTTATTTTTAAGCTTATAATCACTTATACAACTCCAAATATTTTATTCCTTCCAAACTCCATCAAAATCAACTTCACACACTTTGACAGTATTTAATTCTCTGCTAAATATAGGAATTTAAGGCTCAAATAGGATATCAAAGTGGCTATCTTCGTAGGTTGCCAAAGAAATAAGGCTTTCAGGCTCAAAAGGGCTAACTACGGATATATAATTATTTGGTAGGAAATTATTTGGCAAAGTGACTCATAAATTCAAGGATGGCCTTAGATCATCTCCCATCATCTAACACACATGTAGTTTCAAGTAAGACAAGAGGCAAGTTCTAGAATACACACACAAGAACGATACTCACCAGAAAAGAAATATCATGTGATTATGTACATGAATAAGGCTCAAAATCTCACATGGGTTTTTAACAGGTAACAAAGCACTCTTCATGGTAAGCAATATCCCACAAGTACACATAGAACTTCATACCACAATATAACTTAAGTATATTTCCTTCATCAATTTCAAGAGCTTATGAATTTCAAGCATAATTTAAACAATTTAAGCACACATGGATCACCGAAATCAAAAACTCAATCCTTCCACTCCATGAATTAAAAGCACACATAAAAATTAGAATAAGGAAACGAGGGCACCTGAATTTTCTTCAACGTATGCACGAGCTCCTCAGCGCAGAACTCATCTTGCCACCTAGTTACCTTTTCTATTCATCATTAATAAAATAAGAGAACTATAAGAAATACTCAACTGACTATCTAATTGACTCCACACACACCAACACAACACACTAAACATTAGGTAAGTTACAAAAAATCGACATATCAACACCGATTAAAATGTTAATACGCCGCAAAAAATCAACCTCCTAACAAACAAACAACCAACGAAATAAAAAAATATACCCTTAGTGCTCATAAGATGAGGTAAGTGCATCAAACCCCCAAACTTAGTAAAAACGTAAGTCGAAACTAAGTTTGAAAAGAGATATAATTGCCGAAACGTGAGCACCTCAAATATAATAACTCCTTAATCATACGAAAGAAATAAAACAATAAAACGGAAGGGACAGGCCCCCAATAGGCGCTCATGTTTAACGTCGAAGAGTCACGACGGTAAAAGTCTTAATCAACTAGAAATAATAAAATCAATAATAACAGCCGTCCCCGACAACGGCGCCAAGAACTTGATGATTTTCTTTGCACGCAAAATTATTCTCCAAGTATTAAGGATATCAATTGCAGCTAAGCAAGCGACCAAGTGAATATCGAACCCAAAGGACGGCGTATTATCAATTTAATTATTATCTAAATTAATTAAGACAAATGTGGCAATATAGATTTTGGAATTTAATTATAATCTACTAAAAAATTAATTAAAATAACAAATAAAATAAAATATCACTTGAAGAATACGAAAGTGGATCAAGTAGGAGAATATGTAGCTCTAGGATAATCCAGTTTCACTCATTAATCTCCCTTTCGTGTGTTGATGTCCGACTCTGCCTTGTGGAATATGGAAGCATCACTAAACCATGCATATCTACTCTATAGACACAAGTAAACATGCGTATAACACGTGTGAATAATCTCGGAGCAAGAGATATAATTCCACCCCCCTTTCTAGGTACTATCAGTATCAATTATTTTCCTGGACAATTGGTACTCTAACCCGATATGATCTCCCTTTATAGGTACTATAAAATTATCCTCTTTATCCTACTTAATAACCTGAATTCAATTTAATTAATAAGTATTCATATATGATAGTTCTAATGAAGCTTCGGAGTCCCATCACTTAGAATCATAACATGGAATCCTGCTCAGCAGTGAACGCACTCAATCAATAACCAAGATATGTATTCAAACTCTACATAATAGTTAATGATGCACAAAATGACTGCGAGTATGAATTAAGAAAGCACGATCATATATAAAATAAATCCACAAGTAGTGTTGTACGGAGTGTATACATGGAAGTTCAATTAACTAGATAAAACCTTTACTACCCTAGTTCTACCAAAAAGGCTCTAGCCCATTATATTAAGAAGAACAATCATGAGTGTTGGATAGATCTTACCCGAATGTCAAGAAAATTACAAGATAAATCAGAAAATGAAATAAACCCTAGATGTGGGAGTCGTCGCGTCCTTCTCCATCTTGAATCCTCCTCTTGGTTCTCCTCTTGATTCCACAAACGAATCTTCAAAGTGATGGATGGATGGAGGAAAGGATGTGGATGATGGTTGGGGGGTGATCCCCTCTTGTGGGGTATAGCATGGTTGTGGCCTCTCTCCAATCCAATATGATTCTATTGTTGTCTCTATGATGAATAATGATGTGATATACATCCCCTTTTATACTTGTAAGCACTCCTTATGGACCTTGGATGGGCTTTTTCTTGAAAAATACGCAAAAACATGCACTTGGGGTGTAAAAATCGGATCCATACGCGTCCCAGGCATTGAATTCGACCTAGGGGCTTGGTCGAATCCTGGTCGAATCGAAATTGGCAATTTTTTGCACTCCAGGCTTCTGATTCGACCTTGATTCGACCAAAGGGTTTGGTCGAATCAATGTGTCGTGGTCGAATTGGCTTTTTTCAGCTTGCGCAGTTTCACCGTTTTGCATATAACTTTCACATCCGACCTTCGAATTGAGTGATTTTTGTGCTCACACGATCCTCTTTTTCTTGGCTTCCTATCCATATAAAGAACTCAAAGAAACACTGTCATTTAAATATATAACAAGCCATGGAAAATAGCACATTTGTTCTATTCGGCACAGCTCGCGCGACGTCACTACTTTGCTCATAACTTCCTTGTTCGGACTCCGAATGAGGTGTTCTTTACGCCAAAATAATCCTCTTTTCAGTGGCTTTCCAATAATGTATCACACTTTCCATTCAGAGCTCCACAAGAACATAGAAAAATTATGAAAGTTGGACGTACATTTTTAGCATTCTTGCACAAATTGCACATTTTCTCCAACTTTATACTTTTGGTCCTTTTTCCACCTAAAATACAGCAAAACACCTCAAGTGCACCTTTTTCTCATATATATAGAATATAAGATAATTTTGCTAATATATTACAACAATATCAATCAAATAGGTGTTCAATTGGACACTAAAATACGCTAATTTTGACTCTCATCAGACCTCCAACTCAATGAGTTGGTTCATCATCCTAAGGACATGTTCCCTTACGGGAGTGCTCTCAGCACAGCCATGCCCTCCAACCTAGCAGGATGACTCTGGTGTCCGAAGAGTTCTCTAAGATTCTGCATCATATCATAGGCTGAGTTCATAACTTGATGCTCTGAAGCATATTTGACATAAAAACCAAAATATAGCACTTAGCCATCCTATCAGCTTTGATCCATCTATTATAAGCAGCTCTTTCCTCTTCAGTAGAGTCCTCAGTAGGTTCCACAGGACAATCCTCAATGAGTACAAAAATATAATCTTTAGCAGTTAAAACAATGTCCATATTTCGTTTCCAGTCAATATAATTTGTGCCAGTAAGTTTGTGTTCTTTAAGTATAACAGAAAGTGAGTTGAGTGCCATTTGAAAATCATGATAATTATAAATAAATAAACAGATCAAACACTTCGAATTTGTCAATTTATATTGATTTCCTCAAAATAATATAAAATAAAATTCATCTACATCTCGAGCACCGTGAATTTGCATGCCACAATAGTGTGGACGTATACAAACCCAAATATTTATAAGAGAAGATTTTACCCATTAATTTCATTTGTCAACCTAACTTTATGACAAAATAATTAATAGTCGGTTCCTCTTTAGTTATGCAAATAACAGCAGTGACTCCGATGGGGAGGATACTTATTATTTGCACCTAAGTGTTCACCATTATTTGATTCCAAGTTCATTACCCAAGCTTATATCCCTTCAAATAGAGAAGATCACACGCGCTCAGATAACTTTCTACAATCATCATCAAGAAGTTTGTACCATCAATCCGTGAATAAACTCATCCGATGGGGAAGAAGGCACTATAACCAACGCGCAAGTTTATTCACATCACTTACAAACCAATAATAGAGGCCACGGGAATTATTAACCAATCCCCTCTCCTATTTAGTTATTTAAAACCGAGGATTTTTGCATGCATATAATATTCAATAATAAAATAGCATTGTAAAAAAAAGATATTTTTTATCTCTCTAGAAAATTTTCTCCTCCCTCTCTCTAGGCTTTGACCTAGCCGCCCATGGCTTTACTTCATTCTGCTGCTTCTTCCTTGCCACACGCGGTTGATGGCGCTAGGGCTTCTCCCTCCAAATCGCTACTGGGGGCGCCTCACAGTGTTGCTATTTAAGTACGGGAGAACCCAAATCTTTTATGCAGGTGGTTCGTGACGGGGCCTCTTCCCTTGCTTCACCATCGACGGTGGGTGTTGATTCCTTCGTCGCTTCCATCTGTGAGAAATCGCATCCAATTGATACTTTCCCTTTCACTTGCTCTGGTGAAGAAGTCACTATCTCCATCGATGAACAATACTACAGAAATCGGGTTAAGATCTGTTCGCCCTTCATTACCATCTGGCTACTCTATGATCGCGGTGAGTCTCCGATTGGCCACGGCGATTTCATAATTTTTCTTAAACAGCTATGGAAGCTGTCGGCTATTTTTGTGGTACCCCTTGGCAAGGGTTATCACAATGTGCTCATTCCAGATGAATCGAAGAAAAGAAATTCTTAAAGAATGATTCTTTGATTTCAAAGGGAGGAAGATCAGGGCACAACGGTGGTCTCCTGGTTTCAACCCATACAAAGTCTAATCTTCGGTGATCTCCATTTGTGTTCGAACTTTCGAATTCCATAAAAAGTCTAACCATTGTGCCTGTAGTTCGCACGACCCTCGCCAACTGTTGTCGGCACCATCGCCGATCACACGGCTGAGTCAAATCAATCGTGTCGAAGTCAAGTGAGCACTCGCGCCATCCTCCATCGATAGTCGTGCCGATAGGGGCTACTGGTCGCGTCGCTACGGTCCCATGAACGTCCGCAGATCGAGCCCCAATGCGCCATGCGGTATCCTCTAGCCATACATCCTCCGGAAGAGTGGCCATCTGTACACGATCCTGCTGTTCAACCGCCGCATCTTCGCCCGTGCGTGCGCTCGTGTGCAGTCGCCATCAACGATCGTCGTCTGCACGCCTATGCTGACTCCGCCATCGTGCAGCCGAGAGATAACAGCCCCAGTAGCATGCGCGATGGCCGTGCTCGTCGTCAGCAGCCATCATCCGCCTTGTTGCATCACCATCCGCTGCGGTGTCGACAAACATCAAACGTATAGATTCGAAATTGGATATACAAGCATTTCATGAATACACTAAACTCTAATCACATTAGACACATAAGCCCTAGCCTAACGTGTCACATTTAGCCACGAAATCGAAGCTTTAATACAAATTATTGGCGTTCTAGTATTTAGTTAACGTGAACCGTTAGGGATCCATGCAATTCTATATCATCGGAAGCAAGAATATAAATTGGTTTACCTTTCACCAGGGTATGTTGAAGAAGAACAGCTGTAGAAAATAACCTCTTGATCTTCTGCTGTATTCCCAAGTCCAGTCTTGACATTGTGCAGGTAACGATCTTCAAGACCCTCTCAATCTACTTTCGTCCCTCTATCTCACGTGTAAGTGGCGCAGGAATAGGGTTTTGGACAATTGAGATGACTTATATATGGGCTACAACAGGGACCAGAAGAAGAAACTAGAGTCGGGCCTCCATTGGGCTTAAGTATCCAAGTTTAGCCCAAAATTTATACTTAAGTCCAATAATAATAATATAGTCCACTAAAATATTATTACTGCACTGCCACTCTAATTTCATATTACGTTATGAGCTCCATCTTATTATGAGCTCGTTAGTCTTCCCATGTTTAAGATATACAATATCCATTAATTAATTAAGTTACTGACAACTCCATTAATTAATATCTCATCCGAGAGTAGTACCACTCAACCTTGTTATCATACCGGAATAAATCCACCTGCAGGGTTTACATGATAATCCTTATGAGCTCCTCAATGGGACATCATCAGCCTATTTAATAGGACCAGATTTCTTCTACAATCAACAGGGAGATCGGCATAGAGTCGACTACTTGGAGAGAAGATTTTAGGTTTTGTACTCAGTCTCTCAATTTTATTACAAATAATTATTGAGAAAATCGGCCTAATTTTACAGATATTGATTGATGATTCAGTCGATGCTACCATGTTTTATGTTTAGCATAATTCCACCATGTGTTCTGGAGTACTCTTTTTCTACATGTGTATTTGCTATTTTACTTTGAATCCTAATTGTGTTCTACCTGAATACGAAAGAACTAGAGCTTTATATGAGAGGCGTTTGAATTGAATGAAACTCTTAAAGGTGTGGATCTGTTATGCTAAGTTTAAGGCTTCCCAGGAATCAGACATGCCTGAAACTCATCAAGATGAAAAGAGTAAATGCCTTCAACGTGCTAGAGGTAAGAAAGCAAAAGCCTATATGCATGTCCATTTTTTTGCTCTGTATACATGTACATGCTGATATCTGTTTATGTAAACTCATAATTTACCCTGTTCCACCATGTTTTTTAGAGAGCCCTTAGCTATTTCAGAAAACTACCGCTGAATTGAAGGAGGAAATGGCAATACTTTTGGAAGAGTAGTCAAACACCGAAAGTAGCTTTAGCGAGCTTGGTGATGTTGATTTAGTACATGCTAAGCTGCCAAAGAAACTGGAAGAGAAGACATATAGAAACAGAGAATGGTCCTGCTGGGTACGTAATTAGTTATGATATTATTTTTTTGTATCATTTTAGTTTTATAATTTGGAGCTTGGTGATGTTGATTTGGTACGTGCTAAGCTGCCAAAGAAACTGGAAGAGAAGACATATAGAAACAGAGGATAGTCCTGCTGGGTACATAATTAGTTTTGATATTATTTTCTGTATCATTTTAGTTCTATAATCTGGTGATGACTGATATTTCAAGAATTTACATATACGAGGAGTATATCAATTATCTATAATTCCTAGAAGAAACAAAGACAACGAATCTTAAGATTTTGGAAGCAACATATAAGTGGAAGAATCTGAAAGCTGATCCTGTGATGATGGTAGGCTTTTGTTAATAATTGCTGGTATTTAATAATTTTTAATTAGTAATCTGTCTGCTGGGGATTACTTTGTTCTGTTTACAACATCCAAAGTTATGGTCCTCAGTTATAAATTTATTATTCGTTATGACTTCCAAGCATGTGTCCTAAAAAAATGTACTATTTCTGTAAAACAATTACTCTATTGTAATATTATTTTTCTGTTGATGGTATTTTGGCAATGGAACACTTAATTATAGGTTGTATATGATGCATTTATAATTGCATATGTGAAATTCTTGATGTATATTTGACCGCACAAACAAACAAATTTCTCACCTGAACTGGCTGTGATCTTTGGATTTAAGTAAATTTTGATGTTATGTACTACATTGATAATATCTTAAGATGTTATTAGAATGTCAATTCAGATTTTATAAGAGGATATAACCATGCTGCTAGATTTTACTTTTTTCTTTGAAATTTCAGAGTCATTAGTAGATGGTTACATTCCATCCTTGTATGGTTTACTTGAGCGGATTTTTGTACTATTTGACATCAACTAATCCCTTTCCAAGTTGAGAAATTCTCTTGATGATGACACCGTGGACTGAGGGGTTTATTATATATCCAACTAATTAAGCATGCATAACAAGATCTCATGAATGCTGTTAGGAAATATCTTAAATTCAAAACAAGACCTAATCGTGGAATTGGACGTAGAGAATGGCTCTTTGGGAACTCAATAAGGCGAAGAACGTGTTGCGTTGTTGATGACTAGCAATGTGAAATGAAGAGAGGATGGAGATGAGCTTTGTTTGGCAGTCAAAGTTTCACTGCAAGATCCATAAGCAATCTTGAAAAGAAACCCGTATTGTTTGATTGGTAAGGCCTTAATTTAGGAATATATTTTTCTGGACTTATTCTATTTGAAGAGATTGGTTTCAGGAAACAGTTTACGGTTTACATAGCAGTAGAGTGCCGAAAAATTAGATTTAATTGTTGTCTCCTTTATCTAGATAGCAATTTACTTTGATAAAATTAATGAGGGAGAACTTGGGAGTGATATGTCTCCTTTCCCCCTTGTAATATGAAACTATTCAATATGCTAAATTAGGGGGTGCTCTGATTGAATTTGGGAAACAGGAAAGAATATGCTTTGATGGTAAAGTGTTAAAGCAAGACATCTGGTTGCTTTGCTGCCTCATTATATAAAAAAGTAAAATTGTCATGTGTTTGAAATTTAGGTTTGTGGTTTGTTGGGGTGGTGCCGTGGTGGTGGTTGTTAAGTAAGTTATTGATGCGTTTTGGTCTTATAAACTTCCCTCCTGCCTTTATCATTTCTTTTTATGTTGAGTTGGAATAAGTTTTCTTTTTATATCATTACATTTGAATTGCCATAATGAACTTAAATGAAGGGTTATATGTCGTTTTCATTATTTCATAATTATTTCTTTGAATAATGCCATGAGATTTCTGGATGGCATGTTAACAATTGTCTTCCATTTTTGTTTCTGATCCATGTTCTCCTGTCGTGGCTTGTGACTGTGAAGTATGAGTTTGGCATGACTGGTGCAACGGCGTCCATTTCGTTGCATACTGGATCCCAAATGTGAGCAGCTTATGTATATCTTGGCCCGAAAACATGAAAAGGTTTTTCAAGTTTTTGCATGCAAGGATCTTGGAGCAGCAATCAAGCTTTCTTTGTCATCTGTTGTGATGCTTTGCCACTTTGGTGATTGGAAGTCTCTCTCTTTCTTTCTTTCTATGGCTTCAATCTGCAATCTTTTGACCTTTGTTTGTTCTATTTGGTTGCAGTCTTGAGTTTTGGTACAATTTAATAAAGCTGCACTAATTCTTTTGACAGAAAAGAAAATGCTAAAGTTGAAGTTGATGCTCTTTCAATTTGGCATGACATACTTGGAGTTTTTGAAGAGGCAATTTTTTGAGAAGATGTTTTATCCTTTGGTCTCTTAACTTAAACTCAACTTCTATTGTCATAGGATTTCTTAGTCCTGCATTATATAACTCTTCAACTGCCTTATTTTGAGTAGCTGGGATAAGGCATGTACTATGAAGTTATGGTATATAAGTTCTTATTTGCTTTCAAAGATACCTAATAGTCAATCAGCTTTATCTTAAATCAATATTGTTTTACCACATCATGAACTTGCAAAATGAATTGGATATGTAATACAGTAATAGCGTTGCATAAATGCTTCCAACAACGCCAGCAGCAAAAATTTTCATTGACTTATTACTCCATCTATCAATAATTGGTTATCCACCCTTAAAATATTAATTTTTACGACTAATATAACTACTTACCTTATATAAAGTAATTATACTACTTAATTCATGTAAAATGAGCAAAGAAATACATTTACGATTGACAGAGAGAGTATTATTATGTAATAAATAAATTATAAAGTAAGTTAAGTGTAGTATAGAATGATGTTATTTTTAAAATTGAAGTTAACTTTTGAGGTTGTAATGTTGAATGATTTTTATTTATTTATTTATTTATTTTTTTGGGTGAGTGTGAATATAGGTAAGAAAAACAAAGAATGAAACTATACGTGCACGTAAGTAAGAAGCGGCAAGAGTATCATAAGTAAATTAAAAAAATTATACAATTGTTCAACTTTGTGGAAATGAAAATGAACAAAGAGGGTAGAATGAGAACAATCGAGAGCACTTATTAAATGCGAAGACTGAGTATATGATTGTACACTACAAAAAATTATACTCATTTTATAATAACTTAATAATTTTGAAAAAAAAGAATATAAATATTTGCGTAATAAGTCAAGTGATCGGAAATTATTAATTATAAATAAAAAAAATGTTATCTCAATTAAAATATTAATAAAAACTAATGAAAAATAAATGCTCAAATTGTATAAGAAATATATTAATATTTAAATGGAATTTATGTTATTCACACTATCATATACATAATTTATAACGATAAAATGTAATTTATTTTATAAATTTTATAGACTATTTGTAAAAGGTGAAACATCATATATTAAAATAAATTTGAATGTTTCATGTACTTCGTTTAGTTGTGAGAAGTACCATTAATTCAAGTTCATAAGAAAGTAATTTCATGTGAAACTTTGCAATATCAATTAACAATGCTCAAAGATAGAACATCCGGAGCGTATCTCTCACAAAATATATTATTACATAGATAATAGTAGTATATTAATTAATTAATACAATTACTAATTTTTCTACTAATCCAATATGATCTTGATTGTTGATCAACCAAAATAATTTTATCTTAATATATATAATGACGAGTTGTTTCCTTATATAATTTTTTGAAAAAATATATGTGTGGCACTCTCTAATAAAATGTTGACTTATAAAAAACATGGTTGATATATTATTGGTTGAATCCAATTTACATATCAATAACTACATTGAAATACTAATTATTACGTATTAAAAACATTTTTATTTTGATCTTAAATTTAAAATATTAAAAGTTTTCAATTATTTATAAAAATAATATATATAATCAAAACTTTATTTAAAAAATATGAATAATGAATAAAAATTTAAACAATTATGTATAAGTATTAAGCATGTGTGTATAATTTTTTATTAAATAGTGTATACATGTTTTTTAATAATTATTTTTTTATACTCAATTTTCATTAAAAACTAACAATTAAATTGTATACATTTGTATTCATAATTGTATATATTTTTATTTATATTTATATACTTTTTTAAAGTGGGTGCACTCTAAGACACCCTATCTTAAGGTACATTCTGGTGCACAGTATAATTAGCCATAATTAAATGTTTGAAAGTATTATTTAGAATATGTATAGATAGGCCTTTAAAAAATATATTTTGAATGTTGTTTAATTTTTTAATTATTTATATATATATTTTTTAATATGAAAAATAGTTAGGTGCAAACTTAATATAATTATTTATAATATATATAAATCTATAAGAAAAAAATAGTGTTATATGAGAATTTTTTTATACGTATATTATATAATTTCTTATATAAAGATTAAATAAATATTAAATTTGACATATATTAAGTATTAGATAATGGAATTCATTTTAATGTTATTTTATTCTATTTATTTATTTATATAATAAAAACTCACTCTATCCATCTCTTAAAAGATTGTAACCTGACATGGACATTAAAAAAAAGTGATCACATTTAAGAGTGTTATGATATCTATCTATATGTATATAAAAGCAAAATGATTTTGCTAAAATTAGACTCAATTTTCCCCCCTTTTTTAATTTTACCTATTTTGGAAACTTTTTAATTTAATCCTAATCCTTTATTATTTAATAATTCATCTTCACCATTAATCATCCCTTGACATTTTTATTCAACAAATTTTAAATACCTCATTTTCTAATTTATTTATATATTTTTATTCAACAAATTTTAAGTATTTTTATTCAACAAATTTTTCATCTTCGCCATTAACCATCCCTTGACATTTTTATTCAACAAAATTTAAGTACCTCATTTTCTAATTTATTTATATATTTTTATTCAACAAATTTTAAGTAGCTTCTTTTCTAATTTAATTGTCATTTAAATTTATTTATATTTTTAATTGTCATTTAAAAATTCTAATCCTTTATTATTTAAGAATTCATCTTCACCATTACCCATCCCTGGACATTTTTATTCAATAAATTTTAAGTACCTCATTTCCTAATTTATTTATATATTTTTATTCAACAAATTTTAAGTAGCTCATTTTCTAATTTATTTATATTTTTTAATTGTCATTTAAATTTATTTATATTTTTAATTGTCATTTAAAAATTTAAGTACCTCCTTTAGGGTTTAAAACCAAATCTCAGTCTGGTTTAGGGTTTAGGGTTTAGGGTCTTAAGAATTCATTTTCACCATTAACCATCCCTTGACATTTTTATTCAACAAATTTTAAGTACCTCATTTTTCTTAAACAAATCATAAACACCCGAAAAAATTTAAAAATAAATATAAGCAAAATGATTTTGCTAAATTGGACTCAATTTTTCCCCTCTTTTCTAATTTTACATCTTTTGAAAATATTTTAATTTAATCCTAATCCTTTATTATTTAAGAATTCATCTTCACCATTAACCATCCCTTGACATTTTTATTCAACAAATTTTAAGTACCTCATTTTCTAATTTATTTATATATTTTTATTCAACAAATTTTAAGTAGCTCATTTTCTAATTTATTTATATTTTTTAATTGTCATTTAAATTTATTTATATTTTTAATTGTCATTTAAAAATTTAAGTACCTCCTTTAGGGTTTAAAACCAAATCTCAATCTGGTTTAGGGTTTAGGGTTTAGGATTTAAGATTTTAGGGTTTTAAGAATTCATTTTCACCATTAACCATCCCTTGACATTTTTATTCAACAAATTTTAAGTACCTCATTTTTCTTAAATAAATCATAAACACCCGAAAAAAATTAAAAAATAAATATGATTTTGCTAAATTGGACTCAATTTTTTTCATCTTTTCTATTATTACTTCTTTTGAAAACATTTTAATTTAATTCTAATCCTTTATTATTTAAGAATTCATCTTCATCATTAACCATCCCTTGACATTTTTATTCAACAAATTTTAAGTACCTCATTTTCTAATTTATTTATATATTTTTATTTAATAAATTTTAATACTTCTTTTTCATAATTGGTCATGACTGAAGATGAAATTAAGAATGGTTGTCTTCGTGAGATAGATCATGCATTGAAAGTTTTCAAATAAACCCTTGAGGACTTTGAAGGGATGCCTGTACCAAAAGATGAAGAAATCCAAAACCATCATAACATATTGATATCAATTGAATTAATGTACAACAAAGTCGATCAGAAAAACCTCTTTTGGAAACCTTTTAATTTAATCATAATCCTTTATTATTTAAGAATTCATCTTCACCACTAAACATATTACATATATAAAAGCAAAATGATTTTGCTAAAATTGGACTCAATTTTTCCCCCCTTTTCTAATTTTACCTATTTTGGAAACCTTTTAATTTAATCCTAATCCTTTATTATTTAAGAATTCATCTTCACCATTAACCATCCCTTGACATTTTTATTCAACAAATTTTAAATACCTCATTTTCTAATTTATTTATATATTTTTATTCAACAAATTTTAAGTATTTTTATTCAACAAATTTTTCATCTTCACCATTAACCATTCCTTGACATTTTTATTCAACAAAATTTAAGTACCTCATTTTCTAATTTATTTATATATTTTTATTCAACAAATTTTAAGTAGCTTCTTTTCTAATTTAATTGCCATTTAAATTTATTTATATTTTTATTTGTCATTTAAAAATCATAATCCTTTATTATTTAAGAATTCATCTTCACCATTAACCATCCCTTGACATTTTTATTCAATAAATTTTAAGTACCTCACTTTCTAATTTATTTATATATTTTTATTCAACAAATTTTAAGTAGCTCATTTTCTAATTTATTTATATTTTTTAATTGTCATTTAAATTTATTTATATTTTTAATTGTCATTTAAAAATTTAAGTACCTCCTTTAGGGTTTAAAACCAAATCTCAGTCTGGTTTAGGGTTTAGGGTTTATGGTTTAGAATTTTAGGGTTTAGGGTTTTAAGAATTCATTTTCACCATTAACCATCCCTTGACATTTTTATTCAACAAATTTTAAGTACCTCATTTTTCTTAAACAAATCCTAAACACCCGAAAAAAATTAAAAAATAAATATAAGCAAAATGATTTTGCTAAATTGGACTCAATTTTCCCATATTTTCTAATTTTACCTCTTTTGGAAACATTTTAATTTAATCCTAATCCTTTATTATTTAATAATTCATCTTCACCATTAATCATCCCTTGACATTTTTATTCAACAAATTTTAAGTACCTCATTTTCTAATTTATTTATATATTTTTATTCAATAAATTTTAATACTTCTTTTTCAGAATTGGTCATGACTGAAGATGAAATTAAGAATGGTTGCCTTCGTGAGATAGATCATTCATTGAAAGTTTTCAAATAAACCCTTGAGGACTTTGAAGGGATGCCTGTACCAAAAGATGAAGAAATCCAAAACCATCATAACAGATTGATATCAATTGAATTAATTTACAACAAAGCCGATCAGAAAAAACCTCTTTTGGAAACCTTTTAATTTAATCCTAATCCTTTATTATTTAAGAATTCATCTTCACCACTAAACATATACATATATAAAAGCAAAATGATTTTGCTAAAATTGGACTCAATTTTTCCCCCTTTTCTAATTTTACCTATTTTGGAAACCTTTTAATTTAATCATAATCCTTTATTATTTAAGAATTCATCTTCACCATTAACCATCACTTAACATTTTTATTCAACAAATTTTAAATACCTCATTTCCTAATTTATTTATATATTTTTATTCAACAAATTTTAAGTATTTTTATTCAACAAAATTTTCATCTTCACCATTAACCATCCCTTGACATTTTTATTCAACAAATTTTAAGTACCTCATTTTCTAATTTATTTATATATTTTTATTCAACAAATTTTAAGTAGTTTTTTTCTAATTTAATTGTCATTTAAATTTATTTATATTTTTAATTGTCATTTAAAAATCCTAATCCTTTATTATTTAAGAATTCATCTTCACCATTAATCATCCCTTGACATTTTTATTCAATAAATTTTAAGTACCTCCTTTTCTAATTTATTTATATATTTTTATTCAACAAATTTTAAGTAACTCATTTTCTAATTTATTTATATTTTTTAATTGTCATTTAAATTTATTTATATTTTTAATTGTCATTTAAAAATTTAAGTACCTCCTTTCGGGTTTAAAATCAAATCTCAGTCTGGTTTAAGGTTTAGGGTTTAGGGTTTAGGATTTTAGGGTTTAGGGTTTTAAGAATTCATTTTCACCATTAACCATCCCTTGACATTTTTATTCAACAAATTTTAAGTACCTCATTTTTCTTAAACAAATCATAAACACCCAAAAAAAATTAAAAAGTAAATATAAGCAAAATGATTTTGCTAAATTGGACTCAATTTTTCCCCTCTTTTCTAATTTTACCTCTTTTGGAAATATTTTAATTTAATCTTAATCCTTTATTATTTAAGAATTCATCTTCACCATTAACCATCCCTTGACATTTTTATTCAACAAATTTTAAGTACCTCATTTTCTAATTTATTTATATATTTTTATTCAATAAATTTTAATACTTCTTTTTCAAAATTGGTCATGACTGAAGATGAAATTAAGAATGGTTGTCTTCGTGAGATAGATCATGCATTGAAAGTTTTCAAATAAACCCTTGAGGACTTTGAAGGGATGTCTGTACCTAAAGATGAAGAAATCCAAAACCATCATAACAGATTGATATCAATTGAATTAATGTACAACAAAGCCGATCAGAAAAAACCTCTTTTGGAAATCTTTTAATTTAATTATAATCCTTTATTATTTAAGAATTCATCTTCACCACTAAACATACATATATAAAAGCAAAATAATTTTGCTAAAATTGAACTCAATTCTTCCCCCCTTTACTAATTTTGCCTATTTTAGAAACCTTTTAATTTAATCATAATCCTTTATTATTTAAGAATTACAATTTTCTCTTTAGGTGTGTAACGAGACAAGACTGGTGATTAACGGGACAAGGCTGGTGATTACGAAACTAGGAGACAGAGTTTTGCAGGCTAAAGTCCTAACAGGTAACAGTGCAGGTCAACGTGTTCTAATTCCAAGATTAACATTGACACCTCCAGACTCTAGAATTCCTTTTAGGTTCCAAAGGAGACAATTTCCAATAATAGTCTCTTACGCAATGACAATAAATAAAAGTCAGGGACAATCATTGAACCACGTTGGCATCTACCTAAAGAGATCAATTTTTGGTCACGATCAGTTGTACGTTGCGGTATCTAGAGTTACAAATCGTAAAGGTTTGAAAATCATGCTTTGTGATAAGAAAGACGTTGACAGCAGTACCTGTAAGAATGTTGTTTTTAGAGAAGTTTTTAGAAATTTATGACTTTCTATTTTATATGGATTTTGAAAATGATACTACTTTATGAAATTTCTATTTTTTTTAATAATTACTAAATTTTTCATAATCAAATTTTCATTTATGTATGTATTTTTTTTATACAATCTGACTAAATGTTTTTTTATTATCCAGTTATTAAAACTTTACAATCGCATAATTGGATTGTAATGCTTCATATTTCCACTAAAATTAAACAACCCATTACATATATAGTTCTATTATAAAAATCCATAACCGTGCAACGCACGGATCCGGGTAAATACTAGTTTTCTTAATAGTAAATAAGTATAAAATATGTTAGTTAGTAATCGTTTTTTTTTTAAAATAAAGTGTACGAGAAGGGATGATTTTTTTAATTTTTTTGTCCAGGTAAGTGAAATTTTTTGAAGTACGACCAAAATGAAAAGTGTACCATAAAAAAGAGACGTAGATAATATTATAATTTAATATTTATTTATATTAATTTTATTCTATTAAAATGTACAAAATAATTTGTAACTAAAACAAAATTTGTGTTTAATTTAAATTTGCAAAATATCATGTGGATCGGTTTGCAAGGACTAATATTAGTACATTAGTAAATTAAAACTAATAAAATTTGCTACTAAATTAAAATTAATGCAATTAATTATGAATTACATGTATAGTTAAAATTAATGTAGTTTTTATATATAAAATTAATGTTACGATTAAATATAAAAATAATACATCTATTAAGAAATGCACATACATTATTAAAATATACTAAAATAATTTTCTATAAAAAAAAGTAAAAATTAAGTACATAGATTCTAAATACATATCTACTTGTATATCTCTATCTCATTGAATCGTCAGCGTTTTTTTTTTCAAGTAGATTACGAGATATAATAATTTAACCTATCATGAAGTAAGAAAAATATTACTCCCTCCATTCTAAACTCGTTGTCTTACTTTTTTTTTTATCCGTCCCAAATTAATTATCTTATTCCAAAAAAGGAAATATCACATCAATCATCACCCCTAAAAGTTCATCTTAATTACAACTTTACCATACTCACCTAACACACATAACATACTTTATAATTTATTTGTTACATTAAAATACCACAATACCCCTAAAAAGTCAATAAAGTTAGTCAAAAAGCAACTTTTCTTAAACTCCGTATCTACAATAGCTAAGACAACGATTTTGGGACAGAGGGAGTATTTTAATATAAAGTGGATAGTTATATTATTATTGTTTGGGCCTATAGAGATGTATTAATTATTTCGTATGGGTTTTATCTACCAAAAAGAGAATTGTACACTTTGTATTGTGACGGATCAAAATGACAAAATGCGTACGATTCAGTAGGATAGATGGAGTAATATAAATTAGAAGAATATAATAAATATATAAACAAAATCACAAACACTCTCATAAACCCGATTTACATAGCTTATTATGTAAACCCTGATTTTTTCTCACACTATATCCTCCTCCTTCAAATCCTATTATATCTTATGTATTGCTAGGGGTTTAAATTAAAGAGGGAAACATGATTTACAAGGGTTTGTAATGTAAATCTGGTTTACAAGAGACTAACTCAAACAAAATAAAAATACAATATGTATAAAATTTTATTTTACTTTTTTAATCTTTATATATAATAAAACACACTTCAAAAGTCAAAATTAGACCAAATTTTTTCCTCCCATTTTAACCCACATAATTTAGCTTGGTAATATTAAATCATGACCCTTCATTAGTTATTGTAACATCTCATCCCTTGATTTGTGATTACCAATCTTTAAAAACATCTCATTCATTTATTTTGCTATAACTTCACTTTTTTTTTTGTTTATCTCAAAATTTATGCACATAATAATATGGAGTAATACTTTTACGGTACCATAAAATTACTGCTTGTTTTTTCTATAAAATTTATGCAAGGTGTTATAAATAATTACAATTTTTAGATATATATATATATATATATATATAATACATTAAAAATAATATTTTAATCAATTTTTTCAAATTATTTAAATAATTTAAATAAATTACAGACCCTTTAAATAATTTAATCAATTTTCAAACATCTGATCTTAAAAAATTACAATGTCATAATCCTTCTGCCTACTTTAAAATTTTCGAAAATATCCACGATATTTCATGATATATCCGTATTTGAAGAATACCTGTTTAGCACGAAAATTCGCGCTTTTCATAGAACGCTTTTATATGATTATTGTGATATTTTAATATTATTTGTGAGGTTTATATTTTATTTTCATAATTTCTATGACTTCACGGGTATTATTGAAATTTTACAGATTTTAGGCATGTTTTGACGTGTAATTGATGAAATATAAGAAAGTTGAAAAGAGAAAGCGAAGAGTCGGTTCGTGTATAGTTGTCCGCTGGGTGCCATTGATAATGAACATGCTGGAATATAAAAAATTCAAGGACTTGCATAATTTAGGTGGTAGGCCATGATTAGTATTGAAATATCATGCAAATGTGGGAATTCGATTACTTGCAAGGCCACGTCATTCATGTGCTTAATCAATTCATGAATTTGAATTGAGTCATGGGCCCACCCTCTAATTAAAAGAAGGCTTTGATTATTTTCCCTCATCCTCAATAAAGCCCACGAAAGTTGTTGAAGCCCGTCAGTCTCACGCTGCTGTTGGCCCAACACACATAAAAAAAAGCAGAACCGAGACGCAAAGAAGCAGAACGCGGCAGAACGCATCACCCATCGTACCATCTCATTCCACCGCTACCATTCATCCTCTTTATTCTATTCATTCATCATCCGGTGTGTTCGATTCAAGGAGAGAGATCATATAATTAGAGGATACAGAGAGAAGAGCTATCAACATTCTTCGATCAGGGTTTTGTTTTTAAATTGAAGTTTCCTTTCAATAAATATAAACAGTGGTAAGATCTTTCTTATACCCATGGGGTAAACACTTTTTTTAGTTCTAGGCATGAAGGGTTGAAACTGATGTAATTTAATATTTGATTTGTGGGTTTGAAACTGTAGAATGTTTATTCACTTTTCCATTGATTTATTTGAAATTATTTGATTTATATTTCGTAACGTTTATGATTATTTGTTTGTCATTGACTAATGCTTGAAATAATTGTAACTTGTGTGCGCAGTAGAATTAATTAGTTATGTTGTATAAGTTGAGGTAATTGACCTATTCCTTAATTTATTAGACATGGATTATGTGATGAGTATTTTATTAATTATGATGATTAGTCGTGTTGATAATATTCAGAAAATTAGGTAATAAACATGTAGTACCTAAAAAGGGAACACATATTAATTTCTAGTACCTGACGAGGGAGATGAATAACATTGCAATTACCTAGAGAGGGAGATGGGAATATTAGCCTTATAAGTTTGCTTAGACCAATTAAGTGAATTTGTATGCTTTGGTGATTCTTCCATAGCTTCTACAGAATTGAATCCATATATCATAATATTAGATTAATAAGTTTTAACTGGAGTCCCTAGAGCTACTATTTTCTCCATACTTGAATTTTCATATTTTCTTAATTTATTCTTATTTCATTTTTAAGTCTTCATTAGTTGTTAGAAAATCTCAAAACAATTGAATATTGGTTACATGTCTCATCTAGTTTAGTAATTTTAGAAATAAGTAATTTACCATCCCTAGGATTTGATATTAAAACTTGGTTGCCTGCTGCTACAGTCGATATCCCTACACTTAGGGATTTATTTGTGTGCATTCAAAAACACGCAACAGTAATATCGATAAAATATCGAGAATATATCAAAAATATCAAAAAATTATCCATATTTTTTTAAAAATCTAATGATTTTTTATTTTATTGTTACCAACTAAAACAATTTTTTTCATTGATCAATTAAAAAATAAAATAGAGCTACATTTGCATGAAATTATTAAAACTGTTTTATTTTATTTAACTAATTATCACTCTTCATTAAAATTATTACTACTAAGTACATGAGGAGTTTTCTTTCATGTACACAGTGTGATAATATGACTTTAAACTATTTAAATACGGAGTATGTCATAATAGATTTTCTTATCATATGTTATGAATTTTATTGAGATTTAAACTTTAGACTATTTAAATATATTGTAATTGATTTGCTTATCATATATTATAAGTTTTATTGAAAATTTAAATTTTATTTATATATTAAAATTAGTTAAAATATATTGCAAAGTTAAATAATCAATTTTCTCTTTTTTTTCAAGTTTTCGTGATTTTTTTTAATTTTTACCGATATTGATATCAATATTCTATATATCCATCGATATATCAGTAAATTTGAGGTACCGATATTTTTACAGATATCGATATTTTAAACCTTATGGGTAATTGCATATGTAGTGAGTAGTGAGTCATATGTGGGACCATTATACTAAAAGAAAAAATTGATACATTTGGAGTGATCACCCAAAATGGTAAAATAAAGACCTTTAGGATGGACGGAAAAAAATTAAAAAATAAATAAATTAAACATAAACCATGTCCGTGCAACGCACCGGTTATGATTGCTAGTTTTTATTAAAGATATAAAGTTGACTAATAATATATAAATGCATTTGTATTTATTAAATAAAATATTTCAAATGTAAAATAAAATTTTTACAATCCTCATAACACGCAGGTACTATACTAGTCTAAATATAATTCAACATTATTTAGGTAAAATCATAAATAAGACTGCCCACATAAGGACGGACAACACATATACATAGGGGAGCAAATGTGATCACCTAGATTTTTGACATGTGTTATAATAAAAAAAATTATTACACGTAATTATGTCCATTTGTATGGGTATGAAAATTAAAAATTATTTCTTTAATGTATAATGTAAAAAGAAAATAGTAATAAATTGATAATTTAAATAGGAAAGTAAATAAATTAGGGTCCGACTAAATACACACCCTTTTTTTATTAAATACACACCCCTATTAAATATATTTTAAAAAAATCTATATTATCCTTAATTTATTAAATACACACATATTTAATGAAATTAAATTTATACACTTATATATTAAATAAACCCTAATACAATACCGCAGAAAGATCTTCAAGCTTCTTTTGTTTAAATCTAGAATGTTATATCTTCAAACTTTTTTATTTAAAATCCAGAATATATTGTATTCGAAGGTACCATTTTTTGTTACCCCACCCCACTCCCACCTACCCTATTCGTTTAGAATATAGAACTTCTCACCATCAGCACATCATATTAATGCATTAAAAGGAATTGTTGAATCACGTAAAGAAATTGTTGAATCACACAAGCAGAGAAGATTAAAATAAACATTATTACTCATAATCTTGTGATTACTGAATATTTTCAAGGCCATAGATGAATGTAATGCTATGTATTGTTTTGGTGCTTATTTCTTCTTTCATCCAATTTATTTAAAATTCAGAATCTAAATCAATGATTTTGTACTGTTTCTGAAAATTTATCAACAATCTTGATCTATTCCTAATCTTAACACTTCTCTTAATTTTTATTTAATTTTTAATACTCACATTCGTACACACGCATTTGGGAATATTTCAGAAGCAATGAGTCGCTTCTCAATAATTAGAAAAAAATCAGATTAAAGCCACAACCAGATATGCATCTCTGGCGCCGTATTGTCATGGGAAGGACCTTATCATCTTCCCCTAAAATTCCTGCATTCAACACGTATTCTATTCTGATCAATTAAAGTTGAAACTACAAATTTACAACATAATTTATTAGAGGAATTTGCAGTTTTAGTTTCTAATAGAGACTATTTTAATTTCAATCGTTTTTTATTCTTTTTATCTCATATTTAGAAAAATATAATTATTCATGTATAAATTCGAAGTGGGGTGTGTATGATTTTAATTTTAAAAGGATATTTTTGTAATTTTAGGGGGGTGTATATAATAAAATTAGGAAATAAAAGATTAAAAGGGGGTGTGTATTTAATAAAGGGTGTGTATTTAATAAAAAGTGGAGTATATTTAAAAAATACTCATAAAATTATTGAGAAAAATGAATAAAATATATAAAAAAAGTAATAAAGTAATTGTGATTGATAAGTAATAGTGTAAAAAGTAAGTAAAATGTACGAAGTATTTTAATTATTATTATTATTAATGAAATAAATACATGGAACACCTTAAAATAAAATATATTATAAATTCATGGGTCGGAGAGAGTATTATTAATAAAATTTGTAAGTTTTAATTTAGACTTCATTTATGAATATTAGATATAGGCAAACACTTATTATAAATGACTTTTGTTCATATATGAACTCTAATTTATGGATTACTCTTTAATACTTCATATAAGAAATTATTGTTCACAGATGAACTCTAATTTATCGATTACTCTTTAATATATATAAGAAATTATTTTTTTAAAGATATGAACTATTACTCTTTTAAATATAGAATATAAAATTAATCATAATTAAATTATACACTTATATGTTAATTAATGAGATTAACATGTTAGGTAAATTATTATAAGAAGAATAACAACTAATTAATTGAGCTGATTCAAGAACTTGAATCGATTTACATCTTAAGAATCATTCTTCTAGAGGAAAAAAATCGATTCAAGTATTACCTCTTAAGAATCGGTTCAAGTATTCTTGAATCGATTTATATCTTAAGAATCAATTCTTCAAGAGGAAAAAATCGATTCAAGTATTACCTCTTAAGAATCGATTCAAGTATTCTTTAAAATCTACCCCTAAAGTATTGATTCAAGTATTCTTCAAGTGATAGAGGATCAACTATTGATTCAAGTATTCTTCAAGTGAAAGATGATTAATAATTTAAGTATCGGTTCTTCGAGAGGAAGAAAATCGATTCAAGTATTCTTGAATAGATTTACATCTTAAAAATCGATATTTCAAGAGATACTTAAATAGATTTACATCTAAAAAATTAATTTTTTAAAAGTAAGAGGATCGATTCAAGTATTCTTGAATCGATTTACATCTTAAGAATCGATTATTCTTTCAAATATTTAGAATATATGTACATATATATTGAATTTTTATATGATTTAGTTATACGTTACATTATCAAAAGTCAAATGTTATAATTTATTGCAAATTCTTTACATTGATGAAAGAAATTGTCTAGCTATAAGAAAAAAATCTCATTAATTAATGTTGTTACGTTATATATAACACGGATTATTTAATTATAAAAAATAAGAATAATAACTAAATGATCCTGCGTTGTACGGGATTTCATACTAGTATATATATCAGAAAGAAATTAAAAAAATATAACATTTTTATTTAGATCGTTATAATAATGAAAAATATAATAATAAAAAATAGGTAAACTATCAATTTGGGGCCTTAATTATTTTTTTAGGTAATTTTGAGTAATTTCGGGTATCGAATATACTCGAACCAATTGTTCACTATCGGATCGGGTATCGGGTTTTAAAATATACCCGAATTACCCGATCGGATTACCCGATTAATTTTTTTTAAAAAAATTTTGTTATATATTAATATAATACTCCAATAATATACTAACTACACTTTCTCACACATGCATTCACAAATCACAGATCAATCTTTACACCACATCAATTCCTCAAAAATGCCAATACTCTAATTTACACTTTTTCTTCTTGTGAATTTCTCCGCTTCTTGCAATTTAATATACTTATCATGCTTCAACAACCTACTCAATTTGTAAACAGACAATTGCTTAAAATTTGGTTTTTTAAAAATCCTTCCGTTAAATAAATAAATAAAAATCAACTTATTTATATATGGATTATCAATCGATTTTAATATTTAATAGAGTACTAAACATATTAGACATAGATTGATTTTAATATTTAATGGAATACAAAATATATTTGACAATTGGCATTCATCATAAATAATATCAAATTCAAATTTATAATAATGCATCATTTTTAAATGTTGGAAATTTTATTGAAATTTAAGTAAAATTTTATGTAAAATCAGGTAATCCGATCGGGTACTTGAAATTTCAAGTATATCAAAATCTGAATTACCCGGCACCCGACCCGATACCCAACCCTAGGTGTGAGTTTAGTGGGGGTTGGGGGGGAGGGGGGAGGCGTGAATTTTGGGGTGGGTGGGGGTGGAAAGGGGGAGGGGTTAAGGAGGAGTTTTGGGTTGAGGCGGGTTAACCCACGACCCACTGTAACCCATTGTATAGTAGGCTTTAATGGGGCAGATTGTTTTTGGACCGGGTCATTTTGGGTTGAGTCATTTTTGGGCGCAGGTTACTAACAGTTTTTATAGGTGGGGCGGGTTGACTCATTGGATTTAGCCCAAATTGAAAGCTCTAATTGAGCAGCCCAATTTCCATGCTGGTCCATAACATATTATCCTGTTAATAAACATTTATCACTTTTATATCAAGAGTTAAATTAATTAATTAATTAATATTTTTAATTTATATGTTAAAAGTATAAAATAATTACTAATATTAATTAATTTTTTAAAATTTAATTAATAATTATATATAATTAAATAATTAAAAAAATCATAATTTTTTAATTAAAATTTAATTATGCATTATGATTAGTTAATTTGTTAAATAATAACTATTCAGTACATTTAATATTTAATTACAATTAATTAAATAATTTATAATCCTCATTTAATTAAATAACCTATTCATTCCGGGATAGTTACTTTAAGGTACATTAAAAACTCCTTTATTACTATGAGATACAAATATACAAAAATATTACTACTAACTACATAAATATATATTGATATTCAATATTACCCTTATACATGTGCTGCACATAAATGTTTGTGTGCAGCATAAAAGTTCGTGTGCAGCAAAAGTTATATGCAGTAAAAAAAGTATGTGCAGTAAAAATAGTGTGTGCGGCAAAAAAGTATGAATCGTAAGTGTCATGTGCAGCGATAAAATTATGTACTCGTACTCTCCGGCCGCGGTCTGGCCACAGACCGACAGCGATTTGGCGGCAACAGTGGGTGGGTAGGGATGTAATCGAATCGAGCCGAATTGAACACTATTAGGTTTGAGGATCCTTTGTTAAGGAATTATCGAACTCGAGCCCGAGCTCGAATTCGACAAGAAAAAAATATCGAACTCGAGCTCGAACTCAAACTGTTTGTTAAGACTCATGAACGTATTCACGAACACATAAAGTAACTTATTCATGAACATTTAAATAATTTTGTACGTGGATATTAAAAGAATGTTTCGTTTATAAATATTTAATGTTATTCATAATATTAAAGAAAAAACTAACAAAATATAATAATAAATGGTAAAAAAATATTTAATTTATCACTTAAGTTATTATCATATTTGTTTGGTTTAATATAAAATATTTAATTATTGAATATAAATAAATAAATAATAATATATAATACTAAAGAATATGTTCGCCAGCTTTCGAGCAGAACAATTTTAGGCTTGAGTTTGGTTTAAGACTATTCGAGCTCAAAATTCAAGCTTGGTTTGGTTCGTTAAGGTTAAAGATCGAGTTCGAATGAATATTTTATCGAACCGAGACTCAAATAGTTCACGAACGGTTTGGTTCGCTTACATCCCTATGGGTGGGTGAGGGGTTTAGGGTTTGTAGTTTAAAAGTTTATGAGATTATAATGAATTAATGTTATATTTAGTATTTTGCTTTAATATTTTATATGTGAGAGTAATTTCTTGAATTCATTGTATCTCCTAGTAATTTAGAGTATAAAGTGTGTACCTAGGAGTAATTTTTCCTATTCATCCCATTTATAATACTCCCTTTGTCCGCTTCTAATGTATCCATTTTACTATTTTTGACGTCCGTTTTAAAGGTATACATTTTCCTATTTAGTAAAAAAGTACATAATATGTCCCACCACTTCCCTCTAATACAACTACTCACTTTACATATAATAATAATACTCCTTAATCCACGTGCAAAAAGCAAATGGATACCTTAGAAACTAAATTTATAATCTTTTCATCCCATTTCTATTTTTTAAAATTATTTAAATGATAAATGTTTTAAATGAATTGAAGGAAATGTTTGGATTCACATACACAATTTGACCTATTATTTAATATGAATTGCCAAAAATCAAAAGTTAATAAAATTATATAAATTTGGATTGAATAGATAAATAAATTTAAATCGAATAGACATTTTTGGATTGAATAGAAGACATATGCCGATGAAAAAAAAATAAAAACATTGGAATGAATAGATCAATTTTATTTTTTTTTTTTTTTGGAAAGAATAAGAAAAAATATTGAATTGATTAGACAAATAAATTTTAAAATTTTTACTTAAATAGTATTTTTTAAGGATAACACGTTAACCATTCATATTTTTTTATTTAAATTTTATATTCGATAGTTTATTTTTATTTTAATAATTTTCACTCAATCAAATACTATTTTTTTAATTGCAGTCAAACTGGGTAATATAAAAAATGAACTCTAATGGGCTTTTGATGTATTTAAATTAGGTGGAACAAAAAATTGAAATGAATAGGCAAAATAAATTTTAAAATTTTTAATTAAATATTTTTTTAGGATAACACAATGCATTAACCATTTACATTTTTTTATTTAAATTTTATATTCGATAGTTGATTTATATTTTAGTAATTTTTACTCAATCAAATCAAATACTATTTTTTAATTGCAGTCATAGGGAGAAATGAACTCACATAATGGGCAATTTTAATGCATTTAAATTATGTGGGCAGAAAAGATCTTTAAAATTTAAAATAGGGCATCAATACATATACTTTTTTTTTTTTTTGTTGGTTATTACCGAGTTAAAACCCTAAACCTATAAATAATTCCTAATTCCTTTCCTATCACGTAATACGTAATACCTGCTGTCAAAACCTATAAATAATTCCTAATTTTCCTTTCCTATCACGTAATACCTAATAACTACTGTCAAGTCGAATTTCATCACTGAAATTCGAATTCGAATTGATTCGAGAGTAATATTGAATTTCATCACTGCAATTCGAATTCGGATTGATTCGAGAGTAATATTACTTGCGGTATGTTCGACGCTCTTTAAAACTTCTTCTTTTCGGTAAATTTGAATTGTTTGGATGCGGGTTTTATCTTGTGTATATCAGGTTTGTGATTTTTAATTTTAAAATAGTAAAGTTATCGATGTATCATATGCTTTTTGTTGTGTTCCTCTGAATTCGAATTGATTTGTATGTGCATGTCCGTTGGTTTTGGTAATGAGATTTTCATACATATGATTGCGTGAGAATTGGCCTGTTAACCATTATTGTAAGAAAATCCCTCTTGCTAGGAACCTTTAAAAATTCATGGGTTATACCATTACAATTCAGGAAGAGGGAGTGACTAATCTTATCAGTTTTTTTCTTAATATTGGTGTTTTTCTCTTTGTTTTCCTGCCCAAATTATAATTTGAATTTACTTCGAATTTGAAACATGATAGCAATAGGATTAATGAGCGACTCTGGCATCATAGTTGTGTTGGGAAATCCCATAACTGTTTGGAATTTCAATTATAGTAATTATCGAAGCGTCAAGCATTAAAGTTGAAGTAATAAATTTATCCGTTTTTCTTTTGTTGCAGTATTTTGTTGGAACCAATGACTATAGTGGCTGAGAACCAAGTGAAGCTTAACTGCTTCACCCCGCAGTTTCGGCCTAAGACGGTGGCAGGGAAGAAGCTTAAAAGAACCTTAGAAAGGCTGCTTGATGCTTCAGAAGACAACTCATGCGAAAGCACTATAAACATGTTAGATTTTGGTTCCTTTGAGAGAAATGTACCATTGAAGGAATCTATGCCAGCAAAGTCTAAGAAGCGGAGGCTGGAAATATCTGGTCCAGGGGAAAAAAAGCACAATGATCTCTGGAAAGCTACCATGCCTGTTAGACATGGCACCTGTGGGCTGATGTTACAAAAGGAGAAACAAAAGAGAAGAGAATTTAAGGTTCACTTGAGTACAAAAGTTGGCAAAGTTAGTACTAATTTCCTGTAGGGGTTTTGCTGGGCCTGTTACCTTGTGTATTTACTATGATTGCTAGATTTGTATTGCAACGTAGTTTATGGTCTTCCTTTTTTTTCTAACTTGTGTAATGTATTGTGATTAATTGTCCATGCTTACACATGCCTCTTTATTTTTTAACAGGAATTATTTTTCTTGACTTAATGAATCTGTAATTCTTCAATTTTACTGTAGTTTTTGCATGCTTATGCATTAGCTTTGCTATATATGAACAGGTTGAGCCTGGAAAACAAGCTGTGAATGCTGCAGCTGGCGAATGTTCCAGTTCAAGTGAAGCTGGCGAATTGCCATTTAATGTCCAAATGTCTCCCAATAAAGCTCTGCGGGTCGCAATGTTAAAGAAACGCTTTGCTGATACAATCTTCAAGGCTACACATCGAGAGCATTTGGACCATGTAATATTTCTGCCTCATTCCCCAATGCCATACTTATGTACTTGCATGCATGCTGCAAACACACACAATACACATTATTTTTAACGCTTTCCTTGGATTTCCATCAGTTATTTTTTTTTACTTATATTGAATTCTGGATTCCATTGTCTAGAGTGTGCAGTCTGATCATTTGAGGTTGCAACAAGAAAGAGAGAGACTGCAACGAGGACGACGAAAAGGTAGCTACTGTGCCTTTAGTTATCTAAATGCTTTGCATGTAAATGCCAGTTATTTTATTAACTTCTTATTAATTATTAATATATTTTAAATGATCAATTTTTAAGTGTAGTTTTATGTAGTTATTCATTATTTCTAGCAACTATATGGAATTGGGTTTCCAAATCTAGTCTGCATGTGATAATTATTTTATAAATTAGATTAAATGTTCATATTTGCATGAGATATAAGATGAATGCTTGAGTTGATAATGCTGTGAAGTCAGATATGACACGAGTGCAGGGGAAGATATTGGGGTGAATGACTTCAATAGTCAAATTTATCCATCCATCTTCCTCTTCAAAGTTACCAAATTTATTACAAGCTACTTCACATTGTTTTTTTTTTTATTTAATTTTGTTTTGCAGAGAATGCCAAGCTTGAAGCACTAATCAAAGCTGCTGAAGAAGCCTCCCGCAGGGAGCAGCAGCATGATTTGATGATGCAGCGTGAGAACGAAAGAAAAGCTGCAAGAATAGTGCTTGAGAAGGTATTTTTTTTGGTTAACCTTAGATGACTATGTGATCCGTCTGTTCCCCGATTTTTCTGATTCAACGTATTGTTATTCAGGTTGAAAAATCAGTGGAGGTGGATGATAACATGGGTATGTTGGACAACTTGAAGATGATAGGCTGTGAGTACCTGTATTATCCACTCGACCATGGGTATCGCCTTGATGAAGACATGGCTATTTCGGATGTGGAAGAGGGGGAAATTTTATCATAGTATTAGGTGCCTTCCGAATCTCCTTTTCGGTCAGCTTGAAATAGCCGTATATTTTTGGCCAACCCTGAGTAATCATCGTCTCCCTTGGATTGCGCTTGTAAATTGTAGTGTATTATATGAGAACCAACTTGTTCAATTTTGTGGTTCCACTTGTTCATGTACACACTGATGATTGCTAAGTAAAAACAAAAAAATGTTATTACAGCAGGAAGTGTGATGTTCTGTAGAAAATGTTTAAATTTTGTACAAGCAAGCAATGTAAATTACGCTGATTTGCGTCTAATTCTATACTAGAATGTCTTGAATAAATGGTATCCTTTTTGGTCCTCTTTCCTCTGATGGTTAACTTTTTCTTGATCTTCTGTTTATAGAGACTATTGTAAGCTCTTGATATGCATTTCATCATTATATGTTATATCTTCTAATGTTATATGGTGGATTCTTGTTCTTATCATGAAGTCATGGTCACAATTGATCCCATTCATCGAATTTCTAAGCTCTATTTTGGATTCTTTTCCTAATCATCTGAATGAATATTTTGTCTTTTCTGCTGTCAACAAATATCTTTTTTCAGGACTTCTAAATACGGTTATACTGTAGCCTATGTCACAATTCCTTTGTATTCAACAGTGTTACCTGCACATTAAATAAGATTTGATCTTCAGTGCCTCCATCCGGCTGAATATAAATCCTGCAGGATGACTTGTGTTTCGAAGGGAGTAAAAATATTGTTTTTTTAACCCCTGTTCTACCTCTTTTAACTTGGTTTTATCGTTTATCATCATTATTATGCTGTCATGTTCAGAGGTTCTCTCTGGTGGCTGGCTGGCTCTTTCTTAATTGAATGGTTTCATGGGTTAGTTTTCTTCATCCCGGGGTACAATAATGTGCATGATCTTGTTCCATGTGATCAGATAAAGAGAGACATTTAACCACATGTTATATTTAGTTGTTGATAATGCTGGATTTTGGCAAGTTTTGCTCAGGTGTCCCCATGGTATTTTCTCTAAGAATGTTAGGATCAGAAGCATTCAGTCTTTTGATGTGGTACTCAGAAGAACTAAATTTAGCATTTGTGTTTCCTTCTATTTTGGTTGGGATTGTATTTTGGCTGATCTCAGAAATTATTAATTTTGGAACGAAGACAGTATAGGAGAAAGAAAAGAATGGTGATAGTCCTTTAACATCAATTAGTCTACCTCTTCACAGTTCAGAATTGTGTCTTGTGTTGGTGTCCTCTGTTTGTCCCCTTTTTGTGGAGTTAAGTCCATTTCGATAGCATTTGACTGGAAGCATTCATTTCTTTTTCTAGTTCTCTTGTTTCTCCTTTGAACGATATTTCGCCTTTCTCTGCTCTGTCAACAGAATACTTCTCTTTCAAGGACTTCAGGTTTTCAGTGCTGAAATAGTTTGATATACTAAGATTCCTGTGCTGAAATTGTGGATATTCTCCTCTTTCTAGATATCACATCATGTTCTCCACTCTCTTTAGTGTCTTGTGTCGGATGTCGGTTGAAGTCGTGTTATTGTCTTGGTGCTGGAGTGACTATATTGATTTATTGAAGACATCTTTATAATAAAATTTATATTGGTTGAAGTAATGGGTGCCTATGTCGCATTTTCTTTGTAGTTTAACAGAGCCTAGCTGCACATCAAAGTGAGATTTGGTCTACTGCTAATAATTGTTGCTGTGTAAAGAATGTCGTGGTCGGGTCTGGGTTTTCTCTATCTGGCTGATCATAAATCTTGCAGTGTGGATGACTTGCAATATTAGTGTCTTGTGGAGGGAGTAAAATAGTGGTTTTCGTCTCATAATAATAGCTTTATTTTAACCTTTTTCCCTTTGCTTATCCTTTTGCTCTTCTGTCCAGAGGTTCCCAGTGATACTTGGAGAAAGTGAAGAGTGATGAGCGGTCCATTTGTTCAATATGCTTTTACCCCATCATTCTGTTAAAAGTTGAATTATTATACTATGGTATCTCTGCATTGATGGCTTGTTTTCTTAGGTCAGACTATGTTAACTTAAGGTGGAGAATTTCTGTGGACTTTGGCAGAACATTCTTTGATTGCTTATGTTGGGCTTGTCTTGGAGAGAGATGACTTCCACTATATATTTTAACCTTTGCAGTAATAATGGCGTGGGTAAAATGTTCACATTCTCTGTTCTGACTTGAGTCTTTCTTGATCTGGTTCAACCTCTTCCCTCTTTGTGCTCGTCCATTTTCAGGATTGGATTTCTGTTGGATCACAGTTTGTATCAATTGAAGAACCTCTGGTTTGATGGCTATTTTTTATCACTCTATTGTTAATGCTGTTAGATTGCAATTATAAACGTGGCTATATGTTTCTCTTGTTCAATATGGCATTGTCTTCATGGTTTCCAACGTTCATGTTGAGGGAGGGGTGTGGTTTTCTGCAGTATGTTGGACTGATCATGTCTTTCCTTTAAGGTAGTTTAGTTTGATGCGGTAATTTATCTGTCTTCGAAACACGATCTGGTACTGGCAATCTCATTATTAAATAGTGGCATTCGAATGCAGTCTACACTTCATTTGCTCATTATTTTGCAGTCAAAGTTCTCTCAATAAAGGCAGTGGTCTGTGTGTGTCAATATCAAGTTCTGCAGGGTGTTTTGGGTTTTAACTTCATACTTAGGGTGTGTGCTTGTTGCCGATCTTTGAGAAACAGGACAACTGTAGAAGTAGCAATGTATGTTTTGAAATTCCTAATTGGATGTCAAGTTCATTCAAGGTGTATTGGGTCATCATTTCATATTAGGTCTTCTCGGTGCTGATTTTAAAGAAAAGTGGACATCTAAATTAACGACTTCAGGCATCATCAACTTCAATTTGTTTTTACCTGGCGTGAGCTGCTATGAAATTGTAATCTTTTCTGTATATCTTTTACATTTTTGGCAACATTAATCTATGATATTTGTTTTCAGATGTTAAGATAACTTCTGTTATGGAGTATAGGCTTGCTGCAAATCTATCTCAACTTTTCTCCATTTAGGGCTCTGATTTATTAATTTTGATGGTATAAATGAGAAGTAATTTATAGTGCTAACTTAATAGGGCCTTGATGTTTAGGTTAATTTAGATGCAAGTGTTCTCATGTGCTTGCTGACATGTACTTAGGCTTGCTGCAAATCTAACTTAACTTTCGTTATAAATTTTGATGGAATAAATGAGAACTAATTTATAGTGTTAACTCAATTGGGCCTAGATATTTAGGTTAATTTAGATGTGTGTGTTCTCGTGTGCTTGCTGACATGTTCTTACTGCACTTTTTTTGTTAATGTTTTAGATGTCTGTGTTCTCGTGTGCTTGTTGGCATGTTCTTACTGCACTTTTTTTGTTGATGTTTTAGATGTTTGTGTTCTCGTGTGCTTGTTGGCATGTTCTTACTGCAATTTTTTTGTTGATGTTTTGGTTAGTTTAGGTTAACACTCGTGTAACTCTGCCTATTCTGAGAATTCTCTCAGCGTAGCCGGTCCCAAGCCCGGGAAAAGAGGAGGGTCGAATTATATATATTCTGCTTGCATTAGTTCATGTTGGTGATGAGCTTATCTTTATTCAAGTTAGTTTGCACAAAAAATTTACATAAAATCTAAGTTCCTCTATTTTGTTTAAAGTGGTTTTCTGTATTCCAAGGCCATTTGTTACATTTTCCTTTCAAATTCTGAAACTAATTGATTAGCCTTTGGCCTGGCATTAATCTTGGATTCATCTGAGACATAAGCTTCAAGATTTTAGTATGATATAAATTTGATGTGTTGACTGTTGATCATAGGCTTCAAGATTTGTAAGCATTGATCTTACATAATACCAAGGATGACAAGGCAGGATAAATTCCATCAAAGAAAATATTGCTACCTGGCTTGTTTAGTTTATATATCTTGGCAAAGAATGGGTGATAATTATAATGATTTGATTTCATAGTTAAATAATTATCTTCTGAGCTTTATAATTTGTGTGTATATTTTTAAAATTAAATTGTTTTTAACTGAACTGGAAGTTGATTTGGGCAAATCTTGGTGAAACTTTTTGTAATTTCTTAATTGTTAACACTTTTCAATTAAATTATTATTATTTCATTACTAATTAATTAATTTATTTTTTAAATTGTTAATGGAATAATTAAACTGAATGATTATCATTTTGCATTAGGTTTAGTTTTTGCCAGCTAATTCATATTTCATATGTTGTTAATGAAATACTAATTAAACTGAATGATTATACTTTTCATTAGTCTTAGGTTTTTCAGTTAATCATATATGTCATTTTATTTGCAGTTAAAAGTACTATCTTCTTGATTGTCATTTTATTTTCAGTCTTAATGAATAATTTGATGTTAATTCTATATCTTCATGACCCATTTTTTATTTCCCCATAAGGGAAATGGTCTTATCTCTTTATTTCTACCTTATTTCCCATGAGTTATATGTTTGTAATTAGAAGGAAATGGTCTATTTCTTTATTTTCACCTTATTTCCGCATGAGTTATATGTCCCTAATAATAGGGAAATGGTCTATTTCTCTATTTCCACATGAATTATTATATGTTAAAAGCAATGTTGCCGTATGTTAATTAGTCTTCTTCTTTAAAAAAGATGATGTCAATTTTTTATATAACAATTTTCATGATATATTTTTTTTGGACGGGTATAAATTTTTTGATTAGATATTACTTTTCGTTAAAAATTTATCATTCTACGAAACTTATACTGCGACGGAATAGTTAGCATGTATTTGGAGGATAAAATATTCTTTATTTTTTCACAACGATACGCATGCGGCATGCACGTGCAAGTGACGTGCATCCCACGTCTAAAAAAACTAGTTAATATAAAAGTCTTTACTAGAACTGAAGTTTAACATCGTTTTTATTTTTCATTTAATCGCATAATTTACATATATAATGATCTTTAATTAGAATAACTTACTATATAGATAATAAATAAATTATAAAGTTTGTTATTTGTATTAAATGAGAAAGGTAAATTTGCATTTAAAATATACTTTTAAAGTTAGAAGAAGAAGATTAATATGATGTTAACTTTTTTAAGTGATGAAATTTAGAGTCCGACTGTGGTATACCTGGTGCACCGGTGCACCTGGACAATCTTAACCGTTAGATTAACTTTTAATATAATCTACACCATTAAATATAATAATATAATTAATTTTTTAAAAACAAAACTACCCACTAATCTATTTTACACTATAAATATGGGGGTGCACCCTAGAATGACCCTGAAATTTAAGAAAGAGGAGTATATTTTTATCTTGATCTTGATTGTTGATCAACCAAAATAATCTTAATATATATATATATTTGATGGGTAGTTTCCTTATATAATTTTTTTGAAAAAACATATGTGTGACACTCTCTAATAAAATATTCACTTATTAAAACATGGGTTGATATATTACTGGTTGAATCCAATTTACATATCATTAACTACATTGAAATTGAAATAGTAATTATGTATTAAAAACATTTTTATTTTGATCTTAAATTTAAAGTATTAAAAGTTTTCAATTATTCATAAAGATAATATATATAATCAAAATTTTATTTAAAAAATATGAATAATGAATAAAAATTTAAACAATTATGTATAAGTATTAAGCATATTAATAACTTCAATATTAAGAATATTAAAAGTATAATTAAAGAGTTTATATTAGGTGCACCCGAGTGTAAGGGTGCACTCATATGTGTATAACTTTTTATTCTATTTTGTATACTTGTTATTTTTATTTTGTATACGTATTTCTTAATAATTGTATACTTTTTTTACAATAAGTTTTTCATTAAAAAAACTAGCATCCATATGTGTATAACTTTTTATTCAATAGTGTATACATGTTTTTTAATAATTGTTTTTTTTTACAATCAATTTTTCATTAAAAAAACTAATAATTAAATTGTATACATTTTTATTGGGAGGATTACTACTAGGTACACAAAAAAATCCTAAATTACTATGAGATACAAACATACAAAAGTATTACTACTAGGTACAAAAATATATAGTGATATTCCAATATTACCCCTATTAATGTGCTGCACATAAATATTGTGTGCAGCAAAAGTTCATGTGCAGCAAAGTGTGTGCAGCAAAAAAAGTGTGTGCAGGAAAAAAAAAGTGTGTGCAGCAAAAAAATGTGGTGGTCCGGCGACGGCGGTCCGGCAGTTTTTCCGGCGGCGGCAGTTTTTCCGGCGACCAGTTTTTTTTTTTTTTTTTTTTTTTGGACGAACAGTTTTTCCGGCGACCGGCCGCCGGAGCTCCGCCGGCGGCGGCGGTCCGGCAGCGGCAGCGGTGGTCCGGTGGTGGGTGGAGGTTGGGGTTAGTGTTTTAAAGGTATATGGGTTTAGGGGTATATTTGGTATTTTACTTTAATATTTTGTATTAAATAATAATTATTTTAAATCAATGTATCTAGTAGTAATTAGGGGTACAAAGTGTGTACCTATCAGTAATTATTTCTTTATTCATAATTGTATATGTTTTTGTTTATATTTGTATACGTTTTTTAAAGTGGGTGTACCCTAAGACACCTTATCTTAGGGCGCACCCGGGTGCACATTATAATTAACCATAATTAAATGTTTGAAAGTATTATTTAGAATATGTATAGATAGGCTTTTAAAAAAAATATTTGAATGTTGTTTAATTTTTTAATTATTTATATATATATTTTTTAATATGAAAAATAGTTAGGTGCAAACTTAAAATAATTATTTATAATATATATAAATCTTAAGAAAAAAATCGTGGTATATGAGAATTTTTTATACGTATATTATATAATTTCTCATATAAAGATTAAATAAATATTAAATTTGACATATATTAAGTATTAGATAATGGAATTCATTTTAATGTTATTTTATTCTATTTATGTATTTACATAATAGAAATTCACTCCATTCATCTCTTAAAAGATTGTACCTCGGCATGGACATTAAAAAAAATGGTCACATTTAGGAGTATTATGATATTTTCTTAGTAGTAAATAAGTATAAAATATATTAGGTAGTAATAGTTTTTTTTTTTAAAATAAAGTGTATGAGAAAGGGTGATTTTTTTAATTTTTTTGTCCTTTATAGGTAAGTGAAATTTTTTGTAGTACGACCAAAATGAAAAGTGTGCAATTTAAAAAGAGACGTAGATAATACTATAATTTAATATTTATTTATATTAATTTTATTCTATTAAAATGTACAAAATAATTTGTAACTAAAACAAAATTTCTGTTTTATTTAAATTTGCAAAATATCATGTAGATTGGTTTGCAAGGACTAATATTCGTACATTAGTAAATTAAAACTAATAAAATTTGCAACTAAATTAAAATTTTTAATTACTTATTACATGTATAGTTAAAATTAATGCAATATATATATATATATATATATATATAAAATTAATGTTACAATTAAATATAAAAATAATACATCCATTAAGAAATACATATACATTATTAAATATACTAAAATAATTTGTTATAAAAAAAATAAAAATTAAGTACATAGATTCTAAATATATATCCACGTGTATATATGATATCAATTAATACTCCCTCTATCTCATTGAAACGTGAGCGTTTATTTTTTTTTCACTTAGATTAAGAGATATAATAATTTAACGTATCATGAAGTAAGAAAAATATTATTTTAATATAAAGTAGGTAGTTGTATTATTATTGTGTGGGCCTATGGAGATATATTAATTATTTTGTATGGGTTTTACCTACCAAAAAGGAAAATATACAATTTGTATTGTGACGGACCAAAATGACAAAATACGTACGATTCAGTAGGATAGATGGAGTAATATAAATTAGAAGAATGTAATAAATATATAAACAAAATTACAAACACTCTTATAAACTCGGTTTACATAGCTTATTATATAAATCCTGATTTTTTCTCACACTATACCCTCCCTTTTGCAATCCTATTATACTCTATGTATTGCTAGGGGTTTAAATTAAAGAGAGAAACATGGTTTACAAGGGTTTGTAATGTAAACCCGATTTACAAGAGATTAACTCAAACAAAATAAAAATACAATATGTATAAAATTTTATTTTACTTTTTTAATCTTTATATATAATAAAACTCACTTCAAAAGTCAAAATTAGACCAAATTTTTTCCTCCCATTTTAACTCACATAATTTAGCTTGGTAATATTAAATGTTGGCCCTTCATTAGTTATTGTAACATCTCATCCCTTGATTGTGATTATCAATATTTAAAAACATCTCATTCATTTATGACAATCACTACGTTGGGCCTGTCGTATTTTCTAAATTCATGGAACCGGAGCCCATTTTACATTTGGGCCAAATTTCTGGATCTGGATCCAAATTAGTCCAATTCACCCTTGCTAATTAACGTATATATTTTTTAAATATTGGAAAACGTGATAGGGCACTCTTCATTCCTTCCTGTTCATTCTGGATTCTTCTTCTCGCACACAAACTGCGTTCCTTCATCGCCATACCCTTTTTGGCATCGAATTTCTTCGGCGGTTTAGGGTTTAGGGCGTTCTGACTTGTTTCTTCAGTCTTTCGGTGTCGGATTTTTAAGGTTCTCGTGTTCTCTTTGCATGTAGTTTCGTGTTCGTTTTTCTATATAATTTTCTCTTATTCAAGTGTAAAGTGGTATGGGTATTATGTTAATGATTTTTTCTTCATATTTTTTTTTATTTTTATTTCTTAACTTTTTCTACAGGTGTGCATCCTCAATTTCCATTGTTCCTGCTACTCATCGGAATTGGATCGTAACCTATTTGAAGGTAAATTTAGTGGAACGTGATTCTGTAACGTAATCCAATATATCAATATATTTTCATTAGTTTTGGGTAATTTATTAGTTAATTTCAAACCTTTTTTGCTTCCTGTGAAGTGCGACAGTGAAATTTTATGTTTACCTTTAATTCTAACCTGTGATTTGTTTGCAATTCTGAATTGTTTAAGTTTTAATCGAAGAGTTTGTTGAATGATGTTGCTCAGAAATAATATGTTTGTGCTTTTGTTTTTAATTTATAATGTTATTGAAAGTGAAAATAGATTGTTTAAGAGTCAATATTCTTGATGTTAAATTAGAGTGAAATGGATGATTTATATGATGCTGGTATCACACAGCCAATGACTACATCATATCACTCTCTTATTTTCTTGCATTTTTGCATATTTTCCTGAGTGTTGTTCCTGCCTGATCCGATGCTTATTCAATACATTTGAATTTGATGTGGAAACTTATTTGGATGTTATGACTACTGGAGTCAATGTCGTATGTGTAATTTACTGTTTTAGCTCATCTTTTGATTTGTGAGTACCTGATTTATAAAAAAAATAGTTTGATTTGATTTTTTTGAAATTTATTTGGGAAATCATACCTTATATTATATGCAACTAGTTTATTTGTGTATTAATTACTTTGATCTTGATTGTAGGTTTTTGTGATAGTATTGTAATGGGTAGAAAATAATATGTTCTTACGGGAGAAGGTCCCAGGTCTCATATATTACATAGAAATAAAGTTCAAACCCGTTCAAAATCTGCTAACATTTTAGAAGAACAGATAATGAAAAAAAAAAGAAAACAGTGTGAGTGATAAAAAAATTGAAATAGACTACAGATTAGGGAAGTGATATTGTTGTCATTTCTGATGAATCTGCACAGAAAGCTATGGATTCTGATGCTGAAACTTTTGTAAAAGTCTATGGAAGAAGAAATAAAAGAAGTAAAACTTCTTTCCCTGAAACTTCCATTCATGAAACTTCCAAGAATAAGACTACCGGGAGTTCAGTGAAAAGCAAGAAAACAACAACTGCTAATTTGAGAAATATAAGGTATCATTTTTTGTTTTTAGATGTATTTATTGTTCTTGTTCTCTTGTATTTATATTTTTTTATTTTGAAATTATAGTAAAATACCCAAGAACAAGCCTGATGGAAGTGCCGAGAAAATCAAGAAAATAACTCCTAATCAGAGAAATAAGAGGTATTGATTTTGTATTTTTAGTTTCGAAGGTTACTCTTTTCTATATATGAGGTTAATCTGCATGATGAGTTAGGTTACTCTGTATATTTTGATTCATTTTATGATGTGTGATGTATAAGGTTACTCTGTATAAATATTTAGTTTATTCTTTCTAGTTAATTAGGTTACTCTGTTTGCCTTCTTTTAGTTATATAAAGATGATCTTCTAAGTGTACTGATTTAAGAAATATGATAATTTATTTCATCGTCAAGATACTAGTCTTGAGTGCTAAAACTATCATAATTCATTGCTTGGATTTCCATGTGTTCTTCTAATATTGTCATGTGTCTATGTTGATACATATAATCTATTGAATCATGCAATTGTAAGAGATGTGAATCATGCTATTGTGTATTTTATTTACTAATTTGGTTTACTATAATCTACAATTTCAATTACTCTTGCTGTTGAATTGGGTTACTACGTACCAGGTTTAAGTTGACTATTTAGAATCTTTATTTGTTTTCATTTGTCTATGTTTTGCGATGTTTGGTCAACAACTTTTAGGTTTCACTTTTCTATTAATTTTTTCTAGGAAATAAATAGATGGATTTGTAATTATTTTGTATCAAATTTGTTTGATGTGAAATTCTTTCTTCTTAAATTATGTTGTATCATTTCTTGTAGTCTTGTTGATGATGATAGCGACTTTGTGTCTGATGAGAGTCCTCCAGGGTATGTAAATTTCAATATATTGTAAGAAAAAAATAATTTATGTAATATTTTTTTTAGTTTTTTATGTTTAGTTATATTTATATTGCAGACAAGCTACTAAGAAGCCTGTTACTGAGAAACTTGTTACTAAGAAGCCTGTTACTGAGAAACCTGTTACTAAGAAGCCTGTTACTAAGAAGCCTGTTACAAAGAAACATATTCCTAAGAAACCTAATAACAGGTATTGCATCTGTGTTCATAGGTGACTTTTATATTTATTACTATGAACATTATTAATCATTATTTTTTTTAATTGCAGTGATAAGAAAGAAAAAAAGAGAGTTGATTACATACTAGAGGAAAAGTAATTTTCATTTATTTATCTTTCTTTCTGATTTTTGTGTTTTGTGTCATATGATTTATTATGTTTATATTTTTTTTGTCCAGTGGTTTACTTAGCCATTGCAGGCCTAATGGTCTTAACAATGTTGTGCATATATTCAATGAAAAACAGAAGTCTAATGTCAGAGAACTTGGATTTGGTACCTTGTTGGAGTTACAAGTTAATAAATACGTTAATGTAGATCTCATGGCATAGTTAGTTGATAACTTCAACAGTGGGAGTAGGATGTTAACCGTGGATAATTATCAGAGTTTTTATGTTACTCCAGACGATGTTTATGATGTTTTTATGTTGCTAAGGAACAAGGATATGAATGTGACAATGTTTACATGTCATGAAGGGTCAGAGTTTCTCAATTTCATTAAAGATGAATATGATATAAAGGCCAAAATGCATTGTGGTTGTTGGAGTGATCTTCTTTTGAACAAGTTTAAGGATGGAGGAGTACATTTTAAAAAAATGTTTGTGTTATATGCTGTAAGTTCATTTCTTGCACCTGCTGTGAATGGGTCTGTGAAGAGTCGGCTTGCTAAATCATAGGAAAATGTGAATATGATTCCCAAACTTGATTGGTGCAAGTTCGTTTTGGATGAGTTGTTCTCTGCTATTTCCAAGTTTAAGCTAAGATCTAGTAGACACATTGGGGGATGTATTCTTCTATTGCAAATCATATATTTTCATCGTATGATTTGGAGGGGAATACCGAAACCCATATCCATGCCTCTTATACTGCATTGGACCGATATTAAACTGACTTCAAGGAAGAAGGAAGAATTGGAAGCTGGCAGATTTGGTATGGGCAAATTGAGTGACAGATATCCTTTATCTGTTAATGAAGTTGCCAAATCTGTTGATCTTGGAACCAGTTCATATGTTGTTACGGATGATGAACAGACAAAGGTATTGTATAATGCATTTCTTTAAATAGTTTTATATAGGTTAATAATATATATGAATACGATTATTCTTTTATATGTCTTGGGTTACTCTTTAATATTTAACCTTGACTTTATGGGAATATAGAATTAATCTGTTGGTTTTATTTTTTCAGGAAATAGGCAATTTTTTGCATAGCCTTAAACATGATGCTGATACTTTTCTTAAGAAATATCAATCAAAGCGTGTTAAGCTTTCGAAACTTGGTCAAAAGGTAAAGGAGAATCAAAGTTCTACTCCTGAGGAATCTGATTCCCAGAAGTTCTTTGGTGATGAGAAAGTGTTGAAGTATATTGATAATATTGTAAAGCACTTCAAAGCAATAAAAAAACTAGCTGTAGAAATGCCTAGTTATAAGTTTACCCCGTCTCCACCCATGCCTTCTGATCTAGAGGAAGACTAGTTTGAGGCTGCAAAATAGCATTTTGACTTTGAAGATGTCGAATTGGATGAAGATCTTGATGTTGAGGATGTGTCTCTTCAAGAATTAAGCGAAGCAAGAGATTCTATTCAAAGAAGAAGACCTCAGAGATATTCGAATTTGGACAATATGGTTGAAGATGTAGGTTATGTTTCGAAATTCATGACCCGACACAAAAAGATTTTTGAAAGCATGCAGAAGGAGTTTAAGGAGGTTTTGGACTATATTTTCTATGATGCTGAAGTTTTAAGGGATCAGTAAGTGCACTTTTTCTTTATTAATATATTTTTTAAATATAATTTTGTCTTTTTATTAATATTTTTTTAATATTTTATAATTCAAATAGGGATCGCTATTATCGAAGGGGGTTATTCCACTTTATTGAAAAAGATGACATTCTTTCAATGAAACGGAACTGCCAAATATATGATACGATCATTTATGCATGGATTGTGGAGGTGAATGCTGATTCATCTCATGATCTGCACAAACGAAGATTTGTTTTCAATATTGATCATAGTGTAAGTATTTCTTTATTTTTTTTAATTGTGTAAACTTTTAAATAATCTAATGCAGTTTATTTATATATTCTTTAATTTTTTTGTAGAAATTGCTCCAACAAACAATTGAATCAGATGATCCAAAAGACAACTATGATGATTTTAAAGGATACTAGGATTTATGGCTGGAGTCTTTCAAAGACATTTTATTAAGTGTTGAATTGGTATGATATATTGTTATTTTATATATCTGATATCTGATTACTCTTGAAATAATAATGCGGTTACTTTTTAGAGTTAATTAGGTTACTCATATCGTAGAAAAACTTTTATTTTCCTATTATTAATAGGATTACTCTTTATATTTGTTGAAGTTTTACATTCTTTATTTAATAAACTTGCTTAATATTTTTTAATGTTATTTTTATGTAGATTTTTATCCCAATGTGTTTGAAAATTATTACAATCTTGTAGTCATCAATTTGGTTGACTCCAAGATCCAATACTTGGACAACAAGAAGTGGTCAAATTCTGTAAAATAATACTACTATGAATCAACACGTTTCTTGGTAACATATTGATATTTTCTTATTTCTTTAAATTTAACATTTTAAAGTTTTTTATTTTTATTTCTTTTATTTTTTTAGGTCCAATTGATGATTCAGTATTTGGGTGATATAAATCATCCCAAAGCTCCTGAAATGATTGACTATGTGCATGAGCCAGTTACGTTTAAATGGACTACATCAAGAGTAGATAATGATTGTGGTATTTATGCCATGCATCATATGAAGTACTTTGATGGATTTCCTTATACAACTCCGGATTTCAATAAGGTATATTTTTCAATATATAGGTGCCTTCATTATTTATAAGCACTTTCGTATTTGTTCCAATGTAGATGAAGGTTTTAATACTTAATAATTATTAAATTATTTTTTCAAATAAGTTTGTTCCAATGTAGAAGTAACATAAATGATTTGTTCCAACTGTTGATTAGAAACAATGGTTTTACTACTTTAGATTACTCTCTTACAGTTAATTGGATTACTCTTTCTGACAATCTAGGTCACTCTTTAATAATATGCTGCTCTTTATTTAGAATCTTTAACTTTGTTGGTTTCTGTTTCTTTCTTAATGCCTTCCATTATATTTTTCTATTTTCATTTGACAAAGATGTGGACATTTTAATAACTTATACATATCATGAGTCTTGGCTTGGGGGGCTAGTGGACTTTGAACATATTCCACCTTTGATTATTGCATTTTGATAATTGCATCTTATTGCACTTTGATTATTTCATCCTCTATTTTGATCAAGAACATCTCTGAGTATAAGGAAGATTAATTGAAGAGAAAATTGGAGAAGAAGGCGTTGGCTGGCGAGAAGTTAAAGATTTTAAATGAACATACATTGGGAAAGAGAAAAAGGATTCCCAGAAAACTTTCTATATAATACTTAATTAGATTTGGTTCAGATTATGAAACTCCTATTTGTGTCATTGATTTGCAGGTACTCGAGGTAGTCTTCTGAAGTAAATGAATTTTGATTACTGGTAGATAGTCTGTTCGATTCACTGATTGTATAAGAAGTGCTCTACTTTTGATTCACTGATTTGTGAAATGTATGATTACTATTTGAACTTTGATATATGAAATTTGTGTATGTATTTTGAAATTCGTATTTGATTTCTATAAAATTAAAATATTTTCTCATTTGCACTCTTCTCATTTATTGTTTGATAGCTTATATTGTGATAAACCAATTCCAACAGGTATTGTTACAAAAGTGAAATGTGTATACTCAGATTTAGGTTACTCTATCTAATTATTAGGATTACTCTTTTTAATAATTTAGGTTACTCCTTTCTCAATGACAGAGAATATGATTCTGAATATATGTAATAAGCACAAAAGGTGATCCCTGTTACAAAAAAATTATTCTGCTTCTGAATTAAGATGAAAGATGAAAATCACAACTCAGCATAATAAGGTCTTCTTTGACAGACTTTCTTATCCCTTTCAATCATTTTTACCTCATGCGAAAGTCCCTGAGATTTAGGGCTTTTGTATTTGTAATTGAGATCTATATATTAACAACAGATATGGCATTATTGATGAATTATATTTGGAATGAAATGGGAGATTCTATGTGGATGGTGGATGAGCTACTGTTCCTTAGGAAGATACTTAGTTTTGAAGATTTCATTCTAAACATCGATTGTGGATTTCAATGTCCATTAGCTGTCATATAGAATCATAGATGTACTTGCTCATTTCTGTGATAAAACACCATGGACAACAAATAGTATAGTCGCGAGCGTATATAAATTGAAATTACGTAGTAAAAATAAGCCCCGTGTGTTCAAGCTACATGTTTTTGGTATTGTGTGGAGAATTCAGAATGTAGTTTATCCATGTTTAGTTTTTTCCCTTAAATGAATAACCTTTGTCGGTATAACTATGCAGTACTCTCTGTGGCCTTCCTGTGGAAGAATTTTCAGGCATATTCAATGGTACTAAATTAATGTTTCTGAAACTAATGTTTTCAGTTACTGTCTGCTATGTCACATAGCTAACTTGAAATTTTCGGCATGCAGACAGAAAAGCTCTTTCCAATCGGCTTTAATGCTCTCATCAGGTACTTTAGTTATTTTTTTTCAGTTTACTTTTCAATCGAACACTTCCTCACCATATCCATATTCATCACAAACTTCCCTTCTGCTGCTTTATCATCACTTTGTAATCAGTTATAAAGTGATCCCTGCTACAAAAGTAGAATTTTTAATACTCAGATTTAGGTTACTCTATCGAATTATTTAGAGTACTCTTTTTAATAAACTAGGTTACTCCTTTCTCAATGATAGAGAATATGGTGGTGAATATGTGTTATAAGCACAAAAGCTAATCCCTGCTACAAAAATCACAGAAATCATATAAATCTTCACTAATCAGGTGAAATGCTTATAATCAAATATGTAAAATATTATATCAATTGTTTTATTTTTGTTTTGAACATTACAAAAGAATACTAAATCAAATGCTTATTTCATGTTTTCATTGCATTTGTGCTACTCTTCTTTTGTGCTTTTGAACTTTGTAGACCACTCTTTATTCTCTTATTTCTTCCCTTTGTCTTTGCACGTGTAGGATCCAAAACAGCTATGGATGATGTGGATTGTATTGTATCTTCAATTTCTTCATCAATCCTTACTAGTGCTTTCATTTTCTTCAAATCTCTTGTATAAGATTCTTCAATTGCCTCCCTTGCTTGTTGATTATCTTCACATAACAAGACCAAAGTATAATACTTCTGGGTCATTTGATGCCTCCATGGTGTAGCTTTATCTTTGTCCATTGCTGGAAGTTCCTTGTTAATTCTATCCCACACTTCAGATTTTGCAAGTTTTGTCCATCTTTTCATTATATAAGACTCGGGAATCAGCTTCACTAAATTTATGAGTAGAACATTCAAACTGTGGTGGCACAAGAGATCCATTTCTTCGAATTTCTTGCAGGTGCACTGCATGAACTTTAAATGAGTATAAAAAACAACTCTCATGAGCTTACCATCTTCAGGCTCACCAACATTGTATGCTATAGTGCTGTCTTCAAATGCACACACTTTAGTGGTAATATTTAAGCATTTTAAGAACTCCTTTTCAAATTCTCTGAAAATTGACTATGTGTAAACTTCTGCAGCATGTTTTATCAAGCTTTTTTTCCCAAGAAAGTATAAGTTTCTGTTCTTGTCCCATTAAATTCATCCAACACTTCATTATTCCTCCAATTCTTGACTACGTCCTTGAAGATTCTGTAAAATTCTGCCAAGTTTGTGTCTTTTCTTATATTAAACCCTATTGCATGATTTGTACTCTCACTTCGTTGTGATGATAACATACTAGCAGAGAAGTAATTTTTATTCAATGTTGTGCACCACTTATCCTTCACACCATACATTTTCTTTAACCATGTGTGAGTTTGTAAATTATATTTTTTTTATCATACTATCCCAACATAATTCAAAGTCTTCCTCATCAACACATCCTGACAAACATCTATTGAAAAGATCAAGAAAATCATGGTTACCTTTTATTTTTCCAAAATTACCCATAGCCTTTTCATATATGTGCCACAAACATAATCTGTGTCTAGTTTCTAAAAATATTTGCAAACATTGAAATATTAGGGTTACTCTTTTGCAGCAGCATAGATTACTATATAATGTAATGTAGACTACTCAATGAATTTTAATGTTAATGAATGAGTTTTCTAATCATCTTACCTTTGGTATTGCAGAAGCAATTGCATGGTCTTGATCAGTGAAGATTGTTACTGGATATTTGTCTTCTATTGATTTTCTGAATTATGTAAATAGCCACTCAAAGGTTCATGTTCTCTCATCTGATGTAAAAGCACACCCAAACATGACATTTTTCCTATGGTTGTTCACTCCAACAAAAGGTGCACATATTAGATCATATTTATTAGTTCTGTAGGTTGTATAAAAAATAACCACATCTCCGTATAGCAAGTAATCTTCCTTCATTATTGGGTCTCTCCAAAAAATGCATACCAATCTTGACTGTTCATCTAGCACAAAACTATAAAAGAAGTTCGGATTTTGAGAATTTTCCTCTTTCAATTTGTTGAGCAATGTTTGTGCATCTCCTCCCTCAATAATCTTTCTTTTCAAAGCATCAACAAGGTTTGTGTGGTCTTTCATGGTATGACCTATTTTATCATGACCACCTGCTTCATTTACCATGTAGTGATAAGATTCTGCTGCTCCCATTCCCGAATTTATAACATGCTCAATCACTGCTGCAGTTTCAGCAGTTATTTGTCTTTCTGAACGGTGTAAGTGACCCCATTCCTTTCTTGTTAGCTCATGATTGTGCTCAATGTTGTGTTTAATAAATACACAATCTCCCAATTCATTTATTTTTACTAACATTGATGCCTTGCAATCTATTCTTGTAATACCAACTCTATATTTTTTTTGTGTTTCCTTTTGTGGTCTAAATCCTTCACATGAGCACAAATAGACCTTTTCTGTTGGATATCCTTTGGTTGAATATCTTGTAGTTCCTTTACGTGTACTAAATCCAACTAATCTAGCATGCTCACGATACAAATCATAAATCTCATTCATTGTATCTCTAGTCATGCCAAGTAGACATCCATTTATTTTCTCATGTTCTGCAGTTAATGTTTAATAAGAGTAAGACATGATTAATTTTTCAGATTGAGTGAATGCTATTGTAGTAAGTAATTTCAGATATAAGGAAATAAGAAATAACATAAATATTTCTAACAATTTATTAGAAACAGTTGTTTTAAATGCATGCACTATGTAGGCTAATTCAGGTTACTCTTTCCAGTTAGTTGGATTACTCTCTTTGACTACCTAGGTCACTCTTTCCTTAAATGACAGAAACTAGGTTCTGGATAAATATATATATATATATATATATATATATATATATATATATATATATATATATATATATATATATATATATATATATATATATATATATATATATATATATAAGAAGTACAATAAGCTAACCCCTGCTACACTTCAACTCCACATATTCTGTACTATAAAATTTTCACCTTTTCATGGTCTTGTAGTTCCTTATTTTCATCTCAAAAAAAGGTACAGATTAATCTTCTATAGTTTGTCCAACAGGGCTTTGAGCAATACAAGGAAGAAGCAAAACAAGTGCCACAATCAAGCGAAGTGCAAGGAATATATTTTTTTGAATCAAAGAGGCAAAATCTATCCTTGTAATGTACCCAATATATTGTGCATACAAGGTTTGAAAAATCAAATCAACAAAATCAACAGGAAAATGAGACATAAGGTTGATTTTAACCTTTAATTGCATATGTCAACCACAGTCCTATACTGTAACATTAGAGATTTTCGAGAATTTTCCTCATTTATAAAATATATATATAAGCATATGCAGTAGAAATGACAGTTTGCTAGTAGGGAGGAGTGTATTTAAGGATTTTGACATTCTAAACATTGTTAACCTCCAAGCAGTTAACCACATATTCCCTAATAATTTTCTACATCTGATTCCCAACTCAATCATGACTTCTAATGTTTAATTTTAATCTTTTGAAGAAGCAATTCAATCATGTAAGCAGGAGTAATACCATTTCAACTTTGTTTTAAGCAATGCAGTAGAGAAAAAACTTTGTTTCCATATTTTTAGCAGCCTCTAATGTGTAAAATAAATATTTCAATCATACAATGTTTTCTATATAAGGTACTATTTAGTATTAAATTATACTAACAGTTATACTCTAGAAATCTCAATTGGGGATATACATACTGCACAACTACCAGATATATTCTACAAAGTTGAAATCTCAGAAAATAACAAGGTATCGAAAACACATTACAATCTAATACCAAAAAATTATAAGGAAATGGAGAATGTGTTTGCATTATCACGAAATGGAGTACATTGTTTTTTAGAAATTTCTTACCTTCATTCGAAGCATTGTTATTGTCTACAAATGTTTCTTTTTCAATGACTCCTACGAATTTAAGAAAGGTGATGAACAAATTAACAAAATCTAACATTCAACCTCTTAGAAATTGACGAAAATTGAAGGAAATTTAACCTGTATTGAATTCAGTTTCTTCTAGTAGGTTCTCCATTCACAAATTCTCTTCAACCACAAATCAGATAAAGAGTATCCTTGATTACGCGACATTCATACAAATTTCATTCAATTTTTGTAGAATACTCTAAATCAATATCCTAGGGCTTGATAATTGTAGAGATTATGTAGAGATTTTGTAAAGATTTAGCTTCAGACTTCAGATGCTTCGCGCGAGATTTCTTCGATTTTTGGCCACTGTGAGCTTCAGATATATATATTCAACCCGCCTATTATATATTCTGTGTTTTCATTTATTTAGATATAACTTCACATTTTTTTGTTTATCTCAAAATCTATGCACATAATAATATGGAGTAATACTTTTACGATACCATAAAATTACTGCTTGTTTTTTCTATAAAATTTATCCAATGTGTTATAAATAATTACTATATTTTTAGGAATATATTTATATATATATAATATTTAAATAATATTTTAATCAAATTTTATTCAAATTATTTAAATAATTTAAATAAATTACAGACCCTTTAAATAATTTAATCAATTTTCAAACCTCTGGTCTCAAAAAATTACAATGTGATAATCCTTCTGCCTACTTTAAAATTTTTGGAAATATCCACGATATTTCCATGATATATCTGTATGTGGAGAGTACCGATATTGATATTGAAAAAAAAGATATATCTTTTTGATTTCGAGGATATATCGGTAACAATATTGATATCGATTTTCACAGTTCAAATTTTTTTAGATGTCGAGATATATCGAGAAAATAATGCTAAAATATCAAGGATATATCGAAAATATCAAAAAATTATCCATATATTTTTAAAAAAATTTAATGATTTTTTATTTTATTGTTACCAACTAAAATAATTTTTTTCATTAATTTGATCAATTAAAAAATAAAATAGAGCTACATTTGCATGAAATTATTAAAACTGTTTTATTTTATTTAACTAATTATCACTTATTATCACTTTTCATTAAGATTATTACTACTAAGTAAATGAGGAGTTTTCTTTCATGTACACAGTGTGATAGTATGACTTTAGACTGTTTAAATATGTTATAATTAATTTGCTTATCATATGTTATGAATTTTATTGAGATTTAGACTTTAGACTTTTTAAATATACATTGTAATTGATTTGCTTATCATATGTTATAAGTTTTATTGAAATTTTAAATTTTATTTATATATTAAAATTAGTTAAAATATATTGCAAAGTTAAATAATTATTTTTTTTTAAGTTTCCGTAATTTTTTTTTATTTTTACCGATATTGATATCGATATTCTATATATCCATCGATATATCAGTAAATTTGAGGTACCGATATTTTTACCGATATCGATGTTTTAAATCTTGTGGGTAATTATATATGTAGTGAGTAGTGAGTCATATGTGGGACCATTTTACTAAAAGAAGAAAATTGATACATTTGGAGTGAACACCCAAAATGGTAAAATAAAGACCTTTAGGATGGACGGAAAAAAAATTAAAAAATAAATAAATTAAACATCAACCATGTTCGTTCAATGCACCAGTTATGATTGCTAGTTTTTATTAAAAATGTAAAGTTGACTAATAATATATAAATGCATTTGTATTTATTAAATAAAATATTTCAAATATAAAATAAAATTTTTACAATCCTCATAACACGCGGGTACTATACTAGTCTAAATATAACTCAACATTATTTAGGTAAAATCATAAATAAGACTGCCCACAGAAGGACGGACAACACATATACATAGGGGAGCAATTGTGATCACCTAAATTTTTGACATGTGTTATAATCAACTAGTAATTCGTCTGTGCATTGCACGGCTACATTTTATTTAAAAAAAATTTGTTACACGTAGTTATGTCCATTTGTATGGGTACGAAAATTAAAAATTATTTCTATAATATATAATGTAAAAAGAAAATAGGAATAAATTGGTAATTTAAATAGAAAGTAAATAAAATTAAGGTCCGACTAAATACACACCCCTTTTTATTAAATGCACACCCCTATTAATATATTTTAAAAAAGTCTATATTATCCTTAATTTATTAAATACACACCTTTTTAATGAAATTAAATTTATACACTTATATCTTAAAAAAACCTTAATACAATACCGTAGAAAGATCTTCAAGCTTATTCTGTTTAAATCTAGAATGTTATATCTTCAAACTTTTTTATTTAAAATCCAGAATATGTTGTATTCGAAGGTATAATTTTTTGTTACCCCACCCCACTCCCACCCACCCTGTTCGTTTTGAACTTAGAACTTCTCACCATCAACACATCATATTAATGCATTAAAAGGAATTGTTGAATCACACAAGCACAGAAGATTAAAATAAACATTATTAATCATAATCTTGTGATTACGAATATTTTCAAGGCCATAGATGAATATAATGTTATGTATTGTTTTGATGCCTATTTCTTTTTCCATCCATTTTATTTAAAATTCAGAATCTAAATCAATGATTTTGTACGGTTTCTGAAAATTTATCAACAATCTTGATCTATTCCTAATCTTGACACTTCTCTTAATTTTTATTTAATTTTTAATACTCACATTCGTACACACGCATTTGGGAATATTTCAGAAGCAATGAGTCGCTTCTCAATAATTAGAAAAAATCAGATTAAAGCCACAACCAGATATGCGCCTCCGCCGCTGTATTGTCATGGGAAGGGCCTTATCATCTTCCCCTAAAATTCCTGCATTCAACACGTATTCTATTCTGATCAATTAAAGCTGAAACTATAAATTTACAACATAATTTATTAGAGAAATTTGCAGTTTTAGTTTCTAATAAAGATTGTATTAATTTCAATCGTTTTTTATTCTTTTTATCTCATATTTAGAAAAATATAATTATTCATGTATAAATTCAAAGTGGGATGTGTATGATTTTAATTTAAAAGGATATTTTTGTAATTTTAGGGGGTATATATATTATAAAATTAGGAAATACAAGGTTAAAAGGGGGTGTGTATTTAATAAAAAGTGGTGTGTATTTAACAAATTACTTATAAAATTATTGAGAATAATGAATAAAATATAAAAAAAGTAATAAAGTTGTTGTGATTGATAAGTAATAGAGTAAAAAGTAAGTAAAATGTACAAAGTATTTTAATTATTATTATTAATGAAATAAATACATGGAACACCTTAAAATAAAATATATTATAAATTCATGGGTCGGAGAAAGTATTATTAATAAAATTTGTAAGTTTTAATTTAGACTTCATGCATGAATATAAGATAAAGGCAAATACTTATTATAAATGACTTCCGTTCATATATGAGCTCTAATTTATGGATTACTCTTTAATACTTCATATAAGAAATTATTATTCACAAATGAACTCTAATTTATCGATTACTCTTTAATATATATAAGAAATTATTTTTTAAGATATGAACTATTACTTTTTTAAACTAGCATTTCACCCGTGTGTTGCATGGAAATAAGTTATCACAATGTTATTGAATTTTATTTAATAATTAGAATTCTATTTGAATTGAAATATATTATGTATATGTAACTATTAATTTTTTTAATATTATTTAAATTATACGTTATTATATTTGAAAATTTTAATATCTGAAACTTAGAAGTTGTGGTATGGTGATTGGAGTACTTCATTCTTCTTACGAATGCTGTTACATTTACTATTTGCACAAGATTAAGATATTGCATTTATTGTGTAGTGGGTTGAGAAATATATATATATATATATATATATATATATATATATATATATATATATATATATATATATATATATATATATATATATATATATATATATATATATATATATATATATATATATATCGATTCTTTTGTGTAGGTCTCATTTATCAAAAAAAGAAAATGTAACAATATTTGTGAGACGCCCTATTTGGTAAAATGTAACAACACTTCTTGGACAATATATTCCTTTCGTCCCACCCAATTTGTATTAAAAAATATATTATCTTCGTTCCATTAGTGTTGTTATATTTTATCAAATAGGGCGTCTCACAAATATTGTTATATTTTTTTTTGATAAAAATAATACCCACACAAAACAATTAATATATCTACATGGACCCACACACAATACTAATACCGCTACCCACTATACTATACATTAAAATATTATATTATATTTCTCAGCCAACTACACATTAAATACATAGATATATAAAATATACCAAAAATACGTTTTCTTTAGTATATAAAGTTCACACAGAATATATACTTCCCCCGACCCACAAATATTGTTATATTTGACGAAAATTATATATATACCCCATATTTATTAGACAAAATCTCTTGTGAGATGTTAGTTATGTGAGACGGTTTGTGAGACGTGTTAAAATATATCAATTATATAAATAAAGTATGTTTAATGGGTGTTAAAGTATATTTTCTAAATTATGATGAATGATAAATTTAAGTATGATTTTAAAATTTTATAATATGATTTATTATTAACATACTTTAACAACAAATAAGCATACTTTATCTATATACTAAGTATACTTTAGTAATGGGTCGACCCGTCTCACACCCGTCTCACAAAATATCCGTCTCACCAGAGAGTGTCTCTATTTATTATGTATGATCTAGATTGATAAATAAAAAATATGACATTAATTTATAATTTAAAAATTAAACAAAACACTTATTAATAATAATAATACTAATAATAATATTATTATGTATGGCATAAATTGATAAAAGACAAAAATTAATTTATAATTTTGTATTAAAAAATGGCATTAATTTATAATTTAAAAATTAAACAAATATATTCCATTTGTCCAACCAAATTTGTATTAGAAAAATATATTCCCTTCGTTCCATAAGTGTTGTCACATTTTTACTAAATAGTGCATCCCACAAATACTGTTACATTTATATTTTTGGTAAATGAGACCCACATTGAAACAATCAATATATCTCCATGGGACCCCCACACAATACGTAAACTACCCACTAAATTAAAATATTGGCAAAGATTTGTGTGAGACCGTCTCACGTAAGCCCTTACGTGAGACGGATAAAAAATGATAACATCACTAACGAAAAGTGAACAATTTATAATATAAATAAAAAGTAAAAATATTTTATAGCGAAAGTGATAATATTTTATTGCGAAAGTAATAATAATTTATGTGAGACGGTCTGACACAATACCTACCCTAAGATATTATATTTTTTAACCCACTACACATTAAAGATATACTCCATAAAATATACCCCATATGTATGATATAAATTCATAAAAGAAAAAATGACATTAATTTATAAATAATAGTGGTAAGGAATACTCCAAAAATCAAAATACTAAAAACAATTGAATCAATAACGACAATTATCTTAAATTACCAATTGCCATAATTGATATATGTTATTAATGTCATTAGTTATTAATAATTATTATACTATAAATAACAAGAGAATAATTTACGTAAAATTATGTATATCTTAATATATATAAAAACAGAATAAATCTAATCCTAACCATCTATTTTTAAAACAAATCTCAGCCATCCATAAAAATAATTAAATAATAGTAATTATTACCTTTTCAAATTAGGAAATAAAGTATTATTTATCTCTATTTCTAAAATAAATCTAAGCCACCCATTAAATTAATTATATAATTATAATTATGACCTTTTCAAATTAGGAAATAAGATATTATTTATTAAAACTTTAATAATATTAAATATATTATTTGAAATATATAAAAGTAGAATAAATCCAATCCTGACCATCTATTTCTAAAACAAATCTCAGCAACCCATTAAAATAATTAAATAATTGTAATTATGAAATTTTCAAATTAGGAAATAAGATATTATTTATTAAAACTTTAATAATATTAATTATATTATTTGAATATGTTCAAAATTTTTAAATAAATCTAAGCAACGAGGTTTCTTAAACAAATATTAGCCACCCATTAAAATAATCAAATAATTATAATTATGAATTTAGGGTTTAGGGTCTTATGGTTTTAGGTTTTAGGGTTTTCTGTAATTATTTTCATGTAAAAAACATATGAGATAACGTTTGCAGAGGGCCAGATCCTAACCATCTATTTTTTAAACAAATCTCAACCACCCATTAAAATAAATAAATAATTATAATTATGACTTTTTCAATAACTAAATACTTATTAACCCATAAAAGTAGAATAAATACAATCCTGGCTATTTAATTCTCAAATAAATCTCAGTCACCCATTAAAATAATTAAATCATTGTAATTATGACTTTTTCAATTTAGAAAATACTCTCTTCATCCCACCCAAAGGGTGGTGTTTATTTTTTGCACGTGAATTAAGAAGTATTATTATTTAATGTGTTGTGGGTAGTTGTATTATTGGGAGTATAGGCCCTATATTTTAATTGTATTATTGGATGTGTGTGATCCCATATGTGTAAAAAAAGAAAAGATCAGGACTCTTTGAATGGGACGTTCAAAATGGAAAAAAGGGACACTTTGAGTAGAACGGAGGGACTAAGATATTATTGAAGCAGAATAAATTCAATCCTGACCATATTTTTCTTAAACAAATCTCAGCCACCCATTAAAATAATTAAATAATTATAATTATGAATTTAGTGAAATAGGTAAATGTTATTTCACTGGAAACGGTTACATCAAGTACTTACGTACGATGCGAATACAAAATCTAACCAATCTATCCAACCTACTTAAGCATAACGCTTAAGGTGAATAATAAAAATACATTAAGGATTCATATACAAAGATGCTATCTGAAGTTGATTCTATCTGCAATGTGGTTCGGAGACAACATCCTTGTGCCAAACTGAAGAACATTTCTTTCCATCCAAATGTAGTAGATCATGATAGAAAAGATGATGAAAAGAAGTCTTCTTGCCTTTTTGTTGCTTCTGGTATCCTGCAATATCTTACGGAAGGCATCTGTGACTGATATTAGCCTTCGTCTTCTCCATCTAATCTATCCTCTTACTTCATTTCAAATGCGTGTCGTATAAGGGCAATGAAAGAAGAGATGCGATGTAGTCTCCTGATCGAAGCAAAAACCACATCGTTTGTCTTCTCCTGTGCCCCAAATCCTGTCCTTTGTAGCAACTCTGTCTCTATGCACTAACCATAGTCTGAAGCTGAACTTCCTCACAATCCACTTGTGCCATATCTGTTTATAGACAAAGCTCGAATCCGCTGTGTATCTACTCTTCAGATGATCATACATATGGCTGGCTTTGAATATTCCATTGTCACAACATTCTCTATAATATCAATCACTCCTTCATCTCATTCTGATTCATTCCCTATGACATTCCTAATGGCAATGAGCACTCTCCATAAGTATGTAGAATTATTACCTAGAGAGGTCATTGTCCACTGAGAAGATGAGAGGTAGACAGAGTGAATCCATTTCACACAGAGAGATGAGGCTTCCCTGTGAACAACCCACAATGCTGCTGCCAACAGGGTCTTATTCCAAGTGGTGATGTCCTTCAATCCTAGCCCTCCGGTATTCTTAGGTTGAAGGATGTCATTCCAGCTCACCGGGCTCACATTCGTTCCCCACAAGAACCTGTGAATAATAGTCTCCACCTTCTTGACCACCACAATTGGGATTTTGACAATGCCACTCAAAAAGATAGAATACCATATATCTCAGAAGTGATCAATTCCAATCGACCCGTGAATGACAAAAGTTTAGAAGACCACGTTTGTATCATGTTGTTAATGTCATTCAATAGTGGTATAAAATCTTCCACTCCTATTCTCCTACTACAAATAGGGATGCCCAAGTATTTGAAAGGAATGGTACATGTATTGAAAGTAAGAATCTAAGTAATTCTGCGTCAGACACGAGTCGAAACTCCCGAGGTAATGAGATTAGATTTTTGAGAATTAGCTGTTAAACCAGAGACTTCAGAGAATCCTTTCAATATCCTTTCAATACATTTTTTGCAGTAGCTACATCTCCATAACCCACAATCAGAAGATCATCTGCAAAGATCAGATGTGAGACATCTACACGTTTATAAATTCTAGAATGAAATCTGTACTCATATAGATCAACTGCTCTACTCATCAATCTACTAAGGTATTCCATGCAAATAACAAAGAGGAGCGAGAAGATCGGATCACCTTATCGAAGATCCCTCTTGCCTTTGAAAAAACCTTCCAGGTTGCCATTGATGAGTAAGGAGTAGAAAGTAGTAGTAACACACTGCTCAATCCAAGTACAAAAAGTGGAGGGAAAGCCCAATCCCGTAAGCAATTTAAAGAGATATTTCCAGCTAACAGAGTCATAAGCTTTGGAAATGTCAACTTTGACTGCCATCCTAGGGGAGATACTTCCTTCTCTCCGTCCGTAGCCCCTAAAGATCTCTTCTGCAAGCATCACACAGTCTCTCATTTTCCTTCCTTTAATAAATCCAAATTCGGATTGATTTATTAAGGAAGGAAGACAAATCCTGAGTCGAGCTGCCAAGATTTTTTAGATGATTTTGCACAGTGGTGCAACAGGAAATGGGTCTAAAATCTTGGACTCTCAGCTCATGGCTCTTTTTGGGGATTAATGAAACAAAAGTAGCATTCAACTATTTGAGCAATTTTCCTTTCCGAAAGAATTCCTTCACCGCTGCCACTACATCTCCACCAACCATATTCCATGCACTCTGAAAAAAAGCCGATGTGTAGCCATCAGGACCTGAAGATTTGTTTTTATTGATTGACCACAATGCTTTTTTAATCTCTGCCTCATCTACCGGTGTTTCCAGATTGCTAGCATCCACAGAAGAGAGCTTCAGTCCTCTATCCAACACCTCCTGCTCCATTAGCTGAGTGATCGAACCCTCTTCACCAAGTATTAATTGATAATAAGATAGAAATGTATGAATCAGTTCTTGGTACGAAGAATTAGGTCCGCCATCAGTGTGAAGAGAATGAATATCATTCCTCACTCCATTGCTTCGAATAAGAGAGTAGAAATACTTTGTAGCGCGGTTCTGGTTCTTAATGTGCTTGTGTTTGAGAACCTGCATAAGAAAGTTAGTTTCACAATCCTCCAGATGCTTCTGTTTTTTTAGCTCATCACTGATCTCCAGGTGTAGCTCATGATTATTCAGGCTCGACATAAAGAGTCTCTGGAGAAGATACAGGTGTTCTTTTCCTCTAGCTACTCTTTCAGAAATATGGTAATAATTCTGTTTGTGCAACTCCTTCAGTGGTTTTTTTAGAGTTTTCAACTTCTGGCGGAGAATAAACTGCTTTGTACCTGCTACGTGTACTGCTATTGAGAAGAAATAAGAGTAATAAAATTATCATGGTTAGTCCAAAAATTACAGAATCTGAAGGGTCTTATATAGTGGGGGCTCGGATTTTGGAAGGAGGTGATGGAAGGGCAATGATCAGAGTGAGTGCCCTGAGGAAGAAAAATGGTATGAAGTTCCCAACTCATACTTCTCCAAGGCTTGCATGTCATAACTCTATCAATTTTTGAACAAGAGGCTCCATTCGACCAAGTATAGAAGCAACCTGTCGAGTAAGTATCCTCCACTCCCAATATAGAGCAAGTTTTCTGCATTTCCCTGGTCCCCGTATTTTGTGTAGCCCTATTTCTTTCACCCTCGAATCTTACACAGTTGAAGTCTCCTCCAAGGATCCATGGCCGTGGGTTCGAATGAAAGAGGAAATTGAGATGTTGCCACAAATGTCTCCTAGCAACATAGCGGTTGTGGGCATAGATGACTGAGATAAAGAACTCTTTTGAGGTTATAAGACAACGAGCATTCATTGAGATGGATTGATCAGTAAGGACAAAGTTATCCAAATCAAGACGCATTGGGTTCCAAACAACCACAATCCTACCACCACTACAAAGGTCAAAGTTATGGCTATGATTCCAACCAGGGAGTACACTCTTAATAACATCATCGACAGTTCCTAAGGATAGCTTAGTTTCCACTAAGCCTGCAATAGCCACATCATGATCACACACCAGTTTTTTAGTGCATTGTGGGTTGGCGTGCTCCCCATCCCACGCACATTCCATATGAGGAGACTCATGAAGAATATTAAGAAGAGGTGATACCTGCCTCTACAATCTTCTTGCTAATCCAATCTCCATAATCTTCAAGGTTTTCATGTTCTCCCTTATTAGTGTCTTCCTTATTTCCCAAGGATTTAGACCTTTTATGTTTGAAGTTCCTACCAGAAGAAGATGATGATTCTGCACTGTAAACTGGCACCCATGCTTTTGTGAATTTATTACCAGTTTGCCTACCTTGGACACGTGGTGGAGTTTTCTGTACTTGTTCTTGGACAGAGCGAATGTGTGGGGAGATATCCTCTGGGGAAGTAATAGATCCCAACTGGGAAAGAATTGCAAATTGATTGGAGGTGCTTGGGTGGTGTCTGGTATAAGGTGGATTGGGGTTGGGCTTGGGAGTAAAAGTATTAGGTGGAGTTGGATGATTGGGCCTAGGAATAAAAGAGGGATTGGGCTGGGGACTGGTGTATTTGTGATTGGGCTTGGGATTGGGTTTTGGGTTTGTTTTAGTAGTGGAATCAGGGTTGGGAATTGGGTTCAATTTTGGTTGTTTGAGATTAGGATAAGGATTTGGGTAATTGGGGTTGGGCCTTTGGTTTGGATTTGTGTTGGGCTTAGGTTTAAAGGGGTTGGGCCTACGCCCTCTGTTTCTATTTTGTTTCCTTTTACTCGGAAAAAATGGCCCATCTTCCTCCCGACCATGTTCCGGTTGCGGCTGTACATCGTGACGGTGGCATTCTTGAGTGTGGTGACCCAGAGATGTACAATTAGTGCAGAACTTGGGATAAAATTCGTATTCAATCTTCTGTCAAAATCCTCCCCTCTTATTCTTTACCCAGATTTCATCCGGAAAGACTTTGGCAGCATTCACATGAACTAGTGCACGAGCATAGAAAACTCGTTCTTCTCTCCTATGGCTGAAGCGATGATACTGAGACGTTCGAAAGCCCAATATTTGAGAGGGAGAGATGGGAGTTGAATCCAAACTGGGACAATTGATAATCCTGATTCATCAAATTGGAAATCCTCCGGCATTCTCCTTAACATCAGGTACTTGAAATTCCCTTCATAAGACCATTTTGGATAACTTTTTGGGCATCTTCTTCAGTATTCAGTTTAAAAATAATCCGACCACTGTCATGGCTGAAAAACTTTAACTTCAACCTCCCACTTGCTTACAATTTCCTTCACGGCCTGGAATCCGGGGTAACAACCTGCGAAGCATCCAATTAAGGTGAAGTTCCATTCATCATCTTCCTTGTCAATCATCTCATCAGGGATAATAGCAACTCTGGTTCAATTGGAGGAACAAATTTAAGAATGTGGATAGGATTAGGACTATGATTGTGAGGATTTGTATTATGAGGACCAGGGGGATCCTGTCCAGTTGAAGTGAAAGGCGGAGGGGTCTGAGAAGTAGGCTGAGGGGTAGGCTGCTGGTGGATTTTCTGGGTGCAAGACGAAGGGGTGAAGGGTGCTGGAATACGGCGAGATGACTGGGGATCAGGAGTTGTGTGGTGTAGGAGTAAGGGACAAAACGAGGGAGCTCCTGGATTATGCGGATTCAGGGGCGGAAGAGAAGGAGATTGAGCAGCGAGGTTTGTTGAGATCGGATTGGAGGGGGATGAATGAGAAGGGGGGTTGGGATTGAGAGGAGTGCTGGCTACAGTAGCTATTTCTGTCGAGTTCAATGCCGGATTTGCGGGCGGCAAACAGAGAGGTTGTTGGGAAGGTTGCATGGACGAGGGAGGGTTGTTGGGATGGGTAGTCAGAGGTGTGGAGAGAGAAGTAGAGGGGCCCACTAATTTCTCCTTAAAGGAGATAGAGTTGGTGGGACTTTGAGATAGTACAGGAGGACAGGTGGAGGAGTAGGGTAACAAATTTGACTTTTTTAGAATAGTGGGAAACGTGTTGGACTCCTCATCCACAAGGAGAGCTAGAGGTAGGGAGCTATCTGTAATACCATCAACTATTATACAATTTGCCACTACTTCCAAGGCAGAAGCCTCACCCAAATTCAAATTTTCTTTGTGATTTAGGGGCGGCGACATCTCCATCAAATCTGGAGAATCAGCATCAGGGTCTCGGGCCACACACTCCATACCCAACTTCTTCTGCTCCTTTAACTCTAAATTTGTGCATCTTCGCTGATCACCTTCATCTCCAGAAAACACTTCAACGGAGGCGTCGACCGGAGATAAGTCAAAAATAGACATCTAGGTATTGTACGAGCATTCCATACATGAAATAGATAAGGGATTAGCACGAGAGATCACCTTAGCAGATATCTTAGATTTCTTCAATTTCTTCCCATGGCTCGACTTCCTACTCGACGGAGAGGAGGGAGCTGATGAATGACTCCGGAGCTTTATTGGGCACCGGAACAAGGGGCACAACTAAGATGAAGACTACACAAGTGTAGCCAGAACTCTGGACTCCATCCAGTTTGGCGTCGGGGAGGAAAAGGGAGGGAGGGGGGAACAACGAATTTAGGGTTTAGAGTTTTAGGGTTCAGGGTTTTATGGTTTATGGCATAATGTTTGCAGAAGGTCAAATCCTGATTATCTATTTCTTAAACAAATCTCACCCACCCATTAAAATAATTATAATTATGATTTTTTCAATAATTAAATAATTATTAATCCAACCAAACTTTCATTGCACACTACAAGAAAAAATGCATTTAAACACATTTAAAAGTGTTGTTATAGGTAATATATTAACACATTTTACCTATAACTACGTTGATTTTTTGTGTGGTCCATTCTGCTGTGGGGATAGGTAGTACCCCTAATACCACACTTTAAGGTGTAAAGAATTATGACATAATAACACACTTATATCTATTAATACACTTTGAAGTGTGAAGAAAAGTGACTTATTAAGACACTTTTAAATGTTACAATATAGTAATATTAAATAAAATAAAATTAAAAAGAGATTTTTCTTAGATTCGAACCTGTGTCACCGTATCAACTGATGGGATCTCTATATTAAGTCAGAAACCATTAAACCATAAATAATTTTTGTGACTTTTTTATAAAAATAGTATATATACATAGAATACATAATTAATTTTTAATATTTAAATTTTATATTATCAATTTAATAGGTATAATAAATTAAATTTAGAATTATTTATTAATTATAATTCAAATTTAATATTTTTAAAATAAATTAATAGTAATATAAAAATATATATATAAATAATTATTTTAAAATATTTAGCATTTTTATATATTTATTATTATCTTAAATTTTAACGTCAAATATTTTTTTTAAATAAAAATAAATTTTATTTTTTAATCATTAGATTAATTAAAATAATTATTATTTTAAAATAAATATAACCTTAAATTAAATTAACAATAAAAAATTATCAATTTAAGTAAATAAAATGTAAAAAATTATTAATTTAATTTCTTAATTTTAAAATTTTAATTTAACTTTATAATGAAATAATTTATATTTCATATTTTAATGAGGAAACAAAAATTAAAAAAAATTATTTTAATGATTAGTAATCTTTATAATACGTTTGTGATAACAAAATACTATTTATACATATACTTTTAAGTGTTTCTAGAGAGTACATATAATGACACTTTTTTGTGTGTTAAAAAATGTGTAACAAAAGTGTAGTAATAGATAAGTGTTGTTTCTGAAGTGTGGTGATAGGGCAAATATCAATACATCGATTTATTAAGTGTCTTTATAGATCATATATTAACACCCTTAAAACATAATGTATCAATACAATACCTATTATTACATCGACTTTAAAATGACATTAAAATATGTATGGTAATAAGCATTTTTTCTTGTAGTGGCAAATAATGGTTAATAATCTCATAAAAATAAAAAATTAATATATGCCAAATTTTTTAATAATTATTAACTACTCCCTCCGTCCCACAATTTCGTTCACGTTTACTGTACCACGTTTTTTTAAGAAAAGTGTTATTTTTTACCAAATTTATTGACTTTAGAAGGTATAGTAGTATTTTTAGGTAATAAAAAAGTATAAAGTAATGATATGTGTGTGAAAAATGAGTGACATTACATTGAGATATTACAACTTTATGGTCTATAAATAAATAAATATTATTTTCATGATATTACATTACATTGAGATATTTAATTTAAAACTTTAATAATCTCATTAAATATTTTACTAATATAGCAACAATAAACACAAAAAAAATAAAAAAATAAATATATGCCAATTTTTTAATAAATTTATATGGCAAGAATATATACTCATTATTTTTTTGTTCGTTTGATTAATTCTCTACCAACTAACAAAACAAACATTGCCGTCAAACTTAGATGCATTAGATTGTTTGAGTCTCCTAATTATCAAATTCACGGTTCAACCAATCTGGAAGGTGTTTATCACGATGTTGAGATTTGTTAATATTTGTTACTCCCTCCGTCCCAAAGATATTGACACACTTTCCTTTTTGGATTGTCCCACAGAAATTGACATATTTCCTTTTTAAGGATATGGGACCCACACAAAAACTATTTATTTATTTACATGGGTCCACACAAACATCACACTCACCACTAATACAACTACCTACTACACATTAAATATTATTTCTCTCACTTCACTTTACATTAATTTATTATACTTCTTAATCTCCGTGCCCAAAAAAAATGTGTCAATTTCTCCGGGACGGAGGGAGTACTTTATTGTTATTTATTTTTTAATCATTCTGATGCATCATGTTATGATTTGAAACATGAGTATATTTTGTAGGGGTATTTGTTTATTTTTATTATTTTATATTTTTTCAAAAAAATATTATACGGTTCAAACATCATAAAATCAAATTAAGTTGTTGTCTTAAAACTAATACATACCGTGCAACACACGGGTTAGCTACTAGTTTAATTTAAAGGAAGTGCATAAGAAAACTACTGTATAGTCTAAAATCTCTCTTGAGAAATACTACCATATATGTCACACATATAAAATAGGAGAACTCAATATATAAAGTTAATGCAAGAAATTAAAGAGAAATTGAGAGAGATAAGAAATAGAGAAGAGATTTTGACTAAAACGTTTGAGCAGGAAAATGAGGTTGACCACATGTGCTTATATATATATATAATCGATCATAATTAAATTATACACTTATATGTTAATTAATGACATTAACATGTTAGGTAAATCATAAGAAGAATAACAACTAATTAATTGAGCAGAACTAAATTATAAAATTTGAAATACTTATTTGTCTAGAACACTTCTAATTAGACAAATATAATCAATATATCTTAATTCCAAATTAAAATTTGCAACCCTAAAATTTAATACTTATTTTTAAAAGCTAATATTAATTTTATCATTAGAGTTTAATAACTACACATATTATACTGTTATTGCATTCTTTTATAATTATATTATTACTACACGTTATATATTTCAAATAATTCATGTCATTTTAATTTATTCTATAATAACATATCTTTTATTTATTTATTTATTTGTTTTTTCTTTCCAATTTTTATACTTTAATTAATACTCTCTCCAAAGTCCTTTGACCATTAAAAAAAAATATATATTAGTAAAATTTAGGATAATTTTGAGATGCACTTGGTTCACCATGCATTTTGGGGTTTATAAATTAAAGTTAGATCATAGTTGTAACTATATATTTTATTTTTAATTTTTTAAAATTTAAATATGAGGATGCGATTCATGTAAAAAATATTATTTGACTATCATAGAAATTCTACCGTGCACGGGCGATGTGACCGATCTTTAAAATGGAATACTTGATTCTAATATTTTTTTCTTACTTATATAAGACTAAAAACAATAAAAATACTTGAATAAAAAATAATTTATTTAAAAATAATTATTAATAAAATAAAAAATAATTAAATATTATATATATGTATATATATATATATATATATATATATATATATATATATATATATATATATATATATATATATATATATATATATATATATATATATATATATATATATATTAAGTATATTATAGCAGAAACTTTTTTTTGTTAACGTGTCATCTCTAGAGCGTTCTAATGTGACATGTAATTTTATCAATTTTTTAGATTTTTAATACTTTTTTTAATATTTTTCTTATTTACTTTTAATTAACTTCCTTATTTAATATTTTTTTAAATAATGTGTTTCTTATTTTTAATAATGATTAAATTTTTAATATTTTATTTATTTATTTGGGTATCATTAATTAGTTACTAAATCTTTTAATGCAATAAACAAATTAATTAATATCAAATTAAATCATATATATAAAAGGAAAAAAGAATATTTCATATAATATTCTCTCACACCCCACCTATAAATAAGACTTTTTGGTTATTCATTTTAAATATACATATTCATTTCTCCAAGAAGAATAGGAGTTTTCTTCAAATTCCTCTAGAGATTTGATTTATGAATGTATAAAAATTTATTTCAATAGAGCAAATCAAATTCAAGTATTCTTCAAGATAAAGAGAATTGATTTAAGTATTCTTCAATTATTTTACCTCTTAAGAATGAGGAAGAGAATCGATTCAAGTATTCTTGAATAGATTTACATCTTAAAAATCGATTTTTCAAGAGATGCTTAAATAAATTTACATATTAAAAATTAATTTTTCAAGAGTAAGATGATCGATTCAAGAACTTGAATCGATTTACATCTTAAGAATCAATTCTTCAACAGGAAAAAAATAGATTCAAGTATTACCTCTTAAGAATCGATTCAAGTATTCTTAAATCGATTTATATCTTAAGAATCAATTCTTCAAGAGAAAAAAAATCAATTCAAGTATTACCTCTTAAAAATCGATTCAAGTATTCTTTAAAATCTACCTCTAAAGTATTGATTCAAGTATTCTTCAAGTGAAAGAGAATCAATAATCCAAGTATCGGTTCTTTGAGAGAAAGGAAATCGATTTAATTATTCTTGAATAAATTTACATCTTAAAAATCAAATTTTCAAGAGATACTTAAATAGATTTACATCTAAATAATTGATTTTTCAAGAGTAAGAGGATCGATTCAGGTATTCTTGAATCGATTTACATCTTAAGAATCGATTATTCTTTCAATAATTAGAATATATGTACATATATATTGACTTTTTACATGATTTAGTTATACGTTACATTATCAAAAGTCAAATGTTATAATTTGTTGCAAATTCATTACATTGATGAAAGAAATTGTCTAGCTATAAGAAAAAAATCTCATTAATTAATGTTGTTACGTTATATAACACGGATTATTTAATTATAAAAAATAAGAATAATAACTAAATGATCCTGCATTTTACGCGGATTTCATACTAATATATATATATATATATATATCAGAAAGAAATTAAAAAAATATAAGATTTTTATTTTTTGTATATAGATCGTTATAATAATAAAAAATATAATAATAAAAAATAGGTAAACTATCAATTCGGGGCCTGAATTATTTTTTTAGGTAATTTTAAGTAATTTCGGGTATCGGATATACCCGAACCGATTGTTCACTATCGGATCGGGTATCGGGTTTAAAAAAATAGTCGAATTACCCGATTGGGATACCCGATTATTTTTTTTAAAATTTATGTTTTATATTAATATAACACTCCAATAATATATTAACTATACTTTCTCACACATGCATTCACAAATCACAGCTTAATCTTTACACCACATCAATTCCTAAAAAATGCCAATACTCTAATTTACACTTTTTCTTCTTGTGAATTTCTTCGCTTCTTACAATTTAATATACTTATCATGCTTCAACAACCTACTCAATTTGTAAACAGACAATTGCTTAAAATTTAGTTTTTAAAAAATCCTTCTGTTAAATAAATAAATAAAAATCAACTTATTTATATATGGATTATCAATTGATTTTAATATTTAATGGAATACTAAATATATTTGACAATTGGCATTTGATGAGTGATATTTTCACCTAGATTTTAGTGTCTTTTTATATGCGTTTTCGTATTATTTTATCCGTATTTTATGTGTTATTTGGTTGTGTTTTGTGTTTTCATGGAAATATGTGTGAATGAGCTTAAACCTACTATTTTCACTTTTTATTTGATGCTAAATATGATAAGGAAGATGTAGGAAAAAGCGGATCTCAATTTGGAGTTGAAACGAGGGAGAACGAGCCAAAACAATGAAGGAATCAGGGCAGCAGCAACACGACTGGCCGTGTTGGTGGCACGAGCCGTGTCGCAGTGCACGACTCGTGTAGCTAACACGGGCCTGTCCAGAATGGTCGTGCGGCAACATCTATTCATCCAACACGACCACTACTTGGCCGTGTTGCGGAGCTCGACTCGTGTTGCAGCACACGACCCGTGTAGCCAACACGGGCCTGTAAGCGATGGCCGTGCGGGAGCATCAGTTCACGCAACACGGGCACCTTATGGCCGTGTTGCGCCACACGACTCGTGTCGTGTCAGGGATCAGAAAAATTCAGAATCCTTCTAGAAGCTTGTCAAGGAGTATAAATACCCCTCCATTCAGATTTTATGAAAAAAAATCCGATTTCCACCCCTTCCACACACACCTCACACACCATTTCTTCCATTTTCCACCATAATCTTCATCCATTCTTCATCCACCCATCTACACTTGATCCCCTCCATCAAATTCACCATCCAAGTGATCAAGGAAGCAAGGGAGAGTGAGATCACAAGAAGAAGAAGTAGATCTCCATTGAAGCACTTCAAAGGGGGAATCTAATTCTAATTTTTGTGCATTTCTTTATAGATTGATCATGTTTTGTAAGGATCTTAATGTCTATGTTAATTTTCTTATGGATATGAGAGGCTAATCTCCTTTGTGAGATTAGCTCCATGATTGGTGTTGGATAATTTAGTTTTTTTTATGCAAATTGATTTTAATCTTGAATGGGCTTTGTGTTATTTCTATCATTGATTGTTGATTGCTTGATGTATATGATGATTTGTGTGATTAATTGTCATGGGCATGTGATTAGATTGAGAAATCAATTATGTGTTTAGGATAGTTCATTGAATCATTTCATCATACACTTCATGTGCATTAATTTAGAATGAGATAGAGATATCCTTCTAGATTTAGAACCCTTTGATAGAACATTTGATTAGCTTAATCGAGAGGTTGGTTGATTAAATGAGGAGACCCAAACAATTAGTGAATTCATAGTACCTTAAAAGGGAATATTGCTTATGATTTAGTACCTAATTAGGGAACTCATAGAGTAATTAGTACCTAGTGGGAGGTGTTTGCTATTGTCTCGATCCTATGTGCGTTTGGGAGCCTTGTTGAGGGCCTACATCCTATCCATCCCGAGAGAGAGTTTAGGTGGAATTAGTGATCGCTTCTATACCTTGTCCATGAGAGATTAGAATTAATTGCATGATTACTTAATTATCTATGCCATGATTGTTGTTAATCTCATCCTTGCATCATTTGGAACCCTTTTATCTTTGCATACATTTTATCTTTATTTCTTGCTTTAGCATAATTGCATTCATTTGCTCCTATCCTCTCTTCCGTCGTCCTTATAAAATCACGATAAACTTGAGATCGCTTAAACTCTAGTACCTTCCTCCCTGTGGTTCGATAATTTCTTTAATTGGTCATGCCCATTATATTATGGCTAATCAAATGGCGCCGTTGCCGGGGAGGTAACGGTCGCTAGTAGTTTGACGAAGGATTGTTTAGAGTGGTCTTAATAAGGATATTTTTTTTTTTTTTTGCATCTTATATTTGCTTTGGAAAATTTTGTTCTAATTTTTCTTTCTTTTATAGGTGCATACCTTGAGAAGGAAGAAGAAGGAGAGCAACCCCAAAAATATGAGCTACATGGATACTCTTCGAGATATGGTGAATAGAAGTGTTCATTCCGCTATGAACACACAAGGAAATTTTCAAAGATTTCAAATGCCAAATGGTGAACCTAATTTGCAACCGGATTATGGAATACAAGATATGCAATTCCTACAACAAGATTATGGAGATTTTGGAGTTCCTCATCAAATGCATCATCAAGTATACCCTCAAGGTGTGGAAGATGTTTTTCAAGGAAATTTTTCTAGTCATCAAGAAGGAAATCAACCACATCTATGGGGAAATGTTCAAGACTCCAACACCTCTTATTCCACCCAAAGTGACCACATAGCAATGTTTGGAGAAAAGATGTTTGAAATGGTTATGGATCGCATAGAGAAGGAGAGTAAGTTTAATGAAATGTGGATGGATCGAATCGGAAATTGGTGTGACATGGTGACAAGTGCAATAGTAGCATTCGGTGCTAGATTGGATTCCATTGAGCACCAAGTTAGTCAAGTTGTATCCACCGTTGAGAACAACAAGCCTTCTTCCTCTATTAAAGATCGAAAAGAGGATAGTTTGGGGGTTGATGAGGTTATGAAGGAAAAGAGAGAAAGGGTGCCTAAGTGGGTGAAAGCTACAAAGTTGAAAGAAGAGTTGACGGAGGAATTCGATAAATTTGTCGAGTCTCTTGAAAAGATGGTTGAGAAAGTAAAACATCAAAATCGAGAAGAGATTCATGCCCTTATGGAAGAAAAGAAGTCTCCGGAAACTAAGATCATGGATTTCACTCCCCACAAGCCTAAACCTTCTCATTCTATTGAAATTTCAAATTCTCTTAAGAACTTTCATGATTTTATTGATAAAAATTTGTTTGGTGATTGTAGGAAAAAGGTTGCAAGAGGACAACAACACTTGTCAATGCCCGAATTCTTACCGGGGGATGTGGTTGAAGTTCAAAATGCATATAAAGCCCCATGGAAAAAGTGGAACAAGTGGAAAGGGTCATTCCTTGTGAAGAACGCCTTCGGAGACCAATTACTTGAGTTATTTAACAAGAAGGGAACCGTTCTAGTGGTTGAACGGGAGAGCACACGGCACTACTTCAAGAAGAAACCTATGATAGTGCCTAAGGACTATTCAAGACCACCATGAGCTAAAGACTATCGTCCGGCTTGAAGACGTTAAACTTAGCGCTAGATGGGAGGCAACCCATCATTATCTTTATTGCTTTATTTAATGCTTTCAATAAGGATTGTGGATTTGTTGTTTCTTGCATTTTGGCCTTGTAGGTGGATCGTGCTTGTGAGAAGAATACGATAAGTGCTTGATTTGAAGTGTGAAAGTAAGTCACACCACTTTTTGCAAACTTACCTCGAAACTCTTGTTTCAATTTAAGTTTGGGGGGATATGGCGTGGTGTGACATACTTTGTCTTGAAAGCATATACTTTTCGTATTTTTGAGCTAATTTTAAAATTTTTCTCATGAGCATTGGTTTGATTTTGGTATGATTGGTCGTGTTGAAGTGCATGATAGTCCATATTTTTAATGAAATTGTTGAGCTAATGGTTTTGTTGAGCATGTATGAAGGGTATTGGAAGCACGAATTGAGCTCGGAGCTAACAACTTCCACTATCAAATGCTTATTGAGGGAGTTCATTCTACACCCTACCACTTTTATGTGCTTAGCATAATTTGATTTGATTTGTATTGATGTGATTAGCATGCTACTTCATGTGTTATGTTTTTTTGGGATGTTTATTTTCATTAGTTAGGATTTTCTTTTCAATCAAGGTTGGGATGATTGTGAGCTTACATTGTTATGGATGATTTGAATGTGTGTTTCATTGTTTTATGATGGTGATTTTTATTCTTGCATGTTATGTGTTTTTGGTTATTTCTTGTTTGTTGAGTCTTTATTTTATGTTTCGTGTGCATTTTTATTCTTGTTTAGGGAGTGTTTGGTGGATTATTTTTGGGATGTTGTGAGTCATTTTTGAACATGAGTGGTGATATGTTGTGGTAATAAGTGATGACAAGTTATGATTAAGAATCTCTACACTTTCGAATTGTGACATGTTTTATTTAACTTGTTCAATTTTGAGATGAATGTGGTGTAATAAGTTTCTTAAGGTCCAATGCATAAGCTTGTGAGCGTTTGAGCCTCAACCGTGCATACATGGTATTTTTCTTCATGAGTGGATTGGTTGTGTTTGATAAGTTAGAACTTGCTCAAGGACTATAGGAACGAGCCCGATTAGTGGAGATTAGTGAAATGATCTAAGGCCATCTTTGTTATTCATAGTCATTGCCATTGCCATATATTTTCCTACCATGAACATCATCCCTAGTTAACCATTTTGAGCCTTAAAGCCTATTTATTGTGATATAAGCACATTACAAGCCATGAATACCCACTTAAGCCTTACATATATACCATTTGTGTGGGTGATTGAGGAGATGGTAACTAGAAAGGTTTGATAAGGAAGAAAAAGAAAAAAGGAAATGGTAAACAAGCAAGAAAAAGGATGAAAAAGAGCACAAGAAAGAATGGACATGCAACCCCAAAACAAGAAAATGAGCAAAGCAATAACAATATGCTCAAATACTTAAAAGTTCAAAGAAGGAAGCATGCATTAAAAGAAGATAAAAATCTAAGGAAAGTTGATGATTAGTGCTTGTGATTACCAAAGTTGAGAAAGGAAGAAAGAAAAGTGGAGAAGTTGGAGAAATTGGCCATCTCTTCGATTACTTACACTTGCTTAGTCACTATTATCCATATCTTCCATACCCTACCAAAGAGCCTATCATTACATCCTTAATGAAAGACCTTTTTGATCATTAATGGAAACTTTGGCGGTTTGTGAATGTAGTCCACGAGCAAGCTTATAGCGAGTCAAGCCAATCAATTGATGAGTGTTGATTTACCTACTTTAAAGAGTGTTGAGTGAAATTTATAACCTATGTAAGGCTTGGACTAAAAGGGACTATATTACACTTTATTCTCTTTTGATTGAACTTGTTAATTTCTCATGTTATGATTTTATTGATGTAGGATGCCTTAGCATAGTTTGTAATTCTTATTGCTATTGATGTGTTATTACTTATGTTCGTTTAGTTTTTTTCCTAGGTGAAAATCACTCTTCATGGTTTATCATTTTCGTTGTGCGAGGACGCACAACACTTTAAGTTTGGGGGTGTGATGAGTGATATTTTCACCTAGATTTTAGTGTCTTTTTATATGTGTTTTCGTATTATTTTATCCGTATTTTATGTGTTATTTCACCTAGGAAAAAACGGATCTCAATTTGGAGTTGAAACGAGGGAGAACGAGCCAAAACAGTGAAGGAATCAGGGCAGCAGCAACACGACTGGCCGTGTTGGTGGCACGAGCCGTGTCGCAGTGCACGACTCGTGTAGCTAACACGGGCCTGTCCAGAATGGTCGTGCGGTAACATCTATTCATCCAACACGACCACCACTTGGCCGTGTTGCGGAGCTCGACTCGTGTTGCAGCACACGACCCGTGTAGCCAACACGGGCCTGTAAGCGATGGCCGTGCGGGAGCATCAGTTCACGCAACACGGGCACCTTATGGCCGTGTTGCGCCACACGACTCGTGTCGTGTCAGGGATCAGAAAAATTCAGAATCCTTCTAGAAGCTTGTCAAGGAGTATAAATACCCCTCCATTCAGATTTTATGAAAAAAAATCCGATTTCCACCCCTTCCACACACACCTCACACACCATTTCTTCCATTTTCCACCATCATCTTCATCCATTCTTCATCCACCCATCTACACTTGATCCCCTCCATCAAATTCACCATCCAAGTGATCAAGGAAGCAAGGGAGAGTGAGATCACAAGAAGAAGAAGGAGATCTCCATTGAAGCACTTCAAAGGGGGAATCTAATTCTAATTTTTGTGCATTTCTTTATAGATTGATCATGTTTTGTAAGGATCTTAATGTCTATGTTAATTTTCTTATGGATATGAGAGGCTAATCTCCTTTGTGAGATTAGCTCCATGATTGGTGTTGGATAATTTAGTTTTTTTTATGCAAATTGATTTTAATCTTGAATGGGCTTTGTGTTATTTCTATCATTGATTGTTGATTGCTTGATGTATATGATGATTTGTGTGATTAATTGTCATGAGCATGTGATTAGATTGAGAAATCAATTATGTGTTTAGGATAGTTCATTGAATCATTTCATCATACACTTCATGTGCATTAATTTAGAATGAGATAGAGATATCCTTCTAGATTTAGAACCCTTTGATAGAACATTTGATTAGCTTAATCGAGAGGTTGGTTGATTAAATGAGGAGACCCAAACAATTAGTGAATTCATAGTACCTTAAAAGGGAATATTGCTTATGATTTAGTACCTAATTAGGGAACTCATAGAGTAATTAGTACCTAGTGGGAGGTGTTTGCTATTGTCTCGATCCTATGTGCGTTTGGGAGCCTTGTTGAGGGCCTACATCCTATCCATCCCGAGAGAGAGTTTAGGTGGAATTAGTGATCGCTTCTATACCTTGTCCATGAGAGATTAGAATTAATTGCATGATTACTTAATTATCTATGCCATGATTGTTGTTAATCTCATCCTTGCATCATTTGGAACCCTTTTATCTTTGCATACATTTTATCTTTATTTCTTGCTTTAGCATAATTGCATTCATTTGCTCCTATCCTCTCTTCCGTCGTCCTTATAAAATCACGATAAACTTGAGATCGCTTAAACTCTAGTACCTTCCTCCCTGTGGTTCGATAATTTCTTTAATTGGTCATGCCCATTATATTATGGCTAATCAGCATTCATCATGAATAATATCAAATCCAAATTTATAATAATGCATCAATTTTTTTAAAATGTTGGAAATTTTATTGAAATTCAAGCAAAATTTTATGTAAAATCAGGTAATCCGATCGGGTAATCAAAATTTCGAGTACATGACTTACCGGTTCGGGTTGTAAATTCAAACCCAAAATTTTGAGTACTTGAATCCGAAACTCAAAACCCGAATTACCCGGTATCCGACCCAATACCCAACCCTAGGTGTGAGTTTAGTGGGGGTTGAGGGGGAGGGGGGAGGTGTGAATTTTGGGGTGGGTGGGATGGAAAGGGGGAGGGGTTAAGGAGGAGTTTTGGATTGAAACGGGTTAACCCATGACCCATTGTGACACATTATGTAGTAGGCTTAAATGGGGCAAAATATTTTTGGGCGGGTAAATTTGGGTTGAGTCATTTTTGGGCGCAGGTTACTAACAATTTTTATGGGTTTGAGCGGGTTGACTCATTGGATTTAGCCCAAATTGACAGCTTTAATCAAGCAGCCCAACTTCCATGCTGGTCCATAACATATTATCTTGTTAATAAACATTTAGCACTTTTACATCAAGAGTTAAATTAATTAATTAATATTTTTAATTTATAAGTTAAAAGTATAAAATAATTACTAATATTAATTAATTTTTTATAATTTAATTAATAATTATATATAATTAAATAATTAAAAAATTCATAATTTTTTAATTAAAATTTAATTATTCATTATGATTAGTTAATTTGTTAAATAATAACTATTCAGTACATTTAATATTTAATTACAATTAATTAAATAATTTATAATCCTCATTTAATTAAATAACCTATTCATTCCGGGATAGTTACTTTAAGGTACATTAAAAACTCCTTTATTACTATGAGATACAAATATACAAAATATTACTACTAACTACATAAATATACATTGATATCTAATATTACCCTTATACATATGCTGCACATAAATATTTGTGTGCAGCATAAAAGTTCGTGTGCAGCAAAAGTTATATGCAGTAAAAAAAGTGTGTGCAGCAAAAGTTATGTGCAGTAAAAATAGTGTGTGCGGCAAAAAAAGTGTGAATCATAAGTGTCATGTGCAGCGATAAAATTATATACTCGTACTCTCCGGCCGCGGTCTGGCCACCGACCGACAGCGGTTTGGCGGCGACAGTGGGTGGGTAGGAATGTAATCGAACCGAGTCGAATCGAACACTATTAGGTTTAAGGATCGTTTGTTAAGGAATTATCGAACTCGAGCCCGAGCTCGAATTCGACAAGAAAAAAATATCGAACTCGAGCTCGAACTCAAACTGTTTGTTAAGACTCATGAACGTGTTCACGAACACATAAAGGAACTTATTCATGAACATTTAAATAATTTTGTACGTGGATATTAAAAGAATGTTTCGTTTATAAATATTTAATGTTATTCAAAATATTAAAGAAAAAACTAACAAAATATAATAATAAATGGTAAAAAAATATTTAAATATTTAAATAATCACTTAAGTTATTATCATATTTGTTTGGTTTAATACAAAATATTTAATTATTGAATATAAATAAATAAATAATAATATATAATACTAAAGAATATGTTCGCGAGCTTTCAAGCAGAACAATCTTAGGCTTGAGTTTGGTTTAATAGACTATTCGAACTCAAAATTCAAGCTTGGTTTGGTTCGTTAAGGTTAACGATCGAGTTCGAATGAACATTTTATCGAACCGAGACTCGAATAGTTCGCGAACGGTTTGGTTCGCTTACATCCCTATGGGTGGGTAAGGGGTTTAGGGTTTGTAGTTTAAAAGTTTATGAGATTATAATGAATTAAGGTTATATTTAGTATTTTGCTTTAATATTTTATATGTGAGAGTAATTTCTTGAATTCATTGTATCTCCTAGTAATTTAGGGTATAAAGTGTGTACCTAGGAATAATTTTTCCTATTCATCCCATTTATAATACTCCATTTGTCCGCTTCTAAGATATCCATTTTACTATTTTTGACGTCCGCTTTAAAGGTATCCATTTCCCTATTTAGTAAAAAAATACATAATATGTCCCATCACTTCCCTCTAATACAACTACTCACTTTACATATAATAATAATACTCCTTAATCCACGTGCAAAAAGCAAATGGATACCTTAGAATCGGACGGAGAGAGTATTATAACTAAATTTATAATCTTTTCATCCCATTTCTATTTTTTAAAATTATTTAAATGATAAATGTTTTAAATGAATTGAAGGAAATGTTTGGATTCACATACACAATTTGACCTATTATTTAATATGAATTGCCAAAAATCAAAAGTTAATAAAATTATATAAATTTGGATTGAATAGATAAATAAATTTAAATCGAATAGACATTTTTGGATTGAATAGAAGACATATGCCGATGAAAAAAAAATAAAAACATTGGAATGAATATAGATCAATTTTTTTTTATTTTTTTTTGGAAAGAATAAGAAAAAATATTGAAATGATTAGACAAATAAATTTTAAAATTTTTACTTAAATAGTATTTTTTAAGGATAACACGTTAACCATTCATATTTTTTTATTTAAATTTTATATTCGATAGTTTATTTTTATTTTAATAATTTTCACTCAATCAAATACTATTTTTTTAATTGCAGTCAAACTGGGTAATATAAAAAATGAACTCTAATGGGCTTTTGATGTATTTAAATTAGGTGGAACAAAAAATTGAAATGAATAGGCAAAATAAATTTTAAAATTTTTAATTAAATATTTTTTTAGGATAACACAATGCATTAACCATTTACATTTTTTTATTTAAATTTTATATTCGATAGTTGATTTATATTTTAGTAATTTTTACTCAATCAAATCAAATACTATTTTTTAATTGCAGTCATAGGGAGAAATGAACTCACATAATGGGCAATTTTAATGCATTTAAATTATGTGGGCAGAAAAGATCTTTAAAATTTAAAATAGGGCATCAATACATATACTTTTTTTTTTTTTTTGTTGGTTATTACCGAGTTAAAACCCTAAACCTATAAATAATTCCTAATTCCTTTCCTATCACGTAATACGTAATACCTGCTGTCAAAACCTATAAATAATTCCTAATTTTCCTTTCCTATCACGTAATACCTAATAACTACTGTCAAGTCGAATTTCATCACTGAAATTCGAATTCGAATTGATTCGAGAGTAATATTGAATTTCATCACTGCAATTCGAATTCGGATTGATTCGAGAGTAATATTACTTGCGGTATGTTCGACGCTCTTTAAAACTTCTTCTTTTCGGTAAATTTGAATTGTTTGGATGCGGGTTTTATCTTGTGTATATCAGGTTTGTGATTTTTAATTTTAAAATAGTAAAGTTATCGATGTATCATATGCTTTTTGTTGTGTTCCTCTGAATTCGAATTGATTTGTATGTGCATGTCCGTTGGTTTTGGTAATGAGATTTTCATACATATGATTGCGTGAGAATTGGCCTGTTAACCATTATTGTAAGAAAATCCCTCTTGCTAGGAACCTTTAAAAATTCATGGGTTATACCATTACAATTCAGGAAGAGGGAGTGACTAATCTTATCAGTTTTTTTCTTAATATTGGTGTTTTTCTCTTTGTTTTCCTGCCCAAATTATAATTTGAATTTACTTCGAATTTGAAACATGATAGCAATAGGATTAATGAGCGACTCTGGCATCATAGTTGTGTTGGGAAATCCCATAACTGTTTGGAATTTCAATTATAGTAATTATCGAAGCGTCAAGCATTAAAGTTGAAGTAATAAATTTATCCGTTTTTCTTTTGTTGCAGTATTTTGTTGGAACCAATGACTATAGTGGCTGAGAACCAAGTGAAGCTTAACTGCTTCACCCCGCAGTTTCGGCCTAAGACGGTGGCAGGGAAGAAGCTTAAAAGAACCTTAGAAAGGCTGCTTGATGCTTCAGAAGACAACTCATGCGAAAGCACTATAAACATGTTAGATTTTGGTTCCTTTGAGAGAAATGTACCATTGAAGGAATCTATGCCAGCAAAGTCTAAGAAGCGGAGGCTGGAAATATCTGGTCCAGGGGAAAAAAAGCACAATGATCTCTGGAAAGCTACCATGCCTGTTAGACATGGCACCTGTGGGCTGATGTTACAAAAGGAGAAACAAAAGAGAAGAGAATTTAAGGTTCACTTGAGTACAAAAGTTGGCAAAGTTAGTACTAATTTCCTGTAGGGGTTTTGCTGGGCCTGTTACCTTGTGTATTTACTATGATTGCTAGATTTGTATTGCAACGTAGTTTATGGTCTTCCTTTTTTTTCTAACTTGTGTAATGTATTGTGATTAATTGTCCATGCTTACACATGCCTCTTTATTTTTTAACAGGAATTATTTTTCTTGACTTAATGAATCTGTAATTCTTCAATTTTACTGTAGTTTTTGCATGCTTATGCATTAGCTTTGCTATATATGAACAGGTTGAGCCTGGAAAACAAGCTGTGAATGCTGCAGCTGGCGAATGTTCCAGTTCAAGTGAAGCTGGCGAATTGCCATTTAATGTCCAAATGTCTCCCAATAAAGCTCTGCGGGTCGCAATGTTAAAGAAACGCTTTGCTGATACAATCTTCAAGGCTACACATCGAGAGCATTTGGACCATGTAATATTTCTGCCTCATTCCCCAATGCCATACTTATGTACTTGCATGCATGCTGCAAACACACACAATACACATTATTTTTAACGCTTTCCTTGGATTTCCATCAGTTATTTTTTTTTACTTATATTGAATTCTGGATTCCATTGTCTAGAGTGTGCAGTCTGATCATTTGAGGTTGCAACAAGAAAGAGAGAGACTGCAACGAGGACGACGAAAAGGTAGCTACTGTGCCTTTAGTTATCTAAATGCTTTGCATGTAAATGCCAGTTATTTTATTAACTTCTTATTAATTATTAATATATTTTAAATGATCAATTTTTAAGTGTAGTTTTATGTAGTTATTCATTATTTCTAGCAACTATATGGAATTGGGTTTCCAAATCTAGTCTGCATGTGATAATTATTTTATAAATTAGATTAAATGTTCATATTTGCATGAGATATAAGATGAATGCTTGAGTTGATAATGCTGTGAAGTCAGATATGACACGAGTGCAGGGGAAGATATTGGGGTGAATGACTTCAATAGTCAAATTTATCCATCCATCTTCCTCTTCAAAGTTACCAAATTTATTACAAGCTACTTCACATTGTTTTTTTTTTATTTAATTTTGTTTTGCAGAGAATGCCAAGCTTGAAGCACTAATCAAAGCTGCTGAAGAAGCCTCCCGCAGGGAGCAGCAGCATGATTTGATGATGCAGCGTGAGAACGAAAGAAAAGCTGCAAGAATAGTGCTTGAGAAGGTATTTTTTTGGTTAACCTTAGATGACTATGTGATCCGTCTGTTCCCCGATTTTTCTGATTCAACGTATTGTTATTCAGGTTGAAAAATCAGTGGAGGTGGATGATAACATGGGTATGTTGGACAACTTGAAGATGATAGGCTGTGAGTACCTGTATTATCCACTCGACCATGGGTATCGCCTTGATGAAGACATGGCTATTTCGGATGTGGAAGAGGGGGAAATTTTATCATAGTATTAGGTGCCTTCCGAATCTCCTTTTCGGTCAGCTTGAAATAGCCGTATATTTTTGGCCAACCCTGAGTAATCATCGTCTCCCTTGGATTGCGCTTGTAAATTGTAGTGTATTATATGAGAACCAACTTGTTCAATTTTGTGGTTCCACTTGTTCATGTACACACTGATGATTGCTAAGTAAAAACAAAAAAATGTTATTACAGCAGGAAGTGTGATGTTCTGTAGAAAATGTTTAAATTTTGTACAAGCAAGCAATGTAAATTACGCTGATTTGCGTCTAATTCTATACTAGAATGTCTTGAATAAATGGTATCCTTTTTGGTCCTCTTTCCTCTGATGGTTAACTTTTTCTTGATCTTCTGTTTATAGAGACTATTGTAAGCTCTTGATATGCATTTCATCATTATATGTTATATCTTCTAATGTTATATGGTGGATTCTTGTTCTTATCATGAAGTCATGGTCACAATTGATCCCATTCATCGAATTTCTAAGCTCTATTTTGGATTCTTTTCCTAATCATCTGAATGAATATTTTGTCTTTTCTGCTGTCAACAAATATCTTTTTTCAGGACTTCTAAATACGGTTATACTGTAGCCTATGTCACAATTCCTTTGTATTCAACAGTGTTACCTGCACATTAAATAAGATTTGATCTTCAGTGCCTCCATCCGGCTGAATATAAATCCTGCAGGATGACTTGTGTTTCGAAGGGAGTAAAAATATTGTTTTTTTAACCCCTGTTCTACCTCTTTTAACTTGGTTTTATCGTTTATCATCATTATTATGCTGTCATGTTCAGAGGTTCTCTCTGGTGGCTGGCTGGCTCTTTCTTAATTGAATGGTTTCATGGGTTAGTTTTCTTCATCCCGGGGTACAATAATGTGCATGATCTTGTTCCATGTGATCAGATAAAGAGAGACATTTAACCACATGTTATATTTAGTTGTTGATAATGCTGGATTTTGGCAAGTTTTGCTCAGGTGTCCCCATGGTATTTTCTCTAAGAATGTTAGGATCAGAAGCATTCAGTCTTTTGATGTGGTACTCAGAAGAACTAAATTTAGCATTTGTGTTTCCTTCTATTTTGGTTGGGATTGTATTTTGGCTGATCTCAGAAATTATTAATTTTGGAACGAAGACAGTATAGGAGAAAGAAAAGAATGGTGATAGTCCTTTAACATCAATTAGTCTACCTCTTCACAGTTCAGAATTGTGTCTTGTGTTGGTGTCCTCTGTTTGTCCCCTTTTTGTGGAGTTAAGTCCATTTCGATAGCATTTGACTGGAAGCATTCATTTCTTTTTCTAGTTCTCTTGTTTCTCCTTTGAACGATATTTCGCCTTTCTCTGCTCTGTCAACAGAATACTTCTCTTTCAAGGACTTCAGGTTTTCAGTGCTGAAATAGTTTGATATACTAAGATTCCTGTGCTGAAATTGTGGATATTCTCCTCTTTCTAGATATCACATCATGTTCTCCACTCTCTTTAGTGTCTTGTGTCGGATGTCGGTTGAAGTCGTGTTATTGTCTTGGTGCTGGAGTGACTATATTGATTTATTGAAGACATCTTTATAATAAAATTTATATTGGTTGAAGTAATGGGTGCCTATGTCGCATTTTCTTTGTAGTTTAACAGAGCCTAGCTGCACATCAAAGTGAGATTTGGTCTACTGCTAATAATTGTTGCTGTGTAAAGAATGTCGTGGTCGGGTCTGGGTTTTCTCTATCTGGCTGATCATAAATCTTGCAGTGTGGATGACTTGCAATATTAGTGTCTTGTGGAGGGAGTAAAATAGTGGTTTTCGTCTCATAATAATAGCTTTATTTTAACCTTTTTCCCTTTGCTTATCCTTTTGCTCTTCTGTCCAGAGGTTCCCAGTGATACTTGGAGAAAGTGAAGAGTGATGAGCGGTCCATTTGTTCAATATGCTTTTACCCCATCATTCTGTTAAAAGTTGAATTATTATACTATGGTATCTCTGCATTGATGGCTTGTTTTCTTAGGTCAGACTATGTTAACTTAAGGTGGAGAATTTCTGTGGACTTTGGCAGAACATTCTTTGATTGCTTATGTTGGGCTTGTCTTGGAGAGAGATGACTTCCACTATATATTTTAACCTTTGCAGTAATAATGGCGTGGGTAAAATGTTCACATTCTCTGTTCTGACTTGAGTCTTTCTTGATCTGGTTCAACCTCTTCCCTCTTTGTGCTCGTCCATTTTCAGGATTGGATTTCTGTTGGATCACAGTTTGTATCAATTGAAGAACCTCTGGTTTGATGGCTATTTTTTATCACTCTATTGTTAATGCTGTTAGATTGCAATTATAAACGTGGCTATATGTTTCTCTTGTTCAATATGGCATTGTCTTCATGGTTTCCAACGTTCATGTTGAGGGAGGGGTGTGGTTTTCTGCAGTATGTTGGACTGATCATGTCTTTCCTTTAAGGTAGTTTAGTTTGATGCGGTAATTTATCTGTCTTCGAAACACGATCTGGTACTGGCAATCTCATTATTAAATAGTGGCATTCGAATGCAGTCTACACTTCATTTGCTCATTATTTTGCAGTCAAAGTTCTCTCAATAAAGGCAGTGGTCTGTGTGTGTCAATATCAAGTTCTGCAGGGTGTTTTGGGTTTTAACTTCATACTTAGGGTGTGTGCTTGTTGCCGATCTTTGAGAAACAGGACAACTGTAGAAGTAGCAATGTATGTTTTGAAATTCCTAATTGGATGTCAAGTTCATTCAAGGTGTATTGGGTCATCATTTCATATTAGGTCTTCTCGGTGCTGATTTTAAAGAAAAGTGGACATCTAAATTAACGACTTCAGGCATCATCAACTTCAATTTGTTTTTACCTGGCGTGAGCTGCTATGAAATTGTAATCTTTTCTGTATATCTTTTACATTTTTGGCAACATTAATCTATGATATTTGTTTTCAGATGTTAAGATAACTTCTGTTATGGAGTATAGGCTTGCTGCAAATCTATCTCAACTTTTCTCCATTTAGGGCTCTGATTTATTAATTTTGATGGTATAAATGAGAAGTAATTTATAGTGCTAACTTAATAGGGCCTTGATGTTTAGGTTAATTTAGATGCAAGTGTTCTCATGTGCTTGCTGACATGTACTTAGGCTTGCTGCAAATCTAACTTAACTTTCGTTATAAATTTTGATGGAATAAATGAGAACTAATTTATAGTGTTAACTCAATTGGGCCTAGATATTTAGGTTAATTTAGATGTGTGTGTTCTCGTGTGCTTGCTGACATGTTCTTACTGCACTTTTTTTGTTAATGTTTTAGATGTCTGTGTTCTCGTGTGCTTGTTGGCATGTTCTTACTGCACTTTTTTTGTTGATGTTTTAGATGTTTGTGTTCTCGTGTGCTTGTTGGCATGTTCTTACTGCAATTTTTTTGTTGATGTTTTGGTTAGTTTAGGTTAACACTCGTGTAACTCTGCCTATTCTGAGAATTCTCTCAGCGTAGCCGGTCCCAAGCCCGGGAAAAGAGGAGGGTCGAATTATATATATTCTGCTTGCATTAGTTCATGTTGGTGATGAGCTTATCTTTATTCAAGTTAGTTTGCACAAAAAATTTACATAAAATCTAAGTTCCTCTATTTTGTTTAAAGTGGTTTTCTGTATTCCAAGGCCATTTGTTACATTTTCCTTTCAAATTCTGAAACTAATTGATTAGCCTTTGGCCTGGCATTAATCTTGGATTCATCTGAGACATAAGCTTCAAGATTTTAGTATGATATAAATTTGATGTGTTGACTGTTGATCATAGGCTTCAAGATTTGTAAGCATTGATCTTACATAATACCAAGGATGACAAGGCAGGATAAATTCCATCAAAGAAAATATTGCTACCTGGCTTGTTTAGTTTATATATCTTGGCAAAGAATGGGTGATAATTATAATGATTTGATTTCATAGTTACATAATTATCTTCTGAGCTTTATAATTTGTGTGTATATTTTTAAAATTAAATTGTTTTTAACTGAACTGGAAGTTGATTTGGGCAAATCTTGGTGAAACTTTTTGTAATTTCTTAATTGTTAACACTTTTCAATTAAATTATTATTATTTCATTACTAATTAATTAATTTATTTTTTAAATTGTTAATGGAATAATTAAACTGAATGATTATCATTTTGCATTAGGTTTAGTTTTTGCCAGCTAATTCATATTTCATATGTTGTTAATGAAATACTAATTAAACTGAATGATTATACTTTTCATTAGTCTTAGGTTTTTCAGTTAATCATATATGTCATTTTATTTGCAGTTAAAAGTACTATCTTCTTGATTGTCATTTTATTTTCAGTCTTAATGAATAATTTGATGTTAATTCTATATCTTCATGACCCATTTTTTATTTCCCCATAAGGGAAATGGTCTTATCTCTTTATTTCTACCTTATTTCCCATGAGTTATATGTTTGTAATTAGAAGGAAATGGTCTATTTCTTTATTTTCACCTTATTTCCGCATGAGTTATATGTCCCTAATAATAGGGAAATGGTCTATTTCTCTATTTCCACATGAATTATTATATGTTAAAAGCAATGTTGCCGTATGTTAATTAGTCTTCTTCTTTAAAAAAGATGATGTCAATTTTTTATATAACAATTTTCATGATATATTTTTTTTGGACGGGTATAAATTTTTTGATTAGATATTACTTTTCGTTAAAAATTTATCATTCTACGAAACTTATACTGCGACGGAATAGTTAGCATGTATTTGGAGGATAAAATATTCTTTATTTTTTCACAACGATACGCATGCGGCATGCACGTGCAAGTGACGTGCATCCCACGTCTAAAAAAACTAGTTAATATAAAAGTCTTTACTAGAACTGAAGTTTAACATCGTTTTTATTTTTCATTTAATCGCATAATTTACATATATAATGATCTTTAATTAGAATAACTTACTATATAGATAATAAATAAATTATAAAGTTTGTTATTTGTATTAAATGAGAAAGGTAAATTTGCATTTAAAATATACTTTTAAAGTTAGAAGAAGAAGATTAATATGATGTTAACTTTTTTAAGTGATGAAATTTAGAGTCCGACTGTGGTATACCTGGTGCACCGGTGCACCTGGACAATCTTAACCGTTAGATTAACTTTTAATATAATCTACACCATTAAATATAATAATATAATTAATTTTTTAAAAACAAAACTACCCACTAATCTATTTTACACTATAAATATGGGGGTGCACCCTAGAATGACCCTGAAATTTAAGAAAGAGGAGTATATTTTTATCTTGATCTTGATTGTTGATCAACCAAAATAATCTTAATATATATATATATTTGATGGGTAGTTTCCTTATATAATTTTTTTGAAAAAACATATGTGTGACACTCTCTAATAAAATATTCACTTATTAAAACATGGGTTGATATATTACTGGTTGAATCCAATTTACATATCATTAACTACATTGAAATTGAAATAGTAATTATGTATTAAAAACATTTTTATTTTGATCTTAAATTTAAAGTATTAAAAGTTTTCAATTATTCATAAAGATAATATATATAATCAAAATTTTATTTAAAAAATATGAATAATGAATAAAAATTTAAACAATTATGTATAAGTATTAAGTGTTGTGAAATATTTTATATGGACATTACTCCATATATCATTAGAATAGGAAGAGAGTTTATTACTATTGTACCCTTTCTCTTCTCTATATAAAGAGTGAGGATTTTGTACAGACAGATATCAGGATGAACATTAATGAAATCTCTCTTTCCCATATTTCTTTATTCTTCTCTTCTTCTTTATATTTCTGTTATTGTTCTTCTTATTAAATAGTTTACAACACGTTATCAGCACGCTCTAACCAACAGGACGAACAGGACTATCAATTGAAGGAAAATGAGACCATAGAAAAGAATCGTGTCTTTTCTGCAAGGTATCATTAAAATTTCATAATAATTTGTTTAATCATGATAAACAGACATGATTAATATGATTTATATAGACCATTGAAATTAATATTTGTATTGATATCTTGTGGCGTTTTCGAATATGTATGAACTTTTAAATTTTCAGTATCACTCTTCATTTTTTTAATCTCATTAAAATTAAAATTAAAATTATATTATAATTTATTTTTGATCAATATTGGAACTTAATTGAAAAACAAACACGTTTTTCTATCATCTGTGTGATTAATTGAAATAAATTTTTTTTGGGTAAACTTTTATTATGCATATATTCATATTGGGTTGTCAAAATCAAAGTCTATTTTCTTAGATTCTAATTTTTAAACAATTTGCATGAATGTGATACTGATTAGTTTCTATTGGTTATTGTTTTCCAATTTTAATTAAAAACATTGATCTACACTTGTTTTAATTTAATCCGTATACACGGTTTAATTTATTAATTTATTAATTTGTATTGATAACATAATTATGTGAATTATAATATGCAGTATTTATTGGAATTGGAGTGATGTTACTTATGGGAATTGGAGTACCGATTTAATTATTGGATAATTTAACATGAGTATTATTTCCATTTTCTTAAAATAAATTTTGAATATTTTAATTAGTTTGGATTAAGGTTATTAATTTAATCATGAAATTTATTTAAATTATTCAAAATTCTAGATGCACTTCATATATTATTTTGATTGGGCACAAAGTTATACTTTACCACCAATGCCTTCTTATTTAAAAACTTTATAGCCTCAGATTTGAAAGATCCTGAGACTTAAGTAATTTGATACTGCCAGTATATATAATTGAATATTTTGGGAATGATTTGCAGAATTTATCTTTCATTGATATGAAATATCTTTTTTTATAATAATTAAATAAATGCAATATTTAATACATGTGACTAGGTACATGTCATATGTCTTATTCAAATTTTTAATTATTTATTTTACCTAAATATAACTGATTTGATTTGATTCTAGTTAATATATGGTAAGATATGCTCTCATTATTTATTTCATCATACCATATTTGATTTGATTCTAATTAATATGGTAAGACATGTTTTCTAGGAGCAGATTTTATATATATAGTCAAATATTGCCCCATTTTTTTATGGATACATGAAATTTTGATATAAACTTATAACATACACTTATTTTTAAATATTTGCGGTTCATTGAAAATTTACGACATCACTAAAAGAAAATATATCAGAGTTCACATTTGATGTCAATAAATATATACTCCTGCCCAATAAATATTTAACATGACTTTACATGTTGAAATTTATCTCCTATGATTTAAGTGAAACTATTTGAAAAATGAATATATTCTTGCCCAGAAGGCTAAAACACTAATATTTCTTCGTTATTTATTTTACTTTATTTATTTAATTATCTTTTGGAAAATTTTCTCTCTCTTGATGCATACTTGTTACAAATTGATAACATGCACTTGTAGTTCATTGAGAATGTTTGACATTATTAAGAGAGAATTTGTCGAGCTCACCTTTGATGTCAACAACTATTTAACATAGGCCCTAGATGTTGAAATCCACCTCACATCTTGTGATCGATTTAAGTGATACTATTTCAAAAACTGGAAGTACTACTGCCCAAAAAGGGGTAAATCACTAATTTTTTTTGACATCATTCGAATAAAGATTTGAAAAATAAAGTATTTAACAGAAAAATATCTTGTTATCTTATGGAAATCCCTGAAGGATTATTTTGCAAACTCTTTCCACCTTCCATACTAGTAACGCCATACTCCAGAAGCAGTACAAAATAAATAAATAAAATACTAAGGATTCAGAGCTCATTTCTTCACTATTGATTGAAGAAAAACATAATTAATTGTAAAAAAAAAAAATCATATTGTTGATGAATTGGTTCAGAATTTGTACCTGAAGTGCATGATAAATCCTAAACGAATTATATTTGGTGTGGAAGGGCCGAGGAAGAGTACGAAATAGTTATAATGGAAAAAATAAATTTACATTGGCTTGAGAAAAGTAAGAAATAGATATAGTAGACAAAATGAACTCACATTGACTTCTTCGTAGTGGTCTGGAAAATTTAAGTTGATCTTATTAAGGGTCTTATCAAAGTAGTTTGCTCACAATGGTATAAAGGTCATAGTCACATATTTAAACATGCACTCCAGCAGTAGTAGCATAAGCAAATTTTTTTATAGATATTGATGAGAGGATTATTGATCTTGTATATATCGCACAAATATCAAGATATGAGAAAAATATTTGTGGAATGAAATAATGTAAATAAAATTATTTATTTGCCTGAAGCAAGTAAAAATATTGACCTAGTCAATGATGACAAATTTTGGAACCTAACCTTAAAGATTAAGGAGACCAAGTATGATTTCAACATTAGAGATTTTCTTAAAATGCTAGACAATTTAGCTATATTCCCCTGCATAAAAATATTTGTTCAAACATGAATTCTTTTCTATGACATTATTATTTTGTTTTTATATGCTATTAAATGATTTTGTTTGAATTTAGAATTGATATTTATATTGTTGTGATATTAATTTTTGAAACCCAACATTTTAAAATATGGCATGAGTAATTGAGTTATTTTGGGCAAACGGATGAGCCAGATAATTTAAATTTTTTTTAGTCATAAGATATGACAAGGCACTTGTGAAGTTTGTGTGGAAATTTTATGGTATGATACTTACATAATAATGTTGGACTTATATCTCTTAGTATGTTTAAGAGATTCAAGAAAAAATGGTCAAATATTTTTTTTATGTCATGACCAAAATATCTTAGTGATGTATCCACTTAATAAATTAGTTTTATTCAAAGTGCACTAATACAAATGAAATTACATATAAAGAGCTCAAATACTGAATATTTGATTTAGTCAAGTGGAATTGATATCAACTGATAATATTGAAAAAGTGGAACATCCAATGTCTTATGTTCACATGCAGTGAATATTTCATTCCAACAATTAATATTTGGGGAACTTGGAATAAATAAACACAAATTCTGGCTCTTGCATATCATAATTATACTCCTTTTTATAACTAGTGTTGCTCAATCATGGCCAGAAGCCTTAAACATTTCCCATCTGCAAATTTTGAATTGTGCAATTTGTATTTTATATCACCACCATAGCGTACTTCAATGGGCAGTCTAATAATAATTATCCGTCAATTTCTATAAAGCCCAAAATAGGGGATCAATATATATTTTAGTGTGCTAATTGCACATTTATTAAAAATTATTTCACGGCATTAGGGGGAGATTTAAGCCCAATATTAATGTGAATGCCGAGAAATTCTATTATTCTGCACTAGATTGATTGAACCAGAAGTTTAAAAGATTATTGATTTACAATAGCAAATAAAGTGTCAAACTATTATAATAAAGTGACAAAGTCCCTTATATTTATAATCAATGGACCACTGGAAGTGGAGTTCCCCAGGGACATAATATTTTAAACAATTATTGGATCAACGCTAGAAGCGTGAAAGACTATGATTTGAAAATTAAACATCCGCGACAATTCATTTTAAGAATAAATAGTCACTTCCAAAATTATCTGAAGAGTTTGTTTTGATAACCTCTTCATAGATTTGTCCAGAAGACAAATATCCAGTAAATTGCACGTGCATCAAAATAACTAAAATACTGGGTGTACGAAACGGCTAGATCCAAATGTATTGGGAAATGACGAGGATCTAGTTATATAAATATAAAAATGTAGAAATCATTATAAATGTTGGGAGAAGAATATGAATTGAAACAGAAAGTTGTCGACAACCCATTATTTTTTTTTGATTGCTTTTACTGTCTTAAATAATAATTTGGATCCAAAACTTATATTCGATATCAAAGTGCCAGAAGCACGAAAAATTTGGTAAGACAATATAAAGCAATGAGGTTGAGCTTAACTCACTAAATATTTATTTGAATATTCTCTGATGTGATATAAATATTTATCCCAGAAGGACATGTGAATAATAAAGTGGTGATTAGTTAAAGCTCAAGGGTTCTTGCAGAGACCTAGTGTATAAACGATACATACTCTCCCATTATACATTATGTTTCGCTACTTAATTTTATATGACAGTTTCAATATATTTAGATATGCAGTAAATACACAATATTATATGATTTACATGAAAATCCACGAAGGATTAAAACTTCTCAAATTGGATGAGAATAAAATATCACAACATATAACTATAATATTGGTCATTGCCAGACCTTGAAACAGTTAATATGGATATGCTATATTTTAATTTGTTATTTCTTCCTGAAGAAGAATGAAAATTGTGTGTATATGAACGTTTTAAGATTGAAATGTGTAAGAAATTTATATAAGGTAACATATGCAAACATGACCGATTTTTCAGAATGAAAGAATTAGGATAAACCAAAAAGTTGTCTCAACCTGTAGATTGAGAATATCTTAAAGTTAAACACCAGTTAATCTTTTTTATGTTTGTTTTAGATGAATTTTCGATTTTTGATATATCTATTTATTTATATTGTATGCCAAATTGTCATTTTTATCCCTTGAAGTGGAAAACTAATGTCTATATACTTGAAGTATATAATGAGGATATTTTGGGCTAGAAGTCCTTTCATTCAATGCTTTTAAAGCACATGTTTTTCTCATAATTGTATCAGGCCTGATATGCACTTATGATGAACTTGCTAGCAAGATTTTATGACTCTCAGACAAAGAGAAGTTACATGAAATTAAACATATCCTCAATTATCTCTTAGATACAAAATACTATTGGTTTATTTATAAGAAATCAACGTGACATTGGCATATTAATTTTGAATGTTAAATAAACGATCCCCATAATGTTAAAATTTCAAACTGGTGTAATAAGATTGTTGATATAATAAATATATAGCCCATGGGGTATGATGAAAGACTAATATCCCCAGTCTTTTATAAGACAATAAATTATGTGTTGCATGGATGAACAATTAATATATTATGCGAGACATGACAAATTTATATGCTCTAGAAGAGCAGTGAGTATTACAAATATATAGCATTTGCTCATGTAAATTATTTATCATTGTTTTGTTTACTCCGAAATTATATTTTAGTATGTCATTGTAGTATTGTATTATCTAGACCCAGAAGATTGTCGTCTTCAGGGGGAGTGACAATTCCAAATAAATTTCAAATTTCCAATCTTGAAGATCAGCAATTATATTACAATGTATCCCTGTTTTCAGGGGGAGCAGTAATTTCTAAACAATCCAGAAGATTAAGTCCTGAAAACTAATAGTTGTACTCTTTTTCCCTCACTAAGTTTTTCCCTCTGAGTTTTCTTAGTCTAAGGTTTTTAACGAGGCAACTAATGCAATATATCAATATCATAAGATCTGCACTCTTTTCCTTAACTAAGTTTTTTCCTAAGAGGTTTTCTTAGTTGAAGGTTTTTAATGAGACATGCAAGCTAAATGTCTTGGGGAAGAAACAACTTCTAAACAATTCTGAAGATTGGTCCTGAAGACCAAGCTGTACTCTTTTTTTTAACTAAGTTTTTTTTCTACGAGGTTTCCTTGGTTGAAAGTTTTTTAATGAGGCAGCTAATATGAAATATTATGAAATGATAAGACATGTACTCTTTTCCTCGACTGGTTTTTCCCACAGGGTTTTCTAACGAGGTTTTTAACGAGGCATGCATATGATGTCGTAATGTCCAAGGGGGAGTGTTGTGAAATATTTTATATGGACATTACTCCATATATCATTAGAATAGGAAGAGAGTTTATTACTATTGTACCATTTCTCTTCTCTATATAAAGAGTGAGGATTTTGTACAGACAGATATCAGGATGAACATTAATGAAATCTCTCTTTCCCATATTTCTTTATTCTTCTCTTCTTCTTTATATTTCTGTTATTGTTCTTCTTATTAAATAGTTTACAACCCGAGTGTAAGGGTGCACTCATATGTGTATAACTTTTTATTCTATTTTGTATACTTGTTATTTTTATTTTGTATACGTATTTCTTAATAATTGTATACTTTTTTTACAATAAGTTTTTCATTAAAAAAACTAGCATCCATATGTGTATAACTTTTTATTCAATAGTGTATACATGTCTTTTAATAATTGTTTTTTTTTACAATCAATTTTTCATTAAAAAAACTAATAATTAAATTGTATACATTTTTATTGGGAGGATTACTACTAGGTACACAAAAAAACCCTAAATTACTATGAGATACAAACATACAAAAGTATTACTACTAGGTACAAAAATATATAGTGATATTCCAATATTACCCCTATTAATGTGCTGCACATAAATATTGTGTGCAGCAAAAGTTCATGTGCAGCAAAGTGTGTGCAGCAAAAAAAGTGTGTGCAGGAAAAAAAAAGTGTGTGCAGCAAAAAAATGTGGTGGTCCGGCGGCGGCGGTCCGGCAGCTTTTCCGGCGGCGGCAGTTTTTCCGGCGACCAGTTTTTTTTTTTCTTTTTTTTTTTTGGACGAACAGTTTTTCCGGCGACCGGCTGCCGGAGCTCCGGCGGCGGCGGCGCGGCAGCTTTCCGGCGACCAGTTTTTTTTTTTTTTTTTTTTCCTGACGAACAGATTTTCCGGCGACCGGCCGCCGGAGCTCCGCCGGCGGCGGCGGTCCGGCAGCGGCAGCGGTGGTCCGGTGGTGGGTGGAGGTTGGGGTTAGTGTTTTAAAGGTATATGGGTTTAGGGGTATATTTGGTATTTTACTTTAATATTTTGTATTAAATAATAATTATTTTAAATCAATGTATCTAGTAGTAATTAGGGGTACAAAGTGTGTACCTATCAGTAATTATTTCTTTATTCATAATTGTATATGTTTTTGTTTATATTTGTATACGTTTTTTAAAGTGGGTGTACCCTAAGACACCTTATCTTAGGGCGCACCCGGATGCACATTATAATTAACCATAATTAAATGTTTGAAAGTATTATTTAGAATATGTATAGATAGGCTTTTAAAAAAATATTTGAATGTTGTTTAATTTTTTAATTATTTATATATATATTTTTTAATATGAAAAATAGTTAGGTGCAAACTTAAAATAATTATTTATAATATATATAAATCTTAAGAAAAAAATCGTGGTATATGAGAATTTTTTATACGTATATTATATAATTTCTCATATAAAGATTAAATAAATATTAAATTTGACATATATTAAGTATTAGATAATGGAATTCATTTTAATGTTATTTTATTCTATTTATGTATTTACATAATAGAAATTCACTCCATTCATCTCTTAAAAGATTGTACCTCGGCATGGACATTAAAAAAAATGGTCACATTTAGGAGTATTATGATATTTTCTTAGTAGTAAATAAGTATAAAATATATTAGGTAGTAATAGTTTTTTTTTTAAAATAAAGTGTATGAGAAAGGGTGATTTTTTTAATTTTTTTGTCCTTTATAGGTAAGTGAAATTTTTTGTAGTACGACCAAAATGAAAAGTGTGCAATTTAAAAAGAGACGTAGATAATACTATAATTTAATATTTATTTATATTAATTTTATTCTATTAAAATGTACAAAATAATTTGTAACTAAAACAAAATTTCTGTTTTATTTAAATTTGCAAAATATCATGTAGATTGGTTTGCAAGGACTAATATTCGTACATTAGTAAATTAAAACTAATAAAATTTGCAACTAAATTAAAAATTTTAATTACTTATTACATGTATAGTTAAAATTAATGCAATATATATATATATATATATATATATATATATATATATATATATATATATATATATATATATATAATTAATGTTACAATTAAATATAAAAATAATACATCCATTAAGAAATACATATACATTATTAAATATACTAAAATAATTTGTTATAAAAAAAATAAAAATTAAGTACATAGATTCTAAATATATATTCACGTGTATATATGATATCAATTAATACTCCCTCTATCTCATTGAAATGTGAGCGTTTGTTTTTTTTTTCACTTAGATTAAGAGATATAATAATTTAACGTATCATGAAGTAAGAAAAATATTATTTTAATATAAAGTAGGTAGTTGTATTATTATTGTGTGGGCCTATGGAGATATATTAATTATTTTGTATGGGTTTTACCTACCAAAAAGGAAAATATACAATTTGTATTGTGACGGACCAAAATGACAAAATACGTACGATTCAGTAGGATAGATGGAGTAATATAAATTAGAAGAATGTAATAAATATATAAACAAAATTACAAACACTCTTATAAACTCGGTTTACATAGCTTATTATATAAATCCTGATTTTTTCTCACACTATACCCTCCCTTTTGCAATCCTATTATACTCTATGTATTGCTAGGGGTTTAAATTAAAGAGAGAAACATGGTTTACAAGGGTTTGTAATGTAAACCCGATTTACAAGAGATTAACTCAAACAAAATAAAAATACAATATGTATAAAATTTTATTTTACTTTTTTAATCTTTATATATAATAAAACTCACTTCAAAAGTCAAAATTAGACCAAATTTTTTCCTCCCATTTTAACTCACATAATTTAGCTTGGTAATATTAAATGTTGGCCCTTCATTAGTTATTGTAACATCTCATCCCTTGATTGTAATTATCAATATTTAAAAACATCTCATTCATTTATGACAATCACTACGTTGGGCCTGTCGTATTTTCTAAATTCATGGAACCGGAGCCCATTTTACATTTGGGCCAAATTTCTGGATCTGGATCCAAATTAGTCCAATTCACCCTTGCTAATTAACGTATATATTTTTTAAATATTGGAAAACGTGATAGGGCACTCTTCATTCCTTCCTGTTCATTCCGGATTCTTCTTCTCGCACACAAACTGCGTTCCTTCATCGCCATACCCTTTTTGGCATCGAATTTCTTCGGCGGTTTAGGGTTTAGGGCGTTCTGACTTGTTTCTTCAGTCTTTCGGTGTCGGATTTTTAAGGTTCTCGTGTTCTCTTTGCATGTAGTTTCGTGTTCGTTTTTCTATATAATTTTCTCTTATTCAAGTGTAAAGTGGTATGGGTATTATGTTAATGATTTTTTCTTCATATTTTTTTTTTATTTTTATTTCTTAACTTTTTCTACAGGTGTGCATCCTCAATTTCCATTGTTCCTGCTACTCATCGGAATTGGATCGTAACCTATTTGAAGGTAAATTTAGTGGAACGTGATTCTGTAACGTAATCCAATATATCAATATATTTTTATTAGTTTTGGGTAATTTATTAGTTAATTTCAAACCTTTTTTGCTTCCTGTGAAGTACGACAGTGAAATTTTATGTTTACCTTTAATTCTAACCTGTGATTTGTTTGCAATTCTGAATTGTTTAAGTTTTAATCGAAGAGTTTGTTGAATGATGTTGCTCAGAAATAATATGTTTGTGCTTTTGTTTTTAATTTATAATGTTATTGAAAGTGAAAATAGATTGTTTAAGAGTCAATATTCTTGATGTTAAATTAGAGTGAAATGGATGATTTATATGATGCTGGTATCACACAACCAATGACTACATCATATCACTCTCTTATTTTCTTGCATTTTTGCATATTTTCCTGAGTGTTGTTCCTGCCTGATCCGATGCTTATTCAATACATTTGAATTTGATGTGGAAACTTATTTGGATGTTATGACTACTGGAGTCAATGTCGTATGTGTAATTTACTGTTTTAGCTCATCTTTTGATTTGTGAGTACCTGATTTATAAAAAAAATAGTTTGATTTGATTTTTTTGAAATTTATTTGGGAAATCATACCTTATATTATATGCAACTAGTTTATTTGTGTATTAATTACTTTGATCTTGATTGTAGGTTTTTGTGATAGTATTGTAATGGGTAGAAAATAATATGTTCTTACGGGAGAAGGTCCCAGGTCTCATATATTACATAGAAATAAAGTTCAAACCCGTTCAAAATCTGCTAACATTTTAGAAGAACAGATAATGAAAAAAAAAGAAAACAGTGTGAGTGATAAAAAAATTGAAATAGACTACAGATTAGGGAAGTGATATTGTTGTCATTTCTGATGAATCTGCACAGAAAGCTATGGATTCTGATGCTGAAACTTTTGTAAAAGTCTATGGAAGAAGAAATAAAAGAAGTAAAACTTCTTTCCCTGAAACTTCCATTCATGAAACTTCCAAGAATAAGACTACCGGGAGTTCAGTGAAAAGCAAGAAAACAACAACTGCTAATTTGAGAAATATAAGGTATCATTTTTTGTTTTTAGATGTATTTATTGTTCTTGTTCTCTTGTATTTATATTTTTTTATTTTGAAATTATAGTAAAATACCCAAGAACAAGCCTGATGGAAGTGCTGAGAAAATCAAGAAAATAACTCCTAATCAGAGAAATAAGAGGTATTGATTTTGTATTTTTAGTTTCGAAGGTTACTCTTTTCTATATATGAGGTTAATCTGCATGATGAGTTAGGTTACTCTGTATATTTTGATTCATTTTATGATGTGTGATGTATAAGGTTACTCTGTATAAATATTTAGTTTATTCTTTCTAGTTAATTAGGTTACTTTGTTTGCCTTCTTTTAGTTATATAAAGATGATCTTCTAAGTGTACTGATTTAAGAAATATGATAATTTATTTCATCGTCAAGATACTAGTCTTGAGTGCTAAAACTATCATAATTCATTGCTTGGATTTCCATGTGTTCTTCTAATATTGTCATGTGTCTATGTTGATACATATAATCTATTGAATCATGCAATTGTAAGAGATGTGAATCATGCTATTGTGTATTTTATTTACTAATTTGGTTTACTATAATCTACAATTTCAATTACTCTTGCTGTTGAATTGGGTTACTACGTACCAGGTTTAAGTTGACTATTTAGAATCTTTATTTGTTTTCATTTGTCTATGTTTTGCGATGTTTGGTCAACAACTTTTAGGTTTCACTTTTCTATTAATTTTTTCTAGGAAATAAATAGATGGATTTGTAATTATTTTGTATCAAATTTGTTTGATGTGAAATTCTTTCTTCTTAAATTATGTTGTATCATTTCTTGTAGTCTTGTTGATGATGATAGCGACTTTGTGTCTGATGAGAGTCCTCCAGGGTATGTAAATTTCAATATATTGTAAGAAAAAAATAATTTATGTAATATTTTTTTTAGTTTTTTATGTTTAGTTATATTTATATTGCAGACAAGCTACTAAGAAGCCTGTTACTGAGAAACTTGTTACTAAGAAGCCTGTTACTGAGAAACCTGTTACTAAGAAGCCTGTTACTAAGAAGCATGTTACAAAGAAACATATTCCTAAGAAACCTAATAACAGGTATTGCATCTGTGTTCATAGGTGACTTTTATATTTATTACTATGAACATTATTAATCATTATTTTTTTTAATTGCAGTGATAAGAAAGAAAAAAAGAGAGTTGATTACATACTAGAGGAAAAGTAATTTTCATTTATTTATCTTTCTTTCTGATTTTTGTGTTTTGTGTCATATGATTTATTATGTTTATATTTTTTTTGTCCAGTGGTTTACTTAGCCATTGCAGGCCTAATGGTCTTAACAATGTTGTGCATACATTCAATGAAAAACAGACGTCTAATGTCAGAGAACTTGGATTTGGTACCTTGTTGGAGTTACAAGTTAATAAATACGTTAATGTAGATCTCATGGCATAGTTAGTTGATAACTTCAACAGTGGGAGTAGGATGTTAACCGTGGATAATTATCAGAGTTTTTATGTTACTCCAGACGATGTTTATGATGTTTTTATGTTGCTAAGGAACAAGGATATGAATGTGACAATGTTTACATGTCATGAAGGGTCAGAGTTTCTCAATTTCATTAAAGATGAATATGATATAAAGGCCAAAATGCATTGTGGTTGTTGGAGTGATCTTCTTTTGAACAAGTTTAAGGATGGAGGAGTACATTTTAAAAAAATGTTTGTGTTATATGCTGTAAGTTCATTTCTTGCACCTGCTGTGAATGGGTCTGTGAAGAGTCGGCTTGCTAAATCATAGGAAAATGTGAATATGATTCCCAAACTTGATTGGTGCAAGTTCGTTTTGGATGAGTTGTTCTCTGCTATTTCCAAGTTTAAGCTAAGATCTAGTAGACACATTGGGGGATGTATTCTTCTATTGCAAATCATATATTTTCATCGTATGATTTGGAGGGGAATACCGAAACCCATATCCATGCCTCTTATACTGCATTGGACCGATATTAAACTGACTTCAAGGAAGAAGGAAGAATTGGAAGCTGGCAGATTTGGTATGGGCAAATTGAGTGACAGATATCCTTTATCTGTTAATGAAGTTGCCAAATCTGTTGATCTTGGAACCAGTTCATATGTTGTTACGGATGATGAACAGACAAAGGTATTGTATAATGCATTTCTTTAAATAGTTTTATATAGGTTAATAATATATATGAATACGATTATTCTTTTATATGTCTTGGGTTACTCTTTAATATTTAACCTTGACTTTATGGGAATATAGAATTAATCTGTTGGTTTTATTTTTTCAGGAAATAGGCAATTTTTTGCATAGCCTTAAACATGATGCTGATACTTTTCTTGAGAAATATCAATCAAAGCGTGTTAAGCTTTCGAAACTTGGTCAAAAGATAAAGGAGAATCAAAGTTCTACTCCTGAGGAATCTGATTCCCAGAAGTTCTTTGGTGATGAGAAAGTGTTGAAGTATATTGATAATATTGTAAAGCACTTCAAAGCAATAAAAAAACTAGCTGTAGAAATGCCTAGTTATAAGTTTACCCCGTCTCCACCCATGCCTTCTGATCTAGAGGAAGACTAGTTTGAGGCTGCAAAATAGCATTTTGACTTTGAAGATGTCGAATTGGATGAAGATCTTGATGTTGAGGATGTGTCTCTTCAAGAATTAAGCGAAGCAAGAGATTCTATTCAAAGAAGAAGACCTCAGAGATATTCGAATTTGGACAATATGGTTGAAGATGTAGGTTATGTTTCGAAATTCATGACCCGACACAAAAAGATTTTTGAAAGCATGCAGAAGGAGTTTAAGGAGGTTTTGGACTATATTTTCTATGATGCTGAAGTTTTAAGGGATCAGTAAGTGCACTTTTTCTTTATTAATATATTTTTTAAATATAATTTTGTCTTTTTATTAATATTTTTTTAATATTTTATAATTCAAATAGGGATCGCTATTATCGAAGGGGGTTATTCCACTTTATTGAAAAAGATGACATTCTTTCAATGAAACGGAACTGCCAAATATATGATACGATCATTTATGCATGGATTGTGGAGGTGAATGCTGATTCATCTCATGATCTGCACAAACGAAGATTTGTTTTCAATATTGATCATAGTGTAAGTATTTCTTTATTTTTTTTAATTGTGTAAACTTTTAAATAATCTAATGCAGTTTATTTATATATTCTTTAATTTTTTTGTAGAAATTGCTCCAACAAACAATTGAATCAGATGATCCAAAAGACAACTATGATGATTTTAAAGGATACTAGGATTTATGGCTGGAGTCTTTCAAAGACATTTTATTAAGTGTTGAATTGGTATGATATATTGTTATTTTATATATCTGATATCTGATTACTCTTGAAATAATAATGCGGTTACTTTTTAGAGTTAATTAGGTTACTCATATCGTAGAAAAACTTTTATTTTCCTATTATTAATAGGATTACTCTTTATATTTGTTGAAGTTTTACATTCTTTATTTAATAAACTTGCTTAATATTTTTTAATGTTATTTTAATGTAGATTTTTATCCCAATGTGTTTGAAAATTATTACAATCTTGTAGTCATCAATTTGGTTGACTCCAAGATCCAATACTTGGACAACAAGAAGTGGTCAAATTCTGTAAAATAATACTACTATGAATCAACACGTTTCTTGGTAACATATTGATATTTTCTTATTTCTTTAAATTTAACATTTTAAAGTTTTTTATTTTTATTTCTTTAATTTTTTTAGGTCCAATTGATGATTCAGTATTTGGGTGATATAAATCATCCCAAAGCTCCTGAAATGATTGACTATGTGCATGAGCCAGTTACGTTTAAATGGACTACATCAAGAGTAGATAATGATTGTGGTATTTATGCCATGCATCATATGAAGTACTTTGATGGATTTCCTTATACAACTCCGGATTTCAATAAGGTATATTTTTCAATATATAGGTGCCTTCATTATTTATAAGCACTTTCGTATTTGTTCCAATGTAGATGAAGGTTTTAATACTTAATAATTATTAAATTATTTTTTCAAATAAGTTTGTTCCAATGTAGAAGTAACATAAATGATTTGTTCCAACTGTTGATTAGAAACAATGGTTTTACTACTTTAGATTACTCTCTTACAGTTAATTGGATTACTCTTTCTGACAATCTAGGTCACTCTTTAATAATATGCTGCTCTTTATTTAGAATCTTTAACTTTGTTGGTTTCTGTTTCTTTCTTAATGCCTTCCATTATATTTTTCTATTTTCATTTGACAAAGATGTGGACATTTTAATAACTTATACATATCATGAGTCTTGGCTTGGGGGGCTAGTGGACTTTGAACATATTCCACCTTTGATTATTGCATTTTGATAATTGCATCTTATTGCACTTTGATTATTTCATCCTCTATTTTGATCAAGAACATCTCTGAGTATAAGGAAGATTAATTGAAGAGAAAATTGGAGAAGAAGGCGTTGGCTGGCGAGAAGTTAAAGATTTTAAATGAACATACATTGGGAAAGAGAAAAAGGATTCCCAGAAAACTTTCTATATAATACTTAATTAGATTTGGTTCAGATTATGAAACTCCTATTTGTGTCATTGATTTGCAGGTACTCGAGGTAGTCTTCTGAAGTAAATGAATTTTGATTACTGGTAGATAGTCTGTTCGATTCACTGATTGTATAAGAAGTGCTCTACTTTTGATTCACTGATTTGTGAAATGTAGGATTACTATTTGAACTTTGATATATGAAATTTGTGTATGTATTTTGAAATTCGTGTTTGATTTCTATAAAATTAAAATATTTTCTCATTTGCACTCTTCTCATTTATTGTTTAATAGCTTATATTGTGATAAACCAATTCCAACAGGTATTGTTATAAAAGTGAAATGTGTATACTCAGATTTAGGTTACTCTATCTAATTATTAGGATTACTCTTTTTAATAATTTAGGTTACTCCTTTCTCAATGACAGAGAATATGATTCTGAATATATGTAATAAGCACAAAAGGTGATCCCTGTTACAAAAAAATTATTCTGCTTCTGAATTAAGATGAAAGATGAAAATCACAACTCAGCATAATAAGGTCTTCTTTGACAGACTTTCTTATCCCTTTCAATCATTTTTACCTCATGCGAAAGTCCCTGAGATTTAGGGCTTTTGTATTTGTAATTGAGATCTATATATTAACAACAGATATGGCATTATTGATGAATTATATTTGGAATGAAATGGGAGATTCTATGTGGATGGTGGATGAGCTACTGTTCCTTAGGAAGATACTTAGTTTTGAAGATTTCATTCTAAACATCGATTGTGGATTTCAATGTCCATTAGCTGTCATATAGAATCATAGATGTACTTGCTCATTTCTGTGATAAAACACCATGGACAACAAATAGTATAGTCGCGAGCGTATATAAATTGAAATTACGTAGTAAAAATAAGCCCCGTGTGTTCAAGCTACATGTTTTTGGTATTGTGTGGAGAATTCAGAATGTAGTTTATCCATGTTTAGTTTTTTCCCTTAAATGAATAACCTTTGTCGGTATAACTATGCAGTACTCTCTGTGGCCTTCCTGTGGAAGAATTTTCAGGCATATTCAATGGTACTAAATTAATGTTTCTGAAACTAATGTTTTCAGTTACTGCCTGCTATGTCACATAGCTAACTTGAAATTTTCGGCATGCAGACAGAAAAGCTCTTTCCAATCGGCTTTAATGCTCTCATCAGGTACTTTAGTTATTTTTTTTCAGTTTACTTTTCAATCGAACACTTCCTCACCATATCCATATTCATCACAAACTTCCCTTCTGCTGCTTTATCATCACTTTGTAATCAGTTATAAAGTGATCCCTGCTACAAAAGCAGAATTTTTAATACTCAGATTTAGGTTACTCTATCGAATTATTTAGAGTACTCTTTTTAATAAACTAGGTTACTCCTTTCTCAATGATAGAGAATATGGTGGTGAATATGTGTTATAAGCACAAAAGCTAATCCCTGCTACAAAAATCACAGAAATCATATAAATCTTCACTGATCAGGTGAAATGCTTATAATCAAATATGTAAAATATTATATCAATTGTTTTATTTTTGTTTTGAACATTACAAAAGAATACTAAATCAAATGCTTATTTCATGTTTTCATTGCATTTGTGCTACTCTTCTTTTGTGCTTTTGAACTTTGTAGACCACTCTTTATTCTCTTATTTCTTCCCTTTGTCTTTGCACGTGTAGGATCCAAAACAGCTATGGATGATGTGGATTGTATTGTATCTTCAATTTCTTCATCAATCCTTACTAGTGCTTTCATTTTCTTCAAATCTCTTGTATAAGATTCTTCAATTGCCTCCCTTGCTTGTTGATTATCTTCACATAACAAGACCAAAGTATAATACTTCTGGGTCATTTGATGCCTCCATGGTGTAGCTTTATCTTTGTTCATTGCTGGAAGTTCCTTGTTAATTCTATCCCACACTTCAGATTTTGCAACTTTTGTCCATCTTTTCATTATATAAGACTCGGGAATCAGCTTCACTAAATTTATGAGTAGAACATTCAAACTGTGGTGGCACAAGAGATCCATTTCTTCGAATTTCTTGCAGGTGCACTGCATGAACTTTAAATGAGTATAAAAAACAACTCTCATGAGCTTACCATCTTCAGGCTCACCAACATTGTATGCTATAGTGCTGTCTTCAAATGCACACACTTTAGTGGTAATATTTAAGCATTTTAAGAACTCCTTTTCAAATTCTCTGAAAATTGACTATGTGTAAACTTCTGCAGCATGTTTTATCAAGCTTTTTTTCCCAAGAAAGTATAAGTTTCTGTTCTTGTCCCATTTAATTCATCCAACACTTCATTATTCCTCCAATTCTTGACTACGTCCTTGAAGATTCTGTAAAATTCTGCCAAGTTTGTGTCTTTTCTTATATTAAACCCTATTGCATGATTTGTACTCTCACTTCGTTGTGATGATAACATACTAGCAGAGAAGTAATTTTTATTCAATGTTGTGCACCACTTATCCTTCACACCATACATTTTCTTTAACCATGTGTGAGTTTGTAAATTATATTTTTTTATCATACTATCCCAACATAATTCAAAGTCTTCCTCATCAACGCATCCTGACAAACATCTATTGAAAAGATCAAGAAAATCATGGTTACCTTTTATTTTTCCAAAATTACCCATAGCCTTTTCATATATGTGCCACAAACATAATCTGTGTCTAGTTTCTAAAAATATTTGCAAACATTGAAATATTAGGGTTACTCTTTTGCAGCAGCATAGATTACTATATAATGTAATGTAGACTACTCAATGAATTTTAATGTTAATGAATGAGTTTTCTAATCATCTTACCTTTGGTATTGCAGAAGCAATTGCATGGTCTTGATCAGTGAAGATTGTTACTGGATATTTGTCTTCTATTGATTTTCTGAATTATGTAAATAGCCACTCAAAGGTTCATGTTCTCTCATCTGATGTAAAAGCACACCCAAACATGACATTTTTCCTATGGTTGTTCACTCCAACAAAAGGTGCACATATTAGATCATATTTATTAGTTCTGTAGGTTGTATAAAAAATAACCTCATCTCCGTATAACAAGTAATCTTCCTTCATTATTGGGTCTCTCCAAAAAATGCATACCAATCTTGACTGTTCATCTAGCACAAAACTATAAAAGAAGTTCGGATTTTGAGAATTTTCCTCTTTCAATTTGTTGAGCAATGTTTGTGCATCTCCTCCCTCAATAATCTTTCTTTTCAAAGCATCAACAAGGTTTGTGTGGTCTTTCATGGTATGACCTATTTTATCATGACCACCTGCTTCATTTACCATGTAGTGATAAGATTCTGCTGCTCCCATTCCCGAATTTATAACATGCTCAATCACTGCTGCAGTTTCAGCAGTTATTTGTCTTTCTGAACGGTGTAAGTGACCCCATTCCTTTCTTGTTAGCTCATGATTGTGCTCAATGTTGTGTTTAATAAATACACAATCTCCCAATTCATTTATTTTTACTAACATTGATGCCTTGCAATCTGTTCTTGTAATACCAACTCTATATTTTTTTTGTGTTTCCTTTTGTGGTCTAAATCCTTCACATGAGCACAAATAGACCTTTTCTGTTGGATATCCTTTGGTTGAATATCTTGTAGTTCCTTTACGTGTACTAAATCCAACTAATCTAGCATGCTCACGATACAAATCATAAATCTCATTCATTGTATCTCTAGTCATGCCAAGTAGACATCCATTTATTTTCTCATGTTCTGCAGTTAATGTTTAATAAGAGTAAGACATGATTAATTTTTCAGATTGAGTGAATTCTATTGTAGTAAGTAATTTCAGATATAAGGAAATAAGAAATAACATAAATATTTCTAACAATTTATTAGAAACAGTTGTTTTAAATGCATGCACTATGTAGGCTAATTCAGGTTACTCTTTCCAGTTAGTTGGATTACTCTCTTTGACTACCTAGGTCACTCTTTCCTTAAATGACAGAAACTAGGTTCTGGATAAATATATATATATATATATATATATATATATATATATATATATATATATATATATATATATATATATATATATATATATATATATATAAGAAGTACAATAAGCTAACCCCTGCTACACTTCAACTCCACATATTCTGTACTATAAAATTTTCACCTTTTCATGGTCTTGTAGTTCCTTATTTTCATCTCAAAAAAAGGTACAGATTAATCTTCTATAGTTTGTCCAACAGGGCTTTGAGCAATACAAGGAAGAAGCAAAACAAGTGCCACAATCAAGCGAAGTGCAAGGAATATATTTTTTTGAATCAAAGAGGCAAAATCTATCCTTGTAATGTACCCAATATATTGTGCATACAAGGTTTGAAAAATCAAATCAACAAACTCAACAGGAAAATGAGACATAAGGTTGATTTTAACCTTTAATTGCATATGTCAACCACAGTCCTATACTGTAACATTAGAGATTTTCGAGAATTTTCCTCATTTATAAAATATATATATAAGCATATGCAGTAGAAATGACAGTTTGCTAGTAGGGAGGAGTGTATTTAAGGATTTTGACATTCTAAACATTGTTAACCTCCAAGGAGTTAACCACATATTCCCTAATAATTTTCTACATCTGATTCCCAACTCAATCATGACTTCTAATGTTTAATTTTAATCTTTTGAAGAAGCAATTCAATCATGTAAGCAGGAGTAATACCATTTCAACTTTGTTTTAAGCAATGCAGTAGAGAAAAAACTTTGTTTCCATCTTTTTAGCAGCCTCTAATGTGTAAAATAAATATTTCAATCATACAATGTTTTCTATATAAGGTACTATTTAGTATTAAATTATACTAACAGTTATACTCTAGAAATCTCAATTGGGGATATACATACTGCACAACTACCAGATATATTCTACAAAGTTGAAATCTCAGAAAATAACAAGGTATCGAAAACACATTACAATCTAATACCAAAAAATTATAAGGAAATGGAGAATGTGTTTGCATTATCACGAAATGGAGTACATTGTTTTTTAGAAATTTCTTACCTTCATTCGAAGCATTGTTATTGTCTACAAATGTTTCTTTTTCAATGACTCCTACGAATTTAAGAAAGGTGATGAACAAATTAACAAAATCTAACATTCAACCTCTTAGAAATTGACGAAAATTGAAGGAAATTTAACCTGTATTGAATTCAGTTTCTTCTAGTAGGTTCTCCATTCGCAAATTCTCTTCAACCACAAATCAGATAAAGAGTATCCTTGATTACGCGACATTCATACAAATTTCATTCAATTTTTGTAGAATACTCTAAATCAATATCCTAGGGCTTGATAATTGTAGAGATTATGTAGAGATTTTGTAAAGATTTAGCTTCAGACTTCAGATGCTTCGCGCGAGATTTCTTCGATTTTTGGCCACTGTGAGCTTCAGATATATATATTCAACCCGCCTATTATATATTCTGTGTTTTCATTTATTTAGATATAACTTCACATTTTTTTGTTTATCTCAAAATCTATGCACATAATAATATGGAGTAATACTTTTACGATACCATAAAATTACTGCTTGCTTTTTCTATAAAATTTATCCAATGTGTTATAAATAATTACTATATTTTTAGGAATATATTTATATATATATAATATTTAAAATAATATTTTAATCAAATTTTATTCAAATTATTTAAATAATTTAAATAAATTACAGACCCTTTAAATAATTTAATCAATTTTCAAACCTCTGGTCTCAAAAAATTACAATGTGATAATCCTTCTGCCTACTTTAAAATTTTTGGAAATATCCACGATATTTCCATGATATATCTGTATGTGGAGAGTACCGATATTGATATTGAAAAAAAAGATATATCTTTTTGATTTCGAGGATATATCGGTAACAATATTGATATCGATTTTCACAGTTCAAATTTTTTTAGATGTCGAGATATATCGAGAAAATAATGCTAAAATATCAAGGATATATCGAAAATATCAAAAAATTATCCATATATTTTTAAAAAAATTTAATGATTTTTTTTTTATTGTTACCAACTAAAATAATTTTTTTCATTAATTTGATCAATTAAAAAATAAAATAGAGCTACATTTGCATGAAATTATTAAAACTGTTTTATTTTATTTAACTAATTATCACTTATTATCACTTTTCATTAAGATTATTACTACTAAGTAAATGAGGAGTTTTCTTTCATGTACACAGTGTGATAGTATGACTTTAGACTGTTTAAATATGTTATAATTAATTTGCTTATCATATGTTATGAATTTTATTGAGATTTAGACTTTAGACTTTTTAAATATACATTGTAATTGATTTGCTTATCATATGTTATAAGTTTTATTGAAATTTTAAATTTTATTTATATATTAAAATTAGTTAAAATATATTGCAAAGTTAAATAATTATTTTTTTTTAAGTTTCCGTAATTTTTTTTTATTTTTACCGATATTGATATCGATATTCTATATATCCATCGATATATCAGTAAATTTGAGGTACCGATATTTTTACCGATATCGATGTTTTAAATCTTGTGGGTAATTATATATGTAGTGAGTAGTGAGTCATATGTGGGACCATTTTACTAAAAGAAGAAAATTGATACATTTGGAGTGAACACCCAAAATGGAAAAATAAAGACCTTTAGGATGGACGGAAAAAAAATTAAAAAATAAATAAATTAAACATCAACCATGTTCGTTCAATGCACCAGTTATGATTGCTAGTTTTTATTAAAAATGTAAAGTTGACTAATAATATATAAATGCATTTGTATTTATTAAATAAAATATTTCAAATATAAAATAAAATTTTTACAATCCTCATAACACGCGGGTACTATACTAGTCTAAATATAACTCAACATTATTTAGGTAAAATCATAAATAAGTCTACCCACAGAAGGACGGACAACACATATACATAGGGGAGCAATTGTGATCACCTAAATTTTTGACATGTGTTATAATCAACTAGTAATTCGTCTGTGCATTGCACGGCTACATTTTATTTAAAAAAAATTTGTTACACGTAGTTATGTCCATTGGTATGGGTACGAAAATTAAAAATTATTTCTATAATATATAATGTAAAAAGAAAATAGGAATAAATTGGTAATTTAAATAGGAAAGTAAATAAAATTAAGGTCCGACTAAATACACACCCCTTTTTATTAAATGCACACCCCTATTAATATATTTTAAAAAAGTCTATATTATCCTTAATTTATTAAATACACACCTTTTTAATGAAATTAAATTTATACACTTATATCTTAAAAAAACCTTAATACAATACCGTAGAAAGATCTTCAAGCTTATTCTGTTTAAATCTAGAATGTTATATCTTCAAACTTTTTTATTTAAAATCCAGAATATGTTGTATTCGAAGGTATAATTTTTTGTTACCCCACCCCACTCCCACCCACCCTGTTCGTTTTGAACTTAGAACTTCTCACCATCAACACATCATATTAATGCATTAAAAGGAATTGTTGAATCACACAAGCACAGAAGATTAAAATAAACATTATTAATCATAATCTTGTGATTACGAATATTTTCAAGGCCATAGATGAATATAATGTTATGTATTGTTTTGATGCCTATTTCTTTTTCCATCCATTTTATTTAAAATTCAGAATCTAAATCAATGATTTTGTACGTTTCTGAAAATTTATCAACAATCTTGATCTATTCCTAATCTTGACACTTCTCTTAATTTTTATTTAATTTTTAATACTCACATTCGTACACACGCATTTGGGAATATTTCAGAAGCAATGAGTCGCTTCTCAATAATTAGAAAAAATCAGATTAAAGCCACAACCAGATATGCGCCTCCGCCGCTGTATTGTCATGGGAAGGGCCTTATCATCTTCCCCTAAAATTCCTGCATTCAACACGTATTCTATTCTGATCAATTAAAGCTGAAACTATAAATTTACAACATAATTTATTAGAGAAATTTGCAGTTTTAGTTTCTAATAAAGATTGTATTAATTTCAATCGTTTTTTATTCTTTTTATCTCATATTTAGAAAAATATAATTATTCATGTATAAATTCAAAGTGGGATGTGTATGATTTTAATTTAAAAGGATATTTTTGTAATTTTAGGGGGTATATATATTATAAAATTAGGAAATACAAGGTTAAAAGGGGGTGTGTATTTAATAAAAAGTGGTGTGTATTTAACAAATTACTTATAAAATTATTGAGAATAATGAATAAAATATAAAAAAAGTAATAAAGTTGTTGTGATTGATAAGTAATAGAGTAAAAAGTAAGTAAAATGTACAAAGTATTTTAATTATTATTATTAATGAAATAAATACATGGAACACCTTAAAATAAAATATATTATAAATTCATGGGTAGGAGAAAGTATTATTAATAAAATTTGTAAGTTTTAATTTAGACTTCATGCATGAATTATAAGATAAAGGCAAATACTTATTATAAATGACTTCCGTTCATATATGAACTCTAATTTATGGATTACTCTTTAATACTTCATATAAGAAATTATTATTCACAAATGAACTCTAATTTATCGATTACTCTTTAATATATATAAGAAATTATTTTTTAAGATATGAACTATTACTTTTTTAAACTAGCATTTGACCCGTGTGTTGCATGGAAATAAGTTATCACAATGTTATTGAATTTTATTTAATAATTAGAATTCTATTTGAATTGAAATATATTATGTATATGTAACTATTAATTTTTTTAATATTATTTAAATTATACGTTATTATATTTGAAAATTTTAATATCTGAAACTTAGAAGTTGTGGTATGGTGATTGGAGTACTTCATTCTTCTTACGAATGCTGTTACATTTACTATTTGCACAAGATTAAGATATTGCATTTATTGTGTAGTGGGTTGAGAAATATATATATATATATATATATATATATATATATATATATATATATATATATATATATCGATTCTTTTGTGTAGGTCTCATTTATCAAAAAAAGAAAATGTAACAATATTTGTGAGACGCCCTATTTGGTAAAATGTAACAACACTTCTTGGACAATATATTCCTTTCGTCCCACCCAATTTGTATTAAAAAATATATTATCTTCGTTCCATTAGTGTTGTTATATTTTATCAAATAGGGCGTCTCACAAATATTGTTATATTTTTTTTTGATAAAAATAATACCCACACAAAACAATTAATATATCTACATGGACCCACACACAATACTAATACCGCTACCCACTATACTATACATTAAAATATTATATTATATTTCTCAGCCAACTACACATTAAATACATAGATATATAAAATATACCAAAAATACGTTTTCTTTAGTATATAAAGTTCACACAGAATATATACTTCCCCCGACCCACAAATATTGTTATATTTGACGAAAATTATATATATACCCCATATTTATTAGACAAAATCTCTTGTGAGATGTTAGTTATGTGAGACGGTTTGTGAGACGTGTTAAAATATATCAATTATATAAATAAAGTATGTTTAATGGGTGTTAAAGTATATTTTCTAAATTATGATGAATGATAAATTTAAGTATGATTTTAAAATTTTATAATATGATTTATTATTAACATACTTTAACAACAAATAAGCATACTTTATCTATATACTAAGTATACTTTAGTAATGGGTCGACCCGTCTCACACCCGTCTCACAAAATATCCGTCTCACCAGAGAGTGTCTCTATTTATTATGTATGATCTAGATTGATAAATAAAAAATATGACATTAATTTATAATTTAAAAATTAAACAAAACACTTATTAATAATAATAATACTAATAATAATATTATTATGTATGGCATAAATTGATAAAAGACAAAAATTAATTTATAATTTTGTATTAAAAAATGGCATTAATTTATAATTTAAAAATTAAACAAATATATTCCATTTGTCCAACCAAATTTGTATTAAAAAAATATATTCCCTTCGTTCCATAAGTGTTGTCACATTTTTACTAAATAGTGCATCCCACAAATACTGTTACATTTATATTTTTGGTAAATGAGACCCACATTGAAACAATCAATATATCTCCATGGGACCCCCACACAATACGTAAACTACCCACTAAATTAAAATATTGGCAAAGATTTGTGTGAGACCGTCTCACGTAAGCCCTTACGTGAGACGGATAAAAAATGATAACATCACTAACGAAAAGTGAACAATTTATAATATAAATAAAAAGTAAAAATATTTTATAGCGAAAGTGATAATATTTTATTGCGAAAGTAATAATAATTTATGTGAGACGGTCTGACACAATACCTACCCTAAGATATTATATTTTTTAACCCACTACACATTAAAGATATACTCCATAAAATATACCCCATATGTATGATATAAATTCATAAAAGAAAAAATGACATTAATTTATAAATAATAGTGGTAAGGAATACTCCAAAAATCAAAATACTAAAAACAATTGAATCAATAACGACAATTATCTTAAATTACCAATTGCCATAATTGATATATGTTATTAATGTCATTAGTTATTAATAATTATTATACTATAAATAACAAGAGAATAATTTACGTAAAATTATGTATATCTTAATATATATAAAAACAGAATAAATCTAATCCTAACCATCTATTTTTAAAACAAATCTCAGCCATCCATAAAAATAATTAAATAATAGTAATTATTACCTTTTCAAATTAGGAAATAAAGTATTATTTATCTCTATTTCTAAAATAAATCTAAGCCACCCATTAAATTAATTATATAATTATAATTATGACCTTTTCAAATTAGGAAATAAGATATTATTTATTAAAACTTTAATAATATTAAATATATTATTTGAAATATATAAAAGTAGAATAAATCCAATCCTGACCATCTATTTCTAAAACAAATCTCAGCAACCCATTAAAATAATTAAATAATTGTAATTATGAAATTTTCAAATTAGGAAATAAGATATTATTTATTAAAACTTTAATAATATTAATTATATTATTTGAATATGTTCAAAATTTTTAAATAAATCTAAGCAACGAGGTTTCGCGGATGGGCGATTTTTCGGCGGGCAGATGCTTGGATAGAACGGTGTCGAAAACCTGGCGTGTTTTTTGACCGGCGGTCATTTTGGATTTTCGGTGGGCGAAAGCATGGTAAGGAGCGGCAGGGTTGCTGTGGCTCTGCGTGTGTTACATGACTTAGGGGCCAAATCTTTCCTTCTTGCGCAAGTCATGGTTATATTGCTTGGAAGAATTGACTTAGTCAATTCATTTTTTTGGTAATTTTTTTTATCCTATATATAATTTTTATAATTATTTTATTTGTCAATTATTGTTATATATTTGGATTGGATGCATGATACTCCATGATTTACTGCCTTATTTGCCATAAAAGGAGCATGCTAGATTGTGTATTTTATTGTGAATATTATATGCATGTAAAAATCACTCGGTGTTAAATTACTAAGTGGGAGAGGGGATTGATAATTAATTCCCATAGCCTCCATTATTGGTTTGTAAGTGATGTGAGTAAACTTGCGTGTTGGCAATAGGCCTTCCTCCCTAATGGATGAGTTTATTCACGGATCACTATTAAAATAATTAAATAATTACAATTATTACTTTTTCAATATTTTCAAATCAGGAAATAAGATAATATTTATTAAAAATTGAATAACATTAAATATATCTATAATCAAATAAATTCATAGTCCAATTAAATAGCAACACGTGGATTTTCATGATTAAAATATCAATTTTAATTTATTATATTATATTTTTAATTTAAATGAGGCTTACAAGCCTGCAGAATAGAGGTCAAATCAAATATTGACCAATCAAAATTTAGGGATGACAAGGCCAAAACCCGCAGAATTAGGTTAAATCAGCCATTAACCAATCAAATTGCGAGTTATATATAGGGCTTCTTCACCATTCACCTATATAAGGAGCCCTCCTCCATTGATATTATTTATTAAAACTTTAATAATATTAAATATATTATTTGAATATATTCAAAATTTTCAAATATATCTAAACCGCCCAATAAAATAAGATAATATTTACTAAAAATTGAATAATATTAAATATATCTGTAATCAAATAAATTCACAGTCCAATTAAATTGCAACACGTGGATTTTCATGATTAAAATATCAATTTTAATTTATTATATTTTATTTTTAATTTAAATAAGACTTACAAGTCTACAGAATAGAGGTCAAATCAAATATTGACCAATCAAAATGTAGGGATGAAATGGCCAAAGCCCACAGAATTAGGTCAAATTAGTCATTGACCAATCAAATTGCGAGTTATATATAGGGCTTCCTCACCATTCACCTATATAAGTAGCCCTCCTCCATTGATATTATTTATTAAAACTTTAATAATATTAAATATATTATTTGAATATATTCAAAATTTTCAAATGAATCTAAACTACCCATTAAAATAACTAAATAATTATAATTATGACTTTTTCAAATTAAGAAATAAGATAATATTAGAGCAGAATAAATTCAATCATAGTCATCTATTACTTAAACAAATCTCAGTCACCCATTAAAATAATTAAATAATGATAATTATGAATTTAAGGTTAGGATTTTAGGGTTTAGGGTTTTAAGGTTTAGGGTTTTAGGGTTTAGAGTTTTCTGTAATTATTTCCGTGCAAAACACATATGAGATAATTAAAAAATATAAATAAAGAAATAATGCGATAACAAAATTCAAACCACACCAAAATCGAATGAGAGAAGCTCAAACAAATCTCAACCACCCATTAAAATAATTAAATAATTATAATAATAACTTTTTCAAATTAGGATAAAAGATATTATTAAAGTAGAATAACTGACCATCTATTTGTTAAACAAATATCAGCCACCCATTAAAATAATTGAATAATTATAATTATGTATTTAGGGCCACCCATTAAAATAACTAAATAATTATAATAATGACTTTTTCAAATTAGGAAATAAGATATTATTAAAGTAGAATAAATCCAATCCTAATCATCTATTTCTTAAACAAATCTCAGCCACCCAATAAAATAATTAAATAATTATAATTATAAATTTAAGTTTTAGGGTTTAGGATTTTAGGGTTTAGGGTTTAGGGTTTTCTATAATTATTTTCGTGCAAAACACATATGAGATAATTAAAAAAATATAAATAAAAAAATAATACGACAACAAAATTCAAACCACACTAAAACCGGATGAGAGAAGCTCAAACAAATTTCAGTCATCCATTAAAATAATTAAATAATTTTAATTATGAATTTAGGGTAGAATAATCCAATCCTGATCATCTATTTCTTAAACAAATCTCAGCCACCCATTAACATAATCAAATAATTATAATTATGAATTTAGGGTTTAGTATTTTTGGGTTTAGGGTCTTAGGGTTTTAGGTTTTAAGGTTTTCTGTAATTATTTCCATGCAAAACACATATGAGATAATTAAAAAACATAAATGAAGAAATAATTCGACAAAAAATTCAAACAACAACAAAATCGGATGAGAGAAGCTCAAACAAATATCAGTCACCCATTAAAATATTTATAATTATAATTTTTTTAAATTAGGAAATAAGATTTTATTAAAGCAGAATAACATACCATCTATTTCTTAAGCAAATTTAAGCTACCCATTAAAATAATTAAATAATTATTATTATGAATTTAGGGTCATCCATTAAAATAATTAAATAATTATAATTATGCCTTTTTCAAATTAGGAAATAAGATATTATTAAAGCAGAATAAATCCAATCCTAACCATCTATTTCTTAAACAAATCTCAGCCACCCATTAAAATAATTAAATATTTATAATTAAGAATTTAGGGTTTAGGGTTTTAGGGTTTAGGGTTTTAGTGTTTATGGTTTAGGGGTTTAGGGTTTTCTGTAATTATTTTCGTGCAAAACACATATGTGATAATTAAAAAACATGAATAAAGAAATAATACGACAACAAAATTCAAACCACACCAAAACCGGATGAGAGAAGCTCAAATAAATTTCAGTCATCCATTAAAATAATTAAATAATTATAATTATGAATTTAGGGTAGAATAAATCCAATCCTGATCATCTATTTCTTAAACAAATATTAGCCACCCATTAAAATAATCAAATAATTATAATTATGAATTTAGGGTTTAGGGTCTTATGGTTTTAGGTTTTAGGGTTTTCTGTAATTATTTTCATGTAAAAAACATATGAGATAACGTTTGCAGAGGGCCAGATCCTAACCATCTATTTTTTAAACAAATCTCAACCACCCATTAAAATAAATAAATAATTATAATTATGACTTTTTCAATAACTAAATACTTATTAACCCATAAAAGTAGAATAAATACAATCCTGGCTATTTAATTCTCAAATAAATCTCAGTCACCCATTAAAATAATTAAATCATTGTAATTATGACTTTTTCAATTTAGAAAATACTCTCTTCATCCCACCCAAAGGGTGGTGTTTATTTTTTGCACGTGAATTAAGAAGTATTATTATTTAATGTGTTGTGGGTAGTTGTATTATTGGGAGTATAGGCCCTATATTTTAATTGTATTATTGGATGTGTGTGATCCCATATGTGTAAAAAAAGAAAAGATCAGGACTCTTTGAATGGGACGTTCAAAATGGAAAAAAGGGACACTTTGAGTAGAACGGAGGGACTAAGATATTATTGAAGCAGAATAAATTCAATCCTGACCATATTTTTCTTAAACAAATCTCAGCCACCCATTAAAATAATTAAATAATTATAATTATGAATTTAGTGAAATAGGTAAATGTTATTTCACTGGAAACGGTTACATCAAGTACTTACGTACGATGCGAATACAAAATCTAACCAATCTATCCAACCTACTTAAGCATAACGCTTAAGGTGAATAATAAAAATACATTAAGGATTCATATACAAAGATGCTATCTGAAGTTGATTCTATCTGCAATGTGGTTCGGAGACAACATCCTTGTGCCAAACTGAAGAACATTTCTTTCCATCCAAATGTAGTAGATCATGATAGAAAAGATGATGAAAAGAAGTCTTCTTGCCTTTTTGTTGCTTCTGGTATCCTGCAATATCTTACGGAAGGCATCTGTGACTGATATTAGCCTTCGTCTTCTCCATCTAATCTATCCTCTTACTTCATTTCAAATGCGTGTCGTATAAGGGCAATGAAAGAAGAGATGCGATGTAGTCTCCTGATCGAAGCAAAAACCACATCGTTTGTCTTCTCCTGTGCCCCAAATCCTGTCCTTTGTAGCAACTCTGTCTCTATGCACTAACCATAGTCTGAAGCTGAACTTCCTCACAATCCACTTGTGCCATATCTGTTTATAGACAAAGCTCGAATCCGCTGTGTATCTACTCTTCAGATGATCATACATATGGCTGGCTTTGAATATTCCATTGTCACAACATTCTCTATAATATCAATCACTCCTTCATCTCATTCTGATTCATTCCCTATGGCATTCCTAATGGCAATGAGCACTCTCCATAAGTATGTAGAATTATTACCTAGAGAGGTAATTGTCCACTGAGAAGATGAGAGGTAGACAGAGTGAATCCATTTCACATAGAGAGATGAGGCTTCCCTGTGAACAACCCACAATGCTGCTGCCAACAGGGTCTTATTCCAAGTGGTGATGTCCTTCAATCCTAGCCCTCCGGTATTCTTAGGTTGAAGGATGTCATTCCAGCTCACCGGGCTCACATTCGTTCCCCACAAGAACCTGTGAATAATAGTCTCCACCTTCTTGACCACCACAATTGGGATTTTGACAATGCCACTCAAAAAGATAGAATACCATATATCCCAGAAGTGATCAATTCCAATCGACCCGTGAATGACAAAAGTTTAGAAGACCACGTTTGTATCATGTTGTTAATGTCATTCAATAGTGGTATAAAATCTTCCACTCCTATTCTCCTACTACAAATAGGGATGCCCAAGTATTTGAAAGGAATGGTACATGTATTGAAAGTAAGAATCTAAGTAATTCTGCGTCAGACACGAGTCGAAACTCCCGAGGTAATGAGATTAGATTTTGAGAATTAGCTGTTAAACCAGAGACTTCAGAGAATCCTTTCAATATCCTTTCAATACATTTTTTGCAGTAGCTACATCTCCATAACCCACAATCAGAAGATCATCTGCAAAGATCAGATGTGAGACATCTACACGTTTATAAATTCTAGAATGAAATCTGTACTCATATAGATCAACTGCTCTACTCATCAATCTACTAAGGTATTCCATGCAAATAACAAAGAGGAGCGAGAAGATCGGATCACCTTATCGAAGATCCCTCTTGCCTTTGAAAAAACCTTCCAGGTTGCCATTGATGAGTAAGGAGTAGAAAGTAGTAGTAACACACTGCTCAATCCAAGTACAAAAAGTGGAGGGAAAGCCCAATCCCGTAAGCAATTTAAAGAGATATTTCCAGCTAACAGAGTCATAAGCTTTGGAAATGTCAACTTTGACTGCCATCCTAGGGGAGATACTTCCTTCTCTCCGTCCGTAGCCCCTAAAGATCTCTTCTGCAAGCATCACACAGTCTCTCATTTTCCTTCCTTTAATAAATCCAAATTCGGATTGATTTATTAAGGAAGGAAGACAAATCCTGAGTCGAGCTGCCAAGATTTTTTAGATGATTTTGCACAGTGGTGCAACAGGAAATGGGTCTAAAATCTTGGACTCTCAGCTCATGGCTCTTTTTGGGGATTAATGAAACAAAAGTAGCATTCAACTATTTGAGCAATTTTCCTTTCCGAAAGAATTCCTTCACCGCTGCCACTACATCTCCACCAACCATATTCCATGCACTCTGAAAAAAAGCCGATGTGTAGTCATCAGGACCTGAAGATTTGTTTTTATTGATTGACCACAATGCTTTTTTTAATCTCTGCCTCATCTACCGGTGTTTCCAGATTGCTAGCATCCACAGAAGAGAGCTTCGGTCCTCTATCCAACACCTCCTGCTCCATTAGCTGAGTGATCGAACCCTCTTCACCAAGTATTAATTGATAATAAGATAGAAATGTATGAATCAGTTCTTGGTACGAAGAATTAGGTCCGCCATCAGTGTGAAGAGAATGAATATCATTCCTCACTCCATTGCTTCGAATAAGAGAGTAGAAATACTTTGTAGCGCGGTTCTGATTCTTAATGTGCTTGTGTTTGAGAACCTGCATAAGAAAGTTAGTTTCACAATCCTCCAGATGCTTCTGTTTTTTTAGCTCATCACTGATCTCCAGGTGTAGCTCATGATTATTCAGGCTCGACATAAAGAGTCTCTGGAGAAGATACAGGTGTTCTTTTCCTCTAGCTACTCTTTCAGAAATATGGTAATAATTCTGTTTGTGCAACTCCTTCAGTGGTTTTTTTAGAGTTTTCAACTTCTGGCGGAGAATAAACTGCTTTGTACCTGCTACGTGTACTGCTATTGAGAAGAAATAAGAGTAATAAAATTATCATGGTTAGTCCAAAAATTACAGAATCTGAAGGGTCTTATATAGTGGGGGCTCGGATTTTGGAAGGAGGTGATGGAAGGGCAATGATCAGAGTGAGTGCCCTGAGGAAGAAAAATGGTATGAAGTTCCCAACTCATACTTCTCCAAAGCTTGCATGTCATAACTCTATCAATTTTTGAACAAGAGGCTCCATTCGACCAAGTATAGAAGCAACCTGTCGAGTAAGTATCCTCCACTCACAATATAGAGCAAGTTTTCTGCATTTCCCTGGTCCCCGTATTTTGTGTAGCCCTATTTCTTTCACCCTCGAATCTTACACAGTTGAAGTCTACTCCAAGGATCCATGGCCGTGGGTTCGAATGAAAGAGGAAATTGAGATGTTGCCACAAATGTCTCCTAGCAACATAGCGGTTGTGGGCATAGATGACTGAGATAAAGAACTCTTTTGAGGTTATAAGACAACGAGCATTCATTGAGATGGATTGATCAGTAAGGACAAAGTTATCCAAATCAAGACGCATTGGGTTCCAAACAACCACAATCCTACCACCACTACAAAGGTCAAAGTTATGGCTATGATTCCAACCAGGGAGTACACTCTTAATAACATCATCGACAGTTCCTAAGGATAGCTTAGTTTCCACTAAGCCTGCAATAGCCACATCATGATCACACACCAGTTTTTTAGTGCATTGTGGGTTGGCGTGCGCCCCATCCCACGCACATTCCATATGAGGAGACTCATGAAGAATATTAAGAAGAGGTGATACCTGCCTCTACAATCTTCTTGCTAATCCAATCTCCATAATCTTCAAGGTTTTCATGTTCTTCCTTATTAGTGTCTTCCTTATTTCCCAAGGATTTAGACCTTTTATGTTTGAAGTTCCTACCAGAAGAAGATGATGATTCTGCACTGTAAACTGGCACCCATGCTTTTGTGAATTTATTACCAGTTTGCCTACCTTGGACACGTGGTGGAGTTTTCTGTACTTGTTCTTGGACAGAGCGAATGTGTGGGGAGATATCCTCTGGGGAAGTAATAGATCCCAACTGGGAAAGAATTGCAAATTGATTGGAGGTGCTTGGGTGGTGTCTGGTATAAGGTGGATTGGGGTTGGGCTTGGGAGTAAAAGTATTAGGTGGAGTTGGATGATTGGGCCTAGGAATAAAAGAGGGATTGGGCTGGGGACTGGTGTATTTGTGATTGGGCTCGGGATTGGGTTTTGGGTTTGTTTTAGTAGTGGAATCAGGGTTGGGAATTGGGTTCAATTTTGGTTGTTTGAGATTAGGATAAGGATTTGGGTAATTGGGGTTAGGCCTTTGGTTTGGATTTGTGTTGGGCTTAGGTTTAAAGGGGTTGGGCCTACGCCCTCTGTTTCTATTTTGTTTTCTCTTACTCGGAAAAAATGGCCCATCTTCCTCCCGACCATGTTCCGGTTGCGGCTGTACATCGTGACGGTGGCATTCTTGAGTGTGGTGACCCAGAGATGTACAATTAGTGCAGAACTTGGGATAAAATTCATATTCAATCTTCTGTCAAAATCCTCCCCTCTTATTCTTCACCCAGATTTCATCCGGAAAGACTTTGGCAGCATTCACATGAACTAGTGCACGAGCATAGAAAACTCGTTCTTCTCTCCTATGGCTGAAGCGATGATACTGAGACGTTCGAAAGCCCAATATTTGAGAGGGAGAGATGGGAGTTGAATCCAAACTGGGACAATTGATAATCCTGATTCATCAAATTGGAAATCCTCCGGCATTCTCCTTAACATCAGGTACTTGAAATTCCCTTCATAAGACCATTTTGGATAACTTTTTGGGCATCTTCTTCAGTATTCAGTTTAAAAATAATCCGACCACTGTCATGGCTGAAAAACTTTAACTTCAACCTCCCACTTGCTTACAATTTCCTTCACGGCCTGGAATCCGGGGTAACAACCTGCGAAGCATCCAATTAAGGTGAAGTTCCATTCATCATCTTCCTTGTCAATCATCTCATCAGGGATAATAGCAACTCTGGTTCAATTGGAGGAACAAATTTAAGAATGTGGATAGGATTAGGACTATGATTGTGAGGATTTGTATTATGAGGACCAGGGGGATCCTGTCCAGTTGAAGTGAAAGGCGGAGGGGTCTGAGAAGTAGGCTGAGGGGTAGGCTGCTGGTGGATTTTCTGGGTGCAAGACGAAGGGGTGAAGGGTGCTGGAATACGGCGAGATGACTGGGGATCAGGAGTTGTGTGGTGTAGGAGTAAGGGACAAAACGAGGGAGCTCCTGGATTATGCGGATTCAGGGGCGGAAGAGAAGGAGATTGAGCAGCGAGGTTTGTTGAGATCGGATTGGAGGGGGATGAATGAGAAGGGGGGTTGGGATTGAGAGGAGTGCTGGCTACAGTAGCTATTTCTGTCGAGTTCAATGCCGGATTTGCGGGCGGCAAACAGAGAGGTTGTTGGGAAGGTTGCATGGACGAGGGAGGGTTGTTGGGATGGGTAGTCAGAGGTGTGGAGAGAGAAGTAGAGGGGCCCACTAATTTCTCCTTAAAGGAGATAGAGTTGGTGGGACTTTTAGATAGTACAGGAGGACAGGTGGAGGAGTAGGGTAACAAATTTGACTTTTTTGGAATAGTGGGAAACGTGTTGGACTCCTCATCCACAAGGAGAGCTACAGGTAGGGAGCTATCTGTAATACCATCAACTATTATACAATTTGCCACTACTTCCAAGGCAGAAGCCTCACCCAAATTCAAATTTTCTTTGTGATTTAGGGGCGGCGACATCTCCATCAAATCTGGAGAATCAGCATCAGGGTCTCGGGCCACACACTCCATACCCAACTTCTTCTGCTCCTTTAACTCCAAATTTGTGCATCTTCGCTGATCACCTTCATCTCCAGAAAACACTTCAACGGAGGCGTCGACCGGAGATAAGTCAAAAATAGACATCTAGGTATTGTACGAGCATTCCATACATGAAATAGATAAGGGATTAGCACGAGAGATCACCTTAGCAGATATCTTAGATTTCTTCAATTTCTTCCCATGGCTCGACTTCCTACTCGACGGAGAGGAGGGAGCTGATGAATGACTCCGGAGCTTTATTGGGCACCGGAACAAGGGGCACAACTAAGATGAAGACTACACAAGTGTAGCCAGAACTCTGGACTCCATCCAGTTTGGCGTCGGGGAGGAAAAGGGAGGGAGGGGGGAACAACGAATTTAGGGTTTAGAGTTTTAGGGTTCAGGATTTTATGGTTTATGGCATAATGTTTGCAGAAGGTCAAATCCTGATTATCTATTTCTTAAACAAATCTCACCCACCCATTAAAATAATTATAATTATGATTTTTTCAATAATTAAATAATTATTAATCCAACCAAACTTTCATTGCACACTACAAGAAAAAATGCATTTAAACACATTTAAAAGTGTTGTTATAGGTAATATATTAACACATTTTACCTATAACTACGTTGATTTTTTGTGTGGTCCATTCTGCTGTGGGGATAGGTAGTACCCCTAATACCACACTTTAAGGTGTAAAGAATTATGACATAATAACACACTTATATCTATTAATACACTTTGAAGTGTGAAGAAAAGTGACTTATTAAGACACTTTTAAATGTTACAATATAGTAATATTAAATAAAATAAAATTAAAAAGAGATTTTTCTTAGATTCGAACCTGTGTCACCGTATCAACTGATGGGATCTCTATATTAAGTCAGAAACCATTAAACCATAAATAATTTTTGTGACTTTTTTATAAAAATAGTATATATACATAGAATACATAATTAATTTTTAATATTTAAATTTTATATTATCAATTTAATAGGTATAATAAATTAAATTTAGAATTATTTATTAATTATAATTCAAATTTAATATTTTTAAAATAAATTAATAGTAATATAAAAATATATATATAAATAATTATTTTAAAATATTTAGCATTTTTATATATTTATTATTATCTTAAATTTTAACGTCAAATATTTTTTTTAAATAAAAATAAATTTTATTTTTTAATCATTAGATTAATTAAAATAATTATTATTTTAAAATAAATATAACCTTAAATTAAATTAACAATAAAAAATTATCAATTTAAGTAAATAAAATGTAAAAAATTATTAATTTAATTTCTTAATTTTAAAATTTTAATTTAACTTTATAATGAAATAATTTATATTTCATATTTTAATGAGGAAACAAAAATTAAAAAAAATTATTTTAATGATTAGTAATCTTTATAATACGTTTGTGATAACAAAATACTATTTATACATATACTTTTAAGTGTTTCTAGAGAGTACATATAATGACACTTTTTTGTGTGTTAAAAAATGTGTAACAAAAGTGTAGCAATAGATAAGTGTTGTTTCTGAAGTGTGGTGATAGGGCAAATATCAATACATCGATTTATTAAGTGTCTTTATAGATCATATATTAACACCCTTAAAACATAATGTATCAATACAATACCTATTATTACATCGACTTTAAAATGACATTAAAATATGTATGGTAATAAGCATTTTTTCTTGTAGTGGCAAATAATGGTTAATAATCTCATAAAAATAAAAAATTAATATATGCCAAATTTTTTAATAATTATTAACTACTCCCTCCGTCCCACAATTTCGTTCACGTTTACTGTACCACGTTTTTTTAAGAAAAGTGTTATTTTTTACCAAATTTATTGACTTTAGAAGGTATAGTAGTATTTTTAGGTAATAAAAAAGTATAAAGTAATGATATGTGTGTGAAAAATGAGTGACATTACATTGAGATATTACAACTTTATGGTCTATAAATAAATAAATATTATTTTCATGATATTACATTACATTGAGATATTTAATTTAAAACTTTAATAATCTCATTAAATATTTTACTAATATAGCAACAATAAACACAAAAAAAATAAAAAAATAAATATATGCCAATTTTTTAATAAATTTATATGGCAAGAATATATACTCATTATTTTTTTGTTCGTTTGATTAATTCTCTACCAACTAACAAAACAAACATTGTTGTCAAACTTAGATGCATTAGATTGTTTGAGTCTCCTAATTATCAAATTCATGGTTCAACCAATCTGGAAGGTGTTTATCACGATGTTGAGATTTGTTAATATTTGTTACTCCCTCCGTCCCAAAGATATTGACACACTTTCCTTTTTGGGTTGTCCCACAGAAATTGACATATTTCCTTTTTAAGGATATGGGACCCACACAAAAACTATTTATTTATTTACATGGGTCCACACAAACATCACACTCACCACTAATACAACTACCTACTACACATTAAATATTATTTCTCTCACTTCACTTTACATTAATTTATTATACTTCTTAATCTCCGTGCCCAAAAAAATATGTCAATTTCTCCGGGACGGAGGGAGTACTTTATTGTTATTTATTTTTTAATCATTCTGATGCATCATGTTATGATTTGAAACATGAGTATATTTTGTAGGAGTATTTGTTTATTTTTATTATTTTATATTTTTTCAAAAAAAATATTATACGGTTCAAACATCATAAAATCAAATTAAGTTGTTGTCTTAAAACTAATACATACCGTGCAACACACGGGTTAGCTACTAGTTTAATTTAAAGGAAGTGCATAAGAAAACTACTGTATAGTCTAAAATCTCTCTTGAGAAATACTACCATATATGTCACACATATAAAATAGGAGAACTCAATATATAAAGTTAATGCAAGAAATTAAAGAGAAATTGAGAGAGATAAGAAATAGAGAAGAGATTTTGACTAAAACGTTTGAGCAGGAAAATGAGGTTGACCACATGTGCTTATATATATATATAATCGATCATAATTAAATTATACACTTATATGTTAATTAATGACATTAACATGTTAGGTAAATCATAAGAAGAATAACAACTAATTAATTGAGCAGAACTAAATTATAAAATTTGAAATACTTATTTGTCTAGAACACTTCTAATTAGACAAATATAATCAATATATCTTAATTCCAAATTAAAATTTGCAACCCTAAAATTTAATACTTATTTTTAAAAGCTAATATTAATTTTATCATTAGAGTTTAATAACTACACATATTATACTGTTATTGCATTCTTTTATAATTATATTATTACTACACGTTATATATTTCAAATAATTCATGTAATTTTAATTTATTCTATAATAACATATCTTTTATTTATTTATTTGTTTTTTCTTTCCAATTTTTATACTTTAATTAATACTCTCTCCAAAGTCCTTTGACCATTAAAAAAAAATATATATTAGTAAAATTTAGGATAATTTTGAGATGCACTTGGTTCACCATGCATTTTGGGGTTTATAAATTAAAGTTAGATCATAGTTGTAACTATATATTTTATTTTTAATTTTTTAAAATTTAAATATGAGGATGCGATTCATGTAAAAAATATTATTTGACTATCATAGAAATTCTACCGTGCACGGGCGATGTGACCGATCTTTAAAATGGAATACTTGATTCTAATATTTTTTTCTTACTTATATAAGACTAAAAACAATAAAAATACTTGAATAAAAAATAATTTATTTAAAAATAATTATTAATAAAATAAAAAATAATTAAATATTATATATATATATGTATATATATATATATATATATATATATATATATATATATATATATATATATATATATATATTAAGTATATTATAGCAGAAACTTTTTTTTGTTAACGTGTCATCTCTAGAGCGTTCTAATGTGACATGTAATTTTATCAATTTTTTAGATTTTTAATACTTTTTTTAATATTTTTCTTATTTACTTTTAATTAACTTCCTTATTTAATATTTTTTTAAATAATGTGTTTCTTATTTTTAATAATGATTAAATTTTTAATATTTTATTTATTTATTTGGGTATCATTAATTAGTTACTAAATCTTTTAATGCAATAAACAAATTAATTAATATCAAATTAAATCATATATATAAAAGGAAAAAAGAATATTTCATATAATATTCTCTCACACCCCACCTATAAATAAGACATTTTGGTTATTCATTTTAAATATACATATTCATTTCTCCAAGAAGAATAGGAGTTTTCTTCAAATTCCTCTAGAGATTTGATTTATGAATGTATAAAAATTTATTTCAATAGAGCAAATCAAATTCAAGTATTCTTCAAGATAAAGAGAATTGATTTAAGTATTCTTCAATTATTTTACCTCTTAAGAATGAGGAAGAGAATCGATTCAAGTATTCTTGAATAGATTTACATCTTAAAAATCGATTTTTCAAGAGATGCTTAAATAAATTTACATATTAAAAATTAATTTTTCAAGAGTAAGATGATCGATTCAAGAACTTGAATCGATTTACATCTTAAGAATCAATTCTTCAACAGGAAAAAAATAGATTCAAGTATTACCTCTTAAGAATCGATTCAAGTATTCTTAAATCGATTTATATCTTAAGAATCAATTCTTCAAGAGAAAAAAAATCAATTCAAGTATTACCTCTTAAAAATCGATTCAAGTATTCTTTAAAATCTACCTCTAAAGTATTGATTCAAGTATTCTTCAAGTGAAAGAGAATCAATAATCCAAGTATCGGTTCTTTGAGAGAAAGGAAATCGATTTAATTATTCTTGAATAAATTTACATCTTAAAAATCAAATTTTCAAGAGATACTTAAATAGATTTACATCTAAATAATTGATTTTTCAATAGTAAGAGGATCGATTCAGGTATTCTTGAATCGATTTACATCTTAAGAATCGATTATTCTTTCAATAATTAGAATATATGTACATATATATTGACTTTTTACATGATTTAGTTATACGTTACATTATCAAAAGTCAAATGTTATAATTTGTTGCAAATTCTTTACATTGATGAAAGAAATTGTCTAGCTATAAGAAAAAAATCTCATTAATTAATGTTGTTACGTTATATAACACGGATTATTTAATTATAAAAATAAGAATAATAACTAAATGATCCTGCATTTTACGCGGATTCATACTAATATATATATATATATATATATATATATATATATATATATATATATATATATATATATATATCAGAAAGAAATTAAAAAAATATAAGATTTTTATTTTTTGTATATAGATCGTTATAATAATAAAAAATATAATAATAAAAAATAGGTAAACTATCAATTCGGGGCCTGAATTATTTTTTTAGGTAATTTTAAGTAATTTCGGGTATCGAATATACCCGAACCGATTGTTCACTATCGGATCGGGTATCGGGTTTAAAAAAATACTCGAATTACCCGATTGGGATACCCGATTATTTTTTTTTAAAATTTATGTTTTATATTAATATAACACTCCAATAATATATTAACTATACTTTCTCACACATGCATTCACAAATCACAGCTTAATCTTTACACCACATCAATTCCTAAAAAATGCCAATACTCTAATTTACACTTTTTCTTCTTGTGAATTTCTTCGCTTCTTACAATTTAATATACTTATCATGCTTCAACAACCTACTCAATTTGTAAACAGACAATTGCTTAAAATTTAGTTTTTAAAAAATCCTTCTGTTAAATAAATAAATAAAAATCAACTTATTTATATATGGATTATCAATTGATTTTAATATTTAATGGAATACTAAATATATTTGACAATTGGCATTCATCATGAATAATATCAAATCCAAATTTATAATAATGCATCAATTTTTTTAAAATGTTGGAAATTTTATTGAAATTCAACCAAAATTTTATGTAAAATCAGGTAATCCGATCGGGTAATCAAAATTTCGAGTACATGACTTACCGGTTCGGGTTGTAAATTCAAACCCAAAATTTTGAGTACTTGAATCCGAAACTCAAAACCCGAATTACCCGGTATCCGACCCAATACCCAACCCTAGGTGTGAGTTTAGTGGGGGTTGAGGGGGAGGGGGGAGGTGTGAATTTTGGGGTGGGTGGGATGGAAAGGGGGAGGGGTTAAGGAGGAGTTTTGGATTGAGACGGGTTAACCCACGACCCATTGTGACACATTATGTAGTAGGCTTAAATGGGGCAAAATATTTTTGGGCGGGTAAATTTGGGTTGAGTCATTTTTGGGCGCAGGTTACTAACAATTTTTATGGGTTTGAGCGGGTTGACTCATTGGATTTAGCCCAAATTGACAGCTCTAATCAAGCAGCCCAACTTCCATGCTGGTCCATAACATATTATCTTGTTAATAAACATTTAGCACTTTTACATCAAGAGTTAAATTAATTAATTAATATTTTTAATTTATAAGTTAAAAGTATAAAATAATTACTAATATTAATTAATTTTTTATAATTTAATTAATAATTATATATAATTAAATAATTAAAAAATTCATAATTTTTTAATTAAAATTTAATTATTCATTATGATTAGTTAATTTGTTAAATAATAACTATTCAGTACATTTAATATTTAATTACAATTAATTAAATAATTTATAATCCTCATTTAATTAAATAACCTATTCATTCCGGGATAGTTACTTTAAGGTACATTAAAAACTCCTTTATTACTATGAGATACAAATATACAAAAATATTACTACTAACTACATAAATATACATTGATATCTAATATTACCCTTATACATATGCTGCACATAAATATTTGTGTGCAGCATAAAAGTTCGTGTGCAGCAAAAGTTATATGCAGTAAAAAAAGTGTGTGCAGCAAAAGTTATGTGCAGTAAAAATAGTGTGTGCGGCAAAAAAAGTGTGAATCATAAGTGTCATGTGCAGCGATAAAATTATATACTCGTACTCTCCGGCCGCGGTCTGGCCACCGACCGACAGCGGTTTGGCGGCGACAGTGGGTGGGTAGGAATGTAATCGAACCGAGTCGAATCGAACACTATTAGGTTTAAGGATCGTTTGTTAAGGAATTATCGAACTCGAGCCCGAGCTCGAATTCGACAAGAAAAAAATATCGAACTCGAGCTCGAACTCAAACTGTTTGTTAAGACTCATGAACGTGTTCACGAACACATAAAGGAACTTATTCATGAACATTTAAATAATTTTGTACGTGGATATTAAAAGAATGTTTCGTTTATAAATATTTAATGTTATTCAAAATATTAAAGAAAAAACTAACAAAATATAATAATAAATGGTAAAAAAATATTTAAATATTTAAATAATCACTTAAGTTATTATCATATTTGTTTGGTTTAATACAAAATATTTAATTATTGAATATAAATAAATAAATAATAATATATAATACTAAAGAATATGTTCGCGAGCTTTCAAGCAGAACAATCTTAGGCTTGAGTTTGGTTTAATAGACTATTCGAACTCAAAATTCAAGCTTGGTTTGGTTCGTTAAGGTTAACGATCGAGTTCGAATGAACATTTTATCGAACCGAGACTCGAATAGTTCGCGAACGGTTTGGTTCGCTTACATCCCTATGGGTGGGTAAGGGGTTTAGGGTTTGTAGTTTAAAAGTTTATGAGATTATAATGAATTAAGGTTATATTTAGTATTTTGCTTTAATATTTTATATGTGAGAGTAATTTCTTGAATTCATTGTATCTCCTAGTAATTTAGGGTATAAAGTGTGTACCTAGGAATAATTTTTCCTATTCATCCCATTTATAATACTCCATTTGTCCGCTTCTAAGATATCCATTTTACTATTTTTGACGTCCGCTTTAAAGGTATCTATTTCCCTATTTAGTAAAAAAATACATAATATGTCCCATCACTTCCCTCTAATACAACTACTCACTTTACATATAATAATAATACTCCTTAATCCACATGCAAAAAGCAAATGGATACCTTAGAATCGGACGGAGAGAGTATTATAACTAAATTTATAATCTTTTCATCCCATTTCTATTTTTTAAAATTATTTAAATGATAAATGTTTTAAATGAATTGAAGGAAATGTTTGGATTCACATACACAATTTGACCTATTATTTAATATGAATTGCCAAAAATCAAAAGTTAATAAAATTATATAAATTTGGATTGAATAGATAAATAAATTTAAATCGAATAGACATTTTTGGATTGAATAGAAGACATATGCCGATGAAAAAAAAATAAAAACATTGGAATGAATATAGATCAATTTTTTTTTATTTTTTTTTGGAAAGAATAAGAAAAAATATTGAAATGATTAGACAAATAAATTTTAAAATTTTTACTTAAATAGTATTTTTTAAGGATAACACGTTAACCATTCATATTTTTTTATTTAAATTTTATATTCGATAGTTTATTTTTATTTTAATAATTTTCACTCAATCAAATACTATTTTTTTAATTGCAGTCAAACTGGGTAATATAAAAAATGAACTCTAATGGGCTTTTGATGTATTTAAATTAGGTGGAACAAAAAATTGAAATGAATAGGCAAAATAAATTTTAAAATTTTTAATTAAATATTTTTTTAGGATAACACAATGCATTAACCATTTACATTTTTTTATTTAAATTTTATATTCGATAGTTGATTTATATTTTAGTAATTTTTACTCAATCAAATCAAATACTATTTTTTAATTGCAGTCATAGGGAGAAATGAACTCACATAATGGGCAATTTTAATGCATTTAAATTATGTGGGCAGAAAAGATCTTTAAAATTTAAAATAGGGCATCAATACATATACTTTTTTTTTTTTTTTGTTGGTTATTACCGAGTTAAAACCCTAAACCTATAAATAATTCCTAATTCCTTTCCTATCACGTAATACGTAATACCTGCTGTCAAAACCTATAAATAATTCCTAATTTTCCTTTCCTATCACGTAATACCTAATAACTACTGTCAAGTCGAATTTCATCACTGAAATTCGAATTCGAATTGATTCGAGAGTAATATTGAATTTCATCACTGCAATTCGAATTCGGATTGATTCGAGAGTAATATTACTTGCGGTATGTTCGACGCTCTTTAAAACTTCTTCTTTTCGGTAAATTTGAATTGTTTGGATGCGGGTTTTATCTTGTGTATATCAGGTTTGTGATTTTTAATTTTAAAATAGTAAAGTTATCGATGTATCATATGCTTTTTGTTGTGTTCCTCTGAATTCGAATTGATTTGTATGTGCATGTCCGTTGGTTTTGGTAATGAGATTTTCATACATATGATTGCGTGAGAATTGGCCTGTTAACCATTATTGTAAGAAAATCCCTCTTGCTAGGAACCTTTAAAAATTCATGGGTTATACCATTACAATTCAGGAAGAGGGAGTGACTAATCTTATCAGTTTTTTTCTTAATATTGGTGTTTTTCTCTTTGTTTTCCTGCCCAAATTATAATTTGAATTTACTTCGAATTTGAAACATGATAGCAATAGGATTAATGAGCGACTCTGGCATCATAGTTGTGTTGGGAAATCCCATAACTGTTTGGAATTTCAATTATAGTAATTATCGAAGCGTCAAGCATTAAAGTTGAAGTAATAAATTTATCCGTTTTTCTTTTGTTGCAGTATTTTGTTGGAACCAATGACTATAGTGGCTGAGAACCAAGTGAAGCTTAACTGCTTCACCCCGCAGTTTCGGCCTAAGACGGTGGCAGGGAAGAAGCTTAAAAGAACCTTAGAAAGGCTGCTTGATGCTTCAGAAGACAACTCATGCGAAAGCACTATAAACATGTTAGATTTTGGTTCCTTTGAGAGAAATGTACCATTGAAGGAATCTATGCCAGCAAAGTCTAAGAAGCGGAGGCTGGAAATATCTGGTCCAGGGGAAAAAAAGCACAATGATCTCTGGAAAGCTACCATGCCTGTTAGACATGGCACCTGTGGGCTGATGTTACAAAAGGAGAAACAAAAGAGAAGAGAATTTAAGGTTCACTTGAGTACAAAAGTTGGCAAAGTTAGTACTAATTTCCTGTAGGGGTTTTGCTGGGCCTGTTACCTTGTGTATTTACTATGATTGCTAGATTTGTATTGCAACGTAGTTTATGGTCTTCCTTTTTTTTCTAACTTGTGTAATGTATTGTGATTAATTGTCCATGCTTACACATGCCTCTTTATTTTTTAACAGGAATTATTTTTCTTGACTTAATGAATCTGTAATTCTTCAATTTTACTGTAGTTTTTGCATGCTTATGCATTAGCTTTGCTATATATGAACAGGTTGAGCCTGGAAAACAAGCTGTGAATGCTGCAGCTGGCGAATGTTCCAGTTCAAGTGAAGCTGGCGAATTGTCATTTAATGTCCAAATGTCTCCCAAGAAAGCTCTGCGGGTCGCAATGTTAAAGAAACGCTTTGCTGATACAATCTTCAAGGCTACACATCGAGAGCATTTGGACCATGTAATATTTCTGCCTCATTCCCCAATGCCATACTTATGTACTTGCATGCATGCTGCAAACACACACAATACAAATTATTTTTAACGCTTTCCTTGGATTTCCATCAGTTATTTTTTTTTACTTATATTGAATTCTGGATTCCATTGTCTAGAGTGTGCAGTCTGATCATTTGAGGTTGCAACAAGAAAGAGAGAGACTGCAACGAGGACTACGAAAAGGTAGCTAATGTGCCTTTAGTTATCTAAATGCTTTGCATGTAAATGCCAGTTATTTTACTAACTTCTTATTAATTATTAATATATTTTAATATTCATTATTTCTAGCAACTATATGGAATTGGGTTTCCAAATCTAGTCTGCATGTGATAATTATTTTATAAATTAGATTAAATGTTCATATTTGCATGAGATATAAGATGAATGCTTGAGTTGATAATGCTGTGAAGTCAGATATGACACGAGTGCAGGGGAAGATATTGGGGTGAATGACTTCAATAGTCAAAGTTATCCATCCATCTTCCTCTTCAAAGTTACAAAATTTATTACAAGCTACTTCACATTGTTTTTTTTTTATTTAATTTTGTTTTGCAGAGAATGCCAAGCTTGAAGCACTAATCAAAGCTGCTGAAGAAGCCTCCCGCAGGGAGCAGCAGCATGATTTGATGATGCAGCGTGAGAACGAAAGAAAAGCTGCAAGAATAGTGCTTGAGAAGGTATTTTTTTTGGTTAACCTTAGATGACTATGTGATCCGTCTGTTCCCCGATTTTTCTGATTCAACGTATTGTTATTCAGGTTGAAAAATCAGTGGAGGTGGATGATAACATGGGTATGTTGGACAACTTGAAGATGATAGGCTGTGAGTACTTGTATTATCCACTCGACCATGGGTATCGTCTTGATGAAGATATGGCTATTTCGGATGTGGAAGAGGGGGAAATTTTATCATAGTATTAGGTGCCTTCCGAATCTCCTTTTCGGTCAGCTTGAATTAGCCGTATATTTTTGGCCAACCCTGAGTAATCATCGTCTCCCTTGGATTGCTCTTGTAAATTGTAGTGTATTATATGAGAACCAACTTGTTCAATTTTGTGGTTCCACTTGTTCATGTACATACTGATGATTGCTAAGTAAAAACAAAAAATGTTATTACAGCAGGAAGTGTGATGTTCTGTAGAAAATGTTTAAATTTTGTACAAGCAAGCAATGTAAATTACGCTGATTTGCGTCTAATTCTATACTAGAATGTCTTAAATAAATGGTATCCTTTTTTGTCCTCTTTCCTCTGATGGTTAACTTTTTCTTGATCTTCTGTTTATAGAGACTATTGTAAGCTCTTTATGTGCATTTCATCATTATATGTTATATCTTCTAATGTTATATGGTGGATTCTTGTTCTTATCATGAAGTCATGGTCACAATTGATCCCATTCATCGAATTTCTAAGCTCTATTTTGGATTCTTTTCCTAATCATTTGAATGAATATTTTGTCTTTTCTGCTGTCAACAAATATCTTTTTCAGGACTTCTAAATACGGTTATACTGTAGCCTATGTCACAATTCCTTTGTATTCAACAGTGTTACCTGCACATTAAATAAGATTTGATCTTCAGTGCCTCCATCCGGCTGAATATAAATCCTGCAGGATGACTTGTGTTTCGAAGGGAGTAAAAATATTATTTTTTTAACCCCTGTTCTACCTCTTTTAACTTGGTTTTATCGTTTATCATCATTATTATGCTTTCATGTTCAGAGGTTCTGTCTGGTGGCTGGCTGGCTCTTTCTTAATTGAATGGTTTCATGGGTTAGTTTTCTTCATCCCGGGGTACAATAATGTGCATGATCTTGTTCCATGTGATCAGATAAAGAGATACATTTAACCACATGTTATATTTAGTTGTTGATAATGCTGGATTTTGGCAAGTTTTGCTCAGGTGTCCCCATGGTATTTTCTCTAAGAATGTTAGGATCAGAAGCATTCAGTCTTTTGATGTGGTACTCAGAAGAACTAAATTTAGCATTTGTGTTTCCTTCTATTTTGGTTGGGATTGTATTTTGGCTGATCTCAGAAATTATTAATTTTGGAACGAAGACAGTGTAGGAGAAAGAAAAGAATGATGATAGTCCTTTAACATCAATTAGTCTACCTCTTCACAGTTCAGAATTGTGTCTTGTGTTGGTGTCCTCTGTTTGTCCCCTTTTTGTGGAGTTAAGTCCATTTCGATAGCATTTGATTGGAAGCATTCATTTCTTTTTCTCGTTCTCTTGTTTCTCCTTTGAACGATATTTTGCCTTTCTCTGCTCTGTCAACAGAATACTTCTCTTTCAAGGACTTCAGAATTTCAGTGCTGAAATAGTTTTGATATACTTAGATTCCTGTGCTGAAATTGTGGATATTCTCCTCTTTCTAGATATCCATCATGTTCTCCACTCTCTTTAGTGTCTTGTGTCGGATGTCGGTTGAAGTCGTGTTATTGTCTTGGTGCTGGAGTGACTATATTGATTTATTGAAGACATCTTTATAATAAAATTTATCCTTGTTGAAGTAATGGGTGCCTATGTCGCATTTTCTTTGTAGTTTAACAGAGCCTAGCTGCACATCAAAGTGAGATTTGGTCTACTGCTAATAATTGTTGCCGTGTAAAGAATGTCGTGGTCGGGTCTGGGTTTTCTCTATCTGGCTGATCATAAATCTTGCAGTGCGGATGACTTGCAATTTTAGTGTCTTGTGGAGGGAGTAAAATAGTGGTTTTCGTCTCATAATAATAGCTTTATTTTAACCTTTTTCCCTTTGCTTATCCTTTTGCTCTTCTGTCCAGAGGTTCCTAGTCTGGTGGTTGTCTGACTCTCAATTGAATGGTTTGGTAGGTTAGTTTCAGTTGATTTCTGGTGGCGCTGGATTTTGGTATTTTGTGTTAAGATGTGTAATGGAGATAATCATGTTGTGTGTATGTTTATCTCCACCTGTCCTTTTGGCAGAAGCTCATCTGAAGATTCAAGTTTGTGGTAGTTAGCCATTATAGATTATGGCTATTTGCCATAAAGATGATTTACAAATTCAGGTTTGGATTTAGTCGTTGACGATCAATGTCCTGATTTTCACGTGTATTTTGAGAACTTAACTGGTGTTAAGACATGAGGAGTGGAGTGGCTAAACAGTTGTGTAGCAGTCACTGTTTGCCAAGTTGGTATTAATCATTATAGCTATTTCATGCATGTGTTTCCTCCTCAACATTTTTTGTTTCCTTTAGCTCGGCTCGGCTCGTTTAGTTTCGCGAACGAACTTGAACGGATTTTTTTTGAACCGAGACTCGAATAGCTTATGAACGGTTTGGTTCGTTTACGTCCCTAAATTCAAGGTTCATCTTCTTTGAATAGTGTTTAGGGTTTAACAATGGGGTGCATTAAGTATTTTAATTGGGGAGTGTATAACAATTTATCATAACTAATCTTATTTTATCATTTATATAAAGGTATTTAAGTCTTCTCATATAAATATATTTTAAATCTATAAATAATGGGGTTCATTTAGTAAATTTTTGAGGTACAAATAGTCGCTCCTAATTTAATATACTCCCCCCATCCGCCTTTAAGGGTGTCATTTGCTTTTTGCACGTGAATTAAAGAGTATTATTATTTAATGTATAGTGGGTAGTTGTAGTGGATGTGTGGGTCACATTTTTTAGTTGTATTAGTGGGTGTGTGTGGGTCCCATATGTATAAAAAGGAAATGAGACCCTTGGGGCGGACGCCCAAAATGGAAAAAATAATAAAGGGTGAAAATGTAGTAAAGAGAAATAGGTGAGGACAAAGGTGTCCAAAAAAGTTTTACAAGTGCTAGGCACTTTTAATATATTTGGATAATTTTTGGGGTGATTCTGCGGTGCACCCGGTACATAAGTGTACCTGCGGTTAGTGGGTTAAAAATATAGGGAGTGGATAATTTTTTAAAAAAAATAATTATTTTATTTTATTTGATGGTAGAGATCGAATTAAAATATAATCTAACGGTTAAAATCGTCAGGTACACCGGTGCACTAGGTGCACAGTAATCAAACTCTAATTTTTGTTATTTATATATTATAATCGGGATTGAATTCCATATAAAATAAAAAGTAATAAAATATATAAATGGATACTTTTACATATTATAATTATTGAATTTGAGTGTAGATAATTAGGAGCGCAAAAATTATTCTTATGTTATTAAATTTTCTATTACCCAAGTTTCATATGTTATAATTATTCTTAAAATCTCTTATTACATTTCTCATGCATTTTGACACGATCAAAAACAAAAAAAGCACACTCGTTTCTGACCATAGACCTCTTCTTTTCTTTCGTTTTTTTTTTCATTGAGAAAGTTAACTTTCAACAATAATAAACTAGTTTAATGTTTAATTTTTTTCACCAAATTTCTTTTTTGGTCTAAAACTGCTCATATCGACGTACATGTTGCCGTATTCATGAACATTATGTTATGGAAGGAGACTCTATTTAATTAGAATAGACAATATGCAATTGATATATTCGGCACTGTATAAACCTCAATAATATCAATGCTCCACTCAAATATAACAATAGATAACAAACCAAATAAATATACAAAAAATTAATAGAATCAACACCAATAATTTTAACGTGAAAAATCCCTTCAACATGAGGATAAAAATTACGAGACCCTTTGTCCAGATAATACATAAAAAGTACACTATTTAATATCTCCCTCACGAGTAGAAAAACACCATCGTCTCACGCATATGGAAGACTCATGAATTTAATTAACCCACCGAGAGTTATCTGAGTAGGCCACCAATTAATTTTATAATTGGGCCATAAATAATAGAGTTGAGTTTCTATTATTTATTCTTCTAGCACATTATAACGGTCAAACCCAACACATTAGTATGCACATTATGAAGTTAGACTAGGTAGTTTGTCTTTACTTGTATAGTTACCCGTTATCTAATTGAAAATTTAAATTTTAAATTTTTATGGAAAGTCGAAAGTGTGATGTTATTATATGAAGTAATAAAATATTACTCCTTCCATCCCGTTAAATTATGCACGTATTCTTAGGTGCGGAGATTAAGAAAAATTATTTTTATTATGTATATAGATATGTAAAGTTATTGAAACGAGTGTAAAAAGTGAGTATTTTAGATAATTTAATAAAAATTATGTAAAATTGTTGGGATATATGTAAAAATTGAGTACTATTGTAATGTATTATTTCCATTTTTAGAAACGTTCATGAGTGATGGGAAGGATTAAAAAAGAAAATGTGCATTAATTAGCGGGACGATGTGAGTAATATTTTTCTCCAAATGATTAAGGGTAATAATAGAAAGAAAAAATAGCCCATGTATTCAATACTAACATGTCTATTAGGTTATTAATACTTGTATCGGTAACAAACCCTTAAATTTATATCTTAGCTATATTATAGAATAAATTTTTCTTGCTGACGTGTCGTCTCCAAAGTGCTCTAATATGACGTGTAATTTTCTCAATTTTTTAAATTTTTAATATTTTTTTTAATATTTTCCTTATTTAATATTTTTTAAATAATGTGTTTCTTATTTTTGATAATGATTAAATTTTTAATATTTTATTTATTTATTTGGATATCATTAATTAATTACTAAATTTTTAATGTAATAAATTAATTAATATCAAATTAAATTATATATATAAAGGGAAAAAAATATTCCATATAATTTTATTCTCTCTCACTCACCTATAAATAAGACCTTTTGGTTATTCATTCTAAATACACACATTCGATTCTCCAAAGAAGAATATGAGATTTTTTTCAAGTTTCTCTAGAAAATTGATTTAAAAAAGTATAAAAATTTATTTCGGTAAAGCGAAAGTACTCTTCAAGAAGAAGAGAACTACTCGATTTACCTTTTAAAAATCGATTCTTCAAAATGAAGAGAATCGATTCAAGTATGGAGAATCGATCAAGAGGAAGAGAATCGATCCAAGTATGGAGAATCGATTCAAGTTTTCTTGAATAGATTTACATCCTAAAAATCGATTTTTCAAGAGTAAGAGGATTGATTCAAGAATACTTGAATCGATTTATATATCTTAAGAATCGATTTTTCAAGAAAAAAATCGATTCAAGTATTACCTCTTAAAAAGCGATTCAAGTATTCTTTAAGATCTACCTCTAAAGTATTGATTCAAGTATTCTTCAAGTGAAGGGAGGATCGACGATTCAAATACTCTTGAATCGATTTACCTCTAAAGAATAAGAGGTCGAAAAATTAATTCATGTATAGAATCGAAAGTTTAAGTTTTTTAAGTTAAATCATTATTTCATATCAAATAACATTAAAATTGAGTTTGTAAATATTTATTAATTTTTAATTTAATATATCAATAATTATTTATTTACATATATCTTAATTATTCAATTATGACATATGAATTATAAAATTTATTTTCTTTAGTTGTTTATATAATTTGAAACTAATAAAATTAAATTACAAAAATAAAATTACATTATAAATTTATGAATATTTAAAAGAATATTATATATAAATTAATTATATATATATATTACATTAGTTTCTTAAAAATAACAATTAACGGAAATAGAATTATTATTTAGTTAATTAAGAAATATTAAATCATAATCATGAGTAAAAAGTAATACTCCATTTAAATATTATTTATAATATTACGTATATTTTAAAATATATATACATATAAATATAACAACTATGTAAAATATTTTAATAATTTTATTTTAATTCATTATAAATATTTGACCTTATTTTCCATAAATAATATATATATATATATATATATATATATATATATATATATATATATATATATATATATATATATATATATATATTTCCTTATTTACTTTTAATTAAATTTCTTATTTAATATTTCTCTTAAACTAATGTGTTCCTTATTTTTAATAATGAATCCCAATTAGGTAATAAATTTTAAAATAATGTATTTATTATTTTTAATTAGGTAATAAATTTTAAAAAAAAATTATAGAAATTAAGAAAAAAATATTAATTAAAATATTAATTTAATTATTTATATATGTGGTAACAAATAAAAAAATGTATATAATTAGAAAAAATAATTAATTAAAAATATATATATTAATTAAAAGTATTATTTTTCTTATACGTTGTCATGCCTCATCAATGACAACCTAAACACGGTGACACCTCAATTGTATTATGTTATAAGGTAATATTTAAAAAATATACAAGTTAATATTATTTCAATTAGAATATATGTACATATATATTAACTATACACATGATTTAATTATATGTCACATTATTAAAAGTTAGGAGTAAAAGTTATAATTTTTTGTAAATTATTTATATTGATGAAAGTAGTTGCATAGCTTAAAATTTTTTTTTCCTAATTAATGTTGAATTGTTACATTACACATATTATTTAATTTATAAAATATAAAATAAAAGTAATAATTAAATGATCCCGCGTAGTACGCGAGTTTCATATTAGTATATATATTTATATCTATATATATATATAATAGCCCCTATTGGGGCATTTTGTGTTTTTTCGCTCTTTAACCGGTTCTTAAAGTCACTTTCTACTTATAATCTTGATTGTTGATCAAAGATATTCATTTGTCAGCCATTGATTAACATATATCCTCTGTCCTTTGGAAGGGATTACTGCCCCAATCAATGTGTTAAGCCCTAATATATTTCTTCGACTCATTTGCTTGCAACAATTCTCTCACTCCACCCCAATCATATGCAACCCAAATGGCAGCGAGAAATGCACTGCTCAAGTACCTTAGAGTTGACGTCGTCACATTCCCGCCGCTACAAAATCCTAGGACTGTCGCCGGAGGCTTGTCGCAGCTGATCACACATCATTTTTTCGACTAAGCAAGAGGCTCTTTTCTCAACAAGTCCGAGGTTACCGATCGCGTTCTCTGCGTTGTCAAAAACTTTCAGAAAGTCGATCCTTCCAAAATTCACTCAATCAATCTTGCTGTTGATTTCCTTGCATCTCACCCCCCAAGCTAAATAGTGAGTGTCCATTAGTTTTTCTTCTCTTATTTGCATCAAGCTAGCACCATTTCACTTTCTTGCACCATTTCACAATTAAAGAAACACTCTGTTCGATTGAAGAATCGTCGGACCCACACTTTGAGGTTTTCTATTCCGATCACCTATACACACCTTCCAGTGCCGAAGAAGGATGCCCTTGGACTGTGATTCATAAATGATATTCCTCTTTTGATGAGACGTCTGTAAGAAGGAAATAAACCTACATGTTCAATCCCTCCAATCGGGCCCTAATTTGTCCTCTTTCGAGCTTTAGATCGATCTTATGGGGTCGGATTTATCGTTGATCGAATTCATAGTTTTTGGGCGGCAATCTTTAATTGTGAAATTATAAGTTATCGATCTCCTTCATCGTCTATTTTGTTCTCCATTTTTTGTTTGCGTGTTTGAAATTCATCCTTGCGTAGTCCGTCAAATTTTATATTCTTGGTTCAGTACATTAGTGGTGTGTGCGTTGTTTAACGAGAGTGCAACAGTTACATTTGAATTGAATTTGTGTTATGATGTTAGGATAATTTGAATTCACTACAAGTCTATAATTCTGTAGGATAATTCTCCATTCTTCCCATTCTCTTTCTTTTTTTTTACACTTCACGCTCTAAATCCGATTTTTAAAAGAATCATTTCTGCCCTTTACAAGTGATTATTCCCTATGTCAATCCCTTTCTTCCATCACTAGGTTTTAATTGGGCATCCTTCTCTGCTCCCAAGATCTAGGAATTTGGTGCAGTCCTTCGAAGCTAAGCAGTTCAATTTGTATATATTTGCAATCATCAATTGATTATGTATATCTCCTTCGTTTAAGACACATGGTGTTTAATGAAATTATATAGTGTTGATTGTTTTGAGAATTTCTATAATTTATTTATTTATTATTATTATTATTATTATTATTATTTGTTTATGGGTATTTTTGTTTATGGGTATGAGCATTCTCTTTTATTTGATTCCATGGCAGGCAACCTCTTATCACATGAATACTAATTAAGCAAAAAAATATGAAACATATATATGAATGAAATAATATGTTATCACTGTAATTATATGGTAGAAGCTGTATGATTTCTCCATGATATTATTGAGTTTGAGTAATTCTTATTGGCATTAGGAAGAGCGAGGGGATGTGAACTCATGTGAAGGATTGATGCATTCACATGTATGCATTCGAAATTAGAGTTGTTGTTTATTGTGGTTTGGGAACTTGATTGATGCATGAGAGAATACTAAAGAAGTGGTGTTGTGTAAGTCTCTAAAGAAGTAATTAATTATGATTTTTGGTTGTGTATAAGTTGTTGGCAACCTATATTTGAAAATGTGAGATTTGACGATGATCCTTAATTATAATTTATGATGAAAATGAAATACTTTTCGTATAAATGAAATTTTGGTTCTCATATATTTGGTCATTAGGTTGAAATGAATTATTATTTTTTTCTTAATTTTCTTCTTTTGTTTTTTTATTTTAGGGCATGATTTTACCAACTCCTTTACATTGTCTTAGGTGAATGGTGAACCATATTTTTAAATAATCTCATTGATAATTTGAACACATCAGATTGTGGTCCCTTTTTCTATCATTGATGCGACGAGATTCTGTAAACATGGGTAATGTTTTACATCATATCGACGAGCTCTTAAGTAAGTAGTGCGTTAAGATCATACATTACGTACGATTTCATCAAAGCTGGCGCCATTTGTGAGTTTTTATTCTATCTTGATTTTCTTCGCATTCCTAATTAGTTTAATTATGTATTTATATTTATATTCCACATTTTATGATCATTAGCTTCTTTCTACAATGGTCTTTAGGAAAAAAACTTGATGGTCCAATTCCAAACCTACCTTAAAACCGGCAACCGAAATTTTAAAAGTTGTATTCATATTTAAAAGAATAACATTTCAGTTTCAATTTTGGCGTAATTTTTTCATAATGAAACAATCAATCATCACCTTAGAACATGAACAATTTTTTACATACTTTGTATATTTTGCTTTCATTAAATAATTCCATCAAATTTCTTATGTATTCATTCGTAATGAGAGGTATTTGTTTGATGTGGTTTGGGAATTTGATTGATACATGGCACATTGATGAGTTGTTATTGATTATAAGCATCTGCATAATGGTTTCTAGATATGAATTTCCAAGTCTAATAACTTCCTTAATAAAATCTCTACAAAACATGATTTAACTTTATCCTTACCAAATTTATGAGACCAATGCCATGTACGAGATTTTTGTTGAATAAACTTTCTTTCAACTTGGTGCTCTTAAAGTTCAACTCACTTACAATTGTATGTATGTAAGATATCTACGTATATGTACAAGTTTTGATATTCTTTGCTACATGTATAAAGTTCTGTTGCATTTTTCTAAAAAAATTTTAAGTTGTTTTTTAGTAGCACTCCTATTTTATATGATATCTTTCAAGAGATGTATAGGAAAAATAAAGATTTTACTAGGATTTCAATTTTTATAGGTATCTTTTAAACCTCTCATTCTTATTTGTAATACTAATGTGTATAGTTTATTTTAATATATAATGATGTAACATAACCATTAAAGTTAGAAGAAAAAACTAGATAGAACTTTGCACAAAGTTAGATCACTAAATTTTGGATCTTGATTCTAGTAAATGAAACTCTTAAAGGGATTTTTTTTATTAAATGCCCCAAACCCTAAAACCCTAACTCCAAAAACCAAATAAAATCTACTCCCTCCGTCCCATTTCAGATGGCACACTTTCCATTTTGGGTTGTCCCACAAAAGTTTGCACCTTCCAAAAAAAGCAAAAAGTCAAACACAATCACCCTTCCCCATTCACTTTATTTACAAAAAAACCACCACTACCTAACTCACCTAACATACTTTATCATTTATTTATTACCCATAAAATACCATAATACCCCTAAAAGTTATCACTTTCTTAATCTCCGTGCCGGAAAGAGGTGTGCAATCTTTTATCCTTTTTCTATGATGATTTTAAAATGATTCATATGTGGACAGTTAGTTACATAGGCACAATCGGAGTTGACTTTGTAAGTTCTTTGGATTCTCTATTTATTTTAGTACTCGCTTTGTAGAAAGTTAAGACAGTGGAGTTAGATGGTAAGACAATCAAGCTGTAAATTGTAAGTTATCCTGACTTAATTTCTCATGATTAGTTGTAATCAAGCAACAAAGCCTTAGCAATGTCTAGAAAGTGATGTTATCATACTTTCCATTCACAATATCTGGAAGAGTTCATTACTTTGCAATATAAGCTTTTAAAAATAATGTTGACAAACTATGTAGCCATAACACAAACAAAACGCTATGACATATATAATTCTCTATAGTCATGTCTTGGGTGATAAATAATGAATTCGTTCTATGTATTTTGATCAAATGATGTTATTCTTCTCAGAGAAAATGTCTTTAAATTTGTTGTGCATTTCCCATATTCATAGAAATTAATATTTATATATAATGCAGAATTTTTCTTTTCAAGAATCTATATGGACATTAAGTACTTCAGCTTTTCAAAATAGTGGACATGCATCATAAAATGATTTAAACTGAGTTGTGATTCCATGTTATCCTTACAAATTCGTATTCCATGTAAATCTGTTTTAGTATTTTCTTTTATAGTATCTTTTATATCAAAGAGCTGATGGTGTAATTCTATAGATTAGGTAAAAAAAATCAAGGATCTTTCATAACTTATTTCATTTTAACAATCTACCTTAAATATTCTACGCGCAGGACTCTTGAAGGTAACCAAGGCAACGACGATAAATATTTTCTTCATGGCCACTGCAAGCAGCAGTAGAGGAAGCCCGATTCAGGTATTATTCTTGGAGAGTTGCAGCTAAACTTAGCTTTTTAAGAAATTCAAACATTTAAAGAATTAAAGAGCTTCAGAATTATGTTCCATTTTTCTCTATTTTACACTTTCTATTACATTTAAAAAAAATATTTTACCTTTGGAATTTTTTCATAAATTGTGGAGCATCAGATGATATTTGTTTAAAGAGTTGCATGCTGGAATGCATTAATGTGAGGGTAATGCTCTTCATGATGTTGTAGTTTGGGGTTGGCAAAGAGTAAGGTTTGTATATTACTGTTGGATTGTATACTAAAAGTCTACCTTTAGTATGAACATATATTATAACAATTTATTTGAAATGAAAATCATATGATCAAATGATTGCGTCTTATAATTTATTTATATGTCGATGCAATAGTTCACTTACTTTATACTGTAGATAATATGTTGTGCGACAACACATGGAAGATCATATTATCGATTTTCTTATAAAGTATAAATAGATGCTCACAACTGATGGGCGTTTTCTCAACAAACAAAATTAATCCTCAAGTATAAGGATATCAATTGTAGTTTCGATAGGTGATCAAGTGATTATCGCACCCAAGAGATGGATTATTATCAATTTTATTATGTTCTAATTTACTAAGATTATGTTTTGCAATTTGATTTTGAATTGTTACGAAATTAAATAGCAATTGACTTAAATAGCCATCAAATAATAGACAAGCAATAGAAAATACGATTGTGATCAAGTAAGAAATTAGGTAGTTCTTCGGGCATTCGATTTTACTTATTAATTTCCTTTCCATGCGTTATTGTCCGACTTTATCTTGTGGTCTATGGATGCATTACTAAACCATGCAAGTTCACTCTATAGACACAAGTAAACAAGCGTATGATACGTGTGAATATCCTTGGAGTAAGAGATATAATTCACCCCCTTTCTAGGTACTATAAGTATCAATTATTTTTCGTGCACTTAGTACTCTAACCCGATATGATCTCCCTTTATAGGTGCTGGCACTTGGATCATTTGGTTAACGTGACCCGTTAGCATACCATGCGTTTCTAACACAGCAGAAGCAATAAATCATAGAAAAGATTACCGTTCACAAGGGTATGTTGATGAAGATTAATTCTCGCAGGCAGCCTGCGCAGTCCCACGAGAATGGCCATAACTTCCTCGTATGATATTGGAATTGAGTGATCTTTGTGTTTAGATGATCCTCTCTTCGACGGCTTTCCGTCAGTATATTGATCATCAAATTCTGAGCAATTTACGATTTTATATAAATTTCGCAAAGTGGCGGACAGCAGCAGCAAACTACCTTCCGGTCTTCTGCCATATGTCCCAAGTCCGATCTCGACGTCGTGTGGGCGACGATCTATGAGACCTCCTCAATCTGCTCTCAACCCTCATCACACGTGAATAATGAATTAGATTAGGGTTCCAGATAAGTTGAGGTGACTTATATACATGGGCTACAGCAGGGACCAGGAGGAGAAATTGGGTTGGGCCTCCATTGGGCTTAAGTATCCAAGCTTAGCCCAAAGCTTATACTTAAGTCCAATAATAATAATATATTCCACTAAAATATTATTATTGCACTACCGTACCAATCCCAAAATTATGTTTTGGGCTCCTTCTTATTATGAGCCCGTTAGTCTCCCCATGTTTAAGATATACAATGTCCATTAATTAATTTAAGTTACTAACAACTCAATTAATTAATATCTCATCCAAGAGTAGTACCACTCAACCTCATTATCATGCCGGAATAAATTCCACCTGCAGGGTTTACATGATAATCCTTATGAGCTCCTCAAGGGGACATCATCAACCTATGACGGACACGGATTCCTTCTACAATCAACAGCACACCATAGAGACAGCACTACTTCCCAACTCATCGAGTTTGTTGATTTAATTACATGTAAATCTCACCCATTGATGAATCAAAGAAATACATATTGCCCTACGTGTCGAGGTTATTGTATAGGGATTAAGAGCACGAACTTCCATAATAACTGAGATCAAGTTCTCCTATAAGTCAGTATAAGTCGAACGATCTCAAGCGGTCCTGCTCAATACACACAAGTGCACTAATGTGATTCTATAGCCAAGACAAGCTAATACCAAACCACACTACAACCATCCCGATATAGAGTCCCCGTCTATCTCGATTGTGAGCATCTGTTTATACTTTATAAGGAAACCGATAATATGATCTTCCGCGTGTTGTCGCACAACATATTATCTACAGTACAAAGTAAGTGGACTATTGCATCGAACATATAAATAAATTATAAGATGCAATCATTTGATCATATGATTCTCATTTCAAATTAATTGTTATAACATTGTTCATACAAAAAGCTAGACTTTTAGTATACAATCCAACAATCTCCCACTTATACTAAAAGACTATGCTGTCATGTCTTCCGCCATACATCTGATTTCCACACCTACAACACGACCATCAAAAGCTCTCGCCTTAAGGCCCTTGTAAATGGATTTACTAGGTTATCATTCGATGCAATCTAGGTGACAACAACCTTCCCCTCATCATACGATTTCTCGTAATAGGTGGTACTCGCGCTCCATGTGTTTAATTTCCTTATGGGCTCGTGATTCCTTCAAGTTTGCAACTGCACCAATATCATCAATATAAATTGTGATATCCTTGGGCAAACTTAGAAACACTTCGAAGTCCATCTTGAAGTTTCTAGAGTCATACAGATACTTTGGCTGCCTCATAGGCTCCAATTTATCATCTTTCCATGATGGAGTCCGGAGTCTGAAATATATTTCTATATAACACTCCTCCACATTATGACTCAACTTCCTAAAATTAAACGCATAACCTTTGAGGTGGATTTACTGCCATCCCTATCTGATTTGAAAAATCTGAATCTATGTAACCCATAAGAATCAGTGAATCTGTTCGGTAAGCCCACATATAGTTTCTAGTCCTTTTCAGGTACATAAGTATATGTCTTACCACAGTTCAACATTCTTATTTTGGGTTACCTTGATACCCACTGTTCATGCCATCGGCAAAACAAATATCCAATCTCGTGCATAGCATTACTTAGATTAAGCTTCCTCATTTGCCGAAGCATAAGGAACCGCTTTCATCTTCTTTATCTACTTTTGTGTCATAAGACACATTCACTTAAATAAATTTACATGCTAAACGAGTAAGGATCGTATCATTATATGAAACTTGAGATAAGCATAACATCCTTTCTTGTGATCCGTATTACCGTGATCAAAAGGATATTTTTGCTCTTCTTAAGTCCTTCATCTCATACCGCTTTATCAACCATACCCATACGCCCGACAATACTCTTTCATTGTCTCCAATGAGCAAGATACTATCTACGTATAGTACAAGAAATACCACCACGTTTCCATCACTCTTTTCAATACACAAGACCCATCCGATCATTGATTAGGTCCATGTCACTGGATTACCTCATCAAAACGGATGTTTCATGATCTTGAAGCTTGTTTTAGTCCATTAATGGACACTTTTAAGCTCACTATCACAATGCTCTTAGCTCTTTGCAATGAATCACTCTGGTTGCTTCACATAGATGTTTCCCTTAAGACTTCCAATCAGGAAAGCTGTCTCGACATCTATTTGTTATCCCTCATATTTCATATGAGTAGCAACAAATAAAAGAGTCCGGATCAACTTAGGCATAGCTACCGGCGAATAGGTTTTCTCATAATCGAACCCTTTCTTTCTGAGTATACCTTTTCGCAACAAGCTTGCTTCCAAGGTTTTCACCTTATTCTATGATCCTCTTTTATTCTTGCATGCCCGCTTCCAATGGCTTTTACGCCATTTAGCGGTTCAACAAGCATCCAGACCTAATTTAAAATCCATCGATTCTATTTTAATATTCATTGCACTTACTAAGATTCCGCATTTTAATTTTGTAGTGCAACGTCGTATCCCTGGGATAATACCATGTTTACTAGGGATCAAGTCTTACGACTTTCCCAAAACATGTATCTCACGGGTTGTCGAATAATCCTCCCACTGCGACAAGGCACTACATGTAATTGTGTATCAGTCGTGACACGCATTGCAGTTTACCTTGTGGTATATCCTCTTGTACACTTGGTACTTATACTTTGTGTTTTCTTCTCACTACCTTTAGAACAACTCATACATGGGTTTGTGATTTATTACATAGTCCCTTTCCAAAAATCTAGTGTTTGTGTTAACAATCACCCTTCGATCTTTTAGACTAAATAAATCACCTTCATTTTTATAGCATATCCCACAAACAGACAAACATTCAAATGAATTACTGTTTCTAGGGCTTACCCATAAAATGAATTAAGTAATTCCAAATAATTCATCATCTATCTAATCATTACCATAAGAGTCTTATTCCTTCTATCCACCACACCATTCAGCTGGGGCATGCCCGGTGTAGACCACTTGAGATTTAATCTCAACTTCTGATTAATAGTTCCTAATTATCCTAAGAGGTACTCGTAATGACGATTAAATCGTCATTACTTGATATATTTTCCATGATGCTTTACTGTACCAACCTTGTAATTCTTGAATAAATCATAGAATTTAGACATGCAGTGCATCAAATAAATATATCGGTATCTAGAATAATCTTCGATTATTCATAACCACCTCTCTCCTAGATAATATTAGGCCCGCTTGAATCAGAATGAACCAATTCCAACATATATATCTTTGGCTCTACACCCCTTTACCTTGAAAAGGTAATTAATCATTTTTACTTCCAAGTAAGACTCGCAAGTCCGATAGTTTCCACTTTAGATAAACCTTACGGTCCATCTGCTATCAACTTTTGAGTCCTACTCAAGTAAAATGATCTAGTCTTAGACGCCAAATGCATGTTTAGTTCATCTCCGAAGGTTACTTTCTCTTACTAAGATCAGAAGATGCATTATTAATTACTATTTGTTGCATCTGTGGAATATACATGATTAAGAGTATACAAATTGTCCATCAACGTACCATAACAGATTACAACTCTATCCTTCATTATAATGACCATGTCATTTAAATGAAATGGAGTATCCATCTATTAATGCATAGAAACCGAAATCAAATTCTTTCTATGAAAACGTAAGTAAAGACAATTTTACAAAATCAAACGTTTATTCATATCATAAGATAAATAAACAACTCCCACTGTAATAGCCACTAGTCTTGTAGTTTTACCCATGTCATAACAATCTTATCCTCACTTAATAATGAACATTCAGTGATTCCAGTATCTACACACTTCGTGTCAGTAGATGCCATCACTAATCATGTTTAAACAACTAGTAAGTAAGATTCTATCCTTGTTCACTCCTTTTATGAAATTGAATTTCCTTTACCACATGTTTTGTCAGAAGTTTCCCACCATATACAACCTCTTGTAATTCATGAGAAACTTACTCAAAACATCTAGGCAATTATGAAGAATAAAATTGACTTAGGTTTCCCCTTCAACTTCTATTCCATGTATTTCCAATTCATTCATCAAATTCAATCATGACCTTACCGCCTTTTAAATTACTCAAGTATCCGAAGAGTTACATGAGACCATCATATTTCTATGAACCTCTCATCTCTTCACTAGAGACTTTAATAGGCATCATGAGACGTCCTTTGTGAGAACACACATGTATTTTCTTAAGCAGTAAAATTCAAAACCATGATTCTTTTCTAATCATCTAATTTGGACAAGTAAATATAATTTCTTTTAGTTAATAATAAGTGAGATAAAACCATTTGAAAATCAGAGAATCACAAATAAATATACCGATCAAAACTTCGAATTTTATCCTTTTATATTGATTCCCTCAAAACAATATAAAAATAAAATTCACCGACATCTCAAGCACCGTGAGTCTGCAAGCCACGATAGTGTGGACGTTTACAAACCCGAACATTTACAAGAGAAGGTTTTACCCATTAATTTCATTTGTCAACCTAACTTTATGACAAAATAATTAATAGTCGGTTCCTCTTTAGCCATGCAAATAAAAGCAGTGACTCCGACGGGGAGGATACTTATTATTTACACCTAAGTGTACACCATTATTTGACTCCAAGTCCGCGGCCCAAGCTTATGTGCCTTACAAATGGAGAAGTACACACGCGCTCGGATAACTTCCTACAGTCATCAATTATAAGTCTGTACAGTGATCCGCACATGAACTCATCCGATAGGGAGGAAGGTCTATGTCAACGCGCAAGTTCATATGCATCACATTACAAACATAATTATTTAAAGAAGTCTGTCCCAGCAATCCATGAATAAACTCATCCGATGGGGAGGAAGGCTCTAATGCCGACGCGCAAGTTTATTCACATTGCTAACAAACCAATAATGGAGGCCGCGGGAATTTTTACCAATCCCCTCTCCCACTTAGTAATTTAACACCGAGAGTTTTTACATGCATATGATATTCAGAATAAAATACGCAACGCTAGCATGCTTCTATTACGGCACATAAGGCAGTAAATCACAGAGAGTCATGCATACATATATAACAATAATCAATAATTAAATCAATCATTAACAGTTATATATCAGCGAATTCGATTGTTCGCCACCAGGCACGAATATCAGCAAAGACTTCCAGACTATCAAATTTTTGAAATTTCCAGATTGTCCAATTTTTGAAACCATCGATATCAATCGTCGATATCGTCCAGATTATCAAAATCATCGATATCGACTAAATTATCAAATATTCGAAAAATATCAAGATTATCAACATTCCAAAACTATCGATATCGATCGTCATATCGTCTAGATTATCAAAATCATCGATATCGACGAGCAACCATATATAACAATAATAGATAATTAAATCAATTATGTCAGTTATATATTAGGAATCAATTCAACATCCATATATAACAATAATAGACAATCAATTATAGCAGTTATGTATTAGGAATTAATTCGACATCCATATATGACAATAATAGATTATTAAATCAATTATAGCAGTCATATATTAGGAATTAATTCGACATCCATATATAACAATAATATACAATCTATTATGGCAGTTATATATTAGGAATTAGTTTTCCTAAAATTGGATGTCTTATCCAACACTCTAGCAATACATGCATATAATATACCAAATATAATACGCAATCTAGCATGCTTCTATATAAGACAATAAATCATAGAGATCAGGCATCCATATATATATATATATAACAATAATAGATAATTAAATCAATTATGACAGTTATATATATTAGGAATAAAAACGCCTCTAAATTTTAATGTCTTGTCCGACACTCCTACTGTGGAATCGATGCCTTACGCAACAAGCAAGATTGCTTGTGCCCCAAGACGTCCAACGTCATATCCCACCACCAATCATGTCACCACCAATCATGTCAGGGAGCGCCCCAAGTGCCTTGACGAGCGCCCCTCGCCCGGACTGTCGCTCGTCCAAGGGCCTACTTGCATGGAACCAAGTTCAGCCCAACGCGCAACACCAAACTACACAAACTTTCGTTCGTAGTTCGAAACTGAAAGAAACTCAGAATCCAATCTCCACCGTCCAGAATCTACTACTGTAAGTCCTGAACATGCTGTCCAAATTACAGATCGATCCAAGGTTATATTGTGAGAAACGGTTTCTTTTCTCTCGACTGCGCAGAACAGAATTGCCCAAAAAACTGCTTCTGTTTTCGGCGTATTCCCGACAACAAAAAGCTCCAAATACGATCTTCACCATTCAAAATGTACATCCACAAAATCTGAACGTGCTGACCAAAAATCAGCCTGATCCGACGGTTAAAACTCTGGTTATTACCTTTGCAATATCACTGCACTGGATTTTCTCTCAATTTCTTCCTTCCATGTGAAATTGACGAACAGTTTTCGTCGAATCCTCTCACACACAACCATCAACGAACAGATATAATATAGGGTATATTTCACATAGGGATATTCATGGTTTGCGTAGTAAAACCAAAACCCTACTCTAAACATGCGATCCTAATTTCGAAAAATTAATCACATAAACCCTAGCCTAACGTGTCACGCTTCACCACGAAACCGAAGCTCTGATACGAATTGCTGGCACTTGGATCATTTGGTTAACGTCATCCGTTAGCATACCATGCGTTTCTAACACAGCAGAAGCAATAAATCATAGAAACGATTACCGTTCACCAGGGTATGTTGATGAAGATTAATTCTCGCAGGCAGCCTGCGCAGTCCCACGAGAATGGCCATAACTTCCTCGTATGATATCGGAATTGAGTGATCTTTGTGTTCAGATGATCCTCTCTTCGACGGCTTTCCGTCAGTATATTGATCATTAAATTCTGAGCAATTTACGATTTTATATAAATTTCGAAAAGTGGCGGACAGCAGCAGCAAACTACCTTCCGGTCTTCTGCCATATGTCCCAAGTCCGATCTCGACGTCGTGTGGGCGACGATCTATGAGACCTCCTCAATCTGCTCTCAACCCTCATCACACGTGAATAATGAATTAGATTAGGGTTCCAGATAAGTTGAGGTGACTTATATACATGGGCTACAGCAGGGACCAGGAGGAGAAATTGGGTTGGGCCTCCATTAGGCTTAAGTATCCAAGCTTAGCCCAAAGCTTATACTTAAGTCCAATAATAATAATATATTCCACTAAAATATTATTATTGCACTACCGTACCAATCCCAAAATTACGTTTTGGGCTCCTTCTTATTATGAGCCCGTTAGTCTCCCCATGTTTAAGATATACAATGTCCATTAATTAATTTAAGTTACTAACAACTCAATTAATTAATATCTCATCCAAGAGTAGTACCACTCAACCTCATTATCATGCCGGAATAAATTCCACCTGCAGGGTTTACATGATAATCCTTATGAGCTCCTCAAGGGGACATCATCAACCTATGACGGACACGGATTCCTTCTACAATCAACAGCACACCATAGAGACAGCACTACTTCCCAACTCATCGAGTTTGTTGATTTAATTACATGTAAATCTCACCCATTGATGAATCAAAGAAATACATATTGCCCTACGTGTCGAGGTTATTGTATAGGGATTAAGAGCACGAACTTCCATAATAACTGAGATCAAGTTCTCCTATAAGTCAGTATAAGTCGAACGATCTCAAGCGGTCCAGCTCAATACACACAAGTGCACTAATGTGATTCAATAGCCAAGACAAGCTAATACCAAACCACACTACAACCATCCCGATAGAGAGTCCCCGTCTATCTCGATTGTGAGCATCTGTTTATACTTTATAAGGAAACCGATAATATGATCTTCCGCATGTTGTCGCACAACATATTATCTACAGTACAAAGTAAGTGGACTATTGCATCGAACATATAAATAAATTATAAGATGCAATCATTTGATCATATGATTCTCATTTCAAATTAATTGTTATAACATTGTTCATACAAAAAGCTAGACTTTTAGTATACAATCCAACAATAGGTACTATGACGTTATACTCTTTATTCTACTTATTAACCCGAATAAGATTCAATTAACAAGTATCTATATAAGATAGTTCTAATAAGACATTGGAATTCCTTCACTTAGAATTATAACATGTAATCCTGCTCAGCGGTGAACACACTCAATCAATAACCATGATATGCATTCAGACTCTACATAACAATTAATGATGCACAAAACGACCGTGAGTATGAATTGAAAAAGCATAATCTTATATAAAATAAACCACAAGTAGTGTTGTACGGATTTTACACATGAAAATTCAATTAACTCATAAAACTTTCATAATTCTATAACTATCGGAGCGGTTTTAGCCCATGATTGATCTAGGAATAATCATGGTTGTTTGGTATGATCTTACTTGACGCGCAAGACGAACCTCTCTTCATGACCCCTTCGGATGATAGTAGGGTTTCGATGGTGGATGGATGATGAATGATGTGTGTCCCTTTTTCTCCTACGAAAGCTCTTCTTTTATACTGGTAGAATCTCATTACGGGCTTAGGATGGGATTTTTCTTGAAGCACACGTCAAATTTGGTAAAAGACATCTGGAATTACCATAAATAGATGCAGCGATAATCCGTTCGACTAAGCCTGGACTGGTCGAGCAAGGCCTTCATCTCGAGTAATGGTCGAGCAAGCTCTCTGTAAATTTTTGCACATTTTGCTTGACCTAGCTCATCTGCTCAACCAAAGTGATACTGGTCGAGCAACACCTCCAAGTCGAGCAACTTTTCTATAAGAATTGCGCATTCTGTTCGACATCACTCATCTGCTCGACCAAGATGATTCTGGTCGAGCAACCTCTCCAAGTCGAGCAAGCTCTCTGGATGAATCTGCGTATTCTGCTCGACTTGGCCACCTTGTTCTACCAAAGTAATAATGGTCGAATAAGGTGTTGAGGTCGAACGCCTTCGAAAATCACTTCAAAAATTGTGTCTTCCAATTTCGAGCCCTTTCTACCTATTTTCCTGTGCAAATATGCTCAAAAAGCCCTTGTACCCTCTGATTCGTAACTTTTCCATAAACGTACCGATTTGTCTCAATAAAAGACTCAATCGTACTCAATTTTCACACAAATCAGAGCTCAAAATTCATGAATTTACACTCTCATCAAACCCCAAACTTACATATTGCTCATCCCGAGGCAACGACAATCAAAACAAATCAGAGAGTGTAACCACGAAATTAAGCACAACTTATTCTAACACATGTAATTATATCAATTTAAGTAATGCAATCCATCATATCTTTCATTCACATAAAAACGTCAATCAATCACAATACTTCTATGAGTGCTAAGACATCTAACTCATTGGTAAGTGTTTTACTCTCTCTCTCAAGTGTAAAAGATGTACACCTTATGGTTAATATTGACACTCAATTTCAATTCATATACTCGAATAACCATAAGCTTGACAAGGGTCTCAAAAATCCATCTATAACTACTTCAATACTAGGTCACAAAGGACTTGCATATAGGTTGTAATGTTGGCTCTTTGGTAAAGGTAGGAGAATATAGATAAGTAACTAAATTACTAGCAATGAAGTACCTTGGAGATTCGCTCTTCAACAACTTCCTTCTTCTCTCCTTCGTCTTTCTTATGATTACTTCAATACATGCTTCCTCCATCTTTACTTGGATCAATATTTTTTTCCGCAGTAGAATACCAATTCCGGTGTTCTTCAAGTAAAAGGGTACCAGTTTCGGGCACTACCCTTTCTAGGGATACCGGTATTAGGCACTATCCCTTGCAAGTTTTAACCTCTTGTCCTTCGATTCTTATTTCACCAATCCCATCCTTCCCTTTCCTCTTTAAACTTTGTTTAACATTAATTTACCTCCACTTATTACTAGTAATAGGTGTTCAAAACTCAAGAAGGTAAACATCTATTTATCAACGGCTTGCCAAAGAAAAAGCTTAAAGGCTCAAAAGGGCTTCCAATGATAATCATATAATAGGGTAGGATAAATTTGGCTAAGTAACTCAATTGACAACAATGGCCTAAGATCATTTTCTAGTATCTATCAATTATAGACTTCAAACAAGACTCCAAATCAAGTTTTAGAATACGAGTACACAAACGAATCTCAAGAATAAATTATCATGCGTATAGCACGATCAAAAGGCTCAAATCCTCACATGGGTAATAGAATCCTATGCACTCTTCAAAGCATGCAATTAATATTAATTTCCTATGAATTACAAGTAAAATAGAACATGCTCGTCATCAACAAATCAACATGCATCAAAATAAGAGCACATGCATAACATGAATAATCCTCATCACTAAACAACCCCAACCAAATAAATTCCAACAATCAATCAATCATCATCACTATCAAATATATGCCACCCACACATGAATCACAAACTACACCCACAACAATCAAGCCTTCACCTGTAAAGTGTAAAAGAGAATGGGGATGAGAAGAATCAGAAAAGATAAAAGACCTAGCAGCTCTACTCCTCCAGAGCATCACCATCATCCTCCTCATTGTCATCATCACTCCTTTTCGCTCGCCACTGATAAATTCCTCTATGGAGATCACTGATGTTCTGAGCCATCAAGCGCTCATGGTCTTGCATCTGCCTCAACTGACCATCCATCACATCATAGCGTGCATTGAGTGCGGCAAAGTTAGTATTCGCAAGCGCCTGCTGCCTGTTTGTTTCTTGCTGGTTCGCATTGAGTGTGATGAAGTGCTCGTGCATCAATCAGAATTGCTCCCGATAAAATTGATCCTGAGCTATCCAATAGTCTTGTTGTGGTTGTGGCTGCGGTGGTGGCTCAAAAAATTCCTGCTCCATTGGCTACTAAGGTTGCTCCGGAGGCATATCTATCCCCGGATAATCAAAAGCGGGTGGTGGCTGCATCTCCTCATCTATAAAGTCAGTCGGATCTCCTATCATAATTATGTCCCCATCTAACTCAATCGCATGAGCTCGCTGATTAGCCATAATATAGTGGAGAATGACCAATTCAAGAAATTATCGAACCACAGGGAGGAAGGTACTAGGGTCTAAGCGATCTCGTGTTTGTCATAGTATTATAGAGATGAACGAGAAGGGGAGATAATCAAGAAATGACAATAAAATAAATGGATAGATGAATGGGAGATGGATGAATGAGCCAAGTAGATAGAGATGAAATTAACAATACTTAAAGCATGAAAAATCTAGGTATCATGCAATGAATTCATATGTGTCATGGGAAAAAGGCTAAGGGCCAACACTAAGATCACCTAAACTCCCTCTCGGAATGAATAGGATATGGAATGACATTCATTGGATTGGTTCTCACTCAAACAATTACAACTAGGTACTAAGCTTGAAATGAGAGTCCCTTCACATAATCTATTGACTTCTCAATCTAATAAATGATATGTTCTATCAAAAGGGTTCTAAACTATGAAGGACTTCTCAATCTCTTCACAATCTATAATGCACATGAAGTGTTTGATGAAATGATTCACTTAATTATCCTAAATATGCAATTGACTTCTCAATCTAATCACATGCTTAAAACAATTAAACACACAAATCATCATAAACCTCAAGATCTAAAGCATCAATGATAGAAAATCAATTAACCCAATCAACATAATCATTCAATTGCAAAATACCAAAAATTATCCAACACAATTCATATTGCTAATCTCACAAGGGAGATTAGCCTCTCATATCCATAAGAAAATTAACATAGACATTAAATTCCTTACAAAACATGATAAACAATAGGTTTCAATACAAAGTGTAGATGAAAACTCCCTTGGATGTCTCCAATGGTGATCTTCTTCTTTCCCTTGCAATTCACCTCTCTTCCTTGCTTCTCTAACTACTTGGATGAAGGATTTGATGGTTGGATGAAGGTAGATCCAAAGGATGAAGAATGGATGAAGGTGAAGGTGAAAAATGGAGGAAAAGGTGTGTGAGGTGTGTGGGAACAGTAGAATTTCGGATCCTCTTCCATAAAATCTGAATGGAGGGGTATTTATACCCTTATGGGCCTTCTAGAAGGATTCTGATTTTTTTCTGGTCCAAGACATGACACGAGTCGTGTGGCGCAACACGGCCATGAGGTGCCCGTGTTGCGTGAACTGATGCTCCCGCACGGCCATCGCTTACAGGCCCGTGTTGGCTACACGGGTCGTGTGCTGCAACACGAGTCGAGCTCCGCAACACGGCCAAGTGGTGGTCGTGTTGGATGAATAGATGTTGCTACACGACCATTCTGGACAGGCCCGTGTTAGCTACACGAGTCGTGCACTGCGACACGGCTCGTGCCACCTACACGGCCAGTCGTGTTGCTGCTGCCCTGATTCCTTCACTGTTTTGGCTCGTTCTCCCTCGTTTCAACTCCAAATTGAGATCCGCTTTTTCCTACATCTTCCTTATCATGTTTAGCATCAAATAAAAAGTGAAAATAGTAGGTTTAAGCTCATTCACACACATTTCCATGAAAACACAAAACACAACCAAATAACACATAAAATATACGATAAAAATATACGAAAACACATATAAAAAGACACTAAAATCTAGGTGAAAATATCACTCATCACTCGCATATCAGCCAGAAGCCTCCAGTCTTCTCTTCCCAAGCACGTCACCGAGATTACCACGTGCTCTGTGGTGTTCATCAATAAATTACTGTTGACTCTAACCGTAGTGAGATCGATAATTACCAATGAAAAAACTGAACGTACTAGGATTCTTTCCTCGGATGAACATCCAAGTATTATCTTGCCGCTCAATCAACCCCATCCTCACACATGATGTCAAGATCAAGCCCAGATCCCCTTGGATAGGCCTATGCCTGCTCAAATCAACTCTATAGTACTCAGCGATCAAGGTGATGAGTCCTCCGATATTCACGCGCTGAAATCCATGGGTCGTGAACTTGTACAACTGATTGAAAAAGTACGCTGCAACATTGAAGCGCACTCCATGAAGCATGCACCACAACACGTACAACTCTCCCCTCAGAATGCAACTTCTTTTGGACCTAGCAAACAACGTGTTGCTCAAGATTCTGTCCATGTAAGCGATCATGGGGTTACGAATGAAGGCAACCTTGGAAGTATTCAAATTATAACACTCTTGCCTTCTCGTAATAGCTCTCCAAAATTCATTCGCCTTGAAGTCATCATGCTCCACATCCGACTCATTCTCACAGCCAATCAATTCATTAAACTCTCGGGCCCACATCATCTGCTCTTGCCTGCCAATCTGCATCATAATACCATAAGGTAGGTATCGATTTCCACGCTCAATCCTTAACGTGCACAAGACCTCCACCGTTATGTGGAAATAGGTCTCTCTCTTCATCTCCATAAACCCAGTAATACCCATTTGTTCGAACATCCAACGAATGTCGGTGAGAATATTCATTTCTCTCATAGCATGGTCATCCTGATATCACGTCCTTATGATCTTTTGCGCTATTGCAGTCCAAATATCCTTCTTCTTCTCCCAATTTGAAAATTTCAGCCCATAGTCGGATGGCCTCCTCTTCTCCATTCTTATTTTCTTGACCATCTCTCCAAGCGAAGGCGACCTAGGTCCCTTCCTCTTGGATGATGAAGCAATCCCTTTTCCTACAAGAATAATACTTCAATACATTTCCAAAAGAGATAAATATACTCCACCTAGACTAGCATGAATCCTACTCAAGACTTCAAATTCATGTGCTTCAACAACTTAATCTCAAGTTTTTTTCAATCACAATTGTACTCCAAATCAACACTTTCAATCAAGAATATTGAGGTTCAATTAGTCTTAACATTACTCCACACAAACACTATAAATTCCACACATGCTTTCACCAACTCCACACTTAAACATGTTCAAATTCTACCCTCAATTGCACCATAATAACACCAGATCAATGAGCCCATAGGTAAACTTCAAATTAAACTAAAGCCCATGCTTCATATGTCATCAATTTCACAAGAATTCCACAATTCGACGTAAAACAATTCAAGTGCAAATTTGAATAAGAGCTTCAACACTTCAAACAATTAAATCCAACCCAAACTAGCACGAATCCACTCACCCATTCTTCACTAAACATTATCACTACAATTCAAGAGTAAAAAGTAAGGAGAATCATACCTTTGCTTGTCATGGTATACGTGTGGTGATTGGCAATAAGACCCCAAAAATTTAAGTGAAAAGCCCTAGATTGGACTTGAAATCCCTCGAATTTGGATGTGAAGAGTGTGGAATAGAGAATTTAGGTATAGAAAAGAATTTGGGAAGAAGGACTTACGGTTATAGATTGGTGCTCGAGATAAGTTAACGGGTGTATGTCGAACGGAATGAAAACTGACCTTTAAAAACTGACTCCGTACTCCGTTCGACTTGAGAGGACTAGTCGAACAAGGGTTTTAAGTCGAGCAGCCTAAAATTCCCTTTAAAATTGGTGTTATTCGACTTCCGTTCGACCAAAATTTATTAGTCGAACAGGTGCTAGAAGTCGAGCAAACTTCCCAGTCGCGCCCCATATTCTCCTCTGTCCTGCTCGACCTTCGTTCGACTTCACACTTATGGTCGAGAAATAATGACTTGGTTGAACAAACTCTCTAGAAGAATTTGCATATTTTATTGGATCGTTGCTCGACTATGGCATCTTGGTCGAGCAACAATGTCCAAGTCAAACAAACTCTCTGGAAGAGTTTGCATATTTTGTTTGACTTTCGTTCGACTTACCAATTCAGTCGAACAATCTTGTCCAGGTCGAACAACCCTACTGGAAGATTTACACATTTCGTTCGACCATTGCTCGATCAAACAGCATGGTCGAACAATACTCCTGAAAGTCGAATGACACCTTAAACTTCATAAACGTCATACCTTTCTCGTATTTCCTTGAAACAATGAAACTATAGGACAACATCAAGAATCAAGATCACAATTTCTAAGCTCGAGGACCACTTTCATAACAAATACCATCAAGTGTAACTCTGCAATGATACTAACAAAACACAACACCACTAAACACTAGGCAAATTGCAAAAAAATCGATGCATCAAAATCGACTAAAGTTTTAATATACCGCAAAAAACCAACTCCCCTAGCAAATGTTACAAAGAAAAGATCATACTCTCCGCGCTATGTGAGGTAAGTACATCACACCGCCCAAACTTAGTAGAAACTATAGTCGAAACTAAGTTTGCAAAGAGATGAAATTTCTGAATTATAAGCACGTCAAATATAAAAATTTCTTACTCACACCAATGAAAATAAAATAATAAAATAGGAGGGAAAAACCCCCAACAGGTGCTCATGTTTAACGTCGGAGAGTCACAACGGTACCAATTTAGCACAAGGTATCATCAAAGATGATGCAAGCATCATCCGGCGACTTGTAATGCTTCAATCGATGCCCATTCGCCGCTATGATGTCTCCGTCTATGTCCATTGTTGAGAGAAGCGTGTTTTAGTGTCCAATCTAACACCTTTGTGATGAGTATTGTTGTTATATATAAGCACAAGTATCTTATATTCAATATATTAGAGAAAAAGGTGCACTTGAGATATTTTATTGTGTTTTAGGTGGAAAAAGGATCAAAAGTGCCAAGTTGGAGAAAAGGTGCAATTTGTGCAATGATGCTAAAAAATGTATGTCTAACTTGTTTAATTATTCTGTATTAGTGTGGAACTCTGAATTAGATGTGTGATACATGGTTGGAAAGCCACAGAAGAGAGGGTCGTCTTGGCATAAAGAACACCCCAATCGGAATCTAAACGAGAGAGTTATGATCAAAGTAGTGACGTCGTGCACGCTGTGCCGCACAGAACGGATGTTCCATTTTGCATGACTTGTTACATATATAAATGTTGGAGTTCTATGAGTTCTTTATATGGATATAAATCCAAGGAAGAGAGGATCGCGTGAGTACCAAAATTACTCAAATCAAAGGTCGAATGTAAAAGTTATGCGCGTAATGGTGTGACTGCACAAGCTTGCTCGACCAAAGGAGATCCGTTCGACTAGAATCGTCTTGGTCGAACGGAAGAGGGAAACTCGAGCAAAATGACCAAAAACTTACATAGAGCTTGCTCGACCAGTTTCTCGACTTGGAGGCCTTGCTCGACTAAGAAGGTTTGGTCTAATAAAATGTCGCTGGGTTCTATTTTTGGTAGTTTTGGATTTCTTTTACCAAATTTGGCGTATGTCTCAAGTAAACACCCATCCAAGGCCTATAAGGAGAGCTAACAAGTATAAAAGGGGGTGTAGATCATATCATAGAATCATATTAGATTGGAGAGAGGCCACAACCATACTACACCCCACAAGGGGGGATCACCCCCCAACCATCATCCACATCCTTTCCTTCATCCATCCATCACTTTGAAGATTCGTCTGTGGAATTAAGAGGAGAACCAAGAGGAGGATTCAAGACGGAGAAGGACGCGACGACTCCAACATTTAGGGTTTTATTCGTTCCTAATTTATCTTATAATTTTCAGTCATCCGGGTAAGATCTATCCAACACCCATGATTGTTATTCATAACATCATGGGCTAGAGCCTTTTTGGTAGAACTAGGGTTGTGAAGGTTTTACGAATTAATTGAACTTTCGTGAGTAAACTCCATACAACACTATTTGTGGATTTATTTTATATATGATTGTGCTTTCTTAATCCATATTCATGGTCGTTTTGTGCATCTTCAATTGATATATAGAGTCTGAATATATATCTTGGTTGTAGATTGAGTGCGTTCACCGCTGAACAGGATTCCATGTTATGATTCTAAGTGAGGGGACTCCGAAGCTTCATTAGAACTATCATATATGAATACTTATTAATTGAATTGAATTCGGGTTATTAAGTAGGATAAAGAGGATAATTTTATAGCACCTATAAAGGAAGATCATATCGGGTTAGAGTACCAATCCTATAGGGAAATAATTGATACTGATAGTACCTAGAAAGGGGGGTGGAATTATATCTCTTGCTCCGAGGTTATTCACATGTGTTACATATATGCATGTTTACTTGTATCTATAGAGTAGATTTGCATGGCTTAGTGATGCGTCCATATTCTCAAGGCAGAGTCGGACATCAACACACGGAAGAGAAATTAATGAGTATAACCGGATTATCCTAGAGCTACACATTCTCTCTCTTGATCCACTTTCATATACTTCTAGTGTTTAATTTATTTTATTTGTTATTTAATTTAATTGTTCAGTAGTTAATAATTCTATCCCAAGGTTAAATGCCATCTTGTCATAATTAATTTAGATAATAATTAAATTGATAATACGCCGTTCTTTGAGTTCGATATTCACTTGGTCGCTTGCTTAAGCTGCAATTGATATCCTTAATACTTGGGGATTAATTTTGCGTGCAAAGAAAATGCGCATCGGTTGAAGTCGTGTTATTGTCTTGGTGCTGGAGTGACTATATTGATTTATTGAAGACATCTTTATAATAAAATTTATCCTTGTTGAAGTAATGGGTGCCTATGTCGCATTTTCTTTGTAGTTTAACAGAGCCTAGCTGCACATCAAAGTGAGATTTGGTCTACTGCTAATAATTGTTGCCGTGTAAAGAATGTCGTGGTCGGGTCTGGGTTTTCTCTATCTGGCTGATCATAAATCTTGCAGTGCGGATGACTTGCAATTTTAGTGTCTTGTGGAGGGAGTAAAATAGTGGTTTTCGTCTCATAATAATAGCTTTATTTTAACCTTTTTCCCTTTGCTTATCCTTTTGCTCTTCTGTCCAGAGGTTCCTAGTCTGGTGATTGTCTGACTCTCAATTGAATGGTTTGGTAGGTTAGTTTCAGTTGATTTCTGGTGGCGCTGGATTTTGGTATTTTGTGTTAAGATGTGTAATGGAGATAATCATGTTGTGTGTATGTTTATCTCCACCTGTCCTTTTGGCAGAAGCTCATCTGAAGATTCAAGTTTGTGGTAGTTAGCCATTATAGATTATGGCTATTTGCCATAAAGATGATTTACAAATTCAGGTTTGGATTTAGTCGTTGACGATCAATGTCCTGATTTTCACGTGTATTTTGAGAACTTAACTGGTGTTAAGACATGAGGAGTGGAGTGGCTAAACAGTTGTGTAGCAGTCACTGTTTGCCAAGTTGGTATTAATCATTATAGCTATTTCATGCATGTGTTTCCTCCTCAACATTTTTTGTTTCCTTTAGCTCGGCTCGGCTCGTTTAGTTTCGCGAACGAACTTGAACGGATTTTTTTTGAACCGAGACTCGAATAGCTTACGAACGGTTTGGTTCGTTTACATCCCTAAATTCAAGGTTCATCTTCTTTGAATAGTGTTTAGGGTTTAACAATGGGGTGCATTAAGTATTTTAATTGGGGAGTGTATAACAATTTATCATAACTAATCTTATTTTATCATTTATATAAAGGTATTTAAGTCTTCTCATATAAATATATTTTAAATCTATAAATAATGGGGTTCATTTAGTAAATTTTTGAGGTACAAATAGTCGCTCCTAATTTAATATACTCCCCCCATCCGCCTTTAAGGGTGTCATTTGCTTTTTGCACGTGAATTAAAGAGTATTATTATTTAATGTATAGTGGGTAGTTGTAGTGGATGTGTGGGTCACATTTTTTAGTTGTATTAGTGGGTGTGTGTGGGTCCCATATGTATAAAAAGGAAATGAGACCCTTGGGGCGGACGCCCAAAATGGAAAAAATAATAAAGGGTGAAAATGTAGTAAAGAGAAATAGGTGAGGACAAAGGTGTCCAAAAAAGTTTTACAAGTGCTAGGCACTTTTAATATATTTGGATAATTTTTGGGGTGATTCTGCGGTGCACCCGGTACATAAGTGTACCTGCGGTTAGTGGGTTAAAAATATAGGGAGTGGATAATTTTTTTAAAAAAATAATTATTTTATTTTATTTGATGGTAGAGATCGAATTAAAATATAATCTAACGGTTAAAATCGTCAGGTACACCGGTGCACTAGGTGCACAGTAATCAAACTCTAATTTTTGTTATTTATATATTATAATCGGGATTGAATTCCATATAAAATAAAAAGTAATAAAATATATAAATGGATACTTTTACATATTATAATTATTGAATTTGAGTGTAGATAATTAGGAGCGTAAAAATTATTCTTATGTTATTAAATTTTCTATTACCCAAGTTTCATATGTTATAATTATTCTTAAAATCTCTTATTACATTTCTCATGCATTTTGACACAATCAAAAACAAAAAAAGCACACTCGTTTCTGACCATAGACCTCTTCTTTTCTTTCGTTTTTTTTTTCATTGAGAAAGTTAACTTTCAACAATAATAAACTAGTTTAATGTTTAATTTTTTTCACCAAATTTCTTTTTTGGTCTAAAACTGCTCATATCGACGTACATGTTGCCGTATTCATGAACATTATGTTATGGAAGGAGACTCTATTTAATTAGAATAGACAATATGCAATTGATATATTCGGCACTGTATAAACCTCAATAATATCAATGCTCCACTCAAATATAACAATAGATAACAAACCAAATAAATATACAAAAAATTAATAGAATCAACACCAATAATTTTAACGTGAAAAATCCCTTCAACATGAGGATAAAAATTACGAGACCCTTTGTCCAGATAATACATAAAAAGTACACTATTTAATATCTCCCTCACGAGTAGAAAAATACCATCGTCTCACGCATATGGAAGACTCATGAATTTAATTAACCCACCGAGGGTTATCTGAGCAGGCCACCAATTAATTTTATAATTGGGCCATAAATAATAGAGTTGAGTTTCTATTATTTATTCTTCTAGCACATTATAACGGTCAAACCCAACACATTAGTATGCACATTATGAAGTTAGACTAGGTAGTTTGTCTTTACTTGTATAGTTACCCGTTATCTAATTGAAAATTTAAATTTTAAATTTTTATGGAAAGTCGAAAGTGTGATGTTATTATATGAAGTAATAAAATATTACTCCTTCCATCCCGTTAAATTATGCACGTATTCTTAGGTGCGGAGATTAAGAAAAATTATTTTTATTATGTATATAGATATGTAAAGTTATTGAAACGAGTGTAAAAAGTGAGTATTTTAGATAATTTAATAAAAATTATGTAAAATTGTTGGGATATATGTAAAAATTGAGTACTATTGTAATGTATTATTTCCATTTTTAGAAACGTTCATGAGTGATGGGAAGGATTAAAAAAGAAAATGTGCATTAATTAGCGGGACGATGTGAGTAATATTTTTCTCCAAATGATTAAGGGTAATAATAGAAAGAAAAAATAGCCCATGTATTCAATACTAACATGTCTATTAGGTTATTAATACTTGTATCGGTAACAAACCCTTAAATTTATATCTTAGCTATATTATAGAATAAATTTTTCTTGCTGACGTGTCGTCTCCAAAGTGCTCTAATATGACGTGTAATTTTCTCAATTTTTTAAAATTTTAATATTTTTTTAATATTTTCCTTATTTAATATTTTTTAAATAATGTGTTTCTTATTTTTGATAATGATTAAATTTTTAATATTTTATTTATTTATTTGGATATCATTAATTAATTACTAAATTTTTAATGTAATAAATTAATTAATATCAAATTAAATTATATATATAAAGGGAAAAAAATATTCCATATAATTTTATTCTCTCTCACTCACCTATAAATAAGACCTTTTGGTTATTCATTCTAAATACACACATTCGATTCTCCAAAGAAGAATATGAGCTTTTTTTCAAGTTTCTCTAGAAAATTGATTTAAAAAAGTATAAAAATTTATTTCGGTAAAGCGAAAGTACTCTTCAAGAAGAAGAGAACTACTCGATTTACCTTTTAAAAATCGATTCTTCAAAATGAAGAGAATCGATTCAAGTATGGAGAATCGATCAAGAGGAAGAGAATCGATCCAAGTATGGAGAATCGATTCAAGTTTTCTTGAATAGATTTACATCCTAAAAATCGATTTTTCAAGAGTAAGAGGATTGATTCAAGAATACTTGAATAGATTTATATATCTTAAGAATCGATTTTTCAAGAAAAAAAATGATTCAAGTATTACCTCTTAAAAAGCGATTCAAGTATTCTTTAAGATCTACCTCTAAAGTATTGATTCAAGTATTCTTCAAGTGAAGGGAGGATCGACGATTCAAATACTCTTGAATCGATTTACCTCTAAAGAATAAGAGGTCGAAAAATTAATTCATGTATAGAATCGAAAGTTTAAGTTTTTTAAGTTAAATCATTATTTCATATCAAATAACATTAAAATTGAGTTTGTAAATATTTATTAATTTTTAATTTAATATATCAATAATTATTTATTTACATATATCTTAATTATTCAATTATGACATATGAATTATAAAATTTATTTTCTTTAGTTGTTTATATAATTTGAAACTAATAAAATTAAATTACAAAAATAAAATTACATTATAAATTTATGAATATTTAAAAGAATATTATATATAAATTAATTATATATATATATTACATTAGTTTCTTAAAAATAACAATTAATGGAAATAGAATTATTATTTAGTTAATTAAGAAATATTAAATCATAATCATGAGTAAAAAGTAATACTCCATTTAAATATTATTTATAATATTACGTATATTTTAAAATATATATACATATAAATATAACAACTATGTAAAATATTTTAATAATTTTATTTTAATTCATTATAAATATTTGACCTTATTTTCCATAAATAATATATATATATATATATATATATATATATATATATATATATATATATATATATATATATTTCCTTATTTACTTTTAATTAAATTTCTTATTTAATATTTCTCTTAAACTAATGTGTTCCTTATTTTTAATAATGAATCCCAATTAGGTAATAAATTTTAAAAAATATTATACTAGAAATTAAGACAAAGATATTAATTAAAAATATTTATTTAATTTGTCTTATTTACTTTCAATTAACTTCTTTATTTAATATATCTTTTTAAAATAATATATTTATTATTTTTAATTAGGTAATAAATTTTAAAAAAAAATTATAGAAATTAAGAAAAAATATTAATTAAAATATTAATTTAATTATTTATATATGTGGTAACAAATAAAAAAATGTATATAATTAGAAAAAATAATTAATTAAAAATATATATATTAATTAAAAGTATTATTTTTCTTATACGTTGTCATGCCTCATCAATGACAACCTAAACACGGTGACACCTCAATTGTATTATGTTATAAGGTAATATTTAAAAAATATACAAGTTAATATTATTTCAATTAGAATATATGTACATATATATTAACTATACACATGATTTAATTATATGTCACATTATTAAAAGTTAGGAGTAAAAGTTATAATTTTTTGTAAATTATTTATATTGATGAAAGTAGTTGCATAGCTTAAATTTTTTTTTCCTAATTAATGTTGAATTGTTACACTACACATATTATTTAATTTATAAAATATAAAATAAAAGTAATAATTAAATGATCCCGCGTAGTACGCGAGTTTCATATTAGTATATATATTTATATCTATATATATATATAATAGCCCCTATTGGGGCATTTTGTGTTTTTTCGCTCTTTAACCGGTTCTTAAAGTCACTTTCTACTTATAATCTTGATTGTTGATCAAAGATATTCATTTGTCAGCCATTGATTAACATATATCCTCTGTCCTTTGGAAGGGATTACTGCCCCAATCAATGTGTTAAGCCCTAATATATTTCTTCGACTCATTTGCTTGCAACAATTCTCTCACTCCACCCCAATCATATGCAACCCAAATGGCAGCGAGAAATGCACTGCTCAAGTACCTTAGAGTTGACGTCGTCACATTCCCGCCGCTACAAAATCCTAGGACTGTCGCCGGAGGCTTGTCGCAGCTGATCACACATCATTTTTTCGACTAAGCAAGAGGCTCTTTTCTCAACAAGTCCGAGGTTACCGATCGCGTCCTCTGCGTTGTCAAAAACTTTCAGAAAGTCGATCCTTCCAAAATTCACTCAATCAATCTTGCTGTTGATTTCCTTGCATCTCACCCCCCAAGCTAAATAGTGAGTGTCCATTAGTTTTTCTTCTCTTATTTGCATCAAGCTAGCACCATTTCACTTTCTTGCACCATTTCACAATTAAAGAAACACTCTGTTCGATTGAAGAATCGTCGGACCCACACTTTGAGGTTTTCTATTCCGATCACCTATACACACCTTCCAGTGCCGAAGAAGGATGCCCTTGGACTGTGATTCATAAATGATATTCCTCTTTTGATGAGACGTCTGTAAGAAGGAAATAAACCTACATGTTCAATCCCTCCAATCGGGCCCTAATTTGTCCTCTTTCGAGCTTTAGATCGATCTTATGGGGTCGGATTTATCGTTGATCGAATTCATAGTTTTTGGGCGGCAATCTTTAATTGTGAAATTATAAGTTATCGATCTCCTTCATCGTCTATTTTGTTCTCCATTTTTTGTTTGCGTGTTTGAAATTCATCCTTGCGTAGTCCGTCAAATTTTATATTCTTGGTTCAGTACATTAGTGGTGTGTGCGTTGTTTAACGAGAGTGCAACAGTTACATTTGAATTGAATTTGTGTTATGATGTTAGGATAATTTGAATTCACTACAAGTCTATAATTCTGTAGGATAATTCTCCATTCTTCCCATTCTCTTTCTTTTTTTTTTACACTTCACGCTCTAAATCCGATTTTTAAAAGAATCATTTATGCCCTTTACAAGTGATTATTCCCTATGTCAATCCCTTTCTTCCATCACTAGGTTTTAATTGGGCATCCTTCTCTGCTCCCAAGATCTAGGAATTTGGTGCAGTCCTTCGAAGCTAAGCAGTTCAATTTGGATATATTTGCAATCATCAATTGATTATGTATATCTCCTTCGTTTAAGACACATGGTGTTTAATGAAATTATATAGTGTTGATTGTTTTGAGAATTTCTATAATTTATTTATTTATTATTATTATTATTATTATTATTATTATTTGTTTATGGGTATTTTTGTTTATGGGTATGAGCATTCTCTTTTATTTGATTCCATGGCAGGCAACCTCTTATCACATGAATACTAATTAAGCAAAAAAATATGAAACATATATATGAATGAAATAATATGTTATCACTGTAATTATATGGTAGAAGCTGTATGATTTCTCCATGATATTATTGAGTTTGAGTAATTCTTATTGGCATTAGGAAGAGCGAGGGGATGTGAACTCATGTGAAGGATTGATGCATTCACATGTATGCATTCGAAATTAGAGTTGTTGTTTATTGTGGTTTGGGAACTTGATTGATGCATGAGAGAATACTAAAGAAGTGGTGTTGTGTAAGTCTCTAAAGAAGTAATTATTTATGATTTTTGGTTGTGTATAAGTTGTTGGCAACCTATATTTGAAAATGTGAGATTTGACGATGATCCTTAATTATAATTTATGATGAAAATGAAATACTTTTCGTATAAATGAAATTTTGGTTCTCATATATTTGGTCATTAGGTTGAAATGAATTATTATTTTTTTCTTAATTTTCTTCTTTTGTTTTTTTATTTTAGGGCATGATTTTACCAACTCCTTTACATTGTCTTAGGTGAATGGTGAACCATATTTTTAAATAATCTCATTGATAATTTGAACACATCAGATTGTGGTCCCTTTTTCTATCATTGATGCGACGAGATTCTGTAAACATGGGTAATGTTTTACATCATATCGACGAGCTCTTAAGTAAGTAGTGCGTTAAGATCATACATTACGTACGATTTCATCAAAGCTGGCGCCATTTGTGAGTTTTTATTCTATCTTGATTTTCTTCGCATTCCTAATTAGTTTAATTATGTATTTATATTTATATTCCACATTTTATGATCATTAGCTTCTTTCTACAATGGTCTTTAGGAAAAAAACTTGATGGTCCAATTCCAAACCTACCTTAAAACCGGCAACCGAAATTTTAAAAGTTGTATTCATATTTAAAAGAATAACATTTCAGTTTCAATTTTGGCGTAATTTTTTCATAATGAAACAATCAATCATCACCTTAGAACATGAACAATTTTTTACATACTTTGTATATTTTGCTTTCATTAAATAATTCCATCAAATTTCTTATGTATTCATTCGTAATGAGAGGTATTTGTTTGATGTGGTTTGGGAATTTGATTGATACATGGCACATTGATGAGTTGTTATTGATTATAAGCATCTGCATAATGGTTTCTAGATATGAATTTCCAAGTCTAATAACTTCCTTAATAAAATCTCTACAAAACATGATTTAACTTTATCCTTACCAAATTTATGAGACCAATGCCATGTACGAGATTTTTGTTGAATAAACTTTCTTTCAACTTGGTGCTCTTAAAGTTCAACTCACTTACAATTGTATGTATGTAAGATATCTACGTATATGTACAAGTTTTGATATTCTTTGCTACATGTATAAAGTTCTGTTGCATTTTTCTAAAAAAATTTTAAGTTGTTTTTTAGTAGCACTCCTATTTTATATGATATCTTTCAAGAGATGTATAGGAAAAATAAAGATTTTACTAGGATTTCAATTTTTATAGGTATCTTTTAAACCTCTCATTCTTATTTGTAATACTAATGTGTATAGTTTATTTTAATATATAATGATGTAACATAAAGAATTAAACTAATTATTGTTTTTACGTAATGTAAATTCTAACAATTATGACAATGCAATATTCTATATTTAATGAATACAACTAATTATTGATTCATTTATTCACTAAAATAATCGCATATTTATTCATTTGGAAAAGGGAGTAAATATTTGTATTAAAACACTAATTTATGGCTCTGCATATCCTAAAGCTTTGATTTTTTGGAACTATTCAGTGTATACGCTATTAGGAGGAATTTGGACCAAAAGGTAAATGTAGAGATCCGACCAAGATTCAGGTTTGTTGCCCTCTTTTAATTGACATTCTTGGCGTACAATCTAAGTCACATTTATTATGATTATACATTATACATTTTTTAAAGGAACTGTTTTTTTATGTGAGATTTCCTCTCAGCATCGAATAAAATCAGCTTTCTATACACCAAGGTATTGGTTTGCAAATATGTGTTCACCTTTTTTTTTTTTGAAAATTACTTGCTTCTGTAGAATAAACTTTATTTTCTTGGTGCACCAGCTTTTTGTTTACATACTTTATTTAAAAACGTAAATCAGGTTCTTTAAATTCTAAAAATTTTCTTTTCATAAGTTCAAGTTTCAAAAACCTTACATTTACATAGTTTTAGCATCTTTGCATTATCCATTCACCATTCATTTTCTTTATTAACCTTTTTTAGGTTTCTGTTATGAATTATAAGTTCTTTAATCCGAACACATTCTTGGATAATGAATATTTGACCAAATATCTTATCTCATTAATAATTCTTAAGTCAAAGCAAGTTATAGTTTCTACTGTATTTGCATCAAATCCAGAGTTAGAAAAATATATACTTCATCATGACATTTAAAGCATTAGATTATGAAAATTTGAATGAAATGTCATGAAATTGGCAGTATGCCGTTTGAGGGGAGTGGTAACTTCGAGCTTTTGAGCTTCGGAATGAAGGTAAGAAGGTATGTTTGGCTGAGTAAGTAATGTGTTATACATCATGTCATTAAAATTATCAAAGAAGAGCTATACTCAAGGTCTCAAATCAAATTTCATATAGATTTTATTATTTAAATTTAATCCACATTCTAAAGATGTCATTCTCAATCTTGGATTTTGAATTGAGAGAGATCAAGAACCTCCAATGAATACTAATATTTTTAGCTTTAGCTTTAGCTATTTTCATCTCAGGCCTTTGTTTGCAAGTAGTTTACTCTATATCGTGTATACCTTGCTTGACCAAACAAGCCATGATGGTATCTTCTCTTTTAGATGCGAATCTCTCTTTGATTTTATGAATAATCAGGTCAGTATTGTTGTTTAACAATTCATCTTTCAAAGCCATAATCTATTCCAAAAGTTTCTATTAAGTCCTTTATTATTCTTCCCTTTTATGGATAATAAATTGGGCTTATTCAGTGCTTGAATGTTTTTCAGAAAGATGGAACTTATTTGTTTAACCTAGAAGGTTAATTCCAAAACTTTGCCAAATTAATATTGGAAAAGAGGGAGATAATGAAATCGCAAAACATCTTAGGGTAGTTGGGCTGCAAACTCTATCTGCTATGGTCCGTATTTATGTTTAATCACCATTAAATTTTATTTTAATTAAGTTTAAAGAATCTTCCAGGTTCATTTAAAGTTTGGTAACCCAACCTCAATGGATTGATCTTTTTTTTTTCAGTGGGTCGCTGGGTATATTTGCATATTTATATTAAAAATTATACGTGTGTATAGTTTTAATTTTTTTTTGAAAATTAACTCATTACTTCTACTTGGGATCTTTTTGTAAGTTTGACCAAGTTTTCCTTCTGTTTTCTCAATGGGTTAATAAAACAAAAATAAAAAATATTTTGCAAATACTTCTTTAGTTAATATTCGGTCTATTCATATTTTCATAACATGCATTGATTTATCCATTAGTGCTGATAAGAAAGTTTTGGTTGTTTTAGTTCTTTGATGCAGATCTATGATATTTATATTATAAATTATATTTGTAGATTGGCATGATAGATTGAAGATTACCTATTGTAGTGTTCCTAAATTTGTTTAAATGGATTTAATTACTTTATTTGAATAACTTCATATCTGTACTCATGTGTTCTATTTTTATTTTTGTTGTGTTCACTTTACGCGTGGAATTAAAAATATGAACTAATCCTTTTTCTATGATGATTTTAAAATGATTCATATGTGGACAGTTAGTTACATAGGCACAATCGGAGTTGACTTTGTAAGTTCTTTGGATTCTCTATTTATTTTAGTACTCGCTTTGTAGAAAGTTAAGACAGTGGAGTTAGATGGTAAGACAATCAAGCTGTAAATTGTAAGTTATCCTGACTTAATTTCTCATGATTAGTTGTAATCAAGCAACAAAGCCTTAGCAATGTCTAGAAAGTGATGTTATCATACTTTCCATTCACAATATCTGGAAGAGTTCATTACTTTGCAATATAAGCTTTTAAAAATAATGTTGACAAACTATGTAGCCATAACACAAACAAAACGCTATGACATATATAATTCTCTATAGTCATGTCTTGGGTGATAAATAATGAATTCGTTCTATGTATTTTGATCAAATGATGTTATTCTTCTCAGAGAAAATGTCTTTAAATTTGTTGTGCATTTCCCATATTCATAGAAATTAATATTTATATATAATGCAGAATTTTTCTTTTCAAGAATCTATATGGACATTAAGTACTTCAGCTTTTCAAAATAGTGGACATGCATCATAAAATGATTTAAACTGAGTTGTGATTCCATGTTATCCTTACAAATTCGTATTCCATGTAAATCTGTTTTAGTATTTTCTTTTATAGTATCTTTTATATCAAAGAGCTGATGGTGTAATTCTATAGATTAGGTAAAAAAAATCAAGGATCTTTCATAACTTATTTCATTTTAACAATCTACCTTAAATATTCTACGCGCAGGACTCTTGAAGGTAACCAAGGCAACGACGATAAATATTTTCTTCATGGCCACTGCAAGCAGCAGTAGAGGAAGCCCGATTCAGGTATTATTCTTGGAGAGTTGCAGCTAAACTTAGCTTTTTAAGAAATTCAAACATTTAAAGAATTAAAGAGCTTCAGAATTATGTTCCATTTTTCTCTATTTTACACTTTCTATTACATTTAAAAAAAATATTTTACCTTTGGAATTTTTTCATAAATTGTGGAGCATCAGATGATATTTGTTTAAAGAGTTGCATGCTGGAATGCATTAATGTGAGGGTAATGCTCTTCATGATGTTGTAGTTTGGGGTTGGCAAAGAGTAAGGTTTGTATATTATTGTTGGATTGTATACTAAAAGTCTACCTTTAGTATGAACATATATTATAACAATTTATTTGAAATGAAAATCATATGATCAAATGATTGCGTCTTATAATTTATTTATATGTCGATGCAATAGTTCACTTACTTTATACTGTAGATAATATGTTGTGCGACAACACATGGAAGATCATATTATCGATTTTCTTATAAAGTATAAATAGATGCTCACAACTGATGGGCGTTTTCTCAACAAACAAAATTAATCCTCAAGTATAAGGATATCAATTGTAGTTTCGATAGGTGATCAAGTGATTATCGCACCCAAGAGATGGATTATTATCAATTTTATTATGTTCTAATTTACTAAGATTATGTTTTGCAATTTGATTTTGAATTGTTACGAAATTAAATAGCAATTGACTTAAATAGCCATCAAATAATAGACAAGCAATAGAAAATACGATTGTGATCAAGTAAGAAATTAGGTAGTTCTTCGGGCATTCGATTTTACTTATTAATTTCCTTTCCATGCGTTATTGTCCGACTTTATCTTGTGGTCTATGGATGCATCACTAAACCATGCAAGTTCACTCTATAGACACAAGTAAACAAGCGTATGATACGTGTGAATATCCTTGGAGTAAGAGATATAATTCACCCCCTTTCTAGGTACTATAAGTATCAATTATTTTTCATGCACTTAGTACTCTAACCCGATATGATCTCCCTTTATAGGTGCTGGCACTTGGATCATTTGGTTAACGTGACCCGTTAGCATACCATGCGTTTCTAACACAGCAGAAGCAATAAATCATAGAAAAGATTACCGTTCACAAGGGTATATTGATGAAGATTAATTCTCGCAGGCAGCCTGCGCAGTCCCACGAGAATGGTCATAACTTCCTCGTATGATATCGGAATTGAGTGATCTTTGTGTTTAGATGATCCTCTCTTCGACGGCTTTCCGTCAATATATTGATCATCAAATTCTGAGCAATTTACGATTTTATATAAATTTCGCAAAGTGGCGGACAGCAGCAGCAAACTACCTTCCGGTCTTCTGCCATATGTCCCAAGTCCGATCTCGACGTCGTGTGGGCGACGATCTATGAGACCTCCTCAATCTGCTCTCAACCCTCATCACACGTGAATAATGAATTAGATTAGGGTTCCAGATAAGTTGAGGTGACTTATATACATGGGCTACAGCAGGGACCAGGAGGAGAAATTGGGTTGGGCCTCCATTGGGCTTAAGTATCCAAGCTTAGCCCAAAGCTTATACTTAAGTCCAATAATAATAATATATTCCACTAAAATATTATTATTGCACTACCGTACCAATCCCAAAATTATGTTTTGGGCTCCTTCTTATTATGAGCCCGTTAGTCTCCCCATGTTTAAGATATACAATGTCCATTAATTAATTTAAGTTACTAACAACTCAATTAATTAATATCTCATCCAAGAGTAGTACCACTCAACCTCATTATCATGCCGGAATAAATTCCACCTGCAGGGTTTACATAATAATCCTTATGAGCTCCTCAAGGGGACATCATCAACCTATGACGGACACGGATTCCTTCTACAATCAACAGCACACCATAGAGACAGCACTACTTCCCAACTCATCGAGTTTGTTGATTTAATTACATGTAAATCTCACCCATTGATGAATCAAAGAAATACATATTGCCCTACGTGTCGAGGTTATTGTATAGGGATTAAGAGCACGAACTTCCATAATAACTGAGATCAAGTTCTCCTATAAGTCAGTATAAGTCGAACGATCTCAAGCGGTCCTGCTCAATACACACAAGTGCACTAATGTGATTCTATAGCCAAGACAAGCTAATACCAAACCACACTACAACCATCCCGATAGAGAGTCCCCGTCTATCTCGATTGTGAGCATCTGTTTATACTTTATAAGGAAACCGATAATATGATCTTCCGCGTGTTGTCGCACAACATATTATCTACAGTACAAAGTAAGTGGACTATTGCATCGAACATATAAATAAATTATAAGATGCAATCATTTGATCATATGATTCTCATTTCAAATTAATTGTTATAACATTGTTCATACAAAAAGCTAGACTTTTAGTATACAATCCAACAATCTCCCACTTATACTAAAAGACTATGCTGTCATGTCTTCCGCCATACATCTGATTTCCACTCCTACAACACGACCATCAAAAGCTCTCGCCTTAAGGTCCTTGTAAATGGATTTACTAGGTTATCATTCGATGCAATCTAGGTGACAACAACCTTCCCCTCATCATACGATTTCTCGTAATAGGTGGTACTCGCGCTCCATGTGTTTAATTTCCTTATGGGCTCGTGATTCCTTCAAGTTTGCAACTGCACCAATATCATCAATATAAATTGTGATATCCTTGGGCAAACTTAGAAACACTTCGAAGTCCATCTTGAAGTTTCTAGAGTCATACAGATACTTTGGCTGCCTCATAGGCTCCAATTTATCATCTTTTCATGATGAAGTCCGGAGTCTGAAATATATTTCTATATAACACTCCTCCACATTATGACTCAACTTCCTAAAATTAAACGCATAACCTTTGAGGTGGATTTACTGCCATCCCTATCTGATTTGAAAAATCTGAATCTATGTAACCCATAAGAATCAGTGAATCTGTTCGGTAAGCCCACATATAGTTTCTAGTCCTTTTCAGGTACATAAGTATATGTCTTACCACAGTTCAACATTCTTATTTTGGGTTACCTTGATACCCACTGTTCATGCCATCGGCAAAACAGATATCCAATCTCGTGCATAGCATTCCTTAGATTAAGCTTCCTCATTTGCCGAAGCATAAGGAACCGCTTTCATCTTCTTTATCTACTTTTGTGTCATAAGACACATTCACTTAAATAAATTTACATGCTAAACGAGTAAGGATCGTATCATTATATGAAACTTGAGATAAGCATAACATCATTTCTTGTGATCCGTATTACCGTGATCAAAAGGATATTTTTGCTCTTCTTAAGTCCTTCATCTCATACCGCTTTATCAACCATACCCATACGCCCGATAATACTCTTTCATTGTCTCCAATGAGCAAGATACTATCTACGTATAGTACAAGAAATACCACCACGTTTCCATCACTCTTTTCAATACACAAGACCCATCCGATCATTGATTAGGTCCATGTCACTGGATTACCTCATCAAAACGGATGTTTCATGATCTTGAAGCTTGTTTTAGTCCATTAATGGACACTTTTAAGCTCACTATCACAATGCTCTTAGCTCTTTGCAATGAATCACTCTGGTTGCTTCACATAGATGTTTCCCTTAAGACTTCCAATCAGGAAAGCTGTCTCGACATCTATTTGTTATCCCTCATATTTCATATGAGTAGCAACAAATAAAAGAGTCCGGATCAACTTAGGCATAGCTACCGGCGAATAGGTTTTCTCATAATCGAACCCTTTCTTTCTGAGTATACCTTTTCGCAACAAGCTTGCTTCCAAGGTTTTCACCTTATTCTATGATCCTCTTTTATTCTTGCATGCCTGCTTCCAATGGCTTTTACGCCATTTAGCGGTTCAACAAGCATCCAGACCTAATTTAAAATCCATCGATTCTATTTTAATATTCATTGCACTTACTAAGATTCCGCATTTTAATTTTGTAGTGCAACGTCGTATCCCTGGGATAATACCATGTTTACTAGGGATCAAGTCTTACGACTTTCCCAAAACATGTATCTCACGGGTTGTCGAATAATCCTCCCACTGCGACAAGGCACTACATGTAATTGTGTATCAGTCGTGACACGCATTGCAGTTTACCTTGTGGTATATCCTCTTGTACACTTGGTACTTATACTTTGTGTTTTCTTCTCACTACCTTTAGAACAACTCATACATGGGTTTGTGATTTATTACATAGTCCCTTTCCAAAAATCTAGTGTTTGTGTTAACAATCACCCTTCGATCTTTTAGACTAAATAAATCACCTTCATTTTTATAGCATATCCCACAAACAGACAAACATTCAAATGAATTACTGTTTCTAGGGCTTACCCATAAAATGAATTAAGTAATTCCAAATAATTCATCATCTATCTAATCATTACCATAAGAGTCTTATTCCTTCTATCCACCACACCATTCAGCTGGGGCATGCCCGGTGTAGACCACTTGAGATTTAATCTCAACTTATGATTAATAGTTCCTAATTATCCTAAGAGGTACTCGTAATGACGATTAAATCGTCATTACTTGATATATTTTCCATGATGCTTTACTGTACCAACCTTGTAATTCTTGAATAAATCATAGAATTTAGACATGCAGTGCATCAAATAAATATATCGGTATCTAGAATAATCTTCGATTATTCATAACCACCTCTCTCCTAGATAATATTAGGCCCGCTTGAATCAGAATGAACCAATTCCAACATATATATCTTTGGCTCTACACCCCTTTACCTTGAAAAGGTAATTAATCATTTTTACTTCCAAGTAAGACTCGCAAGTCCGATAGTTTCCACTTTAGATAAACCTTACGGTCCATCTGCTATCAACTTTTGAGTCCTACTCAAGTAAAATGATCTAGTCTTAGACGCCAAATGCATGTTTAGTTCATCTCCGAAGGTTACTTTCTCTTACTAAGATCAGAAGATGCATTATTAATTACTATTTGTTGCATCTGTGGAATATACATGATTAAGAGTATACAAATTGTCCATCAACGTACCATAACAGATTACAACTCTATCCTTCATTATAATGACCATGTCATTTAAATGAAATGGAGTATCCATCTATTAATGCATAGAAACCGAAATCAAATTCTTTCTATGAAAACGTAAGTAAAGACAATTTTACAAAATCAAACGTTTATTCATATCATAAGATAAATAAACAACTCCCACTGTAATAGCCACTAGTCTTGTAGTTTTACCCATTGCATAACAATCTTATCCTCACTTAATAATGAACATTCAGTGATTCCAGTATCTACACACTTCGTGTCAGTAGATGCCATCACTAATCATGTTTAAACAACTAGTAAGTAAGATTCTATCCTTGTTCACTCCTTTTATGAAATTGAATTTCCTTTACCACATGTTTTGTCAGAAGTTTCCCACCATATACAACCTCTTGTAATTCATGAGAAACTTACTCAAAACATCTAGGCAATTATGAAGAATAAAATTGACTTAGGTTTCCCCTTCAACTTCTATTCCATGTATTTCCAATTCATTCATCAAATTCAATCATGACCTTACCGCCTTTTAAATTACTCAAGTATCCGAAGAGTTACATGAGACCATCATATTTCTATGAACCTCTCATCTCTTCACTAGAGACTTTAATAGGCATCATGAGACGTCCTTTGTGAGAACACACATGTATTTTCTTAAGCAGTAAAATTCAAAACCATGATTCTTTTCTAATCATCTAATTTGGACAAGTAAATATAATTTCTTTTAGTTAATAATAAGTGAGATAAAACCATTTGAAAATCAGAGAATCACAAATAAATATACCGATCAAAACTTCGAATTTTATCCTTTTATATTGATTCCCTCAAAACAATATAAAAATAAAATTCACCGACATCTCAAGCACCGTGAGTCTGCAAGCCACGATAGTGTGGACGTTTACAAACCCGAACATTTACAAGAGAAGGTTTTACCCATTAATTTCATTTGTCAACCTAACTTTATGACAAAATAATTAATAGTCGGTTCCTCTTTAGCCATGCAAATAAAAGCAGTGACTCCGACGGGGAGGATACTTATTATTTACACCTAAGTGTACACCATTATTTGACTCCAAGTCCGCGGCCCAAGCTTATGTGCCTTACAAATGGAGAAGTACACACGCGCTCGGATAACTTCCTACAGTCATCAATTATAAGTCTGTACAGTGATCCGCACATGAACTCATCCGATAGGGAGGAAGGTCTATGTCAACGCGCAAGTTCATATGCATCACATTACAAACATAATTATTTAAAGAAGTCTGTCCCAGCAATCCATGAATAAACTCATCCGATGGGGAGGAAGGCTCTAATGCCGACGCGCAAGTTTATTCACATTGCTAACAAACCAATAATGGAGGCCGCAGGAATTTTTACCAATCCCCTCTCCCACTTAGTAATTTAACACCGAGAGTTTTTACATGCATATGATATTCAGAATAAAATACGCAACGCTAGCATGCTTCTATTACGGCACATAAGGCAGTAAATCACAGAGAGTCATGCATACATATATAACAATAATCAATAATTAAATCAATCATTAACAGTTATATATCAGCGAATTCGATTGTTCGCCACCAGGCACGAATATCAGCAAAGACTTCCAGACTATCAAATTTTTGAAATTTCCAGATTGTCCAATTTTCGAAACCATCGATATCAATCGTCGATATCGTCCAGATTATCAAAATCATCGATATCGACTAAATTATCAAATATTCGAAAAACATCAAGATTATCAACATTCCAAAACTATCGATATCGATCGTCATATCGTCTAGATTATCAAAATCATCGATATCGACGAGCAACCATATATAACAATAATAGATAATTAAATCAATTATGTCAGTTATATATTAGGAATCAATTCAACATCCATATATAACAATAATAGACAATCAATTATAGCAGTTATGTATTAGGAATTAATTCGACATCCATATATGACAATAATAGATTATTAAATCAATTATAGCAGTCATATATTAGGAATTAATTCGACATCCATATATAACAATAATATACAATCTATTATGGCAGTTATATATTAGGAATTAGTTTTCCTAAAATTGGATGTCTTATCCAACACTCTAGCAATACATGCATATAATATACCAAATATAATACGCAATCTAACATGCTTCTATATAAAACAATAAATCATAGAGATCAGGCATCCATATATATATATATAACAATAATAGATAATTAAATCAATTATGACAGTTATATATATTAGGAATAAAAACGCCTCTAAATTTTAATGTCTTGTCCGACACTCCTACTGTGGAATCGATGCCTTACGCAACAAGCAGGATTGCTTGTGCCCCAAGACGTCCATCGTCATATCCCACCACCAATCATGTCACCACCAATCATGTCAGGGAGCGCCCCAAGTGCCTTGACGAGCGCCCCTCGCCCGGACTGTCGCTCGTCCAAGGGCCTACTTGCATGGAACCAAGTTCAGCCCAACGCGCAACACCAAACTACACAAACTTTCGTTCGTAGTTCGAAACTGAAAGAAACTCAGAATCCAATCTCCACCGTCCAGAATCTACTACTGTAAGTCCTGAACATGCTGTCCAAATTACAGATCGATCCAAGGTTATATTGTGAGAAACGGTTTCTTTTCTCTCGACTGCGCAGAACAGAATTGCCCAAAAAACTGCTTCTGTTTTCGGCGTATTCCCGACAACAAAAAGCTCCAAATACGATCTTCACCATTCAAAATGTACATCCACAAAATCTGAACGTGCTGACCAAAAATCAGCCTGATCCGACGGTTAAAACTCTGGTTATTACCTTTGCAATATCACTGCACTGGATTTTCTCTCAATTTCTTCCTTCCATGTGAAATTGACGAACAGTTTTCGTCGAATCCTCTCACACACAACCATCAACGAACAGATATAATATAGGGTATATTTCACATAGGGATATTCATGGTTTGCGTAGTAAAACCAAAACCCTACTCTAAACATGCGATCCTAATTTCGAAAAATTAATCACATAAACCCTAGCCTAACGTGTCACGCTTCACCACGAAACCGAAGCTCTGATACGAATTGCTGGCACTTGGATCATTTGGTTAACGTGATCCGTTAGCATACCATGCGTTTCTAACACAGCAGAAGCAATAAATCATAGAAACGATTACCGTTCACCAGGGTATGTTGATGAAGATTAATTCTCGCAGGCAGCCTGCGCAGTCCCACGAGAATGGCCATAACTTCCTCGTATGATATCGGAATTTAGTGATCTTTGTGTTCAGATGATCCTCTCTTCGACGGCTTTCCGTCAGTATATTGATCATTAAATTCTGAGCACTTTACGATTTTATATAAATTTCGCAAAGTGGCGGACAGCAGCAGCAAACTACCTTCCGGTCTTCTGCCATATGTCCCAAGTCCGATCTCGACGTCGTGTGGGCGACGATCTATGAGACCTCCTCAATCTGCTCTCAACCCTCATCACACGTGAATAATGAATTAGATTAGGGTTCCAGATAAGTTGAGGTGACTTATATACATGGGCTACAGCAGGGACCAGGAGGAGAAATTGGGTTGGGCCTCCATTAGGCTTAAGTATCCAAGCTTAGCCCAAAGCTTATACTTAAGTCCAATAATAATAATATATTCCACTAAAATATTATTATTGCACTACCGTACCAATCCCAAAATTACGTTTTGGGCTCCTTCTTATTATGAGCCCGTTAGTCTCCCCATGTTTAAGATATACAATGTCCATTAATTAATTTAAGTTACTAACAACTCAATTAATTAATATCTCATCCAAGAGTAGTACCACTCAACCTCATTATCATGCCGGAATAAATTCCACCTGCAGGGTTTACATGATAATCCTTATGAGCTCCTCAAGGGGACATCATCAACCTATGACGGACACGGATTCCTTCTACAATCAACTGCACACCATAGAGACAGCACTACTTCCCAACTCATCGAGTTTGTTGATTTAATTACATGTAAATCTCACCCATTGATGAATCAAAGAAATACATATTGCCCTACGTGTCGAGGTTATTGTATAGGGATTAAGAGCACGAACTTCCATAATAACTGAGATCAAGTTCTCCTATAAGTCAGTATAAGTCGAACGATCTCAAGCGGTCCTGCTCAATACACACAAGTGCACTAATGTGATTCAATAGCCAAGACAAGCTAATACCAAACCACACTACAACCATCCCGATAGAGAGTCCCCGTCTATCTCGATTGTGAGCATCTGTTTATACTTTATAAGGAAACCGATAATATGATCTTCCGCATGTTGTCGCACAACATATTATCTACAGTACAAAGTAAGTGGACTATTGCATCGAACATATAAATAAATTATAAGATGCAATCATTTGATCATATGATTCTCATTTCAAATTAATTGTTATAACATTGTTCATACAAAAAGCTAGACTTTTAGTATACAATCCAACAATAGGTACTATGACGTTATACTCTTTATTCTACTTATTAACCCGAATAAGATTCAATTAACAAGTATCTATATAAGATAGTTCTAATAAGACATTGGAATTCCTTCACTTAGAATTATAACATGTAATCCTGCTCAGCGGTGAACACACTCAATCAATAACCATGATATGCATTCAGACTCTACATAACAATTAATGATGCACAAAACGACCGTGAGTATGAATTGAAAAAGCACAATCTTATATAAAATAAACCACAAGTAGTGTTGTACGGAGTTTACACATGAAAATTCAATTAACTCATAAAACTTTCATAATTCTATAACTATCGGAGCGGTTTTAGCCCATGATTGATCTAGGAATAATCATGGTTGTTTGGTATGATCTTACTTGACGCGCAAGACGAACCTCTCTTCATGACCCCTTCGGATGATAGTAGGGTTTCGATGGTGGATGGATGATGAATGATGTGTGTCCCTTTTTCTCCTACGAAAGCTCTTCTTTTATACTGGTAGAATCTCATTACGGGCTTAGGATGGGATTTTTCTTGAAGCACACGTCAAATTTGGTAAAAGACATCTGGAATTACCATAAATAGATGCAGCGATAATCCGTTCGACTAAGCCTGGACTGGTCGAGCAAGGCCTTCATCTCGAGTAATGGTCGAGCAAGCTCTCTGTAAATTTTTGCACATTTTGCTTGACCTAGCTCATCTGCTCAACCAAAGTGATACTGGTCGAGCAACACCTCCAAGTCGAGCAACTTTTCTATAAGAATTGCGCATTCTGTTCGACATCACTCATCTGCTCGACCAAGATGATTCTGGTCGAGCAACCTCTCCAAGTCGAGCAAGCTCTCTGGATGAATCTGCGTATTCTGCTCGACTTGGCCACCTTGTTCTACCAAAGTAATAATGGTCGAATAAGGTGTTGAGGTCGAACGCCTTCGAAAATCACTTCAAAAATTGTGTCTTCCAATTTCGAGCCCTTTCTACCTATTTTCCTGTGCAAATATGCTCAAAAAGCCCTTGTACCCTCTGATTCGTAACTTTTCCATAAACATACCGATTTGTCTCAATAAAAGACTCAATCGTACTCAATTTTCACACAAATCAGAGCTCAAAATTCATGAATTTACACTCTCATCAAACCCCAAACTTACATATTGCTCATCCCGAGGCAACGACAATCAAAACAAATCAGAGAGTGTAACCACGAAATTAAGCACAACTTATTCTAACACATGTAATTATATCAATTTAAGTAATGCAATCCATCATATCTTTCATTCACATAAAAACGTCAATCAATCACAATACTTCTATGAGTGCTAAGACATCTAACTCATTGGTAAGTGTTTTACTCTCTCTCTCAAGTGTAAAAGATGTACACCTTATGGTTAATATTGACACTCAATTTCAATTCATATACTCGAATAACCATAAGCTTGACAAGGGTCTCAAAAATCCATCTATAACTACTTCAATACTAGGTCACAAAGGACTTGCATATAGGTTGTAATGTTGGCTCTTTGGTAAAGGTAGGAGAATATAGATAAGTAACTAAATTACTAGCAATGAAGTACCTTGGAGATTCGCTCTTCAACAACTTCCTTCTTCTCTCCTTCGTCTTTCTTATGATTACTTCAATACATGCTTCCTCCATCTTTACTTGGATCAATATTTTTTTCCGCAGTAGAATACCAATTCCGGTGTTCTTCAAGTAAAAGGGTACCAGTTTCGGGCACTACCCTTTCTAGGGATACCGGTATTAGGCACTATCCCTTGCAAGTTTTAACCTCTTGTCCTTCGATTCTTATTTCACCAATCCCATCCTTCCCTTTCCTCTTTAAACTTTGTTTAACATTAATTTACCTCCACTTATTACTAGTAATAGGTGTTCAAAACTCAAGAAGGTAAACATCTATTTATCAACGGCTTGCCAAAGAAAAAGCTTAAAGGCTCAAAAGGGCTTCCAATGATAATCATATAATAGGGTAGGATAAATTTGGCTAAGTAACTCAATTGACAACAATGGCCTAAGATCATTTTCTAGTATCTATCAATTATAGACTTCAAACAAGACTCCAAATCAAGTTTTAGAATACGAGTACACAAACGAATCTCAAGAATAAATTATCATGCGTATAGCACGATCAAAAGGCTCAAATCCTCACATGGGTAATAGAATCCTATGCACTCTTCAAAGCATGCAATTAATATTAATTTCCTATGAATTACAAGTAAAATAGAACATGCTCGTCATCAACAAATCAACATGCATCAAAATAAGAGCACATGCATAACATGAATAATCCTCATCACTAAACAACCCCAACCAAATAAATTCCAACAATCAATCAATCATCATCACTATCAAATATATGCCACCCACACATGAATCACAAACTACACCCACAACAATCAAGCCTTCACCTGTAAAGTGTAAAAGAGAATGGGGATGAGAAGAATCAGAAAAGATAAAAGACCTAGCAGCTCTACTCCTCCAGAGCATCACCATCATCCTCCTCATTGTCATCATCACTCCTTTTCGCTCGCCACTGATAAATTACTCTATGGAGATCACTGATGTTCTGAGCCATCAAGCGCTCATGGTCTTGCATCTGCCTCAACTGACCATCCATCACATCATAGCGTGCATTGAGTGCGGCAAAGTTAGTATTCGCAAGCGCCTGCTGCCTGTTTGTTTCTTGCTGGTTCGCATTGAGTGTGATGAAGTGCTCGTGCATCAATCAGAATTGCTCCCGATAAAATTGATCCTGAGCTATCCAATAGTCTTGTTGTGGTTGTGGCTGCGGTAGTGGCTCAAAAAATTCCTGCTCCATTGGCTACTAAGGTTGCTCCGGAGGCATATCTATCCCCGGATAATCAAAAGCGGGTGGTGGCTGCATCTCCTCATCTATAAAGTCAGCCGGATCTCCTATCATAATTATGTCCCCATCTAACTCAATCGCATAAGCTCGCTGATTAGCCATAATATAGTGGAGAATGACCAATTCAAGAAATTATCGAACCACAGGGAGGAAGGTACTAGGGTCTAAGCGATCTCGTGTTTGTCATAGTATTATAGAGATGAACGAGAAGGGGAGATAATCAAGAAATGACAATAAAATAAATGGATAGATGAATGGGAGATGGATGAATGAGCCAAGTAGATAGAGATGAAATTAACAATACTTAAAGCATGAAAAATCTAGGTATCATGCAATGAATTCATATGTGTCATGGGAAAAAGGCTAAGGGCCAACACTAAGATCACCTAAACTCCCTCTCGGAATGAATAGGATATGGAATGACATTCATTGGATTGGTTCTCACTCAAACAATTCCAACTAGGTACTAAGCTTGAAATGAGAGTCCCTTCACATAATCTATTGACTTCTCAATCTAATAAATGATATGTTCTATCAAAAGGGTTCTAAACTATGAAGGACTTCTCAATCTCTTCACAATCTATAATGCACATGAAGTGTTTGATGAAATGATTCACTTAATTATCCTAAATATGCAATTGACTTCTCAATCTAATCACATGCTTAAAACAATTAAACACACAAATCATCATAAACCTCAAGATCTAAAGCATCAATGATAGAAAATCAATTAACCCAATCAACATAATCATTCAATTGCAAAATACCAAAAATTATCCAACACAATTCATATTGCTAATCTCACAAGGGAGATTAGCCTCACATATCCATAAGAAAATTAACATAGACATTAAATTCCTTACAAAACATGATAAACAATAGGTTTCAATACAAAGTGTAGATGAAAACTCCCTTGGATGTCTCCAATGATGATCTTCTTCTTTCCCTTGCAATTCACCTCTCTTCCTTGCTTCTCTAACTACTTGGATGAAGGATTTGATGGTTGGATGAAGGTAGATCCAAAGGATGAAGAATGGATGAAGGTGAAGGTGAAAAATGGAGGAAAAGGTGTGTGAGGTGTGTGGGAACAGTAGAATTTCGGATCCTCTTCCATAAAATCTGAATGGAGGGGTATTTATACCCTTATGGGCCTTCTAGAAGGATTCTGATTTTTTTCTGGTCCAAGACACGACACGAGTCGTGTGGCGCAACACGGCCATGAGGTGCCCGTGTTGCGTGAACTGATGCTCCCGCACGGCCATCGCTTACAGGCCCGTGTTGGCTACACGGGTCGTGTGCTGCAACACGAGTCGAGCTCCGCAACACGGCCAAGTGGTGGTCGTGTTGGATGAATAGATGTTGCTACACGACCATTCTGGACAGGCCCGTGTTAGCTACACGAGTCGTGCACTGCGACACGGCTCGTGCCACCGACACGGCCAGTCGTGTTGCTGCTGCCCTGATTCCTTCACTGTTTTGGCTCGTTCTCCCTCGTTTCAACTCCAAATTGAGATCCGCTTTTTCCTACATCTTCCTTATCATGTTTAGCATCAAATAAAAAGTGAAAATAGTAGGTTTAAGCTCATTCACACACATTTCCATGAAAACACAAAACACAACCAAATAACACATAAAATACGGATAAAAATATACGAAAACACATATAAAAAGACACTAAAATCTAGGTGAAAATATCACTCATCACACCCCCAAACTTAAAGTGTTGTGCGTCCCCGCACAACGAAAATGATAAACCAAGGAGAGTGATTTTCACCTAGGAAAAGACTAAACGAACATAAGTAACAACACATCAATAATAATAAGAATCACAATTTATTCTAAGTCATCCTACAACATTAGATTCATGACATGAAGAATTAACAAGTTCAATCTAAAGAGAATAAAAGTGTAATATAGTCCCTTTTAGTCCAAGCCTCACATAGGTTATAAATTTCACTCAACACTCTTTAAAGTAGGTAAATCAACACTCATCAATCGATTGGCTCGACTCGCTATAAGCTTGCTCGTGGACTACATTCACAAACCACCAAAATTTTCATTAGTGATCAAAAAGGTCTTTTATTAAGGATGTAATGATAGGCTCTTTGGTAGGGTATGGAAGATATGGATAATAGTGACTAAGCAAGTGTAAGTAATCGAAGAGATGGCCAATTTCTCCAACTTCTCCACTTTTCTTTCTTCCTTTCTCAACTTTGGTAATCACAAGCACTAATCATCAACATTCCTTTGGATTGAGCTTCTTATGATGCATGCTTCCTTTCTTTGAATTTTTATTTCCTTGAGCATCTTGTTGTTGCTTTACTCATTTTTCTTGTTTTGAGGTTGCATGTTCATTCTTTTTTTATGCTCTTTTTCATCCTTTTTCTTGCTTGTTTACCATTTCCTTTTTCTTTTTATTCCTTATCAAACCTTTCTAGTTACCATCTCCTCAATCACCCACACAAATGGTATATATGTAAGGCTTAAGTGGGTAATCATGGCTTGTAATGTGCTATATTCACAATAAAAAGACTTAAAGGCTCAAAGTGGTTGACTAGGGATGATGTTCATGGTAGGAAAATATAAGGTAATGACTATAATAATAAGGATGGCCTTAGATCATGTCACTAATCTCCACAAATTGGGCTCGTTCTTATAGTCCTTGAGCAAGTTCTAGCTTATCAAACACAACCAATCCACTCATGAATAAAAACCATGTATGCACGGTTGAGGCTCAAATTCTCACAAGCTTATGCATTGGACCTTAAGAAACTTATTACACCACATTCATCTCAAAATTGAACAAGTTAAGTAAAACATGTCATAATTCGAAAGTGTAGAGATTCTTAATCATAACTTGTCATCACTTACTACCACAACATATCACCACTTATGTTCAAAAATGACTCACGACATCCCAAAAATAATCCACCAAACACTCCCTAAACAAGAATAAAAATACACACGAAACATAAAATAAAGACTCAACAAACAAGAAATAACCAAAAACACATAACATGCAAGAACAAAAATCACCATCATAAAACAATGAAGCACACATTCATAACATCCATAATCAATTAAGCTCACAATCATCCCAACCTTTATTGAAAAGGAAACCTCCCAAAAACATAACAAATGAAGTAGCATGCAAATCAATCAATCCAAATCAAAATATGTCAAGCAACTAGAAGTGATAATGTGTAGAGTACTCCCTCAATAGGCATTTGGTAAAGAAAACGTTAGCTCCAAGCTCCATTCGTGCTTCCAATACCTTTCATTCATGCTCAAACACTCAACAAACACCATTAGTTCAACAACTTCATTATAAATATGGACTATCATGCACTTCAACACAACCAATCATACCAAAATCCAACCAAACTCATGAGAAAATTTTTAAAATTAGCCCAAAAATATGAAAAGTATATGCTTTCAAAACAAAGTACGTCACACCAAATCATATCCCCCCAAACTTAGATTGAAACAAGAGTTTCGAATTAAGTTTGCAAAAAGTGGTGTGACGAACTTACACACTTCAAATCAAGCACTTATCGTTTGTCCAATACGCATTCTCCTCACAAGCACAATCAACATACATACCAAAAATACAAAACGAGCAAATCCACCATCCTTATTGAAAGCAATAAATAAAGCAATAAAAATAATGATGGGTTGCCTCCCATCTAGCACTAAGTTTAACGTCTTCAAGCCGGACGGGATATGGAGAACTCATCGGAATGGCCACGGATATCTTTCGTCCTTGCCATTGAATTTTAACCGTTGTGCTTCTTCCTCTATTAGGTATTTGTGGCAAGTGACGACCTCAGTTGCATCCTTCGAGCATGGCTTCAAAAATTCGACTCTCTTGAGCTTACACTCCATTGCCCTCTCCATTCTTGAACACCACTTATTCCTCCTTACCAAATAGATCTCCAACATCTCTTCGAGTTCTCTTTTGTTTCTAAGGATATGAGAAAAATCAATGGGTAAAACAAAATCAATATAAACAATATTATCAAGTTCAAAGCAACTTAAAGAGTTTAAAGGTTTAGAAATGCTCATTTCACTTTTCAAGTCATCATCATTTGCTTCTTGACTTTGTTCCTTCTCTTCAACATCATTTGCCTCAATCGGCTCTTCAAACACCTCATTTCATTCTTCATCCCCCAGATTCTCTTCTTTCTCCAACTCTTCTTCGACTTTGCTCACCTCTTCCAATTCTTCAACTTGTTGAAAATTGTTCAAAGCACTTACAATTTGGCTTACTTGATGCTCCAAGGCTTTGAATCTTTGATCATTATTTTCTTCAATAGCCTTGAATCTTCTTTCAATAACTTCATCTTGAGTTTTGTTGGAAGCAATCAACTTTTCAAGAAATACTTCTAAAGATGATTTTTCTTCTTCGACTTGTTGAAAGTCTCCTCCCTCTTGGTTGTCACAATTCCATTCTTGAATTGGTGGATAATTCCCATGAAAACTTCCTTCATAGTTATGTTGAAAATTTTCTTGGAAATCATCCACTCCCATGAAAGAAACATCTCCTACTTGATGCGTAGGCATCCTCCACTCTTCTTGCTCCATAGGACTAGGAATCGATACACCTTGCACATTTTGAGCATCCCCCAAACTTGAATTAGACAAGACTTGACCGTAAGCACCTTGATTCATCATCCTTATTTGTCTTGTCACTTCCAAAGTAACTTGGGTAATTATCTCGGAGGATTCATTTTGAAGAAAACTTGATTGAAGATCTTGACCTTCATCACTTCCTTGAGCACTTCTTCTATATAATTCAAGTAAGGCGTAGTTTTGAAATGGAGGAGAAGTGTTGGTGTTGGGATTTGGTGGAGAATAAGTGTATGCTTGATACGGATGAAATGTATTTGCATTGTAAGCTTGTTGCCATTCTCCATTTCTTCCTTGATTGTAGTATTGAGAGCTATCTTGATTCATTTGGAAGTTGTACCCATAGTTGCTCTCATTCATATAACCTCTTGATTGTTGAGGTGGAACCCTTGCAAATTGATCCCCAAAGACATTTGTGAATTGGTTCCAACCATCCATTTAAATGCTCTTCTCAAGGCTTACTACAATTCTTCTCAAACTTGCTATTTTTGGCTTTGATCCCCCTTCCTCTTCTCTCAAGGTAGTGTCAAGTACCTATCAAAATGAAAAAGAGAGATCAAAAATTTTCCAAAGCAAATAATGAAAAACAATAAAAATATCTCTAGTAATACCAATCAAAACACTCCTTCGTTAAACCACTAGCAACCGTTGCCTCCCCGGCAACGGCGCCATTTGATTAGCCATAATATAGTGGAGAATGACCAATTCAAGAAATTATCGAACCACAGGGAGGAAGGTACTAGGGTCTAAGCGATCTCGTGTTTGTCATAGTATTATAGAGATGAACGAGAAGGGGAGATAATCAAGAAATGACAATAAAATAAATGGATAGATGAATGGGAGATGGATGAATGAGCCAAGTAGATAGAGATGAAATTAACAATACTTAAAGCATGAAAAATCTAGGTATCATGCAATGAATTCATATGTGTCATGGGAAAAAGGCTAAGGGCCAACACTAAGATCACCTAAACTCCCTCTCGGAATGAATAGGATATGGAATGACATTCATTGGATTGGTTCTCACTCAAACAATTCCAACTAGGTACTAAGCTTGAAATGAGAGTCCCTTCACATAATCTATTGACTTCTCAATCTAATAAATGATATGTTCTATCAAAAGGGTTCTAAACTATGAAGGACTTCTCAATCTCTTCACAAGCTATAATGCACATGAAGTGTTTGATGAAATGATTCACTTAATTATCCTAAATATGCAATTGACTTCTCAATCTAATCACATGCTTAAAACAATTAAACACACAAATCATCATAAACCTCAAGATCTAAAGCATCAATGATAGAAAATCAATTAACCCAATCAACATAATCATTCAATTGCAAAATACCAAAAATTATCCAACACAATTCATATTGCTAATCTCACAAGGGAGATTAGCCTCTCATATCCATAAGAAAATTAACATAGACATTAAATTCCTTACAAAACATGATAAACAATAGGTTTCAATACAAAGTGTAGATGAAAACTCCCTTGGATGTCTCCAATGGTGATCTTCTTCTTTCCCTTGCAATTCACCTCTCTTCCTTGCTTCTCTAACTACTTGGATGAAGGATTTGATGGTTGGATGAAGGTAGATCCAAAGGATGAAGAATGGATGAAGGTGAAGGTGAAAAATGGAGGAAAAGGTGTGTGAGGTGTGTGGGAACAGTAGAATTTCGGATCCTCTTCCATAAAATCTGAATGGAGGGGTATTTATACCCTTATGGGCCTTCTAGAAGGATTCTGATTTTTTTCTGGTCCAAGACACGACACGAGTCGTGTGGCGCAACACGGCCATGAGGTGCCCGTGTTGCGTGAACTGATGCTCCCGCACGGCCATCGCTTACAGGCCCGTGTTGGCTACACGGGTCGTGTGCTGCAACACGAGTCGAGCTCCGCAACACGGCCAAGTGGTGGTCGTGTTGGATGAATAGATGTTGCTACACGACCATTCTGGACAGGCCCGTGTTAGCTACACGAGTCGTGCACTGCGACACGGCTCGTGCCACCTACACGGCCAGTCGTGTTGCTGCTGCCCTGATTCCTTCACTGTTTTGGCTCGTTCTCCCTCGTTTCAACTCCAAATTGAGATCCGCTTTTTCCTACATCTTCCTTATCATGTTTAGCATCAAATAAAAAGTGAAAATAGTAGGTTTAAGCTCATTCACACACATTTCCATGAAAACACAAAACACAACCAAATAACACATAAAATATACGATAAAAATATACGAAAACACATATAAAAAGACACTAAAATCTAGGTGAAAATATCACTCATCACTCGCATATCAGCCAGAAGCCTCCAGTCTTCTCTTCCCAAGCACGTCACCGAGATTACCACGTGCTCTGTGGTGTTCATCAATAAATTACTGTTGACTCTAACCGTAGTGAGATCGATAATTACCAATGAAAAAACTGAACGTACTAGGATTCTTTCCTCGGATGAACATCCAAGTATTATCTTGCCGCTCAATCAACCCCATCCTCACACATGATGTCAAGATCAAGCCCAGATCCCCTTGGATAGGCCTATGCCTGCTCAAATCAACTCTATAGTACTCAGCGATCAAGGTGATGAGTCCTCCGATATTCACGCGCTGAAATCCATGGGTCGTGAACTTGTACAACTGATTGAAAAAGTACGCTGCAACATTGAAGCGCACTCCATGAAGCATGCACCACAACACGTACAACTCTCCCCTCAGAATGCAACTTCTTTTGGACCTAGCAAACAACGTGTTGCTCAAGATTCTGTCCATGTAAGCGATCATGGGGTTACGAATGAAGGCAACCTTGGAAGTATTCAAATTATAACACTCTTGCCTTCTCGTAATAGCTCTCCAAAATTCATTCGCCTTGAAGTCATCATGCTCCACATCCGACTCATTCTCACAGCCAATCAATTCATTAAACTCTCGGGCCCACATCATCTGCTCTTGCCTGCCAATCTGCATCATAATACCATAAGGTAGGTATCGATTTCCACGCTCAATCCTTAACGTGCACAAGACCTCCACCGTTATGTGGAAATAGGTCTCTCTCTTCATCTCCATAAACCCAGTAATACCCATTTGTTCGAACATCCAACGAATGTCGGTGAGAATATTCATTTCTCTCATAGCATGGTCATCCTGATATCACGTCCTTATGATCTTTTGCGCTATTGCAGTCCAAATATCCTTCTTCTTCTCCCAATTTGAAAATTTCAGCCCATAGTCGGATGGCCTCCTCTTCTCCATTCTTATTTTCTTGACCATCTCTCCAAGCGAAGGCGACCTAGGTCCCTTCCTCTTGGATGATGAAGCAATCCCTTTTCCTACAAGAATAATACTTCAATACATTTCCAAAAGAGATAAATATACTCCACCTAGACTAGCATGAATCCTACTCAAGACTTCAAATTCATGTGCTTCAACAACTTAATCTCAAGTTTTTTTCAATCACAATTGTACTCCAAATCAACACTTTCAATCAAGAATATTGAGGTTCAATTAGTCTTAACATTACTCCACACAAACACTATAAATTCCACACATGCTTTCACCAACTCCACACTTAAACATGTTCAAATTCTACCCTCAATTGCACCATAATAACACCAGATCAATGAGCCCATAGGTAAACTTCAAATTAAACTAAAGCCCATGCTTCATATGTCATCAATTTCACAAGAATTCCACAATTCGACGTAAAACAATTCAAGTGCAAATTTGAATAAGAGCTTCAACACTTCAAACAATTAAATCCAACCCAAACTAGCACGAATCCACTCACCCATTCTTCACTAAACATTATCACTACAATTCAAGAGTAAAAAGTAAGGAGAATCATACCTTTGCTTGTCATGGTATACGTGTGGTGATTGGCAATAAGACCCCAAAAATTTAAGTGAAAAGCCCTAGATTGGACTTGAAATCCCTCGAATTTGGATGTGAAGAGTGTGGAATAGAGAATTTAGGTATAGAAAAGAATTTGGGAAGAAGGACTTACGGTTATAGATTGGTGCTCGAGATAAGTTAACGGGTGTATGTCGAACGGAATGAAAACTGACTCCGTACTCCGTTCGACTTGAGAGGACTAGTCGAACAAGGGTTTTAAGTCGAGCAGCCTAAAATTCCCTTTAAAATTGGTGTTATTCGACTTCCGTTCGACCAAAATTTATTAGTCGAACAGGTGCTAGAAGTCGAGCAAACTTCCCAGTCGCGCCCCATATTCTCCTCTGTCCTGCTCGACCTTCGTTCGACTTCACACTTATGGTCGAGAAATAATGACTTGGTTGAACAAACTCTCTAGAAGAATTTGCATATTTTATTGGATCGTTGCTCGACTATGGCATCTTGGTCGAGCAACAATGTCCAAGTCAAACAAACTCTCTGGAAGAGTTTGCATATTTTGTTTGACTTTCGTTCGACTTACCAATTCAGTCGAACAATCTTGTCCAGGTCGAACAACCCTACTGGAAGATTTACACATTTCGTTCGACCATTGCTCGATCAAACAGCATGGTCGAACAATACTCCTGAAAGTCGAATGACACCTTAAACTTCATAAACGTCATACCTTTCTCGTATTTCCTTGAAACAATGAAACTATAGGACAACATCAAGAATCAAGATCACAATTTCTAAGCTCGAGGACCACTTTCATAACAAATACCATCAAGTGTAACTCTGCAATGATACTAACAAAACACAACACCACTAAACACTAGGCAAATTGCAAAAAAATCGATGCATCAAAATCGACTAAAGTTTTAATATACCGCAAAAAACCAACTCCCCTAGCAAATGTTACAAAGAAAAGATCATACTCTCCGCGCTATGTGAGGTAAGTACATCACACCGCCCAAACTTAGTAGAAACTATAGTCGAAACTAAGTTTGCAAAGAGATGAAATTTCTGAATTATAAGCACGTCAAATATAAAAATTTCTTACTCACACCAATGAAAATAAAATAATAAAATAGGAGGGAAAAACCCCCAACAGGTGCTCATGTTTAACGTCGGAGAGTCACAACGGTACCAATTTAGCACAAGGTATCATCAAAGATGATGCAAGCATCATCCGGCGACTTGTAATGCTTCAATCGATGCCCATTCGCCGCTATGATGTCTCCGTCTATGTCCATTGTTGAGAGAAGCGTGTTTTAGTGTCCAATCTAACACCTTTGTGATGAGTATTGTTGTTATATATAAGCACAAGTATCTTATATTCAATATATTAGAGAAAAAGGTGCACTTGAGATATTTTATTGTGTTTTAGGTGGAAAAAGGATCAAAAGTGCCAAGTTGGAGAAAAGGTGCAATTTGTGCAATGATGCTAAAAAATGCATGTCTAACTTGTTTAATTATTCTGTATTAGTGTGGAACTCTGAATTAGATGTGTGATACATGGTTGGAAAGCCACAGAAGAGAGGGTCGTCTTGGCATAAAGAACACCCCAATCGGAATCTAAACGAGAGAGTTATGATCAAAGTAGTGACGTCGTGCACGCTGTGCCGCACAGAACGGATGTTCCATTTTGCATGACTTGTTACATATATAAATGTTGGAGTTCTATGAGTTCTTTATATGGATATAAATCCAAGGAAGAGAGGATCGCGTGAGTACCAAAATTACTCAAATCAAAGGTCAAATGTAAAAGTTATGCGCGTAATGGTGTGACTGCACAAGCTTGCTCGACCAAAGGAGATCCGTTCGACTAGAATCGTCTTGGTCGAACGGAAGAGGGAAACTCGAGCAAAATGACCAAAAACTTACATAGAGCTTGCTCGACCAGTTTCTCGACTTGGAGGCCTTGCTCGACTAAGAAGGTTTGGTCTAATAAAATGTCGCTGGGTTCTATTTTTGGTAGTTTTGGATTTCTTTTACCAAATTTGGCGTATGTCTCAAGTAAACACCCATCCAAGGCCTATAAGGAGAGCTAACAAGTATAAAAGGGGGTGTAGATCATATCATAGAATCATATTAGATTGGAGAGAGGCCACAACCATACTACACCCCACAAGGGGGGATCACCCCCCAACCATCATCCACATCCTTTCCTTCATCCATCCATCACTTTGAAGATTCGTCTGTGGAATTAAGAGGAGAACCAAGAGGAGGATTCAAGACGGAGAAGGACGCGACGACTCCAACATTTAGGGTTTTATTCGTTCCTAATTTATCTTATAATTTTCAGACATCCGGGTAAGATCTATCCAACACCCATGATTGTTATTCATAACATCATGGGCTAGAGCCTTTTTGGTAGAACTAGGGTTGTGAAGGTTTTACGAATTAATTGAACTTTCGTGAGTAAACTCCATACAACACTATTTGTGGATTTATTTTATATATGATTGTGCTTTCTTAATCCATATTCATGGTCGTTTTGTGCATCTTCAATTGATATATAGAGTCTGAATATATATCTTGGTTGTAGATTGAGTGCGTTCACCGCTGAACAGGATTCCATGTTATGATTCTAAGTGAGGGGACTCCGAAGCTTCATTAGAACTATCATATATGAATACTTATTAATTGAATTGAATTCGGGTTATTAAGTAGGATAAAGAGGATAATTTTATAGCACCTATAAAGGAAGATCATATCGGGTTAGAGTACCAATCCTATGGGGAAATAATTGATACTGATAGTACCTAGAAAGGGGGGTGGAATTATATCTCTTGCTCCGAGGTTATTCACATGTGTTACATATATGCATGTTTACTTGTATCTATAGAGTAGATTTGCATGGCTTAGTGATGCGTCCATATTCTCAAGGCAGAGTCGGACATCAACACACGGAAGAGAAATTAATGAGTATAACCGGATTATCCTAGAGCTACACATTCTCTCTCTTGATCCACTTTCATATACTTCTAGCGTTTAATTTATTTTATTTGTTATTTAATTTAATTGTTCAGTAGTTAATAATTCTATCCCAAGGTTAAATGCCATCTTGTCATAATTAATTTAGATAATAATTAAATTGATAATACGCCGTTCTTTGAGTTCGATATTCACTTGGTCGCTTGCTTAAGCTGCAATTGATATCCTTAATACTTGGGGATTAATTTTGCGTGCAAAGAAAATGCGCATCGGTTGAAGTCGTGTTATTGTCTTGGTGCTGGAGTGACTATATTGATTTATTGAAGACATCTTTATAATAAAATTTATCCTTGTTGAAGTAATGGGTGCCTATGTCGCATTTTCTTTGTAGTTTAACAGAGCCTAGCTGCACATCAAAGTGAGATTTGGTCTACTGCTAATAATTGTTGCCGTGTAAAGAATGTCGTGGTCGGGTCTGGGTTTTCTCTATCTGGCTGATCATAAATCTTGCAGTGCGGATGACTTGCAATTTTAGTGTCTTGTGGAGGGAGTAAAATAGTGGTTTTCGTCTCATAATAATAGCTTTATTTTAACCTTTTTCCCTTTGCTTATCCTTTTGCTCTTCTGTCCAGAGGTTCCTAGTCTGGTGATTGTCTGACTCTCAATTGAATGGTTTGGTAGGTTAGTTTCAGTTGATTTCTGGTGGCGCTGGATTTTGGTATTTTGTGTTAAGATGTGTAATGGAGATAATCATGTTGTGTGTATGTTTATCTCCACCTGTCCTTTTGGCAGAAGCTCATCTGAAGATTCAAGTTTGTGGTAGTTAGCCATTATAGATTATGGCTATTTGCCATAAAGATGATTTACAAATTCAGGTTTGGATTTAGTCGTTGACGATCAATGTCCTGATTTTCACGTGTATTTTGAGAACTTAACTGGTGTTAAGACATGAGGAGTGGAGTGGCTAAACAGTTGTGTAGCAGTCACTGTTTGCCAAGTTGGTATTAATCATTATAGCTATTTCATGCATGTGTTTCCTCCTCAACATTTTTTGTTTCCTTTAGCTCGGCTCGGCTCGTTTAGTTTCGCGAACGAACTTGAACGGATTTTTTTTGAACCGAGACTCGAATAGCTTACGAACGGTTTGGTTCGTTTACATCCCTAAATTCAAGGTTCATCTTCTTTGAATAGTGTTTAGGGTTTAACAATGGGGTGCATTAAGTATTTTAATTGGGGAGTGTATAACAATTTATCATAACTAATCTTATTTTATCATTTATATAAAGGTATTTAAGTCTTCTCATATAAATATATTTTAAATCTATAAATAATGGGGTTCATTTAGTAAATTTTTGAGGTACAAATAGTCGCTCCTAATTTAATATACTCCCCCCATCCGCCTTTAAGGGTGTCATTTGCTTTTTGCACGTGAATTAAAGAGTATTATTATTTAATGTATAGTGGGTAGTTGTAGTGGATGTGTGGGTCACATTTTTTAGTTGTATTAGTGGGTGTGTGTGGGTCCCATATGTATAAAAAGGAAATGAGACCCTTGGGGCGGACGCCCAAAATGGAAAAAATAATAAAGGGTGAAAATGTAGTAAAGAGAAATAGGTGAGGACAAAGGTGTCCAAAAAAGTTTTACAAGTGCTAGGCACTTTTAATATATTTGGATAATTTTTGGGGTGATTCTGCGGTGCACCCGGTACATAAGTGTACCTGCGGTTAGTGGGTTAAAAATATAGGGAGTGGATAATTTTTTTAAAAAAATAATTATTTTATTTTATTTGATGGTAGAGATCGAATTAAAATATAATCTAACGGTTAAAATCGTCAGGTACACCGGTGCACTAGGTGCACAGTAATCAAACTCTAATTTTTGTTATTTATATATTATAATCGGGATTGAATTCCATATAAAATAAAAAGTAATAAAATATATAAATGGATACTTTTACATATTATAATTATTGAATTTGAGTGTAGATAATTAGGAGCGTAAAAATTATTCTTATGTTATTAAATTTTCTATTACCCAAGTTTCATATGTTATAATTATTCTTAAAATCTCTTATTACATTTCTCATGCATTTTGACACAATCAAAAACAAAAAAAGCACACTCGTTTCTGACCATAGACCTCTTCTTTTCTTTCGTTTTTTTTTTCATTGAGAAAGTTAACTTTCAACAATAATAAACTAGTTTAATGTTTAATTTTTTTCACCAAATTTCTTTTTTGGTCTAAAACTGCTCATATCGACGTACATGTTGCCGTATTCATGAACATTATGTTATGGAAGGAGACTCTATTTAATTAGAATAGACAATATGCAATTGATATATTCGGCACTGTATAAACCTCAATAATATCAATGCTCCACTCAAATATAACAATAGATAACAAACCAAATAAATATACAAAAAATTAATAGAATCAACACCAATAATTTTAACGTGAAAAATCCCTTCAACATGAGGATAAAAATTACGAGACCCTTTGTCCAGATAATACATAAAAAGTACACTATTTAATATCTCCCTCACGAGTAGAAAAATACCATCGTCTCACGCATATGGAAGACTCATGAATTTAATTAACCCACCGAGGGTTATCTGAGCAGGCCACCAATTAATTTTATAATTGGGCCATAAATAATAGAGTTGAGTTTCTATTATTTATTCTTCTAGCACATTATAACGGTCAAACCCAACACATTAGTATGCACATTATGAAGTTAGACTAGGTAGTTTGTCTTTACTTGTATAGTTACCCGTTATCTAATTGAAAATTTAAATTTTAAATTTTTATGGAAAGTCGAAAGTGTGATGTTATTATATGAAGTAATAAAATATTACTCCTTCCATCCCGTTAAATTATGCACGTATTCTTAGGTGCGGAGATTAAGAAAAATTATTTTTATTATGTATATAGATATGTAAAGTTATTGAAACGAGTGTAAAAAGTGAGTATTTTAGATAATTTAATAAAAATTATGTAAAATTGTTGGGATATATGTAAAAATTGAGTACTATTGTAATGTATTATTTCCATTTTTAGAAACGTTCATGAGTGATGGGAAGGATTAAAAAAGAAAATGTGCATTAATTAGCGGGACGATGTGAGTAATATTTTTCTCCAAATGATTAAGGGTAATAATAGAAAGAAAAAATAGCCCATGTATTCAATACTAACATGTCTATTAGGTTATTAATACTTGTATCGGTAACAAACCCTTAAATTTATATCTTAGCTATATTATAGAATAAATTTTTCTTGCTGACGTGTCGTCTCCAAAGTGCTCTAATATGACGTGTAATTTTCTCAATTTTTTAAAATTTTAATATTTTTTTAATATTTTCCTTATTTAATATTTTTTAAATAATGTGTTTCTTATTTTTGATAATGATTAAATTTTTAATATTTTATTTATTTATTTGGATATCATTAATTAATTACTAAATTTTTAATGTAATAAATTAATTAATATCAAATTAAATTATATATATAAAGGGAAAAAAATATTCCATATAATTTTATTCTCTCTCACTCACCTATAAATAAGACCTTTTGGTTATTCATTCTAAATACACACATTCGATTCTCCAAAGAAGAATATGAGCTTTTTTTCAAGTTTCTCTAGAAAATTGATTTAAAAAAGTATAAAAATTTATTTCGGTAAAGCGAAAGTACTCTTCAAGAAGAAGAGAACTACTCGATTTACCTTTTAAAAATCGATTCTTCAAAATGAAGAGAATCGATTCAAGTATGGAGAATCGATCAAGAGGAAGAGAATCGATCCAAGTATGGAGAATCAATTCAAGTTTTCTTGAATAGATTTACATCCTAAAAATCGATTTTTCAAGAGTAAGAGGATTGATTCAAGAATACTTGAATCGATTTATATATCTTAAGAATCGATTTTTCAAGAAAAAAAATCGATTCAAGTATTACCTCTTAAAAAGCGATTCAAGTATTCTTTAAGATCTACCTCTAAAGTATTGATTCAAGTATTCTTCAAGTGAAGGGAGGATCGACGATTCAAATACTCTTGAATCGATTTACCTCTAAAGAATAAGAGGTCGAAAAATTAATTCATGTATAGAATCGAAAGTTTAAGTTTTTTAAGTTAAATCATTATTTCATATCAAATAACATTAAAATTGAGTTTGTAAATATTTATTAATTTTTAATTTAATATATCAATAATTATTTATTTACATATATCTTAATTATTCAATTATGACATATGAATTATAAAATTTATTTTCTTTAGTTGTTTATATAATTTGAAACTAATAAAATTAAATTACAAAAATAAAATTACATTATAAATTTATGAATATTTAAAAGAATATTATATATAAATTAATTATATATATATATATATATATTACATTAGTTTCTTAAAAATAACAATTAATGGAAATAGAATTATTATTTAGTTAATTAAGAAATATTAAATCATAATCATGAGTAAAAAGTAATACTCCATTTAAATATTATTTATAATATTACGTATATTTTAAAATATATATACATATAAATATAACAACTATGTAAAATATTTTAATAATTTTATTTTAATTCATTATAAATATTTGACCTTATTTTCCATAAATAATATATATATATATATATATATATATATATATATATATATATATATATATATATATATATATATATATATATATATATATATATATATATATATATATATATATATATATATATATATATATATTTCCTTATTTACTTTTAATTAAATTTCTTATTTAATATTTCTCTTAAACTAATGTGTTCCTTATTTTTAATAATGAATCCCAATTAGGTAATAAATTTTAAAAAATATTATACTAGAAATTAAGACAAAGATATTAATTAAAAATATTTATTTAATTTGTCTTATTTACTTTCAATTAACTTCTTTATTTAATATATCTTTTTAAAATAATATATTTATTATTTTTAATTAGGTAATAAATTTTAAAAAAAAATTATAGAAATTAAGAAAAAATATTAATTAAAATATTAATTTAATTATTTATATATGTGGTAACAAATAAAAAAATGTATATAATTAGAAAAAATAATTAATTAAAAATATATATATTAATTAAAAGTATTATTTTTCTTATACGTTGTCATGCCTCATCAATGACAACCTAAACACGGTGACACCTCAATTGTATTATGTTATAAGGTAATATTTAAAAAATATACAAGTTAATATTATTTCAATTAGAATATATGTACATATATATTAACTATACACATGATTTAATTATATGTCACATTATTAAAAGTTAGGAGTAAAAGTTATAATTTTTTGTAAATTATTTATATTGATGAAAGTAGTTGCATAGCTTAAATTTTTTTTTTCCTAATTAATGTTGAATTGTTACATTACACATATTATTTAATTTATAAAATATAAAATAAAAGTAATAATTAAATGATCCCGCGTAGTACGCGAGTTTCATATTAGTATATATATTTATATCTATATATATATATAATAGCCCCTATTGGGGCATTTTGTGTTTTTTCGCTCTTTAACCGGTTCTTAAAGTCACTTTCTACTTATAATCTTGATTGTTGATCAAAGATATTCATTTGTCAGCCATTGATTAACATATATCCTCTGTCCTTTGGAAGGGATTACTGCCCCAATCAATGTGTTAAGCCCTAATATATTTCTTCGACTCATTTGCTTGCAACAATTCTCTCACTCCACCCCAATCATATGCAACCCAAATGGCAGCGAGAAATGCACTGCTCAAGTACCTTAGAGTTGACGTCGTCACATTCCCGCCGCTACAAAATCCTAGGACTGTCGCCGGAGGCTTGTCGCAGCTGATCACACATCATTTTTTCGACTAAGCAAGAGGCTCTTTTCTCAACAAGTCCGAGGTTACCGATCGCGTCCTCTGCGTTGTCAAAAACTTTCAGAAAGTCGATCCTTGCAAAATTCACTCAATCAATCTTGCTGTTGATTTCCTTGCATCTCACCCCCCAAGCTAAATAGTGAGTGTCCATTAGTTTTTCTTCTCTTATTTGCATCAAGCTAGCACCATTTCACTTTCTTGCACCATTTCACAATTAAAGAAACACTCTGTTCGATTGAAGAATCGTCGGACCCACACTTTGAGGTTTTCTATTCCGATCACCTATACACACCTTCCAGTGCCGAAGAAGGATGCCCTTGGACTGTGATTCATAAATGATATTCCTCTTTTGATGAGACGTCTGTAAGAAGGAAATAAACCTACATGTTCAATCCCTCCAATCGGGCCCTAATTTGTCCTCTTTCGAGCTTTAGATCGATCTTATGGGGTCGGATTTATCGTTGATCGAATTCATAGTTTTTGGGCGGCAATCTTTAATTGTGAAATTATAAGTTATCGATCTCCTTCATCGTCTATTTTGTTCTCCATTTTTTGTTTGCGTGTTTGAAATTCATCCTTGCGTAGTCCGTCAAATTTTATATTCTTGGTTCAGTACATTAGTGGTGTGTGCGTTGTTTAACGAGAGTGCAACAGTTACATTTGAATTGAATTTGTGTTATGATGTTAGGATAATTTGAATTCACTACAAGTCTATAATTCTGTAGGATAATTCTCCATTCTTCCCATTCTCTTTCTTTTTTTTTTTACACTTCACGCTCTAAATTCGATTTTTAAAAGAATCATTTATGCCCTTTACAAGTGATTATTCCCTATGTCAATCCCTTTCTTCCATCACTAGGTTTTAATTGGGCATCCTTCTCTGCTCCCAAGATCTAGGAATTTGGTGCAGTCCTTCGAAGCTAAGCAGTTCAATTTGTATATATTTGCAATCATCAATTGATTATGTATATCTCCTTCGTTTAAGACACATGGTGTTTAATGAAATTATATAGTGTTGATTGTTTTGAGAATTTCTATAATTTATTTATTTATTATTATTATTATTATTATTATTATTATTATTATTATTTGTTTATGGGTATTTTTGTTTATGGGTATGAGCATTCTCTTTTATTTGATTCCATGGCAGGCAACATCTTATCACATGAATACTAATTAAGCAAAAAAATATGAAACATATATATGAATGAAATAATATGTTATCACTGTAATTATATGGTAGAAGCTGTATGATTTCTCCATGATATTATTGAGTTTGAGTAATTCTTATTGGCATTAGGAAGAGCGAGGGGATGTGAACTCATGTGAAGGATTGATGCATTCACATGTATGCATTCGAAATTAGAGTTGTTGTTTATTGTGGTTTGGGAACTTGATTGATGCATGAGAGAATACTAAAGAAGTGGTGTTGTGTAAGTCTCTAAAGAAGTAATTAATTATGATTTTTGGTTGTGTATAAGTTGTTGGCAACCTATATTTGAAAATGTGAGATTTGACGATGATCCTTAATTATAATTTATGATGAAAATGAAATACTTTTCGTATAAATGAAATTTTGGTTCTCATATATTTGGTCATTAGGTTGAAATGAATTATTATTTTTTTCTTAATTTTCTTCTTTTGTTTTTTTATTTTAGGGCATGATTTTACCAACTCCTTTACATTGTCTTAGGTGAATGGTGAACCATATTTTTAAATAATCTCATTGATAATTTGAACACATCAGATTGTGGTCCCTTTTTCTATCATTGATGCGACGAGATTCTGTAAACATGGGTAATGTTTTACATCATATCGACGAGCTCTTAAGTAAGTAGTGCGTTAAGATCATACATTACGTACGATTTCATCAAAGCTGGCGCCATTTGTGAGTTTTTATTCTATCTTGATTTTCTTCGCATTCCTAATTAGTTTAATTATGTATTTATATTTATATTCCACATTTTATGATCATTAGCTTCTTTCTACAATGGTCTTTAGGAAAAAAACTTGATGGTCCAATTCCAAACCTACCTTGAAACCGGCAACCGAAATTTTAAAAGTTGTATTCATATTTAAAAGAATAACATTTCAGTTTCAATTTTGGCGTAATTTTTTCATAATGAAACAATCAATCATCACCTTAGAACATGAACAATTTTTTACATACTTTGTATATTTTGCTTTCATTAAATAATTCCATCAAATTTCTTATGTATTCATTCGTAATGAGAGGTATTTGTTTGATGTGGTTTGGGAATTTGATTGATACATGGCACATTGATGAGTTGTTATTGATTATAAGCATCTGCATAATGGTTTCTAGATATGAATTTCCAAGTCTAATAACTTCCTTAATAAAATCTCTACAAAACATGATTTAACTTTATCCTTACCAAATTTATGAGACCAATGCCATGTACGAGATTTTTGTTGAATAAACTTTCTTTCAACTTGGTGCTCTTAAAGTTCAACTCACTTACAATTGTATGTATGTAAGATATCTACGTATATGTACAAGTTTTGATATTCTTTGCTACATGTATAAAGTTCTGTTGCATTTTTCTAAAAATATTTTAAGTTGTTTTTTAGTAGCACTCCTATTTTATATGATATCTTTCAAGAGATGTATAGGAAAAATAAAGATTTTACTAGGATTTCAATTTTTATAGGTATCTTTTAAACCTCTCATTCTTATTTGTAATACTAATGTGTATAGTTTATTTTAATATATAATGATGTAACATAAAGAATTAAACTAATTATTGTTTTTACGTAATGTAAATTCTAACAATTATGACAATGCAATATTCTATATTTAATGAATACAACTAATTATTGATTCATTTATTCACTAAAATAATCGCATATTTATTCATTTGGAAAAGGGAGTAAATATTTGTATTAAAACACTAATTTATGGCTCTGCATATCCTAAAGCTTTGATTTTTTGGAACTATTCAGTGTATACGCTATTAGGAGGAATTTGGACCAAAAGGTAAATGTAGAGATCCGACCAAGATTCAGGTTTGTTGCCCTCTTTTAATTGACATTCTTGGCGTACAATCTAAGTCACATTTATTATGATTATACATTATACATTTTTTAAAGGAACTGTTTTTTTATGTGAGATTTCCTCTCAGCATCGAATAAAATCAGCTTTCTATACACCAAGGTATTGGTTTGCAAATATGTGTTCACCTTTTTTTTTTTTGAAAATTACTTGCTTCTGTAGAATAAACTTTATTTTCTTGGTGCACCAGCTTTTTGTTTACATACTTTATTTAAAAACGTAAATCAGGTTCTTTAAATTCTAAAAATTTTCTTTTCATAAGTTCAAGTTTCAAAAACCTTACATTTACATAGTTTTAGCATCTTTGCATTATCCATTCACCATTCATTTTCTTTATTAACCTTTTTTAGGTTTCTGTTATGAATTATAAGTTCTTTAATCCGAACACATTCTTGGATAATGAATATTTGACCAAATATCTTATCTCATTAATAATTCTTAAGTCAAAGCAAGTTATAGTTTCTACTGTATTTGCATCAAATCCAGAGTTAGAAAAATATATACTTCATCATGACATTTAAAGCATTAGATTATGAAAATTTGAATGAAATGTCATGAAATTGGCAGTATGCCGTTTGAGGGGAGTGGTAACTTCGAGCTTTTGAGCTTCGGAATGAAGGTAAGAAGGTATGTTTGGCTGAGTAAGTAATGTGTTATACATCATGTCATTAAAATTATCAAAGAAGAGCTATACTCAAGGTCTCAAATCAAATTTCATATAGATTTTATTATTTAAATTTAATCCACATTCTAAAGATGTCATTCTCAATCTTGGATTTTGAATTGAGAGAGATCAAGAACCTCCAATGAATACTAATATTTTTAGCTTTAGCTTTAGCTATTTTCATCTCAGGCCTTTGTTTGCAAGTAGTTTACTCTATATCGTGTATACCTTGCTTGACCAAACAAGCCATGATGGTATCTTCTCTTTTAGATGCGAATCTCTCTTTGATTTTATGAATAATCAGGTCAGTATTGTTGTTTAACAATTCATCTTTCAAAGCCATAATCTATTCCAAAAGTTTCTATTAAGTCCTTTATTATTCTTCCCTTTTATGGATAATAAATTGGGCTTATTCAGTGCTTGAATGTTTTTCAGAAAGATGGAACTTATTTGTTTAACCTAGAAGGTTAATTCCAAAACTTTGCCAAATTAATATTGGAAAAGAGGGAGATAATGAAATCGCAAAACATCTTAGGGTAGTTGGGCTGCAAACTCTATCTGCTATGGTCCGTATTTATGTTTAATCACCATTAAATTTTATTTTAATTAAGTTTAAAGAATCTTCCAGGTTCATTTAAAGTTTGGTAACCCAACCTCAATGGATTGATCTTTTTTTTTTCAGTGGGTCGCTGGGTATATTTGCATATTTATATTAAAAATTATACGTGTGTATAGTTTTAATTTTTTTTTGAAAATTAACTCATTACTTCTACTTGGGATCTTTTTGTAAGTTTGACCAAGTTTTCCTTCTGTTTTCTCAATGGGTTAATAAAACAAAAATAAAAAATATTTTGCAAATACTTCTTTAGTTAATATTCGGTCTATTCATATTTTCATAACATGCATTGATTTATCCATTAGTGCTGATAAGAAAGTTTTGGTTGTTTTAGTTCTTTGATGCAGATCTATGATATTTATATTATAAATTATATTTGTAGATTGGCATGATAGATTGAAGATTACCTATTGTAGTGTTCCTAAATTTGTTTAAATGGATTTAATTACTTTATTTGAATAACTTCATATCTGTACTCATGTGTTCTATTTTTATTTTTGTTGTGTTCACTTTACGCGTGGAATTAAAAATATGAACTAATCCTTTTTCTATGATGATTTTAAAATGATTCATATGTGGACAGTTAGTTACATAGGCACAATCGGAGTTGACTTTGTAAGTTCTTTGGATTCTCTATTTATTTTAGTACTCGCTTTGTAGAAAGTTAAGACAGTGGAGTTAGATGGTAAGACAATCAAGCCGTAAATTGTAAGTTATCCTGACTTAATTTCTCATGATTAGTTGTAATCAAGCAACAAAGCCTTAGCAATGTCTAGAAAGTGATGTTATCATACTTTCCATTCACAATATCTGGAAGAGTTCATTACTTTGCAATATAAGCTTTTAAAAATAATGTTGACAAACTATGTAGCCATAACACAAACAAAACGCTATGACATATATAATTCTCTATAGTCATGTCTTGGGTGATAAATAATGAATTCGTTCTATGTATTTTGATCAAATGATGTTATTCTTCTCAGAGAAAATGTCTTTAAATTTGTTGTGCATTTCCCATATTCATAGAAATTAATATTTATATATAATGCAGAATTTTTCTTTTCAAGAATCTATATGGACATTAAGTACTTCAGCTTTTCAAAATAGTGGACATGCATCATAAAATGATTTAAACTGAGTTGTGATTCCATGTTATCCTTACAAATTCGTATTCCATGTAAATCTGTTTTAATATTTTCTTTTATAGTATCCTTTATATCAAAGAGCTGATGGTGTAATTCTATAGATTAGGTAAAAAAAATCAAGGATCTTTCATAACTTATTTCATTTTAACAATCTACCTTAAATATTCTACGCGCAGGACTCTTGAAGGTAACCAAGGCAACGACGATAAATATTTTCTTCATGGCCACTGCATGCAGCAGTAGAGGAAGCCCGATTCAGGTATTATTCTTGGAGAGTTGCAGCTAAACTTAGCTTTTTAAGAAATTCAAACATTTAAAGAATTAAAGAGCTTCAGAATTATGTTCCATTTTTCTCTATTTTACACTTTCTATTACATTTAAAAAAAATATTTTACCTTTGGAATTTTTTCATAAATTGTGGAGCATCAGATGATATTTGTTTAAAGAGTTGCATGCTGGAATGCATTAATGTGAGGGTAATGCTCTTCATGATGTTGTAGTTTGGGGTTGGCAAAGAGTAAGGTTTGTATATTACTGTTGGATTGTATACTAAAAGTCTACCTTTAGTATGAACATATATTATAACAATTTATTTGAAATGAAAATCATATGATCAAATGATTGCGTCTTATAATTTATTTATATGTCGATGCAATAGTTCACTTACTTTATACTGTAGATAATATGTTGTGCGACAACACATGGAATATCATATTATCGATTTTCTTATAAAGTATAAATAGATGCTCACAACTGATGGGCGTTTTCTCAACAAACAAAATTAATCCTCAAGTATAAGGATATCAATTGTAGTTTCGATAGGTGATCAAGTGATTATCGCACCCAAGAGATGGATTATTATCAATTTTATTATGTTCTAATTTACTAAGATTATGTTTTGCAATTTGATTTTGAATTGTTACGAAATTAAATAGCAATTGACTTAAATAGCCATCAAATAATAGACAAGCAATAGAAAATACGATTGTGATCAAGTAAGAAATTAGGTAGTTCTTCGGGCATTCGATTTTACTTATTAATTTCCTTTCCATGCGTTATTGTCCGACTTTATCTTGTGGTCTATAGATGCATCACTAAACCATGCAAGTTCACTCTATAGACACAAGTAAACAAGCGTATGATACGTGTGAATATCCTTGGAGTAAGAGATATAATTCACCCCCTTTCTAGGTACTATAAGTATCAATTATTTTTCGTGCACTTAGTACTCTAACCCGATATGATCTCCCTTTATAGGTGCTGGCACTTGGATCATTTGGTTAACGTGACCCGTTAGCATACCATGCGTTTCTAACACAGCAGAAGCAATAAATCATAGAAAAGATTACCGTTCACCAGGGTATGTTGATGAAGATTAATTCTCGCAGGCAGCCTGCGCAGTCCCACGAGAATGGCCATAACTTCCTCGTATGATATCGGAATTGAGTGATCTTTGTGTTTAGATGATCCTCTCTTCGATGGCTTTCCGTCAGTATATTGATCATCAAATTCTGAGCAATTTACGATTTTATATAAATTTCGCAAAGTGGCGGACAGCAGCAGCAAACTACCTTCCGGTCTTCTGCCATATGTCCCAAGTCCGATCTCGACGTCGTGTGGGCGACGATCTATGAGACCTCCTCAATCTGCTCTCAACCCTCATCACACGTGAATAATGAATTAGATTAGGGTTCCAGATAAGTTGAGGTGACTTATATACATGGGCTACAGCAGGGACCAGGAGGAGAAATTGGGTTGGGCCTCCATTGGGCTTAAGTATCCAAGCTTAGCCCAAAGCTTATACTTAAGTCCAATAATAATAATATATTCCACTAAAATATTATTATTGCACTACCGTACCAATCCCAAAATTATGTTTTGGGCTCCTTCTTATTATGAGCCCGTTAGTCTCCCCATGTTTAAGATATACAATGTCCATTAATTAATTTAAGTTACTAACAACTCAATTAATTAATATCTCATCCAAGAGTAGTACCACTCAACCTCATTATCATGCCGGAATAAATTCCACCTGGAGGGTTTACATGATAATCCTTATGAGCTCCTCAAGGGGACATCATCAACCTATGACGGACACGAATTCCTTCTACAATCAACAGCACACCATAGAGACAGCACTACTTCCCAACTCATCGAGTTTGTTGATTTAATTACATGTAAATCTCACCCATTGATGAATCAAAGAAATACATATTGCCCTACGTGTCGAGGTTATTGTATAGGGATTAAGAGCACGAACTTCCATAATAACTGAGATCAAGTTCTCCTATAAGTCAGTATAAGTCGAACGATCTCAAGCGGTCCTGCTCAATACACACAAGTGCACTAATGTGATTCTATAGCCAAGACAAGCTAATACCAAACCACACTACAACCATCCCGATAGAGAGTCCCCGTCTATCTCGATTGTGAGCATCTGTTTATACTTTATAAGGAAACCGATAATATGATCTTCCGCGTGTTGTCGCACAACATATTATCTACAGTACAAAGTAAGTGGACTATTGCATCGAACATATAAATAAATTATAAGATGCAATCATTTGATCATATGATTCTCATTTCAAATTAATTGTTATAACATTGTTCATACAAAAAGCTAGACTTTTAGTATACAATCCAACAATCTCCCACTTATACTAAAAGACTATGCTGTCATGTCTTACGCCATACATCTGATTTCCACTCCTACAACACGACCATCAAAAGCTCTCCCCTTAAGGTCCTTGTAAATGGATTTACTAGGTTATCATTCGATGCAATCTAGGTGACAACAACCTTCCCCTCATCATACGATTTCTCGTAATAGGTGGTACTCGCGCTCCATGTGTTTAATTTCCTTATGGGCTCGTGATTCCTTCAAGTTTGCAACTGCACCAATATCATCAATATAAATTGTGATATCCTTGGGCAAACTTAGAAACACTTCGAAGTCCATCTTGAAGTTTCTAGAGTCATACAGATACTTTGGCTGCCTCATAGGCTCCAATTTATCATCTTTCCATGATGGAGTCCGGAGTCTGAAATATATTTCTATATAACACTCCTCCACATTATGACTCAACTTCCTAAAATTAAACGCATAACCTTTGAGGTGGATTTACTGCCATCCCTATCTGATTTGAAAAATCTGAATCTATGTAACCCATAAGAATCAGTGAATCTGTTCGGTAAGCCCACATATAGTTTCTAGTCCTTTTCAGGTACATAAGTATATGTCTTACCACAGTTCAACATTCTTATTTTGGGTTACCTTGATACCCACTGTTCATGCCATCGGCAAAACAGATATCCAATCTCGTGCATAACATTCCTTAGATTAAGCTTCCTCATTTGCCGAAGCATAAGGAACCGCTTTCATCTTCTTTATCTACTTTTGTGTCATAAGACACATTCACTTAAATAAATTTACATGCTAAACGAGTAAGGATCGTATCATTATATGAAACTTGAGATAAGCATAACATCCTTTCTTGTGATCCGTATTACCGTGATCAAAAGGATATTTTTGCTTTTCTTAAGTCCTTCATCTCATACCGCTTTATCAACCATACCCATACGCCCGACAATACTCTTTCATTGTCTCCAATGAGCAAGATACTATCTACGTATAGTACAAGAAATACCACCACGTTTCCATCACTCTTTTCAATACACAAGACCCATCCGATCATTGATTAGGTCCATGTCACTGGATTACCTCATCAAAACGGATGTTTCATGATCTTGAAGCTTGTTTTAGTCCATTAATGGACACTTTTAAGCTCACTATCACAATGCTCTTAGCTCTTTGCAATGAATCACTCTGGTTGCTTCACATAGATGTTTCCCTTAAGACTTCCAATCAGGAAAGCTGTCTCGACATCTATTTGTTATCCCTCATATTTCATATGAGTAGCAACAAATAAAAGAGTCCGGATCAACTTAGGCATAGCTACCGGCGAATAGGTTTTCTCATAATCGAACCCTTTCTTTCTGAGTATACCTTTTCGCAACAAGCTTGCTTCCAAGGTTTTCACCTTATTCTATGATCCTCTTTTATTCTTGCATGCCCGCTTCCAATGGCTTTTACGCCATTTAGCGGTTCAACAAGCATCCAGACCTAATTTAAAATCCATCGATTCTATTTTAATATTCATTGCACTTACTAAGATTCCGCATTTTAATTTTGTAGTGCAACGTCGTATCCCTGGGATAATACCATGTTTACTAGGGATCAAGTCTTACGACTTTCCCAAAACATGTATCTCACGGGTTGTCGAATAATCCTCCCACTGCGACAAGGCACTACATGTAATTGTGTATCAGTCGTGACACGCATTGCAGTTTACCTTGTGGTATATCCTCTTGTACACTTGGTACTTATACTTTGTGTTTTCTTCTCACTACCTTTAGAACAACTCATACATGGGTTTGTGATTTATTACATAGTCCCTTTCCAAAAATCTAGTGTTTGTGTTAACAATCACCCTTCGATCTTTTAGACTAAATAAATCACCTTCATTTTTATAGCATATCCCACAAACAGACAAACATTCAAATGAATTACTGTTTCTAGGGCTTACCCATAAAATGAATTAAGTAATTCCAAATAATTCATCATCTATCTAATCATTACCATAAGAGTCTTATTCCTTCTATCCACCACACCATTCAGCTGGGGCATGCCCGGTGTAGACCACTTGAGATTTAATCTCAACTTCTGATTAATAGTTCCTAATTATCCTAAGAGGTACTCGTAATGACGATTAAATCGTCATTACTTGATATATTTTCCATGATGCTTTACTGTACCAACCTTGTAATTCTTGAATAAATCATAGAATTTAGACATGCAGTGCATCAAATAAATATATCGGTATCTAGAATAATCTTCGATTATTCATAACCACCTCTCTCCTAGATAATATTAGGCCCGCTTGAATCAGAATGAACCAATTCCAACATATATATCTTTGGCTCTACACCCCTTTACCTTGAAAAGGTAATTAATCATTTTTACTTCCAAGTAAGACTCGCAAGTCCGATAGTTTCCACTTTAGATAAACCTTACGGTCCATCTGCTATCAACTTTTGAGTCCTACTCAAGTAAAATGATCTAGTCTTAGACGCCAAATGCATGTTTAGTTCATCTCCGAAGGTTACTTTCTCTTACTAAGATCAGAAGATGCATTATTAATTACTATTTGTTGCATCTGTGGAATATACATGATTAAGAGTATACAAATTGTCCATCAACGTACCATAACAGATTACAACTCTATCCTTCATTATAATGACCATGTCATTTAAATGAAATGGAGTATCCATCTATTAATGCATAGAAACCGAAATCAAATTCTTTCTATGAAAACGTAAGTAAAGACAATTTTACAAAATCAAACGTTTATTCATATCATAAGATAAATAAACTACTCCCACTGTAATAGCCACTAGTCTTGTAGTTTTACCCATGTCATAACAATCTTATCCTCACTTAATAATGAACATTCAGTGATTCCAGTATCTACACACTTCGTGTCAGTAGATGTCATCACTAATCATGTTTAAACAACTAGTAAGTAAGATTCTATCCTTGTTCACTCCTTTTATGAAATTGAATTTCCTTTACCACATGTTTTGTCAGAAGTTTCCCACCATATACAACCTCTTGTAATTCATGAGAAACTTACTCAAAACATCTAGGCAATTATGAAGAATAAAATTGACTTAGGTTTCCCCTTCAACTTCTATTCCATGTATTTCCAATTCATTCATCAAATTCAATCATGACCTTACCGCCTTTTAAATTACTCAAGTATCCGAAGAGTTACATGAGACCATCATATTTCTATGAACCTCTCATCTCTTCACTAGAGACTTTAATAGGCATCATGAGACGTCCTTTGTGAGAACACACATGTATTTTCTTAAGCAGTAAAATTCAAAACCATGATTCTTTTCTAATCATCTAATTTGGACAAGTAAATATAATTTCTTTTAGTTAATAATAAGTGAGATAAAACCATTTGAAAATCAGAGAATCACAAATAAATATACCGATCAAAACTTCGAATTTTATCCTTTTATATTGATTCCCTCAAAATAGTATAAAAATAAAATTCACCGACATCTCAAGCACCGTGAGTCTGCAAGCCACGATAGTGTGGACGTTTACAAACCCGAACATTTACAAGAGAAGGTTTTACCCATTAATTTCATTTGTCAACCTAACTTTATGACAAAATAATTAATAGTCGGTTCCTCTTTAGCCATGCAAATAAAAGCAGTGACTCCGACGGGGAGGATACTTATTATTTACACCTAAGTGTACACCATTATTTGACTCCAAGTCCGCGGCCCAAGCTTATGTGCCTTACAAATGGAGAAGTACACACGCGCTCGGATAACTTCCTACAGTCATCAATTATAAGTCTGTACAGTGATCCGCACATGAACTCATCCGATAGGGAGGAAGGTCTATGTCAACGCGCAAGTTCATATGCATCACATTACAAACATAATTATTTAAAGAAGTCTGTCCCAGCAATCCATGAATAAACTCATCCGATGGGGAGGAAGGCTCTAATGCCGACGCGCAAGTTTATTCACATTGCTAACAAACCAATAATGGAGGCCGCGGGAATTTTTACCAATCCCATCTCCCACTTAGTAATTTAACACCGAGAGTTTTTACATGCATATGATATTCAGAATAAAATACGCAACGCTAGCATGCTTCTATTACGGCACATAAGGCAGTAAATCACAGAGAGTCATGCATACATATATAACAATAATCAATAATTAAATCAATCATTAACAGTTATATATCAGCGAATTCGATTGTTCGCCACCAGGCACGAATATCAGCAAAGACTTCCAGACTATCAAATTTTTGAAATTTCCAGATTGTCCAATTTTCGAAACCATCGATATCAATCGTCGATATCGTCCAGATTATCAAAATCATCGATATCGACTAAATTATCAAATATTCGAAAAACATCAAGATTATCAACATTCCAAAACTATCGATATCGATCGTCATATCGTCTAGATTATCAAAATCATCGATATCGACGAGCAACCATATATAACAATAATAGATAATTAAATCAATTATGTCAGTTATATATTAGGAATCAATTCAACATCCATATATAACAATAATAGACAATCAATTATAGCAGTTATGTATTAGGAATTAATTCGACATCCATATATGACAATAATAGATTATTAAATCAATTATAGCAGTCATATATTAGGAATTAATTCGACATCCATATATAACAATAATATACAATCTATTATGGCAGTTATATATTAGGAATTAGTTTTCCTAAAATTGGATGTCTTATCCAACACTCTAGCAATACATGCATATAATATACCAAATATAATACGCAATCTAGCATGCTTCTATATAAGACAATAAATCATAGAGATCAGGCATTCATATATATATATATAACAATAATAGATAATTAAATCAATTATGACAGTTATATATATTAGGAATAAAAACGCCTCTAAATTTTAATGTATTGTCCGACACTCCTACTGTGGAATTGATGCCTTACGCAACAAGCAGGATTGCTTGTGCCCCAAGACGTCCATCGTCATATCCCACCACCAATCATGTCACCACCAATCATGTCAGGGAGCGCCCCAAGTGCCTTGACGAGCGCCCTTCGCCCGGACTGTCGCTCGTCCAAGGGCCTACTTGCATGGAACCAAGTTCAGCCCAACGCGCAACACCAAACTACACAAACTTTCGTTCGTAGTTCGAAACTGAAAGAAACTCAGAATCCAATCTCCACCGTCCAGAATCTACTACTGTAAGTCCTGAACATGCTGTCCAAATTACAGATCGATCCAAGGTTATATTGTGAGAAACGGTTTCTTTTCTCTCGACTGCGCAGAACAGAATTGCCCAAAAAACTGCTTCTGTTTTCGGCGTATTTCCGACAACAAAAAGCTCCAAATACGATCTTCACCATTCAAAATGTACATCCACAAAATCTGAACGTGCTGACCAAAAATCAGCCTGATCCGACGGTTAAAACTCTGGTTATTGCCTCTGCAATATCACTGCACTGGATTTTCTCTCAATTTCTTCCTTCCATGTGAAATTGACGAACAGTTTTCGTCGAATCCTCTCACACACAACCTAATATAGGGTATATTTCACATAGGGATATTCATGGTTTGCGTAGTAAAACCAAAACCCTACTCTAAACATGCGATCCTAATTTCGAAAAATTAATCACATAAACCCTAGCCTAACGTGTCACGCTTCACCACGAAACCGAAGCTCTGATACGAATTGCTGGCACTTGGATCATTTGGTTAATGTGATCCGTTAGCATACCATGCGTTTCTAACACAGCAGAAGCAATAAATCATAGAAACGATTACCGTTCACCAGGGTATGTTGATGAAGATTAATTCTCGCAGGCAGCCTGCGCAGTCCCACGAGAATGGCCATAACTTCCTCGTATGATATCGGAATTGAGTGATCTTTGTGTTCAGATGATCCTCTCTTCGACGGCTTTCCGTCAGTATATTGATCATTAAATTCTGAGCACTTTACGATTTTATATAAATTTCGCAAAGTGGCGGACAGCAGCAGCAAACTACCTTCCGGTCTTCTGCCATATGTCCCAAGTCCGATCTCGACGTCGTGTGGGCGACGATCTATGAGACCTCCTCAATCTGCTCTCAACCCTCATCACACGTGAATAATGAATTAGATTAGGGTTCCAGATAAGTTGAGGTGACTTATATACATGGGCTACAGCAGGGACCAGGAGGAGAAATTGGGTTGGGCCTCCATTAGGCTTAAGTATCCAAGCTTAGCCCAAAGCTTATACTTAAGTCCAATAATAATAATATATTCCACTAAAATATTATTATTGCACTACCGTACCAATCCCAAAATTACGTTTTGGGCTCCTTCTTATTATGAGCCCGTTAGTCTCCCCATGTTTAAGATATACAATGTCCATTAATTAATTTAAGTTACTAACAACTCAATTAATTAATATCTCATCCAAGAGTAGTACCACTCAACCTCATTATCATGCCGGAATAAATTCCACCTGCAGGGTTTACATGATAATCCTTATGAGCTCCTCAAGGGGACATCATCAACCTATGACGGACACGGATTCCTTCTACAATCAACAGCACACCATAGAGCAGCACTACTTCCCAACTCATCGAGTTTGTTGATTTAATTACATGTAAATCTCACCCATTGATGAATCAAAGAAATACATATTGCCCTACGTGTCGAGGTTATTGTATAGGGATTAAGAGCACGAACTTCCATAATAACTGAGATCAAGTTCTCCTATAAGTCAGTATAAGTCGAACGATCTCAAGCGGTCCAGCTCAATACACACAAGTGCACAAATGTGATTCAATAGCCAAGACAAGCTAATACCAAACCACACTACAACCATCCCGATAGAGAGTCCCCGTCTATCTCGATTGTGAGCATCTGTTTATACTTTATAAGGAAACCGATAATATGATCTTCCGCATGTTGTCGCACAACATATTATCTACAGTACAAAGTAAGTGGACTATTGCATCGAACATATAAATAAATTATAAGATACAATCATTTGATCATATGATTCTCATTTCAAATTAATTGTTATAACATTGTTCATACAAAAAGCTAGACTTTTAGTATACAATCCAACAATAGGTACTATGACGTTATACTCTTTATTCTACTTATTAACCCGAATAAGATTCAATTAACAAGTATCTATATAAGATAGTTCTAATAAGACATTGGAATTCCTTCACTTAGAATTATAACATGTAATCCTGCTCAGCGGTGAACACACTCAATCAATAACCATGATATGCATTCAGACTCTACATAACAATTAATGATGCACAAAACGACCGTGAGTATGAATTGAAAAAGCACAATCTTATATAAAATAAACCACAAGTAGTGTTGTACGGAGTTTACACATGAAAATTCAATTAACTCATAAAACTTTCATAATTCTATAACTATCGGAGCGGTTTTAGCCCATGATTGATCTAGGAATAATCATGGTTGTTTGGTATGATCTTACTTGACGCGCAAGACGAACCTCTCTTCATGACCCCTTCGGATGATAGTAGGGTTTCGATGGTGGATGGATGATGAATGATGTGTGTCCCTTTTTCTCCTACGAAAGCTCTTCTTTTATACTGGTAGAATCTCATTACGGGCTTAGGATGGGATTTTTCTTGAAGCACACGTCAAATTTGGTAAAAGACATCTGGAATTACCATAAATAGATGCAGCGATAATCCGTTCGACTAAGCCTGGACTGGTCGAGCAAGGCCTTCATCTCGAGTAATGGTCGAGCAAGCTCTCTGTAAATTTTTGCACATTTTGCTTGACCTAGCTCATCTGCTCGACCAAAGTGATACTGGTCGAGCAACACCTCCAAGTCGAGCAACTTTTCTATAAGAATTGCGCATTCTGTTCGACATCACTCATCTGCTCGACCAAGATGATTCTGGTCGAGCAACCTCTCCAAGTCGAGCAAGCTCTCTGGATGAATCTGCGTATTCTGCTCGACTTGGCCACCTTGTTCTACCAAAGTAATAATGGTCGAATAAGGTGTTGAGGTCGAACGCCTTCGAAAATCACTTCAAAAATTGTGTTTTCCAATTTCGAGCCCTTTCTACCTATTTTCCTGTGCAAATATGCTCAAAAAGCCCTTGTACCCTCTGATTCGTAACTTTTCCATAAACATACCGATTTGTCTCAATAAAAGACTCAATCGTACTCAATTTTTACACAAATCAGAGCTCAAAATTCATGAATTTACACTCTCATCAAACCCCAAACTTACATATTGCTCATCCCGAGGCAACGACAATCAAAACAAATCAGAGAGTGTAACCACCAAATTAAGCACAACTTATTCTAACACATGTAATTATATCAATTTAAGTAATGCAATCCATCATATCTTTCATTCACATAAAAACGTCAATCAATCACAATACTTCTATGAGTGCTAAGACATCTAACTCATTGGTAAGTGTTTTACTCTCTCTCTCAAGTGTAAAAGATGTACACCTTATGGTTAATATTGACACTCAATTTCAATTCATATACTCGAATAACCATAAGCTTGACAAGGGTCTCAAAAATCCATCTATAACTACTTCAATACTAGGTCACAAAGGACTTGCATATAGGTTGTAATGTTGGCTCTTTGGTAAAGGTAGGAGAATATAGATAAGTAACTAAATTACTAGCAATGAAGTACCTTGGAGATTCGCTCTTCAACAACTTCCTTCTTCTCTCCTTCGTCTTTCTTATGATTACTTCAATACATGCTTCCTCCATCTTTACTTGGATCAATATTTTTTTTCGCAGTAGAATACCAATTCCGGTGTTCTTCAAGTAAAAGGGTACCAGTTTCGGGCACTACCCTTTCTAGGGATACCGGTATTAGGCACTATCCCTTGCAAGTTTTAACCTCTTGTCCTTCGATTCTTATTTCACCAATCCCATCCTTCCCTTTCCTCTTTAAACTTTGTTTAACATTAATTTACCTCCACTTATTACTAGTAATAGGTGTTCAAAACTCAAGAAGGTAAACATCTATTTATCAACGGCTTGCCAAAGAAAAAGCTTAAAGGCTCAAAAGGGCTTCCAATGATAATCATATGATAGGGTAGGATAAATTTGGCTAAGTAACTCAATTGACAACAATGGCCTAAGATCATTTTCTAGTATCTATCAATTATAGACTTCAAACAAGACTCCAAATCAAGTTTTAGAATACGAGTACACAAACGAATCTCAAGAATAAATTATCATGCGTATAGCACGATCAAAAGGCTCAAATCCTCACATGGGTAATAGAATCCTATGCACTCTTCAAAGCATGCAATTAATATTAATTTCCTATGAATTACAAGTAAAATAGAACATGCTCGTCATCAACAAATCAACATGCATCAAAATAAGAGCACATGCATAACATGAATAATCCTCATCACTAAACAACCCCAACCAAATAAATTCCAACAATCAATCAATCATCATCACTATCAAATATATGCCACCCACACATGAATCACAAACTACACCCACAACAATCAAGCCTTCACCTGTAAAGTGTAAAAGAGAATGGGGATGAGAAGAATCAGAAAAGATAAAAGACCTAGCAGCTCTACTCCTCCAGAGCATCACCATCATCCTCCTCATTGTCATCATCACTCCTTTTCGCTCGCCACTGATAAATTACTCTATGGAGATCACTGATGTTCTGAGCCATCAAGCGCTCATGGTCTTGCATCTGCCTCAACTGACCATCCATCACATCATAGCGTGCATTGAGTGCGGCAAAGTTAGTATTCGCAAGCGCCTGCTGCCTGTTTGTTTCTTGCTGGTTCGCATTGAGTGTGATGAAGTGCTCGTGCATCAATCAGAATTGCTCCCGATAAAATTGATCCTGAGCTATCCAATAGTCTTGTTGTGGTTGTGGCTGCGGTGGTGGCTCAAAAAATTCCTGCTCCATTGGCTACTAAGGTTGCTCCGGAGGCATATCTATCCCCGGATAATCAAAAGCGGGTGGTGGCTGCATCTCCTCATCTATAAAGTCAGCCGGATCTCCTATCATAATTATGTCCCCATCTAACTCAATCGCATGAGCTCGCATATCAGCCAGAAGCCTCCAGTCTTCTCTTCCCAAGCACGTCACCGAGATTACCACGTGCTCTGTGGTGTTCATCAATAAATTACTGTTGACTCTAACCGTAGTGAGATCGATAATTACCAATGAAAAAACTGAACGTACTAGGATTCTTTCCTCGGATGAACATCCAAGTATTATCTTGCCGCTCAATCAACCCCATCCTCACACATGATGTCAAGATCAAGCCCAGATCCCCTTGGATAGGCCTATGCCTGCTCAAATCAACTCTATAGTACTCAGCGATCAAGGTGATGAGTCCTCCGATATTCACGCGCTGAAATCCATGGGTCGTGAACTTGTACAACTGATTGAAAAAGTACGCTGCAACATTGAAGCGCACTCCATGAAGCATGCACCACAACACGTACAACTCTCCCCTCAGAATGCAACTTCTTTTGGACCTAGCAAACAACGTGTTGCTCAAGATTCTGTCCATGTAAGCGATCATGGGATTACGAATGAAGGCAACCTTGGAAGTATTCAAATTATAACACTCTTGCCTTCTCGTAATAGCTCTCCAAAATTCATTCGCCTTGAAGTCATCATGCTCCACATCCGACTCATTCTCACAGCCAATCAATTCATTAAACTCTCGGGCCCACATCATCTGCTCTTGCCTGCCAATCTGCATCATAATACCATAAGGTAGGTATCGATTTCCACGCTCAATCCTTAACGTGCACAAGACCTCCACCGTTATGTGGAAATAGGTCTCTCTCTTCATCTCCATAAACCCAGTAATACCCATTTGTTCGAACATCCAACGAATGTCGGTGAGAATATTCATTTCTCTCATAGCATGGTCATCCTGATATCACGTCCTTATGATCTTTTGCGCTATTGCAGTCCAAATATCCTTCTTCTTCTCCCAATTTGAAAATTTCAGCCCATAGTCGGATGGCCTCCTCTTCTCCATTCTTATTTTCTTGACCATCTCTCCAAGCGAAGGCGACCTAGGTCCCTTCCTCTTGGATGATGAAGCAATCCCTTTTCCTACAAGAATAATACTTCAATACATTTCCAAAAGAGATAAATATACTCCACCTAGACTAGCATGAATCCTACTCAAGACTTCAAATTCATGTGCTTCAACAACTTAATCTCAAGTTTTTTTCAATCACAATTGTACTCCAAATCAACACTTTCAATCATGAATATTGAGGTTCAATTAGTCTTAACATTACTCCACACAAACACTATAAATTCCACACATGCTTTCACCAACTCCACACTTAAACATGTTCAAATTCTACCCTCAATTGCACCATAATAACACCAGATCAATGAGCCAATAGGTAAACTTCAAATTAAACTAAAGCCCATGCTTCATATGTCATCAATTTCACAAGAATTCCACAATTCGACGTAAAACAATTCAAGTGCAAATTTGAATAAGAGCTTCAACACTTCAAACAATTAAATCCAACCCAAACTAGCACGAATCCACTCACCCATTCTTCACTAAACATTATCACTACAATTCAAGAGTAAAAAGTAAGGAGAATCATACCTTTGCTTGTCATGGTATACGTGTGGTGATTGGCAATAAGACCCCAAAAATTTAAGTGAAAAGCCCTAGATTGGACTTGAAATCCCTCGAATTTGGATGTGAAGAGTGTGGAATAGAGAATTTAGGTATAGAAAAGAATTTGGGAAGAAGGACTTACGGTTATAGATTGGTGCTCGAGATAAGTTAACGGGTGTATGTCGAACGGAATGAAAACTGACCTTTAAAAACTGACTCCGTACTCCGTTCGACTTGAGAGGACTAGTCGAACAAGGGTTTTAAGTCGAGCAGCCTAAAATTCCCTTTAAAATTGGTGTTATTCGACTTCCGTTCGACCAAAATTTATTAGTCGAACAGGTGCTAGAAGTCGAGCAAACTTCCCAGTCGCGCCCCATATTCTCCTCTGTCCTGCTCGACCTTCGTTCGACTTCACACTTATGGTCGAGAAATAATGACTTGGTTGAACAAACTCTCTAGAAGAATTTGCATATTTTATTGGATCGTTGCTCGACTATGGCATCTTGGTCGAGCAACAATGTCCAAGTCAAACAAACTCTCTGGAAGAGTTTGCATATTTTGTTTGACTTTCGTTCGACTTACCAATTCAGTCGAACAATCTTGTCCAGGTCGAACAACCCTACTGGAAGATTTACACATTTCGTTCGACCATTGCTCGATCAAACAGCATGGTCGAACAATACTCCTGAAAGTCGAATGACACCTTAAACTTCATAAACGTCATACCTTTCTCGTATTTCCTTGCAACAATGAAACTATAGGACAACATCAAGAATCAAGATCACAATTTCTAAGCTCGAGGACCACTTTCATAACAAATACCATCAAGTGTAACTCTGCAATGATACTAACAAAACACAACACCACTAAACACTAGGCAAATTGCAAAAAAATCGATGCATCAAAATCGACTAAAGTTTTAATATACCGCAAAAAACCAACTCCCCTAGCAAATGTTACAAAGAAAAGATCATACTCTCCGCGCTATGTGAGGTAAGTACATCACACCGCCCAAACTTAGTAGAAACTATAGTCGAAACTAAGTTTGCAAAGAGATGAAATTTCTGAATTATAAGCACGTCAAATATAAAAATTTCTTACTCACACCAATGAAAATAAAATAATAAAATAGGAGGGAAAAACCCCCAACAGGTGCTCATGTTTAACGTCGGAGAGTCACAACGGTACCAATTTAGCACAAGGTATCATCAAAGATGATGCAAGCATCATCCGGCGACTTGTAATGCTTCAATCGATGCCCATTCGCCGCTATGATGTCTCCATCTATGTCCATTGTTGAGAGAAGCGTGTTTTAGTGTCCAATCTAACACCTTTGTGATGAGTATTGTTGTTATATATAAGCACAAGTATCTTATATTCAATATATTAGAGAAAAAGGTGCACTTGAGATATTTTATTGTGTTTTAGGTGGAAAAAAGGATCAAAAGTGCCAAGTTGGAGAAAAGGTGCAATTTGTGCAATGATGCTAAAAAATGCATGTCTAACTTGTTTAATTATTCTGTATTAGTGTGGAACTCTGAATTAGATGTGTGATACATGGTTGGAAAGCCACAGAAGAGAGGGTCGTCTTGGCATAAAGAACACCCCAATCGGAATCTAAACGAGAGAGTTATGATCAAAGTAGTGACGTCGTGCACGCTGTGCCGCACAGAACGGATGTTCCATTTTGCATGACTTGTTACATATATAAATGTTGGAGTTCTATGAGTTCTTTATATGGATATAAATCCAAGGAAGAGAGGATCGCGTGAGTACCAAAATTACTCAAATCAAAGGTCGAATGTAAAAGTTATGCGCGTAATGGTGTGACTGCACAAGCTTGCTCGACCAAAGGAGATCCGTTCGACTAGAATCGTCTTGGTCGAACGGAAGAGGGAAACTCGAGCAAAATGACCAAAAACTTACATAGAGCTTGCTCGACCAGTTTCTCGACTTGGAGGCCTTGCTCGACTAAGAAGGTTTGGTCTAATAAAATGTCGCTGGGTTCTATTTTTGGTAGTTTTGGATTTCTTTTACCAAATTTGGCGTATGTCTCAAGTAAACACCCATCCAAGGCCTATAAGGAGAGCTAACAAGTATAAAAGGGGGTGTAGATCATATCATAGAATCATATTAGATTGGAGAGAGGCCACAACCATACTACACCCCACAAGGGGGGATCACCCCCCAACCATCATCCACATCCTTTCCTTCATCCATCCATCACTTTGAAGATTCGTCTGTGGAATTAAGAGGAGAACCAAGAGGAGGATTCAAGACGGAGAAGGACGCGACGACTCCAACATTTAGGGTTTTATTCGTTCCTAATTTATCTTATAATTTTCAGACATCCGGGTAAGATCTATCCAACACCCATGATTGTTATTCATAACATCATGGGCTAGAGCCTTTTTGGTAGAACTAGGGTTGTGAAGGTTTTACGAATTAATTGAACTTTCGTGAGTAAACTCCATACAACACTATTTGTGGATTTATTTTATATATGATTGTGCTTTCTTAATCCATATTCATGGTCGTTTTGTGCATCTTCAATTGATATATAGAGTCTGAATATATATCTTGGTTGTAGATTGAGTGTGTTCACCGCTGAACAGGATTCCATGTTATGATTCTAAGTGAGGGGACTCCGAAGCTTCATTAGAACTATCATATATGAATACTTATTAATTGAATTGAATTCGGGTTATTAAGTAGGATAAAGAGGATAATTTTATAGCACCTATAAAGGAAGATCATATCGGGTTAGAGTACCAATCCTATGGGGAAATAATTGATACTGATAGTACCTAGAAAGGGGGGTGGAATTATATCTCTTGCTCCGAGGTTATTCACATGTGTTACATATATGCATGTTTACTTGTATCTATAGAGTAGATTTGCATGGCTTAGTGATGCGTCCATATTCTCAAGGCAGAGTCGGACATCAACACACGGAAGAGAAATTAATGAGTATAACCGGATTATCCTAGAGCTACACATTCTCTCTCTTGATCCACTTTCATATACTTCTAGTGTTTAATTTATTTTATTTGTTATTTAATTTAATTGTTCAGTAGTTAATAATTCTATCCCAAGGTTAAATGCCATCTTGTCATAATTAATTTAGATAATAATTAAATTGATAATACGCCGTTCTTTGAGTTCGATATTCACTTGGTCGCTTGCTTAAGCTGCAATTGATATCCTTAATACTTGGGGATTAATTTTGCGTGCAAAGAAAATGCGCATCAAGTTCTTGGCGCCGTTGCCGGGGACGGCTGTTATTATTAATTTATTATTTCTAATTTGGTTAAGACTTTTATTTGTGATTATTTAATTCTATCTAACTTTGAATTTTTCTGAGATACTTGTGCACTAGGAAAAGGAGAGGAAGGAAAGGAACGAATAACACATTAAGCTAAACATGGCCGGAGCAAGACAGAATTCGGATAATGTTGCAATACGTGAAATTTTCACGTACAATGGGATTTGCAACATGGGGTTGATAGGAGCAAGGGGGGAAGATGATGATTTTGAGATACATCCCACTCTTATTAACATGGTAGAAAAGAATTCCTTTTTTGGAGGTTGTTTTGAAGATCCGTATCAACATCTCAAAAGATTCCTTGGTTATGCGAACACTCAAAAGGGTGCTTGAGCTAATGATAATGCTAGGTGAATTGCCCTATTCAAGTTCTCTTTGATTGATAAGGCGGAAGTTTGGTATGAGAGTCTTGATACCACAGATTGCACTACATGGGACCAACTGCAGCAGAAGTTCTTAGAGAGATACATGCCACCCTCAAGGATCTTAAGAATGAGACAAGAGATCACCCAATTTGTTATGAATCGGGGTGAGAAATTTTATGAGGCGTGGGATAGGTTTAAAGACATGATCAGGCGGTGCCCACAGCATGGGATGTCTAAGGCTGAATATATAAGCATCTTCTACTATGGATTGGATTGTGAATCGCGTGTTTTTATTGATGCATCATCAGGAGGAGCGTATTATATAAAACATCACTTGAAGCAGAAAAGTTATTTGAAGACATCTCTATGAATTCACGTGACTGACTTGTAGAGAGAGATAGAGGATCATATGTACTTTGTAATGTGGCGCAGGTTGAACATCAAACGGTGAAGCTAAATAGGGATGATGAGATCGTCTCTAGTCTAGCTAATATCAACAAGCAACTAGAGTCTCAGCAGAAGAAGATTACAAAGTTGACACAAGGAGGGCCTAGTAGGCAGTAGCACGAAATGAAGAGTGTTGAAGATACCTTCAATCGATTCATGGCTGAGAATGATGCAAGGGTTGACCCCATTGAAGCGAGAATGAATGTTGATCATGCAGATTTATCTAAGCAGTTGAAGGACCTTACCTTGATTATGGGGCATATGGCCGCGAATGTGGATCAATTGATACAAACATTAGAGAATAATGCCATCACATTGAGGTCAGGTACACAGTACGAGGGTCCAATGATGCCGGCGAGTGGAAAAGAAAGGAACAGTGAAGTTACTCGACCAAACCAAGTCTGATCGACCTGACCTGATGGTCGAACGGAGATCGAGCAACACAATGATATTGGAAGCTTGCGATAAGGCATTTTGCTCGACCAGATGCCTTCCGTTCGACCATGCTACCCAAGTCAAACGGAGGTCGAGAAAACTTTAAAAAAATAGAATTATGATGCTCTGTTTTCAGGTGCACCGTTCGACCTGCACTCTTCCATTCGACCAAACCACCTTGGTCGAACGAAGGTCAAACAATGCATGGAAGATGAAAGCTCGTGATTAGGCACGCTGCTCGACCAAACTACATCTGCTCGACCAATTCTTTTTGGTCAAGCAGAGGTCGAGCACCATAGTTCAGTGCCCGATTCGATACTGAATGCTACACCTGTTGTTTTGAATACTTCAACACCATCCCAAGAGCAGAATACTGAGCTTATAGTACAGACAAAGTGGGAAAGAGCAAAGAAGTTGAGAGCCGAGAAGCTTAGACTGCAGATAGATAATGAAAATATGGTTTTCTCTCTTGATCAAGCAATGAAGATGTCCATGGAGACTCAATCGTGCAAGAGCATAGATGTGGTTTCTAACTTATTTAATCTTGATTTTTTTAAGATAGATGATTCTGAATTTAAGTGGAAGATTGACAAGGAGGTGTCTAGACAGCCATGAGAGGAAGAAAATTCCAAGGATCATATACTTGTGACTAATAAAGGTGAGGTGCTGAGTGTAGACAAGAAGAGGGAAAGAAAGTACTTGAATGTGAGGATGCGACAAGACCGTCCTCCGATCAAGTAGCCTACAAAGGTTATATCCATCGCGACTCTCCGACGTTAAATATGAGCGCCTATTGGGGGCTTGCCCTTCCGTTTTATTACTTTATTTCTTTCGTGTGAGTAAGAAATTTTTGTATTTAAGGTGCTTACTAATCGACACTTACATCTCGTTCCAAACTTAGTTTTAACTTATATTTTTACTAAGTTTGGGGGATGAGATGTTATTACCTCATTGAAGCACCAAGAGTATAATCTTTTCTTTGTAATGTTTGCTAGGGAAGTTGATTTTTTGCGGTATGTTGAAACTTTAATTGGTTTTGATGTGTCGATTTTTTGCAATTTGCCTAGTGTTCAGTGGTGTGTCTAGTGTGTGGAGTCAATTAGATAGTCAATTGAGTCCTTCTTATAGTTCTCCTATTTTATTATTGATAAATCCTGTGATGATGAGGTATATTGAGCTTTGATGATAGAAACAGGTAAACTGAGGATTTAACCTGACCGAGTTGAGCAACTTGGGGAGCTCGTGAATATTTTGAAAGAGAAGAATCAGGTGCCCTCGTTTCCTTATTCTAATTTTTATGTGTGCTTTTAATTCATGGAGTGGAAGGATTGAATTTTTTTTCGGTGATCCATGTGAGCTTAAATTGTTTAAATTGCGTCTGAAATTCATATGCTCTTGAAATTGATGAAGAAAGTGTAATTGAATTATAATGCGATATGAAGTTCTATGTGTACTTATGGGATATTGCTTACCATGAAAGGTGCTCTGTTACTTGTTAAAAACTCATGTGAGATTTTGAGCCTCGTTGATCATGTTACATAATCACATGATATATCTTTTCTGGTGAGTATCGTTCTTGTGTGTGTATTCTAGAACTTGCCTCTTATCTTACTTAAAACTACATGTGTGTTAGATAATGGGAGATGATTTTAGGCCATCCTTGAATTTATGAGTCACTTAGCTAAATAATTTCCTACCAAATAATTTTATATCCGTAGTTAGCCCTTTTGAGCCTAAAGCATTATTTCTTTGGCAACCTAGAAAGATAGCCACATTGATATCCTAATTGAGCATTAAATTCATATATTTAGTGGAGAATTAAATGTTGTCAAAGTGTGTGAATTGATTTTCATGGAGTTTGGAAAGAATAAAATATTTGGAGCTGTACAAGTGATTATGAGCTGAAAAATATGATTTAAAAAATAAGTTGCTTAGGGGTAGTGCCCAAAATTGGTACCCCAAGATGTTAGAGGTAGTGCCCGAAACTGGTACCTCGAGAAAAAAAGGAAGGAAAGAAAAAGTATGTTGAGCTTGAAGAAAAAGGAGATAAAAGAAAATTAGAAGAGCATGAAAATTGATAGCCTTGAAGTGTAAAAATCTGCAGTACAAAGATCTTCGATTTTAATTCTCTACTAATTGAGTTACTTTATCCATATGTTTTCTATTCTTACCAAAGAGCCAACATTACATCCTAATGAAAGTCCTTTTTAATCCCATTATCGAATCTTAATAATAGTGGTGGAGAGTTTGAGACTTTTGGCAAACTTATGGTTACGCATGCCCTTGAATTGAATCTGAGCGTAAACACCTTAACCTATAAGTGTACATCTTTTACACTTGAGTGCGAGCGATACATATTTCCCATGAGAACATGTGGATGGAGCATTTGAATTGGTGGTGATTGTCTTATCTTGTATACTATGAATTGAGTATTACATGTAATAAGAGTTGCATGACCTAAGTTGAGGACAATTGTATTTTGAATATGGTAAGAGTCATAGTCCTTGTTTCCCCGCTAATTTTCTTACTCTTTTTCTCTTTATTTTTATTTTTTTGCCTCGGGACGAGCAACGGGTAAGTTTGGGGATTTGTTGAGAGTGAAAATAAGCGTGTTTTAGTGTCCAATCTAACACTTTTTTGATGAGTATTATTGTTATATATTAGCACAAGTGTCTTATATTCAATACATTAGAGAAAAAGGTGTACTTGAGGTATTTTATTGTGTTTTAGGTGGAAAAAGGATCAAAAGTGCCAAGTTGGAGAAAAGGTGCAATTTGTGGAATGATGCTGAAAAACACACGTCCAATTTGTGTAATTATTCTGTATTCGTGTGGAGCTCTGAATTGGATATGTAATATATGGTTGGAAAGCAACAGAAGAGAGGCTCGTTTTGGCATAAAGAACATCCCAATCGGAATCCAAACGAGAGAGTTACGATCAAAGTGGTGACGTCACACACGCTGTGCCACACAGAACGGATGTTCCAATTTGCATAACTTGTTACATATTCAAATGTTGGAGTTTCTATAAGTTCTTTATAAGGATAGAAATTTAAGGAAGAGAGGATCGCGTGAGCATATGAATTACTCAAATCAAAGGTCGGATATGGAAGTTATGCGCGAAACGGTGAGACTGCGCAAGCTTACTCGACCAAAGGAGATCCTTTCAACCAGAATCGTCTTAGTCGAACGGAAGAGAGAAACTCGAGCAAAATGACCAAAAACTTACAGTGAGGTTTGGTCTAACAAAAATGTTAGACCAAGAAGGTTTGGTCTAACAAGAAGGTTTGGTTTAACCAAGAAGGTTTGGTCTAACAAAATATCGCTGGGTTCTATTTTTGATAGTTTCGGATTTCTTTTATCAAATTTGGCGTATGTCTCAAGTAAAAGCCCATCCAAGGCCTATAAGGAGAGCTCACAAGTATAAAAAGGGATGTAGATCATATCGTAAAATCATATTGGATTGGATAGATGCCATAACCATACTACACCCCACAAGGGGGGATCACCCCCCAACCATCATCCACATCCTTCCTTCATCCATCTATCACTTTGAAGATTCGTCTGTGGAATCAAGAGGAGAACCAAGAGGAGGATTCAAGATGGAGAAGGACTCGACGACTCCTACATTTAGGGTTTTATTCATTTTCTAATTTATCTTGTATTTTCTAGACATCCCGGTAAGATCTATCCAACATCCATGATTGTTCTTCGTAACATCATGGGCTAGAGCCTATTTGGTAGAACTAGAGTTGTGAAGGTTTTACGAATTAATTGAACTTTCGTGTGTAAACTCCGTACAACACTACTTGTGGATTTATTTTATATATGATTATGCTTTCTTAATCCATATTCACGGTCGTTTTACGCATTTTTAATTGGTATATAGAGTCTGAATATATATCTTGATTGTAGATTGAGTGCGTTCACCGCTGAACAGGATTTCATGTTATGATTCTAAGTGAGGGGACTCCGAAGCTTCATTAGAACTATCATATATGAATACTTATTAATTGAATTGAATTCGAGTTATTAAGTAGGATAAAGAGGATGATTTTATAGCACCTATAAAGGGAGATCATATCGGGTTAGAGTACCAATCCTTGGGGGAAACAATTGATATTGATAGTACCTAGAAAGGGGAGTGGAATTATATCTCTTACTCCGAGGTTATTCACACGTGTTACACGCATGTTTACTTGTGTCTGTAGAGTAAATTTGCATGGCTTAGTGATGCATCCATATTCCACAAGGCAAAGTCGGACATCAACACATGGAAGAGAAATTAATGAGTAAAATCGGATTATCCTAGAGCTACCTATTCTCTCTCTTGATCCACTTTCGTATACTTCTAGTGTTTAATTTATTTTATTTATTATTTAATTTAATTGTTCAGTAGTTAATAATTATATCCCAACGTTAAATGTCATCTTGTCTTAATTAATTTAGATAATAATTAAATTAATAATACGCCGTCCTTTAGGTTCGATATTCACTTGGTCGCTTGCTTAAGCTGCAATTGATATCCTTAATACTTGGGGATTAATTTTCGTGCAAAGAAAATGCGCATCATCCATCAACTCGAAACTCTCCCCACCGCAGGCTCTATGGATAATGAACAGCCCCGTCCACTTCGATTTCAATTTCTCTGCGAAAAGTTTCAAACGAGAGTTAAAGAGTAATATCTCATCACCTTGCTTGAACTCCTTGTACGAGATCTTTGAATCATGCCATTTCTTCATTCTCTCCTTAAAGATCTTCGAGTTCTTGTAAGCACGATTTCTGAACTCGTCCAATTGATTGATACGAGTCATTCTCAACTCCTTTTGATCCTTGAGAGACAAGTTCAAACTCCTCAATGCCCAAAGAGCTTTGTGCTGAATCTCTACGGGTAAGTGGCACGACTTCCCATAGACAATTTGGTATGGTGACATATCCAATACCATCTTATATGCAGTTCGGAACCCCCACAAAATATAATTGAGCTTCATAGCCCAATCCTTCCTATTGGTTCCAACAACTTTTTCCAAAACTTGCTTCACTTATCGGTTGGAGACTTCGAATTGCCCATTCACTTGAGGGTGATAGGGTGTAGTAACCCTATGTTTGACTCCATAATTCTTAAGCACCCTTTCAAGAAGCATATTGACGAAGTGAGTACCTCCATCACTTACTAGTGCTCTTGGAATTCCATAGCGGGCAAAGATATGTTTCTTCAAGAATGATAAAACAATCCTTGAATCATTCACGCGAGTGGGAATGGCTTCCACTCACTTAGAAACATAATCTACCGCTAAAAGAATGTAGAGAAACCCATTAGATGGGGGAAAAGACCCCATAAAATTGATCCCCCATACATCGAAGATCTCAACAACAATGCTTGGCCGAAGTGGCATCTCATCTATCCTACTTATGTTTCTCATCCTTTGACATCTATCGCAGGATGCCACATAGGTTTTACAATCTTTAAATAAAGTAGGCCAATAAAGAGCATATTGAAGTACCTTAGCTATCGTCTTTTGAGCTCCGAAGTGCCCCCCATTAGGTTGTGCATGGCAAAAATCAAGAACACTCTCCATCTCCATCTCAGGCACACACCTACGGACTATGGAATCCGTACATATCTTGTAGACAAACGAATCATACCATATAAATGTCTCAACATCCCTCTTAAATTTTGCAAGTTGATATCGGTTGAGATCTCTCGAAATTTCTCCTACGGTAATGTAATTCACATAATCCGCATACAATGGATCCATCCCTTGGGCAGCCACCACGCATGCTCTTTTCGCTCCTTCAACAAACACTGCCATTATCTTCTCATTGGGGAACATCTCTTCAATATAATCAAAAGAATCATCACAGTGCTCCCTTGTCTCCAACCTCGATAGGTGATCCGCCAACACGTTCTCCGTTCCTTTCTTATCTCGGATCTCCATATCGAACTCATGTAGAAGAAGGATCCATCTAATGATCCTTGGCTTCGTTTTCTTCTTCTCCATCAAGTATCGGATCGCACAATGATCCGTATACACTATCGTCCTCATGCCAACCAAATACTATCGAAACTTATTGAATGCGTACACCAAAGCCAAAAACTCATTTTCAGTCACCATGTAGTTCTTTTGTGCTGCATCAAAAGTCTTACTCGCATAGTAAATGGCACAGAACTCCTTTTCCCTCAACTGCCCTAGCACCACTCCAAGTGCTAAGTCACTTGCATCACACATAAGTACAAACGGCTGAGTCCATCCGGTATGATCAAGATAGGTGCAGTAACAAGCGCCTCTTTCAAAACTTGAAAAACTGTTAGACACTCTTCATAAAAAACAAAAGGAACATTCTTTTCAAGCAAATGAGATAAGGGCTTGGAGTATTTCGAGAAGTCTTTTGTGAATCTTCTATAAAAATCGGCGTGTCCAAGAAAGGACCTCACTCCTTTTTCATTAGTAGGCAGTGGAAGCTTCTCGATCGCTACCACCTTTGCTCTATCCACCTGCAATTCCTTGGCCGAAATATGATGGCCAAGAACAATCCCATCTCTTATCATGAAGTGGCACTTTTCCCTATTCAAGACAAGATTAGTTTCTTGGCATCTCTTCAAAACAATAGCAAGGTTAGATAAACAAATATCAAGGAGGAACCAAACTCAGAAAAATCGTCCATAAACACCTCCATGATCTTTTCTATCAACCCATCAAATATGGCCATCATGCAATGCTGAAATGTAGCAGGCGCATTACATAGTCCAAAATGCATCTTTCTAAAGGCAAAAGTTTCATAAGGGCAAGTAAAAGTGGTATTTTCTTGATTCTCGAGTGCAATCATGATTTGATTATAACCCGAGTACCCATCCAAGAAACAATAATACTCATACCCTACTAGACGATCAAGCATTTGATCCATGAAAGGAAGAGAAAAATGGTCTTTGCATGTGTTTTCATTTAATTTCCTGTAATCTATACAAATACGCCATCCCGTAGGAATCCTAGTGGCTAATGTCTCACCATCCTCGACTTTCACAATAGTCATGCCCCCTTCTTAGCTTTTACATGCGATGGACTCACATGGGGACTATCACTAATGGGATAAATAATTTCAGCATCGAGCCACATTAGGATTTGCTTCCTAATCACTTCTTGAATAGCGAGATTCACCCTCCGTTGATTCTGAATACTACTCTTGGCCTCATCTAACAACCTTATTCTATGCATGCAATATGAAGGACTAATACATTTCAAATCATCAAGAAACCATCCAATCGTAGACTTATACTTCCTAAGCACATCTAACAATTCCTCAAGTTGATCATCATCAAGGGAAGAAGATATAATTACCGGATATTTTCCATTGTCACCAAGATAGGAATACTTCAAGTGTTCCGGTAGCGGTTTCAACTTCTCTTTCTTCTCTTCCTGAGGGGTGCTCTCTCTATCCAATGGTAAGTACTTCCTAGTCCACTTGACCTCTTCAATCTTTGTCCTCTCTGTTTGGTACTATCATCACCCAAAGCAAGCAAGTTTTTAAGAAAATCAATACATACCTCGTTGGAGAGTTCATCTAGCTCCGTGGTGGGAAAAGTAAGAGATTCCATCAAGCATGTCTCAAGAGGATCCTTAGAAAGAATCAGAGACATGTCTTCATTAACAATCTCCTCCACCACATTAATGTTGTTACACTGCGTCTCCATCGGCATCTTCATTGCTTTATCGAGGTTGAATAAGATCTCTTCTTTATCTATTCTCAGTCTTAGCTCACCCTTTTGCACATCAATCATAGCTCCCGCAGTAGCAAGGAAAGGTCTCCCCAAGATAAGAGGGACATTATCCTTGTCATCTTCCATCTCAAGCACAAGAAAGTCCACAGGAAATACGAGTTTCTCTACTTTGACAAGAACATCTTCAATCACAACCTTCGGAAAGGTCATAGACCTATCCGCTAGTTGCAGAGCCACTGATGTGGGAGTTAACTTCCCCAAACCAAGTTGTTTAAAGATAGACAGTGGCATCAAATTGATACTTGCCCCAAGATCACACAAGGCTCGTCGTGCTGGCCCCTTACCAATTTCACATAAGATAGTGAAACTTCCCGGATCTTTTAACTTAGCTGGCAGCTTCCTTTGTGTGATTGAGCTGCAATTCTCTGATAGGTTCACGGTTTAAATTCCGTTCAAGCTTCTCTTCTTCAAAACTATATCTTTTAGAAAACGAGCATAATACGGCATCTCCAAGATCGCCTCAGAGAAAGGAATGTTCAAACTTATCTTGTTTATGATATCTGAAAATTTCTTGAACTTTTCTTCCAATCCCTTTTTGACAAGCTTGAAAGGAAACGGTGGAGTTATCTTTGTTTTGGGAATCCCCCATTTATAATGTTCAACCTTCTTCGCTTTATCCTTCTTGGCTCTCAATCTCTTTGCTCTTTCCCACTTCTTTTCTACTACTATAAGCTCGGTATTCTGCTCTTGAGATGTAGCTGGAGTATTTCGATCAGCAGGTCTCACATTCGGTATCGAATCGGACTTTGTACTGTGCTACTCGATCCCCGCTCGACCAAGATAGTTTGGTCGAGCAGATAGGTTTTGGTCGAGCAAACTGCCTGATCACGTACTCTATTTCTGGAAGTATAGCTCGACTTTCATTCGGCCAAGATGGTTTGGTCTAGCAGATCAGTTTTGGTCAAGCAACCTACTTGATCGTGAGCTCTCGTCACACTGCTGTTGTATGACTTTTGTTCGACCTGGTTTGTCTGGTCGAATGGTATTGTGCAAGTCGAATGGATTATCAGAAAATAGAGTATCGTAATTCTATTTCTTCAAAAGTTATTCGACCTCTGCTCGACTAGATGATCTGGTCGAGCAAATCCAGTTTGGTCGAGCAACTTCTCTGCTCACTTTGATTTCACTCGCCAGCATCATCGGGCCTTCATATTATGTTCCCGAGCTCAATGTGATGGCACGGCAAGACTTTAGATCCTCAATACTTTGAGATGGAAACTTCTCTTTCTCAATAGTTTGAGTCAATTTGTTTACATTCCCAGCCATTTCCCCCATCAACAACGTAAGGTCTTTCACTTGTGTAGACAAATTCTTATGATTATCATCAATCTTCTTCTCTAACTTAGCCTCAAGACGGTTTATTCTTGCGTCATTCCTCGCCATGTACCTGTTCACAGTATCCTCAAAGCCAGGCTTTTCTTCTTCCACATTTGCTCCCAGATCAACACCGATAGGAGGCTGCACCGCATTATTTGGATTGCTCCATGAAAACACCGGCCTCCTTGGTTGTTGGTAATTAGCCGGGGGACCACGGTTGTTGTAATTCTCCTGATAATTCTGGTTTTCTTGATTCGGGTACCTAGTTACTTGAATAACACTTGGACCCATGGCGTAGTTTGCCTCCTCGATCTCCTCTTAGCTAGCTCCTTCATAGCCACCATCATGCTGCATCATTGGTACTCTCTGAGATAAATCAGTGATCTGCTTTTCCTGAGACTCAAGTAACTTACTAATATTAGCCAAGCTAGAGACGATCTCATCATCTCTTTCCAACTTCACCATAGTATGCTCAACTTGTGCTACTTTACCAAGGACATAAGGGCCTCTCACTCTATCAGTCGGCCAATCTCTAGAACTCATCGAAATATCCTCAAAAAGCTTCTTGGCCTCAATGGGTGACTTCATAAGCAATGCTCCATTAGAAGAAGCATCAAGTAACACTCGAGAATCACAATCCAACCTATTGTAGAATATACTGATATATTGAGCTTTAGATAGTCCATGCTGTGAACACTTACAAAGCATGTCCTTGAACCTGTCTCAAGCTTCATGAAATTTCTTATTACTATGGATAGCAAATTGATTGATCTCTTGCTTCATCTTGAACACCTTTGAAGGTGTCATGTATCGCTCCAAGAATTTTACTTTCAACTTCTCCCATATATCACATTTAGCAGCATCAAGATTATCGTACCAATCTCTCATTTTTTCATTCAACGAGAACTTAAACAATATTATCTTCCTCGCATCCTCATGAGCTCCTGCATCTTTTTGTATATTTGCATAACCAAGAAACTTATTTAGATGTTGCTGAGGATCTTCAAAGGTTCCCCCAGAGAAGGGACTCATTTCAACCATGGTGATAAGAGCAGGGTGTAAATCGAAATTGGCTCCGGTCCCTCTTGCTCCTAACAACCCAGCATTGCCCCCTCCGTTGTTCTTAAAGACTTCACGGATGGCAAGTGTATCAGGATTCGCTGCCATATTGACTGTCTCAACTTCCAAATTATCTTCAGTTGTAGATTCAATCGTTTTCAAATTCAGCACGTCAACTTCAACTCCAAAATCAAGAGCTTCAGTTGGATCTACTTTCTTGTTCTTATTCTTCTTCTTCTTTGTCAACCTTGAAGATGCTCCAATCTCCGAATTATAAGGCTCTAATGTACCTGTTTTAGATCTCATGAGCATACACCTAAGAAGAGTAAGTGTTAGAAATCAAAGACAAGAATAATATAATCTCAATTAAACTAGAAATAATAGACTAATAAATAATTCCATCCCCCGGCAACAGCGCCAAGAACTTGATGGACATTTTCTCAATACACAAAATTAATCCTCAAGTATAAGGATATCAATTGTAGTTTCGATAGGTGAACAAGTGATTATCGTACCCAAAAGACGAATTATTATCAGTTTTATTATGTTCTAATTTACTAAGATTATGTTTGGCAAATTAGTTTTGAATTGTTACGAAATTAAATAGCAATTGACTTAAATAGCAATCAAATAATAAACAAGCAATAGAAAATACGGTTGTGATCAAGTAAGAAATTAGGTAGTTCTTCGGGGCATCTGATTTTACTTATTAATTTCATTTTCATGCGTTATTGTCCGACTCTGCCTTGTGGTATATGGACGCATCACTAAACCATGCAAGTTCACTCTATAGACATAAGTAAACAAGCGTATGACACGTGTGAATATCCTTGGAGCAAGAGATATAATTCACCCCCCATTCTAGGTACTATCAGTATCAATTATTTCTCGTGCACTTAGTACTCTAACTCGATATGATCTCACTTTATAGGTACTATGACGTTATACTCTTTATCCTACTTATTAACTCGAATAAGATTAATTAACAAGTATCTATATAAGATAGTTCCAATAAGACTTAGAAATCCCTTCACTTAGAATTATAACATGTAATCCTACTCAGCGGTGAACGAACTCAATCATTAACCAAGATATGCATTCAGACTCTACATAACAGCTAATGATGCACAAAACGACCATGAGTATGAATTGAAAAAGCACAATCTTATATAAAATAAACCACAAGTAGTGTTGTACGAAGTTTACACATGGAAATTCAATTAACTCATAAAACTTTCATAACCTTAGAACTACTGAAGTGGTTCTAGCCCATGATTGATCTAGGAACAATCATGGTTGTTTGGTATGATCTTACTTGACACGTCAGACGAACCTCTCTTCACGATCCCTTTGGATGATGGTAGGGTTTCATTTGTGGATGGATGATGAATGATGTGTGTCCCTTTTTCTCCTGCGAAAGCTCTTCTTTTATACTAATGGAACCTCCTTACGGGCTTAGGATGGGCTTTTGCTTGAAGCACACGTCAAATTTAGTAAAAGACATCTGGAATTACCATAAATAGAAGCAGCGAGAATCTGTTCGATCAAGCCTGGACTGGTCGAGCAAGGTCTTCAACTCAAGCAATGGTCGAGCAAGCTCTCTGTAAGTTTTTGTATATTTTGCTCGACCAAGCTCATCTGCTCGACCAAAGTGATGCTGGTCGAGCAACACCTCTAAGTCGAGCAACCTTTCTGTAAAATTGTGCATTACGTTTAACTTCACTCATTTGCTTGACCAAGATGATTCTGATCGAGCAACCTCTCTAAGTCGAGCAAGCTCTCTGGATGAATCTGCGTATTCTGCTCGACTTGGCCACCTTGTTCGACCAAAGTGACAATGGTCGAACACGGTCTTGAGGTCGAACGGCCTTTGAAAATCGCTTCAAAAATTATGTCTTCCAATTCCGAGCCCTTTCTACCTGTTTTCCTGTAAAAATATGCTCAAAAAGCCCTTGTACCCTCTGATTCATGATTTTTTCATAAATGTACCGATTCATCTCAATAAAAGACTCAATCGTACTCAATTTTCACGCAAATCAGAGCCCAAAATCTGTGAATTTACACTCTCATCAACAACCGAGATAGACGAAGACTCTCTATCGGGATGGTTGTAGTGTGATTTGGTATTAGTATGTCTTGACTATAGAATCACATTAGTGCACTTTGTGTGTATTGAGCAGGACCACTTGAGATCATTCGACTTGTAATGTCTATATAGAAGAACTTGATCTCAGTTATTATGGATGTTCATGCTCTTAATTCCTATACAATAACCTCAACACGTAAGGCAGTATGAATTTCTTTGATTCATCAATAGGTGAGATTTACATGTAATTAAATAGTGATGTCTCTATGGTGTGCTGTTGATTATAGAAGGAATCTGTATCCGATATAGGTTGATGATGTCCCCTTGAGGAGCTCATAAGGATTATCATGTAAACCCTACAGGTGGATTTATTCCGGCATGATAATGAGGTTTAGTGGTACTACTCTCGGATGAGATATTAATTAATGGAGTTGTCAGTAACTTAATTAATTAATGGACATTGTATATCTTTAACATGAGGAGACTAACGGGCTCATAATAAGAAGGAGCCCATAACATAATTATGGGATTAGGAAGGTAGTGCAGTAATAATATTTTAGTGGTATATATTATTATTATTGGACTTAAGTATAAGCTTTGGGCTAAGCTTGGATACTTAAGCCCAATGGAGGCCCAACTCTAATTTCTCCTCCTGGTCTCTGTTGTAGCCCATATATAAGTCATCTCAACTGTTCTTACCCTAGATGAGGCATGCCTAACACGTGAATATGGTAGACAGAATGGCAGATTGAGAAGATCTCGAAGATCGTCACCCACATGAAATCGAGATTGGACTTGGGAATACAGCAGAAGACCAGAGGGTTATTTGCTGCTGCTGTTCGCCAACTTGTGCTATTTTTATAAAATTGTATAGGTCTCAGAATTCAATGTGTGATATATTGACGGAAAGCCACAGAAGAAAGGATCGTTTTGGCATATAGATCACTAGATTCGGAGATCAGCCGAGGGAGTTATACCCAAAACGGTGATGCTACACAGGCTGCCAGCGAGAATCCTTCTTCTCCAACATACCCTGGTGTAAGGTAATACGTTTTTTGTTTTCATGCTTCCGCTGACTGTTAAAAATATATGGAATCCTAACGGTTCATGTTAACCAAATGATCGAATGCCAATAATTGGTATCAGAGCTTCGATTTCAAGGTGAAGCGTGAAACGTTAGGCTTGGGTTTGCGTGGTGTACATGGATTAGGGTTTAGAATTATGTTTTTTGTTGAATACTTTAATTGTACATGGTGGCACACGAGCACCACACGACGGGTCGATGATGGAAGCAACGGACATGGTAGCGTGAGCATATGGTGTTTGGCGCTGGTGTCACACGACTGCTATCAACGAAAGAACTCAACAGTGCTGGACGACGTGGCTAGGATTTGTCAAAACCCACACGGCGATGCGACCATCGAAGGTTGGGGTTGATGGCGGCGGATGTGTGATGGTGGCTCAATACCGTGGGTTGATAGTGTATCGCCAGTGAAAGTCGCTGGGTCAGCCACTGTTCGCGTGATTAGCTGCCGGTGGACTCTGTTGGTTCTCAAACTGGTAGAGTTGGTAGCGGTATCATCAACTTCAAGCGGTGGCTGGGGCTCGTGTGATTCTGGCTGGGCATGATCGTGATGGGGCTGAACACGGCGGCTGAGAAATGGGCCAAGGGCACTTCAAGGCTGCATGGTGAAAATTGATGCAGCACCGCAGCGAATAATTGATGATCGGAGGTGGCCGGGGCATGTCAGACCTGGTTCCGAGCGAGTCGACCATACGTCCGGGTGGGTCTGCAGCGGTTCCAGGCGAGTATGCAGTATAGTTTCGATTGAGTCTCGCTTTCTTTAGAGCGGGTCTGACGGATGGCTGGATGAGTTGCAGGGCCTTTCCGAAAGGTCAGCGCTTGGTTCCAAGTGAGTCAGTTGCTGGCCAGCACATCGGAGGTGCGAGCCTGGTTGTCAGAAGGCACGATCGGAACTAGCAAGTGTCACTATGGCATGTGACACGGAAGGGTGAAAGCATGGCGTGCTGGGTGAGCAGTAGCAGACTGACTGATGCATGTCGTACGGTGCTAGTGGCACGAAGACGACCATCCAGGTGAAGATGGCCAGGGCGAGTCATGCAGTATTCCTGGGCGAGTCATTAAGATTTCCAGGCGGGTCTGCGATTGAGGAACGCTCGATGTCATGTGTGATGACTTGTGGATGAGCAGCTTGCAGCGCACGAATTCCATCTCCTGCTGGGCGTGAGGTGCACGAGTCGTGCCAAGAAAAGGCACGACTGACAGAGATGTGCATAGCAGTACAGATGGTCTTGCGGCACGATCGAGATTGGCACTGATTGCGAGCAGCACGACTCATGGCCTGCCGGCACGACCGCCGACTGCTGTTGGCACAAGTCGTGCAGGCTTCAGTTGCAGGCAGATTGCTGCTAGCGTGCAGACACAAGGTGCTGGGTGTGCTGGGCTGATGGCCGTCGCTAGTTCAGGTGTGTCGAGCAAGGCACACAATGTCGGGCAGGTAGTCGAGCGCGAATGCGCGGCGTCGAGCGATATGCTAGGAGGACGTCGTGCGGTGTGCTCGGTATTGTGCACGATAAATGGGCAGCTAGGTGTGAGGATGTCGAGCAGGGTGTCGGAGTGTTGAAGCAGGTTGGCAGACAAGGAATTTGAGGAATTTTCTTCATAAGATTCTTTCATAATTTCATTTAGGTTTTGGGGCATTGCCCCGAACCCCGCGACCTGACCAGGCAGGTAGATCCCTGCAATATCATCGGGGAGGTCGAACCCTGCATAGTCACATCTGCACAATTTCGTGATTGGAGGCGAACAATCGTATTCGCTGTTATATAACTGCATTAATTGATTTAATTATCTAATTATTGTTATATATGTATGCATGATTCTCTGTGATTTACTGCCTTATGTGCCGTAATAGGAGCATGTTTGGTTGCATATTATAACTGAATATTATATACATGTAAAAACCCTCGATGTTAAAATTACTAAGTGGGAGAGGGGATTGGTAATTAATTACCGTGGCCTCCATTATTGGTTTGTAAGTGATGTGAGTAAACTTGCGTGTTGGCAATAGGCCTTCCTCCCTAACGGATGAGTTTATTCACGGATCACTAGTACTGACTTCATTAAATAATTATTGTTTGTAATGTAGCACATTAACTTGCGTGTTGGCATAGACCTTCCTCCCTAACGGAGGAGTTTATGTGCGGTTCACTGGTACAAACATATAATCGATGATTGTAGGAAGTTATCCGAGCGCGTGTGTACTTCTTCAACTGTAAGGCACATAAGCTTGGGCCACGGACTTGGGATCAAAAAATAGTGTACACTTAGATGTAAATAATTAGTATCCTCCCCAACGGAGTCACTACTATTATTTGCATGGTTAAAGAGGAACCAACTATTAATTATTTTATCATGAGGTTAGGTTGACGAATGAAATTAATGGGTAAAACCTTCTCTTGTAAATATTTGGGTTTGTAAACGTCCACACTAATATGGCTTGCAGACTCACGGTGCTTGAGATGTCGGTGAATTTTATTTTTATATTATTTTGAGGGAATCAATATAAAAGGATAAAATTCGAAGATTTGATCGGTGTATTTATTTATGATTCTTTGATTTTCAAAATGGTTTTATCTCACTCATTGTTTACTAAAAGAAACATATTTACTTGTCCAAAATTAGATGATTAGAAAAGAATCTTGGTTTTAATTTTTACTGCTTAGAAAATTAAATATGTGTTCTTACTAAGGATGTCCCATGATACCTATTAAAGTCTCTAGTGTAGAGGTGAGAGGTTCATAGAAATATGATGGTCTCATGCGACTCTTCAGATACTTGAGTAAGTAAGAAAGGCAAGAGATAATGGATAAGTTAATGAATGAATTCAGAATGCTTGGAGTAGAATCTGAAGGAAAAACCTAGATCAATTTATTCTCCATAATTTGCCTGGATATTCGAGCAAGTTCTACCTGAAATACGAGAGGTTATATATGGTGGGGAACTTCTAACAAAACATGTGGCAAAGGAAAGTCATTTTCATCATGATGTGAACAAGGTTAGTACCTCATTCACTAGTCGTTGAAGCATGATTAATGATGGCATTTACTGACACGTTGTCTGTAGATACCGGAGTCACTTAAAGTCTGCAACTAAGTGATGATGAGATTGTAATATACATGGGTAATACTACGAGAGTAGTGGCTGTTGCAGAAGGAGTTATTTATTTATCTTACGATATGAATAAACATTTGGTTTTGATAAATTGCCTTTACGTACGTTTTTGATAGAATGAATTTGATTTCAATTTCTATGCATTTACGGATGGATACTCTATTTCATTTAGATGACATGATCATTATAATGAAGGATGGAGCTATAATCTGTTGTTGTACGTTGGTGGAAAATTTGTACGCTCTTAAATCATGCTTATCTCACGGATGCAACAAATAGTAATTAATAACGCGTCTTCTAATCTTAATAGGAGTGAGACTCTTTTGGAAATGATTAGATAGATGACGAATTATTTGGAATTACTAAATTCATTTTATGGGTATGCCCTAAAAACAACATTTGTATAACGTTTGTCTGGTTGTGGGATATCTTAGAAAAATGAAGGGTGATGATTTATTTAGTCCAAAAGATCGAAGGGTGATTGTTAACACAAACACTAGATTTTGGAAAGAACTATGTATTAAATCATAAACCCAAGTATAAATTATTCTAAAGGAAGTAAGTGGGAAAACACAAAGTATTAGTATCAAGTGTACAAGAGAATATACCACAAGGTAAACTGCAACGCGTTTCACATCTGATACACAATTGCGTGTAGTGCCTTGTCGTAGTAGGAGGGTTGTTCGACAACCTGTAAGATATATATTTTGGAAGAGTCGTGAGATTTGGTCCCTAGTAAACATGGAATAGACCCACGGATACGACGAAGCACTATAAGATAGAAATGCCGAATCTTAGCAAAGAGCAATGGTTTCTGAAATAGAATTGATGGATTCCAAATCAAGTCTGGGAGCTTGTAGGACAACTAAATGGTGTAAAAGCCATTGGAAGTAGTCATACAAAATAAAAGAGGATTATATGGTAAGGTGAAAACCTTGAAAGCAAAGCTTGTTGTGAAAATGTATAATCAGAAAGAAAAGGTTTGATTATGAAGAAACCTATTTTTCGATAGCTATGCCTATGTTGATCCAGACTCTTTTATCTGTTGCTACTCATATGAAATATGAGGGATAACAAATAGATATCAACACAGCTTTCCTGATTGGAAGTCTTGAGAAAAATATCTAGTTGAAATAACCAGAGTGATTCATTGCAAAGGGCTAAGAGCATTGTGATAGTAAGCTTAGGTGTCCATCGATGGACTAAAGCAAGCTTCAAGATCATGAAACATCCGTTTTGATGAGGAAATCCAAGCATATGGATTTATTCAATACGCGGATGTGTCTTGTGTATTGAAAAGAGTGATCGAAATGTGGTGGTATTTTTTGTACTGTACGTAGATGATATATTGCTCATTGGAGACAATGAAATAGTATTGTCGGGCGTATGGGTATGGTTGATAAAGCGATATGAGATAAAGGACTTAAGAGGAGGAAAAATATCCTTTTGATCACGGTAATACGGATCATAAGAAAGGATATTACGCTTGTCTCAAGCTTCATGAGATGATACGATCCTTATTTGTTTTAGCATGTGACTTTATTTAAGGAAATGTGTCTTGAGACGTAAAAAGAAGATAAAGGTGATGAAAGCGGTTCCTTATGCTTCGGCGAATAAGAAAGCTTAATCTAAGGAATGCTATGCACGAGAATGGATATTTGTTTTGATGAACACATAGATAGTGGGTATCAAAGGTAACCCGAAATAAGAACGTTGAACTGTGGTAACACATAATTTTGAAGTACATGAAAAGGTAGAAATTATATGTGGACTTACCAAACAGATTCACTGCTTCTTATGGGTTACATTGATTCACATTTTTCAAATCAGATAAGGACGACAGTCAATCCACCTGAAAGGTTGTGTTTAATTTTAGGAAGTTGAGTCATAATATGGGGAGTGTTATACATAAATATATTTCAGACTCCAGACTCCATCATGGAAATATGATAAAATGGAGCCTATGAGGCAACCAAAGTATATGTATAACTCTAGAAACTTCATGATGGACTTTGAAGTGTTTCTAAGTTTGCCCAAGGTTATCACAATTTATTTTGATGATAATAGTGCAGTTGCAAACTTGAAGGAATCACGAGCCCATAAGGAAATTAAACACATGGAGCGCGAGTACCACTTGTTACGAGAAATCGTATGATGAGGGGAAGGTTATTGTCGCCTAGATTACATCGGATGATAACCTAGTAAATCCATTTACAAGGACCTTAAGGCAAGAGCTTTTGATGGTCGTGTAGTGGGAGTGGGAATCAGATGTATGGCAGAAGACATGACAGCATAGTCTTTTAGTATAAGTGGGAGATTGTTGAATTGTATACTAAAAATCTAGTTTTAGTATGAACAATGTTATAATAATTTATTTGAAATGAGAATCATATGATCAAATGATTGCGTCTTATAATTTATTTATATGTCGATGAAATAGTCCACTTACTTTATACTGTAGATAATATATTGTGCGACAACACGCGGAATATCATATTATCGGTTTCCTTATAAAGTATAAACATATGCTCACAATCAAGATAGACGGAAACTCTCTATCAGGATGGTTGTAGTGTGATTTTGTATTAGTTTGTCTTGACTATAGAATCACATTAGTGCACTTTGTGTGTATTGAGCAGGAGTACTTGAGATCGTTCGACTTGTATTGTCTATATAGAAGAACATGATCTCAGTTATTATAGATGTTCGTGCTCTTAATTCCTAAATAATAACCTCGATACGTAAGACAGTATGTATTTCTTTGATTCATCAATGGGTGAGATTTATATGTAATTAAATAAAAAAACTCGGTGAGTTGGGAAATAATGCTGTCTCTATGGTGTGCTATTGATTGTAGAATGAATCCGTGTCCGATATAGGTTGATGATGTCCCCTTGAGGAGCTCATAAGAATTATCATGTAAACCCTACAGGTGGATTTATTTCGGCATGATAATGAGGTTGAGTGGTACTACTCTCGGATGAGATATTAATTAATGGAGTTGTCAGTAACTTAATTAATTAATTAATATTGTATCTTAAACATGGGGAGACTAACGGGCTCATAATAAGAAGGAGCTCATAACTTAATTATGGAATTAGAACGATAGTGCAGTAATAATATTTTAGTGGTATATATTATTATTATTGGATTTAAGTATAAGCTTTGTACTAAACTTGGATACTTAAGCCCAATGGAGGCCCAACTCTAATTTCTCCTCTTGGTCTATGTTGTAGCCCATATATAAGTCATCTCAACTATTCTAACCCTAGATGAGACACGCCTAACACATGAAGAGGGTAGATAGAATAGCAAATTGAGAAGACCTCGAAGATCGTCGCCCACAAGACGTCGAGATTGGACTTGGGAATACAACAGAAGACTGAAAGGTTGTTTGCTGCTGCTGTCAGCCAACTTGCATGATTTTTATAAAATTGTACAGACCTTAGAATTTAATGTGTGATATACTGACGAAAAGCCACGGAAGAGAGGATTGTTTTGATATATAGATCACTCAATTCGAAGATCAGACAAGAGAGTTATGCCCAAAATGGTGAGATTGCACAGGTTGCCGGCGAGAATCCTTCTTCTCCAACATACTCTGGTGAAAGGTAATACGTTTTTTGTTTTCATGCTTCCACTGACTGTTAGAAATATATAAAACCCTAACGATTAACATTAACCAAATGATCAAACGCCAACAATTACAAGCTCAGTTCTAAAACATGGAAATCTTATTAGTTTTAATGAATTAAATTTGAATTCTAGCATGTCCATCACTTTTTATATTTATAAATCACAATTTTCTTTCTTATTCTTTTGTCATGCAATTTGTCATGTAAGCTAAGGCTATTGAATAGAATTATTATGTCCAAGTTATCTTTCGCTTTATGATTTCATATTCAATTATCATTTTATGATGCAGTGGAGCCGATAATCTCTTGGAGTAAGAAACCCAACGACTTTTCTAGATGGGGCTATGGTCAGTGGTCTTTTTTTCTTTCTATTTCTCCAGTTCAAAGGTTAATGAGGAAAAAAAATTTAGTTTTGAGTGGTAGCAATGCAAACCATTGAGATGACTTGAATTTATATAGAGTTTTAGATGTTGTAGCTGAAATAGAAAATAAAAAAGCATCATCAAGTAAGATTGCGGAATGTTTATAAGTGATAATTTTTGTGATGCAATAGTGAAACCTCACACGTGATCTTTAAGTTTTTTCTGAGTAGTTATTTCACGTGCCATAAAAGGAGGAAAAGAACAAGGTTTTGATGTCATTCTATGTGACACATTTGGACTTCTCCTTACTCAAGTAAGAGATTTCAGTGGCATAATATATCTAACGATTTAAGTGGTTGTAGCTGAATCTTAGTTGATAATTCATTATGGTCACTTCTTGTAGCACTTTATCATAAGCTATTATTTAAAGTGCAGATGAGTGCAATTGATAAATTCTTGAGTTGATCACTTTCCTAATGCATGTTAATATTGGGAGACTATCATGACTCCCTATAGGAAAAGTATGCCTTCATCTTATAAGGTTTTCATAATTCATTGTATAATATTCCTAAGAGAATTGACTGTTACTACATCCTTACAGTTAAAAGTCCACGTAATTATAAAGAAGAATTGAACAAGTCTTTTTTTCCTTTTCTTTTGCTAATTATCCATTTCTTAACAAAATCGAAATGTATGTTTCTTAACATGTTTCAAGATATAATATTCCTAAGAGAATTGAATGTTACCACATCATTGCAATAACATATCTAAGGATTTTAAAAGACATGACTTGAAAAATATTAAAAATTTTATATATTTGAAGCAAGAGATCTAAAAGCTTGATGACAAAATTGAAAGGGTATGAGGAAGCATTACCTTTGTTAAGTTTCTGTTTCTCTTTTTTGGTAATTTTATAGGCATAGTTCTTTTTTACTTTATGTGAGACGAAAGGTGAGCGCACAAATTACTAATTCCTACAGATCAGGCTGCACTTAAGAATGCTTTTAATTCTGTTAAATTATTTACTTAAAGCATGTTGAATTTTAATTTTCTTATTTTTAGGTCGAACCCAAATCGTATGTGTTTCTTTTCTTATGACACTGACTTATGACATATGAGTTCTTATGTCTGAATTATTAAGATATATATTTTTTACATTTATGAATTAATGATAATAATACGCATCGAATAATAGTTTTAAGAGTGATGAGTTGGCTGAAAGTGATATGTATTAAACAATAAATTTTAGTGCATAAAAATTTCCTTAGTGTTTGCATGGTAATTAATTTGTTGATGTTATTAAATCATAGTTGTGAATGGAGGTTCTATCGATCTAACTATAAAATATTGATTGGCTAATGCAAGTTTTAAAGCAGTTTTTATAGTTCTTTAGATCGGTGATGAAAGTGAAAATAAGCGTGTTTTAGTGTCCAATTTAACACCTGTTTGATGAGAATTGTTGATATATATTAGCACAAGTATTTTATATTCAATATATTTGAGAAAAATGTGTACTTGAGGTGTTTTGTTATGTTTTAGGTGGAAAAAAGATCAAAAGAGCCAAGTTTGAGAAAATGTGCAATTTGTGAAAGAATGCTGAAAAATGCGCGTCCAACTTGTATAATTTTTCTGCATTCATGTAGAGCTCTGAATTGGAAGTGTGATATATGGTTGAAAAGCCACAGAAGAGAAAGTCGTTGTGGCATAAAGAACACCCCAATCGAAATTCAAACGAGAAAGTTATGATCCAAATATTGACGTCGCGCAAGCTGTTCCTGTTCAGTATCATTATTCCACTTTGCATGACTTGTTATATATTCAAATATTAGAGTTTCTATGATTTCTTTATATAGATAGAAAGCTAAGGAAGAGCGGATCACGTGAGTGTAAGAATCACTCAAATTGGAGGTCAGATGTGAAAGTTATGCTCAAAATCGTGAAGTTGCGCAGCTTCCAGCGAGAATTTTTGAGAATTTCCGAATTTATGCGTGTTTTTACACCCCTAGTGTGTGTTTGCATGAATTTTTGTGTTTTCCAAGAAAAAGCTCATCCAAGGTCCATAAAGAGAGCATACAAGTATAAAAGGGATGTAGATCACATCATTATTCATTAGATTGAATTGGAGAGAGCCACAAATCATACTAAACCCCACAAGGGGGATCACCCCCAACCATCATCTACATCCTTTTCTCCATCCATCCATCACTTTGAAGATTCATTTGTGAAATCAAGAGGAGGATTCAAGATGGAGAAGGACGCGACGACTCCTAAATCTAGGGTTTACTTTGTTTCTTAATTTATCTTGTAATTTTTCAGACATCCGGGTAAGATCTATCCAACACCCATGATTGTTCTTCGTAACATTATGGGCTAGAGCCTTTTTTGTAGAACTAGGGTTGTGAAGGTTTTACGAATTAATTGAACTTTCGTGTGTAAACTACGTGCAACACTACTTGTGGATTTATTTTATATATGATTGTGCTTTCTTAATCCATATTCACGGTCGTTTTGTACATCTTCAATTGGTATATAGAGTCTGAATATATATCTTGGTTGTAGATTGAGTGCGTTCACCGCTGAACAGGATTCCATATTAAGATTCTAAGTGAGGGGACTCCAAAGCTTCATTAGAACTATCATATATGAATACTTATTAATTGAATTGAATTCGGGTTATTAAGTAGGATAATTTTATAGTACCTATAAAGGAAGATCATATCGAGTTAGAGTACCAATTGGTCAGGGAAATAATTGATATTGATAGTACCTAGAAAGGGGGTGAAATTATATCTCTTACTCCGAGGTTATTCACACGTGTTACACGTATGTTTACTTGTGTCTATAGAGTAGATATGCATGGTTTAGTGATGCGTCCATATTCCACAAGGCAGAGTCGGACATCAACATACGGAAGGAAAATTAATAAGTGAAATCGGATTACTCTAGGGCTACCTATTCTATCTCTTGAGTCACTTTCGAATTCTTCTAAGTGCTTTTATTTTATTTGTTATTTAAATTTAGTATTTTAGTTGTTAGATTAAATCCTCAAACTGAATTACCTTGTTTTAATTAATTTAGTAAATAATTAAATTAATAATACGCCGTCCTTTGGGTTCGATACTCACTTGGTCGCTTGCTTAGCTGCAACTGATATCCTTAATACTTGGGGATTAATTTTGCGTGCAAAGAAAATCCGCATCAATCGGATCACTATTAGCGCACCTTCCATTGGTTTATCAGAATCAGATAGTTAAGACTTTTGCAAGAAGTATCCGGAAAATTCAACGTGTTTATCATTTGAATATACACTTACGCAACATGATTTATATAGTGATATCCTGGTAATATTTACTTTATTTTGTTCTAAGTTAATATTTAACCCCTCAAGTTAAAATGCTTTATATTAATTTATAATTTAACTAATGATTTAATGGTATATTTATTTTCTTTCACACAGGTACTTCCAGATTTCATTTGTGATGTCTTGAAGAAGATTTAATTACTTGATCATCATGAGGTCTCTAGCATCTATGATGATCGTATGTGGAATTTGCTGGCTGTAAAAAGGATGATGGCTTCATGTTTTCACAAGGTATTTTTAGGCTATGGATTGAAATCAACGCTACTGTTGAATCTAGATTCCTTTTTGAACTTTTGGATCACTCTTCCGTTACATTGCGAGTTTTTAAGATTCAGTACCATTATTGATATAATGCCGACAATAACTCATAAGAATAATTTGCTACATCTCCTATTATTTTTGCTAAAATATTTCAGTTTCTAATGTATTATCGTATGAATAAATCAAATAAAATTAAATTAGAATAAGAAAATATATTGAGTTCTGCTATTGAATAAGCATGATTTGTTTAATATGATTTCTGCAGATGTTTTAATAATTCAGTATTTTATTTAAAAATTATGTAAATATTGGATAAAAATAAATTGCACAATATATTTAACAAATTTATTATCATATTATGCGACTAATTGATCTCTAACTAATATATATATATATATATATATATATATATATATATATATATATATATTCAAACTTACAAAATTTTCATATATTATCGGGGATGTATTATGGAACAATATATCCTTTATAATCTCAAAAACTAAATGTCTCAGAAGCATTATCATTAACGTATTAAACATAAAAGATTTATTTTTTGTAAAATACACTATTAATGTAACGTTCAAATATAAGATCTCTTTTATGCTTTGAAAAATATATTACAAAGTTATGAGACATAGAAGTAATTTTCTTTAATCATTTATAAGCATTTATAACATATATAAACACACAGAAAAGACATAATTTAATTATAAAATAGAAATATAACAAATACGTTGAATATAAACAGATTAAAACATAATAGTAATTTTATCATCAAAACCATAACAATAAATTCGTTCCAAATTACTGAAAATATTATGCTTTAAGATAAATAAAATATTTTGAAAAAAACAAAAACTTAAATTCATAATATTCAAAATTTAACAACAACGTAATCATAATATCTTTAAGATTATTCATCTTCAAAAAATTAAAATAACAAAATAAAAATCAATAATGATAAACACTATCACGTGCATCGCACGGGTCGAAATATTTATATATATATATATATATATATATATATATATATATATATATATATATATATATATATATATATATATATATATATATATATATATTACTTTTTTAATTATTATCATTATTATATATATTTTTTTCTCATTACATTTATTCCATTAATTAATGTATATGTTATTTTATTTATTTAAGAGTATATACGTGATTATATAAATGCTCAAGTTATAATGTATACAAAGATGTCTTTTTCAAATTTCATCTTTTTTTATATCTCTTAAAGTAAAAAAATATTATTCCCTTAGTCACCTTTCAAATTACACACTTTTCATTTTTGACACAAAAATTTGCACATCTCTTAAAAAGGATAAAAAGTTAAAACAATTATCATTTCTCTTATACTCCCTCCGTCTGCTTTCAAGACTTTCATTTTTTCATTTGGGGCGTCCGCTCCCAAGGTTTTCATTTTCTTTTTTATCCACACATACTCACTAATACAATTAAAAAATGGGACTCACACTTTCACTAATATAATTACCCACTACACATTAAATAATAATACTCCTTAATCTTCGTGCCAAAAAACAAATGACACCTTGAATCCGGACGGAGGGAGTACTTTATTTACAAAAAGACCATCACTATCTAAAACACCTAACATATTTTATCATTTTTTTATATTTAAAATTATATAACACCCCTAAAAATTACCTTTTCTTAAGATCCATGCTTGGAGAAAGTTGCAATAAGCTTTTACGGAACTTAGGGAGTACATATATTTATTAATATTTAAATTTAAAATTATATATATTATGTCTTTTTTATTACTTATCATATAAAATTCACATTTTATATTTTCCTCGTCTCATAATAAATTTTATTAAAAGAATTTGAAACATCACAACAACATATACATTTTAATTTCAAAATTAATAACTCTCCTAACGTACACTCCATATATTACACTACCCCAAAACTTTAAAAGATTTACTATAATTTTTTTATTTCTTTAAATTCCATAACTACAGTACCTATTATTTTAGTACAAAAGAGCATTATATTACTAAACAATTAGGCCCATGATAGTTGACTGAGAGATAGGTTTCCTCCACCTCTCTTTTTCTTCATTTTTGCAGATAACTACACATTTATATCAAGAGTACTCATACTCTCTCTCACATCCACCTCACACAAAATACACATTCTACAATATTAATCCACATTAACTCGTATTTTCTTCTTCTCATCATGTCATGCCATGCATGAAACTACCTCATTATAAAAGGCCAATACTACTCAATCTTGATCACACAATGAGCACTCCACTATTCATCTCCGTTCTCTTTCTCACACTAGCTTTCACCAAAGCCATCAGAACATGCCATGAAAACCCCACCCAAGATCTCATAATGGAGTCTCCCCCAAATTTGCAGCCCTACGATCCGGAAAGCGGTCGTATGCTTAAGCTCAATGGAGAGAATCCGCTGCCTCCACCGAAAAAGAGGCCGAAGAATCCGAAGCTCCCCCGGTGGAAGTGGAAGTTTGGTAATAAGAAACCTCCCCGTCCTTCAACGTACAAACCATGGTGGCCACCTGTTTGGCCACCACTAGTTCCTGTGAACACCAAGATACAAGCTCCAACGGTGGTGTCTTAAATATGATCTGAGGCTGCTAAGTATATATATTGAAAATAATAATTGTGGAAGAATAATGGGGTAATTTTATTTGTTGTTGGGAAAGCTAGCTTACATGCAGTCTAATTTTATTTATTTAATATTGTATTTTAGTTCAAATTGTCATTTTAGCCATAGTTTACGTTACGTACCATGCATATCCCAAGCCGGTTCCACGAGCAAGTGAGTAAGGATGTATAATTAGGTCCAATTCTTCACCTTCATGATTTTGGGTTAAGTTAACCTTCCTAATTTATATATGCCTAACAATTTTCTTAAACCTTTTGGATAGGCCGTACCAACTACCCGATGATGGGCCTAGGGATTGCCACCCCAAAAGTGGGCCCATAAAAGGTTGCCACTTGAAGTACTGTGTCGTCCATGAATGTCCAATTTGAAAGGGTTGAATTGTTACGATTATATCCCAAATCAGATCCGCATGTGAAAATAGAGTTAAAAGTTTTTTTTCATTTAGATTTTGTCAAAAAAAAATAGTTGTATCAATTTTGTCCCATAACTATGAGTTTTATTTCAATTTTGCCCAAAATAAGAAAAATATACAACAATCCACAAACGACCACATTAAATAAGAGTGAGTCTCATGTAAACCGAGTTTACATGTAAACCCTATATTTTTTAAATTACTCTTTAGTATATAAAAAATTACTCTTTGAAGAGAATAATTTTTATACAGAAGAGTAATAATTCATGTCTTAAAAGAGTAATTTTTCATGTACTAAAAAGTAATCTATAAATCAGGATTTATCAGAATTTGAAGAGTAATTTTTTTTTTAATTTAGAAGAGTAACAATTTATGTTCTAAAGAATATTTTTTATGTACTAAAGAGTAATAGAGTTTACATAATTAATGTATGTAAACTCGATTTACACTAAGTGTTTGTCATTAAATAAATAGTACCCAAAAGATCTACACAAGAACCATATGTGCAGCTGCTTCAGGTGTTGGAGCTCGGCCTCACTTACAGGCTCGAGTACCGCACACGGGTCGAGCTCTGACACCTATTTTTGATATTTTTCGAACTCCGAAACCTGTTTTCCACTGCTCGTGTGCTTCCGATACAACTCATAAATGCTCAAAAATCATCCAAACCATCAGCACAACATTTATAACCAAATAATGGACTAGGATGCACTTCGACATCACCAAACGAACCAAAATCAAACCAATACTCATGATAAAATATACCCAATTTTACAAGAACAACTCTCAATCAACATAATAAGCACACTTAAGTGGTGAGTCACACCACGTACTCTCCCCCCAAACTTAAATCGAAACAAGTTGAGAATTAAGTTTGCAAAAAGTGATGAGACTTACTCATGTAGTTTCCAACAATGAGCTCCTTGTAGAGAAGTATATGCATCACAACAATTCTAGGTATATCCACCAAGCACTATCCCCCCAAACTTAAATTGAAACAAGAGTTGAAATTTAAGTTTGCAACAAGTGGTGAGACATACTTTCACACTTCAAATCAAGCACTTCTCGTATCTCCAATACGCATTCTCCTCAACGAGCACAATCAACCTACATGCAAAAAAATGCAAGAAAATTAAATGAACAAGTGCGATGGTTGTACACCTTGCACGCCATTCAACCTTAAATCACCTCTTGAGTACGTGTGGAAGTACATATGCAGTGCTAATGGAAAAATATATGATCCTAAACCTGGATATTGAGTAATATCTGTATTTGAATGCATGTTACATTGAATATATATTTTTCACTAAATATATCACGATATCAATAATAAAAAGAAAATGAGTCTTATTTTCTCTAACATAAAGTTTTTCAATACAATACCTAATAGATGGACTTGCTATCAATCAACTATCAAGGACCTAGAATGGAATTTAATTATATTATTAAATAAATTTTAAACCTCACTAATACTATAAGATACAATCAATAAAAATTGGGCATTTAGTACCACAAAAAAAATGTACATTGGCATAAAAATAAAATCAGTCTCATAATTTTGCTTAAATTCATTTTTTGTCCAAAAATAAAAAATAAAAATTTCAATTTACCATCGATTTTGAAATATGGCAAAAAAAATACCTTATTTTCATCATCGGAAAATGTTAAAATTACAAAAAAAAAGGCACGTGATTGCCACGTGACAATAAAAATCTACGAGAATAGGGCATTTTTTTGCCCTATTACCAGTAGTTCTAAGTTGAAAATTTGATTTCTTTAGGATAAAAAATGAATATAAGCAAAACTATGAGATTAGACTGAATTGATTTCCGGGGCACACCGTGCGTCTTTAGAATTTATTATTATGGTAAGAGTACATTGTTTTGTTCTAAAGGGTATACAATTTAATTAATAAGGGTACATCTTTGTTCTAAAGGGTATACATTTTTCATTAATATTTTTATATTTTTTTTCAGAAAATAAAGAGTACACATCTTTATACTAAAGGGTATACAATTTAATATAAAATTTTCCACACAAGTTTTTGCCTTTATGTTAAAAAGAAAGCCGACAAACATGCTAGACTTTATTCATTATTTCATTTACATGGAAACAATATTTCTTAAATTAAAATTTTGTTTAAACACCTATAACTTGAATATTTTATTTGGGCAATTATTTAGGGTTACACATAAATCTTTTATGAGTAAAAATGCAACTTAATATATTATCTCTGTCTCGAAGTAAGGTTCTTTTTTATTGCTTAACATTGTTGATCAAGAAAAAGATTTTTTTTATCAATTATATTACTTTTGAGTGTAATTTATATTTTTATTAAATCTGAATCCCACATTCCATTATTAAACTCAAAAAATTTACTACAAAATTATACAGTACCATCACTTTAAATTGAAAGGTGGAATAATCCAAAACTCATCCACTACATTATATTTTTATTTTTCAATGTACAAAAGATAAATATATGGATGCAATGTAAGAGGGAGTATGTTGGGTGGCATTTTTAAAAGGGTAACGTTCGATGAGATTGTCTCAATTAAGTGAGATTTTTTTTTAATAAATTATTACTTTTCAATAATTATGCTATTTTTCTTGAATCGTTAAATTGAAAAATACACAAGCAAAACAATATCATTTTTACCCACTATATATTGAGTTCGTTAGCATAATCACGACAAACAATTTTTTTTTTTAATTTAGATATAACTATTCATTAAAAATGATTTTTTTTTTTTGCGTATCCTTATTCTTAAAATTATCTAATTTGACAATTATTACTTTTATTTATCTACTTTTTTATTAAAATTAAATATTATATCATGATCGTCTCATAAAATTGAGACAAATTTTCACTAAAAAAACTGTTTTTTACCAATAGAATATTCAGTTGGTAAAAGCCTTAATTCCATTGTTAAATTGGTTTACCAAAAGATTAGCAACGTAAAATCAATTCCGTTGGTAATCCGTTGCTAAAAATTCCATTGGTAATTTATATAAATATTCTCTTGGTAATCCGTTGGTAATTACCAACGGATTGAATTCCGTGGGTAAAATAGAGAATAAATTCGTTGGCATTCCATTACTAATAGAAAAATATCATTTTGGTTGCTAATCCATTAGTAATTACCAACGAATTGAATTCTATTGCTAAAAATTCTTTTTTTTAAGTGTTTGCCCATAATCATTAGTGTCTTTTCTAATCCAATTTACTTAATAGATTTTTATTACAGAGATTGAAAATATATACTCCTACATTTTCACTTCACGCAAATATGGGAAAGTTTGGTCCTATAAAAATTTCTTCATTTTAATTTTAGTTCCATAGGAAATCACTGATCTCATATTTAGTGGTTGGTTTCATAAGAATTTTATAACCATAATTTTTTAAAAATTTTCATCTCAAATTAACTTATATTATTATAAACTACCAGATTTATATTATTTTATGTCTTTCAACACAGACATAGTCCATTACGACAATTCCCCTCTGTTTTCTCTCTCAATAAACATTGTTTTAGTTTTCTTTGGGGATTATTTTTGCAAATTATAGAATCAAATCTACAAGTTGCTATTTTGGTCTTGCTAACGGTTCAGAAATATTTCGTTAACTATTAACAGAATTTTATAGGATTCTATCTCACTTATTTACCTTCCCAATTTGATTCCAACTCATAGCGCAAAAATTTCCTTAATAACGCTTAAAGATTCGGTAGGTTTACAATAAAACCTCTATAAATTAATATATCGGGATCAAAGAATTTTATTAATTTAAAAAGATATTATATAATCGATAAATTAATAATTTATTAATTTAAATAGGTTATATACAAAAATTATAATTTTCATAACTTATTATACATATTAAGAATATATTGGTTCGAATATATGATGATACTTTAAGGGATTTACAATTATGTATTACTTGTAAATCAAATTAATTATATGAGTATAGTATCTCATGAATTGTGTAATCATATAATATTTATCTATATTTTATAGGAGTATATCAACATAAAATATTGATTAATTTTATTTGTTTGTAACTTGGGTGCAATCGAGAAATTTAAAGATGGATTAATGAAGATATTAAGTTTAATAAAAAAGCAAATAATAGTAGATTTATATTTTACTAAATTATCTTAGAATGTTAAAGTTGATAAATATATATATATATATATATATATATATATATATATATATATATATATATATATTATATATATATATATATATATATATATATATATATATATATATATATATATATATATATATATTAATGAAGATATTAAGTTTAATAAAAAAGCAAATAATAATGGATTTATATTTTACTAAATTATCTTAGAATGTTAAAGTTGATAATATATATATATATATATATATATATATATATATATATATATATATATATATATATATATATATATATATATATATATATATATGAGATTTTTTTAATAATTATTAATTTATACTTTTATTGGGACCTTAAGTATTCTTTAGAATTTTCTAGAAAAGTATTATCTTATTATTTAATTGATTGATACCTAAATTTGAACTGGTCCCAAGTTGGGACAAATAAATTATTAGTTTTATCGAGGTTTTTAATTTAACGAGGTTCTACTACAATGTCCTCAAGTAAGTCCTTCTTGATACTATCTCAAATGAGAACATTTTATACCTTTTAAATTAGTTATCACTTTTATATAAAATGTTATCACTTTCATTATAAAATACTATTACTCTCTTAAGCGAGCCGATCTCACACAACTATTTACCTTTCCTCAATATGTTCATGTAAAATACATATATTTCAGATAAATTTAATTTGATAACTCTTTCTAATTAAATTATTTAATTCATTAATGGTAGCTAGCTATGCATCCATATGAGATTCAATATATATTATCTATTTAAATTCCTTATTACTAAATACTTTTGATCGAGGTTGTTTCAATCATTCATACATGCTTAATTACCATAAATTTATCACTCCATGCATAAAAAAAACTAATATACGTATTGACTTTTATTTTTAATTTTTTTTTTGCGTCTATATAAACTCGTCACTAGAGTCTTCACTAGACGTACCACAAAAAATATTATCAACAAAGCCATAAATATGAAGACAAACATCGTTATGAGTATTGTTGTAGTATTCATGTTTCTGATGATATCCCCAAGTGTGGATGCAGCATTAAGAAGCGGCGTCGAGGATGCGATGGTTGCACACCATGTGTGCCATTCAACCTGAAATCACCTCCTGAGTACGTATGAAAATGCATATGTAGTGCTAATGGAAAGATATATGATCCTGAACCTGGATATTGAGTAATATTTGTATTTGAATGTGTGTTACATTGAAGATATATTTTTCACTAAATATATCATGATATCAATAATAAAAAGAAATTAAATCTTATTTTCTTTGCATATATAGTCCATGATATCTTTAAGAAAAGGTGCATTCTTGCATAAATCATCTTACAAATTTCATAATGTGAGATGGTCAAGAAGTTTTACATAGGATGGAATTACATATATTAGACACTCCATATTTTAAACTCAATTATTACTATAAGATACCATTATTAAAAATTATTACTACTAACATAAATGGATTGATAGTAATATCACATTATTAACCCTATATATTAAATGTATGTTCAAAGTTAGAAATATTTGGTGTCTTTAAAAAATCATATTCCTTAATTTATTTAGATTTTTCTTAACATGGGATTGTGGAGATTATGATGTTAAACTTCGATTTTATATACTTTTCTTTACGTGTTAAATATGTTAATGTGTGAGAATCTCAAATTGTATTTCTTCATTTGAATCCAGTTGTAAAAAACGGTTAAATTAAAAACATGTGCAAATGTGTAATACATGTGCGAAAAAATACAAATATGTACAAAAATAGAACACACGGGTTAGGGAAAATATCTCATCCTACTCTTAACAAGCAAATCGAATGTTTTGATCTTGAGAAAATATCTCTCTTTTCTCTTCTCTTCTTCTTCTTCTTCTTCGAACTCTCTTTTTCACTTTCGATGAATACGGTGACAAGGATGAAAATATCCCAAAATTTTCACGATATATCCGTTTTTTTAGAGTACCGATATTGATATTAGGGAAAAAGATATTTCTTTTCCGATATCGAGAAAATATTGGAAAATATCGGTAAAAATGTCGATATCGATTTGCCACCGTTCAAATTTTTCTAGATATCGTGATTAAGAGAATTAGAATCTCTCACCACAATTGATGGTGGAGTAATCATGTGTATTTATATATATAATTACAAAAGATATTCTAATCAATTAATCAAATATTGACAAAATAAAATATACAAGGAAAGAGATCTCAATCAATATCAATCAATATTATTTACTTTATCACCCCCCTCAAGCTTAGTGTGGGATTAGGTCCGATGCGAAGCTTGGAATGAAAGAACTCATATAGTGGACGAGGCAAGCTTTTAGTAAAGATGTCCGCAAGTTGTAAATGAGAAGGGACAAATTGAGTGACGAGCTTCTTCGAGGAAACTAGCTCCCGAACAAAGTGATAGTTTATATCAATGTGTTTGGCCCTCTTGTGCGCAACAGGATTTTGAGAAAGAAAGATAGCGCTCTTATTATCACATAATAACGTAGGAGGATTTGAAGAAATGCGTAAATCACGCAACAAATAAGAAAGCCACAGAAGCTCAGACGCATCATTTGTCATTGCCCTATACTCTGATTCACAGCTGGAACATGCAACAGTTGGTTTTTTTGGCACTCCAAGAAACGAGATTTCCACCTAGAAAGATTGAATAACGATAGGTGGATCGACGAGTTTCAATATATCTTGTCCAATCAGCATCTGAATATCCAAGAATATCAGATGAAGTGCCCTGAGAAAATGTTAAACTAAAAGACATGGTCCCTTTAATGTAGCGAAGTATACGCTTAACTGCAAAAAAATGATCAACTGTAGGTGCCTGCAAAAATTGACTAACAGAGTTAACAGCGTAAGAAAGATCGGGACGAGTAATTATCAAAAATATTGCAAAGCCCCAACGAGAGAACGATAGAGCGTGGGATCGGAATAAGAGTCACCAAAGCTCGTAAATTGAATATCAGCTGCAAGAGGCGTAGTAATAGACTTAGAATCCAGAAGTTGTGCCCGAGCTAAAATATCCCGAGCATATTTAGCCTGACTAAGAAAAAGATTATTTTCAGTGTAATGAACTTCAAGCCCCAGAAAATAGTTCAAACGACCAAGATCCTTTATGGCAAATTCAGTATGGATGCGAGCTAGAAACTTTTGAATAACAGAAGAATCACTTCCTGTAAGAATGATATCATCAACGTAGACTAGGAGATATAAGATAACCGTACCACGATGATAGATAAATAGAGAAGGATCTGCCTTACTTCCTACAAAACCCAACTGTAACAGGAATGAACTGAATCGCTGAAACCAAGCGAGAGAGGCTTGCTTAAGACCATAAAGGGCCTTCTTTAGATGACAGACATGATCTGGAAATCGAGGATCGACAAAACCAGGTGCCTGCTCAATATAAATTGGTTTAGAAAGTTGTCCATTCAAAAAAGCATTTTTTGATATCTAGCTGATGAAGAGACCAATTATGCAGAACTGCTAAAGAGAGAACAACTTAAATAGTAGCAGCTTTCACCACTGGACTAAAAGTATGATCATAATCAAGACCAGCAAGTTGAGTGAAGCCTTGAGCAACTAAGCGAGCTTTTAAATGATCAACAGAACCATCAGATAGGAATTTCGTTTGAAAAACTCATTTGGAGCCCACAATGTTAGTTCCAGAAGGACAAGGAACTAGATCCCAAGTGGCATTAGAATTTAGAGCTTTAACCTCATCATTCATAGCAGCAAGCCAACCAGGATGTTTAGCCTCCGATTTAAAAACCCTTTGGCTCAGTCGTAGTAAGCAGAGCCGACAATAAAGAAGATGATGATAAATGAGCAATATCTGCAGGATGTCGAGGTTTGAATATACATGCACAACCACGAGTGATCATGGGATGTTGACGAGTGAGAACTGGCTAAGGTGGATCATCAATGATTGGTGGTGGGATTGCTGGAGGTTCTGTAATTAGAGGCTCTGTAGGAGAACACAAACCACATGGACGAGAAGATGGGGATGCTTGTGAAGTATCAACATGGGGCTGAACAGGATGAGACGGAATAGCAGCAACATTTCCCGAGTTCTCATCAAACACAGAAAAGTCCAACTCTGCAGGAGAGGAAGTAGATGCCTTGCTAGAGAGCAGAAAATGCAACTCATCAAATTGAGCATTCCTAGTAATATATACACGATAAGCAGAAATATCCAAACAATGAAACCCTTTATGCAAACTGCTGTATCCAATATAAATACATGGAGCACTATGTGGAGATAATTTATTTTGCACATAATCGCGTAAACATGGATAGACACGACAACCAAAAGAATGAAAATTCTCATAATTCGGAGATACACCATGCAAGATTTCAAAAGGTGATTTACCCCCAAGTAAAGGAGAAGGCAGACGATTTATAACATAAACAGGATAACTGAACACATAAAGCCAAAAAACTGTAGGTAAGTAGGAATGAAATAACATAGCTAAACCAGTTTCAGTTATGTGACGATGCTTGCGCTCAGCTCTCCTATTTTGAGCAGGTGTAAGAGGACATGACATAGTGTGACAAATGCCATGCAATGCAAAAAAATGTTGCATTCTATGATTCGTGAATTTTGTACCTCCATCACTCTGGAATATTTTTATTCTAGCATCAAACTGAGTTTCCACAAAGCTCTTAAATTACACAAAAATCTCAAAAAATCAAATTTTAAGCGCAAAGGATATAGCCAAGTGAAATGAGAAAAATCATCCACAAATATAACATAATACCGAAAACCAGAGTTAGAACAAACTAGTGCAGGCCCCCACAAGTCACAGTGAACCAAATCTAAAACATGAGCAAAACGTTTATCATTTAGGCTATAAGATAACCTCTTACTCTTAGCCAATTGACATGGAGCACAAACCAAAAGAGATGGTAAAACAAAGGTCAATGACAATTTTCTAGATTTATTTAAAAAAGAAATAATGTCATAATTAACATGCCCTAAACAAGAACGCCACAAATCAAATGATCCTCGTAGTTTATTTGAATGTAATGTAGAAATAAAGGCAGATTGACCATGCTCCAATGAGTATAAACCATGCTCATGCTTCCCTTTTGCCAAGGCTTGTCCTGTTCCTCGTGTCTGAATCACAAATGAAGTATCATTAAAAATAACATCAACCGGAAAGTCACGAGTAAGCTTACTGATAGAAATAAGATTTTTTTGCAAGCCAGGAACAACCAAAACATCTAATAAATGCATATGACTTGATAAGGGACGTGAGCCAACATGAGATATAGACATTTCATCACTATTTCCAACAATAACTTTGTGTTTACCTGAATACGGCTCAACGGAGTCAAAGGAGGAAGCATTGGGTATCATATGGGCAAAATCACCGGTATCTAAATACCAATCTGATGGAGAAAATAAAGCAACATTGCAAGCTGCTGCAAAAGATTCGACTATGTTTGCCGTTGAAGTTTGAGAACCAACATATCGTTGATTATAAGAAGTGGAATAATGCCCTTTAGTTCCACAAATCTGACAACGAACTGGATATTGTCCGCGACCCCCACAGCCTGAGTATTGCTACCTACGGTTGGAATTTTGGTGATTACTACGACCACCTCCACGATTGTTGTAATTTTAGTGACCACGGTTGTTGTAGCTGTTTTGGCCACAACCACCACCCCTACGATTAGGGTGTTGTTGGCGAGCAGTAGTAGAGTAGAAGTCAGCCTGAGAAGGTGCTTCATAAACTGCGGAGAGATACATCTCAAAAGCTACGACAGAAGATAGCATATCAGAGAATGAAGGAAGAGAACACATGGCCAATTGAGAGGCTGCAAAGCTTGTGAATGTGGAACCCAATCCACGTAAGAACCAGTGCGATTTGTCAAGGTTATCAACGGGATGACCCATTGCTGCAAGTTTATCACAAAGTCCCTTAAAATTCTTTGAAAATTCGTAAACAGATGATGAACCTTTCTTCAAATGAAGTAATTGGTCACGAAGAGATATTTCACGCTGCTTTGAATTACAACCATAGGCTGTTTCCAAAGTTTTCCAGATTTGGCGTGAGGTATCACAGTTTAAGATCTCCGCCATAGCCTCCTCAGTGAGAGAATCATGAAGAAGACTTACTATTCTTTGATCTTGTTTCTTCCATGTGGTGAATTCGGGATTAACCGTAGCAACACCGACTGTATCCGTGAGCGTCGGTGATGGGGCAGGGATAGAGCCATCAATATATCCAAACAAATCTTGCCCTTCAATGAGTGGAACAACTACACGATGCCAAAGGATGAAATTAGAAGAAGAAAGACGAATGTTGTTCAACATATGAATCATTGTTGTAACGCCCTAAATTCTTTTTAAATAGAATATTCTCACGTATTTCCAAAATAATAGACGAGTAAATAAATGATAAAATAGATATAGTTGCCCTAGAACATAGGCGTCACTGAATGTAGCATATTAGCGGAAGTCGTAATGAAATGTTCCAGGACAAGAGCTACCATATCAAGAAAATTATATTACAAAACCTGAAAATATTGTAAAGATGTAAAATCCACTTAAGTTATGCTTCTTCACCTTCTGGAAAATCTGAAAATCAAAATAAAAGAGTGAGTGTTTAAATACACCCAATAGAAGAACATCAATGATTGCATTTACTAATATATATAAGTAAGAAAAATGTAAAATAATGTAACGTGGTAGTCGATAAATATGTGTCAACGACGGCTCAAGTCCGCTAATATGTCAATTAGCCGACTCTGGTTGCGTTCGACAATATGTCAATTAGTGAGTCAGCATCGCCTCGAAGTACGGCAATATGTCAATTAGTATCAAACTACAATGTGAAAATATATTCTAATAGTATATACATATTTATTACGTACACATATTAACAATAGCAATCATAACATGAAATGTAATAATTATCATGTGAAGTGTAGAAGTTACTCCTACCTTTTAATGAAGAAAAATTATGCTTGATAATTGGTAATTTGGATTCCTGAAAGAATATGCTAAAAATTTAAATATTTAACAAATCTAAATTTATGATTTTCTTAAAATGATAGTTTATTTACTTAAACTATTATTATTCAAATTTATATTAAATAAGAATTGTATGTCAACCTAAAAATTAATTATCAATAAAAAAACGAGAGTTAGATGCATGAGAATACTGGAAGGTATAGCTTTATAAGGTTTACCTAACAAATGAACATAATCTTCATTTAAAAAGCTGTAACTACTTGTATGTACGTGCATGTTGTGATCAGAATATAATAACTTCTTTATATTTGTACATTAGTCCTTATTATTATTCAAATTCTCATTTTATCATCCCTAGACTTTAAACTTATTGCAAATTGTCCCAACTAGGCTTATATAACTCCTATTAAAATCCAAAAATACCGTAGGGTTCCTGATGAGACGAGGGTTACAACTATACTAATTACTATCAAAATATTGTAGAAAAATGGGACACACTTTTAACACTTTGTGAGCTTATACCCGCTTCGTTTTACGTCCAAACTCAAAACTAATTGTATGATTGTGATCCTCGTGTGGAGTACTTCAAAATGGTATATAATGCAAGGTACTATGTTCACCGAGACAAAAGTTGATATAAAGAAATCAAAACTTTAATGGAGAATATCTAACAATTAAGATACCAAAACAACAAACGATTTTAGTATTTAGCATCTATGCTACGAGACGAGCATTTTAAGATATAACAATATAAGGTTTCGTCTATGATGACAAGATGTCGGAACAGATGAGTTTGTTAATAGCTATTTCATTTTACGTCCAAATCTAAAACAAATTATACTATGTTGATCTATGCAATGAGAGCTTCAAAATGGTATATAATACATGACCTAACTCTTCCCGAAACTCAAGATACCATTGATTCATAACTTACTTCGAAATGATATATCTAACTAACGGGTATCGATTCTATAAATAGTTTTAATATATGAAGTCTATGCGACGAGAGGATCATTTTGATATATAATGTAATAAGAATCGGCAACTATATGGTAAACTTACCTTCTATCCAGCAACTCCTCCTTCCTTCTTCTTTAATGGCGTCTGCTCCTTCCTTGTTCTTTAATGGAGCATAGTGTGTGTATAGTGTATGCGTAGGTTGTGTGTAGTTCTATGAATGGTACAGGTAGTTCTATTTATAGGTGGATTTGCAGTAGGATTATAGCTAGGTTAATCACTACTGCCTATGTTTATAGATTTCTTACGTACGACTGCACATGTGCTCCTAACGACGTGTGCTATCCCTATCCTGCCAATTTTAATTGCAGAGGTAATATCCACGTTGTACCCCTTATGTCCATAAGTTACCATGTGCCATCTATTATAATATGTATGTTTACTATTTTATTATTATTATATAAATTATGATTGTTTTTATTATTATAATATATAAATACATATTATTATTACAAAGGCATAAATATATATTATTATTATGAAAGTAAATATGAAATTCTTAGTATTTAAAGTAATTTTTATCTGAATGTAAAATTTACGAGAATATAAATAAAGAAATATTGGGTGTTACAATTGTGCTGAAGGATAGGACGCCGTCGAAGGAAGTTGATTCGGCATTGAAGAACAGATGAAGTACAGAAAGTGAGTATAATGAATTTAGGGAGTAGGATCGATTTTTCTGACTGATACCATAAGAGAATTAGAATCTCTTACACAATTGATGGTGGTGTGTATTTATATTTACAATTACAAAAGATATTCTAATCAATTAATCAAATATTGAAAAAATAAAATATACAATGAAAGAGATCTCAATCAATATCAATCAATATTATTTACTCTATCAGAGATATATCGAAGAAATATCGACAAAATATCGAGGATATATCAAAAATATGAAAAAATTATCTATAATTTAAAAAAAATAAAATAATTTTTTGTTTTACTTTTACTAACAAAATACATTTTTTTTGCTATTAATATATTTAATTTAAAAAATAAAATAAAAATAAAGCAACACTTGTGTGAAACCTATTGGCGTTCAATTGTTTGGTTACCGTGAACCGTTAGGGTTCCATGCAAACTAAATCAGCGGAAGGAATAATTATTAAAGTTTGCATTACCTTTCACCAGGGAATTTTGTTGAGGATCAGCAGCAGAGAACAAACCCTTGATCTTCTGTTGTATTCCCAAGTCCAATCCTAATATTGTGTGGGCAACAATCCTCAGGATCTTCTCAATCTGCCCCTTCCCTCTTTTCACGTCAAAACACAGGAGCAAGTCTAGGGTTCCAGGAAACTAAGATTACTTATATCTGGGCTACAGCAGGGACCAAGAGGAGAAATTAGAGTTGGGCCTCCATTGGGCTTAAGTGTCCAAGTTTAGCCCAAAACTTATACTTAAGTCCAATAATAATAATATAGTCCACTAAAATATTATTACTGCACTACCGTTCTAATCCCATAATTACATTATAGGCTTCTTCTTATTATGAGCCCGAAAGTCTCTCCATGTTTAAGATATACAATGTCCATTAATTAATTAAGTTACTGACAACTCAAATTAATTAATATCTCATCCGAGAGTAGTACCACTCTACCTTATTATCATGCCGAAATTAATCCACTTGCAAGATTTACATGATAATCCTTATGAGCTCCTCAAGGGGACATCATCAACCTATAACGGACACGGATTCCTTCTACAATCAACAGCACACCATAAAGACATCACTACTTCCCAACTCACCGAGTTTGTTGATTTAATACATATAAATCTCACCTATTGATGAATCAAAGAAATACATACTGCCTTACGTGTCGAGGTTATTGTATAGGGATTAAGAGCACGAACATCCATAATAGCAGAGATCAAATTCTCCTATATAGACAGTACAAGTCGAACGATATCAAGCGGTCATGCTCAATACACACTAAGTGCACTAATATGATTCTATAATCAAGACAAACTAATACCAAATCACACTACAACCATCCCGATAGATAGTCCCCTTTATCTCGTTTGTGATAAGGAAACCGATAATATGATCTTCCACGTATTTTCGCACAACATATTATCTACAGTATAAAGTAAATGGACTTTTGCACAAACATATAAACAATTTATAATATGCAAAATGTTTGATTATATGATTCTTATTTCAAATAAATTGTTAAAATATTGTTCCATACAAAAGCCAGACTTTTAGTATACAATCTAACAATCTCCCACTTATACTAAAAGACTACGCTGTCATATCTGCTGACACGCATCTAATCTCATTCCTTCTACATGCCTGTCGAACGCTTTCCCTGGAAGGCTCTTAGTAAAAGGATAAACTAGGTTATGTACCAATGCAATCTTAGTAACAACGACCTCTCCTCTTTTAATGATGTCTCGTATCATGTGGTACTTGCGCTCAATGTGTTTACTCACCTTATGGGCTCGTGGTTCCTTCAAGTTTGCTACTGCACCACTATTATCATAATAAATTTTGATCGCTTTGGGCAAACCTGGAATCACATCCAAGTCCATTAAGAAGTTCCTAAACCATACTGCTTCTTTAGCTACCTCAGAGGCTGCTACATATTCAGCTTCCATGGTGGAGCCCGCAACGCATTTTTGCTTTACACTCCTCCATATTATGGCTCCTACTCTAAGAGTAAACACATAACCCGAGGTAGATTTACTAGCATCCCTATCTGACTGGAAATCCGAATCAGTATAACTCAAAGGTAACAAAGTATCTGCCCGGTAAACCAGCACATAATCCCTAGTCCTTCGCAGGTACTTCAAAATATGCTTTACCGCAGTCTAATGCCCTTGTCCTGGATTACTTTGATACCTACTGACCATGCCCACGGCATAATAGATATTCGGCCTCGTACATAGCATAGCATACATGAGGCTTCCTACTGCGAAGCATAAGGAACCAACTTCATCTCCTCTATTTTCTATTGTGTCTTTGGACATATTTTCTTAGATAAAGGTATTCCATGTTTGAAAGGTAGAAAACCTTTCTTGGAATCTTGCATGCTAAAACGAGCCAGGATTGTATCAATGTATGAAGCTTGGATAAACACAACATTCTTTTCTTGCGATTCCTTATTAATTTGATCCCTAGAATGTGTCCGGCTTCTCCTAAGTCCTTCATCTCAAACTGCTTGACAGCCATACCCTTGTTGGCAATTGGATCGTACGGTTCAACGTGATCCGTTAGGATAAACAGGTAAACAAAATCAGCGGAAGCATAAAACGTGTTTACCGTACTTCTGAGTTGGTGTAGAGGATGAACTGCAGAGAACTACCTCTGATCTTCTACTGTATGTCCCAAGTGTGATCCTGCTGTTGTGTGGGCAACAGTCTGCAGGATCTCTCAATCTGCTTCTTTTCCCTTCTCTCACCAAAAGAGGGGCAGGAATTATCTGAGGGTTCCAGGAAGCTGAGTTCACTTATATATTGGGCTACAGCAGGGACCAGGAGGAGAAATTGGGCTGGGCCTCAATTGAATTTAATTAACCAAGCTTAGCCCAAATCTTTTAATTAAATCCAATAATAATAATATAGTCCACTAAAATATTATTACTGCACTACCCGTCCAATCCCAAAATTATGTTCTGGGCTCCTTCTTATTATAAGCCCGATGGTCTCCCCATGTTTAAGAAAAACAATGTCCATTAATTAATTAAGTTACTGACAACTCAAATTAATTAATATCTCATCCGAGAGTAGTACCACTCAACCTTATTATCATGCCGGAAATTAATCCACTTGCAAGATTTACATGATAAACCTTATGAGCTCCTCAAGGGGACATCATCAACCTATGACGGACATGGATTCCTTCTACAATCAACAGCACACCATAGATACAGCACTACTTCCCAACTCACCGAGTTTGTTGATTTAATACATATAAATCTCACCCATTGATGAATCAAAGAAATACATACTGCCCTACGTGTCGAGGTTATTGTATAGGGATTAAGAGCACGAACTTCCATAATAACAGAGATCAAGTTCTACTATATAGTCAGTATAAGAAGAACGATCTCAGGCGGTCCTACTCAATACACATAAGTGCACTAATGTGATTCTATAGCCAAGACAAGCTAATACCAAACCACACTACAACCATACCGATAGAGAGTCCCCGTCTATCTCAGTTGTGAGCATCTGTTTATACTTTATAAGGAAACCAATAATATGATCTTCCGCGTGTTGTCGCACAACATATTATCTACAGTATAAAGTAAATAGACTATTGCATCATGCATATAAAATAAATTATAAGATGCAATCATTTGATCATATGATTCTCATTTTAAATATTGTTATAACATTATTCATACTAAAGCTAGACTTTTAGTATACAATCCAACAATCTCCCACTTATACTAAAAGACTATGCTGTCATGTCTTCTGCCATACATCTGATTCCTACTCCCACTACACGACCATTAAAAGCTCTCACCTTAAGGTCCTTGTAAATGGTTTACTAGGTCATCATCCGATGTAATCTAGGCGACAACAACCTTCCCCTCATCATACGATTTCTCGTAACAGGTGGTACTCGCGCTCCATGTGTTTAATTGCCTTATGGACTTGTGATTTCTTCAAGTTTGCAACTGCACCAATATCATCAATGTAAATTGTGATTACCTTGGGCAAACTTAGAAACACTTCAAAGTCCATCATGAAGTCTCTAGAGTCATATAGATACTTTGGCTGCCTCATAGGCTCTAATTCATCATCTTTCCATGATGGAGTCCGGAGTCTGAAATATATTTCTATATAACACTCCTCCACATTATGACTCTACTTCCTAAGATTAAACACATAACCTTTGAGTTGAATTTACTGCCGTCCAATCTGACTAAAAAATCTGAATCTACGTAATCCACAAGAAGCAGTGAATCTGTCCAGTAAGTCCACATATAATTTCCAGTCCTTCTCAGGCACTTTATATATGTCTTACTACAGTTCATCATTCTTGTTCCGGCTTACGTTGATACCTTCTGTTCATGCGTTCAGCAAAATAGATATCCAACTTCGTTCATAGCATTCTTTAGATTAAGCTTCCTTATTCGCCGAAGCATAAGGAACCGCTTTCATCTGCTTTATCTTCTTTTTGTGTCTCAAAGACACATTTACTTAGATAAATTCACATGCTAAATGAGTGTGGACTGTATCATTTTATGAAACTTGAGATAAGCATAACATCCTTTCTTGTGATCCGTATTACCGTGATCAAAAGGATATATTTTGCCTTTCTTAAGTCCTTCATCTCTACCGCTTTATTTACCATACCCATACGCCCGATAATACTCTTTCATTGTCTCCAATGAGCAAGATACTATCTACATATAGTCCAAGAAATACCACCATGTTTCCGTCACTCTTAACAACACACAAGACTCATCCGCTCATTGATTTAAATCCATGCCACTGGATTACCTAATCAAAACAGATGCTTCACGATCTTAAAGCTTGCTTTAGTCCATCGCTGGATAGTTTTAAGCTTACTATCAAAATGCTATTGGTACTTTGCAATGAATCACTCTAGTCGCTTCACATAGATGTTTTCCTCAAGACTTCCAATCAGGAAAGCTGTCTTGACATCTATTTGCTGTTCCTCATAGGAGCAATAAATAAAAGAATCCGGATCAATATAAGCATAGCCACCAGCGAATATGTTTCCTCATAATCGAACCATTTCTTTCTGAGTACACCTTTTTGCAACAAGCTTTGCTTCCAAGGTTTTCACATTTCTGTATAATCCTCTTTTATTTCCTATGACCACTTGCAATGGCTTTTACACCATTTTAGTGATCCTTCAAGCTCCAGACTTAATTTAGAATCTGTAGATTCTATTTCAACATACATTGCAACTTACTAAGATTCCGTATTTTAATCTTGTAGTGATACGTCGTATTTGTGGGATAATACCATGTTCACTAGGGATCAAGTCTCACGACTCTCCCAAAATATATATTTATGGGTTGTCATACAACCCTCCCACTACGACAAGGCACTACATGTAATTGTGTATCAGACGTGACACGCGTTGCAGTTTATCTTGTGGTATATCCTCTTGTACACTTGGTACTTATACTTAGTGTTTTCCTCTCACTTCCTTTAGAACAACTTATACATAGGTTTGTGATTTATTACATAGTCCTTTTCCAAACCCTTCGATCTTTTGGACTAAATAAATCACCCTCCATTTTTCTAGGATATCCCATATACAGACAAACGTTTCACGAATTACTGTATCTAGGGCATATCCATAAAATGAATTTAATTATTCCAAATAATTCATCATCTATCTAATCATAACCATAAGAGCCTAATACCTTCTACCCACCACACCATTCAGCTGGGGCATACCTGATTAGAGCTATTTTCACCTACATTTTAGTGTCTTTTTATATGTGTTTTCGTATTATTTTATCCGTATTTTATGTGTTATTTGATTGTGTTTTGTGTTTTTATTGAAATGTATGTGAATGAGCTTAAACTTAAGATTTTCACTTTTTATTTGATGCTAAACATGATAAGGAAGATGTAGGAAAAAGCGGATCTCAATTCGGAGTTGAAACGAGGAAGAACGAGCCGAAATAGTGAAAGAGGAGAAGAAGCTGCACAACACGGCCGGCCGTGTGCAGGAACACTGGTCGTGTCTTGAACACGCCTCGAGTTCCGCACACGGGCCTGTGCATGAGGCCGTGTGATGTCGCCAGAAACACCAACTCGGCCACCCTGTGGCCGAGCGCAGAGCACGGGTCGAGCGCAGAACACGGGCCGTGTACTGCGCACGGCCCTGTCCTAGAAGCCGTGTCCGGACACCAGATTACACAACACGGCCACCCCTGTGGCCGTGTGCAGAGCTCGAGCCGTGTAGGTGTAATTCCTGCTAAAAAATCAGAATCTTCTAGAAGGCCCACATGGGGTATAAATAGACTCCATTTCAACACTTTGAGGATCAGATCCGAAATCCTATCATCTACACACACATCACACACCTTTCCTCCCATTTTCCACCACCATCTAGATCCACCTTCATCCACTTTGATCCATCTTCATCCATTCCATCAATTCTCCACCAAATCTTCATCTCTTCCATTGGGTGTGAGAGATCTCAAGATTTCAAGAGCTAGAGTGGGAGATCCATGAGTGTTGAAGATTTCCTACAAGAAATTTTTGGGGAAGATTTACATCTCTTTTGAATCTCTTTTGGATTTAGAACTATAGATTTGTGTAATAGATCATTTATGTGTTTTGTTACCCTAATCATGTTAGGCTAATCCCTCTAGTGGGATTAGGAATATGAAGAGCATATTAGATTTATATTATCATGTGGATTAAATTGGTTTTTCATTTAATTGATGTTGATTTCTATTCATGGGATTTAATTGCTTTGATATTGTGATAGCATGGTTTGTTATTCATGAATGTTTATTGGTTTAATGGATTGTTGATCAATGGATTATTTGTGGTAATTAAGTGCTATTATGATGTTCATGTGTGTATTGCTTGGAGTGAGACGGAAACGACCCTCTATAGTATTAGGAAGGCATGGATAGACATTGAGTTTGGGTTTGACCGAAAGGATATTTGAATTCAATGAGGGGAGCCAATCCATTCGTTGGCCTTAGTACACAAAAAGGGAGAGTTTAATCTAACTAGTACCTAGATGGAAGGGGTTAATGTTGGGCTTTGATCTTAAGTGCTTTTGGGAGTCTAAAATGGATCAACAACCTTTGTAACCCGAAAGGGAGCTTAGGATACAATCGTGATCACCCTTAGTCTACATCAATTGAGTTGAATTCCGTTTGTATGATAATATGAATCGAGTGTGCTTGGATGTTTCTAATCCCATGTTTTTCCATACTTGAACTTTAGCACCCATTTTCTTTACTTGTCATTTTTCTTATTTGCTATCCTTATTTACTTGTTACTTGTTTTAGTTGTTAATCAATCTCAAAACCCCCGATCATCTTTACAAAAACAACAATGAACATGAGCTCACGTATTTTGCTAGTACGAATATAACTCCTTATTGGATTGATAATTTTTTTTGGGATATACTACTACAACGATCGAGTATTCTTGCTCGTGAGTGCTATACAAATAGGCAAACAATACCCGGCGTAGTCAACTTGAGATTTAATCTCAACTTCTGATTATTAGCTCCTAACTATACCAAGAGATATTCGCCATCATGATTGAATCGTAATGACTTAATATATTTTCCATGACGCTTCACTGTACCAGCCTTACAATTCTTGAATTAATCAAAGAACTTAGACATGCAGTGCATCATATAAATATATTGGTTTCCAGAATAATCTTCGAATATTCATAACCACCTCTCGCCTGGATAACATTAGGTTCGCTTGAATCAGAATGAACTAATTCCAACATATATATCTTTGGCTCTATACCCCACAGCCTTGAAAAGGCAGTTAATCATTTTTACTTCCAAGCAAGACTCGCAAGTCCGATAGTTTTCACTTCAGATAAACCTTATGGTCTATCGGCTATCAACTTTTGAATCCTACTCAAGTAAAATGAATTAGTCATAGACGTCAAATGTATGTTTAGTTCATTTCCGAAGGTTCCTTTCTCTTACTTATATTAGAAGATGCATTATTTAATTACTATTTATTGCATCTGTGGGATGTACATGATTCAAGAGTATACTTTTTATCCACCAACGTACTTTAACGGAATATAGCCTCATTCCTCATTTCTATGACCATGTCATTTAAATGAAATGAAGTATCCATCCGTTAATGCATAGAAACCGAAATTAAATTCTTTCTATGAAACGTACGAAAAGACAATTTATCATAATCAATCATTTATTCTTATCATGAGATAAATAAACAACTCCCACTGCAATAGCCACTACCTTTGTAGTTTTACCCATGTTATTAACAATCTTATCCTTACTCAGTGATAAACATTTAGTGATTCCAGTATCTACATACTTCGTGTCAGTAGATGCCATCACTAATCATGTTTAAACCATTAGTAAATAAGATATTAAACTTGTTCACACCATGATGAAAAATGGCTTTCTTTTGCCACATATTTTGTTAGAAGTTTCCCACCATATACAACTTCTCGTATTTCAGGTAGAACTTACTCAAAACATCCAGGCAAATTGCGAAGAATAAATTGATTTAGGTTTCCCTTTCAATTTCTATTCCAAGCTTTTCCAATTCATTCATCAATTCAACCATGATCTTCTGCCTTTTAATTTACTCAAGTATCCGAAGAGTTACATGAGACCATCATATTTCTATGAACCTCTCATCTCTTCACTAGAGACTTTAATAGGCATCATGAGACGTCCTTTGTGAGAATACACATGTATTTTCTTAAGCAGTAATATTCAAAACCAAGATTCTTTTCTAGTCAATTAATTTTGGACGAGTAAATATAATGTCTTTTAGTTAACAATTAGCGAAATAAAATCATTCGAAATTCAGAGAATCACAAATAAATTTACCGATCAAATCTTCGAATTTTATTCTTTTACATTGATTCCCTCAAAATAATATAAAATAAAATTCACCGACATCTCAAGCACCGTGAGTCTGCAAGCCACGTTAGGGTGACGTTTACAAACCCGAACATTTACAAGAGAAGGTTTTACCCATTAATTTCATTTGTCAACCTAATTTTATGACAAAATAATTAATAGTCGGTTCCTCTTTAGCCATGTAAATAATAGCAGTGACTCCGTTGGGGAGGATACTAATTATTCACATCTAAGTGTACACCATTATTTGATCCCAAGTCCGCTGCCCAAGCTTATGTGCCTTACTGTTGGAGAAGTACACACGCGCTCAGATAACTTTCTACAACCATCAATTATAAAGTTTGTACCAGTGAACCGCATATAAGCTCATCCGTTAGGGAGGAAGGCACTATAGCCAACGCGCAAGTCCATATGCAACACATTACAAACAATAATTATTTAAAGAAGTTTGTACCAGTGATCCGTGAATAAACTCATCCGTTAGGGAGGAAGGCTCTATTGCCAACGCGCAAGTTTACTCACATCACTTACAAACCAATAATGGAGGTCGCGGGAATTAATTACCAATCCCCTCTCCCACTTAGTTATTTAACACCGAGGGTTTTAACATGCATATAATATTCCAGAATAAAATATACAATTAAGACATGCTTCTATTAACAGCAATTTAAATAAGTAAATCACATAGAACATGCCTTACATATATAACAATTAATTGTCAAGTTAAAACAATTAACTCAGTTATATATCATAATTAATTGTATAATATGTTGGATCAATTAAATGGGCCATAGAGCATCAAATAAGCACAAAATGAGCAGCAGATTAATTAATTAATCAAGCCCATTATCCATGACCCATATACTCAGCCCAAAATTAAATTAAATCCACCAAGCCCACTAGCACAAAATTAGTCCATTAATAAAATTAATTAATTTATCATGCTTGGCCCATTAACCACAATTAATTAAATTTTGCAATAAAATTGCCCAGCAGCCCAAATTACTTTTAATTAAAATTGGGCTCACAATCCCAGCCCAAAACCAAATTAAAGTTAGAATTTGGGCCCTATGCCAATCCCATATTGCCCGGCCCATTAGGAAACAAGGCCCAAAAGAGCTACAACCCTGCCCTAATATCAAATATTAGAATTAGGCCCATTAACCACAAAAAAATAGCCCAGCAGCTCTTAAGCACGTTACAAGCTATTCGCTGCCCTATTTCTTCTTGCCAGCCGCAAAAATCACACGGAGCTCACGCCGGCACGACTTGGTGTCAGCTGCTCTCTGCGGTCGTGCTGTCAGCCAACCGGAGTCATGCCGTCAGCCACTTGAGTTGTGCCTTCTACCTTGCATCGCTTTCTCACCCCGTCAGCACTTCCCGCCGCCGCTACTGCACCATCGCCGGCCATGGCTCAATCGATCACCATCATTAACCGCCGGAAATGTCAGACCCACTCAGCTCATGCCCGTCGCCAACCATACGTGATTGGAGGCCAGGAGAGATACGCCGGAATAGCAGTTGGCTCACCTGGAAACCGCAGCCAACTCGCCCAGAACTACCATGGACTCGCCTGGAATTTTCAATCGTCTCACCCGGGAGTACCCGCTTGCCTGTACATCGTCCAGGTCGCCTGGAAAATATCACGCCGTGCACTAAACGCGACAGCATCATCCAGTCCAAGCCAAACATGTCTCTGATTTGCCGCTAAGCCGCCGCGTGCAGCCCAGCGACACTATGCCATCGCCATGCACTTCAATCGCAACACCTAATAACCTGTTGTCATCCGCGCTGTAATACTCACCTTCATCGTTGACAACGATGCAGCAATGCACCACCTTGCGCTCACGCCGTGCATCGCCAACCTTGCATCGCCAGCAGCCCACCGTTCAGCCCAGTCAGCGTGTCTCTCCTGACAAGCCGCTTCATCCTTTCGTCGATAATATTTAACGATGCATCTAACGTGGGCTTTCTCCAGGATAGACTTTTCAGCCCGCATAATATACAGATCTTTCTTTCTTAAGTTCAGCCATATGAAGTCGACCCTTTCTCTCTCAAGGCAAAACCGTGTGTGTGTGATCCGCGTGTACAATCGTCAAGATAATCGCACGCCAATTTCATCGACAAAACATATAGAAATTATGGATAATTCACATATATACAATCCTTAATTTTCATGCTTTCTCATCGATAAAAAAAACACACGAAAGGCACAAACCCTTCCTAACGACTCACGTTTCACCACGAAACCAACGCTCTGATACCAATTGTTGGCAATTGGATCGTGCGGTTCAACGTGATCCGTTAGGATAAACAGGTAAACAAAATCAGCAGAAGCATAAAACGTGTTTACCGTACTTCTGGGTTGGTGTAGAGGATGAACTGCAGAGAACTACCTCTGATCTTCTACTGTATGTCCCAAGTGTGATCCTGCTGTTGTGTGGGCAACAGTCTGCAGGATCTCTCAATCTGCTTCTTTTCCCTTCTCTCACCAAAAGAGGCGCAGGAATTATCTGAGGGTTCCAGGAAGCTGAGTTCACTTATATATTGGGCTACAGCAGGGACCAGGAGGAGAAATTGGGCTGGGCCTCAATTGAATTTAATTAACCAAGCTTAGCCCAAAGCTTTTAATTAAATCCAATAATAATAATATAGTCCACTAAAATATTATTACTGCACTACCCGTCCAATCCCAAAATTATGTTCTGGGCTCCTTCTTATTATAAGCCCGATGGTCTCCCCATGTTTAAGAAAAACAATGTCCATTAATTAATTAAGTTACTGACAACTCAAATTAATTAATATCTCATCCGAGAGTAGTACCACTCAACCTTATTGTCATGCCGGAAATTAATTCACTTGCAAGATTTACATGATAAACCTTATGAGCTCCTCAAGGGGACATCATCAACCTATGACGGACATGGATTCCTTCTACAATCAACAGCACACCATAGATACAACACTACTTCCCAACTCACCGAGTTTGTTGATTTAATATATATAAATCTCACCCATTGATGAATCAAAGAAATACATACTGCCCTACGTGTCTAGGTTATTGTATAGGGATTAAGAACACGAACTTCCATAATAACAGAGATCAAGTTCTACTATATAGTCAGTATAAGAAGAACGATCTCAGGCGGTCCTACTCAATACACATAAGTACACTAATGTGATTCTATAGCCAAGACAAGCTAATACCAAACCACACTACAACCATACCGATAGAGAGTCCCCGTCTATCTCAATTGTGAGCATCTGTTTATACTTTATAAGGAAACTGATAATATGATCTTCCGCGTGTTGTCGCACAACATATTATCTACAGTATAAAGTAAATGGACTATTGCATCATGCATATAAAATAAATTATAAGATGCAATCATTTGATCATATGATTCTCATTTCAATTATTGTTATAACATTGTTCATACTAAAGCTAGACTTTTAGTATACAATCCAACAACCCTTATGCCCGTACCTTTACATTATTTTCAATGAGTAGAATTTCATCCACCTAGAGTATAAGAAAAACTACTACGTTTCTGTCACACTTCTTGTACACACATGATTCATCCAGACATTGAATAAATCCATATGACTGGATTACTTCATCAAAATGGATGTTCCATGATCTTGTAGCTTGTTTCAATCCATAAATGGACCTATTAAGCTTACATACAAGATGCTTTTCGCCCTTTGCAATGAATCCCTCTGGTTGCTTTATGTAGATGTTTTCCTCAAGACTTCCATTTAGGAAAGCTATCTTGACATCCATTTGTCATACCTCATAATTCATATGAGCAGCAATAGATAAAAGAATTTGGATTGACTTAAGCATGGCCATAGGCGAGAAGGTTTCCTCATGATCGATTCCTTCTTTTGGGTATATCCTTTAGCAACAAGCATTGCTTTAAAGATTTCTACCTTACCGTCAGATCCTCTTTTTCTTTTATAGACCCAGTTGCATCCAATAGCTTTTATACCATTGGGTGGATCTACAAGCTCCCAGACTTGATTACAATACATAGATTCTATTTCAGATTTCATTGCCCTTTGCCAAGATTGAGCGTCTTTATCATGCAAAGCTTCATTGTAATTCCATGGGTCAATTTCATGTTTACCAGGGACCAAGTCGGAAGACTCTCCCATCCCATGAATCTATCGGGTTGTCTCACAACCCTCCTACTATGATGAGGCTCCGCAGACAATTGTGTATCAGGTGTGACACGCAGTGCAGTATCCTGTGGTATATCCTCTTGTACAGTTGGTATAATATTTGGTGTTTCCTCTCTTACTTCATCTAAAATAATTTTACTCGTGGGTTTGTGATTCATTACATAATTCTCTTCTAAAAATCTAGCTTTCATACTAACGATCACCTTTTGGTCTTTAGGACTATAAAACAAACCACCCTTCGTTCCTCTGGATATCCTACAAACAGACAAACTTCAGTATGTGATTCTAACTTATCAGCATCTGCCCTTAACACATGTGCCAGAGCACCCCAAATCCGAACATGTTTCAGACTTGGCTTACGCCCGATCCATAGTTCTGTGGGTGTGGAGGCTACCGATTTAGAATGTACTAAGTTTAGAATATAAGCCGTTGTTTCTAATGCATGTCCCCAGAACAAATTTGGTAATTCCGAATAAGCCATCATTGATCTTACCATTTCCATAAGAGTCCTATTCCTTCTTTCTGCTACACCATTCTGCTGGGGTGTGTCCGGTGCAGACAATTGGGATTCAATCTCTTCCTCTGATAAATAATTCATAAACTATCCCAAGAGGTATTCGCTATCACGATCAGATCGTAGTGTCTTGATATATTTTCTAAGTTGCTTTTTCACATCGGCCTTGTACTTTTTGAATTTATCAAAGCACTCAAACTTGCGGCGCATCAAATAAATATATCCGTATCAAGAATAATCGTCAATAAAAGTGACAAAGTATACATAATCACCTCCTGCCTGGACAGACATAGGATCACATAAATCAGAATGAACCAATTCCAACAGATCCATGGCTCTATACCCCTTTGCCTTAAAAGGCCTTTTGGTCATTTTTCCTTCTAAGCAAGATTCGCAAGTTAGATAATTTTCCACTACTAATGAACTTAGAGGTCCATCAGCTATCAACCTTTGAATCATACTCAAGCTAATGTGACCCAGTCTTAGATGCCAAAGATATATTTGGTTCATTTTCGAAGGTTCTTTTCTCTTATTAGTAGATGTATCATTCAATTCAATTTGTTGCACTGTGGGAGTAATTGGATTAAGAGTATACAAATTATCTATCAATGCACCATCACAGATAATAATTCTATCTTTCCTTATAACAACCTTGTCATTAAAAGAAACAGAATATCCATCCATAAATAATTTAGAAACCGAAATTAAATTCTTTCTAAAATGAGGTACATAAATACAAATCCTCAAAACAAGAGTTTTATTCTTATTGAAAAATAAATAGACATCTCCCACTGCAACGATCGCTACCCTTGTAGCATTCCCTATGAGTATGGTAATCTCTCCATCACTAAGTTGTCGGGTTTGATGGAACCCCTGCAAAGAATTGCAGACGTGGTCAGTGGCTCCCGTATCTACAAACCAGGTATCAGCAGATACAGCCGCTAAACATGATTCAACAACTAGTATATAAGACTTACCATTCATGTTCCCCTTCAGAAGAGGACAGTCAGCGTTGTAGTATCCCGGCTGCTTGCATTTGAAGCACTTACCTTTAGGCTTCTTGACCACCCCAACCTTTGCTTTCACTTGGTTCACCGGCGCTGATTTTTCTTGCTTCTTCTTATTCCTACCGCCTTTCGGCCTAGGATGAGCAGCATTTTCAGCAACATGAACCTGAGGAGCTCTATGAAATAGTTCTTCCACCATCACATGTTCTGTCAGAAGTTCCGCCAACACGTACAAATGTTTGTTCATACCGTAGTTCAGGCGAAATTGCTCAAAACTCCTAGGCAAGCTTTGGAGTATTATATCGACCTAGGTTTCCCCATCAATTTCAGCTCCAAGAACTTCCAACTCATTGAGTTGGCCCATCATCCTAAGGACATGCTCCCTTATAGAAGTGCCCTCAGCCATTTTGGTGTTCATCAGCACAGACATGCCATTCGACCTAGCAGGACGACTCTGATGCCCGAAGAGTTCCCTAAGATTATGCATCATATCATAGGCGGTGTTCATAGCTTGATGATGAGTCTGAAGCACATTTGACATAGAATCCAAAATGTAGCACTTAGCCATCCTATCAGCTTTGACCCACCTATTATAAACAACTCTTTGCTCTTCGGTAGAGGCATCAGTAGGTTCCGGAGGATATTCCTCAGTGAGAACAAAGATATAATCTTCAGCAGTTAAAACAATATCCATGTTTCGTTTCCAGTCAACATAATTTATGACAGTAAGTTTGCGTTCTTTAAGTATAACAGAAAGTGAGTTGAGTGCCATTTGAAAATCCTGAGAATCATAAATAAATAAACAGATCAAACACTTCGAATTTATCAATTTACATTGATTCCCTCAAAATAATATAAAATAAAATTCACCAATACTAATGTGGCTTGTACTTCTTTACAAGCATGCGTACTTGGTTTATGGTATTTTGATAGTGGTTGTTCTAGACATATGACTAAAAATATTGAATATTTGAAAAATTATGAAGCTTTTGATGGTTGTAAGGTTACTTATTTTGGTAGCTCTAAGGGTAACATTGTTGGTAAAGGAACTTAAAATGTTAAATGTTTCCCAAACTTGAAGAATGTGATGCGTGTTGAAGGTTTGCGTGCTAATTTGATAAGCATAAGTCAATTATGTGATGATAATCTGCATGTGAAATTTGACAATAATTCATGTTTTGTGTTGAATGAAACTGATGAGTGTGTGATGGTTGATAATCGATCTGTTGATAATTGTTATCTATTTGGTAACAACACCTACTGCAACATCACACAACATGATAAAAATGTACTTTGGCATCAAAAACTTGGCCATGTAAATTACATAAATTTATAAAAATTGGTTAAGTTGGAAGTTGTTAAAGGTTTACATAAGCTCAGTTTCAAAGACCCTCCCATTTGTAGTTCATGCCAAAAAGGTAAGCAGGTAAGGTCTTCACACAAAATCACCACTATGTGCACATCTTCAAGATGTATTGAATTGCTTCACATGGATCTTATGGGTCCTATGGAGACTAAAAGTTTTGGTGGTAATAAGTATTCTTTGGTTGTGGTAGATAATTTTTCTAGGTTTTCATGGGTTGAATTCATTAGAGAAAAATCAGATGTGTTTGAAGTGTTTAAAGTTCTTTACAAAAAGGTTCAAAAATGCTTTCAATCTTAAGATTTCTAGGATTAGGATTGATCATGGTAGAGAATTTAAAAATAACATGTTTTCTGAATTCTGTGAAAAGAAAGGTATAGTGCAAGAGTTTTCATCTCCTAAAACTCCACATCAAAATGGCATAGCTAAAAGAAAAAATAAAACTATGTAAGAAATGGCTAGAGTCATGCTTACTTCAATGAATGTGTTTAAAAGATTTTGGGCTGAGGCATTGAACACTGCATGTCATGTGTCTAATAGAATTATGTTTAGACCAGGTAGTTCTATTACATCTTATGAGTTGCTGTATAGGAGAAAACCCAACCTGAAATACTTTCATGTGTTTGGTTGCATGTGCTATATTCTGAATGATAGAGAGTATCTTTCAAAGTTTGTTTCTAAGAGTGATAAAGGTCTTTTCTTAGGTTATTCTAAGAATAGAAAAGCATACAGAGTCTTTAATCTTAGAACCAGATTTGTTTAAGAATCTGTAAATGTAGTATTTGATGATACATCTAATATTATAGGTAAAAAAATGGAAGATGACATCTCTGATTTGATTGAAATTACAGAACTAGTGAACAATGTTGAGCCAAAAGTGATCACATCACCTACAACATCTGAGAATGAGTCAGAAAACGATGAGAATCAGATCTACAGAACTCCTATGAATTCTCTTAACTACATATATAAGAAGGATCACCCTTCTTCACAGATCATACGAGAATCCTCAGTTGGTGTTCAAACCAGAAGGAAAGGAAAATTCAGAGATGTGGTAAGATCAGTTTGCATGTCCAACATATGCAATCAGGTATGTGCTGAATGATATTTTTCTTCTGTAGAACCCAAAAATATTTCTGAAGTTTTAAAAGATGAACGTTGGATTCAGGCTATGCATGAAGAGCTTGAACAATTCACTAGAAATGATTTTTGGAGTCTAGTCCATAGTCCTACAAACAATAATGTCATTGGAACTTAGTGGATTTTCAAGAACAAAACTGATAAATTTGGTAATATAGTAAGAAAAAAAGCTAGACTTGTTGCACAAGGATACCCACAGGTTGAAGGGATAGATTTTGATGAAACATTTGCACCTGTAGCTAGAATAGAGTCTATTAGGCTTCTTTTGGCTATTGCATGCTTTGCTGGTATCAAACTGTTTCAAATAGATGTTAAAGCTGCTTTTTTAAATGGAATTTTAAATGAAGAAGCTTTTGTTGAACAACCAAAAGGTTTTGTTAATCCTTTCTATCCTGATCATGTGTATAAATTGAAAAAAGCTTTGTATGGTCTAAAGCAAGCTCCTAGAGCATGGTATGGTAGACTAACTGACTTCTTACTTCAATTTGGATTCATTAGAGGTGAGGCTGATAGAACTCTTTTCATTAAGAATGAATCAAATGGTTTCTTGATTGCTCAAATTTATGTTGATGACATTGTATTTGGAGCAACATCTAAAGTCATGATGGACAGCTTTGTGAAAGCCATGACTACCACTTTTGAAATGAGTCTTGTTGGTGACCTAAATTACTTTTTAGGACTCCAAATTAAGCAAAGTGATAGTGGTATTTTTATCTTACAGAGTAAGTATGCTAAAAACTTGGTGAAAAGATTTAGTCTTGAAAATGCTAAGCCTATGAAAACACCTATGGGAACATCACAGAAACTGTGCAGAGATGATGTTGGCCCTGATGTTGACCACACTCTGTATAGATATATGATTGGTAGCCTTCTGTACTTAAATGCTAGTAGACCTGACATTATGTATAGTGTCTGTGTTTGTGCTAGGTACCAAGCAAATCCCAAGGAATCTCATATGAAAGCTGTGAAGAGGATTATTAGATATGTGATTGGAACTGCCAACATGAGGTTATGGTTTTCAAAGGACACTAACAGCTCTCAGGTTGGATACAGTGATGTTGATTGGGCTGGTGATTGTGATGACAGGAAGAGCACAAGTGGTGGAAGTTTTTACATGGGTAACAATCTTATTTTTTCGCATTCTAAAAAACAAAATTGCATATCCCAATCCACTGCTGAATCTGAATATATTCCTGCTGGAAGTTATTGCACACAGTTGCTCTGGTTAAAAAAGATGCTAGATGATTATGTGCTTGAGACTGACACTTTAATGATTTACTGTGATAATACCAGTGCTATAAACATTTCAAAAAATCTAGTTCAACACTCGCTCACTAAACACATTAGCATTAGACACCATTTTCTAAGAGATTTAGTTGAGAAGGGAGTAGTTAAATTGGAGTATATTTCCACAAAGAAACAACTTGCTGACATATTCACAAAAGCACTTGATTTCGAGAGGTTTTCTTCACTCAGAAAATCGCTTGGACTCTGCATTCCATAAAGTCATGCATGATGTTTCTTAGAGTGTTTCGACACTCGAGGCAACACTACTGTAAGTTTTCCATTTTATGTCGAAATTAAGTGATTTGGTGACCTATTTTGTTACTGCTAACTATATTCTGGTTGAATCTTGAGGTTTTACTGGACATAGACTAAAAGCACAGTTCTTAAAAAATCAAAGGTCCAAACATGCTGAGTAACTAGGCAGACGGGGCTGACAATCACGATGTGTTCTTTTCAAAAGGCTGTTATGGTTTCAAAAAGGGAATAAAGAACACTCTTAAACTGCTACTGAGTAACCAGACACACGGGGCTGACAACCACGATGTGATCTTTTCAAAAGGTAGTATGAAATCTTGAGATTAAGTGCATCAAAAAATCCACAAAATGATAAAAGTGTGTTTGCCTAAATTATTCATCCTTAATTGATTTTTCCAGAATGTCTTTAGCCTTAACAAAATTGTTATTAAATTATTTATTTTCAATACATTAAGTGATATAACTTATAGTATTTATTTATTATTCTGCATTTTTAAATTATCGTGCATTATTGTTTCTCCATATTTGATCATGGCCAATTTTTTAGGGAATATGCATTAGTGGCCATGAGATTTCATTATCTGCTGCACTGTATATCCTTTCTCACGTAGTTTGCAGTTTTTATTTAGTGGAAATAACCTCCATCCAACTACTGTTCACTCTCTCTGTATAACTTGGAAAATAATATTTGAAGTGACATGTTTGTGTGCTTGAGTGTGATCCCCCGTTTTATCTTCTCACTCATGGTTATCAACAAAGCCTGTCTCTCTCACATTTCAAATGGCACCTACAAAAGCAACCCGCTCCACTTCCAAATCCAAACCTTCTTTCTCACAAAATCCACTCCAAACCCTAGCTGATATGACTGATAATGTCGCGACAAATGCTGCACCAGATGTCAATCTAAATGCCGCTACATATCTGACTGCTCCTATTTCTAGAACCCCTCTTCCACAGAGTATTGTCCTTCCAGCAGGTACACCCGATTCAGTTCTTCGAACTCAGTTCGTTGGGTCAAATGTTACTGTTTCAAGAGTTGAAAATCCCATCCTTGAACCATCCATTCCTACTAAAGCTCACTCTAAAATTCCCACCGATACTCCTAACCAATCCGCTCTTATTCCTTTTATGACTCCTGAAGAAAGCCTACCCTCAGAGTATGTTGAGACTCAGAACCCTGATCAAGTCCCTACATCTCCAAATACATCACCTACTCGTGTTAAAAAGAATCCACAAGTGTCTTCTCCCTCGTTATCACCACCGATTCCAATCAGATCAAAGGTTGCTAAACCATCGAAATGTAAAGAGCCTACACAACATTGGTCGATCAGACTCTGCAAGAAAGGCACTACACAGGATGCAACCACCTCTGAACAAGGAAAGTCTCATATCTCTATCTATGATTCTGATGAAGCTACTCCTATGGATATAGATACTACATGTGAGAATCCTACTATAGCTGATCTTTGCAAAGCTGTGAAGAAGAGATGGAGAGGAAAGAAAGCTATGTCTGATGTTACCTGATAGGTGTTTTCTCAACACACAAAATTAATCCTCAAGTATAAGGATATCAATTATAATTTCGATAGGTGACCAAGTGATTATCGTACCCAAGAGACGGATTATTATCAGTTTGATTATGTTCTAATTTACTAAGGTTATGTTTAGCAAATTGGTTTTGAATTGTTATGAAATTAAATAGCAAGTAACTTGAATAGCAATAAAATAATAAGCAATAGAAAATACGGTTGTGATCAAGTAAGAAATTAGGTAGTTCTTCGGGCATCCAATTTTACTTATTAATTTCGTTTCCATGCGTTATTGTCCGGCTCTACCTTGTGGTCTATGGACGAATCACTAAAACATGCAAGTTCACCCTATAGACACAAGTAAACATGCGTATAACACGTGTGAATATCCTTGGAGCAAGAGATATAATTCACCCCCCTTTCTAGGTACTATCAGTATCAATTATTTCCCGTGCACTTAGTATTCTAACCCGATATGAACTCCCTTTATAGGTACTATGACATTATACTCTTTATCCTACTTATTATCCCGAATAAGATTCAATTAACAAGTATCAATATAAGATAGTTCTAATAAGACTTCGGAATCTCTTCACTTAGAATTATGACATGTAATCCTGCTCAGGGGTGAACGCACTCAATCAATAACCATGATATGCATTCAGACTCTACATAACAGTTAATGATGCACAAAATGATCGTGAGTATGAATTGAAAAGGCACAATCTTATATAAAATAAACCACAAGTAGTATTGTACGGAGTTTACACATGGAAATTCAATTAACTCATAAAACTTTCATAATCCTAGAACTACCGGAGCGGTTCTAGCCCATGATTGATCTAGGAATAATCATGGTTGTTTGGTATGATCTTACTTGATGCGCCAGATGAACCTCTCTTCACGACCCCTTAGGTTGATGGTAGGGTTTCGGTGGTGGATGGATGATGAATGATGTGTGTCATCAACAAAGGCTCTTCTTTTATACTTGTGGAACCTCCTTATGGGCTTAGGATAAGCTTTTTCTTGAGTCACACGTCAAATTTAGTAAAAGACATCCAGAATTATCATAAATAGAAGCATCGAGAATTCGTTCGACCAAACCTGGTCTGGTCGAGCAAGGCCTCCAACTCGAGCAATGGTCGAGCAAGCTCTCTGTAAGTTTTTGCACATTTTGCTAGACCAAGCTCATCTGCTCGACCAAAGTGATGCTGGTCGAGCAACACCTCCAAGTCGAGCAATCTTTTTGTAAGAATTGTGCATTCTGTTCGACTTCACTCATCTGCTCGACCAAGATGATTCTAGCCGAGCAAGCTCTCTGGACAAATCTGCGTATTCTGCTCGACTTGGCCACCTTGTTCTACCAAAGTGATAATGGTCGAACAAGGTCTTGAGGTCGAACGGCCTTCGAAAATTGTTTAAAAAATTATGTCTTCCAATTCCGAGCCCTTTCTACCTATTTTCCTATACAAATATTCTCAAAAAGTCTTGTACCCTCTGATTTGTGACTTTTCCATAAATGTACCAATTTGTCTCAATAAAAGACTCAATCGTACTCGATTTTCATGCAAATCAGAGCCCAAAATCTGTGAATTTACACTCTCATCATTACCGCTCCTGAGGCAACACCAGATGAATCTGATGAGGAAAATTCTGATCTGAACCAGCTGATTGATGATGTTGCCACAGATGTTGCCACCTCAGTGCCAACACCTACTGATGCAGATGTAGAACCCTCTGATCCTGACCATGATTCATCTTCATCTTCTGATAATGAAGAGGATGCACCTGAGGATGCTGACGAAGGTGCAGAATTTGATGAATCTGAAAAGGATGCTGATGTACAAAATGTTGAGAGTTCTGATGGTGAAGATGAAGCCAAAGACGATGATGGTGATGAGTCCCCTAATGATGCTGATGATATATCTGATGACTCTGACTATGATGTTGAAAACTTTAGAGTTGGGAACTTCTACTTCACTAACGGCAAGGCCAGATACATAAAGTTTGTCAAGAAGAACATAATTCATGAAAGAAAGATGAAGGATGTCGACCTCACTCCACACAACCTCATCAACTTCTTCAGAGAGAGAAGATTGTTAAAATCACTCAGGTACTTTACCTCATTCTACACCAATTGGGTATGTGAGTTTTATGCCCATATCTGTGCTAGTATGATTAAGAGTACAAGTCCCAAATTTAAAAGAATTTTCTTTATGGGTGAGATTTATGATTTTTCTCCTACAATGATTAATGAGTGCTTAGGGACTGTGAATGCTAATAGTGATGATGAAATTGATAATATGGATGAGATTGTGTTTGTGATAACTGGAGGTTTAATTGTTAGTTGGCCTAAGAAGTTGTTCAGTCCAAGTCTGACTAGTTTACATGCAATCTTGCACAGGCTATGTGTTTACAATTGGCTGCCTTCCTCCAATATCACTAGAGTTACCACTGAGCATGCTGTATTGAACTATAAGATAGGAAAGAACCTGCCTTTTAACCTTGGTAGAGTGATTTACAAGAATCTGATCAGTTATGGTGAAAATATCTCCAAGGTTGGCAAGTTACCTTATCCTGCTTTGATTCATTGTTTATTAATTAACTAGTCAAGGTGCTGGGAAAGGTAAAGGTGATTTTCTTTTCTCAAGTGCTCTAGTCCTTTGTATTGTTAAACCACTGCTTGAAGGTAACCGTGTAGTTGATCTACCCTATGTGAACCCTATTCCTGCCCCTACTACTGCTGATACTCAGAATGTTGTTCCTGATACTGCCAACACTTCGGTTCACACTAACACTTCTGCACAAGCTGGAGAAGTTATCTCTGTTACTCTGAATCACAAATACATTGAGCAACAAGCTGCTGCCCTGGCATGTCATGTCTCGAACCTCAGACTCCAAGCCAATGCATTGAACAGACAAGCAGACTAACTAGAACAAAGAGCTCAATTCTGGGGTAAGCTGTTATCCACACCCACAGGGGGAGATATACCTCCTGCTGCTGAACCTACTGCAGTTGAAAGCTCTGGCTCTGGAGGAATTGTGATTGAGGACATCACTGATGAACTAGAAGATAGAAATGTTACTGGAGATGTTCCTGATACAGGCGATGCTACTGGTGATGTTGGTGGTAATGCTGCTACTTAGGGAGAGTTCACATGGTAAGGAGGAGATCAGCAAAGAGATCAAAGTGTTGATACTTGTTGCTGCTGATGACTGAAAGTTGCTGCTGCCTTACTAATTTTTCTAACTATTTGATGATGGGATGTTAAACTGATATTTATTCTCTGATGGTGACTGGATACCTTATTTTTTTCTGTTTAAACTCTGATCTAAGCTCTGGACTTATATGTTACTTAAGTGGTTATCTTTAATCACTTTGGTATTTATGCTTTAGAATGCTTAGTTATTTTTGCACAACTGTTAAACTAACATCTGATGTATTACTTTGGATATCTTGCTCTACATTGTTTTCTTGCATCATGTTATGTGGTTGCGGATAGACGTGATTGATGGAGATTGTTGATGTGAAGTGTTGAGACCAATGTCATCACATCTGGAATCATACCTGTCCTCCACCAGTTGTTTTATTAACCACTAACATTGTTTTGTTGTTTTGACTGGTGTTGTGCTTAATGTTGCTTTCAGAGTTGTTGCGGTTGAAGTGCTGAAGGTGTTGGATGCAAAGACCAAGTCAAACACAGACCTTGAAGACCCTGGAGCAAAATGAAAAGATCCGAAAGCTCTAGAAGGCGAAATAACTATCTCTTTTAGTGGGCGGTTATTTGAGCCTACATGGGTGGAATCCACATCTCCTACGTGAGCCACTAATTATTTGGAGCCTGTAGCCATCTATAAATGGAAGCTGCTAGTTCCAAGTCAAGTGATCGAAAAGGCAATCCCATTATACAGTGTAAAAGATCCTAGATAGGTTTCTGTCATAGTGTTTGTACTGGTGTTGTAACACTTGGTTCAACATCAGTTGTCTACTGTTATTCCCGTACGTTTTGTGTGTGTTGTTCACAGGCAGTGGAAGCCCACATGTGAAGTAGGCTTAGATTCTAACAAGTCTAGGTTCTATCATTTAGGAACGTGTTTGGATTTTAGATCCGATTTTGTATTCGAAGGGTAGAAGAATTATTTCCATACTTAAGAGTCTGTTTTTGTAATCACATTTTCCAATAGTGATATTTGTGCCATGAGGCCGCCACAAACTTGCAAAAGTTTGTGGAAAGATTGAGTAATATGTGTGTTAAGTCTTCCCCTGATTTACAGCTTGTTCTATACTTAGTCAAGTTACATTCTGATACATACAGTGTTGTTCAAAGTGTCACCACACTTAGGACAACATCGTACTGAAAACACACTTTGCACTATTGGGCACCCGACACTGTTAGAATTAACTAAAAAAATTATGCAAAAGCTGGAAACATATGTTTTCTTATGTTCAATACACAATAGGGGATAAATAGAATAAGTTATAACAATAAAATTACCTACTACTAATCAGCTTTTCTAACAATTCCAACTCTATATTGTCGTCTCTTAATTAGCTCTTGAAGTTAAAATATTGATCTTTACATCAACTTATACTTTTTTTTATTTAAATAATTTAATTTTAGTATAAGTTGATCATATCTAATTAAAAAGATCGTGTTAAAGTTATCTCTCCTAAGAGGCCAAGACTATGCAAATACATTATGCATGAAGGGAACATCACAATAATCTTAAACACCTTCACCAAAAAAAGAAAAAGGAACACGACCCATATGAAATTCTAGTTGGATTCCATAAGTCAGAAATGTTGCACTGTAAACACATATATAAATTAGGGTATCCTTGGCAAGTAAATCCTTGCAAAAGATGATTGAAGTAAAAGATATATTGATTGTCCAAAAGTGATTAGCCATTTTGTAGTTGGGATGACCAATTAAAATAATTTATCGAACCACAGGGAGGAAGGTACTAGTGCTTAAGCGATCTCACGTTTCTTGTAATTTTATACAGATGAATCATCTATGGATAGGTTGTTCAACAAGTAAATAATTCAATCAAAGCAAGCAAGCAAGTAATGATCAACAAACAAAATTGATAAATGAAGAGTGGTTTTCCAAGTTAAGTAAAAGTGAGATTAACAACAATTAAGAAGTGGAAATCCTAGGATAAATGTATCAAATTCATATGAATCATGGGTGTAAGACTAAGGGCCAATACTAAGTTCATCTGCACTCCCTCTCGAAATGGATAGGATATGAATCTCAATTAGCTCAATGGATTGGTTCTCACTCAAATAATTCCAAATAGGTACTAAGCTTGAAATGAGAGTCCCTTCACACGATTAATCAACCTCTCGATCAAACCAATTAGATGTCCTATCAAAGAGTTCTAAATCCTAAAGGACATCTCTATCTCTTTAAGATCTATAATGCACATGAGGTGTATGACAAAATGATTCAATTGATTATCCTAAATATGCAATTGACTTCTCAATCTAATCACATGTTTAAAACAACAAACCACACAAATCATCATAAACATCAAGATCTAAAGCATCAATGATAGAAAATCAATTAACCCAATCAACATATGAATTTTAATACACAAATTCCAAAATTATCCAACAACTATCATGCTGCTAATCTCACAAGAGAGATTAGCCTACCATTTTAAAAAGAAAATCAACATAGACAATAAAATCCTTACAAAACATGATAAACAATGAGGTTTCAATACAAAAGTTGGATGAAAACTCCATTGGATGGCTCCAATAGTGATCTTCTTCTTCCCCTTGCAATTCTCCTCTCTTCCTTGCTTCTTTTCCTCAAATGGATGGTGATTTTTATGGTTGGATGAAGGCAGATGGTATGGATGAAGAATGGATGAATATGACGGTGTAAAATAGAGAAAATTATGTATGATGTATGTGTGGGGGTGAAACCCTCACCAAAAAACTGATCAAATATAGAAGTATTGGGTATTTATAATCCTTGAAAAGCTTCTAGAAGATTTCTTAAAATTTTTTGATCCTGCAACACGGCTCGTGTGCTGCAACGCGGCTCGTGTGCTGCAACATGGCCACAGTATGGTCGTGTAAGTGTCTCAGGTGCCGAAACACGGCCATCCCTTACAGGGCCATGTCTGGAACACGGCTCGTGTAGGTGCATACTCTTATTTTTCTTCTTTTGTTTTGGCTTCTTCTCCCTCGTTTCAACTCCAAATTGAGATTAACTTTTTCCTAAGTCTTCCTTTTCGCGTCTAGGATTTATTTTAACCTAAAAATCATACGTTTAGGTACATTCTCACATATTTCTATAAAAATACAAAACACAACCAAAATACACATAAATACGGATAAAATAATATGAAAACGGATATAAAAAGACACTAAAATCTATATGAAAATATCACTCATCAAAAAGTCAGACCTGGAGGAAGTATTGTCCATCCGTCTAAAGATCTGTTTTATCTCTCATGACAACAACAGTGCCTGCACTACCAATAAAGCCCGATATGTATAGCACCCATCCTCGTCTGAGTCGTCTCTGTTCAGTAATAAAGGCCAAAAGCCAGTTGTCACTCTCTTCCTTCTGCAAAAAAATTGATAAAATGCAACGTTTCAGATTTTTTTGAGAGCAACATTTCAGATTTGATGATTGATGATCGAATACGAGTCAAGTAATAAGCTAATTAACCAATTAAGGCTATTACTCCATTAACTAAGATCAAGGTTAGGTTGTAAAAAGAGAAAACAATCAAGGATATGATAGGAATAAAATGTTTTACATATCCTAGCCCTTTTAATATAGGGTTTCGCTAAATACACACCCCTTTTCATTGAATACACACCCCTATTATTATATAATTTAAATATATATTTTTAAAAAATCTAAATTATCCCTAATTTATTAAATACACACCTCATATATACCTAATATTATCTAATAAATCTTAAATTAATTAATTCCTTATATACATTCTTAGCGTGTTTCAAATCTCTCTCCAGTGGCGGACGCAGGAAAGTTGTCTAGGGGGGCCCAAATTCCTTCCTCTTACAAAACGGTTCATATATACAGTTCATATTGTTTAAGAAAAAATATTTATTTACTAACTTTACTAACATTTTTTTAAGATTTTTTAGTATTTTTACATAAATGTAAAGTGTGTTGTATGTATTAGATGAGATTGATAATTTTGAATTTTTAATCTTTTAAATATCAGATAAAAATATTATTTTTAGTGTAAAAAATATTTTAATATAACAAAAAAGTGTATAATTTTGTAATATAAAAGTAATATAAAATACAACTCCAATGTATTTTTGGTATAATAAACATAAGCAAAATATTTTAAGTCAAATAAACCCATAAATAATAATATAATGATATGATATAAAAAAGAAATATTAATAAATAATCAATTTAAAATAAGAGAAGGTCAAATAAACCCATAAATAATAATATAATGATATGATATAAAAAAAAATATTAATAAATAATCAATTTAAAATAAGAGAAGGAGGGAGGTTGGGAGAGTCGAACACCTGACCTCCAATTGTCTCTTCCATTAATGAAACCACTAGGCCACATCACACATGTAGATATATTACATCTAATATTATATATATAGTAATTATTTTGAAAAGTTCAGGGGGGCCAGTGCCCCCCCTGGGCCCAATGTGCGTCCGCCCCTGTCTCTCTCCATCAGTCTGGGGAATTCTTCTCCCGTGAATCAACAATTGGAGTTTTATTGATTTAATCAATTTCTGTTTATGTGATTGTTATCCCCTTTGTGTCTCTCATTTGTGATAGTGATTTATTATGAATTGTGGTAATTATTATTTTACTATTCTTAAAACACAAAATCATTAAACAAAAACTCTTTTCAAGCTGTTACTTCTGGTAATTTAGAAGGGTACATGGTCATGGTCTCATGTGTGGTGGCCAGTGGGATTTTGGACCCACTCATTTATTACCACACATGTATCTCTCGTCCCGCTGAAGATCACAAGGCAAGGCAAGGATATATGACGCAGAGTCTAACTCTGTCTAAGGCAGTAGAGCAGATGATAAGATAACTAACAAATACAACACCATCACCCTCACCCTCACCCTCACCCTAACTTACTTGTGGAGAAGAAAAAAAAGAGAGAGAATTATTATTGCCTAATTTGGATTCACTCTGGCGCCGATGTCCTCTTAGGAGCCGCACATTCTTCCATCGGTAAGAATGATAGTTTGCTTTGTCTCTAAAGAATTTTAAGGGGTGTATAATTTTATAATTTTTTTTTGACATAGTATAATTTTATAATTAAAAGGGTAATTTTGTAGTTTTGAGGAGTGTGTATATAATAAAATTAAGACTTAATAAATTAAAAAGGGATGTATATTTAATAAGGGGTGTGTATTTAACAGTACTATTTAATATATTAAGATTAGGATTAGGATTATTGCATTTTTGTATGAGATTAATTTACTTTGTGGATCATTTAAGATAACATTTAATTCATTTTTAATTTTATTATATATCTTGATTAACATGAATTAATTAATGAATTTTTTGTATACTAACTTTATTCATGAGAAAATAACAGGTTATTAATTATATTATTGGAAATATTATAGGACAATATTAATCGAAAATATAATATATATATATATATATATATATATATATATATATATATATATATATATATATATATATATATATATATTTATTTATTTATTTGTAGTCTTATTAATTCACGACAATATATATAATTTGTTGTCATCATGGTCAATTTAATAATACTACATTGAAAGACAGCACATATTATATTGTTTTAACAGAATACGACAACACTGTCACTAATTTTATTTTTTTTTAAAAGTGCATCGAAAGACAACAAATATATGTATTATCGTAAATATACAGTTTGACAACACAAGCTTCTACAACATAGCATTTTCCAAATACACGCTAATACACAATAGAAATGTTAAACGAGCCAGCCCTAACTCATTTGGGTCAGCCTTAGGCTTCAGGTTAATCAGGCCTTGTTTAAACGGGCTATTAAAAGGTGAACATAACCCTAACGAGCTACGGGCTAAACAGACTGGGCTTGCAAGATGTACGATAATTTTTTTAAAAAAAATATATAAATTTAAATTTGTTATAAATAATACAACAAATTCAAAATTAATTCATATATTATTTATAATTTGAGAGAATTACAATTAATACATACAAAATATTATCAAAACATAGTATATAGAATTTTTATAATTAAATTAATTCTAATATATTTATTTAAATTTTATTTATTAGAGAAAAAGATGGGTTTGAGGAAAAGAACGAGTGAGAAAGAGATGAAAATTAAAGGATGATGAGAGTTTGTCTCACACTAGGTTGGATGTTAAATGAGCCTAAATTTATCTGCCCTAACCCTAATTTCTTAGAGTTAATTGGACCGGCCATAGTATATAGAATTTTTTATAATTAAATTAATTCTAATATATTTATTTAAATTTTATTTATTAGAGAAAAAGATGGGTTTGAGGAAAAGAAAGAGTGAGAAAGAGATGAAAATTAAAGAATGATGAGAGTTTGTCTCACACTAGGTTGGATGTTAAATGAGCCTAAATTTATCTGCCCTAACCCTAATTTCTTAGAGTTAATTGGATCGGCCTCACGGTTTTCGAATTTTTTTAACAATTCTAATACACAATACATTATATATATTATCTTTCAGCAACTTTTTCTCTTGTAGTGTGTAAAATTGTATTATATTAATTGATAAAAGGTGATAACTGTCCATACACTCTTCTATCTCCAAGCCTCCTTATTACTCCTCGCCTATTCGTTTTCGAAGGGAATCGAACATGGGTCACTCACCTTAGTGAGGATCCCAATGGCCACAATACATTATATATATTTTCGAAGGGAATCGAACATGGGTCACTCACCTTAGTGAGGATCCCAATGGCCACAATACATTATATATATTATCTTTCAGTAGCTTTTTTCTTGTAGTGTGTAAAATCGTATTATATTAATTGATAAAAGGTGATATCTGTCCATACACTCTTCTATTTCCAAGTCTCCTTATTACTCCTCACCTATTCGTTTTCGAAGGGAATCGAACATGGGTCACTCACCTTAGTGAGGATCCCAATGGCCAGGTGGTCTATATATATTACTTTTCCAATGGCCAGGTGGTCTATATATATTATCTTTCAGCAGCTTTTTTTCTTGTAGTATGTAAAATCGTATTATATTAATTGATAAAAGGTGATAACTATCCATACATTCTTCTATCTCCAAGCCTCCTTATTACTCCTCACCTATTCGTTTTCGAAGGGAATCGAACATGGGTCACTCACCTTAGTGAGGATCCCAATGATCAGGTGGTCTACATATATGATCTTTCCAATGGCCAGGTGGTCTATATATATATTATCTTTCAGCAGCTTTTTTTCTTGTAGTGTGTAAAATCGTATTATATTAATTGATAAAAGGTGATAATTGTCCATACACTCTTCTATCTCCAAGCCTCCTTACCTCATATATTCGTTTTCGAAGGGAATCGAACATGGGTCACTCACCTTAGTGAGGATCCCAATGGCCAGGTGGTCTAGCCCACCTAGTTGAAAGGTGATAACGTTCTAATTAAATTATATTTTTATGAATAATTTATAGTATAAAAAAAATAATGAAATAAAACTCATAAACTCATCTCAACAATGCTATATAAAATCAAAACATAAACTGTACCTAATTTTATAAAATTATTGTTTAGTACATCCATGAAAAATTACTCGAATAATTATATTTTTTGAATGAGAAATAAAGTTCATCTCAACACGACTATATAAAATCATAATATATCAGAATTTTAATATTTTTTTATTTAAAAGAGCGTAATAATCCGTCTCTCTAAATAATTTTTTTTGCATTCACTAACAAGGAATCTCGATAAAACCAGGATGCAAGGTTATACCGATTACATAACTGTTTATCATTAAAAATTAAATTTGAGTATTTTATTATTAAAAAAAATATATAATTCATCATTTGAGGGAAATATTTCATATAGTATTAAAGATTAAATTCAAATTCAAATATACGTGCATCATCGTGGAGGTGTGAGGAATAATTTCCCAACCATAAAAAAAAAAACTAATTAAAGAGCATAAACACACAACATAATGCATGGATAAAAAGTAATTTATTTATTCTTATTTTTCTCTTTTCTTTGTTGAAAGAAGGAAAACAACATGAATATTGCTAATGGCAACGCCATTTTTCTTCTAAGCCCACTCAGACGGCGGTGGTGGTGCCGACTTCTTTCCCGGCCTACTCCACCACGGAACTTTCGGCGGCTTGCTTCCTGGCGGCGGCGAATTCTTTCCCGGCCTATTCCACCACGGAACTTTCGGCGGCTTGCTTCCTGGTGGAGGCTTCTTCTTGCAGCGGCTCGAATGGCAACCTTTAGGTGGTAATATGCCTTTTGGAGATGGTGGCGGAGGCGACTTCTTCCGACGTCTGATAATGTCCATCGGAATCTTCATGTTTTCGATTTGCTCCGCTGTTGCGAAGTCTACTGCCTTGTCTTCCTGCATGGATTGATGAATATCAGCTTGAGAAGGAGCAGTGAAAGCCATTGCTCCTAAGAGCAGTAGTAGAATTAGTGTAGCTATATTTTTTCCCATTGAGTTTTGCTATGAAGAAATGATGGAGTGGCCACTATATTTATAGTCATGTTTTCTTTATGAATTTATGAGAATTTACCTCTAGGGTGTGTTGGATTGAGGAGATGAAACTTGATGTTGTTAAAGGGAAATAAAATTTAATTGTCATTAATTTGATTATTTAATGTGTAGATTTTGCTTTTTGGCACATGAATTAAAGAGTATTATTATTTAATGTGTAGTGGGTAGTTGTATTAGTGAGAGTATGGGTCCCATGTTTTAATTGTATTAGAGGGGATGAGTGTGTCCCATGTGTGTAAAAAATGAAAGAGGAGACGACCAAAATGAAAAAAGAGACCCTTGCTGTGGGACGGAAGGAGTATTTATAATGAATAATACTACAATACTTTAAAAATATATTTCAATTCATTATTCATCATACTTAAAAAGACATATTTTAACTACAAATTAACATACTTCGTCTATATAATAGTTATACTTTAACAATATGTCGACCTGTCTCATATAATTACCGTCTCACAAGAGACTTTGTTTTTACAAATATGTACTCCCTCCATTCCACCAAAAGGTCCACATTTTAATTAGGTGTCTCATTTAAATGTCCTCATTTTTTTCTTTTAATAAAAGGGTTCCACATATGGCCCAACACCCACTACACATAAAATAATAATAGTCTTTAATCACGTTAAAAAAACAAATGGCGACTTATATGGATAGTGCGGAGGGAGTATAATGCTACTTAATCTTTATTACTCCCTCTGTCCCATAAAGAAGTTAGTTCACAGTTACTGTAGATATGGATTCTAGAAAAGTTGCTTTTTTAACTTATTTTAGGGGTAATTTGGTATTTTTAGGTAATAATTATAAAGTAAGATATGTAAATTGTAAAGAAATTGTAATTTTGAAACTGAAGTGTGTTGTGAGTTTGTTGGATTTTGTCTATTTCCTTATTTGGGATATGAACTTATTTATGGGACAAACAAACATAGTAAGTGTGAATTTTTTTATGGGACAGAGTGAATAATATATATAAACACTTGTGTAAATCAGGTTAACACTTGAATCATATTTTCAATTATTACTCTTTAGTACATTAAAATTACTCTTTAAGAAAATAAATAGGATTTACATGGGCACCCGATTCACACAAATTCACTTATATATAAAAATTCAATTTTAACCAACAATTATTAAAAACTTTTCAATTTTAAAATAGTACTCCCTACATCTCATTTAAGATTGTATCCCTATTTTATATTTCCTATTTAAAATTGTACTCCCCTTTGTAAAATAGTGCAATTTAAAATATGACTGTGGGAGTAAGTTTTTTTCAGTTTAGTTTTTGTAAGCCTACCAATTATTCAAAATGAAGAATAGAGAAAAGTACTGGAAAAAATCGAATTTTAGCTGGAAAAAAAATACATATCAACGTGATATTCTTTTAAATTTTGAGAAGATATGCGAGTCATCTCATCATGTGGCGTTAAATTGACAAGTACTGGAAAAAAAATTAGGGTCGATCTTAATACTAATAGCACCGTCCTAATCTAAATTCACGGTGATTGTGAGATGCATCACTGCAAATTAAGGTTTATAAGTTTTATAGACTTAAATGGGTTAGTGGGTAGTGTTTTTACTAAAAGAAATTAATTACTCTTTTCATTCCATATTATTCTTCACTGTTTTCGTAGACACGAAGTTTAAGAAGAGTTTTTTTTTATCAACTTTATTGATTTTTTAGGGTAATGTAGTATTTTTAAGTAATAAATAAATAAATTATAAAGCATGTTAGGTGTGTTTGGTGGAAGTGGTAAATTTGTAATTAATATATACTTTTAGAATTAGGGCATGTGATGTTTCCTTTTTAAGTGGTGAAGTTTAATGTGAGACGGACGAGAGCAGAAAGTATGCAATTTAACTTAGGATGGAGGTAATATATTATTTTTATGGGTTATTCTGTGGTGCACCGGGTGCACCGGTGCACCTAAGGGTTAATGGGTTAAAATAGGGGTTAGTGGATAGTTATTTTTAAAAAAATTTATTATTTTATTTGATGGTGGAGATCGAATAGAAATATAATCTAACGGTTAAAATCGTACAGGTGCACCGGTGCACCCGGTGCACAGCAGTTGGACTCTATTTTTATTTAAAGGTAGATATTAAATTAAAAATTAATCTAACTGTTAAGATTGTTCAAATGTAACGGTGCACCAAGTGCACACTAGTTAAACTCCAAAATGAGTCTGTGATCTCTTGTAAACTGGGTTTACATCATAAACACTTATAAACCATGTGATCTCCCTTAATATTTAAAAACCCTAGCAATACACATAGGGTATATAGGATTGGAAGAGGGGATCACATGGTTTACATTGTGAACCTGATTTACACAAGTGTTTGTGATACACTAATTAAATAAAATAGTGTGCAAAATTTCCTATTATAATTAAAATATGGGCAAGTCTTATATGAGAACATCATCATTTTACACTTTTTAAATTAATTGTCATTTTTGCTATAAAATTTTATCATTTTTCATTTATACTATAAATTAGTCAAGAAATAGCATTATCACTTTTCACTAATTGAGTCTTACTTTCCATTATAAAAATTATCACTTTTTATACATTTTACACAAGTCTTTTGCTTTAAAATATAGTTGGCCTTGGCTCTTCGCACCCCCATCTCTTTATATATAATAAAACACACTTTAAAAGTCAAAATTAAATCAATTTTTAATCTATACCATTGATTTTGATTACTAAACCCTTTTTTTGATCTCATCCATTCATCGCATTATTCAATCTCATCCATTCATTACAATTATGATATTAGATTTTGGGAATTGATTTTTTTGTCATAATAATGATACCTTATTTAATTTAAAATAATATCTTATTTAAAATGATTCCTTATATGTGTGCTTAATATTATTTTTCATTAAATATAATACAGAACTACTACTAATTTTAATTATTTTAAATTATAATGTTAATTATTCCTAAACAATTTGAATTAATTTTTTCAAATTATGTTAATTATTCCTAAACAATTTGAATTAATGTTTGATTATATGATTTAGGGTTTAGGGTAATATTATTTAATTATTATAATAACTTATAAAATTAATTTAAATACATTATATTGATTTAGGGTTTAGGGTTTATTGTAATATTATTCAATTATTATTATAATAACTTATAAAATTTGGTTTTAGGTCATATTTTTGTAATAGAATTATATTATATTTATTTTATATTTAATCAGTAATAGTATAAGTTCATTTAATTAATCAATAAAAATACTTTAAAAATAGTATTAAATGGGTATGAGTAATTTACGAGTATTTTTTGATGCACCGGTATCTGATTCATAGACCTTACTCCCTCTATCCCGACATAAGAGGGGCTTTTACTTTTTTACACGTAAATTAAGGAATATTATTATTTAATGTGTAGTGGGTAGTTGTATTAGTGAGAGTGTGGGTCCCATATTTTAATTGTATTAGAGAGGGTGTGTGGGTCCCATGTGTGTAAAAAAAAGGGGACTATTTTGGTGGGACGACCAAAATGAAAAAAATACCCTCTTTGAATGGGACGGATGGAGTATATGTGTGCTTAATATTATTTTTTCATTAAATATAATACATAACTACTACTAATGTTAATTATTTCAAATTATAGTTTTAGTTATTCCTAAACAATTTGAATTAATTTTTAATTATATGGTTTAGGGTTTAGGGTAATATTATTTAATTATTATAATAAATTATAAAATTAATTTAAATACATTATATTGATTTAGGATTTAGGGTTTATTATAATATTATTGAATTATTATTATAATAACTTATAAAATTAGGGTTTAGGTCATATTTTTGTAATAGAATTATATTATATTTATTTTATATTTAATCAGTAATAGTATAAGTTCATTTAAAATATTAATTTTAATCAATAAAAAAATAATTTAAAAATAGTATTAAATGGGTATGAATAATTTACGATTATTTTTTATGCACCGATATCCGATCCATAGACCGACTAATTCGGGGGAGGTCAGAACCCATCGTCCACTAAAAGACTTTGGGACGGATACAAATATTATAATGAATTTTTAAAATATTAATTTTTAAATGATATTTATTTATACACGGGTATGAGTATTACGAAATAAGAAAGTATCTTACATAATTAATAAACACCCTAAAAAACGAGTATGAGTAGTTCAAAAAAAATATCATTAGAATTTGAAATTAAAATAAAAAATTATAATATTTTTCTATTCAATATGCACTACGATAAACATGCTGATTGATGTCTATTTCACTAACCAGAAGATGTTGAAGCCACTAATGTTAAAAGTAGGCGTTGATAGACATCGATTTTTAGTCATAAGCATATAAATACATTATAAATATATATTAATAATTATAATTTTCTTGGGTAGTTCAAAAAAATATCATTAGAATTTGAATTGTGTACGTGTATGAATCAGGAGGTAAACATTAACCAAGAATACGGGATGCAATACAATAATAAATTTGGAATGATATTATTATAATTTTTTTAAATTGGACATGTCCGATCACGGATGGTGAACATTTAAATAAATACGAATTACGGGTACTCCTAACATCGATATTGATTATCTCTAATAATTATATTTTCTGGTACCTCGTTTTACCCTAAGCATATTGATAAATAATTTTGGATTAGTTACAAATATAGTAATAAATTTTTAAACGGTACAGATTTGAGTATGACCGGTTGATATTTAAATAAATATGGTATGGTACCTTTAAATAAGTATGGGTACCTAAATACCAATTAATTAATATACAACTACCTAATATGATACTATTACGTAAAATTATATGATTTAATATTTATCTCTAATAATTATATTTCCTGGTATCCCGTTTTACCCTAAACATATTAATAAATAATTTTGGATTAGTTACAAATATAGTAATAAATTTTTAAACGGCACAGATTCGAGTATGACCGGTTGATATTTAAATAAATATGGTATGGTACCTTTAAATAAGTATGGGTACCTAAATACCAATTAATAAATATACAACTACCTAATATGATACTATTACGTAAAATTATATGATTTAATATTTATAAGCAGTGAAATGATGACTTTACCCCTGTAATTTATGATATACTTTTTTCCAGTGGTTTAGGGCATAATATCCCTCGAGAGTTTAATATTTATCAACAGGGTTTATCATTTGTTCCAATTGTAACATTATGACATTACCCCTGAGGTTTATAGCATACTATTATCCAGTAGTTTAGGGTATATTGTACCCTGAGGGTTTATCATTTATCGGTAGGGAATAGTATTTGTTCAAAATGTGAAATTAAGATTTTACCCCAATGATTTTTGGTATATTGTACCCCAAGAGTCTACATAGCATGTATTATAGAGGGAGTATATTATAAAAAAATAAAAATTAAGGTATATTTTTAGTTAAGAGCTATCTATTTTATAAAATCCCCGACCATGCAACACACGACACTATTTTTTGGACAATCTTACTGTTGCTTGGGACGGTATTACTAGGCTTATACTTCGAGTAGAGATAAAATGATTTATCCAAAAGGCATGATTTAAACTTCTCTTTTGAGTTTAAATAACATTAGAATACCTTTGTCCCGTGCAACGCACGGGTTCAAACGCTAGTTTTACTAAATACACCTATTTATATATACACATACATTAAAATTATATATACACACATGTGAAAAAGACTAAACTGTCCTTCATTTAATACACTCACATTAATATTTACTCCAACCTTCAAAATAAAGAGTGAAAAATATACCCACATTAAAAAAAATAGAAAAAGAAGAGAATAAAAGAGTGAAGAGAAAGGAAGAAATTAACCCTATACACCCACATACATAGCATTCACGTTCAATTCTTCAAGATGAAGAATATAGAAAAAGGAGAAAGAAGATAGAAGAGAAAAAGAGAAGAAGAAGAAGAAGAGAAGAAAAGAGAACGCTAGGAAGAAGACCGTCACCCATATTCAAGAAGTGGGCAGTGATGAATTGCAAAAAAAAAATATCAATTCCTGTTCGGCTCTGGTCTGCCGTGAGTGTGCTTCTTATTCGACCAGCACTGGTAGATACCTAGTGCACGTGTTCGACAAGTTGCTGCCGAACAGATCCAAAAATTCTGGCCAAAGCCTGTCGTTCTATCTCTGAACATCATTTACACACGCGATGGCTTCCAGATCTGCTTCGTGAGAAATCGAAATTTCATCTTTGTTTCATGTTCTTTTGCATGTGATTGTAGCTATGATTTTTTGTTACATTTGCTATCTTCTTCTTATTTTGAAATCAAATACTTGGCGAGAGGCAGATGGCATGAAATTGGGGAATTCTTTGTTTTATTAGATGAGTTTTTATCAGATAGGATGTGTATGTGTTATACATGGGGTTGTGGAATATTCTATGGGGTATAAAATTTAAGGGTATTTTGGTAATTTATTATATAAATTTATAATTTAAAAAATTAAATAGGTATATAATAGTAAAATGGTGTGTGCATATAGCCAGTGCCAATATAGTATCTAGCAGCATGAAATTGGAGAATTCTTTGTTTTATTAGATGATCTTTTATCAGATAGGATGGGTGTGTGTGTTATACTTGGAGTTGTGGAATATTGTGTGGGTTATAAGATTTAAGGGTATTTTAATAATTTATTATATAAATTTATATTGTGTCGATATGGTATATTTTCTACAACAGCTCCCAATATATTGCTGATACATGGAAAAAGTTTCTACATTGAAGTAGACTTTTGGTGTTGATATTGACTGCAAACATGCATTATCAATTGAAAGAAGGGATAAGCAATAACAAGGTCAACTCAGCATTTAATTACTAAAATTATGTCCACTGATATTAAGCAAAAGAAACTTTTGTTTGTTTCTTTTTTAACTATTGTGTTCCAACACTTTTGTTGAGTTTTGCAAAGTCGGATGCTCTTCCTCCTGAATGCTTGTAATATCTGTAGTCCGTTGAGTTTTGCAACCTTCAAGCTTTTTCTATTGTTGAGAATACTACTGCAGATTGTCCCTAGTCTCTTTTGTTCTCTCTCTCTCTCTTTATCTCTCTCTCTTTTAGACTTATTTTTTTCTCAATTTTCTGTTTGTTGATGGGTGGGGAGTAGGATCTTAATCCTTTTGGTTTTTGCAGATATGTCTCTTACCAGTGTTGCAAGTGTGCTGGCTGTTCTGTTGGAAAGTTACTTAGGCTGCTTTTGCTAGACTTTGGGTGCTGTTAGATGTTGTAGCAAAGCTGCTGGTTTGTTTGGTGTTGTGGTGTGTTGTTGATGCTGAAAGTGTTATGCATTTGTTATGCATGCTATATATATGTTCAGATTTGATGGTTATTCTGTTGGACAGTCCCTTACCAGTGTTACGTATTTATTGCGCATGCTATATGTATGTTTAAATTTTTATTCTCTTCGGTCAGCTAATGGGAGTTAACTTTATTGCTGTGTTTTTCTTGTTTCTGGCTCTTTGTTGGGAATGCTCTAAGGCAGAGTTTTGTCCACTTTGATATGTTCTTCTGGTTTTCTTCAATTGTTACAACATGCTGCCACTACATTCTAGCTAAAATGAAGTATGGTTGCCATCTTCTGTGCAGGTCATGCTGATGGGATTTGAAGAGTGTTTACCCGCTAGATAATTAGAAGTATGTTGTCCCCAATGTAATTATACTGATGTATGATTCAGTAAACTTGTTTTCTGATTGTATTTTGGTAAACTTGCTAGATAGAATTTCATTCTTTTTAATGGCAAGTTTTAGATTGTAGCTATCCTCAGTTTTACTTGAATCTACTTTTTTACATTGTCCATTTGTGCTTTGGATTACATTGTACTTTGTACTGCAACTTTCCAAATATATATTTGCCATTTTGAGATATAATATGTGAAAAAGATTGTGTTCCCATTAACCATGTAAAGTGTGTGAAACTCAAGGCTTCTTGTTGATATTCTTGGGAAGATGAGCATTGGTGGAGATGGAGACAGAAATACTATTTTTCATTTGTTTATTAGTTTTAATGCACAACTGATTGTTCGTATTATTTCATCTTGATAACAACTACAAGAGGCCCCCTATCTAATTATCTTTATGGAAAATTAAGCATTATTGACTTTTGACCCTTTCATGAAAATATTGAATTGTTTTTCTAAATAAAAAAATAATAATAACTTACCAAATATATTTTGATTCCTTTATTTTAATTAATGCATTATCCTTCATTTAATAACAACATTGAGATGGATTTAATAATTTTTAAAGCTTTGGATTATAATTCATCATCACTTTTTTTTGCATAATTAAAAATAAACTTATTCTTTTACTAAATAAAATTAAACTTGTTTATACAAAGTAAAATTTATTACAAATAAAAACTAAAACTATAAAAACTTTACATATTAAAATACAAAAAAAGAGAGAATTGCAAAAATACCCAAAATTCATAGTGTCAAAATTTTTACCAATATTTTATTTTATTTGTTATATTTTTTACACAATTGTACATTTTTGGACTTTTTTACCCTTTCTATTCAAAAAATAATACCCAATGTGTCCCTTATGTAGGTCACCCATATGGGTCCACCCACATCGGTTCCTACATGGGTGATGGTGTGAGTCACCCACATGTGGCACCCACATGGCCGGCGGTGGGTGTGTGTGACGGTATGGGTCACCCACATGACTTGTGGGTGCCAACAGTAGATGTGGTGACGATGTGGGTCACCTACATGGCCCACGGCAGTGACGGTGGGTGTGGGTATGGGTGACGGTGTGGTAACTCACTGGGCTACTTCGTGCGGTGTTCCGGCAGTAGACGGCTGGAAGCGGTGAACGACTGTCTGGTAGAGGAAAGCGGCGGCGCGATTCTGGAGCATGCGAACAGATTGTGACTCCGGCGGAACCCTAGCGGCGGTCATCGTGCGGTGGCAGGAAGAGCAGCGGTTCTGCAGATCGCGATTCTATAGATCGCGATTCCAGCGGGCGAGAGGCGGAGCAGCGACGGACAGCGAGAAGATCCTCCCACCTGGCGATGGTCGGAACCCTAGCGCCGGTGAATGGTGGACGACGACCTACCTCCCACAGACGGCAGCGTCGACGAATAGAGCGGTGGCGGCGGGCGAATACTGGACATAGCTTTACAGAGGGAGGTGGGTGATTAGTTTTTTTATTTTTATTTTGATGGAAGGATACAATAGTCCAATTCTAGTAAATTATTTAAAAAAGAAAGAATGTAAAAGAATTGTTGGTATTGATATTTGATAAGTGAGATTGTGTATATTTGTCAATTGGCACAAAAAAAATGTATAGGTCATACATATTATATAGTTTTACCTAATAATTTATATTTTTTGGTTAAAAATAATAATTAAATTATATATAATTTTTTAATTAATTATTCTAAAAGTGTAACATTAAAGTGTGGCATAAATGTAGTATAATAATTATTTTAAAAGTGTAGTTTAAAAATGTTACTCACGTAAAAGTGTTATAAAATGATGTTATTTGTATGAAAGTGTTACATGAGAAGTGTAACTTATGTGAGAGTGTACCTGCATGTGTTATATATTAGAAATATGTAACTTCCAAATGTTACTTATATAAAATGTGTTACACATGTGTTACATATTATAATAACTTTTAAAGTGTTACAAATTTGTGTTAAAAAAAAAGTGTAACTTTGACGTGTTACGTAATGTCACTTATGTTGTAGTGACCCCACAAGGGGGGATCACCCCCCAACCATCATCCACAATTATATACCTGATTGAGTTTTGGTGCTTACAAATAACTCATTGGATTCTGCATTTTTCCACAACTGTACTGAATTCATACTTTTGGGTGACATCCGATTATTATACATACATTCAAACTAGGCCAGTGATTAATAGTCAAATATAACATATAACTCAATACTGATAGCTATAATAACACATCTTTTATAATAAAAAAATCAGCCAACTATTAAGTAAAGTCTATGCATATCAATAAGTATCAAGGTATAAACATATTAAAACAAACAGATGCTACATTGCATTGTTTAACTTCCATCATATATATGAAGATCTAATTATCCATAGACACTATGTGCAATATGCATGCATGATGACTCACACAGAATTTATAGTAAGAGAAAAGTTAACTACAAGTCTAATAATATGATAAATAGTGTAAGACATCAAGAAAGGAATACCAACTGCAATAAGAAGCAAGAATGATGATGCTCTTTTTTTAAAATTGATAAAGGACAACAATGAACACATGAACCAACTTAAAATATGCAGCATCATAACGTAGGCAGAACATAAACAAATTTGTTATTAACTGTGCAGTTTTCTGCTTCCTACCTCAAATTTAGTATTGGGACATTCATTACGCAACAATTCATCATCACAATGACCAAAATAAGTAAAGTTACAGATGGAGCTACAACTCCTCGATTTCAATAAAAATATTTTTCCATACATGAATCAAATTTAATTTCTTGGCATGTTTTTCCATACATGAATCAAATTTAATTTCCTGGCATGGTGAGTAATTCATATGGTTTAGTAAAATATTAGAAGATATCAATTCATACGGCTCTCACCACTACACAAAAGACACAATCCTTTAAACACAATTAAAGTAAAGTTAATTATGAGATTCCATATACCTCCACTTTCATCCAGGGCAAGACTGTTCTATGGCTCGTTGTCATGCTTAGCCTTTTCTTATAATATCTTAATTTGCAGATTAAGGACTGTGTCAGCTGCAGTGCAAATCAAAGAATAACATACTGTGTTATTACTTATTTGGTTTTTAACTCCAATTAGAGATTCCCAATACGTGTTCTAGAACATTTTCCATCTCTACATCAATCTTTTGCTGCAAGGTTGAGGTCCTTATGAGATTAACTCTGCATTTTTAAGATTCCTCATTACTCAAATTTGGTATCTCAGCATTCACTAAATTCATTATTTCATTACCACAATAACCACACAATTAAATTTCAAGCTAGAACTACAATTAAAATACAGTTAAAGCTCATCTACAGAAACTCCACAGTTACCAAACTCTATTTTTTGGTTTCCCAATTGCAATTAAACTATATTCTCTTTATACCCAATAGCCGTTGTAAATATTAAGCTGACTATGCTCCCTCATAAAAATTAGCTACAAAAGCTACACGGACCAAAATCTAATTATCACATGCAATTTTAATTTTGATTACTTTAGAGGATTTGAGTGTATGCACCAGAATTTTATTGCCTATTAAAGGAAAATATGTGGCAAATTAATGCAATAATTATCAATTAATTATTTATTTATTAAGGGATTTAAATAAATCTATTCCTAAAATAAATGAGTAAATAATTGATAATTAGGCCAGATCCAGTCAAATAAGTCTGACTTAAAGCCTAAGCAAGTGAAAGCCCAAGCCCGCAGAATCAGGTCAAATCAGCCCTGGACCAATCAGACTGCGAGTTATTTATGGGACGTCCTCACCCTTCACCTATATAAAGGGTCCTCCTCCATTCATTCCAAACACACACTAAAAAGACCTGAAGACATAAAGGCTCTGAAGAGATCAAGAACACGAGCAGTGCTCCATTGAGATCTTCAAGCATCTTCAAGTGAAGAACGGCAAACGATTCAGGATTAAGGTGCAGAGCCCCCAAAATCAAGCGTTCTTCATACACTAAGTTCTTCGGTGTTCTTTGAGCCAAGAACAGCATATAACCAGGGATTAAGGTGTAAGCTCCCCAGATCGAGTGTTCTTTGGATCAAGCACATTTAATCCAAAAAAAGGCTCGACGTTTCTAGATTAACATTATAAGATCCCAAATCCGAGTTCGAACAAGCTTCAACTGAAGATCCGACTCAATACAAACAGTCAACGCGGTCAATACACAAAGTCAAGTCAAAGTTCAAATTGGTTCGAGATAAGAATCAGAGGATAGATAGAGATTGTTTCCTAAATTATCAAGTTTAATCCATCTAGATTATTATTGTAATTCTTTTATGTTTCTTTTATTATAAATACATAAAATTTGCTGTTACAAATTTTGGCACGCCCGGTGGGACAGTCTCTACCTCTCATCTCTTCTCTCAACAAGCACAAAGATACAAAGTATGACTCCTCTTAGGATCGCGATAAAAAGGTCATCTACCTCAAAGCCTTTAGAGCTACAAGCTGTGAAGACGCAAGTTATGACTCCACTAAAGATTGCGAATACGAAGGACTATTGCATCAAAGCCTCCAGAGTTGCAAACTGAAAAGGTTGAAGTCGTTACAAGAAGTATGTCTGAAGGCTCCTCAAAAACAAATCGTATGGTGGGGATTACTCTCAATAAGCCATTGCACAGCGACAAAGATGGTGAAGATGACTCTATCTGCTCAACTCCTCGCTCCACGCCAAGCTCACCACCTGCCTCAATTGAAGCTGCAGTGATGACGACAAGTGCTATGACTATTGAGGATCAACTCGCAAGTATGATGAAAGCCATTGAAGGACTCAACAAGCACATGGAAGCTCAAGATTTAAAAATCTCCAAACTTATGAAGAAAATGGAGAATGCGAAGACAAGCCGTACAAATAACAAATAAGTTGAGAATGAGCATGAAGAGAAAGACTCAATAAAGCATCATCTATCTGAAGAAAAGCCAGCTGAGGATAAGATACAAGTTTCAACTGACGGAACGTTTCCTATCAACCAACTAAAGAACATCGTGATAAATACGATAAAAGATAAGTTTGAAGGGAGCTCTAAATCTTCTTCAACCTACGTCAAGCCATATACAAAGAGGATTGACAACTTGAGGATGCCAACTAACTACCAACCTCCCAAGTTTCAACAATTCGATGGCAAAGGCAATCCAAGACAACATGTGGCGCACTTCGTCGAGACATACAATGATGCTGGGACCTACGAAGATCACATGGTGAGACAATTTGTTCGATCTCTAAAAGGAAATGCCTTCGATTGGTACATCGATTTGGAAGCTAACTCCATTGATAGTTGGGGGTAAATGAAAAAATTATTCCTCAACCGCTTCTATAGCACACGAAGAACTATTAGCATGATGGAGCTAACAAATACTCGTCAAAGTGATGAAGAATATGTCCTCGACTATATCAATAGATGGAGGAGTCTAAGCCTCAATTGCAAAGAAAAGCTATCAAAAACTTCAGCTATAGAAATTTGCATTCAAGGAATGCAATGGAATCTTAGCTACATACTCCAAGGAATTCGGCCTAAAACTTTTGAAGAGTTGGCTTTAAGAGCTCATAACATGGAGTTAAGCTTGACATCAAATGACATCGAATGGCCCTCTATTCAAGACTCTTACAGGTTTGAATACATGTCCTTCGATGAGCCCTTGGAAGGGGAACCACAAACAAAGTCTATTATTTCTATAAAGATTAATAGAAATGAAGTTAAAGTAAGAGAACATAGTGCAGCCCAAGATTGGGGGCAATAAACTGTTGATAAATCAAGACAAAGCTCCTTGACACGAGCTAAAATAGTCTACATCACGCTCCCTGACACGAGCGAAAACTGTCTACATAAATCTCCTTAATATGAGTATAAACTATCTACACATCAAATCAAATCTCCTTGAGAAGAGATAAAATTCTCTACATGTTACGCTCCTCAACACGAGCTAAAAATATCCACATAATACTCCTTGATACGAGTTTAAACTATTTAAAAGTCTCAAAATCATGCTCCTTGATACGAGCTTAAACTGTCTAATTCAAATTAAATCTCCTTGAGAAGAGACGAAACTCTCTACATGTTACGCTCCTCGACACGAGCTAAAAATGTCCACACAATACTCCTTGATACGAGTTTAAACTATCTAAAATCCTCAAGTTACGCTCCTTGATATGAGTATAAACTATTTACACATCAAATCAAATCTCCTTGGGAAGAGAAAAAACTCTCTACACATAAAGCTCCTTGATATGAGAGAACACTATCCATAGAATGCTCCTCGACATGAGAGAAAATTATCCACACAATACTCCTCGACACGAGAGAAAACTATCCACACAATACTCCTTGACACGAGAGAAAACTGTCCACACAATACTCCTCGATACGAGAGAAAACTATCCACACAACACTCCTCGACACAAGAGAAAACTGTCTATACAATGCTCCTCGACACGAGTAAAAAATGTCCACACAAGGCTCCCTAACACGAGTATAAACTGTCTACAAGTTCAAATTCAAATTCAACGCTCCATGACGCACGAGCCTAAACTGCATATTACTCCTGGCCCACATGAGTATAAAATATGTACAGCACCCCCCATACAAACAAAATCATGTTCCTTTGAACTACGTTATGACTTGATCCTCTTCAAAGAGGTACGTAGGCAGCTTAGCACTTCACTAAGTTCGTCATAATTTGGGCTATTCGTATTAAGTTGGTGAAATAAGCAATAAAATTCAATCATGTTGATCAAGAGTGGATTATCGCAATTTGTTCACTTTAACACAAAGGCGTCCGTGAACAAAATGCGAGGGGGCATTTGTATGTACTTGAATTTTATTGCCTATTAAAGGAAAATATGTGGCAAATTAATTCAATATTATCAATTAATTTTTTATTTATTAATAAGGGATTTAAATAAATCTATTCCTAAAATAAATGAGTAAATAATTGATAATTAGGCCAGATCCAATCAAATATGTCTGACTTAAAGCCTAAGCAAGTGAAAGCTCAAGCCCGCAGAATCAGGTCAAATCAGCCCTGCACCAATCAAACTACGAGTTATTTATGGGACGTCCTCACCCTTCACCTATATTAAAGGGTCCTCCTCCATTCATTCCAAACACACACTAAAAAGACCTGAAAACATAAAGCTCTGAAGAGATCAAGAACACGAACAGTGCTCCCTTGAGATCTTCAAGCATCTTCAAGTCAAGTACGGCAAACGATTCAGGATTAAGGTGTGGAGCTCTCCAAATCAAGCGTTCTTCGGTATTCTTCGCGTCAAGAACAGCATACGACCAGGAATTAAGGTGCTAAGCCTCCCAGATCGAGTGTTCTTCGGATCAAGCATGCTTAATCCAAACAAAGGCTCGACGCTTCTGGATTAACGTTATAAGGTCCCAAATCCGAGTTCGGATAAGCTTCAACTGAAGATCCGACTCAACACACACAGTCAACGTAGTCAACGAGGTCAACACACAAAGTCAAGTCAAAGTCCAAATTAGTTCGAGAGAAGAATCAGAGGATAGATAGAGATTGTTTCCTAAATTATCAAGTTTAATCCATCTGGATTATTATTGTAATTCTTTTGTGTTTCTTTTATTATAAATATATAAAATTTGCTGTTACATTGAGTTTTCTCCAAATTGCAAACCCCTCTTGATTAGATAACATTTGAGTAGAATACCATATCTAACTATTAGCAGCTTCATCGGCTCACTTGGATAAAGTAACCATCAGCCGGGAATCATATTAATTGCTATGTTAAATCAGCCTTCATCAGATGTTTGGTCGGCTTCAATATGTCACAGGGGAGTAACCCTCCCCAATTCGGTGTCCCCATCCCACTATATCAATCCATCTATTATCAATTCTTGAGAGATAACATTATCCATTATCCACGTTGTTCACCCAATTCTTAGGAGATAACATTTCAGACTTCTATTGGGCTTACATTTTCGCTAACAAGAGAAGATATCTTGGGTGGGTAATGTGAATTGGTTGTAGACATTAGGTAGAGAAATGGAGAGAAGAAATCTCCTATTCGTGCTTCTTCAATTTTACATTTTTTTAATATTTCCTAGCGCTGGTTTCAGAGTATGTGAAGGAATATTGTGTTGGTGAAATGAAATCGCATTCCATTTTAAGGAAAAATAAATACTCCCTCCGTCCCAGGAAGTATTTCACACTTTTCTTTTTTATCCGTCCCTCAAAGTATTTCACACTTTACTTTTACTAAAATTGGTAAAGAATACACTATGATAATACTCATTTTTTGCACACATTCCAATATAATACTCACTTTTTCATATATCCCAATAACTTTACACAACTTTTTCATTAAATTATCCCAAATATTTCTTCTCTTTCTTACTTTATACATAAAAAAGTAAATTTTTCTTAAACTCCGTGCACCACAATACGTAAAATACTTGCCGGAACGGAGGGAGTAAGTTATTACTATCTATCATCTTATGAATGCCACTTTTTTAATATTTAATTTAATTAGTAATTATTATATTTAAAAATATTTTCCTTATTCAAATAAAAATAATTAAAATTCACTTTTATTTAATACCTACAAAAATGTTCTTGAAAATAATTCGTAACTTTCCATAATTTGAGTTTCATTTTTCTATTAAAATGTATTCATTGTATAGCCCAATTCCATACTTCCATCATGCTAGAATCCTTTTTTATAACTTATATTATTAATGGTTTTTTATTATTTTAAAAATATAATTTAATATAAATTGAATAATAAATAAAAATTTAAGATTATGTAGCAATCTTAAATACTACCCTCAGTTACGCACCATCTTCCAACCTCTCAAAACGAAACGTTACTTTATTCAATAATAATTTAAAAAATACTTTAATTTTTAATTTATCACTCCTTTATCACACACATATCATTTTTTTTTTATTACCTAAAAATATTACAATAATTTTTAAAGTTAATAAAATTGATTAAAAAGCATAATTTTTCTTAAATAATATGGTATAGTAAATTGGAAGGGTGGTTAGAAATGGAGGGAGTATAAGCCTAATAATTTAGAGTGCAAAAGTATTATAAGTTCAGTATAATCAAACCCATTTGTATGTTTTTTCCTAGGGGTGTCAACGGGCCGGGTCTGGGCCGGGTAGTGCACTACCCGGACCCGGCCCGTTTGTGAAGTACCTGGCCCGGACCCGCCCCGGACCCGTGCCCAGACTCATACGGGGCGGGTCCGCCCCGCCCCGCCCCGTTTTTTTTTTTTTTAAAAAATTTAAATTATACAAAAATTATTCATATATTTAAATAAATAATCATAAGAATATTAAATATAATTATAATTTAAAAATTATATATATATCATATAATTATAAATAATTTTTATGTATAAAATATAAAATAATTGTATAATATATATATATATATATATATATATATATATATTAACATAAAATATAATTATATATATATAAAATATAAATTAATTTTTAATATATTATATACGGGGCGGGCCGGGGCGGGGCGGGTCTAAGTTAATACCTGGACCCGCCCCGGACCCGTACGGGTCCAGGCCGGGCAGCCCCGTTTCTCCTACGGGCCGGGTCTGGGCCGGCCCAAAACGTGCGGGGCGGGCCGGGTACCCGCGGGTCGGGTGCCCGTTGACACCCCTATTTTTTCCTCAATTAATGGCATAGTCAATCAATAAATCTAATTTGAAATATTGTTGATCGAAAAAAGTCTTGATATTTATCAAATTTCCTCCCAATAAATAAAATTAAATAAAATAAGCTAATAGTATATTTAGTAAAAAAAATAATTAGTTATAAATAATAAAAAAAATCATTAAAAGGAAAATATATTTGGATACATAGTTAAAAGAATAATAAGTAATACATAATAAAATTTTGAGAAAATTAATCATAAGTGTAGTAATCATTTTGAAAGATTTAAAGAAATACTCCTTCTGTTCCGCCAAAATAGTTATATTTTACTAATTTGGGTGTTTCGCTACAAGAGTTATATTTCCTTATTTGGTAGATGGGACCCACACAAAACAATCACTTTATCTTTGTAGGACCTACACACAACACTAATACAACTATCCACTATACATTAAATTATTATATCTCTCAACTCACTATACATTAAAATATTATATTCTTCAATTTCCGTACAAATAATAAAAGTAACGGCTCGATTGGTATGATTGAATGAAATAATGATGGAATGGAATGAACTTATGAGTGGAATATGAATGGAATAGAGATGGGAAAGGAATAATTATTACAATGATTGGTATGGTTCAAAAATTACTCAAGGAATAGAAAATATATTTCTTAATTTGTTCTAATCTCATTAACAATATTTTTATAATAATAAATTAATTTTTATAAAATTATTAAATTAATTAAAATATTAATGAAGATTTTATATATTAATAATAATTATACAAAAATAAAAAAAAATAGTATTATCAAAATATAAATAAAACATCTATGTATTAAAAAAATAATTTAAATCTCGATGAAGATTTTATATATTTTAATAATTATGTAATAAAAAAATTAAATTAAATATAAATATAAATATAATTTTAATATTATTAAAATATAAATAAAAAATATTATATATCAAAAATATTCAATTTACGAAAAGAATTATAATTTATATTTTGTTATATATATATATATATATATATATATATATATATATATATATATATATATATATATATATATATATATATATATATATATATATATATATATCCAATTTAATTAATAATATTTTTAAAAAAAATAATTTAGTCATTTTTATTTTGAATAAATATTAAATTAGTTTTATATTTTTATTATATTTTTTAAGAATTTAATTTAATTTTATATTTTTTAATGAGATGAACATATAATTTTTTTATTTAAATTTTAAATAAATAATTTAATATTTTATTTTTTTATTGAATAATTTAATACCAATATTTTTAATTAATATTACATTTTAAGCAAAAAATATTAATTTATTTATAATTTTGGTAATTACATAATTTAATTTAATGTGGTAAAAATTAAAAAATATTATTTACATCTTTTTATATTTCTTAGTTACATAAATTTGAAAAAATAAAATAAAAAGTTGATTCCAAATGGTGTTGTAATGGGTAATACCATGGGGGTGAGATGAATCACCATTCTCATATTTGAGGGAATGGTGATTCTAAATGCAATCGAAATTCTCATTCCGTGAACATACCAATCGTGACATTTAGAATGAAAGTAGGAATAGTGATTCCATTTCTAATTGATTCCAACCTAACAATCATGTCATTATAATGAGACGGATGGAGTATATAATATGGGTAGATAAAAACAAATAAGTTATAAATAATAAAAAAATTAAGGAAATTATGAAATAAAAGAAAAAAGAAGTGTAGATATATCGTTTTAAAATACTTAAAGAATTACTCCCTCCGTCTGCTAACAAAAAGCCTTATTTTTTCATTTTGGGCGTCCGCTCTCAAGGGACTCATTTCCTTTTTTATACACCTACACACACCCACTAATTTTGAACGTCCGCTCTAAAGGGTCTTATTTCCTTTTTTATACACATGAGACCCACACACACCCACTAATACATAGTTAAATAATATTCCCTCCGTTGGCTGGTAAGGAATAAATTTTGTTATTTGGGGCATTCACCCTCAAAGAGTTATATTTTCCTTTATTCACACATGAGATTCAAATACACCTACTGATACAATTAAAATATGAAACTCACACATTCACTAATATACAACTACTTACTACACATTAAATATTAATACTCATTAATTAATATGAAAAATTCAAATTTTCAATCATAGCTACTAAAGAAGTAGGAAACGGCATAGGAGAAAGTAATAAGTAATACTCCTTCCGCCTAATACAACTTCCTCCTTTAATACAACTACCCACTTTATATATAATAATAATACTTCTTAATCCACGTGCAAAAATGATAACTTAAAACTAGACGGAGGGAGTACTATGTAATATAAATTTAAGGAAATTAACGATTACAAGGAAAGAATCAAAAAAATAATAATCATTTTAAATGATTTAAAGAAATATACTCCCTCCGTCCCTCATTAAGAAGGTCTTTTACTTTTTAGCTCGTGGATTAAGGAGTATTATTATTTAATATGTAGCGCGTAGTTGTATTAGTGAGAATGTGGGTCCCATATTTTAATTGTATTAGTGGGATTGTGTGAGTTCCATGTGTGTAAAAAAGGAAAGAGGACTCTTTGGATGGGACGACCAAAATAAAAAAAGACCCCCTTTAAAGGGGACTGAGGGAGTACTCCCTCCATCCCATCCTAATGGTTACATATTTTTTTTTGGGCGTCTCATCCTAATGGTTACATTTCCCTTTTTAGCATATGGGACCCATACAAATTAATTACTTCTCTCTCCATGGACCCACACATCACACTAATACACCTACACACTTTACATTAAAATATTTTTTCTCTCACCTCAATACACATTAAAATATTATACTCAACATTAAAATATTATTTTTCTCACCTCAATACACATTAAAATACTATACTCATTAATCCACGTGTAAAAAGCAAACGTAACTATAAGGACGGGACGACGAAGGGAGTATAGGATATGAAGTTCAAAAGAAGAAGTAACTCAAGGAAAGTACTAACCATTAAAAACAAATAAATAAAAAATGACAAGAAATCTAACATAAGTGGAACCTCATTCACTAAGTACGTCGATCTCACTTATATACACAATTGATCAATACACAATATTGGTTTATTTTTAACTTTAATATGTATAGCAAGTAATTCCTAAATTGTCAAAATTTTTAATATAGCTTCATACGTGTGCAGATCACCTCCGAATACCTAGTGTTCATCCGCAAGAAGTAGAGCGTGCGATTACTCAAAATTTTGAGCGGCCTCCTCATAACAATTCACCTCCGAATGGTGTTTCGCTCAAATCGCTTCCTCCATTCTCATTTACGCGCTGTCTAAACAAAAGGGCGGGTTCCTCCAAATTAATCAGAGAAAATTTTGATAGAGACCTATCAAAATCGGAATTCAATTTGCTACCCATTTAATCAGGTATTTAGATGTGAATTTTATTTCACTACCATTCATATGCTATTTGAATTTACTTCACTGATTGCACGAGTAGTTGTAATCTTGCGGAAAGAGAACGCATATATAAAGGGAACTCGGAGCCATCATCCGTCGATCCATTTTATCAAGGGCAGCCAACGCATCACCGATGATGTAAACAAGTCTTTCACAGTGGATAATTTTCGGATAAAGGTTAGGTACATTGTGCATTTTATTTCTACTATTTTGTGTTTTTCATTTGGACGACACTAAAGATTTAGGGATGGTGTACTATAAAACTTCATTACCAGGCACTTTTAGGATGTTCATGGTGTTTAGGGTATCTGCAACTCCGATGCACTCGACGGGCTTTTAACAGCTGTTCACTATTTTAGCTCCGTAACTCCAGTTTCCGTTGGTCTAGCATCCGTTTAAGGTTAGTAAACATATGCAATTTCTTAGAGCTATGTGCCCAAACCAATATAATATAGTCGTTGATTGCACGAGTAGTTGTAGTCTTGTGAAATAAATGATGTAATTTACCTTGAAACAAATGAGTGTTATTGTAGTGTATATTCCTTGGCCCGAGCAGCTTGTTGATGGCCAACCAATTCTCCTGTAGCTATGAATCATGGTTGTAGGTCTAGATTAGCAGTAATTTTTTTATTCTTTTTTGTGGCTTATGCTTCCAAATTATGATTCACAGCAATTTAGCGTCATGTGTTACCTAATTACACAGACTCTAGAAGGCATGCTAATGTGTTTAAATTCCCTGCTTGCATTTGAAGAGCGTTTTGGAGTATGCCAGAATAATTAGTATAAGACTTACCCCTATAAGTGTGGAATAGGATGTAGACTCTGATAAATAATTGTTCCTTCACTTTGCGTTTTGACACTATCATGTTAAAATTTCTTTATGATGTCCTCTATGTGATTTAGATAATCGATCATAACTTCTCTCACATCTTTATAAATTGAATATTCAATTTATGCAGTTAATCCATTTTTTCATGTCAAGTAGGCACGATGGAGATTAGTTTACTCAACTTGACTGTTATAAATGAGATGAATATAAAACTTATATGCTGTAACATTAGATTGAATATGTTAGAAATGGAAGCTTTCAAGTAGTTGATATTTAAGACAAGAGTTTTTTGAAGCCATTATAGATTTGATGTATTTTGAAAATGCCTTTTCTTCTTGATAATAATCTTGATATGCATTAGCATATAAAAGTTACTGGAAAAAAATTGGCATGTTGTTAGGAAAAAAATAGCAAAAGTACTAAACTTTATTGACCACTTTATGCACTATATTGTACACTCACTGGCTTGTGTATTGTATCTTACTGTGTGCCTTCTTATGGGTCTTAAAATCTATCCTTTTGTCCATCTCGCTGACTCTTAATTTCAGGCTCTTTCGTTGAAGGTTCACCCGATTACAGTTGAGGGTTTTCACTTAACTTGTCGTCTTTCTCAGGCTTAAAACATCTTATGCATTTTCTTTACACTTAGATACATATTTTTAAAAAAATTTAATACGTTAAACTTCATGTTATCAAACTTGATATATTGTTGTTTTGATATTTATGACATAGGAGTTTTTAGAAGGCATTGCAGATTTGAAATCAGTGTTCATATTCAATGATCTTGCAGTATTCTAATATTTCTTTTTTATCGTTTTATTTTAAATGTCTTTTCTTCTTGATGCTAATCTTAATATGCATTAACATAGTAGGTTACTGCAAAATTGGTATGTTGTTAAAAAATACAGAGCAATAGTACTGAAATATTTTGACCACTTAAAATGATTTTATGTTGTACACTCAGTGGCTTCTACCCTATATCTTAATTTCTGCCTTCTTGTGGGTCAAAAATCTATCATTTTGTCCATCTTGCTGACTATTACTTCAATGCTTTTACATTGAAATATCATCATGAGTACATGTTGAGGGTTTTCACTTAGCTAGTTGTCTTTCTCGAGTTTTCTGCATTTTTTCTACACTTAGATACATGTTTTACAAAAAAATAAATACTTAGAACTTCAAGCAATCAAACTTGATATACTATTGTTTTGATATTTAAGAGAGAGGAGTTGTTAGAAGCCATTGCAGATTTTAAATGCCTTTTCTTCTAGATGATAATCTTAATTCTACCCTACACTTTACTAAATTTCAGAATAGCATAGATCAACATGGAAGAATATGAGAAGAAAAGGTCAAAAATAATTGAAGAAAATAAAAGAGGGTGAAGAAATTAGGGGTTAAAGCCCTTGCCCATGGTGTCACACAATTCACAAAGCCCAAGAAGCAAAAGATGAATAAGAGGAATCAAAATATTATAAATGATGCCGAGTACGTACCCAAAGAAGATGTTGATGTGCAGAAGTTAAATCAAGAACATGATGACAATAAGCTAGATAATATCATTAGAACTATAAGGTCATGTCATTCAAAGAAGGTTATGCGTATCTACTTTATCAATTATTATATCAGTAAGCTTATTTATTATTTATCAAGTAATCATTAGAGTTTTATTTCAGATTATGGCCAACAAAGTACCTGATTGTGTTCCCAAACCAAAATCGTCTCCCTTGTCATTGTCAAGCTTAATAAAAATGCACTCTCAAGTTGGTTAAAAGTAGGAGCAGCAGGAGAAGAAAAAGGGGTTAAAAAGAATCAGGTTTCAACAGGACTGCATCAGATAAAACATTCAAAACAAGATGGGGAACTATTTTCATGTCCTGAATCTTTTAATAGGGCCAGTAAAGCGATAGCTCGACAAGAGAAGGAGGGTGAAAGGAATAGCTCAACAAAGAAGAGGCAGAAGGAAACACCTAGATCACTCGCAGCCGCCATGTATGTTAGGATGAAAGAACAAACTAGACAAAAATACTTGCACCAAAACTGACTGATCTTGAATGCCCCGTGCATGTCAGAGATAATTTGTCGTTTCAACATCGAAAGGAGAATTCAGAAAGGCATAAATCAAGCTATTTAGGATTGCATTTAATGAAGGAAAAGGGTGGTGATAAGTTTTGTTTGATTGATGAAGATGAGGAAGTGAAAGCTTGGATGATGATGATTTGGAAGAAGAAATAGGTTCAGCTCCAAAAAGGATTGGAAATGATATAGCTATAAACACAAATGAACCGATCGATTCCCATGGAGGATCATCTGATTCCCATGGAGGACCATCTGAATGATTAATATGGTAAGCATCGTATATAGTTAATTAATTGCAAGTGGATTTTTTGTTGTTGTTTTTTTATTGCGGTTGTAATAAGATATTTTAACTTGCGTGAATTAATATTTACAACATATTTTAACCTGCTGAAGACAGCCAGGATGATGACATTGACAATAATGATGTGTGATGGGAAAATATATGCAAGATGAAGACTACTTATTGGACCTCATTTTAATTTTTTCAGTTTATTTTAGTTTATGGTACATGAAGTTTAAATAATATTACATCTTTATATTGTTTTACAAGTACTTAGACTTTAGGAATTAAAGTTTCTTTCATATTTATTTCTAGCCATTCGCTGGTTGCTAATTATTAGAGCTACTTCCTATGATTTTGTGGGTGTGTTCTTGGTTTTAATTGTGGTTGTAGCTGTAGTAATTTTCTTTTTCCTTCATTGTGTTGCATAATTAGAAATGGTGAAATCTGAGATTTGATGTCTGCTATTTTATAATTCCCTCATTGCTATACATGTTGTTTCATACTTGTTGTTGGTTTAGTGGCTCCAGAATCTTTGCAAGTAGTTGCACATGATGATAACAATTTTTAGAATATGGTGTTGAGAATAAAAATGTGAGGAAAAATTATAATCTTCGTTATATTATTGTAGTGCTTATGTCTTCTTGTCAAGGTTTATCAAATGCTAAGATACTTTCAGATTGTAGATGCAATAATATCCAACAATTGCTTCTTACAGGAGTTAGCATAGAGCACTCGATTGTAAGTGTTAGATCAGGCTTGGACTATGGTGTTGAGTTTAAGGTAGATTATACATTTCTTAAATACTTATTTGGCCCATCTCTCTCTGTTGCTAACTTGCTGTAGTACAATGGTCTAATGCAGCTATCTGTATTTTAGGATATACAATGATAATGGGTGTTGACTAGTATCAAACAGAATTTGAAATTGCGGCTCTGCTCACTCAAGGAAAGATTTCCATTGGTGTTGGATGCAATACCAAAATCAGGTAGGCTTTGACCTGCAACTAATGTTGTGCTCTTTTTACTTCTTAAGACACCTCATCTTTTTAGGAAACATATTAAATTTTTTTATTATACCCCCTCTCCATTTTAATATGCTAGACATGTGTCAGTTTATCTTATTCACACTTGCTATTTTGAATGGTAACAGATGTTGATTTGCTTTCACGATCATAGATTCGCCAACACTTTATAAACTTGAATTAAAGCCTTTGATTTTTACCTTTTAGTTAGCTTTTGTTCACTCATATATGTGCTTTGCTTTGTAGAATTTGTATAATACACAAGAATGCAAAGATTAGAAAGGGCGTTATCATCGCAAATAAAGATGCAAGCCCCTTTATCACTCTCTTATCTAACTTATTGCTTTCTCAATGAATTATATACAAATTAAAATGAATGGCATAAAACTTGCTAGCTCTGGTTTTTGTTACTGATCAAGTTTATTGGGTGGTCTCAGAGTGTCAAAAGAAGCAGACAAAATGTATGAAGGCTTTTACATTAGATTTGGGATCACGGTTATATTGAAGACCCGCATTATCAAAGATGGAACAATGGAGTAGGCAGTTGCGATAGTGGAACTGGATTAAATGATAGCACTTTGGCTTGACTATGTCAAGTAGGACCAATAACTAGTTTGAGACTTTATCAACTTCAAGGAAGCTATGAGCTTCTTGCTTTTTCTTATCAACTGAATTATGTTATTGGAGCTAGTTTTTGATAATGTATCATTATGCCTTCAATGTGTTGTACATTGTAAAGATTACTCCTGAATATATTACCTTTTTAGAATAATAATATTAATTAAAATAATTATTATTATTATAATTAATTATAAAATAATCAATATAAAATATATTAAATAAATAATAACAATTAATAAATATTGCATAAAATTAAAAATATTAACACAAGTGTTACATAATGGTTTTACAAAAGTGTTACATTTATTTTTTATAATGATACAATTAATATATAATTAATGTTACAATAAATACAAAAATATTATCAAAATAATGTAATTAATGTTACTTTATATATAAAAGTGTTATCAAAATAAAGTAGTTAATGTTATACTCCCTCCGTCCCATATTTGTCTTCGCACTTATCTGTAGATACGGAGTTTAAGAAAAATTACTTTTTGACCAACTTTATTGACTTTTGAAGGGTATTGTGGTATTTTTAAGTAATAAATAAATTGTAAAATATGTTATGTGTGTTAGGTGAGAGTGGTATTTTTGAAATTAAGGTAACTTTTGAGGTTGTTGGTTAGTGTGAAGTTTTCTTTTTTGGGTGTGAAGATAAATGTGGGATGGACGAAAATGGAAAGTGTGATGATAAATGTGGGACGGAGGGAGTATTATATTTAAAAGTGTTACCAAAATAATATAAAAATATTACATTAAATTGAAAAGTGTTAATAAAATAATGTTACATTAGAAAAATTAAATGTTACATAATTGTATATGTAACATTATTTAAAGTGTTACAATAAAGTGTTAAAATTGATATGCGGTGTTACCATAAGATAAAAAAGTGTAACATTAGACTTTAGGTTACAGAGGCAATATCGACACCGAAAAAAATATTACTTATGATCTATAATAATATTTTTTTATTGTTAAGTAATATTTTTTGGGTGTTACATAAGGACACTTATGTTGTAGTGGGTGTAGGATGATTGTGTTGTGGTTCTCCTCCAATCTAATTCAATTCTCTATAATGAATAATGATGTTATTCATATCCCCTTATATACTTGTAAACCATCCTTATGGACTTAGGATGTGCTTTTTCTTTGAAAACATGAAAATAGACACAAACACACACTAGGGGTGTAAAAACACGCATAAATTCAAAAATTCTCGCTGGTAGCTGCGCGACTTCATGATTTTGAGCATAACTTCCACATCTGATCTCGGATTCAAGTAATTATTTCGCTCACATGATCCTCTCTTTCTTGGGTTTCTATCCATATGAAGAAATCATAGAAATTCCAAAATTTGGATATATAAAAAGTCATGCAAAGTGGAACAGTCGTGCTGAACAGGAACAGCTTGCGCGACGTCACCATTTGGATCATAACTTTCTCGTTTGAATTTCGATTGAGGTGTTCCTTATGCCAAAACAATCCTCTATTATGTGGCTTTCCAACCATATATCACACTTCCAATTCAAATCCCCGCATAAATACAGAAAAATTACACAACTTGAACGTGCATTTTTCAGTATTCTTGCACGAGTTGCACCTATTCTCCAACTTTGCACTTTTGATCCTTTTTCCACCTAAAATACAATAAAAAACCTCAAGTACACCTTTTTCTCATATATATCGAATATAAGATACTTGTGCTAATATATAACATCAATTCTCATCAAAAAGGTGTTAAATTGGACACTAAAATATGCTTATTTTCTCTCTCAATAATCCCCCAAATTTACCCGTTGCTCGTCCCGAGGCAACAAAATAAAAATAAAGAGAAAGAGAGTAAAATTAGTGGGGAAACATGGATTATGACAAATACCCCATTCAAAATACAATTGTCCTCAACTTAGGTCATGCAACTCTTATTACATGTAATAATCAATTCATAGCATACAAGATAAGAAAATCACCACCAATTCAAATGCTCCATTCACATGCTCTCATAGGAAGTATATATCACTCGCACTCAAGTGTAAAAGATGTACACTTATAGGTTATGGTGTTTACACTCAAATTCAATTTAAGTGCATGCATAACCATAAGCTTGCCAAAAGTCTCAAACTCTCCACCACTAAAAGTATGATTCTATAATAGGATCAAAATGGACTTTTCTTTTGGATGTAATGTTGGCTCTTTGGTTAAGGTATGAAATATATGGATAAGTGACTCAAAACTAGGATCAATCAAGTGCGCATTCCATCATGATCTTTCATTCTTCTTACTCACTTCAATTAAGCACAACATCCTCCTCAACTTTTTCACTTTTTTTCAAGCACAACATTCTTTCCTTCTTCTTTTTTCTTTTCTCTCGAGGTACCATTTTTGGGCACTAACTCGCGCATCCTCCACTGGGTACTAGATTTAAGCACTACCCTAGGGTATTTAGTTCAATGGAGTACTAGATTTAAGCACTACTCAATGATTTTCTTTAGATGCATTTTCAAGCTCAATCACTATTTCAACACCAATTTCATTCCTTCCCAAGCTGTTATAAAATTTCATCAACACACTTTGAAAAGCCATTAATTCTCGTCATTAAATCAAGGCTCAAAAATTCAAAAGCTCAAAGTGGTAATTTCACGTAGGCTGCCAAAGAATGAAGTTTTTAGGCTCAATGGGGCTTACTACAGATAAACATCATTTGGTAGGAAATTATTTGGATAAATAATAATAAATTCAAGGATGGCCTTAAATCATCTCCCATCATCTAACATACATGTAATTTCAAGTAAGACAAAATGCAAGTTCCAGAATACACATACAAGAATGATACTCACCAGAAAAGAAATATCATATGATTATGTACATGATCAACGAGGCTCATATGAATTAAAATAACAAGTAACAGAGAACTTTCATGGTAAGCAATATCTCACAAGTACACATAAAATTTCATACCACAATATAATTCAAGTACACTTCCTTCATCAATTTCAAGAGCATATGAATTTTAGGCACGATTTAAACATATAAGCTCATATGGATCACCAAAACATAAACTCAATCCTTCCACTCTATGAATTAAAAGCACACATAAAATTAGAAAAATGAAACAAGGCACCTGATTTTTCTTCAATGTATGCACGAGTTCCTCGAGTTGTTCAACTTGATCGGTCAAAGCCTCAATTTACCTGTTTATATCATCAAAGCTCAAGCACACCTCATTATCACAGATTCATCAATAATAAAATAAGAGAACTATAAAAAGACTCAATTTATTATCTAATAGACTCCACACACTAGACACACTAACACAACACACTAAACATTAGGTAAGTTGCAAAAAAATCGACATATCAACACCGGTTAAAATATTAATATACTGCAAAAAATAATCCCCTAATAAACAAACAACTAACGAAAGGAAAAATTATACCCTTGGTGCTCATAAGACGAGGTAAGTACATCACACCCCCCAAACTTAGTAAAAATATAAGTCGAAACTAAGTTTGAAAAGAGATGTAATTGCCGAAACGTGAGCACCTTAAATATAATAACTCCTCACTCATACGAAAGAAATAATAAAGTAATAAAATAGATGGAACAACCCCCAACAGGCGCTCATATTTAACGTAGTTTACAGCTTTTTGAACTACTGGATCAGAGGACTGTCTTCTCGCATCCGCACCTTCAAGTAATCTCTTTTTCTCTTCTTGTCTACACTCAGCACCTCACCTTTCTTGGTCACAAGTATATGATCCTTGGAATTTCCTTCATCCCATGGCTGTCTAGACTCCTCCTTGTTAATCTTTCACTCAATTTCAGAGTCATCTGTCCTATTAAAATCAAGATTAAATAAGTTAGAAATCACATCTATACTCTTGCACGATTGAGTCTCCATGGGCATCTTCATTGCTTGATCAAGAGAGAAAACGAAATCTTCATTATCCATTTATAGTCTAAACTTCTCAGCTCTCAATCTCTTTGCTCTTTCACACTTCTTCTCTACTATAAGCTCGGTATTCTGCCCTTAGGATGGCACTGGAGTATCAATAACATCCAGTAAGGCATTCTGTGCGGAAAATTATGCCAAACGAGGCGGTTCGACCTCAGTTCGACCTTGAGTACGGGTCGAACCAGGTATGTAGTGGTCGAACCGTGCTTCAAAAAGTGTGTTCTCTTCCGTATAGGTCAGTTTGACCACAGTTCAACCAACATGGTTGGTCGAACCATACTGATTGTGGTCGAACCGTGCTTTAGACGAAATAGGGTGTTGCGGATAGGCTGGTTCGACCTCGGTTCAACTAACAAGGTTGGTCGAACCATGATGGTCGTGGTTAAACCCGACTTTAGAGAAAATAGAGGGTCGCGGATAGGCTGGTTTGATCATGGTTTCACCTTCAGGGTTGGTCAAACCAGGTTGATTTTGGTCGAACCTGCCGTCTGGATGCTCTGGATGTTGCCTAGGTGCTTGGTTCGATCTCTAGGATGTGGTTTGACCTGCTGGCTTAGTCAAAACCTGGTCGAATCGAGCTTCTAGAGCTTCAGAATTTATTTCTGGCATCATCGGTTCCTCATACTGCGTTTCAGACCTTAACGTGATGGCATTACACTCTTTTGGGTTCATTGTACCTTTAGACGGAAAAATTCTTTTCTCTAATGCTTGTGTCAATTGATTCACGTTCCCAGCCATCTGCCTAATTATAAAGGTAAGGTACTTCAACTACTTAGATATATCTGCATGCTTAGCATTCATAGTAGCCTCAAGACGATCAACCCTTGCATCATTCTTAGCCATGTATCGATTGAAGATATCTTCAACACTCTTCACTTCTTGCTGATGGATACTAGCCCCCTTTGTGTCAACTCTGTAATATGCCTCTGCTGGGATTCTAGTAGCTTGTTGATGTTAGCTAAACTAAAGACAATCTCATCATCCCTCTTCGGCTTCACCACTTGATGCTCAACCTGTGCTACATTGTCTAGTACATAAGATCCTCTATCTCTTTCTGTAAACCAATCACGTGAATTCATAGAGATGCCTTCAAATAACTTTTCATCTTCTATCCCTGTCTTAGATAACAGCACTCCACCTGATGATGCATCAATAAGAATTTGTGACTCACAATCCAATCCATAGTAGAAGACGCTTATGTATACAGCCTTAGACATCCCATGTTGTGGGCACCTTCTGAGCATGTCTTTAAATCTGTCCCACGCCTCATAAAGTTTTTCACCCTGATTCATAACAAATTGGGTGATGTCTTGCTTCATTCTTATGATACTTGAGGGTGTCATGTATCTCTCTAAAAACTTCTGCTACATTTAGTCCCATGTAGTGCAATCTGTGGCATCAAGAGTCTCATACCAATCTTCTGCTCTATCAATCAAAGAGAAGTTAAATAGGGCGATCCGCCTAGCATTATCATGAGCTCCAGCACCCTTCTGAGTGTTTGCATAACCAAGGAATCTTCTGAGATACTGATATGGATCTTCAAAGGAGCTCCCAGGAAAGGGATTATTCTCTACCATGTTAATAAGAGCGGGATGTATCTCAAAATCATCATCTTTCCCCTTGCTCCTATCAACCCCATGTTGCAAATCTCATTGTACGTGAAAATTTCACGTATGGCAATATTATCCAGATTCTGCCTTGCTCCGGCCATGTTTAGCTCAATGTGTTATTCCTTCCTTTACTTTCTCTCATTTTCCTAGTGCACAAATACCTCAGAAAAATTAAGGTTAGATAGAAATAAATAATAACAAATGAAAGTCTTAATCAAACTAAAAATAATAAACTAATAATAACAGCCATCCCCAGCAATGGCGCTAAAAACTTGATGCGCGTTTTCTTTGCATGCAAAATTAATCCCCAAGTATTAAGGATATCAGTTGCAGCTTAAGCAAGCGACCAAGTGAAATATCGAACTCAAAGGATGGCGTATTAGCAATTTAATTATTAACTAAATTAATTAAGACTAATTGTGGCAATAAGGTTGAGGTATGAAATTATTAATTACTAAAAAATTAATTAAAATAACAAATAAAATAAATAAGGAACTAGGAAAATACGAAAGTGAATCAATTAGGAGAATAGGTAGCTCTAGGATAATCCAGTTTCACTCTTTGATTTCCATTTCGTGTATCAATATCCGACTCAGCCTTGTGGAATATGGACGCATCACTAAGCCATGTATATTTACTCTATAGACATAAGCAACATGCGTATAACACGTGTGAATAACCTTGGAGCAAGAGATATAATTTCACCCCCTTTCTAGGTACTATCAGCATCAATTATTTCCCCCTAGGATTGGTACTCTAACCCGATATGATCTCCCTTTATAGGTACTATAAAATTATCATCTTTATCCTACTTATTAACCCGAACTCAATTCAATTAACAAGTATTCATATATAATAGTTCTAATGAAGCTTCGGAGTCCCCTCACTTAGAATCATAACATGGAATCCTACTCAGTATTGAACGCACTCAATCAATAACCAAGATATGTATTCAGACTCTACATAACAGTTAATGATGCACAAAACAGCTCTGAGTATGAATTAAAAATGCATAGTCATATATAAACTAAACCACAAGTAGTGTTGTATGGAGTATACACATGAATGTTCAATTAATTCATAAAACCATTAAAATTATAGATCTACCAAAACGGTTCTTGTTCATGATGTTGCGATGAACAATCATGGGGAAACGATAAATTAGAAAAATACAAGATAAATTAGGAAACGATAAGAACCCTAGATTTGGACGTTGTCGTGCCCTTCTCCGTCTTGAATCCTCCTCTTGGTTTTTCTCTTGATTCCACAGATGAATCTTAAAAGTGATGGAGGGATGGAGGAAAGAATGTGGATGATGGTTGGGGGGTGATCCCCCCTTGGAGGTGTAGGACGATTGTGTTGTGGTTCTCCTCCAATCTAATTCAATTCTCTATAATGAATAATGATGTGATCCATATCCCCTTTTATACTTGTAAGCTCTCCTTATGGACCTAGGATGGGCTTTTTCTTGAAAAACATGAAAATACACGCAAACACACACTAGGGGTGTAAAAACATGCACAAATTCGGAAATTCTCGCTGGCATGTGCGCGACTTCACGATTTTGAGCATAACTTCCACATCTGACCTCCGATTTAAGTAATTATTGAGCTCACGCGATCCTCTCTTCCTTGAATTTCTATTAGTATGAAGAAATCATAAAAAATCCAACATTTGAATGTATAAAAATTCATGCAAAGTGGAATAGTCGTGCTGAACAGGAATAACTTGCGTGATGTCACCATTTGGATCATAACTTTCTCGTTTGAATTGTTATTGAGATGTTCCTTATGCCAAAATGATCCCCTCTTCTGTGGCTTTCCAACCATATATCACACTTCCAATTTAGAGCCCTACATAAACATAGAAAAATTACACAAGTTGGACGTGCGTTTTTCAGCATTCTTGCACGAGTTGCACCTTTTCTCCAACTTTGCACTTTTGATCCTTTTTCCACCTAAAACATAATAAAATACCTCAAGTGCACCTTTTTTCATATATATCGAATATAAGATACTTGTGCTAATATATAACATCAATTCTCATCAAAAAGGTGTTAAATTGGACACTAAAATACGCTTATTTTCACTCTCAACAGGTAGTATTTTTACTAAAAGAAATTAATTACTCCCTCTGTCCCATATTATTCTTCACCATTTCCGTGAACATGAAGTTTAAGAAAAAATTGTTTTTTAATCAACTTTATTTACTTTTGGAGGGTAATGTAGTATCTTTAAATACTCAAATTCCATTATGTGTGTCGGTGAAAATGATAAATTTGTAATTAAAATATACTTTTAGGCTATGTTTGTTTCGGGTTTAATCTTCCAGATTTAGATTTAATACATCTCTTTAAATCTTCCCTATATATACATGCACACCCTATTAACATGTATCCACCCCCTATTATACATTCTCTCTCTTTAATAAATAATTTTTCTTTTTTCCTCTTTTCTCTTCTCTCACGTCAATTAATATTTGATTTGACATAAAGTTTGGAGAAGGACGGGTGCAATCGGTCTCATGAAAATTTTATGGAACCGGATCCCAAATCACAAATCTCGCAGTTTGTGGGTTTACTGGGTTTACTTCAAAAAATCCCCAAATTAAATCGTTGTCATCTCTGCCTTCCTCAGCCATCACTTCTTTTACCCCGTTTCCTTCCTCATTTTCCACCACGAGCACTCCCCGAGCAGCTACTGTCTACAATGAATCGTTGAAGCATGAACTGCAAGGATTTTTGGATGACGGCTTGGATCTCTAGAGCAAGTCCTCTTCTCATATATTGCAACCTGGCAATGCTTTAGAGATAGAATTGATGGGATTCACAGGAACGAGGTGATCAAGTTGATTCTGCTGATAAAATTGGGCAAACATTGTCTAGGGTTTCTGCTTCTTGTTAATCACTTGATTAATTATGGGCAGTTCTGGTTTTGATTAAAACCTTAGATTTTTTATTATATGTTAAAGCAGGACACTTTAAGGATGCAGAAGATTGTTTTATGCATTATCTTTCGTAGGGAAGTTCCCTCCGAGGTGAAGTTATATAATAGAAATTGGGAAAGATTATATTAGGAGATATTGATTTCAATCAGTTCGATGTTCAACTTGGTGCTGGCATAATTCAACTCTCTGACCTTGCATTAAATGTTGATTATTAAAACGAAAAGGTAGGGTACAACTCCGGTTTTTATTGATGGTTTATGTAATGAAAATTATTAGTTAGAAACTGATATTTCATATTTTTGTTTTTAGATGTAGTAATTTACTGGTGTTGTTTAGATGATTCGATTACTGATGCATATTTTGTCATGTTCTGTGGAGCCTGACTGTTTCCTTTTTTACATTATTTTATTGTTAGTAGTCTTGCTATTTATCTTGGTTTGACTGTGAATTATTTATGCTCCACTGGTAATGATACTTGGCAATATCAGGTTAGGATTACTATCTGATTTTGGAGTTGTTAATGGGGAAAATTTCACTTATAATCCCATGAGAATTATTGATTTACAAAAGTAGTCCCATACCAATGAGCTGGTCCTAAAAGTTTCACTCTTGGTCCCAACCTTTATTTTATGGATGGAAAACGTTAAGTATAAGAAAAATTAAAAATAATTAAAAAAAATTCATCCTTTGCGGTGGCAATGAGAACTCAAGATCCAAGGTGTACCTTTGTGGTACCTGCCTCATGAAGCTGTAAAATCGCTGGCTTCTCGGGCTGATGGGATTGATTGCCGGCGCATTTCTCATCTTTTCATTCATGGGACGACACCTCCTTACTCCTCCGATGCGGCGGCACGTCAGGAGATGGGGTGGAGACAGCAGCGGCAAAACTCCAGCAAGAGGTGATCCTCCACTATGTGACATCGGGCATGATCCCAATAATCACTGGGGGAAATCATAGTGGCCTCCGACGTACTCCAATCCCTGGGCCCCACTAATTTTCTAGTCTTCGGGCTGGGCCACGATTCCCTCATGTGGGCTACGCTCAATCCACGTGGCAGGACACTATTCCTTAAGAAGGATCCCAAGTAGGTCCAGACCATGTTAAAAGACGCACCAGCCCTTCACGCCAAAATCAATGCCTACCAGAATTGCCTTTCGAGCTCGACGAGTTGCTGCACCACTTCCAAGCTGAATCCCATTACTCCACTGTCGGAACCTTCCTTCGCGGCAATCACAAATGCAGGTATATATTCCCAATTTTCAGCTCTCAATTTCCTTCGTGGGTTACCGCTGAACATGTTATCGGATGAGGTGCACGATAGCGAGTGAACCTTATTATGGTAGACCCATTGCGGGGTAATTCCCAGAGGCGCTGGGGAGGATGTCGGCGATATACTCGGCGGTGGTGATGGCGAGGAACAGGAAGAAATTAGGTGTGACACCAACACGGCCTACGGCGTGGTGACCAGCGCATTGCCCCTGGTCTCCCCATGAATCAGGTCTTGCATAGCGCCACCACTCCCCTAGTCGGAAACCTCCTCCGTCTCTGGTCTTTCAGCACCGTGGCGGTGGCGGGTACTCAATCACAAGAGCTTGGCAAATAACCACACGTTGAATTTTGCTACCACGAACTTATTCTTCCGTATGAACTCACTGCAATCACGTGGGTCCGTTCATCGACAGTGGATTGAAGTTGTTGTCTTCGTGGGATTAGGGTTTGAGGAATTGGGATGAGAGGGATTTTGAGAGGCTCTAATTATTTACACGGTACTAACGGCACACGCGATTCCATGTACTTTGTTCTGTTAGTCTACTGACAGAAAAGTTCTAAAAATTCCTATGGGACTACATCTAAGTTTTAAAGGACCATTTTGAAATTCTCCCATTCTTATGGGACTAAAAATGAAAATTTTCCGTTTTTAATGCTGCATGATGGATATGTGGAGGGTAGATACAACAACATGTTGCTGCCTCTCCATTTATTTCTACCCCTTGTGCACTAACCAAATGGTGGCCCTGTCCTGATGTGTAATTTGTAACAAGATAATGCTTCTGGATGCCAATATTATTTCACTGATAATTCCTCTTATATTATTTTGGTTTTTGCTGGTATGTATTAATATGCATAACAATATGCTGATGTTTTGTATTAAGATAGTGCTTAGTTGGATGGTGCTTTCAAAGAAGTATTTTACCATGTATGCTTGTGTATATTTTCCATTTTTACAAGAGTAATCCTATTTATTCAGAAGAGTGAGCTCATTAATTTTAAAAATTAATCTAATTATTGTTATCGAATAATCTATCTAACTTATAAATTTCATACAATCTAATTATTACCCTACATGTATTCAATTTTAGAAATCAGAATACCTAATTCATTATAAAAGAGTAACTAATTAATAGAAAATAGTAATCTAATAGAAACATAAATAAAATATAAAGAGTAATCAAAAAGCTTATTCAGAACAACTCAATTCGTTATAAATAGTAACCCAATTTACAGAAAAGAGTAACCTAAAAGAAACATAAATAAATGAACATAAAGAGTAATTCAAAATTTCAGAGTAACCCAAATCGTTATAAAGAGTAACCCAATTAATAAAAAAGAGTAACTTAATTATTTCTTTAGAGTAATCTATCAACATGGCTTCATTTTAAAAATTCAAAGTATTAAATCAAAGAGTAACCCAAATTATTGGAAAGAGTAATCGAATTAATTTCAAAGAGTAATCTAATTATTTCTTTATAGTAAAACATGGTTCAATTTAAGAGTTGGTCTCCTGTGCCTCTGGGAACACACCGTGTCCCCATGTGAACACAAGAATTTTAGTATTAAAACTCTTGTGTTCACATGGGGACACGGTGTGTCACCGGGGCACAAAAGTTTTTGCCTCAGTTTAAAATATCAAAGTATTAATTCACAGAGTAACCATATATATTCCAAAGAGTAATCTAATTAATTTTAAAAAGTAATCTAATTATTTCTATAGGGTAATCTATCAACTTACAGATTACATTTAATTAAATTATTCACATACTACATGCATGATTTCATTTCAGAAATTAGAGTCTCAAATGGAAGAGTGATCCAATTAATTATAAAGAGTAATCTAATTATTTGTATTTAGTAATCTATCAACTAACTTGCAAATTACATACAATTTAATTTTTCTATAAAGTAATCTAATTATTCTTCTGCTCCATTCTTATTCTGCTCATTCCATCACCTAATTCTCCCATTACTAACTTCCTACTATCTTCATACATCTCTTCACCATTAATATTCTCTTGTACAATGAAACCTCTCTTGTACATACATGGTTTGTTTAGAAAAAAAATACATATGATTCCAATATATTTTGAGACATGCATTAACTAGAAAACGTAGTTATTTCATCATCTTTGTAAATCACAAAAAATTCATTACTCACTTTTAAGAATATAAGATTAATAATTGAAATAAGTTTGCGTATAAATTATGAGAAGTGTATGCGTGAATCTGATCTGGTGGGTTTGAGTTTCGATGCTTTGTCGCAGCTCCTAATGTGTATAGGAATCACAGACAGACATCACTCTATTGATGAGAAAAGAGCATCTTGTTGAATCTTCATCCATATTGCAAGCTATTGCAGAATGTAGGGATAGATCACTGACAACTTGCTTAGGAACAAATATGAAGTTGCAGAGAATGAGAGTCTGAAGAGCAAGCTATGGCGGGAGTGCAAGAAAATATAGGTAGTAGCTACCCCGGCTATTTTTACTTGATTCACCACCAAGTTTTCTTTCTTTTCTTCTTCTAGCCACGGCCTCTTGCCATCTCTGATTCCTCTCCACTCAATCAATCTTCACAATCCCCATCCTTACACACCAAACAACTCTGACTCTACCCCCTCCAAATCCTAGTGCTGCCGTTGCCCCAGAATTCACCTGTATTTCCCAAGTCCTCCTCAACCATGCACATGAGCAACCATGGTTTTGAGCTTGGACAACTCATTCTTTTACATCTCCAACATGAGCAGCCATTGTTTCTCAAGCATCTTAACCTTGAAACCAGCAAATAAACTGAATATGGGGTGTAACTTGAAACAAAATTTTGAGGAGAAGATAAATTAATCGAACATTAACAAGATACAAGTATTCTTCCTCCCTTAAAACACAAATGATGTTTTCCTTTAACTGCATCAATTTTATCAAGACAGTTCTCATAAGTATCTCAAAATCCTTAAGATAATCACTTAAATGTCACAGACTTCCTCTCTACTGGAATCTTTTTTCCTCATTGGATTCATCTTACTCTGTTCCTCAAGTAATCAAATAATATTCAGATTGCTGACATCTTCAGAAACATAAATACTAGAATTATTTGAACTGATTAATTTCAATCATTAGGCATCTTAATCAGGGATTTTAGTGTATTGTGATGTGCAAGTCAAACACGAATCAACAGACAACAAGTTCATCATTTAAACACCAACTGCTTTCGGACGACGAATTTGCAGTTCCAGAAAAGGGCGAAAGCATCACTGAAGATGAAGTAATCAATTGTGAAGCTAGAAACGATATCGATAAAGTTAGTGGCGGCGACAGCAGAGAAGTTGAGGGTGTAAGCGAGTTTGGGGCCATCCTCGTCATCACGAGTGCTCCATCGCGGATCTACCAATTCTCCGCCTCCATTGCAGGGCCGCCGCTAGAAAGCGAAATTCACGTGAGAAAAGAGTGCGGCGCAGTTGATGATGTGGATTGAGAGCGTAAAGAAAACCCAAGAGCGTGACCCAATTTTTAAAATCTGACCCATTTTCAAGAAAAGGTCCGGTTGTATGAATTATAAAAAAATGCCTGTTGTATTATAGTTTTTGTCTAAAGTTTAAATCTACCATACTTAAACCTAAAACAAACATAACATAGAATAACACTATTCACTAATTTATTAAATCACTTTAAACCCAAAACAAACATTGCCTTATGGTTAGGGATTGTGTCACATTTCTTTTTTTATGGTAAAGTTTAATGTGAGACGGATTGTTTAGTGTGAAAATCTGCATGTTTTAGGGTTGATTTAGCACCATTTTATGGATTTATATTCGTATTTTAGCACTAAATGGTTCATTTCTATATATTTAAGATATTGGTACATTTGAGGTGTTATTTCGTATTTTTAGATGGAAAACGGATTAAAACTGCAAAGTTGGAATGAAGAGTGAAACGTGAAAGAATGTTGAAAAATGCATGTCCAATTTAAATAATTTTTTTATATTTTTGTGGAAGTCCAAATTAATCATGTCATATATGGTTGGAAAGCTACAGAAGAGAAGGTCATTTTGGCTCAAGAAACACCTCAATTGGAGGTTAGATGAGAGAGTTATGATCAAAACGGTGAAGTCGCACAAGCTGTGCCGATCCTGCACGACTCGTGCAATTTTTGCATGACTTGTGCCCTTAAAATGTTAGAATTTTTGTGAGTTCTTTATATGGATAGAAATCCAAGGAAGAGAGGATCACGTGAGTGTAAAAATTACTTCAATCGAAGATTGGATGAAGAAGTTATGAGCAAAATCGTGAGGTCATACAGACTGCCAATGAGTGGCACGACCCGGCGGCCCAATTTTTGGCCCGATCATGTTTTTGACGTGAAAAAACCCTATTTGGAGGTGGAGTCCAAATTTTAGCAGCCCTCAACTATAAAAGGAGCCCTTGGGGAGTTTCACAAGAATCATAACTCTCTACCACACCCTTTGGGCTACACAATCTTACAAATATTCACCCTTCACCTTCCGTCATCCATCTCTACCCTTCACCCGCCTTTTACCTATCATCCTCACACTCAATCACGGTGTTTGCTACTTGAGAAGGAGAACGGGAGATGATCATCAAGACGGAAAGAGAAGACGGAGAACTATTTCAGGCAAGGGTTTTTCTTCCTTCTTTAATTTTTTATTATTGATTTATAGACTTATGGGTAAGTTTCATTCCATAGACATGGTTGTTGCTTGTAACACCATGGGCTAGTATTTTTTTGGATAGTTCTAGGTTTTGAAGGATTAATTGAATTTGAATTGATGACCTAGACTAGGTTATGGATTTCTGCAGTATTCTTATTCCCTTATTAATGCTTTGATTGAGACTTATATTTTTGTCTTATATGGTCTGCCCTCATTCATGATATGTCATTGTCTTATGCATATTTATGTTTGTTGCTTGTGTCATAAAGTGATTATATGACTATCTGTTATGGGTAAAGGGGATCTAACCATATAACCTTTATTCATTAGAATAATTAATATTGGACATTTAATATATTTATTAATTACCATTCTAGAGGATTTAGTTTCTTAGATTGTTAATTGGGAACCGAGGTTTAATTCTTAAGTACCTATAAAGGTAAGTCTAGTGTTCTATCCTTTAATGAAATTTTTGCATAAAGTACCAGAAAGGAGTAGGAATTATTCTTCTGCATCTGAGGGTTTGAACCAGATTTATGTGTTAAGTTTACTTTAAAAGGGGGATTTAACATAGTTATGTGATTGCTTCTATAAAATCTGCAGGAATTATAATCGATTGTCTAGTGATTTAATTTGACTAATTTAAATTGAATTTCCTAGAGCTATCTTGTCTTCTCTCTTGAAACACTTGTGATTGCTTGTGGTTTTTATTTTTATTAATTTTATTTAATATTTATTTTTCTGCATAATTAGTTTAATAATTTCCAAAATAAGAAAAGATTACTTTGTCTTAATTATTAGTGGTGCAAATTATTTAGTGTATATCTTATTTAACGCTAATCCCTTGGGTTCGATATTTTTACTTGGTCACATGCTGAGCTACAATTGATTTCCTACACTTGGGGATACATGCAAAAAGGTGAACAAGCAAATGGCGACGTTGCCGGGGATCGAACCTGGGTCACCCACGTACAGGCGGGAATACTTACCAATATACTACGAAAAGTATGAAATTTAACTTGGGGTGGAAGTAGTATATAATTTTATTTAAAGGTAGATATTAAATTAAAAATTAATTTAATAATTAAAATCATCAAGATGCAGCGGTGCAGCAAGTGCACCCTATTTAAACTCCAAAACTAAAAAAACACCTTTTACTTCATTCTTCATATCAATGAATATACTAATTAAATAAAATAGTGAGCAAATTTTCCTATTATAATTAAAATATGAACAAGTCTTGTGTGAGACCGTCTCACGTGAGATCATTTTATATTTATTAAATTAATTATCATTTTTACTATAAAATGTTATCATTTTCTTTGTTTGGCAAAACTTGTGTGCCCCCAGGGGCACAAGAGACCAACTCTTTTCACTTATACTGTTATTCATAAAATTGCATTATAACTTTTCACTAATTAGTATTCCATTACTTTTCATTATAAAAGTTATCACTTAATATCAATTTCACGTATACTCACATCTCACCCAAAGTCTTTGCCTTAAAATATATAGTATCTAACATGTAGAGTAATTCTTTATAACAATTAATCCAAGGCAAGTTTTTACCTTAAAATATACTAGTGTTTACCCGTCATGCGTTGCACGGACAGGGAAATTTTCTGAAATATTTTTATATATATAATTTTTTTTTTCTTTCTTATAAGATTAATAAAATTTCCTTGAAATGCGAGGAGTATATTTTTTATATCCAGCCGTGGTTTTTCTTTTTTTTGTATATTGTAATTTTTTTAGAACCATTCAACATATGTTTTTTTTTATTATGTTGCACGGGCAGGAATTTTGTTCAACTTTTTATATCTAAACTTGGACTGTGCTTGGTCTGTGTAGGGATGACAATGGGTAGGGTTTCCACTTATTTTGGGGTAGCCGTACTCATATCCAATTAAAAAATAACAACTCGTACTCGTTCCATTAAAAAAATTTATTAGGATCCCCGTACCCATTTAATATTAATTTATTTTATATATATTTATATTTTTCATTGTTTAAATAAATATAATAATAATAATTAATTATTATTATTAAACATAAAATAAAAAATAATATAAATTCTATTAATTTAAATAAATATTAAATAAATATGATTAAATAAAACTTATAACTATTAATTGAATATATAAAATATCTCATTATATATATATATAATGAGATATATATATATATAATGGGGTACCCGTTCCAAATTCTAATGGGATTTTTCATAATTATCCGTACCCATCCCAAATCCATTTACAACTACACATATCCTTCTCGTTAGGGTATCCGAAAATACTTATCTCGTTGTCATCCCTAGGTCCGTGCTTTGTTCTTTACTCTTATTTATGGTCATTGCGTATGATATTATTAAGAAAAACTGTCTACATTAAAAATTATACGGAATTCTAACATTAGAAATTGTTAAAGTACGTCTTGATATTAATATATGTTCAAAGCACTGTTACATATATGAAATTTTGCCTGCGTGTTTACCTACACAGAGCATTGCACGGAAGGGAATACATTACAACATATAATCTCTTATTTGAATTTTATCCAACCCCCTTACGTTGCATGAAAGAAAATATAGCACAACTATTTACCTTTTATTTTTAAGTTGATGTCGTTATATTAATTATAGTACTTTTTTATATGAATTTATATATATTGAAGTTAGTGTTTACCCGGCCGTGCGTTGCACGGACAGGAAGATTTGTGAAACATTTTTATATATATAATTTTCTTTTTTTTTATGCACAACCTGTTTTGTAATTTTTTTAGAACCATTCAACGTACGTTTCTTTTTAGCTTATATTCTTCCTTGTTGGTTTCTTTTTTCATTATAATTAAATATTAGAAAGATTGATTTTCTCTTTTTAGTATTAATTATGAGAGTTTTGCAATTTTAGATTCATTGTAGGATAACATCGGCCATGGAAAGTATCAACATATATGATGAAAAAAATAAAAAGCAAGGATTGGTTCATACGCTTGTCCCCATAATTCAATATCTACATGCTGAATTTTTTGATCATCAATTATCATGATATATAGCACTTTACCTGCAGATGACAATGGACAAAAGGATCCATTTAGAATAATTCTAATTAAAATAATTGTATTTTACAGACATTAAATATGTTATGTAATTTATGCAGAGTGACATGAAACATTTGATAATTTCTTAGAATGACAGTTATGATGCAAATTAAACAAAATAATCTATTATATATAAAGAATGTAATGAACATCGTATAGAATATTTTTATGGTTTATTCTCATTTCTATTTAGCAATTGTTGATAATAGCATGGAAAAGAACTTGAGCATGCAACCAAGTATCCGGAAATATCTGCCAGTTCACTGTCACATTAGATAAAAATTTTCATGAGGAAGATATGGTTGATTTAATGACAAAAATTAGTTTTTTTATCAAACTACTATATGCACGGCTGGGGAATTTTATCAAACTTTTTTTATAATTTAACATATTTCCCTTAATCCCTGTTATGTACTTCCTCCATTCCGCATTAATAGTTACGTTTATTTTTTGCACAACATTAAGTATAGAATGTTTGGAGATATAATATTTTAATGTAAAGTGATGAGTTGTATTAGTGTGTATGAGTCCAATGAAAATAAGTTTTATATGAATCTCATGTACCAAAGAGGAGTTAAATTCATTTTTTGCCGTATAACTAATCAAAACTTTAATTTTTGCCCTAAAAAGGATAAGTGGTTCAATTTTGCCCTACAACTAACGAATCATTTCAATTTTTGCCCAATTTTTGCCAAAAATGCAAATTTCACAGAAATCCGCCACGTCATGCTTCAATTTGGTGGTTTCCGGCTGGTTAATTCGACGTGGCAATTTTGACTTTTTTTAGCCTAGAGTTAAATCATTTTTATCCTGTAACTAAGTAAAACTTCGATTTTTGCTCTAAAAAGATAAATTGCTTAATTTTGCCCTATAATTAACGAATCATTTCAATTTTTGTCCAATTTTTGCCGAAAAATATGAATTTCGCTGGAATCCACCACGCCATACTTTAATTTGGGGTTTCCGGTTGGTAAATCTGAAAATACACATTAATTTAATGTATTTTTTATTTAAAATAAATTCAACATATTATTTATTTATTTATTAAATTACACATTAATTTTCATTTTTGTTCAATTTTCAACGATGTGATTCTTTGATTATAATAATAATTAATGTATAGAAAAACAAGTTCAATTATTGATAATGGACAGTAATAGAGAAAAAATCTCACAAATATTACAACAATAATGCCATTAACTAAATTTAAGATAAAATACAGTTGTACAAGTCAACGGCCGAGCTAAATGAGTAAAGGGGGGGTCAAATTTTACTAATTTTATACTGTCATGTTTCAACATGTGTCAAATTTTTCTTAAATAATATATTATTTAGTTCAAGTAATTTTTTTATATATATAAATTATCACTTAAATTGCATAGTATAACCTCAAGTGAATACATGCACAGAATTCCTCACTATTTTTATAGTTATAAGATATTTCAGATATTGTTGTCAAGTGAATTTTGATATACTAAATAATTTCTCCGGTAATTGCATTATTAAAATTTAAATTCAGTATTACTAATTAATCCACTACAAGAAAAAGGGTCAATAGTAACGGAATTTTAATGAATGGAGCAAAAATTCGTCATTAAAAGTGATTTTTAATGAGAGAAAAAAGAAAAGGTTGTGTTTTTAATGAGAGGTTTATTTCCTCTCATTGATATTCATAATCCTCTCACTAAAACCATCAATTTTTGTTGCCTCTCATTATTGATAGAAATTGATAAAAAAAATTGAATCAATTATCTTTTTAGGACAAGAATCGATGTTATGCTAAGTTATAGAGCATAAAATGAATTTAACTCTGGGTTAAAAAAATCAAAATGGCCACGTCGGTTTGACCAGCCGAAAAACCCCAAATTGAAGCATGATGTGGCAGATTCAGGCGAAATTTGCATTTTTAGGCAAAAATTGGGCAAAAATTGAAATAATTCGTTAGTTATAGGGCAAAATTGAACCACTTATCTTTTTAGGCAAAAATCGAAATTTTTTGCTTAGTTACACGGTAAAAAAATGAATTTAACTCACCAAAGAGTAAAAATGTAACTATTTAAGGTGGGACACCCAAATTAAAAATATGTAACCATTATTGTAGGATGAAGGGGGTGTTTTTTCGTACGGACACGTAGATTAATAAATGTTTCTTTTGAAAAATACTCCGTATATATTGTAATTATTATTATTAGTATATTATATATTTAATATATTTGAAAATTCAATTTAATATATATAATATATCTACCTCATTCGCAATTAGAAAATAATTACATAGACATTCATGCTAAATGTATACTAAACATAACCTAATTTACTTCCTGGTAACTCATTTCAAATTGAACATTATCCATTTTTGTCATCTCACATAAACTTGTCCCTTCTTAAAAAGGCGAAAAGTTAAAACAAATACCCTTCCACGTACATCATATTTACAAAACAAACCACTATTATATAACACACATATTATATCATTTATTTATTATAAATACATATAAATTTATCATGCAATATATGTTGAATAAAATGTATTATAATCAAAATATATGTTGAATAAAGAACTCATTTCTTTATGAGTTAAGTAAGAATAAGCAACATATAATGCATGATAAATTCGACGTTTAAATAGATTCCATTTATTATTTATAAAATATAAATTACATATAATATAAATTCTATTATTTTAATTAATTAATTAATAAATATGATTAAATAAAATTTATAACTATTAATTACATATATATAAAAATATCTCATAATATATAAATTATATTCCATATATATTAAATTTTATAAAAATATATATATATACAAATTGGTTACCCGCATGTATTAAGGTATTACTCGTACTCGTCCCAAATCCTTGTTGATCTTTTTACAAATACTCGTACCTATTCCAAACATGTACCCTTCCCATTAGGGTTCGGTAGATCGAGCACCCAAAAATACCCGTCACATTGTCATCCATAATTACACTTAGTCTAAAATCAAACTGAATTACTAATCGGACATGAAGTTTGTATAATGAAATAAAATATGAGTTTTTTCAATACAGGACCAGTAAGATAGATAAACGGCAAGATACTTACTAATAAAAACTTTAACCTGTAGGTTACACAAGACAACATTATTGTATTGGTATTTGATCATAATTTTTTTTATTAAAGTTAAAAATAAATAAAGTCTAAACTATTTTGCAATGAGTAAAATTGACAATAACCCAACTTAAATATGAAATAAATACTTCCTCCGTCCGCTTCTAAGGTCTTTATTTTACTAATTTTGGCATCCGATTGAAAGGTATCAATTTTTCCTATTTAGTAAAAAAGTACACAATATGGTCCACCACTTACCTCTAATACAACTACCCACTTTACATATAATAATACTCCTTAATCCACGTGCAAAAAGCAAACGAAGACCTTAGAACCGGACGGAGGGAGTAAATAACTGTTAATTATTTTATTAATTTTATCTATGCATTATACATACCAAATGTGTGTTATATTTATTTATTCGATGTAAATTTTTTTAGTTGAATAATTAAATGTTACAAAATAATTTTTTATATGAGAACAATTAATTATAAAGTATCTTAATAAATTTACCCGGCCGTGCGTTGCACGGGCAGAAATTTTGTTAAGCTTTTTTTTTTAATCTGAATTTGAACCATGCTTGGTCTGTGTAGGGATGACAACGAGTAAGGTTTCTACTTATTTTGGAGTAGCCGTACTCATATCCGATTAAAAAACAATCCTTACTCGTCCCATTTAATAATTTATTATGATATCTGTACCCGTTTAATATTCATTTATTTTATATATATTTATAATTTTTTATTATTTAAATAAATATAATAATTAAAATTACATTATTATTAATTAAATATAATATAAATTCTATTATTTTAAATCAATATCAATATTTAATAAATATGACTAAATAAAATATATAACTATTAATTAAATATATAAAATATCTTATAATATATTAAATTTTATAAATATATATACATAAACCGAATACTCGCAGGTATTGAGACATTACCCCTTCCCGTCCCAAATTCTAGTGGAATATTTTACAATTACCCGTCCCGGTCCTAAACCCACTTTCAACTATGCATATCCTTCTCATTAGGCATCGGGTAGACCGTGTATCCGAAAATACCTGTCTCATTGCCATCCTTAGGTCCGTGCTCTGTTTTTTGCGTATGTTACTATTAAGAAAAATTGTCTACATTAAAAATTAAATGGAATTCTAACATTAGAATGCGTTAAAGTAAGTATCTAATACACGTTAAAAGCACTGTTGCTTATAAGAAATTTCGCTTGAAGAACCCAATCACCTAGTATTTATCGTATCGTGCATTGCACGTAAGGGAATGCATTACGATAAATAATCTCTTATTTGAATTTTACCTAACCCCTTACGTACGGAAGAAAATATAGGACGACTATTTACCTTTTACTTTAAGTTGATGTCGTTATGTTAATTATAATTTTTTATATGAATTTATATATTTTGAAGTTATATTATTAATTCTTTACATTTAATTTTTAATTTTAATTTTTTTTTGTTTTTATCATCAAGAAATTTTATATTATTAATTATTTAAGTACCCCTATTTATTTATGGATATCCGTACCCGTATCTATTTAAATATCCACCCTGTACCTATTTCATTTATGAATATCTGTGCATGTTACTCATATCAGTTTAATAAATATTTTTTTAATTAAAAGACTATTATTATATCCTAAACCCCAAACTCTAAGGGTGAATTATACCCTAAACACAATGATAAAATTACAATTATACATTAATTCCTAAACCCTAGAGATATACCCTGAACCGTAAGGGTGAAAGTACAATTACACCATATACCCTAAACCATAGGGATTAAATATACACCTAAACCACAAAGGTAAAATTACAATTATACCCTTTAAATTAACCATAAATCTTAGGACTAAATTATGTAATAAACTACTAAATAAATATACATTAAAAGGGTGGGATTATAATTGTTCTCATATAATTAAATTTAAAAAATACTAAAAACAAAAACAAAAACAAAATAAAAAATAAAAGAGGAAAAAAAATCAAAAGTCCGAAAATATGTTAATTAGTGGAGGTTTCATCACCAATTTGAGTTGGTGGAACACTCTACATAAATTATTGCCTTAATTTTTTTATATTTTATAATAATACTGATTATTCAATATTATTCACATTTTTACTATTTTTCTATAATATTATTAATATTTACGTATACATTTATCGAGTTACTTTTTTTTTTTGAAGATTCTAAATTTTAGTATTATCAACTTTACTATATGTTGATTTTCTTATAATATAATTTTCTTCTACTAAAATTCACATGTGTTAATTGAATTCCTATGCATATACTAAAACAATTAAGTTATCCAGAAAGAAAAATATTATTAACATTTTTTTAAATATCAAAAGTAAATAAATAAGAGGAGAAGTGACCCAAAATCGCACCTTGCATAACATGACGTCAAAAGGACCTTGATCATCCTCTTCCAAGTTAATGAGAAACCTCCCACTCTTTTGCCCAACCTCTTTAATGGAAAAAAGATGTTTAGCATCACTACATTGGAATTTTTTTTTTTAAGTATATAAATAAGAAGAGAAGTGACCCGAAAACGTACCTTGTGTAATGTGATTTCAAAAGGACCTTGATCATCCTCTTCTAAGTTAATGAGCAACCTCCCACGTTTTTGCCCAACCTCTTTAATGGAAAAATGTTAATGAGCAACCTCCTTCGCTTTTGCACAATCTACAACCTTTATCATAAAAGAATGAAGGAAAACTTAGAAATAATATTTAACTGCAATGGGATATTCTAACATTTAGATTGTATGGTGATAAACATATACATGCCCACTGCAATAAATAGTGCTACAAGTTGCTCTATTGTGCATTAATATGTGCTGAGTTTTTCCAATGTAACCTTTTATTGCTGAGATTTTATAATGTAATTTCTTTTAATTGATAAAAGCAAAGCTAAAATTGATACAATCCAAGTGTAATATGTGTTGAGATTTTCCAGTGTAAGTGCTTTTAATTATTAAAAACAAAGCTTTAATATGTACATAAAGAATCCTAAACTATATAGCAAAATCTTACTTTATCAAAGAAATCGAACACACAACATAATTAACTGAATGCACATTTGAACTAAAAACACACAACATAATTGATAAAACTGCAAAAAAGAAACTACCTCTTGAAAATCCTTCACAACTTCTTTAAATTTCCCTTTGTCATATAAAAAGCTCACTTCTAATAAAATCTAACAAAATAGAAGTATAATACAAATACAGGTGGAGCAAATCTTCTTATAAGGCAATGCTGCAGCGTAGAGATCTTTCAATGACACGCTGCTGCCAAAGTTGAATCGTGCTGTCAAAACTACAAAAAACGTATTTCTTAGATATTTTAAAAATTTTCAGATACTATGGAAAGGTAATATTCATCATCATGGGGGATAAAAGGTTCGATGATAATATGGAAGGAGTTCTACATATCACCAATTTTTCCCGGTACCTAAACCAAATAATGAAGAATTGCTTATCATGAGGACAATGGAAGAATTTTATACCATGACATATTTATAAACTAAATATGAATGAAAAAAGGACAGACGTACAAAAAGCTTAAGAATGCAAAGGCTCTAGGTTGCATTCTTAAAATAATGCAATCTACTAACTTTAGGATAACTTAGATAATGACAAATGGATAAAATGATCAACAAAATCTACTGTTAGGAAATTTTAATTTCCTATATAATCTAATTGTGGTCAATAAATTATTATGCAATTATCTTAGCTATTTAATTATTTTATGAACTTAATTAAGTGATCCAATTCAGGTTAAAAGTTCATGGGCTAATAATATTGATATGGGCCAATTGAGTAGATACCCAATACTACTTAATTAGGTGATAATGGGTGGCCTGATTAAAGTAGTATATAAGGTTACCCGGTTATGGTCCCCAAAATACTAAGTCGCATATGGTCTTCCCTTCTCCCCATTGGGAGGGATTACTGCGGTCCCACAAGGAATAATGAGGCTTAGTTGAGGAAGGGCATAAAACCACTGATCCCGAGTTTGTGTTCCGCCTAGAGGACTCAATGGAACAAAGGTATGCTTCTGCTTTACATTTAAGATCTCGGTTAATTCATAATAGGGTTAAGGTTTAAGGATTTATTTCCAACAAGTGGTATCAAAGCCACCCTATTTATTATTCTTTGAGGTTTGCTCAATTTTATATTAATCTTATTAAATCATTGATTTAATATTTTGCGATGTGTTAATATTATGGATGAAGTGGAATTGCATTGGCAAATCCAGACCCCTATTTGAGATTTACATCGTCTAAACATGCTTCCGTGAATTCTGTTGATGTTTGTTACAGCTGACTACATGTTATTGAAGCAGAATTTTTGTTTGGCACAATTATTTTTTTAATGGGATAATTGCCTATTGGATTAGTTTTGGTATTCTAGTGCTAAATTTAATGTTTCATTTTGAATGATTATTGATAATTGAGTGATCAATTATTCATGAATTTAGCTTGTTAATTTCCTATTAAGTTAAGAATTTATGAATTTAGCTTGTTAATTTCGTATTAAGTTAAGAATATTAAAAGTAATTGGTTATGGATATTCATCCAAATTTGGGATGTCACGATCAAATTGTAGAAATTCATATATATGTGTGCAATTGCATTTAATAGATCTTGATTGTGGATATTTGAATATTTGATAGTTAATGGAGATTAAATGGTTGCCAATTATGTCGTGCTGTAATGATGTAATGACCCATTTTACTTAGTTCATATTAATAATAATCTAAGCATCCTGTATAGCTATTCCTCAATCAGAGTGATTCATTGGGAAACTATATAAGGCGAGTTATTTGCATCCGGTGTATAATGCATTTGGATCGATTTATTAATTTAAAATTATGAACTGGCATATTTAAGGGTGATTGATTAAATTTGCGAATTTCACGAAATGTACGAAAATTTAACAAACAGTAATACTTAAACACATAAAACCCTAATCACACAAATAAAAGAAATTAGACTGATTCAGCTTCGAAATTGGAGTCAACCTCCTTCATGGACAGATTCTACATCAAACCCTCTTACAAGGTGACAACTCTGCTACTGAGATATGATCGAGCCCAGGATGACGATGATGGGTACCAGGCTCGAAAGTCCTTGAGGCACCATGGAGTTGGTGGCCAGGAGATTTGCAAGATATCATTGATGGGCTTTGATTGTTTTGCGATGAACTTGAACCTGAAGGACCAATCCATGCTAGTTCAGTCCAAAAGGCATTTTCGGTAGTTACAGACCCACTTTATAAGTAGTACAGACCACTTGCATATGATTCAGCTTCATAAGGATTATTAATCTCGACGACGGAAGAATCGTTATCCACACTGTCACCAACTGTATCACTACATATGTGGATTACAGAATGCACAACAGAACTATCCTCAACATCAACCACCGGTTCAAACAACCTTCTGAGAGTAGCGGCAGATTGCTCACCCTCATGGTAGTATGCCGCAGCTAACTTTTATTCCTGACGAAAAGAAAACTAAACGATTAGTATCACATCTCACACAATACGTAAATAGATAATAAGGATGGTATGTTTTAAGAAAATATAACCAATCACCCACAGCAATCTTGGTGGCCCATACAGCTTGTGTAAATCGTATCTGGTTATTGAGTGGGTGTAGCATACCTTCCGGAGATTTTATCAATCATTTCCAAACCTTATATCGTTTATGTAATTTTTTGGTCTGCTCCATGCATTGTTCAAACGAAATTTTTTTACCTACGGCTTCATTGAAACCCCTCATGGCGTGGACGATAGCACCTTTGTTTTTCTCACCAACAACCCACAATCTAGCTTCCCTCGTCTAGTCCAAATAGTGGACCTATTATCGATCAACTTCACGCGTCCACTCTTTGTTGAAAAACATCATGTCTTGATCGAGGTATCTTCCAGAAACCCCACGAAGAGCCATTTGAACTAATTTAGATGTGTAGTGGAGGTGAGGATGAGCACTAAATTATTTTCTGGCTTTATAGAAAATCCTACCGACACTTCTTATGAAAAGCAATATTTTGTGGGCTAAAATGTGGCCACATGTGAGTTGAATGGGCCACTGATATAGCTGTTTTCCAATTGCTGCCATTCACAAATTTTTAGAAAGCAGGTGGGAATGTGAAGTCATTTCAAACATAGCCCCATGGCATCAATTATGTTGATTATGCTTATTTGAATTGCAGAAAACTTTGCAGTGAAAGTTGCAGTGAATGGCATGTGTTGACATTAAAATCTCATTGGCAGGTAATACAGATTTTTATCTAAAGTAATTTCAATATGGTATCATGTGATAAACATTAACATAAGGGAAAAATATAAAATATAGATGCATAATATAAATTCATTAGAATTTTTATTCATTCATACATGCCACTATTAACTATCTGCGAGGGTCAATGAGCTAACCTATTTAATTATAATTTTCATCTCCCTGTAAGCTATTATCTGGTATCCACTCAAAATCCTTAAAATTGCTAAATGCACCTAAAAATAATTACTTAGGAAGAAAGAAGTTTCAAACTCCAAAAAGATCTAATTAATATTCAACATAACCATTAATTACATGCAGATATAGGTTACGAAGCAAGATATTACACAAATTCATCAACCATATATACAACATTAGATAATGATAATCATTGCGAGTCAAGGCGAATTGTTTACGCACCTAGATAGGGATATTTAACCTTGATACATGAGTTACGGGATATCAAATAAAAAACATAACCACACAATGCAATACTCAAGACAAGCAGTGGCCCCATCTTCATATTATGATCCTAAAACTGTAATAAATAGCCTGTCTTTGGTGCATTCATCGCTTCAAGTTGAATTTTTGTTCTTCGTAGCTCAAACTTCAACTCCGTAATAGTGGCAACATGAATTAGTTCATTGTCTTGTAGGTCCCTAATAACTTTTCTTTGCTCATCCACCTTGCTTACCAATTCAGCTATGACAACCTTGCAACGTGCACACTCTTCCTCATCAATCCATTCGAAAAATTCACAACTCTCAACCTGTACAAACATAATCTAGATTAAAGGAAATAATCCTAATAACGTTGAAAAAAAATTAGAATGTACATGTACACATAATAACATACTATTGGTTTTCGACAGCGTATGAACCTATGGCCATAACTATTTGGTCTACGAGACACGAATTGGATGACAGTTTCCCCACAATGGCATACTGTACGCGTGCTGCTATTTGTGGAATTCGATGATTGTATACTTCTTGAGCTGACTATAACACTCATAATGAATATGTTACATATTGCTATAAATAACAAGGACCACAATCCAAAACATTTTAAAAAACCAAAGATTACATCCAAGGCTCACTTGTATTAGCTAATAAATTGTCCATCATCTTCATTCGATTAAAGTCAACTTGTTCAAACTATCTTGACATTACTGAACTGCTAAAGTCAATGATACTCAACATATTTATACTACACTGGAAAAAAGAAAAAAAAACCAAAAGTGTGGATCAGAACTTTCTTCAATTAAACCTTCTCATCGTTAAACAAAACCAACAACATTAAAAAGAAAATAAGAACAGGTAGTTTCTTTATAAATAAAGAAGGACACACTAAACAGGCCACGTAAGGAAATCTCGATGTTTCACCAGATTGCATAGGTAATTCCTCACAATAAATTATTCTCCACATTTACAATTTCTATTAATTCAAGAACTTCGTGAAAGATAGAAGACGAGTTACTTAGAAATTCTATGTATGTTCTTGGAGTGAGAATCCATTAACACCACTCCAAGAAATTTCACAAACTCATAAGTCATCAATACACTTAAAACATGTAATTTATAGGATAGTATTCTTGAAACCACATCACATGAAGATTCAATATTTCTTGATAAAAAATAAAGACTTTTTATGATCAGCCAATGGCCATGGGAGATTATTTTGTCCTTACCTATGAAATGATGGAAAATTATCAAACTAATGAAACTGATTATTACATATCCATATGGAAAATAATATGATTTTGATTTTATTAAGATCAACTTCACTGATGAGGAATATACACATACCAAGGAACAAATGAGAAAATGAATGATTCAACATGTACACATACAAGATAAGTCGACTACAGTAATAGAAAATATCTTGTTCATCAAAAGGGTTTCTCCGAAACTAGCCAATTTCAGTCTGCCATTTTTTCGCAATTCATTACTATAAATCTATAATTATCGTTGCAATTAATACTGTAAAAATTGATGAAATCAGTACTGCCCATAACGTGCTCGCTCTTCTCATCGCTGGTTTTGTATCAACTGATAAAAAATTTTCTAGAAATTAAACACAGAAATAAATCAAATCAAGAAATTACCTACGATGAGCACAAAAATCAGGACATCCACTGCAAATATAAATGATTATTAGTCATAACATAACAAATCAAGAGAAGAGAAGAAAGAAAAAGACATGATAGAGTGGTTCTTCAACAGCACCTTTAGGGTTCGTTTATGCACAAATATGTTTTCAAGAAAAATTTGACCGAGCTGCGAATCGAAATTGGGGAAGTCCAACAGTTGATGCTAAGCTAATCTCAGTCGGGATTCGGGAAGAGAAAACGTCCATGAAATGTCCTAAATTTATGTTTTACACTGGAAAAACCCTAATGCGAATTGAAAAAAGAGATGTCAGATAGAGGAGATATTAGACCTAGAATATTAGATTTAGAAGGATACCTGAACCGACGGAGTGCGATTCCGGCAAATTCAAAGGCTGATATCCAGAAGGCGTGAACACTGTTCTTCTACAAAAGTCGTCTTCATCGATCACTCCCATTATCCAAAAAAAAATCTCAACTATTTTTAATATATTTACATAAGAGTATTATAGTAATATCCTTAAACATAAACCTTCAATGTAATCAACATGCTCCAATTTTAACTATGTGTGATAAAGATTGACTCAACCTCCTCTAACCTTTACCAGAGGTTAATAAACCTTAACCTTTACAAGGAAAATAATCGGACCCTAAGAGACCTACTACGCGCTTGCCCTAGCCGCACCACCACCCCCACCACCAACTAGGGATGTGTAATTCCAACGGTAATCTAACTGAGAAAAGCCCATTGCCACGTTCATAACCGCATCCCTTGAGAATTGACGACCAACTCCTGCAAATTCACAGGTCCCCCAATGTACCCTAACGTCTCGTTTCTGGTGTTCCTTCGTTGGTGGTGAAAGTAATTCCAGTTTAGAGAGTCCCTTGCAAGATTTGCTAGGTCGCCCACGATACCCCTCAAAGCCGACGGCTAATTTCGCAGTGACAGCAGTAGAAGTAGCAGAATAAGGTGGCAGAGGCACTCGAGCAATCATGTACGGAGGAGGTGTGTACAGCCGGTTCCCTGCACATTTTGTGTACACATTAATGAATAATTGGGTAGAATTTACTGCTCCTCTTCTTTATTACAGATGAAGTATCAGCCATAGTCGTCGATTTGGGTTCGCACACCTGCAAAGCTGGTTACGCTGGTGAAGATGCACCTAAAGCTGTTTTTCCATCTGTAAGCCAACTGTCTGGAAGCAAATTTTGTTTATTTCCCCTTTCCCTTTTAGTTTTTGTATTTTCGTCATGAATGTAGTTAGGTTATAATATGGAGTTTAGTTTTGGCTCTGAGATTAGCAAATTTGTGTGTTTGTGGCGATTTCCTGTTTGCGAAAGATACACTACTCGCTGCAAGACTAGAGTTTTTGCAGATTTGGAAATAGAGCTTAGAGTTTAGTTACGTGCGAATTTGGATGTTGAAAGAGAGGGAGTGTGCTGGAAGGTGCATAAGAAGATATAATAATGAATACTAGTAATACAATTGCTCCAATGTGGACTTCTACAATTGGTTTGATGTTTTTGCAACCTTGAAGGTTGCATTTGAGACAAAATGAACGTATTTTTTTTTGTTTAAAGTTGGGTTTGGAAGATGTAAATTCACAGTACTGGTTAAAAAAATAAAATTCAATTGTTATGGGAATCCATAGTTACACAATTATATTCCTTAGTGGTGCATCAAGCCCACCAAACCTTGGGAAGATGCGAGTCATGCCAAAGTGTGATAATTCATGTATTCTTAAAGTAACGTTTGCATTTGAATTTGAAGTGTGCTTAACCCAAATAGTATCAACTAATTAAACAAGCTACTAAAAATGTTCATAAACCTATTGGTTATCTGATATTTCAAAAAATAAAAATGAAAATTTGATAGATTGTCATGGCTTGATTTTGGAAACTTACTCACACATTGGGTCATTAGCTCTAGTAGGAAAACTTGATCTTTGTGTAGTTGGTTGTGGCCTAGTCCTCTTTCATTCCAGTGAAAAGATAATAATCAGAAAACTGTAATTTGAGTTCATTAAGGTTCCAATCCTTTGGGGTTCCTGTATAAGCTTCCATTCTAAATGTTGCCTCTTCAAGACTTGATTCACACTCGTCATGTACAGGCCTTAAGGCTAACTAGAAAATGTTATTTCTATTAATGCATTTGACTATGAGTTGATGCTTCAGTGGGTATTCTATGCTGTTAAAGAGCAATTCTGTCATGGTTTAGGTCTATTAGAACTATACTAATCTTGGTAGTGTATCACCTTCTCATTATGCCAAATGGTTATTTGGAGTATCTCTTCTTAGCATTTGGAGCGACTAGTTATGTTTCTCCTTAAATGTGACGAAGGTCTGTTGTGCTCACTCTACTCATTGTCATATTATTTTCTCATAGATAATTATCCGTACTATCCAACTGACAAGACGAGCAACTGTAATTTCACTTGCCACCATTTGACAAATTATACTTTTTGGAGTACTTCTATAGAATTGATTATTATGTTCCCACTCCAAAAGTTTTTGATATTAAGATGGCACATCATAAAAAAGTATTCAATGGTGAAACATTACATGAACTCTTTTTTTTTTTTTTTTTTGTTATTTGGACATTATTGTACCAAGAGAGATAATTCATTTATTAGAATAAGCATTATAATTTTATCAACTCTTCTCTAAGAAAGCTCTGCCTCTTTGGCACTGACATAAAAATCAGTTTTTTTTTTTTTTTGTCTTACTTTCTTATAACGTGATTAATTGCAATTCTTTTCTATCTTTCTTTTCTCTATTGCCTCTTCAACGACCCAAATCAGGTTGTGGGATCAATTGATGAAATGGAGATTGACAATGTTGATAATTCTGAAAAGAACTCGGGATCTGCGCCAGATGCCAAATCCAGGGGCAAGCGCAAGTTGTATGTAGGAACACAAGACTTAGGGTTTCGCAGGGATCATATGGAGGTAAGTGTTTTCTTGATTCTTCTGAGGTCGTTATTTGCCTTATTTAGTTATTTGTATAAATGATATTTTCAGGTGTTATCACCTGTCAAGGATGGAATAGTAGTTGACTGGGATATGGTTGAAAACATATGGGACCATGCCTTGAGGTAAATGTTATGTTATATTCAAAGTCTTACAGCTTTTAGTCATAACATTTTTTATCAAACAAGAGGAAGAATGCTCATTTCTCCATGGTCATATTTCTTGATTTTTCTTCTTTTAGTATGTTTTATACATTTTGAGTATGTTGCATAATTTTATGATTCACGTATATTTATTTGGCAGAAAGTGTTTGTTGATTGATCCAAAGGAACATCCAATGCTCCTTGCTGAACAATGTTCTAATACTCAACAGCAGAGAGAAAAGTAAGTAATTTACTGATTCCATTGATTGTACGTCTGTGCAAACGATACTGGCATTTAACATCACAGTTGTATTTAGTTAGAAACTATAAATAAAAAATCGTGGTAGCACAATTGCATGGGCACTCAGATTTCAGTAGGTTCTTTTGAATTCTACATTCAAATTTTTGGTTTAGGGAACTGGAGGTTTTCACTTCTTTGCATGGCATGGAAATTTTAGTACAGTTACTAATTGACACAGTCCATGGTGTAAAGGTGCATGGCAGTGTTAGCAATCCCAGACTGATCTTTTATAATGGGCATATGCAGTGACAAAGAAGATTTAGTTATTTTACTATTCTTATTATTTAGTTCACACTTCCGTTATTTAAATTATTTCCTTGTTAGGTTTATTTTGATAGACCCATGGGCTCCTAGAGTTAATTATTTATTATTTATTTTGAGAATGTATAAGATTTAAGAATTATCAATCTCTTGGATAATTATATTCGGCTTTTCTTGCTTGGGCAGATTATATCTCACTGTCACCATCTGAGTTTTATGATTAATAATGTTTTCCGCTGAGTTGTATAATTCATGTTCTTCCCTTTATACTTCCTTCAGGCTGCAACCATGTTAATGCATCATTTAATGAAACACAATATCTACCTCGCCCAAAGGTTACATAAATTGCTAAGTTGATATGATGTGCCTTGTATCTTCTTGAAGAACATGGATGGTATAAGTTGATTACCTGATGTGTTAATAGTTCCTGAGAGGTACTTTGTTAAGGGGTAATTGAGGTAGGTAATGGGAATGGAAAATGTTGATCATCATTTCTAATGCTTGGTATAGGGGGTTTAGAAATCAAAATTCATCAATCATTCCCTACCCTTCAATCATAACCACTCCCATTGTGGTTGACCCATCAATGATACCCATTATCATTCCCATTCTCAAATCCGAACCAACTGGCCCCTGTTATTTGACAGTGAATCTGTTAATGAAAAACTTTGGATAATTTGTGAACTTTGATATTAATGCAGTTCCTTTTAATTTTTAAGTGAAAATTTACATCAGAGGCATTCTTATATATTTTGGCTTGATAATGTATCTGTATGTGAAAAAGTAAAGGAAAGAGTCTGATCCACATCAAACTAAACCCCAGTGAAACAAAGAAACATAAACAACATAAACAAATGGAAAGACAAAGATGTGATAGCTGATCCTTCATATTCTTTTTCTTTTTTCTTTGAATGGAAACCGAAATTTAATTAATAATTTCAATAGGGGCGAGAAGTCCCAAAATAGGACATTCATGACAGATTACACAATTATACTCCAATCCCTTTTTCTTTTTTTTTGGCCTTATTTCAATTTATGATTATAGTCGCACTGTAACTCTAATACCCGACCACCTTCAAAATTATAATTATTTTTTCTTATCTGATTGCTGAATTATTTACTTGTCTAACAGGACTGCAGAAATTATGTTTGAAAAGTACCAAGTTCCTGCTTTATTTTTGGCCAAAAATGCTGTGAGCTTCTATTTTTAATCTGACCAAACACAGGAAATGCTGTTTTCTCCTCTGTTCTAGAATCTTTTGCTTTTCTAATTGTAATCAGTGCTATTTACTTATTCCAGGTCCTCACATCTTTTGCATCAGGACGTTCCACCTCTTTAGTTGTTGACTGGTAAAAAAACATACATCCTACCCGCGTTTATTAACATTGCTCTTCAGTTTGATCTTATGTTTATCTACATCTACTTTCCCTTTATAATGTGCTCAACTACCAATTGAGAATGACATTTTTCCTGTGTTCAGCATTTTCACTTGCCTCGGCAAGCAATGGGAATGTAACAAATATATTGGTCTGGCTATTGTAACAGCTGTTCTTTACTGAATTGAAATAGCTCCATCCATGGAAAAAAATTGTGCTTATGATTATAGTTAAATAAGCATGAAGTTTATGTCTGTTCAAGTAACAATACCTAATGAACTTTGTTCAAGTTAAAACACATAATGGCCACAGGTGCATGACCAATAAAAGCTATATCTAAAGTGCTTATTGATCTGAAGTAGGTGATCAACTATTTATTGTTGCTGATAATTTTCTGTTTTATTATTTATTATACTTATTTATTTTTGGCTTTGGTGGTTAGACCTTGTGTAAGATCTAGAGTTTCATTTTCTTTTTATCAGAGCATATGTGATTTATTGCTCCCTTATGCCCCCATTCGGAACCTGAAAGTCTATTTCTTTTATCTTCTGCTACAGTCACTGCGGACTTTTGAAGCATTTTTCTTATAAACCATCATACTTCTTAATCATGCTAAAACAAATTGATAATTTTTCCAATAAGCTAATTTCATTTCTTTATTCAGTGGTGGAGGATCGACCACTGTGGCTCCAGTGCATGATGGTTACGTCCTTCAGAAGGTACTCATCTTATTTGTAGATGTTGGTGTCTGTATAAACCCATTGAAAGATTGCGTACCATGAATGACTTTCAAATGAATTCCTTAAAATATTTTCAGTGTCAGAAAAAAAAACTGAATATAATAAGTTATGTGCACCTCAGCATAGAATAGAAGATGTTAAGATCATATAAAGGTCGTTCAGCTTGATGTTATACATGCTTTACTTGTCCAAAAAAATTTGAGAGCTTAATTTATTGATAAAGTAAAGGATTATAAGCTGTAGTGGATTATGAAACCTATCTTTATGATTAAAAAAGAAAATAGTTTGTTCACGAATTGCTGTGCCTCTAGAAGCACACTTTAATTAATGAAAAAACACAAGGAGTTCCTTTTTCTTTCATTGTTTTAAGTGGCTGGTGATAAAAGACGAGTTGAGAGATTTTTTTCTATGATAGAATTTAAATTTATATTTTTGTGAAGTACATGTGATTTACTTGGTTCAAACATTCATCCTTTGCATTCTTTTCACCCCATGACAAGTTTTCAAATAAGCTGGAAAATATATAAATTCTCTTGAGCTTGAATTTCGATAATCATTTGAGAGATTATCATCTATGTGACATGGCCAATTGAAAATTCATTATCAGCCATATTGTAATCCACTATTAAGTCTTACTTCTTCCGTATATGTTTTCACTATCTTAAGGCATCAGTTTGGCTTCCCAATTAATTAATTTATTACAACAATTTGTTATCTATGCCAACTCGTACTTTTTTTTTGGGAGAGGTAACAATGACTAATTGGTTGATTAACATAGTTATGCTTTTAAAAACCATGGCCTTTCATGTCTTAAAATTTGGTTGTTCGTTCTCTCTCCTCCTTATTAAATGTTGAAGGTAGAGAATGCTGATCAATTATTTTCATGCCAGCTCAGTTAATGCAATTGTTTAAATTATTATCTGTGCAACGGTTGACGTAATGTTTTAGTTCAATTTCCTTTTATAGTCATTATTTTTAAGTTCTCTATATTTATTGTAGGCTGTGGCAACATCTCCTATAGGAGGAGATATCCTCACTGATTGCTTGTTAAAAAGCTTGGAACAGAAAGGGATTTCTGTGAGATTCTAAAATCTTTTCTCCTAATAAATTTTCTGTCAAGAAATATTTAATATTACGTTGTGCAAACTTTTGAGTATGTTTAGTTTGGTTTACTCCCACTTTAAATATAAAATTGCAGATAAAACCTCGGTATTCATTTAAGCGAAAGGAAATTCGTCCTGGAGAATTTCAGGTCAATAATCCTCCATCTGATGTAACATTAGTTTGTAATTTTGTGAAGAATTTGCAATTCACTTGGGTCTTATGAGTTGTTAGATTAGTAGACTACCTACATGAATCAGATTTTTTTCTATTACTATGTTGCATAATAAATAAAATAATTTTCATTGAACGTATACTTTTTGGATAATTTTTTTTTTCTGATTCCAAATCTTATAACAGCATCTCCACTTGACTGCAGACAATATACATCTTTCTCATATTTTAGCATACAGGGAATCAATTTGAAATTGATGCACCAACATAAATAGTGTCCAACTTCCACTTACTGCCCTTTCCTTGTCTTTTTATTAAAAATTCTTGTGCCTTCTTCAGTTCTTCTATTTAATTTAGTTCTTGGATTATTTTTTGTGGTGAAATCTCGTAATTGAAGTCTTTGAATCTTACAGATTGCGGACCTTGACTTCCCCAATACTACAGAAAGTTACAGACTTTACTCTCAGGTCATCGATTTAGCAGAGCTCACTAGTTAGTGACACATAGTCTGTTTGCTAAATTTCATTCTTTGTCGCAGCGGGTGATTGTTGGTGATATTAAAGAATGCGTGTGTCGCGCGCCTGACACCCCATATGATGGTTTGTGCTACGAGATGAATCAACACAATTTTTTCTGATTAATTGTTGACTACTTGTTGGTCACTAAGTCACCATGTTCAGGATCAACTCTTTCTTGATTCACTAGTAAAAGAACTTCTTAATGGCTTCTTGTATATCCTTTCTGAATTTCGTTATCTATTTAATCCTCTGGTTATTGAATTTCAACTGTTTGCTTATCCAGAGGATATGGGAGAGTGGGTGGGAATTGGTTCCATGATTTTTGTTACTTGATAGCCTACATGATAAAAAAACAGTTTTTTTTTTCAAGTGTCACCTTTTTTTTTTAAGCTACATCTTATAACACTTGAAAAAAAGTGTGTTTTCCATTTTGAGTTGTGTTTGCAAAACTACCTTAACTCTTTTGGACTTGTTGAAAAACATGTTTTAGAAGCCACACTGAACATTCTTTCCCATAAATCTCTTTATAGTTTTTTTTTTTCAAGAAAATAACTTTTGGTTCAAAGAAACTTTAGTTGTTTCATCAATTTGTTTTTAAACTTGGGTTGATGTTAAACTCCTATGTATTCTTTTGGTCAGAAACTTCATATTCGAACATCCCAATGACGCCTTATGAGCTTCCCGATGGACAGTAAGTATTGTCTATTTATTTATATGCCTTTATGAATCAGTAGTTCTGAGATTCGGCTTTAGATCAATTCAATTTGTTTACTTAGTAAAAACTAAGGTTAAATATTGATTCATGCATTTAGGTTTTTCCTAGATCATCTTAGATGTTATTTTGAATTCATAAAAGGCATGAGCATTCACTTTCTAAATTTTAGTTTTTTATTATGCTGTGATGTAGGACAATTGAAATTGGTGCTGACAGATTCAAGATTCCTGATATACTGTTTAATCCATCTTTAGTTCAGGTGTGTGTTTTGATATTTTTCTTGTTTATTCAAGTTAGTATATTGTATTTTGAAGGATACATCCTGATGTATGTCATAATGCTAATTATCCTCTCCCTAAAATTTGTGTGAGGTTGGATCTGGTCTATACCCTTTTTTGGGCTTGTATGTTGTGATTGATGTTTCTGAAATATTTTGAATATTATATTTATAATTAAGGAATTGAGTTAGCTTGTAATCTTCTTATCAATGACTATGCCATCAATAGCTTCAGAAGAGTGTAACTGAACTTATGATGTTGAATAATAGGCGATAAATCTTGTTAAAATTTTCGATTGATGGGTCTGAATACTGAGCACTTCATTTCAACTGTCTTATCCTAGCTCTCTGCCTCCCTGACCTGAGAGAAAAAGAAAAAAGAACGAAGAGAATATAATGGATTTACTATTTTCTACATATTTTAAAAGATCTTTGTTACTTGTTATCGTAGGCTCGTAGCAGAGGAATTGGTAATAGAACATATTAAGACTGCAGCATGCACATTGACTGATTTAGGAAAGGATATACTGGAGGCTTTTGTTTAGAACCTTGTACTATACTGATTAAGTGAAGTACCTGAAAGGAAGTTAGATCAGAAACAAGAATGTGAATGCTTAATCTCGAATGGTGTATTTGTTGATGGTTATGACTTAGTTGAAGACTAATGAGGAGCAAAATTGCTGCCTTATTCTTTCTGTGAAGTCCAAATGACCATTTAGAAAACTCACAGATGAACTCAACATTGGTAAGGGTGCAATGTGTGATGTAAAAAAATGCTAAACTAATTGATATTCCAAGGTTAATGATAAAAGCTTTCATACAGGGGTCAACATTTGGGATTTTCTGACTGTACTAATATTTACATTCCATCATTAAGATGTTTGATACTTTAAGTTGTCAGAGAATTATTAATACAGTTCTATATTGTTAAGGTACTGTGTTATTATGTTGGTGCCTGCTGTTACTGTTCTTACTAATTACTATTTCATTTTCATGCACGTAGCCTTTCACCCTATCTTCCTCTTTGTTTCCTTCATTCATTCTACTTAAAAAATGCTGAACTATGTCTGGGGTAGGTATATATTCAGATTGAGAGTAATAGAAGACATTATTGGTTAATACTTGTGTAAGGGGGTGTTTTGTTTGTTACAAGGAGTAGTTATTGGAGTAGGAATTGTAATAGTAATGAAGTAGCAAGGAATGGTAAAGGTATGTTATTTTAAACTGCGTTGTTTAGTTGGTCGATAATGAGAATGGCTATCAATTATTATTTTTGCTTGGTTTATTCATATTCCCTAACATTCCTTCTTTTGGAGAAAACATTTAATTTCTTCTTTAAATAGTTTTTAAAATAAAAAGAAATTATATAATTTTAAGAGAATTATTCCACCCAAAATCTCGAGGAATGGGGATCCCCTACTTTTGAGATATCATATTACTGTAGATAGGAATCAAACCATTATATCGAAACATTAATCTTCCATTCTATTACCATTTCCTGACTCAATAGTCTTTATTCAAACACACCATAAAATACTTGCCTCTGAACTTCACTCTTGTGATATGTGAGCCTTCTTTGACTTAGCCTTATTTTGTTGTGCCCTGTGGAAGAGAAATTTCCTATACATAGAATTATTATCTTTTAACACTTTTTTGGTTAGAAAATGTCAAAGACTTTGTTATGTATGTAATCTTTGATGGCTTATGAGATATATATCTGTGTATTTAACTGGTCTTCCCTTTGCTTAGAACATTACTATTTTACGGTTAATCAACACCATTATCTAATTTATATTTTATTTCAGACTATACCTGGCATGGAAAGTTTAGCAGAGACAGCTTCATCTTCTCGTGGTCTGCCGCAAACAGTTAGTACATTATCTTCAAATATGCTTGCTTGTGGTCAAAGCTGATTATGTGGGTTTTCTTTATTTCCAACTATAACTAGATCAAAACTATTCCAGGTGATTGATAGCATAAACAAATGTGATGTTGACATTCGGAGAGAACTTTATAGCAGCATACTGGTAAGATAATTACTCATTTGTCCAACATGGTTTTCCAAATCGACATGCTCATAAAACTTCCCTTTTTATCTTTCATTCACAAGGTTCATACTTCTGCTCTTTTTGTACTTCTCTAAGTTTTTCTATGTCCAAGTGTGTGCTGTGTTCTGTAGAAGATGAGGGCTGAATCTCTTTCTAATTTCGAAACTTCACTGTTTCTCTCCTATATTCTTGGATTGGGTCTTCCTCTGCCCCTCAATCAGTTGAAATATTATGTATTCGCTTTGGTACTTGAACTAACTGGATCTATAAGATTATGCTGTTTGGTTCTTCACCTAACTTGGGTATTGGTTGTATAAATTATCATGATTAGGGATATAACTTGCTGCTTCTCCTATCTATTATTTTTTGTATGTACATTTGATCTTGCTTTTTCTCCAATTTATTTGAATCAAATTACCAGTTTCTTAGAATTGAATAAGTGTACATTAGGTAAATTAGGTTAAGCAGATAATCAATGCTTTGTTAAGTTCACTAACAAATACTCCCTCCGTCCCAATTTAAATTTCACACTTTCCATTTTCGTCCGTCCCACATTAAACTTCACCACCCAAAAAAGGAAACATCACATCAATCTTCAACTCTAAAAGTACATCTTAATTGCAAATTTACCGCTCCCTCTTAACACACATAACATACTTTATAATCTATTTATTACCTAAAAATCCTACATTACCCTCCAAAACTCAATAACATCACATCAATCTTCAACTCTAAAAGTACATCTTAATTGCAAATTTACCGCTCCCTCTTAACACACATAACATACTTTATAATCTATTTATTACCTAAAAATCCTACATTACCCTCCAAAACTCAATAAAGTTGGTAAAAAAAAAAACTTTTCTTAAACTCCGTGTCTAGCTTTTTCTTGTGACGGAAAGAGTACGTTTTATTCCTATAATGTTCTAGTTTGTTCCTACTTTCTGAAAGTAAGCACATGCTTCCTGCAGTGCATTTTCAACCAATTCTTCTAATTAATAATAACTCTTGATACTCATATGTCAGTAGATTCTGATATCATATTCATGTTATGTTCTGCAGCTTTCTGGTGGAACAGCATCAATGCAACAACTGAAAGAACGTCTGGAGAAAGATTTGCTGGAGGTTATCTTACAATTTGTGGCTATTTGTCTTGATCATTGCCTGAATATATTTGACCTACATAAAAATGTTGTGAAGATATCCTTCTTTATTCAGATCACATAAATCTGGGTTTAGCAGTTTCTTGATAATTTATTCTGTTTTTCTGTGTAAAGCATGAGCTTTTTTCCCTACTTATGTAAATTTTCAAATATTCATGTTTGACTTTCAACTTTTCTCTATATATAAAGGTGTTTATGTCTTGCTCACATTTATGTTTTGCCTGCCCTTTGCAATTTTGAACTGGAAGTATCATTAACTTTACATTTAAAATGGATAGTCTAATTGTTGACCTGCCAGATTGAAGACTGATTTGGATTGAGATTGCAATCGTGTGATTATAATGATTGTAATACGAGTGATTTCACCTATAATTTTTGAACAATCTTTTTTTTTTTTTAAATTAACCATTCTCATATCGCAAAAGGTGCCAGCAATTATGTTAGCATGAGTTTCTAGTGATTGATGGAATGATTTTTTTGACTCTCGAATTTTATCACTCCTAGGAATCTCCTCAAGCTGCAAGGATTAAAGTATTAGCGAGTGGAAATGCGACGGAAAGGAGATTCAGGTTTGATTAAATTTCTTATTTGGCCTTACTACATCTAGTTAAGTTGATGCACGATATATGTATATTTTAATGATCAGGCAGTCTTTTTCCATATGTTTAATGCATAGGTTAAGTATTTGGGTGGTATACTAATTTTCTACGTGTACTGAGGATAGGCCTGTAATAGTAGTAGTTCTCCTATAAAAAGTTTTCTTATTCACTTCTAGGACTGCAAATTAACATAACCTTCTCATTGGTTTTTTTTTTCTCTCTCCAAGTACCTCATTTAAATATCAGTGTGATACCACTAGTTGGTACATATTAAATTATAACGATGTCCACTACTCCTACTTTAGTTCCAATTTATATGAGGACATGCTATGTTAGACAAGAGTATGGATTGATCTGGATCATGCCCTCAGCCCTATATTGAATTTCAAAGAATAAAATTTCAGTGTTGTTCTGATTGTGTAATGCTTACACCCCAAATATTTTTTCATTCCCAAATTTCATTAGGATTATAGAATAAATGTTAGGGTATGTAATTTTAATTTTGGGGACTGAAAATTTCCTTTTCTTTATTCTTACTCAAATGAGTATAATACAGAATGAGTTTACTCATGGAACAGCTAATTTTATCCTAGAAGTTCATTTTGTCTGCAAACGCGGCCTAGGTTGTTTAAGCTGTTGGAAAGCAAATCCAGGCAGTAGTTTCTGGGTTAGAATAGGTTATGTCTAGAATTAGTTTAATTGAATTGTGCTGGAAAATATATAAGAAACAAGGTGAGTGCCGAGGGGGGATAGTTATGCTTTTCTCATTACTTTGATTTAAAAAATTTGTTACGCACACTTGGTTGATTATCTATAGCCATTTTAAATATTTTAATGTTTCTTCAACTTAAGAGACTTAACACCCCCCCCCCCCCCCCCCACCCCCCCCCCCCCACCCCCCCAAAAAAAAAAAACTTTTTGAAAGTTTGAGCCAAACACTTGTGGAGATCTATCTTTACCTAACAAGTAACAGTTTTCTGGTAATTGCAAAAATATCTAACATTTCCTAATGAAATCAATACTCTTTAGTGAATCACAAAGTAGCTCAAATTTTGCTGTGTGTATTTTTTTCAAATATCCTGTCTTGATCTTTTGGCAAAACCAGTGTTTGTTTACCATACAAGAAGAGCTAGAATATTGTAAAGGTCTTACAAGCTGGAAATCTCAAATAAAATTAGAAATTTCTTAGAGCATGGTTATAAATAGTCAGACATCCTTCTAACTTATGTACTAAATTCCCAGCTGAAAGTCTTCCCACTTTCTTTTTTTCCTCATTCTCATAATTGTCATCTAGTGTCTCCCAAAATGCATCAAACTACTCAACTTACCATTTCGAAACCAAAATTATTACATTTGACATGAGCAGCTGTCAGTCAGAGCTATAAGACCTATTAGCTAATAAAGCATTAAATGCCATTATATGCTTATATCTACATTTTGAGTAGTATAAGAGGGGTCTCCCCCATCCCGTTCCTCGTCTCTGTTATGCTTCCTCTCATTCTATTTTATTAAATACATTCTATCTCTAAATTTATTGCATCAATGTATTTCTCAATCATGTGAGAAGAGTTGGGCCTCAGTTCGTTCACGTCAGAGAAGTCTAACAACACCTCTCCCTATACTTCTCTCAACTCGAATTACATCACACTTATTCTTTAAACATGGTTAATACTTCTCTCTAAAAACACCTCGGCTATACGCACATGAAGTATGATTTTTGTACATGTATGTATTTGAGTCGTACTTAGTTTAGAAGATTGAAAATAATCTGGTGCCATTCCCCGTAAGATAGCTGTTTGTATTGTGCTACTGACATATGCTTAAAATCTGTATTGCAAAATATAAGTGCCCTACCTTGTGACAGATAAATTGTAAAATATAAAGAAAAACTCGTTTGATTTGATGACATTTACTAATGTGCATGAATCAGTGTTTGGATCGGGGGGAGTATCTTAGCATCGCTGGGTTCCTTTCAGCAAATGTGGTTCTCAAAGTCCGAGTAAGTTGATGTCGCAAACTCTTCATCCTTGAGATTCATAGTATTGCTTCGCAATGACTAATTCTGTGCACCTTATTATATGGACCTACAGGTTCGAGGAGCACGGAGCTTCGTATATTCAACGCAAATGCCCTTGACATGCTGGATTTTGAACTAAAGTGGTGGCATTGACGAGGCTTTATTCCCTTTTTACTGCATTAGTCGTCACCAATGACTAGTGGTGCGCCATGAGATTAGACAAATAGCAACCAACTTGTTTGACGGGGATGTATTTATATGACTGTATTGGTAAACTGCTGTTGCTGATTGTAAGAGTTTCCAGTTGTTGAATATTTGCTCACCTTGTATGTTAACATAAAAATTTAAACATTCGTCTTTAGAAGAATGAAGTTATATCTGGATGACATTTATGCTGATGTTTTTTTTTTTGACTGTTATCATTATTATTTTAATAATAATGACTGTAATATAATACTTCCCCCCTCCCCCAAAGAATACATTCACACTTTCCATTCTAGTCAGTTTTAAGAATACTTTCACACATAATACAGAATATTAATAACTTTACAATACTATAATATTACCAAAATGTCACCTTTTTACACACAATATAATCAAAATCAACTATATTTTATTCTATTCAATTACTCAAAATTCTCCCTCTCTTTCTTGCATCACTACACCAAAAAATTAATTTTCTTAAATTCCATGCTATAAAATACATGTGTATTCATGGGACGGGGGGAGTAATAAATGAAGAAAAGTACTCCCTCCATCCTAAATTAAACTTCACGTTTGCTGTAGATACGGAGTTTAAGAAAAGTCACTTTTTAACTTACTTTTGAGGGCAGTATGATATTTTTTAGGTAATAAATAAATGATAAAATATGTTATTTGTGTTAAAAAGGTGATGACAAATTTGAAATTAAAGTATGCTAGAGGGATATTAATTAGATACTTTTTCCTTTTATGGAAATATGAAATTGAATTTGAGACGGATCAAAACGGAAAGTGTGAAGTTGAGACGGAGGGAGTAATATTCATGTACTGTGAAATTATTTTAGGCATTCTATAAAATAGTTATCACTTTTTATTTAATATATTATTACTTTTTATTATAAATGCTATTATTATTTTTTAATAATATGGATGTTTTATGAAATAATTTTATGCACTATTACTTTTTATTAATTCGATTATCACTTTTTATTAAATATAATAATTTATTATTCATCTGCCAGACAAATAAGTATGTCCTTAAAATTATCCAAAACTTTTAAAATTTTAATATGACATGCATTCTATAAAATAATTATCACTTTTTATTACTTTTATTTATTTATTTATTTATTTATTTATTTATTTATTTATTTATTTATACTATTGATGGTTTATGAAATAATTCCATGCACTATTATTTTTTATTCAAATGTAATATTTTTTATTTGTTTCACATACAAATAAATCTTCACCAAAAAAGAAAGAAAATGCTTATAAAATTTCGAGACACTCTCTTGTGAGACGAGTCGATCCATCACTAAAGTATGTTTATTGTATAGATAAAGTATGTTTAATTGTAGTTAAAGTATGTTATAATATACTCTTTCTGTCCCGAAACAAGGTATACATTTACTTTTTGCACGGATATTAAGGAGTATAATATTTTAATGCGTAGTGAAGTGAGAGAAGTAATATTAAAATGTGTAGTGGGTAGTTGTATTAGTGTAGTGTGTGGGGCCATGTGGATATAATAATGGTATTATGTGGGTCACCTCAACCAAAAAAAGAAATGTATATTTTGTTTTGGGACGGACAAAAATAAAAAAAAATGTATACCTAGTTATGGGACGGAGGGAGTATCATATTACAACACGCTAAAATTATACTTTAATGTCTAATTCAACATACTTTAGATATATACTTTAACAACAATTAAACATACTTTAACTATACAATTAGTATACTTTAGTGATGGGTTAACCCGCCTCACAAATAATCCGTCTCACAAGAGAATTTGTCTAAAATTTCCCAAAACTTTTAAAATTTTAATATGACAACAATAATTATTGTTGTCATATCAATAGTTAACTTGTATCTTAACTACAGATGATGATAGGTGGGAAGTATTTCTTGTATGATCAACAAGTATATTGCTATACTATGTAGCCGATGAAAGTGAAATAAAATTTACTAATTCCATAAATTAAAGATAATAGGTTTTTTAGGTGGGAAGTATTTCTTGTATGATCAACAAGTATATTGCTATACTATGTAGCCGATGAAAGTGAAATAAAATTTACTAATTCCATAAATTAAAGACAATAGGTTTTAATTAATAAACATTTCACATTTTTATATTTTATAACGTGATTGGAAGACAAACTCTCTTATGAGACGTTACATATGTGAGACGGTTTGTGAGACGTGTTAAAATATGCATATTATATAGATAAAATATGCTTAATGATTGTTAAAATATGTTTTATAAAGTACTCCCTCCGTCCATCCTCAATGTATCAATTTGCTTTTTGCACGTGGATTAAGGAGTATTATTATTTTATGTGTAGTAGGTAGTTGTATTAGTGGAGGGTGTGTGTCCTATATTTTATTTGTATTAGTGGAGGGTGTGGGTCTCATAGTCCAAAAAGAGAAATGGATATAGATTAAGGATGGACAGTCCAAAATGATAAAATGGATAGATTGACAATGGACGGAGGGAGTATGTGATAAATGATGAATTAAAGTATCATTTTAGGATGTTATAATATGATTCATTATTGACATATTTTAACTACAAATAAGCATACTTTACTTATATAATAAACATATTTTAAAAATGAGTCGACCCGTCTCACAACCGTCTCACAAAAAAATCGTCTCTCAAGAGAGTGTCTCTTATTAAATGAGTTATTCTTGTCCCATGATAAAGATTCAGTTACTATAGATACGAAGTTTTAGAAAAATTACTTTTTGGTTTGCTTTTAGGAATAGTTTGATATTTTCACAAAGTAAGATAAAATATGCAAATTGTAAAAAGGTGATAATTTTAGAGTTAAAATATGTTGTTGGATTACTCGGTTGTATGTTGTTTCTTTATTTGAGGTATGAATTTATTTATGAAACGAAAAAGTTAATGTGAATTTATTTATGAGATATTTATAAAAGTCATTTGTTATACCCAAATGAGACATTTGTGGTATAAACTTGTTATTATTATATTTTTTTAAAGTCATTTATAATATAAGCTTTAATTGAAAATTAGTTTTTTTTTAATATGATAACGAATTTTATAAGAATCATTTAATTAGTAAAATTAATTTGTATACGTTAGTTAATTATATATTTTTAAATTATCAAATCTATGTCTTCATAATATTTATGTTAACACACTAATTTTTGTGGTTTTATGTAACTAGCGTTTGAACCCGTGCGTTGCACAGAATAAAGGTATTCTAATGTTATTTAAACTTAAAAGAGAAGTCTAAATCATGCATTTTGGATAAATCATTCTATCTCTACCCGAAGGAGAAGCCTAATAATACCGTCCCAGCAGTAAGATTGTCCAAAAAATAGTGTCCTATATTGCATGGTCAGGGATTTTGACAAATAAATAGCTCTTAACTAAAAATATACCTTAATTTTTTTTATAATATACTCCCTCCATAATACATGCTATGTAGACTCTTGGGATAATAGTATACCATAAACTATAGGGGTAAAGTCATAATGTTACAATTGGAACAAACACTAAACCATACCGATAAATATTAAACCCTCGGGGGACATTATGCCCTAAACCACTGGGAAAAAGTATATCATAAATCACAGGGGTAAAATTATCATTTCACTGCTGATAAATATTAAATCATCGGGGTACAGTATGCCACTAAAGTTATACCACTAATTATTTACATATAATATATAATTTTATGTAATATCATATTAGGTTGTTATATATTTATTAATTAGTATTTAGGTACCCGTACTTATTTAAAGTTATCATACCATATTTATTTAAATATCAACCGCTCATACTCGAATCTGTGGCGTTTAAAAATTTATTACTATATTTGTAACTACTCCAAAATAATTTATCAATATGCTTAGGGTAAAATGGAGTATCATGAAATATAATTATTAGAGATAATCAATATCGATGTTAGGAGTACCCATAATTCGTATCCATTTAAATATTCATTATGCGTGATCGGACATGTCCAATTTAAAAAATTCATAATAATATCATCCCAAACTTATTATTGTATGCATCCCGTATGCTTGGTTAATGTTTAACTAAGGGTGAAACGAATCGATATTAGGACCAATGAAAGAATTATTCACAGGTAATATATTTATTTCTCGGTTTCATTTCTATAAGAAAAATTATTTATACAATTCTATTCATATATTGAAAAAATAAACAATTAATAGATCGTTCACTTAAAATTGTTATTATATTTTGAAAAATGAAAACCTTCCCTCATACATTTTTATGAATCTCCTAAAAACTACATTTAAACCTAGGCATAATTTGATTATAGGTATTTCAATTAATTACTCCCTCCGTCCGCTTTCAAGGGTATCATTTTTTCATTTTGGACGTTCGCCCCAAAGAGTCTAATTTCCTTTTTTATCCACAAACACCCACTAATACAACTAAAAAATGGGACCCACACCTCCACTAATACAACTACACACTACACCATAAATAACAATACTCCTTAATCTCCGTGCCCAAAAGCAAATGACACCCTTGAATCCGGACGGAGGGAGTATATTATAAGAGGGCTTCCTATAACCTTATATATATATTTCTCATAAATTAGTTGTAATCAAACCAATGATTAATTTCTCAAACCAAGTATATATTATACCAAGTAATCAAATCAAATATTAAAGAATATACTATTATAATATATATTAATTTGAGAGATATAATATTTTGATGTATAATCGGTAGTTGTTAGGAATTATAGCGGGTAGGATATCTACTAAGGGGTATCCATACATGCTCGTATCCATTTAAATATAAACTACTCATTTTCGTACCCGTTTTATTAAAAAAATATATTATGATATTCATACCCGTCCCAAACTCGTTTATTAATACCAGTAGATTACACATACCCATTTAATACTAATTTATTTTAGAAAAATATTTATATTTAAAATAAATATGATTAAATAAAAATTATAATTAGTAATATATATTTATAATATATTTATATTTTTTAGTGTTTAAATTAATGTATTAATTAATTTATATACATATATTTTTTTGTTAAAATTAATATTTTAATAAAAATTATATTATTGTTAATTAATTATGAATTAAATATAATATGAACTTTATTATTTTTAATATGATCAAATAAAAGTTATAACTATTAATTAATCATATAATTATTTCATAACATATTATATAATATAGATAAAATATTTTGTATAATTTTAATATTTATGAATATCTAATTCATACACGTACATAATTCAAATTCTAATGATATTTTTTAAACTACAAATGAAAATTATAATTATTAATATATATTTATAATGTATTTATATGCTTATGACTAAAAATCGATGTCTATCAGCGCTACTTTTAATATTAGTGGCTTCAACATCCACTAGCTGGTGAAATAGACATCAATCAGCATGTTTATTGCAGTGCATATTGAATACAAAAATATTATAATTTTTTATTTTAGTTTCAAATTCTAATAATATTTATTTTGAACTATTCGTACTCGTTTTTTTAGGGTGTTTATTAATTATGTAAGATACTTTCTTATTTTGTAATACTCATACCCGTTTATAAATAAATATCATTTGAAAATTAATATTTTAAAAATTAATTATAATATTTGTATCCGTCCCAAAGTCTTTTAGTGGACGATGAGTTCTGGCCTCCCCCGAATTAGTCGGTCTATGGATTGGATATCGGTGCATCAAAAAATACTCGTAAATTACTCATACCCATTTAATACTATTTTTAAAGTATTTTTTTATTGATTAAAATTAATATTTTAAATGAACTTATACTATTACTGATTAAATATAAAATAAATATAATATAAGTCTATTACAAAAATATGACCTAAACCCTAATTTTTTAAGTTATTATAGTAATAATTGAATAATATTACAATAAACCTTAAACCCTAAATCAATATAATCTAATTAAATTAATTTTATAAGTTATTACAATAATTAAATAATATTACCCTAAATCATATAATTAAAAATTAATTTAAATTATTTAGGAATAATTAACATAATTTGAAAAAATTAATTCAAATTGTTTAAGAATAATTAACATAATAAGAAAATTGATCATATACTCATCGAACATGAGATACCATTTTCTAGGACTTTACTTCAAAGCATATAAAGACTTTAGAAGTAAGCATGCCTTTGAATATGAACTTTGTAAAACAACACCCTCGGGAACTTCCATGCAAATTTTTTCTTCCAATTTTTCATGTAAAAACGTTGTAGTTACATCCATTTTATGTAACTCAAGATTAAATTGTGCCACAAGAGTTAGGAGTATCCTGATAAGAAGTGTTTCACCACCGGAGAGAAAATTTCATTGTAGCCTATACCTCTTTTGTAAAAAACCTCTGGCAACCAACCTAACCTTGAATCTAATTCCTCTCTCTTTATTAGGTGTTGACTTCTTCTTGTAAATCCATTTGCAACTAACAAGCTTTTGATCCTTTGGCCTTTTTACGATTCTCCACGTCTCATTCATTTCTAGTGATTACAACTCTTCTTGTATGGCAACACCCCACTTTTCACTTCTTTTTTTTTATCGGTAAATGTTAGTTGTTAGTAGTTAGTTCACCAAGCACCCATACTTCACCTTTCTCCAAGTCTCCTTATAATTCCCCTCCTAATTCGTTCCCAATGAGAATTGAACTTGGGTCACTCACTTTAATGAGGAGGCCAGTGACCAGGTGAACTAGCCCACCTGGTTACACCCAACTTTTCACTATCTTTGCACCCTACTGCTTCTCTTTATTGTTCCTTGGTTCATAAGAATCTATTTCCATAGCAATACAAGGCAAAAGAAACTATGTCTGCTTGAACATATCTAGTTGGAGTTTGTATAATTCGCCGTTACCGATCTCTAGCCAATTGATAGCTTTTTGAAGCATTTTCATTTTCTGGTGTATCTCCAATATTAGTTCTGCAGTATCATTTTTCTCAGAATCATTAGAACTCTCTGACCAGTGTTCTATATTCGAATTAATAAAAATGATAGTGGTTCGGTGAATTATTTTATAAATAATCTATGTGTATAAGTAAAAGATAATAACATTTTTAATGAAAAATAATATTAATATCTTTGATAAAAAGTAGTAATAGCTATTTAAGAAATGAACTGTCTTGTTTGAGACCATTTCGTGGAGAAACCATATTATGCTTTCCATTTTCATAATAAGTTATCAATATTTTTTAAAAATATTATCACTTTCTTTTAAAATGTTCTCACAAATTATGAAAGCAATTGTTGGATTATGACGTTTGTTTTATGATTTTATTAGACTAACTATGAATTTATGATATTTTCTTGTTAACGCACATGGACTTAGACGTTTTTACTATTGACTTTGTTTTCTAATTTGCATGTTTTATTTTAGGTTATTTCTTTATGTATTATAATTATTTTTTTGGTGGATTATAGTTAAAAAAAAGAATTGGGGCGGGTAGGGTCGGGTGGGTTCGGGTAATCGAGAATTATCTGCAAAATCTACCAAGATTGCGGGTATTCGTTTACCCACGGATTGTCTGTATACCCGGTGGATATACTCGTACCCTACCCGAAGCTCTATTTTAGGGTAATAGGTTAGGGTATGGGTAGGGAGGATAGGATATAGGGTAGTACCCATACCCTACCTTATTTATTGTCATCCCTAGCTACCCGGACGCTACCGTGTTACTGTATATGCCAAATTACTCTACACTTGTTAACAAAACGATGTTGTTTTGATTTTTTTATTGTATATAGCAATAATAATTATCGTATGGATCATTTATTCGAAATTCAGAAGTTGTCTGCCCCAACCCCTCACATGGCGGATTTTGATGGATGATGTTAATGTGTAATATATGATGATATTTTTTGGATTTAAATTAAATTTTAATTAAAAAAATCAAAATAATGCCATTTTGTTAACAAGTGTAGAGTGACATGGGCATATACAGTGACACGTTATCGTCTGGGCAGTCCTTCAACTGCCCGGTAGTTAGAGTAGAAATATAGGCTTGAAGTCGGGTACTTATTTGCAAATATCCAAAAGTTTGGATTAATTCGCAATCAGCGAAAAGGTTGGTACTTTTCATGCAATTAACTTTTTAACATATTGAAGGCTGAAACAAAGTTGTTTTGTACACGTGAAAGGCGACGTGGAAGAAAGATGACACGTCAGCCACGGACAGGCTCCCAACTGCCCGGTGGCTTGATTTGCAAAACGGGTTAAATGTCAAGAACTTATTTGTAAATATTGAAAAGTTTGGACTAATCCACAATTCGCGAAAAGTTTAAAACTTTCAGTGTAATTAACCCAACTTTAAAATGCAATAATTTCCTTCATCGCTATCCAAATTTATGCATAATTTTTTATGTCACCCATCTAATAATAATAATAATAATAATAATAATAATAATAATAATAATAATAATAATAATAATAATAATAATAAATATAATAATTAAGTAATAAAAATATTTAAAAAATAAGTGGGTATTCTATCCGTTGTCATCCCTATTATAAACAGCAAATTTTAGGACAATGAATTTGTTTTCTCATATTGAGTTTGTATATAAACTTTTCTATATATATTTATTTGGGACATAAATATGTGAGATCGGGAGACAATAAAATCATTTTACCCTTTAATAATTAGTTATCACTTTTTTAAAGATGTTATCACTTTTATTTTAATAAAATATTATCACCTTTTCAATTACACTTTTATGAAATACTCCCTCCGTCCGCCTTTAAGGGTGCCATTTACTTTTTGCACATGGATTAAGGAGTATTATTATTTAATGTGTAGTGGGTAGTTGTATTAGTGGAGGTGTAACCCCATTTATTAGTTGTATTAGTGGGTGTGTGTGGGTCCCATATGTATAATAAAGCAAATGAGACCCTTGGGGGCGGACGTCCAAAATGAAAAAAAGATACATTTGAAAGCGGACGGAGAGAGTTATGATCCTTCCAGTGTCTATTTTTGCATCTTCTTTGTGAGAGTTACAATTGCCTTCACTATGTTTTCATCCTAAGATGTCACTTTGCTTTTGGTAGAGAAAGGAATTTAGGTACATAGAGTAGTTAGAAAACACTGATAAGCTGATTATCTCTAGGAAGGTCATTAGGGACGATATCTTATCATTTAGCTATATAGTTATACACTGTGGTTAGAAAGGTAGTTCTATCATCAAATTTATGTTAATTGAGTTCTTGCTGGAATAACTGTGCTAACACTTGATTTACTACATAATTTGCATATGAATTCATCTTTGCTTTTATCAATTATTTTTCTTTCCAAACTTACTGAGCTAAAAATGTGATATCAACATGAAGTGGAACTTATAAGAAACACCATTAACACAAGTAAAAGCATAGGCCTCGACTGCTTGAGTCTCTGTTACTTAAATAACATTTTTTAAGAAAGCTTAATTCAATAGACCCTAAAAATAGGCCACGGTATAGAGTGAAAAATTTTAAATTATATCTATTTCGTAAGTCAAAGCTCTTCAATAAGCTATCCTTCAAACAAAGAACATGTAAGTTACATGATGTAAGAGTAACTAGGCAAGTATGTGATAAGTCGTAATTTTACCTCATTATTTTAGATGAATTCATATATATTGTTATGTGAGTTGTGAATTATTTAGAGTAATTACGTCTTATTTATATTTTTCACACTTGAACTTTAATTATTTTATTTCTTATTGAAACATACCAAAATAGAGATAAATTGTACCATCTCATTAATTTATTTTTGTGTGACTGTTATAATAATCTTTATTACAGGAAATAAAGAGTTGACCAAGGCAAATTAAGGAGGGATTTGATTTGAAGAGCATAAGGAAACTTACCAAAAAAATTGGAGATGCAATGAACCTGGACACTTTTCAAGAAGGAAAGAAATCAATTAGATTTCTTGGGGGACAAGAAGATAAATAAGGAGGATATATACATCATATCACATCCGGGATATCACGCTAGGATAGAAGCAGAACGCAAATTTGGGGCTGGGAGGAAGAACACCACACCATGAGGATCAAGATCATCGGTTTCATCTTTTTATTTTAGTTTTTATTATGTAATTTGGTTTCTAGTCCGAGGGTTGTGAACCTTCCACGAATTATTTATGTGATTGTTAGGAATTTTATATCACAAACTTTTATATGAATTTATCTTATTGCATGCACTGAATCGATTTTATAATAATTTGATAATTATTTAGACTGGCCATCTAGATTAATTGTTAAATTATTTATTGATATTTCATGATCCATGATCCGTAATTGTTGTGAGTATTGAATTGAGTAGCGAAATAGAGGAAGGCCCTTTAGGTGTAATAAGATCTAGGTTGTATGATTCCTAGCCGGTTTTCATAGCCTAGTAATTCTATATTTGGAGTCTTAATGCATTTGCAGGTTCGAATCCTTAGGGTCACTCGTAAATAGTTCAATTTAGTGGTCGTACCCTAATTGATGATCTTAAGAATATTTGGGTTAATTTGGTCGTACCATTAGCCTAGGGATTTGAGTTTATATAATTGTTGACATATTTAATTCTTGCGATTTTATAAATTAGGATATGGGAGGGGATCAAATCCTTGGACTAGGTTTCCAATTTTATTTGTTTATCTTAATTTTATGTTTTTGCTATTTTAATTATTTATTTTCATGTTTAGTAGTTGTTAGAATTCAATACAAACCCCCCTTCGGTTACTTATAAAAGCACAATTAATTCAATTGAAATTCAATTACTCCCTGTGGGTTCGACCCTTACTTACCCTACTACATTCTTAATAGGTTTATTTAGAAAAATTATAAATCTTATTTTTGGGTGCTGGCGACAGCACACCAGTATGCTAGTCAGACTCTCTTTGTGATTGAGGCAGCTTGGTAGAGCTTCTTAAATTCTTTTTGCTTAAGAAAATGCACATAGTCAGAGATAGTTTCAATGACACTCATTTACTACTTGTTCACTTGCGGTAAATCAAGTTAGTGTATGAATTTCTTGACTCTAGGGACTTGTATGAGATAGGCTTATTCAATATGCAAAGTAAATTATTCCATGTCTCCGTTATCCTCCCCACAAAAATCCTTGTTATCAATATCAAATGGTAGTAGAGGAAACTAATTATGTATCTTTATCCCGTGACGCTGCAGCTAATATTATTTGCTGCAAACTGATGATCGTTTTCTTTGAACGCAAAATTAATCCCCAAATATTAAGGATATTAATTGTAACTTAAGCAAGCGACCAAGTTAAATATCAAACCCAAAGGACGGCGTATTATAAATATAATTATTAACTAAATTAATTAAGACAAGATGACAATAAGATTTGAAGGTTGATTATCTAATAACTAATATGCTGAAAATTAAATAACAATTAAAATAAAATAAACACTAGAAGAATACGAATGTGACTCAAAAATAGAGAATAGGTAGCCCTAGGGTAATCCGATTTCACTCATTAATTTCTCTTTCGTGTATCAATGTCCGACTCTACCTTATGGAATATGGACGCATCACTAAGACATGCAAATATACTCTATAGACACAAGTAAATATATGTGTAACATGTGTAAATAATCTTGGAGCAAGAGATATAATTTCACCCCCTTTCTAGATACTATCAGTATCAATTATTTCCCCGGTTGGTACTCTAACCCGATATGATCTCCCTTTATAGGCACTATAAAATTAATCTCTTTATCCTGCTTATTAATCCGAATTCAATTCAATTAATAAGTATCTACATATGATAGTTCTAATGAAGTTTCGGAGTCCTCTCACGTAGAATCATAACAATAAATCCTGTTCAGCAGTGAACGCGCTCAATCAACAATCAAGATATATATTCAGACGCTATATAACAATTGAAGATGCACAAAATGACCCTGAATATGGATTAAAAACGCATAGTCATATATAGAATAAATCACAAGTAGTATTGTACGGAGTATACACACGAAAGTTCAATTAATTCATAAAAACCTTCAAAACCCTAGATCTACCAAAATAGTTCTAGCCCATGATGTCACGAAGAACAATCATGGGTGTTGGATAGATCTTATCAGTATGTCTGGAAAATACATGATAAATTAGGAAACAAATAAAACCCTAGATGTGAGCGTCGTCGCGTCCTTCTCCATCTTGAATCCTCCTCTTGGTTCTCCTTTTAATTCCACAGACGGATCTTCACAGTGATGGATGGATGGAGGAAATAATGGATGTGATGGTATGGGGGTGATCCCCCCTTGTGAGTGGTGTAGGATTGATTGTTTTCTCTCCATTCTCACATGAATAATGATGTAAAATATATATAGGTATGAGAAGAGAATGAAATAAGAAAATAAAAGATATGGGTGAATCATGGAGGATTATGTGATAAGGAGATTAACTGTGCTCCAAGAAATATGAAATATGGGCTAATTTCGGAAATTTTCGAAAATTCACGCCGGCAACTGCGCGATCTCTCTATTTTGAGCATAATTTCCTCGTTCGAACTTCAATTTTAGTAATTCTTGCGCCAAAAAGATCTTTTTTCCATGAAATTTCAACCATGTATCACACTATCAGTTTTGAGTTACCCACAAACACAAAAAAATTATGGAAGTTGAGCATGCATTTTTCAACATTCCTCAAACTTTTCACTTTTTATTATTTTTTCACCTAAAACATAATAAAACACCTCAAATGCACCTTTTTCTCAAATAAATTGAATATAAGACACTTGTGCTAATGAATGACAACAATTTCTATAAAAAATATTAAATTGGACACTAAAATATGCTTATTTTTACTCTCATCACACACACAACAGGAAACTAGATCCATCAGCCTGTCGGTGTAAAAGGTATGCTATTTTCTTTTAGTTTATTTTGAATTATAAAACTTTGTGCTTTTGAAGCTTTCGTGTGCGTGTAGCATTGGCATTTATCTTTCTAATAATTATATTTGCTTCCCACTGTGCCGTGTATGACATATTATTTCTGATGCAGATAGTATGATGCTAGGCTAATTGTATGCCTGTCATAAAAGGTATGTCCCTTTCTTGTGATTTATTCATGGTCATCTTAATTTGCACAAGCCATATATATTCCCTCTGTCCCGCGTTAAGGTTTACATTTTCCATTTTGGGTTGTCCCACATTAACATTTACATTTTCTTTTTTGTCAAGTTGGGCTCACACAAAATAATTAATTATTTCACGTAGGGCCACATACAACACTAATACAACTACCCACTTTACATTAAATATTATTTCTCTCACTTCACTACACATTAAAATATTATATCTCTTAATCTCCGTGCAAAAAGTTCAATGTTTTAACGCGGGACGTAGGAGCATAGCTTTTCCTTTTTCCTTTTTTTTGGTTGTCACGCTTATATACCTTTCTTATTTTAGATCAATTAAAGAGTTGAGCAAAAAAATACAAATTCAACTTATACAGATGTACAAATACAACTTATGGCAGTGGCGTTTTGGAAGGAACAAAAAATTAAATGTGTCATATTATGCTCATGTATTAGCCAACGTAATTGTACAGTCACATTTTGTGGTAGTGGACTTTTAATAGCTACATAAATACGCATTATTTTGATTACAAGCACAATGCTAAAAAATCACATTAATACGAGCTAACACCTCATGGAGTGAGATGCCCATACTAGTAATATATAAAGAATAAATTTATATTAAACGAGTATGAGTATCTTGCATGTATTGTTAAACAAAGTTTGAGACGGAATATTGTAATGAAATTTTAAACGTAACAAACACGGTATGAATGCTGGATATTTAAATAGATAAATAAATGAACATGTAGGGATATCTAAATAATTGATAAATTTAAAATTTTGATATTCAAAAAATAAGAATTATTACATAAAAATAGATATTATATGTATAGAAGTAAAGGTAAAAAATAAGTATAATATTTTTTTATATTTCAATCATTTATTTTCTAAATAAGTTAATAATATTTTCTGTCCAAAATAATACTATAATAACTTGGGTATCCATACATAAAGAATAAACTCTTTATTTTTTTTAACTCAATTGTATACATTTACAAGCAGCTAATTTCAAAAGATTTTTTTTAGTTTATACTTTATATTTTATATATTTAGTTAATAACAGTGTAATTATTTATTTAAAATACTAACTTAATCACTAAAGTATTATGTAGGAAATTTTTTTTTTTTAGTCCCATAAGAATGAATTATTTTCAAAACGGTCCTTTTACTTTCACAATTAGTCCCGTAGGAATTTTTGATCACTTTCTATCGTTAACTAACAAAAGTTCAACGCGTAAGAATGACCTGCTATTAGTGGTAGTGTGATTTGCGAAGCTGAAAAAAAATCCCCAAACCACTTACTCCCAAATCAACTGCAAACTCAAACCCTAATTTGCAAAATAAAAAATTCAAAAGACGAAAGCGATATCTAGGCTCGAAGCTCGACGATCCCATCCAGTTCCTCCAACTTTGTCGATAGGTTTATCGATGAAAGAGACGAGAGGAAGATGATAGCATACCCGTGCTCGACGCTGGCAAAGATACCATGTATATCGCCGCCACCTTCGTTGGATGTCGCGGGGGCTGAGCGAGGCGAGGCGGGTAGGGCAGCGCCGCCACGAGGTCGGGAAAATTTGAGCAAGGCAAAGGTGCCCTTGATTCAGTGAGGCGACGTTGTGGGTACGCGCCGCCATCTCGGGGGTGACGAAGGTGGATTTCTTGCAGGGCTATTGGAGATGCATTTGCTCCAATTGCTCATTTGGAACCCACGGTAAACTGGGTGTTTGGTTCTGAAATTGTTGGTGTCACGGATTCTCTTCATTCTTCAGCCCGGCTCATCCGCATTGGCGGTGGCGGTGGCGCGCAGCGCCGTCTTTGTTCACTTTCTACTGGTTAGATCTGTCTTCTAATTTGATCGACAAGTCATTATCGTGGAGTTCGACTGCGGTAATCTCGTGTACTTCAACGTCTCCTTCAACAGACTATCCGGCAAAATCCCATCGGAATTTTCTTGCAAAATCCCCACAAATGCCACCATTGATCTATCATTCAACAATTTCACAAGCCCCCGATTGTAATTAGGTGATAGATTCAATTTTCAATTTTATTATATTTTGTGGGATTAGGGTTTTACTAAGTTTAATTTGGGTGAAATTTTATTTCATACCTTAACCTATCTATTTGACTATATTTCATTTTTCATTTCGAAGATGCAGCTGTTGTTTAGTATAAATAATTTTCTATTTTTTTATTTAACGTTTTCCATTCATAAACTAACGGATGGGACCGAAAGCGTAACTTTTAGGAATTCTTTATAGTTATGGGACTATGTTTGAAATTCAACAATTCTTATGGGACCAAAGTTGAAATTTTCCCGTATCACATATATATATATATAAATTAAATGGATACGAGTGACATAGAATGATTAAAGGTGCATCCATGTTGCATTCTCTACATCTCAAAGGTTTGACTTAAAAATTGGACTGGACCGGCCGGTTCAACCAGTTGGACCAGGAACCGGAGCCGGTACCGGTCTGAAACAACCAATGCAATCGCTTTTACGATTCAACCGGAATAAATAAATCAGAACTGAAAAATTGGTAAACCGGTGGAACCAAAAAATGGCAGTTTTGCTTCTAAATTCGAACTGTATTAACCAAAAATCACAAATCTTATAAGCATTCACTCATCCGATGTGATGGCAGAGGGAGAAATTATGGAAATTAAAAAAAAACTTGCATCATTCTCTCTCCCATCACACAGATCTATTAAATCAAATAACACATAAAAAATTTTATCCCTTCCAAAAGTTCGAGGAAACATCAGGTCACCGCTGCCAAAAAGTGTCTCCGATGCAAACTTCTCCACGAATGTTTACGCTGGATTTGATATCCATACTCTACCAAATAGCAATTTCATATCCGGATTGAAGAAAAATTGAATGAAATGGAGAAGGAGAAAGTCAAAAGTACTGAACAGAAGAGAAAGAGATGGGGGCGGCTGTGAGATGATAAGCCCTAGTGCTTTAGAGTTTTGATCTTTGACATTTAGTTTCATATCTAATCTAATAATCAAGAATAGATGGGCTCCATGATATACTATTAAAACTTCTTGGGCTTTATGAAGTGGGCTGCATGAAATGGTAGTTGGGCCTCTATCAATTTTATTTACTATTATTTTAAAGATTATTTTAAAATATAATTAATATATATATATTTAATTTTTTCCGATTGAACTGCCAGTCCAACCGATCTGACCGTGAACCGTTGAAGCTATCGGTTCGATCTCAGTCCGGTTATAAAACATTGGACTTAACATAGAATGATTAAATGTGCATCCAGAATGCATGTCCACTTTGTGATTATCTCACAAGTAAGAAATAAGATATGGAATATCTCCAACAACATAGCACTCTCATCTAGCAAGGGGCAGTTGTAAGGCCTAAAATTGCAAGCGGACTCGTGTTTCGACCTACTATAATATGGGAAAATCTCGGGGCACACAAGGGAGCAATACTTGTTAGGATGTTCGAGCGATTCGACAGCCAAGGGCTCAACAAACCTATAAGTTACAATTCTTACATGGAGTCCAAAACTCATCATCTAATAATGAACCAGATTTCCACATATACATGCTCTGAAATACATAATTTCATTTACATGTGGCAACTATTTCAAAAATTATTTCTTTGCTAATGCAGATACAAGAATTTGATATTTTCTATAGATTTTTAAATGCAAAAACACCAATGAAAATATCCTAAGTTATTGAAATTACAATTACCCTAGTTTATTAAGTTTAGTATGAAGAAACAACAAACAATCAAACTCTAATAAAGATTAAGATCGAAGAAAACCACATTTAGACAATTACACCTAACTAATAGGCAAGCTCAATGTATGGAAGAAACAAACAACCAAATTTTAATAAAAGTTAAGATCGAAGAAACCACATTTAAAAAATTACACTTAACTAATAGATATTCAGAAACACATACAACAATAATCAGAAAATGGCCAACATTTTTATTTTTAAAGCAATCTTTTGGGAAATTTTTTCTTTAATCTACTTAACAAGATTAAAAATAATGCATGGAATTAACATTCCAAGTAACTCTACGAGCAGGTCTTCCCTAAAATAATCAGAACCAGAAATTTGGTTGCTGCAAAAAATATAAAAGCACTAAACAACAAAATCCGCATTAGCCACACAGGTGGGAAAAATGTAGAACTGACATAATACATATATTTTTATTTATATTATACACGTTTTTAGGTTGAGTTACCTGGAAGGTGCTACATATATCATGTCGTACTCCATTTCTAATGTTGCTATGCAAAATCGGATAGAAATCAGCCTACTTAAAGTTGCTCTACAACATAAGGGACAAATAGCATAAGTATACTGCCATCAACAAAAAAAAAGATTTCTCATCTGATAAGTCGGAGCAAATCAAGAACACGATTCAACTCCAATAATGTATAAACTAATAGAGTAAAAAATAATCAAAGATAAAAAATTTGCATACAAAACTCACAAGCCCATTTAAGAAAGAAGCTCAGATCTTCTCCTCATGGATGCAAAATTGAATCTTGAATCGTAATTGAAAACTCCCCACATTCTTGCCCTTTTTCAACTTATGTTTCTTCTTCTTCTTCTTCACAACTTTGATTTTGCTTCTATTCTTACTAACTTTATTCGACATCTTTTTCCCTATTCTATGAAATAATTTATCTAACAAGAAGGTAGAAAAGGCAAGACCATGACTTATTCTCCTTATTTTGATGGTTACTCACCGCTGAATGTAAGGCACGCCAAAAATACTTATATAAGCAAGTTAATATGAATTAATTTGATGCCTTTACATACTTTTTGAACTCAAAATTAATAACTGATGAAATTTACAAAGTCATTGTTCCTTGAATTCGTGATTAGTTAGGCTATATCTTGATCACATAGACTCCTTTTTTATTTTGTTTCATTTGTTCCATTTTTTATGAAATTGTTAATCTTGATGTAGAAAAAAAACCAAGTAGTTAATTAGAACGCAACCATTGAAAAATAAAAGTAACTTTTAAGATAGAAAGAATTGTGAAATTAATAGATATCACAAATTTCTTTTAAATACACAATCACAGAATATGAGGGGATGGGGAAGGGATGAGATTAGCTGACCATAAGTTCTACATATTGGTTGAGATGATCAATTAGAGTTTTGCCATATGCAAATTGGCGTCACAACATTAGCACGGGGGCCTCACTGTGAGAATCGACGGGGCCACGATGTGAAATTGAAATGGCACATATCTATGAAATGGAAGAAGGGGGAGAGGACAAAGACATAAAAACCCAAAAGCACATGAACAGAGAGAGAAAAAATGACAGAAGAAACTTACCATATATTATGCAAAGGCCAGTTGGAGTTAGAAGGAATTAAGGATTGGGACGCGTGGCAGGGCGCTAGAAGAAGGCAACGATAGGCAATCGACTGGTACCTGCCCATTTTTGCCAAGCTCCTGCTTTATACTCCAACCGTCCCCTTCAAAGAGTGTCTTTTTTCCATTTTGGACGTCCCACTGAAAGAGTTTTATTTCCTTTTTTACACAAAAGGGGCCCACACACACCCACTATAGGGCCCACACTTTCACTATTATAACTATCCACTACACATGAAATAATAATACTCCTTAATCCACTTGTGATTGAATATTTTTCAATATAAAAGAGTAAGTGTACTCTTGTTGTGTATGCACAGGAAACCAAGTTAAATATCGAACCAGGGAAAATCAAACAATTAAAAATTTAAGCGATATCAAGTTTATTGATTTTGTAAGAACGTTGGAAAGGGTGGATAGATAAGCATGCAAATAAAAAACAATTAAACTAATAAGAATAAGATGAATGCAAAAATGAATGGGTTTCAAATGATGCAGGGATGAGATTAGCAACAATCATGGCATGAAAAATAAAGTAATCATGCAACTAATTTTAATCCATCATGGACTTGGAATAGGAGCAATCACTAATATATCCCAAGCTCTCTCTCAAGTCGCTTAAATTGTAGGCCCTCAATAAGGCTCCCAAAAGCACATAAAATCGATAACAGAGTGAACATCTCCCAATAGGTACTAATTACTCTACGAGTTCCCTAATTAGGCACTAAATTATAGGAAATATTCCCTTTTAAGGTACTATGAATTTACTAAGATGATGTTTATTTTAGGGTTTTGGGGATTTTGAAACCATGAATAGTAATGTTATGTTTGTTTTGGATTTTTGATAGGGTAGGTTTTAACTTTATATCAAATCGATGTGTAAGAATGTATTAATTTATGTAGAAAAAAAGATAAGGGGAGAGATAAAGAGAAAAAAGTGTATTAATTGAGGAGAGAGAATGTATAACATAGAGGTGCTTTGTATTAATTTAGTTAACAAAAAAAAGATGAGAGAGAGATAAAGAGAAAAAATGCATTAATTGAGGAGAAAGAATGTATATAGGTATATATAGGGATGATTTTTAAAATGTAGGTGTGAATTTTGAATTCTAATTTCAGGGTTTCAAACCCGTAAACAAACATCCCCTAATGGTTTGGATCCCCTCACCTAATTAACAAATCTCTCGATTAAACCAATTAAATATTCTATCAAAGGGTTCTAAATCTAGAAGGATGTCTCCATCTCATTCTAAATTAATTCACATGAAGTGTATGATTAAATAATTCAATGAACTATCCTAAACACATAATTTATTTCTCAATCTAACCACATGCCCTACATAATTAACCACACAAATCAAACATATAAATCAAGAAATTAAAATTAAATGGCTAATAAAGATCAAAATTAAATTGCATAATACTAAATTATCCAACACTAATCATGGAACTAATCTCATAAAGGAGATTAGCCTATCATACTCTTAAACAAAACAACATAGACAATTGTATCTACAAAACCCATGATAAACTATAAAGAAGTTTACAAAAATTATATATAGAATCCCCCTTGAATTTGTTCAATGGAGCTCTCCTTCTTCTTATTGCAATCTTCACTCCCCCTTATTTCCTTGATCACGGATGATGGATTGGATGGATGGATTCAAGGATAGTGGATGGAATTGAGGGGAAAGTGTGTGAAATGTGGTATGAATTAGGTGTAGATCTGATCCAGAATTGATTCCTCTGTAAAAATCACGCAAATGGAGTGTTTATAGGCTTGGAAACTTCTAGAATACCCGCTGAATAAAAATCCCACAAATTGCCGAACTCGACTCGAGGTGGCACGCTCGACTCGAGTCGAATCTCAGTCCTTGACATATTCCAGTAGTTTACGGCGCTCGACTCGAGTGCTGAAATCGACGAATAAGGAAGGCCGAACATGTGTTTCTGATATGTACAATCGATCATCAGAGGTTGACTTTCGCAACTCGACTCAGGTCTCGTGCACGGACTCGACTAGAGTCCTGAAATCGACTCGAGTATGGTCGAGTTCTGGCCCTTCTTCCTGTTTTCGGCTCCCCGACTCCATTTTGCTCCGTTTTCACCTATTTTTCATACTATTAAGTTTATTTTCACACATTTTCATAATAACATAAAACACCACCAAAAGATACACAAAACAGATGAAATAATACAAAAATACACATAAAAATTACGCTAAAATCTATTTGAAAATAGCGATGAACACATGAAGAAAGCAAAAGACCCTCTTTGGATATGATGGATGTAGCATATAAGAAGATATACATGTATCTACTTGCCTGCAGCAACAAGTGTTGCTACTAAACATATCCATTTCATTTTGTAATGATTATTTTGTGATGAAGCAAATAGTTTCTACTAAAATATATTTAATCATAATAAACTACTACTTCACAAAAATATATTAAATATACATGCGTGCACGAGGTACCACTTCTCTAGATATACTTAAAAAAATGATAATTATAAAAATATTCATATTTAAATTAAGAAAAATATGAAAAGATACATTTTTAATACAATTAATGCAAAAATTAGTATGGAATTTGTTCCATGATGAAATTAGGATTAATTTTAAGTACAATTAAAAGTTAGCCTATAATGTAAGAGACTGTTACTCTTTTTGATAAAAAAATAATAATATTGTTTTTAATAAACTCTTTTTTATAAAAAATCTCTATTTATTATTTTAAAGAATAACTTCTATATTTTAAATAGTAACCATTATTAAAAAAAAATGCACTAAGCACTAGATTGTACACAAATCCCACCCTACCATTAAAGTTATAGATTGTTATATGGATTAGAGCATCTGCATCGGTGATAAAATTTTCAGTTTAAAGTCAAAATTAATTCAACTATCCAATGTGGTTTAGGGTTTAAACCCACAACCTCCTCCCCATGCTCCTGACAGTTTACAACTTTAAAATCAGTTTATTGTCTAGATAATGTAGAGAAATATAGAATAATTAAACAAAGAAAGTGACCAACAAGTGAATGTATGATTGAAAAGTATCACTCACGTCCTTAAAAAGTGAGTGAAGAAAAAAAAGAGGTTAGACCCATCAATTCTTACAAGGTTTTAAATAAATATTATCTCTACAATTGTTTAATTTGCATGATAGATTTGAGAGTAAAATGATCCATACATAAACATTATCTCTATTTTAGATAACAACATTTTATTTTTTTACAAGATGAAAACAAATTTTGTATCTGTTAGAACATAGAAATTTTTTTATTTTGTAAAAAAAAGATAATATAACCATTGGGAAAAATCCACTTTTAGTCCCACATGAGATGACTCATTTCACTTTTAGTTCTTTTCATTACATTTTTATCCCGTTCTAAAATTCCGTCATCAAATTAACGGAAAAGTGATGTGGCTATTATGGATATAATTTTCTTTTATTTAAAAGAAATCTTAAATTTCATTTGAAATCCACTTTTCATCCCCAACCTCTCTCACTCTCCAGCACTAATCTCAACTGTAAAGTAAATTTCAACCGCCGATGGTGGCGGCAGTGGTGGAAATTAGGAAATCCTCTCTCCTCTCTCGTAATTTCATCAATAACCCCCCTCATTCTCTGATCCAAATCTCCGACCCCTTCCTCCTCTCCCTACGCCATGCCTGTACCATGGACAACAAAAAAGATCTGGCCCATCAGACCTACTGCCCCATCTCTTGCCCTTCTCTCTCTAAAGAAAGATCAAACGAGGAAAGATCTACGGAATAGAAGATCTAAGGAAGGGAAGCCATATTTTTCGGCCATCTCTCAGCCGCCGGACCTCCTATCCTACCGGGACTTGGTGTTGCCACACCCCTACAATACTCATGTTTGATCTGATAATTCTGCTACTGATTTCACTACCCCCGATGGAGCCTCATGAGTATTGGCGAATTTGAGATTGGCGGCGGAAAGCAAGTTGAGAAATGGAGGGTGGAAAAGAGATCAGTAGCAAAGACTAATTTATTGGGCCTCATCCAATTACAACGCATCACTGTCAATCTAGTCCTCTCCATATTCTCCATGGCCGCTGCCATCGTCCTGACCGAGAATAAGTGTCTCCATGTGGCGGTGGAGCACGGGCTGAACCACAGGCCCGAGAAGCCGGTGCCAATGAGCGTCTTCCGACTGAGGCATTCATGTACATTGGACAATTGGAATTATTCCCCAGGGAGTGTCCAAAAGGGATGAAAACCATGGGCATTGGTTGTTCTAGAGCACCCTGTCATTAGGGTTCTTATTCAGCTCCACATTGGTGACCATCGTGCATAAAGTGACTGCCAACAAGCCATGGCTGGCTGACAATCTCAACGAAGGTAGGTTGTACGACTTCAACTGGTTGTTGATGATTTTGAGCTGGTTCAATCCGATAATCTTCTTGTTTTGTTGTACGAGGTATGTGTACAAGGAGAAGAGGCTTACGGACATGGGCATAGAGTTCAAAGGATCCAATGAGCTCGTTTGCCACCAAATTTATTACATGTCGAACACTCCTTGTTATCTTCCTGGTTGGTGCGAATCGTGGGGTGAAATAGGGGGGCATCCTTGAGATTGAGAAGGTGTGAAATGGTAGTGGGGTTACTGAGACTGAATCCAACTATTTTTTAATTGTATTATTATTATTACTTTTTTAGTTAACGTTTTTGTCTTTCAATATATATATATAAATAAGTTAGAGTTAATATTTTTCGTCAAAGAACTAACTGTTTGGACTAAAATTGCAACATTTGGGACCAAAAAAAGGTTTGGGACCAAAAGTGAAATGAGACATCTTGTATAGGATAATAAGTGTATTTTATCCTATAACCATTGTAGCAACAGTAATAATTTTTAAAAAATTTCTATAAATATGTGGAGAGGCTTATTTTATTTAAATTTCTACTCAATCATTTTTCTTATTATTCTTCTTGATTTTAAGTTCTCACACATGGATAAAAATAATAGTGGATTTTTTAGAAATTTTTTGGATTCTCAAAATATATACGATATTGAATAATTTTCTTCTCCAAGTTCACAAGTTCCACAAAATTTTCAAAATTTCCTATTCAATTAATCCACTCAATCTCCATCTTTCACTCCAGTAACACACTTTTATAATAATCCAACTCAAGTAGAGATAGAAGAGCACGATGAAGGCGGTGCTAATAGTAAAAAGAAATCGCGATGGAGCAAAGCAGAAGATGAACTAGTAGTTTATTCTTTTATCACTATCAGTGATGACCCAAAAATCGGTAACGATAAAAAAAAACAAGTGCATTTTGAGAGCGGGTTTAAGCCTACTACAACAAAAATCATCTCGCAAGCTTAATCAAAAGAAATGAAAGCATGATGAAATCACACTGGTATACAATAATTAATCGAAAGGTGAATAAATTCAATACTTGCTATAGTAGTGTATACGAGGTATAGAAGTGGTCACAGTGATGCAGATGTATTGTCCATGGCTTATGCTAAATATGCAGATAAAAATAATGGTGTTGCATTTAATCTCGAGCATGTTTGAAAAAAAGTGATGTATTGTCCACAAAATAATGATTATCGTGGGACATCAAAGAAAGTGAGGACGTCGGAGTCGAATGCAAGAAATACATCATCGGATATAAATTTTCATCTGAATATTAATCTAAATGATGAAAAAGCTTGTCCAATTGGACAAAAGGCAGCAAAGTGAAAAGTTAAAGGAAAAGGAAAAGCTAAATCATGTGAAAACTTGGAAATATTTGATGATATGTGATGAGTGATATTTTTGCCTAGATTTAGTGTCTTTTTATTTGTATTTTTATATGATTTTATCCGTATTTTATGTGTTTATTGGTTGTATTATGTATTTTCATGGAAATGTGTGTGAATGAACCTAAACATGTTTAAAATAGGTAAAAATGAAGCAAAAATGAAAACCAGCAAGAAACGGGCTAAAACGGAGCTTACTCGAGTTGCAAGACCCAACTCGAGTTATCTACTCGAGTCGAGTTTAGGCCTGGAAGAAGTCCAAAAATCATACAGTGAGCTTACTCGAGTTGTCAAATCGTAACTTGACTTGCAACTCAAGTCGAGTTAGGTGCCGAGAGTTGTCCAGTTTCAAAATCTCGCAACACGACCAAACAGACGATTACACGAGTTGCTAACATGAGTCGTGCTAGGGTCACACGGGTTGTAAACAAGGTAACATGACTCGTGTTGCTAACTCGAGTTGGATAGGCCAACTCGTGTTGAGTGTTTTTGGGCAAAAAATCGGGATTTTCACTTTCCAGTGCGTGAAGAATGTGTTTTAAAGCCCATTTGATACAAAATTCGAGGCCCAAGTTGGGAAAGAGTATAAATACTCTCAAGTTCAACATTCAAAGAGAGGATCATAAGGGTTTCACTTGGACACATAGATCACACATCATTTCCTCCTATTCACACTATCATCTTCATCCATTCTTCATCCATCCATCTATACTTGATCCCCTCCATCAAATCTACCATCCAAATGATCAAGGAAGCAAGAGAAAGTGAAGCTTATAAGAAGAAGACGGAGATCTCCTTTGAAACACTTCAAAGGGGGAATCTATTTCTAATTTTTGTGAACTTCTTTATAGATTTGTCATGGGATTTGTAGATACAATTGTCTATGTTGTTTTCTCTAAGACTATGATAGGATAATCTCCTTTGTGAGATTAGCTCCATGATTGATGTTGGATGTTAGGCTAATTTTGCGCACCTCAATTAAGATCCCCAAGTGTAGGGATGTCAATTGTAATGGCAAGTACCCCAGTTAAAATTATATCATTTCCACTGAGACAGCTAACTTTTTATTTAACTATTAATTACTATTCAATTAGAATTATTGTAACCAATATCCAATTGTTTTCATGAATTAATAACTTAAATAATTTAAATAACAATTAACACAATAACTAGAAGCAATGAGAATTATTCAAGTTTAATCAAAAGAGAAAAAACAACAATAAGGTATCAGGTTTAATGCAATTGATTTAGTTTCCTAGACGTTCTGCTGTTCATTCATACTGTTTTAATGGATTAGCATTACAGGATAACGCGTGAATAGTTTTAATCCTCCTTCCTAGATACTAATAAGTCAAATTTTATAAACCTCCAGATGGCCAATTCGTCTAACATATATTCTCTGAAATTCATATTCAATCTTCTTTACTTCCTACTTGACTTCTTAATTATATTATTCCACTAAGATAATCAAGTACCCTATTTATCAACTCTTAGGATTATCGTGTTCACGGGCAAACTACTTTAATCCCTAGCAATCAAACAGTATCAAGTACAGATGCACACAAGCTAACATAAAATATCAAGCATCACGGGTAATATCAATAATATGCAATGAAGACGTTACAAACGTATGCCAAAGTTTGGATAAAAATGAATAAATAAGGATTATCAACAGTATAAATTCACAAGACTAGTTTAGGTTCCTAAATCAATTACATCTAACCCTCAATCCTTAGAATTGTAAAGGGTTTTAGCCCATGAGGTTACGCACAACCCTCATGGCTATCAAATTCATAACAAAATCAACAAAGGGAAAATAAAGAAAATAATACGAAACCCTAGTGTCACATGGTTTGCATTCTTCCTCCGTCTCTCTGATTGGATTGCTCTCTCAATCGCACTAGAATCCTCCTCTGGATCGATGGGATGGATGATGGAAGATTTGATGTGAGTGGGTGGATGGATGGATGGAGCGTGAATTGAATTTATGGTGTGTTTCCATGGTGAATGATCGGTCCCCTCTCAAAGTGTTTGATCCCCCTTTTTATACCATGAGCCACGAAAACTAACTTTGCTGGGCTATTTCTCACGTTTGTCACGCACGGGGGATTAAAAATCCTGATTTTCAGTCCAAATTAACGCAACACGAGTTGGAGTGACCAACTCGAGTTGCCAATATGACTCGAGTTGCCTTATGTTGCAACTCGAGTAACCCAACTCGAGTCGTTTTGCCAAGTCGTGCGTCCGCCTATCCAGTCGAGCTGCCATGCTCTGAAACTGATTTTTCTCCGTACACCAACATGAGTCGAGTTGTCAAGTCAAGCTACTGCCTGCCAACTCGTGTTAGCTCTCTGGACACCATTCACCGCTGCTCTGCCTCACACAACATGCAACTCGGCTTGCCTTAGACGCTACTCGACTCGAGCTACAAATTGAGTTGCCCAAGATAAGTCGAGTTGACTTACTGATCAATTCTGACCCTCTACAACACCTTACTCGACTCGAGTTGTTAGGTCGAGCTGACCCTTGCAACTCGAGTAAGGCCTATTTGAGCTCGTTTCTTGCCCATTTTCGATTCTGCTCTATTTCTACTGTTTTTATCCTTCAAAACTCCACAAAACACGTTAGTAGCACCATAATTATGCAAAATACATAAACTACGCAATTCCACATAATTACATAGCATTATTCTAGTAAAAACAATGCATTGTGAAACCAAAAAGACGTAAATTTTCACTCTCATCATTGGATAATTTAGTAATTATGCAATTTGATTTTAATCTTGAATGAGTCTTGTGTTATTTCTATCATTGATTGTTGATTGCTTGATGTATATGATGACATGTATGATTAATTGTCATGGACATATGATTAGATTGATAAATCAATTATGTATTTAGGATAGTTCATTGAATCATTTCATCATACACTTCATGTGCATTAATTTAGAATGAAATAGAGATATCTTTCTAGATTTAGAACCCTTTGATAGAACATTTGATTAGCTTAATCGAGAGATTAGTTGATTAGGTGAGGAGAACCAAGCCATTAGTGAATTCATAGTACCTTAAAAGGGAATATTGCATATGATTTAGTACTTAATTAGGGAACTTGTAGAGTGATTAGTACCTAGTGGGAGGTGTTCACTTTGGTCTCGATCCTATGTACTTTTGGGAGCCTTATTGAGGGCCTACATCCTATCCATCTCGAGAGAGTTTAGGTGGAATTAGCGATCGCTTCTATGCCATGCTCATGAGAGATTATAATTAATTGCATGAGTACTTTATTATCTATGCCATGATTGTTGCTAAAATCATCCTTGCATAATTTGGAACCCATCCATTATCTTTGCATTTATCTTATTTTCATTAGTTTAAGTGCATTCATTTGCACGCTTATCCTCCATCCAATTCCGCTGTACTTATAAAATCACGATAAATTTGAGATCGCTTAAACTCTAGTACCTTCCTCCCTGTGGTTCGATAAATTCTGTAATTGGTCATTCTGATTATAAACGACCAATCAATATGTCCATGAAATTCTCAAATGTGCTCGAGAGTTTCAGAATATACAGAAGTGAAGAAAAAAAGAAATTAAGTTAATGGAGCGCGACATCATGATGAAAGAGTAGGAAACTATGAATGCAAATACATAAAAAATATCTAGAGATCATCTCATCTTACACGAGCAACTATGTAAGAAGATCATGGAAAAATGGAACTCTTAAAAATAAGTAGAACTAGTCGTTGTATTTGTTTATTATTTATTTGTAGAATGTTCTTAATGTTTTTTTTCTTAATGTTTATAATTTTCACTAGTTTAATATAATCATCTATTTAAAAATATAATTTGTTTGCATTATTAAATTAATATTTTATTATATAAGTTTTTGTTTTCATAGTTGACCGTTAAAAACTATTCATTGGAATATATCTATTGTAAAACTTGTCATTGCAATATAGCTGTTGCAAGGTGAGTTTGCTATATATATGTGCTTCATCAATGAAATTGTTGTATTCTTAAATATTTTGTTCTACTCACACAAAGCTTTTTCACCCTAAAATGTCTTAATATTCTAACAATAATAGCTCTTACTCATTCAGTGATCAAGAATATGAAGTCGAAAATTATGAGAGACCAAATTCTCTTGGTGAAGAATTCATGTTAATGTTAATAAATTTAGGGAGACAACTTCTAGACGCATATCAACAACAATTCGAGATACCACAATGATAAAGGTTCACATAACGAAATCGTGAATCCGAACATGAAAAACTTGTGCATGAATATTTTTGCACAAATCCCGCATATTCGGATAACTTATTTAAAAGACGATTTTGAATGTGGAGAGAGTTATTTATTCATATAGTAGAAGTACTCGAGAGCCAGTCTCCTTATTTTCAACAGAGGGTCGATGCTGCAAAAAGACAAAGTTTGTCACCACTACAGAAATGTACAGCTATTTGCCAATTAGCTTATGGAATCTGCGCCGACCATCTTAATGAGTATATTTGGATAGGAGAAACAACTGCAATGAAGTGTCTTTTCCAATTTTGCTAAAACGTGGTTGAAATATTTGGTTGTCAATACTTGAGAAGATCGACATATAATAACATTCAATGTCTTTATCAAATGCACGAGCTGAAACATAGGTTCCCTGGTATGTTGGGCAATCTTGATTGTATGCATTGGGAGTGGAAGAATTGGCCTGTTGCATGAAAATGTCAATTTACAAGAGGTCATGGCTCACCTACGATTATCCTTGAAGCAGTCGCGTCTCAGGATTTATGGATATTGTATGAATCTCCTCTATTTAATTATGTTTTGCGAGGAAATGCTCCCACTGCTAATTACACCGTGAATGAAACGCAATATACACAAGGATATTATTTAACTGATGGTATCTATCCAGAGTGGGCAACTTTTTTCAAAGCATTTCCATGTCCTCAAGATCCAAAATGAAGATTGTTTAAGGAAAAACAAGAAGCTACAGGAAAAGATGTCGAAAGAACATTTGGGGTGATGATCTAAGATGAAGGAGACATGATCACAAATTGGTCAAATGACGAAGGTGATGATCCTGCATAACCTATTCAAGGCTCGAATCGAGAGTTCCAAGAATATCTTCAAAGAAATTCCGAGCTGCTTGATAATCATGCTCATCACCAACTTCGTGCTGATTTAGTTCAACATATTTGGCAGCGCTTTGATAATAATAAATAATTTTTTATTTTCTCGTATTATGCATAGTCCTAATTATTGTACTCATTTATTTTTTCGTATAATGCATTGTCTTAATTATTGTACTCATTTATTTTTAATGTTTGAACACATTTTAAATTAATATATATATTTATTTATTTATTTTAAGTTTCAATATATAATATTTTAGAAAAAATTATTTTAAGGTACATACTTTGTACCCATAATTACTATGAGATACATTGATTTAAAAAAATTACTCCCACATACAAAATATTAAAGTAAAATACCAACTATAACCCTAAACCCATACACTTTTAAACCACAAACTCTAAGAGCACCTCCAATGGGAGGTATAGTTTGGTGACGTGGATGCAATTTGTACCCATGTGGAGGTACATGCCCATTGGGAAATCAAGGTATGGAGGGAGGAAGCAGTCCTCAGGTACACTATATTGTACCTAAAAAGTATCTGAAAAAGTAAAAAATATGTGGGCCATCATTTGAATTTTTTTTTAAAAAAATTAATTTAATTTCCAATTTCACATGCAATTTTGTTTAATTGACCGTTAGAATGAAAATTTACACTCATCTTATTTATTTATTTTTTTTATCTTCTGTAATCTTCAGAAAAATTATTTCAACTTTTTTAAAATTTAACCGTTATTATTTAATCGTTATTATATAACCGTTATATATATTATTTATTTATTATTTATTTATTTAACTTTTATATAAATAGGATATATAAGTGTTCAAATTTCACATTTATTTCATCAAACTTCACAACTCTACAAATTTGCACTACACAAATCTCCTCAATGGATGATAATTTTTGGATGAATTGATTTAATTCCAAGATGAATGACAATTCATCTTCACAAAATCCTATTTTTTATCCTATGAATTTGAATTTCCAGCCTTAAAATTTTTATATCTATCCAAACCCTCAAATTAGCCCAATAAATGCCCCAGAGCTCCATATTTCATGTATCCTCCTGAATATCGTCAAATTCCATTCATGTCACCCGCTTTCTTTGGATTTCCTCATTCGAATTCTACTAGAAAGTCTTCAAACTCGTCAAGAATTACTAGTGGGGAAGAAAGGAGCAGTGATAAAGGGTGTAAAACGCCGTCTTCTGCGCAAGCTTCTCCTTTTCCTCCACACTCATCTCCACTAGGAATTGAAAAAATAAACCTTAATGTGGATACAAATTCTGATGTTGAAGCAAACCTTTCGCTGCCTACAAAAATAACTAGTGGTTCGAGGTACTCCACTGTAGAAAATGAGCTTCTTGCACGATGTTGGGTGAACATGAGTGAAGATCCCATTACTGGCAATTCACAAAAACTTGAGCAAATGTGGATACGGATCACCGAAGAATACAACAAAAATCGTCCTGCCGACACTCCACCGAGACACTGTGAAGCTTTGAAAATACATTATTACACAGTTTAAAGAGAAGTCAATGTGTTTAATGGGCTCTATACCAATCAAACGGAGGTCTGGAAAGCGGTCATAGCAATGATGATATACTAGTGGAGGTGCTGAAATTGTGGTCAAATACTCACAATAACAGATCATTCAACCACCTGGGGATGTGGAATATTCTACGCTTGAGTCCCAAGTGGCGTAATCAACAAGATCGTGATCACCATGGAAAGAAGAAGATCAAAATTTCATCTACAAGGGCATATACATCATCATCGAATAATAAAGATGATACTGAAGATCATATTCGTCCAATCGGGCAAAAGACGGCAAAAATAAAGGCCAAAGGAAAATCTAAGAATGAGTATGAAGAGGCAAAAGATATCATTAATCAAAACATGGAGGAATATAAAACAATTGCAAATAAAAAATTAGAAGAGCTGAGATATCTCAACAAAACAAAGGAGTATGACATACTCATGAAAGATACAACATGAATGACACCTGACCAACTTCGCGCACATAACAACATGTTGAAAGAAATTAAGAAACGATGGGACATGTAAGTGTTTATCTAGAAATTTCCTTTGTGAGTTGTATTTCATAACTTGTATGTGATCATTTGTAGTTTTTAGTTCTTATTGTTTAAGTAATTTATCTTATTTCCTAATGTAATCTTGTTTTGAATTAAATGTAATGCTATTTTTATGAAGTTCTTTTAAATTAGTCGTTTTAAATAGCTATCAAGCAATATCTGTTACAAACTTTTCGTTGCATACCAGCCGTTGAAAACTAGCCGTTACAAACTAGCCATTGAAAACTAGCCGTTACAAACTAGCCGTTGAGAACTAGCCGTTGCAAACTTTTGTATGTATATATATTGGAGTTGAGACATTTTACTTCTTGCACAATATTCCATAGATTGCTTCAGTTTTCCTAAGATATAAGTTTTTTAAAATGTCTTCAAATCCCAACTACAACACCTCCAACGATAGTGAAGAAAATGATTTATCTGAGTATAACTCAGCTGAGTATCACTCAGATGATCAAGCGTTCTTCCAAATACTCCAACAACATAAAGTGCTACTTCAATTAGCAGAAAGCTCTTCAAGTAGATCTAAAAGAAGAAGATATGTGGTACGTGATCGTGAAGGTGCACACACTCAACTTGTCAAAGATTACTTCTTCGATAATCCAACATGGAGCAGTGATATATTTCGACGATGTTTTAGGATGCAACAAGAATTGTTCATTCGCATAGTTGATGCTTTGGAATCTCATGATGAATACATTAAGTGGAGGGTCGATGCAACTGGGAGAAAAGATTTCTCACCGCTTTAGAAATGCACCGTTGCTATCCGCCAATTACCATATAGAGGTCCTGCCAATCATTACGATGAGTACTTATGCGTGGCTGAAACAACAGCTATAGATTGCTTGTTCAACTTTTGTCGATGTGTGATTGATATCTTTGGTGAAAGATATTTGAGAAGGCCCAATGAAGATGATTATCGGCGTTTGCTCTGTATGCATGAGCAAAGACATGGTTTTCCTGGAATGTTAGGGAGCCTTGATTATATGCATTGGGAGTGGAAAAATTGCCCTGTTACTTGGAAATATCAATTTACTCGAGGTAATCAAGGAGTTCCAACAATAATGCTTGAAGCAGTTGCATCCACGAATTTGTGGATATGGCACGCTTTTTTTGGAGTTGCAGGTTCAAACAATGATATCAATGTGCTTAACCAATCCCCTTTATTCAATGATGTTTTGCAGGGAAAAGCACCACAAATTAATTTTTACAGTGAATCGGAAATAATATGTGGGAGGATATTACCTCACAGATGGGATATATCCAGAGTGGGCATCTTTTGTCAAGAGTTTTACATGTCCTCTTGATCGCAAAAGGAAGAAATTTAAAGAAATACAAGAGGCAGCGAGAAAGGATGTTGAGCGAGCATTTGGTGTTCTCCAATCTCGTTGGGCGATTATTAGAGGTCTAGGTCAGTTTTGGTACCAAAGTAACTTGAAATATATTATGTATGTGTGTATCATTTTACATAACATGGTAGTAGAAAATAAAGGGGATATGATCAGTGATTAATCCGAAGAAGTCAACCACAACGGTGATAATAATGCTCTACTAGTTCTTCAAGGTCCGGTCGGAGGATTCCATGAGTACCTCAAGAGAGATTCCGCATTACGGGATAAAGAAAAACATCATCAACTTCGTGCCGATTTAGTTGATCACATATGGTAACGATTTGGTAATATTTAGGGAATTGTTATTTTCAAGATGAATATTGTAATTTTTATTAGTGTATTATTTTTATTTTTTTGTATTTCATATATTCTTGTATTATTTTATATTAATGAAATTTTAATTTTAAAAAAAACTAAAGAATTTACTACATAGTTGATTTAAATTATGTCGATCAATTAATAAAAAAATTAAAAAAAGTTATTATTCATATTAAAATAATTTAATTTAATTTAATTTATTATAGTAAAAATTTAAATTTAGATATTTATTTAAAATAATTAAATATGAATAATAAATATTTTTTCATGAAATGAAAATCATACATATTAAAAAATTAATAAAATGATAATGTGTATAAATTATGTTTGGTGGTGGGACCCTTAAATAGTACTAATTGTACCTGGAATGATTGGGAAGGTATATGTATAAATGTGGGAAATTTTTAACTTTTGATGTGGTAGTGATGTGGCATAAAATTGTACCTGGGTTTGGGTACATGACTGAAGATGCCCTAAACCCTCACCCACCGCCGAACCGCCGACGGCCGATCGCCGGAGCATTGCCGAACCGTCGGAAAATTGCCGGACCGCAGCTGCCGCCGTCGGAGCTCCGCCGGTCGGTCGCCGGAGCACTGCCGGACCGCCGCCGTCGGAGTTCTATCGGATCACCACACTTTTTTGCTGCACACACTTTTTACTGCACACACTTTTTTTACTGCACACACTTTTGCTACACACAAATATTTATGTGCAGCACATTGTAGGGGTAATATTGAAATATCACTATATATTTTTGTAGTTAGTAGTAATATTTTTGTATGTTTGTATCTCATAGTAATTAAGGATATTTTAGTGTATCTAGTAGTAATCCTCCCCATAAATATATAATTTTATTTAAAATAAATTAAATTAAGTATAATAATAATTTCTTATTTAGAGTATTTAACATTTATATAATATTTTAAATGTGAAGAGTATTATATTTAGGACAAATTCTCTTGTGAGACATTATACATGTTAGACGGTTTGTGAGACGTGTTAAAGTATGTCTATTATATAGATAAAATATGCTTAAAGATTGTTAAAGTATGTTTTCTAAAATATGATAAATAATTAATTAAAGTATGATTTTAGGGTATTATAATATGATTTATTATTGACATACTTTAACTATAAATAAACATACTTTACCTATATAATAAGCATACTTTAATAATGGGTCAACCCGTCTCGCAACCGTCCAAAAAAATCCATCTCACTAGAGAGTTTATATAGTACTCCCTTCGTCCCAAATTCAAGTTCACGTTTACTGTAGATACGGAGTTTAAGAAAAGTCACTTTTTGACTTACTTTTGAAGGTAGTATGATATTTTTTGGTAATAAATAAATGATAAAGTATGTTATGTGTGTTAAAAAGGTGATGACAAATTTGAAATTAAAGTATGTTAGAGGGATATTAGTTTGTTGCTTTTTCCTTTTATGGAAGTGTGAAGTTGAATTTGAGACGAACCAAAATGGAAAGTGTGAAGTTGAAGTTGGGACGAAGGGAATAAAAAAAATGAAACAATAGGTCCCCTGAATAATTAATTTAAATTGAAAAATGAATGTGGATGTTAGTAGGGTTTAGCTGGAGATATGTAAAAGTGAATTGAGTAGAATATTTGAGTTTAAACTGGACAACGGATGTTGATGCTCTAACATTATAGAGAAACTCTTAAAGCGATTTTTTCAACACTTGTGATTTGGTGGGATTATTTTTACGGTGTTATTATTAGTTATTATTTTTCATTAAAAATATTACTTATTAGTACTTTTTATTTATACTATGAATTATTAAAAAATAATTTACTCCAACAATTAAATAAAATTATTTTATTAAAATGTTATACTCCCTCCGTCCCCCAAAAGTTCTGATATTTTTTTTGGTTGTACCATAAAAGTTGATACAATTTCTTTTTAAGCATAACAATTAATATATTCACATGGGCACACCCCATTAATATACCTACCCACTATACATTAAAATATTATATCTTCAACTCACTATCCATTAAATTATTATATTTTTTAATTTTCATGAAAAAAATGTCATGACTTTAATGGAACGAAGGGAATACTAATTTATTATCCGTCTCATGGGCACACTTGCTTGAGAGTGTCTCACATATTTTTAAATAGTTATCACTTTTTATTAAAGTTATTATTATTTTTATTAAAATATTAACACTTTTATTTTATATTATAAATTGTTCATTATAAAAAATCCAGCACATCATTCTCACTTTTCATCCATTCGAATATCACAATAACTAAAATGTTGTTATTTTTTTTATCTTTCTTATGAAATTTTAAAATGAAGATGGTTTCGTTTGTATTTTATTATGGAGTTTTAATAGGACGCAAAATCCGAACCCACGTACTTCCTTTATCCCATTGAAATGTACGCGTTTTTTTATTTTAGTCCGTTCAAATACAAAGTGTGCATTTTTTTTGTAAAGAGGACTCACACATGTTAATTACTTTTCTTTTCATGGGCCCACATGTCATACTAATACACCTACCCACTTTACATTAATCTTCAAGGGCTCACATGTCATACTAATACACGTGTTCACTTTACATTAATATATTATACTCCCTCTGTCCCAGGTTAAGAGGGTCATTCATCCCACCCAAATAGTCTCATTTTCTTTTTTACATATATGGGACCCACATACCCCTCTAATACAATTAAAATATGAGCCCGCACTCTCACTAATACAACTACCTACTACATATTAAATAATAATACTACTTAATTTACGTGCTGGACGGAGGGAGTATTTGTTAATCTCTATGCGAAAAAGTTTTTGCACACGTAAACGTTAACCGATGGATTACAACGTAAAATATGCGAATAACCGGTTGTATGCTATGAATGCGTGTACATGTTGCTTTGAGTATTGTACCCGCGAGATACGCTCAGTCCGCCACTCTACTCCCCCCTCACTATAAATACCTCACTCTACCTCGTGAGTGATCTTGTTCAGTTCTTAGTTGAAAATGTCAGCTACATTGCATTCTCCGCTTTCCTCATCTTTCATCTCCTCTTCCTCTCTTCAGGTAATCTACACACTTTTCTGCACGTTTTACATACTTGTACTTTCAATTCGATTTGAATAATTTGTTCATTTGATCGTGAAATACTTGTTGCTTGAAGCAGGAGAGGAGATTCTTCCGATTGGGTGCTCAATTCGCTAATCTCAAGCCTCAGAAATGCTTATCTTTGATTCGAGCTTCCTCTAACTCCTCTTCGTCTGTTGATACCGGTGATCTTTCGTCATTCTGCTGATTTTTATGTTTTCCGACTTCGATACATCCTAGATATATGAATTTATTTTTCTGTTTTGTTGTGATTGAAAGGTTTAAGCACTGAATTGAATGTCGTGACTGGATACAGCGAGATCGTACCTGACACGGTTGTCTTCGATGATTTCGAGAGGTTAGATCTGTGACTAGTCTAATTGCCTTGATGTGGAGCATTCTTCATCTTTTTTAGAATTTTAATTTATTTCTCGTTGTACTTTCTTGATGAGTTGATAATAAATGATAATTCGAAATTGTTAATGAATAGGTTTCCTCCAACTGCTGCCACTGTTAGCTCCTCTCTACTCTTGGGTATTTGTAGCCTCCCCGACACTAAATTCAGGGTAAGTGAATTGTTACTTTTCTTATGTACTTCCATAGCCCAGATGTGTGTTTGCTCAATTTACTTAATATAGTGCGTGTGACTGCAATTGTTCTTTTATGTTAAATCCTAGCGAAAAGAAAATCTTTAAGAAATGAATCATTTACATGGGTTTTAAGAATTCCTGGAGTACATGATTTATTTAAGTGCAATAATGTGAACTTTCAGTTATCTCTAGTTGATGTTATTATGCTTGGCAGAGTGCTGTGGATACCGCATTAGCAGATTCTGTGTGTTATGGCTTAGATAAAACAGATGATCGAATGTCATGTTTCTTTGACAAGGTACGGTTATGACATGCAAACAATTGATAATATAACTTCTGGTTAACTATAAATGCTATCTTTTGATATGTGAAACAATCAAACAATAGGCTTTGGTAAATGTTGGGAGTGATCTAACAAAGCTTGTACCTGGTCGTGTTTCTACTGAAGTAGATGCTCGTCTTGCATATGACACACGTGGGATTGTTCAAAAGGTACACATTACACTTGTCAATGATTTTTCCTTTAGAATGATTGAACCATAACCTGGTTACTTTTGCACCAGTTGAACTTAGAATGATTGATTAAGTTTGTTGATGGAGATTGCTTCTACACGAGGCAATGCAATCTTTCACTTGTTCATGGCTGCAAGTGTGTGTGTAAGTTCAGAAATTGAGTGTGTGTGTTTATTTTAACAAAGTCCCATGTTTTCGGATTCTTATTACCTTGAATTTATATTGATGGGCGCTGCGGACCGACGACTATCTCCACACACAACGACGTGTCTTTTCTAGCGGGCATTGTTTTCACTGACGTTCTGCTTGAATCTTCCCACAGTGCATCCATCATTAGATTGCTCCAACTCAAGCATGCTTAATTTGAAATTTTCTTGTGATGATCTCCAGAATAGATGGATTACCTTTGTTGTATGGGTAGCATAAATCAATTCTTTTAACACCTTTCCAACTCTTAGCCCCATGATCTTTCCCATGATCAAGTGATTACTTTGTTTGATCAAGGGAGGATGTGAACTAACTTCTGCTGCCATTATTTGTTTTTCTACTTAAGAGTTTGTTAGCATTCTATCTCATAAGGCTAATATTGAGTATGAAGTTGTTTAAAGTTGGCTCTTTTTAAATGAATTGTGATAACTTTTATTTGATGACTGCTTTGAGTACAAAACCTAAAAAACAAAGCACCTGTGAATGTATTTTAGATATCATGATTCAAGTAAAGAAACTAAAGTTTATCTACCCTTAATTCTGGTCTATGTTTATGCAATCTTTGTTTAGTCTATCTCATACCAACTTCCATCCATAGTCAATAAAATGTGTGATGGAATTTATTTTCAGGTGCATGACCTTTTGAAGTTATATCATGACATTGGAGTTTTTCAGGAACGACTACTGTTCAAAATTCCTTCAACTTGGCAAGTTAGTATCACTGAGATTTTGTATCTCATTTGGTTTCTATAAGGAACTTATAAGTTCCAAGCCATCATTTCTTTCTGATTTTTTGCCTTATACTCTGTTTATTTTGTTTATTTATAGGGAATTGAGGCATCAAGGTTGCTAGAGTCTGAAGGCATACAAACTCATATGACTTTTGTCTACAGGTATAATGTTGGCACTATCTTTTCAAGTATTGAAACTGTTGGTGAAAATGTCATTTTAAATTGGCAGATTTAAAATCCGATATGATAATGATGCTGTAATAATAAATGTATATGTTCTACGAGATTTAAAATCACGTGAAAATTTTCTTGTGAAGGAACCAAGTTGTTATTGTAACAAAATTTAAGTCTTCTGGCATTTTCTGGGATTGTATAGAATGCAATGCAATGCAATGCTTGGTGATCTTTCTTGATATTACTTATATGTCTAATTTCTGTTTTTTTTTTCCAAACTTATAACTCGTGATAAGGATTAGATAATTGGATCGTTACTATCATAGATTGAACACTTGGAACTTAATCAATACTCCCTCCGTCCCATTAAAGTCGTTACATTTTTTTGGGCACGGAAATTAAGGAGTATAATATTTTAATGTAAAGTGAAGTGAGAGAAATAATATTTAATGTGTAGTGGGTAGGTGTATTAGTGGTGTGTGTGGAGTGTGTGTGGGCCTAGGTGAATATGTTAATATTTTTTGTGTGGATCCCATATACTTTAAAAGGAAATGTGACAACTTCTATGGGACAACCCAAAAAGGAAAATGTCACAACTTCTGTGGGACGGAGGGAGTAGTTCTTATTTGTTGATTGAAAAACATTCAAATCATGTGGCAAAGTAAAATTTGCATTAAAATCCTCCAGTTTTACCTGGTTCAAACTGTTGATCCTTAGCTATATTATTGATGCTTTTTCTTAATAAAATATTTCCAAAATTTACAGAAGCTATCTGCAGATAAAAATGCATTCATCCTTGCTTCTTCTAAACGCTATTCCTCATGTAGCACCTCTAAGAATCTGTCTTGCATATTAATAATATAGTATGGTCATTCCAAACCACAATACTGTCAAATAGTTTGGACATATAATTAGACTATATTCGTCAACATTCTTAGTTATCTGGTTTTTATTTGCATTCATACTGGAGGCCTTTTGGAAATATTTATGTATTGTGCTATAGATTCTTCTATTTGTTTATATATGTCACTCCTCAGTCCTTAATATTGACAGTTGCTTATATGCTTTAGAATTATATTACGTTGACCCAAGTCGTAAAGAATTAAATTGTACATTCAACCTCATGTAAAGTTTTGTTCCAAAAACCATGCTCCTATCATGCCAGTTTTCACCAATAAATGGATTCTTTTTCCATATAGATATTCCTAATATCCCTTGCTGCTATAACTTTTGGGCACTTTGCTTGTGCGTCCACAGCTTTGTTCAAGCAGCAGCTGCAGCTCAAGCTGGTGCTTCTGTAATTCAAATATTTGTTGGTCGCCTTAGGGTAATAAAATGAACCATATGTCGGTAACATATTTATTGTTATGATGATGATGATGAGTCGGTCACTCTTGTCAGGACTGGGCACGTAACCATAAAGGTGACCCTGAAGTAGATGCTGCTCTTCAAAGAGGAGAAGATCCTGGGTTGGCTTTGGTCAGTTCAACCACAATCTGTTTTCTCTTTTAGTACTTGCACAAGAATAATGTCTATTTTCTGTCACCTTTGCTTCCTTCTCGAATGAGGTGATTATCAATTATATGCATGAACATCATGTTGCCCGTACCTTGTTTCTCAAGAAGCTCTAAACTCCATCTTAAACATTCATGTAAACTATGACATATATATGCACAATGCATGTGTAAGCGGAGTTCAGGGCTAGGCCTTATTCGTACCCCAATGATTAATTGGTTTTGCCTCAAAAGCATTCTAATCTATGCCCTTGTATGTTATACAATATACATGTATCTATTTATGTCTTTTCTTGTAGAAATACGAAAGTTAAATATAAGAACAAGTAAGGATAATAGGATTTAGCTATATATTCTTTTTTCTCATGTACACGCTGTTGCAACACGCCGACTAAAATTTGTTTCCAGTTTTGTTAATGTTATCGTTATTATCGGATTTTAATTCAATAAAATTTTTTCATAATGTTTTGGCCATATCAATTAAGTTATAAATGTTTAAGTATTATATGCATTGTTTACTTTGTTATAGATCTAGTGAACTTCTACAAAGAAGAGGTTAAAAAAAGATTGGTTAAGCTTTGTTTGGGTAATCTAGCCTTTTTTCTTGTTTAAAGGCATGAGCTGATAGAGTTCCTTTCCCTAAATTTTTATTGGCAGAAAACATCATTTATGCATTGATTTTTAAGTGTAATGTCTCATTTCAGGTGACAAAAGCCTACAATTACATTCACAAGTACGGGTATAAATCCAAACTGATGGCGGCAGCAATCCGTAACAAACAGGATGTATTCAATCTTTTGGGGTAATTACTTGTAATTGTTTGTAATATTCGTATTCCTCATCCTCTTTGGTTAGCTAAATTTTTGTTTTTTTATTTTTAAATTTAAATTGTCAGAGTGGATTATATTATCTCCCCATTGAAGATACTGCAATCTCTGAAAGAATCTGTGACTCCTCCTGATGAGAAATACTCTTTCATAAGGAGACTTTCCCCAGAATCAGCTGTCTCCTACAGTTTCAGCAATGAAGAGGTTTGCCTGCTCGTTTTCTCTTTACTAATTATTTACTCTATTACTCATGGAGGTAATAAAATTCAAACCAGAACCGATTCATGATTTAGGAGAATAGTTGTCCTCAATGATTTAGGAGAACAGTTCGCTTAGATCTATTGATTCCGCCGGCTCAGCCTATTAGCATGGTTGTTTATGCAGTAATGGCTACGAAGTCCTGAAATAGAATTATAAACATGTTCTCTACTGGCTTTTAACATTGCATCGATATGAAGAATTTGTTTACTTAAATATACTTGGAGCTTCAGCTTCAGCTTCAGCTTCCTACATATGGAGTAAAAGGGTGACATGAAATTGCACTAATAAGAGTGTGTTTCTTGCCTTATAGTAGTTAGTTAATTTCTCTTGTTTTAAAACTTGATTAGCAAGCCAATTTTAGTCAAAATGATCGAGCTTCTGTGTTAATGTTCAGCTTGTGAAGTGGGATCAATATAGCTTTTCATCGGAGTTGGGGCCGGCTGCAGTGGAGCTTCTATCTGTAGGGCTTGATGGTTATGCTAGTCAATCGAAAAGGGTAGAGGAATTGTTTGGGAAGATATGGCCACCACCAAATGTATAAAGCTGACTTCATTGCAACCAAGAAGATGTTGGGAATAAAGGGGTGTTCCATTTTCGTGTGATTTCTTTGCTATTTATCACTACGCTATAACCAAATTTGCCAAGTGTTTTGGAGAAATTTAACTCAAGTTCGTTCTAACCCCGATGTCTTTAGTTTCCTTCTTCATTTTCTTACTTTATCGAGTGTATGCTGTTGAAAGAGGATGCAGGCCCCTGAATATACTTTTTTTTAAAATCTTGTATGTAATAGTGAGACTATTTTATGCTTTCGTAATTAATAGTTATTACTTTTTCATTAAAATGTTATTATTTTTTTTAAAACATTAACACTTTATTTATATTATATTCTCGTCCTATTCTAATGGTTACATATTTCCATTTCAGACATCTCATCCTAATGGTTACATTTCCCTTTTTAGCATATGAGACTCACACAAATTAATTATTTCTCTCTCCATGGGCCCACACATCCTACTAATACACCTACCCACTTCAAATTAAATTATTATTTCTTTCACCTCAACACACATTAAAATACTATATTCATTAATCCCCATGCAAAAAGCAAACGTAACCATAAGGTCGGGACGGATGGAGTAAATTGTTCATGAAATAATTTAATAAATCATTATCACTTTTCACCAATTAGATATCACTTAAGGTGTGTTTGGTTCACTTTGAATTAATAATACTCATTGGGATTTAAAATTTTTCTAAAAATTAGAGAATTTATGTACTAATTAGACTTATGCGGGATTAATTTTCATCTAAGCCCATTAGTAAAAAGCAAGAGGTCCGATGAAATACAACCTTGAGGGAAAGTGTATTACAATATCCCATGAAATTAAAGGAATTCTAATGTTCATCCATTGTTTATCACATTTACAAGCTCTATTAACCCACTTATTATCTTTAGTGAACCAAACATTCCCTTATTGTTATAAAGGGTATCACGTTTTCTTACCTATCACACGGAAGACATTATGTGAAATAGTCTCACAAAAGTTCCTTTCTTTTTTTTTTTTTTTCCAAAAAGTTTGGTGAGATCATCTCACAAATCTTAATTTGTGTGAATGATTATTTATTAATTCAATAAAATATTTTTAAAGGGTCTTATTTGATTGTTATCAAATTAAAAAAAAATTGAAAAATTAATTATACAATAAAATTAATTAGGCTTTACATATGTATTCAAGTGAGAGAAATAATACTTTTAATGTATAGTGGTTTTAATATTGTAGGTGGGTCCATGAAAATAATTTAATTGTTTAGTATGCGTTTCATATATACCAAAAAGGCTAAATGTAACTTTTAGGATATGATGCCTAAATTGAAAATATATAATTATTAGGATTTGAAGGGGGAGTATGTAATTTTTTAAAAACTTTTTTATTTAATTTTATATTATTTTTAAAAATATAATAATTTAAAATTTATTTTTTATTTAATTTTGATTTTTAATTTAAATATTATAAATTTATAATATGCAGCAATATTTTTAGAAAAGTAGTAATATATTTTAAATATAATAAAAAATGACAATTATAATAAAATAAAATTGATAACTTTTCATTTGAATTATATCATTAATAATTAATGGCTAAAACTTATGTGCCTCCGGGGCACCGTGCGCACAGAAACCCTTTAGTATTAAATGATATACCCTCTAGTATAAGGACGTGCATCCTTTATTTCTTGAAAAATAATTTTTTTTTAATGAAAGTGTATACCCTTTAGAACAAAATATTGCACCCTTATTAATTAAATGTATACCCTTTAGAAAAAAATATTGTACCCTTACACACTTTGTGCACCTTGGGATATAAGAGACCAACTCTTCGATAATAATAATAATAATAATAATAATAATAATAATAATAATAATAATAATAATAATAATAATAATAATAATAATAATAATAATAATAATAATAAAGACTTGTGTGGAGCCCTTTCATAGATTGATTTTTGTGAGAAAGATAAGACGCTATGACATTTTTACAATAATTAATTGATGAAAAGTAAAAAAGATAGAGTGAACTATTTTTTGAACCATATATAACATAAATGAAAAGTTATAGTAATAATATTTTAAAAGAAAAGTAACAACATCTTAGTAAAAAGTGATAACTAAATACCAAAATGTATTTCACAAATTATAGAATGAATAAAATTGATAATATTTTTAATAAAAATTGATTATTAATCAAAGAAATGAGATATCCATATAATTGAATGATTTTACCAACAATTTACTAAAATAAAAAAGTAATACACTTTAAATAAAAAGTTATACAAGGTAAAAGAAAAAGTGATAATTGATTGATAAAATTATTTTATGAACCATTTTTAGAATGAATAAGTAATTCTATAAAATTATTTTAATATAAAGTAATATTTATTATTATTATTATTATTCATTTCTTGCTAGTGAAAAAAATTGATTTTCATGTAATGTTGCGCGGACACAATGTACACTGGGCCGTTAAATTTTTGGCTAGTGTTTTTGGGATATCATGCTTTCAAATATCATATTTTTTTAAATGTATACTCTATAGCACTTCAAATATAGTATTAATGGTTACTTTGCTTTTTACATGAGAATTAATGAATATAGTATTTTAATGTGTATTGAGGTGAGAGAAATAATATTTTAATGTAAAGTCCTTATGGTTACGTTTGCTTTTTACACTAGGATTAATGAATATAGTATTTTATTATGTATTGAGGTGAGAGAAATAAAATTTTAATGTAAAGTTGGTAGGTGTATTAGTGTGATGTGTGAGCCCATGGAGAGAGAAATAATTAGTTTGTCTGAGTTCCATATGCTAAAAAAGGAAATGTAACCATTAAGATGTGATGCCCAAAAAGAAAATATGTAATTATTAGGAAGGGACGGAGGGAGTATTTTTTATAAAGGTATGCTCTATAGTATAAAATAATATGCCCTTTAATATAAAGATGTGTCCTCTTTACTCCCTAAAAAAAATCATGGGTTCATTACTATTAGGTACAATTTAGATAGCATTATAACTAATAGGTACATTCAATTTAAAATATTACTAATAAATAAGTAAAATGTCTCTTTTATCCTTAAGTGTATTCAATATTAATTTAAAATAAATAATTTTTTCCCTTGAATTGCGTGGGATACTCGCATAATAGTGTGAGTAATAATTTAAAAGGATAAAATATACTTTTAAATATTATTTAATTTAAAAATATTTTAATATTCAGATTTAAGATTTGTATTATATTCAAAATTAATTAATTAATTTATGATATTATTACGATGTATCAGATTATATAAGAAATCTCATGTATTTAGAAATATTTAAATATATTTATTACATGATATATTCAGAAATATTTAGATAGGTATTCAAAATATTTATGTATATTTTGGTATTCAAATTATTATATTATTATTACAATAAGAAATCTGCATGTATTCAAAAATATTTAGATAAATATTACGAATATTTAGATATATGATATTCATAAATATTTAAATAAATATTAGAAATATTTAAATATACGATGTATTCAAAAATATTTAGGTAAGTAATCAGAATATTTAGATATATTTTGTTATCCAAATTATTATATTACAATAAGAAATCTGTTGTATTCATAAATATATTTAGATAAGTATTCAAAATTCATGAATTTGAATGTTGTAATTTTCAAAATTAGTAATTTAATTTCATGTTGTATATTCAGAATCTATCTACTAACAATTGAGAATGTATTCAGAAATGTTTAGATAAGTATTCAAAATTCATTTGGATGTTGTGATTTCAAAATTATTGAACTATTGAGAATTCATATATTAGAAAATCGTGACTTAGTATTAAGTAAAATAATGTTTCCAAAACAATTATACTCAACGATATTCATAAAGGGGGTAGTTGGGTATTTTCATTATCTGTTTTTGTACCTAATAGTAATAAAGTATATACTATGTATCTGGTAGTAATATTAATATATATTTTGTACTAGATAGTAATAATTCCAAAAAGGAAACATTTAAATTATTCATATTTCATCCGATCTTTTTAGTAAAAAAATTATACCATTATTAATTAAAGTGTATATTCTTTAAAATAAAATATTATACACTTACATATTGTGCACTAAAAAGACCAACTCAAATTTTTATTAAATGGGGCAGTTTTAGTTAATCAAACCAAACATGGAATTTTATTTAAGTTTTTTAAAATTTAATTTAAAATATATTTAATTAGGTTGATATATAATTTGAATCCGAGACGGTATCACCCAATAGAGTCCACATTTCAAAGTTCAACTTATGAAAAATGCAAATGAGTACTTCCAACTTGTGTGATTAAAAGAGAACTTATTTTTCAAATTAATTAATATAAGGAATTTCGTATTAAATTTAACTCACTTTGTTGGTCAATTTGAAATTCAATGACTCTCTTCTTAAGTTGTTACAGAGTCGGTTCAAATTTTTGCCAAGTCAAGCAAAATTGAATTCTCGATCAATGACAAAAACTCATGTGTCTGGGAGTATTAAATTCTTGTGTTTTCATGGGGCACGGTGTGCTCTTGTGTTCAAATTCTTGTATTCTAATAGAACACCGTGTATCCCGTGGAATTAGGACACTAACTATTTATTAATATATCTCTAATTCTAATATGAATTATTAAGGAATCTAATTTAAGATTTCAAAGTTAAACTATATATATATTTTTAAATTATTATGTTATTATATTAAGCAAACATATTAGAGTTGATATTAGGTGCACCGGTGCATCCATATATATATATAACTTTTTAGGATTTATTACTATCTAGTACAAAATATATTAGGATAATATTAGTAGATACATAATATATATTTTATTATTATCCACTACAAAAGTATTTAATGAAAAGTCTTAATTATCCCTTTATACGTGTTAATAAAATACATATAAATTTACGGTTATAATTCATATCCTATATTTTAGTTCTCTTTTCACCGGAAGAATTAAATGTTTTTGAAGTATACAAAAAATCACAATATATATTATTCCTGAAAATAACAATATCTCCAGTATTTATGTAAATATCGTGTGAAGACTACTTAATCTTTTTTCTGAATACTTTTTGAATATTTTTGAAAATTAATTATTAAGCCCAACATATTTTCTAAACAGAAAAATTACAAAAACTAACGAATATTAAGTTTTATATTTTTTCTGAATACAATTTGAACATTTTTTAAAATCATTAAATATTAAGGTCTACATATTTTTTGAATACAAAAATTACGAAAACTATTGAATATTAAGGATTATATATTTTCTGAATACAATATATCTGAAAATTATTAAATATTAAGGCCTATAATTTTCTGAATACAATATATCTGAAAATTATTAAATATTAAGGCCTACAATTTTCTGAATACAAGCACCAAATAATTAAAATATCCACGACGTGCCTACATATCTTCTGAATACAAGCGAGATAATTTAAAAATCCACACAACAATGAGGGCGGCATCTATTAAGTCTTGGGTGCTTTCTTTTCCAGCTTTCTCTCTCGTCCCAAAAGAAGAATCATTGGATAAGAGTGAGATTGAAATTGAACACAAAATTCTTAAACATATTTTTTAATATTTGATGTATATATTTTGTACAGATTGACTAATCTTCAACATATTTCCTATTTTTATGGAGAAATTAGTGGATAAATTAATTTCTGAATACAATTAAAATAATAATAAGATTAAAAGTGGTATTTGATGTATTCAATTTGTAGTAAATAGTAATATAATTTACATGTTTTATCTAGTAGTAGTAATATAGATGCATAAAATGTACCTATGAGTAATGAACCCAATTTTTTATTTTATTTTGTATATGTTTTTATTTATTAAAAAATTAGCATCCATATGTGTATAACTTTTTCTAATAGTGTATACGTGTTTTTTAATAATTGTATATTTTTTTACCCTCAATTTTTTATTAAAAAAACTAATAATTAAATTGTATACATTTTTTTTATAATTGTTGAGTATATGTTTTTATTCATATTTGTATACATTTTTTAAAATAAGTGCACCGTATCTTAGGGTGCACCCGATTGCACAGTATAATTAGCCAACATATTATACAAAGAATAAGCAAGTGTGAGAACAACATACTCCCACTGTCCGGTTCTAAGATATCCATTTGTTTTTTGCACGTGGATTAAGGAGTATTATTATTTTATGTAAAGTGTGTAGTTGTATTAGAGGGAATTGGTGGGTCATATTGTGTACTTTTTTACTAATTAGGGGAAATGAATACCTTTGAAGCGAATGCCAAAAATAGTAAAATGAATACCTTAGAAGCGGACGGAGGGAGTATTATACAAAGAATAAGCAAGTGTGAGAATTTAAAATGAATTACATCATAGACTCTTGTAAATCTTGTTGTCCTCTTAATTTAAACACCTAACAATACCTGTGGTCCCCCTTAATCTAAATACTGTAGCAATACATAGGATATATGAGTAAATCGAGTTTACATCATAAACTTTTTAAACACCATATCAATACTCACACAGAGTATATCAAATTGGTAGGGAATGTAAACCCAGTTTACTTTTGTTATTTAAAAAATACACAAACATGTATTCATTTGATCAAATCATAAACTTTAAAATAAAAATTAACAAGCACTAATATTTACTCATTTCAACCATCTAAATTAATCTTAGCATCGCCGCCGTCATGCTACTTTTTTGCGATGGGACAGATGACATCCTAACGGCGACAGAATACAAAGTGTATATATATTTTATGTAGATTATATGTTTATTAGTGCGCATGTGTTATTACACAGCAGCTTAGTGAACTATTTATATAAAATTATCAGTATAAATATGGAATGTAATTAAGATCTTTTCTAATTATAGGTTTTATATGAAAATTGTTATTAGGCCAATAAATCACGTATTCGAAAAACAAAATTAAATCTTTTAAGATCTATTCTAAATTTGACAGACCGCGTATATTCACTGTCATTTGAATATATACATGATTGATTACAAATTAAATACGGACTCCAATAAAATGGTTTTAGGTCAATTTTTGAGAAAGGACGAGTATTTCTCCTTTCGTTTAGCTACTCACCGTTATTGTCTTATTGTATAAACATTAATATTTTTAACTAATTTTATTGACAATTATTTTTTTAATTAATTTTATTGACTTTTAAGAGTATTGTGGTATTTTTAAATAATAAATAAATAGTAAAATAAGTTATGTGAGTTAGATGAGAGTGACTTTTTGAAAATATATGATGGAGTGATAGGTTATTTGTTTTCACATGTTTTCTATTTTTGGAGTATAAAGAGTATAGTGAGACAAATAAATAAGGAAAGATTAAAAAGCTTGTTGAGACCGGGGAGTATTTTTTAAGAGTTTTAATGTAGTTGATGAGTGTGTAAATTCACAAGTTTGGCATCATGTTTTGTGCTAGTTTTGGAGAGTTTTGAGGTGAAAATAGGTGGAAAACCTATATATATTGTGAATTAGCATGAATCAGGTGTTAGTGGAGCTATTTAAGTGGTTTTCATAGCAAAATCGGAGTGGAAGTGCCAAGAATCGAAGAGACAAAGTCGAGACCACGCGAACCGCCAAGGAGAGAGGTGGGTTCGACCTGTTGGAGGAGGGTTCGACCTCTCCAGCAGGTCGAACCAGCGTTGGAAGAGTGCAGGAGGGGGGTTCGACCACGACTCAAGGGGTTCGACCTGTCTATCAGGTCGAACCATGGTCGAACCAGTTCGCGAGAAGATGGATTCGACCACGACGCTGGGGGTTCGACCTGACGGTTGGTCGAATCGAGAGCAGAAATTATCCAGTAGCATAGTTCGACCTGTGGTTCGATCAAGACTCGAGGGGTTCGACCTGTACAAGAAGTCGAACCAAGTGCAGAATACTTCCAGTAGGTGGGTTCGACCTGTGGTTCGACCTGCGGCCAGTGGTTTGACCTGTTTGCTGAGGTCGAACCGTCGTGCGGAAACTTACCTTATTCGGATTTTCGAGGCCAAAATACGTGGGATCACTTGAAATGCCCATTCCAAGCCCTAGAGACGTGATTACAAGTATAAAAGGCGGCTCATGCAGTCAAAGAAGACGTCACAAATCACCAATCACCAACAACACAATACAAGAGAGTTTTAGAGAGCGTAAGATCGTGAAGTACAAGAGGAGACTAGGAAGAGCTGTGACAGAGGTTCCACTAGAGATTCAAGTAAGATTGATCCATCTAACCATGATTGTTCCTAGATCAATCATAGGCTAGAGCCACTTCGGTAGTTCTAGGGTTATGAAGGTTTCATGAGTTGATTTGTATTTCGTGTGTATACTCCGTACAACACTACTTGTGGTTTATTTTATATAAGATTGTGCGTTTTTAATCCATACTCATAGTTGTTTTATGCATCAATAATCGTTGTGTAGAGTCTGAATGCATAACATGGTTATTGATTAAGTGCGTTCACTAATGAGCAGGGTTTATTGTTATAATTCTAAGTGAAGGGATTCCGAGGTTTTATTAGAACCGTCTTATATGAATGTTTGTTAATTGAATTGAATTCGGGTTAACAAGTAGGATTAAGAGTATAACTTTATAGTACCTAAAAAGGGAGATCAAATCGGGTTAGAGTACTAAGTGCACGGGAAATAATTGATTATGATAGTACCTAGAAAGGGAGGTAAAGTATACGTCTTGCTCTGAGGATACTCACACGTGTCAAAAGCTTATCTATTTGTGTCTATAGAATAGATTTGCATGGTCTAGCGATGCGTCCATATTCCACAAGGCAGAGTCGGATACCGACACAGGAAAGTATGAATTAACGAATGAAACTAGATGGTCTAACGAACTACCTAACATCTTATTTGATCACAACAACTCTTCTCTTGTTCTTGTTATTTATTTGCTATTTTAATTGTTACTTAGTTTACAAACCAACAATTACAATTCTCAACATAGTCATAATTGCTAGAAAATAACTAAAGTAATATTTATCCGTCCCGTGGATTCGATATTTAACTTGGTCACCTTCGAAACTACAATAGGTATCCTTCATACTTGGGGATTAAAATTGTGTGTTGAGAAAAATACCAACAAGTTTTTGGCGCCGTTGCCGGGGACGGTTTAAAATATTTTTTTGTTATTTCTAGTTTATTAGGGCTATTTATCTTGTTTTGCTGTTTTAATTCTAGTTCTTTTTAGGTGTATTCTCACGAGATCAAAGAAATGTGAGCTTGAACCCTATAATCCTGAGATCGGAGCATCGTCAAGAAAGAAGAAGAAGAAGAAGAAGAAGAGCAAGACAAAGACTATTGATCCAACTGAAGCTCTGAATTTTGGAGTTGAAGTTGACGAGCAGATTTCGCAGACGATTGAAGCTACAACTGAAGTTAATTCGGGAGTACAGACAGTCAGCATGGCAGCGAATCCGGATAATCTAGCCATCCGAGAGGTTTTCAGAAATAATGGGGCTGGAAATTTTGGGCTTCTAGGAGCGAGTGGAACTAATTCAGCTTTCGATCTTCATCCCGCTCTTATTAGCATGATAGAAAGGAACTCCTTTTCAGGAGGGTCTTTCGAGGATCCGCAGCAGCATCTGAACAAGTTCTTGGGCTATGCAATTACTCAAAAAGATGCAGGAGAACATGAAGATGCTAGGAAGATCCTCTTGTTCAAATTCTCGCTTACTAAAAAGGCGAGAGATTGGTACGACACTATCAACGCAACTGAGTGCACCACTTGGGAGCAACTGCAGTTAAGGTTCTTGGAGAGATACATGCCACCTTCAAAGCTGTTTAAGATAAAGCAAGACATTAACCAATTTGCTATCGATGGAGGTGAGAAATTTCATGAAGCAAGGGATAGATTCAAGGACATGCTTAGGAAGTGTCCTCAACATGGGCTATCTAAAGCTCAATATATCAGTATATTCTACAATGGATTGGACTGTGATTCACGAGTGTTATTGGATGCTTCTTCTAATGGAGCATTGCTTACAAAGTCATCCATAGACACCGAGAAGTTGTTTGAAGATATTTTGATGAATTCGAGGGATTGGCCAACTGATAGAGTTAGAGGTACTTATGTCCTTGGAAAGGTAGCTCAGGTTGAACAAGCAATGGTGAAAACAAGTAGAGAGGATGAGATCGTCTCTAGCTTGTCCAATATCAACAAGCTACTTGAATCCTAGCAGAAGCAAATCAGCGAATTATCTCAGCGCGTACCAATCACGCAGCAGGAGTTGAAGAATGATGGACCAATCCAAGAGGAGTTGGAAGATGCACACTATGCCATGGATCAAAGTATTCAAGGAACTAGGTATCCAGATCAAGAAAACCGGAACTACCAAGGGAACTATCGAGGAAACTTTAATAATCGTGGTCTTCCGGGTGGTTATCAACAGTCTAGGAGGCTGGAGTTCTCATGGAGCAATCCGAATAATGCGATTCAACCTCCGATGGGTGTTGATCCGGGTGCTAAGGTGGAAGGAGGGAAACCGGGTTTTGAGGATACTGTGAACATGTATATGGCCAAGAACGATGAAAGAGTGAACCGCCTTGAGGCCAAACTTGAAAAGAAAATCGATGCAAACCATGAGGTTATATCTAAGCAGGTGAAGGACCTTACATTGCTGATGGGGGAGATGGCAGGAAGTGTTAACAGGCTTACTCAATCTCTTGAAAAGGGAAAGTTCCCGTCTCAAAGTATTGAGAATCCAAGGTCCTACAACGCCATGACATTGAGGTCGGGAACGCAGTACAAGGGACCTATGAGGCCAGAATCAAATTTGGACATGTCTAGGGCAAGATTCGACCATGGTTCGACCAATATTGAAGGTCAAACCATACAAGAAAAGTTGAACCAATGCACTGGACACGATCAGGAGGTATCGCAGCATCGGTTCAACCAAACTACAGATGGTTCGACCTGGCATACAGGTCGAACCACGATCGAACCTGACAATTCGGAGCACTCTATTTTTCCAGAACACCGGTTCGACCAAATCAATCATGGTTCGACCTATCCAATAGGTCGAACCCAGGTCGAACCGCACAACTTGGAGCACTCTATTTTGTCGCAGCAACGGTTCGACCACGATGGACATGGTTTGACCTATCCAACAGGTCGAACCGGAGGGTGGAAGGAGTACAGTAGGTCAGTTCGACCTAGGTGGCCGTGGTTCGACCTACTTAATAGGTCGAACCCAGGTCGAACCTCAAATTCTAAAAGAGAGTAGTTGTCCAGAAGAGCGGTTCGACCATTACGTGCCTGGTTCAACCTGTTCCACAGGTCGAACCCTGGTCGAACCCATCCAGAAGTTGCCTGTTGTTACTTCAAACACTCTCGATGATGTTGATGCTACTCCAGTGGTTCGGAATAAGCAATGTACAGAGATAATAGCTGAGAAAAAGTGGGAGAGAGCCAAGCGATTGAGAGTCAAAAAGGAGAAAGCGGAGAAGGTTGATCGTGATGAATGGGGGATTCCCAAAACAAAGATACCTCCGCCATTTCCTTATAAGCTTGTGAAGAAGGGATTGGAAAAGAAGTTCAAGAAGTTTTCAGAGATAATGAACAAGATAAGCTTGAGCATTCCTTTCTCAGAGGCAATCATGGAGATGCCGTACTATGCCCGATTTCTTAAAGACATATTGTTGAAGAAGCGGAGCTTAATCGAAATTAAAATAATGAATTTATCTGAGAATTGCAGCTCAATCATTCAAAGGAAGCTGCCGCAAAAAATGAAGGATCTGGAGAGCTTCACTATTCTATGTGAGATCGGAAAGGGGCCGACACGGCGAGCTTTGTGCGATCTAGGGGCAAGCATCAATTTGATGCCGTTATCCATCTTTCAGAGGCTTGGTTTGGGGGAGTTGACCCATACAACAGTGGTTCTCCAATTGGCGGACAGGTCGATGACGTTTCTAAAAGGTATAATTGAAGACGTTCTCGTCAAAGTGGAGAAGCTAGTCTTTCCTGTGGACTTTGTTGTGCTAGAGATGAAAGATGACAAGGATAATATCCTTTTAATCTTGGTGAGACCTTTCCTTGCTACTGCTGGAGCTATGATTGATGTTCAAAAAGGAGAGCTTAGATTGCGGATGGACAAAGAAGAAGTTCTTTTCAACTTGGACAAAGCAATGAAGATGCCCATGGAGTCGCAGTATTATAGTATTGACGTGGTGGAGGAGATTGTGAAGGAGGATATGTCTCTGATCCTGTCAAAGGTTTCTCTTGAGACATGTTTGATGGAGTCTCTTACTTATCCCACTACAGAGCTTGACGGACTCTCCAACGAGGTATGTATTGAATATCTTGAGAACTTACTTGTTTTGGGTGATGCTAGGTATGCATTGGAGAAAGTTAAGGCTGAAGAAGCGAAAGGGTCTAGGAAGTACTTGCCGTTGGAGAGAGAGCACTCCGATGGAAGAAAGGAAAGAGGAGTTGAAATCGTTGCCGGAACACTTGACGTATGCTTATCTTGGTGACAATGAAAAAGATCCATCAGGTGATTCGGAATTCAAGAGGAAGATTGACCCGGAGGAGTCTACACGGCCATGGGATGAAGGTAATTCTAATGATCATATTTTTGTGAGCGAGAAAGGTGCCGTGCTGACTGTAGACAAAGGAAGAGAAGATGATGCCTACTTGAACCTCCTAACTTACCACCGGATACCAACAAATTTGAAAATCCTTACTCTCGTTCTTATCCTGACTTTGATCTTGATGGAGATAGGAGTTATTCCAAAATTGAGTGGAAGATTGACAGGAATGAGAAGAGAAAGTTTGAGAAAGGAGATTCTACTGATCGTATGGTGCATAAGAATGGTAAGGTGGAAAGTGTGGATGATAAGAGGGGGAGAAAGTATTGGAAGGTGAGGATGCGACATGATCATCCTCTGATCAAGTAGTCTTCTAAGTGGTATTCTGTCGTGACTCTCCGACGTTAAACATGAGCACCTGTTGGGGGCTTTCCCTCCCGTTTTATTATTTTATTTCATTCGTGTAAGTAAGAAATTTTTATATTTGAAGTGCTTACTTTTTGGCAATTACATCTCTTTGCAAACTTAGTTTCGACTGTAGTTTCTACTAAGTTTGGGGGGGTGTGATGTACTTACCTCAATAAGCACCGATAGTATAATCTTTTCTTTGTGATGTTTGTTAGGGGAGTTGGTTTTTGCGTCATATTTAAAATTGTAATCGATTTTGATGTGACGATTTTTTACAACTTGCCTAATGTTTAGTGAGTTTTGGTTGTGTTTTCTTTTACGGAGTTACTCATGAATAATATTTTGTGGAACAATTTTTGATGAAGTTGTGCTCTAGTTGGTACCTAATGATTCGTATTGAAGTTTGAAGTGTGTAGGGATTGAAGAACACTCAGTTTTGAAGCTTAGAAGGGTGGTTCGACCAAAGCCAGGGTAGGTTCTGTTGGATTGTATACTAAAATTCTAGCTTTAGTATGAACAATGTCATAACAATATTTGAATTGAGAATCATTGATCAAATGATTGCATCTTATAATTTATTTATATGCATGATGCAATAGTCCAATTACTTTATACTGTAGATAATATGTTGTGCGACAACACGCGGAAGATCATATTATCGGTTTCCTTATAAAGTATAAACAGATGCTCACAACTGAGATAGACGGGGACTCTCTATCGGTATGGTTGTAGTGTGGTTTGGTATTAGCTTGTCTTGGCTATAGAATCACATTAGTGCACTTGTGTGTATTGAGCAGGACCGTCTGAGATCGTTCGACTTATACTGACTTATAGAAGAACTTGATCTCTGTTATTATGGAAGTTCGTGCTCTTAATCCCTATACAATAACCTCGACACGTAGGGCAGTATATATTTCTTTGATTCATCAATGGGTGAGATTTATAAGTATTAAATCAACAAACTCGGTGAGTTGGGAAGTAGTGCTGTCTCTATGGTGTGCTGTTAATTGTAGAAGGAATCCATGTCCGACATAGGTTGATGATGTCCCCTTGAGGAACTCATAAGGTTTATCATGTAAATCTTGCAAGTGGATTAATTTCCGGCATGATAAAAAGGTTGAGTGGTACTACTCTCGGATGAGATATTAATTAATTTGAGTTGTCAGTAACTTAATTAATTAATGGACATTGTATATCATAAACATGGGGAGATTATCGGGCTTATAATAAGAAGGAGCCCAGAACATAATTTGGGATTGGACGGGTAGTGCAGTAATAATATTTTAGTGGACTATATTATTATTATTGGATTTAATTAAAAGCTTTGGGCTAAGCTTAGTTAATTAAATTCAATTGAGGCCCAGTCCAATTTCTCCTCCTGGTCCCTGCTGTAGCCCAATATATATAGTCATCTCAGCTTCTGGAAACCTAAGTTACTGCGCCTCTTTTGACGTGAGTTAGGAAAGAAGCAGATTGGGAGAATCCTGCAGATTGTTGCCCACACAACAGCAGGATTCGACTTGGGATATACAGCAGAAGATCTAGAGGTGGTTCTTCTGCAATGATTCAGACTCTACATCAACCCTGAAGTACGGTAAACGGTTCAATTGCTTCCGCTGATTTGTTTAACTGTTTAACCTAAACGGATCACGTTTGGACCAAACGATCCAATTGCTAACAATTGGTATCAGAGCGTTGGTTTCGTGGTGAAACGTGACACGTTAGGTTGGGTTTGAGCCTTTCGTGTGTTGATTGTCTTATTGATAGCAAGTTTGTTTTTTTTTGTGATTATGTGACTTGATATGTTAATTATCGCAAGAAAAAGAAAACTAGGGTATAGTTTTACACTTGAAACCCTTTCTGCTATCCTTTATTGCTGCGATCAAACAAGTACGATAGTAAGAAACCACCATACAACTCCTATTCTTTCACCCTCTATGTTCACGGAAAGAAAAAGCGACTGCACGCGGCGGAGCTGATGACATTACATCTCGTCGGTAATCGGCGCTGTACGACTGTTACTCCGGGCGAATCTGGTGTAACCTCGGAGCGGGTTTCCTTTGTGGTGAGATGGCGCCGATGGGTTCCGGAGGTCCTTGCTGCAGACTGATGGATGGTCTGGAAGCGGGCGACGGCGGACGTGAGAGCGGCGACCCCAGTCCGTGATTTTTGTTGGTAATAAACGTGGCTGAACGACGATGGCTGAAGCGGTGTCTTCAGTCGGAGACGGCGTGACTGAACGAAGAGGATGGCGGTGCCGAGTCGAAGGTAGCGAGTCACCTCGTTGACTCCGATCGATGAAGCGCCAAGCAGGTCGGGGCGATCTGACCATCGGCGGATGAGCGGCATCGTCAGACTGCTTCTGGGCGGATTTCAGGAGGTTCGACTTGCAGATTCCAGTCGAGTCTGAGGAGATCCGGCAGCGCGTGTTGATAGTAGGTACAATTGAAGACGGCGACGATCTCGATTGACATCTACAGATCCGTGCTGGAGGCGGCGCCTGGATTGAGACCCACCGAAGCTGATTCCAGTCGCGGCGCTCGTTTTTGTCAGCGGCTTTTTGGCCGCGTCTGATACTTGTTCTGGGCGAGCCTATTGCTGTTTCTGAGCGGGTCTCCTTGGTTAGGAGACGGCGCCGGTGGTATGCAGTTGCCGGCTTAGGCAGACCATCCATGGTCCTCGAGCGGCGGCGTGCGGCAATTAGAGGCGGCTCTGGCGGAGCTGGCAGCGAGGGTGGCGACTCAGCGGGCGGCGGCGCTGTTGGCGGCGGATGCTGGCGCGGCCGCCGGCGGCAGAGGCGACCGACAGCGCCGGAGCAGGCTGGGAGGTTGCTTGGCGGCGGCTGAAATTAGGGCACCTGTTTGGTGTTTTGGGCCTGTTTAGTTTAGGGCCCAATTTCTTTTTATTTTGCTGCTGGGCTGTTGATTATAGTTTGATGTTGGGCCTAGTTTAATTATTTGGGCCCAAATATTTTAATTAAAAGGATATTGGGCTGCAGGGCCCTATTTTAATTAAGGAGTATTTGAGCTGATGATTAAAAGGCCCAATTCAGTAATTATATTAGATGCTGCTCAATTTTAATTTGGTTTTGGGCTATTGGGCTCAATTTTAATTAAATGGTTATGGGTTGCTAGGCTAATTGCTGGATTTAATTAATTGTGGGTATTATGTTGGGCCTGATTTAAATATTGGGCTAGACCTTAATACAGAAATTGGCAAGATAAATGGGCTTAATTATTTTAATAATGGGCTGCTCATTTTATGCTAATAATGTTTGGGTCAGCTGGGCCTATTTAATTGATCCAACATTTTATGCAATTAATTAATGTTATATAACTGATTAATTGATTTAATTGTCAATTATTGTTGTATATGTGTAAGGCATGTTCTATGTGATTTATTTATTTAAATTGCTGTTAATAGAAGCATGCTAAGATGTATATTTTATTTCGGAATATTATATGCATGTTAAAAACCCTCGGTAATTAAATAACTAAGTGGGAGAGGGGATTGATTATTAATTCCCGCGGCCTCCATTATTGGTTTGTAAGTGATGTGAGTAAACTTGCGTGTTGGCATAGGCCTTCCTCCCTAACGGATGAGTTTATTCACGGATCACTGGTACAGACTTCATAAATAATTATTGTTTGTAATGTGGCACATAAACTTGCATGTTGGCATAGGCCTTCCTCCCTAACGGATGAGTTTGTGTGCGGTACACTGGTACAAACTTATAATTGATGATTGTAGGAAGCTACCCGAGCGCGTGTGTACTTCTCCAACTGTAAGGCACATAAGCTCGCGCAGTGGACTTGGGATCAAATAATGGTGTACACTTAGGTGTAAATAATTAGTATCCTCCCCAACGGAGTCACTGCTATTATTTGCATGGCTAAAGAGTAACCGACTATTAATTATTTTGTCATAAAGTTAGGTTGACAAATGAAATTAATGGGTAAAACCTTCTCTTGTAAATGTTTGGGTTTGTAAACGTCCACACTAACGTGGCTTGCAGACTCACGGTGCTTGAGATGTCGGAGAATTTTATTTTATATTGTTTTGAGGGAAACAATATAAAAGGATAAAATTCAAAGTTTTGATCAGTAAATTTAATCGTGATTCTCTGTATTTCGAATAGTTTTAGTCTCACTAATTGTTAACTAAAAGAAATTATATTTACTTGTCCAAATTAACTGATTAGAAAAGAATCTTAATTTTGAAATTTACTGCTTAAGAAAATACATGTGTTCTCTCAAAGGACGGCTTATGATGCCTATTAAAGTATTTAGTGAAGAGATGAGAGGATCATAGAAATATGATGAACTCATGTAACTCTTCAGATACTTGAGTAATTTAAAAGGCGCAAGATCATGATAGAATTTGATGAATGAATTGGAAAAGCTTGGAGTATAAATTGAAAGGGAAACCTAGATCAATTTTATTCTCCATGTTTAGCCTTGATGTTTTGAGAAAGTTCTACCTGAAATACTAGAGGATGTATATGGTGGGAGACTTCTGACAAAACATGTGGCAAAGGAAAGCCATTTTCATCATAAAGTGAACAAGTTTAATATCTTATTCACTAGTTGTTTAAACATGATTAGTGATGGCATCTGTTAACACGAAGTGTGTAGATACTGGAATCACTAAATGTTTATTACTAAGTGAGGATAAGATAGTTATGACATGGGTAAAACTACGAAGGTAGTGGCTATTGCAGTGGGAGTTATTTATCTATCTTATGATAGGAATAAATGATTGATTATGAGAAATTATCTTTACGTATGTTTTCCTGGAAATAATTTAATTTCGGTTTCTATGCATTAATGGATGGATACTTCATTTCATTTATATGACATGGTCATAATGATGAGGAATGGGGGTATAATCCGTTATAGTACGTTGGTGGATAATAATTATACTCTTGAATCATGTTCATCCCACAGATGCAAGAAATAGTATTTAATAATGCATCTTCTAATATTAGTAACAGAAAGGGACCTTCAAAGATGAACTAAACATACAATTGGCGTCTAAGATTAGTTCATTTTACTTGAGTAGGATTCAAAAGTTGATAGCCGATAGACCGCAAGGTTTATCAGAAGTGAAAACTATCGGACTTGCGAGTCTTGCTTGGAAGTAAAAATGATTAACTGCCTTTCAAGGCTGTGGGGTGTAGAGCCAAAGATATATATGTTGGAATTAGTTCATTCTGATTCAAGCGAACCTAACAATATCCAGACGAGAGGTGGTTATGAATATTCAAAGATTATTCTGGATACCGATATATTTATTTGATGCACTGCATGTCTAAGTTCTTGGATTAATTCAAGAATTGTAAGGATGGTACAATGAAGCGTCATGGAAAATATATCATATCATTATGATTCAATCGTGATGATGAAAACCTCTTAGGATAGTTAGGAACTAATAATCAGAAGTTGAGATTAAATCTCAAGTTGATTACACCGGGCAAGCCCCAGCTGAATGGTGTGGTGGGTAGAAGGTATAAGACTCTTATGGTAATGATTAGATAGATGATGAATTATTTGGAATAATTAAATTCATTTTATGGATATGCCCTAGATACAGTAATTCGTGAAACGTTTGTCTGTATATGGGATATCCTAGAAAAATGGAGGGTGATTTGTTTAGTCCAAAAGATCGAAGGATAATTGTTAACTCAATAACTAGATTTTTGGAAAAGGACTATGTAATAAATCACAAACCCTTGTATGAGTTGTTCTAAAGGAAGTGAGAGGAAAACACTAAGTATAAGTACCAAGTGTACAAGAGGATATACCACAAGGTAAACTGCAACGCGTGTCACGTCTGATACACAATTACCTGTAGTACTTTATCATAGTGGGAGGGTTGTTTGACAACCCATAAAATACATGTTTTGGGAGAGTCGTGAGACTTGATCCCTAGTGAACATGGTATTGTCCCACGGATACGACGTAGCACTACAAGATGAAAATGCGGAATCTTAGTAAGTTGCATTGAATGTTGAAATAGAATCTACGGATTCTAAATTAAGTCTGGAGCTTAAATGACCACTAAATGGTATGAAAGCCATTGCAAGTGGTCAAGGGAAATAAAAGAGGATCATAACGGAAAGGTGAAAACCTTGGAAGCAAAGCTTGTTGCGAAAAAGTGTACTCAGAAAGAAATGGTTCGATTATGAGGGAACATATTCGCTGGTAGCTATGCTTAAGTTGACCCGAATTCTTTTATTTATTGCTGCTCATATTGAATTATGAGGGACATCAAATAGATGTCAAGACAGCTTTCCTGATTGGAAGTCTTGAGGAAAACATCTATGTGAAGCAACCAGAGTAATTCATTGCAAAGTACTAATAGCATTTTGATAGTAAGCTTAAAAGTGTCCAGCGATGGACTAAAGCAAGCTTTAAGATTGTGAAGCATCTGTTTTGATTAGATAATCCAGTGGCATGGATTTAAATCAATGAGCGGATGAGTCTTGTGTATTGTAAAGAGTGACGGAAACGTGGTGGTATTTCTTGGACTATATGTAGATAGTATCTTGCTCATTGGAGATAATGAAAGAGTATTATCGGGCGTATGGGTACGGTTATTAAAGCGGTAGATTTGAAGGACTTAAGAAAAGTAAAATATATCCTTTTGATCACGGTAATACGGATCATATGAAAGGATGTTATGCTTATTTCAAGTTTCATAAATGATACAATCCATACTCGTTTAGCATGTGAATTTATCTTATTGGATGTGTCTTTGAGATACAAAAAGAAGATAAAGTAGATGAAAGCGGTTCCTTATGCTTCGGCGAATAAGGAAGCTTAATCTAAGGAATGCTATGAACGAAGTTGGATATCGGTTTTGCTGAATGCAAGAACAGTGGGTATCATCGTAATCCGGAACAAGAATGATGAACTGTGGTAAGACATATATGAAGTGCCTTAGAAGGACTGGAAATCATATATAGACTTACTGAGCAGATTCACTGCTTCTTGTGGATTACGGAGATTCGGATTTTTTAATCAGATTGAACAGTAGTAAATTCTCCTCAAAGGTTATGTGTTTAATCTTAGGAAGTAGAGTCATAATGTGGAGGAGTGTTATATAGAAATATATTTCAGACTCCAGATTCCATCATGGAAAGATGATAAATTGGAGCCTAAGAGGCAGCCAAAGTATCTATATGACTCTAGAGACTTCATGATGGACTTTGAACTGTTTCTAAGTTTGCCCAAGGTAATCACAATTTACATTGATGATATTGGTGCAGTTGCAAACTTGAAGAAATCACAAGTCCATAAGGCAATTAAACACATAGAGCGCGAGTACCACCTGTTACGAGAAATCGTATGATGAGGGGAAGGTTGTTGTCGCCTAGATTGCATCGGATGATGACCTAGTATACCATTTACAAGGACCTTAAGGCGAGAGCTTTTAATGGTCGCATAAGTGGGAGTAGGAATCAGATGTATGGCAGAAGACATGACAGCATAGTCTTTTAGTATAAGTGGGAGATTGTTGGATTGTATACTAAAATTCTAGCTTTAGTATGAACAATGTCATAACAATATTTGAATTGAGAATCATTGATCAAATGATTGCATCTTATAATTTATTTATATGCATGATGCAATAGTCCAATTACTTTATACTGTAGATAATATGTTGTGCGACAACACGCGGAAGATCATATTATCGGTTTCCTTATAAAGTATAAACAGATGCTCACAACTGAGATAGACGGGGACTCTCTATCGGTATGGTTGTAGTGTGGTTTGGTATTAGCTTGTCTTGGCTATAGAATCACATTAGTACACTTGTGTGTATTGAGCAGGACCGCCTGAGATCGTTCGACTTATACTGACTTATAGAAGAACTTGATCTCTGTTATTATGGAAGTTCGTGCTCTTAATCCCTATACAATAACCTCGACACGTAGGGCAGTATATATTTCTTTGATTCATCAATGGGTGAGATTTATAAGTATTAAATCAACAAACTCGGTGAGTTGGGAAGTAGTGCTGTCTCTATGGTGTGCTGTTGATTGTAGAAGGAATCCATGTCCGACATAGGTTGATGATGTCCCCTTGAGGAGCTCATAAGGTTTATCATGTAAATCTTACAAGTGGATTAATTTCCGGCATGATAAAAAGGTTGAGTGGTACTACTCTCAGATGAGATATTAATTAATTTGAGTTGTCAGTAACTTAATTAATTAATGGACATTGTATATCTTAAACATGGGGAGATTATTGGGCTTATAATAAGAAGGAGCCCAGAACATAATTTGGGATTGGACGGGTAGTGCAGTAATAATATTTTAGTGGACTATATTATTATTATTGGATTTAATTAAAAGCTTTTGGCTAAGCTTGGTTAATTAAATTCAATTGAGGCCCAGTCCAATTTCTCCTCCTGGTCCCTGCTGTAGCCCAATATATATAGTCATCTCAGCTTCTGGAGACCTAAGTTACTGCGCCTCTTTTGACGTGAGTTAGGAAAGAAGCAGATTGGGAGAATCCTGCAGATTGTTGCCCACACAACAGCAGGATTCGACTTGGGATATACAGCAGAAGATCTAGAGGTGGTTCTTCTGCAACGATTCAGACTCTACATCAACCCTGAAGTACGGTAAACGGTTCAATTGCTTCCACTGATTTGTTTAACTGTTTAACCTAAACGGATCACGTTTGGACCAAACGATCCAATTGCCAACAGGTTCGACCAGTGCCAGGAGGTCGAACCGAGCTGAAGAAGTTGAACCGTGGTGCAAAAGTTATCCAGAGAGGTGGTTCGACTACGACGTTCTTGGTTCGACCTGTTCAGCAAGTCAAACCGAGGTCGAACTGGTGACATGAAACTTACAGAAGGGTGGTTCGACTTAAGCCGATATGGTTCGATCTGGTCAGCAAGTCAAACCCAAGCCGAACCGAAGGAGAAGGTATTCAGAATGTTGATTCGACCACGATGAAGTTGATTCGAACTCTTCCACATGTCGAATCAAGGTCGAACCAAGCCAGGAAAGTGTGTTCTTAATTCTGTCCTTCTATGATGCATGAGTTGGGCTGTAGAGATACTTGTATGATTGATTAGGTATGAGCTTAATGTTTATGTGCATTCATGTGTTTACATGTTTATGTTCTTTAAAGAGAGCATGTTTAGTTGATAAGTATATTGAATTCTTGTGAAATTGATCTTAATTATGTGCTATGAGGAGTACTTAGGATTCTATTTACCTATGTGAGGATTTGAGCCTTGATAATCATGCTTGATCATGATTGTTTTATTCTTGAGAGGATCATTCATATGAACGTATTCTAGAACTTGGCTTGGAGTCTTGTGTGAGACTTATGATTGATAAATTGCTAGGACATGATCTTAGGCCATTATTTTGTGATTAAGTTACTTGGCCAAATTTTATCCTTCCTAATGATCTTATTAACCTTTGGATGCCCCGTTGAGCCGTTAAAAACCTTTTCTTTGGTAGCCGAAGTAAATAACCTTATAACCTTTACTTGAGCCTTGATTAACCTATTCATTGGTAGAGAGACTTGAGGTGAGTAAGTGTTGCAAGAAGAAAAAAGAAGATAGAATATGGTTGGATGAAAAGAATATGGTTAAATCTTGTTTAGGGGTAGTGCCTGAAACTGGTACCCCAATTGATTATACATAAAGTTTTAAGCTTAAGAGCAGCTGTTTGATAAAGTGAAGAAGGGTAGTGCCTAAAATCGGTACCCGAATTGTCTCAAGAGATTATGTTGATGTACGGAAAAGAAGGAAAATCCATGAGAAGAAGAAGAGAAATTGGAGGAGAACTTGCGGTAAGAAGAAGAAATCAAGAACCTCCAAGGTAACTCTCTACTAGTGTCTTAAGTCACTAAGTCCAAATTTTCCTACCTTTTCCAAAGAGCCAACATTACAACCCAAAAACAAGTCCTTTGTGATCCTAGTGAAGAGTTAATTATAAGTTGATTTTTGAGACCTTTGCCAAGCTTATGGTTACGCGTGAATATGGATTGATATGAGTGTTTATATTAACCTATATAGTGCCTCACGCACTTGAGTGAAAGAGAATAAATACTTATCTTGTGAGCTAGATTACTTAGTACTCCGAATGGTGTGTGATTGGATTGGTTTTGCATGAGTGATATATATGAAGCAATTAATACTTGTTTGATTTAATGAAGTTGCATGTGTGATATGTGTTGTACTTGATCTTGGTGAATTATACACGACTCATGTGGTTTGATTTGGTTGCCTCAGGACGACCAACATGTAAGTTTGGGGGTTTGATGAGTGTGTAAATTCACAAGTTTGACATCATGTTTTGTGCTAGTTTTGGAGAGTTTTGAGGTGGAAATAGGTGGAAAACCTATATATATTGTGAATTAGCATGAATTAGGTGTTAGTGGAGCTATTTAAGTGGTTTTCATAGCAAAATCGGAGTGGAAGTGCCAAGAATTGAAGAGACAAAGTCGAGACCATGCGAACCGCCAAGGAGAGAGGTGGGTTCGACCTGTTGGAGGAGGGTTCGACCTCTCCAGCAGGTCGAACCAGCGTTGGAAGAGTGTAGGAGGTGGGTTCGACCATGACTCAAGGGGTTCGACCTGTCTATCAGGTCGAACCATGGTCGAACCAGTTCACGAGAAGATTGATTTGACCACGACGTTGGGGGTTCGACCTGACGGTTGGTCAAATCGAGAGCAGAAATTGTCCAGTAGCATAGTTCGACCTGTGGTTCGACCAAGACTCGAGGGATTCGACCTGTACAAGAAGTCAAACCAAGTGTAGAATACTTCCAGTGGGTGGATTTGACCTGTGGTTCGACCTGCAGCCAGTGGTTCGACCTGTTTGCTGAGGTCGAACCGTCATGTGGAAACTTACCTTATCCAGATTTTCGAGGCCAAAACGCATGGGATCACTTGAAAAGCCCATTACAAGCCCTAGAGACGTGATTACAAGTATAAAAGGAGGCTCATGCAGTCAAGGAAGATGTCACAAATCACCAATCACCAACAACACAATACAAGAAAGTTTTAGGGAGCATAAGATCGTGAAGCACAAGAGGAGACTAGGAGGAGCTGTGATAGAGGTTCCACTAGAGATTCAAGTAAGATTGGTCCATCTAACCATGATTGTTCCTAGATCAATCATGGGCTAGAGCCACTTCGGTAGTTCTAGGGTTATGAAGGTTTCATGAGTTGATTTGTATTTCGTGTGTATACTCCGTACAACACTACTTGTGATTTATTTTATATAAGATTGTGCGTTTTTAATCTATACTCATAGTTGTTTTGTGCATCAATAATCGTTGTGTAGAGTCTGAATGCATAACATGGTTATTGATTGAGTGAGCTCACTAATGAGCAGGGTTTATTGTTATAATTCTAAGTGAAGGGATTCCGAAGTTTTATTAGAACCGTCTTATATGAATGTTTGTTAATTGAATTGAATTCGGGTTAACAAGTAGGATTAAGAGTATAACTTTATAGTACCTAAAAAGGGAGATCAAATCGGGTTAGAGTACTAAGTGCACGGGAAATAATTGATTATGATAGTACCTAGAAAGGGAGGTAAAGTATACGTCTTGCTCTGAGGAAACTCACACGTGTCAAAAGCTTATCTATTTGTGTCTATAGAATAGATTTTCATGGTCTAGCGATGCGTCCATATTCCACAAGGCAGAGTCGGACATCGACACACGAAAGTATGAATTAACGAATGAAACTGGATGGTCTGAAGAACTACCTAACATCTTATTTGATCACAACAACTCTTCTCTTGTTCTTGTTATTTATTTGCTATTTTAATTGTTACTTAGTTTACAAACCAACAATTACAATTCTCAACATAGTCATAATTGCTAGAAAATAACTAAAGTAATATTTATCCGTCCCCTGGATTCGATATTTAACTTGGTCACCTTCGAAACTACAATTGGTATCCTTCATACTTGGGGATTAAAATTGTGTGTTGAGAAAAACACCCATCAGTAGTATAAAGTATTACTCCATCCATCCCATAGAAGTTGATACACTTTTTTTTTTTGTTTATCCCACTAAAGTTGACTGATGAGTGTGTAAATTCACAAGTTTAGCACCATGTTTTGTGCTAGTTTTGGAGAGTTTTGAGGTGGAAATAGGTGGAAAACCTATATATATTGTGAATTAGCATGAATCAGGTGTTAGTGGAGCTATTTAAGTGGTTTTCATAGCAAAAACGGAGTGGAAGTGCCAAGAATCGAAGAGACGAAGTCGAGACCACGCGAACCGCCAAGGAAAGAGTAGGGTTCGACCTAATGGAGGAGGGTTCGACCTCTCCTACAGGTCGAACCAGCATTGCTGAACAACAGAAGATGGTTTCGACCATGACTCAAGGGGTTCGACCTGTTTGATCAGGTCGAACCATGGTCTAACCAGTTCGCGAGAAGATGGGTTTGACCACGACGTTGGGGGTTCGACCTGACAGTTGGTCGAACCAGGAGCGGAAATTATCCAGTAGCGTGGTTCGACCTGGGGTTCGACCAAGACCTGAGTGGTTCGACCTGTGCAAGAGGTCGAACCAAAGGCAGAATGTGTCCAGTAACAGGGTTCGACCTGGGGTACGACTTGTTGGCCAGTGGTTCGACCTGTTGACGTGGTCGAACCAAAATGCGGAAACTTACCTTATCTGGATTTTCGAGGCCAAAACGCATGAGATCACTTGAAAAACCCATTCCAAGCCTTAGAGACGTGATTACAAGTATAAAAGAAGGTTCATGCAGTCGAGAAGACACAGAGACATCGAGATACAAGAGAGGAGTGAAGAAAAGAGATTAGTGATCCATCCGGAGGGCTGTGACAGAGATTCAGCTAGAGATTCAAGTAAGATTGGTCCATCTAACCATGATTGTTCTTAGATCAATCATGGGCTAGAGCCACTTCGGTAGTTCTAAGGTTATGAAGGTTTCATGAGTTAATTTGTATTTCGTGTGTATACTCCGTACAACACTACTTGTGGTTTATTTTATATAAGATTGTGTTTTTTTAAATCCATACTCATAGTTGTTTTGTGCATCATTAATCGTTGTGTAGAATCTGAATACATAACATGGTTATTGATTGAGTGTGTTCACTGTTGAGCAGGGTTTATTGTTATAATTCTAAGTGAAGGGATTCCGAAGTCTTATTAGAACTGTCTTATATGAATGTTTGTTAATTGAATTGAATTCGGGTTGATAAGTAGGATAAAGAGTATGACTTTATAGTACCTAAAAAGGGAGATCAAATCGGGTTAGAGTACTAAGTGCACGGGAAATAATTGATTATGATAGTACCTAGAAAGGGAGGTGGAGTATACGTCTTGCTCTAAGGATACTCACACGTGTCAAAAGCTTATCTATTTGTGTCTATAGAATAGATTCGCATGGTCTAGTGATGCGTCCATAAACCACAAGGCAGAGTCGAACATCGACACACGAAAGTACGAATTAACAAAGGAAACTGGATGGCCTGACGAACTACATATCATCTTAATTGATCACAACTATTATTTACTTGCTCTTGTTATTTATTAGCTATTCAAATTGTTACTTAATTTATAAACCAACTGTTTAATTCAAAATAGTCATAATCTACTAAAACGTAATTAAATTGATATTTATCCGTCCCGTGGATTCGATATTTAACTTGGTCACCTTCGAAACTACAATTGATATCCTTCATACTTGGGGATTAATGTGTGTTGAGAAAACGCCCATCAAGTCTTTGGCGCCGTTACCGGGGACGACTTAAAATATCTTTTTGTTATTTCTAGTTTGTTAGGCTATTTAACTTGTTTTGCTGTTTTAATTCTAGTTCTTTTTAGGTGTATGCTCACGAGATCAAAGAAAGGTAAACTTGAACCCTATAATCCTGAAATCGGAGCGTCGTCAAGAAAGAAGAAGTAGAAGAAGAGCAAGGCAAAGACTATTGATCCAACTGAAGCTCTGAATTTTGGAGTTGAAGTTGACGAGCAGATTTCGCAAACGATTGAAGCTACAACTGAAGTTAATTCGGAAGTAGAGACAGTCAACATGGCAGCGAATCCGGATAATCTAGCCATCCGAGAGGTATTCAGAAACAATGGGGCTGGAAAGTTTGGGCTTCTAGGAGCAAGGGAAACTAATTCAGCGTTTCATCCCGCTCTTATTAGCATGATAGAAAGGAACTCCTTTTCAGGAGGGTCTTTCGAGGATCCGCAGCAGCATCTGAATAAGTTCTTGGGCTACGTAAGTACTCAAAAAGACGCAGGAGAACATGAAAATGCTAGGAAGATCCTCTTGTTCAAATTCTTGCTTACTGAAAAGGCGAGAGATTGGTACGACACTATCAACGCAGCTGAGTGCACCACTTGGGAGCAATTGAAGTTAAGGTTCTTGGAGAGGTACATGCCACCTCAAAGGTGTTTAAAATGAAGCAAGACATTAACCAATTCGCTATGAGTGGAGGAGAAAAATTTCACGAAGCATGGGATAGATTCAAGGACATGCTTAGGAAGTGTCCTCAACATGGGCTATCTAAAGCTCAATATATCAGTATATTCTACAATGGATTGGACTGTGATTCACGAGTGTTATTGGATACTTCTTCTAATGGAGCATTGCTTACAAAGTCATCCGTAAAGGCCGAGATGTTGTTTGAAGATATTTCGATGAATTCGAGGGATTGACCAACTGATCGAGTTAGAGGTACTTATGTCCTTGGTAAGGTAGCTAAGGTTGAACAAGCAATGGTTAAAACAAGTAGAGAGGATGAGATCGTCTCTAGCTTGTCCAATATCAACAAGCTACTTGAATCCCAACAGAAGCAAATCAGTGAATTATCTCAGCGCGTACCAATCATGCAGCAGGAGTTAAAGAATGAGGGACCAATCCAAGAGGAGTTGGAAAAGGCACACTATGCCATGGGTCAGGGTATTCAATGGACTAGGTATCTAGACCAAGGAAACCGGAATTACCAAGGGAACTATCGAGGAAACTTTAATAATCGTGGTACCCCGGGTGGTTATCAACAGCCTAGGAGGTCGGAATTCTCGTGGAGCAATCCGAATAATGCGATTCAACCTCCGATGGGTGTTGATCCGGGTGCTAAGGTGGAAGAAGGGAAACCGGGTCTTGAGGATACTGTGAACAGGTATATGACCAAGAATGATGAAAGAGTGAACAGCCTTGAGGCCAAACTTGAAAAGAAAATAGATGCAAACCATGAGGTTATATCTAAGCAGGTGAAAGATCTTACATTGCTGATGGGGGAGATGGCAGGGAATGTTAACAAGCTTACTCAAACTCTTGAGAAAGGGAAGTTCCCGTCTCAAAGTATTGAGAATCCAAGATCCTGCAATGCCATCACATTGAGGTTGGGTACGCAATACGAGGGACCTATGAGGCCGGAATCAAATTTGGATATGTCTAGGGCCAGGTTCGACCCTGGTTCGACCAACATTGAAGGTCGAACCATACAGGGGAGGTCGAACCAACACACTGGACACGATCAGGAGAGATTACAGTATAGGTTCGACCAAACTGCAGATGGTTCGACTTGGCCTATAGGTCGAACCCAACAACTCGGAGCACTCTATTTTTCCAGAACACCGGTTTGACCAAACCAACCTTGGTTCGACCTATCAATAGGTCGAACCCAGATCGAACCGCACCACTTGGAGCACTCTGTTTTGTCACAGCAACGGTTCGACCACGACAGTAATGGTTCGACCTATCAAACAGGTCGAACCTTGGTCGAACCTGATGCTGGAAGAAGTACAGTAGGCCGGTTCGACCTAGGTACCCATGGTTCGACCTGTCCCACAGGTCGAACCCAGGTCAAACCTCAAATTCAAAAAGAGAGCCATTGTCCAGAAGCAAGGTTCGACCAGTACGTACATGGTTCGACCTGTTCCATAGGTTGAACCCGAGTCGAACCCCACCAGAAAATGCCTTTTGCCACTCCGAACACTCTCGATGATGTTGATGCTACTCCAGTGGTTCGGAATGAACAAAGTACTGAGATAATAGCTGAGAAAAAGTGGGAGAGAGCCAACCGTTTGAGAGCCAAAAAGGAGAAAGCGGAGAAGGTTGATCGTGATGAATGGGGGATTCCCAAAACAAAGATACCTCCGCCGTTTCCTTACAAGCTTGTGAAGAAGGGATTGGAAGAGAAGTTCAAGAAGTTTTCAGAGATAATGAACAAAATAAGCTTGAGCATTCCTTTCTCAGAGGCAATCATGGAGATGCCGTACTATGCCCGATTTCTAAAGGACATATTGTTAAAGAAGCGGAGCTTAACCGGAATTGAAATGATGAATTTATCTAAGAATTGCAGCTCAATCATCCAAAAGAAGCTGCCGCAAAAGATGAAGGATCCAGGGAGCTTCACTATTCTATGTGAAATCGGAAAGGGGCCGGCACGGCGAGCTTTGTGTGATCTAGGGGCAAGCATCAATTTGATGCCTTTGTCCATATTTCAGAGGCTTAGTTTGGGGGAGCTTACTCCTACAACAGTGGTTCTCCAATTGGCGGACAGGTCGATGATTTTTCCAAAGGGTATAATCGAAGACGTCCTCGTCAAAGTGGAAAAGCTAGTCTTTCCTGTGGACTTTCTTGTGCTAAAGATGGAAGAAGACAAGGATAATATCCCTTTAATCTTGGGGAGACCTTTCCTTGCGACTGCTGAAGCTATGATTGATGTTCAGAAAGGAGAGCCTAGATTACGGATGGACAAAGAATAAGTTCTTTTCAACTTGGACAAAGCAATGAAGATGCACATGGAGTCGCAGTGTTATAGTATTGACGTGGTGGAGGAGATTGTGAAAGAGGATATGTCTCTGATCTTGTCAAAGGATCCTCTCGAAACATGTTTGATGGAGTCTCTTACTTATCCCACTACGGAGCTTGACGGACTCTCAAACGAGGTATGTATTGAATTTATTGAAAACTTACTTGCTTTGGGTGATGACAGGTTTGAATCGGAAAGAGCTAAGGTGGAAGAAGTCAAGTGGACTAGGAAGTACTTGCCGTTAGATAACGAGAGCTCTCCGATGGAAGTGAGGAAAGAGGAGTTGAAACTTTTGCCGGAACACTTGAAGTACGTCTTTCTTGGCGACAATGAAAAATATCTGGTAATTGTATCTTCTTCTCTTGATGATGATCAACTTGAGGAGTTATTGAATGTTCTTAGGAAGTATAAATCTGCGATTGGTTGGTCTCTTGAGAATTTGAAAGGAATTAGTCCTTCGTATTGTATGCATAGGATAAGATTGTTAGATGAGACGAAGGCAAGTGTTCAGAATCAGCGGAGGGTTAATCCCGCAATTCAAGAGGTAATTAGGAAGCAAATCCTTACGTGGTTGGATGCCGGAATCATATATCCTATTAGTGATAGTCCCCATGTGAGTCCATTGCATGTAGTTGCTAAAAAGGGGGATATGACTGTAGTAAAAGCTGAGGATGGAGAAGCGATAGCCACAAGGATTCCTACGGGATGGCGTACATGTGTTGATTATTGGAAGTTGAATGAGAACATGTGTAAGGATCATTTTCCTCTTCCTTTCATGGATAAAATGTTAGATCGTCTTGCAGGGTATGAGTATTATTGTTTCTTAGATGGGTACTCGGGGTATAACCAAATTATGATTGCCCCCGAGGATCAAGAAAAGACCACTTTTACTTGCCCCTACGGGACCTTTGCTTTTCGGAAAATGCCATTTGGGTTATGTAATGCGCCTGCTACTTTTCAGAGATGCATGATGGCAATATTCGATGGGTTGATAGAGAAGATCATGGAGGTGTTCATGGATGATTTTTCTATTTTTGGTTCCTCCTTTGATATTTGTTTGTCTAACCTAGCTACTGTTTTGAAGAGATGCCAAGTGACTAATCTTGTCTTGAATTGGGAGAAGTGTCACTTCATGGTGAATGATGGGATTGTTCTTGGGCATCATGTTTCTGCCAAAGGGTTGCAGGTAGATCGTGCTAAAGTGGTGGCGATTGAGAAGCTTCCACCACCGACCAATGAAAGAGGAGTGCAGTCTTTTCTTGGACACGCCAGTTTTTACAGGAGATTCATAAAAGACTTCTCAAAATACTCTAAGCCCCTTATCTCACTTACTTGAAAAAGATGTTCCTTTTGTGTTTGATGATGAATGTCTAACAGCTTTTCAAGTTTTAAAGGAGGCGCTTATCACTGCACCTATCTTGATCACACCGGATTGGACTCAACCGTTTGTACTAATGTGTGATGCAAGTGATGTAGCACTTAGGGTGGTGCTTGGGCAGCTGAAGGAAAAGAAGTTCTGCGCCATTTACTACGCAAGTAAGACTTTCGATGCGGCACAAAAGAATTACACAGTGACTGAAAAGGAGTTTTTGGCTGTTGTGTATGCATTCGATAAGTTTCGTCAGTATTTGGTTGGCATGAAGACTATAGTGTACACGGATCATTCTGCGATTCGGTACTTGATGAAAAAGAAGGAGACAAAGCCTAGGATCATAAGGTGGATTCTTCTACTTCAAGAGTTTGACATGGAGATCCGGGATAAGAAAAGTTTTGATAATGTGCTTGCGGATCATCTTTCGAGGTTGGAGACTAGGGAACATTGCGATAATTCTTTCGAGTATATTGAGGAAATATTCCCGGATGAAAAGATCATGGCCGTGTTTGTTGAAGGGGCTGAGCGAGCGTGTGTGGTTGCTGCACAGGTAGTTGATCCATGGTATGCGGATTATGTGAATTATATTGCTGTGGGAGAAATTCCAAGGGATCTCAACCGATATCAACTTGCTAAATTCAAAAGGGATGTTGAGACTTTCATATGGTATGATCCGTTTGTGTACAAGATTTGCACGGACTCTATCATCCGTAGGTGTGTGCCCGAGATGGAGATGGAGAGTGTTCTCGAGTTTTGCCATGCACAACCTAACGGGGGATACTTCGGCGCTTACAAGACAGCAGCCAAGGTACTTCAGTCCGCTCTTTATTGGCCTACCTTATTCAAGGATTGTGAGACCTATGTGGCGTTTTACGATAGATGTCAACGCATGGGGAACATCGGTAGGAGAGACGAGATGCCGCTTCAGCCAAGCATAGTGGTCGAGATTTTTGATGTGTGGGGTATCGATTTTATGGGGCCTTTTCCCCCATCGAATGGATTTCTCTATATTCTACTTGCGGTGGATTATGTTTCTAAGTGGGTGGAAGCGATTCCTACTCGCTTGAATGACTCGAAAACTGTTATATCTTTCTTGAAGAAGCATATCTTTGCCCGTTTTGGAGTCCCTAGAGCACTTGTTAGTGATGGAGATACGCATTTCGTAAATAAATTTCTTAAGAAGGTACTTAAAGGGTATGGTGTTAAGCATAGGGTCACTACACCCTATCATCCTCAAGCGAATGGGCAAGCGGAGGTCTTTAACCGTCAAGTCAAACAGATTTTGGAGAAGGTGGTCATAACCAATAGAAAGGATTGGGCCTTGAAGCTCGATGATGTCGTGTGGGGGTTCCGAACCGCGTACAAGACGGTGTTAGATATGTCACCGTATCAGATTGTCTATGGGAAGCCGTGCCACTTACCTGTAGAAATTCAACACAAAGCGTTTTGGGCTTTGCGTAGCTTGAACTTGACTCTCAAAGATGTGAAGGAGTTGAGGATTGCTCACATCAATCTTTTGGATGAGTTTCGGAGTCGTGCATACAAGAATTCAGAGATCTATAAGGAGAGGATTAAGAGGTGGCATGATTCGAAGATCTCGTACAAGGAGTTCAAGCAAGGAGATAAGGTATTACTTTTTAACTCTCGTTTAAAGCTTTTTGCAGGCAAGTTGAAATCGAAGTGGACGGGACCATTCATCATTCATCGAGTCTTAGGAGGGGGAGTTTTGAGCTTATTGACAAGGATGGAGACATTTTTACGGCGAATGGACATCGCTTGAAGCATTATAGGTTGCCGGATGATGTTGGTGTCATCTTTGTGGATACCTTGATCTGATTTGGTACCGTCGTGACTCTCCGACGTTAAACATGAGCGCCTGTTGGGGGCTTTCCCTCCTGTTTTAATGCTTTATTTTATTTGTGTGAGTAAGAAATTTTTATGTTTGAAGTGCTTACTTATCGGCAATTATATCTCTTTGCAAACTTAGTTTCAACTATTGTTTTTACTAAGTTTGGGGGGGTGTGATGTACTTACCTTGATAAGCACCGATAGTATAATCTTTTCTTTGTGATGTTTGTTAGGGGAGTTGGTTTTTGCGCCATATTAAAATTTTAATCGATTTTGATGTGACGATTTTTTTACAGCTTGCCTAATGTTAGTGGGTTTTGGTTGTGTTTTCTTTTATGGAGTTACTCATGAATGATATTTTGTGGAACAAATTTTGGATGAAGTTGTGCTCTAGTTGGTACCTAATGATTCGTATTGAAGTTTGAAGTGTATAGGGATTGAAGAACACTCAGTTTTGAAGCTTAAAAGGGTGGTTCGACCAAAGCCGTGAGAGGTTCGACCAGTGCCAGGAGGTCGAACCAAGCAGAGGAAGTCGAACCGACGAAGAAAATCATCCAGTGAGGATGTTTGACCTGATCATTCTAGGTTCGACCTGTTTAACAGGTCGAACCAAGGTCGAACCCGGGACTTAAATCTTACAGTAGAGTGGTTCGACCTGAGCCATTATGGTTCGACCTGATCAGAAGGTCGAACCTGAGGTCGAACCAGTCCGTTCAGAGCACTCTGTTTTTCAGGTGATAGGTTCGACCACGACACCAATGGTTCGACCTGTTTAGAAGGTCGAACCCAGGTCGAACCACGAGGAGAAATTGTCCAGAAGGTAGGCTCGACCTCGTTACTCGAGGTTCGACCTGTTCTGCAGGTTGAACCCGAGGTCGAACCCCGTCAGGTAAGCGTTTTAAGTTGAGTTTTTAGAAGGGTTCGATCATATTTTTGTTTACCAAACCTCGAACCTTCCCCGAACCGTAACACCATTGCACAAATTCGTCAGTTACACTTGATTTTGCACCGATTACACAACATTACACTCTTAATTCTTGAATTGGGCGCGGATTTGGGCGATTTTTGTCGTGAATTAGGGCTTAAGTCGCGTTTTTGAGTGTTGTGTGCAAATTATCGATTTTTAACCATGGGCAAGACGAAAGGTACGTTCTTTCAACTCAATTACCTTAGGATTGAAGTTTATTGCAAGAAATTTGTTGTGGGTAAATTGATTGATATTGATTTTGGTTGAAATTCATGGTGATAATTGATATTTTTGAGATGATCCATATGAATTCATGTTTATTGGTTTGAGATTGCTTGATTATGTATAGAACTTGAGTTTTTATGTGGATTGATCAAGGATATGATGCATCTAGAGGAATGAGCATGTTAACTAGGTTTGAATTGTTGATAGTTTGAGTTGTTCATGAAGTTCAATTGTTGAAATTTATGTTGAATGGCTTGAATTGGTTGATGCATGCTTGTTGTTGATGATTTGAAGATTGAAGAGAGTGTGGTTGATGATGTTTTGAGCATGATGGATGAGCAAGTGGTGTTGAGATGATAGTCGAGTTGATTAAGCATGGATACTTGAAGTCTTGAGTAGAGTATAGGATATGCTAGTCATATACTTGTATTCTTGTCTTGTTAGTTGTGTTGAAATAGTTGTTTTCAGGAAAGGGACAAGGATCGAATAAAGGGAAGGGCAAGGTGGATGAAGTAAGATCGAAGAAGAGGCAAGACAGGCCTTCGAATGTGGACACAGTGACGAGGAAACTGAGGATACAAGAGCGTTTACCCGAAAACTTTAAAATTCAAATGCAAAACTGGGACGAGATTAAAGAAAAGTGGGAAGAAGTCTCAGACAAGATAGCTCGGACAAGATACCAAGATGATGAGGCCATGATACTTATGAGCATTAGGGATGATATGACGATGTTGTTCGATCGAGTGGGGATCCGCAGATTTATGGAGTTGAAGAAGCTGACTTACTTCCACGTTACAGCGGAGATAGTTTGCTCATTTGAGATGGATAAGGACCTACTTGGCTACCCGTATCAGTGCTCATTTCAGTTAGGAGGAGTCCGAAGGAGATGGACGGCTGAGGATTTTAATTAGCTTTTTCAGACGCCTCTAGAGATTTCTCGAGTGGAGAATGGACACTTCAACGCTAATAGGTTTTGGAGGGAGATAACTGGGGAGATCAGAGACTATAAGATTAGGCAGGCTCGTGCGACCTCGATCAAGAATCCCGTGTTGAAATATATGGATCGAGTGCTTGGAAATACACTGTTTGCTCGTTCGGAGGGTGGCTGTGTGTCTAGAGGAGAGCTTTATGCCCTATGGTGTATGATGAATGGGGTGAAGTTTAATGTGGGAACATATTTCATCGCGCAGCTGTATCGATTCAGGACCATTGGATTTCAGAAGATGAACATTGGAGGGTTACTGACGATTGTAGCTGAGCACTACAATATGGACTTCATCGGCATTACACCTGTTAGAGGAGAGCCCGACTTGATGATGCTCACATGTGTAAAGGGAGGATTCGCACACTTTAGAGATGGTGATTGGTTCTTCACGAAAGGACCAAAGCCATTCGACTTTATGTTTTCCTTTGACATGAGCAACATGACCACTGTCCGGGAGGTGAGGAACTTATTGATGAACTCCCTATGACACACTGCTCTGTCCGTGACTGTGAAGACCAATGGGGATTGGAGAGCCGTGGCTAGGTTGTGTGCCGAAGGTAGGTTGGAGGAGCTACAGCAAATTGTGGAACAGGGAGAGTACCATCCGCCACCACACCAGCCACTTCAGTGGCCACAGCAGCCCGAGGTTGAGCATCGGGAAGATGAGCAGCCAGAGATGGAGATTCCGGAAGAGGAGCAGCCCGACGCACCTCAGCATGAGCCAGCACCGCGTCAGCAGCGGGCTATCCCAATTGATACACGGGAGCAGCTCCGCCTTATTCAGGAGTAGCTGGTCGCAATTGTTGTTAGCCAGCAGGAGACAAACCGCCAGCTCGCACTCGCCAACGCCAACTATGCTACTCTGAATGAGAAGTATACGGCCTTGAATAAGAAAGTTGGTAGGTTGGGTGATCGAGTTGATTATTTGGATAGGCACATCGGTGATCTACACCGGATTGTGGAGCGGAGGCTTGATGATGAGGATGATGATGATGAGGGTGATGATGCTCCGGAGGAGTAGTTTTTCAGGTTTTCTTTGGTTTCCTCCGATTCATCTTGATTCCATTATTTTTTTCATTTTATCTTTAGGATGGGGTGTGATTCATGTGTGAGTGGAATGTATAAGTGATATCTTGTATGATTGATTGGGTACAAGCTTATTGATTTTTGTGCATTCATATGTTCATGTGTTAATTTCTATTGATGAAAAGCATGTTTAGTTGATAAGTATATTGAGTTCTTGTGGAATTGATCTTAATTATGTGCTATGAGGAGTACTAGGATTACCTATGTGAGGATTTGAGCTTTTTAATCATTCTTGATCATGATTATTTTATTCTTGAGAGGATCATTCATATGAACGTATTCTAGAACTTGGCTTGGAGTCTTGTGTGAGACTTATGATTGATAAATTGGTAGGACATGATCTTAGGCCATTATTTTGTGATTAAGCTACTTAGTCAAATTTATCCTTCCTAATGATCATATTTATCTTTGGATGCCCTGTTGAGCCGTTAAAAGCCTTTTCTTTGGTAGCCGAAGTAAATAACCTTATAAACCTTTACTTGAGCTTTGATTAACCTATTCATTGGTAGAGAGAGTGGAGGTGAGTAAGTGTTGCAAGAAGAAAAGGAGGATAGGACATGGTTGGATGAAAGGAATATGGTCAAATCTTGTTTAGGGGTAGTGCCCGAAACTGGTACCCCGATTGTTTATACGTGTTGCATGTAGCTTAACAGCTGATGGCCTATATATACGAGAAGGGTAGTGCCTAAAACCGGTACCTGAATTGTTTAAGAAGATGATGTTGATGCCATGAAAAGAAGGAAATTCAGGAATTTTACAAGTTCAAGAGACGACATTGGAGGAGAACTTGCTGTAAGAAGAAGAAATCGAGAACCTCCAAGGTAACTCTCTACTAGTGTCTTAAGTCACTAAGTCCAAATTTTCCTACCTTTTCCAAAGAGCCAACGTTATAACCCAAAAATAAGTCCTTTGTGATCCTAGTGAAGAGTCGATTATAAGTTGATTTTTGAGACCTTTGCCAAGCTTATGGTTACGCATGAATATGGATTGATATGAGTGTTTATATTAACCTATATAGTGCCTCACGCACTTGAGTGGAAGAGAATAAATACTTATCTTGTGAGCGAAATTACTTAGTACTCCGAATGGTGTGTGATTGGTTGATTTTGCATGAGTGATATATATGAAGCAATTAATACTTGTTTGATTGAATGAACTTGCATGTGTGATATGTGTTGTACTTGATCTTGGTGAATTATATACGACTCCTGTGGTTTGATTTGGTTGCCTCGGGACGAGCAACATGTAAGTTTGGGGGTTTGATGAGTGTGTAAATTCACAAGTTTAGCACCATGTTTTGTGCTAGTTTTGGAGAGTTTTGAGGTGGAAATAGGTGAAAAACCTATATATATTGTGAATTAGCATGAATCAGGTGTTAGTAGAGCTATTTAAGTGGTTTTCATAGCAAAAACGGAGTGGAAGTACCAAGAATCGAAGAGACGAAGTCGAGACCACGCGAACCGCCAAGGAAAGAGTAGGGTTCGACCTAATTGAGGAGGGTTCGACCTCTCCTACAGGTCGAACCAGCATTGCAGAACAGCAGAAGATGGGTTCGACCACGACTCAAGGGGTTCGACCTGTTTGATCAGGTCGAACCATGGTCGAACCAGTTCGCGAGAAGATGGGTTCGACCACGACGTTGGGGGTTCGACCTGACAGTTGGTCGAACCAGGAGCAGAAATTATCCAGTAGCGTGGTTCGACCTGGGGTTCGACCAAGACCTGAGTGGTTCGACCTGTGCAAGAGGTCGAACCAAACGCAGAATGTGTCCAGTAACAGGGTTCGACCTGGGGTTCGACTTGTTGGCCAGTGGTTCGACCTGTTGACGAGGTCGAACCAAAACGCGAAAACTTACCTTATTCGAATTTTCGAGGCCAAAACGCATGAGATCACTTGAAAAGCCCATTCCAAGCCCTAGAGACGTGATTACAAGTATAAAAGAAGGTTCATGCAGTCGAGAAGACACAGAGACATCGAGATACAAGAGAGGAGTGAAGAAAAGAGATTAGTGATCCATCCGGAGGGCTGTGATAGAGATTCACATGGAGATTCAATTAAGATTGGTCCATCTAACCATGATTGTTCTTAGATCAATCATGGGCTAGAGCCACTTCGGTAGTTCTAGGGTTATGAAGGTTTCATGAGTTAATTTGTATTTCGTGTGTATACTCCGTACAACACTACTTGTGGTTTATTTTATATAAGATTGTGTTTTTTTTAAATCCATACCCATAGTTGTTTTGTGCATCATTAATCGTTGTGTAGAGTCTGAATACATAACATGGTTATTGATTGAGTGCGTTCACTGTTGAGCAGGGTTTATTGTTATAATTCTAAGTGAAGGGATTCCGAAGTCTTATTAGAACTGTCTTATATGAATGTTTGTTAATTGAATTGAATTCGGGTTGACAAGTAGGATAAAGAGTATGACTTTATAGTACCTAAAAAGGGAGATCAAATCGGGTTAGAGTACTAAGTGCACAAGAAATAATTGATTATGATAGTACCTAGAAAGGGAGGTGGAGTATACGTCTTGCTCTGAGGATACTCACACGTGTCAAAAGCTTATCTATTTGTGTTTATAGAATAGATTCGCATGGTCTAGTGATGCGTCCATAAACCACAAGGCAGAGTCGAACATCAACACACGAAAGTACGAATTAACAAAGGAAACTGGATGGCCTGACGAACTACCTATCATCTTAATTGATCACAACTATTATTTACTTGCTCTTGTTATTTATTAGCTATTCAAATTGTTACTTAATTTATAAACCAACTGTTTAATTCAAAATAGTCATAATCTACTAAAACGTAATTAAATTGATATTTATCCGTCCCGTGGATTTGATATTTAACTTGGTCACCTTCGAAACTACAATTGATATCCTTCATACTTGGGGATTAATTGTGTGTTGAGAAAACGTCCATCATTGACACATTTTTTTTAATACATGAGACCCACATAAAAATAATTAATCTATTCTCATGGGCTCTACATATCACCTCTAATACAACTACCCACTACACATTAAATATTATTTCTCTCACTTCATTTTACATTAAATTATTATATTCCTTAATCTCTGTGCCCCAAAAAAATTATACCAACTTTAATGGGACGGAGGGAGTATTTGATTTTTAATAATATTATTTGAATTTAATACAGTATAGTTTTTTCTCGCTTACATGTTGTCTCTAAAGCGCTCCACAATAACGAGTAATTTCTTATTTAATATTTTTCTTTATTTTCTCAAATTTTCTTTAATAATTTTCTTATTTAATGTTTCCTTTTTAATAATGTAATCCGTTGTAGTTCCACGTGTGACCAAGTAAAAATAGGGATAATTATAGATCTATTATTTAATCTAATTATGACTATTCTAATTTAAGACAAATCTTATTTTTAAAGAGAATTACCTAAATTAACTATGCAGAAAATAATTACTAAAAATAATAAGATAGCAAATAATTAAATATGGAAATTATTCAAGAGAGAAGATAGACAGCATTAGGAAATCCAGTTAAATCAGTCAAATCAAATCACTAGATAATCAGTTAGAATCCCTGCAGTTCTTATGAAAGCAATCACTTAATTATGTTAAATTCCTTTTCTAAAGTAAACTTAACATATAAATTTGGTTTAACCTCTCAAATGCGGAAGAATAATTCCTACTCCCTTTCTAGGTATTTCATGCAAAATTCCATTAAAGGCTAGTACATTAGACTTTTCTTTATAGGTACTTAAGAATTAAACCCCAATTCCCACCTAACAATCTAAGAAACCAAATCCTCTAGAATGATAATTAATAGATATATTAAGTGTCCTATATTAATTATTCTAATAAATAAAGGTTATATGTTTAGATCCTTTTTACCTATAACAGATTGACAAATATAATTCTTATATAACGCAAGCAATAAGGATAAGCATGCAAAAGACATTGACATACATATGAATAAGGACAGATCATATAAGACAAAAATATAAGTCTCAAATCAAAGCATTAATAAAGGAATAAGTATACTGCAGGTATCCAACCTGAAGTTTAGATCATCAATTCAAAACAACTTAACCTTCAAACCTAGGTATGGAAACATATTATCTAAAATTAAGAAAGAAATAATAAGAATAACCCTAAATATGGTGCGATTCTCTGCTCTCTCCTCCGTGATTCTGAACTTCCTCGTTCTCCTTCTCAAGTAAGCAATACTGATGAACTCTTCGGGATGGGTGGATGGGATGGTGAATTATGAAAAAATATTAAGATTTAGGGTTTGGAACACCCCAAGTACTCCTTTTATAGTTCAGTACTGCAGAATCACCCATAAATTTTATATATTAATATTTATATATTAATTTTAATATATTTATATATTGATATATCAATTTCAAATAACACGATTGGAGTAAGAATTTAAAAATTCATCCAAAACAAAAAAAAATTCAAAATCAAATCATGATTTGAAATCCATTGATTTAAAATCTTGAATTTATAAATCCATTGATTTCAAGTTGCACACAAACATAGAGGAGATTTGAGGGACAGATTTATAAACCTCAGATCACTTCCTCAAATCATTCCATCCAAATACACTCTAAAAGGAAAACATGGTGAGTCAAACCCTAGATTTTTTGAGGGGCTACCAAAACGTAGATCTGTAATATGTTCGGACATCCCCGCTAAATCAAAACTAAAATATTTTAATAATTTTGTTTTAATTAATTATAAAATATTTACATAAATAATCAAATAATATATACTCCCTCCGTCCTGGCGTAAGAGGATCATTTACTTTTTTGCACGTAAATTAAGGTGTATTATTATTTAATGTGTAGTGGGTAGTTGTATTAGTGGGAGTGTGGGTCCATATTTTAATTATATTAGAAAGTGTGTGTGTGGATCCCATGTGTGTAAAAAAGAAAATAAAACTCTTTAGGTGGGACGACCAAAATGAAAAAATGTATTATATATATATATATATATATATATATATATATATATATATATATATATATATATATATATATATATATATATATATATATATATATATATATTTCAATAATTTTTTTCTCAAATTTACTTTTTTTTTTAATTTTATTTATTTAATTATAATTATTATTTAAACCTTTTAATTTCTTTTGATTAATACATATTTTATACAAGGGTTTATTATAAAAATTACTCCATATCATATGTTTAATTCTAATTAAAAGTATAAAATTGTCATGCATGAGATATGTTTAGTGATTGATGGTTTTAATTTTAGTGGGGTGTATTTAGTGATTGGGATTCCTTTAATAGATTTGAGATGCAAATAATCGCGAGTGAGGCTCTTGTGCCCAGGGGCACACCGTACGCCTTTAAAATTTAGTATTATGGGTAAGAGTATGAAGTATTATTTTATTTTAAATGGTATACACTTTAATTAATAAGATACGTCATTTTATTGTAAATAAAGGGTATACTCTTCATTAATATTTTTATTTTCTTTAAAAAATAAATGGTACGCACAAGTTTTTGCCAATAAGTACCGCCCCTAAAAACATTACTATTCTAAAAGAAAAGTTTGAGATTTTCCTCTGCATAACACCAAAATGTAACTATCCATTTAAAGTTGTAACCTTTAGTAATGTTATGTCCTTTTATACAAGGTGCACCTTTATTTTATATAAAAAAAATTATAATTAAATATTTATATTATTCATATTTCAATCAATCTTTTCATTGAAATAATTATATCTTATTATCACGGGACACACTATACTAACTCAGAATTTTGAATTATTATTTTAGTATTATATACTGGAATTAAGGATTAGTGAAAGTAAAAACATGGTTAAAAGATGGATGCAGATGGATTCCTCTATTGAAAACTTAAGCAAATACTTGATGAAGATCACTCAAGAACTTGCACTCACTCAATTGTTTGATCACTCACGTTTCACACATGAATTGATTGATAAACGAAGAATGAAATGAAAGAGATCAACACAAAGATATATAGTGGTTCGGCATAAGCCTACATCCACTTTGAAGGAACAATCACTCACTAGAATGATTACAATATACAACTTAAGGAAGATGATGATGATCTTATGCACATACAAAACCCTAATGTGCTTCTAATCTTGTAAACTGATATGCAGCTTCTTGTTGTGCTTTAAACTGCCATTGATCATGCTTATATATCCACCAGCAAACTAACTGATGTTACTGCAAGTTAAACTCACGTGGGAAGCACCAGCTAGCTCAATAAACAAACTAACTAACCACCTAATTAACTTGATTCTCTTTTAATGCATGGTTGAGATGTAGTTTGATCCGATGGCTGCTCTCCTTCGTTCAGTTGATGCAGCTGATCATTTCCTATACCAACGTACCAATCATCATCTTCCACGTGTTGCTGCTGCATAACACCCTCACACTTAACCACCCAGGCTACAACACATCAATACTCCACCTTAGACTGCATCATCACTAGTTTGTAATCTCCTCCACCTTGCTGCAATTCAAGGCTGCAACCACCTTCCTTCCCTTACTTAATTCAGATGAATCAAGTGCTTACACAGCTCATACTTCTGAACTGGTAAGGCTTTTGTAAACATTTCAGCTGGATTGTCATCTGTCTTGATCTTCTTGACACTCACTACCCCCTTGTCTATCATGTCCCTTATGAAATATAACCTCACATCAATGTGCTTGGTCCTTTCATGGTATCCTTGATTCTTGGAGAGATGCACTACACTCTGATTATCATAATGCACTTCAACTGATTCTTGTTCAATCCCAAACTCACTCAGCATACCTGTCAGCCATACTCCCTCTTTGATTGCTTCTGTAAGTGCAACAAATTCTGCCTCTGTAATTGATAAGGCCACTATATGTTGATGAGTTGCTTTCCAGCTTACTGCAGTACCAAACAAGTTGAACACATAACTAGTAAGTGACTTCCTAGTGTCAAGATTTGCTGCATAATCAGCATCAACATATCCAACCACTGCCTTATCCCATGTTGCCATTTTCTGAAACTTCAAGCCTGCTGTGATGGTTCCTTTCACATACCTGAGAGCCCACTTCACTGAACTCCAATGTAGCAAACCTGGATTACTCATAAACCTGCTAATCATACTCATCACATAAGCTAAATCTGGTCTGTAACATACCATTGCATACATCAAACTGCCAACAGCACTAGCATAGGGAACATTGCTCATTTCAACCTTCTCTTGATCTGTCTGAGGAGCTTGGAGTAATGATAGACTCACTCCTTGCTTTGCTGGTGTAGTTACTGTTTTGATGAGATTCATATTGTATCTCTTTAATACTTTGTCTAAGTATGATTCTTGGAACAACTTCAGCTCACCAGCTGAACTATTTCTTTCAATCTGCATACCAAGAATCACATTTGCTTCCCCTAGATCCTTCATATCAAACTCCTGCTTAAGTATTTCCTTTACTTCATCTATACCAGCTTGATCCTTACAAGCTATAAGGATATCATCTACATACAAAAGTAAGTATGTATAACATCTTTCTTTGTACCTAACATAAATACAACTGTCATGTAGGCTCCTGCTGAATCCATTTGATGTAATGTAATCATCAAACTTCAAATACCATTTTGTTGTGGAGTTCCAGGTGTAGTCTTGTGCCTCTTAATTCCATTTTCTCTGCAGAAAGCATTGAACTCTTCTGAAACAAACTCAAGCCTATTATCTGATCTCAAACATTTAAACTTCTTTCCTGTCTGATTCTCCACCTCAGCAAGTCATTCCTTAAATGCAGTGAATGCTTGATCCTTTGTTTTAAGGATCTAAACCCATAGCTTCCTAGAGTAGTCATCTATGAAGGATATAAAATATCTTCCTTCTCCAATAGTTGGATTTCTTGATGGTCCCCATAGATCTGTATGAACATACTGAAGCTTCTCTGATGAAGTATGTTCTCCTGAACCAAATTTCAACCTCTTTGCCTTGCTTAGAATGCAATCTTCACATTGATCCATCTTACAGGTTGAACTTAAATCTAGTAGCTTCTGTCTTGCTAGCTCTTGTAACCCTCTCTCACTTACATGAGCTAGTCTTCCATGCTACAACTGAACATCTTCTTGATCTTGAGAAGTGTTCAACTGTCCAGAGACAACTGATCCTTCAAGAAAATAAAGATCAGAGCTCTTAACTCCTTTCATTACAACTGACTTATCCTTTATGATGGTGAGCACACATTTCTTCACATAATACTCACATCCCAAGGAGTCTAACATTCCTAATGATATCAGATTCCTTCTTAATCCTGGTACATACCTCACATTTGTGAGCAACTTAATGGATCCCTCAAACATTCTGAATTTGATAGAACCAATCCCCTCAATCTTGATGGGTTGATCATTGCCTAACAAGACTGATCCTTCATGATATGGTTTTAAATCAGTAAACCAATCCTTGACTGATGTCATATGAAAAGTACAATATGAATCTAACACCCACTGATCTGATACTTGACCAGAAACAACAACCAAAGCTTCAATGTAATCTTGATCCTTGTTACCTCTATTTTTAGTCACCTGATTAGCATGGATTCTTTGATTTCCTCCCTTTTCAGCAATCTTCCTGGCCACCATTGCTTTCCACTTATGACATTGCTTCTTGAAATGACTAGGCTTGTTGCAGTGGAAGCAGTTATTGTTTTCTTCATCTGCTGATGTACCTTGATTACTTCTTTCATATTTCTTCTTATCATCACCAGATTTCTTGTCATTCTTGCTCCACTTATTTTGTTTGTTGGCAACAAGACCTTCTCCTGCAACTGCATTATCTGATGTCTTATGGAGCACCTTTGCTTTGATTGCTAGAATCACTTACTCCAGGGAGATTGATTCAATATTTCCATACAACAATGTGTCTCTCAACCCTTCAAAAAACTTAGGAAGAGCTGACATCAATATGACAACCTTATCTTCACTTGACAGTGCTACATCAATGTTCTCTAAGTCATCTATGATCTTATTGAAATCATCTAGTTGACTTAGAATGGACTTATCTTCTAATACTTTGAAGGAGTAGAGTTTCTGCTTGGTGTACAGCCGGTTTGCCAATGTCTTTACCATGTAAAGATCAGCAAGCTTTTTCCACATATCCCTTGCAGATGCTTCCTTTGAGACTTCTCTTAAAGCTTTATCACCTAAGCATAGAATGATGGCACTTCTTGCCTTTGATTGTTGATCTTGATCTGCAGCTAATGCACCAGCATCCACAGCAGCTGCTTGATCTGGTAGTGGTTTAACTGCATCAGCAAGGCCTTGTTGGATCAGTACAACCTCCATCTTCATCCTCCACAAACTGAAATCAACTTTCTCTGTAAACTTCTCCACATCAAACTTGGTTGTAACCATGATTCTTCCCTTCTGATCTGATATTGTGGCAGCTTCTTCTTCTTCCCACAGACGGCGCCACTTCTTGTGAAAACTTAAGCAAATACTTGATGAAGATCACTCAAGAACTTGCACTCACTCAATTGTTGATTGATAAACGAAGAATGAAATGAAAGAGATCAACACAAAGATATATAGTGGTTTGGCATAAGCTTACATCCACTTTGAAGGAACAATCACTCACTAGGATGATTACAATATACAACTTAAGGAAGATAATGATGATCTTATGCACATACAAAACCCTAATGTGCTTCTAATCTTGTAAACTGATATGCAGCTTCTTGTTGTGCTTTAAACTGCCATTGATCATGCTTATATATCCACCAGCAAACTAACTGATGTTACTGCAAGTTGAACTCACGTGGGAAGCACCGGCTAGCTCAACAAACTAACTAACTAACTACCTAACTAACTTGATTCCCTTTTAATGCATGGTTGAGATGTAGTTTGATCCGATGGCTACGTTCGAAGTAGACGAGTTTGTTGGGGTTGGCGTTGACGGCGGGGTTTCTGGCGGCAGCCTCAGCCGCGGAGTTTCTGGTGGCTGTCTCGGCGGCGGCAGCGGCGGGTAGCGTTGAGGGACCTCCTACTTCCATCTTCAGGTTACGAGAGTAGGGGAGAGAGAGGGAGAGAATAATCTGAAGACGGAGGGGTGGGTGGCATCATTCTATAAGTTTTTGTTTTCTTGAAGATTTAGGATTTATCAACGTGATTACAATATCTTTCTCCATGACTTATCAACAATTAAAAGATTAGGACTCAATAATAACTAAAAGATCTTTTAGATCTTTCAGACTAGTACTGAATTACAAACACTTTGACTAAATATGAAAACAAAATTAATATTTTGCTTTACAAGTTATACATTTTAATTAATAAGGATATATTATTTTCTTTGAAAAGGACAATTTAAATATGAAGAATATAAATATACAAATAAAAAAATTAAATTATTTTTTTCACATACGACTTTGAGAAGTGTAAAAATTTGAGAGCACGGTTTTTTCGAGATATACTTTTAAGCCTACTAAAATACCCTAAAATCATATTCCTACTAAAATCATATTAAATTTTACACTTTTCGTTTTTATCTGTGTTACATTAAACTTTACCACCTAGAATCATACTATTAATCTAAATCCTAAAATCATATTTCAATTATAGATTTATCAATTTCATCTAATATACATACATACTTTATAATTTAATTATTATAAAAAATCAATAAAATTGGTAAAGAGATCAAATTTAATTTTATTTAAAAATTCCGCTATTTAATTTGGAAGAGGGAGAGTATTTTAATTCATTCATAATTTAATAGCGCCATTATCATAAATATATAAATATGAACTGCTCTCTTGTCAAACTGTAGATGTAAGAGAGATTGTAAGACAGATCCATTCATTACCAAAGTAAATAAATTTGAAAAAAAAGGTGAGATCTTCTTACGGATCTTAATACGTGAGTCGGATTATCATTAACCCAATTAAATTATTTTTAAGGGCTTTATTTGGTACTAGCAAATAAAAAATTGAGAAATTAATTATTGGATGAAATTAATTAAGTGTATATTTATTTAATTTTTTTTAGTAGTTTTCTTATTCTATTTATATTTTTATTATTTACTAATATAAAAAAATTAATTTTTTATTCGTTTAATTATTTTTTAATTTAAATATTATAAATTTATAAAATGTGATACTCAATCGATGAAAAGTGATAAACTATTTTATGAATAATTTACAGGGATAGTTACTACTAGGTACAATAAAAACTCCTTTATTACTATGAGATGCAAACATACAAAAATATTAACACTAACTACATAAATATATAGTGATATTCCAATATTATCATTACAATGTGCTGCACATAAATGTTTGTGTGCAGCAAAAGTTCGTGTGCAGTAAAAAAGAGTGTGCAGTAAAAAATGTGTATGCAGCAAAAAAGTGTGGTGGTCCGGCAGGATGTCCGGCGGCCGACCGACGGAGGTCCTGCGGCGGCAATGGGTGGGTGAGTGGTTTAGGGTTTGTGGTTTAATAGTGTAGAGTTATAATGCATTAATGTTATATTTGGTATTTTACTTTAATATTTTGTATGTGAGAGTAATTTTTTGAATTCATTGTATCTTCTAGTAATTTAGGGTAAAAAGTGTGTACCTATGAGTAATTTTTCCTAATTTATAGTATAAATAAAAAGTGATAATATTTTTAAATAAAAGTGATAACATCTTTAATAAAGAGTGATAACTAATTACGTAAGTTTGTTTCATAAATAATTTATAAAATGAATAAAATGTGACAATATTTTTAATAAAAAGCGATTATTAATTAATGAAAAGTGATATCCTTCTAATTAAATTATTTCACGAACAATTCATCGGACTAATAAAAAGTAATAATATTTGTAGGAAAAAATGATACATGATAAAGAAAAAGTGATAACTGTTTAATTAAATTAACATATGAATAATTCGTAGGATGAATAAAAAGTGATTATATTTTTAGTATAAAGTGATAGTCGATTAAATTAAAGTGGTAATAGAAAAGTTGGAACTATTTAATTAATTAATTAATAATAATAATAATAATAATAATTGATTTTTTATTAAAATGATGGCTTGATCTCAAAGAAAAAATAAATAAATTAATTAATTTGTAATTTCGTCGCTGGCCGCATGTTTGATTTTAATGATTAGGCACAATTAGGAGTATAATCCAAACGGAGCCATTTCTTTTCTTTTAATTAGTTTTGAGTGAGGCTTGCGTGCGCCGGACGCACGCCTTTAGAATTTAGTATTATGGATAATGATACATTATTTTGTTCTAAAGGGTATACACTTTAATTAATAAGGGTACATCATTTTGTTCTAAAGGGTATACACTTTTCATTATATTTTTTATTTTTCTTCAGAAAATAAAGGGTACACATATTTATACTAAAGGGTATATAATTTAACACAAAATTCTAAAGGCACACGGAGTGTACTTCCTAGCGCCCGGGCACACACAAGTTTTTGCCATTAGTTTTTGTTTAATTTAAAATATATTTAAATGAGTTCATGGATAACCCATCTCACAAATTAGGATCAGTTAGACAGTCTCATCCAAGACTTACCCAATAAAGTTATGTTTTTTGGTAGTAAAAAATATTTGTAATGAATCATACTATAGAACTCTAGAAACGTATTTTAATTTATAATTTATTATATTTATCATTATTTATTGCAATAAATATATTTACCTATATATAACAATAAAATTTTAACAATGATTAATCCGTCTAACAACCCGTATTACATAAATATTATTTTTTTTGTCTATAAATATTATTTTTTAAGATATCACTAGTATTTTTTAATGAGATGATATTTCTTTTACATATATCTTAATTAATTAACAATAAACATACTTTACCTATATAATAATAAAATTTTAAGAGTGGGTCGATCCGGCAGTATTATATAATTATCGATTTTGTTTATCTTTGTTTATAAATATCTCCTTCCGTCCCATAATAAACTTCACACTTTTTATTTTCGTCCGTCTCATTTTAAAATTCACCACTCAAAATAAAAAACATCACATCAAAGTTCATCTTAATTACAAATTTACCACTCTCACCTAACACATATAACATACTTTATAATTTATTTATAATCTAAAAATACTACAATACCCTCCAAAAATTAATAAAGTTGGTCAAAAAAAACTTTTCTTTATCCTCGTGTCTACAGTAATCGTGAAGTTTATTATGGGATAGAGAGAACATTTTTTAGGATATCACTGTGATTTTAATGAAATGATACTTCATATAACTGAATTATGGAGTACTTCATATAACTAAATTATACAACGTGTCAGGGATGAGCGTTTTCTCAACACACAATTAATCCCCAAGTATGAAGGATATCAATTGTAGTCTCGAAATGTGACCAAGTAAATATCGAACCCAAGGGACGGCGTATTATTAATTTAATTATTATCTAAATTAATTAATACGATTATGGCAATATAGTTTGAGGTTTAGAATTATTAAACTAATAAACAAGTAATTAAAATAACAAATAAAATAAAGTCACTTGAAGAATACGAAAGTGGATCAAGTAGGAGAATAGGTAGCCATAGGATAATTCAGTTTCACTAATTAATTTCTCTTCCATGTGTTGGTATCTGACTCTACCTTGTGGAATATGAACGCATCACTAAGCCATGCAAATCTACTCTATAGACACAAGTAAATATGCGTGTAACACGTGTGAATAACATCGGAGCAAGAGACGTAATTTTACCCCCTTTCTAGGTACTATCAGTATCAATTATTTTCCACGTCTAGAATCTAACCCAATATGATCTCCCTTTATAGGTACTATAAAATTACCCTCTTTATCCTACTTAATAACCCGAATTCAATTCAATTAATAAGTATTCATGTATGATAGTTATAATGAAGCTTCGGAGTCCCCCACTTAGAATCATAACATGGAATCCTGTTCAGCAGTGAACGCACTCAATCAATAACCAAGATATGTATTCAGACTCTACATAACAGTTAATGATGTACAAAACGACTGTGAGTATGAATTAAGAAAGCACGATCATATATAAAATAAATCCTCAAGTAGTATTGTACGGAGTATACACATGGAAGTTCAATTAATTCGTAAAACCTTCACAACCCTAGTTCTACCAAAAAGGCCCTAGCCCATGATGTTGGGAAGAACAATCATGGGTGTTGGATAGATCTTACCCGGATGTCCAGAAAATACAAGATAAATTAGAAAATGAATAACCCTAGATATGGCGTCATCGCGTCCTTCTCGCTCTTGAATTTTCCTCTTAGTTCTCCCCTTGTTTCCACAAACGAATCTTTAAAGTGATGGATGGATGGAGGAAAGGATGTTGGTTGGGGGGTGATCCCCCCTTGTGGGGTGTAGTATGGTTGTGGCCTCTCTTCTCCTCTCTTGTATTGTGTTCTTTCTCTTTTTATGGCTGCATAGACCTCCTTTTATACTTGTAATTACGTCTTCTAGGGCTGGAACTGGCTTCCTTAATTATCTCACGCGTTTAGGCCTAAAAAATACGGATATGGTAAGTTCTCAAGCTCGATTCGACCTCACAAACAGGTCGAATCAACCCCTCCAGGTCGAATTGAAGGTCGAATAACCCTTTTGAAAGCCCCATGAGCTCAGTTCGACTAGCACAACAGGTCGAACTAGCATGTCGTGGTCGAACTGGATCTTTTTTCGTCCAGTTCGACCTCGGTTCGACCTCATGATCAGGTCGAAATGACTTGCACAGTCTCACCGTTTCGCGTATAACTTCCACATCCGGACTCCAATTTAAGTGATTCTTTCACTCACGCGATTCTCTTTTCCTTAGCTTTCTATCCATATAAAGAACTTATAGAAACTCTAATATTTGTATATGTAACAAGTTATGCAAAATGGATGGTCATTTTGAATAGGAACAGCTTGCGCGACGTCACCACTTTGATTATAACTTTCTCGTTTGGACTTCGATTGAGGTGTTCCTTATGCCAAAACGACACTCTCTTCAGTGGCTTTCCAACCATGTATCACACTAATAGTTTTGTTCTCCACAAGAATACAGAAGAACAGCACAGGTTGGACGTTAGTTTTTCAGCATTGATTGCACAAATTGCATATTTTCTCCAACTTTGCACTTTTCATCATTTTTCCACCTAAAACACAACAAAACACCTCAAGTGCACCTTATTCTCACCTATAATAAATATAAGATACTTGTGCTAATATATAACAAGAATTTCCATCAAAATGTGTTAAATTGGACACTCAAACACGCTAATTTTCACTCTCATCAATCTCCCAAACTTATCCGTTGCTCGTCCCGATGCAATAAAATAAAAATAAAGAGAAAGAGAGTAAGAAAATTAGTGGGGGAAATAAGGACTATGATCAATCCCCTATTCAAAATACAATTGTCCTCAACTTCGGTCATGCAACTCCCATTACATGTAATAATCAATTCATAGCATACAAGTTAAGACAATCACCACCAATTCAAAAGCTCCATCAACATGTTCTCACAAGAAGTATATATATATATCTCGCACTCAAGTGCAAAATTTACACTTCTGGGTTAAGGTGTTTACCCTCAAATTCAATTCAAGTGCATGCGTAACCATAAGCTTGCCAAACGTCTCAAACTCTTTACCCCTAAAAGTATGATTCGATAATGGGATCAAATAGGACTTTCTTTAGGATGTAATGATGGCTATTTGGTAAGGGTAGGAAACATATGGATAAAGTGACTCAATTAATAGAGAATTAAAATCGGAGATCTTTTGTACTGCATATTTTTTTACACTTCAAGGCTATCCAATTTCATGCTCTTCTAATTTTCTTTTCTTCCCTTTTTCTTCAAGCTCAACATTCTCTTTGTTTCCTTTCTTTTTTCTTGAGGTATCAGTTTCGGGCACTACCTCTAATATCTCGGGGTACCAGTTTTGGGCACTACCCCTAAGCAACTTATTTTTAAGCTCATAATCACTTGTACAACTCCAAATATTTTATTCATTCCAAACTCCATCAAAATCAACTTCACACACTTTGACAACATTTAATTCTCCACTAAATATAGGAATTTAAGGCTCAAATAGGATATCAAAGTGGCTATCTTCGTAGGTTGCCAAAGAAATAAGGTTATTAAGCTCAAAAGGGCTAACTACGGATATATAATTATTTGGTAGGGAATTATTTGGCTAAGTGACTCATAAATTCAAGGATGGCCTAAAATCATCTCCCATCATCTAACACACATGTAGTTTCAAGTAAGACAAGAGGCAAGTTCTAGAATACACACACAAGAATGATACTCACCAGAAAAAAATATTATATGATTAATTAACATGATCAACAAGGCTCAAAATCTCACATGGATTTTTTAACATGTAACAGAGCACTTTTCATGGTAAGCAATATCCCACAAGTACACATAGAATTTCATATCACAATATACTCAAGTACACTTCCTTCATCAATTTCAAGAGCATATGAATTTCAAGTACAATTTAAAACAATATAAGCTCATATGGATCACAACTATAAACTCAATCCTTCCACTCCATGAATTAAAAGCACATATAAAAATTAGAAAAAGGGAACGAGGGCACCTGATTTTCCTCCTTTGAAGCATATACGAGCTTCTCGAGTTGTTCAACTCGATCATCTTGCCACTCTTCTACCTTTTCTATCATCAAAGCTCAAATAAACTCATCATCACAGGATTCATTAATAAAATAGGAGAACTATAAGAAAGAATTAATTGACTATCTAATCGACTCCACACACTAGAAACACCACTGAACACTAGGCAAATTGCAAAAAAATCGATACATCAAAACCGATTAAAGTTTCAATATACCGTAAAAAATCAACTCCCATAGCAAACATTACAAAGAAAAGATTATACTCTTGGTGCTTCAATGAGGTAATAACATCACACCTCCCAAACTTAGTAAAAACATAAGTTGAAACTAAATTTGCAAAAAGATGTAATTGCCGATTAGTAAGCACCTTAAATATAAAAATTTCTTACTCACACGAAAGAAATAAAGTAATAAAATAGAAGGACAAACCCCCAACAGGCGCTCAAGTTTAACATCGGAGAGTCGCGACGGATGTAACCTTTGTAGGCTACTTGATCGGAGGACGGTCTTCTCGCATCCTCACCTTCAAATACTTTCTTTCCCTCTTCTTGTCTACACTCAACATCTCACCTTTCTTGGTCACAAAAATATGATCCTCGGAATCACCTTCCTCTCATGGCCGTCTAGACACCTCCTTGTCAATCTTCCACTTAGATTCAGAATCATCTGCCTTAGAAAAATCAAGATTAAACAAGTTAGAAACCACATCAATGCTCTTGGACGATTGAGTCTCCATGGGCATCTTCATTGCATCATCACAAGAGAAAACCACATCTTCATTATCCATCCGCAGTCTAAGCTTCTCAGCTCTCAACTTCTTTGATCTTTCCCACTTCTTCTCCATTGTAAGTATAGTATTATGCTCCTGTAATGGTACTGGAGTAACATCAACATCATGTAGAGCATTCGACGCAAAAAATAGTATATTTTGGTAGGGTTCGACCTTGGTTCGACCTGGTTGACAGGTCGAATCAGGTATATAGTGGTCGAATCGATCATCTGTAACTCGGCTCTCTCTCTCTGAATTTGCGATTCGACCTGGGTTCGACCAAATGGCTTGGTCGAACCAATGTCCCCCAGGTCGAATCGGCTCACTGTATGATTTCTGGCCTCCGATTCGACCTGGATTCGACCAGATAGCTTGGTTAAACCAATTACATCGTGGTCGAATCGTTGCCGTGATGAAATAGGGTGCTTCGTAGAGTGCGGTTCAACCTCGATTTGACCTGATGACCAGTTCGAATCAATGTTATTTTGGTCGAACCGATCTTCTATCAAAATAGAGTACTCTGGATGGTCTGGTTCGACCAGGATTCGACCTGTGGGCTAGGTCGAATCAGCTGGAAATTGGTCAAACCGATATTGCTTTGCTTCCTAATCATGTCCAGAGCTCCGATTCGATCTGCCCTGTGTGGTTCGACCTGTTGTGTAGGTCGAATTTTGGTCAAATCGAGGCCTAGACATGTCCAAATTTGATTACGGCCTCATCGGTCCCTCGTACTGCATTCCCAACCTTAACGTGATGGCATTATTCTCCAATATTTATGTTAATTGATTCACATTCACGGCCATCTGCCCCATAATCGAAGTAAGGTCCTTCAACTGCTTAGATAAATCTGCATTATTAACATCCATTCTAGCTTCAATTGGTCAACCCTTGCATCATTCTCAGCCATATATCGATTGAAGGTATCTTCAACACTCTTCACTTCTTGCTGCTTCATACTAGGCCCTCTTTGTGTCAACTCTGTGATCTGCCTTTGCTGGGATTCTAATAGCTCGCTGATGTTCGCTAGACTAGAGACGATCTCATTATCTCTATTTGGCTTCACCACTTGATGTTCAACCTATGCCACCTTGCCAAGTACATATGATCCTCTATCTCTCTCTACAGGCCAGCCACGTGAATTCACAGAGATGTCTTCAAATAATTTTTCTGCTTCAAGTGCTGTCTTAGATAACAGTGCTCCTCCTGATGATGCATCAATAAAAATACGCGACTCACAATCCAATCCATAGTAGAAAATACTTATATATTCAGCCTTTGACATTCCATGTTGTGGGCACCGACTGAGCATGTCTTTAAACTTATCCCACGCCTCATAAAATTTCTCACCCTGATTCATAGCAAATCGGGTGATCTCTTGCCTCATTCTTAAGATCCTTGAGGGTGACATGTATCTCTCTAAGAACTTCTGCTACAGTTGGTCCCATGTAGTGCAATCGGCTGCATCAAGAGTCTCATACCAAGTTTCCGCCTTATCAATCAAAGAGAACTTGAATAAGGCGATCCGCCTAGCATCATCATTTGCTCCAGCTCCCTTTTGAGTGTTTGCATAACCAAGAAATTTTTGGAGATGCTGATATGGATCTTCAAAACAACCTCCAGAAAATGGATTCTTTTCCACCATGTTAATAATAGCGGGATGTATCTCAAAATCATCATCTTCCCCCCTTGCTCCTATCAACCCCATGTTGCCAATCCCATAGTTTGTGAAAATTTCACGGATTGCAACATTATTCGGATTCTCCCTTGCTCCGGCCATGTTTAGCTCAATGTGTTATTTGCTCCTTTCCTTTCTCTCCTTTTCCTAGTGCACAAGTACCTCAGAAAAATTCAAGGTTAGATAGAAATAAATAATCACAAATAAAAGTCTTAATCAATTAAAATAATAAACTAATAATAGCAGCCGTCCCCGACAATGGTGCCAAAAACTTGATGAGCGTTTTCTCAACACACAATTAATTCCCAAGCATGAACGATATCAATTGTAGTCTCGAAAGTTGATCAAGCAAATATCGAACCCAAGGGACGGCGTATTATCAATTTAATTATTATCTAAATTAATTAAGACGATTATGGCAATACAGTTTGAGGTTTAGAATTATTAAACTAATAAACAAGTAATTAAAATAACAAATAAAATAAAGTCACTTGAAGAATACGAAAGTGGATCAAGTAGGAGAATAGGTAGCCCTAGGATAATCCAGTTTCACTAATTAATTTTCATTCCATGTGTTGGTGTCCGACTCTGTCTTGTGGAATATGGACGCATCACTAAGCCATGCAAATCTATTCTATAAACACAAGTAAATATGCATGTAACACGTGTGAATTCGAAGCTAGAGACATAATTTTACCCCCATTTTTAGGTACTATCAGTATCAATTATTTTTCATGTCTAGAATCTAACCTAATATGATCTCCCTTTATAGGTACTATAAAATTACCATCTTTATCCTACTTAATAACCCGAATTCAATTCAATTAATAAGTATTCATATATGATAGTTCTAATGAAGCTTCGGAGTCCCCTCACTTAGAATCATAACATGGAATCCTGCTCAGCAGTGAATGCACTCAATCAATAACCAAGATATGTATTCAGACTCTACATAACAGTTAATGATGCGCAAAATGACTGTGAGTATTAATTAAAAAAGCACGATCATATATAAAATAAATCCTCAAGTAGTGTTGTACGGAGTGTATACATAGAAGTTCAATTAATTCGTAAAACCTTCACAACCCTAGTTCTACCAAAAAGGCTCTAACCCATGATGTTGCGAAGAACAATCATGGGTATTGGATAGATCTTACCTGGATATCCAGAAAATACAAGATAAATTAGGAAATGAATAACCCTAGATGTGGCGTTATCACGTCCTTCTCGCTCTTGAATTCTCCTCTTAGTTCTCCCCTTGTTTCCATAAACGAATCTTCAAAGTGATTGATGGATGGAGGAAAGGATGATGGTTGGGGGGTGATCCCCCTTGTGGGGTGTAGTATGGTTGTGGCCTCTCTTCTCCTCTCTTGTATTGTGTTCTTCCTCTTTTTGTGGCTGCATCGACCTTCTTTTATACTTGTAATCACGTCTCCTAGGACTGAAACTGGCTTCCTTAATTATCTCACGCGTTTAGGCCTAAAAAATACTGATATGGTAAGTTCTCGAAGCTCGATTCGACCTCACAAACAGGTCAAACCAACCCTCCAGGTTGAATCACCCTTCTGGAAGCCCCATGAGCTCAGTTTGATTAGCACAACAGGTCGAACTAGCATGTCGTGGTCGAACCGGATCTTTTTCCGTCCAGTTCGACCTCGCTTCGACCTCATGATCAGGTCGAATTGACTTGCACAGTCTCACCGTTTCATGTATAACTTTCACATCTGAACTCCAATTTAAGTGATTCTTACGCTCAAGCGATCCTCTCTTCCTTAGCTTTCTATTCATATAAATAAATTATAGAAATTCCAATATTTCTATATGTAAAAAGTCATGCAAAGTGGACGGTCGTTCTGAACAGGAACAGCTTGCGCGACGTCACCACTTTGATCATAACTTTCTCGTTTAGACTTCGATTAAGGTGTTCCTTATGCCAAAACGATCCTCTCTTCAGTGGCTTTCCAACCATATATCATACTAATAGTTTTGTTCTCCACAAGAACACAGAAGAATAGCACAGTTTGGACGTTAGTTTTTCAACATTGATTGCACAAATTGCACCTTTTCTCCAACTTTGCACTTTTCATCATTTTTCCACCTAAAACACAACAAAACACCTCAAGTGCACCTTACTCTCATATATAATGAATATAAGACACTTGTGCTAATATATAACAAGAATTTCCATCAAAAGGTGTTAAATTGGACACTCAAACACGCTAATTTTCACTCTCATCATTCAGATAATGAAAAGATTAGTATCCTCATAACATTAATTATTACCTTCAATTCACAAATATATTATTGATATGAATTTTACAGATATTAAATGTGGAATTATAAAAACCTAACAAAATTTTTGATTTTGAAATCAATGTTCTTCATACATATTGAAAAAAAAATCAATTTAATATTTATATTGATAATAATTTAAAAAGTTGTAAAACATTTAATGTAATTAATTTAATTATAAAGGTTAATTACGTCAAAAGTCCCAACATTTTCGCAAATTTCAAATTAGTCCAAACTTTTCAATATTTACAAATAAGTACTCGATCTTTAATCTGTTTTTCAAATCAAGCCATCGGGCAGCAGGAGACCTGCCCGATTGCTGACACGTCGCATTTTATCCACATCACCTTTCACCTATTAAAAAAATGTGACAAGCGTATATATCAAACGACGTCATTTAATAATCTCCCAAAAAATTAATCTTTCTTCTTCAATGTCATTTGTCCCCAATATATCATCAAACCACACAGTGCAGCAACACGCACATCTCTGTGATGAAAACAACTTATACCAGCTATGCACACACATTCATGGAAAAATAATTTGCATTATTAAAGATTAGCATAAACCCCATCTGAAAATAACATTGAAGATGAAATAGGCACAAAATATACGCATCGATTGCATTTGATTACAAGAAACAATCTTCCACGTATACATATTCAACTCGATATTTTGTTAATTGCTTATCAGATCACAGAAAAATTCCACCAGTAAACCCACAAACAATTTTAAATGAGCACAAATGAAAAGGAGGAATCAAAATTTCAAGTTTAAATTTTCAATTAAACCAACACGCAATTTCAAATAGCTAGAAGTTACACAAATGCATTCGGTAAACTAAAAACAGGATTTACCATCGGAGTGAGCTTCGCAGCCTCAATTGCTGGAGCGGCGGCGTCGGTCTGTGGTCCCACCTCGATGGCGCTGCTAGCTCCTGCCGTTACACACAATGGCAAAAACAGTGAAAGCAGCGGATTTCGACTACAGATCTGCGATTTTTGGATATTGTCGGGATATTGGCAACAGCGAACGGCAGTTATTTACGATTCCGTCAAGGGCAGCGGTCTGTCTTTGGCAAATTTTGGCACTCTCAGTGGGTAGTGCTGCAATGGCTCTTTGGAGATTTTCAACAACGGGAGTCGTGGTAGCAGAGGTCGACAACAAGACCACCCGTGATGGCGATTTTACGGTGGAAAAAGTAACACAGCGGCGGAACTTGGCAGCGGCAAACGACGTTAAAGAAGAAAGATTAATTTTTTGAGAGATTATTAAACGACGTCGTTTAATATATATACCTGTCATATTTTTATTTTTATTTTTTAACAGGTGGTGGGTGACATGGATAAAAATAAGACATGTCAGCGACTTGGCAGGCCTCCCGCTGCCCTGTGGCTTGATTTGAAAAATGGATTAAAGGTCGAGTACTTATTTGTAAATATTGAAAAGTTTGGAAATTTTAAAATTCTCAAAAAGGTTGAGATTTTTGGTGTAATTAACCCAATTATAAATATAAATGTGATATATATATATATATATATATATATATATATATATATATATATATATATATATATATATATATATATATAAATATATATATATATATATATATATATATAAATATGACAAAGTTTCTTGTGAGACGGGTTATTTGTGAGATGGGTCGATCCATCATTAAAATATGCCTATTGTATAGATAAAATATATTTAATGGTTGTTAAAGTATGCTTGATTATATATTAAAGTGATACCGAAAAATTGAAGATTTAGGAGGTAACACAAGAGAACACTTGGATACAATTCCTCACTCAATGGAATCCACCACAAGTTTGGAATAAACTCTTCATCTTATGGAATCCACCAAAAGACTAGTTAGAAGAAATCCATCTTCTAGACAAGAGTAAACACTCTAAATAATTTATATTCTCACAAATTTCTGAATGCAAATACAAAGGAATGAAGCTCTATTTATAAGAGGTATTACAAGATTCTAGAACACTCATGCATTAAACACTTGACTCTACACTTACTATATTCAATTGACCATTTTAAATACTTCTTTGACCCCTAAAACCCATGCATAACATTAATATAATAGTTAATAAAGTAAATATGATGACTTAATCAATAAATGACAGTTGGAAAGACACCAAAACACTTCAAATGCATGAATTGGCAGATTTCGGGTGCTTCTTCCACCTTCCAGAAAAACAAGCATAACTCCTTGTAGAAGATTCCAAACTACATTCCTTTTTGTTGCATTTGAAATTACGCTGAAAGGGCTTTTTATCTGTATATGGCACACCTTTTGATTCTCTCCCAATCACTGCCAGTAAATTTTCAAAGTTACCCCATGTGTGCTGGAATATTTTCCGCATCAAAGTATGAATTTAATGTGTTATAATATGATTTATTATTAACATATTTTAATTATAATTTAGCATACTTTATCTATACAATAAGCAGATTTAGTGATTGGTCGACCCATCTCACAATAGAGTGTATCAAATAATATTTATATTTATCATCAAATAAATTATAATATTTAGTTATCTGTAAAATCTTATACACATCAATCAATTTATATGAATTTACTCTTTTTTTTTATTTTTTTAAAAATTCTATTCCTATTATATTGTGCTAAATTCACCGGATTTGGGGGTCGGTTTCTCGGGAACACGCAATTTTTAGCTATAATTTATATGAATTTACTCTTATTTTTTAATTTTTTAAAAATTATATTCCTACTATATTGTGCTCAATTCATTGGATTTGGGGTCGGTTTCTCGGGAACACGCAATTTTTAGCTATAATAATTTAAAATAGTTAATTGATATAAAAAGTGTGCTTTTTTACATAATTAAAAGATATGAAGTAATATTTTATTATAAGTATAATGTAAGTATAATGTCTATTATGTAAGTATATTAATTGTTGTAACGTGCCATCATAAGAAAATATAAATCTTACTTTTGTCACACGACACAACCTTTATTACACGAACAAATCAAAGTAATAAAATTTAAAGATTTTTTGAACAATAATGGATCCTAATATAAATCTTACCTTTTTCCTAACTACAAATCAAAATAATAAAATGTAAATAATGGATCCTATTGTTGTTGGAGCATATTGAACAAATCCCAAATTGCTTGTTCAGCTATTCCATACGAGCATATGATATCATTTTGCAAATGAACATACACTTTTGCATACCGATCTTCATAGCTTGATAGATCTTCATAGCTTGATATGAGCTTTGTATGTTTTTTGTAAATGGATATATCTATTTAAAGAGTATAAAATAAAATATTGTCATGAATACTGTATTTAATTTATAAAATTTATTTTTTCTAAATAATACTTATTTTAAATATTGAAATATTAATTTAACAATTACATAATATTTTATTTTATTTTTATATACAACAAATATCATAAATCATTTTTATGTCTTTTGTATATATATATATATATATATAAATATATATATATATATATATATATATATATATATATAAAGTATAAAATAAAGTATTGCCATGAATACTGTATTTAATTCACAAATTTTACTTTTTCAAAATATTTACTTATTTTAATTATCGAAATATTAATTTACCAATTTCATAATATTTTATTTTATTTTTATATATTAAAAATATTATAAATCATTGTAATTAATACCATTTTTGTTACAGAAAAAGAATGGATTATTACACTAAAATTTATAGCTTGGGAGGAATTACATAATTTTTTTAAATATATTACGAATATTATAAATCATTGCAATTACCATTTTCCTTACTACAACAAGGATTAATACACTACAATTTTCCTTGCGACAACCAGGATTATTACACTACAATTTATTGCTGGAAAGGAATTACTACACTCCAATTTACACATTAGAAAATATTCACCTAACATTTTAATGATAAAAAACACAGATCCTAACTGGCCACCCCATTCCAAAAAAAGCCCCATACCCCCCTAATTCGGGTTTAAAACCTGCACACATGTTTCATATCAGAAAAGTAGGCGAGCTGGGCCTACCCATTATAAAATAGAGGCGATACATGTCATCCTTATACACTGCGATTCTATGTGTGTCAGGAGTTAGCTGTCATACTTATACTTGGAGTTCTCTGCAATAAAATGTGTGACAGGCGGTAAATGTCATCCATTGCAGTTTTATGTGTGGGTGATGTTCTCCTTCCATATACCACCTTCCTTGTTCGTATAGATTCACTACCCTAAAAATGTCTAACTTCTCATATAAGTTACAAAATTCCCTTTCAGAACTCAATCCTGCTCCCACCTCAACCTCCTTGGAAGAGAGGAACCATTTCAATCCTACTCCCACCTCTGTTCCCATTTTAGCTTTGCCTATGATAGAAAATTTCACCATCCATCAAAATTCAGCTACTAACAAATCAGGTTGTTCTCAAAAAGATCGTCATGCTAAGGTTAATGGTCGTAGTCGTCGCGTGAGGATTCCGACAGTAACAGCTGCCAGAATCTTTCAATTAACGCGTGAGCTCGGCCACCGTTCCGATGGAGAAACAATTGAGTGGCTACTCCGTCAAGCTGAACCGTCAATCATTGCAGCTACGGGCTCTGGCACCGTTCCAGCTCAAGTTATCACAAGCTCCTCCCGTGCCCTCCATTTTCATCTCCCTCCGTCCAGTTTTCGGTGACCAGGACAGTGAATTCGACTGTGGAGCCATTGCAAACGGTGGAGCCGAGTTACAGGCCGAACCAGTACCGGCCTAGACCATCACAACTACAATCTTATTCATCAGCTCTGCCATATCATCCTCAACAACACCTGCAAGCTTATTCAACGGCCTAGACCATCACAACTACAATCTTATTCATCAGCTCTGCCATATCAGCCTCAACAACACCTGCAAGCTTATTCAACGGCTCCATTTATGCACCATCAATTCCGGACTCCACCACCGCAACTATAGTCCCATCCACCGACTCAAGTAATGTCGCCGTATGAGTTCCCGCATAATAATTATCGACAAATACCCCTCATGGCACTGCTGTTGCAACCAGCGAACATGGAGGATAATATGAACACTTACCGTAGATTTGCTGGAGATGGACAATAGGCAGCTAGATTTATGTATTCATATGGCGTCAATTATCTATGAACTTCTCATTTTCATTATGTACTTATTTAGTTTTGTAATCTTTTATATGAACTTTTTATTTTCATTATGTACTTATTTAGTTTTGTAATCTTTTATGCAATTAGTACTACTTATAACTAATTTTCTATTAAAAAAAAATTGTCGTAGAAAGATCCTGTTAAAGAGTCGATGAAGAAAATTTTATCATCAATATATATTTGTTTAGTCATCATGACTTGAAAGATTCTCCACGTATTTTATGCGTATTTTATGCATATATCGCTTGAAATACATACTCCCTCCGTCTCATTTTTTTTCAATCTTTTGTAATTAATACCGCTTGGAGACGATTCATCCTCAAATCATGTTGGATCGTATTACAAACAAGAAGACACACTGGAACATCTTTAAATTCATATATGCCAAAATCCTTTCGAAGTGTACTTCCATATTCAACATATCTGCTTATTATGAGATCCACAAAATATGAATCTTTTGAATCAAATGTATCATAGTATGCATTATTGACTTCAATATCTTCATCATCTTCTTCGTCGAAAATTGGTGGACTATCATAGTCATAATAGGAATTTTCTGAATCTTCTTCATCAAAGATCGGTGCGGCATCATAGCCACTGTCGAAAACTCCATCATCTTTCTCATCGAAGATCGGTGGGCCATCATATCTATCAAACGATATGGGAACGAATACCAACAAGTCGTTTTGTTGGTAGATCTACGTAACATCATCTTCATACGATGACTGATCATCATAAAAGGTATCAAAACCCACTTGAAATCTCGAATCCAATATCGAGAATTTGACTCTGATTACCAATTGATGCAGTGAAACATGCAAAATGATGATAAATAAAATACTAATCCGTTGATTCTACAAAGAATATCGAAATAGCGAGATAGATGTCTACTCAAACGTTGATTCTCATAAAAATACCGTAGGAATAGACACAAATACAATAAAGAGTATTAGTCCATTGATTCAAGAGGAATACCGGAAGAATACAAATAAAACATGATAAAGGGATTAACCCAAACTTTTCATTAATAAAATTCAACTCCCCTGCTACAATAAAATGACACCTATTTTATAGGTGATAATATCTAATCTAATACAATAAAAACATAAATAAAATTAAAGGAAACAAATCAAAATTAAATCATATTAATATCTAATTAATTTATACTATAATTATAAATTATCTTCCATAATCTTCATCCATCACCATTTTACTACATTGGACGTCCTATTCAAATATTCTCATTTCTCACTTTTAGTAAAAAAAGTACTACATTAGGCGTCCATTCAAATATTCTCATTTCTCACTTTTAGTAAAAAAGTACCGCATGCAGTCCACCACTCACTACTAATACAACCACACACTACACATACTACACACAAAAAGCAATCGGTGACATTTGGGCGGAACGGAGGGAATATATTCCTATAAATACACATTTAATTACATATTTTACAAATGTATAATAGCATATTTGCAAGAGAAATTTAAATACACCACATTAGCCTATCATTCATTGATTCCGTATTGCCAAGAACTCAACGCTGCACAAATTCACAAAATTTATTACTTTTTTAATATATCTTGCCAGAGAAGTCAATGCTGCACAAATTCACTAAAGGAAATGAATTAAAGGAGTTAAAAATTTGTTCTATTCATAACTTTTCAATATTTTAGATTTTGTAAAAAAAAAAAAAACTATATATTTATATCAATTTAGTACCATACTATGAATTTACTTTTAATTTTTATTTGGCTATAAAATATTATCACATTTTCATTTATATTATAAATTGTTCATAAAATAATATTATCATTTTTCATTAATTGAGTTTCACTTTTTATTATAAAAATTAGCAGTATTATTTTTTTTCCATTTCACGTAAGCCCTTACGTTAGACAGTCTCACACAAGTCTTTACCTATAAATTAGTATAGGAGATAAATAAAACATGAAAAAGTAAAATATACTCTAAATTACAAGAGTGAAATTACAATTATATTTTAAAAATTAATTAAACAAAATACCTTAGGCCTAAAGTATAAAATAAAACATGAATAATAAGAATTAAAAAAATTCACGAACCACACTGTGAAATAGAGAAAAATAGGACATGTAGGCAAATTATTCCATGAATATACTTCCTTCATCCCAAGTTAAGATTTACGTTTCCATTTTGGGTTATCCAAAGTTAAGGTTTACGTTTTCTTTTTTTTTTGGTCAAGTTAGGCTCAGTCAAAATAATTAATTATTCGATGTAGTACCCACAAACAACAATAATACAACTATCTATTTTACATTAAATATTATTTCTCTCACCTCACTCACTGCACATTAAAATATAATACTCCCTCCGTCCGCCTTTAAGGAGGTCATTTGCTTTTTGCACGTGAATTAAGGAATATTATTATTTAATGTGCAGTGGGTAGTTGTATTGGTGGAGGTGTGGGTCCCAATTTTTTAGTTATATTAGTGGGTGTGTGTGGGTCCTATATGTATAAAAAAAGAAATAAGACCCTTGGGGGCGAACGCCCAAAATTGAAAAATAATACCCTTAAAAGTGGACGGAGGGAGTATCTCTTAATCTTCGTATAAAAAACAAACTTCAACGTTAACGTGGTACGGATGGAGTATATAATGACCTATTTCGCTCCTATATTTTAACATTTTATCTTTAAGTTTCCAAACGTAATCAACTTTGTTTATCAGCATGAATACAGAGGGGACATGTTTAATCTTGTACATTAATTATATCATCTTCTCTTCCGCAATGCTTTCTTTTACCCGTCTCACAATTTCATCTTCAGAATCAACTCTCATAGCTTTACGAAATTCAACCTTCCGAAAACTGCACCTATTATCCCTCCACAGTACTCAATTCTGGACACAAACATCTTCTCTCTATTTCACCCAGTCTCCTTCCATTTACTTCTTCGCCTTTTTACTTGCCTTTATTGAACAAAACCATACACTGCTTCAAATTCAAACCAACACCAACTCTTGTTCTTACTTTTACCATCCTTTTGCTTAACTCATTAATTCACCGATCATTCATCAAAATTCTTTAAAATTAAAACACTCACGCTATCTATCAGTGATTAGAAAATCAGACCGGAGAACGAACCGGAGGAGACAAAGGTTCAAGGTCCAACTGGTCGGACCGGTTCAACTGGAAAATTGAATTTTATATATTTTCAATTATATTTTATAAAATTACCAATTATAAAAATATATAATCAACTAAATTATTTTTAAAATTTAAAATACAATTTAAAATCAAAATATAATTGAATAAAAATATCTATAGTTCATAATTTATACTTCATAGTTTATAATATACCCACTCAATATTATAATTTATAATTTAACTCAAAATGTAAATATTATGTTTAAAATAAATAAAAATAAAAGTGAAATATCATAAAAGTAAAAAAAAAGGCAAAAGCTCCTGCGCTCCCGGGGCCACGGAGGGATACTCCGTGTCCCCATGTGAATACAACCCCCCTCCAATTCTATTTAAATCTATGTATTACTAGGGATATAAATTGCAAAGGGGCATGGAAATTGCAAAGGCACACGGAATGTGCTCCGTGCGCCCGGTGCAAAAGAACCTCACTCAAAAAAATAAATAAATAAATAAAATATTAAAACCGGTTGAACCGGTTCAACTCCAAAAATGGGTTTATGGGCTTTTCGTACCGGTTCCAGGTCTGGTTCCCGATCCAACCGGTTGAATCGGCCAGTCCGGTCCGATTTTCTAATCATTGCTATCTATAACAATTGAATTATTCGCAAATGGAATTATTAACCAATAGAATTTAATTTTTGTTGATAAAAAATTACCAACCACCATTTTACCAATAGAAATTTACCAATAGATTTTGTTGGTAATTCGTTGGTGAACAATCTAACAATGAAATTAGGATTTATCAACGGAATATTTCGTTCATAAAACATAATTTTTTAGTGAAGAGTAAAATTATTTACCAATGGAATTGAATTTTCTTTGATAAAAATTTACCAACTAAAAATTTACCAAAAAATTACCAATAGATTTTATTTGTAATTCCAATTTAATAATAAAATTAAGACTTTTATAATATTTCCTTGATAAAACACTTTTTTAGTGGTGAGAGTACTCTTTCAGACCAATACTACTCTTTATATTATTATATACTCCGTTCCATTTTTCACTCTTAGAATAAGGTATACTCCATACGTCCCATGTTAAGGTTTACTTTTTTCAGGTTATTTCAAGTTAATTAATTTTACGTTTTCTTTTTTTAAAGTTAAGCCTACACAAAATAATTAATTATTCCATATAGGGCCCACACACAACACTAATAAAACTACATATTTCATATTAAATATTATTTCTCTCACTTTATTACACATTAAAATATTCCTATATATCTTAATTTACGTGCAAAAAGTAAACGTAAACGTTAACGCGAGACGGATGGAGTAATATTTTAATGAGTAATGAATTGAGAGATATAATATATTTTGATGAGTAGTGATATATTTTAATGAGTAGTGAGTTGAGACATATAATATTTAATGTGTAGTGGGTAATTGCATTAGTATTGTGGAATTGTTTTGTGTAGATCTACTTGACAAAAAAGAGAAATGTAAACTTTAACTTGGGACAAATTAAAAAAAAACCATAAAATATAAATCTTAACGCATAGAGGGGTATATCTATGCATGATTTTTCTTTTATTAATTTTTAAGGGTAACGCAGTACTATTTTTCAGGTGGAATATTAAATTGTATCAATGAAATTATGTGAGTTATATAGTGGTGTCATTTTAAAAATAAAATATATTTAAAGCTTATCTATTTTGAGTATTTTCCATTTCTAGAATTAAAATGTGTATTAAGACAAACAAAGAAGAAAATGTAAAATGTATAATGAGACAGAAGAACATTTTGTGGAGGAATCAGATCGAAGGAGATACAGTACTTAAACTTTAAGGATATGTATGTTTGAGGCCACCTGAATTTAAAAATAAATGAACAGTGATTATTTATATTTGTTTTTTATATTTTAATTTTATGTTAAGTCAATGTCAATAATATCTAATTCATGATAATTTATGTTTTGTTTTGTATTTATGATAAGAGTAGGTAAAACTTTTTTTGACAAGTGAAACATAAATGAAATTACGTGGAATTGAAACAAGGGATCTGGTTGTTGAATTCCCTATTCCACTTTTAATATTTCATTGATATTCAATAATATAAAAAAATTATACCTTACAATTTACTATATATTAAACTTTAGGCCATATATACATTGAATTTTGAGCATTCATTGTGACATATAATAAAAATTTAATATATAGAACAGTAGATGAAATATGAGATTAGAAGAGGTTATCTTATTTGTTTGTGCTACTTTAGCTGTCATTAATGTTGCTTGATTGGATGCCACACGCCTGCCAAATGCTCCAAATACACACGGATCCTCAATATAACTCGTTATTATGGTTTTTTTTAGAAGATAAAAAAAATCACACGAGTTTATTTACGTACCCACTTAAAATGTTCTGACATTGACAATAATTTTTGTATTTTGAATATCTAGCATTTTGCTAAATCAACATTTTGGATAAATATCCAATATTTTGATAAATTGGTATAGAATGATATATACCAAAATAATTTAATATTTCAATTTATGGCATCAAATATCACTTAAAAAAAAGGACAAGTGTTGTTTGAAAAGAGTTCATATAATTAATCATGCAAACCTAAGTATGTTCAATTATTAAAAAATCTCAATTTTGTTCTTTAATTTGGGTTAAATTCAATTTTATTCATTAAACTTTTTGCCTTTTTAATTTTAGTCGTTTTATAAAAATTTTAGTCCTATAATTTTATAAACTTTTTCACTTTTAGTCATTTTGAAAAATAATAATAATAATAATAATAATAATAATAATAATAATAATAATAATAATAATAATAATAATAGAAGACCCAAAAAATTGATTAACTATCAATTTAAGGCTTGAAAAATAAATTTTCTCAAATCGGGACCTGAATAATTTAAAACTCTCAATGGAAGGCCCAAGTTTCTAACAATATTAAATAATCATTTAACGGTTGCTGATGTGGCATTATTTGACAAAACAAAGTGTTACCTCATTTTAAAAATTAAAGAATAACTAATAAATATAAAATAAATACAAAATCTAAGAAGACATTTTTCAAACTTCAAACGCGATATGCTCTGGTTTGTTAGGCACTACGAACCATACTGCCATGGTTCTTACTTTCTTAGTTTTTTTTTATATTTATTCTTCTTTTGCAATGTTAATATCTATTTTTTACCATGGAAAATAAATTCTTGCCCATCCAATATAAGTAAGCAACATTGAATAAGAAATAAAATGAGAAAGAGACCATGAATTGAATGGAGATAGCGGCTGAGACTACGAAAATAAAATTGATTTATTGAGACATTTAATCAAACACGCATCTTATTAATATTCGTTCACAAGAGTACTCTCAAGAATTAAAAATACCCTCTATAAATAAATGATACAATAAGACATTTTATCAAACAATGAACCTACATGTGCTCTTCTTAAAGAAGATGAACAATTTCAAAGCTTACATTAAGAACTCTGAATATTACATAACAAATCTTTCCACATAAACATTAAGATATGAGTATTCCAATAATATGGAATATTATATAAGTTTACATTTAGAACTCTGTTAGCAAAACAATAATGAATATTCTGTCTCAATCACTATTTCCATTTCGTTTAGTATCCTCATTCTTCTTTTCTTCTCTTTCTCCTTTGCTTATTTATATTGGATAATGAGTTGATAACACTTTATTCTCCATGGTGAGGAAAATGATATTAATAGTATAGGAAGATTTTTTTTCCCTAAGCAAGCAAAGATCTGTTGACAGGATGAATATGAAATGCCTAACGAACCAGAGTATCTCTGCTGTTAATGTGTTTGCAAAATGTCTTACTTCATTATATACTTTGAATTTATTTTACATTTATTAGTTATCTGTTTCCTTTATTTTTAATTACATGTGGCATTTTGATTTTTTGGCATTTAATGACCACATCAGCATCAATTAGAAGATTATTAGCACCGCTAGAAACTTGAGCATTCCATCGAGAGTTTTCCATTATTCAGGCCCGAATTGATAAAATTTATTTTTTGAGTCCTGAATTGATAGTTAATCAATTATTTGGGCCTTCTATTGATAAAACTCCATAATAATAATAATTCATACTTATGCGATTTCCGAATCCTTTAAATTTTGCAAAGATTTGGTTAAAGGACTAAAATTGAAAAAAATAAAAAAGAATTTGAAATAAATACAAAAGGACTAAAATTGAGAAATCAAGACCACGTGAATACTTCGAGACCGTCCAAGGGATTTTCTCTCTCTAAAAAATCCTTTTGCATATCGGTCCTTCCATAGTGTTTTGCTGTTCTTAACTTTTCCACTAAATTTTCTAATCTACTTTCTTTTTCATCTTTTCTTTTTACTTTTCGTCCTTGTCTCTTTTGCTTTCGCAGGATCTCAACTGTTGTTTGACTTTTTAAGAAGCAGCGAAGGTCCTCGTCTTCTTTTCTCTTGAGTTTGGCTCCTTCTTTTCCATTGGCTATGACTGATTCTTTGAAAAAGTTTTGCTCCAACCTCACCCTGGATAATGAGGAACAAACCCTCATTGATATTCCTCCTTCTCTCCAGTCCCCCGTCTTTGACAGATCCTTCAACCTGGTGGGTAAAGTTCTTACTCCACGAATTCTTTCGGCCCGAGATCTAGAAGGGATGTTCAAAAATTTATGGCAACCGAAAAAACCCCTAACCTACAAATCTCTAGAGGACAATCTCAGGTTGTTCTCCTTTGAATCTAAAACTGATATGCTTAGAGTCCTAAAAGGAGAACCATGGTCTTTTGATCGTCATTTGCTTGTTCTTCATCGTGCGGATGGTAGATCTGTGGCCTCTAAAATCAGTTTTGAGACATCACCCTTTTGGATCCAAATCTATGGCCTTCTTTTAAGCCTCATGTGTTCTGACTTTGCCAAACTAGCAGGTGATATGCTTGGATCCTTTATGGAAGTGGATGATAACAATGAAGGAAATCTCATTGGCAAATTTCTACGGGTTAGGGTCTTAATCAATGTTTCTAAACCCCTCCGTAGAGTGGTCAGTCTTCTACATTTGGACAACCCCATCAGATGTGCTGTGAAGTATGAATGTTTGCCAACCTTTTGTTATTTTTGTGGTCGCATTGGTCATACTGATCGTGATTGTGATTCGAAACTCCATAACCCCACTCCCAATCATCTGCCTTTACCATATGGTCAATGGCTCCGGGCTCCACTTTCTATGGCCCATTCTCATAAAAAATCTCAGAAAAATAACTCACCTGCTCCTCATCCTCATCACCATAATTCCTACACTCCTGAGAATCATTCTACCTTTCCTCATCAGCCCACACAAGACTCCCCTCAACACTCTACTCCTCCACCTCATCATCATCACCATTTACCCCCCACATCAGAGAACCATTCTATCACCCCCATTACCCTAAACAAATTTCTTCTCAACACTCTCCCCCACTACCTCAAAACTCCCTTCAAAAAACCACAAACTATGTTAATAACCTCTGTTCCCGCACCCAGGATCCTGAGCTCCCTATATGCACCAACACTATCATGCCATCCCCTGTTTCAAAAGTATGTGAAACTCATCCTACTCTTCCAGCTCCCATTCATCACCCATCTCTCTCAACCCCCCAACCTACTTCCATCGTTTCCATTCCTACCGCAATTTTCCCTCAATAATTATTCCTCACTCTCCCGTTAAATCTGCTCCTTGCAATACATCTCTCTCCACTCCAGCCCAAGATTCTATGGAGTTTGATAGCTCTTTTCTAGTCACTGTTCCTATTCTTCTTGATTCTCCAGCCAGAAAAACAACAAGAAAATTCAATCGCACAAGAGATAGTCTTCTCAAAAAGTCTACCCCTTCACCCATGGACCTCTCCTCAATCAAAAGAAAAACTCTGCATGAGGATACCACTGTTGACATACCTGTGCAACCTAAAAAATGGCTCAAAGGATCTAAGGATTCTGCTCCTGCTCTCCCTCATACTCCAACGGCGGCGACTGGTTCCCAGTCCCGCCAACACCCATGAATGTCATCAGTTGGAACTGTAGAGGGCTTGGGAACCCTGGTACAGTTCAGGAATTGTGCGAATTCTTTCGCAAAAAGTCTTCCCACTTGGTTTTCCTTTGTGAAACTAAGTGCTCTGCTTCAGTTATTGATCATCTCAAGAGTAAAATTGGTGTTTTTGGCATCTCAGTCCCGGCTGTAGGACGTAGTGGAGGTTTGGCCTTTTTATGGAAAAAAGACATTGATGTTACACTCCACTACTTTTCTAATAGATTTGTTGATTTGGATGTCTCTTATGCGGGAAATAAGCTTTGAGTGACAGGAGTTTATGAGGAACCTGATACCTCCCTCAGGAGGGCAGCGTGGGCTCACTTCAGCAGCCTCTCTTCCAACCAGACAACACCTTGGCTTTGTTTTAGAGATTTTAATGAAGTGTTGAATCAATCTGAATTGGAGGGTCACACACCTCGTGCTAATTGGCAAATTCAATGCTTCCGGGAGGCTCTTGACAAATGTTCATTATCGGATATGGGTTATTCAGGTTCCTGTTACACATGGAGTAGACTCATTGCTAACTCTTTTACTCAACGAGGCAGACTTGACAGATTTACATGCAACACGGCTTTCTCATCGAGCTTTTCCTGGCATAAAGTCACCCATCATCATACCTTCCACTCATATCACTCTCTTATTCTCCTCTAATTTGGAAATCACATCCTTAGATTCCAAATGGGTAATCAGAAGCCATTTCGCTTTGAAGCTCTTTGGGTCAAGTCATCTGAATGCGAGTCTATCATTTGCAAACACTGGAATTCAAACTTGGACACTCTCCAATCCAAGATGCATAATTGTTCCATTGGCTTAATGTCTTGGGGTGGTACTAATGGTGTAATAATGAGGAAGAAGATTGAGGCTATCAAATCCGACATCACACGGCTTAGCTCAGGTATCATCACTCTATCTATCAAAAAGAACCTTGACACTCTTCGTGGTAAACTTTTCTTCTTTCAAGAGCAAGAAAACATACTATGGAAACAGAGGGTAAAGAAGCACTGGCACAAAGAGGGAGACAACAATACTAAGTTTTTCCATGCCCATGCAAACATTAGAAGGGAAGTCAATCAAATTTCTTCTTTGCAAAACAAGAATGGAGTGTTATGCCACGATAAATCTGATATTGAATCCATCATTCATGACTACTTCTCCAAGCTCTTCTCATCTACTCACTGTGATCTCAATGATCTCCACACCTCTTTAAGCCGAATCAGGAGAAAATTAGATGATGATACTCGTGAACTTCTTGATGAACCATACACTGCAGAAGAGGTCCGAAAATCGCTCAAAAGTATGCATCCCTTCAAATCTCCCGGTCCTGATGGTATGAGCCCTATTTTTTTTAAAAAAATTTGGAATATTGTTGGTGATGATGTCACTCATTTTGTGCTTAATTTTCTCAATAATTTAATCCTTGATGACCACATCAACCATACTTTTATTGTGTTAATCCCAAAAGTTAGGAACCCCTCCACTGTTAGTCAATTATGTCCTATTAGCCTTTGTAATATTGTCTACAAGCTTGCTTCTAAATGCATTGCTAATAGGATTAAACCTCCCTTCCCAAAATCATTTCCGATTCTCAATCTGCTTTCATTCCTGGTAGATTAATTACTGATAATGTGTTGATAGCTCATGAGACCCACCATTTCATGAAATCTAAGACTTTTGGAAGTAATGCTTTTATGTCCAATAAACTCGATATGAGCAAAGCATTTGATCGTATTGAATGGCCTTTTTTGATCCATGTTCTTAGAGCCTTAAACTTTCCTGCAAAAATTGTCCAGCTTATCAATAAGTGCATCTCTAGTGTCTCTTTTCTTATATGTTGAATGGATGTAGTTTTGGTAACCTTAATCCAAATCGTGGCATCCATCAAGGTGATCCTTTGAGCCCTTACTTATTTATCATTTTCTCGGAAGTGTTTTCTTGTATTTTACAGGATCTTCTTACATGTGGCCATATCAATGAGATTCGAATCTCTCGTACTGCACCATGCATTTCTCACTTATTTTTTGCAGATGATACTCTCATTTTGGTAAAGCCACTCTAGAAGAAGCTACACATCTCAAACTTGCCATCAACTTGTACAAGAGAGTGTCTGGGCAGAGGATTAATTACGAGAAATCCAGCATTATCTTCAGCCCGAATTCTGAGACGCAGATCATTAATTCGATCTCTACCCTCCTTAGTATCCCACCTGCTGAGTCTCATGGAAAATATCTCGGACTTCCTTCTATTGTTGGTAGAAGCAAAAAAGAAATCTTCATGTCTCTGAAGGATAGAATCTGGAAGAGAATCTCTTGTTAGAGCGAAAAATTCTTATCAAAAGCAGGCAAAGAGATCCTCATCAAATCAGTCCTTCAAGCTATTCCTTCATATGCCATGACATGCTTTAAGATTCCTGATGGCCTTCTTGAGGAGATTACTTCTTTAATATCTGGATACTGGTGGGGAAAAAAGAACAACAGCCAAAAAATATCTTGGGTTAGTTTCTCTAAAATGGCAACAAGTAAACACCATGGCGGTCTTGGCTTTCGAGATCTTAAATCATTCAATCTTGCCCTTTTGAGCAAACAAGGATGGAGAATCCTCACTCGACCTTCTTCTCTGATCTCTCGCCTACTCAAGGCAAAGTACTTCCCTCTCTGTTCTTTTATGGATGCATCTCTTGGTTCAAGACCTTCTTGGTCTTGGAGGAGTATTTTAGAAGGAAGGAGTGCTCTTCTCCTTAGTTGTCGCCATCAAATTTTTTCAGGTACCAACACTAGAATCCTTAATGACAGATGGATTCCTCGCCCCTCTGGCTTTTGCATTTTAGAAATCGCATACCTTGTGAAAAGTCTACTATGGTTGCCTCCCTTATTGATGAAACTCATAATTGTTGGAAGGAAAGTATTATCATTGAATTATTCACTTCTGAAGACTCTGAGATTATTCTCTCCATGCCATTGTCAAACAAACGTCTCCCTGATAGATGGATTTGGCATTTTTCCAAGAATGTAAACTTCACTATTAAATCAGCTTACCACAAAATCGTTGAGTCTGATATTGTAAACAACTTGTACAACTCTGCTGCATCTTCAAGTACAGGCCCAAACTCCATTTGGTAGCACCTTTGGAAACTCAAGATTCCTCCGAAAGTTGCTCATTTTCTCTGGAGATGTTCCAATTCATTGCCTACATCTGAAAATCTGCAAAGACGTGGAATTATTGTCCAACACACTTGTAATTCTTGCAACTCTCAAGATGGCTCATCCACTCACATCTTCTTTCATAGCACCTTTGCTACCCGTGTTTGGGAGAGCTGTGGCCTTATATCTCTCATCTTGCAGTTTCAACAACCACACTCTGATCACTGGTTTTAGGAAATTATTCTCTCAGGTAATTCAGAACTCATTGACCTTTTCGCAGTTGTCTCATATTACTTATGGTTTTCTCGAAACAAATCCCTATTCGAGGGTTCTCCTTCTTCTCCCACTGATGTCATACGTGCAGCAACAATTTTGCTCTCAGACTTTAGAAATGCAAAAGGACAGCCAGAGAAACTGTGTCAATCTGTCACTTCACTTCGGTTGCGCCCGCCTGATAAAGGCATCTGCCTTTACTTTGATGGGGCAGTTTCTACTCAAGATAAATGCGTAGGGGTCGGTGTATTTTTACAAAGAGAAGATGGTTCTTTTGGATTTGGCCTTTCTAAGAACTTTTCTAGTATTTTGGATTCGGTATTAGTTGAATTTTTTGCTCTCCGTTTAGCCTTACAATATGCTGTCTCACAACAATTAGGCCATTTTTTGTCATTGGGGATGCATCTCTCGTCATCCTTTGTGCGCTTGAGGAGTCAGATTGCCCCACAGCAGCCATTCCTATTTTGCTTGATATCAAGGCTCTGATCTCCAATTTACATTCAGTTAAATTTTATTGGGTTAACAGAGCATTCAATTTGATTGCACATGAGTTAGCTTTTTACGCAAAAAATACACCACTTTGTGATTCATCTTGGGACTCTCCTCCCGATTTTATTATGTCAATCAGTGCTGGCTGTTTCCAGCTCCATTAATGATTTTTTTTTCTGTCAAAAAAAATTTGACAAATCTATCATACACCTAAAAATCTATACAAACCTATAAATCGTCAACATGCCTAACCATCATACTTATCTCTCATCAATTTTTATTTTTTCTTCCTTTTTCTCTCATCTCTTATCTCTCATCAATTAATACCTTCTTACACATATTACCAATCATATCTAAATACATTAATTTAACATAAAGTTTAAATTCACCATCCAAAATCCAAAACAAACATACACTATCATTATTCATGAATTTATAAAAGGGGATTGCTATTTACACCCCAAAATCTACTAAACAAACCCATTAATTAATAGATTTAAAATATGTTTATATGAAAAGACATAAACACCTTTTTATAAATAATAAAATAAGATTAGTGATTATAAAGTGTTAACCTCAATTCCATTTCTAAACGCACCCCATCGTTTTAATCATTAAACCACGATGAACCCTAATCCTATGAACTTTGTATCTCGAGATGAGAGAGAAAGAGTGAACTGTCAAATGCAATTTACACTGTCGCAACGCTGTTTAGCAGATGACATTTCCTCTCACGTGAAAACAACCAACCACAAATCAAAATCAACTAACAATGATTATTCAAGAAAAGAAAACGAAGAACCAAAACTCCCATCCTCTCTCAATTTTGAATTTTTCTTGTACATATATATATATATATATATATATATATATATAATATTGTAGGGTCCCAATGGTGCAAAGTATGTTATTGGTACGATGTTGTCCTAAGTGTGATGATATTTTGAACAACACTATATGTATCAGAATGTAACTTGACTAAGTATATAACAAGTTGTAAATCAGCAGAAGACTTAACACACGGATTACTCAATCTTTCCACAAACTTTTGCAAGTTTGTGGCGGCCTCGTGGCATAAATATCACTTTTGGAAAATGTGATTACAAAAACAGACTCTTAGGTATGGAAACAATTCTTCCACCATTTGAATACAAAATCGGATCTAAAATCCAAATACATTTCCAAATGGCAGAACCTAGACTTGTTAGAATCTAAGCCTACTTCACATATGGGCTTCCACTGCCTGTGAACAGCGCACACAAAATGTACGGGAATAACAATAGACAACTAATGTTGAACCAAGTGTTACAACACCAGTACAAACACTATAACAGAAACCTATCTAGGATCTTTTACACTTGTATAGTGGGATTGCCTTTTCGATCCAAATCCAATCACTTGTCTTGACAACCAGCAGCTCCCATTTATAGATGGCTGCAGGCTCCAAATGATGAGTGGCTCACGTGGGAGGTGTAGAAACCATCCATGCAGACTCAAATAACCGCCCACTAAGAGAGGTAGTTATTTTTGCCTTCTAGATCCTTCTAGAGCTTCCGAATCTTTCCAGTTTGCTTCAGGATCTTCAAGGTCTACGTTTGACTTAGTCTTTGCATCCAACACATTTAGCACTTCAACCGCAACACCCCTGAAAGCAACATTAAGCACAACACCAGTCGAAACAACAAACAACGTTAGTGGCTAATAAAATAACTGGTGGAGGATAGGTGAGATTCCAAATGTGATGATACTGGTCTCAACACTACATATCAACAATCTTCCCCAATCACATCTATCCACAACCATATAACCTGATGCAAGAAAACATTATAGAACAAGATATCCAAAGTAATACATCAGAGGTTAGTTTGACAGTTGTGCAAAATAACTAAGCATTCTAAAGCATAATTACCAAAGCGTTTAAAGATAACCACTTAAGTAACTTATAAGTCCAAAGCTTATTTTAGAGTCTAAACAAAAACAATAAAAATAAAGTATCCAGTCACCATCAGAAAATAAATCAGTTTAACATCCCATCATCAAATTGTTAGAAAAGTTAGTGAGGCAGCAGCAGCTTTCAGTCATCATCAGCAATAACAGCAACAAGCAACATGAACACTTTTATCTCTTTGCTGATCTCTCCCTCACCATGTGAACTCTCCCTAAGTTGCAGCATTACCAGCAACACCACCAGCAGCATCACATGTAACAGGAATATTTTCAACAATATTTCCTTCTTCTAGTTCATCAGTGATGTCCTCAATCACAACTCCTCCAGAGCCAGAGCTTTCAACTGCAGTAGGTTCAGCAGCATCAGGTATATCTCCCCCTGTGGGTGTGGATAGCAGCTTACTCCAGAACTGAGCTCTTTGTTCTAGGATGTCTGCTTGTCTGTTCAGTGCATTGGCTTGAAGTCTGAGGCTCGAGACTTGGCGTGCCAGGGCAGGTTCAGAGTAACTGAGATAACTTCTCCAGCTTGTGCAGAAGTGTCAGTGTGAATCGAAGTGTTGGCAGTATCAGGAACAACATTCTGAGTATCAGCAGTATTAGGAGCAGGAGCAGGATTCACATAGGATAGATCAACTACACGGTTACCTTCAAGCACAGGCTTAGCAATACCAAGAAATAGAGCACTGGAGGAAAGAAAATCACCTTTACCTTTCCTAGCACCTTGATCAGCCAACAGACAGTGAATCAAGGTAGGATAAGACAACTTACCAACCTTGAAGATGTTTCCACCATAACTGATCTGATTCTTGTAAATCACTCTACCAAGGTTAAAAGGCATGTTCTTTCCTATCTTATAGATCAACACAGCATGCTCAGTAGTAACTCTAGTGGTATTAGAGGAAGGCAGCCAATTGTAAACACAAAGCTTATGCAAAATTGCATGTAAACTAGTCAAACTTGGACTGAACAACTTATTAGGCCAACTAACTATCAAACCTCTAGTAATCTCAGACACAATCTCATCTATATCATCAATTTCATCATCATTCTCAGCATCCATAGTCCCTAAAAGCTTATTAATCTTTGTTGGAGAAAAATCATAAATCTCACCCCTAAAGAAAATTCTTCCAAATTTGGGACTTGTACTCTTAATCATACTAGCACAGATATGTGCATAAAACTCACATACACAATTGGTGCAAGCTTCTCTCTCTGAAGAAGTTGACGAGGTTGTATGGAGTGAGGTCAGCGTCCTTCATCTTTCCTTCATAAATTAGGTCCTTCATTACAAACTTCTTGTATCTGGTCTTGCCATCAGTGAAGTAAAAGTTCCCAACACCAAAGTTCTCAACATCATAGTCAGAGTCGTCAGATGTATCATCAGTATCATCAGGGGACTCATCGCCATCATCATCTTTGGCTTCTTCTTCACCATCAGAACTCTCAACAGTTTGAACATCAGTATTCTTCTCAGATTCATTAGATTCTGCACCTTTGTCAGCATCCTTAGGTGCATCCTCTTTATCATCAGAAGATGGAGATGAATCATGGTCAGGATCAGAGGGTTCTGCATCTGCAACAGTAGGTGTTGGCACTGAGGTGTCAACATCTATGGCAATATCATCAATCAGCTGGTTCAGATCGGCATTTTCTTCATTAGATTCTTCTGGTGTTGCCTCAGGAGCGGTAACATCAGACACAACTTTCTTTCCTCTCCGTCTCTTCTTCAAAGCTTTGCAAAGATTAGCTATCGTGGGATTCTCACCTGTAGCATCTATATCCATAGGAGCAGCTTCATCAGAATCAGAGATAAAGATAGGAAGCATCCCTTTTTCAGAGGCGATTGCATCCTGTATGGTGCCTTTCTTGCGGAGTCTGACAGACCAACGTTGTGGAGGCGCTTTGCATTTCAGAACAGATGGTTTAGTAACCTTTGATCTAAGTGGAACTAGTGGTGATGACGAGGGAGAAGACACTTGTGGATTCTGTTCAGCACGAGTATGAGATGTATTTGAAGATGTAGGGACTTGAACAGAATACTGAGTGTCAACATTCTCTGAGGGTAGGCTTTCTTCAGGAGTCACAAAAGGGACAATAGCGGATGGATTAGGAGTTTTGGTGGGAATTTCAGAAGGATCTTCGGTGGGAATAGATGGTTCAAGGATGGGATTTCTAATTCTTGAAACAGTAACATGCAACCCAGCAAACTGAGTTCGAAGAGATTCAAGAACTGAATCGGGTGTGCCAGCAGGAAGGACGATGGTTTGAGGAAGAGGGAGTTCCAGAGACAGGAGCAATCGGTTGTGTAGCAGCATTCAGATTGACATCTGGTGCAGCATCTGACGCGACATTATGGGCCATATCAACTAGGGTTTGGAGCGGATTTTGTGAGGAAGAAGGTTTGGTTATGGAAAAAGATCGGGTTGCTTTTGGAGGTGCCATTTGAGATGTGAGAGATACAGGCTTTATTGATAACTGTGAGTGAGAAGATGAAACGGGGGATCACACTCAAGCACAAAACATGTCACTTCAAACATTAATTTCCAATTTATAAAGAGAGAATGAACAATAGTGGGATGGAGGTTATTTCCACTAATTAAAAATTGCAAACGACGTGTGAAATAATATGCAGTGCAGCAAATAATGAGAACTCATGGCCACTAACGTATGTTTCCTTAAAAATCGGCCATGATCAAATATGGAGAAAGAATTTTTGCAGAATAAATAAATAAATACTATAAGTTCTATCACTTAATGTACTAGAAACAAATAATTTAATAATAATTTTGTTAAGGTTAAAGACATTCTGGAAAAATTAATCAAGGATGAATAATTTAGGCACACATACACTTTTATCCTTTTGTGGATTTTTGATGCACTTAATCTCAAGAATTCATACTACCTTTTGAAAAGATCACATCGTGGTTGTCAGCCCCTGTGTCTGGTTACTCAGTAGCAGTTCAAGAGTGTTCTTTATTCCCTTTTTGAAATCATAACAGCCTTTTGAAAAGAACACATCGTGGTTGTCAGCCCGTATGCCTAGTTACTCAGCATGTTTGGACCTTTGATTTTTTAAGAACTGTGCTTTTAGTGTATGTCCAGTAATACCTCAAGATTCAACCAGAATATAGTTAGCAGTAACAAAACAGATCACCAAATCACTTAATTTTGACATAAAATGGCAAAACTCACGTGTTGCCTCGAGTGTCGAAACACTCTAAGCAACATCATGTATGACTTTATGGAATGCAGAGTCCAAGAGATTTCCTAAGTGAAGAAAACCTCTCGAAATCAAGTGCTTTTGTGAATATGTCAGCAAGTTGTTTCTCAGTGGAAATATACTCCAGTTTGACTACTCCCTTCTCAACTAAATCTCTCAGAAAATGATGTCTAATGCTAATATGTTTAGTTAGTGAGTGTTGAACTAGATTTTTTGAAATGTTTATAGCACTCGTGTTATCATAGTAAACCATTAGAGTATCAGTCTCAAGCACATAATCATCTAGCATCTTTTTTAGCCAAAGCAACTGTGTGCAACAACTTCCAGTAGCAATATATTCAGATTCAGCAGTGGATTACGATATGCAATTTTGTTTTTTAGAATGCCAAGAAACAAGATTGTTACCCATGTAAAAATATCCACCACTTGTGCTCTTCCAGTCATCACAATTACCAGCCCAATCAGCATCACTGTATCCAACCAGAGAGCTGTTAGTGTCCTTTGAGAACCATAGTCCCATGTCAATAGTTCCAGCCACATATCTGATTATCCTCTTTACAGCTTTCATATGAGATTCCTTGGGATTTGCTTGGTACCTAGCACAAACACAGACACTATACATAATGTCAGGTCTACTAACAGTTAAGTACAGAAGGCTACCAATCATAGATCTATACAGAGTGTGGTCAACATCAAGGCTGACATCATCTCTGCACAGTTTCTTTGATGTACCCATAGGTGTTTTCATAGGTTTAGCATTTTCAAGACCAAATCTTTTCACCAAGTTTTTAGCATACTTACTCTGTAAGATGAAAATACCACTATCACTTTGCTTAATTTGAAGCCCTAAAAAGTAATTTAGGTCACCAATAAGACTCATTTCAAAAGTGGTAGTAATGGCTTTCACAAAACTGTCCATCATGACTTGAGATGTTACTCCAAATACAATGTCATCAACATAGATTTGAGCAATCAAGAAACCATTAGCTTCATGCTTAATGAAAAGAGTTCTATCAGCTTCACCTCTAATGAATCCAAATTAAAGTAAGAAGTCAGTTAGCCTACCATACCATGTTCTAGGAGTTTGCTTTAGACCATACAAAACTTTTTTCAATTTATACACATGATGAGGATATAAAGGATCAATAAAACCTTTTGGTTGTTCAACAAAAGCTTCTTCATTTAAAATTCCATTTAAAAAAGCAGCTTTAACATCCATTTGAAACAGTTTGATACCAACAAAGTATGCAATAGCCAAAAGAAGCCTAATAGACTTGATTCTAGCTACAGGAGCAAATGTTTCATCAAAATCTATCCCTTCAGCCTGTGTGTATCCTTGTGCAACAAGTCTAGCTTTGTTTCTTACTACATTACCAGATTCATCAGTTTTGTTCTTGAAAATCCACTTAGTTCCAATGACATTAGTGTTTGTAGGTCTAGGGACTAGACTCCAAACATCATTCCTAGTGAATTGTTCAAGTTCTTCATGCATAGCCTGAATCCAACATTCATCTTTTAAAGCTTCAGAAATATTTTTGGGTTCCATAGAAGAAAATTAACATTCAGCACATACCTGATTGCATATGTTGGACATGCAAACTTATCTTACCACATCTCTGAATTTACCTTTCCTTCTGGTTTGAACACCAACTGAGGTTTCTCCTATGATCTGTGAAGAAGGGTGGTCCTTCTTATATCTGTAGTTAAGGGAATTCCTGGGAGTTCTGTGGATCTGGTTCTCATTATCTTCTGACTCATTCTCAGATGTTGTAGGTGATGTGATCACTTTTGGCTCAACATTGTTCACTGGTTCTGCAATCTCAATCAGATCAGAGATGTCATCTTCCATCTTTTTACCTGCAATATTAGATGAATCATCAAATACGACATTTACAGATTCTTGAATAGTTCTGGTTCTAAGATTAAAGACTCTGTATGCATTGCTATTCTTAGAATATCCTAAGAAAAGACCTTTATCATTCTTAGAATCAAATTTTGAAAGATACTCCCTGTCATTCAGAATATAGCACATGCAACCAAACACATGAAAGTATTTCAGGTTGGGTTTTTTCCTATACAGCAACTCATAAGAAGTAATAGAACTACCTGGTCTAAACAAAATTCTATTAGACACATAACATGCAGTGTTCAATGCTTCAGCCCAAAATCTTTTAGACACATTCATTGAAGTAAGCATGACTCTAGCCATTTCTTGCTGAGTTCTATTTTTCTTTCAGCTATGCCATTTTGCTGTGGGGTTTTAGGAGATGAAAATTCTTGCACTATACCTTTCTTTTCACATAATTCAGAAAACATATTCTCAAATTCTCTACCATGATCAGTCCTAATCCTACAAATCTTAACATTTAAAGCATTTTTGAAACTTTTGTAAAGAACTTTAAACACTTCAAACACATCTGATTTTTCTCTAATGAATTCAACCCATGAAAACCTAGAAAAATCATCTACCACAACCAGAGAATACTTCTTGCCACCAAGACTTTCAGTCTCCATAGGACCCATAAGATCCATGTGAAGCAATTTAAAACATCTCGAAGATGTGCACATAGTGACGATTTTATGTGAAGACCTTACCTGCTTACCTTTTTGGCATGAACCACAAATGGGAGGGTCTTTGAAACTGAGCTTAGGCAGACCACTAACAGCTTCCAACTTAACCAATTTTTGTAAATTTCTGTAATTTACATGGCCAAGTTTTTGATGCCAAAGTATGCTTTCGTCATGTTGTGTGATGTTGCAGTAAGTGTTGTTACCAATCAGATAACAATTATCAACAGATCGATTACCAACCATCACACACTCATCAGTTTCATTCAAATTTTACATGCAGATTATCATCACATAATTGACTTATGCTTATCAAATTAGCACGCAAACCTTCAACATGCAGCACATTCTTCAAATTTATGAAACCTTTAACATTTAAAGTTCCTTTACCAACAGTGTTACCTTTAGAGCCACCACCATAAGTAACCTTACCACCATCAAAAATTTCATAATTTTTTAAATGTTCAACATTTCCAATCATATGTCTAGAACAACCACTATCAAAATACCATAAACCGGGTACACATGCTTGTAACGAAGTACAAGCCACATTAGATAGCACTTTTGGTTTTCTGATCCAAGTAGATTTTGGTGTGTGTGAATACTTGTGTAGTAACGTTTTCTAGAGAACAAGTCATCTTTCAGTTTAAAATAAAATGGACTAATGTGACCAGGAACTGAACAGTAATGACAGATAAAAGTTCTCTTGCCTCTCTATTTTGAAAACTTTTTAGAAAAACTTTTTGATCCAGGTTTGACAAAATTCACAGGTTTTTCAAAACTAAAAGGGTTAGAGTGTTCAAAAAAATCCAAGACCAGTCATATCAAATTTACCAACGCACAAAGCTTCATTTAAGACAGATGTACTTTTAGAGTATTTTTTGAAACTTAGTGTTGAAGCAGTCAATTATTCTTGGAGTTTTGAAATTTCAGCATCCTTTCTAGTAATATTTACCTCAAGTCTTATGATAGTTTCAATCAAACCATCATTCTCTTGGTTGACCTTTTGAAGTTTCCTTCAAAAGTTCAGCAATTTTGCTTTCCAATTGCTCTTCAGATGTACCTGCTCTAGCGTAAAAGACATTAGTACATTTCACAGCAGAATTAGAAATAGACTGAACCTTGCTTGATGTCAAAGTAGATGTTGTCACATTCAACTCAACATCTGTGTCACTTCCAGAAAGTCCTTCACTTACACATTCTGACAGAAATGCCAGCTCTTCATCATTTGTCTCTTGATCACCTTCAGATCCATCATCACTCAATGAAACATTTAAGTTCATCATTCTCTTCAAAAGAGTGTTAGCACATTCATTTGCATAATGGCCAAAACCAGTACATTCACTACAAATGAGGGTCTTTCTAAATTTAGGATCATACTTAAGTTTTCTTTGAGCGGGTTTACGGGTAAGAGATTGAGGAGTACGAGTTTGGGGAGTATGAGGAGAATGTTCTGTCCTAGGCTGAATATTTGCTTTAGACTTGTTTTTCTGATTTCTCAAATAGGCTTCAAATTTCTTAGAAAGTAAAGCAATATTATCAGTGTCATCTGAAATATCATCAACATTTTCATCAAACTGTGAAATTTCAGTAATAGTTGATGTTCTTCCAGAACATGAAAGAGCATCACTTTTAAAAATAACAACATTTTTTCTATCATACGCAGAATCTTGTTGAGACATATCCATTTCATAAGTTTTCAAAATGCTCATAAGCTCATTATGACTCATAGTATCAGTATTCCTAGCTTCTTCTATAGCACAAACTTTGCTATTAAATCTCCTAGGAAGAGTGCGAAGTGTTTTGTTTACTAACCTGGAATTGGAAATTGGATCACCAAGTGATTGTAGCTCGTTCACGACTCATACAGCCTTTTATTGTAAGAGTTGATGGTCTCATCTTCTCTCATTCTCAAGCTTTCAAACTTCGTGCTCAGCAGCCTTGCCTTTGCTCTCTTGACACTACCAGAACCTTTACAGTGTTCTTGCAGTCTTTCCCAAGCATCTTTAGCAGATATGCAGTTCTGAATCAAGTTGAACATCACTGGATCAACCGAAGAGCTGATTGCATTAAGAGCTTTGCAGTTGTATGCAGATAAGTTGCTCTCCTCGGCAGTCCAATCGAGTTCGTCCTTGAGAATCTGATCTCCATCTTTATCTTCTACAGTGGGAGGTGTCTATCCAGACATAATGATCTTCCAAGCTTTATCGTCATATGCTTTGATGTATGACCTCATCTGAGTTTTCCACAAGGCATAATTTGTTCCATTAAGAATGGGAGGACAGGTGACGGATGCAGAGTAATCCATAATAACTCAACACTTAACACCAGGAATCAACACTTAGTATTATCAAGTGTTGGCTCTGATGCCACTTGTCGGGTCCCAATGGTGCAAAGTATGTTATTGATACGATGTTGTCCTAAGTGTGATGACAATTTGAACAACACTATATGTATCAGAATGTAACTTGACTAAGTATAGAACAAGTTGTAAATCAGTAGAAGACTTAACACACGGATTACTCAATCTTTCCACAAACTTTTGCAAGTTTGTGGCGGCCTCATGGCATAAATATCACTATTAGAAAATGTGATTGCAAAAATAGACTCTTAGTTGTGGAAACAATTCTTCCACCCTTCGAATACAAAATCAGATCTAAAATCCAAACACGTTCCCAAATGGCAGAACCTAGACTTGTTAGAATCTAAGCCTACTTCACATGTGGGCTTCCACTGCCTGTGAACAGTGCACACAAAATGCACGAGAATAACAATAGACAACTGATGTTGAACCAAGTGTTACAACACCAGTACAAACACTATAACAGAAACCTATCTAGGATCTTTTACATTGTTGATCATCGTCATTTTCACCTAGATTTTAGTGTCTTTATTTGTGAATTTTCATATATTATTGTCCGTATTTGTGTAACTTTTGGTGGAGTATTGTATTAATTAGGTTAGATGTGTACAGGATGATAAATGTGTGGAAATGAACTTAAATGTATGTGAAACAGGATAAAAATGGAGCAAAACAGAGTCAGGAGTTGAAACGGGCTGAAAAACACCCAACTCGAGTTGCATGGTCTTACTCGACTTGCAACTCGAGTCGAGTTGAAGCTCGACCAAAGGCAAAAAGTGTCCAGTAGCTCAACTCAAGTTGCAATGTCCAACACGGCTTGCAACTCGAGTCGAGTTAGGTGCCGAGAAAAGTTTAACTTCTGACACGAGTAGACAGGCGAGAGCTCGAGTTACCCTACTTGAGTTGAGCTGGGGTCAGGACAAGTCGAGTCGTAGGTTGTGTGGAGCTGAGAAATTATCTAGTAGCTCAACTCGAGTTGGAAGGTCCAACTCGACTTGCAACTCGAGTCGAGTAGTCTCCGAAAAACTATCCAGTTTGCAGAGCCACATAACTCGACTTGACAGGCAGTAACTCGAGTTGGCTACTCGAGTCGAGTTGGCCAAAAAGCAGTAAAAAGTCAAAAAATTCTAGAAGCTTCTAGAAGGTTCCCAAGGGGTATAAATGCACAATTGGTGCAAAAATTACAGGGAGAGCCTCATTTGACAGTTATTTTGGAGATCAACACACACACTCCCTTACCACCATTTCACACACTCCATCCGATCCATTTCTTCCACCCTTCAATTCATCTATCCACTCAACTTGATCTTCATCAATCCATCATCCAATCCATCCATCCATCATTTGAGAAGAGGAAAGTTTCAAGGATTGAAGCAGTTAGCATATTGAAGAGAAGTAGGGTTTCTCCATGAAAGGGAAGCCAATCTACTTTTCATTTGTTGATTATCTTCTTATTTTGGCTCAAATAGAGCAAAGCTTGATTTGTAATGATATAATCACAATGTGTAGTGGCTAGTCCTATAGTAGGGCTAATCATATGATTGGTTGAGAAGAATGCTAGATATGTAGGATTTAAGATGTTGAATTGAGCTAATTTTGGACTTCCTTTTATGATTAATGATTCAAGTTTCATTTCAATATTTGTATGATTAAATTCTCTTTTCATGGTATTAGGATGGCCATTCCAATAGTATGATGAGTGGTTTAATTGAATCATATATTAAGATGTGCATGCATCTTAGTGTGAGGGGAGGTAAGTCATACCCTTCTTGTACTTAGAACACTCATAAGGGGACACTTAAGAAATTGAGTGAAAAGAACCAACTTATGATCATAGTACCTTAAGGGAATTGAGAGTAAGACAATCTTAGGAGATTTAGACTTGTAAAAGAGTCAAAAACCTAGTTGCCTTGGCCATAGGGATTAGGGGTAAAATTGTGATTGTTTTTAGTCCACAAATTAATGAAGTTCACCATCAAGAGTTATGCATATCTAGCTAGAGTCTTAATCATGATTATGATTAGCCTTGCTCTCTTCTCAAGTAAATTCTACCTCCATTCCATTCATCATTTGCGTGTTTATTGATCATTTACTTTGTTAATTAAAATTCTTAATTAATTGAGTAGAATAATAATCAGTAGCTTAAATATCAAAACCTTCAATCTATCATCCTTACAAAGCATAAATCAATGGAAAATCCGGATACAAGCCTAAGTTTACTTTCCCTTGGGACGAAATACTTATAAATTTTGTTGCTTGGTCACACGTGTACAACAACGATAGAGTCTCTTACTCTAAAACATTTTACTAGAAATGCGACTAAGAACATGGCGCCGCTTACCGGAAAAATGTTAAACATTTGGTTGTAACGAGTTTGAAGTTGATTACTTTTGATAAGGATATTTCTTTTATTTGTTTACTTGTTTACTTGTCTTGGTTACTTGGAAAACTAATTTAGAACTTCTTGTAGGTACATGCAAACGCGTTCAAGGTATCAATCTATTGAACCTTTGAACTTGGAATTAGAAGCTACCTTAAAAAGGCAAAGATGAGGAGTATTAGTGCCTACGGAGGAAAGTATGGAATAAGTAAGGGATAATGCAAACATGGTTGATGAAGAAGGCAATATGAAGAATTTTCATGTAGTTGATAATACTAGAGGGGGTTATAATAATCCAAAATTTGTGCCACAAGTGTATGCTCAACAAATGCACTTGCAAAACCAACAAATACAAGCTATTATTCAAAACTTGATGGCACAACAAGAAGCAATGAATAATCCTCCGGTGGTACAAAACCAACCCCTTGGAAATGGACATAATGGAGGAGGAATGAACATTCGAGATTATTTCCAACCTCAGTTTGGGAATTATGCGATGGGACCGCCGTTAAATGTTAATAATTTTGAGATCAAGACGGAATTGATCAACATGGTGCAAGCAAATCAATTTGGTGATGGTGCTATGGAGGATCCGAATGCTCACTTAGTCCAATTTACGGAGTTAGCCAACACGATAAAGATAAATGGGGTGAGTGAGGATGTTATTAAAATGAAGCTTTTCTCATTTTCATTACGGGATAAAGCTAAGGCTTGGTATCATACTCTATCACCGGGATCTTATACCACATGGAGAGAATTGGCACAAAGATTTTTGAGCATGTATTTTCCCCCTTCAAAGATGTTGCATCTCAAAGGAAAAATCTTTCAATTCAAGAAAATGTCACTTGAGACATTTTGTGAAGCATGGGACCGATTTAAAGAGATGCTAAGAAAGTGTCCACAACACGGATTTCCCGAGGAACAACAAATAGGATTTTTCTATGCCGGTTTACACGGAAGTGAGAGGATGCTCATTGATGCTTCGGCGGGAGGTTCGATTTTGGGACAAACTCCGGAGAGAGCAATTGCCGTATGTGAAGAAGTAGCTTTGAATACGGGTCAATGGCCCATGGATCGTGCATCGGGAATGTATGATAGGTAGAAAATTACTAAGATGGAAGAAGTGTGCTTGCAACAAGTGAAAAAGGTGGAAGTGCCTAAGGAAGATATGACCGACAAGGCGATTACGGAGATATTAAAGAGAATGAATGCTACCATGCAAGTGTATCCAAATTCGACACCTATGGTGAATCAACAAGTGCTTGCAAGTCCTCAACAAGGTATGTCATTGCCTTTGATGAATCAACAAGTGTTCCCTAATCCTCAACAAGGCATGACGATACCTGATATGGGTCAATCTTCTCAAAGTTGTCAAATACCTACATCTATGCCTCAACAAGGTATGTCCTCTAATTTTGGAATTCAAGATACATGGTGTCTACCGGAGATGACGCTTGAGGATGATTGGGGCAAGGTAACTTTCAAGGAAATTTTAATCAACCTCGTAGGTATGAAAATTTGTCATATGGGAATCAAGGGAATGCACTTACTCTTCCGCCGGGCATTAATCCAGGGGAGAAGGTTCCAAATGGTGAAGGAAAGTCTACCATGGAAGATTAAATGGCCAAGATGTTTGATTTTATGAAGCAAGAGAAAGAGGTGAATGATAAAAGATTTGATTTTATGAAGCAAGAGAAAGAGTTGAGTGATAATAGATTCAAAGCCTTGGAGACACAAATGAGTCAAATGGCGAGTGAAAGGCAGGATGTTCATCGTCAAGGAAAATTTCCATCTACAACCATCACTAATCCGAAAGAGGAATGTAAGGCTATTGAGCTTCGTAGCGGAACAAAATACGAAGGACCTTCTTTGCAAACGGAAGTAGAGGAGGTAGAGTGTGAAGTTAAGCCTATGGAAAGATTGGATGAAGAAGGGAAAGAGAAAGAAGTTGAAATTGTTGAAAAAGATGAAAGTACCCCTATACTTGTAGAAGGAAAGGTGAATTCTCCAAAGAAGTGGGAAAGATGTAGAGAAGCAAAACGTAAAGAGAAAGAAGAAAAGTTTGAAAGGGATGAATGGGGAATCCCTAAGTTGCCCGTTGCAATTCCGTTCCTACAAAGATGCTTGAAAAAGGGATTAGAAGAGAAATTTGCCAAGTTTGTTGAAATGTTGAAGAAGATACATGTGAATATTCATTTTGCGGAGGTTTTACTACAAATGCCCAACTACTCCATGTTTTTGAAGGATATCTTGTTGAAGAAAAGAAGCTTGAGAGAGTTTGAAACGGTGAACCTTACGGAGGAATGTAGCGCGATCTTACAAAAGAAACTTCCCACTAAATTGAAAGATTCGGGGAGTTTTACGATTCCATGTGAGATGGAGGAGCATAAGAACTACAAAGCCTTATGTGATTTGGGGACTAGTATTAACTTGATGCCCTTGTCAATTTTTAAGAAGTTGGTCATTGGTGAGGTCAAACCGACGTCGGTTACACATCAATTAGCCGACTGGTTGTTGACATATCCAAAGGAAATTGTGGAAGATGTTTTGATCAAAGTTGGCAAGTTTGTATTTCTCGTAATTTTGTGGTACTAGATATGGATGAGGATGCAAATATTCCATTAATACTTGGTCGTCCGTTTCTTACCACGGGAAAGGCATTGATAGATGTGGAGAAAGGATAGCTCACTTTGAGGGTGAATGAAGAAGAGGTGATATTTTCTTTAAGAGAGGTTATGAGGTATCCACGGAACTAGGAAGAATGTAGAAGATTGGAGGTTGAGGACAACAATGTTGAAGAGCATATGTATCATCTTCACTCCAAGGATCCATTGGAAATTATCATAAGTCATTCTTACTCTATTGAATCTCTTAAATCTAAATCTTCTTTTTGTTTGAAAAATGATGAAATGATTGATGAATTACATGATTTAAATGCTTGTAAGGAACTCACAAGTGAGGAAGCAAAGGAAGCAAAAGTGGAGAGACTTGATGAAGAACCGAAAGAGAAAGTGTAAGAGAAGAAGAAGGTAGAGTTGAAACAATTGCCGGAGCATTTGAAGTATGCTTACTTGGAAGAGAATGAAACGTATCCGGTAATTGTATCCTCTTCCCTTAATGATTTAGAGTTAGAAATGTTGTTAAGAGTTTTGAGAGAGCATAAATCCTCTATTGGTTGGAGCATAAAAGATTTGAAAGATATTAGCCCATCTATGTGCATGCATAAAATTCATTTGATTGATGATGAGAAGTCTTGTGTGCAAAACCAACGTAGATTAAATCCTATAATGCAAGAAGTGATAAGAAAGGAGGTGTTAAAATGGCTAGATGCGGGAATAATCTTTCCAATAAGTGATAGTCAATATGTAAGTCCCTTACATGTAGTGGCAAAATAAGGTGGTATGACAATTGTTAGATCCGATACAAATCAAACGATTGCCACTAGAACTATCATGGGTTGGAGAGTGTGTGTTGACTATCGTAAACTAAATGAAAATACTAGGAAAGATCATTTCCCATTGCCATTCATAGATCAAATGTTGAATCGTCTTGCGTGCCATGAATATTATTATTTTCTTGATGGTTATTTCGGGTACAATTAAATATTGATTGCACCAGAAGACCTTGAGAAGAAAACGTTCACATGTCCCTATGGTACGTTTGCATTTAGAATGATGCCGTTTGGTCTATGTAATGTCCCTGCCACTTTTCAGCGTTGTATGATGGCTATCTTCGATGGTTTAATTGAAAATATAATGGAGGTGTTTATGGATGATTTTTCCGTGTATGGTTCCTCCTATGATATATGCTTGACTAATCTCACCGTTGTGTTGCAGATGTGTAAAGAATCGAATCTTGTGCTAAATTGGGAAAAATGTCATTTTATGGTGACCGATGGGATAGTATTGGGGCACCATATTTCAAAACATGGGTTAAAAGTGGATAGAGCTAAAGTGATAGCCATAGAACGTCTTTCCCCTCCTACTAGTGAGAAGGGGATGAGATCATTCTTAGGCCATGCGGGCTTCTATAGATGCTTCATTAAGAATTTTTTCAAAATTGCTAAACCACTTTGTAAATTGCTTTAAAAAGATTGTCCATTTTACTTTGATGATGAATGTCATGTATCATTTTAGGTGTTAAAGGATGCTCTCACTTCATCGCCAATGCTCGTCACCCCAGATTGGAGTTTGCAATTTGAACTACATTGTGATGCTAGCGATCAATCCATCGGAGTAGTGTTGGGCCAAACAAGGGAAAAGAAGTTTAGAGCAATCTATTATGCCTCAAAGACATTAAATTCATGCCAAGTCAATTACACCACAATGGAAAAGGAATTTTTAGCCGTCTTTTGAGAAGTTTCGACCATACTTGGTTGGAACACAAACGATTGTATGCACGGATCACGTGGCTATAAAATACCTTATGAGTAAGAAAGATGCTAAACCTCGTTTAATCCATTGGGTGTTGCTTTTGCAGGAATTTGATATGGTTATCAAGGATAAGAAAAGCGTGGAGAATGTGATCGCGGATCATTTGTCAAGGTTGGAAAATAGAGGTGAGAATGAGGATATGAAGCTAATTGGGGATGAGTTCCCAAATGAGGAAATTTTGCTAGTAGAAGTTGAGCAAGTGTGTACTCTCATGGTGAATGCGCCGCCTTGGTATGCCGATTTTGTCAACTTCATTGTGTGTGGAATCAAGCCCACATTGCTTAATGAGTACAAGGAAAAGAGGTTTCATGTTGAAGTAAAGAAGTACTTGTGGGATGAGCCATATTTGTTTAAAATTTGCAATAATGGAGTAATAAGGAGATGTGTGGCCGAGGAAGAAGTCGTAGGGATTCTTGAGCTATGTCATTCGTCTTTGTGTGGAGGTCACTTCGCTCATCAAAAGACGGGGGCTAAGGTTATACAATCGGGATTCTATTGGCCAACATTGTTTAAGGATGCAAAGAAGTTTGTTGCTAAGTGTGATAGATGCCAAAGGATAGGGGGAATAGGTAAGCGAGATGAGATGCCCGTGAGCTTAAGGGTTGATGTGGAAATATTTGATATATGGGACATTGATTTTATGGGACCATTTTTCTTGTCTAAAGGATATGTGTACATCTTGCTAGCCGTGAATTATGTGTCAAAGTGGGTGGAGACAATCCCCACTAAGACAAATGATGCTTTGATTGTGCAAAGATTCTTGAAAAGAATATTTTTGCTAGGTTTGGAGTTCCAAGGGCTTTAGTGAGTGATGGATGATCACACTTTGTAAACAAGTTGATGGAGAGTTTGTTGAAGAGATATGGAGTGAAGCATCGAGTGGCTACACCTTACCACCCTCAAGCAAATGGTTTGGCGGAGGTCTCAAACCGCCAAATCAAGTTAGTTTTGAAAAAGATCATCAATGGAGGGAGGAAGGATTGGTCGGACAAGCTTGATGATGCCTTATGGGCCTATCAGATGGCTTTTAAGACCATTCTTGGTGTGTCACCGTATCAATTGGTCTATGGTAAAGCTTGTCATCTTCCCGCGGAGTTGGAACACCGTGCATTGTGGGCTATCAAACGCCTCAACATGGATGAAAGGGAGAGTGGTCAAGTAAGGTTGTTGAAGTTAGTAGAGTTGGAGTATTTTAGAGGAAGAGCATTTGATAACTCAATCATTTACAAGGATGAAGAGATGGCATGATGCTAAGGACAAGGAAAAGATGTTTGCTCCTGGGGACAAAGTTCATGTATTCAATTCGAGGCTCAAGTTGTTTCCCCGAAAGCTTAAGTCAAAATGGATGGGGCCATATGAAGTGATTGAGGTGTTAAGTGGACATACGTTGAAGCTAAAGGGTCCCAAAAATGATTTTGTAGTGAATAATCATAGGGTGAAACATTACCTATCTCCTTCTCAAAAGGAGATAGTTATGTGGATGCTCTCTCCTCTTGAAACTCTTTGAGTGCTTATTAGAGTAGGTTTTTGATCGTTGTGAAATTCACTTAAATTTTAAGTTGATTTTTGTGGCTATAATTTAATAATTGAGCATGATTTTAATGAAAATACTATTAATTGCTTGATTATTTGAAGAAATGTATTTTTGTTTATTTTTGCAGAAAAATGGGTGATTTTGATAAAAATGGATTCTACAAGTGAAGAGAAAGATGTGGGAGAAAACGAAGCTCGATTTGGAGTTGAAACGAGCAAGAACGGGCCAAAGAAAAAATTGTTATAAATCCCATTTTTGGTGTCATGAGCTAAATTATCCCACATTGATTACTTACCACAAATTCCTCTCACTCTACTACTACATGACCCCACTTGTCCCACATTGAAAACTCACTCAAATTTCTCTCATCCTTACTACTATAAATACCCTCTTCTATGAAAGCCACCATTGATCAATTCTCACCCATTAAATTCCATTAAATTGAATCATTAGATTCAATAGTTAAGGAGAGCTTTTTAAGATCTCCATAGTTGAGATCCCTCCCCCTTTTGGGGTGAGGGATCCGTCCGTAATTTAAATATTTTTTCTAGATTAGGATTTTATTGTTTTTCAAAAAGGTGGGGACACCAAGGAAAGGATGATCCTCATGGATGTAAAACTTCATTAAGGTGTAATCTAATCCTACTTATTATCTTTTTATTTTCTATGTTTTGGATGTTTAAGTGATGTTTAGATTATGGATTAATTTGTGATATTATTTAAATTGCAATCCCGGCTTTGATTAGTTTCATTTATGGATGCTTAATTGTTTAATCTATATGTTTGATTTGTGTGGTTAATTATCTAGTGCATGTAGTTAGAACGAGAGTTCAATTATGTGTTTTAGGAATTAATTTAATCATTTCATCATGTGGGTTATGTGGATTAATGTGGGAAGAGTTGGAGACGACCTCTCATGTTTAGAACTACATAAGTGGATACTAGAGAGGTTAGATCGAGAGGTCAATTAATCTAGTGAGGGGAACCCAACCTTAGTGAATTCATAGTACCTAGAAAGGGAATATTACCTATGATTTAGTACCTTTTAGGGAACTCGTACATGTAATTAGTACCTATTGGGAGGTGTTCGCTATAGTATCGATCATATGTGCTACTTTGGAGTCTTTGTAAGGGCCTACATCCTCTTCATCTCGAGAGAGAGTTTAGGTGAAAATAGTGATCGCTCTTACTATGATAGCTTAAATTGGGAGGCAATTAGATGTGTTACATGATTGATCCATTTGAATTGCATCATGAAGATTTCCTTTGCATTGAAAATTCCAAAATATTGTAATTAGTTTCTTTTCTTGTTTTTATTATCTCTCTTCTCGGTCGTCCCTAACTAATACGAGACTATAACTTGAAGGCCACGAATCCTAAATTTCCTTGGGTTCGATATTTTGTTGCTTGGTCGCCCGGACTATTAACGACCAATCAAATGGCGCCGTTGCCAGGGAATTTAGTTGTATTTGTGACTTCGGGTTTCGTTGAGTGTTAGGATAGGGACATTTTTATTTGATTTATTTTTTTTTTATGGTTGTGTTTGTAGGGACGAAAGCGTGGTGCCATGGTATTGGCCTTGAAGAGCAAAGGAGTGGTGCAAATTGAGGTAACGAACATCTTCTCAACTTAAATTCGACTTTGCCTAATTTAAGTTTGGGGGTATGTTCTCTTTGTTACTTGACTTTTCTACGGTTTGAATTAGAAAAATTGCATCAATGAACTCCTACTTGATCATATTGCACCGGCGCACGTTTAAGTCCTTACTCTTTTCTTTTTCACGTATTTTCTCCTTTTTTTGTTGTTTTTGTTTTTTTGTGCTTTTCTTGCTTTCTTTTACTTTCCATAAGGAGAAAATCTTTCTTAGCTCTCTTGTGCTTCATTGTGAGGAATTTTGAGACTATGATGCTTGGTTGGAACTTGTGACTTGATGGATTTTTTTTTGTGTACTTGTTGAGTTGTGGTTTGTGCTTGTTTTGTGTTTCTTTCACTACTACAGGCCCGTGAGATTTTTTAGCCTTAAAATCATGAAATCAAATGGTTTTTCCTTTCTTGTGTGTGCATCATTCTTTTGTGTGCATTCTAGAACTTCCCATTATGTCTTCTTAAAGCTACATGTGTGTGAAGATTGTTGGAAATGATTTAAGGCCATCTTTGTATTGACAAGTCACTTAGCCAAATTAATCCTACCAAATGAAATTATTTCGTAGTTTGCCCCTTTGAGCTTATTATCCTTATTTCTTTGGCAACCTACAAATTTAGCCATTTTTATCCATATTTTATATCCTAATCACCTTTATTGATTAGTATAGGATTAATGGGGATGAAGTGGTTGAATTGAGCTTACAAGAAAGTTTGGAAAGAGAGAAATTGTGAAAGTGCAAGAAAAGATGGAGAAAAGATGAAAAAGAAAAAATGGAGGTTGTGTGAAAAGAAAATTTGAGTGAAGCTTGTATAAAAGAAGCATAAAGGAGCTCTACTAGAAAAATGGAAAGAGAGCCATTGTGGAAAAGAGAGGAAAAAAAAACTCAATAGTAGAAGAAAAAAAAAGAAAAATGGTTCGTTAGTGTGTTGGATGAAAAATTACATTTTTCTTGAGGTGAAAAGAGAAAAAGAGAGGATAAGAGTTGAAGTGATCAATCAACTTAAATTCTCTACTAATCTTGAGCTTACTTTTCCTAAATTTTCCTACCCAAGACCAAAGAGCCTACATTACAACCCCATTAAAGACCTTTTTGATTCAATAATTAACACATACAAGTGGTAGAGAGTTTAGACCTTTGGCAAGCATATGGTAATGACATACATTTGAATTGATTTTTGAGAGTATATACTTCTCCCATACACCCCTTGAGTGTGAGAGTGAAAAGCAAAATCTAGAGAGGAGTAGTGAAAGTCTCACTTGCTTGCATATTTCCTAAATTTAATTTGTATGCATTTAAATTGATATCTTGTTGCTTGTTTTGATTGAATTGAAATAGCTTTGAAGTGACTCAATCTCATTGATATCTTGATTCAATTCTGGGTGAATTCCCCTCCTCGTTCTTTCTTTTCTTTCGTTGCTTGGGGACGAGCAACACTTTAAGTTTGGGGGTTTGATCGTTGTGAAATTCACCTAGATTTTAAGTGGATTTTTGTGGCTTTAATTTAATAATTGAGCATGAATTTAATGAAAATACTATTAATTGCTTGATTATTTGGAGAAAGGTATTTTATTTATTTTTGCAGAAAAATGGGTGATTTTGATAAAAATGGATTCTACAAGTGAAGAGGAAGATGTGGGAGAAAACAAAGCTCGATTTGGAGTTGAAACGAGCAAGAACGGGCCAAAGGAAAAATTGTTATAAATCTCATTTTTGGTGCCATGAGCTAAATTATCCCACATTGATTACTTACTACAAATTCCTCTCACTCTACTACTACATGACCCCACTTGTCCCACATTGAAAACTCACTCAAATTTCTCTCATCCTTACTACTATAAATACCCTCTTCTATGAAAGCCACCATTGATCAATTCTCACCCATTAAATTCCATTAAATTGAATCATTAGATTCAATAGTTAAGGAGAGCTTTTTAAGATCTCTATAGTTGAGATCCCTCCCCCTTTCGGGATGAGGGATCCGTCCGTAGTTTAAATATTTTTTCTAGATTAGGATTTTATTATTTTCCAAGAAGGTGGGGACACCAAGGAAATGATGATCCTCATGGATGTAAAACTCCATTAAGGTGTAATCTAATCCTACTTATTATCTTTTTATTTTCTATGTTTTGGATGTTTAAGTGATGTTTAGATTATGGATTAATTTGTGATATTATTTAAATTGCAATCCCGGCTTTGATTAGTTTCATTTATGGATGCTTAATTGTTTAATCTATATGTTTGATTTGTGTGGTTAATTATCTAGTGCATGTGGTTAGAACGAGAGTTCAATTATGTGTTTTAGGAATTAATTTAATCATTTCATCATGTGGGTTATGTGGATTAATGTGGGAAGAGTTGGAGACGACCTCTCATGTTTAGAACTACATAAGTGGACACTAGAGAGGTTAGATCGAGAGGTCAATTAATCTAGTGAGGGGAACCCAACCTTAGTGAATTCATAGTACCTAGAAAGGGAATATTACCTATGATTTAGTACCTTTTAGGGAACTCGTACATGTAATTAGTACCTATTGGGAGGTGTTCGCTATGGTATCGATCCTATGTGCTACTTTGGGGTCTTTGTAAGGGCCTACATCCTCTTCATCTCGAGAGAGAGTTTAGGTGAAAATAGTGATTGCTCTTACTATGATAGCTTAAATTGGGAGGCAATTAGATGTGTTACATGATTGATCCATTTGAATTGCATCATGAAGATTTCCTTTGCATTGAAAATTCCAAAAATATTGTAATTAGTTTCTTTTCTTGTTTTTATTATCTCTCTTCTCGATCGTTCCTAACTAATACGAGACTATAACTTGAAGGCCACGAATCCTAAATTCCCTTGGGTTCGATATTTTATTGCTTGGTCGCCCGGACTATTAACGACCAATCAGTTTTATTTTATGTTTGTTTTTAATTGTCTTTTCTTGAATTTTTGGTATGTAGGTGGATTGTGCTCATGGAAAAAAATACATATGGAGAAGACAAAATGTGTTCGATTTGGAATGAAAATGCATGTCCCACCACTCTTTACAAACTTAAAATTAACACTTGTGTTAATTTAAGTTTGGGGGGAGAGTGCGTGGTGGCCATACTTGAATTTTGGGAAGTGCACATATGTCATTACAAGGTAACTTCATGAAGATCATTTGAACCTACAAGGGTAAGTCCCACCACTTTTTCAAACTTAATTTTCAACTCTTGTTTCGATTTAAGTTTGGTGAAAAAGTGTGTGGTGTGCCTTACCACTTGTGTATGCTTGATGTATAATGTTGATAGAGTGATTATCTTGATTGTCTTGTGTACTTGTGTAAAATTGGATCAATTTTAAATATTTTTCTCATGAGTTTGGTTATAATTTTGGTTCGTTTGGTTGAGTTAAAGTGCATGATAGTCTTTATTTTTATGACAAGTGTTGAGCTAATGGTTATTGATGAGTTGTTGAACATAAATGAAGTATAGTGGAAGCATGAATTGAGCCCGAAGATCATATCGAAAAGTCGTTGTGGATGCGATTCGAAAGCTCATGCCAACCATTTCCATTCTCAAATGTTTAAGGGAGTTCACTCTACATCTTATCACTTCTACATTGCTTGACATGAATTGATATTGATTTAGATCGTATTGGATTAGCGTGCTACTTCATGTATTATGTTTGTGGAAGGTTTACTTTCGTAATCTAGGATTTCATTTTCAATAAAAGATGGGATGTTTGTTGAGCTTATTTTTTATGGATGATGAGGTGATATGCTTTGATTTCTAGTGATGGATGATTTTTGGTCATGTATGTTATGTGCTTTTGTTATGTTCTTAGTTTGGTGAGTCTTTTCTTATGAGTTATGTTTGAATTCTTATTCTTGTATAGGGATGCTTGGTGGTATTTTTTGGAAAGGTGTTGAGTATTTTTTTTTGAATGTGAGCTATGATGCATTGTTTGTGATGAGTGATGGCAAGTATGTTAATGGTTTCTACTTGTTGAAATTGTGACATGGATTACATAAGTTGTTCAATTTTGAGAAGTATGAAGTATAATTAGGTTTCTTTTGGTCCAAGCAAAAGCTTGTGAGAGTTGAGCCTCAACCGTGCCTCCATGGTTAATTCTTGATGAGAGGACCGGTTGTACTTAGACAAACTAGAACTTGCTCATAGACTATAGGAACAAAGCCCGAATGGGTGAAATTTGTGATATGATCGTAGGCCATTCTTGTTAAATGAAGTCATAGCCATAAAATTCCTTACCAAAAACATTATCCCTAGTTAGCCATTTTTGAGCTTACAAGCCTATTCTTTGTGATTTGAGCATAATACAAGCCTTGAAAACCCACTTAAGCCTTATATATATAACCTATGTGTGGGTGATTGAGGAGATGATGGTCTACAAGGTTTGATGGTGGAAATGTGCAAGAAAATGAAGGAAATGATGAATCAAGAAAAGGACAAAAGAGCTAGAGCTAAAAGCATATGCAACTTTAACAAAAAGGAAAAAGGAGCAAAATCATAAAACATGCTCAAGGAAATTCAAAAGACAAAGAAAGAAAGTATGCAAGTTAAAAGAAGCTCAATGAATCCATGGTATGTTAATGTTTAGTGTTATGAATTTTTGAAAAAGGAAGGAAGTTTGAAAGTGAAGAAGTTGGAGAAAAGAATCATCTCTTCGATTATCTATACTTGAATAGTCATTATTATCCAAAATTTTCCTACCCTATCAAAGATTCTAAACATTACATCCTAAGATAAAGACCTTTTTGATCACTTATTGAAACTAGGGTGGCTTGTGAACATAGTCCATGAGCAAGCCTATGGTGAGTCGGTTTTAACCGGTTGATGAGTGATGATAAAAACCCTATCATAAAGAGTGTTGAGTGAAAACTATAATCTATGAGAGGCTTGGATTGAAAGAGATTTGAGTACTCTAATGTCATTCTTAAGATTGAACTTGTTAATCGTTCATGTTATAAGTTTGATGATGTAGGGATACTTAATGTGATTTTGTAGTCCTTATTACTTGTAGTGTGTTGTGGTTTATGTTCGTTAGGTGTTTTTCTAGGTGAAAATTACTCCTCTTGTTTATCATTTTTCGTTGTTCGAGGACGAACAACACTTTATGTTTGGGGGTTGATCGTCGTCATTTTCACCTACGTTTTAGTGTCTTTATTTGTGAATTTTCGTATGTTATTGTCCGTATTTGTGTAACTTTTGGTGAAATTTTGTGTTAATTAGGAGAGATGTATACAAGATGATATATGTGTGGAAATAAACTTAAATGTATGTGAAACAGGGCAAAAACGGAGCAAAACGGAGTCGGGAGTTGAAACGGGCTGAAAAATACCCAACTCGAGTTGTATGGTCTTACTCACTTGCAACTCGAGTCGAGTTGAATGCTCGAGCAAAGGCAGAAAGTGTCCAGTAGTTCAACTCGAGTTGCAATGTCCAACACGACTTGCAACTCGAGTCGAGTTAGGTGCCGAGGAAAGTTTAGCTTCTGACACGAGTAGACATGCGAGAGCTCGAGTTACCCTACTCGAGTCGAGCTGGGGTCAGGACAAGTCAAGCCGTAGGTCGTGTGGAGCAGAGAAATTGTCCAGTAGCTCAACTCGAGTTGCAAGGTCCAACTCGAATTGCAACTCGAGTCGAGCAGCCTCCGAAAAACCATCCAGTTAGTAGAGCCATGCAACTCGACTTGACAGGCAGTAGCTCGAGTTGGCTACTCAAGTCGAGTTGGCCAAAAAGCAGGAAAAAGTCAAAAATTTTCAGAAGCTTCTAGAAGTCCCCAAGGGGTATAAATGCAAATTGGTGCGAAAATTACAAGGAGAACCTCATTTGACAGTTATTTTGGAGATCAACACACACACTCTCTCACCACCATTTCACACACTCCATCCGATCCATTTCTTCTACCCTTCAATTCATCCATCCACTCAACTTGATCTTCATCAATCCATCCATCCACCATTTGAGAAGAGAAAAGCTTCAAGGATTGAAGGAGTTAGCATATTCAAGAGAAGGACGGTTTCTCCATGAAAGGGAAGCCAATCTACTTTTCATTTGTTGATTTTTTTTCTTATTTTGGCTCAAATGAGTAAATCTTGATTTGTAATGATATAATCACATTGTGTAGTGGCTAATCCTATAGTAGGGCTAATCATATGATTGGATGAGAAGAATGCTAGATATGTAGGATTTAATATATTGAATTGAGTTAATTTTGGACTTCCTTTTATGATTAATGATTCATGTTTCATTTCAATATTTGTGTGATTAAATTCTCTTTTCATGGTATTAGGATGGCCATTCCAATAGTATGATGAGTGATTTAATTGAATCATATATTAAGATATGCATGCATGTTAGTGTGAGGGGAGGTAAGTCATACCCTTCTTGTGCTTAGAACACTCATAGGGGGATACTTAAGAAATTGAGTAAAAAGAACCAACTTATGATCATAGTATCTTAAGGGAATTGAGAGTAAGACATTCTTAGGAGATTTAGACTTGTAAAAGAGTCAAGAACCTAGTTGCATTGGCCATAGATATTAGGGGTAAAATTGTGATTGCTTTTAGTCCACAAATTAATGAAATTCACCATCAAGAGTTATGCATATCTAGCTAGAGTCTTAAGCATGATTATGATTAGCCTTGCTCTCTTTTCAAGTGAATTCTACCTCCATTCCATTCATCATTTGTGTCTTTATTGATCATTTACTTTGTTAATTCAAATTCTTAGTTAATTGAGTAGAATAATAATTAGTAGCTTAAATATCAAAACCTTCAATCTATCATCCTTACAAAGCACAAATCAATAAAAAATCCGTATACAAGCCTAAGTTTACTTTCCCTTGGGACGACATACTTATAAATTTTGTTGCTTGGTCGCACGTGTACAACAACGATAGAGTCTCTTACTCTAAAAATATTTTACTAGAAATGCGACTAAAAACAACTGTATAGTGGGATTGTCTTTTCGATCCAAATCCAATCACTTGTCTTGACAACCAGCAGCTTCCATTTATAGATGGCTGCAGGCTCCAAATAATAAGTGGCTCGCGTGGGAGGTGTAGAAACCACCCATGCAGACTCAAATAACCGCCCACTAAGAGAGGTAGTTATTTTCGCCTTCTAGATCCTTTTAGAGCTTCCGGATCTTTCCAGTTTACTTCAGGGTCTTCAAGGTCTGCGTTTGACTTAGTCTTTGCATCCAACACGTTCAGCACTTCAACCGCAACAGCCCTGAAAGCAACATTAAGCACAACACCAATCGAAACAACAAACAACGTTAGTGGTTAATAAAATAACTGGTGGAGGACATGTGTGATTCCAAATGTGATGACACTAGTCTCAACACTACACATCAACATATATATATATATATATATATATATATATATATATGCACCCAATTAAACAAGAGAGATTTCTCCTATGACTAATTTACAACAGAGACACACTCATTCATCCCTATTTCTCTTACACCTCTCTCTCTTCTTTTTTTTTCTACTCTCTTTTTGGCGATCAAAAATTGTGTTGATTCAAGATGGGCCTACCATCAATCCTGCCAAAATCACTGTTCGGTTCACTTCATACTACGCTTGGGGATTTATGAAGAATCTAAAGCAAAATTATGAGTTATTGTTCTTAATTCCGATTCTGTGTGTGGATATGCATATCGCCTTTTCATCTCTGGATCTTCTCTCTCTCCACGAGTACATTATTATTTCCTCGTCCTTTATAGCGTTTGTAGTTGAATTATGCATAATTTAGATGAATTTCGACCTGCAGACGGATTCTGTGAAGATAATGAATTAATGAAAGCGATGAAATTGTTCCTGTCTTGTGATATCAGCTTAATGATTATAACGATCAGATTTAAAATTTTAATTAGAGTGCATTTAGAAATATAATTGGGATCTGTATATTTTATTATTTATAAAAAGTATTTACGTCTTCTCATATAAATATGTTTTTAATTTATAAATTATGAGATTCATTTAGTAGATTTGGGGTGCAAATAGTCACCCCTTTATTAAATCTACTTATTCCCAAAGCAAAAAAATTTATTAAATCTACTTATTCCCAAAGCAAACAACTCTTTTAGGTTTAGAATATTTAAGGGTATAATTATGTTCATAATAATTTTTAAAAGGGGAGCGTTCACATACTTTCACAAAAAAATTTGCTGTATATGATCTATTTCTCAATGGGTGTATCGAAATTTAGTACTATCATGTTCATGACAAACACTTATGTGCATTGTGTGTGATCGAGTTCATCTTATACTCTAATTTTACTAAAATTATTCTTAAAATAATGAAAAAGTAATCTTTGAAGAGATCAAATTATGTTACTTCTCTCTAAACAAATAAATAAATAAATATAAGTATATATGATATACAATATTTAATATCGATGACATTTATTTTTCATATAACATTAGTTGTCATGCTGAGCAGGAAAAAGAAAAGTACAATCCAAACACAATTAGAAGCAATCCAGAAAATTATACACACATACATACACACAAAGAAAGAAAGAAAATAATAGGAAGCACACATGATCAGTAGTGTTTGATTGAATAGGGCCATCATATACGGCACGGGACGTGCTGTGACATTTTGGTGTGACATCTCTTATAATATCTTCTCATTGAATGACACGTGGCGTTGTGGATAAATCCAATCCCTTGCCCCAAGGTTGACTGATTGACTTAGGGTATAGTTTCCCTTATTTCTCTTACATGTATTTCAAAATTATTTAATAATCAATCCGTCTCATACTCATTTTTATATTTATGCACATTAATTAATAAAAATCATTTTCTAATTTAATTTTAAGAGCAATACAGTATTTTATACTCCCTCCGTCTGTCCGAAAGAGGATTTTTTTACTTTTGTGCACGTTGATTAAGAAGTATTATTATTTAATATGTAGTGGGTAGTTATATTAGTGGGAGTGTGGACCTCATATTTTAGTTGTATTAGTGGGTGTGTGTGGGTCCCATGTGTATAAAAAGAAAATGATCCTCTTTGGAGCGGATGACCAAAATGAAAAATATATTCTCTTTCGAGCGGACGAAGGGAGTATGAGTGTATATTGGGTGCACCCGGATGCAAGGGTGAATCCATATGTGCATAACTTTTTATTCTATTTTGTATACATGTTATTCTATTTTGTATACGTGTTTTGTAATAATTGTATACTTTTTTCACACTAAATTTTTATTAAAAAAGCTAACATATATATGTGTATAACTTTTTATTCAATAGTATATACATATTTTTTTTATAACTGTATATTTTTTACATTTAATTTTTTATTAAAAAAATTAACAACTAAATTGTATATATTTTTGTTTATAATTGTATATGTTTTTGTTTATATTTGTATATGGGTACACTATAAGATAGGGTGCAATAAGATAGGATGCACCCGGATGCACAACCATTTTATATTGAAGAAATACCAATTGCTCCTAATATTCTTGTTTATTATATACAATTAATACGCAGATACATAAAAGAGGTTTCAAAAAATGGAGATATTGATGGGCGTGAAACATATACAAACACTGACTTTTATTTTTGTATAGTAATTATAGTAAGTAGATTTTCCCATTCAGGTAAGAAAACCGGGTGCACCACTCTTCTGCCCTGTCAAAGAAATAAATTGAAATGAAAATAGTTTAACCTGCATAATGAAAATAGATTTTTTTTCCCCCTAAAAATTGACACATTTACTTTTCAGTATATGGTACGGCACATAAAATAATTAATTTATTTTCATGGGTTCACCTACACCTCTAATACTAATTACAAATTGCACATTAAATATTATTTCTCTTACTTTACATTATATTAAATTATTATACTTTTTAATTTCCGTATAAAAAAAATATGATAACTACCCTACAGTAATTAAAAGTGATATATGTAACTGATCACATAGGCTGGAGTTTAGCCCACAGCTGGGGAAGTGATTCCTTCGTCTCCTCTATGAATTCCTGGGGCATGCTTGTCAGCCTGAACCTCTCGAGTTCTTTAAGGTTGTTTAGTTGATGAGGGAGCATTTTGAAGCTGCCACATGATCTAATTTCGAATTCTTTCAGACAAGGCATTGATCCTTCCTCCAGTTGCCACTTCTCCAGATTTTCCATATTCCAAATGTAAATTACTTTCAACTGTGGGAAATCTCCTTTGGAGCAACGAATGGTTGGGCAGAGCAAAGAGTGAGCCAATAGCCGAAGGATTTGGAGGTTGGGAAGGGCTCCCAGGGATTCCATGTGATGTCGGTGAGACTCCGAGGGAATGTAACAACCACAGGAGGGTCCAATCTTCCCAGCAAATAGAGTGTGGAGAGATGTTTATTATTGTGCAGTGTAGTTAAATGGAGATGAGCAGGTGCACCTAGCCTATCTCGTGATTTAAACCTCAAGGACTTGAGATGTTCCAGTGTTGATATCCATTTGTTGACTGCTTTGAGTTGTTTGGAGATTTCATAGGATGAGGTAGGACTAGGAGCGCACGACAATCCTAGTTTCTCGTCGCAGTATCTAATCCTCCGTCCACATGGGTATCCTCCTCTATCAAGGCAGTGTTTGTAGATGAGCGAAACAAAAGACTTCAGATGGGGGGCGAGGAGGAAGAAGAGTGATGTATGTGTGCTTTACATCTAGTACTTGGGAGTTTGCGGAGTGAGTTGAATACCCCCTCCAGAGAATGCATTTGTGGAGGAGTTTGCTTCCTTCTCGAGTATCAAAAGACACAAACAAGCTTACATTCCCATAACTTGAAGAAGTGAGCTTTATGGGCTTCCTCCAACCACTTATCCCTGGTGCCAGGTTTCAGTGAGCAGGACTGCACTTCTCCATTGATCTTTTTCTTTGCAGCAACAGCAGACGTATTAGATCATCCAGGCATTTCCCAGGAGTAACCCGAATTCGAAAGGTACGTTCAGACCATAAGGCCATCAATCTTCTTGTGGGCACTCTGCAGGAAATAATAGAAAGTAATTCCCCGATAAAGATGTCCAACTTTGTTTATCAGCATGAATACATGTTTAATCCTGTATATGGGATTTTTCTTCTTCATATTATTATTACACAAAAATTGCACAATTATATGGTCTGCTTCCACAATGCATTCTTTTAGCCGTCTCACAACTTCATCCTCAGGAGGTAGCTGCCACCCAACCTCCTTCACTCTCTCCTCTAATATTCCCACAGCCCGCTTCCACCTTCCCAAAACTGCACACTCCATTCTCCACACAACACACCTTAATTCTCTCTATTTCACCCAACCTGCTTGCATCTACTTCTCACCTTTTTATTTGCCTCTATTGAAAATAATTTAAATTCAAACCAACACAAACTCTTGCTTTCTACTTTTACTTTTACTATCCTTTTGCTTAACTCATTAATTCACGAATCATTCTTCAAATTTATTTAAAATTAAAATACTCTCTTTCTATAACAATTTCCTCTTTTTTTCTTTTTAATTTATTTAAAATTAAAACTTTTTTTTAACATTGGAAATTTCGTTGGTAAATTAGTGACGGTTTGACAATAAAAATTGAAGATGCCACTGTTTTGCAGGAAGCTTATTCCTTCTTTGGGACGTAGCTATTTGCAGATTTGATTCTTCGCTTCCAATATAAGAAAACCAGTGTTTCTGCTTTAAAGAAACTGAGTTGGGATAAGGTTTTCAAAATCGTTGAGTTTGAACTCGGATTGATCTAAGATTTGTTTTACACCAAGGGGTTTCTACTCCATACCTCACATTGGCTCTTCCTCGAGTTGTCTGTGGATTTTCGCTGCGTTCGTCGCCAAGAAAGCTTACCCAAAAATAGAGCTGATCATCACCTATATTTTGTTGGTAGGTGCTATTCTTATAGAAATGTATGCAGTAGTGATAGTTTTGTCTTCGGATTGGCTGATCATGATTTAGTTAAGTGGGGAGTGGTTGTCTGTGCCTAAGTGGATAAGGAAACTCAAGAGCCCCATTGTCTTAACAATATGCAAGATTGTGTCATTTTTTAGATACTTGCATGTAGTGACAACTGAAATGAGGTGGTCTAATGCAATGGGTCAATTAATATAATGTCTTGAACTGTTGCCTCGAAAAAGAACCGAAGTTTGCTAAAGTCCATCAGTACTTAGACAAGTACTTGTTTTGGAATCGTGTAAGCGTTCCGAAAGGCTTGAAGGCCTTGATTTTTGATGAGCTGTTGAAACGTGTTAAGGGTGATGATGCAGAGAAGAAGCTGGGTAGATATAGGGGGAACAAGATTATGCTAGATCAAATGGAATGTTTTGACAAGATTGATGAAATAGAGTTTGATCATAGTGTTCTTATATGGCATATGGCTACCATATTCTGCTAGGAAGTGGACAAAGAAGGAGACGATGAAAAAAGATCATATGGTTGGATGAGTTCAATGTTCCACCCCCTTCCCACCCCAGTTCCTCCCTTCTCACTCTAAATTCGGCGATGTGTTCGATACGGGAAATGATACAGATTTCTTAAAAATTTATACCGAAAGTTCTTTACGGATTTTTATAAATAAAAAATCCAACACCATATCGAATTTCGATTTGGTAACGGTATGGTTTTCTTATAATTTGATACGTTTCGGAATGGATTTTCAGTTATATTTAGATCAGTATGGTTCAAATCGGTGTGGTTCTATGTAAGGGATTTAACAAACAAATTCATTTACAAAATGTTTAATTTCTTTTGTAATGTTTATTTTTAAAATAATATTATATAAATGTTGATTAATAATCAGTGATTTTATAAGCACATTTAAAACAAATTAAAATATTAATTGTGAATATATTTTAAAATTTATTTAAAAATATTATAGCTAATATTATATACAAACAATTATTTAATATACTAATCCTATCATATTATATAATTAAAGAAAATAAATTTATAGAAATAAGAATTTATGCATTTATAAATAAAAATTAAATAAATAATAATATTTTAATTAATATCTAAAGTGAATGATGATCAATTTTATAATATACAAAATATAAATTATTAAAAATAAATAAATATTATTTAAGTATGATGAATTAAGTTATTCATTATTGAGTTTTAATAGGGTATAAAAGTTTATTTTAAAGTACATATGTATTCGGTTTTTCGGTTTGTTACGGTTTATTAGACGATATCCAAGTTCATACCATAAAAATATTTCGATTTGATTCGATTCGGGAAAGTCGAATAATCAACGAATTTTTTTCAATTTGATACTTTTTCGGTTCGTTTTCGGTACGGGTGATGCGCGTTTTGTTTGCACTCAAAATTAATCCCCAAGTATATTAAGGATATCAGTTGCAGCTTAAGCAAGCGGCCAAGTAAATTATCAAACCCAAAGGACGGCGTATTATCAATTTAATTATTAACTAAATTAATTAAGACGAAAGGCAATTCAGTTTGAGGTTTGATTATCAACTACTAAACAATTAATTAAAATAACAAATAAAATAAATAACACTAGAAGAATACGAAAGTGGATAAGTAGGAGAATAAGTAGCTCTAGGATAATCCAGTTTCACTCATTAATCTCCCTTTCATGTGCTGATGTCTGACTCTACCTTGTGGAATATGGACGCATCACTAAACCACGCATATCTACTCTATAGATACAAGTAAACATGCGTGTAACACGTGTGAATAACCTCGGAGTAAGAGATATAATTCCACCCCCTTTCTAGGTACTATCAATATCAATTATTTCCTTGGTCAATTGGTACTCTAATCTCATATGATCTCCCTTTATAGGTACTATAAAATTATCATCTTTATCCTACTTAATAACCCGAATTCAATTCAATTATTAAGCATTCATATATGATAGTTCTAATGAAGCTTTGGAGTCTCCTCACTTAGAATCATAATATGAAATCATGTTCAGCGGTGAAAGCACTCAATCTACAACCAAGATATATATTCAGACTCTATATACCAATTGAAGATACACAAAACGACCGTGAATATGGATTAAGAAAGTATAATCATATATAAAATAAATTCACAAGTAATGTTGTACGGAGTTTACACACAAAAGTTCAATTAATTCGTAAAAACCTTTACAACCCTGTTCTATCAAAAAGGCTCTAGCCCATAATGTTACGAAGAATAATCATGGGCGTTGGATAGATCTTACCCAGATGTCTGGAAAATTACAAGATAAATTAGGAAATGAATAAAACCCTATATGCAGGAGTCGTCGCGTCCTTCTCCGTCTTGAATCCTCCTCTTAGTTCTCCTCTTGATTCCACAGACGAATATTCAAAGTGATAGATGGATGGAGAAAAAGATGTGGATGATGGTTGTGGGGTGATCCCCCCTTGTGGGGTGTAGGATGATTTGTGTTCTCTCTCCAATTCAATCTGACTCTATGATGATTAATGATGTGATTTACATCTCCTTCTATACTTGTAAGTTCTCCTTATAGGCCTTGGATGGGCTTTTACTTGAGACATACTCCAAATTTGGTAAAAGAAACTCGAAACTACCAAAAATAGCATCAGCGACATTCTGCTCGACCAAGCCTTCAGAAGTCAAACAAATCTTCCAAGTCGAGCAATGGTCGAGCAAGCTCTCTGTAAGTTTCTGCACATTTTGCTCGACTTGACCTCTTCCGCTCGACCAAAATAATTCTGTCGAGCAAGCTTCCATTGGTCGAGCAAGCTTGCGCAGTCTCACCGTTTCGCGCATAACTTCCATATCCGAACTTTGATTTGAGTAATTCTTGCACTCACGTGATTCTCTCTTCCTTGGCTTTCTATCCATATAAAGAACTCTCTGAAAACCCAGTATTTGAATGTATAACAAGTCACGCAAAGTGACACACCGTTCTGTTTGGCACAGCTTGCGCGATGTCACCACTTTGATCATAACTTTCTCGTTTGGAATCCGATTGAAGTGTTCTTTACGCCAAAATGACCCTCTCTTTTGTAGCTCTCTATCTATATATCACATTTCTAGTTTGGAGCTCCACACAAATAAAGAATAATTACACAAATTGGACGTGCATTTCAGAGCATCCTTGCACAAATTGCACATTTTCTCCAACTTGGCACTTTTGATCCCTTTTTCCACCTAAAACATAATAAAACACCCCAAGTGCACCTTTTTCTCACATATATTGAATATAGGATACTTGTGCTAATATAAGACAACAATTCTCGTCAAACAGATGTTAAATTGAAAACTAAAATACGCTTATTTTCACTCTCATCAACTGGTTCAGTAATACCCAATTACCATGCACAGACCTAGTACAAACTACTCCTTTGATTATTTTTTATTTTTAGTTTTTTTTCGTTTTTTTTTCAAATTTAATTTTAGAGTTTAGAATATATTTTTCCTCTAGAATTTAGAGTATAATTGTAATTTAACCCTTATGATTTAGGGTATAATTTATTCCTAATATTTAGGGTATAATTATAATTTTATCATTGTGGCTTAAGGGATAATTTATCCTTAAGGTCTAGGGTATAATTGTTATTTTTTTACCCTTATTGTTTAGGATATAATTTATCCCTAGGGTTTAAGGTTTATGGTATAATTGTAATTTTACCCTTATGGTATAGGGTATAATTTAACCTTATGTTGTGTTTTGATTGAGTCATTTCAAATTAAATGGATTTGAAAATGAGTGGATTTTAAATCAATTCATTTGAATTCCACTATTTAGATAAATTATAGGTTTTTGAAATGATTCAAATCCATAATTCAACAATTATTTTTAAAATAGTATTTTATATATAATAAATAAAAATAATAAAATTTTATTATATTAAATATTAAAAACTAAAATTTTATTAAAAAAAAAATTTTTTGGAACTCTACCACCTAGCCTACCCTCTACCCACCCCCTCCTCCCAAAAAAATTTTTCTTTATAAAATTTTGGATTTTAATATTTAAATAATAAAAATATTACCACTCATCTCCTACACCCTATCCAACCCCCACCCTCGGCCACCCACCAAATTTTTTCTTTAAAAAAAATTTAGATTTTAATATTTAAATATTAAAAATATTACCATCTAACCCTACCCCTATCCACCCACCCTCCACCCACCCCTCACCAACCGCCAATTTTTTTAAAAAAAATAGATTTTAATATTTATATAATAAAAATATTACAATCCAACCCTACCCCCTATCCACCCACCACCCCCCACAACCCCGTCACCCGCTAAATTTTTTTTTTTAAAAAATTAATATTTAAATAATAAAAATATTACCACTCAACCCTACCCACCCACTTACCCCCTGCCATCACCCCACGCCTATGGATGGATGGATAGGCTGGGTGGTAATATTTTTATTAATTAAATATTAAAATCTTTTTTTTTTAATTTGGGTGGAGGGGGTGGTAGGAGATGGGGTGGGTGGATAGGAAGGGTAGGGTTAATGGTAATACTTTTATTATTTAAATAATAATAAAATCTAAAAATTTATTTAATTTTTTTTTTGGGTTGGGGGGTGGGGGAGAGGGGGGAAAGGGTGGGGTGTGTGGGTAGGGCCGTAGGGGTATGGTTGGGTGGTAATATTTTTATTATTTAAATATTAAAATCTAAAATTAAAAAAATTAGAGGGTGTGGGTGGGTAGGTGGGGTGGATAGGGGTAAGGGTTGTGTAGTAATATTTTTATTATTTAAATATTAAAATTTAAAGTTTTATAAAAAAAACTTTGGGGGGAAGGGGTGCGGGGTAGGTTGGGTGGGGTGTGTAGGGGTAGACTTGGTTGTAGGGTTTATAATTAAAAAATATATTTTTATATCTTTTTTAATTAATTTATTAATTTTATATAATATTTTTATATATAAATATATCAATTACACAACGTAAGGATTTCAAATGACATGATTTGAGTAAGGATTTAAAATCTATTAAAAAAACAACTAAAAAAATTCAAAAAATCAAATCCATGATTTAAAATCTTGGATTTATAAATCTATTGATTTCAAATGGCATCCAAACATGAAGGAGAGATTTGAGGGAGTGATTATAAATCTCTCCTTAAATCCTTCCATCCAAACACAACCTTAGAGTTTAGGGTTTATGGTATAATCGTAATTTTACCCTTGTGGTTTATGATATATATGGGGATTTACTCCTAAGATTTAGGGTATAATTGTAATCTAACTCTTGTGGTTTGGAGTATAATCTACTTATAGGATTTAGGGTATAATGATCTTTTACGTATAATAAATTAAAAAAGGACAAAAAAAACATTAATGAATGAGGAAAATTTAATTAGAGAAGTGAGAACCACATGTTCCACCATGAAAAAGGACAAAAAAAATTAATGAATGAGGGAAATTTAATTAGAGAAGTGAGAACCACATGTTCCACCATGATTTGGTGGGATGATTCCATCCAAGTTGCATTCTTATTTATGTAATATACATACTTTTAACAGATCTCACAAATTGTCTTAAGTAAATAACGTCTTACAAGAAACTTTGTCTTTAAATAAATTATATGTATCATAATAATATCTTAAATTAATAACACATGCCTTGAAATTTGATCATTTGTAGGTTATTTATGTTATTATAAAATATATTAATAGGACCTCGTTAAATAGTCATAATAGAAAATGGTAAATGTGTAAATTATATGAAAGAATAAATATCAAATTACAAATATATCCTTCCACACACTATCTCCCTCATTTATTCATCTATATTTTCAAGATTTTATATTATCGTTTTCAACAATGACAAATGTGTAAATAATAGGAAAGAACAAATACCAAATGATTAAATCTATACAGCTCAAATTGATCCAACTCAATAAGGTTAAAATGGTCAATTTTAGGTTATTAATATTTTTACTAGACAAAATTACCCTTATCATCATAATTCTTTATTTAATTAAGTTTTCCTGCCATTAATATTTGAATTCAATAATGCAATTAATGTTTAAGTCTTGGATATATCAATCAATCATTGATTACACGTTATTTTTTATTTTATAAACTTACATGTATTTATCTAGTTATCTAAATTAATTAAATAAATATTTATTTAATCAGTTAAAGAAAAAAATTATTTTATCATATAATCAGTTTGAGCAATCTATAATTAATTCAAAACTTTTTGTGATAATAATCGGTTAATGCAATGATTTTTTTTCAAAATTAATTTATTAATTAAAATTTATTTATTTTTATTAATTCTTCCATCTGTAAATAATTATTTTATTAATTAATACGAAACCTCACAATACGTGAAGATCATCGAATTTTTTATGGGACTATTTGTACATTCAAACTGGCTAAACGTACGTATTCAAAAAATAATTAAATTAAAATATTCATAATTAATAAAATATAAATATTTTTATAATTAAGATTTCATTGTGTATTGGTTGGAGTACCCGAACGATGTATTCGTTTTGAGCAATGGAACGGTCCTTGAGAGATGGTGATATCCAAATGTGCGAGTGAACATTTATTTTTCAATTTACACAAATCATCATCAAGCACGCATATTATGGCACAAACATGATTATAACACGTAACTGAAATTTTAGGAATTTATAATTTAAAAGATTAAAAAATATATTTTCCTAATTAAATTAATTATATCATAACGTGTCTTAAAATATTTCAATTTAAAAATATAATTTTAATTAAATATTCTTTCAGTCTCATTTATAAGTTATCATATACTTTATGCACGTAGATTAAGAGATATTATTATTTTATGTATAGTTGGTACTTGTATTATTAGTGAGGGCTGGACTATATCAATATATGGGGCCCTTTTTTACTTAAAGGTGAAAATGGAGATATTTGAATGAGACATCTAATAGTAAAATTGGTACTTTTAATTAGATGGAGTGAGTATAAAAATAATTATAATTGACTATTAAATTGTTATTATATTTTCTTACTGAGGAAGAACATGTATCATCGCTTCTATAAAGAAAATAGGAAAAATTTATATGTCTTTATCATCTGCATGAGAGATCAAATTTAGAATTTACAACCCTTTCAAAGATATGTAGATTATTGATCTAGGCATATCCAAATATGTATATATTTTTATTATTATTTTAAATTAGCTTAGGTTTTAATTTATTTTTTTAGTATTTATAGAAATTAAATAAAAACACGTAGTTCTTTATTGATAATTTTATTATTTATAAAAATACATAAAAATTAGAGAAATAATATTTTTTAAAAATTAATTTTCCTCTTCAAATGTATTCACTCTTCTTTTTAAGAAATATATATTATTTATTTAAATTTACTTAAATGAATCTAAATTCAATGATAGTTAGAGTATTTATAACATTTTGCGTATTGATTATAAATAAATAAATAATTTTAACAACTTTTTAATTAATAAAAAATAATTTTAATATCATAAAAAATGAAAATATAATTCTATTAAGTTATTATATCTTAAATTAAGTAAATAGTGTTAAGAACTATATGAATTAATAAAAATAATTTTATTCATTAAAGCTTAATGTTAAGTTTTTTAAATCAAAACTATAATACTTAACTTTAAACTTTTCTCGGGTGCAATTGAAGGTTTATAGTGTAAAATTGAGGGTGTATGAGTAATTATTAAATATATTAAAAAATTAATCATTTTATTGAGTGATGAGGATTAAATAAAAATTCGATTCAATGGTTGATACTATTTAGGTGCACCGTAGTTAGACTCACTTTTTTAATGTCTATTAAAAATTTCATAGCATTATATAAATACATTTTGAGGTATCCCATATACTTATGAATATTCTATTATTAGTAAAAATATAATATACATCATATATATTTTTTGTACTTTATTCATCAATCTCAACAACTTTATTTATCTTTTAAATTTTATTCATCATTCCCAACAATTTTATTTATCTTTTCTCTTAAATTACCAACTTACCTTTATTTTTCTTACATTATATATTAAAAAAAAAATTCTTAATCTCCATTTTCGCATAAACGGTCATAAATACTCGAAATATGTATATTGTTATTATTATATCATGGTTTTATCTATTGATTTTTTTAATGAAACTTAGTTATAATAGATTATAAATTTCTCAAAGTACAATGAATTTTAAATAATAACAATAATAATAATAATAATAATAATAATAATAATAATAATAATAATAATAATAATAATAATAATAATAATAATTACACGTGAAAACAATTCATTATTAATCATGAGTGAGGCTTGCGTGCACCCGGGCGCACGAAACACATTCCGTGCGCCTTTAGAAATTTTGTATTATGGGTAAGGGTACATTAATTTGGTCTAAAGGGTATACACTTTAATTACTAAAAGGTACACAATTTTGTTCTAAAGGGTATACACTTTTCATTAATATTTTTTTTTCTTTAGAAAATAAAGGGTACACATTTTTATACTAAAGGGTATACAATTTAACACAAAATTCTAAAGGCGCACGGAGTGTTGTTCGTGCGCCCAGATTTTTCTTTAGAAAATAAAGGGTACACATCTGTATACTAAAAGGTATACAATTTAGCACAAATTTCTAAAGGCGCACGGAAAGTGTTCCGTGCGCCCGGGTGCACAGGAGCTTTTGCCATTAATCATGTGTTTGCATAGTTATTTTTTAATATATGAAAAATTATTTTTAAAAAAATGAATTAGTACTCTTTTGAATTTAAAAAAAAAAATACTTTTCAAATTATGCTCAACAAGAATATAAAAGATCACAATATATATTAGTTTGAAGAGTAATATTTTTTTTTTCAAAAGATAGTAACTCATTTATCTAAAGAGTAATTTCTCATCTACTAAAAAATAATTGCGAAGTCAAAATTAATTATTATAATTATACCCGCGGTATACGTATCCTTAATTAAATACTTCGTGTTAATGATTCATTAGGATATACTCCCTCTGTCTCGGTCAAACAGCTATATTTGACTGCATAAAGCTCTCACAAAAGTTACAGTAAATGCATCTCTTTGCCCGGGACGGAGGGAGTATATGATTTGTTTATAAAAATATTTATAATTATACAATGTATTTGTTAATTAATAAAAAATAAAATTATATAGATACAAATAAAATTGTTACCGCCTCCTCAAAATTGATGAATAAATGTTACCTTTCAAATTTTGTGAATATAATTATTGTAATAAATTTATAAAATTAATGAATTCATAAATGTAGCATAGAATCATGTGTGAAAGAAAAAATATATATATATTTATTTTGAATTGGAAACAAGCACTAATGAAGGATCTTATAGTAATTTTATGTTATTTAAATGCTATTGATCTGGATCAAATTGATCCGAATAGCATTGTCCATATTCGGATTAATTTCATCCGGATCAATTGCATTTAATATCTCCAAAATTACTATTATAACCCTCATTAATTATTCATTTTAATTTTAATTACTTCATTACTTCCAAGATTTAATTAGTTGTTCAATATTCTTCTTTCATGTTTTACGTGTTTCAAAATTTAACATTTATTCTGCACTTAATATTTTCATTGAAAAAATTTAAGTTTAATATTTGAAGGTTCCTATGTCTCATGCATATTAATTCGTAATATATATAATTATTTTTATTATATATATATATATATATATATATTCAAATTAGATATATATAATTATTAATATTAATATACAAGAATAAGATTTCATTCGATATTGCTATCTATATTCATTAATTAAAATTGTTATATACGAGTATAAAATAAGAATTAAAATAGCAACCTCACAACAAAAATTGTGAAACGGGTCGAGAGAGACGAAAAGATTCATGGATTGATCATTTTTTTTAATTAAAACTAGATATTAGTACGTGCGTTGCACGTTACTTATATTTTGCTATCACGTCCTACTATTATGTAAATTATTTTTTATACATGAGACGTCATCTCTACAGATTTAAAATATATTCCTTCCGTCCCGTTTCAATGTTTACGTTTCTATTTTGAGCATCTCATTCCAATGTTTACGTTTTCCTTTTTAGGAATATGGGACCCACCTAAAATAATTAATATATCATCCAACACTAATACACTTACCCACTTCACATTAAATATTATATTTTTCCACTCACTATCTATTAAAATATAATATTTTTTAATCAACGTGCAAAAAGCAAATATAAACATTGAAACGGGATGGAGGGAATATTTTATAATATTATTAGGTTTATTTGTTGGAGTTCTTTTAGTTTATGACGTGTGTTATAAATCACAAAATTTTCTTCATTTTTTAGACTAACAGTCTTTATATTTTAATTTTTTTCCTTTTAATGCTTTTTTTCTTTTTTACTTTATTAATCTGTACTCACACTTGAAAAACTGTTTATAGCAAAGGAATATCTAATGATAAAAATTTAAATTTTATTGTTAAATTGATTTACCAACGATAACAACGAGATCGTTAATTAGTAAAAGGGGGATTGATAAAATTTTTAGCAAATGAAAATTAAATAATTGAAGATATATGTTGCAAGTTGCACAAATAATGAATCTGAAACCATTAATGAAGCAAGTCCATTGTACCAGAAAGACAATTAAACGCATTCTTGTTTAAGTTAACATGACCAGAGATATAAGTAACAAGTCCATCAGCTTTACTTGCAGAGGAAAAATAAATATATCACACAACTATATCACTGCAACAAAGATGTGCCAGCTTCTTTCAAACATGTAAATAAAAAAATATATATATTATAAAATGACTACAGGTTGTTCAATCTGGAAGAGATGGAAAAATTCACAATTGGGACCAATTTCAGTTTCATAAATTCCATTGGGTGGCAGTAGAATGAAAATTTTGAGGTAATAAGCCATAAATATTTGGCACTTGAACAGCTTTGAGGCATGAGGGAATAATTCTGAGATATGACAAAAACCTTCTTGTTGTCAAGCCAAACAAAAAGTCATAAGTGAAACAGCCCTGGGATACAAAAAAACTTTCTTATGTTCATCTGTTGGTTGCATGATGAAGCATGCAACACCTTCAAATGAAAGAATTAGTCATGTAAGCAGAACAAATGCAAGACGAAATTGTGCAGACAAATGTATATCAATGAAATAGCCACCAGATTTTGAAACAATTTTATAGCATAAACCACCTTTTTCCCCCAAAGATAAGCTCGGTCAAGAAGATGTGAATATTCCACATCTTCAAAACATCTCTGCAGAGAAGAGAGAGGCTCATTGAAGTAAACTGTAAGACATACTTTTGTAAGATCCTTCTCAGTATTGTCTTTATGTAAGATGATTATGGCCTAGTGCCATTAATAATAAATATATATAAGATATTTATTATGATCAAATATCTTAAATAAAAATATGGTTTAAATAAATAATATATATGAGATAAATAAGGTCATATATATTTATGGATAACAATCACATTGATAGGATGTGATTTGATAAAGATTTAATATCCCGATCTGGTCCTCTCTCCACCTATTAAAGAGACACAATTTTATTAATTCTCTATCACATTAAGTCTTACGTACTGTGCCATAAAGAAAGGGGTGAGGAGAGAGAAACTAGTTCCCGGCGTAATTGACAGGAACGTATCGTTGAAGGACCGCCATTAGTGGCGTCTCAAGGTAAGTCTTCTAATCATGTTTATGTGGTGTGAAAATCATGAAGATCTAAGATCCATGTCAATTAATAAATTAATTGTTTATGAAATTATGCTTACATGTGGTATCAGAGCATGGTTTTGGATCTCATGATTTTTCATCTATTAATGTTTTATGATTAAAGCCAATTATGATAAGTTATTTGTCAATAGTATTAAAATGATTAGACTGTTTAATTTCGTGCTATATCATAAGTGATGAACGTAGTGGAAAAACATGATTACGAATTGAACGGATTGATTTAATTATTAATTCAGCATAATGAAATAATCCATCAATCAAATTTTATGCTTTATGTTAAATAAATAGCATAAATACTTGTTCTACATGATGATTATAACTGCATTATGAATAATAAGTATATCAATATTTTTATAATTTAAATTCATGAGTATCGATTACGGAATTATAATATAATATATTAGATTCACTTACATAAATTTGAGTGATGCAGTTATTTGATTGGCAAAATATGAATCTTATGTCATTAATGATTAAGTTTTATGGAAATAACTTAAATTAAATTTCATAATTATGTGCCTTTTAAATTCACACATTATTATCTATCATGTGAATATTATGTATGATAATATGCAATTATAAGAAATTGATTAATTTTCTCTTAAATTTATCATGTTATTTACGTGTCATGATAATAATTGATATGAATAATAAATTGATCTATTTATGTACGATAACTTATGTGAGATTCTCACATCTCTTAATTATGATATCACATCTAAAGAATCTTTATAATTGACTTATGATAATATCAATAATTAAAGTTATTTAATTAAAGTTATTTTGGGATATATACTAATTAATTAATATTAGAATATCTCATGACTTTTTATGATATATGTATTATTTAGATGCCAAATATATACATGATACCTTTATTATGATATTTATGGAATGTTATGTATATTTATAATGATAGCATTAAGATTTTAATTAATGATATTGAATGTGATTTATTAATCTTTATGAAAAGATTTGATTATTACTCAGCTATTGAGTATAATCTATAATGAGAACATAATCTTTGATAAGATTATAATGAATAATTTAATATACGATTTATATTTATTTAATGTTGGTCTGTTAATCACCAAAGTGGTCTGACCTGAAGGATTATAAAAAAAAATCGTATAATTAAATTTTAATTTTTCATATTTATGTGATACTTGAATAAAGAGAATTTATTATATGGGTTATTAAAAATTTCATAATTATAAGACTTTAAATTCACCCAAAGGTGATTGCTAGTCTTTATAATTCATGAATATGAGTGTAATAAATTGATAATTAATATATTATGACAAACTATTTTGTATGTCCAAAGATGACAAAATAGTTTTAATGAAAATATTTAATTATCAAATTATGTTAAATTTCAAGTATCATTATGATCATGATTGTATATTGTTGTATCGCCCAAAGGAGAACTTCAATATGCATTTATTGCTTTCGATCCTGAATCTATTATTAAATTACTCAAGGTATTTATAGGAATAAATTATATTATTCTTATTCTTATTATTAAAATTACCTATATTATTTAGTCTCTATTCGCATGGTGCGTCTGTTCCATTACAAAATGGATTAAAGTAATTTAAATAGTGTGAATAAATCTAATTTCACCAAAGTGTTTTGGATTTTATTTGTCACTTTAAGATAAATTGCTTCTTTGCTTGTACTAACAATAAAGCTTAGTAATCTGACTATAATACTTGAGTTAGATCAAACAGACTTAACCTAATGTTTATGCGAATGAACGTGACCAAGTATTAAGTTTATAATACCTAAATTACTAATAAATCTCTTGACGAGATATTAATGACTATCTTTAACCACCATAAAGTTTGATGGTTCTCATGGCATACATGAACTTATCATTAAAGATAATAAATATTGCAACAAGATTAAAGCCTTCCATAATGAACGTAGTTTACAAATTCACTACCTTCTAAGTATGACCTATTCCTAATAAACCATAACACCATGAAAGACAAATGGAATGTGAATTAAATTCACGTAATGCTTAAATTGATAATGGTTCAAAAGGAAATAAGGTTTAAGAAACAATTTAAAATTTAAACATTATGTTTGTTTAAAAGTAATGAAGTTTGAATTAAATGTGGCTTTAATGTTTGGAGTAACTTTCCAAAAGAATTAATTAAGAATAAAGCCTTTCTTGAGATAGGCTTTTACTGATCTTGATATTTGTGTGAATTGCATTAAAGAAAAGCAAATAAAACACACAAAGAATAGAGTCACGATAACTACACAACTTCTTATAATAGTTTACACCACTAAATGTTAATCTTATGATAATACCCTTCTTAAAGGAATAATAATATTCCATCATTTTTTATTTTTATTTTAATTTTCACATTATGGTTATATTTATCTTAGCAAGAAAATTCTCATTCTATAAATGCTCAATAAGCATTTATTAATGATGTTGAGAAAAACAAAATAAAAAAAAGTAAAAATTACAAAGATGTGAAGAAGTGATGAATTTTATGGAAAGTATGATGAATTATCATGCTCAATCACAAAATTACAAGAAAAGCTGACTTTATACTTAATATTGCACACAAAAAAATATATTGTTGTTGCAGAATGATATAATCGTACTTTATTGAATATGGTTAGAAGCATGTTGAATGATTAATCTATACCTATAACTTGTGGATATATGCACTTAAAACTGCCACTTACTTGATAATCGACTTTTTAGTAAAGAAGTTTTCAAAACACCTTATGAACTGTGAATTGGTAGAAAATTCGATCTTAGGCAGTTGCATGTTTTAAATTTACCCGGGAGGGACTATGCTTTACAACCACATGAAAAGAAATTGGATATAAGAAAATTAAGTTATTTCCTTATAAATTATCCTTGAAGTCTAAAGGGTATGGATTTTATGGTCTTAACCATAGTACAAGAATTTTAAAACTAGAATGTCAAATTCATTAAGAATTGTAAAATCAGTGGGAGTATGAAACCATGAAATGTGGTTATTGAAGAAGTTGGGTGGAGAATTTGAAAATACATTCATCTAAACTTCTTCTAAAGTTGTTATATAGTTGTTAAATAGTCAAACAACTTTCAAGTACAACATTAAGTTATTCTACTCTCTTAAAGGATCCGATTTTACTAAATCAATTATCAATGAGCTTTCATTTGATATATCACATCAAATAGCATTAAGAATATCTGAAGGACAATATATCCGCTATTTATAACGATTGCATATGTGGTATAATAAAATGAGCTAAAATTTGACATTATAAAATTCTAGTTTTGGAATAAGTCATAGAAAATACTAATTCTATTAATGAGTAAATGCTATGAAAGGCGAGTTGAAATCAATGGCTCGTAATGAAATTTAATATCTTGTTAGAATTGCCAAAGAGTTATAAAAGAATTTGAAACGGATGTATCTTTATGATGACGATTTCCAAAGATATAAAATTAGAGTTGTTGCTAAAGATTTTACTCAAAAAGATGACATAATTATAAGGAAATATAACAAATTATTTATTTACAAGACTCTATTAGAATTATCATGGCTTTGGTAACTCATTATGACTTAGAGTTGCACCAAATAAATGCTATGCCTGCTTTTCTTAAAGGTGATTTGGTGGAAGATCAACTTAAATAGATCAACTCAAGTTTTTTTTCCATTAAAGAAAAATATCACATGGCATGTAAACTTAAAGAATTAACATACAAACTTAAGCATGCTTTCCTATAAAGATATCTTTTGGATTTAAGAAAAACATCATAAACGGTGTACATATATATCTGAAAGTTAGTGGGAGCACATTAATTCTATACTTGATGATAAACTTGCTTGCAACTGATGATCTTGGTTTATTATGTGAAACCAATAAATTTCTCTCAAAGAACTTTAGAATAAAACATATGATGAGACAATTAAAGATGTCTCTGTAAGTATATATTAATAAAGTTCAATAGAGGTTATGAATGGAAAAGTGTTTGTAAAGAACGTTCCAATCCGGAAGGGAGATAAGTTTAACCTTATGTAATTTCCAATAATGAATTGGAACGTACTATAATATTCCTTATATGTATATTATTGGTAGCTTAAGATATACAAGATTGTATAAATACCAAATATCAGTCTTACTATTAGAATGCTTGGTCATTATTGAAGTGATTCATAAATGAATGATCAGAATGTTGCATAAGGAAATATTATAAGGTATTCTAATGAACTAAAGCACTCGTGCTTACTTATCGAAAATTTAATTACTTAGATGTAATTAAATATAGATTCAGATTAAGATGATTATATGATGCAAAAAGGTTCACTTTGACTTTTACGTTTCTTAGTCAGGGATATTGTGTCATGCAAAATTGTGAAGAAGTTTCTAAAAACTGCATTCACTATTAAAGTTAACTTGTGGCATGATTTGAAGCTACAATTTAAGGACATTAAATGTGAAGTTTAATTTCAGGACTTGAAATAAGTTGACAATAATGTCAAGTCGCTGAAAACTTATTATGATTATTCCGCTACATTGTTCTTCTTTAAAACGATGGATATTCCAAAGTTGCTAAAACATAAGGAATGAAAGTATTTATCGTTAAGAAGAACTTTAGAAACAAAGATGTCAATTGAGCATAATGGAATCAATCTTATGATTTCGGATCCATTACACAAATGATCTTCTCTAAAACATTCATTGAACGTTACATGAATATGAGATCATTGAAAGACTCTAACAAGCTTATGATGAACAATTGACATTAAGAGCTCATTATGTTTTGTTTCTAATTGATATATCTTGTTTTGTCATTTTAGTACACATGAATGTTGACATTAATCAAACAAGATTTTATCTCGAATTGAGATACTTATGTGGACCATTATTGATCCTTAGGTTGATGAGTCACGTTGAGTAGAAAGTTAATATCATAGTACATGGAAGGAACTATGTCGAGTAAATGATATAGAACCGCTATGACTTGTGTTAGTTTATACTCAATATTGACTTTATGAGTTGACCAGTTAATTTATCTTATGTCGCGCATATTATGTAAATTATTTAAACCTTTACGTTTAAAGTTTAATTCTGTCACTCGGCCAAGTGGGAGAATGTAAGATGATTATGGCCTAGTGCCATTAATAATAAATATATATAAGATATTTATTATGATCAAATATCTTAAATAAAGATATGGTTTAAATAAATAATATATATGAGATAAATAAGGTCATATATATTTATGGATAACAATCACATTGATAGGATGTGATTTGATAAAGATTTAATATCCCGATCTGGTCCTCTCTCCACCTATTAAAGAGACACAATTTTATTAATTCTCTATCACATTAAGTCTTACGTACTGTGCCATAAAGAAAGGGGTAAGGAGAGAGAAACTAGTTCCCGGCGTAATTGACAGGAACGTATCGTTGAAGGACCGCCATTAGTGGCGTCTCAAGGTAAGTCTTCTAATCATGTTTATGTGGTGTGAAAATCATGAAGATCTAAGATCCATGTCAATTAATAAATTAATTGTTTATGAAATTATGCTTACACTTTAATCATTGACCATAAGCTCACTCATTTCCCTTTCTCAACAGGGTCGGGCAATTTTTTTCATAACAAAGATAGCATTATAATTAAGTTTAGCTAATATCTTGATACCCAGTCATTAACACAAATCAACTACTCCTATCATGCATACTAATTAACACACATTTTAAAACGCCTAACACATTATCAAGCTAAAGCCCAAGCACTAATCAAGCATTGTTTCAAGATGCTGCTAAATGAACAGGATCTAGAATACTTCGTGCCACTCTTTTACATATAAACCCAGGAGATATGGATGTGTGTGTCAATGAGAGAAAGATAAAATGCTTAAATTGGGAACTAAAATAAATCACTGCACTACTTACTTCCATATTCTCAACAATCTTTTCAATTGCTTTTGGCGTCCGCTCGTAAAGCCTAACTGCCACTCAAAACCATGGTGTCAAGTAAAAGGTTTGTCCTGTCTTTAAAGAATTCACAACTGCAGAGCAGTTCCAATGCGGGACAAGGTACTCCCTTGCAACACTACCCAAGGCCATAGTATTCGTTAGAAACATAGCAAGAAATACGCTAGAAAGTGAAAATTAATTCACACTCGAGCACCATATTCAAGCAAAGAGATCCATTAACAACCATAAAATTTTACAACATTATGAAAAAGAGAGATATCACCAGATCTGCGGTGTAGTTCAACTTCGTCAAATCGTGTTGTGTAGCTGTTCCAAATAAACAAAAAGAAAGAATAAATACCGCATATAACACCATAGAGCACAGGCAACTCTTTTTTACCTTGAGTTTAGAGCTGTGTGCGGCAAGCCCTTAAGGCCCTGCCCAGTGAGAAAGATCTGACATGTTGTAAGACTTCATCGAACAATATTTATCATAACGAAAAGACCCTACAATAAATAGCATGAATAATATTGAAAAATAGTTAAGGTATAGTGACAACAAATCAGAGGAAATAATTGTATCTTAGTCAATCAATACCCATAAATCATGAAATTTGTGTAACTTTATCCAGCAAAAAGGTTGAAAAATGAAACCTGTTGTCGATATTAAAGAAGCAAATGCTACAGCCCCTTGCTTTAAAATTCAACACCAATTGACTATTTCATTCATCAAAAGAAAATCAAATAGGGCCTTTGAGAGCTCCAGGCCGGGCAAATGAACCTTGATGTAGAGACGTTTGCATTCCAACTCCTCCATTGCAGCCTCCTCTCTCCTAATAAAATTTTTGAGCTTATGCATTAAAATCTCCATAAATTTAATTTAATCAATTTAAGAGTTCGCAAGGCTAAGGTCAGCTTGAAGTAAAAGATTGATTTATTAATCCCAATTTTAATTTACTCAGTAAATGCAGCATGATGCATGAAATGTTCATATCTAAAACCAAAGCAAGCTTCAAATTTCAACAAATTTAAAACTTCTTCATTAAAGAAAATGAACTCGAACAAACTTGATTATCAACCGGATTCACCGACGAAACAATGGTCCCATTCCCATGGCAAACCCCATTAACAAAGAAATCAAAAAAGCTGAAGACCCAAGAAATTTTGTTGGTGAAGCCAAATCAAGAAGGTCGGTGAAGACTCAAAACATCAAATGTTCATTGGTGAAGCCAAATCTTTCAAATTTAAGACAAACCCATTCGAATTTGTTGGTGAAGCCATTCGTTGGTAAAGACAAACCCAAGATAGATTGAGTCTTCTTCTCTTCTCAGGTAGTGTACTTGCATTCCCTTTACGCTTGAATCTTCTGTGATTTTTCTCCCTATCCGATTCTTCTATTTTTCTATGCTCTTGGGTTGCACATGTTATTGAATTTCTGTTCGACATAATGGTGATGTTTTTCCAAAATCAAAGTTTATTGTTTAGCATTGTGACATTTCAGGCATAACAGTGATAAAAATGATGTTAAAAAAATTAAGCTTTGAGTTTTATGCTTAAAGGTATTCGATGAAATGCCTGAGTAAAAATTTTGGATTAAATTAAGGCGGAATGTACGTAATTGTTCCACTATGATTTTGAGTTTGCTACAATGCAATTATTCAGACTGTTCTAGAAATTATTATGGAATAAACGATTCGTTAGTGCACTTAATAAAGGCTAATTGCCTGAAGAATTACCACATGACATTCAGAAAATAATGATAGCTTTCTCCATACTTAGCATGCATAACAATTGCACGAACTTTCATCACTTGTAGTCTATTAGCTATTCAAAATATATAAGTTAGATCTCTTTGGACATGAGGGTGCTTGACTATTTTATCTTTGCTTCTTTATTTGAACATAGCTGTAAGTAAGCTTCATTGGCCTGCTTTTTGTGAATAAAACATTATTCTTTGTTTATTTTATTGTGATAAAGAAATTTGGGTGTTGGTTCTTCTTTGCTTCAAATTCCTTTTGGTTTCTCTCTTATTCTACTACTATCTCTGTCGTCTAGATGTCATGTAAATGAAGTTGTAACTCATTAATGATTCACAGCTCAAATAAGGGTTGTTGTTTCTCATGGAGTTACTTTTACAGGAGAATCCGACTTATTTAACATAATTCATTTTCTTTGTATTTTCATTGCAGTAATTTAGCCATCTGATGAATGTATGCTCATATATTGATTAGCTTATAACATTCCTTCCCACTCTAGTGATAATAAGTATGTGTAATTCATCATTCAAGTTATAACAAAATATCTCAAGAAGGTTTCTTATCTCCTTGAAAACTTTATGTCGTTATTCCTTCTGCCTCATCTTAATACAAACGTTCAAGTAAATAACTTAAATGATTCCGTTTAACAAATAACTTTTACAAACATTTTTAGTTTTGGAAATTAGTTTTGTGTTAATATTTTATTGAAATATTATAATTGAATCTATTTGTTTTTAATATTTAGGGAAAAAGATGATGGAGAAAAAGACTACAGGGTAGCTGTTTTGTTGGAGGAAGCGAATTTTGAATAATGGCGTGCAAGTCGTTATAACGGAAATGATTCCGTTATGGGCATAAGCGGATATATTTTCGTACATACCAATCAAGTAGTGATTTTGTAACACTTTCTTAAACACCTACTTTTATTTCATCATATTACTAGAAGCTCATTAGAAAAACAAGTGGATACTTATGATTTGTAATGGTTAACATTCAAACTTATCACATGCTACTTGGAACATTTATGGGAATTCCATGAGTGAGTCAAAATCACCATTCTTTTGATAATATTAGGCTTTACAGTTACTTATGGAGATTCGAGTAAGTATAAGGCCCCTAAATTCACTCGAATTTGGAATAACGTCGTGCAAGTCGTTATAACGGACTAGTTCCGTTATGTGGAGAAACAATGTTAAATAGGCTATTCACTAGAGAAATAACTCAAATTGCATAAAATGAAGTTAAAAGTGATAAATTTTGACCAAGAGAACCCGGGGATAACTCGAATTTTGAATAACGACATGCAAGTTATTATAACGGAAATGATTCTGTTATGGGCATAAGCACACATATTTTCGTACATACCAATCAATTAGTGATTTTTTAACACTTTCTTAAACACCTACTTTGATTTCATCATATTTCTACAAGCCCATTAGAAAATACAAGTGGATACTTATGATTTGTAATGGTTAACATTCAAACTTATCACATGCTACTTATAACATTTATGTGATATTCCATGAGTGAGTCAATATCACCATTCTTTTGTTATCATATGACAATATTAGGCTTTACAGCTACATATGGAGATTCGAGTAAGTATAAGGCCCCTAAAATCATTCGAATTTGGAATAACGTCTTGCAAGTCGTTATAACAGAATAGTTCCGTTATGTGGCAAAACAATGTTAAATAGGCTATCCACTAAAGAATTAACTCAAATGGTGTAAAATGAAGTTAAAATTGAGAAATTTTGACTGAGGCAACCCCGGGATAACTCGAATATTGAAAAACGATATACAAGTGGGTATAACAGAATAATTCTGTTATGGGCACAAATGCACATATTTTCGTACATACCAATCAAGTAGTGATTTTGGACCTCATTTTAAACATCAACCTTGATATCATCATATTACTGCAAGCTCATTCGAAAATTCAAGTAGGATACTTCATATTTATAATGTTTCGCATCCAAACATTTATAATTTATACACTTATTCATATGACATGTATGAAATAATTCTTATGTGACTCAATATCAATATCCGTTGTTAGTTTATCCAAATATTATATTTTGACATTGTATGTGGAGATCCAAGCGAATGAACGGAGCCTAAAATTGATCGAATTTCGAATAACGTCGTGCAAGTCGTTATAACGGAATGATTCCGCTATGGGGTCAAAAAATGCTAAATTTTCTATTATCTATAGAAATCAATCAAATAGCATACAATGATGGTAAAAGTGAGAAATTTTGACTGAGATGACCCCGGAATAACTCAAATTTTGAATAACAACATACAAGTGGGTATAACGAAATGATTCCGTTATGAGCATAACATGACAATTAAGTTGTGCGGTTGGACATCATATTAAACACATGCCTTGATTTCATAATATTTCTACAGGCCCTTTCAAAAATTTAAGTGGGATACTTCATATTTTTAATACTTCGCATTCGAACTATATACTTTATATACTTGTTTTATTTAACATGTATGAGATACTTCATATGTGACTGAATATCAACATCCATTTGTTAGTTTATTAGAATATTATATTTTGACATTGTATGTGGAGATCCAAGCGAATGAAAGACCCCTAAAATCGATCGAATTTTAAATAACAGCGTGCAAGTCGTTATAACGGAATGATTCCGTTATGGGGGGTTAAACAATGCTAAATTTTCTATTCTCTATAGAAATCAATCAAATAGCATACAATGATGGTAAAAGTGAGAAATTTTGACTGAGACGACCCATGATAATTCGAATTTTAAATAACGACATACAAGTGGGTATAACAGAATGATTCCGTTATGAGCATAAACACGGATATTTTCGTACATGATAATTAAGTTGTGTATTTGGACCTCATATTAAACACATGTCTTAATTTCATAATATTTCTACAAGCCCATTCAAAAATTTAAGTGGGATAGTTCATATTTGTAATACTTCGCATTTGAACTGTATACTTTATTTACTTGTTTTATTTAACATGTATGAGATCTTTCATATGTGACTGAATATCAACATCCATTTATTAGTTTATTAGAATATTATGTTTTGATATTATATGTGGAGATCAAAGCGAATGAAAGGCCCCTAAAATCGATCAAATTTCAAATAACAGTGTGCAAGTCGTTATAACAGAATAATTTCGTTATGGAGCCAGACAATGCTAAATTGGCTATTCACTAGAAAAATAAATCAAATGGTGTATAATGAGGTAAATGTGAGAAATTTTAACTAAAACGACCCCGGGATAACTCGAATTTTGAATAACGACATGCAAGTCGATATAATGAAATGGTTACCTTTATGGGCATAAATGCTAATTTTTCAAAAATCTATAAAATATTAATAATTAGTAAAATCCCCATTTTTTTATTTTACAAAAAAGTTACAAACTTTTATTATTTTCTTAAAAGTCCCTAAAGTATTAATAATCAAGTAAAAACCCTATTTTTAAAAGGGATGTCATTTACACAAAATTTTATAACATTAGGCCTTTTAAATAAGATTTAATGTTGACTAGGCCTTTCAAATAAAGATCCCATTAAAATATGATGAATTATTTATTAAAGTATGTTTAATAAGTATGATAAATGTTAAAGTATAATCCACTAAATCATACTTAAATGATCATATCAGATTTTATCAAATTTATTATTTATACCTTATCAACCTTAAAACCATAAAAATATACCACTAATCTTATTAATATATAGTAGTGAGAAAGAAACAAATATGCCATTAAATTTTCGATATAATGTACATAGTGTGCAATTTTAAGAGAGAAACATAAAATACACTAATAAATTGAAGAAATGGTTGTTCCTAAAATCTCTCAACCATTATCTGATTTAGTGCACATTAGTGTTTAATGAAACTATTGTTAAGTGCAAACGTTGAATATCAGTCGTTGTAAATAAGGATAATGCTAGAAAAATAAGAATAAGTCATGTATTTATTAGTAATTGTATTATATCACCATAATTATTAGTAATTAAGCTACATATATATACCTATTAGTAATAATTCATATTTATATATAGGGCAATGGCATAATCCCATGTAAGACAGTATTATAAAATAAATTATGTGAAACAGATAAGTAATAATAACATTTTAACCAATATTGTATCTTAAGTGATTATCATTTAAATAATTATTCATAAACAATTCGTAAAATAAATAAAAGTGATATATATATATATATATATATATATATATATATATATATATATATATATATATTAGGAAATTTTCAAATAGTATTGCAATTTTTTTTAATCAATAGATTAAATACTATAGGATTGCCAATAAAATTTCAATTTGTAAATTAGTAAAGAGAACCAAAAAAATTTTCAATGATTTTACAAATGGAATAATATTCATTATTATTCTAATTGATTCATTGACAACGTAATTATTAATAACAGATTATTACAAAAACTTATAATTACCAACAGATATAAAATTTCCTTGGTAAAAAAACTACTACTAAGCATCACTTTATCAATTAAAAATTACTAATAAATTTGACTTTTTTTTGTTGATAGAAATTTACCAATTATCATTTAACCATCTAAAATTGCTAATGGATTTCGTTTGTTAATTCGTCAATAAATCAATTTTACATTAATAAAAATTTTAGTTTTCTTGACAGAGTATTCCATTTCAGAACTAGACTAGTCAGTTCAATCGATTGAACCGAAAGTTACTCTTCGAAGAGTAATATTATTTTTTTAGAAAAGTAATAATTAATTCCTCTAAAAAATAATTTTTTTTATACTAAAGAGTAATTAATAAATTAGGATACACAAGAATTTTAGAGTAATTTTTTCATTTAAAAGATTAATAGTTTATTTCTCTAAATAATAATTTTCATGTATCGAGAGTAATCGCTAAAAACAAAATTCACGTGTGAACCCGATTTACACAAGTGTTTCTGTTATAAAAGTTCTTATTTGGCCATATATATTTTTACATTTGATTAATATTATTCATTCATTTGTATAATTATGGATATAGTTATAAGTATTTTTTTCTAACATATACATTATTTTAATTATAAATGAAATTTCGTTAATTAAATGATATATATATATATATATATATATATATATATATATATATATATATATATATATATATATATATATATATATATATATATATATATATATATTAAGAAAAGTGTAATTTGTGTGGAATATTATGATTTTTATTATGATAAATAAATGATGAAATATGTTAGATTTGCTAGGTATGAATTTTTTTTAAAATAAAGTATACTCCATTTGAGAGTATTGTTATTTTGATTTTTAATTTTTTTTAAGAGAAAAAATTTGTAAGACTAACTAAAGTAAATGAAAAGGTAAATATTTTTATTGAGTATATATTCAGAAGATACAAGAAAATTTGTGATGTACATTAGATTTATTTATTTGATAATACAGTGTAATCATCGAAAGTATTTAAATTTAAGAGTCTTACTTAGCTGACCATGGTTCACTATGACCCAAGATAATCTCAACCTTTAAATTTTAATCTTTCAATCATAGCCATTAAATATTTTAAAGGTAGATGTGATAAAGTAACACACTTTTTTAGAGCAATTAATATATTCTCTCTCATTATCAACCATAATTATTTTTAAATTTGATCTATTAGTAACTTTACTTTTTATGAAAAAAAATTCCAATGTTTATAATTCTCTTATTACATATTTATTATTAATGAAAATTACATTAAATTATCCATCTTTTCAAAATCTTTAATTTGATACCCATATCAATAATATAATAAATATTTGAAATATAATAAAAAATTTATTACTAATTAAAGTATTTAATTAAATTTAATGATTAAGTTTTATTACTATATTAGTTAAAATATTAATAAATTTAGAGATACACTCATGTTTAAATCATTTTAGAAAAATCTAATCTCGTGAGATTAATCTAAATAAATCCATGATCTTACCTCACTCCATCAGTATTCACCATTCAATCCAAATATAAGAAGAATAAGTATTATCATGTTTAGATTATATTAAATCTATTTTTTATTTCAATTATTATTTGACAAACTCTCTTGTAAGGCGGGTGTGAGACGGGTTGACCCATTACTAAAGTATATTTATTGTATAGATAAAGTATATTAAATAATTGTTAAAGTATGTTTTCTAAAATATGCTCGATTATGCATTAAAGTATGATTTTGGTGTGTTATGACTTATGAGTATATATTTATTAACATACTTTAACTACAAATAAGCATATTTTATCTATACAATAATCATACTTTAGTGATGGGTCGACCCGTCTCATACCCGTTTATAATGTTAATTTATATTTAGTTTTTTAAATTATAATTGATATTTCATTCATTTGAATTAATATTTTTAGGGGCAATTTTGGGTAAGACCGTCTCACGTTGAGACCATTTTAATATTTTTAATTAATTATCACTTTTTATTCCAAATATATTATAATTATTTTTAAATATATTGTCACTTTTTATTTATACTATAAATTGTTCACGAAATAGTTCATTGTACCAATATCACTTTTTAGTTATTATACTATAAAGTATGTTAATTTGTAGTTTAAGTATGTTTTTAAAAGTATGCTTGTTATATAGATAAAATATGTTTATAGTGAATCATACTATATAACACTTTAAAAACATACTTAATTTATTATTCATCATACTTTTAAAAACATATGTTAACGGCGAATTAACATATTTTACCAATATAATGAGCATACTTTAACAATGGATCGACCCGTCTCACAAGAAAGTTTGTCTATATACCCCACAATTATATATATATTTTTTATTTTAAAATTTTCATTAAAAATGTTAAACAGAAAATTCGTTTACATAGTGTATACAATTTTTATTCACGTAGAGTATATATTTATATATAAGTATATAAGTTTTTAAAAATGAGTACGGTGAACAAAATAATTTATCATATAATAAATAATTACTCTTTAAATAAATAAATAGTATTTTTCAATTATTTATGAGATCTCTTCTTCCAAAAGAATAAAAAATAAACTAACTATATATGTAAAAAGGATAATAAAGAAATCGGATTAAGTAATCATCATTGTATAATATATTAATTTAAAAAGATAAGAAATTTCATTAGATTAACTAGTGAGAAGATTTATAAAAAACTTTAAAATATTCAATGACTATAAATATTGTGAACAATAAAATAACGTAAAATAAATAAAATAACGTAAAATATTGTGAACAATAAAATAAATAAAATAACGTAAAAATACTTTAGATATGACATTTTAAATAAATAAAATATTCAGTGACTATAAATATTGTGAACAATAAACTATTTATTTTATAAATTAAAATAACGTAATGATGAACTGCGTATAGTATATTAAAAAAACTAGTATATATAGTTATCTTTTTAATAAATATATATGAATTGAATTTAGATACTTAATATTCTGTCTTTTTAAATATATTGAAGCAAAAATAAAAACAAAAAATTACTCAAATCTCCACATTTATCATGTAATAATCTTTTATTTATTTAACAATTATAAATTCATTACGATAAAATAAAATATAAAAAATTACACTAAAATAGAAAATAAAAAATACACTAAAATTAAAAATAAAGTTCACATATTTTTTTATTAATGAAAAAAATTACACTACACATATGGATAATAATAATTAATGGAGTAAAAGAATAAAATATAAAAACAAAATACATTATAAATGGATAGTGGACCCTCTCTTATCTTTAACTTGGGATGGCCTTGGTCATTTGTGAACCCAATTCAGCTAAAAATTGCCCTAAATTTAAATATATAAAGTACATGAGATACATTTAATATTGCTAACTAAATCAAATGTATGTATCATGTCAAAAAAAAAAAAATCAAATGTATGTATATATATATAGTAATGGGAGCGGCTATTTGCACCCAAAATTACTTAACATACCTCATTTACTAAGTATACTCCAATATTTTATTAATATGTATATAAATATTACTAAATACACCCAATCAAGACCAATATACCCTCTCCTCTTTATCATTTATTCCCTCCGATCCGGTTCTAAGGTATCCATTTACTTTTTGCACGTACATTAAAGAGTATTATTATTAAATGTAAAGTGTGTAGTTGTATTAGAGGGAAGTGGTGGGCCATATTGTGTACTTTTTTATTAAATAAGGAAAATGGATACCTTTGAAGCGGACGACAAAAATAGTAAAATATATACCTTAGAAGCGGACGGAGGGAGTATTATTTTAGGCAAAGACTTGTGTACAAACTTCAATTGGTACAACCTTCGGTACAACCTCATTCCTTCACCTTCAGTGTGTGTTTTCTCTTTTTTTTAATTGTTATTGTACATTACTATTTTTTTTAGGGATATAATTGTAATTTTACCCTTGTGGTTTAGGGTATAATTATCCCCTAGGGGTTAGGGTTTAGGGTATAATTGTAATTTTACCCTTGTGGTTTAGGGTATAATTATCCCCTAGGGTTTAGGGTTTAGGGTATAATTGTAATTTTACCCTTGTGGTTTAGGATATAATTATCCCCTAGGGTTTAGGGTATAATAGTCATTTAAATAAAATAAATTTAAAAATGAAATAAAAAACAATATTAATAAAGGAGTATGAATTAATTAAGAATAGTGGGGACCAAGTTGTACCAATTCCTCTCATTATTTTAATAAACAAGAAAAAATAAATAAATTCTATCTTAATCTTAATTCATCTTTTACTTTCGTTCATCCCTAAAAAATATCTTGCTCCACTCCAGTGATGTACGTTCTCCAGCAATCAATACAGAAGGAATGGGCGCCACAGGAAGCGGAAACTATTTTTTCCGGCAAGATAATTTCAAAACAGGTCCAGCAAGGGCCTCGAATTCTATGGGTGGATATTTGAAGGTTTCTGTTGGCATTAATGGCGAACTAATCTTTGTAAACAGAGGCGAGACTCCAATTGCTTCGACACAAAAGGGAGGAGGCTACACCTCTGGAATCGGAGAGAACGCTCGAAACGGCGGAAATGTGCTCATTTTGGAGTTTAATTTGTGTTAATGTGTTGTCTTCTTGTTTAAGGATGTTGTATGGTTTCTGGGAGCGCTGACTTTGACATCATTGTTTTTGTTGACCTTGATCAACCCAAGGTCATCGTAAAAGTCTTCTTCCTCTCCGAGTGAAGATTATTCACATTGATGCAGATTGATCAATTCACGAATTAAGATGGAAGAAAGATGGTGAAATGCAGTCGTTGCTTCAGTGGTGGAAGACAAATTTAAATTCATTTCCAACTCTTGAAATATATCATTATAAATTAAAAAATATAATAATGTTTGAAAAGAATTAATACAGTTGCAAGATTGCTAATTAATGGATTGTTGATGGTGAGGAAGGTAGAGCACACAGATTACTGTAACGAACCGTTCTGGTTTTTAATTAAATTTAATTTAATTATATAATTACTTAAAAGGATATTTAAGTCTTACTGTGTAAGAATATTTTAGTCTTTACAATAATTGGGGTACGTGAGGTAATATCGGTGTTTGAATTAGTAATTTACCACGTACTTAATGAGGAGAGAGTGAATTATAAAATTTAACGAAAAATAGAAATATCAAAATAAGGGTATATTTGTCTTTAGATTATTTTAGTTTGGTGAGAAAAACAATTATGACCCTATTGAGTTAGATCAATTTGATCCAATTAATCGATACAAATATATCATTCCACAAATATCAGTACTCTCTCACTCATTAATTCATCTATATTTTCAATATGCTATATTATCGTTTCCAATATTTCTTCTAACAGTGCGTAATTAAAGCATGTTTTTAATTAATTAAAAGTGGAATTATTTCATACGTTTAACCTTTTTTTATTATTCAATCAAATTTCTTATTTTTTTTCTTTTCCCTAGGAGCTTTTATATTACTGATAAGTGATAATAAAAGACGAATTATGAATCCAGAATCCAATCTGGTTATTGTAATGTTTGATGTAACTCTTTGATGTGAATAAATACAATCATGTTAACTCTTTTGTCATTAACAATCATTGCGTTGACATATATTGGTAAAAAATAATTAGAGAAGTTTAAGATTTATCTCACTGTTGGACGATATCACACCATTCTGTTCCCTCTATATTTTATGCAATTCGACTCATTTCCCGTAAATGTTGGGGTTGCTCCTCCACTCCTTTCTGTTTAATATTGATTTATTCGACTCATTTCCCGTAAATGTTGGGGTTGCTCCTCCACTCCTTTCTGTTTAATATTGATTTAGAGATATGGATAGCATAAGCCATGTGATTAATGGAGTAACTTTAATAAGCTTACATATCCAACAAATATTTAAATAGTACTCCCTCCATCCGCAACAAAGATGGACATTTACTTTTTGTGGATTAAGAAATATTATTATTTTTGTGGATTAAGGAGTATTATTATTATTTAAGGTGTAATTGACAGTTGTATTAGTGAGGTCTATGGATTCCATAAATTTATTGTATTAGTGATGTGTATGAGTCTCATGTGTTTGGAAATGTGGACCTTTTGTGCGGACGCCCGAAATAGCAAAATGTAAACCTTTCGGGTAAAAGGAGGGAGTACTATTTTTATTGAAAAAATAAATTAGGTATAAGATAAATACAGAGAAAGTTCAGAGGACTCAAAACAAAAGCACAAAAGCCTCATGAAAGTATTCATGGTATCCATCCTTGATTATAATAATAGCATCTTCAATAGGAGGGTCATCCCTAAATCCTAAACGTCTGGAGTCTCTATGTACCAAAAAATTGGAGACTCTATTTTCTTTTGTTTTTGGGGCCATGACAATAGCCTTGAAGACACCTCTTACGGCGGAGCTGGACGAAGCCTATGCTCGATAAACATGGTTGCTTTTGCATTCAACCTATTAAACATGGTCGTTTCTGCATTAAATCAGAATACATCCCGATTAAAATGTCCCAGGATGGAGTTGCCCTGCAGAGCTTGTTTTAAATGCAACGACAAGGCATAGTTGTTCATCTACAAAAAAGGAAAAAGAAGCAATTAGGCATATTTTCATTCACTATAAGAAAGGTACAAGCTGTGGCAATTTGGGCAACTAACCTCGAGTGTTCTCAACTGCTCCTGATATTTACCCACCAACTGCTTCATTTGCACCTCCTCTTGGCTCCTCTCATCATACACCTTTTGACGTTCATGTTGGATGGCTACTGCACGTTTGAGGATGGCGTTATCGCGAAGGAGTGCCTCGTTTTGCTCCTTCAGCATCATATTTTCCTGCAAGCACGAGAAGATGATTGTAAACACAACAGACCGGATGTGAGAAAGACGACTGTCCAAGACATTAACATCAGGATTCAAAATGGATATAATAGAAGGGTGCTGACCTTGTGATAACCTTCTGCTACCCCAGCATTATTAGCCGAAGAGGTGATTGTTTTCTCCAAACTCTCCAGCACACTTGCTGCTCGGGATTTAGCATCATCTACACTGGTGGCACTCATCATCTCCTTCACAATTAAGTCCACCCATGCCGCACCATCTACAGGCAGGTTGTTTTGGGGTTGAGGCTTCTCTGAAGAAGCTGCACCTACAATAACGCACAAAAACATCCATCATTATTCGAAACGTTAAACAGCAGTCAGTAACTGTAGAAGGATTTTGAAATGTCAACGACGTGTCCAGTAATTAGAAAATCATCAATAACTCTATGTATAGAAACATCATCTCTTCTATGTCAATAATAGATGTGCCATTATGGTGGAAAACCATGTAAGTTTCGGCATTCAATGGATTCAAACAAGAATGACACCACTGAAATTACGCTTGTGTCGTTTGAAAATTTGATAAAATGAAGTTAATGTAATCAATTTCTCATGAAGACAAAAATATATCTAGATTGACATACAACAACAATTTTATCCATTGCCTGGCTGGCGCAGAACTTAGCCTTTTAGATATTAATCATTCAATAGCTTTACTTCAATATGTAATAAAAGTGACAGTTGATACAATCACAAGAATTAATGCATAAGCAATTTGTAAGTAGTGACTTATACACCCGATATCAGAGTCCAATCTCTGCCTACAGTCGAAGATAACTTGATACTAATAAAACATTTAACAATAAAGCAAAATTTGTAGGGCTGATCTCAACTATTTTGTTTATGATATGTAGAGGGCATACCTTTTTCAATATCTAGATGTTCTTCAGAAGCTAAGCTCGAGTTTTGCTTCGCATATCCTAGATGAAGGTTGTTAAGAGTATTAATAGCAGAAGCTATATCGTAACCAGCCTCTTCTAATGCCTTGTCAAGAAGCTGCAAAAACAATGAAAACCAATCAGGGATAACTATGTTCTAAAGGGTAGCTCAATTAAGACAATGAAACTAAGCAAATATATCACCATCAGATTACACAAATTGGAGCATAAAAAGTGCTTATTAAGTTAAATTTTTCATTGATCTTATTATATTCCAAACAACCCAACCAACAGTGGATGGATTCCCACTTACATCTTGAAAAAAGATTACCTCAAAAGAAGTTACAATGCATCCTAAGCAAAATCAATATATTAATTTACACATTCAAACAAATATGCTAGGATTACTACTCCATTCTTGAAACGAATACTCAACTTATCATTCTTTTTTCATCACAAGCTAACTCCAGATTCTCGTCTTTAATTCGTCTACCACCTCGTTCGCAGAAAACACCTCTTTTTTTAAAATCTTAACATCTCTTGATTTCCAAAAAATAAGACAAACTGCTCATTTAGTTTGCAACCACACCCTAAATATACTTAAGAATCAACCCTCGGAAGTTAAACAGACGTTGATGAATAATTTAATAAACATCATTATTGAACAGAAACACCTTCGACAAAAATAGTCTAAAACTAACAAAAGCATTGTCTTGATGCAGGTTGTTGATTGTCGATCATTATACACCTTTCAAAATAAAAACGCTATAAAGTTCGCAACCATAAGCTTCAGAATTGAAACAATCATGAAGCAAGATCAATAAATTCTCCCAAAAATATAACGAACTCAAGAACAATCGAGATCCATGAGTCTCTTTAAAATCGAAAACCAATAATAATTACCTGAATTTCCGTATCAGGGAACAGAGCCTTGAGCCGATCAACTGGACTGAACCGGACGGGAGAGGAGTACCGGAACCTCTTGTAAGCCGGCTGAGACAGCAACGGCGAAACTGGATCGAAGTCCTCGAAGAACGATCTCTTCCGGCAAACTACTGCAGTCATCTTCGTACGAAGAAACAAAAACTGATTTAGGGTTTTCAAAGGTTAATCAGAAATTGGTCTCTCCGAATTCGTTTAGATTATATTGTGATTACGAGGAGGCGGGTGGTGGTTTATATATAGAGATGGATGGTCGTCAAAACGGGTTAGGCCAGCGGATCGGCCTGCCCACACCTCTATAAAAGATGGGTTGAGTTGTAAAATTTATAACCTGTCTCGAGGCGAGTCTAAACGAGTTGGCTCAAACGAAGGAGGGCCTAGATGGGCTAAACCCAAATGAGGTAGGTTGGCCTGTTCGGGCCCGCTATGATTTTTTTATTTTTTTGCTAATAATCTAATATTTAATATTTCAAATATTTGTTATTTATTTTTAATCATTTTTTGAAATAATGAATTAAATCGTAAATATTTTAAGTATTTTGTACTGTAAATTAGTATACAAAATTCGTAAATAATTTTAAGTCATATATTTTTTTTGAATTTATTTTTAATTTTTTAAATTTTAATATATAAATGTATGTATATAGATTAGAAGCAAATGCAAATGACAAATATTTAAGACATCTACTCATTTCAAAATTGACGAAGATATAATTGATCAACATGATAATTGAGATGTTTATATTATAATGATGTTATAATGGATAAGTTTTGAAGAGACTTTATAATTATGTTTTGACCTTTGTGATTGACCTTTAAAACTAGTAAATTTTATGCGATTTAATTTGTGTTATTTAAGGATAATTAGACTTACATTGTTTTATTTATATATAATTAGTAAATTTTATGTTGTTTGATCTTTGTTTATGTTTAATTGTTCATGGGACTATTTTGTAAAATCTATATTTATATATTGATTATCTAATTGACATTATAGTATTTTGTAAGAGCTTCCATCATTTTGATATTTTATTTTCAAATAATTATAATTATGATAACATCGTAAAAAAAAAAAAGACGGATTAACCCACCATAACCTGTAATCCGCATCTAAATGGGTTGGATCTCATATTTTCGACCCGCAACCCGCTTAAACCCACCCCGCCTAAGCTCGCTAAATGGCGGGTTGAGACGGGTTTTGGGCCGACCGGCGCCAGTCGCCCACCCTGAGAGCTCTAGTCATGGTCGTATAATAAATAAGGAAAATAGATAAGGCGGTCTCTACAAATATCAATTTTTTTATCGCACGAATATTATGTCCAGATTACATATAAAGAGTCTAACCTAATATGGATATTAATTAAGGGTTTTAAGCGAGTAATTATTTTATTTAATTTTTAAATTTTTATTTAATTTAATGATAAAGGTTAATTTAAAATTTAATTTGACGATTTTGATTGTATAAATCCACACATTTTATTGTAATAACCTTTTTTTTATAAATTTTATTATAATTTACTAATTAAATAAATATTTTTTCTTAATTTAAATTCCGTTATTCATATTATTTTTTCTTTTTAAGTTAAAATATTTTTTAAATTCAAATTTCTCATAAATTTTAATTTATTTCTTAATTTGAATATTATATATTTATAAAAAGTCGTAACAATTTATAAAATTGATTATTTTCTTTTAATTAATAAAAAGTGATACTTGATTGATGAAAAATGATAATCATCCAATTAAATTATTTTGTAAATAATTAATAACATATATAAAAAATGATAACATTTTTAATAAAAAAATGATATATAATTGATGAAAAGTGATAATCATCCAATTGTATTATTTCTCTAATGATTGATACTAGAATTTATAAAAAGTGATACATTTTTAATAAAAAGTTATACTTAATCAAGAAAAAGTGATAACAAACCGATTGAACTATTTTATGAATAATTAGTATGACACATAAAAAGTGATAACATTATTAGTAAAAAGTGATTAAAAGTGATAATCATCCAATTGAATAATTTTATGAACACTCCGTGCTATAAATAAATAAAAAGTGATATATGATTAATAAAAAGTGATAATCATTTAAATAAAATATTTTATGAACAATTAGTAAAATAAATAATATGTGATAACATTCATAATAAAAGTGATACTTAATCATGAAAAAATGATAATATTTTTTGTTATAAAATATAAACCATAATAAAATAAAATAAATACTCCCTCCGTCAATTGTCAATCTATCCATTTTACCATTTTGGGTCGTCCATCCTTAATCTATCCATTTTTCTTTTTGGACTATGGGATATATACCCTCCACTAATATAAATAAAATATGGGACTCACACCCTCCTCTAATACAACTACCTACTACACATAAAATAATAATACTCATAATCCACGTGCGAAATGCAAACGGATACATTGAGAATGGATGGGAGGGAGTATTAATTAATAATAATAATAAAATAATCTGTTTAAGTTTCATTTAATAAAAGGGATTGGGAAAGGTTTTGTAATGAATAATGTTCAGCAGCGAACGCAATGCAGCATCATGCGACTTTTATTCTCTTTTTAAACTTAATTCGCACGACATTATTTTAATTAACAGATTTAATTAAGTTTAGAGAATAGTTCATCTCACATGAGAGGATTCGTAAGACGGTCTCACACAAGATCCATCTGTTTATTAAATCTCACCAATCATATAAGTTTAAACATGGTCACATGGTGTAAAAAAGTCAATAATGAGATAAAATTATTTAATTAAGAGTGAGGCTCTTGTGCTCCAGGGGCGCAGGAGCTTTTACCTTTAATTAATGCCTTGGGTTTTGTGAACTCATTCCTCTCCAACATCTGCAAACTCTCCTTGCCAACATCTGTAATTTTATGCAATGTGTTGTCCTTCCCATTCTACTCATCACTTTAATCCAAATAAATTCACAATTGAGTGGCCGAAATGTGGATCTAGCTGCCATAGAAATTTTTTTCAAACTTAAATTAGATTGTGGGTAAATATTCTCGTTAAAAAATATATATATATTTTTTTGCTTTGAAGCTAATTTCGGAGTGGTTGGGTGAAATTAATTGAGAAGTAATTGCAACCATTACATCCATCCACAATATATGTAGGCAAATCCGAGCACAAATGAAGCCAGATTCCCTTGGTGGTGCAAGTACGAGAAAACTATCGAAATTATTTCATGGGGTGAAAATTCAGCATTCCAATACTGCGCAAAAAGTAACGTAAACTGCAGAGTCAATGGGTTCCAACAAAACGCCGGCCTTAAAAAAGCTTGATCCAGTTCAGTCTGTTGGGGTGACCAGTACAAGGTAGGTGCATGAGTGTGTTTGATTGTGCAAGTATTACGAGGTTCATTATATTATCATTTAATTATTTAGATGCATTGTGTTTTCTGGTTGTATGGATGATTTGAAAGTGTGAGTTATTACTTAAATTTACTTGTATTGATTATATATTATGTTGGGTCTATCCAGTTATGTAACTTGGCCAATTTATTATTTGCCTTGGTAATTTTTTGTTTACGATTATTTTAGGTCGTCTTAATTTTTGGAAAATTCGACACCATCCACCTTTCAAGGAGATTGAACCACATCCATTACATTTGGATCCTCTTGAGGCTGCCAAAACCCACAACATCGTTAACTGATGCACTTATATGTATTTTAGATGTCAAATATAGGGAAAAGCGAAATGGAGTCATGGAGACGAGATAATGAGGCACAATTTATTTCATTATGTCATTGTGAGTTTCTTAATGGGCAACTCCTAACCACGACCTTCACTCCGAAGGTGTGGGACCTGATTCGTGATGATCACGTCTGGTGATGTATACAACGTGACTCAACTTAAGAACAAGTGGAAGAGTATGAAGGGGCTTGGAGGTTGATGCATGGTGTTTATTTTAATCAGGGATGAGTTTAGGTTGGGATGATGAGAGGGGAACAGTGGTCGATACGGATGAACAGATGGAGAGCATTTATGCTGTAAAGGCCTCTTTCCCATTACATATGTTAGACCTCTTACATACCATGGCATGTTCATTTTTTGTGGTAACCTAACATTATTCACACGATATTCTTTATTATAGGTGATGGGCGTTTTTCTCAATACACAAAATTAATCCTCAAATATAAGGATATCAATTATAGTTTCAAAAGGTGACCAAGTATTTATCGTACCAAGGGACGGATTATTATCAATTCAATTATATTAATAATTAACTAAGATTATATTGGTAAATTGGATTTGGTTTAATTGTGAAACTAAATAACATATAATTGAAATAGCAGAATAAATAAGCAAGCAATAGAGAAATTTCGATTGTGATCAAGTAAGTAATAGAGTAGTTCTTCAGGTAATCCAATTTTATTTATTAATGTCCTTTTCATGTGTTGATGTCCGACTCTACCTTGTAGTTTATGGACGAATCACTAAACCATGCAAGCGTACTCTATAGACACAAGTAAGCAAGCGTATGACATGTGTGAATATCCTCGGAGCAAGACGTATATTTCACCCCCTTTCTAGGTACTATCATAATCAATTATTTCCCGTGCACTTAGTACTCTAACCCGATTTGATCTCTCTTTTTAGGTACTATGAACTTATACTCTTTATCATACTTATTAACCCGAATATGATTCAATTAACAAGTATCTATATAAGATAGTTCTAATAAGACTTCGGAATCCCTTCACTTAGAATTATAACATGCAATCTTGCTCAGCGGTGAATGCACTCAATCAATAACCAAGAGATATATTCAGACTCTACATAAAAGTTAAAGATGCACAAAACGACCGTGAGTATGAATTAAAAAGGCACAATCTTATATAGAATAAACCACAGGTAGTGTTGTACGGAGTTTACATATGGAAATTTAATTAACTCATTAAACTTTCATAACTCTAGAACTACCGGAGCGGTTCTAGCCTATGATTGATCTAGGAACAATCATGGCTAGTTGGTATGATCTTACTTGACTCGCCAGACGAATCTCTCCTCACGACTCCTTCGGATGATGGTAGGGTTTGGTGAATAATGGATGATGAATGATCCTCTTTCTCCTGCGAAAGCTTTTCTTTTATACTTGTAAACTCTCCTTACGGGCCTTGGATGGGCTTTTTGAGTGAACACACGTACTGAAGGTGTAAAAATACGAATTTGGTAAGTTTTCGGACATCAATTCGACCAAATAAGTTTGTCGAACTCATCCATGTAGGTCGAAGCCTAGGTTGTATTCGTCTATAACTTGGCCTCTGATTTTGGATTCGACCAGAGTCCTGGTCGAACCGGATACTTCTTGGTCGAATCGGTACTGCTTCTATTTAGTCTTCGAGTTCGACCAAGTGGTTTGGTCAAACTCGGCTGTCATGGTCGAACGGCACATCTTTGCGCTCAGTTCGACTAGAGGTGCTGGTCGAACTCCCTTCTTCTTGGTCGAATCCGACACCTGCGTGGTCGAATCGCATCTCTGTTTCTTCCTCTTTCCTGATCTGATCACTTCCAACTCATTTCAATCGAAAATCAACTCAAATAGCCTTGTAAACTCCCAATTCGTGACTTTTCATCATGTATACCGATTCATATCGAATTACAACCATTATCATACCATAAGTACACGAATCCGGGCTCAAAAATAGTGAATTTACACACTCATCAAACCCCCAAACTTACATGTTGCTCGTTCCGAGGCAACGAAATCAAAACCAAGGAGTAGTGTAAAATTCACCAACTACCAACACAATTCATACTCACACATGTAATTTATCAATCGAACACAAGTATTACAAGCATCATACACATCATTCATGTAAAACATCACTCAATTAAAATACCTTTCGGAGTATAAAATCATCTAGCTCACAAGATTAATATTTACTCTCACTCTCAAGTGTAAAAGATGTATACTCTAGCAGGTTAGTATTTACGCTCATATTCAATCCATACTTCCGCGTAACCATAAGCTTGACAAGGGTCTCAAAACTCAACTTATAATCAATTCCTTACTAGGATCACAAAGGACTTGCTTTAAGGTTGTAATGTTGGCTCTTTGGTAAAGGTAGGAGAATTTGGGTAAAGTGACTAATTCACTAGTAGAGAATTACCTTGGAGTTTTGCTTTTTATCACATAGCTTCGTCTGTTTCTCCATCTTCTTCTCATAAACTTCATAGTTTGAATTCTCCTTCTTTTTCTGAGCATCAACATCATCTTTCTTCAATGAGCAAGGGTACCAATTTCGGACACTACCCTTCTAAGCCATCGGGGTACCAGTTTCAGGCATTACCCATAAACAAGATTTAACCATACTTCTTTCTTTTTCATAACTCTCAACCAAGCTTCCACCTTTTCATTCTTTCAAACATTTATGCACCTCAACTCTCTACTAATGAATAGGTATTCAACACGGCTCAAGTAAGGTTTAATAAGGCTTTTTATCAAGGCTTGCCAAAGAAAAACTTTTTAAGGCTCAAAAGGGCTCACAATGATACATATATTAGCTGGTAAGGTAAAATTTTGGCTAAGTGACTTGATTACACAATAATGACCTAAGATCATGTCATAGTAATTCCTCAATCATAAGTTTCACACAAGACGCCAAGCCAAGTTCTAGAATACGGTCATATGAACGATTCTCTCAAGAATAAATCATCATGAACTAGCATGATTTAAATGGCTCAAATCCTCACATGGGTAAATAAATTCCTATGTACTCTTCAAAGTAAATAACCAAGATCAATTTCACAATAATTTCACATACTTATCAAGCATACATGCTTCTAATTAATAAAAATTAACACATATAATATACGAATGCATCATGCTTAAACCAAGAACCCTCATAGCAATACAATCCATACAAATATAATCATCACCTCTCAATCTACATCCAAGCATATCAATATACGTACATGCCACTCACACCACAAATACCCATCCTGTAAAGAGAAAAAGAGAAGGGAGATGAGATGAAACAGACAAATACAAAAACTTGGTGCATCCTACTCCTCCGGAGCATCATCATCATCGCTCGCACTCTTTTTGTCATCACCATTCATCTCCATGCGCAATCGATCCACATCTCTATGAAGAGCAGTGAGATTCCTATCCATCATGCGCTCATGAGCAAACAACCTCTCCAATCTCTGATCCATCTCCACATAGTTATTCTGCAGCGTGTTGTACTTTCCATCCAATGTTGCGTAGTTTGTATTTGCCAATTCCAACTGCCTATTCATCTCTTGCTGGTTTGCATTCAGTGTAGCGAACTGCTCATGAATTAACCTAAACTGCTCCTGCAAATAAGCGTCCGGACCAGCTCACTGTTGCTGTAGCACCTAGGGGTGGACGAAATTACCGAAAAATTGGTATACCGCAGTTATCGTACCGCAAAATAACGCACATATCGAAAATTTCAGCATACCAGAATTTTCGGTACGGTATGATACCGTATCGATTTTTTCGGTTCGGTAGCGGTATGAAAAATTTTAAATTTCAGTATATCGGTATATACCGAAATACCAGAAAAAATATCGGTATTTCGGTATATACCGATATATACCGATATGCCAACATTTTAATTAAATTAATATTAATATTAATTATAAATAATTATATATTAATTAAATAATTATTAAATTAATACATATATAAGGCCTGGGTGTGCAGCTTGTGATTCTGTTCTGTGAACCCTAGCACTCTCTCTCTCTCTATCTTTGCGCCTCATTTCCAGCCGCTGCAAGACCAAGTCCAAGAGATCAATCTCCTCACTTCTCCGGCCTCGACGTCCTCTCTGCTCTCAATCGGGTACCTCCTCTTCCTTGATGTTTATTTTTATATATACATAGATGCATACATAGTGTAGTGTATACTCAATATTAGTTGGGGGTCGTTTCTCCTCGCCGTCGCCATATCCGATGGTCGCCGCTTCCCCCTGCTGTATCCGACAAGCTTTCGCTGTTTCTTGGATGAATTGATACTGATACCTACTACTTTAACCCTTAAGAAGCGCACTTTCCATTTTTATATTTCTCTTTATTTAGATGGACACACAAAATTAGTACTCTATTCATATTTTAATAGAATTTATATACACAAATCAAGTAGTTGGATTGAATTAAAGATCCGAGCTAAGTGAAAAACATATAAGTGGATGAAAAACCGTGCACAAGAAGATAAAAAGAAGAATTGTGATATTGATCCATTGTTCATACGCAAAAGTTTTGAATGTAATCGTTCATTCTTTTTCTTCTTTTATTAAATGTAATATTGATCCATTGTTCTCAACTTTTTATATTAATCAGTGTTGGAACCATTGTCATTGGCTTGATCCTCTGTATTTATGGAATTGGATGCCGGAGTACTAAATCTTTCATGAACAATTGTATATGCAACCTTTCTTTCATCTCTCCACTCCACATTTACATATTTAGGCAACAAGAAGAGATGACCAAGTTTCATCTCATGGAAACTTATCTCAGTTTTCTTCTTTAACTACTATACCACAACAGAGATCCCACTCTAACAAAATTTGAAAAGGGGCTTAGATATCTTTTCACAATTCTTGGAAAAATTGTACCATTAAGAAGCGCACTTTTCCATTTTTATATTTCTCTTTGTTTAGATGGACACACAAAATTAGTACTCTATTCATATTTTAATAGAATTTATATACACACATAAAACTAATACTCCATAACTATCTAATATAAATTTTAATTATATTTTTTAGCTCCACGTAATAACCAATTGCAAAAATTAAAACGAGACAGGAGGGTGTATAAAATGCGCACCCACACATTATAAGTAACTGAGTCAGACTCATAGCTAGTCTACCACTAGCTTTACATGATAATCTTTTAAATAAACATAATTAATAATATTAATTAGTAAAAAAATGGAGTTGAATGGAATGTTTATATAATGGGATTTAATTTTTTTAGTTTCCAGCAACCTCTCACCTACTGTTCTCTTCATTACAGTAGAGAAAGTGCGTCTGTTATGTGAAATAACAATTTGGTTATTCTGCTCGGAGTGTCCTATCTAATTGATATTTACTTTTTTCTGTTTCATTCTCTCTATTAATGTTCCAAGACTATCTATTATTAACTATATGTTTAATTATTTGCACTTATATGAATATTAATATTCTTTTAACTTCATTTTTTATGTACTATTTTTTCAGAATGGAATCTGAATCCTCTCATTCACTTCCAAATCTATCTGAAACTCCAAATACACCGGAGTCTGAAACACATGAAATATCTACAAGTCGAAAACGAACAAGAGCAGCTTCAACAAAGCCTCCCAAATTTCCTAAACAACCAAGAAGTCCGTATTGGGGACATTGTCAGAGAGGAACAAGAAAGTTGAGTGATGGGAGTTTGGAGCAAATTGGAATATGCAATTATTGTAAAGCTGAGATCCCAGTTACTTATGGGAGTACTAGTGGGTTAAAAAACCACTTAGTAAGGAGGTGTAAATCAAGTCCATTATATGAGGAGAGTTTGAGTGAGAAAACCCTACCGATATTGACTAGCGAGAGTATGGGTCAAGGAAGTACTTTAGTGTCTCATACGTTTAATCAGAAGCGTAGTGAATTGAAGCTAGCTGAGTGGGTGATTGTCGATGAGATGTCATTTAGGGTTGTTGAAGGAAAAGGGTTTGTGAGCCTCGTACGTGAGTTACAGCCTCGTTTCAGAATCCCTGGTAGAAAGAAAATTGCAGGTATGATTTATGACTTATTCCTTGTTGAGAAAGCTAAGATTAAAAGTATGATTAGTGGTCAAAGGGTGAGTATCACAACTGATACTTGGACATCCATCCAAAATATAAATTACATGGTCATAACTGCTCATTTTTTGGTTAGTGATTGGAACTTGCATAAGCGAATTATCAATTTCACAAAAATAACTAGTCATATTGGGGAAGAAATTCGGAAATTGATTGAGCTTTGTTTGTTAGAATGGGGGATAGAAAAAGTGTTTTCGATAGTAGTAGACAATGCTTCTTCTAATGAAACTGCTATTGATTACTTGAAGAAAAGAATGAAAAGTAAAAAAAATATTGTTTCTTGATGGGAAATATTTGCATTTAAGGTGTGCATGTCACATACTTAACTTAATTGTTAAGGAAGGTTTGAAGGAGCTAAATGCAGCTATTAAATCCATAAGAAATGCTGTACTTTTCATTCATTCCTCCCCTTCAAGGTTGAATAAGTTTAGAGATTTTGCTGCTTTAGAGAGATTTCCTAGTGGGCCTACAATTCCTATGGATGTCAAAACTCGGTGGAACTCAACTTATAAAATGCTTGTTGTTGCATTGAAGTACAAGAGGATTTTTGATAGAATGGCTGAAGAGTGGGTGCCTTACATGAATTATTTTAGTGAAAAAACTGAAAAGGGTAAGGAAGTGATAGGGCCTCCAAATGAAGATAACTGGGAAGATGCAACAGATTTTGTACACTTCTTGAAGAGGTTTTATGATTTCACTCTAGATCTAAATGCATTAAAAACTCCCACATCTCAAATGATTTATCAATCAATGATTGCAATACAAATTGAGATTGAGAAAAAAGTTAAGGATGAATCTGATAAAGTTCTTCAAAAGGTTGCAAAGACAATGAAGACGAAATTTGACAAGTATTGGAGAAATTGGAATGAGTTGAATCCTTTGATTTTCATTGCGAATGTGTTAGACCCTAGGAATAAGCTTCAAATGATTAAAACCACCTATGATAAATTAGGAGGTACTTCCACCAATGATGAAACCTTCTTTGAAAAGGTAAAGAAAAGTTTGGTGACTTTATGGGCGGAGTACAAAAATATGAGTGATACATTCAATATTGAGGGGCAAAATATGCAAATGGAGTGTGATGGTGGAAATACTAGTGGTCGAGGAGGTGGTTGTGATGATGATATCTATGCCGATGTACTTGGATTTGTTGATGCACAAAATGAAAAGGAACAACTTCAAGAGATATCTAATGAAGTGGATTCTTTGCAGATGAGATTGAGAAACGATCTAATCTATCTTTCAATCTTTTGGAGTGGTGGAAGGAAAGTGGAACTAGGTATCTAGTCCTTACACTTATTGCAAAAGATATCTTTGCAATTCCAAGTTCAACGGTTGCAAGTGAATCTGCGTTTAGTTTGGGTAAAAGGATCGTAGATCCTTTTAGGAGCAGTTTGAGTCCTAAGATGGTGGAAGCATTGGTTTGCACCAATGATTGGCTAAGAGCAGAGGGAATAAACTTTTATAAGGATCCAACTGATGATGACATGGATTTATACAAGGAAATTGAAGAAATTGAAAGAGGTATTATTCTATATTTATTTTATCTAACATAAAGCATATATACCCATCATAATTTTGTATTTGAATATTTTACAGGGTTGAATGCCAATCAAGAGTCTTCTATAGCTACTACCACCACACTTTTGACTTGAAGAGTAAGTAACATCAATCAAGAGTTCATTATGCATCTACCACCACACTATTAATTCATTATGCATCATTAATCCATTATGCATGATATGTTTGAGACTTTGAGTTGCCAACTCTGTTTTCTGCTGATTTCACTTATTACATGAAGTTCTTAACCAGATTATCGTGGAGCATTGGGTTCTTGACCAGATTTTAATATGTATTTGTTGTTGCTTAATGTGTCATTAGAAATGACATGAATCCAAGAAGAAGTATATTGTGTTGAATTTGGTTGCCGTTGTCCTGCTAAACTAATTACTCATCTTAATTGGTTGATTGTGTTTCTCCTTTTAATTTGAACTTGATTGTTAACTTGTTATTGTGAATTTGTTTAGCTTTGGTTATTATGTTGTTTGAATTGTATTACTTACTTTTTAGGCGTTTAATGAAGAACAGCAGGTTTTTTTTTTAAATTCAGTATTTTTTTGGTATTTTTTCGGTATGTTGATATTAAGTAATGTTTCGGTATTTCGATAAAATTTGGTATCGACAGTTAGCTTATCGAAAATTTCGGTATACCAAAATTTTCGGTACGGTAACGGTATGCATTTTCTGATATCGAAAATTTCGGTACGGTATACGGTATGCACGAAAAATTTTGGTATACCGTACCGTCCACCCCTAGTAGCACCGCTAGAATGGGTCATGGTGGCCTCTCATGCGGCTGTGGATCTCCAATCTCCGGATCCACCTGATCCTCTCCAAGCTCCTGCTGCTACTGCTGTGGATGTGGCTGAAAACGCCCCTTGTCTACAATCCTTTGCAGCTCCTCCATCATCCCCTCAGCATACATCTAAGCTACAATCCTCCAATCACCCTTTGTCAAGTAAGTGATGGAGATAACAATGTGCCCGAGGGTGTTCATCAACATGTTCCCCTCATTCCAAATAGTAGTCAATACACCCAAATCATAAGGGAACATGAAAGTAAAGGGCTTCTATCCCCTCGTGAAGAACCAATCTACATCCCTCAGATGGGCGAATCCTCCCTTTAAACATGTGCTCATACCAAATCTGGATCCTCCAAGATAGGTGAAATGCCAGTGAAGTCCATATGATAGTACTCAGCTATCGAGGTAAGCAACCCTCCTATATTCACTCTTTGAAATGGAGAACACCTGAACCTGTTTAGCTGATAAATGAGGTATGATCCCATATTGAACCTCACTCCATTGAGCATACACCAGAGGACATATAACTCTCCCCTCGACACACAGCTTCCCTCAGACAGAGCAAAAGTGTGTTGCTCAACACTCGATCCATGTATCGGAGCACCGGATTCTGAACCAACGAAGCACGAGCACTGCTAGTCTTGTAATCCACATCCTCACCAGAAATTTCTATCCAGAATCTGTTAGCATTGAGTACCCATTCTCAGTCCTCAAAATTCCCCTAGGAGTCTGAAACAAGATATTCAAATCCTCTGCTGACCATGTCCTCTGCTCACCTCCAAGCTGAAATGAACACTCATACGGAAGGTTGCTCGAGCCCTTCTTCACAGTAATTGAACATAATACTTCAGCAATCACATGGAAATAAGTAGGCTTTTTCAACTCTATGAAGTGATGAATTCCAACTTGATCAAACATCCTCAGGATATCATCTCGAATGCTCATGGTAACCATCGCTCCATCATCTTGATACCTCGTTCGAACAATCTTATCCGACACATCTCCCCATTTCTCCTTGATCTCATCCCATTCATTCATCCGAATCTTAAAATTCATGGGCAACCACTCTTGTTGCCTTAGCTTCTTTGTCACTGCATCTTCACGAGATGGTCTATCTTAACTTTTCTTAGATGAAGCTTGGCTTCCTTTCCTTTTCCTGAAAATAATACTTCAATACAACAACCAAGGAAGGAAACCAAACTAATGCATTTAACTCTACTCAAGACTTTAAGTTTTTCAATGCATAGTCGAGCATAGTCGAACCAGACAAGCATGCTCCATCATAACGATCCATAAATTTAATTCACATGCTTATTCACCCTCATTTCAATCATAAATACAATCAACAAATGATTTAACCAACCACAAGCATGCATTACTATTCAAATTCAAGCAAATCAACATGAAAACTACTCAAACTCAAACATTTTTCTAGCAATTCAACATGCTTCATCTCAAACTACTCACATTCCTCATAACTTCACATAATCAACAGGGTTTAATACAATTCCAACGATCAAAATTGAACCCATCAACAATTCATACGAAATTATGCATAAAAATCCAAACCACACCATGAATCCATATAGAACTTAGTTTATTTAACATACCCGCTTATAATCGACGATTAGAACTTCAATCCTAGGGGAATAGGGTTGACAAAACATACTTTTTAAACCGGCCATGGCTTAGAATGAACAAGTGTGATTATTCTTCAAAAATTGTGATGAACCCTAGTTTTACAACTAGACTGCTCCAAAAACGCGATGAATTGAGTGAAATGTGTATGGATTGTGGTAAAACTGATCGAAATTCACTAATTTTGGAGTTTGGAATGCAGGAGTTTTGATTCGAAATGAATTCGGGTGAGGTGGTGTGTGAAGTGCTCGAATAAATGGGGAAATCGGGGTTAAAATTCACTTACCTGGCCTTGATTCGACCAATCCGAGTGATCGAATTGGATTGACGTGGTCAAATCCTTGGTCGAACTCCCCTACTGGACAATCCATCATCACAATTTGACCACTATTCGACCAAGTGCTTTGGTCGAACTCTTCCATCGTGGTCGAACTCGACTGTTCAAAACTTTCAGGTTCGTAGTTTGACCTCGCTTTGACTAATCGTTTGGTCGAACTAATCACGTTTTGGTCGAACCCTTCTGTACAACTTTTTGATTGCCAGTTCGATGTCCTCCTTTGGTCGAACACCTAGTCGAACTCGCCACCGCTTGGTCGAATCGACCTATAACAAACTCTCTGATCCTCAGTTCGACCAGGGCTCTCGCGTTTGACCTACATGTCTGGTCGAACTCACCTCCTGATGCTCCAAACATGAATTTTCTTCACCCCTGCATACTTTAAGCTCAAAAATGAACATTAGGTACCAAAATAGACTAAAACTAGCTCGAGAATCAATCTTAAACTTGACATCCATGAGTAACTCCGCATATGAAACTCAAAAAAATACCAAACACCATAAAATATTAGGCAAATTGTAAAAAATCGACACACCGCTACGGGTAAAAGTTTTGATATGCCTTAAAAAATAAACTCCCTTAACAAACGTTACAAAGAAAAGATTATACTCTCAATGCTTCAATGAGGTAAGTACATCACACCCCAAACTTAGTAGAAACTATAGTGAAACTAAGTTTGCAAAGAGTTGTAATTTCCAATAAATAAGCACGTCAAATATAAAAATTTCTTACTCACACAAAAGAAATAAAGCAATAAAACGGGAGGAAAAGCCCCCAACAAGCGCTCATGTTTAACGTCGGAGAGTCGCGACGGTACCAATCTAGTGCAAGGTATCCTCAAAGATGATGCAAACATCATCCGACGACTTGTAATGCTTCAATCGATGCCCATTCGCTGCGATAATGTCCCCATCTTTGTCCATAAGCTCAAAACTCCCCCCTCCGCAGGCTCTATGGATAATGAATGGCCCCGTCCACTTTAATTTCAATTTTTATGTGAAAAGCTTCAAACGAGAGTTAAAAAGTAATATGTCATCACCTTGCTTGAACTCTTTGTATGAGATCTTTGAATCATGCCATTTCTTCATTCTCTCATTGTAGATCTCCGAGTTCTTGTAAGCTCGATTTCTGAACTCATCCAATTGATTGATATGAGTCATCCTCAACTCCTTTTGATCCTTTAAAGAAAGTTCAAACTCCTCAATGCCCAAAAAGCTTTATGCTGAATCTCTACGGGTAAGTGGCATGGCTTCCTATAGACGATTTGATACGGTGACATATCCAACACCGTCTTGTAAGAAGTTTGGATCCCCCACAAAACATCATCAAGCTTCATAGCCCAATCCTTCCTATTGGTTCCGACTGCCTTCTCCAAAATTTGCTTAACTTGTCGGTTGAAAACTTCAGCTTGCCCATTCGCTTGAGGGTGATAGGGTGTAGTAATCCTATACTTGACTCCATAATTCTTAAGCACCTTTTCAAGAAGCTTATTGACGAAGTGAGACCCTCCATCACTCAATAATACTCTAGGAACTCTATAACGGGCAAAGATATGTTTCTCCTTGAATCATTCACGTGAGTGGGAATGGCTTCCACCCACTTAGAAACATAATCCTCTGCTAAAAGGATGTAAAGAAAACCATTAGATGGGAGAAAAGACCCTATAAATTAAATCCCCCATACATCGAAGATCTCAACAATAATGCTTGGCTGAAGTGGCATCTCATCTCTTCGAGTTATGTTCCCCATCCTTTGACATCTATCGCATGTTGCCACATAGGTTTCACAATCTTTAAACAAGGTCGGCCAATGTAGAGCAGATTGAAGTACCTTGATGTTGTCTTTTGAGCTCCGAAGTGGCCCCCGTTAGGTTGTGCATGGCAAAAATCAAGAACGCTCTCCATCTCCATCTCAGGCACACACCTACGGACTATGGAATCCGTACATATCTTGTAGATAAATGGATCAAACCATATAAAAGTCTCAACATCCCTCTTGAATTTCGAAAGTTGATATCGGTTGAGATCTCTCGAAATTTCACCTACGGCAATGTAATTCACATAATCCACATACCATGGATCCATCCCATGGGCAGCCACTACACATGCTCTTTCTGCTCCTTCAACAAGCACTGCCATTATCTTCTCATCAGGGAACATCTCTTCAATGTATTCAAAAGAATCATCACAATGCTCACTTGTCTCAAACCTTGATAGGTGATCCGTCAAAATATTCTCTGTACCCTTCTTATCTCGGATCTTCATATCAAATTCCTGCAGAAGAAGAATCCATCTAATGATCTTTGGCTTTGTTTCCTTCTTCTCCATCAAGTATTGGATCGCAGAATGATCCGTATACACTATCGTCTTCATGCCAATCAAATATTGTCGAAACTTGTTGAACGCATACACCACAACCAGAAACTCCTTTGCAATCACCGTGTAGTTCTTTTGTGCAGCATCAAAGTTTTACTCGCATAGTAAATGGCGCAGAACTTCTTTTTCCTCAACTGCCCAATCACCACTCCAAGTGCTAAATCACTCGCATCACACATAAGTACAAACAACTAAGTCCAATCCGGTGTGATCAAGATAGGTGCAGTAATAATTGTCTCTTTTAAAACCTGAAAAGCTGTTAGACACTCTTCATCAAAAATAAAAGGAACATCCTTTTCAAGTAAATGAGATAAGGGCATGGAGTATTTCGAGAAGACTTTTATGAATCTTCTATAGAAATCGGCGTGTCCAAGGAAGGACAGCACTTCTTTTTCATTAGTAGGTAGTGGGAGCTTCTCAATTGCCACCACCTTTGCTCTATCCACCTGCAATCCCTTGGCCGAAATATGATGGCCAAGAACAACCCCATCTTTTACCATGAAGTGGCACTTCTTCCAATTCAAGACAAGATTAGTTTCTTGGCATCTCTTCAAAATAGTAGCAAGGATAGATAAACAAATATTAAAAGAGGAACCAAATACAGAAAAATCATTCGTAAACACCTCCATGATCTTTTCTATCAACCCATCAAATATGGCCATCATGCAATGCTGAAATGTAGCAGGCGCATTACATAATCCAAAAGGCATCTTCCTAAAGGTAAAAGTTCCATAAGGGCAAGTAAAAGTAGTCTTTTCTTGATCCTCGGGTGCAATCATAATTTGATTATAACCTGAGTATTCATCCAAGAAATAATAAAACTCATACCCTGCAAGACGATCAAGCATTTGATCCATGAAAGGAAGGGAAAAATGGTCTTTGCATGTATTTTCATTCAGTTTCCTATAATCCGTACATACACGCTATCCCATAGGAATCCTAGTGGCTAAAGTCTCACCATCTTCGGCTTTCACTATAGACATGCCCCCCTTCTTAGCAACAACATGCAATGGACTCACATAGGGACTATCACTAATAGGATAAATAATTCCAGCATCTAGCCACGTTAGGATTTGCTTCTTAATCACTTCTTGAATAGCGGGATTCATCCTCCACTGATTCTGAATGCTACTCTTAGCCTCATCTAGCAATCTTATTATATGCATACAATAGGAAGGACTAATACCCTTTAAATAATCAAGAGACCAACCAATCGCAGATTTATACTTTCTAAGCACATCCAATAATTCCTCAAGTTGATCATCATCAAGAGAAGAAGATACAATTACCAAATATTTTTCATTGTCACCTAGGTAGACATACTTCAAGTGCTCCAGTAGCGGTTTTAACTCCTCCTTCTTCTCTTCTTGAGGTGCATTCTCTCTATCCAATGACAAGTACTTCCTAGTCCACTTGACCTCTTCAATCTTGGTCCTTGTCGACTCATACCTGTCATCACCCAAAGCAAGTAAGTTTTCAAGGAATTCAATACATACCTCATTAAAGAGATCATCTAGCTCCGTAGTGGGAAAAGTAAGAGACTCCATCAAACATGTCTCAAGAGGATCCTTCGACAGAATCAAAGACATGTCTTCATTCACTATCTCCTCTACTACATCAATACTGTGACATTGCATCTCCATTGGCATCTTCGTTGCTGTATAGAACCTCTTCTTTATCCATCCTTAGCCTCAACTCACCCTTCTGCACATCTATCATGGCTCCCGCTTTAGCAAGGAAAGGTCTCCCTAAGATAAGAGGGACATTATTCTTGTCATCTTCCATCTCCAGCACCAGAAAATCCACAGGAAAGACAAGCTTCTCTACTCTGATAAGAACATCTTCAATCACACCCTTCGAAAAAGTCAATAGACCTATCCGCTAGTTGTAGAGCAACTGTCATGGGAGTTAACTCCCCCAAACCAAGCCTTTGAAATGTGGACAACAACATCAAGTTGATGCTTGCCCCAATTTCACACAAGGCTAGGCGTGCCGGCCCCTTTCCAATTTCACATTAGATTATGAAGCTTCCCGGATCCTTTAACTTAGCTGGCAGCTTCCTCTGAATGATCGAGCTGCAGTTCTCAGACAAATTTACCATCTCAACTCCGTTCAAGCTTTTCTTCTTCAAAAGAATATCCTTAAGAAAACGGGCATAATACGACATCTCCAATATGGCTTCAGAAAAATGAATGTTCAAGCTTATTTTGTTTATAATTTCTGAAAACTTCTTAAACTTCTCTTCCAATCCCTTCTTAACTAGCTTAAAAGGAAAGGGCAGAGGTATTTTTATTTTGGGAATCCCCCATTCATCACGTTCAGCCTTCTCCGCTTTATCTTTTTCGGCTCTCAGTCTCTTAGCTCTTTCCCACTTCTTCTCTACTATAATCTCTGTATTCTTTTCTTTGGAAGACACTGGAGTAGTTTCAACATTATACGGAGCATTCAACGCAAAAAACAGTGCAGAACAGGAGAGTTCGACCTGAGTTCGACCTCAGTGAGTAATGGTCGAACTGAATGTCTGAAAGTTTTTTCTTTTCCTTACAGGCTAGTTCGACCAACTGGTTTGGTTGAATCCAAGCAATCTTGGTCGAATCGGGCATCAGACAAAATAGAGTGCTCTAGAAAGTGGAGTTCAACCTCAGTTCGACCAGAGGCTCTAGTCGAACTCACATGTTTTTGGTCAAATTGGTCATCTAACTCCTCCGGACGTCACCCGAGTGCCGAGTTCGACCTTCCCAGTGCAGTTCGACCTGCATGTCTAGTCGAATTGGGATCAAATCAGGTTCCTGACACTTTAGACTTCAATTTTGACTTCATCGGTCCCTCATACTGTGTTCCAGACCTCAGTTTAATGGCGTGACAAGACTTTAGATTCTCAATACTTTGAGACGGAAGCTTTCCTTTCTCGATAGTTTAAGTCAATTTGTTCACATTTCCAGCCATCTCCCCCATAACAACGTAAGGTCCTTTACTTGTGTAGAAAAATCCTTGTGATGATCATCGATTTTCTTATCTAATTTAGCCTCAAGATGGTCTACTCTTGCATCATTCCTCGACATGTACCTATTCACAGTATCCTCAAAGCCAGGCTTCCCTTCTTACACTTTAGCTCCCGGATCAACGCCAATATGAGGCTGCATAGCATTATTCGGATTGTTCCATGAAAACTTCGGCCTCCTTGGTTGTTGATAACCACCCGGTGGGACCACGATTGTAGTTTCCTTGATAGTTCCAGTTTCCTTGATTTGGGTACCTAATTCCTTGAATACTTTGACCCATGGTGTAATTTGCCTCCTCAATCTCCTCTTGGCTAGCTCCTTCATAACCACCATGCTACTGCATCAAATGGTACTCTCTGCAATAAATCCGTGATCTGCTTTTGCTGAGACTCCAGTACCTTGCTAATGTTAGTCAAGCTAGAGATGATCTCATCATCTCTTCCCGACTTCACCATAGTATGCTCAACCTGTGCTACTTTACCAATGACATAAGTGCCTCTCACTCTGTCAGTCGGTCAATTGATGCGCGTTTTCTTTGCACGCAAAATTAATCCCCAAGTGTTAAGGATATCAGTTGTAGCTTAAGCAAGCGACCAAGTGATTATCGAACCCAAAGGACAACGTATTATTAATTTAATTATTTACTAAATTAATTAAGACAAGATGGCAATAAGATTTGAGATTTAATTATCAACTAAAAGACTTAAATTAAATAACAAATAAAATAAAAGAACTTAGAAGAATACGAAAGTGGATCAAGTAGGAGAATAGGGAGCCCTAGGATAATCCAGTTTTAGGCATTAATTTTCTTTCCGTGTGTTGATGTCCGACTCTGCCTTGTGAAATATAGACGCATCACTAAACCATGCATATCTACTCTATAGACACAAGTAGACATGCGTGTAACACGTGTGAATAACATCGGCGTAAGAGATATAATTCCACCCCCTTTCTAGGTACTATCTGTATCAATTATTTCCCTGGCCAATTGGTACTCTAACCCGATATGATCTCCCTTTATAGATACTATGAAGTTATACTCTTTATCCTACTTATTAACCCGAATTCAATTCAATTAGTAAGTATTCATTTATGATAGTTCTAATGAAGTTTCGGAGTCCCCTCACTTAGAATCATAACATGGAATCCTGTTCAGCAGTGAACGCACTCAATTTACAACCAAGATTTATATTCAGACTCTATATACCAATTGAAGATGCACAAAACGACCGTGAATATGGATTAAGAAAGTACAATCATATATAAAATCAATCCACAAGTAGTGTTGTACGGAGTTTACATATGAAAGTTCAAATAATTCATAAAAACCTTCACAATCCTAGTGCTACTAAAAAGGCTCTAGCCCATGCTGTTACGAAGAAAAATTATGGGTGTTGGATAGATCTTACCCGGATGTCTGGAAAATTACAAGATAAATTAGGAAACAAAATAAAGCCTAGATGCAGGAGTTGTCGCGTCTTTCTCCATCTTGGATCCTCCGCTTGGTTCTTCTCTTAATTCCACGAACGAATTTTCAAAGTGATGGATGGATAGAGGAAAGGATGTGGATGATGGTTGCGGGGTGATTCCCCTTGTGGGGTGTAGTATGGTTGTGGCCTCTCTCCAATTCAATCTCTCTCTATGATGAATAATGATATGATCTACACCCCTTTTATACTTGTGAAGTGCTCCTAACGGACCTTGTATGAGCTTTTACTTGAGACATACGCCAAATTTGGTAAAAGAAACCCAAAACTACCAAAAATAGATCCCAGCAACATCTTGTTAGACCAAACCTTCTTGGTCGAGCAAGGCCTCCAAGTCGAGCAACTGGTCGAGCAAGCTCTCTGTATGTTTTTGGACATTTTGCTCGAGTTTCCCTCTTCTGTTCGACCAAGACGATTCTGATCTAACGGATCTCCTTTGGTCGAGCAAGTCTGCTCAGTCTAACCATTTCGCGCATAACTTTCGCATCCGACCTCCGATTTGAGTGATTCTTGCGCTCACGTGATCCTCTCTTCCTTGGATTTCTATCCATATAAAGAACTCACAAAAATTCCAATATTTGAATGTATAACAAGTCACAGAATATGGCACAGCCGTTATGTTCGGCAATGCATGCGCAACGTCACCACTTTGATCATAACTTTCTCATTTGGAATCCGATTGAGGTGTTCTTTACTCCAAAACGACCCTCTCTTCTGTAGCTTTCTAACCATGTATTTCACTTCCAATTCAGAGCTCCACAAGAACACAGAAAAATTACACAAGTTGGACGTGCGTTTTTCAGTATCATTGCACAAATTGTACCTTTTCTCCAACTTGGCACTTTTGATCCCTTTTTCCATTTAAAATACAATAAAACACCTCAAGTGCACATTTTTCTCACATATATCGAATATAAGACACTTGTGCTAATATATGACAACAATTTTCATAAAAAATGTGTTAAATTGGATACTAAAACACGCTTATTTTAACTCTCATCAATCCCCCAAACTTACCCGTTGCTCGTCCCGAGGCAACAAAATAAAAATAAAGAGAGAGAGAGTATGAAAATTAGCGGGGAAACAAGGACTATAACACATACCCCATTAAAATACAATTGTCATCAACTTAGGTCATGCAACTTTTATTACATATAATCAATTCATAGCATACAAGATAAGACAATCACCACCAATTCAAATGCTCCATTTACATGTTCTCACAGGAAGTATATATCATTCGCACTCAAGTGTAAAAAATGTACACTTATAGGTTAAGGTGTTTACACTCAAATTCAATTCAAGTGCATGCGTAACTATAAGCTTGTCAAACATTTCAAACTCTCCACCACTAAAAGTATGATTCGACAATAGGATCAAAAAGAACTTTTAATAGGATGTAATGTCGGCTCTTTGGTAATGGTAGGAAATATATGGATAAAGTAACTCAATTAGTAGAGAATTAAATCGGAGATCTTATGTACTGCAGATTTTTACACTTCAAGGCATCCAGCTTCATGCTCTTCTAATTTTCTTTTCTCTCCTTTTCTTCAAGCTCAACATACTTTTTTCCTTCTTTCCTTTCTTTTTTCTCGAGGTACCAGTTTCAGGCACTACCTCTAACATCTCGGGGTATCATTTTTGGGCACTACTCCTCATCAATTTATTTTTAAGCTCATAATCACTTGTACAGCTCCAAATATTTTATTCCTTTCAAACTCTATGAAAATCAACTTCATACACTTTGACAGCATTTAAGTCTCCACTAAATATATAAATTTAAGGCTCAAATAGAATATCAAAGTGGCTATCTCCGTAGTTTGCCAAAGAAATAAGACTTTTACGCTCAAAAGGGCTAACTATGGATATAAAATTATTTGGTAGGAATTGTTTGGCAAAGTGACTCATAAATTCAAGGATGACCTTAAATCATCTCTCATCATCTAACACACATGTAGTTTCAAGTAGACAAGAGGCAAGTTCTAGAATACACGCACAAGAACGATACTCAACAGAAAAGAAATATCATGTGATTATGTACATGATCAACGAGGCTCAAAATCTCACATGGGTTTTTAACAAGTAACTGAGCACCTTTCATGGTAAGTAATATCCCACAAGTACACATAGAACTTCATATAACATTATAACTCAAGTACACTTCCTTAATCAATTTCAAGAGCGTATGAATTTCAGGCACAATTTAAAAATATAAGCTCATATAGATCACCAAAAATATAAACTCAATCCTTCCACTCTATGAAATAAAATCACATATAAAAACTAGAATATGAAAACGAGGGCACCTGATTTTTCTCGACAAATGCACGAGCACCTCGAGTTGTTCAACTCGGTCATCTTGCCACTCTTCTACCTTGTTCTATCATCAAAGCTCAAGCACGCCTCATCATCACAGATTCATCAATAATAAAATAGAAGAACTAGAAGAAAGAATCAATTGACTATCTAATTGACTCCTCACACTAAAAATACCACTGAACACTAGGCAAATTGCAAAAAATCAACACATCAAAACTGATTAAAGTTTTAACATACCGCAAAAAATCAAGTCCCCTAGCAAACATTACAAAGAAAAGATTATACGCTTGGTGCTTCAATGAGGTAATAACATCACACCTCACAAACTTAGTAAAAACATAAGTCGAAACTAAGTTTGAAAAGAGATGTAATTGCCGATTAGTAAGCACCTTAAATATAAAAATTTCTTACTCACAAGAAAGAAATAGAGCAATAAAACGGAAGGGCAAACCCCCCAAAGGACGGTCTTCTCGCATCCTCACCTTCAAATACTTTCTTTCCCTCTTCTTGTCTACACTCAGCACCTTACCTTTCTTAGTCACACGTATATGATCCTTGGAATTTCCTTCATCCCATGGCTGTCTAGACACCTCATTGTCAATCTTCCACTCAAATTCAGAATCATCTGTCTTACAAAAATCAAGATTAAACAAGTTAGAAACCACATCTATGCTCTTGTACGATTGAGTTTCCATGGGCATCTTCATTGCTTGATCAAGAGAGAAAACCACATCTTCATTATCTATCTGAAGTCTAAGCTTCTCGGCTCTTAACCTCTTTGCTCTTTCCCACTTCTTCTCAACTATAAGCTCAGTATTCTTCTTTTAGGATGGCTCTAAGATGTTCTGAACAACAGGTGTAGCATTTGGTATCAAATCGAACATTGAACTGTGTTGCTCGTCTTCTGCTTGACCAAAAGGGATTGGTCGAGCAGATAGGTTTTGGTCGAGTAACCCACCTCATCGGGAGCTTCCATTCACCATGTGTTGCTCAATCTCTGTTCATCTTGGGTATTCTGATCGAACGGATGGCGTTTGGTCGAGCAGGCTACCTGATCGTGAGCTCTCACCCCCAGGTGTTGTTTGACTTCAGTTCGACTTGGGTAGTCTGGTCGAACGGAAGAGTGTAAGTCGAATGGTGCACCTGGAAATAGAGCATCGTAATTCTATTCGTCCGAGAGTTGCTCGACCTCCATTCGACCATCAGGTCTAGTCGAACAGATTGGGGTTGGTCGAACAAGGCTCCTGCCACCTTCGTTTTCGCTCGCCGCCTTTATCGAACCTTTATATTGCGTACTTTCAATGTGATGACATTATTCTCCAATGTTTGTGTTAATTGATCCACATTCGCGGCCATCTGCCCCATAATCGAGGTAAGGTCCTTCAACTGCTTAGATAAATCTGCATGATCAATATTCATGGTATCCTCAAGACGATCAACCCTTGCATCATTCTCAGCCATATATCGATTGAACATATCTTCAACACTAACCTTCACTTCTTACTGCGGCTACTAGGCCCCATTTGTGTCAACTTTGTAATATGCTTTTGCTGAGACTCTAGTAGCTTGTTGATGTTAGCTAGACTAGAGACGATCTCATCATCCCTATTTGGCTTAACCACTTGATGTTCAACCTGAACTACCTTACCAAGTTCATATGATCCTATATCTCTCTCTATAGGCCAGTCACGTGAATTTATAGAGATGTCTTCGAACAACTTTTTTGCTTCAAGTGCTGTCTTAGATAACAGCGCTCCTCCTGATGATGAATCAATAAAAACACGCGACTCACAATTCAATCCATAGTAGAAGATACTTATGTATTCACTCTTAGACATTCCATGCTGTTGGCACCTCCTGAGCATGTCTTTAAACCTATCCCATGCCTCATAAAATTTCTCACCCCGATTTATAATAAATTGAGTGATCTCTTATCTCATTCTTAAGATCCTTGAGGGTGACATATATCTCTCCAAGAACTTCTGCTGCAGTTGGTCCTATGTAGTGCAATCATTGGCATCAAGAATCTCATACCAAGCTTTTGCCTTATCAATCAAAGAGAACTTGAATAGGGGAATCCGCCTAGCATTATCATTAGCTCCCGCACCCTTTCGAGGGTTTGTATAACCAAGAAATTATCATTATCCGGATTCTGCCTTGCTCCGGCCATGTTTAGCTCAATGCGTTATTCGTTCCTTTCCTTCCTCTCCTTTTTCTAGTGCACAAATACTCAGAAAAATTCAAGGTTAGATAGAATTAAATAATCACAAATAAAAATCTTAATCAAATTAGAAATAATAAACTAATAATAACAGTCGTCCCCGACAACGGCGCCAAGAACTTGATGCGTGTTTTCTTTGCACGCAAAATTAATCCCCAAGTGTTAAGGATATAAGTTGCAGCTTAAGCAAGTGACCAAGTGATTATCGAACCCAAAGGACAACGTATTATCAATTTAATTATTTGTTAAATTAATTAAGACAAGATGACAATAAGATTTGAGATTTAATTATCAACTAAAAGACTTAAATTAAATAACAAATAAAATAAAAGCACTTAGAAGAATACGAAAGTGGATCAAGTAGGAGAATAGGTAGCCCTAGGATAATCCAGTTTTAGGCATTAATTTTCTTTCCGTGTGTTGATGTCCGACTCTGCCTTGTGAAATATAGACGCATCACTAAACCATGCATATCTACTCTATAGACACAAGTAGACATGCGTGTAACACGTGTGAATAACATCGGCGTAAGAGATATAATTCCACCCCCTTTCTAGGTACTATCTGTATCAATTATTTCCCTGGCCAATTGGTACTCTAACCCGATATGATCTCCCTTTATAGATACTATGAAGTTATACTCTTTATCCTACTTATTAACCCGAATTCAATTCAATTAGTAAGTATTCATTTATGATAGTTCTAATGAAGTTTCGGAGTCCCCTCACTTAGAATCATAACATGGAATCCTGTTCAGCAGTGAACGCACTCAATTTACAACCAAGATTTATATTCAGACTCTATATACCAATTGAAGATGCACAAAACGAATGTGAATATGGATTAAAAAGCATAATCATATATAAAATCAATCCACAAGTAGTGTTGTACGGAGTTTATATACGAAAGTTCAATTAATTCGTAAAAACCTTCATAATCCTAGTGCTACCAAAAAGGCTCTAGCACATGCTGTTACGAAGAACAATCATGGGTGTTGGATAGATTTTACCCGGATGTCTGGAAAATTACAAGATAAATTAGGAAACGAAAAAAACCCTAGATGCGGGAGTCGTCGCGTCCTTATCCGTCTTGGATCCTCCTCTTGGTTCTTCTCTTGATTCCACAAACGAATCTTCAACGTGATGGATGGATGGAGGAAAGGATGTGGATGATGATTGGGGGTGTGTTAGATTGTATACTAAAAGTCTTGTTTTTTGTATGGACAATGTTTAAACAATTTATTTGAAATAAGAATCATGTGATCAAACGTTTTGCATAATTATTTATGAATTGTTGCAAAAGTTCATTTACTTTATATTGTAGATAATGTGGTGTGCGACGTCACACGGAAGATCATATTATCGGCTCCTTATAAAGTATAAACAAATATTCACAACCGAGATAGAAAGGGACTATCTATCGGTATGGTTGCAGTGTAATTTGGCATTAGTCTGTCTTGACTATAAAATTGCACTAGTGCACTTTTTGTGTATTGAATAGGACCGCCATTGAGATCGTTCGTTTTATACTGACTATATAATAGAACTTGATCTATGTTATTATGGAAGTTCGTACTCTTAATCCCTATACAATAACCTCGATACATAAGCTAATATTTATTTCCTTGATTCATCAATGGGTGAGATTTAATTATTAAATCAATATGCTTCCTGAGTCGGGAGATGATATTGTCTCTATGGTGTGCTGTTGATTGTAGAAGGAATCTGTGTCCTAACGGAACTGGTTGATGATGTCCTTTGAGGAGCTCATAATGATTATCATGTAAACCCTGCAGGTGGATTTATTCCGACATGATAATAAGGTTGAGTTGTACTACTCTCGGTCAATATATTAATTAATAGAGTTGTCAGTAACTTAATTAATTAATGGGTATTGAATCTTAAACACGGGGAGATTAACGGGCTCATAATAAGAAGGAGTCCATAACGTAATTTGGGATTAGGGTGGCAGTTCAATAATATTTCTTTAGTGGACTGATTTATTATTATTGGACTTAAGTATAAGTTTTGGGCTAAACTTAGATGCTTAAGCCCAATGGGAGGCCCAAACCCTAATGGGAGGCCCAAACCCTAATTTCTCCTCCTGGTCCCTGTTGTAGTTGTAGCCTATATATAGTCAATCTCAGCCCGGTAACCTAATACACACGCCTAAAAATCGTGAGTTTAAGGAGAACTGCAGATTGAGATCGCTTTGGTGATCGTTACCCACACAACCGTCAAAGCGGGGCTTAGGAATATAACAGAAGACCGGAAGGTCATTTTTTTTTGCTGTTCATTCTCTACATCAATCCCGGTGAAAGGTAATCTAATTCTGCTCTTTTGCTTCCGCTGCAGTAGAATGGTATGGAACCTAACAGTTTATGCTAACCTAAAGATCCAAACGCCAACAATTTTTTTTTGCTGTTCATTCTCTACATCAATCCCGGTGAAAGGTAATCTAATTCTGCTCTTTTGCTTCCGCTGCAGTAGAATGGTATGGAACCTAACAGTTTATGCTAACCTAAAGATCCAAACGCCAACAATTGGTATCAGAGCGTAGGTTCTAAGGCTAAACGTGACACGTTAGGCTAGGGTTTGATTACATATTGTGGTGCTAGAAATAGGGTAAAAGTTTTGATGAGAATTATGTGAATAATTTGTTAATTAATAATTCGTCAATTATGATCGCATGTTGTATTCTCGGTGAAAACAATCTGAATTATCCTATTCCTTTTATCGCGCCTGTTTCACCTCAACTACCCGTTCACACACGTTTACTCACGGCTCATGCTCACGTCCGTCGATTGATGGTGGACTACCGGTGAAAGAAAGAGTAAGGGTTTGACGAAGCAAAGTTGAGAGGCATGGAGACATTGTTCCGTCGTCTTTGATAGCGCTGATGATTTTTTCTCCATCGCTAGAAAGAGCAATGGGTATTTGCTGATGATCCCAAAGTGAAAGGAAAGTTGGATGTTGCGGTCTAGACACCATGGCTGGACTGCGACGTACACGAACTTCTGCCGGCTTCGATGAAGGCAGACGAGGAGACTTTTTCTCCGAGCGGGCTAATGGAATCTGGGCGAACTGTCGTTCGGGTCAGATGAAGCTGTGGCAATTTTGACGCGTTTCCGGCGACACCCTTGTCGTGTTGGGCAAGGCAACGCGGCAAGGCATTGCTGGACAGCTGGCGGCTTGTGGCTAACACGGGTAAGACTCCACGGCAGCGAGGGTTGGCAGGCACGCAACGGCTGGAGCCTGTCGTTGAAGGTGACGTTTCAACAGATGGCGACGCCGGTAAGGAAATAGCTTTCACGACGGGCAACGGACGAGGCATGGCCAGCCGCTGGTGGAAATGCTGTGTGATGTTCGGTGAAAGATGGTTTTCGGGAAGCGCAATATATGCGTTGATTTATTCTGATTGATAGAGCGGCGGCGAGCATCGCAACCGATAGCCGCTGTCGGCAAGGCTGCCGACAGCGGACGGAGCGGTTGGTTCTGATTAAGCGGAACGAAAAGCTGGAAGTAATCATAAGCGCCGGCAGCAGATGACGTCAGTGTCTAAGCGATCATCTTCGGCAACAGTTGTTTTCCGGTAGACTGGTGGAGTGGCGCCACTTCTTTCGGCGACAACTGTGATGGCCAGTAGGAATTCGTGTGTGACGATGATGAGTAGGTAGGGTAGTTGTGGGCCGTTTCTTGTGACATTCCTGCTATGTGGGTTTTTGGCTTGGGCCCAAATTTAATCTTTTTGGCTGCGGTGAATATGGACTATTTTGCTTTGGTCCCAATTTCAATCCTTCTTGCTGGACAAGTCTCATACTTCAATTGCTTGTTGACTAAGTCAACTTTTATTTGGCAATTAATTTTATTTCCTTATATATAATTGCTATAATTGTTTTTTTACAATTATTATTATATATTTGGGATGCATGCTATTTGATTTATTGCTTTAAATAATGGCATGCTAATTGTTTGCTTAATTATATTTGTTATATTGTATGCATGTAAAAATCCTCTTGTTAAATAACTAAGTGGGAGAGGGATTGGTAAATAAATCCCACGGCCTCCATTATTAATTTATTGTGTGATGCGAGTAAGCTTATGAGTCGGCTATAGTGCATTCCTCCCCAACAGATGAGTTTTATTTGTGGATCACTGGAATAAATTTCATTAAATAATTGTTATTTATAATGTGATGCAAGTAAGCTTATGAGTCGGCTATAGTGCCTTCCTCCCCAACGGATGAGTTTTATTTGCGGATCACTGGTAAAAATTAATAATTGATGATTGTAGGAAATTATTTAAGGGCGTGTGGACTTCTCTAACTGTAAGACACACAAACTTGAGTGACAACTTATATCAAATAATGGTATACACTTAGGTGCAATTAATATATATACTCCCAAACATAGTCACTGCTATTGAATTGCATGGTCAAAGTATAACCGACTATTAATCATTGGATCATAAGGTTAATTTGATAAATGGAATTAATGGGTAAAATCTTCTTTTGCGAATGTTCGGGTTTGTCTACGTCCACACTAACGTGGCACGCAAATTCACGGTGCTTGAAATGTCGGTGAATTTATTTTATATTGTTTATTGAGGGAATCAATATAAATTTTAAATTCGAAGTGTTTGATCATTTATATTTATTTATTTGATTCTAAGGATTTTCAAATGGTTTTTAATCCACTTGTTATGATACTTAAAGATAACGAACTTACTGGTCCTAACTATATTGATTGGAAAAGAAACCTGAATATTGTTCTTACTGCTGAAGAATATAAGTTTGTGCTCAATGTCCCATGTCCTCAAGCCCCTACTACTGAATTTACTGAAGCGGAGATTGCTGCTCATGGGAGGTGGGTCAAGGCTGATGAGATGGCGCGGTGCTACATTTTAGCTTTCATGTCAAATGTGCTGCAACATCAGCATCATGCCATGAAGACTGCTCAGGCCAAGATGCTAAATCTCCAGAAACTCTTCGGTCATCAAAGTAGGGCTGCTAGACAACAGGCCATGGTTGAGTTGACGAATGCCAAAATGGCTGAGGGTGCTTCTGTGAGGGATCACGTCCTCAAAATGATGGGCCATTTCAATGAGTTGGAAGTCCTTGGAGCTAAAATCAATGGGAAAACCCAAGTCGATTTCATACTCCAAAGCTTGCCTAGGAGTTTTGAGCAGTTTCGCTTGAATTACAACATGAATCGTAGATTGTATTCGTTAGCGGAACTTCTGACAGAACTTGTGGCGGCGGAAGGGCTTATTCGTCAACGTCCTCAAGTGAATATTGCTAAAAATGTTGCTCGTCCTAAGCCGAAAGGTGGTAGAAAGAAGAAGCAGCAAGCAAAACCAGCAGCTATCATGAGAGGTGGAGCACAAGGTGGTGTGGTCAAGAAGCCTAAAGGCAAGCGCTTCAAATGCAAGCAGCCGGGTCATTACAAGGCTGACTGCCCTCTACTAAAGGGGAACGAGCAAGGTATGTCTCATTTACTTATTGTTGAATCATGCTTAGCGACTGTATCTGCTGACACTTGGTGTGTAGATAAGGGAGCCACTGATCATGTCTGCAATTCTTTGCATGAGTTCCAATCAACCCGACAGCTAAGTGATGGAAAGATTGCCATATTCATGGGAGATGCTACGAAAGTGGCTGCTGTTGCAGTGGGAGATTTTTATTTATTGTTTGATAGGAATAAAACTCTTGTTTTGAGAGATTGTCTTTACGTATCTTCTTTTAGAAGAATTTAATTTTGGTTTCTAAATTGTTTATGGATGGATATTCAGTTTCTTTTAATGGCAAGGTTATTATTAAGAAGAATGGAATTGTTATCTGTTGTGGTACGTTGGTTGATAATCTGTATACTCTTAATCATGTATCTCCTGCAATGCAACAAATGGAAATTAATGATGCATCTACTAATCATAATAAGAGAAAATAATCTTCAAAAATGAATCAAACATATCTTTGGCATCTAAGACTTGGTCACATTAACTTGAGTAGGATTCAAAAGTTGATCGAGGATGGACCTTTAAGTTTATTGGAACTTCAAAATTATCCAACTTGTGAATCATGCTTGAAAGGGAAATGACTAAAAGGCCTTTTAAGGCGAAGGGGTATAGAGCCAAAGAAGTTTTGTAATTGATTCATTCTGATTTGTGTGGTCCTATGTCTATCCAAGCAAGAGGTGGTTTCGAATATTTCATCACATTCATTGACAATTATTCAAGATATGGATATATTTATTTGATGCGCTGCAAGTCTGAGTGCTTTGATAAATTCAAATAGTACAAGGCTGATGTGGAGAAGCGTCATAATAAATCTATTAAAACATTACGATATGATCATGGTGGGGAATACCTCTTGGAGAATTTAGAGATTATTTATCAAGGAAAGGGGTTGAATCCCAATTGTCTGCACCGGGCACACCCTAGCAGAATGGTGTAGCGGAAAGAAGGAATATAACTCTTATAGAAATAGTTAGATCAATGATGAGTTATTCTGAATTACCAAATTCGTTTTGGGGATATGCCTTGGAAACAGCGGCTTACATTCTGAATTTAGTACCTTCTAAATCGGTATCCTCTACACCCTCAGAATTGTGGACCGGGCGAAAGAATAGTCTTAAGCACAGTTGAATTTGGGGTGATCCAGCACATGTGTTGAAGGGAGATGCTGATAAGTTAGAATCGCGTACTAATATTTGTCTGTTTGTGGGATATCCTATAGGAACGAAGGGTGGTTTATTTTATGATCCTAAGAGTCAAAAAGTAATTGTTAGCATAAATGCTAGATTCTTGGAAGAGGATTATATAATGAATTACAAACCCATGAGTAGAATTGTTCTAGAAGAAATTAGGGGGGAAACATCTAATTTAATACCAAATGTACAAGAGGAAACACCATAAGAAACTGCAACGCATGTCACATCTGATATACAATTGCCTATAGTGCCTCGTCGCAGTGGGAGGGTTGTGAGACAACTGGAAAGATTCATTTTTTTAGGAGAGTCGTCAGACTTTGTCTCTGGTGAACATGAAATCGATCCATAGAGTTACGTCGAAGCATTACAAGATAAAGATGTGAATTCTTGGCAAAAAACAATGAAATCCAAGATAGAATCCATGTATTCTAACCAAGTCTGGGAGCTTGTAGAACCACCAAATGGTGTAAAAGCCATTGTATGTAAGTGGGTCTACAAAAGAAAAAGAGGATCTGATGGTAAGGTTGAAACCTTTAAAGCAAGGCTTGTCGCGAAAGGATATACCCAGAAAGAGGGAATCAATTATGAGAAAACCTTCTCGCCTGTTGCCATGCTTAAGTCGATCCGGATTCTTTTGTCTATTGTTGTTCATATGGATTATGAGGTATGGCAAATGGATGTCAAGACAACTTTCCTAAATGGAAGTCTTGAGGAAAACATCCATATGAAGCAACCAGAAGGATTCATTGAATAGGGCAAAGAGCATCTTTTGTGCAAGCTTAATAGGTCCATTTATGGACTTAAACAGGCTCCAAGATCTTAGAAATCTGTTTTGATGAGGTAATCCAGTCATGCGGATTTGTTAAATGTCCGGATGAGTCTTGTGTGTACAAAAAGTATGACGGAAATGTGGGTGGTGTTTCTTATACTCTACGTGGATGATATCCTGCTCATTGGAAATAATGTAAAGGTACAGTCTGGCGTAAGGGTATGGCTATCTAAGCAGTTTGAAATGAAAGACTTAGAAGAAGCCGGTCACATTCTAGGAATTAAAGTGATAAGAAATCACAAGAAAAGAATGTTATGCTTATCCCAAGCTTCATATATTGATACTATCCTTGCTCGTTTTCATATGCAAGATTCCAAGAAAGGTTTTTTACCTTTTAGGCATGGAATACATATATCGAAGGAAATGTGTCCAAAGACACAAAAGAAGATAGATGACATGAAGGCGGTTCCATATGCTTCGGCAATAGGAAGCCTTATATATGCTATGTTATGTACGAGAATGGATATCTATTTTACCGTGGGCATACTTAGTAGGTATCAAAGTAATCCCGAAGAGGGGCATTGGACTGCGGTAAAATATATTTTGAAGTACCTGAGAAGGACTAGGAATTATATATTGGTATACCAGGCAGATTCTTTGCTACCTATGGGTTACACGGATTCGAATTTCTAATCGGACAAGGACAACAGTAAATCCACCTCGGGTTATGTGTTTACTCTTGGAGGAGGAGGCATAGTATGGATGAGTATTAAGCAGAAATGGGTTTCTGACTCCACCATGGAAGATGAATATGTAGCAGCCTCTGAGGTAGCTAAGGAAGCAGTATGGCTCAGGAACTTCTTGTTGGACTTAGATGTGATTCCTGGTTTGCTCAAAGTCAATCACAATTTATTGTGATAACAGCGGTGCAGTTGCAAACTCGAAGGAATCACGAGCCCATAAGACAAGTAAACACATTGAGCGCAAGTATCACCTGATACGAGATATTGTGAAAAGATGGGAGGTCGTTGTCGCTAAGATTGCATCGGATGATAACCTAGCTGATCCTTTCACTAAGGGCCTTCCGGCGAAAGCTTTTGAGGGGCATGTTGAAGGAATGGGGCTATGATGCATGTCAGCAGATATGGCAGCATAGTCTTGTCGTATAAGTGGGAGATTGTTAGATTGTATACTAAAAGTCTTGCTTTTTGTATGGACAATGTTTAAACAATTTATTTGAAATGAGAATCATATGATCAAACATTTTGCATAATTATTTATGAATTGTTGCAAAAGTCCATTTACTTTATACTGTAAATAATGTGGTGTGCGGCATCACACGAAGATCAAATTATCGGCTCCTTATAAAGCATAAACAAATATTCACAACCGAGATAGAAAGGGACTATCTATCGGTATGGTTGTAGTATAATTTGGCATTAGTCTGTCTTGACTATAAAATTACACTAGTGCACTTTCTGTGTATTGAATAGGACCGCCGTTGAGATCGTTCGGTTTATACTGACTATATAATAGAACTTGATCTCTGTTATTATGGAAGTCTGTACTCTTAATCCCTACACAATAATCTCGACACGTAAGCCAGTATTTATTTCCTTGATTCAGCAATGGGTGAGATTTAATTATTAAATCAATATGCTTCATGAGTCGGGAGATGATATTGTCTCTATGGTGTGCTATTGATTGTAGAAGGAATCTGTGTCCTAACAGAACTGGTTGATGATGTCCCCTTGAGGAGCTCATAATGATTATCATGTAATCCCTGCAGGTGGATTTATTCCGACATAATAATAAGGTTAAGTGGTACTACTCTCGGTCAATATATTAATTAATAGAGTTGTCAGTAACTTAATTAATTAATGGGCATTGAATCTTAAACACGGGGAGATTAACGGGTTTATAATAAGAAGGAGCCCATAATGTAATTTGGCATTAGGGTGGCAGTTCAATAATATTTCTTTAGTGGACTGATTTATTATTATTGGACTTAAGTATAAGTTTTGGGCTAAACTTAGATGCTTAAGCCCAATGGGAGGCTCAAACCCTAATTTCTCCTCCTGGTCCCTATTGTATAAAATATATAGCCAATCTCAGCAGCCCGATAAACTAATACACACACCTAAAAATAGTGAGTTTAAGGAGAACTGCAGATTGAGATCGCTTTGGTGATCGTTGCACACACAACGTTAAAGCGAGGCTTAGGAATACAATAGAAGACCGGAAGCTCGTTCTTTCTTGCTGTTCTTCCGCTACATCAAACCCGATGAAAGGTAATCCAATTCTGCTCTTTTGCTTCCGCTGCAGTAGAATGGTATGGAACATAACGGTTCACGCTAACCTAAAGATCCAAATACCAATAGGGTGATCCCCCTTGTGGGGTGTAGAATGATTGTGGCCTCTCTCCAATCCAATCTCTCTCTATGATGAATAATGATGTGATATACACCCCTTTTATACTTGTGAAATGCTCCTAACGGACCTTGGATGGGCTTTTACTTGAGACATACGCCAAATTTTGTAAAATAAACCTGAAACTACAAAAAATAGACCCCAACGGCATCTTGTTAGACCAAACCTTCTTGGTCGAGCAAGGCCTCCAAGTCGAGCAAGCTCTCTGTAAGTTTTTGGTTATTTTGCTCGAGTTTTCCTCTTCCGTTCGACCAAGACGATTCTGGTCGAATGGATCTCCTTTGGTCAAGCAAGCCTGCACAGTCTCACCGTTTCGCACATAACTTCCGTATCCGACCTTCGATTTGAGTAATTCTTGTGCTCACGTGATCCTCTCTTCCTTAGCTTTCTATCGATATAATTAACTCATAGAAATTCCAACATTTGAATGTATAAAAAGTCACGGAAATCGGCACAGCCGTTCTATTTGGTACAGCATGCGCGACGTCACCACTTTGATCATAACTTTCTCATTTGGAATCCGATTGAGGTGTTCTTTACTCCAAAACGACCCTCTCTTTTGTAGCTTTCTAACCATGTATTGCAATTCAAATTCAGAGCTCCAAAGGAATACAGAAAAATTATACAAGTTGGACGTGCATTTTTCAGTATCATTGCACAAATTGCACCTTTTCTCCAACTTGGCACTTTTGATCCCTTTTTCCATCTAAAACACAATAAAACACCTCAAGTGCACCTTTTTCACATATATCGAATATAAGACACTTGTGCTAATATATGACAATAATTCTCATCAAAAAGGTGTTAAATTGGACACTAAAATAAGCTTATTTTAACTCTCATTAATCCCCCAAACTTATCCGTTGCTCGTCCCGAGGCAACAAAATAAAAATAAAGAAAGAGAGAGAGTTTGAAAATTAGCGGAGAAACAAGGACTATAACACATACCCCATTCAAATGCAATTGTCATCAACTTAGGTCATGCAACTTTTATTACATGTAATAATCAATTTATAGCATACAAGATAAGACAATCACCACCAATTCAAATGCTCCATTTACAAGTTCTCACGGGAAGTATATATCGTTCGCACTCAAGTGTAAAAGATGTACACTTATAGGTTAAGTTGTTTATGCTCAAATTCAATTCAAGTGCATGCGTAACTATAAGCTTGCCAAACATCTCAAACTCTCCACCACTAAAAGTATGATTCGACAATAGGATCAAAAATGACTTTTAATAGGATGTAATGTCGGCTCTTTGGTAAGAGTAGGAAATATATGGATAAAGTAACTCAATTAGAAGAGAATTAAATAGGAGATCTAATGTACTGCAGATTTTTACACTTCAAGGCTATCCAACTTCATGCTCTTCTAATTTTCTTTTCTCTTCTTTCCTTCAAGCTCAACATACTTTTTTCCTTCTTTCCTTTCTTTTTTCTCGAGGTACCAGTTTCAAGCACTACCTCTAACATCTCGGGGTACCAGTTTTGGGCACTACTCCTCATCAACTTATTTTTAAGCTCATAATCACTTGTACAGCTCCAAATATTTTATTCCTTTCAAACTCCATGAAAATCAACTTCACACACTTTGACAGCATTTAATTCTCCACTAAATATAGGAATTTAAGGCTCAAATAGAATATCAAAGTGGTTATCTTCGTAGGTTGCCAAAGAAATAAGAATTTTACGCTCAAAAGGGCTAACTACGGATATAAAATTATTTGGTAGGAAATTTTTTGGCAAAGTGACTCATAAATTCAAGGATAGTCTTAAATCATCTCTCATCATCTAACACACATGTAGTTTCAAGTAGACAAGAGACAATTTTAGAATACACACACAAGAACGATACTTATCAGAAAAAAAAATATCATTTGATTATGTACATGATCAACGAGGCTCAAAATCTCACATGGGTTTTTAATAAGTAACAGAGCACCTTTCATGGTAAGTAATATCCCACAAGTACACATAGAACTTCATATCGCATTATAACTCAAGTACACTTCCTTCATCAATTTCAAGAGCATATGAATTTCAGGCACAATTTAAAAATATAAGCTCATGTAGATCACCAAAAATATAAACTCAATCCTTCCACTCCATGAATTAAAAGTACATATAAAAAATAGAATAAGAAAACGAGGGCACCTGATTTTTCTTCGACAAATGCACGAGCTCCTCGAGTTGTTCAACTCGGTCATCTTGCCACTCTTCTACCTTTTTCTATCATCAAAGCTCAAGCATACCTCATCATCACAGATTCATCAATAATAAAATAGGAGAACTAGAAGAAAGAATCAATTGACTATATAATCGACTCCTCACACTAGAAACACCACTGAACACTAGGCAAATTGCAAAAAATTGACACATCAAAACCGATTAAAGTTTCAACATACCGCAAAAAATAAACTCCCCTAGCAAACATTACAAAGAAAAGATTATACTCTTGGTGCTTCAATGAGGTAATAACATCACACCCCTCAAACTTAGTAAAAACATAAGTCGAAACTAAGTTTGAAAAGAGATGTAATTGCCGATTAATAAGCACCTTAAATATAAAAATTTCTTACTCACACGAAAGAAATAAAGCAATAAAATAGAAGGGCAAACCCCCAACAGGCGCTCATGTTTAACGTCGGAGAGTCGCGATGGATGTAACCTTTTAGACTACTTGATCAAAGGACGGTCTTCTTGCATCCTTACCTTCAAATACTTTCTTTCCCTCTTCTTGTCTACACTCAGTACCTCACAGTTCTTAGTCACAAGTATATGATCCTTGGAATTTCCTTTGTCCCATGGCTGTCTAGACACCTCCTTGTCAATCTTCCACTCAAATTCAGAATCATCTATCTTACAAAAATCAAGATTAAACAAGTTAGAAACCACATCTATGTTCTTGCACGATTGAGTTTCCATGGACATCTTCATTGCTTGATCAAGAGAGAAAACCACATCTTCATTATCCATCTGAAGTCTAAGCTTCTCGGCTCTCAACCTCTTTGCTCTTTCCCACTTCTTCTCAACTATAAGCTCAGTATTCTACTCTTGGGATGGCTCTAAGGTATTCTGAACAACAGGTGTAGCATTTGGTATCGAATCGAATATTGAACTATGTTGCTAGACTTCTGCTCGACCAAAAGGGATTGGACGAGTAGATAGGTTTTGGTCAAGCAACCCGTCTGATCGGGAGCATATTGAACTATGTTGCTCGACCTCTGTTTGACTTAGGTAGTCTGGTCAAACAGATGGCTTTTGGTCAAGCAAACTGCCTGATCGTGAGCTCTCATCCCCCAGGTATTGTTCGACTTTCGTTCGACTTGGGTAATCTGGTCGAACGGAAGAGTGTAAGTTGAACGGTACACCTGGAAATAGAGCATCATAATTCTGTTCGTCCAGGAGTTGCTCGACCTCCGTTCGACCATCAGGTCTAGTCGAATGGATTGGGGTTGGTCGAACAAGGCTCCTGCCACCTTTGTTTTCGCTCACCGCCTTCATCGAACCTTTATACTGCGTACCTGACCACAATGTGATGGCATTATTCTCCAATGTTTGTGTCAATTGATCCACATTCGCGGCCATTTGTCCTATAATTGAGGTAAGGTCCTTCAACTGTTTAGATAAATATGCATGATCAACATTCATTATATCCTTAAGACGATCAACCCTTGCATCATTCTCAGCCATGTATCGATTGAACATACCTTCAATACTAGCCTTCACTTCTTGCTGCGGCATACTAGGCCCCCTTTGTGTCAACTCTGTAATCTGCTTTTACTGAGACTCTAGTAGCTTGTTGATGTTAGCTATACTAGAGATGATCTCATCATCCCTATTTGGCTTAACCACTTGATGTTTAACCTGCGCTACCTTACCAAGTTCGTATGATCCTCTATCTCTCTCTGTAGGCCAGTCATTTGAATTCATAGAGATGTCTTCGAACAACTTTTCTGCTTCAAGTGTTGTCTTAGATAACAGTTCCCCTCCTGATGATGCATCAATAAAAAACGCGACTCACAATTCAATCCATAGTAGAAGATACTTATATACTCAGTCTTAGACATTCCATGCTGTGGCACCTCCTGAGCATGTCTTAAAACCTATCCCACGCCTCATAAAATTTCTCACCCCGAGTAATAACAAGTTGAGTGATCTCTTGCCTCATTCTTAAGATCCTTGAGGGTGGCATATATCTCTCCAAGAACTTCTGCTGCAGTTGGTCCCATGTAGTGTAATCATTGGCATCAAGAGTCTCATACCAAACTTCTGCCTTATCAATCAAAGAGAACTTGAATAGGGCAATTCGTCTAGCATTATCATTAGCTCCCACACCCTTTTGAGTGTTTGTATAACCAAGAAATCTTCGGAGATGCTGATATAGATCTTCAAAGCAACCTCCAGAAAAGGTATTCTTCTCTACCATGTTAATAAGAGCGGGATGTATCTCAAAATCATCATCTTCCTCCGTTGCTCCTATCAACCCCATGTTGCAAATCCCATTGTACGTGAAAATTTCATGTATTGCAACATTATCCGGATTCTGCCTTTTTCCGGCCATGTTTTGCTCAATGTGTTATTCGTTCCTTTCCTTCCTCTCCTTTTCCTAGTGCACAAGTACCTCAGAAAAATTCAAGGTTAGATAGAATTAAATAATCACAAATAAAAAATCTTAACCAAATTAGAAATAATAAACTAATAATAACAGCAGTCCCCGGCAACGGCGCCAAGAACTTGATGCGCGTTTTCTTTGCACGCAAAATTAATCCCCAAGTGTTAAGGATATCAGTTGCAGCTTAAGCAAGCGACCAAGTGATTATCGAACCCAAAGGACGACGTATTATCAATTTAATTATTTACTAAATTAATTAAGACAAGATGGCAATAAGATTTCAGATTTAATTATCAACTAAAAGACTTAAATTAAATAACAAATAAAATAAAAGTACTTAGAAGAATACGAAAGTGGATCAAGTAGGAGAATAGGTAGCCATAGGATAATCCAGTTTTGCGCATTAATTTTCCTTCCGTGTGTTGATGTCCGACTCTACCTTGTGGAATATGGACGCATCACTAAACCATGCATATCTACTCTATAGACACAAGTAGACATGCGTGTAACATGTGTGAATAACATCGGAGCAAGAGATTTAATTTCACCCCCTTTCTAGGTACTATCAGTATCAATTATTTCTCTGGCCAATTGGTACTCTAACCCGATATGACTCCCTTTATAGGTACTATGAAGTTATACTCTTTATCCTACTTATTAACCCGAATTCAATTCAATTAGTAAGTATTCTTTTATAATAGTTCTAATGAAGCTTCAGAGTCCCCTCACTTAGAATCATAACATGTAATCCTGTTCAGTGGTGAACGCACTCAATCTACAACCAAGATATATATTCAGACTCTTTATACCAATTGAAGATGCACAAAACGACTGTGAATATGGATTAAGAAAGCACAATCATATATAAAATCAATCTACAAGTAATGTTGTACGGAGTTTACACACGAAAGTTTAATTAATTTGTAAAAGCCTTCACAATACTAGTGCTATCAAAAAGGGTCTAGCCCATGCTATTACGAAGAACAATCATGTGTGTTGGATAGATCTTACCCGGATGTCTAGAAAATTACAAGATAAATTATGAAACAAAATAAACCCTAGATGCGGGAGTCGTCGCATCCTTCTCTGTCTTGGATCCTCCTCTTGTTTCTCCTCTTGATTCCACAAACGAATCTTCAAAGTGATGGATGGATGGAGGAAAGGAAGTGGATGATGGTTGGGGGTTGATCCCCCCTTGTGGGGTGTAGTATGGTTGTGGCCTCTCTCCAATCCAATCTCTCTCTATGATGAATAATGATATGATCTACACCCCCTTTTATACTTGTGAAGTGCTCCTAATGGACCTTGGATGGCTTTTACTTGAGACATACGCCAAATTGGGTAAAAGAAACTCGAAACTACCAAAAATAGATCCCAGCGACATCTTGTTAGACCAAACCTTCTTGGACGAGCAAGGCCTCCAAGTCGAGCAACTGGTCGAGCAAGCTCTCTATAAGTTTTTAGTCATTTTGCTCGAGTTTCCCTCTTCCGTTCGACTAAGACGACTCTGGTCGAACGGATCTCCTTTGGTCGAGTAAGCCTGCGTAGTCTCACAGTTACACGCATAACTTCCGTATCCAACCTTTGATTTGAGTAATTCTTGTGCTCACGTGATCCTCTCTTTCTTAGCTTTCTATCCATATAAAGAACTCACAGAAATTCTAACATTTGAATGTATAACAAGTTACGAAAAATGGCACAGCCGTTCTGTTCGGCACAGCATGCGCGACGTCACCACTTTGATCATAACTTTCTCATTTGGAATCCGATTGATGTGTTCTTCACTCCAAAACGCCCCTCTCTTCTGTATCTTTCTAACCATGTATCGTACTTCTAAATCAGAGTTCCGTAAGTACACAAAAAAATTACACAAGTTGGACGTGAGTTTTTCAGCATCATTGCACAAATTGCACTTTTTCTCCAACTTGGCACTTTTGATCCCTTTTTCCACCTAAAACACAATAAAACACCTCAAGTGCACTTTTTTTCTCACATATATCGAATATAAGACACTTGTGCTAATATATGACAACAATTCTCATAAAAAAGATATTAAATTGAACACTAAAACACGCTTATTTTCACTCTCATCACCAATCTCTTGAATTCATCGAAATATCTTCAAAAAGCTTCTCAGCCTCATTGGGTGGCTTAGTAAGCAGTGCTCCATTAGAAGAAGCATCAAGTAAAACATGAGAATCACAGTCCAATCCATTGTAGAAAATACTGATATATTAAGCTTTAGATAGCCCATGCTGAGGACATTTCCGCAGCATGTCCTTGAATCTGTCCCAATTTTCATGAAACTTCTCATTGCCATGGATAGAGAATTGATTGATTTCTTGCTTCATCTTGAACACCTTTGAAGATGGCATGTATTGCTCCAGGAATTTCACTTTCAACTTCTCCCATGTATCATATTCACCATCATCAAGATTATCGTACCAATCTCTCGCCTTTTCATTCAGCGAGAACTTAAACAATATGATCTTCCTCGCATCCTCATGAGCTTCTGCATCTTTTTGTGTGCTTGCATACCCAAGGAACTTATTTAGATGTTGCTGAGGATCTTCGAATGTTCCCCCAGAGAAGGGACTCCTTTCAATCATGGTGATAAGAGTGGGGTGTAGATCAAAATCAGCTCCAGTCCCTCTTGCTCCTAACAACCCAGCATTGCCTGTTCCGTTGTCCTTAAAGACTTCCCGGATGGCAAGTGTGTTCGGGTCCGCTGTCATATTGATTGCTTCTACGTCCAAATTAACTTCGGTTGCAGCTTCAATCGTTTGCGGATTCAGCACGCCAACTTCAACTCATAAATCAAGAGCTTTAGTTGGATCAACTTTCTTGTTCTTATTCTTCTTCTTTTTCTTCCTTGACGATGCTCCAATCTCTGGATTATATGGCTCTAATTCACCTTTCTTTGATCTTGCGAGCATACACCTAAGAAAAACAAGTATTAGAAATAAAAAAACAAGAATAATAATCTCAATTAAATTAGAAATAATTAAAAGATATTTAATTCCATCCCCGGCAACGGCGCCAAAAACTTGATGGGTATTTTCTCAACACACAAAATTAATCCTCAAGTATAAGGATATCAATTGTAGTTTCGAAAGGTGACAAATTATTTATCGTGCCCAAGGGACGGATTATTATCAATTCAATTATATTCTAATTAACTAAGATTATGTTGGTAAATTGAATTTGGTTTAATTGTGAAACTAAATAACATATAATTGAAATAGCAGAATAAATAAGCAAGCAATAGAGAAATTTCGATTGTGATCTAGTAAGTAATAGAGTAGTTCTTCAGGTAATCCCATTTTATTTATTAATGTCCTTTCCATGTATTGATGTACGACTCTACCTTGTAGTTTATGGACGCATCACTAAACCATGCAAGCGTACTCTATACACACAAGTAAGCAAGCGTATGACACGTGTGAATATCCTCGGAGCAAGACGTATACTTCATCCCCCTTTCTAGGTACTATCATAATCAATTATTTCCCGTGCACTTAGTACTCTAACCCGATTTGATCTCCCTTTTTAGGTACTATGAAGTTATACTCTTTATCCTACTTATTAACCCAAATATGATTCAATTAACAAGTATCTATATAAGACAGTTCTAATAAGACTTTGGATTCCCTTCACTTAGAATTATAACATGCAATCCTGCTCAGTGTCAATCAATAACCAAGAGGTGTATTCAGACTCTACATAACAGTTAAAGATGCACAAAACGACCGTGAGTATGAATTAAAAAGGCACAATCTTATATAGAATAAATCACAGGTAGTGTTGTACGGAGTTTACACATGGAAATTCAATCAACTCATAAAACTTTCATAACTCTAGAACTACCGAAGCGGTTCTAGCCCGTGATTGATCTAAGAACAATCATGGCTAGTTGGTATGATCTTACTTGACTCGCCAGACGAACCTCTCCTCACGACTCCTTCGGATGATGGTAGGGTTTGGTGAAGGATGGATGATGAATGCTTCTCTTTCTCATGCGAAAGCTCTTCTTTTATACTTGTAAACTCTCCTTACGAGCCTTGGATGGGCTTTTTGAGCAAACACAAGCACTGAAGGTGTAAAAATACAAATTTGTTAAGTTTTCAGACATCAATTCAACCAAACAAGTTGGTAGAACTCCTCCATGCAGGTCGAATCCCAGGTCGAATCTGTCTATAACTTGGCCTCTGATTTTGGATTAGACCAGAGTCCTGGTCGAACCGGATACTTCCTGGTCAAATCAGTACTGCTTCTATTTAGGCTTCGAGTTCAACCACAGTTCGACCAAGTAGTTTGGTCGAACTCGGCTGTCGTGGTCAAACGGCACATCTTCGCGCTGAGTTCGACCAGAGGTGCTGGTCGAACTCCCTTCTTCTTGGTCGAATCTGACCCCCTGCGTGGTCGAATCGCACTCCTGTTTCTTTCTCTTTCCGGATCTAATCACTTCCAACTCATTTTTCATCAAAAATCAACTCAAATAGCCTTGTAAACTCTCGATTCGTAACTTTCCACCATGTATACCGATTCACATAGAATTACAACCATTTATCATACCATAAGTACATGAATCTGGGCTCGAAACTAGTGAATTTACACACTCATCATTAGGCTCATGTTGAGAACATATCGATGCTTAATCGTGGGCTACCCTATTTTGATATGTGCACTGACTTATTTGAAACAAGGGTTGTGATAAGCGAGAATGCCTATTCATCTCGTCGGGAGATATCAGATGAACACGATGATTAGGGTGATCCACTACACCCATTCCAAGGCCCCATCTGAAGGTCCCTTCCAATCCCGTTACAATTTTACATGCTCATTCATCTCTCAAGATGAGAATACATCATCCGAGCATAAGCGTACAACTGCCCAATAATTGAAGTTGACAGAAGCCATGCAAGAGGTAAGTAGTTACGCTGGTGCTAAGATGGCGAAATTTTTAAAAGACAATGAGGAGATCAAGCATTGTGTAGGCTTAGTGGATGCCATGGATTTGCCTCCATGGTTGAAAGTGAATGTCGCCAAAGAGATGTTAGTGTCAACAACACGTGCTATGTTCATTTGATGGGATTAAAACACGCGTTGTAAATGGATTTTATCTTTGGGAGCGATGTGATTTTATTCCAGGCTATGTCTTCCTATGACTTTTTTTAATTATGTATGTTAATCTATTCCAACCGTAAGTAGGCAATTTGTACTTTATATTTGATAATATGTTTAATTTAAAGTTTATGTCTTCTGTTCTCAATCTTAAACTTAGAATCTTGTTATATTTTGGAGTAATAAATGAACATTCTCCGATTTGAGATTTTGTATCAAATTTTTTTTGAAGAAATTAGTTTTTTTTGCAGTTATAATATCGCACCTGGAGGGTCATATTGCTCTACCATACCCTGATATCTTCGATTCTAAAAGGGGTTTAAGTGCTGACAATGTGTTTGGTAATGAAATTTTGGATGATGATTTCTTCTTCTAGTCAGCGATCATTATTGCAAGTTAGAGTTTTTCGATATAAGAACGGATTTCACAGAACACTTCAAGGCTCCCAGGCAACGATTGTATTGTTAAACTTTTAACAGGAGCAGATATGCAGTTTATAATGCCATTCGAATGACTAACCCATGCTTCCGTGCTCTTGTTGATTAGTTGGTTGGGTGTGGCCTTTTGTGCCAAACTGAAAGGGCTAGGGTATCAATTGTTGAAAAAGTGTATCTTTTTTAGGACTGTATGTATGCATGACAGGCAGCGGGATACAGGGTAACGATCCCAATACTCGTTACAAACTGTAGACATGAGTATAAGGGAGGTCATTAATGCCTTGGTCAGCCTTGCACCAATATTCCTGAGACCACCAAACACGAGTCAGACGCCTCCTTACTTTGAGGTAACAAGTTATCAAATTAATTATAATACTCAATGTGGATCTTTTTATGTGGAGTATTCTTGGTTGTAGGGGCTATTGGAGCAATGGACGACACCTTGATTCCAGCGTGGGTACGGCGTGACCAGCAGAATGCATTCAGATCGCGCAAGGCAAGCATATCTCAGAATGTGATTGTAATATGCTACTTCAACATGATGTTCACTTATGTGTAAGCGGGGTGGGAAGGCAGCGCCTGCGATGCACACGTCTTGTCAGACACCATCGCAAACGACCCACGTTTTCCTTTATTGTCAGAAGGTATGCTTGAATGCCACTCTTGTATATATCATTGGAAATAGTTAGCATGTGTTTGGCAGAGTGAATTCCAACAAACCAAGTTCTGGTGATATTAACTTTTTCATTGGCAATGACATGAATAAACTATTAAAATTACTTTAGTATTTAATTCCATTATTTGAGCATATTACATTTTAATTAAAATCCATTAACAAGTTAATCCTGGTGATTTTGTAGAAAATAGCATCTCTTTTTTTTTACCCGACGTGTCTCTTGGAAGTTAAAGGTTTGAAATGATTTTGACTCATTTAACCCCTCGTTTGCTCGAATGCAGACAAGTACTACTTGTTGATGCCAGATTTACCAATTATAGTCGTTTTCTTGCACCGTACCGCTCCAAAGAATATCACTTAAATGAGTTTCGGAATGGTGAGATGATTGCACAACTCCCACAGGAGTTGTTTAATCACCGTCACTCTCAGCTTTGGAATGTTATCAAAGTTGCTTTGGGGTTTTGAAGAGCCAATTTCCCATTTTGCGATATGGAATGCCATCGTATACCATTCGACGCCAGATTAAGATTGTCATTGCATGTTGTATGGTACAAAACTTCATTTGCATGAGCATGTCATGTTTGCCTGATCAGATCTTCGATGGCGGTTCCATTCACAACGCAGATGATGAGCATATTATATCACATGCCGTTAACGCGATGCGGTAGGCGATTGAGCATCAGTCGGCTATGCGAGATGCCATAGCCAATGCAATGTGGGATAATGTATATGCATGACATCGAGTCTTATTTCTTTATGTTGAAATGATAATATATTACATGGATATTTCTACTTCTTTCACACTTTGTTTTTTCGATGATTATATCTACAAAGAAAATCCAAAATTCAATTTAATGTATTTTAATGAAAGCATGTCGATATACCAATTCTCATGATAGAATGATAATTTGGAGAACTCCGTGATATTCTCTATCAATATTTTCAATATTCTAGTGTGATTAGAAAATTAAGAATAAAATTTAAAAGCATTCCGTACTTTAATTAGTGGACATAATTTGTCAAATAAATTAAAATATTGAAATAGAGTAATCAACGGGTACATATTGCATATTTATTTTCTTATGACAATCAATGGATGGTTAATCGTTATTTTTAAAATATTAAATGATTTGATGCTGACATTATCCACTCTAAAACATTATACTTTCTCATTTATTTCCACATTTAATTTTTTATTCTTTAATTTGACACAAAGTTTAAATCTACTCTACTTTAAACCCAAAACAAACATACACATTAGATTTAATAAACTTAAGTTTAAAAGTTTAGATTTATTAAATTTACTTAAACCCAAAACAAACACCAAATAATTATATTAGCGGGTGTGTATAGGTCTCATGCGTATAAAAGAGAAAATTATATTTTTTGAGTGGAACGCTCAAAATAGAAAAATTGATCCTTTGAAGGGAAGGGAGAATTAATTATTACAAATAATGTGTATTTAAAATTTAGTTTTAGGTATAAAAATTAATGTTAGTTTTCCTATTTTACCCACAACAATACTTTTCTTTTCTTTTTTTGTAAAATTTGAAAGATTTCTTCCATAATTTTTTTATGACAAACACTTGTGTGGTTTTTTTTGTTTTGGAATCGGATCTATCTATGAAAATAATGTACATATAACATGTTGTCCCTTCATAAATGGTCCCCTCAATTAATTAAAACATGTGGTCCCCCACTATAATGGTCCCCCTCATTAACTAACCACCACCGGCTATTAGATAATTATCTATATATTTTTCGTTTATTTATTTATTTTTTTAAATTCAAAGAAAAATCTAATCATTTCTATAGAATAATCTAATCAATTCAAAAAAGTAATATAATTACTTCTATAGAATAATATATTAAATGATTTTTTGGCGAATTTTAATAGCTCATAACTGTCGTTATTGGTCAACATTTTTGGGTTACACTTTCTAATAATTAGATTATTCTTTATAATGAATTGTATTACTCTAATTTTCTAAAAATAAAGTCATGTATTAGTAATAATTAATTGTATGTTGCAGTTAAATAGATTACTTTATAAAATTAATTAGATTACTTTTTAAAAAGAATTAGATTTCTATTAGATTATAAATAGCAGGATATCCGCAAATAATCAACTTGAATGGCTGAAATCAACAACCTCATTATAAGTTATAATATATATCCTACCTTATTAATAGTGTATAAATACACGTATTGCATCAAGAATAACATATCTAGAAAAAAATATTCAATCACATTTTCTTTCTTGAACAACTATCCTAAAAATTTATCTCAAAATACCAAAAAAATGTAGGAATAGATACAACTAGAAATCGCCACCGTTCATTCCACCAAATGAGGAAACGCCAGTACATTATGTAAGAACCACCAAGTTGGTTGTTTGAGCTGACTATGCCCTCACTACCCCCCAGATAAAAGAGAATCATAGTGACGGAGTTTGGGGGAAAGCTGAAATTAGAATTCTACATCCATCAGAACCCGTACAGAGCGGCTGTACTCTATTAGAGCCGACGGCTGTAGATCGCGACCAGCACATTCAGGTATACAGTAGCTATACAAGGTGGTGGCGCCACTCGTAAAATAAAGCTGCATGAAGCCGTCGAACATTTTGGTAGACGTGTAGTTATGCGGTAGGTTGTGAGATTACAAGCAGAGAATTATTGGAGAGAGATAAGGGAGATTAGGGTGCCAATTGAAAGAAGCAGAGATTTATTGGAGAGAGATAAGGCAAATTGGGATGCCAGTTGAAAAAAGGGGATCCGCCAAAAATCCAGCAACCCGCGAGATTTCATATGACAGTGATTTTGGGATCCAGTTCTATAGATGTAATGGGTAATTGATATTTCATTATACGACACTCATGTTAATATAAACAGTTGGTGAGAGATGTACAAGGATAAAAATCAATCAAATAATATAAGATTTACAAAACAACTTTCCTAACTAGGAGAATCCTTAAAATGCCCCCGCAAAATGGGAGTTCCATCAGCAACGGACATTTTGGAACGCAATAGAACAAACCTCGTGCGATAAAGTGGTTTAGTTAGTATGCATGCTAGTTGTCGAATGTTTTGACATGAGCAACTGATAGAAGGCCCTTGAACGTGAGGTCCCAAACAAAATGAGAAAATGTGCGAGGAGAAAATTAGCATTGCTGTGAGTTGGGACGGCCACGATTCTGTGAGACGTTATGGCTGTTGCAATGAGGTTCGATTGTTGGGCCTCTATACTATTCAGATAGCGATCGTGAGCAACAAGCATGTCACGAAGTTCGGGGAGAGAGCTCTCACGGGCCCGACTGGATGCGGCGATTTCACAAATATGCAGTCCAATCCACGAAGGATGTTGAGCAACATTTGTATATAACTGTCTTCTAATTAGTTAAAACTTTTATTTAAAATTTTAATCACTTTTTATTTATACTAAAATTTTTTTATGAAATAGTTCACTAGATGACTATTATTTTTCATCATTCAAATATCACTTCACATTCAAATGTTTTCACTTCTTATCTGTCACATAAAATTCATATCGAGCCGAAATTCACGTAAGTGTTTTCTATATATGTATAGAATATAATATTATACTATAAGATTCAATAAATTGTGCACGTATGTTTGTGTGCAGAGATTAAGAAAAAGTCTTGCCTACACTCATCCTTTTACTGCATGCATCCATTTATATTTACGCATATCAAAATTATATACACACATGCAGAAGACTAGACTAACCTTAGACCATTATATACCCACATATCCACATACTTTAAAAAATTAATTAAAACATACACATCCCCACAGTTGGCACCCAATTTCAACACCCACATCCCTTCCTCCAACCCTTATGGTGCGTTTACTTTGAGAGTTAAGGGCGGTTATCCCCTCAATGACGTACCTAGTTAAATTTAACTTACTTTGCAGGTTTTCAAAAAGGGATAACCTTTCGTGCCAACCAAGACCTGATGAAAAATCTGACGTGGAATGTTGTGCAGAGGCTACACTGACACTCCAAAATTGGACGGATTATTTCTAACTCGAGGGTTTAATTGATGAAAATATGGTTTTGCCCTTACTTTATTTAAATTTTAAATGGGTCTTCTTCTCAATCAAGAGCTTCTTCTCAATCAAGAGAATCGACAGAAGAATCAATTTTAGGGTTCATAATTTGGGAAAATGCGATTCAGGAGATTTGAGATTTCTGGTTAATGGGAAACTTTCTCCAAGTAAAATCCAATTATACGATGTCGCAATGCCGGACCCTTTTCTGGGGATCGGGTTCTCATGGGAGAGTTCCTCCGCCACATTGAATTTTCAGACACTGAACTTAAACCCTATCTTGATGCAGGCGAAGAAGAAAATGAAGGAGAATTCGTTGGATTTTACGGAGACGACAGAGCAGAGTTTAAGGAGGAAGTTACCTACTGCAATCGACCACCGGAGCTATGCCGGGGACACATGTGTCGGTGTCGGCAGACTTCTGGATGGAGTTGGGCGAGAGGATGAACACCGTGGAGTTGGGGAGAAAGAGATCCGACGACGAAGACGGAGTTGGGCGAGAAGAGGAATGGTTGGAGAATGAGCAATTGTTTGAAGATTTGATTGAGGTTTAATGGCGGATTAGGCGTTGAATTTCAACGTGGGTTTCCATCGGTGAATCTGCTCCAAAATATCTGCCTAATTTATTTAATTTAATACTTTATATATTTAAAAAAGGATGTTATGATAAATTACTTTAATTTAAACCTAAAAAGTAAATAAGGTTAACTTTAACTCAACCCTCACCAAACGTTCAACTAAGGTTTATTAACTCCAACCCCAACCCAAAAGTAAACGAACCCTTATAGAAGAAGAGGAGGGAAAGAAACAATGTTGGCAAGTGATTCCTTACTGTAATTAGTGTTTTAAAATTCTAGGATCTTTGAATGGGACCTTTAGAATTTAGATAGTCAAGGCCTTAAGGAAAATGATTTTTTTTAATGTATTCTCTCCATTCTGCAATAATAATTACGTTTGTATTTTGCACGAAAATTAAGAAATAAGAATATAGTATAATATTTTAATGTATAGTACATCGCTGTTAATGAGATTTCTGCATCTGATCGTATCAGCTCTTACTGCTTTCGTAGCCAGTCTTTCTTACAGTAGAAGCTGTGATTGAATTTCGCTAATCGAGATAGCCTCGAGAACGCCTGGTTACGATCCACAGTTCACGACAACTTTATCACTAATGCCAGATATGCATTGTCTTTACCTTCCTTGTATTTAGAGACATTCAAAAATATGGGTCCACCCCTTCAAATAATTAATGAATTTCTCATATCGAATCTTTTCGAACCTGTTATGAATCCCGGGGAGAAAAGGAACTATGCGTTATATCGAGAAAAAGAGACTCGTCGTGTAATCTCTGCTGCTGAAATAGATATATAGCAATGTGAAAGAAATAATAAAATAAGTAATTTTATTAATGTCCCCATACAAATATATTAATTATTTTATGTGGATTCTATTTTTTTTTTAAAATAGTATTCACTGTTAAGGTAGGACGTCCAAATTGCAAATATGTAAGTATTATTAAGAGACGGAGGAAAAATAAAGCAAGGAAAAAAGAGATATTTTGAGTAATTTAATAAGAAAAGTATACTCCCTCCGTCCGGCTTAAAGTTTACTTTTTTTATTTTGAATTATCTCAAGTTAAGATTTACATTTCGTCTTTTGTCAAGTTGTGCCCACACAAAATAATTAATTATTCCATGTAAGGCCAATACAACACTAATACAACTACCCAGTTTATATTAAATATTATTTCTCTCACCTTACTACACATTAAGATACTATATCTCTTAATCTCCGTGCAAAAAACAAACGTCAACATTAACGCAGGGCAAAGGGAGTATAAAATTGTTGGGTTGAATGTAAAAAGTACTCTCATTTTCCCTATATTGAGTGTCTTATTCAAAGATCCTCATTTCCCTTTTAGTAAAAAAACCTAACATATAACCTACCACTTACTACTAATACAACCACTCAATACACATAAAATAAGAATACTTCTAAATCTACATGCAAAAATCAAACGATGACCTTTTACCGAGACGAAGGAGTATATAACAATTTTGTAATATTATAATACAATGAGAATATTAATATTGTATAATTCAATTCTTTTAAAAGTGTACATAAATTTTTGGAATGGATGAAAATGAAAGGTGTAAAAGTAATTATCAAAATGGACAATTTTGTAATATTATAATACAATGAGAATATTAATATTGTATAATTCAATTCTTTTAAAAGTGTACATAAATTTTTGGAATGGATGAAAATGAAAGGTGTAAAAGTAATTATCAAAATGGAGGGGGTGCACGTTATTTTGGATAATCGAGCATAAATGGGAAACCAATACCCTACCCGAATGCGCCCGCCCACTATCATGGTACCCATCGAGCTACACAAGTAAAATTGACAACCTAAGAATGAAAAAGTAGTGCTTTATGGTTCCAAGCATTTTAAGGTTATATGAAGTGATTACATCCTTTCAAGGCACGAAAATAAAGACTCTGAAATCACATAGGCCCACATCACACAAATGAACCCACTGCCACATATGTTTCATTCGAGACTCGACCACAAATTAGATACACATGATATGTACACAAGGTAACTACATTAGGCACTATAACCCCTAGTTAAAGGACTCCATGTTGCCAAGTTATTACCTGCCGAGCCACAGGCCGCAACACATGCTTCCTCCATATCGGATCGGGACACCCCATGATTGCACATGTTTGCGAATGCACGCATGTGTTTCATGCCGTACTGTGTCAATGACCCACAATGTGCCTCGAATAACCGTACCTAATCATCAACCAACTCACCAAAATGATGCATATAGAAAATTTTTATAGTAAGTATAAATATGAGAGCTAGGCTTACCATTGATTTCAAACAATCCCAATCATCTGCAAGGGGCAATCCCCGACCTCTAATGGATTTGAGAAGAGACGGGGCCTTCTCTGGACCGAATAGAAACAACCCAATAATGTCTATGCTGCCATCTACATGTTTCCTGTACAGCATCGTATCTATTATCAGCTTTAGCAGCTCCGCCTTCTTTTTTGTACCCTCCTCGGACTTTTTGTACTGCACTTTACATCAGTTAGATCCTAAGACTATGCTTAAGTTAAAGAGTAATTGAAAATATATCTCGACTAACCCTTTCCCACAGAAACACAAGTTCAGCATCCCTCTGGTTGACAACACCCATGTGATCTTTAGGGCGGATCCTGTTCGGAGGAAGGTTCACGGTTGCTGGATCAAAACCGTGGAACAGGTAGAGCTTGTTGGATTTGACACTCGTGTTCCCATATTCCATGACATGGGATCCAGCAGTGTAGGTGTTGTAGTTAGAAGTTCGATCCTTGACCTACGTACAAGTAGCAAGTTGCAGTTTATAACAAACTAAAGGCTTTATCCTTGTCTAGGTACAGACATGTCTAAAAAAGTATTGATTGGATGAGCACCTGCTGGTATTGCTGCTCTACAGTTTCTCTTCTAAGGTTATGAGTCTCACTGGAGACGAACGTATAAACAGTGAGATAATGCGAGGCAATTAATTGCCAAATAGAAATGCAGAAGACATAAACAAGATAAGCAACATTTGCTTTGCAAAGAACATGAGGGAGAAAAAAATAAGGTTCTAGTTAAAGCAATGAAACATTGAACTTGCTTGAAAAGTAGATGTTTAACTAGATTAATGGACTCATACTGCAGAAAAAATTATGGATGGATCGAGGTTAATATCACTTAACGCAAGCCTACACTTTAGACAACGGTCATAATATTGTACCTGTCCTCCATCCAAGCAACACTATATAGATCTCCCAAACACGTAATGTACTCTGGAGGTGGAGCAGGATCCGACCCAGGACAGTATGTTCCCCAGCTACTCTCTTCTGCATTTGAAGCCGTTGTCACATAAATGTCCAAATTGTCTGGCATCAGACCTTCAAATATACTTCCACTCTCACATGCTTCTATATATAAAACCTATGAAGTCCAACATCAAACTTCATTAGCTAATTGGCAGAGGACATCAAAGATATAAATTTAAGTAGTTAAACTAGATCTTGACAAATAATCAAGAAAGTAGATGTTCATTATATAGATGGCATGTAAAAGAGCAATAACAATGACACCATGAGAAACCACTTACCGTCTTTTTGTAGGTGCCAGATGCATGCTTCTTCTTAAGAACATCAATGAAATCTTTAGCATAAAGATAAGGCATATTTGGCATCCCTGAAAATGAAAATGAGACCAGCTTGGAGTTACTCATTGAATTTTTCAAATGCAACACCTCCAAATACACTTAAAGGACACGAGAGATATAGCAGACAAATGTTTAAAATATTAATTTGGAAAAAATAAGTTAGCAATGCACCCGATCCACTCACCGAGAACCCCTGGACCACCATGATCAGAATAGTAGATAAATATCCTGTCACCAGGTTTACTGGCCACGACTTTCCCACTTCCACCTTTTATAGCGCTTTTGTCACCCAGAATTACAGCATAGAAATTCTCTGCAGTCACTTGTTCACCAGTGTAGTCCTTAAACAAGGAGTCACCAGCATATTAAATTCAACCAACCTTGATATTCATGAAAAGTTAACTTGTGACATATAACATATTTAGAACACATCTCACTCCCATTTAATGTTTCTCACCACATACAACGAGCATGTATTAGAAGAAAAAACAGTGGGAGACAATTTTAGTTCTAAAAGACCTCAGTTTTAAAGCCTTGACATCGAATTTCTCTGTGGCTAATCTAATATTTCAGGGGTGATTGGGGGTGGGGAACAGTACTAATACTAAGCCAAAGCACAACCACCCATTACAGAACCCTTCCTGCAGCCACAAAGCACTATGAACAATCGATATTCCCAGAATTGCAGAGCCTGACCTTGGACCTTCTAACAGTACAGTAATAATTACTCTTGTTTCAATCAATATAACAAGCACATTTACTTAGCAATCATTTTGAATCAATGATAACTAAGATGTAATCATAGCAAGTTCAATATGCAGTGTCAACTAATAGTTTAAAGAGAGAAGACGAAATACAGAGCCTCCTACAAATAACGCAACAAAAAATGGATAAAGCGCCTAACTTAAAACAAGAAATTGCTGATCATTGTCAGTCCTTGCACGACTTGCTATCTTTGAAGCTTCAAATTGTCTATACATACACTAGACCAAAATTGGTATCAGCACAAGATATTGTTTAATTAAAATATTCTATATAAATTATTGTTTCAGTTCTAAATACATCTAGAAGACTAAAGCATCTTTGTACAATTTTTTAGTTTTCTTCAATGAAATCAACAGACAATAGAATCTTACAATATACGTCAACAATTAACATCCAGAAAGCATTCAATATTCATAAAGCAATTAGTGAAGATGGCATCAGTAATTTGATTATATGATATACCTTTGGAACACCTGCATAGACATCCTCACCCTTTGGATGGTTGATCAGAACTCCTTTTCTTGGGTTTAGTTCATTCATTGCAATATCATCATACATGAAAACTACAATATTCTCCTCTTTGATGCCTCCCCTTTTAAGTATTTGGTATGCATGGCAAACATCAGCCTATCATTCAAACATCATGTTTAAGAAAATGTTAAGTCAACACGAGAAGAAATATATACCCAAAACTAATCTCCGGCATTTACATATCATGCAATTTTGAAGTGAACATATTCTTGATTTGTAATGAATGATTTGATCTCGAACAACTAATTTTTATGAATCCTCATCTATGGTGTTTCGTGAAGGGAACACAAAATGATGCTCAGACAGAATTTAGTATATGTTCTAAGACTTGCTTCCCTAGAATAATCATGATCAAAAAGAATACGAACCAAATATTCGTTCTCCTCCGTGCATAGTTGTAAAAATATGCCAAATGGGGTTCATTTTCAGAATTCCATGTCAAGATATCAGATGAAAGTTGTTAAGGCATTTGAAGCCCCTTAGTAAAATTCCAAATACATCATATAAGTTGCATATCATCCACATACTTTTGACTAATTAAAGACAAAAGAGCTTGTATCATTTCACAAAGCGTTTATCTTGTACTACTTAAACCAGTTGCTTCTGTTGAATTTGTTTTGATAATGAATAACTCTATGAGCAATCGAACATCCCATTTCCAGAAAGAAGAAACAGAGCAAAATCATTTATCACAACTTCATATATATATCACAGGAGAAAGAATCCAACATTGGGGCTTTGGGTTTTTAATTTAGACAGATTGTTCAAGTGAGTAAGCATGAGATAAAACTAATTAGCTATTAACCAATTCAATAGATAAACCCAATTCCACATCATTTTATTTCTGTGCATATATATGATTATAAACACACACATATATGCATACCCCATATCAGAGTAATTGAAACTCACTATGAATGATAACGCACAATAATAAACAATTTAAGCAGCTAAATGTGTTCAAAACTCACCTGATGCCGATAATTACCAAACCCGTTTGAACCAGCCACCAACACTGCCCAGGTGGTGCCGTTCTCATCCGCTTCGCGACGGTCTGTTGGCCATCGAATAATCGGATCCCAAGGAGGGCTCCGCCGCCTTACTCCGGCGACGGCGTCGTGAAAAGGCAGCGCCGCCGTCACCACCACCAGAAGCAGTACCAAGATGACACGAAACATAAACCCGGAAAAGGCCATAACTGAAAGGATGAAGAAAATGCAGAGTGGGTGGAGTGCAAACATATTGATATAGTGAGCACGCAGCAGCCATGCATAGCCGTAGAGTGACACCTGTGGCAATGGTGGGCCCGTATCTGCTGGGTGATTAACAGCTGGATAACTGCTTCGTTACTTGCAGTAAATTACTAATTTACTCTGTTTATGTTGGCAGATGCTAAGGTAAACACTCAGCTTGGGAGTATTCGGCAGATACTAAATTAAGAAAAATATTTTTTTGATCGACTTTTAGAAAATAATATGGTATTTTTAGAGGGTAAATACTCATTCCATCCATAAAATACTTCGCCTATATTATTCACGTTGTTTTAAAAAAATAAAATAAAATTATGTTTCACTTTTTCTACTCACTTTTTACAGAGTTAAAAATATCAGTTTATGATTTGAGATAATTATAATACAGAACCCAACTCATTAACACGGGATGTCCTGTGACACTTTGGTGTGACATTTCCTGTAACATCTTCTTATTGAATGACACGTTGCGCTGTGGATAAATCTAATCCCTTGCCCCAAGGATTGACTGATTGACTTAGGGTATAATTTTCCTTATCTTTTTTACGTGTCACTTATCCAATGGAGTGACACAAGAGATGTTACACCAAAATGACACAGAAGATCCAGACCCAATCATAATCTACTGGAAAAATATTTTAAAATTCCATGAAATTTTAAAAGCTTCTAAAATTTCAGTAATATTGAAAAAAAAAAAACTTTAACTTAAAAGAAAAATTATTCTAAAATTAAATACATTTGTTAAACTTTGATTAATTAGAAATTACAGAAATTTAGAATTACATTTAAATTTGTTATGTTATAAGAATAAGAGCATCCACATTGATTTCTCATTTTTTTTATTTAAACCAAAATGAATTAAACTCTCTAACGTGCGAATGCAGTTTAAATCCATAACCCACCCCATCCTACTCACAGTTTCAAAAGTTTAAGTTCAATTTATTTAGCTAAAGGGTCGAGGCCCCATCAATTTTTACATATTTGGGGTTTTAAAAATAGTGGGTTCCAATTAATTTAAATTGAAAAGTAGATGTGAATGTTAGTTGAGTTTAACCGAGGAGTGTGTAAAAAATGAGTTGGAGTGAAAATGGGGTTTCAACCTAAACGAATGAGGATGCTCTAACACTTATCATTTGGTTGAGCTTCCAAATTAGGCAGGAGAGTTCTAATAAACAAATGAGTCTTCAAGCTAACGAAAGATGGAGACAAAATAATAAGACACAAGGCAGGGTTAGTTGTAAAAAAAAAATTGTGTAGCCTTGAGATATTCTCACCAATGGTGAAAATGACTTCAATTCGTATTGTCTTGGGCTGACAGTTAGTTTGGACCTTGAGAAGATTCACACCTACAAGAATATCACACATATAATGACTAAAGTAATTATCTGCAAGAAGCATCACCGGACTGATCGGAAAGAGCTCGAGATAAATATGGAGTATGCAGTCAACTTTATTGGGGGGATTGTTGGCCTAGGAATATTAATTAAAGAAGCCCGAAGTTATTTAAGTTGAAAAGCAGCCCATGAATTTGATTAGTTTGCATGGCCCACTAGATAACCCAATTTTGGGTTAAAAATAAAGCTAAGTTTCCTTGGTGGATTTAGGGGTGGCATACCATATTATTCCGAAAATATCGACTCATACCGTATACTATATTGAAATTATCGGTATTAAAAAAAATCATATTGATATCGTATCGAAAATTTCGATATACCGAAATTTCGGTATATTATAGATCAATACCGTTTCATACCGAAATACGAAAACACCTTATTTTATCGAAAATTATCGATTCATATCGAAATTTTAACATATCGATTTAATATTAAAATTTTAAAATACCGATTCATACCTAAATTATGTATAATATTTGAAAATAATTTAATCAAATTATACATATTAAATATAAAAATAATAATTATTTTGATATTTGAGTACGGTATATATTGAAATGGCGATTTTTATAAAATTATATACCAATACTGTACCAAAATTTTCAGTATACCATTTTTGATATTTTTCGATATGATAACTTCAGTATACCGAAATTTTGGTAATTTTGTCCATCCTTATTCCTGGTGTTAAGGTGTTCAGTTGTGAGAAGAGAGAGAACAGGGAGTCAAGAGAAAAAAACATAAGTGAACTTGAAAAGTTATTCATTTTTTGGTCCGGTTTTTTACTATTTCACTTCAAATTTTGAAGGAGAGTTTGTAGCTAGATCATGTAATTTTGTAATAGAAATTTTGAATTGTGTATTTTTTCTTAATTAGTGGATTGTTTTATAAACTAGGTCCCGTACGTAATTTTTTACCCTCATACCTAAATTAGAAGGATTTTCCACATTAAATTGTTGATGTTTATTCTCGTTAATTTCTCCATATTTATTATTGTCAATTGATAAATTTGAGTGGAAAGTTTTAATCATGACGTTGATGGATTTTCGTTATTCCAATAATATCTGTATACGTCCATTATTAATCTATTCGTTCGTTTGCCTTTTACGTGTAGATTAAGAAGTATTATTATTTTATGTGTAGTGAGATGTGTAAATCTCATATTTTAATTGTATTATTGTGACTGAATCCCATGTATTTAAGAGGAAAAATTGATAGATTAAGAGTGGATAGCCAAGAAAGTAAAATGGATACATTACAGATGACGAAGATAGTATTGTTTATCCTAATGGATAGTCCGCAACAATTTGATCCACACCCATTGCCGTATGGAATTTACTTTCCTCAAGCGCATACATCTCACTCGAAACAATTTATTATGACATTATCAAGTCCAATAACATTCTCTTGATCAGTAAAGTAAATTAATTCTGCATTTAGTAATTTACAATTAACCAAGTGATTAAAATACAGCACGACGACTTAACTGATCATATTTGACACGCTATATAGCTACATTAGCACCCACAAAAACTAGACAACATCGAACTCTACCTTTTTTTTTTTGTTTTTGTAAGCAAAAAAAAAAGGTTTATATTATTCAACAGACTCCTATTTGAAAACAGCTGTCTATCTTCGTATGCAGCTTCTTCACTTCACGTGGGCAGTGGAACACAGAATCCGAACCGTTGACTAAGGCAAGTTGTCAGCACCCACATGGTTCTTCATTGCAGCTGCATACCGAGTAGTCAACGCCAGTGCAATGCTGGTAACTTGTTTATAATCCACCACTCTTTTGGACACACTGAGCTTCACACGTGCACCGATCACGGGACTCGTGAACCCATCGAGACACGTGTTCTCGAAGGTCAGGGCAGCAGCTACCCACGACTGGGCGTTGCTGCCCTCACCAGTATCAGCCAGCTCCTTCAGGGAGCGGCTGAGCTGGTCGACAGAGTTAGCCATGTTGGACGAGCAGTCCACCACGGCTCGGTACTCTATCGGCTTGAGCTGGCTCTTCATCCGAGCCATCTTCCAAATGAAGGTGGAGGCGGATTGAGCACGGGATAAGCTGACGGACAAGGCGGCTTGGGCGAGCTGCTTTCGGCTCGTCTAGATTGTTTTTGAGTAGGTGAAGAGACACTGGAGGCAGAGAGATGGGTAAAGAGTGGCTTTGCATTCAGCTTTGAGGAAGGTGTCTGTGGCATTAGGGTTTAGAGTAGCGTAAACTGTGTGGTGAAAATAGAAGAGTAGCATCAAAACGATGCAGTATTGTGACATTTTTGGGAATTGTTTTATTTAAGTGTGATTTGGGGTGTGAGGAGATAACCATTAGTTCTGATGATTATTTATATAGTGGGTCAATTGTAGCATCATTTTACACTAATTTTGTGTGGTTTAAATTATTTTAAATTCCACAAGTACATATTATTATTTGTTTTATTGGAGTTGATGTTTGAGAATTCTTTTTTAATGAAAGTTGCCGACCTAAAGAAACAGTAATAATTGAAAAATGTTAGACTCATTGAAATATTGAAGCCTTGTGTAATTCTCTTCGCCGCGGATTTACTTGGGGACATAGGTTCAACGCCTATAGGTCATCAATTATGTAACAAGTAATCCAAATTCAACTATACCCAAATTATATAGGCAAGGAATTGTAAAACATTATTTTTTTAATCGGTAAATGTTACTCCCTCTGTTCCTCTGATATGGGTTCATTTTGCCATTTTGGTTCGTCCCAATATAAAGTGTTCATTTCTTTTTTGGGTTGATGTGACACAACACAATAATATTATTATACTCAACCACTTATACATGGGTCCACACTCAACATTAATACACCTACTCACTACACATTAAAATATTATTTCTCTCATCTCATTATACTTTAAAATATTACACTCCTTAATCCACGTGCAAAAATCAAACAACACTTATCAAGGGGACGGAGGGAATAGTTATTAATATAATTGGTAAATTAATGTTAGTTGTTAATATAATTAGTACTAGTTAGTTCACCAAGCATCCATACTTCCTCTTTCTCCAAGCCTCCTTATAACTCTCCCCCTGATTCGTTCTCAATAAGAATCGAATTTGGATCACTCACTTTAGTGAGTAGCACAGTAATCAAGTGAGTTAGCTATCTAGTTGAATTGTTTTGATATAACACCTATAATTATTATATTTGGATCAGTGGTATATATAAGATTGAGAAATGAATTTATATCCTAACTCAACGTAAAAGCTTTAGAGGAAAGGAAGAAATTTATGCCACATGTCAATCATTAAAGATATGACACGTAAGACGTCACACCGAAAGTGTCACAGAATATTTCACGCCTTCACGGAATAGCTTCCGTAACATGGACAAAGAACAATGTTTAGTATAATTATAATAAAGAGTGACAATATTTTTAAAAGAAAAATAATATCTTTAAAAAAAGTAATAATTAATTAAAAAAATACTCCCTTGGTCCATCCCCAATCTATTCGTTTGCTTTTTGCGCGTGGATTAAGGAGTATTATTATTTAATGTGTAGTGGGTAGTTGTATTAGTATGATGTGTAGGTCTCATATTTTAATTTTATTAGTGGGTGCGTGGGTCCCATGTGTCTAAAAATGAAAATAAATAGATTAAGAGTGGACAGTTCAAAATAATAAAATGGATTAATTGACAGTGGATGGAGGAAATATAAAATAATATCATCGTTAGACGGCCCATCCAAAATTACCCAAATTTTTAAGTGTGTGTAAATATTCATACACCCAAACAATAACCCTCTCACATATTATATACTCCCTCCGTCCCAGACTAAGAGGGCCATTTTACCATTTTTGTCGTCCCACCCAAAGAGTCTCATTTCCTTTTTTGGACACATGGGACCCACCCACACCCACTAATACAATTAAAACATGGGGCTCCCACACCCACTAATACAACTACCCACTACACATTAAATAATAATACTCCTTAATCCACGTGCCCAAAAGCAAATGGGACTCTTAGGTTGGGACGGAGGGAGTAAATAAATAATATATAACATTTTTTGTAATAACTAATTTAAAAATAAATAAATAAAACACACCTAATACTACTCATTTAACTAGTGTCATCCCTATCTAATGCTACTCCCAAGTTGATTAATATTGCGATCAAGTTTAACAAGAGACAAATGGTGTACCCACCATTAGGGGTTCCACCGTCCCTGTCCTGAGGATTGGTGGAGGAGGTAAATCGCAAGATGTGCTTCAAGTGACTTATAGAGAGGATTCACTGTTAAACTTGTGGTTATAAGGGGCCAAATTCATGGCAAAAACAGAATTTGAACCCCATCCTATAGCAACAAGCTCAGTTGGAAGCTCTTGTCGTTATTCTAGGAAATTAAATTTGAACACTTGCAAGCTAGTCAAAAAATTTGAAGTAAAATATTTACGTAACTATGCAAAGTAGAAAGTCAATAGGTAGAGTACCAATGCAGTTTTAATGCTGATAAGTACGAAAAAGTAGTCAACGAAGATAACCATGCATGGACAGCACACCAATTTTATATTTAATTAACACTTGTGCAAGTACATACACGCTGTACGGCTCATTTACTTTTGCAAGTATTATACTCACTATGTCTCCTTTATTATTTTGTTATTTTGCTCGTTTATTTTCTTTTTTAGTAAATTTAGATCTCATATCATATAACAGAACTCTAATGCTATCTTTATTTTCGGTTTTAAAATTTAGTTTTTTATTTCTAAAATCTACACCCGAATTTTTATAATCTAATATATAAATATCTACAAACTTTTATATATTCTTTCTCCCCAATTAATATTCATTCTTTACATTTATCACCTCTCTCCTCCCACATATATTAATACACTTTTATACATATGACCACATATTTCCTATATAATGATTTAAGATAAACTTAAAACAAACCTTGCTAAAATCACAAAAATAAACATAACCTACTAATCACTGATTTTCAAAACCAAACAAACCAAAAACAAACAGAACATAAGAAGTTGCTACAAAATTACATACTACAATTTATATTATTGTTATTTTACCCCTTTATACCATCTCTTTACTTTAAAAGTAAGCCATCTTTTCCATATTAATTACATTTGTTATTTTTACGGTGATTAAAAAATATATTAGTATGTAATAAAATTACAGAAATAAATTTTTAATGTAAAGTGAATTGTTGTATTAGTGTTATGTATGAAGCCCATAGAAATATATTAATTGTTTTGGATATATTACATTTAACAAAAAGAAAAATGTAACTATTGAGGTGAAACTCCCAAATTAAATATGTAACTATTATTGTGGGACGAATAAAATACATACAATCTCATAATCTATTTGTTACATTACCACCCATCTAAGTAATAAAATTGATAGATACGAGTATCATTTATTATTTAATTATTTAATACATAATCATTTAATTTTAACACGTATCATCGTGTGCATTAATTTGTGTCAAAGCCTTGCACATAGAACTTTTATAGTAAATTGGTGGAGGTGAAGTCGTACTAAAATCGTTTTATTTGGAAATCTTTTTTCTAAATGAATGGCGATAAAATTTGAATTTTTAATTTTTAAGAGATTATAATTATAATACACGTACTATATTAAATTATCACCTTATTTAAAAATTTAACTCGATAAAAAGGAACATTATTTAATGTTTAGTTAATTAGTTAACTTTAATAGCATTTGATGCATAAAGGAACTTTTGCTAATCATATTAACAAAAAATAATACTTCCTCTATCTAAAAAACTTGTGCACGCTTTTTATTTACACCATCATAAAACTTATTGCATTCTTAAAAATGTAACCTCTAATATATTAATAACCTCACAAAACAAAAGAACACTACAAAAATAGAACCTAATTTTAAATTTTAATAAAAAGTAACTTAAAATTACGTACATCATTTTTTTTAGATGGAGAGGGAGATAGCTAGTTGAACTCTTGAAAATTACTTGATGAGTGTGTAACAACAAATTTTGTATTTATGATGAAATAAACACAAATTGAGTACAAAGATAATTTCAGATGGATTTAATTTAGAAGATATGTAAATTGGTTACAATCCCAATCAATCCTCTTATTCTTCTCTCGAACCAATTTGACTTGACTTTGACTTGTTGACTTGACTTTGACTGGAGTGTGTGTTGACTGTATGTTGACTGCGCTGATTGTGTTGACAGCGTGTGTGTTGAGTCGGATCTTCGGATGAAGCTTGTTCGAACTCGGATGTATAGTCTTGACATTGATCCGGAGGCGTCGAGCCTTTGTTCGGATTGAACATTGACTTGAAGACTTCTTATGAAGAACGCCGTTCAATTTGGTAGAACACTGTTGATTTCACAAAGATTGTTTGATTAGTTTGACTGGAAGAAACGTCGAATCTGAGGGGCTTAGCACCTTGATCTCAGGTCGAGTGTTGTTTCTGACCAACGTCAGATCGGAGGGGTGTAGAACCTTGATATCTGATCGGAGGTGGCTAGTTGGAAGAATGCCGGATCAGAGGGGCTTGACACCTTGATCTCTGATTGGAGGCGGATGGCTGGAAGAACGCCGGATCGGAGGGGCTTAGAACCTTGATCTCTGATCGGAGGTGATTGGCTGGAAGAACGCCGATCGGAGGGGCTTGACACCTTGATCTCTGATCGCAGGCGGTTGGCTGGAAGAACGCCGGATCGGAGGGGCTTGACACCTTAATCTCTGATCGAAGACGGTTGGCTAGAAGAACATCGGATCGAAGGGGCTTGGCACCTTGATCTCTGATCGGAGATGGATGGCTGGAAGAACGCCGAATCGGAGGGGCTTAGCACCTTGATCTCGGATCGCAGGCCGTTCTTGGCTTGAAGATGCTTGAAGATCTCAAGGGAGCAATGCTCGTGTTCTTGATCTCTTCAGAAGCGTCTGCGTCTTCAGATGTTTTTAGTGTGTCTGGAATGAATGGAGGAGGGCTCCTTATATAGGTGGAGGGTGAGGATTGGGCCTTTACATCTATAACGTGATTTGATTGGTTGATCCTTGATTTGACCTAATTCTGCGGGCTTGGACTTATTTGACTGGATCTGTCCCAATTATCAATTATTCACTAATTTATTTTACTTATTTATTTATTTATTTAAATCCCTTAATAAATAAATAATTAATTGATAATTATTGCATTAATTTGCCACATATTTTCCTTTACTAGTTAATAAAATTCAAGTGCTTACCGATTGATTCAGGTTGACATATACAACTACGAGTCTACGAGTTGAAAAACACCATAATTAAGTTAATTAAATATTATAGCTCAAGCATAACGCGTGGAATAATTTAATTAACCAAGGTATAGTATATACATTCATATATAATATATTAATATATGTATTAAATAAAACAGTATACTTACATGGACGAAGGTTCGAGTGAGGTCAACATGAGCAGCACCTCGAGAAATTGTTGAGGTGTTGACCCGTGAAGATCTAATTATATATATCCCATAATGTTATTGTACATGTTTTGTATTTGTGTGGGTTAAATATAAGCAATACTCACTTCATTCAGATTGCACCTCTTCTTTAAAATATAAAGGAGTGATGCAAATTTAAAAGGAACGGATAGAATATAAATTAACAAATGAGATCACCTATTTCATTTTCATATTTCATTTATTAAATTTTTGTCATGCGTCATACTCAATGCTCAAAATTCACTACATGCGTCAAATGTTTAATGATCATTTATAAAGTATAATTTTTTTATACAGCGAAACACCAATAAAACACTAAATGTGGAATAAGGAATTCAATCCGATAAATTAGTGTATGATTTGCAAGACACACTTTGTGCTATACGGATGTAATGCGAGAATATTCTATGCTATCGTGGTTAATTATCACTTTTATTTTTTATGTTACTACTCCCTCCGTCGCATTAAAAGATCCTCATTTTACTATATGGGACGTCCCACTCAAAGGTCTCCATTTTCCTCTTTTAGTAAAAGGGCCACATATATGGCCCACTATTAACTACTAATACAACTAACCACTATACATAAAATAATAATATTTCTTAATCCACGTGGAAAAAGTAAATGGGAACCTATGAGCGGGACGGAAGAAATATTACTTTTTAATTATACTATAAATTGTTGATTAAATAGTTCAATCCACTATTATTACTTTTTCATATTTTCATTAAAATATTAATACTTTATATTCATATCTCGGAACTCATTCAGTAGACAAGTTATATGTTGTCATAATTTATCATTATAAAATTAATTTTAATCATGTAAAATATTGTTTAGATTGAATAAATATAAGGCAAAGACTTGTGTGAAACAGTCTTACATAAGTTCCTATGTGAGACGAATAAAAAGTGATAACATCATTAATAAAAAGTGATACTCAATCGATGAAAAGTGATAATAATGCAATGAACTATATATAATATAAATAAAAAATGATAACATTTTATAACAAAGTGATTACATTAGTTACGAAAGCCTAAAATTTGGTTACACAATACTTGCACTAAATATAAACGTTGTTGGGTTGTTCCATTAGCGGTAGTAATTTTAAGTGTATAATATAAGGGCGTGCTTGGTTAAATACTTTTACACAAAGGTATGGTAATGGGAATAGAATTTAAAGTTTGGTGAGCAACTATGATTCCAATTAATAGTAATTTGATATCCCCAAAGTTGGGAATCACCATTCCCCAAGTTTTTGAGTGGTATCACTATCATTCCATTCCATTTGCACCCTTCGTTTTTTTTTTTAATTTTTTTAAAATTATTTTTATTTTCTAATTTAAATTTTATTTTAAACAAAAATAATTTTTTATTCAATAAATCTTTAAAAAAAAAAGAGCCATGATTTTGATTCCACCCCAAAAATGAATCAGACAAAATAAATGACTATGATAGTGATTCCAAATATGAACCAAACACTATACTTATAATGCTCATACTTATTCCCATTCCTCAATACTTTTATTCCCATTCTTATTCCCATTCCTTAAAACATACCAAACGCCGCCTAAAAGTATAGGTTAATGTGGATAAAAAATTCAGAAAAGTTAGTTTTTTAAACTTATTTTTATGGATATAGTTTGATATTTTTCTTAATAAATAAATTATAAAATATATTAGGTGTGTTACATAAGTTAATTTTAAAATTAAATGTAGTGTGATGTTATTAGAGTTAATTATTTTCACTTTAAAAAGTATGAAGATAGCTATGTAACAAAATAATTGAGGAATATGAATTTATTTATGAGTGGCAAATAAATAATATCTCACATGCACATAACAAGAATAAACAGAAAATACTTATTTAGATCGACAAGGTCACGAGTATCCACGTGAACTTAATACAATCAGTAGATACAAGAAGTGAAAAATGAAAACATAAAAGTTAAAGATTATTAGTGTGAAATTATCACAATCTTTTTAGTTTTGTTTTTCCTTATTTTTTCGTGTGTTGTTATCCAGGATGTTAAAACATTATCGGCAAAAATATGGTTTTCTGAATGTATAAGGTCAGAAACGGTTATTCATAATTGGTGAAGTGTCTAGATGATATTAAAGCCTCCAGGATTGGATTATACAAGGGAGTTGCGTGGGAGTTGGTAGGAGTTAAGATGATAACCACCTCTAATCACCACAACTACTATGAAGATCTATCCACATCTAATTGTCTATAAATAAGAGATATAGGATCAGATTTATGCAGAGATTAAGAGATTAAAAAGAGCGTGTTCAAAAGATTACTTTTCAGAGAGTTTATCTATCCTGTTTGTACTGTGAGAGTAAATAGTCGGGAGACTTGTCTCTTCAGTTGGGTGCTTATGACAATCGGGATGATTGTTATAGTATGATAGATTTTCTCTTCTGGTTTATCACTTCTTTGAAGTGTGTTTGTTCAAGTTTTCTTGTAAGAGTTAACTTGTATTTGTTCATAAACATGTCAGCGATTATATGTCTTTTGTCCTGAAGGCCCTACTGGTGAAACACCTACTAGAAAGTTTTGAAAGATCTCTGTGTTAATCTCTTTTTTTAAATTTTCGCTGTGCACTGTTACTATCTTTGTTGGAGCATCCTTTGTAACAATGCACACTCCAGTTAGAATTCCACTATGTGCACACGCCAGGTTCTAACAGAAAAGACACTAAATCAAAATAAACTCGGATCAATTTCCAAACACTAGACTGGAGAAAAAAAATCATTATACATAAACTCTTGAGTAATTGCTCAAATGGCCAAAGAAGAAAATATAAGACACCAACCCATTAAAATATTTAATGGGGTGGATCCCTCATAGTTAGTTAAAGCAGCAACATGAACGTAGTGGAAAACCATTATGAAATATAGATATTATATGGTATTTCATACCCCTCAATTGGGCCATGACTCAACAACAAAGGATGTGGCTAAAAATATCAAGGCCCATGCAGGTTTGGTCCGGCAGGCATCAAGCCCAAAACACAAAGCAGAAGCCCACAAGAGGCCTGTGAATGACCCAAATGACTTAGCTGCTGAAGAAAATCTAGCCTTAGGCCACAAGGCTTTCCAACGAAAAAGCCCACCAGGTAGAGGCCAGGACGGCCCCAGCAGTGGCTCGGCTGGCTTCGATATACGAACAGTCAGCACAACAGAGGCCCGACTGCCCAAAAATATCCGCCCAGAGACCGGGTAGACGTGGCAAAATCAAAGGAATGAATGTTTCATATCACACGAGCATCAATCATACAATCAACGTGCTCGTTTATAGATCATCCGCCACATAAAACTAGGGAACTAAGCAGCCATGCAATGAAATGAACGAACATAATAAATATTTTTAATTCATAAACTAAAGATTTCATATCCTCAGTACATTTAATAACTAATACTTGTAGAATTTATGGAATATAGAAAATATCATAGCACAAGAAGAAATTCTTCATTGCAGTAGTTAGAAGGAGTCAGAGGATAGAAGAGAGAATCGGTAATTTTGTTATTGAATGTCTGATTGAGAAATTACACGTTAGGCATTATTTATACAAATTATGTAGAAAAGTAATACTATGAAAATGAGCCATGTGGCAACAAAGAAAATATTTTTTAACTACTCATGTGCACAGCAAATGTCTTCAATACTATAAATTAGTGTATGATTTACTGGACGCACGTGCAATACACTAGTAATGTGAGATTATTTTACGTTTTTATAATTAATTATTATATTTTTATTAAAAATGATATTAATTTTTTTTAAATGTTAATAACTTTTAATTATATTATAAATCGTTCGTGAAATAGTTTTGTAAGCATTAAAATCATTGTCCAATCAAATAGTGATACTTGAATTTTTCTTGATTAAAATACTAATTTTAATTTACTATTTTATTTGGGAATTTAAATTAATCAATTTCTAAAATAAGTTGGCAAATAATTGATAATTAATTTAAGCCAACAAAGTTAAATGAGGTTTGATGGGTGACACGTGTGAGGTAGGAAAATCTCAACATTTCTCTTTATGATTGATATTTTCATTTTAGGATATAGATTTCTTTTTAGGGTATAGATTTTGTCTCTCACCTACGTGTTATTCATCTAACGATTCGCAACAATAAATGTAACACCAAAATGTAATATAAAATTTAAACCGGTCTGACCAAAGTTAAATAAGTTCAACCAAATTAAATAAGACCCAAGTCAGATAAGCATGACCAAAGTCCAATCAAATTGAAAGTTTCAAGCCCATAAAATCAGGTCAAATCAAACCCTGACAATAATATATGAATTTGTTGACATATTCTCTCAACGAAAGCACTATTCACTTCTTTTCTTCACTCACAAGAATGATTACCCTTAAGTGTAAGGGATCAATTGTAGTACACGCGTGACCAAATTAAATTATCGAACCCACAGGATTAAAGCTAAACAGATTACCACATAAATATAATTTGCTCCACTAATAATTAAGACAAAGTAATATTTTCTTATTTTGGAAATTATTAAACTAATTATGCAAAAAAAAAATTCAATAAGATAAATAAAATAAAAGCCACAAACAATCACAAGTGTTTCAAGAGAGAAGACAAGATAGCTCTAGGAAATCCAGTTTAAATTGATCAAATTAAATCACTAGACAATTAGCTAGAATTACTGCATATTTTATGAAAGCAATCACATAATTATGCTAAATTTCTTTTTTTTAAAGTAAACTTAACACATGAATTTGATTTAAACCCTCAGATGCCAGAAGAATAATTTCTACTCTCTTTTTAGGTATTTCATGCAAAATTTCATGAAAGGTTAGAGCACTAGAATTCCCTTTTATAGATACTTAAGAAATAAACTTCAATTCCTACCTAACAATCAAAGAAATCAAATCCTCTAGAATGGTAATAAAGAAATATATTAAGTGTCCAATATTAATTATTTTAATGAATAAAAGGTTTATATGCTTAGATCCCTTTTACCCATAACAGATAGAAAAATATAATCCCTACACAAGCAACAATCATACATATGCATAAGACAATGACATATAATGAATGAGGACAGATCATATAAGAAAAAAATATAAGTCTTAGTTCAAAGCATTGATAATGGAATAATTATACTGCAAAAATCCTTAACCTAGTCTAGGTCATCAATTCAATCCAATTCAAACCTTCAATATCCTAGAACTATCCAGAAAAGTACTAGCCCATGATGTTACAAGAAACACCCATGGTTAAAGATGAAAACAAATCAATGAGTCTATAAATCAACAATAAGAAATTAAAGAAGGAAGAAAAACCCTTGTCTGGAATAGTTCTCCATATTCTCTTTCGATCTTGATGATCCTCTTTTGTTCTCCTTCTCAAGTAGCAAACACTGTAATTGAGTGTGAGGGTGATAAGTGAAAGTCTATGAGGGGTGATCCCCTTGTGGAGGTGGTATCTCTCATGAATAATAATGTGAAATCTATATAGTTGTGAGAAGAGAATGAGATAAGGAAATAAAATATTTAAAAAGATATGGTGGAATCATGGAGGATTATGTGATAAGAAAATTAATCGTGCTCCAAGAGAATAGAAAAAATGGGCTAATTTTCGGAAATTTTTGGAAATTCTTGTCGGCAGCAGTGCGACCTTACGATTTCGAGCATAACTTTCTCGTCCAAACTTCGATTGAGTTGATTTTTATGCTCACGCGATCATCTCTTCCTTGAATTTCTAACCATATAATGAACTCATGAAAATTCTCTCATTTAAGTATGGCATGAGTCATGCAAAAGTGGCACGGGTCGTGCTGGGTCGACACTTCTTGCGCGACTTCACCGTTTTGATCATAACATTTTCGTTTGAACACCGATTGAGGTGTTTCTTGAGCCAAAATGATATTCACTTATGTGGATTTCCAATAATATATCACTTGACTAATTTGGACTTCCACAGAGATACAAAAAAATTATGCAAAGAGGACATGCATTTTTTCAGCATTCTTTCATGATTTCACACTTCATTCCAACTTTGCACTTTTCATCCTTTTCCACCTAAAAACATGAAATAACACCTCAAATGCAATAATATCTTAAATATTTGAAAATTAACTATTTATTGCTAAAATACGAATATAAATCCCATAAAACGGTGCTAAATCGGACCCTAAAACATGCAGATTTTTACACTAAACAAGCACCAATGATACAACCTCAATTTTACACTCTTTGAGTGAGTGACGACTCCACTAGAGAAAGCAATGTCCCTTGCACAGGAGTATGTAAATTTGTATAATGAATAAGGCTAGGGTCTTGGGAGAAATTAAAAAAAAAGTTTGTATCCTATGCAACTGGATGCGTGCATCCATATGTATAAATTTTTATTCAATAATGTATACTCCCTCTGTCCCGCTAAAAGAGTTACACTTCCTTTGTAAAATACAAAAAAAATACAAATGAAGTGTAACTCTTTTAGTAGGACGGAGGGAGTATATTTTTCTTAATAACTGTATATTTTTTTAATTCACTTTTTCATTAAAAAAGATAACAAAGTGTATACATTTTTATACATTAGTGTGTATATTTTTACTGATAAGTGTATAAGTTTTTAAACTGGGTGCACAAGATAATTTGTTTATAAAAAAAGGCAGTCTTGTGTGAGACCGTCTCATGGTGAGACCATTTTACGCATTTGTAATTAATTATCATTTTTTATTAAAAATATTATTCCATTACTTTTTTAAATTTTTTTATCACTTTTCATTTATATTATTAATTTTTTATATATAAGATATTTCACTGCGTTATTATCACTTTTCATTAATTAATTATCACTGTTCCATTGAAATGTTATCACTCTTTATCCGTCTCACATAAATCATTATATGAGACGGTCTCACACAAGTCTTTGCTTTAAAAAAAATAATTAATCAGTTTAAATATTAAACAAACAAATATTTTTGTAATTTCTTTTTGGATAAAATTTGTGTGCGCTCATATCCGACAGGCCTCAGAAAGTTGTACCTTTTAATACGTATAAAAAATTGTACCTTTCATTTCCAAAAAGAAATAAAAAAATTCTTAGTCAAACCAGTAATATCATTCATATATCAATTGATTCTTTCATTGACTAAATAATACTCTAAGTATATTGTTGAATGTTTTTTACGCATTTCAATTAAATCCCCAAGTGTGATATCAATTGTAGTGGCAAGCAACCAAACTTAATTATCAATCCCAAAAAGGACAGCTAATTAATTATTCATTTCTTAAAATTACTAACTAATTAGAATCAAATAACCAATTTCCAAGTTTGTGAATTTAATTATCTAAAGTATTGAAATATTAAATAACTGAATTAATTAAAGCAAAAAACAATAATTTCAAAATTAAATCAAGAGATGAGCAACAGTTTTAAGGTATCAGGTATAGAACAATTAATTTAGATTTCTAGACTTCTAATTGTTTATTCATGCAGCATCAATGAAAATACACCACATAACCCTGTTATCCCACCAGATATGATCCGATTTTAAGCTAACAATATATTCTGATTTATTACCTAAGTTGCGAAAATATTATCAATCCTCCTTCCTAGATATTAATCAACACAAACAACAATACCTCCGGATGAAAAGTTTGACTAACAAGATATTTTCTGAAAGTACGACTAGGCTTATTCACTTCCTACTTGAATGTCTAATTGCATTGTTTAACTAAAAATTCAAGTATCTGATTTACCAGTCCTTTAGAATTAATGTGTTCACGAACAAACTACCTTAATTCCTAACAAATAGACAAAATAATTCATGAATGCACACAAGCTAGCATATTAAATCAAGCATCATGGGCAATGATATAAATTTATTATGAAGACGTTACGAATTAGAAAACCAAGTCTTAATTAACCAAATAAATTCAGAATATCAACTGCATAAAATCACAAAATTGGTCTATATCTCCAAATCAATTTAATCTATTCTTCAAAACTTAAAACTGTAAAGGGAATTAGCCCATGAGGTTATGAGGAACACTTATGGCTATAAAATTCATACCAACAATCAAGACAAAGGAAAGAGAAAGATTAGAAACACGAAACCCTAGCGCCAGCGTAGATCTGCGTTCTTTCTCCGTCTCTTCGATCATCCGATCTCTCTCAATCTGCACTTGGAACCCTTCAGGATGGATAGAAGATGGAATCTGATGTGTGAGGTGTGTGTGGCGTGAATTCACAATGGGATCTGATGGGTTCCCCTTCTTATGTGTTGTGATCACCTTTTTATATATTGGGCTGTTTTTCAAGGCTTTTTCACATCAGAAAATTCGTAAAATACATTCTAAAAGTCAAAAATATATTAGTTGATCGAACAAGCCGTGACTGGGCCCAAAAATCCACAGATTGATACCCAACTCGGCTCGAGCTCCTGGCACCCAACTCGGCTGGATTGGAGTGTGAAGCACCTCTAACTCGGCAAGAGTTGGGTTTGGAAGTGGCCGAGTTGTAGCCGAGTGGCCCTGGATGGCTTGTACATGTCATGGTCGACATCTTAGACCCCAGCTCGGCTGAGTTTGACCTCCGAGCACCCCCCAACTCGGCTCGAGCTTGTGCCGAGTTGCTGCCGGGTTAGGTCTTTCCGACTCTATTCCATGCTGTTTCTGACTCTAATATGTTTTTCCCTATTTTAGGCCTTCAAAACTCACAAAAACACCTTAATAGCCTAAAAATCGTGCAAATTGTTAAACGTACACAATTCCATACAAAAATAATAACTTTTCTAAGAAAAATGGTGTAATATGTACACATAAAATGCATAAAATTCCACTCTCAACAAACTCCCAAATTTACCTATTGCTAGTCCCGAGGCTACGACACAAAAACCATAAGAGTAATTGACAGGAAATTTCACAGCCTATCACAAATCAGACTACATAACAATTTAAATATCATACTTCAAACCCCAAGACAAGCATCCATCTAAGAATATACAATTCAAATCAACTACTTCATTTTTCCGGAATGCTTATCCACACCCATTCTCATGGGTAGTATTTACGCTCATCGCTTAAGTGTGAGAAATACACTTTAGGGTAAGGTGTTTACTCTCAAAATCAATTCAAACACACGCGTAACCTTAATCTTGACAATCATCTAAACTCTTGACTAAAGGTATATAACTTCGACAATAGGATCACAAAGGTCTTGCATTAGGATGTAATGTTGGCTCTTTGGTAAAGGAGAGAAATATATGGATTAAATGACTCAATCACTAATAGAGAATCAAAGAAGACTTACAACTTTTCAACAAACAGCTTAACTTTCTTCTTTCTTCTTCGATGCTCTTCAATTCTTCTTTTCACTTTGGATTTCCTCCTTTACTTTCAAGCATCACTTTCTTACTTGAATCTCTTTTTTCTCTTTTTTTTCAAATAAGGATACCAATTTCAGATACTACCCTTTCATGGTGTACCAGTTTCGGGTACTACCCCTTCATGTAAGTTTTAACCACTTTCTTCAACAATTTTTATCATATTTTTTCACAAAATTACTCCTCCTTATATTCTCTTCTTCACAAGACACCAACTTAATCCCTTCAACTCTCAACTAGGTAGGAATTTTTAAGGCTAGCAAAGGGATCAATTGGCTAATCGCGTAGGCTTTCAACAAATAAGGCTTTTAGGCTCAAAAAGGTTGACTACGGATAATTTCGTTAGGTAGGATAATAATTTAGCTAGAGACTAATAAAAACAAAGATGGACTAAGGTCATTTCCTATTATCTAATCAAACATGTAGCTTCAAACAAGATATAAAACCAAGTTATAGAATACGTGTGTAAGAACGACACTCACAAGAATAAACTGAATCATGCAATTTGTCTTGATTTCAAAAAGTTCAAATCTCACATGGCAGTAAGAATGAACGAGTAATCCTAACTAAGTTACATAGCTTATCTTCCATGCATATAATTAAACTTCAAGCATCTCAATATCAAAGTACAACATCAAACTGCTTCTCAATACACTCACACAGAATGACATAAAAACACAAAACTCTATGAATCACATGTCATGGTCGTGTTGGCGCTCGATCGTTTGGTTAACGTGACCCGTTAGGGTTCCATGAATTTTTAACAAGCAGCGGAAGCAAGTAAACATGAAACGCATTACCTTTCACCAATGTATGTTGATGAAGATTGATTCTCGCAGGCAGCATGCGCGGTCCCACGAGAATGACCATAACTTCCTCATCTAACATCGGAATTGAGTGATCTTTATGTTCAAATGATCCTCTCTTCGACGGCTTTCCGTTAGTATATTGATCATCAAATTCTGAGTACTGTACGAATTTATACAAATTTCGCAAGGTCGCGGACAGCAGCAGCAAACTACCTTCTGATCTTCTGCTGTATGTCCCAAGTCCGATCTCGACTTCGTGTGGGCGACGATCTACGAGACCTCCTCAATCTGCTCTCAACCCTCATCACACGTAAATAATGAATTAGATTAGGGTTCCAGATAAGCTGAGGTGACTTATATATATGGGCTACAGCAGGGACCAGGAGGAGAAATTGGGTTGGGCCTCCATTGGGCTTAAGTATCCAAGCTTAGCCCAAAGCTTATACTTAAGTCCAATAATAATAATATATTCCACTAAAATATTATTACTGCACTACCATACCAATCCCAAAATTACGTTTTGGGCTCCTTCTTATTATGAGCCCGTTAGTCTCCCCATGTTTAAGATATACAATGTCCATTAATTAATTTAAGTTACTGACAACTCAATTAATTAATATCTCATCCAAGAGTAGTACCACTCAACCTCATTATCATGCCGGAATAAATTCCACCTGCAGGGTTTACATGATAATCCTTATGAGCTCCTCAAGGGGACATCATCAACCTATGACGGACACGGATTCCTTCTACAATCAACAGCACACCATAGAGACAACACTACTTCCCAACTCACCGAGTTTATTGATTTAATTGCATGTAAATCTCACCCATTGATGAATCAAAGAAATACATACTGCCCTATGTGTCGAGGTTATTGTATAGGGATTAAGAGCACAAACATCCATAATAACTGAGATCAAGTTCTCCTATAAGTCAGTATAAATCGAACGATCTCAAGCGGTCCTGCTCAATACACACAAGTGCACTAATGTGATTCTATAGCCAAGACAAGCTAATACCAAACCACACTACAACCATCCCGATAGAGAGTCCCCGTCTATCTCGATTGTGAGCATCTGTTTATACTTTATAAGGAAACCGATAATATGATCTTCCGCGTGTTGTCGCACAACATATTATCTACAGTATAAAGTAAGTGGACTATTGCATCGAACATATAAATAAATTATAAGATGCAATCATTTGATCATATGATTCTCATTTCAAATTAATTGTTATAACATTGTTCATACAAAAAACTAGACTTTTAGTATACAATCCAACAATCTCCCACTTATACTAAAAGACTATGCTGTCATGTCTTCCGCCATACATCTGATTTCCACTCCCACTACACGACCATTAAAAGCTCTCGCCTTAATATCCTTGTAAATGGATTTACTAGGTCATCATCCGATGCAATCTAGGCGACAACAACCTTCCCCTCATCATACGATTTCTCGTAACAGGTGGTACTTGCACTCCATGTGTTTAATTGCCTTATGGGCTCGTGATTCCTTCAAGTTTGCAACTGCACCAATATCATCAATATAAATTGTGATATCCTTGGGCAAACTTAGAAACACTTCGAAGTCCATCTTGAAGTTTCTAGAGTCATACAGATACTTTGGCTGCCTCATAGGCTCCAATTTATCATCTTTCCATGATGGAGTCCGGAGTCTGAAATATATTTCTATATAACACTCCTCCACATTATGACTCAACTTCCTAAAATTAAACACATAACCTTGAGGTGGATTTACTGTCGTCCAATCTGACTAAAAAAACCGAATCTACGTAATCCACAAGAAGCAGTGAATTTGCCCAGTAAGCTTACATATAATTTCCAGTCCTTCTCAGGCACTTCATATATGTCTTACCACAGTTCATCATTCTTGTTCCGGGTTACGTTGATACCCACTGTTCATGCGTTCAGCAAAATAGATATCTATTCTCGCGCATAGCATTCCTAAGATTAAGCTTCCTTATTCGCCGAAGCATAAGGAACCGCTTTCGTCACCTTTATCTTCCTTTTGTGTCTCAAGATATATTTTCTTAGATAAAGTCACTTGCTAAAACAAGTAAGGATCGTATCAATTCATGAAGCTTGAGACAAGCATAATATCCTTTCTTGTGATCCGTATTACCGTGATCAAAATGATATTTTTGCTCTTCTTAAGTCCTTCATTTCATACCGCGTTATTATCCATACACATACGCCCGACAATACTCTTTCATTGTCTCCAATGAGCAATATATCATCTACGTATAGTACAAGAAATACCACCACGTTTCCATCACTCTTTTCAATACACAAGACCCATCCGATCATTGATTAGATCCATGTCACTGGATTACCTCATCAAAACGGATGTTTCATGATCTTGAAGCTTGTTTTAGTCCATTAATGGACACTTTTAAGCTCACTATCACAATGCTCTTAGCTCTTTGCAATGAATCACTCTGGTTGCTTCACATAGATGTTTCCCTCAAGATTTCCAATCAGGAAAACTGTTTTGACATCTATTTGCTATCCCTCATATTTCATATGAGTAGCAACAGATAAAAGAGTCCGGATCAACATAAGCATAGCTACTGGTGAACATGTTTTCTCATAATCGAACCCTTTCTTTCTGAGTATACCTTTTCCCAACAAGCTTTACTTCTAAGGTTTTCACCTTACCGTATGATCCTCTTTTATTTTGTATGACCACTTCCAATGGTTTTCACACCATCCGTGGTTCTACAATCATCCAGATCTTATTTAGAATCTATTGATTCTATTTCACCATTTATTGCAATTTGTTAAGATTTTGCATTTCTATCTTGTAGTTCTTCGTCGTATTCGTGGGTTAACTCCATGTTTACTAGGGACCAAGCCTCACGACTCTCCCAAAACATATATCTATCAGGATTTAGAACAACCCTCCCACTACGAGAAGACACTACACGCAATTGTGTATCAGATGTGACACGCGTCGCAGTTTACCTTGTGGTATATCCTCTTGTACACTTGGTACTAATACTTTGTGTTTTTCTCTCACTTGCTTTAGAACAACTTATACGTGGGTATTTGATTTATTACATAGTCCTTTTTCCAAAAATCTAGTGTTTATGTTAACATTCACTCTTCGATCTTGTGGACTAAATAAATCATCCTTCATTTTTCTAGGATATCCCACAAATAGAAAAACATTCTTACGAATTACTGTTCCTAGGGCATATCCATAAAATGAATTTAGTAATTCCAAATAATTTATCATCTATCTAATCACTACCATAAGAGTGCTATTCCTTCTATTCGTCACACCATTAAGGTGGGAAATTCATTTCCGAAGGTACCTTTCTCTTACTAGATTAGAAGACTCATTATTAATTCCTATTTGTCGCATCCAGGGGATAAACATGATTTAAGAGTGTACAAATTGTTCACCAACGTACCATAACAGATTACAACTCTATCATTCATTATAATGACCATGTCATTTAAATGAAATGGAGTATCCATCTATTAATGCATAGAAACCGAAATCAAATTCTTTCTATGAAAATGTACGTAAAGACAATTTCATAAAATCAAACGTTTATTCATATCGTAAGATAAATAAACAACTCCCACTGCAATAGCCACTACTCTTGTAGTTTTACCCATGTCATAACAATCTTATCCTCACTTAGTAATAAACATTTAGTGATTCCAGTATCTACACACTTCGTGTCAGTAAATGTCATCACTAATCATGTTTTAAACAACTAGTGAATAAGATATAAAACTTGTTCACATTATGATGAAAATGGCTTTCCTTTGCCACATGTTTTGCCAGAAGTTTTCCACCATATACATCCTATTGTAATTCAGGTGGAACTTACTCAAAAACATCTAGGCAATTCACAAAGAATTAAATTGATCTAGGTTTCCCTTCAATTTATACTCCATGCTTTCCCAATTCATTCATCAAATTAAATCATGATCTTCTGCCTTTTAACTTACTCAAGTATCCGAAGAGTTACATGAGACCATCATATTTCTATGAACCTCTCATCTCTTCACTAGAGACTTTAATAGGCATCATGAGACGTCCATTGTGAGAACACACATGTATTTTCTTAAGCAGTAAAATTCAAAACCAAGATTCTTTTCTAATCATCTAATTTTGGACCAGTAAATATAATTTCTTTTAGTCAACAATAAGCGAGATAAAACCATTTGAAATTACAGAGAATCATAAATAAATATACCGATCAAATCTTCGAATTTTATCCTTTTATATTGATTCCCTCAAAACTATATAAAAATAAAATTCACCGACATCTCAAGCACCGTGAGTCTGCAAGCCACGTTAGTGTGGACGTTTACAAACCCAAACATTTACAAGAGAAGGTTTTACCCATTAATTTCATTTGTCAACCTAACTTTATGACAAAATAATTAATAGTCGGGTCCTCTTTAGCCATGCAAATAATAGCAGTGACTCCGTTGGGGAGGATACTAATTATTTACACCTAAGTGTACACCATTATTTGATCCCAAGTCCACTGCGCGAGCTTGTGTGCCTTACAGTTGGAGAAGTACACACGCGCTCGGATAGCTTCCTACAATCATCAATTATAAGTTTGTACCAGTGAGCCCCACATAAACTCATCCGTTAGGGAGGAAGGCCTATTGCCAACACGCAAGTTCATGTACCACATTACAAACAATAATTATGTAATGAAGTCTGTACCAGTGATCCGTGAATAAACTCATCCGTTAGGGAGGAAGGCCTATTGCCAACACGCAAGTTTACTCACATCACTTACAAACCAATAATGGAGGCCGCGGGAATATTTACCAATCCCCTCTCCCACTTAGTAATTTAACACCGAGGGTTTTTACATGCATATGATATTCAGAATAAAATACGCAACGCTAGCATGCTTCTATTACGGCACATAAGGCAGTAAATCACAGAGAGTCATGCATACATATATAACAATAATCAATAATTAAATCAATCATTAACAGTTATATATCAGCGAATTCGATTGTTCGCCACCAGGCACGAATATCAGCAAAGACTTCCAGACTATCAAATTTTCAAAATTTCCAGATTGTCCAATTTTCGAAACCATCGATATCGACCGTCGATGTCGTCCAGATTATCAAAATCATCGATATCGACTAGATTATCAAATATTCGAAAAACATCAAGATTATCAAAATTCCGAAACTATCGATATCGATCGTCATATCGTCTAGATTATCAAAATCATTGATATCGATGAGCAACCATATATAACAATAATAGATAATTAAATCAATTATGTCAGTTATATATTAGGAATCAATTCAACATCCATATATAACAATAATAGACAATCAATTATAGCAGTTATATATTAGGAATTAATTCGACATTCATATATGACAATAATAGATTATTAAATCAATTATAGCAGTCATATATTAGGAATTAATTCGACATCCATATATAACAATAATATACAATCTATTATGGCAGTTATATATTAGGAATTAGTTTTCCTAAAATTGGATGTCTTATCCAACACTCTAGCAATACATGCATATAATATACCAAATATAATACGCAATCTAGCATGCTTCTATATAAGACAATAAATCATAGAGATCAGGCATCCATATATATATATATATATATATATATATATATATATATATATATATATATATATATATATATATATATATATATATATATATAACAATAATAGACAATTAAATCAATTATGACAGTTATATATATTAGGAATAAAAACGCCTCTAAATTTTAATGTCTTGTCCGACACTCCTACTGTGGAATCGATGCCTTACGCAACAAGCAGGATTGCTTGTGCCCCAAGACGTCCATCGTCATATCCTACCGCCAATCATGTCAGGGAGCGCCCCAAGTGCCTTGACGAGCGCCCCTCGCCCGGACTGTCGCTCGTCCAAGGGCCTACTTGCATGGAACCAAGTTCAGCCCAACGCGCAACACCAAACTACACCAACTGTCGTTCGTAGTTCGTAACTGAAAGAACCTCAGAATCCAATCTTCACCGACCAGAATCTACTACTGTAAGTCCTGAACATTTTGTCCAAATTACAGATCGATCCAACGGTTATTTTGTGAGAAACGGCTCTTTTCTCTCTTCTCTCGACTGCGCAAAACAGAATCGCCCAAATATCTGCTTCGGTTTTCAGCGTACTCCCAGCAAGAAAAGGCTCCAAATTCGATCTCCACTGTTCAGAATGTACATCCACAAGGTCTGAACGCGTTGACCAAATTACAGCTCGATCCAACGATTAGTTTGTTAGAAACGGTACTTTTCCCTCGACTGCGCAAAACAAAATCGCCCAAATATCTGCTTCTGTTTTCAGCGTACTCCCAGCAAGAAAAAAAACTCTAAATTCGATCTCCACCATTAAGAATGTACATCTACAAGGTCTGAACGTGTTGACCAAATTACAGTACGATCCAACGATTAGTTTGTCAGAAACGGCACTTTTCCCTCGACTGCGCAAAACAGAATCGCCCAAATATCTGCTTCTGTTTTCAGCATACTCCCAGCAAGAAAAAGCTCCAAATTCGATCTCCACCGTTCAGAATGTACATCCACAAGGTTTGAACCTGCTGACCAAATTACAGATCAATCCGACAGTTGAAACTCTGGTTATTGCCTCTGCAATATCACTACGCTGGATTTTCTCTCAAAAGCGTGATTCTATTTTTCCCCTCTCTTTCTTCCTTGCATGTGAAATTGACGAACAGTTTTCGTCGAATCCTCTCACACACAACCATGGACGAATAGATATGATATAGGGTATATATTACATAGGGATATTCATGGTTTGCGCAATAAAACCAAAACCCTAAACATGTGATCCTAATTTCGAAAAATTAATCACATAAACCCTATCCTAACGTGTCACGCTTCACCACGAAACCGAAGCTCTGATACCAATTGTTGGCGCTCGATCGTTTGGTTAACGTGACCCGTTAGGGTTCCATGAATTTCTAACAAGCAGCGGAAGCAAGTAAACATGAAACGCATTACCTTTCACCAATGTATGTTGATGAAGATTGATTCTCGCAGGCAGCATGCGCGGTCCCACAAGAATGGCCATAACTTCCTCGTCTGACGTCGGAATTGAGTGATCTTTACATTCAAACGATCCTCTCTTCGACGGCTTTCCGTCAGTATATTGATCATCAAATTCTGAGTACTGTATAAATTTATACAAATTTCACAAGGTCACGGACAGCAGCAGCAAACTACCTTCTGATCTTCTGCTGTATGTCCCAAGTCCGATCTCGACGTCGTGTGGGCGACGATCTACGAGACCTCCTCAATCTGCTCTCAACCCTCATCACCCGTAAATAATGAATTAGATTAGGGTTCCAGATAAGCTGAGGTGACTTATATACATGGGCTACAGTAGGGACCATGAGGAGAAATTGGGTTGGGCCTCCATTGGGCTTAAGTATCCAAGCTTAGCCCAAAGCTTATACTTAAGTCCAATAATAATAATATATTCTACTAAAATATTATTACTGCACTACCATACCAATCCCAAAATTACGTTTTGGGCTCCTTCTTATTATGAGCCCGTTAGTCTCCCCATGTTTAAGATATACAATGTCCATTAATTAATTTAAGTTACTGACAACTCAATTAATTAATATCTCATCCAAGAGTAGTACCACTCAACCTCATTATCATGCCGGAATAAATTCCACCTGTAGGGTTTACATGATAATCCTTATGAGCTCCTCAAGGGGACATCATCAACCTATGACGGACACGGATTCCTTCTACAATCAACAGCACACCATAGAGACAGCACTACTTCCCAACTCACCGAGTTTATTGATTTAATTGCATGTAAATCTCACCCATTGATGAATCAAAGAAATACATACTGCCCTATGTGTCGAGGTTATTTTATAGGGATTAAGAGCACGAACATCCATAATAACTGAGATCAAGTTCTCCTATAAGTCAGTATAAATCGAACGATCTCAAGCGGTCCTGCTCAATACACACAAGTGCACTAATGTGATTCTATAGCCAAGACAAGCTAATACCAAACCACACTACAACCATCCCGATAGAGAGTCCCCGTCTATCTCGATTGTGAGCATCTGTTTATACTTTATAAGGAAACCGATAATATGATCTTCCGCGTGTTGTCGCACAACATATTATCTACAGTATAAAGTAAGTGGACTATTGCATCGAACATATAAATAAATTATAAGATGCAATCATTTGATCATATGATTCTCATTTCAAATTAATTGTTATAACATTGTTCATACAAAAAGCTAGACTTTTAGTTTACAATCCAACAGGTCGACCTCCTAGATCCTAGCTCGGTGGGTTTGACCTTCGAGCACCCCCAACTCAGCTCGAGCTTGTGCCGAGTTGGGTCTTTCTTACTTTGTTACATGCTGCTTCCGACTCTAATATGTTTTTCCCTGTTTTAGGCCTTCAAAACTCACAAAAACACCTTAATAGCCTCAAAATCATGCAAATACTTAAATGTACATAATTTCATGCAAAAATAATAACTTTTCTAAGCAAAATGTTGTAATGTGTACACTTAAAAATGCGTGAAATTTCACTCTTAACATATATATCCTTTAAAACAGAATATTATACTCTTGAACGCGTTATGTGTCTAGCGCATAAGAGACCATCTTTATCTCTTTTTTTATTATTAAAAAATGTCTTGAATGTTCATTCTTAGAAACTTCTCGATTATTTTCTCTTTTATAATATTTTTCCACAAACATATCACTAGTTTTATTATTAATATTTTCTTAAGCACTAGGATCATGTTTAAATCCCACGTATAATATATATATTTTAAATAATTTCATGTTTCCCAATTTTATTACGAACATCTTTATCATCTCTATCGTTGTAATTTTATAAATCTTTCTTATTCAAGATATTTTCATTTTTAATTACACTATCATTTTTTTATATATTTTTTCTATTATTTTTATTTTTAACTTTCAACACATTAAAATTATGTAATTCATCATTCTCTCTTAATTCTTTTTTCTCATTTAATATTCTCTATGTTCATATAATTTTTTTTTATTTAATTGAAATACAGTTGGTTTTTTCCCAGTGCATAAAAATATTCAAGGGTATAACATATTTTTTTTAAAGGGATGCACTTTAATTAATAAAATATTATTTTTTTCAATGAAAAAATCATTGAAATATGAAGAATATCAAATTTTGATTTAAAAAATAAAAAAGGATATAATACTAAAAAGTTTAATACTCACTATTAAATTGTATAAAATTAAAATTGGGCATACAATTGCATCATTACACAATTGAAGAGCCCACTTCATGCCTTTGCCCCCTTTGTAAATAACTTTCTCGTTGAATAGCCCAGTTCACCCCTTATAAATTTATAAATGCACAATATTTTTAGAATTGACCAATTTTCAAATTCTTTTCTTTATTTATTTTCTCTCCTTACCAGACATTATATAATGGTCAAATTTAATAAAAAGTATTGGTAGCTCAACAGTAGACTACCTAAAATACAAGTCAAAACCCACATGTTGTAGTCCTACATAATACCATACATGATAAGTCACTGATCGCTATACATAATAGCTATATATGTGGCAGCCAGGTGTCCCATAATGCAATTCCACAGGACGGCCTCCCATAGAAATTACTCCACGGCTTCACCTAGCGATGTGGCATCTCCACATAAAAGGAACACCTCGTAGCTTGGCAGCGACATGACAGACTCGCCCTTTAGCACTCCTCCCAGCTCTGACATCTTGTTAGACATGACATACCGTAGAAGCCCAACCACCACCGCAGCTCGACATTCATGTTCTATTAAAGTGCCGCTGATGTAGCTCTACCGCAACCCTTGGCCTAGCCAGGTGATCACACGACACCAATGCTTCAGCGGCCCAACCGCCACTCATCACATCCAATCCATCACTTTTTGGCTTTTATTTGGAGTACTGTGGCTTCTAACTCCTCGTGGTAGCATAGTGGATACTCCCAAGGCGGGAAACATCAAATCTCATGGATCTCATCGCATCAGAGAAAATATATAAATAGAAAGTAAGTCTACATCCTAGGAGCAAAGGTTCTCATGATTACGCCGCATTTAATGTGTCCCGGATCTTCGCCTAATAATAGCGCCGGGACCATCCGATAAAGATCATCTCACTTTCATTACCAAAAATAGCCAGAACACTCTTACTTCCCTCTTGTAATTTTCCATATAAGCTTAGTTTTGTAATCCTTCATATAATTACTTACCAAAATAGAAAGAAAATAGAGTTTTAATCATTATCAGTGTTGTTTTCGTCGGTTTATTCATATTCCAATTCCAAAATATATTCTATTAAAATCACACATCAATATTTTGGTGCTAGAAGGAGGGCCCTGCCCTCACTCACTCTATTTTTCTATCTTTTACTTTTTAAATCCATCACGCGCTCATCTTGTTGAGATGTTGGAAGGAAGAAGCTCTCACGGAGCCAATTCCCTTCCAAATAATGTTTACAATGGCGTGCATATTCCAGATGACCTTGCTGAGCTATGAGAACTTGTAGTTTCTCTAACTTAGTGGCTAGCCTTGACAGAGAGAGCTAACAATGGCGTCAACGCCCAGGCAGCCAACAACCCCAAGCCAGGCTGAGCTTCAGCAGTAGTGACACTCGCACTATAACTTTTACAACTCACTTTAGAAGATCAGCCTCACAGCGACCCGTACCTCATGGAAGAAGAGCAAGACCTAATGCTCATGATGTAATACATGAATGTCAGGAAAGAAATCAGCAAGAGGGGAATCAACGTGCTAACAATAATCCGCGCCCTGCTGCAAGCTTAGGTTCTCAACGTCGCGGGTGTCAGAAAAGAAATCAGCAAGAGGGGGGGTCAAAGAGTTAACCACGGCCCACATCCCACTGTAAGCTCAGGTGCTCAACCTCGAGGACCTGTCCATGATAGAATAGGCCGTCCGGATCTACGGCAAAACTTTAATGCTCGGCGTGCTAGAAACCAACCTACTGCCTCTACCCAGTTATTCGCACCTGCTTCCGAGGAAGCTCATATGGAAAGACGGCAACCTATTCACCCTGAAGACCAAGCCGACAACAGTCGGGAGAATGTCCCTATCAGAAATGATATCTTGGAAGCCCTACTGAGAAGAATGGAAGATTTGGAGAATATCCAACTCCTCGAGCACCCTCTTGCTGGACAGTCACCTCTCTCACCAGAGATTCTAAGACAATCATTATAAGCAAAGATCAAACTACCACAGGTCCCGCAGTACGATGGTGGATAAAGCACAGGGTCGACGAACTGTCGACACTTTCCTTTCACATTGGGGGATAAAGCACACCAATAGTTTTCTTCTCTTCCTCCGCACTCCATCTTTAGTTGGAAAGAGTAGCGGCAATTGTTCTGCACACAATACGCTTATGCAAGCAAAGAAAAGGCGCCTAAGCAGGATTTGGCAAGCATTAAACAAGCCCCCGATGAGTCCACTAAAGAATACATCACACGATTCATCACCACGAAAAATAAAGGCGTGAATATCGACGATGAAGCTGCGATTTACCTAGTTTTCGCAGGACTCCGTGAAGGTTCCAGACTTTGAAAATCTATCCAATATGACTTTCCAACATCATTCTCTAACTTCATGGAGGGCTCATCATTGTATCAGGCTGGATGAAAAGCTTGGAGATAAGACCTGCAAGAAACCTGAGCAGAGCACTCCCAAGTTTGAAAAGAAAAAGGGAAGCGTCTGTCTCAAGAGAAAGAGTATAATGCCCCTACAGCTTTCAAGCCATTTCCAGATCCAGTGTAAGTAAGAGAAATGATAGAAGTGATGAGCATGGGGCCAGAGCAATTGTTCACGCAGATCAAAGACAAATAAGTCTTACGGCCCCCAAGGAAGATAATGTTTGACCAGAGCAATCTAAGCAAAAAGAAATTCTACAAGTACCATGAATCCATAGGGCACAATACTAATGAATGCCGAGATTTGCTGTCTAAGCTATGGAAGTTATACCATGCGGGGCAACTTAAAAATTTGATAACAGGCCCAAAGCGCCGTAGGGGAGCAGCCAGAGAGGTCAAAAAATCAGATGCCCAACCAGAGGCAGCTCTACCACCACCAAATAGAGCTACTACACCACATGTCCAGTACTTAAAATCCTTACACTTAAAGATAATCTCATTGAACCTCGAGCTCGTCACCTCATTCCTCAAAGAAATAGAGAAAGATTAAGTTAAGAGCCTTTACCAATGCATATATATGATGTAACGAGGGCATGAGCTTCCCCCCGCACCATTGCATAACCTTTACCAATGGAGATATGGTAGGAGTTGTAACACCCCATAATGATGCACTTGTGATCTCCCCATTATTGCAGGGGTCAAAGTACATCGATGCATGGTAGATAAAGGGGCTTACACCAATGTCATTTTTCCCTCTACCTTCCGAAAGCTTGGTGATTTTGCTGACCATGTCTTTCCATACACTGATTTCATACAAGGGTAAGGGGCAGATACAAAGCATATTGGGGAAATCACTACGACAGTTGAGCTATCCAACGCCGACGGGTACGTATGCCAGGAAAGAGATCTTCTTTTCAAGATTGTCAACGATCCTGATACATATAATTGTATATTAGGTAGGCCATTCCTTCATGAATTCAATGCTGTCGCATCCACCCTTCACTCATGCGTGAAGTTCGTCACTAATGAGGAATGGTCGACAACTATCAGAGGTGACTAGAGGAGGTCTCGGGAGTGTTCTTACTTAGAATCGACAAGACATGACCTTAATGTCTTGGAGAAAGGATTCTCGAGTGAAGAACAACAGGCTATGTCGCTCGAGGTGCTGGCAGAAGAAGGGATGAGCTCAATACCTCTCAACCAGGCTCCCGTAGTCCGGGATCTTAGCACAGAGATGGTTGACCTTCTGGCCAGCCTTTGTAATGAAAGCACTCCAGAGCTACTGAGCTGGGTGGACGAGCTCAACCACCGAGCTACAACACATATATTAGAGCTACAACGTATGAGAGAGTTACTCAGAGAAAAAACCCAGAAGGTTCAAGGCATTGCCGCCATTAGTGAATCACTGAATACAACTTATGCCATTGCCCAACTCTACCAAGTAGAAGAAAACATTCCAATCCCAATGGAGGCAGACCAGCCAGCTCTACCATAAAATATTGAAGAAATGCTCTGGAACTTGTGAAGAATATGCTTGATCAACAACTTAATAAGCCGCAGCTGAGAGCTGATGCAAGGGAACCAGTGCCGGAAATGCCACAGCCCATGGATATGGATATTGGGCCCAGTGATGAGTTCTTTGACCCACAATGGAAAAAAAATGAGCTGCACCTATTGAAGAACCAATAACATTTAACTTGACTGAACAATCCTGAAATTGAGCTTACCATTGGATCCGAGCTGCCGGAGCCTTTTCGAGCAATACTTTTAAGTTATCCAAGTCTAACCTTGACGTCTATGCTTGGAACACATCAGATGTGCCAGGAATCAACCCCAAGCATGCGTGTCGCCGACTACAGGTGGATTCCAAGATCGAACCAATCCAACAGAAAAGGCAGAAGTTTTTTCCTGAAAAAATATATGCGCTTGATGGTGAGGTCAAAAAGCTATATTGGCCAACAACTTGGTAAGAGAGGCTCTATATCCCTTTTGGGTAGCCAACCCAGTTCTAGTCTAGAAGTTCAACGATAACTGGCGACTGTGTGTAGACTTTACTGATTTGAATGGTGCTTGTCCCAAAGATAGTTTCCCTCTGCCGCACATAGACCAGTGTTGAGAATGGAATTTCATGCATCTTATGTGTGCACATTACACTGTTTTGCTTAAGAAAGTTATCATTTTTGCATAAAATTGTGTACGTTTGAGTATTTACACAATTTTGAGGCTACTAAGGTGTGTTGAGAGTGAAAATAAGCATGTTATAGTATCCAATTTAACACATTCTTGATTGGAATTGTTGTCATATATTAGCATAAGTGTCTTATATTCAATATATATGAGAAAAAGGTGCACTTGAGGTGTTTTATTGTGTATTAGGTTGAAAAATGATCAAAAGTGCCAAGTTGGAGAAAAGGGTGCAATTTGTGCAATGATGCTGAAAAACATACGCCCAACTTCTGTAATTATTCTGTGTTTTATATTCCATGGCTTTTTACAGATTCAAATCTTATAGTTTTTGTGAGATATTTATATGGATAGAAATTCAAGGAAGAGAGGATCGCTTGAGCGCAAGAATCACTCAAATTGGAGCTCAAATGTGGAAGTTATACGCGAACAGTAAGACGGCGCAAGTGTGATTCGACCACGAAAGTCCAGTTCGACTAGACCCCTTGGTCGAACTGCAGTCATTTTAGTTGAATCGAATGCCTGAAGTGCGAATTATCGCCAATTTTGATTCGACCAGGGTTCGACCATGCCCTAGGTCAAACCCTAGGTCGAACTCCATGCCTGTGACGCGTCCGGATCCGATTTTTACACTCCAAGTGCATATTTCTGCATGTTTTCCAAGAAAAAGCCCATCCTAGGTCCATAAGGAGAGCTTACAAGTATAAAAGGGGATGTTGATCACACCAAGAATACACAATAGTATACGGATTGGATACAACACAACCATCCTACACCCCACAAGGGGGATTCATCCCCCCAACCATCATCCACATCCTTTTCTCCATCCATCCATCACTTTGAAGATTTGTTCGTGGAATCAAGAGGAGAACTAAGAGGAGGATTCAAGATGGAGAAGGATGCGACGACTCCCGCATCTAGGGTTTATTTCGTTTCCTAATTTATCTTGTAATTTTTCAGACATCCGGGTAAGATCTATCCAACACCCATGATTGTTCTTCGTAATATCATGGGCTAGAGCCTTTTTGGTAGAACTAGGGTTTTGAAGGTTTCTATAAATTAATTGAACTTTCGTGTATAAACTCCGTACAACACTACTTGTGGATTGATTTTATATATGATTTTGCTTTCTTAATCCATATTCACGGTCATTTTGTGCATCTTCAATTGGTATATAGAGTCTGAATATATATCTTAGTTATAGATTGAGTGCGTTCACCGCTGAACAAGATTCCATATTATGATTCTAAGTGAGGGGACTTCAAAACTTCATTAGAACTATCATAAATGAATACTTATTAATTGAATTGAATTCGGGTTATTAAGTAGGATAAAGAAGATAATTTTATAGTACATATAAAGGGAGATCATATCGGGTTAGAGTATTAATTGGCCAGGGAAATAATTGATACTGATAGTACCTAGAAAGGGGGCGGAATTATATCTCTTGCTCCGAGGTTATTCACACGTATTACACGCATGTTTACTTGTATTTATAGAGAAGATATGCATGGTTTAGTGATGCGTCCATATTCTATAAGGCAGAGTCGGACATCAACACACGGAAGGGAAGTTAATGAGTGAAACTGGATTATCCTAGAGCTCTTATTATCCTACTTGATTCACTTTCGTATTCTTCGAGTGATATTTAATTTAATTTGTTATTTAAATTAATTATTTATCAGATTAAAATTCTTGGCTCCATTGCCGGGGACGGCTGTTATTATTAATTTATTATTTCTAGTTGATTAAGACTTTTATTTGTGATTATTTATTTCTAACTAACCTTGAATTTTTTTTAGGTATTTGTGCACCAGGAAAAGGAGAGGAATGAAAGAAGAAATAACACATTGAGCTAAACATGGCCGGAGCAAGGCAGAATCCGAATAATGTTACCATACATGAAATTTTCACGAACTATGGAATTGGTAACATGGGGTTGATAGGAGCAAGGGGGAAGATAATGATTTTGAGATACATCCTGCTCTTATTAACATGGTGGAAAAGAATCCCTTTTTTGGAGGTTGATTTGAAGATCCATATCAACATCTCAAAAGATTTCTTAAGTTATGCAAACACTCAAAAGGGTGCTAGAGATCATGATAATGCTAGACGGATCGCCCTATTCAAGTTCTCTTTGATTGATGGAGTAGAAGCTGGTATAAGACTCTTGATGCCATAGATTGCACTACATGAGACCAACTACAGCAGAAGTTCTTGGTGAGATACATGCCACCCTCAAGGATCTTAAGAATGAGGCAAGAGATCACCCAATTTGTTATGAATTAGGGTGAGAAATTTCATGAGGCGTGGGATAGGTTCAAATACATGTTCAGGAGGTGCCCATAGAATGGGATATCTAAGGCTCAATACATAAGTATATTCTACTATGGATTGGATTGTGAGTCGTGTATTTTTATTGATGCATCATCAGGAGGAGTGCTGTTATCTAAGACTGTACTTGAAGCAGAGAAGTTATTCAAAGACATCTCTATGAATTCACATGACTGGCTTACGGAGAGAAATAGAGGATCATAAGTATTTGGCAAGGTAGCGCAGGTTGAACATCAAAGGGTAAAGCCGAATAGGGATGATGACATCGTCTCTAGTTTAGCATCAGCAAGCTACTAGAATCCCAGCAGAAGCAGATTGTAGAGTTGACACAAAGGAGGCCTAGTCTGAAGCAGTAAGAAGTGAATAGTGTTGAAAATACCTTCAATTGATACATGGCTGAGAATGATGCAAGGATTTATCGTCTTGAGGATACCATGAATGTTAATCATTCAGATTTATCTAAGCAGTTGAAGGACCTTACTTTGATTATGGGGTAGATGACCGCGAACGTGAATCAATTGACACAAAAATTGGAGAATAAAGCCATCACGTTGAGGTCTGGAATGCAATATGATTGACCGATGAAGCCAGAATCAAATTCTGAAGCGGCAGGAGCCCGATTCGACCCCAATTCGACCAGCTACCTAGGTTTAACTGCACAGGAGAGGTCGAACTGGGCACCTGGGCAACGTCTGGAGGAGTCAGAAGATCAATTCGACCAAGAGCTCTGGTCAAACTCAGGTCAAACACCACTGTCCAGAGCACTCTGTTTTATCTGAAGCCCGATTCAACCACGATCACTTGGATTTGACCAACTCTATTGGTCGAACCATGGTCGAACCGGCCTGTAAGGGAAAGAACAAACTTTTAGGTGTTCAGTTTGACCATTATTCACCGAGTTCGACCATCTACCCAGGTCGAACTCAGGTCAAACCTTCCTGTTCTGCATCGTTTTCTGTGTTGAATGCTCCACGTGATGTTGATGCTACTTCAGTGCCATCCCAAGAGCAAAATAGTGAGCTTATAGTGGAAAATACGTGGGAAAGAGCAAAGAAATTGAGAGACGAGAAGCTTAGACTGCAGATGGATAATGAAGATGTGGTTTTTCCTTTTGACCAAGCAATAAAGATGCCCATGAAGATTCAATCGTGCAAGAGCATAGATGTGATTTTAATTTGTTTAATCTTGATTTTTCTAAGACAGATCTCTGAATTTGAGTGAAAGATTGACAAGGAGGTGTCTAGACAGCCATGGGAGGTAAGGAATTCTAAGGATCATATACTTGTTACCAAGAAATGTGAGGTGTTGAGTGTAGACAAGAAGAGGGAAAGAAAGCATTTGAAGGTGATGTTGCGACAAGACCGTCCTCTGATCCAGTAGTCTACAAATTAAAGCGGTACCATCGTTACTCTCCGATATTAAATATGAGCGCCTGTTGGGGGCTTGCTCTTCCATTTTATTGCTTTATTTATTTTGTGTGGGCAAGAAATTTTTATATTTAAGGTGCTTACTAATCGGCAATTACATCTCTTTTCAAACTTAGTTTCAACTTACGCTTTTTCTAAGTTTGGGGGTGTGATGTTATTACCTCATTGAAGCAATAAGAGTATAATATTTTCTTTGTAATGTTTGCTTGGGGAGTTAATTTTTTGTGGTATGTTAAAACTTTAATCGGTTTTGATGTGTCGATTTTTTGCAATTTACCTAGTGTTCAGTGGTGTTTCTAGTGTGTGGAGTCGATTAGATAGTCAATTGAGTCTTTCTTATAGTTCTCCTATTTTATTATTGATGATTCTGTGATGATGAGTTTGTTTGAGCTTTGATGATAGAAAAAGGTAGAAGAGTGGCAAGATGATCGAGTTGAACGAGGAGCTCGTGTATGCACTGAAGATAAATCAGGTGCCCTCGTTTCTTTTTTTTTAATTTTTATGTGTGCTTTTAAATTCATGGAGTGGAAGGATTGTGTTTTTGGTTTAGTGATCCACATGAGCTTATTGTTTAAATTGTGCTTAAAATTCATATACTTTTGAAATTGATGAAGGAAGTGTACTTGAATTATAATGCGATATGAAGTTCTATGTGTACTTGTGGGATATTACTTACTATTAAAAGTGCTCTGTTACATGTTAAAAACCCATGTGAGATTTTGAGCCTTATTCATGTTACATAATCGCATGATATTTCTTTTCTAGTGAGTATCGTTCTTGTGTGTGTATTCTAGAACTTGCCTCTTGTCTTAGTTGAAACTACATGAGTGTTGGATGATTGGAGATGATTTTAGGCCATCCTTGAATTTATGAGTCACTTTGCCAAATAATTTCCTACCAAATAATTATATATCCGTAGTTAGCCCTTTTGAGTCTAAAAACCTTATTTCTTTGGCAACCTACGAAGATAGCCACTTTGATATCCTATTTGAGCCTTAAATTCCTATATTTAGTAGAGAATTAAATGATGTCAAAGTGTGTGAAGTTGATTTCGATGGAGTTCGGAAGATGATGTGCTGTCGCCGGCACCCAAAAATAATACTAATAAAATTTCCGAACAAATCCACTAAAATATAGTAGGATGAGTACGGGTCGAACCCAAGGGAGTAATTGAATTTAAATTGAATTTATGTGTTTTCAAATGAGTAACCGGAGGGGGGGTTTGGATTGAATTAACAACTAATAAACATGAAAATAATTAATTAAAATAGCAAACATAAAATTAAATAATAGAACAAATAAAATAACAACCTAGTCCAAGGATTTGATCCCCTCCCATATCCTAATTCATAAAATCGCAAGAATTAAACATGCAAACAATTATACAAACTCAAATCCCTAGGCTAATGGTACGACCAAATTAACCCGAATGTTCTTAAGATCATCAATTAGGGTACGACCACTAAATTGAACTATTTACGAGTGACCCTATGGATTCGAACTCGCAAATGCATTAAGACACCAAACATAGAATTACTAGGCTACGAAAACCGGCTAGGAATCATACAACCTAGATCATATTACACCTAGAGGGAATTATCTCTATTTGCTACTTAATTCACTCCTCACAACAATTACGGATTGTGGATCACGAAATAGCGTTAAACAATTAAATAATTAAATTAGATGGCCAGACTAAAATAATTATCAAAGTGCTATTAAGAACATCAAAGCATGTAATAGAATAAATTTATATAAAAGTTGGCAATATAAAATTCAAAACAATTAAAATAAATAATTCATGGGAGGTTCACAACCCTCGGACTAGAAACGAAATTACATAATCAAAATTAAATTCAAAATAAATTAGAACATAAAACCGTGTTCTTCATGGTGGAACATCTTCTTCCCCCAATCTGCTTTCTGGCCTGTCCGGATCGTGATCCCCGGATGCGTGTTATCTGCGTGCTTCCTTTTCCACGTTAATCTCCCCTTTAATTAACGTGTTCTGCAGTCCCAAAAATAGTGTGTATCTGCTCCCAAAAATAATTAATAATATCCCATAATTATCTATGTCTTGATCCTTAAGTAATCTTGATCTCTTTCTTTACTTATCTCTTCCTAAAATATCTCAAGGATCTTTTCTTTTCTTGTTGATTAATCTACCGTGCCTTCTCCACAATATGGGCCTGACTTGGGCTGATCTCTTCGCTGGAATTTAAGAGACAATATGAGAATATGTCCAACAACACTTTTCTTATTTATGCTGAATTTTCGCAGTCCCATCTGACACTGAGGGGGTCAGTGTCAGTCAATTTGGCAGCAACGAATTTCCTGCACAAAACAGCCCGTTTCACATCAATTTGTATCATTAAATCCTCAATTAACCAAAGACAAGATAAGTCAATTTAGCACCCTAATAAGCATATAAGTTAATCAAATAAACATGAATTTCAACCAAATAATTATGGTAAATTATGACTTATCAAATCTCCCCACACCCAAACCTTTGCTTGTCCTCAAGCAAAACAAGATCAAGACAAAGCATAGGAAAAATGACAATCATTTGCAAGTGATAGCAAAACAATGACACTTCCAAGAGAGATCAAACAAGATACACCAAATACAAATGAGTGGTAGAATGTCTCACAAATATTTGCAACTTATGTAAGATAAAGAAGTTAAGAATTCATGGCCTCACAATGGTTTCACTCAATAACGCTCAAGTATATAAGTGGGTAGCAAAACACTCAAAATTAAACAAGACAAGACATTACCATAAGCTTGCTCCCAAATCAAATCTCCACCAAGTTCAATAAGCATTGCGCAAATATCAAAAGGACTTTTAAATGGTTGTAATGGGGCTTGGGATAAGGTAGGATGAAAAGGATTAGAAAGGCTAAATTTACCACTTTGCAAATGTGTTAATCATATAAAATGTACATCAAAGGGATACATCTTGCCCTTCTCATTTTTCTCCACATCCACTTCTTCATTTTTTTTGTGACAAATCTCTGAATTTTATCAACACATCCAACTACCCACACCTGTTTCTTTCAAATTCGAAAAAAATAGAGGCAACACTGAAGGGTTCAGTGTCTTAACAGAAAAATTCTGCACAAATTTCAGCATCGTGTTTGCTCATTCTTTCCGCCTCCAAATTTTTTTCTTAATGACAATCATTTTTTTTCAATCTTCCATTCTTTCTTTTCTTTTTCCTTTTTTTTCCATTCCATTTTTTTGTTCTCCATTCTTTTTTTTCTTTCTCCATTTTTTTCTTTCTCTCAACCATCATCTCCCCCTTCATCATCAATTCAACCACCAAAAATATTTTTCAATGAATTCCACAATATGCAAAATAGTAAGGGGTTCAATCGAAAGAGTTCAAGAAAGAAAATGGAATATGGCTATTTTATATGTTCATTCATCAAAGAAAAGACTAGGCTAAAAGTGGCTCTCCTAAAAGATTTATATGATTAGGTAGGTAAAAAGAAGGCCAAAATACGGCTTGCCTAGGTGCCTTTATCATTTAATTACACATGCTCAAATGTAAGATCTCAAAATGTATTCAAAGAGCAAGTTCTAGAATGTACATAACAAGTCCAATTTGCACTCAATCAAGAAAAATATAGAGCTTATATAGATGATAGCTCTTCAAGGCTCAAAGCTCACAAGAATATGGATCATTTGCCATGAATTCTCAAACAAAAATTATTCCACATTCGTCACAAAAATAACAAGACAAATCTAACAACTCACAAGCAAAGGTACATCAAATCCAACTCTCTTGTCATGCCAAAAATTTCACATATCAAAGCACAATTTCACCATAAATCCAATACCAACTTCTCATGTGTACAAATGTAAAAATATGATTTCAAATGAAATACTATATGCACATCTAATTAAAATAAAATTGCAACTTCAAATACCACTCAATACACCAAACCTACCCACACCTAATCGTTTGCTTGCCCTCAAGCAAACAAACACAATAAAATTCAAAGGTAAATCAAGTGCAAGAGTGGAAAGAAGTCACCGGGTTAAGCTTCATTTTATTGACCACAAGTAGGAATTTTTCTCTTTTCTCCAAAAATGTCATCAACATAACCTGAAAATTTGCACACACCAAAAGAACAAGATTATTTATTAAGAAAATAAAATTAAAAATAAAAATAAGGACCTATGTTGGGTTGCCTCCCAACAAGCGCCTTTTCTTAACGTCGTTGGCTCGACGTTCACTTCCCTTTCACGTGATAGGAGTAAAATGTTTAAACCAATATAATGATCTTATTGGTTTGCGAGAAGTGTTCTCTCCCTTCAAAATTATATGGTTCTTGGTCAGCCTTAACATGTCAAGCTCCACAGAAAATTGTTTGATCGCCTCAAGAAAAGGATCTTTGATCTCATCAATGCGAAACACTTCAACCGTCTCATTTTCATGAGGGATATCAACAACTTTTTCCAACCTGAAATGAGAAGAAAAAGTATCAGAACTGATGGACATTAATTCGGATGATATTACCTCATTTTCATTTTCATCAGAACTGACACTGAAGGCATCAGTGTCAGTTTCCTGCACAAAATCTGTAGAATTTTCAGCATACTTATCCTCCTCAATTTCGGTCTCCATCTCAAAATTCTTGTCTTTGGTGGCCTCCTTATGATATTCCACTTGGTTTACACTTTGTTGTGCCACCATACGTTCAACCTCGGTCCTTAATTTGCTACATTGTCGCTCCAAAATCCAAAGACTCAATTGAGTTTTTTGTTGAAATAACAAATTACTAATTTCCATCCGGTTCAACAAGGACTCTAATAAAGCATTCGAACTTTGTTCATCTCCATTAAATCCATCATCTTCATAATAGCATTCACTATCATTGAAGGATTGAGGTCTATACTCATAGTAGTCATGCCTTTGATATTCGTAAGGTTGATTATGATAGTGGTCCACATATCGGGAATGATGAGGATTACGCCACCCTTGATTGTAAGTGTTGACATATGGTTGATCATTCCAATGCCTTTGTTGATTAGCACTCCAATATTCATCTCTTTGTCTCACCGCTAATCTATCAATCAAGGATGGGCAATCATGAGTGGTATGGAGTGTGGTTGCACAAACTCTACATGGTTGAACATTCTGACCATAATAACCATGATATCGATCCATTAGAACTAAGTCTGCAAGGGGGAGAAAATGATTATTCACGAAAAAAAAAAAAAAAAAAAACAGGGCAGACCTGACACTGAAGGGATCAGTGTCAGTGCACTGCTGGAAAATTCAAAAATTAAAAATAAAAACACAAAAAATTCAACCAAATTCGGGATTACTCCCCGGCAACGGTGCCAAAATTTGATGTGCTGTCGCCGGCACCCAAAAATAATACTTATAAAATTTCCGAACAAATCCACTAAAATATAGTAGGATGAGTACGGGTCGAACCCAAGGGAGTAATTGAATTTAAATTGAATTTATGTGTTTTCAAATGAGTAACCGGAGGGGGGGTTTGGATTGAATTAACAACTAATAAATATGAAAATAATTAATTAAAATAGCAAACATAAAATTAAATAATAGAACAAATAAAATAACAACCTAGTCCAAGGATTTGATCCCCTCCCATATCCTAATTCATAAAATCGCAAGAATTAAACATGCAAACAATTATACAAACTCAAATCCCTAGGCTAATGGTACGACCAAATTAACCCGAATGTTCTTAAGATCATCAATTAGGGTACGACCACTAAATTGAACTATTTACGAGTGACCCTATGGATTCGAACTCGCAAATGCATTAAGACACCAAACATAGAATTACTAGGCTACGAAAACCTGCTAGGAATCATACAACCTAGATCCTATTACACCTAGAGGGAATTATCTCTATTTGCTACTTAATTCACTCCTCACAACAATTACGGATTGTGGATCACGCAATAGCGTTAAACAATTAAATAATTAAATTAGATGGCCAGACTAAAATAATTATCAAAGTGCTATTAAGAACATCAAAGCATGTAATAGAATAAATTTATATAAAAGTTGGCAATATAAAATTCAAAACAATTAAAATAAATAATTCATGGGAGGTTCACAACCCTCGGACTAGAAACGAAATTACATAATCAAAATTAAATTCAAAATAAATTAGAACATAAAACCGTGTTCTTCATGGTGAAACGTCTTCTTCCCCCAATCTGCTTTCTGGCCTGTCCGGATCGTGATCCCCGGATGCGTGTTATCTGCGTGCTTCCTTTTCCACGTTAATCTCCCCTTTAATTAACGTGTTCTGCAGCCCCAAAAATAGTGTGTATCTGCTCCCAAAAATAATTAATAATATCCCATAAATATCTATGTATTGATCCTTAAGTAATCTTGATATCTTTCTTTACTTATCTCTTCCTAAAATATCTCAAGGATCTTTTCTTTTCTTGTTGATTAATCTACCGTGCCTTCTCCACAATATGGGCCTGACTTGGGCTGATCTCTTCGCTGAAATTTAAGAGACAATATGAGAATATGTCCAACAACACTTTCCTTATTTATGCTGAATTTTCGTAGTCCCATCTGACACTGAGGGGGTCAGTGTCAGTCAATTTGGCAGCAACGAATTTCCTGCACAAAACAGCCCGTTTCACATCAATTTGTATCATTAAATCCTCAATTAACCAAAGACAAGATAAGTCAATTTAGCACCCTAATAAGCATATAAGTTAATCAAATAAACATGAATTTCAACCAAATAATTATGCTAAATTATGACTTATCAGAAGAAATAAAATATTTGAAGCTGTACAAGTGATTATGAGCTTAAAAATAAGTTGTTTAGGGGTAGTGCCCAAAACTGGTACCCCGAGATGTTAGAGGTAGTGCCCGAAACTGGTACCTCAAGAAAGGAAAAAAAAGGAAAGAAAAAAAAATGTTGAGCTTGAAGAAGAAGGAGGGAAAAGAAAATTAGAAGAGCATGAAGTTGGATAGCCTTGAAGTGTAAAAAACTGCAGTACAAAAGATCTCTGGTTTTAATTCTCTACTAATTATGTTACTTTATCCATATGTTTCCTACCCTTACCAAAGAGCCAACATTACATCCTAATGAAAGTCCTTTTTGATCCCATTATCGAGTCATACCTTTTAAGTAGTGGAGATTTTGAGACATTTGGCAAGCTTATGGTTACGCATACACTTGAATTGAATATGAGCGTAAACACTATAATCCATAAGTGTACATCTTTTACACTTAAGTACGAGCGATATATACTTCCCGTGAGAACATGTGAATGGAGCTTTTAAATTGATGGTGATTCTCTTAACTTGTATGCAATGAATTGATTATTACAAGGTGTTTTTGTGAGTTTTGAATACTAAAAATAGATCAAAGTAGGGAGCAGCATGGAACAGAGCAAGAACGGACCAGCTCGGAAGCTGCTTGGATGCCAGCTCAGGCCAAGCTGCAGCCGATCGGTAGTCCCATCTAGCCAAGTTGGGTCTAGGAAGGTCCTACGTGACATGTCAAGTTTGCCTAGGGCAGCTCGGCTACCGCTCGGCAGTGCCAAGACCCAGCTCGAGTCGAGCTAGGTGCCGAGCGGTATGTTTTTGGGCCCAGTCATGGCCTTTTTGATTCAGTAGTATATTTTTACTTCCAGATTGTGTTTTGGTTAATTTTTGACGCGAAAAAGCCCTGCCAACAGCCCAAGTTATAAAAGGGAAAAATTAACACACAAGGAAGATAACCCACTCAATTCCATCAAAAATTCACGCCCAAAACACCACACATACAGATTCATATCTGATTTTCATCGTCCATCCATGTTGAAGGGGGTTCCAAGTGCTAATTGAGAGAGATTCGATGATCGGAGAGACGGAGAAGGAACGTGAAACTACGCTTACACTAGGGTTTCGTGTTTCTCATCTTTCCCTTTCTTTTTTCTTTATTTAATCAGACCTTGCTTTTATACTTCGTAACGTCTTCATAATAATTTATGTCATTTCCCGTGATGCTTGATTTATTGTGTTAGCTTGTGTGCATTCATTATTTGAATTGTCTATCTGTTAGAAATTAAAGTAGTTTGTCCTTGAACATATTAATTTTATTGAACTAGTAAATTAGATACTTGAATTGTTTAGTGGAACACTGCAATTAGATATTAAAGTAGGAAGTGAGTAAAACCTTGTAGTAATTTCAGAGAATATCTTGTTAGTCGAATTTACCATCCGGAGATATTATTGTTTGCTTTGATTAGTATCTAGGAACGAGGTTTGGTAATACTTATGCACCCTAGGAAAATAAATCAGAATATACTATTAGCTCAAAATCGGATCATATCAAGTGGGTTAATAGGATTAAGTAGTGTATTTTCATTGATGCTGCATGAATGAACAATTGGAAGTCTAGAAACCCAAATTAATTGATCTATATCTGATACCTTAGAACTGTTGTTTGTCTCTTGATTAAAACTTAATTTATTTTGATTTTAATTATTCTGTTATTTATTATTGGGTAAATATCAAAATTAGTCCTGTAAGTATGATATTTTCCAACTTTAGTCCTTTATCATTTGCAATTCTCAAATTTTTTTCCTTTTTTGTCTACTTTTAGTCCTTTTGGTCCAGTTTTGGTCATTTTTTCAAAATTTGGTTATTTTTTGTCCATTTTTGGTCCTAAATGTATATATTTTCGGACCATTTTTGGATATTTTTTTTAAAATAAAGGACTAAATTTGGGCAAAAATTACTAAATTTTGACCAAAAGGACTAAAAGTGGACAAAAAAGACCAAAATTGAGAATTGCGAAAGATAAATGACTAAAGTTGGAAAATGCCATACTTATATGATCAATTTTGATATTTACCCTTTATTATTGTAACAACAAATTTGTATTTATAATAAAATAAATACAAAAAGGTGAACAAAGACAATTTCAGACAGATTTAATATAAAAGAGTAATGTAAACGAGTTACAATCTCAATTAATCCTCTGATTCTTCTCTCGAATCAATTTGGCTTGACTTTGACTTTGACTTGACTTTTGTTGACTTTGACTGGAGTGTGTTGAGTTGGATCTTCAGATGAAGCTTGTCCAAACTCGGCTTCGTGGATTTATAACGTTAATCCGTAGGCGTCGAGCCTTTACTCAAATTAAACGTTGATCCTTGAAGATTTCTGGTGAAGAACGTTGTTCAATATATTAGAACGCTATTAACTTCATGAAGAACGTCGAAGAACTTAACTTAAGAACACTTAAATCTGGGTGGTTTAGCACTTTAATCCTAGATTATAAGTCGTTTTTTACTTAAGAAGGCTTAAATCCGGGCGGTTTAGCACCTGAGTCCCAGACTATAGGCCGTTCTTTGAAGAACTTGACTTATGAATGCTTAAATCCGGGCGATTTAGCACCTGAGTCCTAGATTATAGGCGTTCTTGGAAGAACACCAACTTGAGATGGCTTAAATCCGGGCGACTTAGAGCCTGAGTCCCAGATCATAAGTCGTTTACCAAAGAACTTGACTTAAGAATGCTTGTTTCGGGCGGCTTAAAACCAAGTGGCTTAAAACCTGAATCCCAGACATATTCCATTCTTGAGTTGACTCTCGTTGAAGGAATCGAAGAACTATTCAAACAACTCTGAAGTCTTTGACCTTCGTAGAGAATCGCTCTCGATGTGTTTTGAATGACTGAAGGAGGGCTCCTTATATAGGTGAAGGGTGAGGACGCCCCATAAATAACTCGCAGTCTGATTGGTATAAGGCTGATTTGACCTAATTCTGCGAGCTTGGGCATTTCACTTGCTTAGGCTTTAAGTCAGACTTATTTGACTGGATCTGGCCTAATTATCAATTATTTACTCATTTATTTTAGGAATATATTTATTTAAATTCCTTAATAAATAAATAATTAATTAATAATTATTGCATTAATTTGCCACATATTTTTCTTTAATAGACAATAAAATTCAAGTGCCTACAAATGTCCCCTCGCATTTTGTTCACGGACGCCTTTGTGTTGAAGTGAACAAATTGCGATAATCCATTCTAGATCAACATGATTGAATTTTATTGCTTGTCTCACCAACTTGATATGAATAGCCTGAATTATAACTGAACTTAGCAGAGTACTAAGCTGCCTACGTACCTCTTTGAAGAGGATCAAGTTATAACGTAGTTCAAGGAACATGATTTGGTTTGAATGGGGGGTGTCGTACACATTTTATACTCATGTGGGCCAGGAGTAACATGCAGTTTAGGCTCATGCGTTATGGAGCGTTGAACTTGAATTTGTTGACATTATATACTTGTGTCAATGAGTCTTGAATTTGAACTTGTAGACAGTTTATACTCGTGTCAAGGAGCCTTGTGTGGATATTTTTCAGTCATGTCGAGGAGTATTATTTGAACAGTTTTTGCTCGTGCCGAGGAGCTTTATGTGTAGAGAGTTTATTCTCTTTCCAAGGAGATTTTATTTGATGTGTAGATAGTTTATACTCATATCAAGGAGTATCGAACATGTAGAGAGTTTTGTCTCTTCTCAAGGAAATATAATTTGATGTGTGAACAGTTTATACTCATATCAAGGAGAATAGTGTGGATAGTTTTCGCTCGTATCGAGGAGCCTTGAATTTGATTTGTGTTAGATAATTTAGGCTCGTATCAAGGAGCATGACTTGAGGATTTTTAGATAGTTTAAGCTCGTATCAAGGAGCATGACTTGTAGATAATTTTAGCTCATATCAAGGAGCGTGATGTAGACAGTTTTCGCTCGTGTCAGGGAGCATGATGTAAATAGTTTTCGCTCGTGTCAGGGAGATTTGACTTGGGAAATTTTAGATAGTTTAAGCTCGTATCAAGGAGCGTAATGCAGACAGTTTTATCTCGTGTCAAGAAGCTTAACTTGAGGATTTTAGATAGTTTAAACTCGTATCAAGGAGTATATGTGGATAGTTTATGCTCGTGTCGAGGAGCTTTGTGCTTGATTTTGTCAATAGTTCATTTCCCCCATATCTTGGGATGCGCTATCTTCTCTTTGACTTCATTTCTATGAATCTTTATGAAAACTGCAGTCTTTGGATGTGGTTCCTCTTCCAAGGGCTCATCAAAAGGTATGTCTTCAAACTTATAAGAGTCTTGAATAGATGGCCATTCGATGTCATTTGATGTCAGGCTTAACTCCATGTCGTGAGCTCTTGTAGCCAATTCTTCAAAAGTTTTAGGCCGAATTCCTTAGAGTATGTAGTGAAGATTCCACTTCATACCTTGAATGCATATTTTAATTACATAAGTTTCTGACAGCTTTTCTTTGCAATTGAGGCTTAAGCTCCTCCATCTGTTGATATAGTCGATGACGTATTCTTCTTCACCTTGACGAATATTTATTAACTCCATCATGCTAACAATTTTTCGTATGCTATAAAAATGGTTGAGGAATACTTTTTCCATTTGCCCCCAGCTTTCAATGGAGTTAGCTTCGAAGTTGATATACCAATCAAAGGCATTTTCTTTGAGAGAGCGGACAAATTATCTCACCATGTGATCTCTGTAGGTCCCATCATCATTGCATGTCTTGACGAAGTGCGCCACATGTTGTCTTGGGTTGCCTTTGTCGTTGAATTATTGAAACTTGGGAGGTTGGTAGTTAGTTGGCATCCTCAAGTTGTCAATCCTCTTTGTATATGGCTTGGCGTAGGTTGAAGAAGATTTTGAGTTCCCTTCAAACTTGTCTTTTATCATCTTCAACAAAATGTTCTTTAGTTGGTTGACATGAAGTATTTCGTCAGTTGTAACTTGCATTTTTTTCTCATCTGGCATTTCTTCAGATACATGATGTTTTGCGGAGTCTTCCTCCTCGTGCTCATCCTCAACTTATTTCTTATTTGCATGGCTTATCTTCGCATTATCCATTTTCTTCATAAGTACGGAGATCTTTACGTCTTGAGCTTTCATGTGTTTGTTGAGTCCTTTAATGGCTCTCATCATACTTGCGAGTTGATCCTCAATGGTCATAGCACTTGTCGTCATAACTGTAGCTTCAGTTGAGGCAAGTGGTGAGCTTGGTGTGGAGCGAGGAGTTGAGCAGACAGAGTCATCATCACCATCTTTATCGCCCTGCAATGGCTTATTGAGAGTAATCCCCACCACATGGATTGTCTTTGCGGAGCCTTCAGGCATACTTCTTGTAAAGTCTCCAACCTTGTCAGTTTGCAACTCTGGAGGTTTTGATGCAATAGGCCTTCTTATCGCAATCTTTAATGGAGTCATCATTTGAGTCTTCTCAGCTTGCAGCTTTGAAGGCTTTGAGGTAGATGACCTTTTAATTGCGATCCTAAGAGGAGTCATTATTTGTGCTTGTAGATAGAAGAGATGAGAGGTAGAGACGGTCCCACCGGACATGCAAAAATTTGTAACAATGAATTTTGTATTTATAATAAAATAAATACAAAAAGGTGAACAAAGATAATTTTAGACAGATTTAATATAAAAGAGTAATGTAAACGAGTTACAATCTCAATTAATCCTCTGATTCTTCTCTCGAGTCAATTTGGCTTGACTTTGACTGGAGTGTGTTAAGTTGGATCTTCTAATGAGGCCTACATCCAACAGTGCATAGAATGGACATCTGCTCTTAGCAGCTGGCACGACATAAAAATCTTCACCAGTGGCTGAAAGAATCTAGTTACGCCAACAACAGTTCTCATATCATTCAAATGTTGAACATATACTTTCATTTGAAATCAAATTTGTACATGAACACATATGTCATTTAGAAAGGATTAAAGATGAATAAGTATCTCAATATTTCCTTCATACTAATACATTTGAAGTCAAGTGCAGTGAGCTATCATGGAAGAAGTGTAAGAAATCTCATAATTGATACGATAAAAATTTGAAAAGAAAGTTATTCACCAACATCATAGTTGGTTAGCCCAACTTCAAGGCCATAATGAGGCAACACATGAGCATAAGCAGCAGAAAGGACATCATCACCAGTAATGCTAGCTGATACGATCTGCTTTAGTAACCACGTTAAGGTTCATGATACATCATAAATAAAGTTAACCACAATGGCTAGAGCCTACTACACTTAGTTCATTCAATTATTTAGACAGAAAATATTAGTTATAGATTCATATGTTCTGTTTAGTGCATTATCTACGGTGCTGCTTTTTCTGTCAAATAACTCATAACCCAAACGAAAGACTTGGCAACTAAAACATGGCCACACAATAAAAGAGTCCAACAAATTAGTTAATTGAGACTGTATAAACATTCTCATCCTTGAGATGAGTATAATTTTAGGGTTAGAGTAGGAATAATCACGAATCCATGAGTAATTCCACTTTGACGTCACCAAACATCTCTATCTCGTGTTTGTTAGATTTTCGTGAAACACCATGATCAATGTTTTATATCATTCTGTATTCAAAAGTAAACAAAGATCAATCTAATATCACAACCTTGAACTCTTCAAAAAAAACTATACGATGAATTCACTAATTTGCAGCCAAATATAAATAAACAAAGCATTTTAAGAACTAATCAAATAATAAATTTTGATAAAAAAATTAGACAAAAGATATCCCTTTCATTCTCTTACAATATTATCCTATTGATGAGATAGATTCCAATGTTTGGGGGATACCAGATGGAAAACTCTTCTTTGAAGTGTTGTCCCCCTTTATCGCCATTGCAGTAGTTGTCAATCTCGAGCCCAAAATATTGCTTGTTTTAGAAAATTGGTTTGTTCCACTGCCCTATTCTTCTCTTACTCCATTTGTGTTGATGTGAAGTGTTGAGACCAATGTCATCACATCTGGAATCACACTTATCCTCCACCAGTTGTTTCATTAACCACTAATGTTGTTTTGTTATTTCGACTGGTGTTGTGCTTAATATTACTTTCAGGGTTGTTGCGGTTGAAGTGCTGAACGTGTTGGATACAAAGACCAAGTCAAACGCAGACCTTAAAGACCCTGGAGCAAGCTGGAAAGATCCGGAAGCTCTAGAAGGATCTAGAAGGCGAAAATAACTACCTCTCTTAGTGGACGGTTATTTGAGCCTGCATGGATGGAATCCACATCTCCTACGTGAGCCACTCATCATTTGGAGCCTGCAACCATCTATAAATAGAAGCTGCTAGTTGCCAAGTCAAGTGATCGAATTTACAATCCCACTATACAGTGTAAAAGACCCTAGATAGGTTTCTATCATAGTGTTTGTACTGGTGTTGTAACACTTGGTTCAACATCAGTTATCTACTGTTATTCCCGTACATTTTGTGTACGCTGTTCACAGGCAGTGGAAGCCCACATGTGAAGTAGGCTTAGATTCTAACAAGTCTAGGTTCTGCCATTTGAGAACGTGTTTGGATTTTAGATCCGATTTTGTATTCGAAGGATGGAAGAATTGTTTTCATACCTAAGAGTCTGTTTTTGTAATCACATTTTCTAATAGTCATATTTATGCCATGAGGCCGCCACAAACTTCAAAAGTTTGTGGAAAGATTGAGTAATCCGTGTGTTAAGTCTTCCGCTAATTTACAACTTGTTCTATACTTAGTCAAGTTACATTCTGATATATACAGTGTTGTTCAAAGTGTCACCACACTGAGGACAATATCCTAACACAAACACACTTTGCACCATTGGGCACCCGATAATTTAGTTCATTCTTTTTGACGTTTCAATCTTTCAGAAGCGCATTGACGTTTCATATTTGAAAGAGTTGAATAATGTTAGAACTTACAATGATGATTAGGCATAAGTGGAGTAAATAAGAGAGCGTTTACTTTATGGGTTAGTGAAGGTTAACCATTATGAATGTTGGGTTCGTTATAACGATCGGGTGAGCTCAGCGGAATTTAAAATTTTTAAGAATTAATAAATCACATTTATTAGTAACATCAAATGTTTCACCCGGATTCTCGAAAATGATTATCAGATCTGGTGTTAAAATATGCTGAAAGAAATCCACGTAAAAGAGTTCTTACTCTTGTAGACTTTCTTCCAGTTGATGCTGGGAGTGGGGGAATCGATTCTCAGATTGTGGCTAGACCTCCGTTCTTTTCACCGAGGGATCCAAGTGTATTCCCTCTAAAGTAATCCACCGATTGGATTAACAACCCAGATACTATAAATCTGTTTGTATCAATTGAAGTGTTTCTAATATCAACTTGTGATAATAGGAACGGATTGAAGAATCAACAATTGATTTGTTGTCTCCAATAAAATTCGTTAAAAGAAGCGGAAGAGAAAGAAAGAACAGTTCTCCTTTTTCTCTTTGAAACTGAGTTGATGCGAGAGATAAGAAAAATGTAAACTGCTCAAAACTCAAAAGAAAGAATACACATAATATGTAATCTTATCCCACTAAACCAAGAAGAGATAATTCCTAAAATATCTCAACAGATTTTTTACCGATTCAACAATTGTTAATCTCAATTTCAAATAATTAATGGGCATATTTAAGAATGTATTAAATAGAGTATTGGGCTTTTATATATTAATCTGCATATAATTTATATAAACCTAAATACTAAATTTAATCAACCCAACAAATTAAATAATTCTTATAACATTAAATAATCAAATTATTTAATTATTAGTTATAGTTAACAATTTAACTACTGCACCAATTGACAAAAATTGTTCATCCAATTTAAGGTGTGATCCTTTAGGTTCACTACTAACTCTAGCAGTAGACTTACAACACTTTTTAACTTGTAATAACAATTATCATATTAATTAATTGACTTGAAATTAACCAATTAATTTCAAGAACTTACTAATCACGGTAACACTAGCAAGTAGTGTGATCATCTAGTGTTAGGTCAAATGGCGAGTAAACATGCTAATTAACGAGTTACATACACGTACAGTCTTTCTAACAGTTAATCTCCCGATTGAGTCTAGAGCAGGAATATTAGTCGAAACGCTACCAACTCAATAATTGTGTTTCTATTTCATGTTACAATGATTCATTGTGAATCTTTATTCTCGTTGCCTTGACCAAGGTCTTTGAATCATTAATAATGAAATACACAGGAGATTCTCTTATCTTAGACAAGTGTTAGATTCTATCTTAGCCACACACAAGTCTCCATGTACATCAATATAATACCCAACATTCCCCCTTTTTGATTGCTAAACAATCAGAAGATAAATCTAAGTATTACAGGATGCACACATGACTACCATGGTGTTTCAAGTCTAAGGACTAATTGTGTAATATCGTAATTAGAAAATTCTCATTTCGACAAATCCAATAAGAATTTCCTATGGATCATGTTCGATAAACTTATTCTCTAATAAGTATCCACATATATGAATTTGTGTCACAACACTAATATTGATAGAATGCAATATTCCCGTCCCACAAGCATTCATCATATGTACGAGTCTTTACTGAGTTATTCTTTGTCGCATTTAGAAAAGCTCTTGACTCGGAACCATGTTTAGGACCAAAGCTCTATGTATAAATTCCATGATTACCATCATATGCGTGACCATACATTTTAGCTTAAATTGGTCTAGGGACTTTATTTAATAAGCAAATGCAATAATGCACAAAATAGATAAATTAAAACAACCTATAATAATATAATTTTCAATGAGATTGTTTATATTCACAATATAAAGAGTACAATCTAATCTAATTGGCGCGCTGGGCACACTACTCTAACAATGAAACTCATGCAAATCCATGAAAATGTCGTTTACTTTTCAACTTAAAAGTGAAGGTTAACATCCGGACATCTTACCTGCCCGGGGTTAAAACCGACATGGCAGGGTTAGTGAAGGGTTTATTAACCCCTCAATTTTAGTCAGATAATTCTTGACTCTCGATTAAGAGGCAAAATTCCTCAAATGAGAACTATCATCGGGTGGTGGAGACTCTTCTTTCCGCACTCCCAATCACATATGACAGAAGTCTGCTACATCAAGTGTACATCTAAGAAGGCATGGAGGCTATTCCAAAGTTGGAAGCTTGGCTACCAAATCTTTTAGCTCCGGATGCAACTCAAGCTGGGATTATCCATCTTGGTCAAGCTATGAGCTTCTTTTCTCACTCTCGCTATCAATCAGATTTGTCGATGTTTGAGAAAGGAGATATGTTACTTGCAGAGGATTGAGCTAGGGAGGAAGTCAAGCTTCGAGTAGATGAGTTGGAAAGTTTTATTGAAATGAATGCCAAAGTGATGGAGGAGAATGCTGTTCTTCGGACCAAGTTGACTACAGAGAATGAGTGAAATAAGAAAATGGAATTGTGGCGGCCGACCTGAAGGAGGAAGTGATCGGCCTAGAGGTTGCGTTGATGGAGGCTCAAGCTGAGGGGACAAAAGAGAGAGCTGTTACACACTCATTGAATCAGCAAGTGGAGGGGTTGGAGGCGAGGCTCACGGCCATCCAAACTTCAACACTCCCGCAGTCTATCTTTATGGCATATGTAGGGCCATATTGTGAGGCGGCTCGCCTATTGCAGACCCATGTTCCTGAACTACTGCAGCGGGCTACTGAGATCTTGAAGAATGGGCTCAAAGAGATTGTAGCAAACAACATTCAAGGCCTTCTGGTCAACTTTGGTAAGGACATAAAGTTTGATCCTCTGGGGTCCAATGATAAGTTCATGGGGTGCTCTATGAGTTTGGTAGTTCAGGGCTTTGCTATCCCGAGCTTAGCAGTCCTTCCGATGGCCCCCACTCCCAGCACAATTGGCATGGGAGGAATAGATTTGGAGATGGTAGAGCTACGTAGTCCTGACGCTACTGACCCTCCGGCTGCAGATGACATAGTGTAGGCTCCTTGCTACCAACTTTAGATTATATATGGCATTTATTTTCTTTTGTAATGAACTCAGGGCTTGGTTGAACCTCTTATGCTTCCAACTGATATTTTATTTTCTTTTGTTGATGCACATTCTTCTCCTTTTCTAGTTTTATAAAATGATAAACTTCATAAGTCTTCGTGGCTCGTCTATCCTTTTTATTGCTTTGTTACCTATAGAGAATTTATGTTAATAGAATAAAATTTGCACAAATATTTTTGCCTTACTCCTTAGTCATAGGGTTCTGATGTTGCTCTTCGGCCTGTAAGCACATGAGTGATAGCTCGGCTGATGAGTGACGATATATTACTTGTTTTAGCTCGTAGGCTTGGAGAATTTTAGTTCTCTTGATCATAAGAAGGCTTATTTCGTAATATATATGTATATACATCTATGCTATGGAATATCTTGCTCAAATGTTAAGTAAATATTTAAGTAAAATATATCCAAAAAATAATGGGTAATATATGGTCAGCAGTACTGCGAACATATTTATAAAAAATTATTTTAATAAAATGAGTCTCTAATTACAAAAGATGTTAGGGTAGGTCTTGCGTGAGACCGTCTCACGTGAGACCATTTTTCACTTTTTAAAATAGGTATCACTTTCGCTATAAATCATTATCACTTTCGCTATAAAATGTTATCACTTTTTATTTATACTATAAATTATTCATTAATAACATTATCACTTTTCATTTATTTATTATCACTTTCCTATATAAAAGTTATCACTTTCTCGCCGTCTCACGTAAGCCCCTTATATGAGACGGTCTCACACAAGTCTTTGCCAAGATGTTAGGACATGTGAGCTTATGATATTATTTTTTCACTAGTATGCATGCTATATCTTGGATATTTAATCATATTATAATTAAGAGGATATACTAAATGTTATGCAAAATCCTAAGGCAAATTAGGAACGTATGCTGGCAGGATATATGCACATTAGTAAAAATTATTCCATAATAGTGATAACAAGATACTATAAGAACTACAATTACATAAATAGACAATGCGTTGTATATTTTGAAACACTTTGAAATATTAAGAAATAATATATTAATATATTTTGGAAAGTTTTTTTTCATTAAACATTAGGTGAAATTTTTTAATAAACAATATTCATTTAATGTCACCTTAACTAATTTGCGCATTGACATGTATTAAAATGAAAAATACTATCCATAGGTTCGGGTTAGAAATTCTTATTTTACACAAGCTAATTAATTCCTACTGCTCGACTTCATTATTAATGTATTTCTACCCACAATTGTTCATTAGTATGCATACACATAATTATTATTACCTCAACTCGTGATGAAAGAAATTGGTATCGCGGCCCATGAGCTGTGGGGTCGTCTCCGCGGTCCAGCTCGAGGGTTGTGAGGCATTTGGAGTGTGGATTTTGCAGCTCCAACATTTTGCAGACTCCTAGGCTCGGTACCTTAGTGAGCTGATGAGCTCGATATTCTTGAGCTCGAAATTGCTTTGAGCTCCTGAATTTTTATTACAAGCCTACGAGCTCAACATCTGATTGAGCTAATGAGCTTAGCATTTATTTTGAGCTAGTTAGGTAATTTTTAATAGCTCGTGAGCTAAGCATTATTTTGAGCTTGATATGCTCTTTTGGGAGCTCGTAAGCTCTACGCATAGAGCTTAATTTTTTTATTGAACCTGCGAATTTTTATTGAAATTATTTTTTGATATTTTGTACATTCCACGGGTGATGGGATATTTTTTCATTTAGATCTTCTAGCTCATAAACACCATTGTCTAACCTTCTGTTTATTTTGAATGACCCTTCCCAAGTTTGGCCAAGAACTCCTACCCCAGGTTGCAATATTTTCGGAGAACTAAATCCCCTTGTTCAAATCTTCTGAGCTTCACCCAGGAGTTGTAATATCTTGCAGCTTGCTGCTTGTAGGTTGCATTCCTTAGGTCAGCCGTCAACCTTTTTTCTTCCAACAAGTCAAGTAAGCTTTAGGGTAGGCTCATTGAGTTCCTCAGAGTAGCTTTCTACTCAGTAGCTTGGTTCCCTGATTTCCACTGGGATGATAGCTTCTGCCCCATATGATAGTGAGAAAGGAGTTTCGCTAGTGGATGCTCTAGAGGTAATTCAGTATGACCACAACACTCCGGGAAGTTATTCTGTCCAACTCCCTTTTAGTCCCTCAAGACGGGCATTCAGCATGTGTTTGATTATTTTATTTACTGCTTCCACTTAACCATTGGATTGAGGGTGGTATGGTGTGTTGTAGAGCTTTTTTATTTTGAGGTCGGCACAGAATTTAATGAATTTATTCCCTTCAAATTGCTTGCCATTATCGGTGACCAACGCATGGGGTATGCCAAACCAACAGACGATATTCTTCCAGATAAAGCTAGTCATTCTTTCCTCGATTTTCTCATAAGTGCTTCGGCTTCTGCCTACAATGTGAAGTAATCCACCGCCACTACCACAAACTTAACCCCTCCTTTGCCAAGTGAAAATGGGCCATTTATATCTATTCCCCATTTCACGAACGACCAGGGGCTGAATACCGAGATCAACTCTTTCGATGGGCTCCGCAGTATGGGTGCGATACACTAGCACTGAGGACATGCTCTGGCATAATTAATTGCATCTTTTTCAGGGTTAGCCAGAAATAACCTTGATGTAATATTTTATTGGCCAGAGCCAAGCCGCCAGTGTGGTTACCGCAAATCACTTCATGTACTTCTTCTAAGATATACTTTTCTTCTTCCTCCATAAACCACTTCAGTAGCGGAGTGGTGAAGCCTCTCTTATACAATCGTTCCTCTATTAGAAGATATTTTGCTGCTCGTATTCTAATTTGTCTAGCCTTTACTTTTCAGAGGGCTCCTCTCCCCCTTCAAGTAACGGATGATGGGAGTCATCAAAGAATCAGCTATGGGTTCTGCTAGATAGATGAGCTCTTGAACGAGGCTGCTCTTTTCTAGTTTTGTTATGTTAATGACGTTCAAGTTCTCAACCCCTTCGGAGGTGATGAGCCTCGCCAGTGTATCAGCTTGTATGTTCTTGCTTCGTGGGACTTATTCTAAGTAAACCTGTTGGAACTTTTTCATATGCTCAGCTAGAATTTTTTTATACAGGTTCATTTGTCCTTCCTTTGCTTCATAATTTCCCCGTACATGATTCACCATCAACTAAAAATCATTGAAGATCTGAAGATCCATTATTCCCATTGAAATAGCCATTTGAAGTCTAGCCAAGAGAGCTTCACATTCTACTTTATTGTTTATTGCATTGAAACTGAAGCGTATTTCCTGACAAAAGAAACTTGACTCTGGGCTGGTGAGTACTACTCCAGCCTCTGAGCAAGATGAAGTGGAGGAGCCATCAACAAACATCTTCCATGGACGAGAGAGATTTCCCAGCACAATGGGCGGCATTGTTAGCTCTACAACAAAGTTGGCTAGAGCTTGTGCTTTGATTGTTGTTCTCGGAGCGTAATAAATATCGAACTGTCCAAGCTCAACTGCCCACTTGAGCAGTCGTCTTGTCGAATCAGAACGGTGAAGGAATTGCTTAAGAGGAAAGGTTATCAGAACTTCAATGGTATGCTCAAAGAAGTATGGTTTTAGCTTTCTTGCACTCATGACTAAGGCATATGCCAATTTTTCCATAGCAGGGTATCGTAGCTCGGCTTCGTGTAGTACTTGACTGATAAAGTAGACTTTCTTTAGGGGCACCATCTTCAGTTCGAACTAGCACAGAGCTGATGGTTGTGTCGGTGGCGGCTAGGTATAAGTTGAGCTTCTCACCCGGCTGTGGTTTTGGCAAGATTAAAGGGTTGGAAAGGTGGTCCTTAATTTTCTCAAATGCAGCTTGGCTGGTGATGAGCGTTTTCTCAACACACAATATTAATTCCCAAGTGTGAAGGATGCTATTATAGCTTTGATAAGCGACCAAGTGATTATTGAACCCAAAGCACGTATTATTATCAATTTAATTATATTCTAACTTACTAAGACTATTATGGCAAAATAGTTGTGTGATTAAGTAACCAATAACTAAATAATTTAAAAATAATTAAAATAAATAACAGTAGAGATTGAACGAAACTGAATAAGTAAGAAGATAGTAGTCCTTCGGGCCATCCAATTTTACTCATTAATTTTCCTTCCGTGTATCAATGTCCGACTCTGCCTTGTGGAGTATGGACGCATCACTAAACCATGCAAATCTACTCTATAGACACAAGTAAATAAGCGTGTGATACGTGTGAATATCCTTGGAGCAAGAGATATAATTCACCCCCCTTTCTAGATATTATCAGTATCAATTATTTCCCATGCACTTAGTACTCTAACCCAATATGATCTCCCTTTATAGGTACTATGACGTTATACTCTTTGTCCTACTTATTAACCCGAATATTATTCAATTAACAAGTATTTATATATGATAGTTCTAATGAGACTTCTGAGTCTCCTCACTTAGAATCATAACATGGAATCCTGCTCAGCAGTAAACGCACTCAATTAATAATCAAGATATGTATTCAGACTCTACATAATAATTAATGATGCACAAAACAACTCTGAGTATAAATTAAAACGCATAATCTTATATAAAATAAACCACAAGTAGTGTTGTATGGAGTATACACACGAAAGTTCGATTAACTTATAAAACCTTTATAAACCCTAGAACTACCGAAGCAGTTCTAGTCCATGATTGATCGAAGAACAATCATAGTAGTTGGATAGATCTTACACATACTCTTGAAAATTACAAGATAAATTAAGATGCGAAGTATACCCTAGATGCAGGCGCCGTCGGGTCTCTCTCCGTCTTTAATCTTCACTTGATTCTCACTTGATTTGACAGACGAATCTCTTTCCACAGCTCCGTGGATGGTAGTAGGGTTTTGAATGTTGTGTAGAATGAATGTGGTGGTAAACTCCCTTTTCCCTTACGTAGGGTCTTCCTTTTATACTTGCGAGCTCTTCTTCTGGACCTAGGATGGGTTTTTTGAGCGAAAATATGCACTGAAGGTGTAAAAATACAGATCCGGATATGTCTAGCTCATCGATTTGACCAAGACCCTTGGTCTAACCGATCAAGGCTGGTCGAATCACAGGTCGAATCGATCTGTACAACACTGCAGATAATCGGTTCGACTCGAATGGCATGTCGAATCAAAAGTTTTGTAGTCGAACTGCATCTGCGAAAACTTATGCTTCTGGTTCAACTATGGTTCGACCACTGTGCTTGGTTGAACCAGTGTCGTGGTCGAACCACACTCCTGACACCTCTCTTCACCTGGTTCGACCAGGAATACTAGTCGAACTACTTTGTTGCTGGTCGAGCTGCGTCCCTGCTTGGTCGAACTGGGTGACTTTAATACCCTTTCTCTGGTTCTGATCACTTCTATCCCATTTTCCTTCGAAAATCCACTCAAACGGACTTAAACGTACTTGATTCATGGCTTTCCACTATACAACTCGATTTATCTTGACTTAAGATCAAATCTTACATCATTATCACATGAATCAGAGCTTAAAACACGTGAATTTACACACTCATCAGCTGGCGGGAGTCCATTCGAACTTGTCCTTCCGAATGGAATCAAATAATGGTTTACATTTGTCCATACGGGAGATAAAACTGCTCAGGAAAGCAAGTCTTCTAGTGAGCTTCTGGACTTCTCTTCTGTGGCGTGGGGGTTGCATGTCAATGATAGCCTTAACTTTCCCTCGGTTAGTCTCAATTCCTCTATGGCTAACCATGTAGCCTAGGAATTTTCCAGACCCTACTCCGAAAGTGCATTTCTTAGGATTCAGCTTCATTCTATAGTAACGCAAAATCTCAAAAGTTTCATTGAGGTGTTTAATGTGATATGCCGTTTTAAGGCTTTTACAAGCATGTCATCCACATACACTTCTATGGTTCTTCTGGTAAGTTGCTCCAGTATTCTTGAGTCCAAATGGCATTATCACCCAACAATATAAACCATGCTCAGCGTAGAATGCGGTCTTCTCTAATCATCTGGGTGCATGGGGATTTGGTGATAACCGGCGTATACATCCATGAAGCTCGTGGCCCACGGTGGAGTCAACTAGCTGGTTGATAGGCATTTTTATGCACTTCAATTAAAATCCTCAATTATAAGGATGTCAATTGTAGCGGCAAGTAACCAAGCTAAATTATCGATCCCAATGAGATATTGATTATTTATTTACTCTAAATTACTATTTAATAAGAATTAAATAACCAAATTCAAGAATTTTTGAATTGATTAACTAAAGTACTGAAATAATTGTAGGCACTTGAATTTTATTGTCTATTAAAGAAAAATATATGGCAAATTAATGCAATAATTATCAATTAATTATTTATTTATTAAAGGATTTAAATAAATCTATTTCTAAAATAAATAAGTAAATAATTGATAATTAGGCCAGATCCAGTCAAATATGTCTGACTTAAAGCCTAAGCAAGTGAAAGGCCCAAGCCTGCAGAATCAGGTCAAATCAGCCCTGGACCAATCAGAGTGCGAGTTATTTATGGGGCGTCCTCACCCTTCACCTATATAAGGAGCCCTCCTTCATTCATTCAAAACACATCGAGAGCGATTCTCTATGAAGGTCAAAGACTTCAGAGTTATCTGAATAGTTCTTCGATTCCTTCAACGAGAGTCAACTCAAGAATGGAATACTTCTGGGATTCAGGTTTTAAGCCACTTGGTTTTAAGCCTCCCGAAACAAGCATTCTTATTTCAAGTTCTTCAGTGAACGGACTATAGTCTGGGACTCAGGTGCTAAGTCGCATGGATTTAAGCTATCTCAAGTTGGTGTTCTTCCAAGAACGGCCTATAATCTGGGACTCAGGTGCTAAATCGCCTGGATTTAAGCATTCATAAGTCAAGTTCTTCAAAGAACGGCCTATAGTCTGGGACTCAGGTGCTAAAGCACCCGGATTTAAGCCTGCTTAAGTAAAAAATGACTTATAATCTGGGATTAAGGTGCTAAACCACCCGGATTTTAGCGTTCTTAAGCTAAGTTCTTTGACGTTCTTAGAGAAGTTAACAACATTCTAATATATTGAACAATGTTCTTCACTGGAAATCTTCAAGGATCAACGTTTAATTCGAGTAAAGGCTCGATGCCTACGGATTAACGTTATGAATCCACGAAGCTGAATTTGGACAAACTTCATTTGAAGAATTACAGGAAATTATGTTTTTGGCACCCCCAAGGTATTTTTCTACTCCAAATCTGAGACATTTTTGTGTATTTTTTGCTAATGATTGTAAGGAACTACAAATATTACAGTGTAAGAAGGATTTGTTTGGTTTATTCAGTTATCCATTCCATTCTATTTTAGAGAGCTGAATGGATAACTTGACATCCCTCACATTGACAAGAGATGTGCTGGATTCAACAAAGATGTGATTATTCTGTTTCCATGAATGCTAAGAGGTTGCTAATTTTTTTCTTTTCTGGATTTAGGAGCCCAATTTGGTGACATTGGCAATGAATGCTCTCCCAGGTGTGGAATCAGCTCTCATATTTATTGAAAAACTTTCAGCAATTCTTGCTATACTTAAGCAAACACAAGTTTTTATCAAATCCAAAGTTTATGGAATCGGTCTACAAATATTGTTGTTATTGGAATTTACCTTCTTCTAATGGTTCCCTTGCTTGCATCATTTTGCTACTCCATAGATTTCTCAGTTACTTTGCCAATATAGATATTGCGGAATGAGAAATCTCGGGGAGAATGCAAATAATGATTATTTTGAAAAAAATAACAACTTCATCTGCAATCTCACTTTAACCAATCAGGCATTTGTGAATTCTATTAGAAATGATATAGATGGTTATATATCTACTTTAATACAACATCTGCATCAACCAGTTTAAGTTTAAGGCGTTTCTTGAAGACTAAAGATGGTTGTCTTAATAATATTAAGCATTTGTAGTTTACACTCATAGAGGTTTACCTTCACACTATGGAATTGGAGAACTCATGGGAAGCTCTTGGAAATGTCTGCAATGTTAACATCTGACTGTCGGCTTTCCTTCTTTAGAGGACTTGAGGACAAAATTAAATTCTAAGAGAAGCTTTACTCTCATTTCGAAAAATAGTAATATAATTTTGTGCTATTGCCTGCCTCTATATTCTAGTTTTCTTCCTTATTAATTTAATTGCAACTCATTTCATCATGTCACTATTATGTATTTATTTATTATTAAATTTTATCATGGTGAGTCAAAATAGATTGAACGAATTTAATAAATAAAAGATTTACAGATTATTACGTTTAAAAATATGATATCATAATAAATAAATAAATAAACCTAAAAAACACATAAGAGTATAACGTAGCTCATAGGAGCGAATCCAGGATTTACATTTTGGGGGTACAATATGTTATTTCTGTTCCATAAATACATGCACACATTTAGTTATTGTTTGAATATTTTTAAACACACAAGCAAGAATACTCGTTCATTGTAGAAATATACCCCAAGGAATAAAATTAAAGAACCCACAGGGAGTTTAAGTTTAGATTGAAAAAACACGTTAGCTCGTGTTTTTATCGTTTTTATAAGAACGAACCAATGAGATGATGAGAATGATAAGCAACTAAATCAAATAAAAAAAATCAAGATAAAATAGGAGAAAATAATATGGAGAAATGGTGATGAAGGGCAAGTAGTAAGAAATGGGACTAGAGACAATTAAAGTACCTTAAGATTCATTTTATTATGCAAAAAGAATAGACGAGATAGGTATTGGACTAGAGGCGGTCACGAATGTATCCAAAGCTCCCTCTCGGCTTACTAAGGTTGTAGATCTCCTAGAGACTCCCAAACGCACCTAGGATCGATGTCCAACACTAACCCCTTCCATCTAAGTACTAATTAATTCCTAATTCTCCCTTAGAATGTACTAATTAGAATTAACTCTCCCTTTGTGCGTACTAGGGCCAACGAATGGATTAGTTCCTCTCACCTGATTTAAATATCCTCTTGGTCAAACCTAAACCCAATGTCCTCTCATGCTATTTCTAATACTTAGAGGGTCGTCTCCGTCTCACCCCAAGCAATATCCACATGAATTAATATAATGACATTTAATTAATATAAGCAACAAAGTAACCAACGATCCATTAAATTAGCATGTTACTCATAATTAACAAACCATGTCAACATATAATTCATGCATCACAAGACCCATGAGAAAAAATCAAATACCAAATCATGTCCAAACCACATTTAATTTGCATAATAAAATAAACATTAAGCACTAATCATGTCTCTAACCCCACAAGAGGGATTAGCCTAGCATAATTAAAGTAGCAAAACAAATAAATGATTCCTTACAATAATCCATGGAGTCTAATTCAAAGAAAATTACAAAAAGGAATTAAAACTCCCCTTCAATTTAACTTGTTGGAGATCTTCAATTGCTTCTTGAAATTCCTCCTCATGCTCTTAATTCCAAGTAGTCTTCAACACCAAGGATAGATAGGTGAAAGATTAGAAGATGGGTTTGTGGAGTGATGTGAAGAAAAATAAAAATGGAGAAGAGAGAAAGTAGAGAGAAAGTGTATGTAGCCTCCAAAGTGAATGAAATTCTTATTCTTAAATGTTCAGAATTTGAAAATGTGGGTATTTATAGTGATGGAGGATCAAGAGAATTAGGGCAAATATTGGATCATGGGCTTAAGTGGGAAATGGGCTTTTTTGGTGCAATTTTTGAATTTTTCAGGAACACGGCCATGCCAACCTCACATGGCCTAAAGGAGGTCGTGTTTCTCCTGTAAGCAACTTGAATCATAAACACGGCCAAGGCTGGCCGTGTTTCTCCTTCAGCCCCTGTTTTTTTCTATTACCCTTTTCTTTCTCGTTTCAACTTGGAATTGAGCCTCGTTTCATCCTATGCCTTCCTTTTTAAGTTTTGCATCCGTTTTTGTGCTTGTTTCATCCCAATTTAATTCTCGTTTCCTGCTTTTTTAATTTAAGCTCAAGAATACCTCATTCCTACATGAAAATTAACATGATTCACACATTTTTCTCTAAAAATACAAACGCATAAAATACGTAATAAAATACTAAAATAACATAAAAAATACAAAATCACACGAACACGACTCAAAAATATAGCAAATTTGTACGCTAAACAAACCCCCAAAACTTAGAGTGTTGCTTGTCCCCAAGCAACAAAAAAGAAAAAAAAAGAACTAAAGGGTAAATTTACGTAGATATTAGAGTCGAACAACAAAGTAATGTAAATATTTACCTAAAACAAAGAATCGTTTACAAAATTAAAACATTAGAAATAGAAAATTTAAACTCCTTACTTTTAAAAGGTTCAATGATAAAAAGATCTTACACAAGTATACTTTAATGTCCCAACCTCACGGATAATGTATAACTCCACTCGTTTTATTTTCTATGGACGTGTATGTTCTCATCAACCGATCAAAGCATACTCACCATAAGCTTGTAATTTAACTCCCTCTTAAAAACTCAATTAATGTCCATAAAAGATCAAAGAGGTCTTATATTTGGATGTATTGGAAGGCTCTTTGGTTAGAGAATGATAATTATGGGATTAAAGTGACTAAAAGTGTGAAGAGATCCTATTAAAAGAGTCGTCACCCTTTTATTTTTCTCTTCACATCTTCTCCTTCTTTCTTGCCATCATTTTTTTTTTCTTTTTAAGCATTCTTCTTCCATGTTCTAACACAAACTCCTTTTGAGCTTCTTCATGAACTTTTCTCATGGTATATGTATCATAATAACAATTCTAGTTCTTTCTTAATTTCTTTTTCTTTTGCATTCCATGCTCTTTTTCTTTTTTCTTTACGTCTCACATCCTTCTTTTTGCAACACTTTCTTCTCATATCTTTCTTTTCTTACTTCTTGTGTTTCATATTACTAAGCTTCACTTTCTCTAGTCAAACTCCACACATAAGGTTCTTTCTTAGCTTCAAGTGGTATTTTGGCTAAAGAATGTGCACATGAAAGAATATAGGCTTATAAGGCTAAAATTGGCTAGCAATGGATAATGTAGAAAGGTAGGGAAATTGTGTTTGGCCATAGACTATTAAGATCAATGATGGCCTCTTATCATTTCTCAAATGTTCACCAACAAGCTCCATAGAAAAGTTAACAAGCAAGTTCTAGTTTGTACACAAATGATCGATCCTCTCACAAAGAAATAAAACCATTATGATGCATGATTATGCTCAAAATCTCACGGTTCATTTTGTTAGGACCAAAGTATTCAACCATTATGATGCATCATCTTTTGCTCATTGAACAATTTAAAATGCACTTGTCATCATTATTTCCTAATCTAACATCCTAATTCCACCAACAAGTTCCCATTCACAATCAATATCCATATTACCGACAAACATGCAAACACCAAACAACCAACAGCATAAGAAAAATAAGAAAAATCACAAAAACACAAGACACAAGGAAAACTATGTGCACCAGTGCAAATGTTCATAATACAAGAGAATCTTCGAGAGCATATAAAAATCAACCTCCCCAAACTTAATTCTTCGCTAAGGCTAGAATTATGTTTGAGTCAAAGAATAAGCACTCCCTTTGAAGCATCCCTCGTAGCTCTTCTCATAATTCAATGTGCTCCAAATCCACACCAAGCACATCATAATTCCTAAACAAAACACCAACAAACACAAAAATTAAACCAAAACACCAAAAATCAAATCAATCACCCTTATTGAAAGCAATATAAAAAGCAATTAAAATAATGGGTTGCCTCTCATTTAGCGCTAAGTTTAACGTCTTCAAGCCGGACGGAAATTGTTAAGCTCATTGAAATGGCCATGGATAGCGGTCATCCTTGCCACCATACTTTAATCTTTGAGCTTCTTCATCTATTAGGTATTTGTGGCAAGTGATGGCCTCATTGGCATACTTTAGATTGAGCTTGAAATTTCCAACTATCCTTGCATGACATTCCATTTTCCTCTCCATTCTTGCAACCCACTTATTCCTCCTTTCAACGAATATCCCCAAATTTTCTTCCAACTCTATTTTGTTCCAAAGAATTTGTGAGGTATCAAGAGGCAAAACAAAGTCAATAGAAATAATGTTAATAAATTCATTGCAACTTAAAGAATTTAAGGGTTTAGAAATGCTCATTTCACTCTTCAAGTCCTCTTCATTTGCTTCTATACCTTGCTCTTCTTTCCTATCAACATCAAGAGAAGACAAATTAAGATTAGAAGTTTCAATATTATCATGAGAAATGGAATTAGAAGTTTCAAGAGTAAGAGATTTTTCAAATCCATTAAGCTCTTTAGGAACGAGGTTGTCCATTTCTTTAAGGGTAGAAGGAGGCATCACGTTTGCACAAGTTCCCATATCACACAATGCCTTGGAGGTTTCCTCTTCAATTTCACATTCGAAAACACCAACCATTATAGAGGGTTCCTCATGCACCGCTTCACATGCTTCGGGTAGCTCAACTTCCTTTCTCTCCTCAAACTTCTTCCTCAAAGATTCAACATGCTTTGCAAATTCCTCTTTCTTCTTTTCCTTTGCTCTTTTCCATTTAGGCACATGTTGTTCTATCCACTTTTTTTCTCTTTTCTTCTAACTCAATTTTCACTCTTTTGGCCTCTTCTATTTCTTCATCCACCTTGCAAACCACCAACCCTTCTTCAACCATACTTTCCTCTTCCTTTTTATCCTCCACAAAATTCTCACCTTATTGTTGTTGGGAGCTTAAAATTGGAATTATTTTCTTAACATGATTTTTGATTGCTTTCATGGTAGCATCCATACTAGCATCCATACTTGAATCCATGCTTTTCTCTATCTCTTCATCCTTCTTTTCGCTTAATGCAATCCTCTCTTTAGCTTCTCTAGTATATGCTCTAGTTTCTTTCGTAAAATCCTTAATCATATCAAGTAATTCGGGAGAAACTTCGATGTTGGAATTTGGAGTGGAATACATGTATCCTTAATGAGGTTGGAATGTGTTTTCATTATAAGCTCTTGGACATTCATCATATCCTCCATGATTGTAGTGTTGAGAGTGAACTTGATTCATTTGACCATTATAACCATAGTAACTCTCATTTATGTAGCCTCTTTGTTGTGGAGGAGGAACTCTTGCATATTGATTTTCATAGTATCCACCCATGTAATTGTTCCATCCATCCATCTAATACTCTTCTCCACAAAATTTACTACAATCTTCCTTTAACTTTCTATTTTTTGGCTTTATTCTTCCTCCCCTTCTTTCAAGGTAAAGAGTACCTATCAAGAATAATAAGTTAGAACAAAATTTTTCAAAGAAAATATAAGAAACAAAACAAGATAAAATGTCTTTAGTAAGAACAATTAAAACACTAACAAAGCATTCAAACAATCTATTAAAACTCCTTTGGCAACGACACCAATTTTTTGTTTGAATATTTTTAAACTCACGAGCAAGAATACTCGTTCATTGTAGAAATATATCCCAAGGAATAAAATTATCAAACCCACTGGGAGTTTAAGTTTAGATTGAAAGAACACGTTAGCTCGTGTTTTTATCGTTTTTATAAGGACGAACTAATGAGATGATGAGAATGATAAACAACTAAATCAAATAAAAAAAGAAATCAAGATAAAATAGGAGAAAATAAAATGGAGAAATGGTGATGAAGGGCAAGTAGTAAGAAATGGGACTAGAGATAATTAAAGTGCCTTAGGATTCATTTTATCATACAAAAGGTATAGACGAGATAGGTATTGGACTAGAGGCGATCACGAATTTATTCAAAGCTCCCTCTCGGGTTACTAAGGTTGTAGATCTCCTAGAGACTTCCAAACGTACCTAGGATCGATACCCAACACTAACCCCTTCCATCTAGGTACTAATTAATTCTCAATTCTCCCTTAGAAGGATTAATTAGAATTAACTCTCCCTTAGTGTGTACTAAGGCCAACGAATGGATTGGTTCCTCTCACCGAATTTAAATATCCTCTCGTTCAAACCTAAACCCAATGTCCTCTCATGCTATTTCTAATACTTTGGAGGATCATCTCCGTCTCACCCTAAGCAATATCCACACGAATTAATATAATGATATTTAATTAATATAAGCAACAAATTAACCAACAATCCATTAAATTAACATGCTACTCATAATTAACAAACCATGCCAACATATAATTCATGCATTACAACACCCATGAGAATAAATCAAATACCAAATCATGTCCAAACCACATTTAATTGGCATAATAAAATTATCATTAAGCACTAATCATGTCTCTAACCCCACAAGAGGGATTAGCCTAGCATAATTAAAGTAACATAATAAATAAATAATTCCGTATAATAATCCATGGAGTCTAATTCAAAGAAAATTACAAAAAGGAATTAAAACTCCCCTTCAATTTAACTTGTTGGAGATCTTTAATTACTTCGTGAAATTTCTCCTCTTACTCTTAATTCCAAGTAGTCTTAAACACCAAGGATAGATGGGTGAGAGATTAGAAGATGGGTTTATGGAGTGATGTGAAGAAAAATAAAAATGGAGAAGAGATAAAGTAGAGAGAAAGTGTATGTAGCCTCCAAAATGAATGAAATTCTTATTCTTAATTGTTCAAAATTTAGAAATGAGGGTATTTATAGTTGTGGAGGATCAAGAGAATTAGGGCAAATATTGGATCATGGGCTTAAGTGGGAAATGGGCTTTTTTGGTGCAATTTTCGAATTCTTCAGGAACACGGCCATGCCGCCTCACACGGCCTAAAGGAGGCCGTGTTTCTCCTGTAAGAAACCTGAATCATGAACACGGCCATGGCTGGCCGTGTTTTTCTCCTTCAACCCGTGTTTTCTTCTATTATCATTTTCTTTCTCGTTTCAACTCGGAATTGAGCCTCGTTTCTTCCTATGCCTTCCTTTTTGAGTTTTGCATCCGTTTTTGTATTTGTTTCATTCCAATTTAATTCTCGTTTCCTTCTTTTCTGATTTAAGCTCAATAATACCTCATTCCTACATGAAAATTAACATGATTAACACACTTTTCTTTAAAATACAAACGCATAAAATACGGAATAAAATATTATAAAAACATAAAAAATACAAAAATCACACGAACACGACTAAAAAATATAGCAAATTTGCACGCTAAACAGTTATTCATGGAGTTTAATAAAAAATAACTTTTTAATTGATGATGTAAAAAAATCGGTATTTAGGATATTTGAACGGGATAAGTATATGAAATGACTGATTTGACCAACTCAAGTGTGAAAATTGGTGACATTTTTATAGTATTGTAATGCTGTAACGGTATTAATATTATGAGTTATAATTATTTTGATCATTTACAAATTATTTTAATGAATAGAAAAGAAAAATGTGCATATATAAAAAGGATGAAGAAATGTAGGAGTAATTTTCATGGAAAGCATATACTTCAAAAAAATTATTTTATAGTAATAAAAAAATTAAATTAGGACTCATTCTTATTTATTTGAGGAGTTAAATTTATAAATTAAATATTCATTTTAAATTTTATTTTCTAATGTACATTTTCTCTCTTATTAAAATATGTAATATTTGTTATTTACATAAATATAAATTTATTAATCATAAAAATAATTATTATAAAATGAGGATAAAGTAATTGGCTCCACAATTATATACTCCATGAGGGGTACATTTTTAAAATTTTATTTTACTTAACCATATATAATAGGTGAAAATTTTCCAATTTGAAAACTAGTATTTATAAATGTACACATAGATTAATAAATTAAACTAATACATTCATTTAAATAATACACTTATAAGGAAAAAAAACATACATCAATTAATAATAACTAATACAGTCAACGAAGTTCTGAATTAGTTGACTAAATCCCAAACAATTCTGTAATTGTGAATACTTCCAACTTCCCGTCGACTCAATCCAAGCGATCAGATATGCATATCGGCAATCAGCCATTTCTCAATTTCATAGATTGATCTTTCAATTACAGTACCAAATTACAGCACCAAATTTTCAATTGTAATTGTTGAATTGAAATAGAAAATCTAGAATTGAAGTGAAGGAATATATTTTTTCTGCGTGAAACTATTGTGAGAGATGAAAGGTGAGAAATTGTGAGCGTCGCTGATTTCTTAACATCTTTGACGCCGCCAACTCTGAACCATCCCTGCCGCCGTCGATAATCGTCCAATGTACCTCCTTGACCACCGACGGTCGTTCCCCCAATTTTAGAACTAATCAACTTTTAAATTTTTATTCCAGATGCCCAATCGATTCACTCGATTTAGTGATGAAAAGCCTCTGAACAATATTTCAAAAGTTTGCTGAATCAATTTCGTGGTGATGACAGAATGAAGAAGATTTGATGAAGAAACGGGGGAGGGAGAGAGAATGAAATAAAGGAGAGGAGAGGAGAGGAGATGGGATAATGACGTCAGTTGAATTTTTTTAGGCTTTTATATCCAACCCGTTTTCATAAACGGATTTTGTTGTTAGTGTACATAAGTGGTACATTAGACCAACTCAAAGTGATAATATTTTTTTTTATAAAAATATTAATATCTTTAATAAATAGTGATAATTATTTTTAAAAATATAAAAATATCGCGCATAACACGACATAATTATTTGTTGGTATACTTACTAGGTACAATACTTTATTACTATTAGATATATGGACTACAAATTATTACTAAATGATACAAAATTATATTGTGCAATTTCAATATTACTCTTTCACTTCATTCTATCATAATAATAAAGATATTTTAAATATTGCACTGCACGATTAGTATATAATTATGCACAACTAATGAATAATTTTGCATAACATGATTTCTTTACAAATTGACATGATTTCTTTACATATATTTCTAGCGAACTTGACGTATGCACAACTTGTGAATAATTTTGCACAATATAATTTCTTTACATATTTTCTGGCGAACTTTATGTGAATAATTTTGCACAACTAGTGAATAATTTTGCACAATATAATTTCTTTACATATTTTTCCGACATAAATAATTTTGTACAATTAGTGTATTATTATGCACAACTAGTGAATAATTTTGTACAACATAATTTTTGTACATTTTTCTCCGGCGAATGATAAACAACTAGTGAATAATTCTACATAACATATTTTTTTCGGCGAATGATACTGCTTAGAGTGAAGCTCGTTGCATAGTTGTGAAAATTTAAATCCCAAAAGCCCATATCATAAATGGCCAAGCTCGGTATCCTGTTGCCATACACCATCTGACCATGGACATAGCCATGTGCAAGCTGTGGTGATGATGTGAACACATAGTTGCATCAAGTTGATAAGAGAAGATTAAGCTCCACATGGAATAATTAGGTGATTGGATCTGGTGATCAACATCTCCATTCTTCTTAAATTTCAAACATGGGAAGAATTACTCTCTCCTCTTCATGTTGCTCTCTCTTTCATTGCCTTTACTAAGGTTTTTTCTCTCGCACACACATCGAAGCACATCATTCTGTAAAATTTTAACACGTTTCTCACCATCACCACTCTCTTATAAATTCTTCACAGCCTTGAGCGCATCAGTCGTGGTGCCGAGCATAGGAGACAATTACGAGGACGATGACGGCGAAAGAAAAGAAAATACAAACGATGTGTATGAAGATCTATGATATTGGCCCCTTGCAATCACAAGTTTAACAGTGAGTCTTCTCTATAAGCCACTTGAGGCACATCCTGCGATTTACCTCCTCCACCAATACTCAGGGCAGGGGCGGTGGGGCCCTAATGGTGGGGTACACCATCTATGATATTGGCGTTATGACGAAACTCACGGGAAGTTATAACGGAGGAATGAATGAGGGTATGATGACTATGATGTGGCAGTTATAAGGCAAAATTCACGAGATGATTTATGGTGGATAAGGAAAGTTTTGAGAAGAGATCCCAACAAATAATGGATAATATATTTATTTTCTTTTTAAGTATTTAATTGGTTATATTAAATATTTCCACTCAACTTTTTGTATATAATAGTAATATAATTAATGCATGTATATCGTATAATAATACTACATAATGTTGTGTATCTAATAGTATTTAATTTTATTTGTTTCATGCCTTAGCGTGGCATTTGTCACGGGAAGTAATGGGATCAAGCCCTACAAAGGATACTTTCCTTTTTTTATTAAATTTGAAGAGGCTTATAAATGAAGAAAAATGATAACAAATTATATAAACATTAAATAATCTCTGAGATAGTTTCACACAAGTGTAATCTTATTTTAAATAGATAAAATCGTTTCACGAGAAGATTTTTAGGAGACAGTTATGAAACGATAAATTTTTACAAGAGTACTTAAATTAACGACAATGGATAGTGTATAGTGGATTGTTTAATGAACAATTTAAAGTATAAATAAAAAGTTATAATATTTTAATTAAAAGTGATAAATATTTTTTTTATAAGAAGTGATAATTATTTAAGTAAACGTAAAAACGGTCTCATACACAGAGCTTATAAAATAAATGTGCTGCTCGAGAGTTCGACACGGCTTGAATCGCTAAGGCTCGAGCTTGGCTCAATTCGTGACTACTCGAGTTCGAGCTTGCCTTATGCTCGTTTTGGTGACAAGCCGAGCTCAATTCGATAAAGCATAATTATTTTAATAATTATTATAATTAATAATTATATTAATAAATATTATTTAATAATAAATTTATATAATAATATAATAATTATTAAATTAAATAATAAATATAAAATATAATTTATTAAAAATTGGCTCGATAAGGCTCGATAAACTCGACTCGATTTGTTAAACGAGCCAAATCGAGGTCAAGCTCGTTCTTAAGCTCGTTTCCTATTAAGCCAAGCTCGAGCTCGACTAGATAACTACTCGAGTCGAGCTCAAGTATGCACTACTTGAATTCGTTCGACTCGAATAATAGCTCTACTCATGCAAGTGTTGTCCTACTGAATAACAAGTGATAACTAATAATTAAAATGTGATAATCATCGTCTAATTAAATTATTTTATAAATAAATTATATATTGTGTATTTGGGGCATAAATATAACTTTTATATATATATATATATATATATATATATATATATATATATATATATATATATACTCATGCAAGTATTGTCCTACTGAATAACAAGTGATAACCAATCTTGAAAATGTGATAATCATTGTCTAACTAAATTATTTTATAAATAAATTATATATTGTGTAATATATACTCATGCAAGTATTGTCCTACTGAATAACAAGTGATAACCAATCTTGAAAATGTGATAATCATTGTCTAACTAAATTATTTTATAAATAAATTATATATTGTGTATTTGGGGCACAAATATAACTTTATATATATATATATATATATATATATATATATATATATATATATATATATATATATATATATATATATATTATAACAAATCGTATTAGTTTTAATTCAATAATATATAAATTACTTAATAGTATATGTATTACTTTTTTTTTCAACTGTATATTAACTTTTCATTAAAAAATTAACAACATTTTTATAAAGAAAAATTGCTAGCAAACAAGTATAAAATTTTTAATATATTAATGTATATATTTTTTTATTAATAAATGTATATAAATTGAATGTGGGTGTACAAAGTATTTTGCCTTTATATACCATTTATAGAACCGATGAAAATTAATGATATTTTAATAAAAAGTGATATTTGATCAACATAGAGTATTGGTATTCAATATTCAATTGAATTATTTCAGGAATAATTCTTAGAACGGATAAAAGTGATCAACATTATTTTTAATAAAAACTGATAATAGATCAAATAAAAGTTATATTCATCTAATTAAATTATTTTCATAAATTATTGTAGGATGAATAAAAAGTGATAATTTTTTTAATAAAAAGTGATACGTGATAAAAAAAAGTGATAACCGTCCAGTTTAAATATTTTAATATTTATGAACCTATTTATAAAATGAATTAAAAATAATAACATTTTTTTAATAAAAATTATTTTGATCAAAGAATTTTATATCAAAAGTATCACTTTTGAATGGATAACTAACACTTTTGTCTTTTTAATACTCTCTCCATCCCAACTTCACACTTTTCATTTTTATCCGTCCCAATTTCAACTTTATATTTCCATAAAAAGAATAAACAACTAACTAATATCCCTCTAACACATTTTAATTTTAAATTAAATTGGCAATAACATTTTTAACACATTATAACATATTTTATCATATATATATTTATTATTTCAAAAATTACATAACCCCAAAAGTAAATAAAAAATTGACTTTTATTAAGAAATATATCAAAATTAGTCATAAACGCATACATGACTGATTCAACTTTAGATTCTTTTTTTTTTTTTTTCCAATTCTCTATTTTGATCTTTTTTGTCCAATTTTAGTACTTTTTATCCAATTTTGATATATTTTTTTTCAAAATTTGCTCATTTTTTGTCCACTTTCGGTTCAAATTTAATATATTTTTGAACTAATTTTGGACATTTTAGAACATGAAGGGCTTAGTTTGGACATTAAAAAGGAACTAAATTGGGGAAAAAGATTAAATTTAGAAGAAAAATATTAAAATTAGATTAAAAAATAACCTAATTAAAATTTATAAATAAAAAAAATTAAAGTTGAAATCGATCGTAATTATATTTCCAAAGTTTGGAACATGGGAGTATCATTTTGGATGTTTCACCGATCACATAATATCAATGATGATAATTATGTTTAAAAAATGATACTCCTTTAAGAAAACAAAACTGATAAGTTATAAAATCAAAACTTATAATTAAAATAAAAAGTGAGAAGTTATAAAATTAAAAAAAATGATAGTTATAAAATCAAAAATAATAATAATAAAAAAAATCAAAAGTGATCATTGTAAAATATAAAATGATATTCAAAAGATAGTACTTCTCTCACTTTGGAGAAGTTGTAATATTTTACTTTGGATAAAAAGATTAAGGAATATAATAATTTTATGAGAAATGAGTTCAAAAATATAATATTTTAATATATAAATGTAGTTATATTAATGGTGTTTGTGGATTCCATAAAAAATATTAATTATTTTGTGTGGTTCTATGTACTTAAAAAAGAAATGGGTAAACTTTAAAAAAATAGTACTCCCTCCGTCTCAAAATTGATTGCACACTTTCTACATTTATCCGTCCCAAAATTGATTGCATCTTTCCAAAAAAGGAAATATCACATCAATACCCACCCCTAAAAGTTCATCTTAATTACAACTTTACCATACTCACCTAACACACATAACATACTTTATAATTTATTTATTACCTAAAAATACCACAATACCCCTAAAAAATCAATATTTCTTAAACTCCGTATCTACAGTAACAGTGCAATCAATTTTGGGACGGAGGGAGTATATGTTTCATGCAACTTTCGTTGGAGGGAAGGATTAATATTTATAAATTATAAAAGGGGAAAGGGTTGGTTTGGCCCTCCATCTTATCTCTTCATATCGAATAAGCCCCTAAACTTATTATTTGTTCATCTAAGCCCTTATTCATTTTAAATTGATCAATTTGGCCCTTTACTTTTCTTAAATAAAACATTTGAAACCCCCTTTCAATAAATTCCTAACGGCGTTACAACATTAGCATTTCCCTTCAACTATGCTGGAGAACATTGTAAGAAGAGGTTGCCTCACACTCAAAAATTTTACTGCATTTGCAACAATCTTTTTTTTTTTTTTTTTTATCGGAGCATATGCAACAATCTAATCTTCCGCATCTTTACCCTGTCCTAATATCATGGTTCATTAAAACCTTTCCTTCCTTGCCAGCAGCCACCCTTCTAAGCCCTAATTTACTCTTTGAATTAAGAGTTTCTAAGGGGATCAATCAGATGCAAACTGCTTCCTCGATGCCCAACAAGACATCATTGAGAGCTCAGGGACCACTCCAGGAGCATCACCGAAAGAGTTTTGATCACTCTTCAGTAGAGAAGTCCTCCTCTCTTGCTTCAAACTTACACACAATGAGGGCTACTGAAGCACAGGTAGGCAATGCTCGATTTCCCTACAGATACGATCGTATTTATCAATGCTGTGCCATATTATATGAAGATGATAAAGCATTTTAGTGTTTAATCACAGAATGGCCTGGGGAAAAAGGTCTAGCGCTAGCAGATCAGTAGGAACTTGTTTACGCCATCGATGACATCGAGATTCTATTTCTACAATCTACCAGGGGTTTTCCCAGTGTCTATACGACGCCGGCCGTCGAGAAGTGAAATATATGGAGAGGTGATTTATGTTTCTCATATCCATGGTGTTACAGTTGTGTACATTGCAAAGAAGAGGGGGCATAGTTTATATAGCAAAGGAAAAGTTATACTATAATTTTTAATTATTGTGTTTGTAAAAGGGTCGTTCATCAGTATCATAATCATGAGGTAATTGCTGCCAATTAAATGATCATGAGCATTTTCTATTCTTGCAGCTTCATGTAGACAGAATTCGCTGCCCAAAATGTTAAAGAAGAAGGAAAGAAACGAAGTTAAAGAGAAAATAAACAGATAATGCCAGTTGTGTAACGTCGTTAGGAATTTATTGACAGGGGGTTTCAAATGTCTTGTTTATTTGAAATGGATAAGGGCTTAGATGAACAAATAATAAGATTAGGGGCTTAGTTGATCCGTAGAGATAAGATGGAGGGCCAAACCGACCATTTGCACTTTATAAAATTAAAAGGTGTACTTATAAAAATAAAAAAAGAAATATTGTAACAGTTCTAAATAAAATTAGAAGTGAAACAATTTTAATTGAAATAAAAATTACAAATGTATATTTTTTAAAAAGGAAATCAATAAAATTAGTAAGGATGGTTTCAATTTACAAGTGTTTAATTTAAATAAATGATATACGGGGATTTTAATAGTTATATAAAATTAATTAAATTAATAATTATAAAAAGGGAGCGACTATTCATACCCGAATTATGCTAAATGTACCTCAAAAATAAATAAAATAAAAATATTATTATTTGTTAAGACATAAATATCCTTCTATAAATTATTAATTAATATTTTTAGGCTATTCGTATCCCCATTTTTTCTTAATATATCCCATAACTTCTATTACTAAATTATCTTAATTTGAGAAGATTAAATTAACCTTGCAATTAATAAATGATGAGGTGGAGAATATTTGCTTGTTGCTGGGTGGCTTTCGGCAGAATTACAGGGCCTATAATGTCGAAGGTGGAAGAAGAAGCATTTTATAATTTAGTAATTCATGTTTAATTATAAATCATTGAAAATTTCATGATATAAAGAACTTTGGTGTGGTGTGGGAATTCGGAGATGAGATATTGCGTTTGAAAAAAATATTTTGTTAATTGCTTTTTTGTTTCCCATGAATTTAACGGAATAATTAATGGTGATATGATGTATAGAAAATGAATTCTTTTATAAAAGTTATTTCTTAATGACTAATTAAGTTGCAGAAGAAATTTAGAACCCTAATTCCCAATTTTAAACATGAATATATACTTTCAAAATTTAAACATAGTCAACCATTTATTTAATTCACAATTTTTTTTTTTTTGGAAAACATCTTCGACGATCTAATCACATTGAATTAATTTAACTAAATAATGAATCTCCAATTTGATTAAATCAAATGAACTCAGTTTTTTTTAAATATATTAAAGGTAAATATCATTCAAATTGGAGTATAAGTAAAATTCATTTTTTTCTTCATTTTAAATTTACTTATTTAATTAATGGGGGTGCATTAAGTAAAATATGGGTATAAATAGTTGTTATTATATTAATGAAAAGGCTAAAATGGATTTAGATTTAATTAGAGGGTAAAATGGTCTAAAATAAAAGTATATTTAGTAATTTATATATGATTTTTTAATTTTGGTGGGGTACACCTAGCAATCGGGTTAAATTAGTAGAATTGGGGTGCAAATAGCCACACATTTATAAAAAATATTAAAATTTGATGGCAAAATTTACTGTACCAAATTGTTAAGGTCCAACCAGGTCAATTTTTGACCCGTTGATCTGGGTATTTATATTATCTTTATCCAATGTGGGTCATTAGAGTTTGTTACCCTAATTTCACGCTCTCTTCCGCCTCTGTCATCTTCTCTCTATTCTCATGGCTTCTCTATTCCCAATTCATTCTCCTCTTCGCGCATCCCTTCCTCTCTACCCTATTCTCACAGCGCTTTTGCTCTATTTTCACGGCGCCTCTCTCTCAAGCTCCTTCTCCTCTCCGTTCTTATGGCGGTGCATCTCTTCCTCTCCGTTCTTACGACGGCGCATCTCTTCCTCTCCGCTCTGCCTCGCTTCTCCGCGGCATCCATCCAAACGGTCTCCTCAACGTTACAGTGCCTCTTCTCCGATCCAATATACCTCGTCTCTCTCCATTAAAGTTGTTCTTTCCAAATGTAACCCTTCTTTTCACGGTGATGTCCTAATTTCTTCTCACGGTTTACAATTGTCAACTAATTTGCATTATGTTGGGTTTAGAATTGTTGCAAAGATGCCTATGAAAGAAATTGAAAGACATTGATAGTTTGGGTTTGGATTAAGGAATTGAAAGATAATGATATGTTGGGTTTGGATGGTTGTGAAGCTTTCTCTAAAAGGCAGAACTGCATATCTGCCATTGAAGACCAAAAAGTGAAATGTACAACTTTTATTGAAGAAGTGTATAAGGCTAAATGAGGTTGTATTACTTTTTATTAATGATTGCATACTTTTTAAAATTTTAATAAAATTTAAATGAAACGTATTACCTTTTATTTTATTAATTAATGATTGTTCACTTTTTAAAATTTCAGTGTATAAATGTATATTTTTTAATTCAATATGTATACACATTTCTTAATAAATGTACAAAGATTTATATTAATGTAAAACTAAAATTAAAAAATATATATCAATGAAAAGTAATACAATTATCAAGAAAAATGTATACACTATTCAGTTACAACTTATACATTTACTTATTAAAATGTGTATAAAAACTAATTCAATGTAATATAATTTGATATAGATTATCAATATCACGTTTGTTTTATCTTTATAAATTATAATAATACACTTATCAATAAAAGTCTATACATTATTGAATTACATCTAATATCATTATAACAATTTAAAAAATTGAATAGCCAAATTCTAATGATAGGTTTTAATAACTAACAAAATAATACAAATTTTACACCCAAAATTATAGTATATTTATTAACAACAACATATACCTATAGCAATAAAACTAATACAATTAGTTATATCATAGTATATTTTTTATATACAAATTAATATTACATTACATTTATTAATAACAACATATACGTTATTGCAATAAGGCTAATACAAGTCGATATATCATTTGTTTTTATATACAATTTAATAGTACATTTATTAACAACAACATATACATTATATTGATAAAACTAATACAATTATCAACAATATATAAAAAATAAAAGAAATTAAAATAAGCTTAAAGAAACTATTTGATCTCAATTCACGGTTCTGCTCTACCAATATTTTTGCAATCAATCTCAAAACTTCCTCCAATCTGCAATCAATCTTAAAACTTCCTCCAATAAAGTAATGTGTAAATTCCAAATAGCAAATCTGTTCCGTTGCAGGGGAGAAGAAAAGAGCAGATCATTAACCTTCACAGTATAAATCTTTTTCACAATAAGCAAAAAGCTTCAACCATTATACTTAGATACAATATCTAGATCTGTTCCAATTGAAAGCTATACATGATCTAGATCTGTTGCAATTGAATGTTGAGGAGAGAATAAAAAATTAAAATAGGAGACACAGGCTGAGCACACCCGAGGCCGAAGACGCATGCAGAAGACGGCGGCAAAAGACAACGGAAGACGGAGTAGAGAAACTTAGTAGAAGAAGCACACCGGAGATGGAAGATAATGGAGATGGAGGCGCAGTGGAAGAAGGCGGCAAAGACGTAGGCGGAAGATGATGGAGATAGCGGCAAAAGACAACGGAAGGCGGAGTGGAGAAGAAGGAGCACACTGAAGGCGCAGTGGAAGGAGGCAGCGAAGGCGGTGGAAGAAGAACGTTGTTGACAGAGGAAAGAGGGTGAGAAAAACACGTGAAGAAAGAGGAGAGTGAGAATGACGTCATGGAGCTGGTTAATAGGAAATATATGTTGACCTGTTTCTTAATTTTTGACCCGTTGTACGCTAATAATTGTGTACAGTAGATCTACTCAAATTTGATAAGTATACTAGGTGTTAAATTATGGTTAATTTGATTTAATTTATTTATTTACTATTTAATTATTTTGAAATATTATATCTACAAATCTACCATTAAAAAGATAAAATTTTAAAGGAAAATTATCAATGCAAGGCCTGAAAAATGGGTAAACTATCACTACGGGACGTGAATTATTTTTTCTATTAATCAGAGGCCTGAAATATGTAAAACTATCAATCCAGGGCCTAAAATATGTAAAACTATCAATCCAGGGCCTGAATTGATCAAATATTATCTCCTATTTTATCAATTTAGGGCCTAAATTAAGGCTCCTAATTAATAGTTATACATATTTCAGGCCACACATTGATAAAAAAATAATTCAAGTCCCAAATAGATTGTTTACAAAATTTTCAGATCTTGGATTGATAAAATTCTAATTTTAAAATATTTTATATTTATCTTAAAAGAATATTCTTCTATATTTATCTTTGACAAATTATTACGTTTTCTTAAACATCTCAAGCAATAGAGATTTGAACTTATAATTTTTTTAAGTTTAAAAAATTACACATAATGTTTTTTCAAGTTTTCTAGTCTTAACTGTTGGGGAAAATATGGGGGTTTGCACCAAACAATCTTTTTACAATATGAATACTTAAAAGTAAATAAAATAAATGAAGAAATGAGTAAAGTCTTCAAATCTTATCTTTCATTGGATCTGGATCAAACCTGAGATCTGGATCTGGATCTCCAAATGAAACTGGCGCGGGAACTGGATTTGAATCTTGATTCGAGTCGAGATTGGATCTCTTCCCACAAGATGTAAAATGCCCCGGTAGTGCTCTAGTTCTTGGCGCAACGACCTCAAGGGTAAAATGATTTTTCATTTCCGGTGAAGCAGAAGCGCTATCGCAGGAACTCCGGCGAACTAAAGAGAATGGAGAATTTGATCGTCTAGTCTATGCACTATGCAAATGTATGCAGAGGTGCTCGTTTGTGGTATGATGGAATGCATGGTGAATGATCCTATTTATAGGCGTACCATTCCACTCAACCATAATGGTGATTGCGTGATTTAGCGTAATTACCTCTAATCAGCAATTATGGAGGATTACTGCGTCCAGGTTCAACGAACCTACTCCAGGTTCAACTAATCCTTACACAAAAGTGATTTTGATGAGTATTTTCTCAATACACAATATTAATCCCCAAGTGAGAATGATGCTATTGTAGCTTTGATAAGCGACCAAGTGATTATCGAACCCAAGGGACGTATTATTATCAATTTAATTATAATCTAACTTATTAAGACTAGTTTGTCAATATAGTTGTTGTGAATTAAGTAACTAAATAACAAATAAATAAAATAGCAATTACAATAAACAAGCAGTAGAGATTAAACGAAAGTGAATAAGTGAGAAATTAGGTAGTTCTTCGGGCCATCCAGTTTTACTCATTAACTTTCCTTCTGTGTATCAATGTCCGACTCTGCCTTGTGCAGTATGGACGCATCATTAAACCATGTAAATCTACTCTATAGATACAAGTAATTAAGCGTGTGACATGTGTGAATATCCTTGGAGCAAGAGATATAATTCACTCTCCTTTCTAGGTACTATCAGCATCAATTATTTCCCGTGCACTAAGTACTCTAACCCGATATGATCTCACTTTATAAGTACTATGAAGTTATTCTCTTTGTCCTACTTATTAACCCGAATAAGATTCAATTAACAAGTATTTATATAAGATAGTTCTAATGAGACTTCGGAGTCCCCTCACTTAGAATCATAACATGCAATCCTGCTCAGCAGTGAACGCACTCAATCAATAATCAAGATATGTATTCAGACTCTACATAACAATTAATGATGAACAAAACAACTCTGAATATGAATTAAAAAGGCATAGTCTTATGTAAAATAAACCACAAGTAATGTTTTACGGAGTATACACAAGGAAGTTCAATTAACTCATAAAACCTTCATAAACTGTAGAACTACCGAAGCGGTTCTAGCCAATAATTGATCGAAGAACAATCATGGTGGTTGGATAGATCTTATCCATAGTTTTGAAAATTACAAGATAAATTAAGATGCGAAGTAAACCCTAGATGCGGGCGCCGTCACGTCTCTCTCTGTCTTGAATCTTCACTTGGTTCTCACTTGATTCAACAGATGAATCTCTCTCCACATCTTTGTGGATGATGGTAGGGTTTCGGATATTGTATAGAATGAAGATGGTGAATGGTGTCTTTTCTGCTACGTAGGGTGTTCCTTTTATACTTTTAGCTTCTCCAATGGACCTCTAATGAGCTTTTTGAGCGAAAACACATACTGAAGGTGTAAAAATATGGATTCAAAAACTTCTCGCGCATCGATTCGACCAAAGCCCTTGGTCGAACCATCTTCAGCCTGGTCGAACTGGCCTGTAACGCACTAGCAGGTGGTTGGTTCGACCCAAATCGCCGGTTGAATCAGAAGCTTCGTGGTTGAATCCTCACTGCAAAATTTCAGGCTTTTGGTTCGACCACGTTTCGACCATCATGGCTGGTCGAACCACAATGTCGTGGTCGAACCGTGCTGTAACACGTTTTCAAGTTGCTGGTTCCACCTGAATCGGTGGTCGAACCACTCATGTTCTGGTCGAACCACTCGTGTTTTGGTCGAACCAGGCACTTTCATGTTCCTCTTCCGGTTTCGTGCACTTCTATTCAGGTTTTCTTCGAAAATCCGCTCAATCGACCTCAAACGCACCTGATTCATGACTTCCAACTATATAACTAGATTCATCTTGACTTACGATCAAATCACACATTATTATCACAAAAATCAGAGCTTAAAATACGTGAATTTACACTCTCATTAGATTCGTCTTCACGACTTGATCCGACGTTTGAGGATTCCCCTCCCACATATACAACGTGGGATTATAATTTTGTATTAATCCCCATTATGCCTTATTACGCTTCATATAACCTCTCTAATAGGTGAACTAAATTACACTCACCCACTATACTTATTTAATTGGTGATTAATTTAACAATTAACCCTTACTAACCAATTAAATCCAATTAATTTAATTAATTAATTAAAATAATTCCTACAATCCTCCACATGAGTGGAACTTGGTGCACCCACATGAAATCCAGACGCACAATCTAATCCTCGTGAGACACTAATGTATCCCGATTAGGTAGTTTGGGACTTTGAACCTTCCGTAGTCCAACACTATCGAGTATATCAGTGGCTTTGTAGATACAAGATCTTTAAACTACTCCTCCTTAGCGTATACTGAGACAAAAATGTGAACGTATCAATGTCTCTCATTATCCTTGTTCTCATGTTTTGATTGTTTCGGCCATGGACCCCCTTTGGATTCATAAGGGCTTTACTTTAAAGCCGCCACTCACTTCACACTTACATAGGTGATCTCCTATCTTGAGTACCCCGTTATACTCAACCAACCTTTACTAGGCCTTTTAGGAATCATTAAAAGTTAGAGACTTAGCCTCACCACCATACGGATTCCAACACTTGGATTAATTGATCTTCTAAGGAATGGTAGGTACCAAGTGTTACTTGAACTTTCACAGTTTCGTTTCCCCATTGAACCAAGTTCTTAGGATCTCCAGCTATCATGGTTGGGTTTCCACTATTTTAGTTCTTACTTTGTGGATTTTAATCACATTCCTTCTAGCAATTTTATTGATCTTGATTTTCACACATGTGTGAGTGAATCCACTTTCTTTTCTTTAAGATCAATTTATTCTGTATTAAACACAAACACTTTTCATCTTTAATTCAAACACCCCCACACTTGGAGTGTCACACCCCATACTCGGGTAGCACCCCCACACTGTTGGCATCCGATCGTTTGATTAATGTGAACCGTTAGGGTTCCATGCGATTCTATATCAGCAGAAGCAAGAGTACAGAATCGTATTACCTTTCACCAGGGTATGTTGAGGAAGAACAGCTATAGAAAATAACCTCTTGATCTTCTGTTGTATTCCCAAGTCCAATCTTAACATCGTGTGGGCGACAATCTTCAAGATCCTCTCAATCTGCATCCTCTCCCTCTATCTGTCGTGTATTAGGCGCAGAATAGGGTTTCTGGACAGCTGAGAAGACTTATATATGGGCTACAACAGGGATCAGGAGGAGAAATTAGAGTCGGGCCTCCATAGGGCTTAAGTAACCAAGTTTTGCCCAAAACTTATACTTAAGTCCAATATTAATAATATAGTCCACTAACTAATCCTAAATTACGTTATGAGCTCCTTCTTACTATGAGCCTGTTAGTCTCCCCGTGTTTAAGATATACAATGCTCATTAATTAATTAAGTTACTGACAACTCCATTAATTAATATCTCATCCGAGAGTAGTATCACTCAACCTTTTTATCATGCCTGAATAAATCCACATGCATGGTTTACATGATAATCCTTATGAGCTCCTCAAGGGGACATCATCAGCCTATTTAATAGGACACGGATTCCTTCTACAATCAACAGCACACCATAGAGACAACACTATTTCTCAACTCACCAAATTTGTTGATTTAGTATATAAATCTCACCCATTGATGAATCAAAGAGATATATACTGGCTTGCATGTCGAGGTTATTGTATAGGGATTATGAACATGAACATCTATAATAACTGAGATCAAGTTATTCTATTTAATTAGTATAAGTTGAACGATCTCAAGCGGTCCTGCTCAATACACACAAAGCGCACTAATATGATTTTATAGTCAATACATACTAATACCGAATCACACTACAACCATTCCAATAGATTGTCCCCTTCTATCTCGGTTGTGAGCATCTGTTTATACTTTATAAGGAGCCGATAATATGATCTTCCATGTGACGCCTCATACCATATTATCTACAGTATAAAGTAAATGGACTATTGCATCGACATATAAATAAATTATAAGATGCAATCATTTGATCAATGATTCTCATTTCAAATATTATTAAAACATTGTACATACTAAAGCTAGGCTTTTAATATACAATCCAATACACACTTGGAGTGATACCCTCACACTCGGGTTGGCACCCCCCACACTTGAGGGTTTTAAGTGTTTTAGGAATTTTGAATTTTATCCAAATGCCACACAATCTTACATCAACTCACATGAAAGTAACATGTCATGAGCAATTTAATTTGAATTAAAGATATTCACATCTTCATGACTTGCCTTCTCGGCTAACACATTGTCATTTTTGGCTTTATTTTTGTTGAGAGTGGAATTTTATGCATTTTATGTATGCACATTACACTGATTTGCTTAGAAAAGTCATCGTTTTTGCATGGAATTGCGTACGTTTAAATATTTATACGATTTTGAGGCTTCTAAGGTGTTTTTGTGAGTTTTTAAGGCAGAAAACAGGGAAAAATAGAGCAGGATCAGAAGAGGAGCGAAATAGAACCAGAATGGACCAGCTCAGGAGGAGCTTGGCGAGCCACTCGCCACTCGCAGGGTGCCGAGCAGTGGTCATTTGAGCCGAGTGGGGCCCAGGTGAGGCCCTAATGATGTGGCCAATTGAGGGAGAGGCCGCTCGGCTAGGTCCAGGCACAGCTCGAGCCAAGCTAGGTGCCAAGCGGCCCAGTTTCGAGCCCAGACGAGGCCTGTTTGATTCAGCTCTGTATTTACGTGTTCAGATCGCGATTTTGGATCAGTTTCGACGTGAAAACAACCCTGCAATAGTCCAAGAGAGATTAGGAGAGATCAATACACAAATTGGAGAGAACCCACTCACACCCATCAAAATCCATCGTGGATTACACTCCATATCAGATTCACATCTGATTTCATCTTCCATCCACTTCCAAGAGGGTTCCAAGTGCTAATTGAGAGATAATCGAGTAATTGGAGAGACGGAGAAGAAACATGAGGCTACGCTTATGCTAGAGTTTCATAATTCTTATCTTTCCCTTCTTTTTACTTTGATTTTTGGTATGAATTGCTTAGCCATGAGTGTAGTTTGTGACCTCATGGGCTAATTCCTTATACAATTCTAGGGTTTGATGGATTGATTTAATTAATTTGAGGATTTAGACCAAAGATTGAGATTTTATGCAGTTGAGCTTTTGATTTTACTTATTTTATTCAGACTTGCTTATCTGCTTCGTAACGTCTTTATAGTAAATTCATGACATCCGCTATAATGCTTGAATTATTGTGTTAGCTTGTGTGCGTTCATGATTAGTATTGTCTATCTGTTAGGGGTTGAAGTAGTTCCGCTATAAACACTTTAATTCCATAAACTGGTAAATCAAATACTTGATTTGTTTAGTGGAACAATGCAATTAGACAATCAAGTATGAAGTGAATAGAACCTTGTAATAATTTCGGAAAATATCTTGTTAGTCAGGCTTACCATCCGGAGGTATTGTTGCTTGCTTTGATAAGTATCTAGGAATAAGGCTTGGTAATATTCGCGCACCTTAGGATTTAAATCAGAATATACTGTTAGCTTAAAATCAGATCATATCTGGTGGGTTAACAGGGTTATGTGGTGTATTTTCAGTAAAACTGCATGAATGAACAATTGAAGGTCTGGTAACTCAAATTAATTGGTCAATACCTGATACCTTAGAGCTGTTCGTCATCTCTTGATTTAAAACTTGCTTTTATTTTATTGCTTTTAATTATTCAGCAATTTATTATTTCAATATTTTAATTAATTAATTCAAAACTTGGGAATTTAGTTACTCAATTCTTATTAAATAGTAATTTATAGAATAAATAAATAATTAGCTGTCTCAGTGGGATCGATAATTTTACTTGGGTACTTGCTGCTACAATTGACATCCTTATACTTGAGGATTAAGTTGGAGTGCGCAGAAAAAGCCTATCAATTTTCTTCATTTCTCAAATAGTTCAACAACTCGATAAGCATTTAAGTACCACAATAACATTGCAAAGTGCATTAAATATGCCACTAAGAATAAATTTTTGCACAATAGTTTATGCTTATCAAATCCAGTGATCTCGGATCCAACATCTCTATAGATGTTCATTACTTACATATCGACTCCCATAAATTATTTCGGGCTTCTCCCCGGTACCAGAACCATGAATGGTCTCGACATCCCCATTGGAGAATACATCCTTTGGGATACAAACCCAAGATGATTCACAGTTACTCTTTAGGAATCAGTCCCAACAAAGTCCCCATTGACATTGGAGGTTTCACCCACTTTTGGGATCGATGCTCCGTCAATGTCCATCACGGTATTTATATTGTGATTGTAGGTGCAGGGGATACAACGTTTTTACGTCTTGTGATTGTTGGGGAAAATATAGGGGTTTACACCAAGCAATCCTTTTACAATATGAATACTTAAAAGTAAATACAAGAAATGAAGAAATGAGTAAAGTCTTCAAATCTTATCTTTCGTTGGATCTGGATCTGGATCTAACCCGGGATCTGGATCTCCAAACAAAACTGGCATGAGAACTGGATCTGGATCTTGAATCGAGTCGAGATTGGATCTCTTTTCGCAAGATGTAAAAGCTCTGGTAGTGCTCCGATTCTTGGCGAAATGCCCCCAAAGGTAAAATGATTCTTCATTTTCGGCAAAGCAGCACCGCTATCGTAGGAACTCCGGTGAACTAAAGAGAATGGAGAATTGGATCGTCTAGACTATGCACTATCCAAATATATGCAGTGGTGCTCGTTTGTGGTGTGTTGGAATGCATGGTGAATGGTCCTATTTATAGGCACACCATTCCACTCAACCATAATGGCGATTGGGTGATTTACGAATATTAATTGTTGATAGCGTAATTTTGTCTAATAAGCAATTATGACGAATTAATTGTTGATGGCGTAATTATCTCAAATAAGCAATTATGGAGGGTTACTGTATCTAGGTTCAACGAACCTACTCCAGGTTCAACTAATTTTTACACACACGTGATTCGTCTTCACGGCTTGATCTGACGTTTGAGGATTCACCTCCCACATATACAACGTGGGATAATAATTTCATATTAATCCCCATTACGCCACATTACATTTCATATAACCTTTCCAATAGGTTCACCAAATTACACTCACCCATTACACTCATTTAATTGGTGATTAATTTAACAATGAACCTTATTAACCAATTAAATCCAATTTATTTATTTAATTAATTAAATTAATTCCTATATTAAGTTCCATACAATTCGTATAATTCCATTTTTTTAAAGGAATAAGAGTTTTTTCTAAGTATTTTTCAATATTCATTTTAGAAATATTTTTTAGTTTTACTTTTAAATTAATAATTATAATACTCGCATTATGCGATGGTATCAAACTTTCTTCCGTCGCTCATTAGTCATTAGTCCATTAATAATTTTAGTTTTTTTAAAAAAAATAATATTAATAATTAATTGGGATAATCTGGCGTAATATAATTCGTGAGACTATAACTATCATGAATAGGGGAGAATTGGACTTGGGGGTGGGAAAGTAGAAGGTTGCTTAGGAGTTTTGAAATTGATAATCTTAATGTTTTGTTATCCTCTCTTAACATGTATAAACTAATCAAAAACGGTAAAGACACTTGGAGATGGAAATTGAACAATAAAGACAAGTATATTATGAGAGAAGTCTACGAGATGCTGTGGAGTAGGAAGTCATACATGGAGACGAAGGAGCAGGAAATCTACATAAAGATTTGGAAAAGTTCGGCTATTCCCAAAGTAAAGTTGATGGTGTGGAAAGCCTAAGAGGCAGACTTGCTACCATGGCAAACTTGAGAAGAAGAAATTATCTTCCAGCTAATTATGGATATGCATGTCCAATATGTAAGAGTAATGTGAAAACTGTTGACCACCTACTCTTTAATTGCAGTTGGAGTACAAAAATTTGGGGTGAATGTCTCAAGTGGCTAGATGTAAGTTCTCCGATTCATTCATCTGCAAAAGTTAATTTTTATCTATTTTGTGGTTTGTTCAAAACTGATATTGGTAAATCTATTGCATTGATGGTTTGGATGTGTGTGGTATGGCTGATGTGGAGGGGTAGGAATGAAGTGATATTCCAAGATAAAAAAGTAGATGAGTCGATATTAATAGGAGTAATGAAGAATAGAGTATGGAGTTGGTTGAAAAGAAGAAAGAGTACTTATTCAATCAATATGAGTTATACAAACTGATGGAGAGAAGGCCAAGGAAGACAAAGATTAGAGGATATATTGTTGTCTAGGGGTTGTAACGGATGTAGGTAACAAAGAGGAGGACAAGTTAGGATTGCTGCTTGCTTCTTTAATTGAAGTTAGGATTGTTGCTTGCTTGTAGAGAGAGTATACATTGATGGTCTGATGTTTTACTGCTTAAATTAGTTTTAATTTTTTTTTTCTTGGTGGTTCTGTAAATGCTTATATAATTTCTAATACTTGTTGTCAAATGTACTTGGTTGCTATATCTTGGGTATTTCTTATTACCTCAAGTGTTAATAATAAGATCACTTTGTTGCTGTTCAAAAAAATAATAATAAGTATCTTTAAAATTAAGAGTTGATATATATTTTGCACACCCAAATATACCGTGTAAAATTTTGCACACAGTCTATATTATTTGAGATACTAATAATATATACTATGTGAGATACTTCGGTGAATATTTGGTAGAATCGATCCTTCTTTTGTAAAATTATATTGCAGCATTTAATCTCAATTTCCAAGACACCATCGCTGAAATGTCCAGAATTTCTCCTCCTTCGCCAACACCGCCCATTTCATTTTTCTTCTTCTCGCCTCTCGCCGAAGTCCCATATTTGGAGGAGAATCGCCGCCCAAAGGAGGAGAATTGCCGCCCGAAAGAGGAGACCCGCCTCGAGGGCGAGACTCACCGCCGGGAGTTGAAGGCAGAGACGGCATATCCAGAGTTATCGATGAAGGTAGTGTCGATGCACTGGGGACGGAAGGCTGGTGCTTGAGGTAGGATAAATGCGGGAGGAGAGGGCGTGGAAGGCGGAGGAGCGGTCAATGCAACTGCTCCAAATATGTTTTGGGGGTGGGGTGGGTACCTCTGTCTCAAGATAAATTGCATAGTATTAATTCAATGATTCTTAGTTCATAAATTTCTGTATGAATATGATTTATTAAATGTGGGGATTCATACTAGTTCCTCAATTTTTATATGAATATAGTTTATTAAATGTTTACCACAGATTTTTCTGAATTGGAACCAAATCTATCCATTTGATTGAAGTCTTTAGGATTATTACATAGGGAGTATATGATTACTGATCAGTTTCCAATTCATGATTTGATGAAATGATTTTTTGGATATTTAAGAAAGGTAAACGGTTGGAGTTTAATCAAGTACAATTCATTCAATTGGAAAAGCAATAGTTGAGTCTGCAAAGGCAATATATGACTGTTCAAATGTGAATGTTTACTCTCTGTCTTCAGTTGTTACTCAAAGATCAATATGTGATATCAACTATGTGAAGCTCAGGATGCATTATGCACTGTTGTTTCCAGTTTAGTTCATTTTATTTTTTATACAACAAAGTTTGGAAAATTTGTGTTAAAGTCAATGTTCTGCAGTATTTTGGCATCTTGACATGTACTCCCTCCTACCCACTCGAAAAGTTCCCATTTAACTATATTGGGTGTCTCACTCAAAGGTAATCATTTTTCTCTTTTAGTAAAAGGGCCCCACATATGGTCCACCACTCACTTCTAATACAACTATCCACTAAGCATAAAATAATAGTATTTCTTAATCCACGTGCAAAAAGCAAACGGTGATCATTTACCGGGACGGAGGGAATATATTAAAATAGTTTTCGAGTAGATATTGATCCATAAGTTCTTTCAATATTGATGCTCCACATTATCGTGCACTTCTAAGATTTGAATTTATTTTTAAAGAAAGTTTTAGTATTTCAACATTCTAAAAGATATTTTTTTGTAGATTTTGTGACCACTTTGAAAATAATGTAACAAAAAGTAAGTACTTCATGTTGCAATGGTGCAATTTATCATACACTTTCTTGTAAGCATTTACAATTCCTCCTAGGTTTATTTTAAAAAGTACTCCAATTGATTTTGTGAATACTAATTAATTATTTTCAAAGGGTGATCTAATTAACTCAATTAATTCCAAAGAGTAATCTAATTATATGTATAGATTGCATACATTTAATTCTTCACAATATATTATTTTGTTGGAATTTCATCAATCTAATACCTGAAAAATGGGCAAATTATCAATCCAGGGATTGAATTATTTTTTATATGGCCTGAAATGTAAAACTATCAATTCAAGCCTGAATTTATCAAATATTATCTCCTATTTTTTTTATTAATTTAAGGCTTAAATTCAGGCCCCAAATTGATAGTTATACATATTTCAAGCCCCGGATTGATAGAAAAAATAATTCAGGTTTCAAATGAATAATTTATCGATTTTTCATGCCTTGGATTGATAAATATTTATTTTCTCAGTAGAGTAATAATCTAATTGAAAGAGTAACCTTATTATTTTTTATTGAATAATCCAATTAATTCATTAAAATAAAGACTTTATTGTTAGAAAATGAGAGTATCAAATCAAAGAGTAATCCAATTCATTCATTATAAAGAGTAACCCAATAAATAAATTACAAAGAGTAACCTAATTTTTTTATAGAATAATCCAATTAATTTATTATAAAAAAACTTTATTGTTAGAAAATCGGGTCTCAAATTAAAGAACAATCCAATTCATTCATTATAAAGACTAATCAATAAATCCCACAGACTAAATTAATTATTTTTATACTCTATCCAATTAATTCATAATAAAATAGAAACTTTATTGTTAGAAAATCAGAATATGAGTAATCCAATTCATTATAAAGAGTAACCCAATAAATTCCAAAGAGTAACCTAATTATTTTTATAAAGTAATCCAATTAATTCATTATAAAAAATACTTTATTGTTATAAAATTGGATCATTATAGGAGTAGCCTAATAAATATTAAAGAGTAACCTAATTATTTTTATACTCAATCCTAAAACTGATTTTTTTTTATGTTACAGAAGTTTCGAACCAGCCAGAATAGGAATCAAGTTGATGAAGAAGATGTTCAAAAATCCTGCAAGTCACCCAATTTGGAAGGCATGCTTAATGCTTAATGAGTTTTTGAGTGATTGCAATATTTTTTATTTTCTCAGCCTATGCCTGTTTAAGAGAAACATGAGCAATACTACTCTTAAAAAAAAACTAAAGATGATTCTTCATTTTTTTGGAAAAAAAATTAATTTTTTTAATTTAATATGAGATGATATACTTTAGCCTAACAACTTATATTCTTGAATTTTTTTAGAAAAATTAATTTTTTTAATCAAACATTTATACTATTTATATTTCAACCAACCTAAATTCCTTCTCGTAGGATTGATGAGTTGGGTGAATAATATATGATTGAGATAAAATATACCTCACTAAACTTTGTTGATTTTGTTTCTACATTAATTAAAATGATACATCACCTCCCTATTTATGGTGTACTCTCTAATATTCTAGATAATTCTATACTAACTCTTAATTAATTTAGATATTTTACTTATTTGATCACATATACCATATGCTATAATCTCTAATATTTTAAATAATTCTATACTAACTCTTAATTAATTTAGATATTTTACTTATTTGATCACATATTCTTTTAGAACGTTCTTTTTACTCCATTATTCTATATCTTTTTTTCTCTCATTCTCCTAATATCTATGCATGCTAGAGATTTCTATTTTCACAATAATCTAAAATTTCCAAGATACTTTGACAAAATTAAGTTTAAAATTTCCAAGATACTTTGACAAAATTAAGTTTAATATTACACATTCTATGGTTGCTTAGAGTTCAGATTAAAAAATAAAGTATTAGAAAAAACCCATCGTAGATATGAAATCCTTTATATACAAAATAAAAATATTTCACAACTTCAACGGAAATATATCGGATACTACAATTAATTAATTGCATATATGAATTCTAACACAAACAAAAACGTATCTGTTCAACTTTAATTTAATTTAGTTATTTACTATTTTGTTGAGTTGATTTAATTATTTGAAAATATTATATCTACAAATCTAAAATTAAAAGATAAATATGTGAGGTGTTTCCATGAAATACTTGCGGCTGGTTTTTAGCTACAAGGATCAACTACAACTAGATTGGACAATTGAGGAGGGTAAGGACTACTCATGTGACTTCGAACAGCTCATTCTACCCTATAAAACTTTCCATCCGATCAGTTTGAAGAGCAATTTTCATCATCCATCTTTTCCGTTAATTTTAGTGTATACATGGAATTAGAGGCTTCCATTCTCTCTCTGTAATCCATCTTTTCTGTTACAATTTATATTATTTTAATCTTTTTCCAAAAAAAATGAATAAGAGTTTTTTCAAGTATTTTTTTATATTTATTTTAAAAAATAATTTTTAATTATATTTTTAAATTATAATTATAACACCCGCATATTATCCGAGAATTTATACTGGTTTATAATAAAATAGAGATAATCTCGACACGATATTAGTTTTGCCCTTCGTAATTTTTATCCGTCATATTTGCGGCTCATCAGTCATTAATCCGTTAATAATTTTAGTTTTCCTTCTTTAATAGTACTAATAATTAATTGACAATCATCTCATACAATATAATTCGTGAAATTATCTTACACAAATATCTCTGAAGTTAAGAGTGGGTATTCTCACATCCACACTTATGGTGTTAAATTTCACACCCAATCTGTAATATATTTTTTTTCAATAATATATATGTATTTTGATGATTATATTACTTTTTTTTTATGTTCAAATATATCATTAATTTTTTTATTAAAAATCTAAAAAAAATTAAATTTTAATTCATTTATATATATTTTTATTAGAATCATGCATACCGGACCGGGTAGACAAGATAATATATAGATCTTGATTTAAACCTTTTGTAGATAATTAAATATTGTGTTTAAGGATAATCAAAATATATTAGAATGTGATCAATATAATCTTTAAAAAATTACAAAATAATATATACTCTTTGTCCTACACTATATATGTAATGATCTTTTTGAGTAATTATAATATTTTTCATCTCCTCAACCTACACGAAAAATATGAGCAATACTAGTGAAAAAACTAAAGACGAAGTCTTAACTGAGTTAACTCTCGGTCTGCCATCGTACACCCTCACCACCACCCCGCCACCTTCTCCGCCGCTTTCCAACGGAGCCGCTGCTTCCGTCCCTCCGCCGGAAACCGCAGGTGAATCCAGTAATTCTCTTCCGCCACCGTTTCCATGGTCGGCAAACAACAGCATCAAGGTGCGCAGCCTGGCGAATCTCCGCTCCGACGGAATCACCTCCGTTGGCGGCGAGGTTCATTGTAAGAGATGCAATGAAACGTACTCACTGGAGTTCAATCTGGAGCATAAATTCTCGGAAATAGCGAGTTTCATGGCTCAAAACAAAGATGGAATGCACCATCGAGCCCCCGAAATCTGGACCAACCCGGCCCTGCCGAACTGCCGGCACTGCAACCAGAGCGTGAAGCCCGTGATTGGGGACGACGAAAGGTCGATTAATTGGTTGTTTTTGCTTCTTGGGAATATGCTGGGTTGTTGCACCCTGGCACAGCTCAAAAACTTTTGCAAACACACCAATAATCATCGTACAGGGGCCAAAGATCGTCTTCTTTTTCTTGCTTATTTGGAATTATGCAGACAGCTCGATCCAACCGGCCCGTATGCATTATGATTCAGTTCTGACAATTCATGTTTTTATTTTTTTTTTCATTCTTTTATTTATTTATTTATTTTTCTCCATATATTCCGCATATGAAAATTTTGGTTTTCGTTATATCCATATGTATAGTTGGAGGTTTCACTGCGGTATAGTTTAAAAGAATTATATTATCATGACATTCAATACATTATACATATATATAAATAAATTATTTTTATGATAATTTACAGTGCTTTTATTTTCCTAATTTAATACTCTCTCTGTATGTTTAATGTTCACGTTGATGAAGCATTATGTGAGACGAACAAATTCATGAGGAATGTGTAAAAAATAGAAAATATCAATTTTGGTTATGTATTTTTTATTAAATCTAATCTTAGTCCTGCAACTTTTAGTATTTTCAATTTTAGTCATTTTAGTTTTAATTTTGATCCTGTAACTTTTAAAATTTCAATTTTAGTCCTATAAGTTTCAAATTTAACTCTATATCTTTTTGAATTATCAAAATCAGTCCTTTATAAATTATACCATATTACGAAACATACAGGACTAGTTTTGATAATTTAAAAAGATATAAGACTAAATTTGAAACTTATAGGACTAAAATTGAAATATTAAAAGTTACAGGACTAAAATTGAAAATTCTAAAAGTTATTAGACTAAAATTGAATTTTGTAAAAAATATAGGACCAAAATTGATATTTTCTCTGTAAAAAATTATGTGAAATAGAGGGTGTATTAAAGATTATGCTCTACCTTAATATATTGAGTCATCTCACATGTGAGTTTGTCTTATTTTTTCTTGATTACAAATTAACACGTTTTTTTATTTTTTAATTATTTAACATTTTTCATTAAAGGTAATAATTCCCGAAAAAATTAATACTGTAATAAAAAAAACGTGTTTTTAAGATGAATTAATTAGAGGAATATATGTGAGACAGTTTGTAAGATGAATTAATCTATTAAAAGTCTTCATGAATTAATCTATTAAAGTACTTTTATGGAGACGGTATATAGAGTTGATATTTGGTGCATATACTTATTATTAATTAATAGTGTGTATATATATATTAATAATTATATAATTTTTATATATTCAGTATTCATTAAAAAACTAACAGAAAATTGGCTTGTATATGTTCCTGTGCGCCGAATAAACAATCAAGCTTTAATGAATATAACACTTATAACAATCATATTTTAATGAGTCGATCTTAAATTAAGAGATATAATATAGGTGAGAGAAATAATATTTAATGTTTAACCGTTAACGCCGTGAGCCCTAATTTTGTGTGAGTTCAGTTTGATAAATAAGGAAACGTAAATCTGGGACAACACAAAATGGATGTGGTACGGAGGGAGTAACATTTAATACTAAAAGTGTATAATATGAGGGACACAACTTTTCATGAATCGTTCGACATAAGTACCATCTCATGGCAAACTTTGTAAAAAATATATACAAAAGAAGTTGGTTTAATTCTTAAAATTGAGTTTTATTTGGCAAAATAAAACAAGTCGGGGAGCGATGAAGTCCTCCCTAGTCCACACTACAATTATATTTTAATGAGTCGGTCTTAAATTAAGAGATATAATATAGGTGTGAGAAATAATATTTAATGTTTAACCGTTAATACCGTGAGCCCTAATTTTGTGTGAGTCCAATTTGATAAATAAGGAAACGTAAATTTGGGACAACACAAAATGGATGTGGTACGGAGGGAGTAACATTTAATACTAAAAGTGTGTAATTTGAGGGACACAACTTTTCATGAATCGTTCGACATGAGTACCATCTCATGGCAAACTTTGTAAAAAATATATACAAAAGAAGTTGGTTTAATTCTTAAAATTGAGTTTTATTTGGCAGAATAAAACAAGTCGGGGAGCGATGAAGTCCTCCCTAGTCCCGCGCGCGCTCTTGAGACGATAAACGCGAATCTGTTCCATTTCAGAGTGGGTCTAATGGCATTTCAGATACAAAGTCCACCCAATTTATTATAATTATAATTAATTTATTAATTAAGAATCCTACCCACACAACTCCTCTCAAGTCTTCCATTCTTTCGAATAAACTCAACACCACCACCACGTCTCCCTTTATTCTCTCCGCCTTCCTTCCTTCCTTCCTTTCTCAATCAACACAACAATTCCTTTCATCTTGTATGAAAATTCGATGGACTCACTTGCTCTCGATGATGTAATAAGACGTTTGCTTGATGTTAAAGGGAGACCTGGCAAGCAGGTGCAGCTCTCTGAGTCCGAGATCAGACACCTTTGTTCCCAATCAAGAGATATTTTTCTGCAACAGCCTAATCTTCTTGACCTTGAAGCTCCCATTAAGATCTGTGGTAGATTTTTTCCCTCTTTTTTTCACTGCTGTTTTCGCTGTTACGATTCTTCTGCTTAATGACTTGGGGTTTTCTTTTTTTCTTCTGGATTATGTTGGTTTTTTTGAACTATTTTGTTTCTATATATGTTTTTTTTTTCTAGCGTGTGTTTGTAAATGTCTTTGTAATTTGCTTTCATGGTAGGTTGACTTGGGTGAGCTGTTTGGATTGGGGTGTAAGTTTGTTTCCAGAATGTTACATCTTTGTGTGCATAATTGCGTGTTCAGTTTGTAAATCTTTTTTGCTGTCTGTTATGCTAGAAATTTGTTTGCTGTAGAGATTGAAGATGGATTTTTTTTTTTTTTGATTTTAACCAATTGTGCTGAAGATGTGAATTTTTAGGTTTTAAGGATATTTTGGTTGGGAGGTTTGAAATAATTGTTATTTGGGTGGAACTTGAAGTTGAGGTAAAATTGTTCCTACAGAAGGTTTAGCCTGGAATCCGATGCGTGCTTTAAAATTGTATTGTTGATATGAACAAGTCACATGGTTTGTTAATAAAGGAAGATATACATTTTGGTGTTTTGAAAATATGACCATGTCAATTAAAAGCCATGGTCATTGACCATACTTCTCTTTGAATTCCCTGCTCCCAGGTACAATTTCATCGCTCATATTTTATGGTCTTTATCTTTTCATGCACAATGGAAGCTGAGGGTATAATCGCTTGCCTCGATATGTTGAATCTGCAATTAAGATGGTTTGCTGTGATGTACTTCACTAGTTCCTTTCTGTGATCTTATCTTGACTGCTAATCCATGTTCTTAGATCGACATGCTTTAGGCTTTTTAATTTCTTACTGCTGATCTATTTGCTTCTTGTGAAATTGGTAAATGTTATTTCACTGAAAACGTTTACAAAGTACTTACGTACTATGCGATTACATGTCAAACCAACCTATCCAATCTACCTAAGCGAAAAGCTTAGGGTGAATACATCAAGAATTCAAATACAACGATGCTATCTGCAAACTGATTTTATTTGCTATATGACTTGGAGACAGCATCCTCGAACCAAACTGAAGAGCATTCCTTTCCATCCAGTATATGGTAGATTAGTGTAGCAAAAGTGATGTATAGGAGTCTTCGTGCCTTTGTGTTGTTTCGTGTATCCGCATTTATCTTCCGAAAAGCGTCAGTAACGGATCTATTTGCTTCTTTATGCATGCTTCTTTGGAGGGAATGGATCCTTGAACTGTGATGTGGTTAGCATAGTGAATATGGACCTTGAATTATATTTTCGCTGAATATGTACATAATAATGAGATTATAGATTATTTCTACTATTTATAATTTCACGATCCTGTTCATATCCATAAAAAATAGATGGATGAAGTTATAGTCTTATAGTGGCCTGGTTTCACTTTTCTTTTTCTGAACAGTAAGGAAGAGTGGTGTCCTATTTTCTCATTTTCAATTCTTACATACTTTATCATGTGAGTCCAATAATGAATGGAGTTTTGGATTGAGTTTATGAAGTGTAAAATTTTTGATGCTTTTACATTTTTTCCTTAAAAACTGGTGATACATTGTGATTCTAGATCATTAGTTCAATTGAGATGAGATTAATAGAAAGATTTCTATTTGTATGAAGGATTGTTTTGGGACGTCACAAAAAGGAAACGAGGGTGATAGGTTTGGAATAGCTAGACTATTTCATTCTTTATCATTGGATGTACACATGTGACATTACTCAGAGGTTATAAATTCTACTTCATTACTCAACATAGAAATGCTATTTAGAATCGGGTGAAGACCTTAATTTATTTTTAGATTTGTACTCATTTTTTGTATATAGAATTCTTACTATTTGTTTTTAGTTATCTATGTGCAATGGAAATATTAAAATGTGATGTAAGCCATAGTTAAAATTGAGGACCTATTTTGGTAAGAGTGTGATAGAGTGCCACCTATAGTTCATATTTACAGGCAATGGGCTTCAAAGAAAGCGAGTCTGATGAATTTTTTGGACTGAACTTATTTAATTGTATTACTTTAACTAATTAAGGATTAATAAGTAATGGGTCTTGTGTATGCATTAGGGTTGTTTATGTGGCACATTGTTGTTGCTTGCAAAGCACAAATGGACTTATTCTCCTTTCCTTTTAAAGTAAAGGCATTTTACTAGATATTATTAAATTATTGTTAATGAATGTGATAGGAATATAAGCTGTGGAGCCCTCATTTAATCCAAAACCATGGCAAATGTAAAGGTTTGACCCCCATTAAAATGTTAATCCACATTTTCATGTGGAGCCGATGTGGGATATTGTATCAATCCATTCCTCTTTCAAGCTGGACATCCACAGAAAGCACACATCGAGGCCTGGGTGGCAACCCATACCGAGGGCAATCTCCGGATGGCAAACTCTAGGCGCATCATTGAGTAGCCTCTTTAGCCCGTCCGATATGGTCCGTTGGACCAAATTGTTAAGCATTTAACCTAGGGTCTCTAACTTAAATCAAAAACACGGTCCAAGGTAAAGGGTTTACTCCCTTTTACTGTTTTACATGTCACACTTCCAAGTGGAACTGATATGGGATATCTTGACAGAATGCTTCAGTTAACTTGGATAGTTTCAGCCGTGTAGGCATGTACAATTTATATTCTATGAGATAGGCTGTACTTGTACCTACAATAGTGTATTACCTAATCCTGTTATGTAATGTGGCTATGTTTAGCTGCTTCAGCCTGCAACTAAAGCAAATGTTTAGTTGCTATGATATATTGTATATGATATGATTTCCTCTTCAGAAAGTCAGTCTATAAGTAATAGTCATCTTAGGACATTTGTCAAAGTCAATGAAGTTGCATCCTAGGCACATAACTTGATGGATTCTTTTGAATGTCAAAAGTTCATTTACCATTAATTGTGAACTTAGTCAATACTCAAATAATCTAATTAGCGAAAATGTTATGCTATGATCTATTGTTCAAGATCATTCTGTAAGATATGATTATTCATTGCAGACATTTATACCCACTAATTTATAAACCATAGCAATCAAGAACTTGAAATACCTCCTGGGGAATGCATTAAAATCTAACCACTTTGTTTTCAGAAATTACACTCTTTAAATTTGACAACTTGCACTGCTGGACTAGATACAAAAGGAGTACACAAACATGATACAGGACGTAATTAGGGCAGTTTAATGGTAGAGTTGCACATTTTCCAATATAACTCTATTCTTGGTTATCATGATTTTGATCTTATGCTTTGGCTTTTGAATCTCTTCTTCCTAGCTAGGAATGTGATGTGAATGCCCTGGGTGAAATGAACTTGGCATTCGAGGGGGATTTATCTCCTGACTTTATGTCTTCTTCTAATTAATCGTAGTTGTTAGAGGTGCGGAGGCTCAGGGCCATGAGCCTTTTTATCCAGTATTTTGGCTCCATGAGGCGATGACATGAGGCATGCGCCTCACTGTGCCTCTGTGCGCCCTTTCTAAATTTCCCTTTTTTTTTTATTAGTTGTTACTTGATATTTTTCTATTTTATCAGTGTTTTTTCACTTTAGGAGGAGATGGGCTTTATTATTCATATGTAGTAATTGGATAGATAATTGGGTTTAGGGTTTTGAACTATTTAAAACATCACATACCAACACAACTACCCACCATCTCCAGCGGCTTCCGCCTCCTACCTGTGGTAATTTGAGGTTTTTATTTTTATTTTTTAAAATTTGTTTTTTTCTAATTTTTTCTGTTCCTATAGAGTTTATGAATATATATATTGTGCTTTTCTCATCTTTATTTGTTATTTTCTGTTTTTCTCACAGCAATAAATATATAATATTTTGAGGTGCTATGCTGTTTTTTTTTACTTTTCTTACTAGTAAAGTACACTGTACATTAAAGCATTATCAATAATATTCCCATTTTTATATATATTCAAGAGAATGATGATCAATTTGAAGAGGAGGAGGATGAGAAAGATAATTTATAAATTTTCTAGTAGCTAATTTTTTGAAACCTGATAAACTCTTTAAACTAGGTGTTTTATTTACTTACTATTTATTTATATTGAAAATTTAACTTTTAAGTTGATTATGCAAGAATGTTCTATGTATTATTGTTACAAGTTATTGTGTATCATTATGTGAGTTATGTGGTTTTTACCTTATTTAGTTAGATAATTATCTTGTAAGTATGATATATTTGTGTATATATATTGTAGAACCATGTTATGGCACTTTGTACAAGAGGCGTGCGCCTCGGGCTTGCCTCATACTTCATTGACATCTGTTAGTAGTCTTTTATGAGAATTTCTAATTCCCTCTTTAAATGTGTTATTCGTTTTAAGACATGATATGAGAAGTTGACTTTAAAGATCTGCAACTTAATTCTCTCTCTTTGTATGTTTGTGTGCGTGACGGTCTGATACTAAAACAACTTAATCATTTCATGCTAAAAATTTTGCAAAAACCTTCACTCTTTGAATGTATACTTAATTAATATTGATTTGGCAGGTGATGTTCATGGTCAATATTCTGATCTACTTAGACTTTTTGAGTATGGTGGATTGCCCCCGACATCAAAGTACTTATTCTTAGGGGATTACGTCGATCGTGGAAAGCAAAGTTTAGAAACAATCTGTCTTCTACTTGCATATAAAATCAAGTATCCTGAAAAATTTTTCTTACTAAGGGGTAATCATGAGTGTGCGTCAGTCAATCGTATATATGGATTTTATGATGAGTGCAAAAGAAGATTTAATGTGAGGATCTGGAAAGTATTCGCGGATTGTTTTAATTGTATACCTGTTGCGGCTCTAATTGATGAGAAGATATTGTGCATGCATGGAGGACTCTCACCCGATTTGCATGATTTGGATCAAATCAGAAATCTACAGCGTCCAACTGATGTCCCAGAAACTGGTTTACTATGCGATTTACTATGGTCTGATCCCAGTAAAGATGTCAAAGGGTGGGGAATGAATGATAGGGGCGTATCATTTACATTTGGTCCAGATAAGGTGACAGAATTTCTTCAAAAGCATGATCTTGATATTATTTGCCGTGCCCACCAGGTATAAACTCTATTTATCCTGCTATGTAACTGCTAGGCATGTCAATAATTAGTATAAACTCTATTTATCCTGCTATTTTGCAGGTTGTTGAGGATGGATATGAATTTTTTGCCGATAGACAACTTGTCACAATATTTTCAGCCCCAAATTACTGTGGAGAATTTGACAACGCTGGTGCGATGATGAGTGTTGATGAGACGTTGATGTGCTCTTTCCAAATACTAAAGCCTGCAGAAAAAAGGCCCAAGTTTGGATTCGGGAGTACCACTACAACTAAACCAGGAACTACTCTAACGAAGACGAAGGTACCACTTTACGAACCCCAACTATGATGAAGTAGAACTGGACAGGATATTGGATGCATGCATCTATATTTCTGCTCAACTAATTTAGTCATCCTATTGCTCAGTTGTACTTGCTATTATTTGCTTTCTTTTGAAGCCATATACATGAAAGATCGAGATGATAACAAAAAAGGAACTTGTCTCTTGTGAACTCATTGTGTGGTATGCCCGAGTTTTACTCTTTAGTACATAAAATATTACTCCCTACAACACATAAACAAGTTCACGCTTTTTTTCCATTTGTTTGTCCCACACTTCAGAAAAGGAAATGACGCCAAACCCAATAACCCTACCAATCACTTTAATTTCAAAATTAACATCCCTCTCCAACTGATATAACTTACTTTATAATTTATTTATTTCCCAAAAATACTAAACTACCCCTAAAGGTAAGTCAAAAAGACACTTTTCTTAAATTCCATATACGCACATGGAAGGAGTACTCTTTAGTACGATGAACTTTTACTCTTCTGAATAACAAACTATTATTCATATCAATAGGAATTTGAAAATTTTACAAGATAACAAAACTTGAACATGAGTCTTAATTTTTATTCAAAAGTGTAAGTTCACTACACTGAATAATAATATTTAATGTACTGAAGAGTAAAATCCGGGTGTGTACACCCGAGTGCAAGGGATAATTTGCCTAACAAAAAAAAAAAAGATATTTAGCCTAATTTAGAAAACCACATGGAACTTCAAAATTGCAACATTGAGGTGGTGTTTGTTGGAAAAATTCTAATCTAATGGAGTAACATGTAATACATTCAATGGTTTATTTGATGAAACAAATGAGTCTCTTTTTCCCCTCTAATTAGTCTAAGCCTCAGATATTGTTTTGTAGTTATTACCAATATATATATATATATATATATATATATATATATATATATATATATATATATATATATATATATATATATATATATATGGCTATATGCTTGTGTTTGCATGTGTATTTGTGCTTTCCTTTCCCTTTATACATGATTAGTTGATTATTGGAGGTATAGTGCATATGAAAAGAGAATTATAGTGTTGTCTTTATCTATTTTAGTAACTAAGCATGCTTATACCGACTATGTACTACTTTTAATGCAGATAAACAACCATACCGCCAAATTTCTTATTAAGCTTAATTGCTGACATTTTTTTGTTACTTTAAATAATTTGAAGTATAACCTATTCCCAATGATGTGTGTCACCTTCTGATAAAACTAGAATTTCTGTAGTCTGTACTCTACAAGACTTTGGTTGATCTTAGTTATATTAAATACACTAATTAACAGAGAGAGAAATTTCTTTAAAGAGTGTAAAAGTTTTGTGTCCCTCGTACTTCTGCATACTGTGTTCCACCCATTTTAATTCTAATAGTGAACTCTTATAGTCTTTTTTTTTTTGCCCTTATAATTAATTCTGCTTTCTAGACTGAGGTACCTTTCTCTGTCTTTTATCTTTGCAGTCCTTTCTTGGTTCTAAAATAGGATGAGAATGAGTACCTTAAGAAGATTGAAGATTCTGCTTCCCAGAAACTTCACAGTTAGGCGAGTGCTTTTAAGCTTCGAGGATCATCATATTCCTTTCTGGGGAAATGCAAATATATGAATGAGTTCTTCCTCGTACAAAATTTGGGAGGTTGTAATAAAAAATTTTCTTCTATCTGATGTGTAATTGTGACAATTGTGTAGCTGGATGCCTTTACAACTGAAGATTTTGCAACCTTGATTATTTGAACTGCAAAAAAAATGAAAAACGAAAGCGCGGTGCTGATTCACTGGACCTTGTGATGCATTTGGCCAAGGGGGGTAAAAGGTAAACTCTAGTTAGTTTTGTTGGTTGCTACTGAATTTGTGAGTGGCTTTTGTAAAGTGCTATACTTCTAAAGAAGTTGATCATGTTGGTTTCCAGTGGTATAGTTTAAGCCTCAAAGCAAAAAGAACTCAACTTTAGTGATGGATTTGAGTTATTTTGCCATTGTGGTAAGAGTATTGGTGATGATTCTCTCAACTGAGGTGCAATTATGACCAATAGGTGAGATGAATGCAAATTTTACAAATGATGAAAGATTTGCTAGGGTATCAAATCTTCAGGAAATTGTTGCAAATAAATTAAATTTCAATCACTGACTTTCATGGAATAAAATGAATGGGTGCAGATTCTACTGAAAAAGTAAATTGCAGTTCACGTGGGAGATGATCCTGGATTGTAAAATGAAATTATTCCCAAATTGTAGAAATGCAGCCATATTGACATTACCGCTGATTTCTGCAACTATAATCAAATAGTGTATTGTGTGGAATTTACACCCCTTGATTAATAGTTGAAAATTGAAATGATAAAATTTTTGGGCCTTAGTTGACCCTGGTTTACACGTGACCCAGGGTCTTCTCAACCGTTAGATTAGATGCAATTAATTTCAGCCGTTAGATCTTTTAATTGTTGATTGGAGACTTGTATGGCAGGTTGTACATTAAAAAGAACACATCTTACTATAAGAACACAATTAATATATAATTTCTCTCTCTTAATCTCCATCCAATCATGTAATTTCTTTTTTGTTTTATCTTATTTACTTTCTCCGTCTTATTTCAATGTTTGCGTTTGCTTTTTGCACGTTGATTAAGAAGTATGTAATTTCTTTTTTGTTTTATCTTATTTACTCCCTCCGTCCCGTTTCAATGTTTACGTTTGTTTTTTGCACGTTAATTAAGAAGTAAATATTTTAATAGATAGTGGGTGGAAAAATACTCCGTCCGTCCCGGAGAAGTTGGTATATTTTTTTGGGCACGGAGATTAAGGAGTATAATAATTTAATGTAAAGTGAAGTAAAGTGAAGTGAGAGAAATAATATTTAATGTGTAGTGTGTAGTTGTATTAGAGGTGATATATGGGGCCATGAGAATAGATTAATTGTTTTTATGTGGATCCCATGTATTAAAAAGGAAATGTGTCTACTTTAGTGGGACAAATTAAAAAGGAAAGTGTGTCAACTTCTATGGGACGGAGGGAGTAATATTTAATATAAAGTGTGTAGGTGTATTAGTGTTGGATGATATATTAATTGTTTTTGGTGGGTCTCATATTTCAAAAAGGGAAAAATTAAAGATTGAAATGAGGCGTGTAAAATAGAAACGTAAACATTGAAACGGAACGGATGGAGTATAAATTTACTTTGCATAACAAAATTCAAACGTTTATAATTTTCTTATTACAAATATATTATTCATAAAAATCATATCAAATTATTCGTCTTTTTAAGAGTTTTAATTTGATATCCATATAAACCATATAATAAATGTTTGAAATATGATAAAAATTTTATTAACAATTAAATTATTTTTAAATAATTAATATTTATCTATATTAGATAAAATATTTAGTTCCTTCTACCCTCCCCCCCCCCCCCCCCCCCCCCCCCTCTTTTTAAATTTCAATAACATCCTTCTCATGTTCAATTTTATGCACTTTTTATTTCATTTAATTAATTCTAATATTATTTATAATATTTTATTTTAAATTTTAATCCATGTTTAGTTACAAATATCGTTTTTTTTATTAATATTTTTCTCTATTAAACTATTTAGTTTCTTAAAATTAATTTATTTTAACCCTTATTAGAAATAAAATATTACTCCCTCCGTCGCTTCAAAAGAGATCCTTTTACTTTTTTCACGTGGATTAAGGAGTATTATTATTTAATGTGTAGTGGGTAGTTATATTAGTGGAAGTGGGGGACCATATTTTAATTGTATTAGAGGAGGTGTGTGGGTCCCATGTGTGTAAAATAAGAAAGGGGACTCTTTGGGTGGGACGCCCAAAATAAAAAAAAAGACCTTTAAATGAGACAGAGGGAGTATTTTTTATTTTTTATCTTTAATTAATTTATTATATTAAATAAAAAAATTTAATAGTTTATTAATAATAAGGGTAGGTCTTGCGTGAGACCGTCTCACGTGTGACCATTTTATACATTTTAAAATAGTTATCACTTTCGTTATAAAACGTTATCACTTTCGTTATAAAATATTATCATTTTTGATTTATACTATAAATTGTTCATGAAATAATATTATCACTTTTTATTAATTTAGTATAACTTTTCATTATAAAAGTTTTTACTTTCAGACCGTCTCATGTAATCCCTTACGTGAGACGGTCTCACACAAGTCTTTGCCTAATAAGTAAAGTATGTCTGCACTCGAGTGCACACGAGCATCTATATGTATAAATTTTTATTTAATAATGTATATGAATGTCAATGGGGTGGGGCGGGTAGTTGAGTACCCAGACCCACACCCATTCTTTTATTGCGGGCCAGCCGCTCTGTGACCCGTACAGGCGGGGCAGGTCCGTTACCCTTTTTGACCCATTTTGATTATTTATTTTATATTAAATATATATACCTATTATAAATAATGTGTAATATATATTATTTCATTTAATTAGTAATTATATACTCCCTCCATCCCACTCAAATGACATCATTTTACTATATTGGGCGTTTCATCCAAATTGCAACATTTTTCTCTTTTAGTAAAAAGGGCCCACCAATGGCCCACCACTACCCATCACATCTCTCTAATATACCTACCAACTTTACATAAAATAATAATACTCCTTAATTTAAGTGCAAAAAATAAATGCATCTCTTTGGGCGGGATAGATGGAGTACATAGTGATATCACGTATTTTCTACTTTGTTAATCAATTAAGCAAATACTCCCTCCGTCTCCCGAAGTACTTCATACTTTCCTTTTTCATCCGTCCCACAAAGTATTTCACACTTTTCTTTTTTCCAAAAATGGAAAAAATACTTTCCAATAATACCCTTCCAATACATCAATATTTCAAAAATATTCGTACATATTTAATACTCACAATGCTGTTAACTCAAAATTAATTAAACTTAAAAGTAATTTAGACATAATTAGACATAATACTATTAACTTAAAATTAATTAAACTTAAAAACAATTTAGAAATAATCTTTGCAACATCATTTTCTTTCAGCGACAGAGGAAACCCAACAACATCTTTTCTTGATTTTTTTCATTCTCTTTACCCGACTCTTCATCTTCATCATCCAGAAAGATCTTCTTCTTGGTAAGAACCCTAGCCATCTAACTATCCCAAGAATCTTCTCGTATCACTTCTATTTAACGCATCTATCATACGTATATCTCTTTTCTCCTTCTTCAATGGTCTCCGATGAGCATTAATATTTCGAAATCGCCCTCCAATTTAGAATCGGAGATGGCGTCCATAATTGTCCGCGGTACTTTCGATGATATCATCGTACCTGAATCTCCTTTATTTCATGTCGATTCGGAGGAGACACTGTCTGATCTTGCTTCGTCTGAAGCTTTAGACCTTGATCTACAAGATTCCCAAGATCCATGGCCAGATCTGTCGGATGCGAAGAACTTCGCAGTAGATCTGGAGGACCCAATGTTAGATCGGCAATACCATGCTCTGATTCGTGAGGAAAATAAGGAAGATCATGATCCGCTCTATGAATTGCTCTGCATATTGATACCTGGTTACAGGTATTCAATTTTTCTGATCCATACATACTCTTATTGGGGTTTTGTTGGAGGCTGCATATATACTCTGTAATGTTAGAATATGTTTTGAGAAATTGTAAGTTTCATTTGTTAATGTATGCAGGATTTGAATTTTGAAAACTTATTAAGCAATTTTTTATTTTTAGTTCTGATAAGAACAGGATGAATTTAAAGTTTAATAATTTTTTTTTATATTTGATTATTGCAGCTTTAAATTTCGTACAAAAAGGTGTTTGTAATTAACGGTAAACATAAAGTTAATCACACACTTTACTTTATTCATTTCCATAAATACCCCTTCCTTATCTTACATCATCTATTAAAAAAATAATTTTTCTTAAACTCTGCGCACCCCAATACGTGAAATACATCGGGGGACGGAGGGAGTATATCTTATAAATAATAAATATAATACAAAAACATAAATAAAATATACATGCTATACACATAATATACTCCTTCCATCGCGTCAAAAGAGGGTATTTTGCTTTTTTGTACGTAAATTAAGGAGTATTATTATTTAATGTGTAGTGGGTAGTTGTACTAGTGAGAGGGTGGGCCCATACTTTAATTGTATTAGAGGGGGTGGGTGGGTCCCATGTGTGTAAAAAAGAAAGAGGACACCCTTTGGGTGGTATGACCAAAATGGAAAAAATATCCTCTTTGAATGGGACGAAGGGAGTATTATACAGTGTAAATATTAAACGGGTTCAAACGAATCCAAACAGGCTAAATTGGGGCATCACTACTACCCAGACTCGCCCCATTCTCGAAACGGGACAAGTCGGTCCACTCCAAATGTCACGGGCCAGTGCGGGTTCGGGCGGGCCTGACCATTTTTTGCATCCCTAATAATGTAGTATATATTTCTTAATAATTTTATGAGTTTTTTACGTTCAATTTTTTATTTAAAAAATTAAAAGATAGTTCGCTAAGAAAGTGTACACATTTTTATCTATTAATGTATATATTTTTATTCATATAAGTTATAAGTTCGTGAAAGAGGATTATGTTACACCCGTACGTATAGGATAATTTGCCTTTTAATTAAGGAGTAGTCTTTGGTATGTCTCACGAGTGAGATAATTTTATATTTTTTAGGGGGCGGCTATTTGCACCCCCAAGTTTACTAAACGAACCCCTTTAATATATAGATTTAAAATATATTAATGTTAGAAGACGTAAATACCCTATATAAATAATAAATTAAAATCAACTAAATGCACCCAATCTAAATGATTAGAGAATTTTCTGAGTCTTCAACAATCTTTTCAATAAAATTCTTCATTCGTTGCTCAAATCGTTTCCTGCACTTCCACTTTTGTCACTGGATCTCCAAACCCTAGCAGCGTAATGCTAATCTCTATGTATTGTTAAAAAATTTGACTTTTAGGGTTTCTGTTCAGTTATGTGTTAATCATCGGTGCTAGTTGATTGACTCGGTCTATCGTAATCAATACTAGTCATTGTCGTGATTCTAATATTTTTTGGTGTTATGGTCCGCCACAAGTGGAAGAACGCGGCGGCGAAGAAGGAAGAGATTTTGAGGCTACTAGCTTCGGCTTCCGAAGAAGAGGCAGAAATTGCGAAGCTTCAAGCTATTGACGTCCATAATTCTCCTTCAGAGCCGCCGCCGCAGATTGAGAACCGGTATTATTGTGCTGTTTGTTATTCTCAACAAAAACTAGGTGTTCCCAGTGCAAAGTTATAGTAAGAGTTGCGTGTTTTTAGTTTGGATTAGGATATGATTTAATTTGTTTTCTGTTAAATGTTTTCTTAAAATACTGTTTATTAATGTCTAATGGATGTTTATGGATGAACGCTTTTAGTCCGAAGTGCTTAATTCAATTGTATGAGTTTTGAATGTTTTACTTAGCTCTGGAATCATATCTATCGAAGGAACTTTTAATGAAAGGATTTGTCGAAGACTCATAAAAGCAAAGAATTTTAGAAAATTCTCTCTCATATTTTAGGTTGGGGTGCATTTAAAAATTCAATTGGGGTATGTTTAACAAATATAAGAATATTTACGTCTTCTCACATTAATATAATTTAAATCTATATATTAAAGGGGTTCGTTTAGTAAACTTGGGGGTGCAAATATCCGCCCCCTTTTTTTAATTGGTGATCACTTTTTATCTACTGATATACTTTAAATACAAATAAACATATTTTATATGGCTAACACTACTATGCACCAGGATGCACCCTAGAATACGGTGTATCAATTTTCAGAAACGTATACAATTATGAATAAAAACATATACAATTATGAACAAAAATGTATACATTTTTCTAGTGAATTTTTTGTTAGTTTTTTTGAATGAAAATTTGAGTGTAAAATAATATGCAATTATTAAAAAAAATATGTATACACAATATTGAATAAAAAGTTATATATACATGGATGCTAGTTTTTTTAATGAAAAATTGAGTGCGAAAAGTATACAATTATTAAGTAACATGTATACAGTATAGAATAAAAAGTTATACACATATGTGTGCACCGTTGCACCCGGGTGCATCGAATATCAACTAATTTTATATATATAATAAATATATTTAACAATGGATCGACTGTTTCACAAACCGTCTAACATATAACCGTCTCACAAAAAAATATCCCTAAATATTATTATAATTACATATATGTGTAGGTGAGAGTTTTTTTAATAATTATAATAATAATAAAAATATATAATAATACTAATAATAATAATAATAATTATTATTATTATTAGGGTTAATTGCGTAAAAAAATCCCACCTTTAGCTTAGTTGCAATTTTATCCAAACTTTTGAGATTTGACAAATAAAATCACTATCTTTCAGTTGCTTTGCAAATTAAACCCATGGGCTGCCCATGAGCTGCCCTACTGGATGATGTGTCAATTTTATTCCATGTTAACCTCCAACCCATCAAATATGATATTATTTTTCTGAAAATACGTTAGATCCGATTGAAGATTACATGAGAAACACATATCATCCAAAACATCATCCGGAACCAGCGGCACTTCGGATTCTTGTCGCATTTGGATTTAAAGCCCAATTCCCTGCAGTGCTGTATCGGGTCGACCCGATTAGTGTTCTTTAGCGTATTTTTGTTAGTGTTGGAGACGTTTTATTTTGGGGTCTGGAATTGATTCCTAGCAGCATCATTAGGAACGACGATGTCCGATAGGTTGGGGCTACGAAATTAACAATGAAAAAAATGCAATTTAAAGATAACCATAATTAGAATGAAAATGGAAAGATTTTGATCAGATTATAGTAAGAGAGATCAGAGTGAGTAAAACCCTAATAAATCCTAATTGAACATATCCATCTATTCAAGATCTTGGATGTGGGAAGAATTGTGTACTGGTGACAAGGGTGATCATTTGAGGTGGGTAGAGAGAGGGGTCGAGGAAGGACGACGCGGTGGCATCGGATGTGGCGGTGGTTGAAGGTCTTAGATAGAGGTGGTGTGCGGGTCCGCCGGTGCTGATGCTTCCGCCGTCGGAGGATATCTCACCAGTGGAGATGTTGAAGGAAAGAATTCCCTTGAAGACTTGTAGAGGTGGCCGGAGATATTGATAGCGATTTGGTGTTCGAGAACTGATCCTCTGCATCGTCGTCAATAATGCTCAATCTCACATTCTTAATTGGGTCTAGCATCTTTAAAAACGACGTCTTATTTGATGGGTTGGAGGACGACATGAAATAAAATTGACACGTCATCCATTAGGGCAGCCCATGAGTTTGATTTGCAAAGCAACCGAAAGGTAGTAGTTTTATTTGTTAAATCTCAAAAGTTTGGACAAAATTACAACTAAGGTAAAGATATAATTTTTTACGCAATTAATCTTTTATTATTATTATTATTATTATTATTATTATTATTATTTTTTTTATTATTATTATTATTATTATTATTATTATTATTATTATTATTATTATTATTATTATCTCTTAGTTCCAATTGTTGTATCAGATTGATTTTTAGTAACATGTGATATAAATAAAATTTTTATTTAAGAACCATATTATAGTATAATAATATAATTTTTAATAGTATTAATTATTAAATTTTTTACGGAGAAAATAATTATTTTTAGGATTATTAATAATTACTCTAAATTGTAACCTAATATTTATTGAATAGAAATTTAATGTTAATAATTACTCTAAATTGTAACCTAATAGTTATTGAATATTTATCATTAAAATTTTATGAATGAATTAAAAAATAATATCGAAAAAAATTGACACTTAAAAAGATTTTCATAATTATATATTTTAAATTATAAATTTATTTAAAATAAAATAAAATATATTAATTATATAAGTTTTACAACAAATAAAACTATTTGAAAAACACTAAGATAAAAAATAAAGAACACTTTTTTATTTTATTATTATTAAAGTAGAAAAGAGGCACATAACATATATGGATAGTAATTAATAAAGTGAAAGAATAAATTATTAAAATAAAATATCACAAAATAAGTGGTGGACCCCTCTTTTACCTACAATACATGGATAATAATTAATAAAGTAAAAGAATAAAATATTAAAATAAAATATTACAAAATAAGTGGTGGACCCTTTTTTAACCTACAACCTGTGCTGTCCTGGGTCATGTGTGAGCCGAGGGTCAGCTAAGAATCTCCCTAAAATTTTTTCTAATAATTTACACTATTTTATGGGTACGTTTGTTTGAGTCTAGAATTTAAAAACTATGAATAGTGATAGTTCATGTTTGTTTTGGTTTTAGTATGGTGAATTTTAATTTTATGTGAAATCAAGGTGTAAAAGATGAGTGGTGATGTGTGAAAAAAAATATTAATTTAAGTAAGATAAGAGAAGAGAAGAGAGAGAAATAATATTAATTGAGGATAGATAATGAACATATGTTTAGTGAGTTGAAAATTAATAGAGTTTGTAGGAATATAAGAGATATTTGTAAAATTTTAGGTTTGAGTTTTCAAGAACCAAAACTTGATTTTCAAAATGAGCATACGTAAGTGATGTAAATAGGTAGGGTAGGGTATGTGTTGGGTTCCTGTTGAAAAACTCACATTCCTAAAACACAAACCCTAAGCATACTTAGAGAGAAATCTCTTACCACTCACCGTAGGATTGTGTTGCAGCGGAAGAACACGTACGAACCGATTGATACTCACGTTAGTATCTCTGGAACAAATCTTCAATACGGGGTTGAAAGATTATGATTCACGAATTTGTATTAGAACTAGATGAAGAATATGAGAGAAAAAAAACAAACGAGAATCAAGATTTAAAATATCCCAAAATATCCTCGATATTTTCACGATATATCCATTTTTGGAGAGTACCGATATCGATATTAGGAAAAAAGATATTTTTTTCTGATATCGAGGAAATATCGGGAAATATAAAAAAATATCGATGGAAATATCGTTATCGATTTGCCACAGTTCAAAATTTTCTGAATGTCGAGATATATCGAGAAAATATCGATGAAATATCGAAGATATATCGAAAATATCGAAAAATTATCCATAATTTTAAGAAATTTTAATAATTTTTTTATGTTATTTTGATCAACTAAATACATTTTTTGTTAGTAATTTGTTCAATTTAAAAAAATAAAATAAAAAATGGAGCAGGACTTGCGTGAAACCATCTCATAATGAGATAATTTTACGTTTTCTTAATTATCGAGTATCTTTTTTATATTAAAATAGTTGTCACTTTTCGTTAAAAATATTATAACTAGTAAATATGAAGGGTTCACGTAAATAATATACTCTGATTAAAAATAATTTTATTTTGGCACAGTTGGATAAGATAGAACGATATACTACTAACACATTTAGAACAAGGTTAAAAAATTTATATAATTCGATTAGTTGATACCAATAGTGTTAGATCAAGACAACATGACATGTTTTACATTTAAACCTCATAGATCATCATTTTGATATTAGTTATTATGTGTTAAACAATTAATAAAAATTATTTTATCATTTTAGATTATTTAAATATGTTGTTATTGATCTACTTAACATATATTTTGAGTTTTATTTTGATTATAAATTGTATTTATATATTAAAATTAGTTATAATATATTGCAACATTAAATAATCAATTTTCTACTTTTTCTCATAAATTTTTATAAATTTTAAATTTTTACCGATATCGATATTCAATATATCTATCGATATATCCGTAAATTTGAGATACCGATATTTTTACCGATATCGATATTTAAAATCTTGACGAAAATATATTGTCAGAAACTTTTATGCGTTATGCTTATGCGCATGTGTATGCGATGTCCTGCGCAGTTTTCTTTATCCAAATCAAATAAGGAAACCGTGAGAAAACCGTAGGAGTTACATAACTCCCTCTCTCATCGCGCCACATTATTCATATGTGAAAAATAATAAATAAATAATATTAATTATTATTTACATCTCCCACTCACATATGAAATCAAAATTCTCCTGATTTATTTTCTTCATGAATCATATTCTTGTCTAGATTAATACATCGTGTGACCCACGAAATATGAGTTTTAATTGCTATACACTTGTTAGAGATATATAGCAACTCAACCAGTTTATCGAAGAAACTCAACAAGCTCGCTATACCCCAGAACTCTTGAACATTTAACATAAATTGACATATGTTTCTCTTTTCAATCCCTTAATTTGTAAGAACATATTCAACCCTTTTGCAAAACTATGTATTCATAATCAAGACCCTGCTTGATTGACTAGTCAATGAATCACAATAGTATATATTAAATTAAGACATGCTTCCCATCTCATTAAGTATCTACAGTCTCCCACTGTAGCTGCTTTCCTAGACATGCACCGCATTGGTGTTATTAACCATAGCTCTTTTGGTAATATGCTAAAGTAGCAATACTAAAGTAAAGATTTAGAATATAGTAGAAAGTCATAAGGGTAACTAATAGATAAGGACTCATACTTTTGAGAAAAAGGAGATAATTTTCTCAATCCTGTTGGGGTCAACTTAGCACATGTCATTTTCCTAAAACACTTGTCACAATGTCTTTAACTTCCTTCCATGAAAGCGTATGTCATATTTCATTTTATTTTAGACATCATGTAAATCAAAGTTCAAGTGTGTCCCATACGCTTAACCCAGATATCCTCCCTCCAATGTATAGGATCTTCATCGATTTAGCTTTACAACAAGTTGGATTAGATTCATGATAAAATCTATCCTGATTACATTAATTATCGTAATCTCATCTCTGCGCTCCCACTTAGCTACAGGTGATTGCTCGTATGAGAGAGCCAATCATAACTTGCCGACATACTATTATATATGAACCATCACATATAATTTATAATATATATATGTATAGTTAAGCCATTAACCATTCCATTAACATACATAAACATATTCAATACATCGTTTTAAATCCTTCGCAAACCTAATCCTTTTGCATGTCCTATGAAAACATCTCTGGGAATCGGTTTGGTAAAAGGATCTGCTAACATTAAACGAGTAGAAATATATTTAAGAATCAGTTTCTTCTTGTCTACAATATCTCTAACAAAGTTGAATTTCGTATTAATGTGTTTGGTCTTTCCATGATATTTGGGGTCTTTTGTGTAAGCAATGGCTGCTTGATTATCACAATTGATTAAAACAGCTCCCACTGGAGTGTTTAAGACCTCCAAGTGTTTCATGAATATTCTCAACCAAATAACCTCTTGAACTGCAGACGCACATGCCACAAACTCGGCTTCATAATGGACAATGCTATGTGTTGAGAGTGAAAATAAGCGTGTTTTAATATCCAATTTAACACCTTTTTGAGTGATAGCACAAGTGTCTTATATTCGATATATGTGAGAATTATGTGCACTTGAGGTGTTTTATTGTGTTTTAGGTAGAAAAATGATCAAAAGAGCCAAGTGTGAGAAAAGGTGCAATTTGTGCAAGAATGCTGATAAACTGTTGGTGTGATACATGGTTAGAAAGCTAATGAAGAGAGGGTCGTTTTGGCATAAAGAACACCATCATTGAAGTCCGAACGAGGAAGTTATGAGTAAAGTGGTAACACCGCGCGAGCTGTGCCGAACAGAATTGTAGTGCTACTTTCCATGGCCTGTTACATATTCAATTCTTGGAGTTATTATAAGTTCTTTATATTGATAGAAAACCCAGGAAGAGAGAATTGCGTGAGCATAAAAATCACTCAATTTGAAGGTCGGATGTGAAAGTTATACGCGAAACGGTGAGCCTGCGCAAATCGATTCGACCTGCTTCAGGTTGAACCGAGGTCGAACCCAACGGAAAAATAGCTGGTTCGACCACGACATGTTTGGTTCGACCTGTAGGGGTTGTTTCGACCTGTTTGGGAGGTCGAACCACGCTTCGGAAACTTACCAAATCTGTATTTTCGAGGTCTAAACGCGTGTGATCACTTGAAAAGCCCATTCCAAGCCCTAGAGACGTGATTACAAGTATAAAAGGAGGCTCATACAGTCAAGGAAGACATCACGGAACAACACAACAACAAGAGAGGAGAAGAGAGGCCACAACATACAACACCCCACAAGGGGGGATCACCCCCCAACCATCATCCTTTTCTCCATCCATCCATCACTTTGAAGATTCGTTTGTGGAATCAAGAGGAGAACCAAAAGGAGGATTCAAGAGCGAGAAGGACGCGATGACGCCACATCTAGGGTTTATTCATTTTCTAATTTATCTTGTATTTTCCAGACATTCGGGTAAGATCTATCCAACACCCATGTGTGTTTCCTACAATACCATGGGCTAGAGCCTTTTTGGTAGAACTAGGGTTGTGAAGGTTTTATCTAGTTAATTGAACTTCCATGTGTATACTCCGTACAACACTACTTGTGGTTTAGTTTATATAAGATTGTGCTTTATTAATCCATACTCATAGTCGTTTTGTGCATCGATAATCGTTGTGTAGAGTCTGAATACATAACATGGTTATTGGTTGAGTGCGTTCACTGTTGAGCAGGGTTTTATGTTATAATTCTAAGTGAAGGGATTCCAAAGTCTTATTAGAACTATCTTATATGAATACTTGTTAATTGAATTGAATTCGGGTTAATAAGTAGGATAAATAGGATAATTTTATAGTACCTATAAAGGGAGATCATATCGGGTTAGAGTACCAATCCTAGGGGGAAATAATTGATACTGATAGTACCTAGAAAGGGGGGTGAAATTATATCTCTTGCTCTGAGGTTATTCACACGTGTTACACGCATGTTTACTTGTGTCTATAGAGTAGATATGCATGGTTTAGTGATGCGTCCATATTCCACAAGGCAGAGTCGGACATTGACACATGGAAGGGAAGTTAATGAGTAAAACTGGATTATCCTAGAGCTACCTATTCTCCTACTTGATCCACTTTTGTATTCTTCGAGTGGTACTTTATTTTATTTGTTATTTTAATTACTTGTTTATTAGTTTAATCATCCTAAACCTCAAACTTAATTGCCAACTTGTCTTAATTAATTTAGATAATAATTAAATTGATAATACGCCATCCTTTGGGTTTGATATTCACTTGGTCGCTTGCTTAAGCTGCAATTGATATCCTTAATACTTGGGGATTAATTTTGCGTGCAAAGAAAACGCACATCAAGTTCTTGGCGCCGTTGCCGGGGACGGCTGTTATTATTGATTTTATTATTTCTAGTTGATTAAGATTTTTTTTTCTTTTTCTTTTATTTGTGATTATTTATTTCTATCTAACCTTGAATTTTTCCGAGTTACTTGTGTGCTTGTAAAAGGAGAGGAAGGAAAAGAAGGAATAACACATTGAGCTGAACATGGCCGGAGCAAGGCAGAATCCGGATAATGTTTCCATTCGTGAAATTTTCACGAACTTTGAGAATGTCAACATGGGGTTGATAGGAGCAAGGGGGAAAGATGATGATTTTGAGATACATCCCGCTCTTATTAACATGGTAGAGAAGAATCCCTTTTCTGGAGGTTGTTTTGAAGATCCATATCAGCATCTCCGAAGATTTCTTGGTTATGTAAACACTCAAAAGAGCAGTGGAGCGAATGATAATGCTAGGCGGATCGCCTTATTCAAGTTCTCTTTGATTGATAAGGCAGAAGCTTGGTATGAGACTCTTGATGCCACAGATTGCACTACATGGGACCAACTGCAGCAGAAGTTCTTGGAGAGATACATGCCACCCTCAAGGATCTTAAGGATGAGGCAAGAGATCACCCAATTTGTTATGAATCAGGGTGAGAAATTTGATGAGGCGTGAGATAGGTTTAAAGACATGCTCAGGAGGTGTCCACAGCATGGAATATCTAAGGCTGAATACATAAGCATCTTCTACTATGGATTGGATTGTGAGTCGCGTGTTTTTATTAATGCATCATCAGGAGGAGCGCTGTTATCAAAGACAACACTTGAAGCAGAAAAGTTATTTGTAGACATCTCTATGAATTTACGTGACTAGCCAGTAGAGAGAGATAGAGGATCATATGTACTTGGCAAGGTGGCGCAGGTTGAATATCAAGTGAAGCCGAATAGGGATGATGAGATCGTCTCTAGTCTAGCTAACATCAACAAGCTACTAGAGTCCCAGCAGAGGCAGATTACAGAGTTGACACTAAGGGGGCCTAGTATGAAGCAGCACGAAGTGAAGAGTGATGAAGATACCTTCAATCGATACATGGCTGAGAACGATGCAAGGGTTAACCACATTGAAGCTAGAATGAATGTTGATCATACAGATTTATCTAAGCAGATGAAGGACCTTACCTTGATGATGGGGCAGATGACCGCGAACGTGAATCAATTGACACAAAAATTGGAAGATAAAGCCATCACGTTAAGGTCTGGAACACAGTATGAAGGAACGACGAGGCCGGGATCAAATTTGGACATAGCTAATCCTCGGTTCGACCAACATCCAGAAGGTTCGACCTGGCGTTCAGGTCGAACCATGGTCGAACCATACCATGCGGAGCACTCTATTTTTCCAGAACACCGGTTCAACCAAAACAAGGGTGGTTCGACCTGTTCTGCAGGTCGAACCAAGGACGAACCTCTTCATTCGGCATGCTCTGTTTTGTCGCAGCAACGGTTCGACCACGACCGTAATGGTTCGACCAACCCAGCAGGTCAAACCCAGGTCGAACCGGAGGATATAAACTATATAGTGAGACAGTTCGACCTAGGGGGCAGTGGTTCGACCTCTAACACTGGTCGAACCATAGTCGAACCTCAAGAGCAGAAAGAGAGCAGTCTTTCAGGAAATAGGTTTGACCTTTACGTACCTGGTTCAACCTCTCAAACAGGTCGAACCCAAGTCGAACCTCAAATTCAAAAAAAGAGCCGTTGTCCAGAAGGTAGGTTCGACCAGTACGTGCTTGGTCCGACCTGTTCCACAGGTCGAACCTTGGTCGAACCCATCCAGATGTTGCCCGTTTCTGCGCCGAATGTTCCGCATGTTGTTGATGTTACTCCAGTACCATTACATGAGCAGAATACTGAGCTTAAAATGGAGAAGAAGTGGGAAGAAGCAAAGGGATTGAGAGCCAAGAAGGATAAAGCGAAGGAGGTTGAACGTGATGAATGGGGAAGACCAAAGACCAAGATACCTCCTCCGTTTCCTTCAAGATTGGCCGAGAAGGGATTGGAAGAAAAGTTCAAGAGGTTTCACGATGTCATGAGCAAAGTAAGCTTGAACATTCCTTTCTCTGAAGCAATCATGGAGATGCCATACTATGCCCGATTTCTCAAGAATAGTATATCAAAGAAGAGAAGCTTGAACGGAGTGGAGACGGTGAACCTATCAGAGAATTGCAGCTCGATCCTTCAAAGGAAGCTGCCTGCAAAGTTAAAGGATTCGGGAAGCTTCACCATTCTTTGTGACATTGGAAAAGGTCGGCACATAAAACCTTGTGTGATTTGGGGGCAAGCGTTAACTTGATGCCTTTGTCCATATTTAAAAGGCTTGGTTTGGGGGATCTTAAAACCACGAATATTGCTCTTCACTTGGCGGATAGATCCATGACTTGTCCGAAGGGTTTAATTGAAGATGTTTTAGTGAAGGTGGATAAGTTAGTTTTTCCCGTGGATTTTCTTGTACTTGAGATGGAAGATGATAAGGGTGACATTCCCCTTATTTTGGGACGACCGTTCCTTGCCACAGCTGGAGCTATGATAGATGTAAAGGAAGGAAAGCTTAGACTGCGAATGGATAATGAAGATGTGGTTTTCTCTCTTGATCATGCAATGAAGATGCCCATGGAGACTCAATCGTGCAAAAGCATAGATGTGGTTTCTAACTTGTTTAATCTTGATTTTTCTAAGACAGATGATTCTGAATTTAAGTGGATGGTTGACAAGGAGGAGTCTAGACAGCCATGGGAGGAAGGAAATTTCAATGATCGTATACTTGTGACCAAGAAAGGTGAGGTGTTGAGTGTCGACAAGAAGAGGAAAAGAAAGTATTTGAAGGTAAGGATGCGAGAAGACCGTCCTCTACCGTCGTGACTCTCCGACGACAAACATGAGCGCCTGTTGGGGGGCTTTCCCTTCTATTTTATTGCTTTATTTATTTCGTGTGAGTAAGAATTTTTTATATTTGAGGTGCTTACTCATCGGCAATTACATCTTTGCAAACTTAGTTTCAACTTACGTTTTTACTAAGTTTGGGGGGGTGTGATGTTATTACCTCATTGAAGCACCATGAGTATAATCTTTTCTTTGTAATGTTTGCTAGGGGAGTTGATTTTTTGCGGTATATTGAAGCTTTAATCGGTTTTGATGTGTCGATTTTTTTGCAATTTGCCTAGTGTTCAGTGGTGTTTCTAGTGTGTGGAGTCGATTACATAGTCAATTGAGTCTTTCGTATAGTTATCCTATTTTATTATTGATGAATCCTGTGATGATGAGTTTGTTTGAGCTTTGATAATAGAAAAAGGTAAAAGAGTGACAAGACGAGTTCTACATTGAGGCTTTGACTCGAGGAGCTCGTGCGTACATTGAAGAAAAATTAGGTGCCCTCGTTTTCTTTTTCTAATTTTTGTATGTGCTTTTAATTCATGGAGTGGAAGGATTGAGTTTATTGTGGTGATCCATGTGAGCTTATATTGTTAAAATTATCTTTGAAATTCATATGCTCTTGAAATTGATGAAGGAAGTGACTTGAGTTATATTGTGGTATGAAGTTCTATGTGTACTTGTGGGATATTACCTACCATGAAAAGTGCTCTGTTGCTTGTTAAAAACCCATGTGAGATTTTGAGCCTCGTTGATCATGTACATAATCACATGATATTTCTTTTCTGGTGAGTATCATTCTTGTGTGTGTATTCTAGAACTTGCCTCTTGTCTTACTTGAAACTACATGTGTGTTAGATGATGGGAGATGATTTTAGGCCATCCTTGAATTTATGAGTCACTTAGCCAAATAATTCCCTACCAAATAATTATATATCCGTAGTTAGCCCCGTTGAGCCTAAAAGCCTTATTTCTTTGGCAACCTACGAAGATAGCCACATTTAGTAGAGAATTAAATGCTGTCAAAGTGTGTTAATGGTGCTTGATAACAATTTGGGAAGGAATGAAATTGGTGTTGAAATTAATAGTGATGGATTATGATAATGCATCTAAGGAGAAGCATGGAGTAGTGCTTAAATCTAGTACTCCATGGAATCAAAAACCCTAGGGTAGTGCTTAAATCTAGTACCCTATGGAGGATGCGTGAGGTAAGGCCCAAAACTGGTACCTCGAGAGAAAAAGTATGTGCTTGAGACAAGAAAAAGTATGTTGAGCTTGAAGGAAAGGAGAGAAAAGAAAATTAGAAGAGCATGAAGCTGGATAGCCTTGAAGTGTAAGAATCTGCAGTACAAAAGATCTCCGGTTTTAATTTTCTACTAATTGAGTCACTTTATCCATATGTTTCCTACCCTTATCAAAGAGCCAACATTACATCCAAAAGAAATTCCTTTTTGATCCCATTGTCGAATCATACTTTTAGTGGTGAAGAGCTTGAGACGTTTGACAAGCTTATGGTTACGCATGCACTTGAATTGAATCTGAGCGTAAACACTTTAACCCATAAGTGTACATATTTTACACTTGAGTGAGAGATCATATATATACTTCCCGTGAGAACATGTTGATGGAGCATTTGAATTGGTGGTGATTGTCTTAACTTGTATGCTTTGAATTGATTATTACACGTGATAAGAGTTGCATGACCTAAGTTGATGACAATTGTATTTTGAATGGGATATTGGTCATAGTCCTTGTTTCTCCGCTAATTTTCATACTCTCTTTCTCTTTATCTTTATTTTGTTGCCTCGGGATGAGCAACGGGCAAGTTTGGGGGTTTGTTGAGAGTAAAAATAAACGTGTTTTAATATCCAATTTAACACCTTTTTGAGTGATATTGTAGTCTTATATGAGCACAAGTGTCTTATATTCGATATATGTGAGAATTATGTTCACTTGAGGTGTTTTATTGTATTTTAGGTAGAAAAAGGATCAAAAGAGCCAAGTTTGAGAAAATGTGCAATTTGTGCAAGAATGCTGATAAACACACGTCCAACTTGTGTAATTATTCTATATTTATGTGGAGCTCAAAACTATTGGTCTGATACATGGTTGGAAAGCCACTGAAGAGAGAGTCGTTTTGGTATAAAGAACACCATCATTGAAGTCCGAACGAGGAAGTTATGAGCAAAGTGGTGACGCCGCGCGAGCTGTGCCGAACAGAATTATAGTTCTACATTCCATGGCCTATTACATATACAATTCTTGGAGTTATTATAAGTTCTTTATATTGATAGAAATCCCAGGAAGAGAGGATCGCGTGAGCACAAAAATCACTCAATTTGGAGGTCGGATGTGAAAGTTATAGCGAAACGGTGAGCCTGCGCAAATCGATTCGACCTGCTTCAGGTCGAACCGAGGTCGAACCCAATGGAAAAATAGCTGGTTCGACCATGAAATGTTTGGTTAGACCTGTAGGGGTTGGTTCGACATGTATGGGAGGTCGAACCACGCTTCGCGAACTTACTAAATCCGTATTTTCGAGGCCTAAACGCGTGTGATCACTTGAAAAGCTCATTCCAAGCCCTAGAGACGTGATTACAAGTATAAAAGGAGGCTCATGCAGTCAAGGAAGACATCACGGAACAACACAACAACAAGAGAGGAGAAGAGAGGCCACAACATACAACACCCCACAAGGGGGGATCACCCCCCAACCATCATCCTTTTCTCCATCCATCCATCACTTTGAAGATTCGTTTGTGGAATCAAGAGGAGAACCAAGAGGAGGATTCAAGAGCGAGAAGGACACGATGACACCACATTTAGGGTTTATTCATTTTCTAATTTATCTTGTATTTTTCGGACATTCGGGTAAGATCTATCCAACACCCATGTGTGTTTCCTACAACACCATGGGCTAGAGCCTTTTTGGTAGAACTAGGATTGTGAAGGTTTTATCTAGTTAATTGAACTTCCATTTGTATATTCCGTACAACACTACTTGTGGTTTAGTTTATATAAGATTGAGCTTTATTAATCCATACTCATAGTCATTTTGTGCATCGATAATCGTTGTGTAGAGTCTGAATACATAACATGGTTATTGGTTGAGTGCGTTCATTGTTGAGCAGGGTTTTATGTTATAATTCTAAGTGAAGGGATTCAGAAGTCTTATTAGAACTATCTTATATGAATACTTATTAATTGAATTGAATTCGGGTTAATAAGTAGGATAAAGATGATAATTTTATAGTACCTATAAAGGGAGATCATATTGGGTTAGAGTACCAATCCTAGGGGGAAATAATTGATACTGATAGTACCTAGAAAGGGGGGTGAAATTATATCTCTTGCTCCTAGGTTATTCACACGTGTTACACGCATGTTTACTTGTGTCTATAGAGTAGATATGCATGGTTTAGTGATGTGTCCATATTCCACAAGGCAGAGTCGGACATTGACACATGGAAGGGAAGTTAATGAGTAAAACTGGATTATCCTAGAGCTACCTATTCTCCTACTTGATCCACTTTCATATTCTTCGAGTGGTACTTTATTTTATTTGTTATTTTATTTACTTGTTTATTAGTTTAATCATCCTAAACCTCAAACTTAATTGCCAACTTGTCTTAATTAATTTAGATAATAATTAAATTGATAATACGCCGTCCTTTGGGTTCGATATTCACTTGGTCGCTTGCTTAAGCTGCAATTGATATCCTTAATACTTGGGGATTAATTTTGCGTGCAAAGAAAACGCGCATCACTATGCAAGTCTATTTCTTGCTACACCATGAGATTGCTCTATTGTTGAGCAAGAAGATATAACCAGAAATTGATTTACGGTCATCTAAATCTCCACTCTAGTAAGCGTCTGATTACCCATTCAGTGTACCGTTATTCCTTTGATAACAAAGAGAATAATCTGCAGTCCCTTTCAGGTATCTGAAAATTCTTTTTACAGCCATCCAATGTTTCTTCCTCGGATTGGATTGATACCTGCTTACCAGACCAACGGCATAGCAAATGTCTGGTCTTGTACACAGCATTGCGTACATAGGACTTCCAATCGCATTGGCATATGGCACTTTGGACATTTCATTCTTTTCATCTTGAGTCTTGGGATACATTTGTTAACTCAATGATTCGCCTTTCACAATAGGAGTATCTATGGGCTTGCAAGTTTCCATCTTGAACCGTTCTAAAAGTTTCTTTATGTAAGTGTCTTGAGACAAACCTAATAATTTCTTTGAACGATCCCAATGGATATTCATACCAAGTATGTATTCTGCCTCACCCATATCTTTTATTTCGAAATTTGAAGATAACTACCTTTTTATGGTTTCAAGATACTCTTTGCTATTACCTGCTAGTATTATGTCATCCACATACAAGGATAGAATCACAAAACAATCATTGGACCGTTTAACATAAACACAGTGGTCTTCGTTTATCATAACGAAGTTATATGAGATGATCGTAGTGTGAAACCTCAAATACCACTGTCTAGAGGATTGTTTGAGTCCGTAGATCGACTTCTTCAATCTATAAACTTTATCCTCTTGACTTTGAAGAATAAATCCTACAGGCTATTGGATGTAGATTTCTTCTTCTAATTCTCCATTGAGAAATGCGTGTAATAACAAATTTTGTATTTATAATAAAATAAATAAAAATTGCCTACAAAGATAATTTCTTGATGGATTTAATTTGAAGAAGATGTAAGCAGGTTACAATCTCAATCAATCATCTGATTCTTCTCAGAACCAATATTGGCTTTGATTTGACTTTGACTTGACATGTGTGTGGACTTTGACTCCTTTGACGAAGTGTATGCTGACTGTGTTGACAGCGTGTATGTTGAGCTGGATCTCCAAACGAAACTTGTTCGAGCTCGAGTGTGTAGTCTTGAACGTTGATCCGGAGGCGTTGAACCTTTGTTCGGATTGAACGTTGACTGGAGAGCCTTCCTCGAAGAACACTTGATCTGGGGGACTTGGAGCCTTGATCCCGAATTAGGGGTTGTTCTTGGCTTGAAGCTTGAAGATGCTTTGAGGCTTGAAGCTTTGGAGGCTTGAAGACTTGAAGATCTTCGCTTGAAGCTTTGGAGGCTTGAAGACTTGAATATTTATTGAAGATCTTGAGCTTGAAGCTTTAGAAGCTTGAAGACTTGGAGCTTTATTGAAGATCTTGAGCTTGAAGCTTTGGAGGCTTGAAGACTTGGAGCTTTGTTGAAGATCTTGAGCTTAAAGATTTAGAGGCTTGAAGACTTGGAGCTTTGTTGAAGATCTTGAGCTTGAAGCTTTGGAGGCTTGAAGACTTGGAGCTTTGAAGATCTTGAGCTTGAAGATTGCTTGAAGATCCCGAGCTTGAAGACTTGAAGATCCTCGAAGGCCTTGAGCTTGAAGACTTTGAAGATGCTTTGAAGATCGCTTGAAGACTTTGAAGATCCTTGAACTCGTTCTTCGCTTGAGGCTTGAAGACTTGAAGATCCTCGAGCTCGTTCTTCGCTTGCAGCTTGAAGATCACTTGATGACTTGAAGATCCTCGAGCTCGTTCTTCGCTTGAGGCTTGAAGATCACTTGAAGACTTGAGGGAGCGCTGCTCATATTCTCGATCTTTTCAAAAGCATCTCGTCTTCGGCTGCTTCAATCTCCGTGTCTGTCAAATGAATGATGGAGACCCCTTTTTATAGGTGAGAAAGGAAGTCCAGACCACCTTTGGGCCTCACTTAACGGGCTTGGGCTCCTACTTGACTAGACCATAATCGGGCCTATTTGACTTGGGACTGATTTAATTTATCTGGGCTTATTTGGCTTGGGTCAGCCTTACTTGACTTGGAGTTAATTGACTTGGGTCGGACCTCATTTAATTTAAGCTCATTTAATTTAGTGGGCTCAGATTATTTATTAATTTACTTTAGGAATTAATTTATTTAAATTTTAAAATAAATTAATATTTAATCAATAAAATCCACGTGTCGCTATGTGATTAGACCGTAAATTTTAATTGCTTACAAATGCCCCCTTGCGATTTGTTCACGGACGCCATGTCTTGATGTGAAGGAATCGCAAAAATTTCTTTCTTTTTTTCTTTTATATTTGTAACTTTGGACTCGAGAAATTACTTTATCCAAATAATATTTTTTTCCTTTTGGCCAAATCTTTTATTTTCTCAAGCGACCCAATCTTAATTTCTCAAGCCCACATCAACTTCTTCTCTACTCAATTTTGAGATCATGAGAAAAAATAAATATGGAGTAGATTTACTTCTTGTTCACCAGATGATTTTGTAAATCATTTTCAAATCAATTTGCATTCTCGGATGATCTTCGCAGATTGAATTCAAATCAATCAATCTTATTTGCAATAACGAATCTTTAAAATTTTACTCCATCCGTCCCATAAAAGTTGATACACTTTTCTTTTTGGTTTGTCCCAATAAAGTTGACACATTTCCTTTTTAATACATGGACCCACACAAAAAACAATTAATCTATTCACATGGCCCCACATATCACCTCTAATACATTAAATATTATTTATCTCAATCCACTTCACTTTACATTAAATTATTATACTCCTTAACATTCGTGCCCCAAAAAAATTATACAAACTTTTATGGGACGGGGGGAGTAAAAGATTTTAATCATACAAATAACTTCCATAATTTGCTGGAGCCCCTTCACTATGTAATGAGAGACATAATGCCTCGACTTCTTCATCCAACGATACTTTCACTTCTTGTTTCTTTTTCTTCTTTTAATTTTTTTTATTGCAGCGTTAATTTCATGCATCTAACGCATTCTATCTATCCCCTATCCCCTGCAGCTTTTCTTCGGGAGATCACTGTTGCAGAACGTAAGCATTCAACTCACATCATCACTGTAAGTCCTTAAATTTTTTTTTTTTTATGATGTTATACAAACTCCACATTTCCTCTCCTTGTTACTGATGATGGTGATGAAAGTACCAGTTTCTGAATCCACATCACCAAGAGTGAGAATCTAGAAACCTTCCCTGTTGAGGCAATCAGCTGGTAGGGGGAATGGCAATCAGCAGCGGTGACTCTCACAAGATGATGGAAGGTGGTGGTGGAAACGTAAACTTTTAGGAGGTGTGCACTTTCTCGCTTGGTTAATGGCAAACCCGTAGCAAAGGGCACTCCGACAACAGCGGCACGATATGGCGGCTGGCTCGTGTGTTCCAAGCAGCGTGTGGCAACGAAGTTCGCGATTTCCGGCGTGAAATATTGGGCCCGAACAGCGGTAGATGGCGTTTGTTTCAAGTAGCAGCGGGTGGCGACGGTAATCGGAGAACAACGATCGGTGGGTGTTGACAGGATGTGATTGGCAGCGGTGAGATGGCGGGCTCGTGTCTCCGCAGTGAGGATACGGCGGACCTAATTGATGGAAGATTTGGAGGCCGAATGCGAAGCCGAGAGACGGAGAAATAGCTGCGGCTATCGGCGGGGCGATGGGCCGTGGGCGCCGTTGAACGGTGGTTTGGCATGAACAGTGGGTGATGGCTGCCGGCGGTGGCGAGAAGCAGCAACGGGCCTTGCCGATGGGACTTGGCGGCTGGCGTCGTGTCTCCGGCAACGATGGTGAGTGGCTGTTGGCGCGGCTCGCGGGGAAGATGACTCCGGCTGTACAGGTGTTGACGCGGCAGCAGCAAGGAGTCGAGAGGTAGTGCGGATCCGGCGTTCGTCCGATCTGGGTGACGGTTGACGGCTGTGTGCAGCGGCAGCGGCTGCTGGCGATTTGCAGTGGCGGCGACGGGCGATCCGGTGGCGATCCGATCTGGTAGCGGTTGACGGCTGTGTGTCGTGGCAGCTTGAACTCGGCGCAAAGAGCAGCTCCCGACTTTGGCAGCCGCGAGGTGTCGGCGAAGAGAAGGCGGCGGCTGACGGCGGCAACTCATCGGCGGCTGCACTTGGAGGCGGCAGCCAGCTGTGGTCAGTGACCTGGCGGCGAGGTGGTGATGCGGCTGTTGGCGGCGAACGCCAACGGAGATCATGATTCTGGCAGATGGTGGTTGATGAACGGCAACACTTCGAGAGTGACTCCGGCATTGATCGGCGACAGGTTGCGCATGGTGATGATCATGCAGCGGCTGGCATGGCGGAGGGGGACCCGTCTGATGGTGCTCGTCGTGGTGTGATTGCCGGTAAGCTCCGGTGGCGAGCGGAAGATCTGGCTGAACAGCGATACGCAGCAGCGGCGCGCGATTCATGGGGAAGAGTGCGGCAACGTGAGATCCAAGTTCCGGCGAGGACTGTGGCGGCAGAGGCTCGCGATCTTCCAGAGGTTTACGATTGAGAGAGGGGGTCGCGGCTGATAGGCTCCAGCGTGGTGGCAAGGATTCCAGGCGAGGGAGACGTCCTCGACGAAGATCGGTACGGTGGAATTGTCAGGCATCGCGACGGGTGGCTTGAAGTGCGACGCGGCAGGACTCGCGATTTCCCGGAGACAATGGCGTGCGGTGGATCCGGCGCTTGATAGACTAACAGCAGCGATGGGGATTTTGAATATGAACAAGAGATGGAGTATTCTCTGCTTTCAATTTGGGGAGATGGAGCACAGATTGTACACTCACGTGATCTCCTCCTTGGGATAAGCAACTGCCCCCTTTGACTTTTTAATTTGATTTGCAAAAAGAATTTGATCAACGCCCAAATTAATTTATTATTGGGCCCAAATATTTAAATTCATTAAACTTGATCAAATTGGGCTTACACCAATTTTCTTTATGACTTTGGGCTAGTAATAATAACTTGGGCTTCAATTATTGTTAAATTTAATCATATTATAAGTTTATTAAACTTAAAATATAAATAAATTTAATCACCCCTTTTAACATTTCAAACTTCATTCCTTTCTCATGAGTTTAATTTATAGTTTTGAACTTAATAATTAATTGACTCCATAAATTTATTTTGGGTCTTTTAATTAATTAAATCCATAAACTTAAATTAATTTGAATTCAATCATTTTCTTGCATAATTGCTCATGGGAAAGAAACAATCTGCACACAGAGACTACACCATCATACTTCACCATGGAGCAATATCAACATCGCCAATCTTTGAGATGGAATCGTCGGAGCAACTTCAACATCACCACTCTTCCTTGAGATGGAATAGACAGAGCAATATCAACATAGCCACTATTCCCTGAGATGGAATCGACAGAGGAACATCAACCTCGCTACTCTTTCTTGAGATGGAATCGACAGAGCAACACCAACATCGCCACTCTTCCTTGAAATGGCATCGACAGAGCAATATCAACATCGCTACTCTTCATCTTTTGAGATGGAATTGCCATAGCAATATCAACCTCGCCACTTTTCCTGAGATGACACTTCTGCCTCCTTTCCTTGTACTTTATTTATGGCATGCATGCTTCAACTCTTTATTTCTCTCACAAGCTTGACAACAATAACTGGAACCATGACTGAACTTAGTGAGCTACTAAGCTGCCTACGTATTTCTTCAAAGATAATCAAGTCATAACGTAGTTCAAAGGGACATGGTGTGATTTGGATGGGAGAGTGCTGTGCACAGTTTATACTCATGCTGGCCAGGAGTGTGTCGTATACAGTTTATACTCGTGCGGACCAGGAGTTTTTCGCACACAGTTTATACTCGTGCGGACCAGGAGTAACATGCAGTTTAGGCTTGTGTGTCATGGAGCGTTGGATTTGAATTTGCTGACAGTTTATACTCGTGTCAATGAGTCTTGAATTTGAACTTGTAGACAGTTTATACTCGTGTCAGTGAGCCTTTTGTGGACATTTTTCACTCATGTCAAGGAGTATTGCGTGGACAGTTTTCACTCGTGTCGAGGAATATTGTGTAGACAGTTTTCTCTTGTGTCAGGGAGTCTTGCATTATTTGTGTTAGATAGTTAAACTCGTATCAAGGATTATTGTGTGGACAGTTTTAGCTCATATCAAGGAGCGTTGCTTGTGTAGATTTGGGAGATTTCAGATAGTTTAAGCTCATATCAAGGAGCATCATGTGTAGATAGTTTTGGCTCATATCAAGGAGCATAATGCAGACAGTTTTAGCTCGTATCAAGGAGCATTATGCAAACATTTTTTGCTCGTGTCAAGGAGCTTTGTCTTTGATTTATCAACAGTTCATTGACCCCAATCCTAGGATGCACTGTTTTCTCTTGCTTTCACTTCATTTTTATGAATCTTTATGGAAACTGCAGTATTTGTTTGTGGTTCGTCTTCCATGAGCTCATCAGAAGGCATGTCCTCAAACTCGTAGGAGTCTTGAATAAATGGCCATTCAATATCATTTGATGTCAAGTTCAACTCCATGTCGTGAGCTCTTATTGCCAACTCCTCAAAATTCTTTGGCTGAATTCCTTGGAGTATGTAGCGAAGATTTCATGGCATCCCTTGAATGCACATTTCAATAGCTGAAGTTACTGACAACTTCTCTTTGCAATTGAGGCTGAGGCTCCTCTATCTGTTAATATAATCGATGACATATTCTTCATCACTTTGACGAGTATTTGTTAGCTCCATCATGCTAACAGTTCTTCGTGTGCTGTAGAAGCGGTTGAGGAACACTTCTTCCATTTGCCCCCAATTGTCGATGGAGTTGGCTTCCAAGTTGATATACCAATCAAACGCATTTCCCTTAAGAGAGCGAACAAACTGTCTCACCATGTGATCTTCATAGGTCCCAGCATCATTGCATGTCTCGATGAAATGCGCCACATGTTGTCTTGGGTTGCCTTTGCCGTCAAATTGTTGAAACTTGGGAGGTTGATAGTCAGTTGGCATCCTCAAGTTATCAATTCTCTTTGTATATGGCTTCTTGTAGGCAACAAGGGATTTTGAACTCCCTTCAAACTTGTCTTTTATCGTCTCTATCACGATATTTTTCAGTTGGTTGATAGGAAGCATCTTGTCAGCTGAAACTTGTATATCTTCTTCAAACTTGATTCATTTCAGATGGATGTTGTTTCGTGGATTCCTCCTCCTCGTGTTCATCCTCAACTTGTTTCCCATTTGCATGACTTGTCTCTCTATTCTCTACTTTCTTCATAAGTACGGAGATCTTTACATCTTGAGCTTCCATGTGCTTGTTGAGTCCTTCAATGGCTCTCATTATACTTGCGAGTTGTTCCTTGATAGTTACAGCATCCGTCGTCATCACCGCAGCTGCAGTTGAGGAAGATGACGAGCTTGGCGTTGAACGAGGAGTTGAGCAAGCAGAAGCATTTTCACCACTCTCGTCTTCATACAATGGCTTGTTGAGAGTAATCCCCACCATATGGTTTGCCTCTACGGAGCCTTTGGGAATACTTCTTGTAACGACTCCAACCTTTTCAGTTTGCAACTCTAGAGGCTTTGATGCAGCAGGCCTTCTTATCGCAATCTTGAGTGGAGCTATCTTTTGAATCTCTTCAGTTTGCAACTCTGAATGCTTCAAGATAGAAGGTCTTCTAACTGCAATTCTGAGAGGAGTCATGCTTTATATCTTTGAGCTTGTAGAGAGAAGAGATGAGAGGTAGAGACTGTCCCACCGGGCGTGCCAAAATTTGTAACAACAAATTTTGTATTTATAATAAAATAAATACAAATTGCCTACAAAGATAATTTCTTGATGGATTTAATTTGAAGAAAATATAAGCAGGTTACAATCTCATTCAATCATCTGATTCTTCTCTCGAACCAATATGGCTTTGATTTGACTTTGACTTGACTTGTGTGTGGACTTTGTCTCATTTGACGAAGTGTATGCTGACTATGTTAACAACGTGTATGTTGAGCTGGATCTCCAAACGAAGCTTGTCCGAGCTCGAGTGTGTAGTCTTGAACGTTGATCCGGAGGCTTTGAACCTTTGTTCGAATTGAACGTTGACTAGAGAGCCTTCCTCGAAGAACACTTAATCTGGGGGACTTGGAGTCTTGATCCCGGATTAGTGGTTGTTCTTGGCTTGAAGTTTGAAGATGCTTTGAGGCTTGAAGACTTGAAGCTTTGTTGAAGATCTTGAGCTTTAAGCTTTGGAGGCTTGAAGACTTGAAGATCCTCGCTTGGAGCTTTGGAGGCTTGAAGACTTGAATATTTGTTGAAGATCTTGAGCTTGAAGCTTTGGAGGCTTGAAGACTTGGAACTTTATTGAAGATCTTGAGCTTGAAGATTTAGAGGCTTGAACACTTGGAGCTTTGTTGAAGATCTTGAGCTTGAAGCTTTGGAGTCTTGAAGACTTGGAGCTTTGAAGATCATGAGCTCGAAGATTGCTTGAAGATCCCGAGCTTGAAGACTTGAAGATCCTCGAAGGCCTTGAGCTTGAAGACTTTGAAGATGCTTTGAAGATCGCTTGAAGACTTTGAAGATCCTCGAACTCGTTCTTCGCTTGAGTCTTGAAGACTTGAAGATCCTCGAGCTCGTTCTTCGCTTGCAGCTTGATGACCACTTGATGACTTGAAGATCCTCGAGCTCGTTTTTCGCTTGAGGCTTGTAGATCACTTGAAGACTGCTCGTGTTCTCGATCTCTTCAAGAGCATCTCGTCTTCGGCTGCTTCAATCTCCGTGTCTGTCAAATGAATGGTGGAGACCCCTTTTTATAGGTGAGAAAGGAAGTCCGGGCCACCTTTGGGCCTCACTTAACGGGCTTGGGCTCCTACTTGACTGGACCATAATCGGGCATATTTAACTTGGGCCTGATTTAATTTATCTGGGCTTATTTGACTTGGGTCAGGCCTCATTTGACTTGAGCTTAATTGACTTGGGTCAGACCTCATTTAATTTAAGCCCATTTAATTTAGTGGGCTCAAATTATTTATTAATTTACTTTAGGAATTAATTTATTTAAATTCCAAAATAAATTAATATTTAATCAATAAAATTCACGTGTCGCTATATGATTAGACCATAAATTTAATTGCATACAATGCGCTCTTAACATCCATTTGGTGTAATTCTAAATTCATACTAGCCACTATAGCCAACAGTAGACGAATCGAGGCAAACCTCACTACAGGTGAAAAAGTTTCTTCGTAGTCTATACCCTCTTGTTGAGTATAACCTTTTTCCACCAAGTGAGCTTTATCCTCTCTATTGATTCATCAACCTTTCTTTTAATTTTGAGAATCCATTTATTCCCAATTGCCTTTCGTCCATTCGGATGATCTACAAGTTTCCAAACTTGATTTGATTTCATAGACTGCATTTCCTCTTTCATCGCTTTCATCCATTTCTCCTTTGCCGGATAAGTCAGAGCTTCTTTAATATTTCTGGGCTCTTTCTCATCAATAGGAGAAGCATCTCCATTTTCTGGTGAAACATAGAAGGCATATCTTTCAATATCATAATGCCTTTTGGGCACATGTTTCTTAGAACTTTTCCGAGACAAAATGCTCTCATTGGGAATCGCCTGATCCTCAATCGGCAAATATCTATAAAGATCCACACCATCAGCTAAACTACTACTCCCACTTGGATCTTGTAGGTATTGGTTATCTACTACCTCAAAAATAGATTCGGCATCCTTAATGCCCCCTCTACTAGGAAATTTAGTTTCCAGAAAATGAGCGTTACGTGATTCTGTCTCAGTTAAGCTCCCATCTTGATCTCCTATGAACACGTAACCCTTAGAATGTTCGCAGTATCTTATGAAGATACATTTTTTTCCTCTAGGACCCAACTTTCCATACTGACTCGATGAATCATATACGTTATAAGCTGCTGATCCCCAAGCTCTAAGGTTACTTAAGTCAAGTTTTCTACCCGTCCAAAGTTCATATGGAGTCAAAGCAACTAATTTAGAAGGCACATGATTAAGCACATAAGCTGTCATAAGCAACGCATCTCCCCAAAAAGAGATCTGTAGATTAGCTTGTGCCATCATGGATTTCACCATCTCTAACAAAGTCCTATTTCTTCTTTCAGCAACACCATTTTGTTGAGGCGTATAAGGAACGGTTAATTGTAGGATTATACCCTTTACATTACAACATTCCTTGAATTGTTCTGATAGATATTCATGTCCTCTATAAGTTCTTAAAACTTTGATAGATTTGTCCTTTTGATTTTCAACTTCACTCAAGAATCATCTAAAACAATCCAATGCTTCAGACTTATGAGATATCAAATAGACATATCCAAAACGTGAATAATCATCAATGAATGTAATGAAATAGTGAGCTTCATGTCGTGCTTTCACATTTATAGGACCGCATATATCGGAATGGATTACTTCTAATGGAGATTCAGCTTTAATGGCTTTACCAAAAGGTTTTCTAGTCATTTTTCTAGCAAGACAATGTTCGCATTTGGATAATTCAACTTTTGAAGAAAGACTCAACAATTTTTCTTTTACAAGTCTATTCATCCTATCTTACCCAAAATGACCCAATCTAGTATGCCAAATATTATCACTCACATTTGCATTACTAGAAGAACAAACATTTAGTAAATATGAATAATCATCGTAATAAAAAAAAGTTATTCTATTACAATATAAAACCATAAAACCATCATTCATATGTCCAGATGCATAACAAGTATCATCAATGCTAATTACCACAATATTTCTAGTAAATAATACATCATAACTCAAATTAAATAAAACTGAAACATAGATTAGATTTCGCGTGATTTCTGGAGCATAGAGAACATCATGTAGAATAAAGGCCCGACCATTGTCAAGGTCTAGTTTGCAAGTCCCAAGTCCTTTGACTTCGACTCGAGCATTGTTTCCCACATATATCCACCTAGTCCCATTTGGAACATAACGGAAACCTACAAAAGCTCCCCTGTCTCTCGTCACATGGTCCATTACTGCTGAGTCTATAATCCACAACGGATAAGAATCAGTTAGCAAGACAATACTTGAGACATTAATTTCACACGAAACAGAAAAAGATAAATCTACCTTGTCCCTCCTGGGCTCAGGACATTCACGTGCAAAGTGACCAAGCTTACCACAATTGTAACATGGCATTTTGCTCTTATTTTTCTTATTCCTTTTGTTATGCTTCTTTTTCTTCTTCTGTTCATCAGTTTTGGTCGCTGGGTTGTTGTCATGTTTTTCACCATCAGATCATTTTTCCTTCTTTCCCTTCTTCCAATTCCTTTTCCTTTTGAAGCCCGAAGCTCATTTAGAAGTAGAACCGGCATAGAAGGCCCTAGAAGTTGGCTTTAAGTCTTCGAGCCTCTCATCTTCCAACTCAACATGACGTGCAACATCGTTGAAAGTTTTAATACTTTCATTATGAGTCAAGTTGACCTTCAGATATTCCCAACGATCAGGTAAAGAGTGGATCAGTGCTTAAATTTGTTGCTCATCAGAGAGAATATGACCAGCAGTCTTAAGTTCGATTATCATATTAGACATATCCCTGAGATATTGTCTAATGTTATGATCAGATTTATTTTTGTAGGTGTCAAATTTAATAGTCAACTGCCTAAGCCTTGTAACCGATGTACCACCATACTTCTCACAAAGATACACCCAGATATCATATGCGGTGGGATATTGCTCACATTCATGGATCATCGGATCGATTACTGAGCTTACAAGGATACTAAGTGCAACTAAATTTTTCTTTTTCCATGCTTGATATGCATTTTGGTCACGCCTCCCTTGAGTTTCATTTCCCGCACTTGGATTGGCCATGAATTGGTTTATAGCATCCAATGCATCTTGTTCATCTAACACGTACCAAATATTTTGAACGCCATGTGTCATAATTGTCACCATTGAGTTTCTCACCTTTGTTCAACTCAGCGACAATAAATTTTGATGCCATGATCTTTATTAGAGATTAAAGTGATTCAGTATGTTAACAATGTTTTATCAAATTTTATGTTAAGCAAAACAGAGACATCTCAATCAGTAACACAAGATTTAATCTCGAAAAATAGCTCGGAGACTACTAATCATCAATCTCATCAAGTGTCATAATACTAGATTCTTGTTTCAAAGCGTAAAACACATTTAAGGTTCAAGTAATCAACAATAACATTGAACAACCACTTATAAATAGAACATCAACAACCATCCATAATGGTAAATAAATCGAGTTTCCAATTAGAAAATACAATTAAGAAAATCTACGGATAGAACCTCTAAATACGTCACTTGATTCCAAATAATGACCATAATCAAAATCTATAGTCCCCACACTATAGATAGCTCATGCCAAAGGATATATAAGAGGATTCTTTATTTGACTCTTTTTTCGACTTCTCAGTCTTAAACAATCAGAGCGTCGAAACCCACCCATACTTAAGCAAGCCGATCTTAGTGCCTGTCTTTTATCTTCTTCTAAAGAAGCAATCATCAAATCATGCATCATATGAAGACCATTGGGCTCCACACTGTAAGTCTCCCTATGAGCCCAAAACTCCTTTTGTAAGTAGAGAGATAAAGTGTTAGCCCAAGTCTTAGGACTAGAAATCTTAACATACAGTCTAGTTGGGAAAATTTTATTTGTGATCAAGAACAACAAATGGTTGTATAGCTCAAACAGTTCGAATACGTGGTCCCTAACATTGTGTGTTGGCTTAATTTTGTTGTTCAAAAATTCATGAAGGACTTCATGTTTGGTCCTGAAGTCCTTTATTGAAACTGTTCTCCTCCTTGATGCCATGCCTATGAGAAAATGAGCAACCAAAACAATACACCCTGGTGTTAGTCAAATTATATCACATGAATTTCCACTCCATATAATGCATATGGAAATAAATTCCCAAGATGCAATAGGCATATTCACAAGTGAATGAGTTCAACTCTCTTTGGCTCCCACTTTCATAGGCTACAAGAGTTTGAACAATTCAACATCACAATGAATTTCTAATTAAATTACATATTAAGGTGCATAATCAACATAAAATGCAACCAAATGGCTACCACATAGGTTTGTATTCAACAAATATTTCATAAAATGAAGTAAAACCACACATACACACTAAAAATGACGTCAAACGCTCTGAAAATATCACCATTGGACTCCATGCATCGAAACACATCAGAATACATCGAAAAATTGCCGAAAAACTCCGTGGCTTGCCGTCTTGAGCTGCCACGCGCCCGGACGCGCTCTTACGCACTGGCTGCCGGTAGGTTACTGTCCGGCGTGTGTACTACACTCGCCACCGCCAGAGAAGGTGTCTGTCGGCACGTGAACTCCACGCGCCACTGCCAGAGTCACCGGTCATCGATGCGTGGGCGTCACGCGGCACCACTGGAGCCGTCGTATGCCGACGCGTGACCTTCACATGCCACCTCCGGTCGCCTGCCCTCCGGTGGGCTGTGGTCCCAGGGTGACTCGCCTGGTTTGAACCGGTTCAGCCTGGTCTGACCTGGTCCGACCCAATTCAGAGCTAGTTATATTTTAATTATAGAAAGGTCCCTGAACTTTCTCTAATTTTCAAAAAACGACCCCTCAATTTTCTGAAACTTTACAAATTTGGCCCAATTTCGGAAAAAATTCCAAAAAATCATAACTTGAGTTTTAGAAGGCCAAAAAATGCACAAAAAATACTGACAGACTCCTCTCGACAAAGCTTATCCAGTGGTATAAACAAAACATGCTTTTACATGCACAAAAAAATAACAAAAAGTAACACACTCAAGTATCCATGGTGAATCACAACGTCATATACACATATCCACTGGAAACAAAGTAATCTGCCTCAAAATTACATTAATGACCCATCAATGTCACATAATACAACTATCATATAACACTAAACATGAATCATTCAAGGGCATTAAATCATAAAGACAGAAAAACTTTAAACCCATGATTCCAGAGACAAAGAAAAACGGAGTACCAATCATTGGCTCTGATACCAATGTTGGAAAACTCACATTTTTAAAACATAAACCCTTAGCGTACTTAGTGAGAAATCTCTTACCTCTCACCGTAGGATTATGTTACAGCGGAAGAACACGTACTTACCGATTGATACTCATGTTAGTATCTCTGGAACAAATCTTTAACACGGAGTTGAAAGATTATGATTCACAATTTTTTATTAGAACTGGATGAAGAATACGAGAGAAAAAAACAAACAAGAATACATTGTCAGAAATGTTTCTTCATTTATGCTTATCCGCATATGTATGCGACCTCCTGCGCAGTTTCCTTTATCCAAATCAAATAAGGAAACCGTGAGAAAACCGCAGGAGTTACATAACTCCCTCTCTCACCGCACCACATCATTTATATGTGGAAAATAATAAATAAATAATATTAATTATTATTTATAGTTCCACTACTCAATATTTTACTCTTACCATACCATATTATTTTAAAATTAAGCATCGAATATTGTATGGCAGTATGGGTATGTGTTCTTAGTCCCATTTTTTATATCAAAATGATTTCAGAGTAAGAGTACTCTATCGTTGTTGTACACGTGTGACCAAGTAATAAAATTTATAAGTATGTCGTCCCAAGAGAAAGTAAACTCATAGTTGTATCCAGATTTGTAATCAATTATGCTTTGTAAGAGTGATAAGATTGAAGGTTTGGTTTTATACTAATAATTACTCTAATCAATTAACTAAAGAAAACAATTAACAACTAATAGTTTCAACTATCAAGCAAGTAACAAGATGAATGGAATGTGGATAGAATGTATTTAAGAAGAGAGCAAGGCTAACCATACTCATGGTTAAGAAACTAGCCAGATATGCATGACTCTTAACATTGAACTTCATTAATTATGGACTAAAAGCAATCATATTTTTACCCTTAATTCCTATGGCCAAGGCAATTAAGTTCTCGACTCTTTGACAAGTCCAAATCTCCTAGGATTGTCTTACTCTCAATTCCCATTAAGGTACTGATGAGAGTGGAAATTAACGTGTTTTAGTGTCCAATTGAAAACCTTCTTGATTGGAATTTTTCTCATATATTAGCACAAGTATCTTATATTCAATATATGTGAGAAAAAGGTGCACTTGAGGTGTTTTATTATGTTTTAGGTGGAAAAAGGATTAAAAGTGCAAAGTTGGAGAAAAGGTGCAACTTGTGCAATGAATGCTGAAAAACGCACGTCCAACTTGTGCAATTTTTATGTGTTTTTTGGAGATCAAAAATGGTGTTGAGATAACCACGGAAGAGAGGGTCATTTTGGCGTAAAGAACACCTCAATTGGAATCTAAACGAGAAAGTTATGATCAAAATGGTAACGTCATGCGAGCTATGCCGAACAGAATGGCTGTGTCATTTTCCATGGCTTGTTACACCCTCAAATCTTGGATTTTTTTGTGAGTTATTTATATGAATAGAAAGCCAAGGAAGAGAGGATCGCATGAGCGGAAGAATCACTCAAATCGGAGTCCGGATGTGGAAGTTATACGCGAAATGGTGAGACTGCGCACTGCAGTTCGACCATGAGTTCGACCATGACACAAGCGGTTCGACCATGTGTCGTGGTCGAACTAGAAGCCTGAACAATCATAAAATCGGGATTTTTACCCCCTGCTCATGAATTTTCGTGCTTTCCAAGAAAAAGCCCATCCTAGGTCCATAAGGAGAGCTTACAAGTATAAAAGGGGATGTAGATCACACCAAGAGAATACAATAGAGAGACGGATTGGATACAACACAACACAACCATCCTACACCCCACAAGGGGGGTTCACCCCCCAACCATCATCCACATCCTTTCCTCTATCCATCCATCACTTCAAAGATTCGTCTGTGGAATCAAGAGGAGAACCAAGAGGAGGATTCAAGATGGAGAAGGACGCGATGACTCCCACATATTTTATTCGTTTCCTAATTTATCTTGTATTTTTCAGATATCCGGGTAAGATCTATGCAACACCCATGATTGTTCTTTGTAACATCATGGGCTAGAGCCTTTTTGGTAGAACTAGGGTTGTGAAGATTTTTACCAATTAATTGAACTTTCGTGTGTAAACTCCGTACAACACTACTTGTGGATTTATTTTATATATGATTGTGCCTTTTATACTCACGGTCGTTTTGTGCATTATTAACTGTTACGTAGAGTCTAAATACATATCTTGGTTATTGATTGAGTGCGTTCACTGCTGAGCAGGATTCCATGTTATGATTCTAAGTGAGGGGACTCCGAAGTTTCATTAGAACTATCATATATGAATACTTATTAATTGAATTGAATTCGGGTTATTAAGTAGGATATAGAGGATAACTTCATAGTACCTATAAAGGGAGATCATATCGGGTTAGAGTACCAATTGGCCAGGAAAATAATTGATACTGATAGTACCTAGAAAGGGGGGTGATATTATATCTCTTGCTCCGAGGTTATTAACACGTGTTACACGCATGTTTACTTGTGTCTATAGAGTAGATATGCATGGTTTAGTGATGCGTCCATATTCCACAAGGTAGAGTCGGACATCAACACATGGAAGGGAAGTTAAGTAATAAAACTGGATTACCCTAGAGCTACCTATTCTCCTACTTGATCCACTTTCGTATTCTTCGAGTGATATTTTATTTAATTTATTATTTTACTTAATTTTTTATTAGTTAATCATTCAATCTTCAAACGTTATTGCCTTACGTCTTAATTAATTTAGTAAATAATTAAATTGATAATACGCCGTCCTTTGGGTTTGATAATCACTTGGTCGCTTGCTTAAGCTGCAACTGATATTTTTATTACTTGGGGATTAATTTTGCGTGTAAAGAAAATACGCATCAAGTTCTAGGCGCCATTTTCGTGGACGACTGTTATTATTAATTTATTATTTCTAGTTGATTAAAATTTTTATTTGTGATTATTTCTATCTAACCTTGAATTTTTCTGAGGCACTTGTGCACTAGTAAAAGAAGAGGAAGAAAAAGAAGAAGTAACACATAGTGCTAAACATGGCCGGTGCAAGGCAGAATCCAGATAATGTTGCCATACGTGAAATTTTCACGAATTATGGAATTAGTAACATGGGGTTGATAGGAGCAAGGGGGGAAGATGATGATTTTGAGATACATCCCACTCTTATTAACATGGTGGAGAAGAATCCCTTTTCTGGAGGTTGTTTTGAAGATCCATATCAGCATCTCCGAAAATTTCTTGGTTATGCAAACACTCAGAAAGGTGTTGGAGCTAATGATAATGCTAGAAAAATCATCCTATTCAAGTTCTATTTGATTGATGGAGCAGAAGATTGGTATGAGACTCTTGATGCCATAGATTGCACTACATGGGACCAACTGCAGCAGAAGTTCTTAGAGAGATATATGTCACCCTCAAGGATCTTAAGAATGAAGCAAGACATCATCGAATTTGTTATAAATCAGGGTGAGAAATTTTATGAGGCGTGGGATAGGTTTAAAGACATGCTCAGGAGGTGCCCGCAACATGGAATGTCTAAGGCTCAATACATAAGTATCTTCTACTATGGATTGGATTGTGAGTCGAATATTTTTATTGATGCATCATCAGGAGGAGAGCTGTTATCTAAATTAGCAATAGAAGCAGAAAATTTGTTTGAAGACATCTCTATAAATTCACGTGACTGACCTACGGAAAGAGTAAGAGGATCATATGTACTTGACAAGGTAGCACAGGTTGAATATCAAGTGGTGAAGCCGAATAGGGATGATGAGATCGTCTCTAGTCTAGCTAATATCAACAAGTTACTAGAGTCCCAACAGAAGCAGATTACAGAGTTGACACTAAGGGGGCCTAGTGTGAAGTAGCATGAAGTGAAGAGTGTTGAAGATACTTTCAATCGATATATGGCTAAGAATGATGCAAGAGTTGATCGTCTTGAAGCTACTATGAACTCTAATCATGCAGATTTGTTTAAGAAGATGAAGGAGCTTACTTTGATTATGGGGCAGATGACCACGAACATTAATTAATTGACACAACAATTGGAGATTAAAGCCATCACGTTAAGGTCTAGAACGCAGTACGAGGGATCGATGAAGCCGAAAATAAATTTTGAAGCTCCAGGAGCACGATTCGACCAAGCTAACAGGTCGAATCACATTATGAAAGTCGAACCAAGAACCTGGGCAACCTCCGGAGCTTTCAGTTGACCGATTCGACATCGACCATTATGGTTCGACCAACCCTGTTGGTCAAATCGAGGTCGAACCAGCATGTTCTCAAGACTCTGATGTCGGGTTCGACCAACCTAGCCATGGTTCGACCAACCCAGTTGGTCGAACTAAGGTCGAACCAGCCTGTATACATTGCTCTGTTTTGTCTAAAGCTCAATTCGACCACGATCACTCCAGTTCGACCAACCCTACTGGTCGAACTCAGGTCGAATAGCACCGTCCCGCGCACTCTGTTTTGTCTGATGCTCGATTCGACCACGATCACTACCGTTTGACCAAACCAGTTGGTCGAACCGGCCTGTAAGGGAGAGAATGCACGTTCAGGTTTGCAGTTCGACCACTCAGCAACCTTGGTCGAACTCAGGTCGAATCATTTTATTCTGCACCATTTTCCATGCCGAATGCTTTACATGATGTTAATGCTACTGCTATGTCATCCCAAGGACAGAATACTGAGCTTATAGTGGAAAATAATTGGGAAAGAGCAAAGAGGTTGAGAGCCGAGAAGCTTAGACTGCACATGGATAATGAAGATGTGGTTTTCTCTCTTGATCAAGCAATGTAGATGCCAATGGAGACTCAATCATGCAAGAGCATAGATGTGATTTCTAACTTTTTTAATCTTGATTTTTCTAAGATAGATGATTCTGAATTTAAGTGGAAGATTGACAAGGAGGTGTCTAGACAGCCATAGGAGGAAGGAAATTCTGAGGATCATATTCTTGTTACCAAGAAAGGTGAGGTGTTGAGTGTAGACAAGAAGAGGGAAAGAAAGTACTTGAAGGTGAGGATGCGAGAAGACCGCCCTCTGATCCAGTAGTCTACAAAGTGGTATTCCATCGTGACTCTTCGACGTTAAACATGAGCGCCTGTTGGGGGCTTGCCCTTCCGTTTTAATGCTTTATTTTTTCGTGTGAGTAAGAAATTTTATATTTAAGGATCTTACTAATCGGCAATTACATCTCTTTGCAAACTTATTTTTAACTTACGTTTTTACTAAGTTTGGGGGGTGTGATGTTATTACCTCATTGCAGCACCAAGAGTATAATCTTTTCTTTGTAATGTTTGCTAGGGGAGTTAATTTTTTGCGGTATGTTAAAATTTTAATCGGTTTTGATGTGTCGATTTTTTACAATTTGCCTAGTGTACAGTGGTTTTTCTAGTGTGTGGAGTCGATTATATAGTCAATTGAGTCATTCTTATAGTTCTCTTATTTTATTATTTACGAATCCTGTGATGATGAGATATGTTGAGCTTTGATGATAGAAACAGGTAAACTGAGGCTTTGACATGGCCGAGTTGAACAACTCGAGGAGCTCGTGCATACGTTGAAAAAAAATCAGGTGCCCTCGTTTTCTTATTCTAATTCTTATGTGTGCTTTTAATTCATAGAGTGGAAGGATTGAGTTTATATTTTTGGTGATCCATATGAGCTTATATTGTTTAAATCGTGCTTGGAATTCATATGCTCTTGAAATTGATGAAGGAAGTGTACTTGACTTATATTGTGGTATGAAGCTTTATGTGTACTTGTGGGATATTACTTACCATGAAAAGTGCTCTATTACTTGTTAAATACCCATGTGAGATTATGAGCCTTATTCTTGTACATAAACACATGATATTTCTTTTCTGGTGAGTATCATTCTTGTGCATGTATTCTAGAACTTGCCTCTTGTCTTACTTTAAACTACATATGTGTTAGATGATGGGAGAAGATTTTAGGTCATCTTTGAATTTATGACTCACTTTGCCAAATAATTTCCTACCAAAGAATTATATATCCATAGTTAGCCCTTTTGAGTCTAAAGCCTTATTTCTTTGGCAACCTACGAAGATAGCCACTTTGATATCCTATTTGAGCCTTAAATTCCTATATTTAGTGGATAATTAAATTCTGTCAAAGTGTGTGGATTGATTTTCATGAAGTTGTACAAGTGATTATGAGCTGAAAAATAAGTTGCTTAGGGGTAGTGCTCGAAACTGGTACCCCGAGATGTTAGAGGTAGTGCCCGCAACTGGTACCTCGAGAAAAAAGAAAGGAAAGAAAAAAAATATTGAGCTTGAAGGAAATGAGAGAAAAGAAAATTAGAAGAGCATGAAGCTGGATAGCCTTGAAGTGTAAAAAATCTACAGTACAAAAGATCTCCGGTTTTAATTCTCTACTAATTAAGTCACTTATCCATATGTTTCCTACCCTTACCCTTCCAACGTTACATCCAAAAGAAAAGTCCTTTTTGATCTCATTGTCGAATTATACTTTTAGTAGTGGAGAGTTTGAGACTTTTGGCAAGCTTATGGTTACGCATGCACTTGAATTGAATCAGAGCGTAAATACCTTAGCCCATAAGTGTATATCTTTTACACTTGAGTGAGAGTGATATATATTTCCCGTGAGAACATGTTAATGGAGCTTTTAAATTGGTGGTGATTGTCTTAACTTGTTTGCTATGAATTGATTATTGCATGTAATGAGAGTTGCATGACCTAAGTGAGGACAATTGTATTATGAATGGGGTATTTGTCATAGTCCTTGTTTTTCTGCTAATTTTCATACTCTCTTTCTCTTTATTTTTATTTTGTTGCCTCCGGATGAGCAACAGGTAACTTTGGGGGATTGATGAGAGTGGAAATTAGCGTGTTTTAGTGTCCAATTTCTTGATTGAAATTGTTGTCATATATTAGCACAAATATCTTATATTCAATATATGTGAGAAAAAGGTGCACTTAAGGTGTTTTATTGTGTTTTAGGTAGAAAAAGGATCAAAAGTGCAAAGTTGGAGAAAAGGTGCAACTTGTGCAATGAATGCTAAAAAACGCACGTCCAACTTATGCAATTTTTCTGTGTTTGTGTGGATATCAAAACTGGTGTTGAGATACATGGTTAGAAAGCCACGGAAGAGAGGGTCGTTTTGGCGTTAATAACACCTCAATCGGAATCCAAACGAGAAAGTTATGATCAAAATAGTGACGTCGAGCGAGCTGTGCCGAACAGAACGGCTGTGTCATTTTCTATAGCTTGTTACACCTTCAAATCTTAGAGTTTTTATGAGTTCTTTAAATGGATAGAAAGCACAAGAAGAGAGGATCGCGTGAGTGTAAGAATCACTCAAATCGGAGTCCGGATGTGGAAGTTATACGTGAAACGGTGAGACTACGCATTGCAGTTCTACCATGACCAAGCGGTTCGACCACGTGTCGTGGTCGAACCAGAAGCCTGAAAAAGCGCAAAATCGGGATTTTTACCCCCTGTTCATGAATTTTCATGCTTTCCAAGAAAAAGCCCATCCTAGGTCCATAATGAGAGCTTACAAGTATAAAAGGGTAGATCACACCAAGAGAATGCAATAGAGAGACGGATTGGATACAACACAACATAACCATCCTACACCCCACAAGGGGGGTTCACCCCCAACCATCATCCACATCCTTTCCTCTATCCATCCATCACTTCGAAGATTCGTCTGTGGAATCAAGAGGAGAACCAAGAGGAGGATTCAAGATGGAGAAGGACGCGATGACTCCCACATATAGGGTTTTATTTGTTTACTAATTTTTCTTGTATTTTCCAAATATCCGGGTAAGATCTATCCAACACCCATGATTGTTCTTCGTAACATCATGGGCTAGAGCCTTTTTGGTAGAACTATGGTTGTGAAGGTTTTTACCAATTAATTGAACTTTCGTGTGTAAACTCCGTATAACACTACTTGTGGATTTATTTTATATATGATTGTGCCTTTTATACTCACGGTCGTTTTGTGCATCATTAACTGTTATGTAGAGTTTGAATACATATCTTGGTTATTGATTGAGTGCGTTCACTGCTGAGCAGGATTCCATGTTATGATTCTAAGTGAGGGGACTCCGAAGCTTCATTAGAACTATCATATATGAATACTTATTAATTGAATTGAATTCGGGTTATTAAGTAGGATAAAGAGGATAACTTCATAGTACCTATAAAGGGAGATCATATCGGGTTAGAGTACCAATTGGCCAGGGAAATAATGATACTGATAGTAACTAGAAAGAGGGGTGGAATTATATCTCTTGCTCCGAGGTTATTCACACGTGTTACACGCATGTTTACTTGTGTCTATAGAGTAGATATGCATGGTTTAGTGATGCGTCCATATTCCACAAGGCAGAGTCGGACATCAACACATGGAAGGGAAGTTAAGTAGTAAAACTGGATTACTCTAGAGCTACCTATTCTCCTACTTGATCCACTTTCGTATTCTTCGAGTGATATTTTATTTAATTTGTTATTTTACTTAATTTTTTATTAGTTAATCATTCAATCCTCAAACGTTATTGCCTTACGTCTTAATTAATTTAGTAAATAATTAAATTGATAATACGCCGTCCTTTGGGTTCGATAATCACTTGGTCGCTTGCTTAAGCTGCAACTGATATCCTTAATACTTGGGGATTAATTTTGCGTGCAAAGAAAATGCGCATCAGGTACTATGATAATAAGTTGGTTCTTTTCACTCAATATTTAAGTGTCCTCATATGAATGTTCTAAGCATAAGAAGGGCATGACTTACCTCCCCTCACACTAACATGCATGTTCATCTTAACCAATGATTCAACTAAACCACTAGTCATAATATTGGAATGGTCATCCTAACACTATGAAAAGATAATTTAATCACACAAATATTAAAATGAAACATGAATCATTAATCATAAAAGGAAGTCCAAAATTAACTCAATTCAAAATCTCAAATCCTTCATATCTAGCATTCTTCTCAACCAATCATATGATTAGCCCTACTAGCCACTACACATTGTGTTCAAATCAATACAACCAAAGGCTTGCTCCATTTAAGCCAAATTGTGAAGAAAAATAGAAATTGAAAAGTAGATCGGCTTCCCTTTTGTGAGGATGGCCTTCCTTCCTTCCAACATGCTCAATTCTTCAATCTATGATGATATTCTCTTCTAAAATTGATGGAATTGTGGAGTGATGGATGAATTTAGGGAGAACCAATGGATTGAATGAATGAAAAGTGTGGAAGATGGATGAATTTGAATGTGTGTGTGAAGGTATGGTGTGATAGTGTGTGTTTAGATCTTAGAACCTTTCCAATTTAATACTGGATTTCGCACATAAACGGGACGTGTAGTAGCACACGGCTCGTGTAGTGCACACGCAGTTCGGCATGTTCTGCGCGTTCCTAGACACGACTCGTGTAGCAGCACACGGCCTCTCCCATGAGCGTGTAGTATTTTCTGAGTACTGTACACGGCCTTCTCGAATAATCCCGTGTTCCGCACATGAGGCGTTTGCTCGCGCACGACTCGTGCACCAGAACACGGCCTTCTCCTGGGCGTGTCCCATGTTCTGATGCTAGCACACGGCCACCTCGGACAGGCCCGTGTTTTGCATACGGGGTGTGTCCGAGCGTGCCCTGTTCTTCCTTCTCCGTTTTTGCTCCCAACTCAATTTTTCTCTATTTTTAACCTTTTTTACACATATTTAAGCTTATTTACATACTTTTATCAATCCATACCACATTTCTCCTAAATAACATAAAACTCCACCAAAAGCTACACAAATACGGATAAAAATATCCAAAATTTCACAAAGTAAAGATACTAAAATCTAGGTAAAAATGACAACGATCAACCCTTCAAACTTAAAGTGTTGTTCGTCCTCGAAAAACGAAAGAATGATAAACAAGAGGAGTAATTTTCACCTAGAAAAACATCTAATGAACATAAACCACAACACATCACAAGTAATAAAGACTACAAAATCACATTAAGTATTCCTACATTATCAAACTCATAGCATAAAAGATTAACAAGTTCAATTTCTAGAAAACAAAAGAGTAATCAAATCCCTTCCGATCCAAGCCTTTCATAGGGTATCAAATTCACTCAATACTCTATGAATATGGTTTCAACAATACTCATCAACCGGTAAGAACCGACTCACTATAGGCTTGCTCATGTACTATGTTCACAAGTCTCTCTAGTTTCAAAATGTGATCAAATAGGTCTTTATCTTTGGATGTACTCCCTCCGTCCCGTTTCAATGTTTACATTTGCTTTTTGCACGTTGATTAAAGAGTATAATATTTTAATAGATAGTGGGTGAAAAATATAATATTTAATGCAAAGTGGGTAGGTGTATTAGTTTTGGATGATATATTAATTGTTTTAGGTGGGTCCCATATTCCAAAAAGAAAAACGTAAATATTGAAATGAGATGCGCAAAATAGAAATGTAAACATCAAAATGGGACGGAGGGAGTAATGTTTAGTCTCTTTGGTAGGGTAGGAAGAATTTAGATAATAGTGACTATTCAAGTGTAGATAATCGAAGAGATGATTCTTTTCTCCTACATTTTCACTTTCAATCTTCCTCCCTTTTCACGTATTCATAAATACTAAACATCAACATACCATGGATTCATTGATCTTCTTTTGAATTGCATACTTCCTTTCTTTGACTTTTGCATTCCTTGAGCATATTTAATGATTTTGCTCCTTTTTTCCTTTTTGTCGAAGTTGCATATACTATTAACTTGAGCTCTTTCATCCTTTTCTTGATTCACCATTTCCTTCATTTTCTTTGCACATTTTTCCACATCAATCCTTGTAGACCATCATCTCATCAATCACCCACACAAAGGTTATATATATAAGGCTTGAGTGGGTTTTCAAGACTTGTATTGTACTCCAATCACAAAGAATAGGCTTATAAGTTAAAATGGCTAACTAGGGATGATGTTTGGGTAAGGAATTTTATGGCTATGACTTCACTTAACAAGGATGCCCTAAGATCATATCACAAACATCCACCATTCGGGCTTCGTTCCTATAGTCCATGAGCAAATTATAGTTTGTCTAAGTTCAACCGGTCATCTCATCAAGAAATTTAACCATGGAGGCATGGTTGAGGCTCAATTCTCACAAGCTTTTGCTTGGACCAAAAGAAACATAATTAACCTTCATACTTCTCAAAATTGAATAAATTATGTAATTCATGTTATAATTTTAACTAGTAGAAATTCTTAACATGCTTGCCATCACTTATCACATACAATGCATCATAGCTCATATTCAAAAACATTTAACACTTTCCCAAAATATACCACCAAACCTACCTATACAAGAATGAAAAATCACACACATAACATATAAACAAAAACTCACCAAACAAGAAACATAACAAAAACACATAACATACATGACCAAAATTATTTATCATAAGAAATTAAAGTACATCAATTCAACATCCATAACAAATAAGCTCAAATTCCCATCACATTCAAATTATAAAAATAAAACTAAAATACTTGAAAATAAAAGAAAGTAAAACGCATAAAACTAAAATAAACTCCCAAAGTAAATCCTCCCAAATACAAAACAATTAAAGTACAATCCAATCCAACTCTAACAAATCAAATCAAGTCTAACATAATCCAAATGAACTAAATGAAGACCCTAGCACTAAAATGACTCCCTTCATGGCTCCGGAGGTGGAGGTGGATGATAGGTATTCAATGGTATGTAATCCTAAGGAGACGCTGGAAACTGGAAAGTGAACATCATAATCATAATCTCCTCTATGCTGTTGGAGTGCACTCGAGACTGCTCCTCGTAATACTCCCTACGACGCTGCCCATCTCGGAGCTCTTGGATATGCATCCCATATGCCAGTTGTGTCTCTCGGATTTCTCTCATCTGTACTCCATACCCCTGCTGAACATGTCTTATCTCTCTCACCTCGTCCATCATGTAATTCCTGTTGGATTGTATACTAAAAGACTAGCTTTTTGTATGAACAATGTTATAACAATTTATTTGAAATGAGAATCATATGATCAAATGATTGCGTCTTATAATTTATTATATACACGATGCAATAGTCCACTTACTTTATACTGTAGATAATATGTTGTGCGACAACACGCGGAAGATCATATTATCGGTTTTCTTATAAAGTATAAATAGATGCTCACAACCGAGATAGACAGGGACTCTCTATCGGGATGGTTGTAGTGTGAATTGGTATTAGTTTGTCTTGACTATAGAATCACATTAGTGCACTTGTGTGTATTGAGCAGGACCACTTGAGATCGTTCGACTTATACTGACTTATAGGAGAAGTTGATCTCAGTTATTATGGATGTTCGTGCTCTTAATCCCTATACAATAACCTCAACACGTAGGGCAGTATGTATTTCTTTGATTCATCAATGGGTGAGATTTACATGTATTAAATCAACAAACTTGGTGAGTTGAGAAGTAGTGATTTTTATATGGTGTGCTGTTGATTGTAGAAGGAATCCGTATTTGTCATAGGTTGATGATGTCCCCTTGAGGAGCTCATAAGGATTATCATGTAAACCCTGCAGATGGATTTATTCCGGCATGATAATAAGGTAGTGGTACTACTCTTGGATGAGATATTAATTAATGGAGTTGTCAGTAACTTAACTAATTAATGGACGTTGTATATCTTAAACATGGGGAGACTAACGGGCTCATAATAAGAAGGAGTCCATAACATAATTATGGGATTAGAACGGTAGTGCAGTAATAATATTTTAGTGGTATGCATTATTATTATTGGACTTAAGTATAAGCTTTGGGCTAAGCTTGGATACTTAAGCCCAATGGAAGCCCAACTCTAATTTCTCCTCCTGGTCCCTACTGTAGCCCATATATAAGTAATCTCAGCTGTTCGGAAACCCTAATCTATGAGATTAATCACGCCTAACACTGTGAGGAGGGTGAGGGAACAGCAGATTGAGAAGATCTCGAGGATCGTCACCCACACGACGTTGAGATTGGACTTAGGAATACAGCAGAAGATCAAGAGGTCGTTTGCTGCTGCTATCCGTCATCTTCTATGATTTTTATAAAATCTTAAAGATTTTAGAATGGGACGTGTGATATACTGACAGAAAGCCACGGAAGAGAGAATCGTTTTGGTGTGTAGATCACTCAAATTTGGCATCGAATGAGAGAGTTATGCCCAAAACGGTGACTTTGCGCAGGCTGGTGGTGAGAATTCATCGTCTTCAACATACACTGGCGAAAGGTAATACGTTTTTTGTTTACTTACTTCCGCTGCTTGTTAGAAATGTATGGAACCCTAACAGTTCACGTTAACCAAATGATCAAATTCCAACAATTGGTATCAGAGCTTCGGTTTCGTGGGGAAGCGTGAAACGTTAGGCTAGGGTTTATATGATTATGTGCTTTTATTTGGAATAGAATCACATGATTAAGATTAGGGTTTTGGTTTATTGAGTAATCGATGGATATCCTGTGAAAACCCTGCGTGCAATTCATGAAAACCCCATCCCGTATACGATGATTTTCTGTTGGAGGATTGCTCCCCGATGGAAAATCAGGGGCAGCATGGTGGGCTGTTGGACGATGGATAAGCGTGGAATGGTTGACTAAACCATGTACAGAAAGGAATCTGACTGTCGTAGGAAAGGCAGTGTGGCGGCTATACGGCGATACTGTTTTGACAAGGCTGCACAGCAGTGAGATGTGCTGCCCTCTCTCCCGACTTTTGAGCGGAGTAAGGCTGTTGGGACTCAACAGTGAAAGGACAGCGAAGGCAAGGCTTGACTGGTCTGAGGCGGCTCGATGGCTGGGTCTGCTCATGGTGATGGCAACCGTTTTGCAATTCATCCATGGCTGGACAGTTGCGACGCCGGTGCGCGAACCCGGCAGGATACGGCTGACATGACTGATGTATGTAACACGTTACGATCAGCGGGCATATGAGGCTGGATACGCGATGGCAGTTGCTGGAGCTCTGTTTCAGATGGCGTGTTCGTGATATCTTGGCGGACGCTAATCCTGATCGGACTCGGCGGCGTGGCTGGACGACGGACAGGGCCACGGAGGTCGCTGAGCAGTTTACGGCAGCCGTGCATCATTTCCAGCACAAACAGGACTTCCAAGTGACGGCACTGGCTGTAGGAGTTTCGATGGCTGACGGTAGACGTTGAAGCTCCGATGAATTCCAGCATGCGACAATTACATCTGGCGGGCAGAGAGTTGGCAGGTAGTGTGGCGGCCATTCCGGCTGAGAAGCAGTGCTTCCGGCGATGGAGAGTCCCTGCGTTTGGCAGTACTCTGGCACAGAGAGATGGCTGGGAAGGCGCCGCGATTCATGGTGGTTTCTTGTTGCTGTGAAACCGTGTGTTTGTGATGGCTTGGAGCACAAGTTCTTCCAACTTGCAAGTCACATGTTAGTTGCTTGGAGAGTTGACTAAGTCAATTATATTATTGTCAATTTTCTTTTCCTTATATATAATTACTTTAATTGTGTTACTTGTCAATTATTTTTTATATATTTGAATTGTATGCATGATTCTCTATGATTTACTGCCTTTTGTACCGCAATAGGAGCATGCTAGGTTGTGTATTTTATTTTGAAATATTATATGCATGTAAAATCCCTCGGTGTTAAATAACTAAGTGGGAGAGGGGATTGGTAATTAATTCCCGCGGCCTCCATTATTGGTTTGTAAGTGATGTGAGTAAACTTGCATGTTGGCAATAGACATTCCTCCCAAACGGATGAGTTTATTCACGGATCACTGGTACAGACTTCATTAAAAATTATTGTTTGTAATGTGACACATTAACTTGCGTGTTGACATAGACCTTCTTCCCTAACGGATGAGTTTATGTGCGGTTAACTGGTACAAACATATAATCGATGATTGTAGGAAGTTATCCGAGCGCGTGTGTACTTCTCCAACTGTAAGGCACATAAGCTCGCGCAATGGACTTGGGATCAAATAATGGTGTACACATAGGTGTAAATAATTAGTATTCTCCCCAACGGAGTCACTGCTATTATTTGCATGGCTAAAGAGGAACCGACTATTAATTATTTTGTCATGAGGTTAGGTTGACAAATGAAATTAATGGGTAAAACCTTCTCTTGTAAATATTCAGGTTTGTAAACGTCCACACTAACGTGGCTTGCAGACTCACAGTGCTTGAGATGTCGGTGAATTTTAATTTTATATTGTTTTGAGGGAATCAATATAAATGGATAAAATTCGAAGTTTTGATCGGTGTATTTATTTGTGATTCTCTGTAATTTCGAATGGTTTATTTGACTTATTGTTTACTAAAAGAAATATATTTACAGGTCCAAAATTAGATGATTAGAAAAGAATCTTGGTTTTGAATTTTACTGCTTAGGAAAATATAAGTGTGTTCTTACTAAGGATGTCCCATGATGCCTATTAAAGTCTCTAGTGAAGAGGTGAGAGGTTCATAGAAATATGATGGTCTCATGCTACTCTTCGGATACTTGAGTGAGGTTAATAGGCAATAGGTCATGGTTAACTTGATGAATGAATTGAAAATGCTTGGAATAGAAATTGAAGGGGAAACCTAGGTCAATTTATTCTTCTTTGTTTGCCTAGATGTTTTGAGCAAGTTCCACCTGAATTACAAGAGGTTGTATATGGTGGGGAACTTCTGACAAAACATGTGGCAAAGGAAATCCAATTTCATCAAGATGTGAATAAGGTTAGTATCTCATTCACTAGTCGTTGAAGCATGATTAGTGATGGCATTTACTGACACGTTGTGTGTAGATACCGGAGTCACCTAAAGCCTGCAACTAAGTGATGATGAGATTGTAATATACATGGGTAATACTACGAGAGTAGTGGTTGTTGCAGTGGGATTTGTTTATTTATCTTACGATATTAATAAACGTTTGGTTTTGAGAAATTGTCTTTATGTACATTTTCATAGAAAGAATTTCATTTCAGTTTCTATGCAGTTATGGATGGATACTCTATTTCATTTAAATGATGCTCATCATAATGAAAGATAGAGTTATAATCTATTATGAATGCAACAAATAGTAATTAATAATTACATCTTCTAATCCTAATAAGAGAAAGACTCTTATGGAAATGGTTAGATAGATGATGAGTTATTTGGAATTATTGAATTCATTTTATGGATATGCCCTAGAAACAGAAATATGTATGAACCTTTGTCTGTTTGTAGAATACCCTAGAAAAATGAAAGGTGATGATTTATTTAGTCCAAAAGATCGAAGGGTGATTGTTAACACAAACACTAGATTTTTGGAAAATGACTATTTATTAAATCATAAACCCATGTATAAATTATTCTAAAGGAAGTGAGAGGGAAAACACAAAGTATTAGTACCAATTGTACAAAAGGATATACTACAAGGTAAACTGCAACGCGTGCCACATCTGATACACAATTGCATGTAGTGCCTTGTCGTAGTGGGAGGGTTGTTCGACAACCTGTAAGATATATGTTTTGGGAGAGTCGTGAGACTTGGTCCCTAGTAAACATACAGTTGACCCACGGATACGACGAAGCACTACAAAATTAAAATGCGGAATCTTAGCAAAGTGCAATGAATGTTGAAATAGAATCGATGAATTCTAAATTAGATCTGGGAGCTTGTAGAACCACTATATGGTGTAAAAGCAGTTGGAAGTGGTCATACAAAATAAAAGAGAATCAAACGGTAAGGTGAAAACCTTGGAAGTAAAGCTTGTTGCGAAAAGGTATAATCAGAAAGAAAAAGTTCGATTATGAGGAAACCTGTTCACCGATAGCTATGCCTATGTTAATCCGGACTCTTTTATCTGTTGCTACTCATATGAAATATGAGGGTTAGCAAATTGATGTCAAGACAGCTTTCCTGATTAAAAGTCTTGAGAAAAACATCTATGTGAAGCAACCAGAGTAATTCATTGCAAAGGACTAAGAGCATTGTGATAGTAAGCTTAAAAGTATCCATCGATGGACTAAAGCAAGCTTCAAGATCATGAAACATCCGTTTTGATGAGGAAATCCAGGCATATGGATTTATTCAATGCGCGGATGTGTTGTGTGTATTGAAAAGAGTGACAGAAACGTGGTAGTATTTCTTGTACTGTACTTAGATTATATATTGGTCATTGGAGATAATGAAAGAGTATTGTCAGGCGTATGGGTATGGTTGATAAAGCGGTATGAGATGAAGGACTTAAGAGAAGCAAAAATATCTTTTTGATCACGGTAATACGGATCACAAGAAAGGATGTTATGCTTGTCTCAAGCTTCATGAGATGATACGATCCTTATTTGTTTAGCATGTGACTTTATCTAAGGAAATGTGTCTTGAGACACAAAAGGAAGATAAAGGTGATGAAAGTGGTTCCTTATGCTTTGGCGAATAAGGAAGCTTAATCTAAGGAATGCTATGCACGAGTATGGATAACTTTTTTTCCGAAGGCATGAACAGTGGGTATCAAGGTAACCCGAGATAAGAATGTTGAACTGTGGTAACACATAATTTTGAAGTACCTGAGAAGGACTAGAAATTATATGTGGACTTACGGAACATATTCACTGCTTCTTATGGGTTACATAGATTCGGATTTTTCAAATTAGATAGGAACGACAGTAAATCCATCTCAAAGGTTATGTGTTTAATTTTAGGAAGTAGAGCCATAATGTGGAGGAGTGTTATATATTTCAGACTCTGGACTCCATCATGGAAAGATGATAAATTGGAGCCTGTGAGGCAGCCAAAGTATCTGTATGACTCTAGAAACTTCATGATGTACTTCGAAGTGATTCTAAGTTTGCCCAATGTTATCACAATTTATTTTGATGATAATGGTACAGTTGAAAATTTGTAGGAATCACGAGCCCAGAAGACAATTAAACACATGGAGCGTGAATACCACCTATTACGAGAAATCGTATGATGAGGGGAAGTTTGTTGTCGCCTAGATTGCGTCGGATGATAACCTAGTAAATTTATGTACAATGGCCTTAAGGCGAGAGCTTTTGATGGTCATATAGTGGGAGTGGGAATCAGATGTATGGCAGAAGACATGACAGCATAGTCTTTTAGTATAAGTGGGAGATTGTTGGATTGTATACTAAAAGACTAGCTTTTTGTATGAACAATGTTATAACAATTTATTTGAAATGAGAATCATATGATCAAATGATTGCGCCTTATAATTAATTTATATGCACGATGCAATAATCCACTTACTTTATACTGTAGATAATATATTGTGTGACAACACGGGGAAGATCATATTATCGGTTTTCTTATAAAGTATAAACAGATGCTTACAATCGAGATAGACAGGGACTCTCTATCGAGATGGTTGTAGTGTGATTTGGTATTAGTTTGTCTTGACTGTAGAATCACATTAGTGCACTTGTATGTATTGAGCAGGACCACTTGAAATCGTTCGACTTATACTGACTTATAGGAGAACTTGATCTCAGTTATTATGGATGTTCGTGCTCTTAATCCCTATACAATAACCTCGACACGTAGGGCAGTATGTGTTTCTTTGATTCATCAGTGGGTGACATTTACATGTATTAAATCAACAAACTCGGTGAGTTGGGAAGTAGTGCTGTCTCAATGGTATGTTGTTGATTGTAGAAGGAATCCGAGTCCGTCATAGATTGATGATGTTCCCTTGAGGAGCTCATAAGGATTATCATGTAAACCCTGCAGGTAGATTTATTCCGGCATGATAATGAGGTTGAGTGGTACTACTCTTGGATGAGATATTAATTAATGGAGTTGTCAGTAAATTAATTAATTAATAGACTTGTATATCTTAAACATGTTGGATTGTATACTAAAAGTCTAGCTTTAGTATGAACAATGTCATAACAATATTTGAAATGAGAATAATTGATCAAATGATTGCATCTTATAATTTATTTTATATGCATGATGCAATAGTCCATTTACTTTATACTGTAGATAATATGTTGTGCGACAACACGCGGAAGATCATATTATCGGTTTCCTTATAAAGTATAAACAGATGCTCACAACTGAGATAGACGGGGACTCTCTATCGTTATGGTTGTAGTGTGATTCGGTATTAGCTTGTCTTGGCTATAGAATCACATTAGTGCACTCGTGTGTATTGAGCAGGACCGTCTGAGATCGTTTTTCTTATACTGATTATATAGTAGAACTTGATCTCTGTTATTATGGAAGTTCATGCTCTTAATCCCTATACAATAACCTCGACACGTAGGGCAGTATGTATTTCTTTGATTCATCAATGGGTGAGATTTATAAGTATTAAATCAATATACTCGGTGAGTTGGGAAGTAGTGCTGTCTGTATGGTGTGCTGTTGATTGTAGAAGGAATCCATGTCCGTCATAGGTTGATGATGTCCCCTTGAGGAGCTCATAAGGTTTATCATGTAAATCTTGCAAGTGGATTAATTTCCGGCATGATAATAAGGTTGAGTGGTACTACTCTCGGATGAGATATTAATTAATTTGAGTTGTCAGTAACTTAATTAATTAATGGACATTGTATTTCTTAAACATGGGGAGACCATCGGGCTTATAATAAGAAGGAGCCCAGAACATAATTTTGGGATTGGATGGGTAGTGCAGTAATAATATTTTAGTGGACTATATTATTATTATTGGATTTAATTAAAAGCTTTGGGCTAAGCTTGGTTAGTTAAATTCAATTGAGGCCCAGTCCAATTTCTCCTCCTGGTCCCTGCTGTAGCCCAAGTATATAAGTCATCTCAGTTCCTGTTAACCCTAAGTCTGTACCTCATTTGACATACGGGAGACAACAGAGAGCAGATTGAGAGAACTCTGGGGATTGTTGACCACCCAACACCAGAGTTGACTTTGGGACATACGGTAGAAGATCAGAGGTGTTCTTCACTACTGTTCATCCTCTACATCGACCCAGAAGTACGGTAAACATGTTTAAATTGCTTCCGCTGATTGTTTGCCTGTTTACTAACGGATCACGTTGAACCACACGATCTAATTGCCAATAATTGGTATCAGAGCGTTGGTTTCGTGGTGAAACGTGAATCGTAAGGTAAGGGTTAATGTGATTATATGATTATGTGGATGATCTAGATTTAATCGCATGTTTTTTGTGCTATTTGTGATCCCATTATCGCATGAAAGATAGCATATTTTTTTAAGAATTGTATACGAGAGTATTATCCATTATTCCTATGCGTTTTTGTCAATAATATTGTGTGTGATATTGTGAAAGAATACACTGTACACACACGGATAATATATCATCGACGCTGTACAAGCTGCCACACACGCACGGATAATCCATCGACGATGATTGTTCATCCTGGACTCGATTCCCTCACGGCTGCTGGTCTGTTCATCGAAGCACGTCAGCCTGGATACCTCTGAAACGGCAACGGGAAAGTAACGAGGTAAATCAGTGGCGTGACTGATCGCGACGATGCTGAGTTCTGCTATCGACGAAGATCGATGGGAGGAGGCTGGCGCGACGTTGAAGAAAAGTCAGACCTGGATAGCTGGTTTCTGGATTTTACAGAGGCGATTCCGGTGAGTCTGTGTTGCATCCAGGCGCGTCTCCCATGGCCTCCAATCGCGTCCGATTGGCAGCGGGCGGCGGCGACGCACAATTGAGGGAAAGCTCCGGCTGGGCGATTCGAGGCAGATCCAGTCGGATCGGGGAAGATCGACGCATATCCAGTGGCTGTCCCATGACTGCACGTCGAAGGTGCTGTGTCGGCGCGACTTGGAGGTTCTCGAACTGGCGGCGATCGGGCGATTCCTCCAGAATTTCCGAGTGAGTCCTTTATGGAACACGGCGGAGTTCAGGGCGGCAATTCCAGATTGTTGAGTCAGAAGCTGGTGGTGATGCTGCAGAATCAGATAGCGGCGTCGACTGGTCGTTTGAGCCACGATCGTCGACAACCATTTCTGGGTGGCATGGGACACGCACGGCGTACATCCCTGCGAGTCCAGCGGGTCTCGTGCGAGTCTCCCTGGTGGCAGCGCACTGGAAAGATGTGGACGCGCTGTAGACAAAAGGAAGTAGGCAGAGGAGTTTGACGCTGGGCAGAGAAGTTCACGGCTGTGTCTGATGTTGTTGCCGGCGACGGCGCTCGGTGGCGGCTTGATTTTGGTGGGCAGGTTCGCCGGCTGCAGCGGGTACCAAGTCATGCCGGTGAATGCTTGGCGCCGGTGGAAGCTTCCTGGTCGATTTCTAGTTGCGGCTGGAAGGAAGCGAAGAGGCGGCTGTTGTTTTAGGGCAGGAGTCTTGTGTTTGGGCTGCTCCCCTGGGCTCATTTCCTTAATTAGTTTTGGGTTGTGTTATGAGGCCTATTTTATTGAGGTGGCAATGGGCTTGATGTGTGGGGGTGTCTCAGCTAGGCCTGTTTTATGTTATTGGGCTGTGCTGATGGGCTCTATTCCATTTTATTTAGTTTTGGGCCTGCTGGGTTGTTTTTTTTATTAATTCAGCTGTTTTTGGGCCCAATTTTAATTAAATGGTAATGGGCTGCTGGGCCATTTATTAATGCTGGATTTAATTAATTGTGGGATTTGTGTTGGGGCAAGTTTATAGCAATAATTAGCAGGATAAATGGGCTTAATTAATTTATTAATGGGCTGCTCATTTTATGCTATTGTTGCTTGGGTAGACTGGGCCTATTTAATTGATCCAATATTTTATGCAATTAATTAATGATATATAACTGATTTAATTGTTTTAACTTGGCAATTAATTGTTATATATGTAAGGCATGTTCTATGTGATTTACTTATTTAAATTGCTGTTAATAGAAGCATGTCTTAGTTGTATATTTTATTATGGAAGATTATATGCATGTTAAAACCCTCGCTAATCAAATAACTAAGTGGGAGAGGGGATTGGTAATAAATTCCCGCGGCCTCCATTATTTGTTTGTTAGCGATGTGAATAGACTTGCACGTCGGCATTAGAGCCTTCCTCCCCATCGGATGAGTTTATTCATGGATTGCTGGAACAGACTTCATTAAATAATTACGTTTGTAATGTGATGCATATGAACTTGCGCGTTGGCTTAGACCTTCCTCCCTATCGGACGAGTTTATATGCGGTTCACTGGTACAAACTTGTAATTGATGACTGTAGGAAGTTATCCGAGCGCATGTGTACTTCTCTATCTGTAAGACACATAAGCTTGGGCCGCGGACTTGGGGTCAAATAATGGTGTACACTTAGATGTAAATAATAAGTATCCTCCCCATCGGAGTCACTGCTTTTATTTGCATGGCTAAAGAGGAACCGACTATTAATTATTTTGTCATAAAGTTAGGTTGACAAATGAAATTAATGGGTAAAACCTTCTCTTGTAAATGTTCGGGTTTGTAAATGTCCACACTATCGTGGCTTGCAGACTCACGGTACTTGAGATGTCGGTGAATTTTATTTTATATTGTTTTGAGGGAATCAATATAAAAGAATAAAATTCGAAGATTTGATCGGAATATTTATTTGTGATTCTCTGAATTTTGAATGGTGTTATTTCACTAATTGTTAACTAAAAGATATTATATTTACTTGTCCGAATTAGATGATTAGAAAAGAATCTTGGTTTTGAAAATTACTGCTTAAGAAAATAAAAATGTGTTCTCACAAAGGACGTCTCATGATGTTTTTTAAAGTCTCTAGTGAAGAGATGAGAGGTTCATAGAAATATGATGATCTCATGTAACTCTTCGGATACTTGAGTAAATTAAAAGGCAGAAGATCATGGTTGAATTGATAAATGAATTGGAAAAGCTTGGAATAGAAATTGAAAGGGAAACCTAAATCAATTTATTCTTCACAATTTGCCTGGATGTTTTGAGCAAGTTCTACCTGAAATACGAGAGGTTGTATATGGTGGGAAACTTCTAACAAAACATGTGGCAAAAGAAAGCCATTTTTCATCATGATGTGAACAAGTTTAATATCTTATTTACTAATGGTTTAAATATGATTAGTGATGGCATCTACTGACACGAAGTATGTAGATACTGGAATCACTAAATGTTTATCACTGAGTAATGATAAGATTGTTAATAACATGGGTAAAACTACAAAGATAGTGGCTATTGCAGTGGGAGTTGTTTATTTAACTCATGATAAGAATAAACGATTGATTATGAGAAATTGTCTTTACGTACGTTTCATAGAAAGAATTTAATTTCGGTTTCTATGCATTAACGGATGGATACTTCATTTCATTTAAATGACATGGTCATAGTAATGAGGAATGAGGCTATAATCCGTCAAAGTACGTTGGTGGATAAAAAGTATACTCTTGAATCATGTACATCCCACAGATGCAATAAATAGTAATTAAATAATGCATCTTCTAATATTAGTAAGAGAAAGGAACCTTCGGAAATGAACTAAACATACATTTGGCATCTATGACTAATTCATTTTACTTGAGTAGGATTCAAAAGTTGATAGCCGATAGACCGTAAGGTTTATCTGAAGTGGAAACTATCGGACTTGCGAGTCTTGCTTGGAAGTAAAAATGATTAATTACCTTTTCAAGGTTGTGGGGTGTAGAGCCTAAGATATATATGTTGGAATTAGTTCATTCTGATTCAAGCGAACCTAATATTATCCAGGCGAGAGGTGGTTATGAATATTCGAAGATTATTCTGGAAACCAATATATTTATATGATGCACTGCATGTCTAAGTTCTTTGATTAATTCAAGAATTGTAAGGCTGTTACAGTGAAGCGTCATGGAAAATATATTAAGTCATTACGATTTAATCATGATGACGAATACCTCTTGGGATAGTTAGGAGCTATTGATCAGAAGTTGAGATTAAATCTCAAGTTGACTACACCAGGTATGCCCCAATCTGAATGGTGTGGTGGATAGAAGGAATAAGGCTCTTATGGTTATGATTAGATAGATGATGAATTATTTGAAATAATTAAATTCATTTTATGGATATGCCCTAGATACAGTAATTCGTGAAACATTTGTCTGTATATGGGATATCCTAGAAAAATGGAGGGTGATTTATTTAGTCCAAAAGATCAAAGGGTGATTGTCAACATAAACACTGAATTTTTTGGAAAAGGACTATGTAATAAATCACAAACCCATGTATGAGTTGTTCTAAAGGAAGTGAGAGAAAAACACAAAGTTAAAGTACCAAGTGTACAAGAGGATATGCCACAAGGTAAACTGCAACACGTGTCACGTCTGATACACAATTACATGTAGTGCCTTGTCGTAGTGGGAGAGTTGTATAACAACCCATAAATATATGTTTTGGAAGAGTCGTGGGACTTGATCCCTAGTGAACATGATATTATCCCACGGATACGACGTAGCACTACAAGATGAAAATGCGGAATCTTAGTAAGGTACAATGAATGTTGAAATAGAATCTACGGATTCTATATTTAGTCTGGGAACTTGTATGACCACTAAATGGTGTAAAAACCATTGCAAGTGGTCAAAGGAAATAAAAGAGGATCATATGGAAAGGTGAAAACCTTGGAAGCAAAGCTTGTTGCGAAAAAGTGTACTCAGAAATAAATGGTTCGATTATGAGGAAACATGTTCGCTGGTAGCTATGCTTATGTTGATCCGGATTCTTTTATTGCTGCTATGAGGAACAACAAATAGATGTCAAAGATAGCTTTCCTGATTGGAAGTCTTGAGGAAAACATCTATGTGAAGCAATCAGAGTGATTCATTGCAAAATACTAATAGCATTTTGATAGTAAGCTTAAAATTATCCAGCGATGGACTAAAGCACGCTTTAAGATCATGAAGCATCTGTTTTGATTAGGTAATCCAGTGGCATGGATTTAAATCAATGAGCGGATGAGTCTTGTGTGTTGTAAAGAGTGACAGAAACGTGGTGGTGTTTCTTATACTATACGTAGATAGTATCTTGCTCATTGGAGACAATGAAAGAGTATTATCGGGCGTATGGGCACGGTTAATAAAGCGGTAGTGATGAAGGACTTAAGAAAGGCAAAATATATCCTTTTGATCATGGTAATACGGATCACAGAAAGGACATTATGCTTATATCAAGTTTCATAAATGATACAGTCCATACTCGTTTAGCATGTGAATTTATCTAAGTGAATGTGTCTTTGAGACACAAGAAGAAGATAAAGAGGATGAAAGCGGTGCCTTATGCTCCGGCGAATAAGGAAGCTTAATCTAAGGAATGCTATGAACGATGTTGGATATCTATTTTGCTGGATGCATGAACAGTGGGTATCAACGTAACCCGGAACAAGAATGATGAACTGTGGTAAGACATATATAAAGTGCCTGAGAAGGACTAGAAATTATTTGTGGACTTACTGGACAGATTCACTGCTTCTTGCGGATTACGTAGATTCAGATTTTTTAGTCAGATTGGACGGCAGTAAATTCACCTCAAAGGTTATGTGTTTAATCTTAGGAAGTAGAGTCATAATGTGGAGGAGTGTTATATAGAAATATATTTCAGACTCTGGACTCCATCGTGGAAAGATGATAAATTGGAGCCTATGAGGCAGCCAAAGTATCTATATGACTCTAGAGACTTCATGATGGACTTTGAAGTGTTTCTAAGTTTGCCCAAGGTAATCACAATTTACATTGATGATATTGGTGCTGTTGCAAACTTGAAGAAATCACAAGTCCATAAGGCAATTAAACACATGGAGCGCGAGTACCACCTGTTACGAGAAATCGTATGATGAGGCGAAGGTTGTTGTCACCTAGATTGCATCGGATGATGACCTAGTACACCATTTACAAGGACCTTAAGGCGAGAGCTTTTAATGGTCGTGTAGTGGGAGTAGGAATCAAATGTATGGCAGAAGACATGACAGCATAGTCTTTTAGTATAAGTTGGAGATTGTTGGATTGTATACTAAAAGTATAGCTTTAGTATGAACAATGTCATAACAATATTTGAAATGAGAATAATTGATCAAATGATTGCATCTTATAATTTATTTTATATGCATGATGCAATAGTCCATTTACTTTATACTGTAGATAATATGTTGTGCAACAACACGCGGAAGATCATATTATCGGTTTCCTTATAAAGTATAAACAGATGCTCACAACTGAGATAGACGGGGACTCTCTATCGGTATAGTTGTAGTTTGATTCAGTATTAGCTTGTCTTGGCTATAGAATCACATTAGTGCACTCGTGTGTATTGAGCAGGACCGCCTAAGATCGTTCTTCTTATACTGACTATATAGTAGAACTTGATCTCTGTTATTATGGAAGTTCGTGCTCTTAATCCATATACAATAACCTCAACACGTAGGGCAGTATGTATTTCTTTGATTCATCAATGGGTGAGATTTATAAGTATTAAATCAATATACTCGGTGAGTTGGGAAGTAGTGATGTCTCTATGGTGTGCTGTTGATTGTAGAAGGAATCCATGTCCGTCATAGGTTGATGATGTCCCCTTGAGGAGCTCATAAGGTTTATCATGTAAATCTTGCAAGTGGATTAATTTCCGGCATGATAATAAGGTTGAGTGGTACTACTCTCGGATGAGATATTAATTAATTTGAGTTGTCAGTAACTTAATTAATTAATAGACATTGTATTTCTTAAACATGGGGAGACCATCGGGCTTATAATAAGAAGGAGCCCAGAACATAATTTTGGGATTGGACGGGTAGTTCAGTAATAATATTTTAGTGGACTATATTATTATAATTGGATTTAATTAAAAGCTTTGGGCTAAGCTTGGTTAATTAAATTCAATTGAGGCCCAGTCCAATTTCTCCTCCTAGTCCCTGCTGTAGCCCAAGTATATAACTCATCTAAGTTCCTGTTAACCCTAAGTCTGTACCTCATTTGACATACGGGAGACAACAGAGAGCAGATTGAGAGAACTCTGGGGATTGTTGACCACCCAACACCAGAGTTGACTTTGGGACATACGGTAGAAGATCAGAGGTGTTATTCACTACTGTTCATCCTCTACATCGACCCAAAAGTACGGTAAACACGTTTTAATTACTTCCGCTGATTGTTTGCCTGTTTACTAACGGATCACGTTGAACCACACGATCCAATTGCCAACAAAACATGGGGAGACTAACGGGCTCATAATAAGAAGGAGCCCATAACGTAATTATGGGATTAGAACGGTAGTCCAGTAATAATATTTTAGTTGTATATATTATTATTATTGGACTTAAGTATAAGCTTTGGGCTAAGCTTGGATACTTAAGCCCAATGGAGACCCAACTCTAATTTCTCCTCCTGGTCCCTGCTGTAGCCCATATATAAGTCATCTCAGCTGTCCGAAAACCATAATCTATGAGATTAATCACGCCTAACACTGTGAGGAGGGTGAGGGAACAGCAAATTGAGAAGATCTCGAGGATCGTTGCCCACATGACGTTGAGATTGGACTTGGAAATACAGCAGAAGATCAAGAGGTCGTTTGCTGCTGCTGTCCGCCACTTTCTACGATTTTTATAAAATTTTACAGCCTTCAGAATAGGACATGTGATATACTGACAGAAAGCACGGAAGAGAGGATCGTTTTGGCGTGTAGATCACTCAAATCCGACATCGGATGAGAGAGTTATGCCCAAAACGGTGACATTGCGCAGGCTGATGGCGAGAATTCATCGTCTTCAACATGCCCTGATGAAAGGTAATACTTTTTTTTTTACTTGCTTCCACTGCTTGTTAGAAACGTATGGAACCCTAACGGTTCACATTAACCAAATGATCGAACGCCAACAATTCCATCTCTTATTTCCATACTCAGGACCCATTGGTTATTGCTATTGTGGCTCTTCTTCCTCAAACTGTGGTGGCTCAGGGGCTTGCTCTTCGAACTCCACTTGATGATGTGGTGGCTCCTCCTCATCTCCTTCCATAGGTACTACCTCCGCTCTCAAATTAGCTAGCTCGAGGTTCTCCTCAACCCTCATCTGTCGGAGAACCTCCTCCACTTCCTCTCTATTCTTTCAATAGAATGCTCTTTACCACCTTGGAGTGGTTAGTACTAGCCATTGCCATATTGGCGGCCTTCCTTCGAGTGTACACAGTAATGAGCTCTGGAGCTGGTAAAGGAAATAGAGCTCCCTTTTCTTGGCTCAGACAATACTGATTCCCAGCTACAAACAAGAACTCCATCCTTATCAACTGCTGATAATTCAAACCTTCACTCACTATCCTATTTTCCATCCCTGCAAGATTAACTCCCAATCCTTGAGCTATCAGATAGATCATACCTCCTAACATCAATCCTTGAGAAGTCTGTCTCTTGGCAACTCTCTCAGCATGTTGAACAAAATGTGCCGCCATGTTCAGTGGTAGCTCATTATATACACAATATATGATATATAGCTGCTTCTCACCTACTGCTCCACTTTCAAACCTTCCCAGGACAGTGTTCGAGACAATCTTCTCTAAGTATCTCATTATCGGATTCCTTATCGCCGTACCTTTTGAAGCACTGGGAACGTATCCTGCCTGTTCTGTCCCATCATTCACCAATCTCTTCCACCAATCTTGCTGATTAAAACCCCTGCCTGCATAAAAACTTATATGATCTTCATATGGTGGGCATCCAAAGAATCAGTTCAAAACTTGTAGAGGAATCTCCCTTCTCATCACGTTATCCAGCTAAAAAGTAATGGAAATGGGGATCTTGTTTCTATCTTTCTTTACTTGGAGTGTACTCATGAACTCAGCAGTGAGATGATAGTAAGTAAGTGGCCTTTTATCAAAGAACTCTTCCATCTGTGCAAACCTAAACAACTTCCTCAAATCTTCCTCTATTCCTAATCCTTCCATTGTTGTTGTGTCTTGGAATCGGGTTGGCTTCATCTTAGGGGCAAGTGTTTGCCAACGGAGCACATACTTTTCCCAATCCTCTTCAAATTCTACCCCAAAGTAGTCCAGATGAGTTCCATCTTCCATTAATTGAGCATCAAGATTAGCAAGTTGCCCCGGATTGGTAATGATGATGAAGCCCTCATTTCTTACTCTTACTCTCCTCTCGGCCATATACAATTTTAAACAAGCTCAAGTTATACTCAATTGCATCATTAGGAATGATAATGCATTAGCATTACACAATCATATAATCATAGCTTCAAGCATCACCAACTAATATTACACTTCACTATCAATCCTTCCAATCATCCATGAGCTTAAACCTCAATTCATATCATGCTTGCACATATATTTCTCATATAAGTCTTCAATTAAACCATCACTACTCAAAATGAAAATATGACTTCAAAATTACACGAAATTATTACTTAGGCATTTCATCGAACACTTGGCATGCACAACATTTCAATGTGCTTCCAAAATAAAATTCACATAACCTCATGCCCAAATTCTCAACACCTAAGCCTATTTCATGTCAATTTCATCATTTTACAACATTCCCAATCAATGTGCCATGTTATAATCACTCAATCTATCCAAACTCAAGAATTCCCAAATTTTTATCTCATGAACCCTAATTTCACTTTAATTCAACAATTAAATTGACACGTATGTTCAACAATCATAAGCACATTCTAAACTCACTATAGCACAAAGCCCATGCATCAATTTGCTCAATTCTAGCAAAATATCAATGAATTCAAAAGTTAGGGTTCATAGAGTTCATACCTTCAATTGAGGACTTGAATGAGTGTTTTTGATGTTGAAATTTGAAGAAGTTCACTCTCAATCACTCAAACTAACCTTACTAATTGAGATTTACGAACAATGGGTGAAGATTGAAGTGTATTTGGACTCAAATTCACGTTTCTCAGTGAGTACGGAGTGAGGGATGCGTTTAAACTGTTCTGAGATCGGGCCTTTTAAAATCTGATTTTGAACGCTACACAGCTCGTGTTCCGTACTCGCCCTCAGTGATGGGCATGTAGTGTTTTCTGATGCTCGCACACGGCCATCACTTACAGGGCCGTGCTCAGCATACGGCCCGTACTTCTATCTCCTACACGGCCCGAGTACGAAACTCGCCCTTGGCCCTGGGCGAGTAGCATCTTCTGATGTCAGTACACAAGGCCGTGTACTGAACACGGCTCGTGTAGCCATTTACCCTGTTTTCCTAATTTCAAACTTCACACCTTGGTTTGCCTTGTTTTTGCACTTCTAATACACCCTATTCATGCTCAAAATTACCTAAAAACATTAACTCCACAATTATGATCAAATAATGGACTATCATGTACTTTAACACCACCAAACGTACTAAAACGATCATAACTCATGAGAAAAATTTTAAAATTGACCTATTTTGCCACAAGACAATCTAAACAAATATGATATATCAAGCATATACAAGTGGTGAGTCACACCACGCACTCTCCCCCAAAACTTAAATCGAAACAAGTTGAGAATTAAGTTTGCAAAAAGTGGTGGGACTTACCCTTGTAGTTTTCACCAATAATCTTCATGAAATTACCTTGTGATGACATATGTGCACTTTCAAAATCCGAGTATGACCACCACATACCCCCAAACTTAACACAAGTGTTAAAATTTAAGTTTGTAAAGAGTGGTGTGGCATACATCTTCATTCTAACTTTAGCACCCTTGTCTTTTTTTCATATGCACTTTTCTTCATGAGCTTCTCCACTTACATACCAAATCTACAAGAAAATAATAAAAAAACAAACATAAAAGAAAATCTAATCTACTAAACAATCTAGGAGTTTCAAGAAGAGAGGGTATCCATATACACTATCTCCTTTTAAGAATGAGATAGATAATGTTTCACCCGATGACCATTCACTACAAACTTATTATTGGGACCCTTTAGCTTCAATGTATTTTCACTTAACACCTCAACCACTTCATATGGCCCCATCCAATTAGACTTAAGCTTTCCGGGGAATAACTTTAGCCTTGAATTGAATACAAGAACTTTGTCCCCGGGAGCAAACGTCTTTTCCTTCACCTTGGCATCATGCCATCTCTTCATATTCTCTTTGTGGATGATTGAATTATCAAATGCTCTTCCCCTAAACTCTTCTAGCTCAACCAATTTCAACAACCTTGGTTGACCACTCTCCCCTTCATCCATATTAAGGCGTTTAATGGCCCACAACGCACGGTGCTCCAATTCTACGGGAAGATGACAAGCCTTACCATACACTAATTGATAAGGTGACACGCCAAGGATGGTCTTAAAAGCCGTTCGATAAGCCCATAAGGCATTGTCGAGATTTTCCGACCAATTCTTCCTTCCCCCATTGATTGTCTTTTCCAAAACTAACTTGATTTAACGATTTGAGACCTCCGTCAATCCATTCGCTTGAGGGTGGTAAGGTGTAGCCACCTGATGTTTCACTCCATATCTCTTCAACAATCCTTCCATCAACTTATTTACAAAATGAGACCCTCCATCAATTACTAATGCACGTGGAACCCAAAACCTAGCAAAACTATTCTTTTTCAAGAACCTTTGCACAATCAAAGCATCATTTGTCTTAGTAGGGATTGCCTCCACCCACTTTGACACATAATCCATGGCTAGCAAGATGTACATATATCCTTGAGACGAGGGAAATGGTCCTATGAAATCAATACCCCATATATAAAAAATCTCCACATCAATTCTTAAACTCACGGTGGCATCTCATCTTTCTTACCTATCCCCCCTACTCTTTGGCATCTATCATATTTAGCCACAAACTTCTTTGTATCTTTAAATAATGAGGGCCAATACAAGCCCGATTGTAAAACCTTAGCCCACGTCTTTTGATGACCAAAGTGGCCTCCACACAAAGACGAATGACATAGCTCAAGAATCCCCAAAACTTCTTCATTAGCCACACACCTTCTTATTACTCCATCATTGCAAATCTTAAACAAATAGGGTTCATCCCACAAGTATTTCTTTACTTCCACATAAAATCTTTTTGCCTTATACTCATTTAGCAACGTGGGCTTGATTCCACACACAAGGAAGTTAACATAATCGGCATACCAAGGAGGTATATTCACCATGAGAGTACACATTTGCTCAACTTCAACTTGAAGAATTTCCTCATCCGGGAACTCATCCCCAATTGGCTTCATGTCTTCATTCTCTCCTCCATTTTCCAATCTAGACAAATGATCCGCAATCACATTCTCCACACCCTTTTTATCCTTGATCACCATATCAAATTCATTCAAAAGTAACACACAACGAATTAAACGAGGTTTAGCATCTTTCTTACTCATTAAGTACTTTATGGCCGCGTGATCCGTGTAGATAATATTTTGCGTGCCAACCAAGTATGGCCGAAACTTCTCAAAAGCATACACGATGGCTAAAAATTCCTTCTCTATTGTAGTGTAATTAACTTGACACGAATTCAATGTCTTTTAGGCATAGTAGATTGCTCTAAACTTTTTCTCCTTCTTTTACCCCAACACCACTCCTACGGATTGATCACTAGCATTACAATGCAATTCAAATTGTAGGCTCCAATCCGGGGTAACGAGTATTGGCAAGGAAGTGGGAGCACTCTTGAGCACCTGAAATGAGATACGACATTCATCATTAAAGTGAAATGGACAATCTTTTTCAAGTAATTTACATAGAGGTTTAGAAATTTTCAAAAAATCCTTAATTAAGCGTCTATAAAAGCCCACATGACCTAAGAACGATCTCACCCCTTCTCACTAAAAGGAGGGGGGAGGCGTTCTATGGCTACCACTTTGGCCCTATCCACTTTTAAACCATGCTTTGAGATATGGTGTCCCAAAACTATTCCATCCGTCACCATGAAATGGCATTTTTCCCTATTTAGCACAAGATTCGACTCTTCACACCTCTGCAACACAATAGTAAGATTAGTCAAGCAAATATCATAAGAGGAACCATACATGGAGAAATCATCCATAAACACCTCCATAACATTTTCAATTAAACCATCAAAGATCGATAGACATCATACAACGCTGGAAAGTGGCAGGGGCATTACATAGACCAAAAGGCATCATTCTAAATGCAAACGTACCGTAAGGACATGTGAATGTTGTCTTCTCTTGGTCTTCCAGGGCAATCAATATTTGATTATACCCGGAATATCCATCAAGAAAACAATAGTACTCATGTCCCACAAGTCTATCCAACATTTGGTCTATGAATGGCAATGGAAAATGATCTTTACGAGTATTCTCATTCAATTTACGATAATCAACACACACTCTTCAACCCGTGATAGTTCGGGTGGCAATCGTTTTATTCATATCGGATCGAACAATTGTCATGCCACTCTTTTTTACCACTACATATAAAGAACTCACGTATGGACTATCACTAATTGGAAAGATAATTCCGGCATCAAGCCATTTTAACCTTTTTTCTTACCACTTCTTGCATTATAGGATTTAATCTACATTGGTTTTGCACATATGACTTCTCATCATCAATCAAGTGAATCTTATGCATACATAAAGATGGGCTTATACCTTTCAAGTCTTTTATACTCCAACCAATCGAAGATTTATGCTCCCTTAACACTCTTAATAATTTTTTCAATTCTAAATCATTAAGGGAAGAAGATACAATTATCGGATACGTCTCATTCTCTTCCAAGTAAGCATACTTCAAATGCTCCGGTAGAGGTTTCAACTCCAACTTCTTCTTCTCTTGCACCTCTTCTTTTTGTTCTTCATCAAGTTTTCCACTTTTGCTTCCTTTGCTTCCACACTTGTGAGTTCCCTACAAGCATTTAAACCATACAATTCATCAATTATTTCATCATTTTCTAAACAACAAGAAGAGTTAGATTTTATAGAGTCAATAGAGTAAGAGTGGCTTATGATAATTTCCAACGGATCCTTTGAATGAAGATGATACATATGCTCTTCAACAATGTTGTCCACGACCTCCAATCTTCTACATTCCTCCTTGTTTCTAGGATACTTCATAGCCTCTCTTAATGAAAATATCACCTCTTCTCCATTCACCCTTAAAGTTAGCTCCCTTTCTCCACATCTATCAATGCTTTTCCCGTGGCAAGAAATGGACGTCCAAGTATCAATGGAAAATTTGCATCTTCATCCATGTCTAGTACCACAAAGTCAACGGGAAATACAAACTCTCCAACTTTGATCAAAACATCTTCCACAATTCTCTTTGGATGTGTCAAAGACCGATTGACTAATTGAAGTGTCACCGATGTCGATTTAACCTCACCAATGCCCAATTTCTTAAAAATTGACAAAGGCATCAAATTGATGCTTGCCCCTAGGTCACATAGAGCTTTGTAGTTTTCATGCTCTCCCATCTCACATTGAATAGTGAAACTTCCCGGATCTTTCAATTTATGAGGGAGTTTCTTTTGTAAAATAGCACTACATTCCTCCGTGAGATTAACCGTTTCAAACTCACCCAAGCTTCTTTACTTTGATAAGATATCCTTCAAAAACTTTGAGTAGTTGGGCATTTGCAACAAAGCATCCGCAAAAGGAATATTTATGTGAATCTTCTTCAACATCTCAACAAACTTAGCAAATTTTTCCTCTAATCCCTTTTTCAAACATCTTTGTGGGAACGGAATCGCTATGGGCAACTTGGGTATTCCTCATTCATCTCTTTCAAAGTTCTCTTCCCTCTCTTTACGTTTTGGGTCTCTACATCTTTCCCACTTCTTTGGAGACTTCACTTTTTCCTCTTCAATTGTAGGAGAACTTTCATCTTTTTCAATAATTTTATCTTCTTTCTCTTTTCCTCCTTCATCCATTCTTCTCATAGGCTCAAGTTCACATTCTACTCCCTCTACTTCGCCCTTCGTATTTTATTCCACTACGAAGTTCAATAGCCTTGCATTGCTCCTTAGGGTTAGTAATGGTTGTAGATGAAAACTTCCCTTGACGTTGAACATCCCCCCTTTCACTTGCCATTTGACTAATGTGAGTCTCAATCGCCTTGAACCTCCTCTCATTTATATCATTTTGTTGTCTCCTTTCCTCTTTTTCATACTTTTTCTCTTCTTTAGTTTCCTTCATAAATTCCAAAACTTTAGCCATTTGGTCCTCCATTGTAGGTTTTCCTTCACTATTTGGAGCTTTCTCCCCCGGATTAGTGCCCAGTGGGAGAGTAAGGGCATTCCCTTGGTTTCCGTATGACAAATTTTCATACCTACGAGGTTGGTTAAAATTTCCTCCATAATTGCCTTGCCCCCATCCTCCTTGTCTTTATTGATATCCTCCTCCATGGTTACCAAAACCACCACCATAGTTTACTTGAAAGTTCCTCCCTTGCATAAAGGTAACTTCCTCTAATGACATTTTCGGTTGGCACCAAGTATCTTGAAATCCAAAATTCAAAGGCTTACCTTGTTGAGACATAGGTGTAGGCATTTGACAACTTTGAGAAGATTGACCCCTATTAGGCATAGACATGCCTTGTTGAGGATTAGGAAACACTTGTTGATTCAAAGGCATATGCATTGGTGCTGAATTCGGATGCATTTGTTGATTCCCAATAAGCTTAGACGAAGAATCCGAAGACACTTGTTGGTTAATTTGAGATTTTGAATTTTGCACCACCAGAGGAACTTTTTGGTTATCTCTAGCTTCTTGTTGTGCCATCAAGTTTTAAATAATAGCTTGCAATTGTTGGTTTTGCAAGTGCACTTGTTGAACATTAGCTTGTGGCACAAACTCCGGATTAACATATCCTCCTCGAACATTATCACTCCCTTGTTGAAAATTCCTCACATGACCTTCTTCATTAACCATATTAGCATTATTCCGTTTTCTATAACTTTCTCCGTAGGCTCTAACACTCCTCTTCTTTGTCTTCTTAAGGTAGCTTCTAATTCGAAGTTCAAAGGTTCAATAGATTGAGACCTTGAACGCGTTTGCATTTGATTAGCCATAGTTTAGTGGAGAATGACCAATTCAAGAAATTATCGAACCCAAGGGAGGTAGGCACTAGTGCTTAAACGATCTCACGTTTCTTATAATTTTATAGAGACTAATCATCAAAGGGAGGTTGATCAAACAAGAAATTAAATCAATCAATGCAAGTGAACAAGCAATGATCAAACGAACAAGATGGATGGATGAAAAGTGGTTTACCAAATTGATTAAAAGTAAGATTAACAACAATCAAGAAGTGGTAATTCTAGGAATTATGTATCAAATTCATATGTATTATGGATTGAAGACTAAGGGCCAACACTAAAATCACCTAAACTCCCTCTCGAGATGGATAGGATATGAATATCAAATAGCTCAATGGATTGGTTCTCACTTAAACAATTCCAACTAGGTACTAAGCTTAAATGAGAGTCCCTTCACACAATTAATCAATCTCTCGATCAAACCAATCACATGTCCTACCAAAGGGTTCTATACTATGAAGGGCTTCTCAATCTCTTCACAATCTATAATGCACATGAAGTGTTTGATGAAATGATTCACTTAATTATCCTAAGCATATAATTGATTTCTCAATCTAATCACATATCTAGAACAACTAAACACACAAATCATCAATACAATTCAAGCAATTAATAATCAATGGTAGAAAATCATAGATCCAATCAACATATGACTTTGAATACACAAATCCCCAAAATTATCCAACAACTCTCATGTTGCTAATCTCACAAGGGAGATTAGCCTACCATATTAAGAAGAAAATGAACATAGACATTAAGATCCTTACAAAACATGATGAAACTATGAGGTTTAATACAAGAAATGAATGGAAAATCCCTTGATGTCACTTCAATGGTGATTTCCTTCCTTCCCTTGTTATCTTCCTCTCTTCCTTGCTTCTTTTCTTCAATTGGATGATGATTTTGATGGTTGGATGATAGTAGATCCAAAGGATGAAGAATAGATGAAGGTGAAGGTGAAAAATGGAGGAAATGGTGTGTGAGGTGTATGTGAAAGGGTGGAATTTCGGATCTTTTTTCAATTGTTGAATAAAGGGGTATTTATACCCCTTGGGAAGCTTCTAGAAGGATTCTGATTTTTTCTGATCCCAGACACGACACGAGTCGTGCGACGCAACACGGCCATAAGGTGGCCGTGTTGTGTCTTCTGTTGCTCTCACACGGCCATTTTGGACAGGGCCGTGTTACGCAACATGTTTCGTGTGCTGCAACACGGCTCGTGTGCTGTAACACGGGCACAGGATGGTCGTGTTGGATCTTCTGATGTCAGCACACGGTCACTTCTTACAGGGCCGTGCGCTGTACACGGCCCGTGTTCTTGCTGCCCTGCTTCTTCTTTCACTGTTTTGGCTCGTTCTTCCTCGTTTTAACTCCGAATTGAGATCTGTTTTTTCCTTCGTCTTCCTTATCTTATCTAGCATCCAATAAAAAGTGAAAGTCATAGGTTTAAGCTCATTCACACACATTTCAATAAAAACACAAAATAAAACCAAATAACACATAAAATACGGATAAAATCATATGAAAACTCACATAAAAAGATACTAAAATCTAGGTGAAAATATCACTCATCACACCCCCAAACTTAAAGTGTTGTGCGTCACCGCACAACAAAAATGATAAACCAAGGGGAGAGAGATTTTCACCTAGGAAAAGACTAAACGAATATAAGTAATAACACATTGATAATAATAAGAATCACAATTTATGCTAAGTCATCCTACAACATTAGAGTCATAACATGAAGAATTAACAAGTTCAATCACAAGAGAATAATAGTGTAATATAGTCTCTTTTTGGTCCAAGCCTCACAATGGATATCGATGTCTCTCAACACTCTTTAAAGTAAGGTAAATCAACACTCATTAATCGATTGGCTCGACTCGCTATAAGCTTGCTCGTGGACTACATTCACAAACCACCAAAGTTTAAATTAATGATCAAAAAGGTCTTTAAGTTGGATGTAATGATAGGCTCTTTGGTAAGGTAGGAAGAATATAGGTAATAGTGACTAAACAAGTGTAAGTAATCGAAGAGATGATCAACTTCCTCGACTTCTCCACTTTTCTTTCTTCCTTTCTTGTCTTTGGTACTCACAAGCTCTACTCATCAACTTTCCTAGGATTTCTTGAGCTTCTTATGATTCATGCTTCCTTCTTTGGTTTTTTAAGTACTTGAGCATATTATTGTTGCTTTGCTCATATTTCTTGTTTTGAGGTTGCATGTGCATTCTTCATTTTGCTCTTTTCATCCTTTTTCTTATTTATTTACCATTTCCATTTTTTTTCTCATCAAACCTTACTAGCTACCATCTCCTCAATCACCCACACAAAGGGTATATATACATGGCTTAAGAAGGTAATCAAGGCTTGTAATATGTTATATTCACAATAAAAAGGCTTAAAGGCTCAAAATGGTTAACTAGGGATGATGTACATTGTAGGAAAATATATGGCAATGACTATGAATAACAAGGATGGCTTAAGATCATTTCACTAATCTCCACAAATAGGGCTCGTTCCTATAGTCCTTGAGCAAGTTCTAGCTTATCAAACACAATCGATCCACTCATGAAGGAAAAACCATGTATGCACGGTTGAGGCTCAAACGCTCACAAGCTTATGCATTGGACCTTAAGAAACTTATTACACCACATTCATCTCAAAATTGAACAAGTTAAGTAAAATATGTCACAATTCGAAAGTATAGAGATTCTTAATCATAACTTGTCATCACTTACTACCACAATATATCACCACTCATGTTCAAAAATGACTCACAACATCCCAAAACAAACCACCAAACATACCAAGACAAAAATAAGAAAACACACAAAACATAAAATAAAGACTCAACAAACACGAAACAAAACAAAAACACATAACATGTAAGAATAAAAATCACCATCATTAGAAAATGAAGCACATATTCAATCATCCATAACAATGTAAGCTCACAATCATCCCCATCCTTGATTGAAAAGGAAACCTCCCAAAAACATAACACATAAAGTAGCATGTTAATCCATCAATCCAAATCAAAATATGTAAAGCAACTAGAAGTGATAAGGTGTAGAGTACTCCCTCAATAGGCATTTGATAATGAAAGCGTTAGCTCCAAGCTCCATTCATGCTACCAATACCTTTCACTCATGCTCAAAGACTCAACAAACACCATTAGCTCAACAATTTCATAAAAATATGGACAATCATGAACTTCAACACAACCAATCATACCAAAATCCAACCAAAACTCATGAGAAAAATTTTAAAATTGACCAAATTTTACAAGAAGACTTATCATTATCAAAATATCATCATATCAAACACACTTAAGTGGTGAGTCACACCACGCACTCTACCCCCAAATTTAAATCGAACTAAGAGGTGAGAATTAAGTTTGCAAAAAGTGGTGGGACTTACCCTTGTAGTTTCCATTGATGATATTCTTGTGGAGAAGTAAACGCATCCACACGACTCAAGCTATGTTCACCATGCACTTTCCTCCCAAACTTGACTCGAGACAAGAGTCGAGAATTAAGTTTGCAACAAATGGTGACATTTTTACTCAAATCCATGAAGCACTTCTCCTTTCTTCAATATGCATTTTTCTCACAAGCACAATCCACCTACAAGACCAAAATCAACAAAAAGCATCAAAATAACAAAAGAATGGGTTGCCTCCCATTTAGCGCTAAGTTTAACGTCTTCAAGCCGGACGGAATTTCACGATCATTAGACCAACGAATGGTCCATCCCACTCTCTCCTCGCATCCTCACTTTGAACATTAGCTTGGCCTTCTTCTTGTCCACTAGCTCAACCTCACCATTCTTGCTTACAAGCATCAAATCGTCATTGAGAAGTGATTCTAGTGGACTTCCTCTTTCTCCTTTGTCAAGTTTCCAATCGAGCTCCGATGTTTTCATCCTATTAACATCACAAGAAGACAAATTAGCATTTGACAATTTCATATAATCATGAAGAAATGAATTTAAATTGTCAAAGAGAAGAGAATCATGATCATCGAAATCATCCAGAGGCCTTGTATGATGAGGCTTGATCCCTTTATCTTTCTTGCACAAGAATGTGACATTCTCTCCATTTGAGCTCAAAGAAAGCTCTTCTCTCCCAACATCAATCTTTGCTCTTCCGGTGGCTAGAAATGGTCTTCCCAAAATGAGTGGAACTCGAGGGTCCGCCTTTACTTCCAACACCATGAAATCAACCGGGAAAGCTAGCCCCTTCACTTTCACCTCCACGTCTTCAACAATCCCAAGTGGCTTCACAACTTCACCATTTACCACTTCAAGACGGATAGTCGTAGGCTTTAGCTCTCCAATTTCAAGGTCTTTAAACGTGGCATAAGACATCACGTTGACACTTGCCCCCAAGTCACACAATGCATCAAGGGTGCTTTTTCCTTCAAAATCACAAGGAATTATGAACTTCCCCGGATCACCAACCTTCGTAGGTCCCCCTTTTTGCATCGACTTACTCGTGTCGGGTTGCTCCTCTTTCTTTTTCTCTTCATACTTCTTCTTGAGCGACATGACATACTCCTCAAATTCCTTCTTCTTCTCCTCCTTTACAAACATTTGTGGATAGGGAATAGGGAATGGAGTGATCGGGATACCCCAATAGTCACGTTTGTACTCTTCTTCTTTGACCTTCTCCTCTACTTTCTTTTTCTCTTGCACCTTCTTCCACTTGGGTATCCATTTAGGCCCCTTCTCTTCTTTCTTACATACTTCTTCCATTTCTCCAACAATCTTGCTTTCCACCAACCCTTCTTCAACCTTTCTTTCCTCTTTCATATCAACCAACAAACATTGAGCCTTTGGATTAACTTCGGTTGTGGCCGGAAACTTTCCTTTTTGTTGAGCACTCAATGAACTTGCCATTTGTCCAACATTCTTTGCATCTTCTATCACTATTTTCCTCAATAGCTTTGAATCTTCTTTCATTATTTTCCTCAATAGCTTTGAATCTTCTTTCATTAGCTTCATCTCTAGCTTTTTCCGATACTTCTCTAGCTTTGTTTGATGCAATCAATTGTTCAAGTAGCTCATCGGTTGATGTTCTTCCCTCATTGTTCGGTGCCTTAGCCCCCGGTTGATATCCCGGAGGATATGCAACTGCATTGCTCGGATTAGAGTAGGAAAAGTTACCATGCCTTTGTTGTTGTTGTGGGTATGAGCTTCCACTACTTTGACCATTGAAACCTCCTTGCCTTGGTGGATAGTTTCCTTGACTTTGGTTGAAACTACCTTGGAAATTATTTTGGTAATTCCCTTGGTAGTTTCTTCCTTGCATGTACGACACATCCTCAACACGTGGCATAGAGTTGGCCCATTGTTCACCATTCACAACATTCAGAGGTAGCACACCTTGCTCGACTTGTAGCCCCTCAACCATATTCGCTCCTTGATTGTTCACACTTTGATTCAAGCTCATTTGTTTAATGACTTCCGCCACTATCTTTTCCATGCTTGGCATACTTGGTTCAACACTTACACTCTTCACATTATATTGTTGCCCTTGATCAAAACTTTCAAATCCATAGCATCCACTTACCCTCTCCGATGGCCATTGGTACACATTTATAGCAATCTCTTAAAAAAATTTTATGGCCCTTTCCGGAGTTACTCCAAGTACAGATCCACCCGCCGAAGTATCAACAAGCACTCTTTGCCCATTCACAAGTCCTTGATAGAAAAATCCAACTTGTTGATTCTCTGGGAAACCATGTTTTGGACACTTGCGTAGCATATCCTTAAACCTTTCCCACGCTTCATAAAAAATCTCTTGAGGCATTTGCTTGAATTGAGTGATCAAGCTCTTCATTTGAAGCATCTTGGAAGGTGGGAAGTATTTGTTCAAAAACATTTGTGCTAGCTCGTCCCATGTGTTGCACGTACCGGGAATAATGGTGGAGAGCCATGTTCTTGCTCTATCCCTCAAAGAAAATGGAAATAACCTCATCTTGATGCAATCTTCACTCACCCCATTCATCTTCACGGTGTTAGCAATCTCCACAAATTGGGCTAGATGAGCATTAGGATCTTCATTCGGAGTTCCACTAAATTGTTGCTCCCTCACCATATAAATCAAGCACATCTTAAATTCAAAGTTATTAGCATGGATTGGTGGCCCCATCATTTGTGGCATTGCTCTTGGCATAAAGAAATCCCGGATTACCCTTTGATCATTTTGCATTCCATGTTGCACCGGAAGTGGTGGTGGTGGGACATATGCTTGTTGCGGATGAGCATAAGCTTGTTGAAAGCCTTGTTACCTTAGAACTTGTTTCACTATTTGTTGAAGCAAAGCTTGGTTGTTCATAGCTCCATGATTTTGATAGGCCTGTTGAGGAGGATTCTCATTGAATTGATGTGCGTTGTCTTGCACGTTCATATTGTGTCCTCCTTCCCCATCATGCTCTATCTCCACACGATTGTCACCTTGAAAATTCTCCATTCGCTCACTATTTTTGTTCTCCTTTCTTCTCCTTCTCAACGTATGCTCAATCTCCCAATCGATAGGTTCTACTTGTTTTCCCTTGGATCTTGTTTGCATACACCTTCAAAGCAAAAGAAGTTAGAACAAGGTTTCACAAAGCAAATACAAGTAAACGAATAAAATAAATAAAAAAAATGTCTCTATTAAGATTACTCAAAACGATCTTTCTTCAAGCTACTAGCAACCGTTGCCTTCCCGGCAACGGTGCCATTTGATTAGCCATAGTTTAGTGGAGAATGATCAATTCAAGAAATTATCGAACCCAAGAGAGGTAGGCACTAGTGCTTAAACGATCTCACGTTTCTTATAATTTTATAGAGACTAATCATCAAAGGGAGGTTGATCAAACAAGAAATTAAATCAATCAATGCAAGTGAACAAGCAATGATCAAACGAACAAGATGGATGGATGAAAAGTAGTTTACCAAATTGATTAAAAGTGAGATTAACAACAATCAAGAAGTGGTAATTCTAGGAATTATGTATCAAATTCATATGTATCATGGATTGAAGACTAAGGGCCAACACTAAAATCACCTAAACTCCCTCTCGAGATGGATAGGATATGAATATCAAATAGCTCAATGGATTGGTTCTCACTTAAACAATTCCAACTAGGTACTAAGCTTAAATGAGAGTCCCTTCACACAATTAATCAATCTCTCGATCAAACCAATCACATGTCCTACCAAAGGGTTCTAAACTATGAAGGACTTCTCAATCTCTTCACAATCTATAATGCACATGAAGTGTTTGATTAAATGATTCACTTAATTATCCTAAGCATATAATTGATTTCTCAATCTAATCACATATCTAGAACAACTAAACACACAAATCATCAATACAATTCAAGCAATTAATAATCAATGGTAGAAAATCATAGATCCAATCAACATATGACTTCGAATACACAAATCCCCAAAATTATCCAACAACTCTCATGTTGCTAATCTCACAAGGGAGATTAGCCTACCATATTAAGAAGGAAGTGAAAATAGACATTAAGATCCTTACAAACCATGATGAAACTATGAGGTTTAATACAAGAAATGAATGGAAACTCCCTTGATGTCACTTCAATGGTGATTTCCTTCCTTCCCTTGTTATCTTCCTCTCTTCCTTGCTTCTTTTCTTCAATTGGATGATGATTTTGATGGTTGGATGATGGTAGATCCAAAGGATGAAGAATGGATGAAGGTGAAGGTGAAAAATGGAGGAAATGGTGTGTGAGGTGTGTGTGGAAGGGTGGAATTTCGGATCTTTTTTCAATTGTTGAATAAAGGGGTATTTATACCCCTTGGGAAGCTTCTAGAAGTATTCTAATTTTTTCTGATCCCAGACACGACACGAGTTGTGCGACGCAACACGGCCATAAGGTGGCCGTGTTGTGTCTTCTGTTGCTCTCACACGGCCATTTTGGACAGGGCCGTGTTACGCAACACGTCTCGTGTGCTGTAACATGGGTACAGGATGGTCGTGTTGGATCTTCTGATGTTGGCACACGGCCACTTCTTACAGGGCCGTGCGCTGTACACGGCCCGTGTTCTTGCTGCCCTGCTTCTTCTTTCACTGTTTTGGCTCGTTCTTCCTCGTTTCAACTCCGAATTGAGATCCGCTTTTTCATTCACACACATTTCAATAAAAATACAAAACAAAACTAAATAACACATAAAATACGGATAAAATCATACGAAAACTCACATAAAAGATACTAAAATCTAGGTGAAAATATCACTCATCACATGTACATACAAGAATCTCCAAATTAGTTCTCCAACTAACCAAGACAAGTAAACAAATAAACAAATAAAAGAAATACTCTTATCAAAACTAATCAAATTCAAACTCGTTACAACCAAGATTTTAACATTTCTTCAGCAAGTGGCGCCATGTTCTTAGTCCCATTTTTTATATCAAAATGATTTCAGAGTAAGAGTACTCTATCGTTGTTGTACACGTATGACCAAGTAACAAAATTTATAAGTATGTTGTCCCAAGGGAAAGTAAACTCATAGTTGTATTCAGATTTGTCATCAATTATGCTTTGTAAGAGTGACAAGATTGAAGGTTTGATTTTATACTAATGATTACTCTAATCAATTAACTAAAGAAAACAATTAACAACTAATAGTTTCAACTATCAAGCAAGTAACAAGATGAATGGAATGTGGATAGAATGTATTTAAGAAGAGATCAATGCTAACCATACTCATGGTTAAAAAACTAGCCAGATATGCATGACTCTTAACATTGAACTTCATTATTTATGGACTAAAAGAAATCACGTTTTTACCCTTAATCCATATGGCCAAGGCAATTAACTTCTCGACTCTTTGATAAGTCCAAATCTCCTAGGATTGTCTTACTCTCAATTCCCATTAAGGTACTATGATCATAAGTTGGGTTCTTTTCATTCAATTTCTTAAGTGTCCTCCTATGAATGTTTTAAGCATAAGAAGGGTATGGCTTACCTCCCCTCACACTAACATGCATGTTCATCTTAACCAATGATTCAACTAAACCACTAGTCATAATATTGGAATGGTCATCCTAACACTATGAAAAGAGAATTTAATCACACAAATATTAAAATGAAACATGAATAATTAATCATAAAAGGAAGTCCAAAATTAACTCAATTCAAAATCTCAAATCCTATATATCTAGCATTCTTCTCAACCAATCATATGATTAGTCCTACTATAGGACTAGCCACTACACATTGTGTTCAAATTAATACAACCAAAGGCTTGCTCCATTTGAGCCAAATTATTAAGAAAAATAGCAATTGAAAAGTAGATCGGCTTCCCTTTTATGAAGATGGCCTTCCTTCCTTCCAACATGCTCAATTCTTCAATCTATGATGATCTTCTCTTCTCAAATTGATGGAATTGTGGAATGGTGGATGAATTTAGGAAAAACCAATGGATTGAATGGATGTGGAAGATAGATGAATTTGAATGTGTGTGTGAAGGTATGGTGTGATAATGTGTGTTTAGATCTTAGAAATTTCTCCAAAAATGTGATTCTCCTCTAATTTTCGCACTCAATTGAGTTTTTATACCCTTTGGAACCTTCTAGAATCTTTCCAATTTAATACTGGATTTCGCACCTACACGGGTCGTGTAGTAGCACATGGCTCGTGTAGTGCACACACAGTTTAGCGTGTTCTACGCATTCTCGGACACGGCTCGTGTAGCAGCACACGGCCTCTCCCATGGGCGTGTAACATTTTCTGACGACTGCACACGGCCTTCTCGAACAGGCCCGTGTTCCTTACACGAGGCGTGTGCTCGCGCACGACTCGTTCACCGGAACACGGTCTTCTTCTGGATGTGTCCCACGTTCTGATGCTCGCACACGGCCACCTTGGACATGCCTGTGTTACCCACACGGGGCATGTCCAAGCGTGCCCTATTCTTCCTTCTCCGTTTTTGCTCCCGACTCCATTTTTCTCTATTTTTAACTTGTTTTACACATATTTAACCTTATTTACACACTTTTATCAATCCATACCACACTTCTCCTAATTAACATAAAACTTCACCAAAAGCTACACAAATACGGATAAAATCATCCGAAAATCCACAAGTAAAGACACTAAAATTTAGGTGAAAATGACAACGATCAGTATGCTCATTAGATATATAAGTAATCCGTGGGTAAACAAATACCCACATTTATGACATATCATATTGATGATCCGTGGTTACTCGATCTTATTCTTTCGAACTCTCAAGTTTTTTTCATCACGAACAACACAAGTAATAATAATAAAATATAAATAAATAAACCTGATAAAACATGAAATAAAGTCCAAAATAAAAACTAAGATTTAATCCATAATCACAAGAACAACTAGAAGAAAATATTAAAATTAATAATAATATGTTATTAGTTTAATTTATTCATAGCAATTGAAAAAATCCTTGTCTTAATTTGTTTAGTAGTAATAGAATTCGTAATATGATATTTTTTTGGGTTTGACATTTTACTTGGTAGCACGCCGAACTACAATTAGTTCATTTATACTTTAGGATACACTTTTGAGTACACGAAATCAGTGAACAAGGTAGCTTTATCATTAACCATAGAGTTAGTAAGTGTGTAGATCTGAGGAAATTGATGAATTAACTATTCTCTCAAATTTGGAGGATCTGATTCCAATAATGTGACAAATTTATACTACTTCCATCCCAAATTCATTTTCACGTTTATTGTATACAAAAGTCATTTTTTTTACTTACTTTTGAGGGTAGTATGATATTTTTGGGTAATAAAGGTAAAGTATGTTCTGTGTGTTAAAAAAAGTGATGGCAAATTTTAAATTAAAATATGTTAGAAGGATGTTAGTTAGTTGTTTTTTCCTTTTATGGAAGTGTAAACTTGAATTTATAACAGATCAAATGGAAAGTGTAAAGTTAAAGTTGGGATGGAGAGGATATTATATAATCTTGTTTGCAAAATGAGCTGGTCTCTTGTTCGTTCGGGCGCACGAGCAATTTAAGGGCACAACGTTATGTTTTATATAATATATACACTTTAATTTATAAGAGTAATATTTTTTCTCCAAATCTATTAAAATATGAATAACATTAATATTTGAATAGTATTTTTTATTTTTTTAGAAATTAAAAGTATAAGACTTCATATTAAAAGGTACAACATTTTAAATGATACCATTCTCAGGATTTAAATTATACAATTTTCGGGACGACAAAGACTAGAATAGGACTTCTTTTTTTCAAAACTCACAGAACCGGATCTTTTAAGCCAAATGGGTCAGATTTGAATTGGATTTCCTTTTCACCGCTTTGCACGCAATCTTCTTCAATCCACATCAATCAACCACAGTTACCGCGCCGATCACCAGCAGCACCACCGCTGGAACACCCGCTCCAGCGCGATTTTCAGTGAATTATTGTCTTCGGAGTAATAGTGAGCGGTGAGATTCCACCTCTTTCCACGTCCTCTCTCTGCCAAGTTCTTTTTCTCTCTCTTTTCTTTCTCTCTCTCTTGTCTTGCGTCCTCATTCTCTCTTTTCTCTCTCACTTGTCTTGGGTCCTCCTTTCTCTCTTTCTTCTTTCTAGAGGCTGTAGCACCGGCACAGGACAATCGGTGTTTTGAATTTATATACTGTGATGCCGCTTTTTCTCATATTGGATTCTAATCCAAGTTTTCGAGGGTGTGAATTATTCCCTTTTGATGCCGACTCAACAGTTGATTTTATGTCATCCGTAAATGCTAATTTTCTTTCCCTCGTTCAGCGTCGTCCCGCGCCATGGTGGCCTCTCTCTTCTTACAACCTTTCCGGCAGTTACTATGTCCTCCTATTTTTTTCGGCAGGCTGAGCAATCCATTCGGCGCTGTGTTTTTGGGCCAGGTTGCTGTTTGCAGGCTGCACTTCATCCTTGTTGCTTCAGGTTGCCGTTTTTGGCGAACCTATCCTTACTTTTGCTAGAGTGATAAAGCAGCCTACTCTCTTCTCTTTCTTAGTTGGGGCCCCACTCACTCCTTTCTTCCTCCTGCTACTTATTTTTCTTATCTTGGTGGTCCCCACCCACTTTCCAATTCTACTCTAACTCCCCTTTTCAACTTGGAGCTTCTTGCTTAGGTTGCTCTTTTTTATTACTCTAATTTTTCAAAAATAAATTTTAAATTTTTTTTAGGTTATTTTTTTATTAATTGGATTACTTTTTATAATAAATTGGATTACTCTAATTTTCTCAAAATATATTTTGAAATTTTTGTTGTAGGTTACTCTTTTCTATTAATTGGGTTACTTTTTATAACGAATTAGATTATTCTAATTTTTAAAAATAAATTTTGAAAATTTTGTTGTAGGTTACTCTTTTCTATTAATTGGGTTACTTTTAATAATGAATTGGATTACTCTAATTTTCAAAAAAATAAAATTTGAAAATTTTGTTGTTGATTTACGTCGTTATTCTTTCTCATTAATTAGGTTACTCTTTTTAATGAAGTGTGTTACTTTTTGTAATGAATTGAATTACTCTAATTTTTTAAAAATAAATTTTGAAAATTTTGTTGTTGATTTACAGTAATTAGGTTACTCTTTTTCAATGAATTTGACTACTCTTTCTAAACCAACAATCTACCAGTAGCTAATGGTTCAACCTTTATCACTACATTTGCAAAGTACTCCAATTGTAGAAGCAGGTTATCAGTGGTTAAATACACATCTTCATGGTTGATAGTAATAAGTGGACCACCCTGCTTGTATATACACAGTAAAACATCTATTTCATCCAACCAAAATAACCAAAAAGTTGAAATAAAAAAAGTAGAAAAAACAAACAAACTTGAGTTTTCACTAAATATCTCTCCAGTCTATCCATCCACAACAAGTTATTCAAATCACAAAATTAACCCAAATCCTTAATCAATGCCTAAAAGTTGAATCTTACAAAGCCACGTTGAACTCCATTGCTCCACTTCTTCTTATAGAAACACAATTATATCAAGCAATGCGACTAGAAAAAAGGTGAGTTCTGAGATAAAATGGGAAATACCATGGCAGCGACTAAGCGAGGAAGGAAGATGGCTTGGGGTGTTCCTGGGTGTTCAAAAATTACGTGATACAAGAAACGAAAACATTGAGGGCGGGCCAGGGCGGCGGCGGAGGGTTTGGCGATAGGTGGGGAGGGGCTAGAAGGGACAGTAGACAGCCCATCCAAAATCGACCTTATACATCCAAAATCGACCTTATACATATTATGAAGAGGCGAATCTAAGACAATAGGGGATAGATCCTGTAAATCTATCACAAGCAATGGCGCTTGTTTCAGATTCATCACAATCTTCGAAACACATTGCCACGCGAGGCTGCCACCACCGCGCATTGCTGCCTTGTCGAACGCGCATCCGCCGTCCGCTGCTGCTGGAGAATGCAAGGCTTTGATGGAGAGAGAAGAAGGGCTTTAGTACTTGGGGAGAGAGAAGAAGGGTAGGGAAGAGGGAATAGGGGGGCGATGGTATAGAGAAGAGAAGTTTCAGTACTTGGGGAGAGAGAAGAAGGGATGGGGGAGAGAGAAAAATGGGGCTTCTGTTTTGATTCACGTGATTTTTCAGTAAGGAATTGATTTGGTAGCAGGGAATTGATTTGGTAGACGCAAATTCACGAGATTTAATTATGGTTGTGATTTGGATCCGATTACATCAATTAATCCATAGGACTGGTTGTACCCTAGTCTTTCTCTTCCGGGACATACAAGTTCTATCATTGCAAAATTTAGTACAAAATATGGATAGTTTGAATTTTATTATGCAAATCTGACTTGATATCTTATACCGTACGTATATTAACGATATCATTTACATATATATAATTAGCTAATTGGTTCAATTAATCTTTTGACTTTTCATGATAAAACATTTTAATTAAAATGTCAATTGTCAATTAATATTATTTAAATTTAAATGTTAATTTTCTCTTAGCCACTAGCCAGCGAATTAGTTGGATATTTAAAGCCAGTGTATTTTCGCATGTTTATCAAATGTTCATTGACATTTTAATCCTTTCTGAACTTTTGTACGTTAACAGCTGTCTTCCACATTATATATTTACTCTCCGCCATTTCGAAAATTATTCTCTCTAGAGTGTCAATTCTTACCCATTTTAATTAAACAGAAAGGGTAATTCCCGGCTCGTATTCTCTGTGTCATTTGATACATTATTTCATGTGTCACACTGTTAGATTGAAGATACGTAGGTGAGAGAAACTATACCCTAATCTTTAAACTCTATAGACAATGGTTGGATTTGTTTCCCCATCTTACGTGTCAATCACATAACGTGTGTCACACAAGATGATGCACCAAAATGACCCAGAAGATCCGGTGTGGGTAATTCCATTTGGATCAAATTGATTCAGCTCAATAAGGCTATAATTGTCCATTTTATACCATTTAAATTATATTAAGACTATTTAACCCTTTTGTTTATTTATAACTATAATATTCATTAAGATCCTAATTAATGCTAATTTCTGATGCTGCTCATTGAATTCATTAACTATACTTAATATCATTAATTTAATAATCTAACTACGGCTTCTAACGGTTCATCTTTTTAAAAGAAACTTTATTTACTTATTTAGATATATTCCATTATAACTTTACTACTAAAATTATATTTCATTAATCATCATCATAATTCATGAAATTTTACTAATTAGTTGATTTACCTTTTTTAAAAAAATAGTACTATATTATTTTATATTAATTAAATTTCGAATATTTTGTTTTATTAGTTTTAATTAAGATAATGATTAAAAAATATATTTAAATCATATTTAGAGGCATGAAAAAATTAATATTACATAATATTCAATCTTCCCCATGAACAACCATCTCAACATCTCATGAGCTCTCGTGTGTCATGAGCTCTTGTGTGAGACGCATAAAAAATTATAATGATATAGTAAATTATTTTATAAATAATTTATAGTATAAATAAAACGTAATAACTATAGCGAAAATAATGATATTATCATTTTTTATCTATTTTAAATGAGAGCTTACGTGAGACAGTTTTACACTATCTTACAATTATAAATAAGACTAGTAGGTTATTCATTCATATACACAATTAGAGATTTTTTGAAATTCAATTCTTTAAAAAAATTATAAAGTAAGAATATATATTTTTTAAGTTACTCAATAGATACTTTCTTTAAATTTCGTTAAGTAGTAGAATTGATGATATTCTATTCAAAAAGTGTGGAAAAAATAGTCTCACAAAATTATATGATTTTCAAATTATACGATTTCAAGATTTATATATTTTTATTTTAAATTACAATATGAAAGTATATGAAAAGCAAGAGAGTTAATTTATTGAAAATTGGGTTCATGTATTTTATTTTTCAAAATTATTTTTTTTTGTTGGTGAAAAAATTAATTTTGAAAAAAATAAATTATTACTCTTTTGAATGGAAAATACTACTCATCTCAATAAGAATATAGAAAATCACAGCATTTTAGAATTTGAAGAATAATATTATTCATTCGGAAGATGAATAGTTTATTTCTTTAAAAAATAATTTTTCATATATTACATAGTAATTGTTATATTATAGGCTAACTATAGTGTGCATCCGGGTGCACCCTAAGATAGGGTGCACCCATATACAAATATAACCAAAAATATATACAATTATGAGCAATAATATATACAATTTAATTGTTAGTTTTTTTTAATGAAAAATTGAGTGTAAAAAATATACAATTATTAAAAAAAACATGTATATACTATTGAATAAAAAGTAATACACATATGGATGTTACTTTTTTTAATGAAAAATTTAGTGTGAAAAAAGTATACAATGATTACAAAACACATATACAAAATAGAATAATATATATACAAAATAAAATAAAAGTCATACACATATGGGTGCACCCTTGCACCCGGATGCACCCAATATACACTCATAGTTATATCATAAAGCAAGAATTTGAGTAGTGATATTTCTCATACAATAAAGGTAATTTTTTTATCTTTATAAATAATTTTTTTTAATGTGTAGTTGAGTAATCATATTTAATGTGTATTTTAGAATTCGATTAGCACAAATTGTGACATAAGTGTAGGATGTAATGTTTTTGTGTGATTTTTAGGTAATTTATTGACATATAATAATGTATATTATCTTTGATAAAAATATTACATATACATTGATATTTCCTTATTTTAAAAAAAATTGTTGATAATTTGTTGGTAATGGAAATAAAAAATAATTTATTAGTTTTTTAAAGTGTTTTGTATACTCATATTCAACGAGATGGTGTACTTAATTAATTAAGAAAAATTATCCAATGCATTTGGGTGCAACGTACCCTCTATATTCAGAAATTTATACATTAATAAATAAAAATGTACTCCATACAACCAATACAAATGTATCCATTTTATCATTTTGGGCGTCCAATTCAAAGGTATCCAAATTCCCTTTTTGGTAAAAAAAAAGTACATCACATGAGCACCACTTCCATCTAATACAACTACCCACTACACATAATAATAATACTTCTTAATCTACGCGCAAAAAGTAAACGATTACCTTTGCATTGGCCGAATGGAGTACTATATATTAATGAATAAAAACTTATACACTTTGTTAGCAAAATTTTTGTTAGTTTTTTAATAAAAAATTGAATGTGAAAAAGTTATACAATTATTAAGAAACACATATACATTATTGAATAAAAAATCAATACAAATATGGTTAAACATCTAATAATACTCCCTCCGTCCCGTTTCAATGTTTATATTTATTTTTTGCACGTTGATTTAGAAGTATAATATTTTAATAGATAATGAGTGGAAAAATATAATATTTAATGTAAAGTTACTCCTTAATCTACGCTCAAAAAGTAAACGATTACATTTGCATTAGACGGAGGGAGTACTATATATTAATGAATAAAAACTTATACACTTTTGTTAGCGAATTTTTTGTTAGTTTTTTAATAAAAATTTGAATGTGAAAAAGTTATACAATTATTAAGAAACACATATATATTATTGAATAAAATCAATATAAATATGGGTACTCATGTGCACCCAATTACACAGAATATCAATTCATTAATTAGTAAGCATAAAAATGATTTTGTGAAACACTGTAGTGTAATGTGTATACAATTAAGTAGTATTTTTTTCTCTTACGTATTAATTTATACTAAAATATATTGTATGTTAAATTTATTTTTTAAAAAATATTATCTCCATCCTGAAAAATATATTGTATGTTAAATTTATTTTTTAAATTTATTTTTTAAAAAATATTAAAAAATTAATTTATACGAAAAAGCTATACAATTATATTTTTCATTTTGCTTTGGAAATTATTTATTATACATAAGACTCATATACAACACTAATACAACTACCAGCTATACATTAAATATTATAATTTCTCAATCCACTATCTATTAAAATATTGGGTAAATTACCAAAACCCCCTTGAGGTTTGTCCAAATTACCAAATAAATACCGTGATTTGAAAAATTACCAATTTCCCCCTTTAAAAAATATTTTTTTAAAAAAATAGTGAAATTTAAAAATACAATGTTAAATATATGGGTCTTAATGTCATTTCCATCTTTCTTTACTTAAAGAAAAAGTGTATTTTAATTAATGTTCAAATAAAAAACAAGTTAAAGGGGGTAATTGGTAAATTTTCAAACCACGGGATTTATTTGGTAGTTTTGACAAACCTCGAGGGGGGTTTTGGTAATTTACCCTAAAATATTATACTCATGTCAATCCTTAATGTATCCATTTTACTATTTTTGGTCGTCCACTCTTAAAGTATCATTTCCCTTTTTAGACATATGGAACCCACACACATCACTAATATAATTAAAATATGGAATTCACACTCTCCACTACACATAAAATAATAATACTTCTTAATTCACATTCAAAAAGTAAACGCAAATATTAGTGATGCGCGTTTTCTTTGCACGCAAAATTAATCCCCAAGTATTAAGGATATCAATTGCAGCTTAAGCAAGCGACCAAGTGAATATCGAACCCAAAGGACGGCGTATTATCAATTTAATTATTATCTAAATTAATTAAGACAAGTTGGCAATTAAGTTTGAGGTTTAGGATGATTAAACTAATAAACAAATAATTAAAATAACAAATAAAATAAGGTACCACTCGAAGAATACGAAAGTGGATCAAGTAGGAGAATAGGTAGCTCTAGGATAACCTAGTTTTACTCATTAACTTCCCTTCCATATGTCAATGTCCGACTCTGCCTTGTGGAATATGGACGCATCACTAAACCATGTATATCTACTCTATAGACACAAGTAAACATGCGTGTAACATGTGTGAATAACCTCGGAGCAAGAGATATAATTTCACCCCCCTTTCTAGGTACTATCAGTATCAATTATTTCCCCCTATGATTGGTACTCTAACCCGATATGATCTCCCTTTATAGGTACTATGAAATTATCTTCTTTATCCTACTTATTAACCCGAATTCAATTCAATTAATAAGTATTCATACATGATAGTTCTAATGAAGCTTCGGAGTCCCCTCACCTAGAATCATAACATGGAACCCTGCTCAACAATGAACGCACTCAACCAATAACCATGTCATGCATTCAGACTCTACACAACGATTATTGATGCACAAAACGACTATGAGTATGGATTAAAAAGGCACAATCTTATATAAAATAAACTACAAGTAGTGTTGTACGGAGTATACACATGGAAGTTCAATTAACTAGATAAAACCTTCACAACCCTAGTTCTACCAAAAAGGCTCTAGCCCATGATGTTACGAAGAACAATCATGGGTGTTGGATAGATCTTACCCGGATATCCGGAAAATATAAGATAATTTAAGAAACGAATAAACCCTAGATGTGGCATCATCGCGTCCTTCTCGCTCTTGAATCCTCCTCTTGGTTCTCCTCTTGATTCCACAAACGAATCTTCAAAGTGATGGATGGATGGAGAAAAGAATGAGGGTTGGGGGGTGATCCCCCCTTGTGGGGTGTTGTATGTTGTGGCCTCTCTTCTTCTCTCTTGTTGTTGTGTTCCTATTCTTTTGTGGCTTCCTAGACCTCCTTTTATACTTGTAATCACGTCTCCTAGGCTTGGAATGGGCTTTTCAAGTGATCACACGCGTTTAGGCCTCGAAAATACGGATATGGTAAGTTCCCGCACATCGGTTCGACCTCAGCAAACAGGTCGAACCACTAAGCACAGGTCGAACCACAGGTCGAACCACCCTACTGGAAGCCCCAGGTGCTTGGTTCGACCAACCCAACAGGTCGAACCAGAATGTCTCAGGTCGAACCTAGGTCGAACCAATTTGCGCAGTCTCGCCGTTTCGCGTATAACTTTCACATCCGACCTCCGAATTGAGTGATTTTTATGCTCACGCGATCCTCTCTTCCTGGGATTTCTATCTATATGAAGAACTTATAATAACTCCAAGAATTGAATATGTAATAGGCCATGGAAAGTAGCACTGCAATTATGTTCTGGACAGCTCGCGCAGCGTCACCACTTTACTCATAACTTCCTCGTTCGGACTTCAATGATGGTGTTCTTTATGCCAAAATGACCCTCTCTTTAGTGGATTTCCAACCATATATCATACTAACAGTTTCAAGCTCCATAACAATACAGAATAATTATGAAAGTTGGATGTGCGTTTTCAGCATTCTTGCACAAATTGCACCTTTTCTCCAACTTTGCTCTTTTGATCCTTTTTCCACCTAAAACACAATAAAACACCTCAAGTGCACATAATTCTCACATATATCGAATATAAGACATTTGTGCTCATATATGACAAGAATATCAATCAAAAAGGTGTTAAATTTGACACTAAAACATGCTTATTTTCACTCTCATCAATCCCCCAAACTTACCCGTTGCTCATCCCGAGGCAACAAAATAAAAATAAAGAGATAGAGAGAGTAAGAAAATTAGTAGAGAAACAAGGACTATGACAAATACCCCTCTTCAAAATACAATTATCCTCAACTTAGGTCATGCAACTCTTATTACATGTAATAATCAATTCGTAGCATACAAGTTAAGACAATCACCACCAATTCAAATGCTCTATTGACATGTTCTCACGGGAAGTATATATCACTCGCACTCAAGTGTGAAAGATGTACACTTATGGGATAAGGTGTTTACGCTCAGATTCAATTCAAGTGCATGCGTAACCATAAGCTTGCCAAACGTCTCAAACTCTCCACCACTTAAAAGTATGATTCGACAATGGGATCAAAAAGGACTTTTCTTTTGGATGTAATGTTGGCTCTTTGGTAAGGGTAGGAAATATATGGATAAAGTAACTCAATTAGTAGAGAATTAAAATCAGAGATCTTTTGTACTGCATATTTTTACACTTCAAGGCTATCCAGCTTCATGCTCTTCTAATTTTCTTTTCTATCCTTTCCTTCAAGCTCAACATACTTTTTCTTTTCTTCAAGCACATCATTTTTTTTCTAGAGGTACCAGTTTCGGGCACTACCTCTAACATCTTCCATAGGGTACTAGATTTAAGCACTACCCTAGGGTTTTTGATTCCATGGAGTACTAGATTTAAGCACTACTCCATGTTTCTCCTTAGATGCATTATCATAATCCATCACTATTAATTTCAACACCAATTTCATTCCTTCCCAAATTGTTATCAAGCACCATTAACACACCTTGACAACATTTAATTCTCCACTAAATATTGGAATTTAAGGCTCAAATATGATATCAAAGTGGCTATCTTCGTAGGTTGCCAAAGAAATAAGGCTTTTAGGCTCAACGGGGCTAACTACGGATATAAAATTATTTGGTAGGGAATTATTTGGCTAAGTGACTCATAATTTCAAGGATGGCCTTAGATCATTTCCCATTATCTAACATAACATGTAGTCTTAAGTAAGACAAGAGGCAAGTTTTAGAATACACACACAAGAACGATACTCACCAGAAAAGAAATATCATGTGATTATGTATCATGATAAATAAGGCTCAAAATCTCACATGGGTATTTAACAAGTAACAGATCACCTTTCATGATAAGCAATATCCCACAAGTACACATAGAACTTCATATCACAATATAACTCAAGTACACTTCCTTCATCAATTTCAAAGGCATATGAATTTCAAAGACAATTTTAAACATATAAGCTCACATGGATCACCACCTTAAACTTAATCCTTCCACTCCTATGAATTAAAAGCATATATAAAAATTAGAAAAAGGGAACGAGGGCACCTGATTTTTCTTCAACGTACGCACGAGCTCCTCGAGTCAAAGCATCAATGTAGAACTCGTCTTGCCACTCTTTTACCTTTTTCTATCATCAAAGCTCAAACAAACTCATCATCACAGTATTCATCAATAATAAAATAGGAGAACTATAAGAAAGAATTAATTGACTATGTAATCGACTCCACACACTAGAAACACCACTGAACACTAGGCAAATTGCAAAAAATCGACACATCAAAATCGATTAAAGTTTCAATATACCGCAAAAAATCAACTCCCCAAGCAAACATTACAAAGAAAAGATTATATTCTTAGTGCTTTAATGAGGTAAGTACATCACACCCCCCCAAACTTAGTAAAAAGGTAAGTTGAAACTAAGTTTGAAAAAAGATGTAATTTCCGAATAATAAGCACGCCAAATATAATAATTTCTTACTCACACAAAATAAATAAAGCAATAAAATGGAAGGGCAAGCCCCCAACAGGCGCTCATGTTTAACGTCGTAGAGTCACGACGGTAGAGGACGGTCTTCTCGCATCCTCACCTTCAAATACTTTCTTTCCCTCTTCTTGTCTACACTCAACACCTCACCTTTCTTGGTCACAAATATATGATCATTGAAATTTTCTTCATCCCATGGCTGTCTAGACTCTTCCTTGTCAATCTTCCACTTAAATTCAAAATCACCTGTCTTAAAAAAATCAAGATTAAACAAGTTAGAAACCATATCAATGCTCTTGCATGAATGAGTCTCCATGGGCATCTTCATTGCATGATCAAGAGAGAAAACCACATCTTCATTATCCATTCACAGTTTAAGCTTTCCTTCCTTAACATCTATCATAGCTCCAACTGTGGCAAGGAACAGTCGTCCCAAAATAAGGGAAATGTCACCCTTATCATCTTCCATCTCAAGTACAAGAAAATCCACGGGAAAAACTAACTTATCCACTCTCACTAAAACATCTTCAATTAAACCCTTCGGACAAGTCATGGATCTATCTGCCAATTGAAGAGCAATATTCGTGGGATTAAGATCCCCCAAACCAAGCCTTTTAAATATGGACAAAGGCATCAAGTTAACGCTTGCCCCCAAATCACACAAGGCTTTATGTGCCGATCCTTTTCCAATGTCACAAAGAATGGTGAAGCTTCCCGAATCCTTTAACTTTGCAGGCAGCTTCCTTTGAAGGATCTAGCTGCAATTCTCTGATAGGTTCATCGTCTCCACTCCGTTCAAGCTCCTCTTCTTTGATATACTATTCTTGAGGAATCGGGCATAGTATGACATCTCCATGATTGCTTCAGAGAAAGGAATGTTCAAGCTTACTTTGCTCATGACATCGTGAAACCTCTTGAACTTTTCTTCCAATCCCTTCTCGGCCAATCTCGAAGGAAACGGAGGAGGTATCTTGGTCTTTGGTCTTCCCCATTCATCACGTTCAACCTCCTTCGCTTTATCCTTCTTGGCTCTCAATCCCTTTGCTTCTTGCCACTTCTTCTCTATTGTAAGCTCAATATTCTACTCATGTAATGGTACTGGAATAGCATCAAGATCATGCGGAGCATTCGGCATAGAAACGGGCAACTTCTGGATGGGTTCGACCAGGGTTCGACCTGTGGAACAGGTCGAACCAGGCACGTACTGGTCGAACCTACCTTCGGGACAACGGCTCTTTTTTTGAATTTGAGGTTCGACCTGGGTTCGACCTGTTTGAGAGGTCGAACCAGGTACATAATGGTCGAACCTACCTACTGGAAGACTGCTCTCTTTCTGCTCTTGAGGTTCGACTAGGGTTCGACCAGTGTTAGAGGTCGAACCACTGCCCCCTAGTCGAACTGCCTCACTGTATAGTTTATATCCTCTGGTTTGACCTGGGTTCGACCTGCTGGGTTGGTCGAACCATTATGGTCGTGGTCGAACCGTTGCTGCGACAAAACAGAGCACTCCGGATGAAGAGGTTCGACCTGCAGAACAGGTCAAACCATCTGGGTTTTGGTCGAACCGATGATTTTGAAAAATAGAGTGCTCTGAATGGTGAGGTTCGACCATGGTTTGACCTGTATGCCAGGTCGAACCTTCTGGATGTTGGTCGAACCGATGCTTAGTCATGTCCATATTTGATTTCGGCCTCGTCGTTCCCTCGTACTGCATTCCAGACCTTAACATGATGGCTTTATCTTCCAATTTTTATGTCAATTGATTCACATTCGTGGTCATTTGCCCCATCATCAAGGTAAGCTCCTTCAACTGCTTAGATAAATATGCATGATCAACATTCATTCTAGCTTCGATGTGGTCAATCCTTGCATCGTTCTTAGCCATGTATCGATTGAAGGTATCTTCATCACTCCTCACTTCTTGCTGCTTCATATTAGGCCCCCTTTGTGTCAACTCTGTGATCTGCCTCTGCTGGAACTCTAGTAGCTTGTCGATGTTAGCTAGACTAGAGACGATCTCATCATCCCTATTCGGCTTCACCACTTGATGTTCAACCTGCGCTACCTCGCCAAGTACATATGATCCTCTATCTCTCACTACAGGCCAGTCACGTGTATTCATAGAGATGTCTTCAAAAAACTTTTCCGCTTCAAGTGTTGTCTTAGATAACAGCGCTCCACCTGATGATGCATCAATAAAAATACGCGACTCACAATCCAATCCATAGTAGAAAATACTTATGTATTCAGCCTTAGACATTCCATGCTGTGGGCACCTCCTGAGCATGTCTTTAAACCTGTCCCACGCCTCATAAAATTTCTCACCCTGATTCATAACAAATCGAGTGATCTCTTGCTTCATCCTTAAGATCCTTGAGGGTGGCATGTATCTCTCCAAGAACTTCTGCTGCAGTTGGTCCCATGTATTGCAATCTGTGGCATCAAGAGTCTCATACCAAGCTTCCGCCTTATCAATCAAAGAGAACTTGAATAAGGCGATCCACCTAGCATTATCGTTAGCTCCACTGCCCTTTTGAGTGTTTACATAACCAAGAAATCTTCGGAGATGCTGATATGGATCTTCAAAACAACCTCCAGAAAAGGGATTCTTCTCTACCATGTTAATAAGAGTGGGATTTATCTCAAAATCATCATCTTCCCCCTTGCTCCTATCAACCCCATGTTGACATTCCCAAAGTTCGTGAAAATTTCACGAATGAAAACATTATCCGGATTCTGCCTTGCTCCGGCCATGTTTAGATCAATGTGTTATTTCTTCTTTCCTTCCTCTCATTTTTTTCAAGCGCACAAGTAACTCGAAAAAATTCAAGGTTAGATAGAAATAAATAATCACAAATAAAAGAAAAAAAAATCTTAATCAAACTAGAAATAATAAAATCAATAATAATAGCCGTCCCCGGCAACGGCGCCAAGAACTTGATGCGCGTTTTCTTTGCACGCAAAATAATCCCCAAGTATTAAGGATATCAATTGCAGCTTAAGCAAGCGACCAAGTGAATATCGAACCCAAAGGACGGCGTATTATCAATTTAATTATTATCTAAATTAATTAAGGCAAGTTGTCAATTAAGTTTGAGGTTTAGGATGATTAAACTAATAAACAAATAATTAAAATAATAAATAAAATAAGGTACCACTCGAAGAATACGAAAGGGGATCAAGTAGGAGAATAGATAGCTCTAGGATAACCCAGTTTTACTCATTAACTTTCCTTCCATATGTCAATGTCCGATTCTGCCTTTTGGAATATGGACACATCACTAAACCATGCATATATACTCTATAGACACAAGTAAACATGCGTGTAACACGTGTGAATAACCATGGAGCAAGAGATATAATTTCACCCCCCTTTCTAGGTACTATCAGTATCAATTATTTCCCCCTAGGATTGGTACTCTAACCCGATATGATCTCCCTTTATAGGTACTATGAAATTATCTTTTTTATCCTACTTACTAACCCGAATTCAATTCAATTAATAAGTATTCATACATGATAGTTCTAATGAAGTTTCGCAGTCCCCTCACCTAAAATCATAACATGGAACCATACTCAACAGTGAACGCACTCAACAAATAATCATGTCATGCATTCAGACTCTACACAACGATTATTGATGCACAAAACGACTATGAGTATGGATTAAAAAGGCACAATCTTATATAAAATAAACCACAAGTAGTGTTGTACGGAGTATACACATGGAAGTTCAATTAACTAGATAAAACCTTCACAACCCTAGTTCTACCAAAAAGGCTCTAGCTCATGATGTTGCAAAGAACAATCATGGGTGTTGGATAGATCTTACCCGAATGTCCGAAAAATACAAGATAATTTAAGAAACGAATAAACCCTAGATGTGGCGTCATCGCGTCCTTCTCACTCTTGAATCCTCCTCTTGGTTCTCCTCTTGATTCCACAAACGAATCTTCAAAGTGATGGATGGATGGAGGAAAGAATGAGGGTTGGGGGGTGATCCCCCCTTGTAGGGTGTTGTATGTTGTGGCCTCTCTTCTTCTCTCTTGTTGTTGTGTTCCTATTCTTTTGTGGCTTCCTAGACCTCCTTTTATACTTGTAATCACGTCTCCTAGGCTTGGAATGGGCTTTTCAAGTGATCACACGCGTTTAGGCCTCGAAAATACGGATATGGTAAGTTCCCGCACATCAGTTCGACCTTAGCAAACAGGTCGAACCACTAAGCACAGGTCGAACCACCCTACTGGAAGCCCCAGGTGCTTGGTTCGACCAACCCAACAGGTCGAACCAGAATGTCTCAGGTCGAACCTAGGTCGAATCAATTTGCGCAGTCTCGCCGTTTCGCGTATAACTTTCACATCCGACCTCCAAATTGAGTAATTTTTATGCTCACGCGATCCTCTCTTCTTGGGCTTTATATCAATATAAAGAACTTATAATATCTCTAAGAATTGAATATGTAATAGGCCATGGAAATTAGCACTGCAATTCTGTTCGGCACAGCTCGCGCGGCGTCACCACTTTGCTCATAACTTCCTCGTTCGGACTTCAATGATGGTGTTCTTTATGTCAAAACGACCCTCTCTTCAGTGGCTTTCCAACCATATATCACACCAACAGTTTCGAGCTCCACAACAATATAGAATAATTATGAAATTTGGATATGCATTTTTAGCATTCTTGCACAAATTGCACATTTTCTCCAACTTTGCTCTTTTGATCCTTTTTCCACCTAAAATACAATAAAACACCTCAAGTGCACATAATTCTCACATATATCGAATATAAGACATTTGTGCTCATATATGACAAGAATATCAATCAAAAAAGTGTTAAATTGGACAATAAAATACACTTATTTTCACTCTCATCAATTAGCATAGTACGGATGGAGTATTTATAACATAAATATTTATAAGTAAAATTATTTATATATATATTTTTTTATAGCATTATAACAACATTTTTATAATTCTAGCACTTGTGACACTACAAATCCATTCGTTAATTATGGTTTCCTTCTAAAATTTAAATGGAATTGATTTTTGAGTAGTTAAATTTCGTAATTAATGATTATGGATTATTCTTAAAATATGTGTTGTTAAAAGGAAATAAATTAGACAATGAAACCAATTTATCAAGGTTATAAGGGTATTTTTAAATTAGTCAAACACTCAATAAATGTTATTGAGCCGGATCAAATTGAGCTGAACAACAGTGTCCAAAGAGAAATTATTGCATTTGTTGTTGAACCTACATTTAATATTTTTATTATTTCAATTTTAATCATATTTATCCAATTTTAATTTGATATTTTTTTTATGATACGGTGCCAATATGAAATGAATTATGAGATTGATAGACTTATTATTATAATTTGATTGTTTTATAAATAAAATATTCTTGTTGGTAGTTAAAGTATATTTTTCTAAATTATGATAAATGATGACTTAAAGTATGATTGTAATGTGTTATAGTATGATTTATTATAAACATGTTTTAACTACTAATATACGTACTTTACCTATATAAAAATCATACTTTGATAATGGAATGACATGTTTCACAATCCGACTATAAATAAATATACTAATCTCACAAGAGAATACTCTTTTTAGTTTTTGTGCAATTTGTTATTTATTGTTAAATTTTAATGTTTTTTTTTATTTCCATTTTTAGTCCATGTTAATTGAAAAAACAAAATTGATGTCGGAAACTAGCACATGATTATACCGAAAACCCACAATTTTAAAAATTATACATGTACATATTACTTGCGAGTTTCAGCATCAATTTTAATGCTCTATGTTGAATGTGTTAATACTCTATGTTGATCGTGCATGGTTATACTCAAAGTCAGATGCGATAATACTCTAATCTCATGCTTTTTTTACAATTTGTTTCTTTTTGTTGGGTTAGTCAAGCATTTAATCTGGTTACTCATGAGTTAGCTTTCTTTGCAAAACACAATGTAATTACTTTCTAGCATCCGTAATATATTTATTTCCCCTAAATAAAAAAAAGTTGAATGTGTTAATAATTTAAGTCCGATTTGATAATATTGAATGTGATAATAATACACAATGTTGAATATGATAATACTCTTAAGTCACACCACTCTATGTTGAATGTGGTAATACTTTAAGTCCTATGTGGTAATACACCAAGTACGTTGTGTTAGTACTCTATGTTGAATGTAGTAATACTCTTAAGTCCAATGAGGTAATACTCTAAATAGCTGCTCCATTTTTCTAACGTGTAGGGTAACCAGTTACAATGCGAATATTGAATCGTGTAATTGGTGCAAACAAGTTTGAGCAATGGTAATACTTTAACGGCTAGATTGATATGATTGAATGGAATAATAGGGAAATATAATTAACTTATGAATGAAATAGTAATGAGAATGGAATGAATAAAAATTATTTTTATCATGATTGATATCGTTCAAGAATAACTCAAGTAATAGAATTTGTATTATTTAATAATTTCAATGTCATTAATAGTATTTTTATAATATTACATTTAAATTTAATTTATTTAAAATATTAAATTAATTAAAAATTTAATGAAGATTTTATATATTTTATAATTATAGAAAAATATCAAATTATAAATAAAATAAAATATTAACATTTTTAAAATATAAATAAAATTTTAAATACAAATAAAAAAATTTATATATATTAAAAAATATTAAACTATGTATAAAAAATTTATATTTATATTTATATTACATGTATATATTCAATTTAATTAATAATATTAATTTTATATATAATTTACTAATTTTTATTTTGAATAAATATTAAAATAATTATATACATTTATATTTAAAATTTTAAGAATTTAATTTAATTATATATTTTTTACCGATTTGAGTATATAAAAATATTTAAATTTTTAATTAGATTTTAAATAATTTATAAATTTATTTTTTATTAAATAATTTATTACAAATGATTTTAATAAATATTACATGTTAAGTAGAAAAATAGTAACATATTTATAATTATATAAATAAATATTGTATAAATTAAAAGAATATTATTTATAATTGTATGTGTGTGTGTGTGTGAGGGTGGGTGGGGGAATGAGGGAATGAAATAGGCAATACCATGTGGGGTGGGAGGAATACACATTCCCACATATAAGGGAATACACATTCCTTTGAAATCGTGATTCCTATTACTAAAAACATACCAATCGCAGGAATGGAAATAGAATTAGGAATGACGATTCCATTCCCACCCCATTCTATCGTACCAATCACGCCCAAGTCTATGCAGTATTACTCTTAAGTGAAATGTAAGGTAAAGACGAGAATAAAACTGTCGTACCAATTCCAAAATGTACGTACAACCTCCTTTTTTCACTATCAGTGTGTGTTTTTCTCTTTTTTTTTAACTGTTGCTATTACTATTTTTTTTGTTTTTTATTTATTTAATTTTAGGAATATAATTGTAATTTTACACTTGTAGTTTAGGGTATAATTTATCCCTAGGGTTTAGGGTGTAGGGTGTAATTGTAATTTTACCCTTGTGGTTTAGGGTATAATTTATCCCTAGGGTTTAGGGTATAATTGTAATTTTACCCTTGTGGTTTAGGGTATAATTTATCCCTAGGGTTTAGGGTTTAGGGTATAATTGTAATTTTACCCTTGTGGTTTAGGGTATAATTTATCTCTAGGATTTAGGGTTTAGGGTATAATAGTCATTTAAATAAAATAAATTTAAAAATAAAATAAGAAATAATATTATTGAAGGAACAAGAATTAATTAAGAAGAATGGGGACCAAGGGTGTACCAATTGAATTGGTACCCCTGGTTGTTCCCTAATCCCTCTCGAAATGTAATATTCCCTACATCCCACGGAAAGGTTCTCATTTTACTATATTGAGCGTCTCGTTCTAATATCTTTATTTTCCTCTTTTAGTAAAAGAGCATACATATGACCCACCATTCACTACTAATACAATTACCCACTACACATAAAATAATAATACTCCTTAATCTACGCGCAAAAAGTAAATGGGGACCTTTGCCCGAAACGGAGGGAGTAATATTTTAAATTCGATGCGATAATAATCTATATGCTAACATTTTAAGACAAAAACTTATATGAGACCGTCTCACGTAATGACTCTCGTGAGACGAATAAAATGTGATAACATATTAATAGAAAAGTGATGGTTAAATGATAAAAAGTATAGTACAGATAGAAAATGATAATATTTTAAAAGAAAAGTGATAATATTTTTAATAAAAAATGATTTCACGACCGCCTCATATTCTAAAAGAGTTTCTTTATATTGCTAACAGGTTGGATAAAAACCAATTACATAAATATTATTCCCTCAGTGCTTTTTAAATAGTCAAATTTTATTTTTACGTCCATCCCAAAAAATTCAATTTCTTTTTTTATACACATGGAATCTACACACATCCATTAATATATTAAAATATGGGGCCACACATCTATTATTAATATATATAACTATTCATTACATATTAAATAATAATAACACTCCTTAATCGATCTATATAAATAAAAACTAATTAGAGGATCGTTTAAAACGGAGTATATCGTATAACTAGTGTCATGCACAAGTTCATCCCTCCATACAATTGCTTTATATTGCTAACGGGTTGGATAAAAACCAATTACGTAAATATTAATATCGTATGACTAGTGGCATGCACAAGTTCATCCCTCCATACAATTGTGTGAAAATGTTCATTTTTGGAAAAATATTAATTTTTAGATTGTCAACGTTTTATTCTTAATAATTTGTCATAAAAAATTGTATTAACATTTCTACGTTTTAATAGGTAAATAGTACAGTGCCCGCGCGATGCGGTTATCGTGTTAGCTATTTATTTATTATTTTAAATCTATACTTCTAAGTAGAAATTAATCATATTATTTTAAGATAATTAAAAGTATAATTTATTGTTTGACCAAGAAAAAAATGTCTTAAGATATATATATATTAAATTGAGTGAAAAATATACATTCTCAATTTATTACATATTAATAGAAAAAACATTGTTATTACTGAGGTTGAAGTGATCCTCCTCCCCAACATCATCAGAAGATATCAAAATAAGATTGTTGATTGTTAATTTAAACACCATTTGATCTTCTATAGAAATTATAAGTTCTTCAACCACGTACTTTCATTCTCTAGTGAAGCCCGTAGCAAATGCAGTAAAAGTAAAATAACATTTATATTTAACAAATTTTAACCCGATTGTGAGGAATCGTTTTCAAATCGATAAATGTATTCCTTAATCTCAATACATTTATTACGTAATGTGACAAATCCTATGTAACATAAAATATATAATAGACAATCACATTGTCATATATTTTAAGGATATCATACTTTATTCAAATTATGATATCAAAATAAAAACTTAATAGAGTATGCTAACTAATTGATCAAGGTAATTCTCATCATCTATCATTAAAGTAAACTAATTTTGTAGCAACCATGACAGAATCTAAAATCCAACCAATAAAATAAACACATTTTCAAAATTATTGAAGTGAAAATATACATAAAATTCTTTGTCTATCAATCTTAAAAAAAATTAATCTATAAAATTGTTTCGTACGAAACAGAAAATTAAGGAATGATTGTGAGGAATCGTTTTCAAATCAATAAATGTATTCCTTAATCTCAATACATTTATTACGTAATGTGGCAAATCTTATGCAACATAAAATATGTAAAAGACAATCACATTGTCATAAACTTTATAGAGTATGCTAACTAATTGATCAATGTAATTATCATCATCTATCATTAAAGTAAACTAATTTTGTAGCAACCATGACAGAATCTAAAATACAACCAATAAAATAAACCCATTTTCAAAATTAATGAAGTGAAAATATACATAAAATTCTTTGTCTATCAATATTCTTAAAAAAAATAATAAATAAAATTGTTTCGTACGAAACAGAAAATTAAGGAATGATATTCACTTTGTTATGGATTAATAATGATAAAGTATGTTCTTGAAATATATAGTTATAATTCTTAGTAACATTATTTAAAAATGATATTAGTCATTTTGAAAATGGAATAAATATTATTTACCTCCATTTATGTCATCAATTTTTAAGCCCTTTAATTGAATAATCTAATTTATTGAAAAAAAAAGATATGATTAATGGGTCAAACAAATTATTTAGATGCGCCAATAATGATAATAATAATAATAATAATAATTAATAATAATGATAATAATATTAGGTAATTAATTAAAACATAATCTTAAATATTTTTATACCCGCCAATTTCTAATACAACATGATATATGTAGTAATAGATAATTTAATCTTTTTAAGAAAAAAAATATGGATCACACTTTAATATTAAAATTGAAAGTGAAATGAGTAATGAACCACACCTTAATTTTAAAAATTGGAAATATGTGTGTGTGATTTTAAAACAAAATAGAAATTAAAGGACTTTTTAAATTGTGATTCAACCCCATTAAAAAATTTTAATTAAAAGTGAAAAATAAAGGTAAATAATTCTTTTAACAACACGTAGATTGAGGTTCGAACCCATGACCTCCTCATAATTAACTCACCAATAATATATCGCCACCTTACAAAATTAAAAAAATTATAAATGACCACTCAATATATGATTGACATCTCACAATTTTTAATTCTAATTTTAGAATGTTATTTTGTTTTAATATATAAGAAGAGAAGATGTTCTCCTATATGGAAAAAGGAGCATAAAAAATAAATGGCTAAAAGACATATTTGGCAATTAAATACTTCATCCATCCCATGGAAAAAATGAGCATGAAAAATAAATGGCTAAAAGACATATTTGGCAATTAAATACTTCATCCATCCTATTAAAACGTACGCGCTTTCTTTATAAATTACAAAAAAAATGCCACGTTTCAATGAGAATGGGGAGTAATTTTTAACACAATTGAGTTGTTATACTATCATATTTTCCAGTCCTCTTATTTTTTTTCTGTAACAAAATATATATCTATAATTAAATATATATATACAGTAAAAAACATCCTTTTAAAACGGTCGAGTCTTCGAGCTCGCGTCACATTGATTGTTGTAAAAGCATACCGAAACTCCTATATATTATAGGGTTAATTGAAAAAAAAAATCACGAACTTTACTCCTATAGCAAATTAATCCTCATATTTGAGAAATTGTAAAAAAAATCATCACCTTTAGGTATTGTTGCAAAACAAATCCAAAAAACTCTTACTTTTAGCCACAAATTGGGTGCGTTTTGCAACAATACTTAAAGGTAATATATTTTTTTTTTGTAATTTCTCAAAAGTGTAGATAATTTGCAAAATGAGTAAAGCTTGTGGTTTTTTTGCAATTAACTCTATATTATATTACATCTATTATTATAGATGGAGTGAGTACAGTGTGAATCGGGTTTATACATTAATTTTATTTATGTAAAACTATTCTTTAGTATATAAATAATAGGGTAAATTACCAAAACCCCCCCTGAGGTTTGTCCAAACTACCAAATAAATTTTGTGGTTTGAAAAATTACCAATTACACTCTTTAACTTGTTTTTTATTTGAACATTAATAAAAATACACTTTTCTTAAAATAAAGAAGGATGAAAATGACTTCAAGACCCATTTATTTAAAATTGTATTTTTAAATTTCACTATTTTTTTAAGAAAAATATTTTTAAAGGGGGTAATTGGTAATTTTTCAAACCACGGGGTTTATTTGGTAATTTGGACAAACCTCTAGGGGGGTTTTGGTAATTTACCCTAAATAATAATTATTATTTTAAAAATAATATTTTTTCGAAAGAGTAATAATTTATCTTTATAAAGAATAGTTTTTTATGTAGGTATTGAAGAGTAATTGAATTTGAAGAGTAGTTTTTCCATTTAAAGAGTAATAATTTATCTTTCTAAATAGTAAATTTTTATATACTAAAGAATAATCGGTGAAAGAAGATTCACGCATGAACCCAATCCACACAAGTTTTTACCTTATAGATATTAGATGAATGACATATTGAAGAAATTAAAAATTTGAGCCTTTCCTTTAAAATATACTCCATCCGTCCGGTTCTAAGGTATCTATTTGTTTTTTGCACGTGGATTAATGAATATTATTATTAATTATATGTAAAGTGGGTAGTTGTATTAGAGGGAAGTGATGAGCATATTGGAAATGAATATCTTTAAAGCGGACACAAAGAAAAATAAAATGAATATCTTAGAAGCTGACGGATGGAGTATATATTTAAGATATATTCTCTCTCACTTGTATCACTAGTCATCAAATGATGTTATAAAAAAAAATGTAATACCAAAATATAATAAAAAATGGAATCGTATTAAAGAGAAAGAGCATAGTCCGAACTCTCTTATGCATCATTTGACTTTACATTAAAATAAATGATCATGAATAACAATATGATCTGTTTTCTAAATAGAAAATGATTAATTTACGTTCTCAATCAATGACCAGTGCAGTGCAGGCTTTTTTAATTCAAGTGATGCAAGAGATAATCAGGTGTGTTTAGAAAATAATATTCCTTGTAAAGAAGAAATTTAAATTGTAATAAAATTAAAAGCAAAAATTGGTAGTGGTCGTAAAAATATTTAAGAAGTGCGTAGTATTTTCCATCATATTTTCGTGCATCTCCAGCTCAAGTTCATACTCTATTTAAAAAAGAAAATTTCAATCATTTAAAAAAAAAGTCAATAAGTAGTAGATACAAAACGTATTTAAGAATTACTAAGCGATACATTCGCTTCAGAAAATTGTCGATAAATACAAAATTATATTTTGCTTTTCCCATAATACCTATACCTATCCGTACATTAGTGTGTATTGTTAAGATGGAAACAAAAATACGTTATTTATACGAGTACATTAGGTACATTCTATTGAGAAAGAAATAAATGTACATTAGTGTACATTCTATTGAGAAAGAAACTGAAAATACGCGATTAAATTGAAGAACCCTACTAATGTACATTAGTGTTCATTCTTGAGAGAGAAACAGATAATATGTGATTAAATTGAAAAACCCTACGAATGTATATCAGTGTGCATCTTTGAGAGAGAAACGGAAAATACACGATTGAAATTATTGTTAAGTACATTAGTATGCATTCTTTGAGAGAGAAACGGAAAATACATGATTGAAACTATTGTTTGAGTATATTAGTATGCATTCTTAGAGAGAAAAAGAAAATACGGAATTAAATTAAAGAATTCTACGAATATACATTAGTGTGCATCCTTTAGAGAGAAACAAAAAATACACGATTAATTATATTGAAACAAAGTTGTTATAATTATTCTTAAATCTCTCACCCATTATTTTTATCTAATTTAGTGTACATTAGTGTTCAATGAAACTAGTGTAATATTCAACGCTGTAAATAAGGGTAAAGTTGAAAAAAGAAAAAGACGTTATATATTATAAGTAATTATATTAGATCAATATATTGATTAGTAATTAAGTTATATGTAAGCGTACCTATCAATAAGGGTAAAACTGAAAAAAGAAAAAGACGTTATATATTAATCAGTAATTGTATTAGATTAATATATTTATTAGTAATTAAGTTATATACGCGTATATCTATTAGTAATAATCCCTTTAAAAAATGTTATTTACATTTTACTTTATAATTTATTTATTATAAATTTTTTTTATTAACTCTCAAGTAGCAAAGTAATTTTTATTAATATTTGTACAAATAATTTATTAGTAACATTAGTACATAAAGTGGAATCAGATAGAAACAAGACTTTTTCAATTTTTTAATTTTTAGATTATGACCGATGATTTTAAATAGAATCAATAAAAAACATCAATTAATATTTAAAGTTGAAGTTAAACTTATAGTCAGTGTTGTCATGCGGAAACCCCCAACATCTATTTGTGTTCTCTTATATCATGAATGAATGATACGTAACTAATTTTTAATGTTTAATTTGTATTCATGATTTATTCCTATATATATATCATAAGTCTATTATTATTTCATAAATCTCTATATATGCTACATGCAAGCAGAGACTGTCTTAAAAATAAATTTATGGATAAGAGGTGAAAATATTTTAATAAAAAGTGTATTTTTATTAATAAAAGATAATAGTGGGGAGTAAACTATTTTATAAATCATTCGAATTATAAATAAAAAGTATTAGTGATGACATTTTAATGAAAATCGATAATATTTTCAATAAAATTAATTAATTAAAAAAATCAATGAGACGGTCTTACACAAACGTTGCTCTTACAAATAAATTATATTTTCAAATGAAATTTAAATCCCATTTAATAACTGAAATTTCTTGGGAGTCTCCTCCAGAATTTCTTGTAATTAGTGTTGTCTAATTCCAACTATGAATTATTTATTTCTTGAAAAAAAAATCTAATTATTTTAATTTATATTGTGAGTTTCTTTCTATATTACATTTTCACTTTTGGAACAATTAATATACTCCTTCCCCTGCCGTACTCACAAAATGTCTCCATTTGCATTTTGCACATAAATTAATGAGTATTATTATTTTATATGTAGTGAGTAGTTATATTAATAGTAGGTGATGGAACATATGAGAGACCCTAATTTTACAAAAAAAAAAGTAAAATAAGAAAATTTAAAGTGGACGGAGAGAGTAAAAAAAAAAATGATATCGCTATTTATATAAAAAGAAAATTAACAGGTCAAAATTTTCTTTATCATTTTAGTTAATATCTTCAATTCCCCATATCGTTGGATGGACAGTGTGTATAGGACAAAGGAGAAAATTATATCATAAAAAGAAAGTATAAATTTTTGGAGAAATGGTTAAATATTATCAATTATATAATTAATAACACAAAAGATAATACACGAAAATAACACATGAATCGCGTGCAAAAACGCTGTTGTGATGGAGATATTAATCATTCCTGCATGCTCTTTTCTTGCAACAACAATGTTATGGTTAAACTTTTAATAAAATTAAGTTGACGTGTGAAAATTGCTACAAGTTAAGCGATTAAAATTTGTCGATCATAAGTACTGTAATTATTAATTGCACGTGTGTAAGTCACAGATGCAATAATATATATGTTTAAGATCATCTATTCCAACTCCTTAATTCATCTGTAATATTTCTTTTTTTTTTAAAGTGAATGACATATAATGTGGTTGAGTTTGTAGTGTGTTAAAAGAAGCATATTGGATTTCTTAAATCACTTTCATGTGTATCTCCTAGCATAAATTTAATGATTGATACATAAGATAAAATTGAAAATTAATCATTGCCCTTAAGGATTTACATATGCTTTCCATGAAAAATATGTGTGATGAAACATGAAGTGAAATTATAGGATAAAAATCTGAACCACAGTAATAGATAATATTATCTTGATATATAGTGTGTTAATTTAATAAGTCTCAATACAAAACTCCCCTACCCACCCACCCCACATACACATATTATTTCATTTGCTCTTTTTTACTGGAATTAAATTGTATTATAGAGTTATTTAGTTAGTGATTGAGGGATTATTAATTAAGTGTAACATATAAAACACACTTGTTAAATATTTTTTTTATAAGTGGGTGGCGTTGAGGTTGGAACCTCGTATCTTTGTTAGGCCTGAACTTTAATATCATTTTAAATGATTACCTCATCTAAAAGTTTAATCTGGTAAAGAGGATAAGTCACTCTAACAACCCCTACCAAATTAAGATCAGCAAAATGTATGACCAATAGAATCTATACTTGTTAACAAATTTTTGTTGTAGTGATTTTTCAGATGGGAATTATTACATGAATTTATTGGATTATGTTTTCATCCATCTTCCCAATATTTTACCATAAAACCTAAGTAAGATATTATTAGTGCAGCACATGTCAGCCAGCAGATCATTGAATTCATGCTATTAGGAATTCAGACAGATTCTCAACATTAAATAATCATCAAATTGTGGGTGATCGTGTCTGAAAACTGATCAAGTAGGCAAAATAAGGAAGCAAAGATAGATTAAACTAAAAAAGAGTTGACATTGTTAGGGTATATGCTATAAGATGCCGGAGATTATTCTGGCTGTTTGTCAACTCTCAGCCATCTGATCGATCACTCTTCTATAAAATGCATCACCACATTTCTCTGCTGCTCGTCCTAACATCTTCTTCTTATCCATATATCTTTACTTCACTCTCGTTGCAGGTATGTCTTTTCAAACCTTTTCGCATCTTCGATTACAACGCACGCAGCCCCCACAACTGTTTACTTTATTCGAAACGATCTAAAAATGTTAAAACAAAATTCAGTTTAATTAGTCTGATAACATTTTAATGCTTCAATTTAGTTCAAATTTCGTCGGAATTCGCACACGCACTGTGCGATTCCGACAAAGTTAAATATCATTTCCTATGAAATTAATTTGAAATAAATTGACATTGTTTTGAAAGGTGGGAGATTGTCTACTACACATGATGCTATGATGTTCCAAACATACTAAATGACTGACACGTAATCATTTCAGGCATTTGGTATGTTTGGAACACCATGAAATATCATGTGAGGGACTCCTGAAAAAACCCATCGTGTAATCTTGTAGTTTATTGATCTTTATAATTAATGTATGCTTATGTGATTAATTATAGTCTCCTTCTCCCTCAATCGTACTTAAGTCTTTAAATATTTGTAATTAAGGTGTGGCCGGTAAGTAGGTGTTGAAGTTTATTACTAGCACTTACTTAATTTGCATGATAATATTATGATAATCATTACAATTAGTAATTAATTACATTAACACGTTTACGAAGACGGAAACAAAGAGACATAAAATGTTATTTTAGTTGGACGTACTCTAAGAGACTTTGACTTTAACTAAACAAATTCTAAGCCATGTTATGAGGATAATATATTATATAGCCAAGTTATATATACACTGGGAATTGTACTCCCTCCGTCCAAGAGAATTTGGTATAATTTTTTTTTGGGAATGGAGATTAAGAAGTATAATAATTTAATGTAAAGTGAAGTGAGAGAAATAATATTTAATGTGTAGTGGATAGTTGTATTAGAAGTGATATGTGGGGCCATGAGAATAGATTAATTATTTTTGTGTGGGTCCCATGTATTAAAAAGAAAATGTGTCAACTTTAGTAGGACAAATCAAAAAGGAAAGTGTGTCAACTTCTATGGGACGGAGGGAGTAGGTTTTATGCGGGTTAGCTTAGTTCATACATTATTTAACTAATGGTTTCTTTCTTAATTAAAACTCAAATTTGATTTGTAATGCTAAAAACATAAAATAATAATCAGCACACACTTTTCTTGTTTATTCCTCAAACTCTTTACATCTTAAAATTAAAAACCTTTATTTAATAACATAAAAAAAATTACTTTTATTTCAAAATTTTCATTCTTATCTAACACAAATAATATTATTTTATATTTTATTTATTAACTAAAAATTAAATCACTAAGATACCATCAAAATTCAATAAAGTTAATTAAAAATAAAATTTCTAAAACAACATTCCAAAAGGAAACATTAACCGTTTAGCAAACGACATTTCTTGTTATCTTTTATTCCTCGCTCTGTTCCATTTTCATTTTCTCATTACACCCTAATTAAAAAAAAGTCATTTTATGAGAATAATAATATACTCCCTTCGACCCATAAAAGTTGACACACTTTCCTTTTTGGTTTGTCCCATTAAAGTTGGCACATTTCCTTTTTAAAAATGGGACCCACACAAATACAATTAATATATTCTTGTGGGCCCCACATATCACATCTAATACAACTACCCACTACACATTAAATATTATTTCTCTCACTTCACTTTATTTCACTTTACATTAAATTATTATACTCCTTAATCTCCATGCCCAAAAAAAATATCAACTTTTCCGGAATAGAGGGAGTATATGTTATTTTTGCTAATAATTTAATTAATTGTAGAGTATGTTATGTCACTTATAATTTTAAAATTAAAGTATATTAGGTGATTTTCATTTCATTTCATTTAAAGTGTAGTTGAGACTGAGTAAATTGAAAATAGTCAAGTGTTATAACTTTTAATTTTATTAGTTATTCATTACGTGGCGTATTAATGTGTAGGGAGGAGGTCAAAATTTAGAAGAAAGAAGAGTAGTGCATAATCCTGCAGAGCCATGGCAGGAGATCAGTTAAAGGTCCTAACGGCTCTTGATGTCGCCAAAACCCAACTCTACCATTTCACCGCCATCGTCGTCGCCGGAATGGGCTTCTTCACCGACGCCTACGATCTCTTCAGCATTTCGATCATGGCTAAGCTCTTAGGTCGAATCTACTACACCAAGCCCGGCGCCCCCAAGCCCGGCACTCTCCCTCCGGGCGTCTCCTCCTCCGTCACCGGCGTCGCTCTCGTCGGAACCCTCATCGGCCAGCTCTTCTTTGGCTGGCTCGGCGACAAGATGGGCCGGAAAAAGGTCTACGGTGTCACCCTTGTGATCATGGTGATTTGCTCCATTGCCTCCGGCCTCTCCTTCGGGAAGACGCCGAAGGGAGTCATGGCCACCCTCTGCTTCTTCCGCTTCTGGCTCGGCTTCGGCATCGGCGGCGACTACCCCCTCTCTGCCACCATCATGTCCGAATACGCTAATAAAAAAACCCGCGGCGCCTTCGTCGCTGCAGTGTTCGCCATGCAGGGTTTCGGGATCCTTTTCGCCGCCGTGATATCTCTAATTGTGTCGGCGGCGTTCGACCACAAGTACAAGACTCCGACGTATGAGCAGAATCCGGCGGCGTCGCTCGCCCCGGAGGCCGACTACATCTGGCGGATTGTACTCATGTTTGGCGCCCTCCCTGCAGCACTTACCTTCTACTGGCGGATGAAGATGCCGGAAACCGCCCGTTACACCGCCCTGGTGGCGAAAAACGCTAAACTGGCGGCGCAGGACATGGGTAGGGTTTTGAATGTTGAACTAGAAGCTGAACAAGAGAGGGTGGAGGAGCTATCACAGAGCAAATCCCACAACTTCGGATTACTCTCCAAAGAATTCCTCCGCCGCCACGGCCTCCATCTCTTCGGAACCACAACCACCTGGTTCCTCCTCGACATCGCCTTCTACAGTCAAAACCTCTTCCAGAAGGACGTCTTAAGCGCAATCGGATGGATCCCGCCGGCGAAAACCATGAATGCCATCCACGAGGTGTACATCATAGCCCGAGCTCAAAGCCTGATCGCCCTCTGCGGCACCGTGCCGGGATACTGGTTCACGGTGGCGTTCATCGATAGAATCGGTAGGTTCGCCATCCAATTAATGGGATTCATCATGATGACCATCTTCATGTTCGCCATAGCCCTTCCGTACAACCACTGGCTGCACCACAACCACGTGGGGTTTGTCGTTATGTACGGTCTCACCTTCTTCTTCGCCAACTTCGGTCCGAACGCGACCACCTTCGTGGTCCCCGCGGAGATCTTCCCGGCCCGATTACGGTCCACGTGTCACGGAATATCGGCGGCAGCAGGCAAAGCAGGTGCCATTGTCGGAGCGTACGGGTTCCTGTACGCCGCACAGAATAAGGACAAAACCAAAACGGATGCGGGTTACCCGCCCGGTATTGGAGTGAAGAATGCTTTGATTGTGCTTGGATGCATCAATGCACTTGGAATTGTGTGCACTTTTGCAGTTCCAGAGGCGAAGGGGAAATCTCTTGAAGAAGCTTCTCAAGAAACCATGGATGATATGGGTCGTGACAAAGTTGCACCACAAGTTTAAGGTCAAACCTGTATTAAGTGATGTGTATGTTGTTGTGTATGTCCAGGCCAAGATATTGGATATACTTTGAAGATATTTTGGTTTTTTTTATTGATTGATGTATATTGCTTTTTTGGGTTTATAATTGTGTATCTGCTCTTGTTGTGTTAAGATTTATGTTGATTTAATGAAAAATGAAGATTTTCTCTTCATTATCCATTTTTTCATGCTCTCTCCTACCCATTAGTATTTAGTAGTACATGTCTTACAAAAAACATTAAAAAAATTTAGTGATAGCAGCCCATTTTCAGCCATGCAACATCAAGCTTGCCCTAATCTTTGAAAAATATTTTATTTGCCCGGTTTTTGTGTATATTCCTGATTATACCCCTAACACATTTCAGTTATATTCCCCTTCTTTTTGAAAAATCCAAAAAGTGGGTGACAATTATTTTTTACCGCGTTTACTGGAATTAAAAAGTGAGGAGAATCTTTGACCCCTTATCTCAAAATTTCAAAGCCTGCTTACACACACTCTCTCTCCTCGGTTTTTCTTTCTCTTTCTCTCACTCTCGAATTCCCGATTTGTCTCTCGGACACAGCTCTCCCTCCGGCCATATCTGCACGCTTCCCTCATCATCTCAACGTCGTAAAGTTGCAGAACCAAATATGAAAAATCAGGTACGATAGTATTTCAATTTGGGGGTTTAGGGTTTTAAGGATTCGTCGAAATTTTGCTTGTAAATTATGGGTAATTGATTTTTTTTGCATAAGTCATTTGTATATCTGTATGATTTAGTGCAATTGAGTGTGTGTTGATTTAGTGTAATTGAGTTTAATCTTATCCTCCGCCAAGGAACTAGTTGGATTTTAGTATTGTTGATGTAGGAAGGTGTTGTATCCGCCGCTAAAATAAACTATTTTGCAAGTTTGTAGTTTATTTGAGGATAATTGAGCATGTCCGCCCATATATTAAGCAAAATTTAGAATATCTGCCGATTGTTTCAGCCTTAATGAACATGTCCGCCCATTATTTGAGCCTAATTGAGCTTGTCCGCCGATAAATCTAGCTAAAATGAACCTGTTCGCCAATATTTCTAGCATAATTGAGCTTGTTCGCCGAAATTTCTATCGTAATTGACGTATAATTGAGCTCGTTCACCGATATTTTTAGCATAATTGAGCATGTTATGCCATTTTTTTATTATAATATATCTTGTCCGCCGAAATTTTTAGTCAATTTGAGCTTGTTCGTCAATTTTTTTGCAAAATTCAGCACGTGATTCCAATTTTTTGAGAATCAAAGACCCTATCCGTCGAATTTTTTATTCTAATTGAGCTTGTCCATCAATTTTTAGCAAAATTCAGCATGTAATTCCGATTTTGTGAGAATAATCGACCCTGTCCGCCGATTAATAGAGCTTGTCCGCCGACGAATTAATGTGTAATTTGCAAGTTCCATGTTTTCTACATAGTAGACCATGTCCGCCGATTTATACAGCTTAATTGAGCTTGTCCGTCGATTTTTATAGCATAATTGTTTATGTTTGATATTTGTTGGGGTTAAATTAGCATGTCCGCCATTTTTTTACCCTAATTGAGCATGTCTGCCGATTATTTGACCCTTACTGAGCTTGTCTATAGATTTTTATAGTCCTTTTGAGCCTGTCCGCCGATTTTTATAGCATAATTATTTATGTTTGGTATTTGTTGGGCTTAACTTAGCATGTTCGTCAAATTATTGACCCTAATTGTGCTTGTCTGCCGATTTTTATAGTCCATTTGAGTCTGTCCGTTAATTTTTATAGCATAATTATTTATGTTTGGTATTTGTTGGGCTTCAATTAGCATGTCCGCCGAATTATTTACCCTAATTGAGCTTGTCCGCTGATTTTTATAGTCCATTTGAGCCTGTCCGCCGATTTTTATAGCATAATTGTTTATCTTTGGTATTTTTTGGGCTGAAATGAGCATGTCCGTCGAATTTCCTAATTGAGCATGTCCGCTGATCATTTGACCCTAATTGAGCATGTCCGCCGATTTTTATAGCATAATTGAGCATGTTTGGCCATTTTTAGCATAATATAGTATAGGGGTGAGCAAATATCGGTTAAAACTAAAAAATCGCACCGAACCGAACCGAATATGACATTTCGGTTCGGTTACCATACAATAATTTCAGTTTTGATTTTCATGTTTGAAAATTTTGGTAAATAGGTTCGGTGTCGGTTATAGGATTTAAAATACCATTTTAACCGAATACCGTACCAAATTAAGGGATATAAATAAAACATATATTCCTATTCTATGTGTGATTCACACCCCGGTTCCAGCCATACCCTCCCTATTCAATGTATATAAGAAAGAAACCCTAATCCATAGTCCAACTACAGACCCCTATTGACCATTTCTCACACTGCGCCGCGACAGCTTGGACACTGAATGGAACTGAAGTGAGGTGCGGCTGCTCCTGGAGAAATCATAGTTGGCTAATCCACACGCACAAAGTAACAACTCCTCTGCCTAATTCTATCGTGAGTTTGTGACTCTTCGGTGGTAACTTAAATCTCGATTCATGGGGTTTTTATATTCTTTGCATAATCGTTTTTGTTTTGAGTTATTCTCTGCTCATACTTGTTTTAGATGTCAAGTACTCCACAAGAAGATGATGGTGCTGAAATTGAAAGTAGTAATCCTGATCCGTCGCAAGCCCAGACTTCAAACGTTCGTTCATCAATCAAGAGGAAGGCAATAAAAGGTAGATCCATAGTTTGGGATCATTTCGAGAAGATCAAGGACGAAGAAGGTAAAACAAATTCAGCTAAGTGTAACTATTGTCAAAATGTGCTTCGTTGTGATACTAAAAGAAATGGAACATTATCACTTCTTTCACACATGAGAACATGCCCGAGTAACCCACAAAGTCAACTGGCCCGTCAAACTTTGTTAAACTTGCAGCCATGTGAGGAGGGTGCTAATGTTGGTATATGTACACTTACTCCTTGGAAGTTTAGTTAAGAAGAAATTAGGGAAGCATTTGCATATATGGTCATAGTTGATAAATTACCATTTAAGTTTGTGGAGAGTACTGGATTTAAAAAACTCATGAACAAAGCATGCCCTAGGTTTCGTATTCCTTCTAGATGGGTGGTGTCAAGAGACTGTTTTCAATTGTATGTTGATGAGAGGTCCAAATTGAAATTCTTTTTGAAAAGTAATTGTCAAAGAGTCAGTATTACCCCTGATACTTGGACGTCTTTATAAAGAATTAATTACATGTGCATTACGGGTCATTTCATTGATAATGAGTGGAATTTGCATAAGAAGATATTGAGTTTTGTTCCTATTTCTAGTCATAAAGGTGATTATCTTGGTAAAGCTTTAGAAAATTATCTTGTGGAATGGGGGCTGAAAAATATTTTCACTATAACCGTAGATAATGCAAGCTCAAATGACATAGCTGTTGCATTCTTGAAAAAAAAATATTGAATTGGTCAAGTAGAATTGCAAGTTGTAAGTATCTTCATATACGATGTATTGCACATGTAATTAATTTAGTGGTTTCCGATGGCTTAAAAGATATCAATGTGTCTGTGAAACGTATAAGGGATGCTGTGAGGTTCATTAGACATTCTCCTGCCGGATTGAGAAAATTTAAGGAATGTGTGGATTGGGAAGAGATAGAAAATAAAAGTTCTTTGTGTTTAGATGTTCCTACAAGGTGGAATTCAACCTATTTGATGCTTAGCACTGCTGAAAATTTTGAGAAAGCCTTTGAAAAATATCAAGAACAAATTCTAGTTATAATGTTGATTTGGGGAGTGAAAGAGTTACAACTGCAGCTGATTGGTCATGTGTTAGAAAAATTGCAGATTTGCTGAAACATTTTTACGAGCTGACTTTGTGCATTTCAGGTTCTTTTTATATCACATCGAACACATTTTTCAGTGAGATAAGTGATTTATGTTGTATTTTAAATGAGTGGAAAATGAGTGAGGATTACGAGATCAAGAAATTGGGAGTGGCAATGAAAACAAAATTTGATAAATATTGGGGGGATCCAGAGAAGATGAATAAGATCATCTTATGGGGTGTTGTTTTTGATCCACGTGATAAATTTGAGTACATGGAGTACTCCATTGGTGAGATGTATGGGTTAGAAAAGGGTAGCAAGATCTTCGAATGTGTGAAGAATGAACTGGAAGAGGTGTTCAATGAATACAAGGTCAGGTATGCACCACCGCCATCTGAGAATGAAGCAAGTGGAACTAGTTCTGGTATTATTAAACTGCTGATAGTGAACTCTTTATTAAAAAGCCAGCTTCGTTTCTGAAAAATAAATTCAAGAAGATAAAAATTGATAGTGGGCTAGATAGAAGTAAGAAAAGTGAGCTGGAAGTTTACTTGAGTGAGTCTATCGTAGATGATATGGAGAACTTTGATCTTTTGAAGTGGTGGAAAGTGAATGCCGATAGATTTCCAATTCTTGCTAGAATGGCACGTGATATTCTAGCTGTTCCAGTTTCAACAAGGGGCCTCAGAGTCAGCTTTTAGTACCAGTGGTAGGGTGCTTGATGCGTTTAGGAGTTCTTTAACTCCAAAAATTGTAGAAGCTTTGATATGTGCTAGAGATTGGCTTCGGAATTCAGGAATTCCAACATGTGTTGAAGAACAATTGGATGAGATTGAGACTTTAGAGAAAGGTGACTAAATTTAGTTCTATTTATATCATAACTTTGTTTGCTTGATATGTTCAGCCTTATTATTAACACTTTAACTCACACTGCTCTATATTTCAGATTTGCAAAGTATGGTTGTTGGAGCTGCAACTGCTGGAACATCATCCAACGTCAACACTTAGGAACACGTTGAATCTGTTGGCTGCTACTATTGAGATTGCATTCTGCTCTGCTACTACAGTCTACCTATGGATTTTAACTCACTATGAATTTTATTTAAGACTTATGATGGGACTTGCTGCTAGTTTGTTACTTATTATTGCTTCAGTATTTATGTTTAAGACTTATTACTATTGCAGTAACTTTGTTGATGAATTTAATATTCTGGACATGTAGTTTTTATATTATTAGTTGGTGAAATGATTGCCTTTCAACGTTTTCATATTGTGTGATAGTGAAATTATTGAGATTTGTTGAAAAGAGGTGTGGAGACTGGTTTGTAGCCAAGTAATAAGACCTGTTAAACTGGTTGCAAAGATTTGAGATTTGAATATTTTGTTAAACAGGTTCAGGTTGCAAAGTTTGCACTTTGTAAAGTTAGTGAAATGATTGTCTTTCTAGGTTGCAAAGTTGATATTGATGATATGATTGCGTTTCCAGGTTGCAATGTTTGGAGGACAGGTTTGAAATAATGAAATAGGAATGAAAAAAATATTTAAATTAATTCGGTATTTCAATTAAATACCGATACCGAACCGATAGTTTCAGTTCGGTAACTGTTCGATTTTAGTATAGGTTCGGGCGGTTTCGGTTAATTTATATAAAAAATCAGTTATTTCAATTTTTCCTAATTCAATTCGGTTCAGTAACCGAATAACCAATTGCTCATCCCTGATATAGTATGTAACGCTTGAAATATATATTTAAAGATATATTTTGAAAGTGGTATAATCTTTATTTTATTAAGAAAAATGATATATCTAATCGAGTTGGCATGCAATGTAGTGGAGTTGAAAACAACGTGGTCTTCAATCACAAAAATTTGGAATTAAAGGGTATTGTAGGCCTACGAAAGTTTTGAACTACATACGCAAGGTGCTTATAAATAGTGGCGATCAAATAGTACGGATGTTCAGAAGATCGTGTTTTGGTCATTTTTGGGAGTTAGATTCTGATTATGGTTTCCTAAAGCGTTATTTCAGTTAATGGCTCAGGAGGTTTTAATCCCTGGTTCACATATGTACACCCGGTACTTCAGGATATCCGATACAATTCTTAGCTTCACACTACTGGAGTTTATGCGTGTTATGAGACTAGGGTTTGAGGATGGTGGGGATATTGACCCCAATGATTTATTTGAGCCACCACCAGACAGTTTGTTTGCTAGCTTTCGTACGAAGAGGGTCCTAGTTGATGAACTTATAAAAAGATTCACTGAAAATAAATACAAGGGCCATAATACGGTGAAAGCGGCCAAGATTCTACTTCTGTACTACTTTTTGCTAGGTCGGGATACGTCCAAAGTATATATAGAACCTTGGGTATGGTTTTTAGCTGAGAATGCTCACCAGTGGAACTCTTTCCCATGGAGAAAGTACACATACCTAACCCTATTGCACCATATGGACTCTATGAAGACTATGGTGGAAGGTGTAGACAAACAGCAGCGCATCAATTTTTATGGGTGCTCATTTGCCCTAGCAGTAAGTGATACCCAGTTTATGTGAAACTTTTATATTCTTATATTAATTGCATATAAAAAGTTATATGTTAAATTCAAATTACTTTTATGTTTGGTCACAGGTTTGGGCCTCCGAGCGTATCGAAGGTTTTATAGCATACCTAACCGATGGACTGCCCAATCCTGACGCTAGACCGCTATGTATTCGCTGGAAATATACAACTGCCAAAAAAGTTGACGATACTCAGTTTTTTAGACAGGTTTGTAATTTTGTTATATGTATGAGTTTATGGTTTTGAGTATTTGAATTTAATTTATATTATTCTACTTTCAGGACCCGAGAGTTGTTGATTTACCTGCCATCCTCCCTGAGGAGTCCCACCGATCATATTTTAGGGGAATACATTCTGATCTGAGTTCTGGTTTTCAGATTCAATTTGGTATTATAATACAATAAGGTTCAGTAAATTAATGGGTACTATTATGAACATATACCTGGAATGATCCATGGATGGCTGAAAGAACTATCTGCATCTTGACTAGGACGCACCAGTGTGGGCATGTGCATGTGTGTCGTAACGAGGTCTAAGAAACTCATTCCGCCTTTGGCTCCGATGTAGGAACACAACCTCTCGAACAAGGCAGTTAAAGGATCCTTATCTTCAGCGTTGCCGTGATCACCATCATGCACCTCATCTTGCGAAGCCTCATCACTCTCAGAATCCTCACGCTGCGGACCCTCAAAGGAATCAAACCCATCACCTTGAGAACCATCAGACCCATCATCTTGAGAACCAGCAGGACCATCTGACCCATCACCCTCTGAACCCTCATATGCATCACTTTAAGAACATTCATTTGTATTGTCCTCAACTTCATTTTCTTCAGATAAGCACATTTAATCTCCGTTCTCCTCCTCTTTCTCAACGTGTTCTTCGCCAATGTACTCACTATTCAAATTAATATTAGTTGTACGACTCGAAAGGTTCACACCTGTACTCCCACTCGGTCTAGCCAAATCTACGGGATTAGGAATATTGACAGATGGAATTTGTAAACGAAGCAAGTCGGTCCAATAACTGCTCCCAGACAACACCGCACTAGGGCAAAAATTATCAACTGATTATTGTGGTATGGCATTAACTGTGACAAATAGCATCGGTTCATCAACCTGGTGATACAAGCCCCTAATATCGAGATCATCCTTCACCTTATGTTTTGTTATACAACCACTAATGTCCACAAGTGTGCGTATAACATATTTCCAATGATTCACATCGACCCGAACAAAACTGTGCACATGCCCAATAATAAAATCCAACTTCAACTGATCTAAATTTAAAACTAAGCTCGTGTATTGGCCACGTACATAATCTAAACCTTGCCACCTGCCGCCCCACCAAATAAAAAAAATTTCATTTCCAAGCCAAAGCCAAAACCTTTCAACAAAGGACAATTAATTGTTATATTGACACATGATTAACCTTCATTAAAGTATTTTTATGATAGCCGTGTTTAATAGGTACCTAATAACATAAAAGTATAACTTTTTATTAATATGTACATAATTTACACACATGCAAATTAAATATTGAGGCATACGCGGACAAGCTCAATTAAGCTCCATAAATCGACGGACAGGTCTATTATAACAGGTCTATTATAGTCTAAAAATCTGACTTGCATGATGAATTATGCTAAAAGTTGATGGACATGCTCAATTAGGCAATATAATCGGAGGACATGATATATTATGCTTAAAAAATGGCCACACATGCTCAATTATGCAATAAAAATCTGCGGACATGCTCAAAAACAGTAAAAATTCGGCGGACATGCTCAAGTAGGGTCAAATAATCAGCTTACATGCCCAATTACACTAAGAATATCGGCGGAAATACTCAATTAGGGCCAAATAATCGATGGACAGGCTCAATTAGGCTGAAAAAATCAGCGGACAGGCTCAATTAGGGTCAAATAATCGACGCACAGGCTCAATTAGGCTAAAAAATCAGCGAACATGCACAATTATGGTCAAATAATTGGCGGACACACTCAATTATGGTCAAATAATCAGTGGACATTGAACTTAGTCTCAATTTTGGTACAAATTGATAAGAGTAAGCGTACTCTATCATTGTGTGTAGACGTGGTGACCAAGTACAAAATTTATAATATTGAACTCAAGGGAGAAAGTGTATGTATCCGTATTCGAAAGATATTTCACTCTAGAAGGACTAATCAATAAGGAGAGGATGATTAACACTACAATCTACCTAAGAAAGCAATTAAAGGATAGAAAATATACACATGTAATGGAAGATGAATGACGGTGAGATGGATGAAGTAACAATCCAAAGAGGTGCAAGGCTAACCACATTCAAGATTAAGGATATTACATGTACTTGTTAAATTTAAATGGCAAATATCAATGATAATTGGAATAGAAGCAATCACAAATGTTCCCCTAATCCCTATGACCAAGGTGATTAGGTTCTCAACTCATTACAAGTTTATAGCACAAAAGATTGTCCATTACTCTCAATTCCCTCAAGGGTACTATGATTATAAGATTGGTTCTTCTCACTCAATTAATAACCTACTTAGATCCATTAACTAAGTGTCCCAACAGGAGTGTTCAAAGTATACAAAGATGCTACAACATACTTCACATACTAACATACACTATCCATACTATAACATGATTCAATCAAAACCCTAGTTATATTATCGGAATGGCCATCCTAACATCATAAATAGTGATTTCAATCACACACATCATAATACAAATAAAGTGAATCATAAATCATGTAGGAAATTCCATATATCATATCAAAATACCATTAAAATCCAACAAATCCAAAAAGCCCTAATCCATCTTGTGGCTAGCCTCACTAGAGGTCTAGCCAACAATAAACATTATGAAAACATCCACAAAATGCTTACAAATATTCATTGTTGCAAGCAAAACAAAGAAAATACAAAATAAAGGTAAATTTCTTCCCTATTTGGATTTGGGTTGAATCTTCCCTTCAAGTTGCAAAATCCCACTCTTCAAGCCTCAATCCTCCTTAGATTTGTGATGGATAGATGGAATGTGTGAAGATGAAGGTGAAAATGGTGGAAAATAGAGTGAAATTTGGATGGAAATGGTAGTGTGTGTGGAAGATGGTGTTGGAGTGTGTGAGGCCAAACCCTCGATTTTTCTGGTGCAAATGGTGTAATTGGGGGTATTTATACCCCCTGAGGATGTCTGGAAGTCGCACTTGAGTTTTGACACTTTTGCATAAAACACGCCCATGTTTTTATGCATCTGCCCGTGTTTTCTTGCAAAATTTCAGCTCTCTGTACATTTCTTGCACTTCTGAATAGACAACACTTTTCTGAATAGTGTTGTCTTTTCTGTGTTGTCTTTGGTTCGTTCTCCCTCGTTTTACCTCCGAATTGAGATCCATTTTTTCCTACATCTTCCTCTTCACTTCTAGAATTCATTTATACCTGAAAATTACACAAATTCCACCAAAGTACAAATTCTCCAAATATTTACAAATATCGCGCAATCTAGGACACTTAAACACTCAAACTAAGCATAATTGTATGGAACCATGCTATAATTGGACCCTAAATTCATGTGATTTCTACACTCATCAGACATGCTCAATTATGGTCAAATAATTGGCGGACAGGCTAAATTGGGCTACAAATTTCAGCAAACACGCTCAATTAAACTGAAAAATCGGCGGACATGCTCAATTAGAGTCAAATAATAGGCGGACAGACTCTATTACTCTACAAAAACCAGCGAACAGGCTACTTTATGCTTAAAAAATACCAAACATAAACAATTATGCTATAAAAATCGACGGACATGCTTAAATATGCTAGAAAAATCGGCTGACATGCTCAATGAGGCTTAAAAATTAGGCGGACATGCTCAATTACGGTCAAAATTTCGACGGACATGCTCAATATGGCTCTAATAATGGACAGATATGCTCAATCATTCTAAATATATGGGCGGACATGTTCGATAAGGCTCAAATAATGGGCGGACAAGCATAATTGACCATGCTTAATTGGCGGACAAGCCTACAGTAGGTGTATGTAGTGGTATTCATGCATATTACATGCATAATTGATCTTTTCCTTCGGCGGACATGCATATTACATGCATAATTCACTATTTTCTTCACCAAACGTGCATATTTAGGCAATTACATAGGAAGGCATGGATATATATAACCATTTTACTCAGCGGACATGCATTTTTAAAACCCTAAAATCGAAACATTATACCCACAAATAAATTAACAGCAAGATTGAAAGAACAATTAAACCACTAAATAAAATACAATGCAAACAGTGTTAGTATCTTACTTTTGGCTCTAACTATGGATCTGTCGACAAAGATGGTGGGTAAATAGGGGAGCCGATCATTTTTTATGCTCAAATAATTTTTGAAACGAGAGGAATAAAGTTTGAATCCACTGTGTCCAATTTTGTTATTTATTGGTGGTGTAGATATTTGGTTAGTGGGGATAGGTGAGAGTTTAATGAGACAAAAATTTATATAAATGAACTGTTTGTGAACAGTGTCTTAATTCCTAAAATCCAGTCCATTAAATGAACTGTGTTTGAGTAACAGTGGTAGCTAATTAATGCATGTGTTTAATCACCTAATTAGTGCATGTATTTAATTTAAATATGCATATTATGTCTGCTTATTTTGATAACAATTTAAGGAATTTTTAAATGATATTTGGTTGTCCGTCGAGATATTAATAGTATTATATAGTTAATTAAAATAATAGAATATAATTTGCTAATATATTTTGTTATCACCAGTGCAGTAGGTGTATTTAGTAATATATATTTTAAAATAATAGAATATAATTTGCTTGTCCGCCGAGATTTTTTATTTAGGAAGTGATCGTTGTGAAATTCACCTAGATTTTAAGTGGATTTTTGTGGCTTTAATTTAATAATTGAGCATGATTTTAATGAAAATACTATTAATTACTTGATTATTTGGAGAAAGGTATTTTTGTTTATTTTTGCAGAAAAATGGGTGATTTTGATAAAAATGGATTCTACAAGTGAAGAGGAAGACGTGGGAGAAAACGAAGCTCGATTTGGAGTTGAAACGAGCAAGAACGGGCCAAAGGAAAAATTGTTATAAACCCATTTTTGGTGCCATGAGCTAAATTATCCCACATTGATTACTTACCACCAATTCCTCTCACTCTACTACTACATGACCCTACTTGTCCCACATTGAAAACTCACTCAAATTTCTCTCATCCTTACTACTATAAATACCCTCTTCTATGAAAGTCACCATTGATCAATTCTCACCCATTAAATTCCATTAAATTGAATCATTAGATTCAATAGTTAAGGAGAGCTTTTTAAGATCTCCATAGTTGAGATCCCTCCCCCTTTCGGGGTGAGGGATCCATCCGTAGTTTAAATATTTTTTCTAGATTAGGATTTTATTGTTTTCCAAGAAGGTGGGGACACCAAGGAAAGGATGATCCTCATGGATGTAAAACTTCATTAAGGTGTAATCTAATTCTACTTATTATCTTTTTATTTTCTATATTTTGGATGTTTAAGTGATGTTTAGATTATGGATTAATTTGTGATATTATTTAAATTGCAATCCCGGCTTTGATTAGTTTCATTTATGGATGCTTAATTGTTTAATCTATATGTTTGATTTGTGTGGTTAATTATCTAGTGCATGTGGTTAGAACGAGAGTTCAATTATGTGTTTTAGGAATTAATTTAATCATTTCATCATGTGGGTTATGTGGATTAATGTGGGAAGAGTTGGAGATGACCTCTCATGTTTAGAACTACATAAGTGAACACTAGAGAGGTTAGATCGAGAGGTCAATTAATCTAGTGAGGGGAACCCAACCTTAGTGAATTCATAGTACCTAGAAATGGAATATTACCTATGATTTAGTACCTTTTAGGGAACTCGTACGTGTAATTAGTACCTATTGGGAGATGTTCGCTATGGTATCGATCCTATGTGCTACTTTGGGGCCTTTGTAAGGGCCTACATCCTCTTCATCTCGAGAGAGAGTTTAGGTGAAAATAGTGATCGCTCTTACTATGATAGCTTAAATTGGGAGGCAATTAGATGTGTTACATGATTGATCCATTTGAATTGCATCATGAAGATTTCCTTTGCATTGAAAATTCCAAAAATATTGTAATTAGTTTCTTTTCTTGTTTTTATTATCTCTCTTCTCGGTCGTCCCTAACTAATACGAGACTATAACTTGAAGGCCACGAATCCTAAATTCCCTTGGGTTCGATATTTTGTTGCTTGGTCGCCCAGACTATTAACGACCAATCAGGAAGTGAAAATATTTTATAGATTTATTTATTCCTTTTGTACTTAATGTGTCATCAAAGAATTCCCATAATATTCTGACACATGGATTGTGCCTGCAAGTGTACTTCTCATCTCATTCCCAATACTAAAGGGTGGTGGGCTACCCCATGGGGGTATTCATGGCATTGCATGTTTTTTAGGACAAATCAGATGTATTACAAAAAGTAGGATAAATTAGATGTTGGTCAATCCATATAGGGCAACTTGTGGGATTTCCCAAAATTTTAAAATGATGCCAAATTTGAAGTTAAACCAAGGAATATTAGGAACTTGAATTCACTTATTCGTTTTTCATATTCCATCACTTAATAAAATTATACCCTAAAATTTATCATTAAACCTTCAATCCAAATCCCCTGTTCCACAATCGTATTTCACTCCATGTTTCATAACTTATTTTTATAAAAATAATATATCCTAATTAATGTCCATTAAACCCTTGGGGCATGTGGTTGTATTTTAGGTCTTGATTAATACACGTGGCAAATATTTAATAGATGGAACAAGAGATGAAACATGTGGGTGGAATATGTGATCCCAATTGTTAAACCTTGGGCATTGTATTGAATTTTAACCATTAATTATGACACATGGCAAGATTTTAGTATATTATGGAATAATAGATGAAACATGAGAGTGGAATAGGTGAACCCATTCTGGAATATTAGTGAGTTGTTTTTTCTTTATATAGAATTGTAAAGTTAGAATTTGGGATGGATTAAAACGGTAAGTGTAAAGTTGAAATTGGGAGCGGACGAAATAATTATTTTAGTATATATTATTATTGTTATTATTATTATTATATTTGAAACGGATAAAAACAGAAAGTATGTATTTGAAGTTGGGACGGAGTAATATTTAATATGTAGTACGATCGAATACTGATACAACAAAAAAAATATTTAATGTGTAGTAGGTAATTATATTACTAATATTGTGTATGAACTCCATGTAGAATAATTAATATTTTTGTGTGAGTCCCACCTAATAAAAAATGAAGTATAAACCATAATTTGAAATAAATCAAAATAGAAAATGTAAATATTAATACGAGACGGAGGGAGTATAGTGTTAAACATTGTTTAATAAATATTTTTATATGTTTTATTGACTTTTGAGAATATGTTAGTATTTTTAGTTAATATAAAAAAAATACTTTCACTGTCTCATATATTTGTTTACACAGTTACTATAAGTATGTAGTTTAAGAAAAATTATTTTTTTATTAACTTTATTGACTATTAAGGAATAATATAGTTTTTTTTTATGTAATAAGGAGCAAATTAAAAGGTAATTTATGTGAAAGTGATAAATTTGTAACTAAGATGTAGATTTACATATTGGATCTTCTACATCATTTTCGTACATCATCTTCTTTATCACGCAGAAAAAGTTCAATGATTGCCTCTAGGGTTTAAGCTTTATTTTTTAGGGTATAATTTTCATTTATCTCTTTCGTGTCTTCCATCTCACGGTGTGACACAGGAGATGATGAACCAAAATGACAAGAGAATCCAAACCATAGTTTTAAAGTCCATCTCACGGTGTGACACAGAAGATGATGAACCAAAATGACAAGAGAATCCAAACCATAGTTTTAAAGTTGATGTGTGTACGGAGGGAGCATAAAGTATCTATCCGAATCCTCCGTTCCACAAGGTATTCCACTCCATATTTTAGAAAATCTTTTCCTATAAAAATTCTACTCACTCCGTGACAAAAACTCTTCACCTTTACTATAAATGCAAAATTAAAAAAAAAAAATTGTTTCATTTTACTCACTTTATTTACTTTTGAGATATTATTATATTTTAAATTATAAATAAATGATAAAATAAATTATATGTGTTTGGTGGGGATGACACTTTACTAGATGTTTAAGAAAATATGATGTATTTATAGATTACTTTGTTTTAAACTTTTACAATTTTTAAAGAAAGAAAAGTGCACCATGTTCGTTCTTTTGCTTTTCAAAAAAAGGAAAGAACTAAAAGCATGGGTTAAATATTTAAAAGGTCCCATAACCATGGACTACTTTAGATTTTATCAAAAAAAAAAAAAATTGAATGTTAACAATTAAAATTCTCAATTTTTTTTTTCAATTTTAGTCATTCAGGAGTAATCAAATTATATAAAAAAAAATGACGGAAAATTACAATAGTGAAAAGACCAAATGTAAATTTTGACATATTTCCTGGAGTAAATGCGATCATTTCTAAGAGTGTTGTTAAATACACACCCCTTTTTATCGAATACACACCCTTTATTAAATATACACACTTCCTCTCAAATTTTTATCTTTTATTTTTATTATATACACACCCTCTAAAACTCCATTATACCCTTTTATAATCAAAACTAAATACACCCATTTAAGGTATATAAGTATTTATCTCATCCGTTAAACGACATATCTATCCAATTATATTCTTTTCCTCTAAACTAGAACATCTTATAAGCAATAAAAAAATATATTCAACCCACTAACCAACAAGCAACCAGCAGAAAACAAGTGCCACTGGCCGGCCCACAAGCATCATGTCCAATTAGTGATACACCTCCTCTGATGATATCCTAATATTGATGCACATTGAAGCTTGTGGATTTTTCTAATTGCTACAATCACAATTACGGTAATTAATTAAAGTAAGATAAAACATAAAATGAAAAATAAAACAGTGAACAGAGCATGAGAAGAAAAATATTGAAATGGACAGGGCATGATTAGAGTTAAGACAATAGAATAGTGAAGTAATTGTTTTTAATAATATTTATCACCATTTAATATCTTGGATGATTTCGCTCATTTTAACTCCATAGTTTCGGGGTTAAAGATAAGCTCTCGACACATATTAAACCCACAATCTTGATGCATATATATATTTTTTATTTCAGTATCTGTGAAATTTAAATAAGCGGGCAGAGAGAAAAGATTGAAGTGGACTGAGATGGAAGGAAGAAAAAAAATGAATACTAATTGAGATGGTGTAGGGCGGAGGTTTGCAACTGCTGGTTATATGAACAAACTGAAGACAGTGTTGTCACGATGAGAACAATGCTGAGTGCTGTAATAACATTCATTGGGGATTGTCAGGTAGAATCGCCTTTGGCGGCTATTCTGAGAAGTTGACAGAAATGGCAAGCAATTGTTTGGCTATCTCTTCCATTGAGACCCACTAATTTTAACTTTGTGTGCTATCCCTCCCCCAACCATCAACACGGCTTACCCTCTGTACACATAAATCTCACCTTTCATTGTATTCTCAAAGCGCTGTCAATGAGATGCGGTCGCCATTTGTGGCTGCGAAGACACCGGTGGAGAGATGCTGACTCGCCTGAGTAAGAAAAAAAATTTTGGCCAGGTGGTGGCAAATTATTTTAACTTTCACGCAGTGGCAAGTGGAAAATATAATCTAATACAAACATCAAACATGTAAGAAAAATAATTAAGGGGTGTGTATTTAATGAATTAAGGGTAATTTAGATATTTTAAAAATACATATAATAATTATATAATTATAGTGTGTATTTAATAAAAAGGGATGTGTATTTAGCTGAACCCAATTTGTAATTTATTTATACCATATAAAAATTCACACTATCATCATAGTTTAAAAAAAATTAAATAGCACTCAATATTTTATATTCCCTTTATCTCCTAACAATGTATTTGTTTTTTTCACTTAAATTAAGGACTATAATATTTAATGTATAGTGTGTGAGTCTTTAATGTTCTTGTGATGTTTGTTTTGGTTGTAATTAGAAATAAAAAAGTTAGATTAATTAGGATTAGGTAGATTTAGTAAATGACTAAAACTTGTGTGTCCCTGGGGACATTGTGCGTGTTGAATTGTATACTAAAAATCTAGATTATTGTATGAACAATGTTTTGACAATATTTGAAATGAGAATCATGTGATCAAACGTTTGCAATAATGTTGTTGCAAAAGTCCATTTACTTTATAATGTAGATAATATGGTGTGCGGCGTCACACGGAAGATAATATTATCAGCTCTTTATATAGTATAAACAGATGTTCACAACCGAGATAGATGGGGACTATCTATCGGTATGGTTGTAGTGTGATTTGACATTAGTCTGTCTTGACTATATAATTGCACTAGTGCACTTTGTGTGTATTGAGCAGGACCGCTGTGAGATCGTTCGGTTTATATTGACTATATAATAGAACTTGATCTTTGTTATTATAGATGTTCGTACTCTTAATCCCTATATAATAATCTCGACATGTAAGCCAGTATTTATTTCTTTGATTTATCATGGGTGAGATTTAAATATTAAATCAATAAGCCCGGTGAGTTTGGAGATGGTGATATCTCTATGGTGTGCTGTTGATTGTAGAAGGAATTTGTGTCCTAACGGAATTGGTTGATGATGTCCCCTTGAGGAGCTCATAATGATTATCATGTAAACTCTGCAGGTGGATTTATTCCGGCATGATAATAAGGTTTAGTGGTACTACTCTCTATAAATATATTAATTAATGGAGTTGTCAGTAACTTAATTAATTAATGGGCATTGAATCTTAAACACGGGAAGATTAATGGACTCATAATAAGAAGGAGCCCATAACGTAATTTGGGATTAGGGTGGCAGTGCAATAATATTTCTTTATTGGACTGATTTATTATTATTGGACTTAAGTATAAGTTTGGGCTAAACTTGGATGCTTATACCCAATGGGAGGCTCAACCCTAATTTCTCTTCCTTGTCCCTATTGTAGCCTATAAATAGCCAATCTCAACAGTCCAGTAAACTGACTTCTACACGCCTAAAATCGTGAGGTAGAGAGAGAGAGAGTGACTGCAGATTGAGATCGTTGCCCACACGACGTCAAAACGTGGCTTAGGAATACAACAGAAGTTCGGAAGGTCGTTTGTTCTTTCTCCTGTTCAACCTCTACATCAAACCCTGGTGAAAGATAATACGATTCTACTCTTATGCTTCCGCTGCTGTAAAATTAAATGGAACCCTAACGGTTAACGATAACCAAAAGATCCAAACACCAACAATGAGACCAAATACTCTTTAGTATTAAATAGTATATCCTTTAGTATAAGGACGTGAACCCTTTATTTCCTGAAAAGGAAAATATATTTAATGAAAGTGTATACCCTTTAGAATAAAATATTGTACCCTTATATTAATTAAAGTGTATACCCTTTAAAACAAAATGTTGTACTCTTATATACCTTGTGCACCTAGGGACACAAGAGACCAACTCTTAGTAAATATAATAAATATTGATAATCTATGTTTTTTTCAAAATTTAAGTATGATAAATTTTAACTTTATATTAAATTAATGTATAAGTGTAGGGATAATATATATGAGAGTAGAAATATAATATGTGGAAGAAATAGGTGAAATTTAGATAATTCAAACCAAAACATGGGAGAGATTACTATTTTCCTCTACCTTATATAATTTTAAAGTGATTGTATATTGTTTTTTTTTTCTTTTTTTTAACTTGTTGGAGTATTTTTATAAGATCAAATTTTAGCAAATGGTGCTATGACGGTTGGTGGCGAACTTGCTTTGGGGAAAAACGTATTAGTAATTTATATGCCGTGGGAAGGTTATAATTCTGAAGATGCGGTACTCATTAGTGAGCGTTTAGTATATGAAGATATTTATACTTCTTTTTACGGGATCGTATTTACTTAAATGATATAGATACTGGATAAATTAAAATAACAAAATATATAAATTTTAAGAGGAGGGAGCTAGAGAGTATTATTTATTAATTAACATATGGATCATAATACATATTCAATAATGGGCGACATTTGTGTTAAATCATCGTTGTGGAATTGTTTGTGTTTTTTTTTCTTAATAGTTAGTTATTACTTTTTAATAAAGAAGTTATCATTTCTAATTATTTTATGTGTTCATGAAATGGTTCACTTGAATGGTAATAATTTTTTATGAAACGCTCAAACTGCTTGAGCCGCGCCGAATTGCATCGCCTCTAATGTAATTACGTGAATTGTTATTTATTTGTATTTGAGAAAATCGCATCATAATAGTACAATTTCAATTTTATCTAAAATCACATCGCACGGCACCGCCAATATATATATATATATATATATGTGTGTGTGTGTGAGAGAGAGAGAGGGAGAGAGAGAATTAGATTTATTTAAATGTAGGAATTGAACCAATTACGTTCTTTGATAAAAAAAATGGTTGTAAATTTTTCTAACAGATGGGGGTGATGCTTTCTAAAAACATTTATGATAATTCATCTTTTACCTACATAATGACATTTAAATTCATAATTAAAACAAGGTAGTATAACTTAAAAATAGAAATGAGTTCATATTATTAGAGAATAGGCATTTTTAAATAGTTCATATTATACAACAATTTGAGAATCTGACTCTAACATGATCTCATCGCATCCACATTCCATAGCAATATCAAGACCCCTCACTAACGCCAAAGCCTCCGCTACATCCACCTCATAGACACTAGAAAGTCGATCAGCAAAACACCAAAGAACTTCCCCTCTACAATTCCTAGTCGCTCCTGCTATTGACGTACCACATTCCCTTCTAATAGATACATCAACATTCAACTTTAACATTGTGCCAATAGGAGGCTTCCATCCAACATCTTTGATGTTTGTTTTTGTCTTAATCCCATGCATCTTACATACTTCCGTATATTGCTGGCGATGAGCTGTAACTTTATTTTGTAATTCATCTAAAGAGAGCTCTTTTCCTCAGAAGATAAATTCGTTGCGCCCCACCAAATAGTCCAAAGCATAGTAGTTAGTAAGCTTCTCTCCTCTACATTCAAGATCTTCATCAAGTGCACAATCCATATTGATTTCATATAATTTGTATAATTGTATATTTATCTATATATTGATTTCATATAATTTGTATAATCATATATTATTTTATTATTATTGAAACTGCTAAACTACTTAAATCGATCGTCAAACCGCCAAAATTTGAGTAATGAATTACTCCCTCCGTCCCAAACTGGGTGTCTTATTTTTCATTTTTATCCGTCCCAAACTAATTGTCTTATTCTAAAAAAGGAATTTTTCCCCTAAAATACCCTTGTCATATCCAATATTTTCTAAAACCCCAACCCATTTAAAACACATTAACTTTAAAACATCAAATTAAATACACACACACAACTTACACTTAATCTATTCCACTAAGACACACACACAACACACGACTGATTAACACATACACAACTCTAATCACTCCCTCTATTCCTCTCTCACATATCTCAGTCGTTCATCTTTCCTCTCTTTCTCTCTCGTTCTTGAGCGAAAACTCTAACATCTAAATTGAATCTCTATCTCTTTCTCACATCTCTCAGCCATCTCTCTCTATAGATTTGGCATGACTGAGTCATGGATCGCGTCGGGTAAGGATCAAACCACACCCAGTGATTTCGACCATGAGGTCCAGGAGTCATTGGGGGTGGAAACGACCTCCGACGTCTTAGTTTCGTCCGATGGAACCCTCGACAGTGTTTATTCGGCATTGATGGTTCTTGATTTCCTTAACTCAACCTCGACATAATGGATACAGTGTTCATGGTACCTGGTTCGCTCGATTCAACCATCGACAGAGTGGATTCAGTGTTGATGGTACCTGATTTGCTCGATGGTATGGTCGATGGGCTAGATCCATACTTGATGGTTTCTGATTCCCTAGATTTCACCCTCGATACAGTCGTCCTTTGCTCTTTCTCTCAAGATTTAGATTCGGTGGTTCCTAAAATAGTGGATCCAGCTATTTCTCTGCCAGAAGAAATGAGTGATGACTTTCGAGACTTCATGTGGGAGTGGATATGTCTCTACTTCCCGGCATGTAGGTAGACCCTTTACTCTTTCTTGATATGGCCCTGTGAGGTCTTGAATGCAATGGGACAATTGTTTGGTTTTGTTGAGCATGATTCGTTGCCCTGTGAGGCTTTGTTTGTGATAGCCCTGTGAGGCTTTATTTATGGTTTCTGGTTTTCTTGAGCTTGATTCGTGGCCCTGTGAGGCTTTGTTTGTGATAACCCTATGAGGCTTTATTTGGTGCTTCTGGTTTTTGTTGAGCCTTATTATGTGGCTTTCAGGTTTCTGTTGAGCTTGATTATTTGGATTATGTGGCTTATATGATTCTGTTGAGCTTGATATTGTGGTTTTTGTGCATATTTGGTCTCTGTTGAGCTTGAGTGATAGCACTGTGACGAATTTTTTCTGAGGGCATGTGAATTTGTTGGCTGATTGTTGGTGTATTGACCCCTATCTTGATGCATATCTAAGTCACCAACAGGTTTTTAAATATGTTTAGGAGACTTTGAACATGCTGTATAGGGAACTTGTAGTCACCAGCATATCTAAGTCACCAACAGGGTTTTTAAACCTGTTTAGGAGACTTTGAACATGTTGTATAATTAATGAACTTAGAGTCACCAGCATATTTAAGTCATCAACAGGTTTTTAAACCTGTTTAGGAGACTTTGAACATGTTGTGTACTGAACTTAGAGTCACCACAAGGTTTAAAGGCCTTGTTAGGAGACTCAATTACCCTGTGATGATATTTTTCTGAGGGTAATACATGAAACATAAATTTTATTATGCAACATGTATGTTTACAACTTAAACAACTTCAAAACAATAAAAAATATCCTGATATCTATTGTTTAAGCTCTAAACATCAAAAAGCTTTACCAAATCTCAATATCCCAGGCTATTCATAAGCTCTGATATGTCATATACTGGCCTATAGACCTAGTCTTCCTCGATCAATTTATTTATGCATCCCCTCACCAAATCTTCCTCAATCTCTAGTAATATAGGAAGTGCACCCTCTTTGATTAACCTTGCTTTTCCAATGTGAGGCAATTTGTAGTTAATTCCTCCATCCACTTTCATAATCTCAATGAGGCAAGCTTGCACACTTAGAAACACATTGTTCAATGTGAGAGCTGTCATATCTTTAAAAGCCTTCATAACATTTTCACAATATCTTCAACATTAAAGCTTACTATCTTAAACTGCAGGGTTTGAATGGCTCTGAAAAAACCCAAGTCATTAATATTAGTATCCGGTGAGCATGGGGGTTGGCAAACAAGTTCGATGTTAAACTCATTAGATCTTGCAGCCCTCCCAAACTCCAAGTTACTATCTTTTATGTGGGGCTTTGTATTATCCTGTTGTATCCAAATCTCCTTCCCCAAATATTGTGGCCATTTTGACTTGATTGTTGGTATAATTTGTGAATTAAACAAATATTGTATGTAACTGTTGCCCTTTGGATAAAATAAAAATAAGGTGACTAAATATATGCAATCTATAGGATGATGATCTTATTTTTAAGGTCTGACTATTACCTGATTCACTATGCAATATTTGATCACATCTTTGTTGGCTATGTCAATAGGCTTGGTTACAAAAGTTCCTCTTACTCTATTATTTGAGTTTCTTTTTACTGGCTCTATTGTTGTGAATGGGAAAGTTCCAATTTTCCTATCAAATATGACATGTCATTCACTATCAAACAATAGCCTTGACACCGCATACATAAACATGATTTTCTGGATGAAATTTTTAGACTTAAAGGTTCTATGTGGTTTTTTCTCACTAAGAACCATGTAATACCTCTCACAAACTTTAATAAGATAGAACTATTTCTCATCCATGTGAACTACATTATGCATTTCCTTGAACTTAAGCTTTTGAGCATACCTGTCATAGTAGATGACATCCAAACAGTAATTTAGCCTTTGAAGCTTGTTCTCCAGAGTTTGCTCAGGCTTGATTGCGTTTGTGTGTGCCCTAAGAGCACCCCCTTTAACCCATCTGCCCATTGTTGATCTGCTCACACTTAAAACTGTGGATAGAACTCTGATTGTTGATCTACTTTGAAATGAAATACTCTTCACTGCATTAGCATCAAAGTGGACCCTTTTTGAAATTGATACACCTGGCCTCTTGGATACAAGGTGTATTGGTTTCCCTTCCTCCATTTGTTGCTTTGCAACAGCCCAAATACGACCTATGGTCCTTGTAGAAACAGAGAATGCTTCAACTGCTTATTTTGCTTTTCCATGATCAATCTTGTCATCTATGGCATGCCTTAACAAAAACTGTGCTATTAAGTTTTTTTTTTATGGAAAGGTGAGAACTTGTGGTAGTTGCCATTAATGGCTGTGTATTAATGATCATTAAACTCCATGATACTTGTATTTATCCTTGATAAATTGGGGGAAAATAAAAGGAAGTTGGGTAGTTGGAGGGAAAAGTGATGGCAGAGGCATGCTGAAATACTAATTTGTTCCAACTTTTGGCCACTTTGGAGGGAGTTCTATTGATGTGACAAAATTTTTGGAGGGAAGCACCAAGGATGATTCTCAAAATTTGAGGTGTAATGTGTATTTTTGGAAAACTACTCCATCCAACTCTATTGTGTAATAGTGTAGGTATTTGTTTTGATTATTGTAAGGTTAACATATGTAATTTTAATTTCATATTTGTAATTTTTAAGAATCACATATGTATATATCAACAGTGGACATATTATTAGGTATAAAAAAATTTCTGGATTTTTTTTATTTATTTTTTGGGTAATTTTTGAATTAATAATAATGATGTAGTTAATCCAAAAAATGTCCAACTACTTTAGACATTTTTACCCTCAAAAAATAAAGTTAAAAACTAAAAAAAAAACATTTCTTAAACTCCGTATCTAACTCAGACATCGAGTTTGGGACGGTGGGAATATATCTTAAAAACCATGGTTTATAATTAAAGGTATAACCAAACCGTCAATAACAAGAAAATTTAAATTTTATCAAAAAGCCGACCCAACCGCACTGCAATCATCCCCACTTATCCATCTTCCAAAATCCATAACGTGAGCAGTTTTTACCACTTACTATTAATTCTGCAGAATAGCACCACAATGGTCTTGTACCACTAGTATTTGTGGAGTAAAAATACAAAAATAATGAAGATCATTATATAAGACTTGTAAGATAAGTAATGAATAAAATACAGGCAAGAAAGAATTTCAGCCACATAATATCTGATAATTTAGTAGCTAATTCCATATACCACATGTGAAAACAGATAATAATTTATAACATACATGTAAACTAGCAAAAGGAAGAAAAAAGATATGGATTGTGTATAGGGGAGTGAAAGAAATAACAGCAAACTTGTATCTACAGGTGCTCTTATTATGTGTTGTTTACTCAAAGAAGCAGTGTTTTTCAGATGTGACATGTTATCAATCTACAATAGAACAAGGATCTCTCTATCTCTTTCTCTCTCATCCAGTTGTAGCCACTGCATTCAGAGATATCTGTCATGAGCTTTTTCTTCTTCTTGAATAATCTGTTTCCCAGAAATTTGCAAATTTGCAACTCCTGATTAATAATCCATAAACACATGAAATGAGATTAATCACTCAAGAATATGCCAAATTTATGCATTTCTATGAGAATTCTCAGTTGCATATCTTACCATTCTTGCTTGACATTTCTTCATGTCCAATCTCTTCTCTCCAACTGTACTTGAGATCAGTAGATTCATGAATCAGATATGGTGAATCTGTTGACATTGAAGAACAGGTCCGGGGAACGGAGAAGGTGTTCCCACTATCCGTTACCCGTTTCTTAGGCGAAGAAGATTCAGCGGTAGAGCAGCAATCATCATCTATCTTGGAGACTTCAGTGCCATTGCTATCTTTCAACACCCTATTATCTTCCGCCGACATTAATCTTTTTCTGTTTTGGACGCCGTTTTTGGAGTAATTCATGGATGGTACCTTCTGATCATGAGAAGAGCTAGCTGGACATGTATTCTTTTCCCTTGCAACTGCCTTTGAAACATTCAAATCTACGTGAGTGTCAGAGTTGTCGAACACAACTTCATCGGCTCCATTAGCAGCCTGTGCATTTGCTTCAGTTCCTCTCATGGTAGCTATGGCTTCAGTTAGGCGGTCCCTGGCCAAATCTACGTCGATAATGGGCTTTGGGTAGTTTAATCCGAGGTCTACCCCTGCAGATTTAAGAACAGTAAGAGGAGCATCCCATGGATGATGGATCCACTCGGTTGGCATTCGTGCTAGCTCAGGTAGCCACTGCCTCACATATTCGCCCTCTGAATCGTATTTGAATCCTTGAACCTGGATCACATCGTCATAGAAACGATCAATGCTCTGTAGGCTTCCAAAAACTCAAACAACACAGAATAGATTTGTTCAGAATACAGAACAATGAAGGGTAAAATGGCCTTCTTATAGATTGTACAGTTTGCATGATTAAGGGTAGACAGCATGATAGTGGAATAGAATGCATAACTATTTACCTGTGGACTATCCATACGCTCGAGTTCGTGCCCATCGGGCAAACTTCCTGAAATATACTGCCAACCGAGGATGTCACTTTCCAAGTCTGCATCAAGAAGTGTATCCCAGAAGTACTTCATCCCCCACTGCCAAGGTAGAAGAAGAAACTTCACAAAGAAACTAGAAACTATCACTCTGATCCTATTGTGAATCCACCCAGTCGCCCAAAGCTCTCTCATCCCCGCATCAACGAGGGGATAACCCGTTCGACCTTGTCTCCACGCCTTAAAATGAGCCTGATTTGCATCCCAAGGGAAAAACTTAAGGCTACTAAGCAGTGATCTCTCATGAGTAAACGGGAAATTGAAACAAATGTAACGTGAGTATTCTCTGAGCCCGATGGCCTTTAGGAATAGAGTTGCACTCTCTTCACCCACAGCATTTTGTTCGTTTTTCCAAACGAGTTGCTTCATGCGAACACATTGGAACACCTTCCTAATGCTAAGTTCTCCAAAATGAAGATAGGGGGATAAAAGGGATGTGGAGTTACCCCAAACTCTGAACTTATCAGTTGAGTAGTTCAGCAAATGGTGTTCTGCAAATTCAGTGAAAGCCTTGTCAGCGTTGCTCCAACCCGGCGACCACCCTCTTCCCAGCAGAGCATTACTCGACTTTTCTGATTCGTTTTCAAGACCCAATTCTTCAACCGAAGTATTCTCAACCATTCCTAATGAAAGACAGTCGCATTGGTTAGCTTTATTCATAAAAATCTTCCATTCCTTTTCTAAATTCATTAGTCATAACTGTACCTGAAGCTTGAACCAAACGCCACGGAGGAAGATGTGAAACGGGCTCCTTTTGCATTTTCAAGCATTTGTCCCAGTAGGAATTAAAGAGCGTAAAAGCACGCTCGTCATCATCATATACTTCCCACGGTTCAAAAAATAACTCACTGTTATAGCTTTGCACTTTGATGCCGAGCTCAACCAACTTTTGCTTAATATTGTGATCGCGCACTAGTGAAGTTGGATCTAGCACACAAGATAGTGAATGTAGATTTGAACAATTTAATCTCTTGCAAACTGCTCGACAGAGAAACAGAAAACAAGAGAAATATGGCTGGAGATTTCGAGCAAGTTCTCCAGACTCAAGTAAAGCCATTCTTTTACAGTAACAAGACGATGCAAAATAAGCAAGGATTCATACAGAGCATGCTAACGGCAAATCATAATAAGCTATGAACGCGGACTGATCCCCATTTTATAACTGAAGTTTAATCTATAAACTTATTGCCACAGCTTATAGATCATCACAACTACACAAACTTGATTGAAAACCAGAAAATCGACAATACCTTAGGTGTATCATAATTGACCACCAGCGACACTGAATTGAAGAAATTTAGCAATAAGAGGAAAATCAGTAACATCTTAAGTAAATGTTGAATGAAAATTTAACCTCATTAACCAATATTATTTCTTTATGTTGGTTGTGTTGTCACTGCAGGTTCTCATAACTGTCACTTCATTGAATTCATCTTTTCAACATTTCAATTTTTGGGCATATCTGTTAAGTATTAAAGATTGCCACAATTTTTTATTAAATTTTCATATATTATAAAACTCTCAAGTGTTATTAGCACTGAAGAACTTTTTCTCAAAAAAATAACTAACTTGTTATCATGAATTTCTTGATTCTCAATGCAAAACAAAAGATTGATGAACAAGTTACATACATTAACAGATGATTAGTGAAAAAATCCAACCATAAAATTCAAATACGACAAAGTCTCTTGTGAGACGGTTATTATGTGAAACGGGTTGACCCATTGTTAAAGTATCATTGTTGAGTATGCTTAAAGCATGATGAAAAATGAATTAAAGTATGCTTTTAGGGTGTCATAGTATAATTTATTACAAACATACTTTAACTATCAATAAACATACTATACTTATATAACCAACATAGTTTAACTGTGGGTCGACCTGTCTTACAATCCGTTCATATTCACACAGCTCACAAGAGAGTAGCTCTTCAAATAATTAGCCAAAAAAAGATTAAGTACAGAGGAATACATACCATAAAGATGATTATACACTAGTTTTGTAGCCCCAACAGCCTTGATGCAATCTAACAGAGCAGAAATTGTGCTTTCAGTTTTGATGAAAACCAATTCAGCTCCAAGAGATTTCAGTGACTGCTGTAAGTGTATAAGGGATTGCTTAAGCCACCACCGCGAAACCCGGCCCGGATAATACGGGCCTTCTTCTTTCGGGCACCATATAAAAACAGGCAATACACTTCCATCCCTTGCAGCTGCAGCTAAAGCTGGATTATCTTCAATCCTCAAATCTCTCCTAAACCACACTATGCTCTTGCACTTCTTTTCCATTTTTTCAGTTTCTAGAAAGTTCTCCACAAATACATCTTCTGGTTTGTAAACAGGGTTTCATAGTTTCCAAATACTCAATCAAATAGCACCATGATCTACAACATCAGAAGAAGCCCAATTACTTAGAATTCAACTTCTTAATCATCTCATATTTTTAATGGGCTAAAAGTTACACTTAGAACCTTAAAGATCAAGAATTTTATTACCACAGTCAAATCTTGAAACCCCAATTTTAACACCACCCACAAATTCAAGTACTGGGTTGTAAACAAGAACCCACAAGTTACACAAATCAATTCAGATCATAATCAAATCATACATTTGATGTGGTAAAAATTTATCAGACCCTTTAAGATCAAGAATTACCACACATACAAATCTTGATAACCCCAAAAAGTGAACACAGATCCTTCAGACAAATCATGTTTTACACCATACATCCACCATGGAAAAATCAGGGAAAAATAACACAGAGAGTAGGAGAGAGAGAGAGAGAGGGAGGGAGAGAGAATACCATTATTAGCCGACACAAATTTGATAAAGCCAATTGTCAAAGGGAGATTGGGAGAGGTTTTTGTGCTTGAAGATTAGACTGCATGTGACCAAGTTATATGTTTCCAAGACAATCTATCTATTCTTACCCAATATATAAAAAAAGAAATTATTATTAAAATATATGATATCATGTCTGAACTCTGAAGGAGCACTAAAGGCAAGAAATGAAACCAAAAGGCACTACAAAAATCTATACAAAGAATAGGAAAACTTCAACCAGCCCGAGTCAAATGGGATTTTGCAACTGTTTCCAAAACACACTTGATAAGAAGACTTGTATTAATATGAAATTAATTATAGCACGCTGAATTACATTATCTTCTTGCATTAAATTCCCTTTATTTGACTCAATTAATATGGGGAAATATTAGTGTGATACGGTTTTACGTGAGACTGTCAAAAAGTGATAATTGTTATAAAGAAAAGTGTTAATAAATTAATAAAAAGTGGTAATGGAATTTCACGAAAAATTTATAGTATAAATAAAAAGTGATAACATTTTATAGCGAAAGTGATAAAGTTTTATAGCGAAATTGATTATTTTTATTAAAAGTGAAAAATAGTCTCACGTGGAACGGTCTCATGCAAAAACTACCCATTAATATCTAAGCCATTGCACTAACATAATCAGCTGTAATTTTCTATAATAAATCACAATTATCTTTCGCTTAATTGGGACAATTACATTTTTTGTCTTTTAATTAGAAATAAATACTAAATGGCATTGTCATATTCTATTTATAACGAGCAGGTATTGCCTGCGACCTCCTATTTGTTATTAATTAATTATTATTAACTATAATTATATTCTTAAAACTAAAGCTATACTTTAAAATAAGAGCAAGGGTTGTGTGAGACCGACTCACCGTAGGGCTATTTAACGCTTTCGTAATTAGTTATCAATTTCACTATAAAATATTATTACTTTTACTATAAAATGTTATCTTTTTTATTTATATTATAAATTATTAATGAAATAGTTCATTGCACCATTATCATTTTTCATTGATTGAATATCATATTTTATTAATAATATTATCACTTTTTATATGTGAGACGGTCTTACACAAGTGTTTGCCTAAAAATAAATACTCCATTAAACTGTAATAAAAATAAATAAATCATGCTGGTGTAATATTAAATGAACCACTAGCCTAAAATTATAATTATAGGCAAAATTTTGCCGGATGAACGGAGTTAATTCTGTATGCTCGAATCCAATTGGGTCTCACTAAATACACACTTTTTTTATTAAATACACACTCCATTAATATATAATTTAAATATATATTTACAAAAAATCTACATTATCCTTTATTTATTAAATACACACTTCCTTTAAATTCTTAATTCGTGAGCTTTGGTGGAGGTGATGAACTGGTAATTTCGTCCTTCCGTTACAATTGAAGTGGAATTAAATTTGAAGACTTTGCCATCCCTTCTCTTCCCTTCATACGTGGAATCCCTGCTTAAGAGTATTTTTGAACAATATCCCAAACCACATACAGTGATAGTTTTTTTTTTTTTTTAAAAGGCAAGTACAGTGATAGGTAGAGAACAAGATACGCTTCCTTTCCCTTACAAAATATAACAGAGGACAAAATAAAACCCAAAAAATCCTGAATTAATAATCTTATTAGTTTTCAAATTAAAATCTCGACTAATTTGGAGTATTAAACTACAATCAAAATATATACACAATATGAAAAGTAACAAAATTTTCATGAGACGCAATTATTGTCATTGAAAGATGGCTATCATATATATATGCAAGTGATATCCTGTATATGTCCCTCGTCACAAGCAGAAACTAACAATCTGTTAGCGTATGATGCTCCGATGACAAGTCCAGGAAATCAATAAGATATTCCGGCGAGAACTCATCAGCAGATATGTATCTGTAGCTTATATATATCACCCAAACAATCTCATCCATTCTTAGGTAATATTTCAATTACGCTGTTGGAATGTCCATCTCAATAAGTATATAGCACCAGTGTTGCTTTCAATATTTGATGTCTGGCTTGTTGCAGCCTCTTTCTCGAATAGTTGGACAACCCTTTTCCAATAACTTTAGGGCATGAAAGTGCTGGAGTTGGCAAAGAAGATGCAGCGGCAATTAATGGAGTTCTGTGTGTCTGATAGTTATAAGGTATAATCTTAAAAATATTATTAAGGGTGTACATATATTTTAAAATTAAAAAGGTAAATTTGAGTTTTTAGGGAATGTGTATACAATAAAATTAGAATGTATATTAGGTGCACCGGGTGCATCCTTGCACCCATATTTATATAACTTTTATTCTATTTTGTATACATGTTATTCTCTTTTGTATACGTGTTTTGTAATAATTGTATACTTTTTTCACACTAAATTTTTCATAAAAAAAACAAACATTCATATGTGTATAATTTTTTATTCAATAGTGTATACATGTATTTTAATAATTGGATATTTTTTACACTCAATTTTTCATTAAAAAAATTAACAATTAAATTGTATACATTTTTACTCACAATTGTATATGTTTTTGCTTATATTTGTATGTGGGTGCACACGAAGCTTCGTGTGCACCTGGGTGCACACTATATTTAGCCCTAAAATTAAGATTTAAAAAAAAAGTGGTGCTATTGTCACCCAAAACTTTACTATTGGCACCCAATCTTTTAAAAAATAAGGGTTGAAAATACTATAATACCCTTAATACAAACACATTCAAAATTAAACACTCAAGATCTTAAACGGTACACCAAAATTATAATTGCTTTGTACACCCAATTACATATATTTTTTTCCTTAAATAATTTTTACAAAAAAAAAAATCTACTTTCTTCTTCAACAAATATATATGTAAAAGAACGAAAATATGATCTCTACCAAAATCAAATCAATCACCATTTTCTTCCCCCTTATTCTTCCTAATTAAATCATCATTATTGATAACCAAAGGCAACTACATTCGATGTTGCAAAACATGAAAATCAACGATCAACGATTGAATAGTTGATCCTTGTGGAACTAGATCACTATAGTTTTTCAGGTATTCAGTTGTACCATATGGCTAACAGGAGGAGATGAGGATGTTGATTGTTGATAGGGCCAAAGGCGAATTTTCCAGTAGTTTATAGGACACCTGCAACAATTCATCTCTCCTTCTTTGATTAAGTATATGGACGGATGGATGCTTAAAATTCAAAAGATTAATAAATTATAACTCTTGTCAATGTCAAACAAAGAAAACATTTGCTTCAATACTCGCTAAATCAATGAGATTATACGGTGAATAGATTAGGATTTGGTATCGGGATAGGGTTAGCCGGGTGTGGAAAGTAATTTAGGTTTTTGGAGTTTAAATTTTAAATATTTAATGTACAGGGTTAAAATTGTATTTTCATATAATATTTTTAAAATGTTCGGGTGCCTTAATATACTTTTGGATGGCAATAGCGCCGCCCTTTAAAAAATTAAAAGAGAGTGTGTATTCAATAAGGGGTATGTATTCGATAAAGATGGGTGTGTATTTAGCAGCACTCATCCAATCCAATTTTATATACTTTTAGTATTGAATGTTATACCATTTAGTGTTTAAGAACTTATACTCTTGATTTTTCAGAAAAAAATTATTTTATTTTAAACTTTAATACGTATATTTTAAAGACTTTTTATTGTAAAAACAATACCCTTATTAATTAAATTGTATATTCTTTATAATAAAATGTTATATCCTTAAATACCTTGTACATCCAGAATCTAGATACACAAGAGACCAACTCATAATTATATTGTTATAATTAAAACTTAACCCAAAAGATAAGTATTAGGGTTAAACACCTTGTACACCAAGAATCCAGATACACAAGAGACCAACTCATAATTATATTCTTATAATTAAAACTAAACCCTAAAGATAAGTATTAGGGAAAAAACCTGTGTGAGAATCTTATGGAAAAGTTTTCGTGAGACGAATAAAAAGTTATAATAATATTTTAATAAAAAAATAATATTTGGATCAATAAAAAGTTATAGTGGTGCAGTGAAATATTTTATGAACAATTCATATTATAAATAAAAAGTGATAATATTTTTAATAATAAAATAATAATATCTTTAATATGGTAACTATTTAAGAAAACGTAAAAATTGTCTCACGCAAGCATTAGACCTATGAGCAAAATAGCCCATAAACCACAATGGTGAAATAAATTATAATAATTATACTCTTAAAATTAACAATAAATTCTAAGAATAAATATTACTTTATATTGTCGAAATAGATCATAAATCAAAAAGGTGGGTTATATTCTTAAGAATTAACATTAAATCCTAAAAATAAATATTAGACAATTGGGGCAAAATAGAACATAAACGTTATGAGTGAAATTATAATTACCTCAAAATTAATACTAAACCCTAATGATAAATACTATATTGAGACAAAATACACTATTAATCACTAGGTTATATAATTCAAGGGTTAAAATAAGCCATGAACTAATTTTATAGTAAATGTAACATTTTTTCTTCACTCAAAAGGTGAATTATCCAAAAACGCAAGGGATCAATTGTATTATAACATGTGATCAAGTATAATATCGAAACTACGAGATAGTAAAAACATCTAAAGTCTATTATTACCTAAATTAAATAATACATGTAACGAGTTTGTAATCATTAATCTACAAATTTAATAACTAGTTAATAAAAAAAATCACAGGTGAAAAGATGATATATGTTTTGAGACGGTTCGTTTTGTCAAGAATAAAAGAAGATATTTCTTTTATTTCTTTTGTCCCACATCGGAAAGGAGAGTAAAGGGGGAGGGATCCTTGGTGCTATATAAGGAGGCTCTTGGACTTGATGTCAAGTGCACCAATCAAGTACACTTTAATTTTTGTGTTTGATTTTATTTAAATTCCTTTCTTGTATTCTCGGTTGTGAGAATGGAGAGAAAAGTGTGAATTAGTCAAAGATTTGTAAGAGTGTAAGGATTGAGGTCTGGAGAGAGAAATTCTGTATGATTGTAAAAAAATTTCACATAGTGGTATTTTAGGGGTCCGTGGTTTTTCTCCGATTTTGGAGTTTTCCATGTAAATTCTTGTGGTGTGCTTTTTATGCTCTTCTTTATTTGTCCCTTAGGAATAAATGAAAATCTGTTTATCCCAACAAGTGGTATTTTCTCCGATTTTGGAGTTTTTCACGTAAATTCTTGTGTTGTGCTTTTATGCTCTTCTTTATTTGTCCCTTAGGAATGAATGAGAATCTGTTTATCCCAACAAGTTGTATCAGAGCCTGGTTCAAATGCTTATAAAGTTCTTAGTATGCTCTGTGGTTGCAGCATAGTCTGACCTTCCATATCATAAAAGACTTTATGAGAGGATTATACATTAAGGTAAGCCCGCTCGACCAATGCTCGACCTAGCCTTGTGGTCAAGCTGAGATCGAGCGGCATTCTGAGGACCGAAGATGTCAAGATCAGAGTACAGACAACCCGCTCGACCATACCAATGTCACTCGACCAGACAAGTCTGGTCGAGCTAAGGTCGAGGGGACTACTGTCAATATGAACAGTCAGAATTAGATTACAGGTACCTCGCTCGACCATTACCAGACCGCTCGACCAAACCTTTTAGGTCGAGCGGAGATCGAGCAAAGCCCTACATCACTGACTCCTGTACAGGACGTTACATCTGCAATTCAGAATACTTTAACACCATTAAAAGAGCATAATACTGAGCTGATAGTTAAAAAGAAGTGGGAAAGAGCCAAGAGATTGAGGAACGAGAAAGATAAAACGGAGAAGGTTGAACGTGATGAATGGGGAATTCCTAAGATAAAGATACCTCCTTCGATTCCTTTCAGGATAGTCAAAAAGGGATTAGAAGAAAAGTTCAAGAGATTTTCGGATATCATGAACAAAATAAGCTTGAACATTCCTTTCTCTGAGACAATCATGGAAATGCGATACTACGCCCAATATTTTAAGGATATCATATTGAAAAAGAGGAGCTTGAACGGAGTTGAAACTGTTAATCTATCTGAGAACTACAACTCGATCATTTAGAGGAAGCTGCCAGCGAAGTTGAAGGATTCAGGAAGCTTCACGATTCTATGTGAAATTGAAAAGGGGCCAGCACGAAAAGCTTTGTGCGATCTTGGTGCAAGCATTAACTTGATGCCCTTATCTATATTTAAGAAGATAAATTTGGGGGAGCTCGCTCCCACAACTGTAGCTCTACAATTGGCGGATAGGTCTATGACTTTTCCAAAGAGGGTGATAGAAGATGTACTTGTATAAGTAGAGAAGCTTGTCTTTCCTATGGATTTCCTTATGTTAGAGATGGAAGATGACAAGGAAAATATCTCTCTTATCTTAGAGAGGCCATTCCTTGCAACAGCTGGTGCTATAATCGATGTTAAAAAGGGGGAGCTTAGACTTCGTATGGATAATAAAGAGGTTTTGTACAACCTTGACAAAGCAATGAAGATGCCTATGGAGACACAATGTTACAGCATTGATGTGGTGGAGGAGATTGTGAAAGAAGATATGTCCTTGATCCTTTCAAAGGATCATTTAGAGACATGCTTGGCAGAATTTCTTACCTTTCCCAATAAGGAGCTAGATGAGCTCTCTAACGATGTATTTATTGAATTTCTTGAAAACTTACTTGCTTTGGGTGATGACAGGTATGAACTGAAAAGAACCAAGATAGAAAAAGTGAAGTGGACTAGGCAATACCTACCTTTGGATAGAGAAAGCACACCAAAAGAAGAAAAGAAGGACGAGTTGAAACCTCTACCGGAGCACTTGAAGTATGCCTACTTAGGCGACAATGAAACATATCCAGTAATTGTATCTTCTTCTCTTATTGATGATCAACTCGAAGAGTTATTAGATGTGCTTAGAAAGTATAAGTCTGCTATTGGATGGTCTCTTGATGATTTGAAAGGTATTAGTCCATCGTATTGCATGCATAAGATAAGGTTGTTAGATGAAGCTAAGGGATGTATTCAGAATCAGCGGAGGGTTACCCCCGCGATTCAAAAAGTGATTTGGAAGCAAATCCTAATGAAGTTAGATGCAGGAATTATTTATCCAATTAGTAATAGTCCTCATGTGAGTCCATTGTATGTAGTAGCTAAAAAGGGGGCATGACTATTGTGAAAGCCAAAGATGGCGAGACTTTAGCCACTAGGATTCCTACGTGATGGCGTGTGTGTACTGATTATAGGAAATTGAATGAAAATACATGTAAAGATCATTTCCCTCTTCTTTTCATTGATCAAATGCTTGATCGTCTAGCAGGGTATGAGTTTTATTATTTCTTGGATGGATATTCGGGATATAATCAAATAATAATAGCACCCGAGAATCAGGAAAATACCATTTTTACTTACCCATATGGAACCTTTTCTTTTAAAAAAATGCCTTTTGGATTGTGCAATGCGCCTGCTACATTTCAGCGCTGTATGATAGCCATATTTGATGGGTTGATAGAGAAAATCATGGAGGTGTTTATGAATGATTTTTCTGTGTTTGGGTCCTCTTTTGATATTTGTTTGTCTAACCTATCTACTGTTTTGAAGAGATGTCAAGAAACTAAACTTGTCTTGAATTGAGAGAAGTGCAACTTCATGGTGAGAGAAGGGATTGTTCTTGGTCATCATATTTCGGCTAAAGGATTACAAGTGGATAGAGCAAAGGTGATGGCGATTGAGAAGCTTCCACCACCTACTAATGAGAAAGGAGTGCAGTCCTTCCTTGGACACGCAGGATTCTATAGAAGATTCATTAAAGACTTCTCAAAATACTCTAAGCCTTTATCTCACTTACTTGAAAAGGATGTTCCTTTCGTTTTTGATGATGAATGTCTAACAACTTTTCAGGTTTTGAAAGAGGCGCTTATTACTGCACTTATCTTGATCACACCGGATTGGACTCAGCCATTTGTGCTCATGTATGATGCAAGTGATTTAGCACTTGGAGTGGTGCTCGGGCAGTTGACAGAAAAGAAGTTTTGCGCCATCTACTATTCAAGTAAGACTTTGGATGCAGCACAAAAGAATTACACTGTAACTGAAAAGGAGTTTCCAGCTATTGTGTATGCATTCAACAAGTTTCGACATTATTTGGTTGGCATGAAGACTGTAGTATACACAGATCATTCTGCGATCTGGTATTTGATGGAGAAGAAGGACGCTAAGCCAAGGATTATCCGATGAATTCTTCTTCTGCAAAAGTTCGATATGGAGATCCGGGATAAGAAGGGAACGAAGAATGTTTTGGCGGATCACCTATCAAGATTAGAAACAAGGGAGCATTGTGATGAGCTATTTGAATACATAGAGGAGATGTTCCCAGATGAGAAGATTATGGCAGTGTTTGCTGAAGGAGTGGGAAAGGTTATGTCATAACTGCTCAAGGAATGGATTCATGGTATGCGGATTATGTCAATTACATAGTCGTAGGAAAAATTCCGAAAGATCTCAATAGGTATCAACTTGCCAAATTCAAGAGAGATGTTGAGACTTTCATATGGTATGATCCGTTCACCTACAAAATTTGTATGGATTCTATCGTCCGTAGGTGTGTGCCTGAGATAGAGATAGAAAGTGTTCTTGACTTTTGCCATGCACAACCTAACGGGGGCATTTCGCAGCCCAAAAGACTACAACTAAGGTACTTCAATCTACTTTATATTAGCCTACCTTGTTTAAAGATTGTGAATCCTATGTAGTGACATGCGATAGATGTCAACGCATGGGAAACATAAGCAAGAGAGATGAGATGCCACTTCAGCCAAGCATTGTAGTAGAGATTTTTGATGTATGAGGAATTGATTTTATGGGGCCGTTTCCCCTATCTAATAGATTCCTATACATTTTACTTGCCGTTGATTATGTTTTTAAGTAGGTGGAGGCTATTCCCATTCGCATGAATGTTGCAAAAACTGTCTTGTCATTCATGAAGAAATACATTTTTGCCCGCTATGGAGTTCCTAGAGCATTTGTAAATGATGGAGGTTCCCACTTCATCAATAATCTTATTGAAAGAGTTCTTAAGGAGTATGGTGTAAAGCATAGTGTTACTGCACCCCATCATCCTCAAGCGAATGGGCAAGCGGAAGTTTCTAACTAGCAAGTGAAACAAATCTTAGAGAAGGTGGTCGAGACCAATATGAAAGATTGGGCTATGAAGCCCGATGATGTCTTATGGGGGTTCCGAACATCATACAAGACTGTACTAGGAATGTCACCTTATCAAATTGTCTATGGGAAACTGTGCCACTTACCCGTAGAGATTCACCACAAGTCTTTTTGGGCAGTGAGAAGTTTGAACTTATCCATTAATGAGGTTAAGGACTTAAGATTAACTCACATCAATCAATTGGATGAGTTTAGAAGTCAATCTTTTAAGAACTCAGTGATCTATAAGGAAAGAATGAAGAAATAGCATGATTCAAAGTCACTTTCAAGGAGTTCAAGGAAGAAGATGAGGTACTACTCTTTAACTCTCGATTGAAGCTTTTTGCAGGAAAATTAAAATCGAAGTGAACGGGACCGTTCATCATACATAGAGCCTACGGAGGGGCAGTTTTGAGATCATGAACAAAGAGAGAGATATCATAGCGCCGAATGGGCATCGATTGAAGCACTTTAAGTCGCCGGAGATGCTTGCGTTATCTTTGAAGATACCCGCATTAAAGTGGTACCGTCGTGACTCTCCGACATTAAACATGAGCGCCTGTTGGAGGCTTACCCTCCTATTATATTATTTTATTTATTTCGTGTGAGTAAGAAATTTTTATTTTGGCGGTGCTAACTAATCGGTAATTACATCTCTTTGCAAACTTAGTTTCGATTATGTTTCTACTAAGTTTGGGGGGTATGATGTTCTTACCTCATTGTAGCACCAAGATTATAATTTTTTCTTAGTAACGTTTGCTAGGGGAGTTGATTTTTTACGGTATATTAAAACTTTAATCGGTTTTGATGTATCAATTTTTTACAATTTGCCTAGTGTTCAATGGTGTTTTGTTTATAGTGTGAGTGGAGTTATATACATTTAACTTTAAAGTCTAATAAGTAGTTCTCTAGTAAGTGTTTTGGCTTGATATGATGATTAATGTTGTTTTTGAGTCTGAGTTTTACAGGGGATGAAGAAGACACGAGAAAACAGAGCGTTGGAAAGTCGCTCGACCAAAAATGAGCCGCTCGACCAAGTCAAGGATGTCGAGCGGACCACTATAAGGCGAATCCTGGAGTTTTCAGAGTACAAAGGTCCAGCTCGACCAAATAGGGGCCGCTCGACCAAACCGCTCGACCCGAGCAGAACAATAGAATCGCAGATATAAGATTAGTTTTCGCGCTGCTCGACCATTGATAGGGTTTTTCTATGCACTATAATTTAATCCTCAAGTATAAGGATGTCAATTGTAGCAGCAAGTACCCAAGTTAAATTATCGATCCCGCTAAGACAGCTAATTATTTATTTATTCTATAAATTACTAATTAATCAGAATTGAGTAACCAATTTCCAGGAGTTGTGAATTAATTATCTAAATTACTGAAAATATAAATAACTAAATTAATTAAAAGACAATAAAAATAAAAGCAAGTTTCTAATCAAGAGATGACAAACAGTTCTAAGGTATCAGGTATTGACTAATTAATTTGGGTTATTAAACTTAATTTGCTCATTCATGCAGTTTCACTGAAAATACACCACATATCCCTGTTATCCCACCGAATATGATTCGATTCAAAGCTAACAGTCTAATCTGGTTTAAATCCTAAGGTGCGCAAATATTACCAAGCCTTATTCCTAGATACTAATCAAAGCAAGCAACAATACCTCCGGATGGTAAGCCCGACTAACAAGATATTTTCTGGAATTACTACAAGGTTCTATTCACTTCCTACTTGATTGTCTAATTGCATTGTTCCACTAAACTAATCAAGTATTTGATTAACCAGTTCATGAAATTAAAGTGCTTATAGCGGAGCTACTCTAATCCCTAACAGATAGACAATACCAATCATGAACGCACACAAGCTAACACAATAATCCAAGCATTATAGCGGATGTCATGAATATATTATGAAGACGTTACGAAGCAGATAAGCAAGTCTTAATAAAATAAGTAAAATCAAAAGATCAACTGCATAAAATCCTAATCTTTGGTCTAAATTCCCAAATCAATTAAATCAATCCATCAAACCCTAGAACTGTATATAAAATTAGCCCATGAGATCACAAGCAACACTCATGGCTAAGCAATTCATACCAAAAATCAAAGTAAAAGGAAGGAAAAGATAGGAATTATGAAAACTTAGTGTAGACGTAGTCTTTCGTTCCTTCTCCGTCTCTCCAATTGCTCGATTCTCCCTCAATTAGCACTTGGAACCCTCTTGGAAGTGGATGGATGGTGAAATCAGGTTGTAAATCTGATATGGAGGTGTTGGAGGTGTGAATTGATGATGGATTATGGATGGGTTCTCTCCAATTTGTGTATTGATCTCCCTAATTCTCTCTTGGACTGTTGCAGGGCTGTTTTCGCGACCAATCCTGCTTCAGAATCGCGACTTGAGGGTATATATACGCTGCTGCATCGAACAAGCCCCGACTGGGCTCGATTTTGGGCCGCTCGGCACCTAGCTCGAGCTGAGCTGATGGCCGAGCAGCCCCAAACCTGCCGAGCAGCATATGGGTGACACCTGGACGTCGTGTAAGCTCCGTGGGACACCAGCTCGGCAGCTTTTGGTCACGTGAAAGTACCGCTCGCCGCGAGCTACCCGCCGAGCTGCAGAAACTGCACTGCGCGATCTCACCGTTTTGAGCATAACTTATTCATACGGACTCCAAATTGAGTGATTTTTGTGCTCACGTGTTCCTCGCTTCCTTGGCTTTCTATCCATATAAATAAATCTCAGAAACTCCAGCATTTGAATATGTAAAAAGTCATGCAAAGTGGCTCCTCGGTACAGCATGCGCGATGTTAGCACTTTGATCATAACTTTCTCGTTTGAAATCCAATTGAGGTGTTCTTTATGCCAAAATGACCCTCTCTTCTGTGGTTTTCAAACCATATTTCACGTGATCAATTTGGACGTCTATAAGAATACAAAAATTTGTGCAACGTGGACTGTATTTTTCAGCATTCCTTCTCACTTTCACTCCTCATTCCAACTTTGAACTTTTGATCATGTTTTACCCTTCAAAACTCAACAAAACACCTTAGTAGCATCTTAATTATGCAAGATATGAAAACTATGTCATTCTATACAAAATCATGGCCACATTCTATCAAAAACGGTGTAATGTGAGACCTAAAATACGTGAAATTCCACTCTCAACAAACCCCCAAACTTACCTGTTGCTCATCCCGAGGCAACGACATATAAAATCAATAGAGTAATTGAGAGAAAATTTCACAACTTCACATCCAAGAAAATATAACAATTCAAAAATCATACTTCAAATACTAAGACAACCATCCATCTAAGAACATACAATTCTAATCAACTACTTCACTTTTTCGGAATGCTCATCCACCATTCTCATGGGTAGTATTTACGCTCATCGCTCAAGTGTGAGATATACACTTCAGGGTAAGGTGTTTACACTCAAAGTCAATTAAACACACGCGTAACCATAAGCTTGACAATCATCTCAACTCTCGAATAAAGGGATAATTTCAACAATAGGATCACAAAGGTCTTGCATTAGGTTGTAATGTTGGCTCTTTGGTAAAGGTAAGGAGTATATGGATAAGGTGACTCAGTCACTAGTAGAAAATCAAAGAAGACTTACAGCTTTTCAACAAACAGCTTTACTTTCTTCTTTCTTCTTCATCGCTCTTCAATGCTTCTTGCAATTGGATTCCTCCTTCACTTTTGAACACCACATCCTTACTTGAATTTTTTTTTTCTTTTCTCTTTTTTTTTATTTTTCAAATAAGGGTACCAGTTTCAGGCACTACCCTTTTCATGGGGTACCAGTTTCGGGCACTACCCCTTTATGCAACAATTTAACTACTCTCTTCAACAAAATTCATCACTTCCAACTTATTTCTCCTTATATACTTCATCACAAGACACCACTTGATTCCTTCAACTCTCTACTAGGTAGGAATTTTTTAAAGGCTAGCAAAAGGGATCAATTGGCTAATCACGTAGGCTTCCAATAAATAAGGCTTTTAGGCTCAAAAGGGTTGACTACGGATATTTCATTAGGTAGGAAAATAATATGGCTAGTGACTAATAAAAAACAAAGATGGCCTAAGATCATTTCCTATTGTCTAGTCAAACACGTAGCTTCAAGCAAGATAAAAAGCCAAGTTCTAGAATACGTGTGTATGAACGACACTCACAAGAATAAACTGAATCATGAAATTTCTCATGATTTTAAAAGGCTCAAAATCTCACATGGCTATACGAATGAACGAGCAAACCTAATAAAGCTACATAGCTAATCTTTCATGCACATAAATAAATTTCAAGTATCTCAATATCCAAGCACAATCTCAAACTGCTTCTCAAACACAATCACACATATAATCAAGTGCCAAGAAAAATCAGAAAATCATCCTAGAGAACCATAAATCGACTACACCGACACTAGGATTAACACAAAACAAAACACGAAACCTGAAAAATCGCAAAAAATCGAACCCTCAATATTCTCAAATAAATCAAAAATATTAAGAATCCGCAAAAAATCGACTCTCCAAGCAACAACACAATGTAAAAATTTTATTTCGACACTGCAAGACAAGGTATGTACGTTACCCCCCCAAACTTAGATTAAACGAAGTGAGAAACTAAGTTTGCAAAGAAGTATATACCGCAGTCAAGCAACACCTAATAAAACTCCTACACCAACTCAGACATATAAAAGCAATAAAATGGAAGGGACAGCCCCCAACAAGCGCTCATGTTTAACGTCGGAGAGTCACGACGGGATACCTCTTTTCAACTACTGGATCGGAGGATAGTCTTCTCTCATCTTTACTTTCAAGTACTTCCATCCTCTCTTATTTTCTATACTAACCATCTCACCCTTCTTTGTCACTGAAATATGACTCTTTAAATTCTTTTCCTCCCATGACTGGCTTGATTCCTTCTTGTCAATCTTCCATTCTATTGTAGGCTCACCCTGTGTAGCAAAATAAGGATCAAACAAGTTAGAATTTTCAACATCAATATAAGAATAAAACTCCGGAGGTATGTTCGGAGGCTTCAGATATGGATCATCCATCTTTACTGCAACTAAAAGATTATCAAATATCACATTAGAGTTAGTAGTAGGAAAAGTAAGAGATACCTCTGGTCCTGCGATCTCCTCTACCACTTCAATGCTTTGGCTCTTTTGCTTCTCTTCCTTAGCAGCAGGCTGCATCTTCTCTTTAACAGTGGACTTCTTATTCTGATTCACTATGTCAGCAGTAGTCTTCCTTTTCTGTTCATCCCTTGCATCACCTAATGCAAGTAACTTCTCAAGATAGTCAATACATGCATCATTGGACAAACGCTCAAACTCTGCATCAGAAAGGATAAAGTTCTCATCATGCTCTGTGTCCTCTACATCCACAGACTTGCACTGCTGCTGATCCGTGGGCCACTGCATCTCCTTATTCAAAGAAAAGACAATCTCCTTATCATCAGCCCTAAGCCTCAACTCTCCTTTGAACACATCAATCAGAGCCCTTCCAGTTGCAAGGAATGGATGCCTCAAGATCAGAGGCGCACCATCCTTTTCATCCTCCATATCAAGTACAAGGAAATCCACAGGAAAAGTCAAATTCGACACCTTCACTAGCACATCTTCAATCACTCCCTCGGGGTATGTCAATGACCGATCTGCTAACTGTAGGGCAACAGACGCAGGTTTCAACTCCCCCAAACTAAGCTTCTTGAACACTGATAAAGACATTAAATTTATACTGGCTCCTAAATCACACAGTGCTCTCCTAGATGGTCCTTTTCCAATCTCACAGGGAATGATGAAGCTCCCTGGATCCTTCAATTTTTCTGGAAGCTTTTTCTGAATAATAGAGCTGCAGTTCTCTGTCAAATTCACTGTCTCCACACTGTTAAGCTTCCTCTTTCTGGAGATAAGTTCCTTGATGAACCTTGAATAATGTGGCATCTCTTCCAATGCTTCCGAGAAAGGAATAGTGACTTGGACATCCCTCATGACATCAGCAAACTTACGAAACTTCTCATCAAGGCTTTTTGACATGAATCTTTGAGGGAAAGGAATTGGTACCTTTGTAATTGGAAGTCCCAAACTGTCTTTCTCGAATACCTGTTCCGCTTCTCTCAGTTTCTTCGCTCTCTGCCACTTTTTATTAGAAATTTCCAGATCAGATTGACTCTGTACAGAATTCGAACGCGTAGAAAATCCTGGAGGGCAGCTCGCCGGCTCGCTCGGCTTGAGCGGAAGTCGAGCGGTGCCGAGCTGGGTCCCACCTGAATTGGAAGACACGTCGGAACTAGCCAGAGGCCCGCTCGGCAGCATCTGAACCTGCTCGGCAGTCTGCTCGGGCCGAGCCGGTAGTCGAGCGGCGTCTAATCGGTCCTGCTCCATCCCTGTTTCGTACTGCTTCTGTTCTGCTTTATTCTGTACAAGTTCTGTGACGTCCTGCATCAGTTTTGAACCTTTACAATGCTTCTCGGATCTCAACGTGATCGCATTAACACTCTCCTTTGGGTTGATTTCCGTATCCGAAGGAAACTTTCCTTTCTGCAACTGCACTTGCTGCTGATTTACTGTAGAGGATATCTGTCCTATGGTATATGACAAATTCTTCAACTGCTTGTTCACTTCCTCATTCTGCTTGGTCATATTCGAATCCATGAGTACAATGCAGTTATTGATCTTGTTTATGTCGGCATCATTCTTCTTCATGTATCTTGCTAACACATCGTCAATACTGGACTTCCCTTCTTCAGTCTTAGCGCCATGATCAAAATTAGGAGGATATGGAACTGCATTATTCGGATTTGAATAAGAGAAGTTCTCATGCCTCTAATTCTGCCAATTGCCTCCTTGATTATTAGGACCTCCCCCTTGGATATTCCTCTGGTTCGAATTACCTTGAGGGTACCTATTTCCTTGCTAATTTTGAGGAGCTCTCGAACCCTGAAGACTCTGCCCCATAGCCCAATTAGCATCCTCGACCTCTTGAAGGTTCATCACCACATCATCACTTGCAGGCCCTCGGTTGCCTTTCCCATTATTGCCTGATATCAGAGTAATCAGGTTTTTATTCATCTGTTCCAATTGAGCGACAACCTTATCATTCTTATCAGCTTCAGAAAATTTCTCTTCAACCTTTGCTACTTTACCAATTATGTAAGTCCCTCGGATCCTCTCAGATGGCCAATCCCTTGAGTTCAAAGAGATATCATCAAATAATTTCTCTACGACTTTGGATGTTTTGCCAAAAATTGTTCCTCCCGCAGAAGCATCAACCAACACTCTAGATTCGTTGTCAAGGCCATTATAGAAGACACTGATGAGTTGAGACTTTTTGAATCCATGCTGTGGGCATCTCCTCAACGCATCAGTAAACCTTTCCCAAGCCTCTCCAAACGACTCATCTCTCCGCTGCTTGAATTGATTGATCCCCTGTTTCAGTAAAAGAACCTTTCCTGGTGGCATAAATCGATCCACGAACAACTGCTGCAACTCAGTCCAGTTTGAGCAACTGTCTCCCTTTAGCTTATCATACCACTCCCTTGCCTTATCAACCAATGAAAACTGAAAAAGTCTTATCTTCCATCTATCATTAGTAGCATCAGCAGCTTTCACTGTATCCATGTAGCTGTTGAAACGCTTAAGATGGCCATAGGGCTCATCAAAAATGCCTCCGGCAAAGGGGTTTTTCTTCCACCATATGAATCAGGGCTGGCCTTATGTTGTTCGTTTCATCAGCTTGAACGGCTCCAACTACGTCTGATCCTCCTAGATTGGTGGACTTAAAAGTTTCTCGGATGACGATGTCATCCTCATCGACTCTTTCTCCCATTGATGCTGTTTCAGGTTCTGTCTCAGATTCTGATTCAAACTCCGATTCAGCCTTTTCTAGGATAGCCTGATTCTCAATCTGCACTTCTTCCTCCTCTAAAATTGCTTTAAGAGGTGCTTTGGTATTCTTTGATTTTACTCTTCTTTTCCTCGCAGAAGATTCAATTTCCGGATCAAATTCAAGATCTTGTGCTCTCGTCTTTGAACTAGTTTGCATGCAACTTCAAGAAAAATCCAAAGTAAAACAATTAAATCCCAAAGAAAATATTCTAATTAACTAAGTAATAAAAGAAAATAAATAATTAAAACTGTCCCCGGCAGCGGCGCCAAAAACTTGATAGGCTTTTTCTGTGCACTATAATTTAATCCTCAAGTGTAAGGATATCAATTGTAGCAGCAAGCACCCAAGTTAAATTATCGATCCCACTGAAACAACTAATATATATCTTACTATGAATTACTAATTAATCAGAAGGAAGTAACCAAATTTCCAATGTTTTGTTGTGAATTAACTAAAATACTGAAATAATAAATTGCAGAATAATTAAAAGCAATATAATAAAAGCAAGTTTTTAATCAAGAGATGACAAACAGTTCTAAGGTATCAGGTATTGACCAATTAATTTGGGTTATTAAACTTACGATTGCTCATTCATGCAGTTTCACTGAAAATACACCACATATCCCTGTTATCCCACCGAATATGATTCGATTCAAAGCTAACAGTCTAATCTGGTTTAAATCCTAAGGTGCGCAAATATTACCAAGCCTTATTCCTAGATACTAATCAAAGCAAGCAACAATACCTCCGGATGGTAAGCCCGACTAACAAGATATTTTCTGGAATTACTACAAGGTTCTATTCACTTCCTACTTGATTGTCTAATTGCATTGTTCCACTAAACCAGTTCATGAAATTAAAGTGCTTATAGCGGAGCTACTCTAATCCCTAACAGATAGACAATACCAATCATGAACGCACACAAGCTAACACAATAATCCAAGCATTATAGCGGATGTCATGAATATATTATGAAGACGTTACGAAGCAGATAAGCAAGTCTTAATAAAATAAGTAAAATCAAAAGATCAACTGCATAAAATCCTAATCTTTGGTCTAAATTCCCAAATCAATTAAATCAATCCATCAAACCCTAGAACTGTATATAAAATTAGCCCATGAGGTCACAAGCAACACTCATGGCTAAGCAATTCATACCAAAAATCAAAGTAAAAGGAAGGAAAAGATAGGAATTATGAAACCCTAGTGTAGACGTAGTCTTTCGTTCCTTCTCCGTCTCTCCAATTGCTCGATTCTCCCTCAATTAGCACTTGGAACCCTCTTGGAAGTGGATGAATGGTGAAATCAGGTTGTAAATCTGATATGGAGGTGTTGGAGGTGTGAATTGATGATGGATTATGGATGGGTTCTCTCCAATTTGTGTATTGATCTCCCTAATTCTCTCTTGGACTGTTGCAGGGCTGTTTTCGCGACCAATCCTGCTTCAGAATCGCGACTTGAGGGTATATATACGCTGCTGCATCGAACAAGCCCCGACTGGGCTCGATTTTGGGCCGCTCGGCACCTAGCTCGAGCCGAGCTGATGGCCGAGCAGCCCCCAAACCTGCCGAGCAGCATATGGGTGACACCTGGACGTCGTGTAAGCTCGTGGGACACCAGCTCGGCAGCTTTTGGTCACGTGAAAGTGCCGCTCGCCGCGAGCTACCCGCCGAGCTGCAGAAACTGCACTGCGCGATCTCACCGTTTTGAGCATAACTTATTCATACGGACTCCAAATTGAGTGATTTTTGTTCTCACGTGTTCCTCTCTTCCTTGGCTTTCTATCCATATAAATAACTCTCAGAAAATCCAGCATTTGAATATGTAAAAAGTCATGCAAAGTGGCTCCTCGGTACAGCATGCGCGATGTTAGCACTTTGATCATAACTTTCTCGTTTGAAATCCAATTGAGGTGTTCTTTATGCCAAAATGACCCTCTCTTCTGTGGCTTTCAAAACATATTTCACATGATAAATTTGGACGTCTATAAGAATACAGAAATTTGTGCAACGTGGACTGTATTTTTCAGCATTCCTTCTCACTTTCACTCCTCATTCCAACTTTGAACTTTTGATCATGTTTTACCCTTCAAAACTCAACAAAACACCTTAGTAGCATCTTAATTATGCAAGATATGAAAACTATGTCATTCTATACAAAATCATGGCCACATTCTATCAAAAACGGTGTAATGTGAGACCTAAAATACGTGAAATTCCACTCTCAACAACCATTTTCTCACCACCCTTTCTCGAGCAACTACCCCGAACGGTACGATTCTTACCCAAATCACTTAGAACACTTTTCTTTACCCAAAACCACACACATTCCACATCAAAAATTGGAGATTCAAGTTGAATTTGTGGGGCTTCTTCTCAAATTCGAGTTGTTGTTCTTCTTCACTTTCACGCACCCATGACTGGAGACAAAGGTATGTTTTCTCAACTCATGACCCTTGAATTAGATTGTACTTTGATTAGTTTGAATGAGTAAGTTGATTAAGCATGCTTTTGGTTTGAATTATGATATTAAATGGGGTGTTTTTGTTGAAATTTTGTATGAGTTGCTGATCGGTGTGAAATTCACCTAGATTTTAAGTGAATTTTTGTGGCTTTAATTCAATAATTAAGTATGATTTTAATAAAAATAATATTAATTGCTTAATTAGTTTGAGAAAGGTATTTTTGTTGATTTTTGCAGAAAATAGGGTGATTTCGATAAAAATGGATTCTACAAGTGAAGAGGAAGATGTGGGAGAAAACGGAGTTCGATTTGAAGTTGAAATAAGCAAGAACGGGCCAAAGGAAAATTTGCTATAAATCTCATTTTTTTGTCCCATGAGCTAAATTATCTCACATTGATTACCTACCATAAATTCCTCTCACTCTACCACTATATGAACCCACTTGTCCCATATTGGAAACTCATTCAAATTTCTCTCACCCTTACTACTATAAATACCCTCATCTATAAAAGTCACCATTGAACAATTCTTTACTCATTTAAATTCTATTAAATTGAATCATTTTCAAGATTTAATAGTTGAGAGGGCTTTTAAATAAGACCTCCATAGTTGAGATCTCTCCCCCTTTCGGGGCGAGGGATCCGAAGTTTTAAATATTTTTCTAGATTAGGATTTTATTTGCTTTCCAAGAAGGTGGGGACACCAAGGAAAGGATGAGCTTGGTGGATGTAAAAACTTCATTCGGTGAAATCTAATCCTACTTATTATCTTTTTATTTTCTATGTTTTGGATGTTTAAATGATGTTTAGATTATGGATTAATTTGTGATATTATTTAAATTGTGATCCCGGCTTTGATTAGTTTTATTTATGGATGCTTAATTTCTTAATCTATATGTTTAATTTGTGTGATTAATTATCTAGTGCATGTTGTTAGAACGAGAGTTCAATTATGTGTCTTATGAATCAATTGAATCATTTCATCATGTGGGTTATGTGGATTAATGTGGGAAGAGTTGGAGACGACCTCTCATGTTTAGAACTATATAAGTGGACACTAGAGAGGTTAGATCGAGAGGTCAATTAATCTAGTGAGGGGAACCCAATCTTAGTGAATTCATAGTACCTTGAAAGGGAATATTACCTATGATTTAGTACCTTCTTGGGAACTCATACGTGTAATTAGTACCTATTGGGAGGTGTTCGTTATGGTATCGATCTTATGTGCTATTTTGGGGCCTTTGTAAGGGCTCACATCCTCTTCATCTCGAGAGAGAGTTTAGGTGGAATTTGTGATCGCTCTTACTATGATAGCTTAAATTGGGGAGCAATTAGATGTGTTACATGATTGATCCATTTGAATTGCATCATGAAAACTTCCTTTGCATTGAAAATTCCAAAAATATTGTAATTAGTTTCTTTTCTTGTTTTTATTATCTCTCTTCTTGGTCGTCCCTAACTAATACGAGACTATAACTTGAAGGCCATAAATCCTAAATTCCCTTGGGTTCGATAAATTCTTTAATTGGTCATCCCGACTATTAACGACCAATCAAATGGCGCAGTTGCCGGGGAATTTAGTTGTATTTGTGACTTTGGGTTTTTTTTAGTTTTAAGATAGGGACATTTTTTTTTATTTGTTTTTGTTGTTTTATTGTTGTGTTTGTAGGGACGAAAGTGTTGTGCCATGGTATTGGCCTTGAAGAGAAAAGGAGTAGTGCAAATTGAGGTAGCGAATATTTTCTCATTTTAAATTCGACTTTGCCTAATTTAAGTTTGGGGGTATGTTCTCTTTGTTACTTAACTTTTCTATGGTTTGAATTATAAAAAATGCATCAATGAACTCCTACTTAATCATATTGCACTGGCGCACGTTTAAGTCCTTACTCTTTTCTTTGACACACTTTTTTTCCTTTCTTTGTTTTTTCTTTCAATAAGATGAAATCTTTCTTGGCTCTCTTGTGCTTCATTGTGGGAAATTTTGAGACTATGATTTTGGTTGAAACTTGTGACGAGATAGTTTTTTACTTGTGTACTTGTTGAGTTATGGTTTGTGCTTGTTATGTGTTTCTTTCACTACTATAAGTCCGTGAGCTTTTGAGCCTTTAAATCATAATATTAAATGGTTTTTCCTTTCTTGAGTGCATCATTCTTTTGTGTGCATTCTAGAACTTGCCATTGTGTCTTCTTGAAACTACATATGTGTGAAGATTGTTGAAAATGATTTAAGACCATCTTTGTTTTGACAAGTCACTTAGCTAAATTGATCCTACCAAATGAAATTATTTCATAGTTTGCCCCTTTGAGCTTATTGTCCTTATTTCTTTGGCAACCTACAAATTTAGCCATTTTTATCCATATTTTATTTCCTAATTGCCTTTGTCGATTAGTAGAGGATTAATGGGGATGAAGTGGTTGAATTGAGTTTACAAGAGAGTTTGGAAAGAGAGAAATGGTGAAAGTGCAAGAAAAGAGGGAGAAAAGATGAAAAAAAAAATGAAAGTTGAGAAAGAAAAAAAATAAGTGAAGCTTGTATAAAAGAAGCATAAAAGAGCTCTACCAGAAAAATAGAAAGAGCCCTTGGGGGAAAAGAGAAGAAACTCAATATATATGGAAAGAAGTAAAAAAAAGGTTCGTTAATGTGTCGGGTGGAAGATAATATTTTTCTTGAGGTGAAAAGAGAAAAAAAAGAGGATGAGAGCTGAAGTGATCAATCAACTTAAATTATCTACTAATCTTGAGCTTATTTTTTCTAAATTTTCCTACCCAAGACAAAAAAGCCTACATTAAAACCCCATATAAAGACTTTTTTGATTCAATGATTAACACATACAAGTAGTAGAGAGTTTAGACATTTGACAAGCATATGGTAATGTCATGCATTTGAATTGATTTTTTAGAGAATACACTTCTCCTATACACCCCTTGAGTGTTAGAGTGAAAAGAAAAATCTAGAGAAGAGTAGTGGAAGTCTCACTTGCTTGTATATTTCCTATGCTTAACTTGTATGCAGTTAAATTGATGTCTTGTCACTTGTTTGGATTGAATTGAAATGGTTTTGAAATGACTCAATCAATTGATATCTTGATTCAATTCTAGGTGAATTCCCCTCCTCGTTCTTTCTTTTCTTTTGTTGCTCGAGGATGAGCAATACTTTAAGTTTGAAGATTTGATCGGTGTGAAATTCACCTAGATTTTAAGTGGATTTTTGTGGCTTTAATTCAATAATTAAGTATGATTTTAATGAAAATAATATTAATTGCTTAATTAGATTGAGAAATGTATTTTTCGTTGATTTTTGCAAAAAAAAAAGGGTGATTTTGATAAAAATGGATTCTACAAATGAAGAGGATGATGTGGGAGAAAACGGAGTTCGATTTGGAGATAAAACGAGCAAGAACGGGCCAAATGAAAATTTGCTATAAATTTCATTTTTTGTCCCATTAGCTAAATTATCTCACATTGATTACCTACCACAAATTCCTCTCACTCTACCACTATATGAACCCACTTTTCCCACATTGGAAATTCACTCAAATTTTTCTCACTCTTACTACTATAAATACCCTCTTCCATGAAAGTCACAATTGAACAATTCTTTACCTATTTAAATTCTATTAAATTGAATCATTTTCAAGATTCAATAGTTGAGAGGGGTTTTAAGTAAGATCTCCATAGTTGAGATCCCTCTCCCTTTCGGGGCGAGAAATCGTAGTTTTAAATATTTTTTTAGATTAGGATTTTATTTGCTTTCCAAGAAAGTGGAAACACCAAGGAAAGGATGAGCTTGGTGGATGTAAAAATTTCATTCGGTAAAATCTAATCCTACTTATTATCTTCTTATTTTCTATGTTTTGGATGTTTAAGTGATGTTTAGATTATGGGATTAATTTGTGATATTATTTAAATTGTGATCCCAGCTTTGATTAGTTTCATTTATGGATGCATAATTGCTTAATCTATATGTTTGATTTATGTGGTTAATTATCTAGTGCACGTGCTTAGAACGAGAGTTCATTTATGTGTCTTAGGAATTAATTGAATCATTTCATCATGTGGGTTATGTGGATTAATGTGGGAAGAGTTGGAGATGACCTCTCATATTTAGAACTACATAAGTAGACACTAGACGTTAGATCGAGAGATCAATTAATCTAGTGAGGGGAACCCAACCTTAGTGAATTCATAGTACCTTGAAAGGGAATATTACCTATGATTTAGTACCTTTTAGGGAACTCGTACATGTAATTAGTACATATTGGGAGGTGTTCGCTATGGTATCGATCTTATGTACTATTTTGGGGCCTTTGTAAGGGCCCACATCCTCTTCATCTCGAGAGAGAGTTTAGGTGGAATTTGTGATCGCTCTTACTATGATAGCTTAAATTGGAAGACAATTAGATGTGTTACATGATTGATCTATTTGAATTGCATCATGAAAACTTCCTTTGCATTGAAAATTCCAAAAATATTGTAATTAGTTTTTTTTCTTGTTTTTATTATCTCTCTTCTCGGTCGTCCCTAACTAATACGAGACTATAACTTGAAGGCCATAAATCCTAAATTCCCTTGGGTTCGATAAATTCTTTAATTGGTCATCCTGACTATTAATGACCAATCAATTGCATGAGTTCAATTTACGTTGGATTGATGGAATTCTGTGAAATTGATGATGCATATATCACGGGCTTGAGTTTAATTGATTAATTTTTGTATGGCTTGTTGATTTTGAGTGACGTTGGTGATGAATTTGAAGTGTGGAATAGTATTGATGCTTAGGATAAAGTTGAAAATTTTGAAATTCTTTTTGGAAATCCTAGTTAAGCATGTTGGTATTTAGATCTCTTTGTTGATACTTAGAGACTTATAATGTTGATTTTCCATGGTTTCATGTGTCAAGTTAATCGTATTATTGATTATGCATGTGAGATTGTAGAGAAATTGAGTTTAAATTGTTGAGCATAAGATTTGAAGTCTTGAGTAGGATCTACGTGATAATAAGTCCTAAGATTGGTATACTTGTTTCTTGTCTATGTTTTGCATTGAAGTATAATTCTTGTAGGAAAAGGCATTGCTTCTTGTTCGTAGTGAAAGGACAGTGGAGACCAAAGAGAGGAGAATCGAGTAAGAAAAGTAAGAAAGATGGGAAGTTGCCATCGGATTTGGGCTGAAAATACTAGATTGGAATGAGAAGAAAGAACTTTGGGGAGCGATTTCAAGGAAGATTTCTCGGACTCGATACCAGCATGATGAAGCCATGGTGGAGATTAACATAATTAATGATATCAGATGGATGCTTAACCAAGTGGGAATCAGTGGGTTCATGGATTTGAAGAGGGAGACGTACTTCCACATTATTCGAGCCATGGCCCTTGCTGGTTTATAAGCGACGGGGGCGAGCCGTCTAGTCTGTGGCTTAACAATGATGTTTAGTCCCATATCTATTATTTGTGTCGTGTGGGCCTAGCCTAGTGGGCCTAGGGTTTCTCTATTATTTAAGTCGTGTGAGTAATGTGTAAGGACTATTAGATATCTTAATACTGAATTTGGGAAGCTACGGCTTTTGGCAAACGAGTCTTCGTTTGATTTATCTTTCTGAGTGCTAACAATTAGTTCGACTTGCCGGATCACTCACCCGAGATGACAATCACATGCAGCGAGCAGTGACTGGAGGAATTGGAGAATAAGCAAACGATGATGGAGGAGAGGCAGTTGATTATGTCGGAAAACTTGGAAAAGGTCATGGATGATCAGACCAATATTATACAACAACTCTCAGCCCTCACTAAATCGATCACCAGCCTGACCACATCCATGGTAGGGCTGTCGATCATGACGGCTACGGCACAAGGGTCTTCCGGGCCTGCAAATGCCAGCTCTAGCATGGCGGAGAAGTCGGCTGAGACCTCGACTCAATGACTAGAAACCAGTAATCCCAAGACCACCCCACTTGCCTCCGTGGTGAATATCATGGCCATGGTGGTTCCGACCACGACTCCACCCATTCAACCACCATCCCCATCCCCGCTTCCTACGTTCGATGGCTCTAATCCCATAGGTTGGCTCGCTAGGGCTAACCAGCAATTCAAATCATAGCGGACGCAGGTGGAATTGAAGTTGGAGGCTACAATGATTGCTATGGAGGGTTTAGCCCTATATTGGTTTACGTGGATTCAAGCCAGGAAGCCTGACATGACCTGGGATGAATTCACTGAGGCCCTGATAGGCCGTTTCGACTCACGCTTCATAGGAAGCCCCTTTGAGCGTTTATCTTTTGTCAAACAAACCGATTCGGTGGAGGAGTATGTGATGCTGTTTGTGCAGTTGGCAAGACAAGTGCTGGGCCTCAGTGACAAACACTATCTAGGGTACTTTATGTCCCGCTAGGCAGAGGAGTCTGTAACTGGCTGCATCTCTTACGATCCCCAAATCTGGAAACGGCTATGGAGTTGGCCCGTAACGTGGAATTCAACCTTGTGGAGCGAGGTGGTGGCCATTTTTTAAGATATTTTGGAGGCTTGAACAACTGCCCAGCGTTGAACACCCGGTCCACGACACCTGCATCCCCGATGATCAACTTTGGTGCAAAGTTCAGCAACCGGCCCGAGGGTCATTACCAGCCCTGCCTGGGGGATCGTCGGCATCCCTGTCATCGTGAACGCCCTTCCAAGGGCAGCCCCGCAGGGCAGTCTCAGCGAACAACTCATATACAGGGCCCCAATTCGCGCGAATGTCTCCGCAAGAGATGAACGAAATGCACGCAAAGTGGCTATGTTACCGCTGCAAGAAAACATACGGGCCTGGGGATCAATGTACCATGCAGCAGTTAAACGTGTTGATTGCGGAGGAGGATGAGGCATTGGACCTACAATGTCTGGAGACTAGTAGGGAGGTTGGCGCCGAAGAGGGAGATGAGGTGGTGGCCGAGGTCGAGGGAGAGAAGAAGGAAAAATGGGTCCTTCCAATGTACTACATGGTGGGGTTCACCAGGCCGCGTACTATGCAGATGAGGTAAGATCTGCAGGGCCTTGGTGTGACTATTCTAGTCGACAGCGGTGCTAGCCATAACTTTATATCTAAATCCTTGGCTAATAAATTATCTGTGAAACTTGACAAGTCTAGCTATTTTGGCGTGCAACTTGGCAATGGGAGTCGCCAAGAATCCGAGAAACTCTGCCAGGGTGTGGAAATTTATGTGGAAAACGGCGTGAAGTTGGTGGCAGATTTCCATGTATTTCCTCTGGGAGGAGTTGATATGATATTGGGTGTATCTTGGCTGGCCACTTTGGGGGAGGTGAGAATGGTGACAATATCGGGAGATCTAGGCCTTTGTCGTGGGCCAATTGGTATCCGGGAGTTAATCCAGATTCAGGATGTTGAATTATGGGTGATGATTCTTGAAGGGGGCAGCCCAAGCTGTTGGAGCCGGGGATTGAGGAGGTCTCAAAAGTATTGTCGCCGCTTGAGGCGGTGTTCGGAGAGCCGGAGGGTTTACCTCCATCATAAGGTATGGAGCACCACATCGCTTTGATGCCTGGAATGGGTCCCATGTCGGTGAGGCCATATCATTATGGGCAGGCCAAAAAAGACAAGATTGAGAGGTTGGTTGCTGACATGCTCATAGCAGGGATTATCGGCCCTAGCTCCAGTCTGTTTTTGAGCCCAGTCTTGCTGGTTAAGAAGAAGGATGGGAGTTGGAGGTTTTGTGTGGATTATAGGGAGCTGAACAAAGTGACAGTGCCAGATAAGTACCCTATTCCGGTGATACAGGAGATGTTGGATGAATTATCTGGGGCGGTGGTATTCTCCAAGATCGATCTACGGTCCGGCTATCACCAGATCCGAGTAGCTCAAGAGAATGGTCATAAAATGACATTCTAGATGCATAGTGGGTATTACGAATTCTTCGTTATGCCTTTTGGCTTAACTAATGCGCCGGTGACTTTTCAGTCGGGTATGAATGAGCTTTTTCGACCTTACTTGAGAAAGTTTATTTTGGTGTTTTTTGATGACATTCTTGTCTATAGCAGGTCTTGGCAGCAGCATAAAGAACACTTGAGGGTGGTGATGCAAATTTTGTTAGACAATTAGTTCAAAGTCAACAGGAAGAAGTGTTTCTTCGGGTGTTTGAAGGTCGAGTACCTTGGTCATATCATATCTGCTGCTAGGGTAGAGATGGATCCTGCGAAAGTGGAGGTGGTTGTCAATTGGCCTCGCCCGAGGAATATTCGTAAAGTAAAGGGGTTTCTGGGCTTGACCGAATATTACCGTTGATTTGTGCGTGAGTACGGCTGGCTGGCGCGGCCGTTGATCGAGCTTTTGAAGAAGACAGTTCCGACCCCTATGGCATGGACGGAGGCTGTTGAGAATGCTTTACGGCAATTAAAGGTGGCACTAACATCTGCTCCAGTGCTCGCTAAGCCTGATTATGGAAGGGGATTTGTGGTAGAATGTGATGCATCCGGCACTGGGATTGGCGCAGTTCTTATACAGGAATGGAGACCAATTGCCTATTTTAATAATTCGTTGGCTGACAGGACATTGACCAAGTCAGCATATGAGCGGGAGATGATGGGATTAGTCTTAGCAGTCCAGCACTGGAGGTCGTATCTCTTGGGCCAGCAGTTTATTGTTCGCACTGATCATAGCAGCCTGAGGCATCTTCTATCCTAGAAAATTGTGACCCCATCCCAACAGCTCTGGGTGGCGAAACTTCTGGGATATGATTTTGTTATCGAGTATAAATTATGAGTGTCTAACTTAGCAGCGGATTCTCTCTCGCGCCGAGTGGAGGAGGGAAGTTTGTTAGCACTCAGTGGTCTAATTTGGGGTGAGTTGGCGGATATTCTATCCGAACAACACGAGGATGAATTTATCCGAAAAGTAGTGGAGGATTTGGGGCGTGAGCCGTCGAGTTACGTGGGATTTAGTCTGCATGGGGAGAAGCTATTTTTCAAAGAGAGAGTGGTGTTGGCAGCAAATTCGGTGTGGATTCCAAAGCTCCTCCGTGAGTTCCATGATACTCCGATGGGCGGACACGCCGGAGCTTTGCGAATGTACCGTCACTTAGCGTCCAGTGTTTATTGGCATGGTATGTTCCGTTCTGTGAAGGAGTATATGGCCAAGTGTGTGGTGTGCCAGAAGTCTAAGTATAAAGCTATGTCTCCGGCGGGTTTGTTGCAACCCATACCTATTCCGGAGAAGATATGGGAGGATCTATCCATGGACTTCATCACCTCGTTGCCCAAGTCTTAGGGATGTACAACTATAATGGTGGTGGTGGATCGGCTATCGAAGTATGGATATTTTTCTGCATTGAAGGGGTGGCCGACTGCCCGGGGAGTGGCGGAGGTATTTGTACGAGATATCGTGCGCTTGCACGGCATTCCGAGCTCGATTGTAAGTGATCGTGACCCATTGTACATGAGTTTATTTTGGAAGGAGCTTTTTAAGCTATCTGGTACTCAACTCAAGTTTAGTTCCTCATATCATCCAGAAACAGATGGGCAGATGGAAGTTTTAAATCGGGTGTTGGAAACTTATCTGCGCTCTTTCTCGGGAGAACAACCAAAGAAGTAGGTTGGTTGGTTGCCATGGGCGGAATATTGGTATAACTCCGCCTTCCAAACTGCAGCTAACACTACCCCTTTTGAGGCAGTGTACGGCCGTTCACCTCCAACAATTCAGCGGTATCTACCCGGTGAGTGTAAGATGGCTACGGTGGCAGAGGTGCTTGAGAGTAGAGCCGCGATGCTAGTCAGGTTACAGGCGCATTTGGGAGTTGCAAGGGAGCGAATGATTCGATTTGCAAATCGACATCACCGTGACTTAAGTTTTGAGGTTGGGGATCGGGTGTTTCTGAAGGTGAGGGCTCATTGGCAGACTTCGATGTAAAATATGGGCCATCACAAGTTATCCACAAAGTTTTATGGACTATTTTTGGTGGAGGCAAGAGTCGGCCTGGTAGCTTATTGCCTCACTCTTCCAGCAGGCAGCCGCATCCATCCGGTTTTCCATGTGTCTCAACTTAAACGTGTAGTGGGAGACCATCCGGTGGTGGCTGAGATACCGGAGTCCTTGGAGCAGCTCGAGCTGCCGATCTTCAAACCTGAAAGGGTCCTAGCTAGGCGAAATGTGAAGGAAGGGGGAAGAGAGCTCGAGCAACTGTTGGTTAAATAGAATGAGATGCCAGTAGAAGATGCAAGGTGGGTTTGGGAGGATGAGTTCCGTCGCCAGTTTCCTTGGTTCAACCTTGAGGACAAGGTTGCTTCTTAGGGAGAAGGAGTTGATATGGAGCCGCATGCGGAAGGAGAGAGATTCGAGCCGCGGCCCTTACTGGTTTATAAGCGATGGGGGCGAGTCGTCTAGTCTGCGGCTTGGCAACGATGTTTAGTCCCATATCTTTTATTTATGTCGTGTGGGTCTAACCTAGTGGGCCTAGGGTTTCTCTATTATTTATGTCGTATGAGTCATATGTAAGGACAATCAGATATCTTAATACTGAATTTGTGAAGCTACGTCTTTTGGAAAACGAGTCTTCGTTTGATTTATCTTTTTGAGTGCTAACAATTTGTCTCGACGTCGACCAGTGATTGGTGAGCCGAATCTAATTCTTTCAGCGTGTGTTAGGATGAACTTGGCTCAACATGAAGATGGTATATGGATATTCATCCGAGGGACGAATCCAATTTCATTTCAAATATACTTTTCTCTCATTGACCTTACTACGGTGCAGGTTAATGCGAATTTGCTGATGAACACTCCTTCCCACATCACGATCTCTACTACTTGTTGCAATAAAGGAGATTGGCGAACTTGGGTAGATATGCATCTTCAGGGTGTGTATCTCGATCTTGATATCATATTAGTGGGAGAGCCGGAGTATGAGGAGTACGAGCCACAGCAGCAGCAGCCACCACCTTTTGAGTATCTGATTCCCGAGGTACATATGGAGATGCCTCATGACATTCCAGAGATGGGTATTCCTCTGATGCAGCCACCACCACCGCAGCAGCCACAGCAGTATGATTTCTGGCAGGCTCAGGATCACTTTTATAGAGAACAATTCATGATGATGAATGAGCACTTTGCCACGTTGAATACGAATCAACAGAAGACGAATGGCCAGCTTACTTTGGTGAATACGAACTATGCTACACTCAATCTGAGGTATGATGCTATGGATCGAAGGTTGGAAGAGATAAATGAGAACTACGAGGCACTTGATAGAAAGGTCGACAGTTTTATCAGGGACTTCGATAATTGGCGCAATAATAATGATGATGATGCTCCGAAGGAGTAGAGTGAGCTAGGTTTTTTCTTTTCTCTGATTCCTCTCATCTCCTTCTATTTTTCACTTTACAGGTTGGGACTTGATTGGTGGTTGATTTGGGTTTTATGAGATTTATGCGTGAGTGGTATATAATGTATTGATGATATTGGGAGATTGACGGTGTTGATGGATATTGTGCATTTGATGATGATGGATAATTTGATATTGACTTTTTGGTATGCATGTGCGATATACTTGTGATATATGTTGATTCTGTTGAAAAGAAGCATGTATTGTTTGTTATTACTTGTAGTTTATGTGGGAATTGAAATTGATTACATAGTTTGAAGAGTGCTTAAGGAATCTATTATCCATGTGAGAATTTAAGCCTTTTTAATCATGCAACACTAAAGCATGATAGTTTATTCTTGAGAGAATTGTTCATACAATTGTATTCTAGAACTTTGCTTGGAGTCTTGTTTGAAATTCATGATTGATAGATACTAGAAAATGATCTTAGGCCATTATTGATAATTGAGTCACTTAGCCAAAAGTTATCCTACCTTGTAATGTGTAAATCATTAGAAGCACTGTTGAGCTTTTAAAAGCTTTTTCTTTGGCAAGCCTGTGATATAAGCCTTTATTACCTTTACTTTAGCTTTGAAATACCTTATTTACTAGTATAGAGTTGAGATTAATAAATTGCTAAGTGATGAAATTGAAGAAAGAGAGGAAGGAAAGTTGTGCTAATGATAAGTGAGGATAGAATATGGTTAAATTTTATTCCGGTGTAGTGCCTGAAATCGGTACCCGACTGCTTTAGAAGGGTAGTGCCCAAAATTGGTACCCTTGTTCTTTTAAGAAAGATAATGTTGATTCCAAGGAAAAGAAGAAGAAAATGAATCGAAAAGATCATGAGAATGATGGTGGAGCAAAGAAATAAAGTTGTTTGATCAAAAGCAAAACTCCAAGGTGATTCTCTATTAGTGAATTAAGTCATTTTATCTAAATTTCCCTACCTTTACCAAAGAGCCAACATTACAACCCATAAGAAAAGTCCTTTGTGATCTTAGTATTGAATTAATTATGAATAGATTTTTGCGACCTTTGCCAAGCTTATGGTTACGCAAATGTATGAATTGACTATGAGCATATATACTAACCTTAAAGTGTACATCTTTTACACTTGAGTGCGAGAGTAAATACTTATCGTAGTGAGCTAGATAACTTAGCACTCATAGGAGTATTGTGATTGATTGATGTTCTTACATAGATGAAAAGTATGATGGCTGCATGTTTTGATTTGATGAATTACACGTGTTATTGAAGTTGTGCATATAAGAGGATCTTGTGAATCACACTCTCTTGCCTTTGTTTTGATTTTTATTGCCTCGGGACGAGCAACATATAAGTTTGGGGGTTTGATGAGAGTGATAATTCACGTGTTTTGAGCTCTGATTTGTGTGGAAAATGAGTACTATTTAGGTGATTACTAAGGCAAATTGGTACATTTATGGTAAATCCACGAATCTGAGGCTACTGAGGCTATTTGAGCATATTTATGTAGAAAAACAGGTCAGAAGTGCTCAGAATCGGAAAACACAAAGTTTGAGATGCCACTCAACCTCAGGAGGTACCGCTCGACCAAGACCATTTGGTCGAGCGAGGGCAAATTTGGTCGAGCGAGGGTCTGTACAGAGTTTCAGCATACATGGATGTCGCTCGCCCATCGCTCGACCTGGATAAGATAAGCTCGATCTCGCCAGGTTGGTCGAGCGGGAACACGCGTGTCTATTTTTTATAATTCCGACCCTCCTGTGTGTGAAGTGACGTATTTTTTAAGAAAAAGCCCAATAAAGGTCCATGAGGAGAGTTTAACAAGTATAAAAAGGGATAATGATCACGTCAAAAAGACAGTTAGATTCCACATTCATCCTACACCACATCAAAATCCTAACTCCATCCTACGGAGCTGTAGAGAGAGATTCGCGTAGCGAATTCAAGACTATGAGTAAGATCTATCCAAACACCATGAACGTTCTTCCAAACTTCATGGGCTAGAACCGCTTTGGTAGTTCTAGGGTTATGAAGGTTTTTATCTAGTTAATTGAACTTCTGTATGTATACTCCATACAACACTACTTGTGGATTTATTTTATATAATACTATGCTTTATTAATTCATACTCAGAGTTGTTTTGTGTATCATTAACTGTTATGTAGAGTCTAAATACATATCTTGGTTATTGATTGAGTGTGTTCACTGCTGAGAAGGATTCCATGTTATGATTCTAAGTGAGGGGACTCTGAAGCTTCATTAGAACTATCTTATATGAATACTTATTAATTGAATTGAATTCGGGTTAGTAAGTAGGATAAAGAGGATAATTTTATAATACCTATAAAGGAAGATCATATCGGGTTAGAGTACAAATTGACCAGGAAAATAATTAATACTGATAGTACCTAGAAAGGGGGTGAAATTATATCTCTTGCTCAAGAAAATTGACATGTGTTACACGCTTATCTTCTTGTGTCTATAGAGTACATTCGCATGGCTTAGTGATATGTCCATAGTCCACAAGGCAGTGTCGGACATTGACATACGGAAGGGAGATTAATTAGTGAAACTAGATAGCATAAAGAGCTACATATCTTCTCACTTGAGCAACTCTCGTTTATCTCTACTGTCTCTATTTTATTTGCTATTTTATTATATGTTCATTAGTTTAATCAATATTTTCACTAAAATTACCAACAATAGTTTCTTTAGATTAGATAATAATAAATTGATAAAAAAATGTCCTTTATAATATAACTTGGTCTCTTATCTAAGCTACGATAGATATCCTTCATATTTGGAGATTAATATTGTGTGTTAAGAAAATACCCAATAGCGGAGTTCTTGAACCTGCAGCTATGTGCTGGGAATCCCGGTGGTGGAGTTGGCTTAACAACAACATGGGGTTTCCATGGATGTCGACTCTGGGAGGTTTGAAAGGAATGAGTTTTTTCGATAATGATCGGTGGCATAGGGAGGCGGCGATTCAACGGGAAAGATGGCGATGTGGTGGCTTGGTATTGATGATGCTAGATCGGTAAAGAATAGCATGGATTCAACCAACAAGTGGGGAAATGCATCATGAATTCTGAAGGGTTAGAATTAGCTTCAAGTGACGACACTTTCAGTAGGAAATGGGTTTGGACAAACCTGGTGTAGTTTGGCGGTAAAAGGCAGCGACGTCATGTTAGTACAGTTATGGTTTTTGCTCAAGGTGGAGCAATGGTGCAGTAATTTCTCAAGGTGGAGCAATGGCACGGTAATTATTTAAGGTGGAGCAATGGTGACGTTATTGGTCAAGGAGGAGCTGACGCGGCAAACAACTCTGAATGTTGAGTTAATATTATTGGGGATCCTTATGACATGTTCAGTTGTCATGGAAAATGATGTAATAATGTTAGATGGTCCAGAAGTTTGTACAAGGACATTGACTTGGCAGGTGATGTAGGGTGTGTGGTGGATGTATATCGATGGTTGATTCTAAGTGGTTTACTGATATGGTGGAGTAAGATTCTCGGGGTTGAGAATGATTTGTCGGTGAAGACAATGATTCTTAGAATGATTGATTCTAAGGGATTCTCGAGTTTGAGAATGGATTGTCAGTGTGAAGACAATGAATCTTCTTTTATTTTGACAAGGTGAAGATTGTTGGTTTTGTCAAGAATAAAAGAAGAGATTTCTTTTATTTTTTTTCCCACATCGAAAAGGAGAGTAAAGGGGGAGGGATCCTTGGTGCTATATAAGGAGGCATTTGGACTTGATGTCAAGTGCACCAATCAAGTACACTTTAATCTTTGTGTTTGATTCTATTTAAATTCCTTTATTGTATTCTCGGTTGTGAGAATGGGGAGAAAGGTGTGAAGTAGTCAAATATTTATACTCCCTCCGTCCCCCAAAGTATTTCACACTTTCCTTTTTCATCCGTCCTTCAAAGTATTTCACACTTTACTTTTACTAAATTTGGTAAAAATACATTATACTAATACTCACTTTTTACACATATCCCAATATAATACTTGCTTTTTCACATCTCCCAAAAACTTTACACACTTTTTTCACATCTCTCAATAATTTTACACATCTTTTTCATTAAATCAACTAAAATATATATTCTCTTTCTTACTTTATACATAAAAATACAAAATTTTCTTAAACTCCGCGCACACCAATACGTGAAATACTTCCCGGGACGGAGGGAGTAATAGTTTAGGGATTGGGGTCGGGAGAGAGAAATTTTGTGTGATTGTAAAAATTTTTCACATAGTGATATTTTCTCGGTCCGTAGTTTCTTCGATTTTGGAGTTTTCCACATAAATTCTTGTGTTGTGCTTTTTATGCTCTTCTTTATTTGTCCCTTAGGAATTAATGGGGATCTGTTTATCCCAACATGGACAAGATAGTTTTAGGGATACAACCTAAATCAGTCGAACTAATTCACTAGATTAGCAATTATAATTCCTACAGAAGTTATGAAAACAACAATTACTTAAATATGTTAACCCAGAAGTTAAACCAATATAACTTAACACATAAAATCTAATTTAATAACCTAAGATGCAGGAGAAATAATCTATTTTTCCTTTCTAAGTACTAACAATGATGAGGCCTTCTTTTAGAAGGCAATACTTATACTCTAACATGCATTTTCATTAGGTACTACTAGAATTAACCTCAAATCTCCTGACTTAATTATCTAAGATGATAACTACCCAAAGATAAATTAGACATCTAGTATTGATAATTCTAATGAATAAAGGATAAATATTGAATCAATCCCCTACCCATAACATATGATATACATAAAAATCCTGCAACGCACCCAATCAATAATCATAAACATGCCTAATATAATGACATAAATATAATTGAGGACAAATACTAGACAAAATATATAAGTTTTAAATTCAAAACATCAATAAAGGAATAAATATTCTGCTGAAATCTTTAATCTAATCTAAATCATCAATTCAATATGATTCAAACCTTCAAAACCTTAAAACTATCTAAAAAAGTACAAATTCATTATGTTACAAGCAACAACCATGTTTATGATATGAAACTTATCCATGAATCTATAATTAAAAAAGTAGAAGTAAAGAATAAAAAAATTCCTAGATATGACATGATTCTCTGTTCTCTCTTTTGACTCTTCAAACCTTCTCCGTTCTCCTTCTTAAGTAAGCAAACACTGATGAATTCTCCCAAGTATGGTGATAAATTTGTTGAAGATGAAGTAGCCGTATAGTGATGTGGATGAATGAAAGTGAAGAGTTCATTAGGATTTATAACAAGTGATCCTTTTATAACTATGAATAAATCCTCCTACGGAAGCTTCTCGAAGTTGGACTTTCTTTACTTTAAAACTCGAACGAGCTTGGAAATGAGGTAAAAATCTAAATTTTAAACTAAAGCCGAACTCGTGCAGGAGTAAGCTTCGTAATCATGCAACTTTGGCCACGAGATCGTGCGGTGGTCTTTATGCTCTTCTGCATGACTTTGATCGTACTCGTGCGATGTTTCTGTAATTTAGCACGTTCTTACTTGTGATAGGGATGTAATTAATCGAGTTGAGCTAAACACTAGTAGGCTTGAGTATCATTTGTTAATGAATATAATTGAACTCGAGCAAAGTTCGAACTTGTCGAGAAAAAAATATATGACTGTTTGTCAAGACTCGCGAGCATGTTTATAAACACGTAGGTATTATTCATAAATATTAATAAACAAACCAATAAAAGATAATAATAAAAGTTGATAGACATATTTAAATATTAAATAATCACTTAAACTATTATTATGATATTTGTGTGTTTTCTAATATAAATATTTAATTATTAAATACTAATAAAATAATAATAATATATACTGCTGAAACATAATAATAAAATTTATGAACGCATTCGTGAGTCATTAACGAGCTCGTTAACGAATATGTTCGCGAACTTTCGAGCTTAATATATGTAGGCTTAAGTTCTGTTTGATTGACTATTCGAGCTCAAATTTAGAATTTTTTATAACTCGTTAAAGCTAACGAACGGGTGAGGATCACATCAATACCAATTTTATATCAAAATGTTAAAGTTTTGAAAATATAAAATTATACCGTGAAGTGGGTTTCTTCTCAACTTTCTCATTTTAAGTCAAAACTCAAAACTAATTATATCTTTGTGATCCTCGTGAGGAGAGCTTCAAAACGGACTATAATATCAAAGCTAACTCACACCGAAATAAAATATGCCATTAAAGGGGTACAAACATTGACTGAGTTTTTCTCACTCATACGGAATCCATTTTGCAAAAGAATTATATATTTGAAATCTACGCATTGAGATGATTATTTTCGTATATAACATGATAAGATTTGGCAAAGAATAGAAAATCTCCAAAACTTGCAGTGTGTATATATATACATATATAGCGTGTGTGCTTATATATATATGTACATGTGTGTGTTAGTGTGTGGAAAACATATAAGGAGAGAGACTTACCTCTCATTTCCTCACTGCCACACACTTCTACCAATTGCAAGAGTTAATGGAAAGAGAGGTGTGTGTATATATATATATATATATGTATATATATGAATCTTACGTATGTGCTTACATATATCTCAACTATCTCTTAATATATATATATATATATATATATATATATATATATATATATATATATATATATATATATATATATATATATATATATATATATATATAGTGGGTATTACATTCATGCTCACCAAAGAAACTAAAATTTCAAGGTAACTTGTTTACATTTACTTATTTCAAAATGAACTTTATGAGGTATGATGTATATTGGTTTATTGTTAAATAATATAGATACATGATAGGAAAATATTTTTACTACACATAATAATAAATTAGAATGTAGCAAGGAGAAATCTCATAGATACAAAGAATACAGAATAATGGAATTATAAAAGATTACATCTTTCACTTTGGATGTAGAAATCGCATGCATACGTCAATAGATAGATCTAAATCATTCTCAGTGGTTAACTTTCCATGCTCTCGATGAGACTACATCTCTACGAAACCTTGTATTATTGTTGGCATTACACCATGATCTTAGGAGTGGGGTGAAGTCAACAATAAGGTCTGAAATTACAATGTTTGACATCCTTATTCAAAACTTGGAACTGATACACAAAGTTATAGATCGTGTCTGCCTCCATAGATAGATAATATAGGCCGAAAATGGAAAATCGATGACTGTCCGTGAGATCCATTCTGTAGTTATTAGATAAACCTCATATGGATACTAAATATTGAAGACATTTAAGCCTGATTTTTTTATAATGCTTAATTTTTTTAATAATATAAAGCTCTCATTTGCCATTATTTTTTCTTGTTAGATTTTTAATCTTACTTATTAAATGACGACTCGTATTATTTTGTGTTCCATTACTCACAACTGTGTTGTGGCTTATCTTCGTTTATTTTGTTTTCTACATTAAATCCTACAGTTGGACAAGAATTCTCACTTTGCATCTGCTGTGGTTCACCAATTTCATGTAAGTTGCATTTGCTTAGGTACTTCACAATACTCCTTTTTTATTTTCTTTTTTGCAATATGTAACTAATTTATAATATTCTTTTTGGTTCACTCCTCTGAAATTAAATAGCGTGAGGTGTTTCTATCTTATCAAATAGTATATTGAATTTTTTTTCTTTTAGATTCGTTGGCTTTTTCTGGTTATGCCGTTATGGTTATGCATAATTGTTGGATTGTTCTCTTGCTTTTAAATCTAGGGCACTATAACGTTGAATTGGTTTATGGTAGTGCCATAAAATATTTAAATGTCACATTATTTGCTCCCCTTCCTGTTGTCTGTATATTTTTTGCGTGAACTCTTTGCTGATTCCTTTATAGCATGTAGAAAAATCAGAACCGGCCTGTATATTTTTTGCGTGAACTCTTTTCTGAATCCTTTGTAGCATGTAGAATAATCATAGCTGGCCCTGAAATTTTGAGAGCCATAGGTGAAATTAAGCTATTAAAAAAAATTTTAAAAATAAAATTTTAAATTTTTTTTAATGTAATATACAAAACATAAATTGTCTAGAGAATTCCTTTTTAGAAAATTTAAGATACTTTTTTGTTTTAAGAATAGTTCATCTATTATATATCTGTAATTTTTATGTTTTATTCATGTTTTTTAAGTTTATTTTCACTTATGTTAGAACAAATTTTTTATGTTTTTTTGCAAATCTTCGTCCTCCAGATTATTTTTGTTCTCATCTACATTAAGCAAATTTTTATTTATTATTATTATTATTCTTATTTAAGTCATTTTTATTCTATTTTATTTTTTTATTATTCACCATACTTGAAAAAAACAATTTTATTAATGTATAAAGAGCACCACTTTTATAATTATTTTTCTTTTATTTATTCATATTCCTTTTCTATTCTTTTTATCCAAACTAAAATCCATTTAAATAATAAGAAATAGTAAAAAGAATTAAGAGGTAGATGGATAAAAAATTCGTAAAAATAATTAAGAGGAAGATGGAAAAAAAATTAAAATTAATAGGCGTATTAGGAGAGATGTTCAACGATTAAAATATAAAGAAAGAATTAGAAAGGAAAAGATCATAAAAGTCAGAATTTAATAAAAAATAAAAAAGAGAGAGATCGAAATATCATAATTTAATTAAGAAAGAAAGAGATCTTAACATTCAATTATAATTTAATAAAAATAATTAAAAAAAGGAAGAGATCGAATTTATTTTTTTGGAAAAAAATAAGAATTAATAATAGATGAGAGTTATATACTTATATTATTACAATGGTATATATACGGATAGGAATTGAGAATGTATATATATATATATATGGTCAGGGCTGGCCCTAAGAATAATGCACTCAAATACTGAAAATTTTTATTTGATGATGGACCCAAAGTTGATTGATCCTTCCTACAATTGTCATATATTAAATGTTTTTAAAATCCACTATGTTGATCTGGGGTGTTAAGGTTTAGAGGGGTGAATAGAGCTTGAGATTTTCATAAACTTTACTCACTCATCACTTGCACCACTGTTGTAGTTAGTTTACTGCTAAGTATGGAAAATCTATGTAATTGCTTTTTTTCCCTCCACGTCATATCTGATGTAGTAACTGTACACATCCTACAAGGTTTTCCCTTTTTTTTAGGATTCCACTACAATCTTCTTATTGCTAAATTTTTTGCTGCCCTAATTTTAGACTATAGACTAAAGTACTGGTGAGTCCCTATCCTTATTACAATTGTTTTGACATCACAAAAATCTATAAAATAATTTTTCGAACACAACATGTTTTTTTAGATTAAAACCAAAACCTAGATCTAATGATTTATGTTGCACAGTTATAACTTATAAGTGTGCTCTATAACAACATCAAACAGTCCTGATCCATACTATGTGTCATAGCTGAAATTACATAAAAACGAGCCACCAACTTCAAGTGACAAAATTATCCACTCAAAATTTCAGCAATTAATTTTCTTTTGTTGTAGAAATATTTGATTTGAAATAATCAATTAACCTTTATGGGGTGTTCAGTTAAAATTCAATGAATGTAAAAATATGTAGAAATGCAATTTGAGTGTGTGGATTTGTTTCTAAAGGCATATCTTTATGGAGTCATTAGGGCTGACTTTAGCCACAAACTTAAGAACCCTCAATAATATATATATATATATATATATATATATATATATATATATATATATATATATATATATATATATATATATATATATATATATATATAGTATTTTATTGATAATTATTCTTTGAAATAATTACTGATAGGCACACACTTTGTACCCCTAATTACTACTAGATACATTGATTTAAAATAATTATTATTTAATACAAAATATTAAAGTAAAATACCAAATATACCCCTAAACCCATATACCTTTAAAACACTAACCCCAACCTCCACCCACCACCGGACCACCGCTGCCGCTGCCGGACCGCCGCCGCCGGCGGAGCTCCGGCGGCCGGTCACCGGAAAATCTGTTCGTCAGAAAAAAAAAAAAAAAAAAAAAAAAAAAAAAAAAAAAAAAAACTGGTCGCCGGAAAGCTGCCGCGCCGCCGCCGCCGGAGCTCCTGCAGCCGGTCGCCAGAAAAACTGTTCGTCCAAAAAAAAAAGAAAAAAAAAAAACTGGTCACCGGAAAAACTGCCGCCGCCGAAAAAGCTGTCGGACCGCCGCCGCCGGACCACCATATTTTTTTGCTGCACACACTTTTTTTTTCCTGCACACACTTTTTTTGCTGCACACACTTTGCTGCACATGAACTTTTGCTGCACACAATATTTATGTGCAGCACATTAATAGGGGTAATATTGGAATATCACTATATATTTTTGTACCTAGTAGTAATACTTTTGTATGTTTGTATCTCATAGTAATTTAGGGTTTTTTTGTGTACCTAGTAGTAATCCTCCCTTATTCTTTCTAATGATAATTTTTAGATTTAGAACTTAATAATTATTTTTACGAATAATTGATTCTTTATATTTTGATAAAGAAATAACTTGTATTTTTACCAAAAATTATATAATTTTTTATTTTGAGTCAATGAAATTTTTTTTTTTTTAAATTTTAGGCAAGCAAGATTGTATAAAAGAATCCCTAAATTCTTTTTAGTTGCAAGTTATGCTTTTATATTGCACTATTTTGATTCGTTTCAAGCCACAATTATATTATCTATCTATCGCACAATAATTTACAACAACCAAAGAATGAAATATCCCAACAATTCAATAACATTAAAATTAATCTTAATTTAAAAAATACCACCATAACCTAACATATATGACACACTTGGTAACAATCATACTAGGTAAATATCCTTGCAAATTATGTTAGATTCTATGCATGTCTAACCCTTTACAGTGTGGATGTAGCTTCATGACTTTTACCTTCATGTCTTTGTTTAAACCAACCTCGTGCTTCACATCTCAAGGTTTCATGTTTCTTGTTGTGTTTAGAAGTCAACAACCAATGAACCACCTTTATCCTAGCTTGTTGGCTTACCACCTAAATAGAAATCTATAGATTAGATTGGTAAAATTAGAATAAAATACGCAATCAAGAAGTATGAGCGACCTCGACATCTAAGAATTTCCCCGAAGAATTGTTGTTCTTGATTTTTTTTTGCAGACCTCGTTGTTTGAATGACATGGATCGCACAATCGTACCTGATATTAACAAAATTAATTTGGTATCTAAATTAATTAGTATAGGAATGAATGCATAAATATAACTAACGTGTTTCTCTGCTTCTCCCCATATATATGTCGGTCAATATAGTAAGATGGAAAAGGGGCCATATTGTAAGCAGGTAAATCAGAACAAAAAATATCTTGGTGTCCATTCAACTGCATAGAAATATTTAAAGATTAAGTGAGTTAAAAAGTGTTGTTAAATAAATAATTTTTTAGGAAAACGTCTTACAATTAGTTTGATTGATGCAATGGAATTCTCTTGAATAGTTACTGCAGACGGGATAGAATCATACATTTGAACACGTCTGTCTATCACATCTATAATGAGTAATTTGAAGTGACCAGAATCACAAGAGAGCAATGGTAAGCACATCTGCATTTATAAGCGCATAACTTACTAAACAGAAACATTATAAATGAATTATGACGATGCAAAGTAATATAGGTATGTGCCTTAACCTTTGTAGATGAAACCACTTTCGTGTGCGCTTCCAAGTCGTTCAGTTTAAATAAGTTGCAATATGCCAAACTGATCCTTATTCTTAAGAGATTGAGCCTATAGATGGGTTAGTTTAGAATTGTGTAAATATGTGAACCTATTAAGTACACACGGTGTTGTTAAAGTGTAGGGCTTGTATCTACCACATCAAATACTGGAAGGTACCAAATCCACATTCCATTCATTGTTTGGTCGTTTTCCTCCAAATTTAGAATTGATGAAGTTGCATTCACCACCTGAATATGTAAATTAACCATTTAAAATTAAAAAAAAAAACTAGATAAGAGATGCAGAACGAAGTCATGTGTAAAGTTAAAGGGAAGGTGTGCATACTATATTAAATAGCCATTGCGCAGGACGTAGAGAACGCATGTCATGACGTGTTAAATGTGTTATTTGTGTATCCTTCATTATCTGACTGCAAATTGATGTGAAACCCAATAATGTGTAAAGCTTTTGAAAAATAACATAAGAAACTTCCTCATAATTCAATTAAGTTAAAAATCTCACGTGCGATCCAAGTCTTCATCCAATGCGTACATGATCATGTACATGCTCTTTGCATCTTTTAGTTAAGATGTCTTTGAAAATGGGTATCCGTGAATCTTGATTGGTGCATGTGTCTTCTGAGGAGTTGTTTTTGGGATGGGAACTGAGGGAGCCATAGTAGTCGCAGTAGAATACCAGGTACGCTTAAAAAATGAGGTGTAATTGTTGTCCAATATCAATGAAAAATTTTTGTATTTCATAAAATTGTAAAATATTACTTTTATACTCAGATATGAAAATATAGATAACAAAAAAAATATCAAGATGTATCATTTTTTTGTTTTAAATTTTCATCCTTTATTATGAAGAACATCACCGACATCAATTTCATGGAAGTTCAATAATTTAGCAGGAACAATCAATTATCTAGGATTTTCTACCAAGGTAGTCCTTAACTTGGAGGGTCTAGATATACATTAGTTTAATGATTAAACTAGAATAATCTAGATATCATTTGGGCGGCTACTTATCTATAAGAATATTCTAGATAATTATAGAATATATCATCCATCAACTTCTAAGGCCTATAAATTTTCTAGGATAATTATAGAATAGATCATCTACCGATTTCCAATGCCTATATATTTTCTACCAAGTAGGATTTTTTTTCTCAAAAATCAAGTAATGTTGCTTTCAAAATAATAACACTAATAATAATGCTGATATTTTATTTTTTGAATTAATTTTAATATTAATTTCTAATTTATTATGGTATGAAATTAAATATACATATATAAATTTTAAATTATTTAAATAAAAAAAATATTGAAGGGTCTAAACGTACATTAGTTTAATAATAACATATGAATATTAGTTATTAAAGTTTTATAAAAGTTACCTTTTCCATTGGGCATTCATTATCAGCAGCCAACTTTTTGCTTTTTGTAGGTGTGTCCAGAATATTCACCTCGTCTTTTTTCATAACTCACAAATTATGTTATATATTTCTTCTTGACCCTCTCTCATTTCATGATTTCTTCCAATGCTGCCTTGAGATTTTCTCCTATTTGATTAACAAAACTTCTCATCGAGTAGTTATATAGCGTAGAGACTCATAGTTTGTACTCTCCAAATTAGAGTCCCTATCATCATTTAATACTTGTGTTCATGTCATCCTCCTTGTCCACTGACTATGTTAATATAATAAAGTAAATAATGATGTACATGAGGTGTAATAATTAGTGTTAAATTTTTAAAAAATATATAAGGGAAGATATGTTAACAAATACTCCCTCCGTTCCACACTTACGTTCACACTTTCCATTTTCGTCCGTCCCACACTTATCTTCACCACCCAAAAAAAATTTCATATTAACCAACAACCTCAAAAGTTATATTAATTTCAAAAATACCACTCCCACTAATATAAATAACATACTTTATAATTTATTTATTACCTAAAAATACCACAATACCCCTAAAAAGTCAATAAAGTTGGTCAAAAAGTAACTATTATTAAACTCCGTATCTACAGTGTCGGTGAACTTAACTATGGGACGGAGGGAGTAATAACTTAGTACTATTATGTAAATTGTGCTAATATGACCAATCATTGTAGTTCACATCCATTGCAATGTGCTTTTGTGTTTATTCTTTTGTTATCCCCAACTGCTGAAGCCGAGTCTTTGTCAATGGTCCTTTGGGGAGAACCATCCTCAAGTAATATAACTGAACAATTCCAACAGTATGCATCATAACTGGTGTGGCTCAATAAATAATTAGGCAATTAAATGAATTTGTGTATTAAACTTGGAGTAAAAAAAGTAAAATTTGAAACCTGGAGAAAAAGAGCGCATCCGCTTAAACATGAGGAAGCTCTACATTTTTTCTTGTACTTTTCAGTTCCAGATAGCATTTGATTGTAGAAAAGTGTCGCTCAATTTTTTTTCTTATGTCATCGACCCTTTGGACGGCGAATAGATAACTTTGTTTTACATCAGGAGAGGAAGTTGTGTCCAGTATTGTTGCGATGACAAATGATATTAAGCATCTTACGAAGTCTTTATCTTTGACGGTATTTGTGAGCATCATCTCTTCAAGACAACTGGTTTTGATTATGTTACGTTCACAAGTTACTGTTATGAAATTTCTCGAAATGTCATCTAGCTCAGAAAAATTTTCCTTGAGTACCACATGTTGACCTCCTACATCAATTGATAAGGATTAAGGAATTAGTTATATAGAGGCTTCACTTCAAATAAGAATTAATAAAAATAAAATAAAAAAGTTGTTGAATGAATCTTCTGGAACACCAAGAATGGAACTGAAATCTTGAACAGTTATGTCATATGATAAACATCCAATGGATAGAGTAGAGTGCATCGGGTGGTATCAAATGCATCAAGTAAATAAGGAATTAGATTCTTGAGCAACGGGTAATCTTTTAACTTGAGAAGATCTCCAAAACCAATAGAATTAATTACTATCTTATTTGCGCAATTGAGTTGGAAACTACACGATAAAATTGTTCAGTAGACATTTGCGTGCAAATCTTTGTACTCTGGTGACAGCCAGTTGAAACTGTAGAATTTGAAATTGAATTGGGGGAGTGGGTGCTACTCAATTTCATTTCTTGTGATTCATTACCTTTAATCCCCTCGTACATCGTAGCATTTGTTCTTGATGCTAGGTTTGCATTCCTATATTTAAGAGAGTCAGAATGCGTCTCTAAATTATTGATTACATTGTATATGACTTTAAGCAGGTTTTCTGGGTTGTGTTTGAAGGATGGATAATTCAAGTCATCGTTTGTGGTAAAATTTTCTTCCATGATGTATGTTGTTGAATAATACGATATGGAGAGGTATAGATGAAGGATAGAATTATGTATGAATTTATGAATGTTAGGAGAGATATAGATGAAGGATAGGATTGTGTATGAATTATCTGTAAGTGTGTTGTCATACCCACGTCTCAACACCATTCAACGTTCTTTCTATTTTACCTGTCAATCGATATATCCCATAATTCCACCCACCAACCTACGTCCTTCCTATTTTACCCGAAAATCAATATCTTCTATAATTTCCCCCACTAAAAAAAGTTTTTATAAATCAACAGTTATCACTGATGGTTAATTTAAAAGAAACATAACAGTCATGAAAAAAAAGATGTATGTCTCTTGTATATGAAACTTTTGATGATTAATTGACCTTATTTGCTGAAGATCGTATATGGTCCCAGCAGGAGGACTAGAATCTTGATCGATGTTTATTGAACAGCGGGAAGAATGTTTGTTCATTTGATGCAGTTGAGATGCATCATTGGACAGCGGTACATTCACAAAACATGCTCAAGAGGTTCAAGGTTCGAGTGATGCCTCATGATATCGTGAACAGGATGAGATTTATGGTGGCCCAACACTATCAATTTCACTCCCTATAGACGCAACCTGATATGATGTTCGAAAAAAAAACCGCGCGACTATACCGTATAAAGTGAAACTCCTTTTTGATCAGGTATTTTACATTCCCTAATTCTTATTCATAAAATATTGGATCATAATTGTAGTACATTAATTGCAGGATGTGCTTAAGCGAATTGAGACACTAGGGGAGCTACTATGGGATGATCTCCAATCTCTTGTGTTTCAATATTTTTTCAATAAACTTGATTTTACGTGGTTGATCCGCAATTTTGATATTGTGTTGAGCAAGCTAGGTTAACTTGTACTGTAGGCTTCAGAGATGTGGTGGGAATATACCAGTGATTAATTTTATTATTATTTTTTTTGTTTTAAAAAGAATGTTACTGTCTGTTTGCATTTGATGTGAGAAGAAATATTTGTGTTTTGACATTTTATTATTTTTATATTTATTTGTGGAAAAGTAAAAAACACGTGTCTAACTTGATCATCGTGTTTTTTCAAAAAAATAAAAGTGTATGCTCATGTACTTTGTCTTGGGAAAACTACCTAAGGTGTAGCAGTTTTGGGTGTTTTGGGGTGGGAATCCATATGGGTGCAAGCTCCTATGTCTGTTTTATTGACTAAGTTTATCCTATTTTGATCATTCCAGTCCCACCGGACTGCATTTTGTTATTTTTAATTTTTAAATAGACAACTACGATCTAAAGTATTTATTTATACAAATAGGAATTACACTCAAGAAATTTTTATAATCAAATTCTTAGATGGACAACTTCTATCTTATACATATTGCATTCAAGAAATTTTCTATCTATTTATTTATAAGGTTGCATTCAAGAGATTTCTATAATCATGTACCAGGAATATTCAAGAAATTTTTATAATAATGTACCAGGAATATTTGAGAAGTTATGAAATTATAGTAGTCGTACCTGTGTAATAAACATTGACAAGTTGGGCTACATACTAGTACTATCTTAATATCAAATTAGAAAATTCAAAAAATAATTATGAAATGGAAATTAATTTGGTGTTACATGCATATATATTTTCTCTATGTTTTTATTTAATTTATATTTTTTATTATTTTAAAATATAAAAATTTAAGAGAGACTCACTTGTGAGACGGGTTTTTGATGAGATGATTGTGAGATGGGTTGACCCATTATTAAAGTATGCTTATCATATAGGTAAAATATATTTATTTGTAGTTAAAATATGTCAATAATGAATCATATTATAACATTCTAAAATCATACTATAATTCATCATCCATCATACTTTACAAAACATACTTTAACAATCATTAAACATACTTTATTTATATAATAGGCATACTTTAACACGTCTCACAAATGGTCTCACATAAGTAGCGTCTAACAAGAGAATAAAAAGTGATAGTAGTAAAAAAAAATGGGTAGGTTTTGGATGAGACCGTTTTACGAATCTCCTTACATGCCCAATTAAATAAGGGTTAATTGAAAAAAAAATCACGAACTTTACACCTCTTGCAAATTAAGCAAAAAAAATCACGAACATTAAACTTCTTGCAAATTAATTCTCACTTTTGAGAAATTGCAAAAAAATTCCACCTTTAAGTATTGTTGCAAAATAAACCAAAAAAAACCCTCATTTTAGTCACAAATTGGGTTTATTTTGCAATAATACTTAAAGGTGGTAGTTTTTTTTGTAATTTCTCAAAAGTGAGGATTAATTTACAATAGATGTAAAGTTCGTGAGTTTTTATGCAATTAACTCATTAAATAATTCAATCTTGCGCTGAGATTAGCGCTAATACTAAATATTTAGTTAATGAAAAGATAAAAGTGTGATATGCTGGCACTGCTATAGGCATTATGCATGTTTTTTTTCTTTCTATTTAATATTTGATTTCACTTTTTTAATAAGATTAATAAAATTTTCATGTAATAATAATTTAATAATAAATTAGTAAATAATTGAATTGAATGAAATCACCTCTCATAGATCAGAAATCACTTTTTAATAAAGATATCATCTCCTTTTATTAGTATTAAAAATTGTTTGCAAAGTAATTTAATTGAATAATTATCATTTTTTCATGATCAATTATCACACTTCAATAAAAAATATTATAATTTTTTTTATCCATCCTACAATTTACTTTTGAGATAATTAATTAATTGGACAATTATTATAATAAAAATGTTCATGTATCACTTTTTTTAATTAGATATCACTTTTTATTAAAAATGTTATCACTTTTTATTGTCTTATAAAATCCTTTTATGAAATTGTTTACCACTTTTTTAAGTATCACTTTTTATTTATGTGAAATAGTAATTTACACTAAAAATCAAATAAGGATCAAAATTTGAACAATATTATTTTAAAATAAAATGAAACAATGGCAGATTAAAAATAAAAAAAAAATACATAGAACATAAATTATACATGGCCATGATTTAAGTTAATCATCAAATGTATTCAGCGAAGCATATATCAATTTCACGGGTCAATTTCGTGGGTCATATGGTGGGTTTGGTGAGATCAGTCTCACGGATCACGTAATAAGATTCGTGAGACAGTCTCATACAAGTATTTATTTTAAAAAAATTGATATCTGATTAATAAAAAGTAACAATTAATAATAAACTATTTTACGATTAAGTTGTTGAATTAATAAAAAGTGATAATATTTATAATAGAAATTGCTTGATTATGAATTTTTTAAAATGAAAAAAAAATATAAATTTTAATATTTAAAAAATTATTTACCACAAAAAAAATATAAACTATTGTTTACACTTTCGACCTTACAGTAAATGGCGGCCACTTATACGCTACAACTATTAATTTGAAAATTATAATCAAACAATATCTTTATTTTTATTTAATTCTTTTTAATTGAATTTATAATACGCTTATTTTATTTATGATAATTCGGATCATATAAGAAGATTCAAGAGACGGTCTCACCCAAGACCTACCCTAGAAAAAAAGTGATGAATTATGACGTTTGAGTAATAATAACTTAAATAACAAAATATATTTTAAAACAAAACTCAAAATATTAAACAATAATTTGCTTTTATAATTAAAAATAAAAATAAATTGAATGAGGAAAATTTGAAAAACAACATACAATGACATTGACAAACATGAAAATATTTTAGAGAATAAATAACATTGAAATATGTTACAAAATAAATGTTATACCCTTTATAAATACACTATTCTAGTGTTTTAGATAATGTTAGTAATAAAATATTAAAACTAGAGATATATAGGTTGAAATGTACTAAAAAAATAATCTCAAATTTTCTTAAAATAAACCTTTTAGATATTTTATCATAAATATATTACACTAGAAAATTACAAAATATTTTATTTATTTGAAAGATTTCATAAGACAAACATATGAGGGGAAAAAAAAGTGATGTGAGAATATTGTTAAAATAGTATGATATATATGTCAATGACACATCAATAATTTTCATAACTATAAATTAATTTTGAAAGTGAAACATAGATAAATCATTTTTTTTTTTTTTTGAGAAACCAAAATATTTTTTTGGGTGAGAAACCAACATAATTTCTCTTAAAAAAAGAAAAATTAACAAAAATAATTTCTTGAAAGAGTAATTTTTAATATAATAAAAAATAATATTGCATAAACAATGAATAAAGTATATCGAATAGTTTTTGAAAGTAGGTGCACGGTGCAAAGGATAATTTGTGTTTGATTATTGTATTAAAATATCTATTAAAAAAAGATTGATACTTTATTTTAAGAAAATATTTACTTTAATGTATCAAAGTCAATTTATATTTTTTAGTCATATAATATGAGTCATAATTAGAACTAACATAATTGGTAATTCCATCAAATATTAACAATTACCACCTATACATAATCGTCCCCATTGTATCTTTATACATGTTTCTTATTTTATTAGTAATTAGATACATACTTTATTAGTAATTAGATACATACTTTATTAGCAATTAAATTTGTTTGACTTTCATATATACATAAAGAATATAAATATATTAATTATTTTCAATCAATATTTTAAGAGATTCATTATCAACTCAAATTTTTATAAATTCCTACAATTCAGTGCTAATTACTTTTTACTACATGATAAACATACTTTAGTAATGGGTCGACCTGTCTTACAATCGTCTTTCGAAAAATTCATCTCACACAAAACCCGTCTTAGAAGAGAGTGTCTTTCTATTTTAACATTTTAATAAAAAAGTGATAATTAATTACAAAAGTATAAAATAATCTTTTCATACTTTCACATAATCTATCCTGTTAATATTGTCTATGTATAAAAATTATGATATGGAATTATAATCATAAAATCTGTGTCTGTGATCATAATTATGTGAATAAAATATCAATATCTTTTATATTCTAAAATGAATTGTATTATATTTATTTTTTTATATTAACTTTATCATATACTATTTTATTAATATGTATTTGTTAAATAATTTATATTATTGCAATTTTTATATATTGCTATAATATAGATCATTTTTATAATATGTTAATTTCTTCATATATTTTATTATTGATATATACGTGCTAAATAATTTATTTGGGTGTATTTTAAATTAAAATCATATATTAAAAATATTTTATAAATTATCATTACATAATTTATACGAATATAATTTTTATATATAGATAATTTTCATGAGCTTTTTTTTCTTGTCTTTTTATGAATTATAAATGTATTGTTGTATTTTTTTTCTTTCTAATATGTAATGTAATTAATTTATATATATATATTCACTTTATATTACTTAATTACAATTTAAATTTATATCATAAATTTATTTTATATTAATCTAATTTATTTTTTGTAAACGTATTTTAGAACAATAATCTAGATAATCTAATTTATCAAATAAGGTATGATTTAATAAAAAAATAAATATTCATATAATTTCTAATAATAAGAATACATACAGTTTTCAAATTCAATTTCTATGTCCAAAAAATATGGATACGACGAATACGCGAATCTTAACCATCACATAAACGTTGCATACGATGATTTCTGCCTATCTTAAACACTACATACGCAAACTTGCATAATTTAAGTTTTCTGAACGCAAAAACTTAAAATTTCATCTTCTTCAAATTTTCGACATCTCCTTCAAATTTTCGATTAGTTAGACTTGATCAATCATCGAATGATATGGAATGTGATACTAGTGATTCTATAAGTTTCGAGCAATATGGTGAAGATCATGAAGAAGAATCAAGGGCATCAAATGATAGCTTTCTTAAATTCTTGGTGGACAGTGGAGATTTGGGATCGAGATATCCTACAAGTTGGACATTGGAGTGCTTATTAGGAAAAAAAATTGAAAATATTGATGATGTTGAGTCATTTTATAAGGCTTATTCTGTTTGCATTGGGTTTAGAATTCGCAGGCGTAGTTCTACCTACAATGAAGGAAAAACATTTGTCTTAGGTCGTCAATGGGTTTGTTGTCGAGAGGGAACTAAAATAGATAGACCACTACCAACTAGTGTCGATCAACCTTCCTCAGTGGCTCATATGTCAACTTGGTGTTCATGTGGAGCAAAATTTGGGGTAAAGTTTTCTATAAAATTATTTGCTTATATAGTATCTCACTTTGTTACTCACACTCGCATGACACCGCAACACCTTCCCAAGTTCATTTTTTTAGGTCTACTAGGAAAGTGAGTGCAGGTCATGCCGTGGAAATTAAAAAAATGAAAGATTCTTGTTTTAGAACTTGTAAAATAATGGACTTCATGGTTATGGCGCATGGGGGATTTGAAAATGTGGGCTTCACCGTAAAAGACCTTTACAACTTTGTTGGATCAGAAAATATCAGAACACCAGAAGCTGGAACTGATGCGGAGTTCACACAAGCGTATTTCAGCCTTAATAGAAACTAATCCTGGTTTATATGTGAGGTACGCTGTGAATTGATTAGCCATTTTGTAGTAGAGATGACCAATTAAAATAATTTATCGAACTTAAGCGAGATCACGTTTATCGCAATTTTATAGAGACGAATCATCAAGGGGGGTTGATCAAACAAGAAAATAATCAAAGCAAGCAAGCAATGATTAGCAAACAAGATAGATAGATGAAATGAGTAGTTTTCCAAGTTGAGTAAAAGTGAGATTAATAACAATTAAGAAGTGGAAATTATAGGATAAATGCATCAAATTCATATGATCATGGGTATAAGACTAAGGGCCAACACTAGGTTCACCTAAACTCCTTCTCAAGATGAATAGGATATGGAATAAAGCTCAATGGATTGGTTCTCACTCAAACAATTCCAACTAGGTACTAAGGTTGAGGTGAGAGTCCCTTCACACGATTAATCAACCTCTCGATCAAATCAATCACATGTTCTATCAAAGGGGTTCTAAACTCTAAAGGATTTCTCAATCACTTTACATTTTATAATGCACATGTAGTGTTTGATGAAATGATTCAATTAATTATCCTAAATATGCAATTGACTTCTCAATCTAATCACATGTTTAAAACAACAAACCACACAAATCATCATAAACCTTAAGATCTAAAGCATCAATGATAGAAAATCAATTAATCCAATCAACATATGAATTTAAATACATAAATACTAAAATTATCCAACAACTCTCATGTTACTAATCTCACAAGGGAGATTAGTCTATCATCTTCATAAAGAAATTAACGTAGACAATTAAATCCTTAAAATTCATGATAAAAAATAGGATTCAATACAAAAGTTGGATGAAAACTCCCTTGGATGCCTCCAATGGTGATCTTCTTCTTTCCCTTGCAATCTTCCTCTCTTCCTTGCTTCTTTTCCTCAATTGAATGGTAGATTTGATGATGGAATGATGATAGATGGTATAGATGAAGAATGGATGAAGATGGTGGTGTGAAATGGGAGAAATGGTGTGTGAGGTGTGTGAAACAGTAAAACCCTCGCCCAAATGTGATGAAATATTGAAGTATTGAGTACTTATACCCCTTGGGAAGCTTCTAGAAGGTTTCTGAATTTTTACCAGAATTTTATCAGACTCGAGCTCATGCACTCGGCTTGAGTCGTGTCACATTTTGGCGGCATTATTCGGCAGCAGACGGAGCTCGATTCGAGGAGGGAGCTCGACTAGAGTGTTGACTCGGACACGGCTCTTGTTCTAAACTCTGGCACAGGGGAGGGCGTGTAGTTTTTTCTGACGTTGTCGCACGGCCATCTCTTACAGGCCCTTGTCTAGCGCATGGCTCGAGCTGCACCAACTCAACTCGAGTAGCAGCACTCGGGTCGAGTTTGGTCGTGTTCTGTTTCTCTTCTTCGTTTCATCTCCCTTCTCTCTTTTTGCTCCGTTTTCACCTGTTTTATATACGTTTAAGCTCATTCCCACATATTTCCATAAAAACACTAAACACAACCAAATAACACATAAATACGGATAAAATAATACGAAAATGGACATAAAAAGATACTAAAATCTAGGTAAAAATATCACTCATCACACCCCCAAACTTAAAGTGTTTTACGTCCCGGCACAACGGAAATGATAAACCAAGAGGAGTGATTTTCACCTAGGCAAAGAATAAACGAACATAAGTAATAACACAATTGCAATAAGAATCACAATTTATGCTAAGTTATCCTACAACATTAAACTCATGACATAAGGAATTAACAAGTTCAATCACAAGAGAATAAAATGCAATATAATCCCTTTTGGTCCAAGCCTCACATAGGTTATCAATTTTGCTCAACACTCTTTCAAGTAAGGTAACAACACTCATCAATCGATTGGCTCGACTCGCTATAAGCTTGCTCGTGGACTACATTCACAAATCACTAAAGTTTCCATTAATGATCAAAAAGGTCTTTCATTAAGGATGTAATGATAGTTTCTTTGGTAAGGTAGGAAGAATATAGGTAAGTGTGACTAATCATGTGTAAGTAACGAAGAGATGGCCAATTTCTCCAACTTCTCCACTTTTCTTTCTTCCTTTCTTGTCTTTGGTACTCACAAGCACTACTCATCAACTTTCCTTGGATTTCTTGAGCTTCTTATGATTCATGCTTCCTTTTTTTGTATTTTTAAGTACTTGAGCATATTATTGTTGCTTTGCTTATTTTTCTTGTTTTGAGGTTGCATGTTCACTCTTGTTTGTGCTCTTTCATCATTTTTCTTATTTATTTACTATTTTCTTTTCTTCTTTTTCTTTCGCATCAAACTTTTCTAGCTACCATCTCCTCAATTACCCACACAAAGGGTATGTATATAAGGCTTAAGTGGTTAATCAAGGCTTGTAATGTGTTAAATTCACAAAAAAATATGCTTAAAGACTCAAATTGGTTAACTAGGGATGATGTTCAAGGAAGAGAAATATATGACAATGACTATAAATAACAAAGATGGCCTTAGATCATTTCACTAATCTCCACTAACCGGGCTCGTTCCTATAGTCCTTGAGCAAGTTCTATCTTATCAAACACAACCAATCCACTCATGAAGAAAAATCATGTATGCACGGTTGAGGCTCAAATTCTCACAAGCTTATGCATTTGACCTTAAGAAACTTATTACACCACATTCATCTCAAAATTGAACAAGTTAAGTAAAATATGTCCTAATTCGAAAGTGTAGAGATTCTTAATCATAATTTGTCATCACTTATCACCACAACATATCATCACTCATATTCAAAAATAACTCACGACATCCCAAAAACAAACCACCAAAACAGTCCCTAACAAGAATAAAAATACACACAAAATATAAAATAAAGACTCAACAAACAAGAAACAAAACAAAAACACATAACATGCAAGAATAAAATCACCATCATTAACAATAAAGCACACATTCTATATCATCCATGACAATTAAGCTCACAATCATCCCAACCTTTGATTGAAAAGGAAACCTCCCAAAAACATAACAAATGAAGTAGCATGCTAATCACATCAATCCAAATCAAATCAAATTATGTTAAACACATAAAAGTGGTAGTGTATAGAATGAACTCCCTTTAAAGGCATTTGGTAGTAGAAGTTGTTAGCTCCGAGCTCAATTCGTACTTCCAATACCCTTCATACATGCTCAACAAGACCATTAGCTCAACAATTTCATTAAAAATATGGACTATCATGCACTTCAATCACCACCAATCATACCAAAATCCAACCAAACTCATGAGAAAATTTTTAAAATTGACCAAAAAAATACGAAAAGTATATGCTTTTAAAACAAAGTATGTCATACCACGCCGTATCCCCCCAAACTTAAATTGAAACAGGAGTTTCGAGTTAAGTTTGCTAAAAGTGGTGTGACGTACCTACACTCTTCAAATCAAGCACCCTTCGTATCTTCAACACGCATCTTCCTCACGAGCATAATCAACATACATGCCAAAATAAACAAAACAAGCATCAAAATATAAAAAGAATGGGTTGCCTCCCATTTAGCGCTAAGTTTAACGTCTTCAAGCCGGACGGAATTTTACGATCATTGGACCAAAAGATGGTCCATCAAACTTTCTCCTCGCATCCTCACTTTAAACATTTGCTTAGCTCTCTTCTTGTCCACTAACTCAACTTCTCCATTCTTGCTCATGAGCATCAAATCGTCCTCAAGAAAAACTTCTAGTGGACTTCTTCTTTCTCCTTTGTCTAATTTCCAATCGAGCTCCGATGCTTTCATCCTATCAATATCACAAGAAGATAAGTTAGAATTTGACAATTTCATATAATCATGAATAAAAGAATTTAAATTGTCAAAGAGGATAGAGTCATGATCCATAAGATCATCTGGAGGCTTCAAATTAGACTTGGCTCTTTTTTTCTTATTGCACAAGAATGTGACACTTTTTTCCTTTTGAGCTTAAGGATAACTCTTCTCTTCCAACATCAATCTTTGCTCTTCCGGTGGCTAGAAATGGCCTTCCTAAAATGAGTGGAACTCGAGGGTCCGCCTTTACCTCCAACACCATGAAATTGACTGGGAAAGCTAGCCCTTTCACTTTCACCTCCACGTCTTCAACAATTCCAAGTGCCTTCACAACCTCTCCATTCACCACTTCAAGACGGATAGTAGTAGGCTTTAGCTCTCCAATTTCAAGATTTTTGAATGTGGCATGAGACATCATATTGACGCTTGTCCCAAAGTCACACAATGCATCAAGGGTACCCCTCCCTTCAAAATCACAAGGAATGATGAACTTACCCAGATCACCAACCTTCGTAGGCCCCCCTTTTGCATCGACTCACTTGTTCCGGATAGCTCTTCTATCTTTTTCTCTTCATACTTTTTCTTAAGATTTTTCACATGCTCTTCAAATTACTTTTTTCTTCTCCTCCTTTACAAACATTTGTGGGTAGGGAATAGGGAATAGAGTAATCGAAATACCCCAATAATCGCATTTGTACTCCTCTTCTTTCACCTTCTCCTCCACTTTCTTTTCCTCTTGCACCCACTTCCATTAGGTATCCATTTAGGACCTTCTCATCTTTCTTACTTACTTCTTCCATCTCTTCAACAACCTTACTTTTCCACCAACCCTTCTTCAACCTTTCATTCCTCTTTCATATCAACCAACAAACATTGAGCTTTTGGATTAACCACGGGTGCGGCTAGAAACTTTTCTTTTTGTTGAGCACTCAAAGAACTTGTAATTTGTCCAATTTTATACTCCAAAGCCTTGAGTCTCTTTTCATTTGTTTTTTCTGCCTTTTTCAAAGCTTCATCTCGAACTTTGTTTGATGCTATTAATTGTTTAAGTAGCTCATCGGTTGATGCTCTTCCTTCATTGTTCGGTGCCTTGGCTCCCGGATGGTAACCTGGAGGATAAGCAACCGCATTGCTCGGATTAGAGTAGGAGAAATTATCTTGCCTTTGTTGTTGTTGTGGGTATGAACTTTCACTACTTTGACCATTAAAACCTCCTTGCCTTGGTGGATAATTCCCTTGACCTTGGTTGAAACTACCTTGAAAATTATTTTGGTAATTCCCTTGATAGTTTTTTCCTTGCATGTATGACACATCTTCCACATGTGGCATAGAGTTGGCCCATTGTTCTCCACTAACAACATTTGGAGGTAGCACACCTTGATCGACTTGTAGCCCTTCAACCATATTAGCTCATTGATTCACACCTTGGTTCAAACTCATTGTTTCATAACCTCCGCCACTATCTTTTCCATGCTTGGTGTACTTTGCTCCACACTAGCACTCTTCAAAATAAACTGTTGCCCTTGATAAAAACTCTCAAAACCATAGCATCCACTTCCTCTCTCCGATTGCCATTGATATACGTTTGTAGCAATCTCATCAAAAATACGTATAGCCCTTTCCGGAGTCACTCCAAGTATGGATCCACCCGCCGAAGCATCATCATACATTTTTTGACTATTTACCAAACTTTGGTAGAAAAATCCAACTTGTTGGTTCTCCGGGAATCCATGTTGTTGACACTTGCGTAGCATATTCTTAAACCTTTCCCACACTTCATAAAAGCTCTATTGAGGCATTTGCTTGAATTGAGTGATCAAGCTCTTCATTTGAAGTGTCTTGGAAGGTGGAAAATACTTGTTCAAGAACATTTGTGCAAGCTCATCCCATGTGTTGCACGTACCGGGAGTAATGGTAGATAGCCGTGTTCGAGCTCTATCCCTCAATGAAAACAGAAACAACCTCATCCTTATACAATCTTCACTCACCCCATTCATCTTCACGGTGTTGGCAATCTCAACAAATTGAGCTAGATGAGCATTAGGATCTTCATTCGGGGTTCTACTAAATTGTAGCTCTCTCACCATAGAAATTAAGCCCGCCTTAAATTCAAAGTTATTGGCATTGATTGGTGGTCCCACCATTTGTAGCATTGCCCTTGGCATGAAGAAATCTTATATCACCCTTTGATCATTGTAAATTCCATGTTGCACCGGAGGTGGTGGTGGTGGCACATAAGCTTGTTGAAAGTCTTGTTGCCTTAGAACTTATTGCAACATTTGTTGAAGCAAAGCTTGATTGTTCATAGCTCCAACATTTTGATAGGCATGTTGAGGAGGATTGCCATTGAATTGAGGTGCGTTGTCTTTCACATCTACATGTTGTCCTCCTTCCCCATCATGCTCTATTTCTACACGATTATCTCCTTGAAAATTCTCCATTAACTCACTATTTTTGGATTTGTTCTCCTTTCTTCTCCTTCTCAATGTATGCTCAATCTCCCAATCAGTAGGTTCTATTTGTTTCCCCTTGGATCTTGTTTGCATACACCTTCAAAACAAAAGAAGTTAGAACAAGATTTTCAAAGCAAATACAAGTAAACAAATAAAATAAAAAAAATATCTCCATTAAGATCACTCAAAACGATCCTTCTTTAAGCTATTAGCAACCATTGCCTCCCCGGCAATGGTGCCATTTGATTAGTCATTTTGTAGTAAGGATGATCAATTAAAATAATTTATCAAACCACAGGGAGGTCGGCGCTAGAGCTTAAGCGAGATCATGTTTATCGTAATTTTATAGAGACGAATCATCAAGGAGATTGGTTGATCAAACAAGAAAATAATCAAAGCAAGCAAGCAATGATTAGCAAACAAGATAGATGGATGAAATGAGTGATTTTTCAAGTTGAGTAAAAGTGAGATTAACAACAATTAAGAAGTGGAAATTCTAGGATAAATGCATCAAATTCATATGATCATGTGTATAATAAGACTAAGGGCTAACACTAGGTTCACCTAAACTCCTTCTCAAGATGAATAGGATATGGAATAAAGCTCAATGGATTGGTTCTCACTCAAACAATTCCAACTAGGTACTAAGCTTGAGGTGAGAGTCCCTTCACACGATTAATCAACCTCTCGATCAAACCAATCACATGTTCTATCAAAGAGTTCTAAACTCTAAAGGATTTCTCAATCTCTTTACAATTTATAATGCACATGAAGTGTTTGATGAAATTATTCAATTAATTATCCTAAATATGCAATTGACTTCTCAATCTAATCACATGTTTAAAACAACAAACCACACAAATCATCATAAACCTCAAGATCTAAAGTATCAATGATAGAAAATCAATTAACTCAATCAACATATGAATTTAAATACATAAATCCAAAAATTATCCAACAACTCTCATGTTGCTAATCTCACAAGGGAGATTAGCCAATCATCTTCATAAAGAAATTAACATAGACAATTAAATCCTTACAAATCATGATAAAAAATAGGATTCTATACAAAAGTTGGATGAAAACTCCCTTGGATGCCTCTAATGGTGATCTTCTTCTTCCCCTTGCAATCTTCCTCTCTTCCTTGCTTCTTTTCCTCAATTGAATGGTAGATTTGATGGTGGAATGATGGTAGATGGTATAGATGAAGAATGGATGAAGATGGTTGTGAAATGAGAGAAATGGTATGTGAGGTGTGTGAAACAGTAAAACCCTCGCCCAAATTTGATGAAATATTGAAGTATTAGGTATTTATACCCCTTGGGAAGCTTCTAGAAGGTTTTTGAAATTTTACCAGAATTTTATCGGACTCGACTCGAGCTCATGCACTCGACTCGAGTCATGTCATGTTTTGGCAGAATTATTCAGCATCAGATGGAGCTCGAGTCAAGTAGCAGAGCTCGACTCGAGTGCTGACTCGGACACGGCTTGTGTTCTGAACTCGGGCACAGGAGAGGGCGTGTAGCATTTTCTGACATCGTCGTATGTCCATCTCTTATAGGCCCGTGTCTGGCGCACGACTCGAGCTGTACCAACTCGACTCGAGTAGCAACACTCGGGTCTAGTTTGGTCATGCTCTGTTTCTCTTCTTCGTTTATCTCCCTTCTCCCTTTTTGCTCCGTTTTCACCTGTTTTGTATATGTTTAACCTCATTCCCACACATTTCCATAAAAATACTAAACACAACCAAATAACGCATAAATATGGATAAAATATTATGAAAACAGACATAAAAAGATACTAAAATCTAGGTGAAAATATCACTCATCATGAATGAGGAGAATAGATTGACCCGACTATTATGGTTTGACTCATGGTCTAGGTATGATTACAACTTGTTTGGAGATGTATTGGTTGTTGACTCTACGTACAAGACAAATACGTTTAGAATGCCGTTTGTTCAAATGGTTGGTGTCAACAACCATCAAAATACTATTATTTTTTGGTGTGGAATGATAGAAAAGGAAACTACAGAATCGTACACGTGGATATTCCAAACATTTCCAAACACGAGATTGTATGCTTCGCCATCAGACAGTGCAAGAATTTGAACAATCATGGAATGCATTTATTACTGAGTTTGACATTGCTGGTCATGATTGGATTAAGGAGATGCACAATATAAGGGACAAATGGGTAGAAGCTAGCTTATTTCAGGGATGTGTTTTTTGCCGGGATGACCACCAGCCAATGATGCGAGGGAGCACACTCGTACTTGAAGAATTTCATATATGGAGATTTAAATTTATATCGATTCATGAAGCAGTGGCACAGGGCAACGAAGCGAATGAGAGAAATACACACCATCAAGATTTCATTAACACCCAAAAAGAACTACTGTTGCAAACTTATCTACAATGCTTGGAACAAAGTGCACGTGAATTTTATATGACATATATATTTCGCAAGGTAAAATAGAGTTATTTAATTAAAAACCAATTCACATGAACATTTGCGTAACACAGTGAACTTTTTTTAGATCAGGTACGTTACCAGATTTAAGTAGAAAGCAAGTACACCCTAATTTCTATATTAACAAAAGAGGGTCAGTGGAAGTTTGAACTGCTCAAATATGGGGATGCATCCTACTCCATTACTATTGTAATCATGAATAAATGTGATAAACACATGCATTATTCATGTGGGATGTTTGAGTCGATTAAGTTGCCATGTAGTCACATATTTTGTGCACTTAAGGCAGCTAATATATTCTGCATTCCTAATAGCATGTTACACGAGAGATGGGGAAAGGCATTCATTAATACTACCACAACTAATGACGACACAAAGCCAGTGGAATGGAGATTTGGATTACTCCATTATATGATATATGAGATATGTAACATGGGATCAACCTCCTTTGATCATTACTCTGCTACAATGGATGGTATGAAATCCATACTTGTAAATCTACGGACTATTGCTGACCCATCAGAATCAATGTCAAGCGGCCAATTACCTAAGACAAGGTTTTGCATTGGCAGAAACTCATAGTAAAGGATCCTATTACAGTGAGGACAAAAGGAACTCAATCGCTGAAACATACCAAGAGTAGTACATTGCACCGATGCAAACATTGCAAAGAACCAGGCCACTACAAGAGTAAATGTGCTCGTTAAGTGGAAAGTCAGACTAAAGATGAAGATAATGGACCAGAGATTCCATTTCAATGCTTGGATGAGGATGATGAGAATGATATTTTCTTGTAAAGATAAATACTTGTCTTTCGGTTGTGTGTCAGAATATATTTGCAATCCTATTTATATGGAGGTTCATTTCTTTTCAGTATTGCAATGATGGAATGATGTTGTTATACTTGCCCGTGGCAATTTGTGTGAATCATGAGTTACATACTGAATTTTATTGTTTGTAGTGCATGGGATGTGATTAGCCATAGTTTAGTGGGTAATGACCAATTCAAGAAATTATCGAACCCAATGGAGGTAGGCACTAGTGCTTAAGCGATCTCACGTTTGTTGTAATTTTATAGAGACGAATCATCAATGGGATTGGTTGTAAACAAATAAATGACAAGTAATCAAATGCAAGCAATGATCAAACGAACAAGATGATGATGGAAAGTGGTTTACCAAATTGATTAAAAGTGAGATTAACAACAATTAAGAAGTGGAAATTCTAGGAATTATGTATCAAATTCATATGTACCATGGATTGTAGACTAAGGGGCCAACACTAAAATCACCTACACTCCCTCTCGAGATGGATAGGATATGAATAACAAATAGCTCAATGGATTGGTTCTCACTTAAACAATTCCAACTAGGTACTAAGCTTAAATGAGAGTCCCTTCACACAATTAATCAATCTCTCGATCAAACCAATCACATGTCCTACCAAAGGGTTCTAAACTATGAAGGACTTCTCAATCTCTTCACAATCTATAATGCACATGAAGTGTTTGATGAAATGATTCACTCAATTATCCTAAGCCTATAATTGATTTCTCAATCTAATCACATATTTAGAACAACTAAACACACAAATCATCAATACAAATCAAACAATTAATAATCAATGGTAGAAAACCATAAATCCAATCAACATATGAATTAAAATACACAAATCCCCAAAATTATCCAACAACTCTCATGTTGCTAATCTCACAAGGGAGATTAGCCTACCATATTAACAAGGAAATTAACATAGACATTAAGATCCTTCAAAAACATGATAAAACTATGAGGTTGAACTACAAAGTATGGATGAAAACTCCCTTGATGTCACTTCAATGGTGATCTTCTTCCTTTCCTTGCAATCTTCCTCTCTTCCTTGCTTCTTTTCTTCAATTTGATGAAGGTTTTAATGGTGGAATGATGGTAGATCTAATGGATGGTGAATGGATGAAGATGAAGGTGAGAAAGGGAGGAAATGGTGTGTGAGGTGTGTGAGGAAGGTGGAATTTTGGATCTCCTCATAAAATCTGAATGGAGGGGTATTTATACCCCTTGGGAGGCTTCTAGAAGGATTCTGATTTTTTTTCCAAGAATTTACACAGCACGAGTCGTGCTCGGTAACACGGCCATAAGGTGGCCGTGTTGTGTCTTCTGATGTCTGCACACGGCCTTTGCTTACAAGCCCGTGTTGGCTACACGGGTTGTGTGCTGCAACACGAGTCGAGCTCCGCAATACGGCCAAGTGGTGGTCGTGTTGGATGAATAGATGTCGCCGCACGGCCATTCTGGACAGGCCCGTGTTAGCTATACGAGTCGTGTACTGCGACACGGCTCGTGCCACCGACACGGCCAGTCGTGTTGCTGCTGCCCTGATTCCTTCACTGTTTTGGCTCGTTCTCCTTCGTTTCAACTCCGAATTGAGATCCGCTTTTTCCTATGCCTTCCTTATCATATCTAGCATCAAATAAAAACACAAAACACAACTAAATAGAACATAAAATACAGATAAAATAATACGAAAACACATATAAAAAGACACTAAAATCTAGGTGAAAATATCACTCATCACACCCCCAAACTTAAAGTGTTGTGCGTCCCCGCACAATGAAAATGATAAACCAAGGAGAGTGATTTTCACCTAGGAAAAATCTAAACGAACATAAGTAACAACACATCAATAATAATAAGAATTACAAACTATGCTAAGTCATCCTACAACATTAGATTCATGACATGAAGAATTAACAAGTTCAATCTAAAGAGAATGATAGTGTAATACAGTCCCTTTTTAGTCCAAGCCTCACATAAGATATAAATTTCACTCAACACTATTTTAAGTAGGTAAAAAAATACTCATCAATCGATTGGCTCGACTCGCTATAAGCTTGCTCGTGGACTACATTCACAAACCACCAAAGTTTAAATTAATGATCAAAAAGGTCTTTCATTAAGGATGTAATGATAGGCTCTTTGGTAGGGTAGGAAGAATATAGGTAAGAGTGACTAATCAAGTGTAAGTAATCAAAGAGATGGCCAATTTCTCCAACTTCTCCACTTTTCTTTCTTCCTTTCTTGTCTTTAATGTTCACAAGCACTAATCATCAACTTTCTCCTTTAGATTGAGCTTCTTATGATGCATGTTTCCTTCTTTAAACTTTTAAATACTTGAGCATATTGTTGTTGCTTTGCTCATTTTCTTGTTTTGAGGTTGCATGTTCATTCTTTCTTGTGCTCTTTTTCATCCTTTTCTTGCTTGTTTACCATTTTCTTTTTTCTTTTTCTTCCTTATCAAACCTTTCTAGTTACCATCTCCTCAATCACCCACACAAATGGTATATATGTAAGGCTTAAGTGGGTAATCATGGCTTGTAATGTGCTTATATCACAATAAATAGGCTTTAAGGCTCAAAGTTGTTGACTAGGGATGATGTTCATGGTAGGAAAATATATGGTAATGACTATAATAACAAGGATGGCCTTAGATCATGTCACTAATCTCCACAAATTGGGCTCGTTCCTATAGTCCTTGAGCAAGTTCTAGCTTATCAAACTCAATCGATCCACTCATGAAGGAAAAAAATCATGTATGCACGGTTGAGGCTCAAATTCTCACAAGCTTATGCATTGGACCTTAAGAAACTTATTACACCACATTCATCTCAAAATTGAACAAGTTAAGTAAAACATGTGACAATTCGAAAGTGTAGAGATTCTTAATCATAACTTGTCATCACTTACTACCACAACATATCACCACTCATGTTCAAAAATGACTCACAACATCCCAAAATAACCCACCAAACATACCAAGACAAAAATAAGAAAACACACAAAACATAAAATAAAGACTCAACAAACAAGAAACAAAACAAAAAAAACACATAACATGCAAAAACAAAAATCACCATCATTAAACAATGAAGCACACATTCATACCATCCATGACAATGAAGCTCAAAATCATCCCAACCTTGATTGAAAAGGAAATCCTAAATTACAAAAATAAACATCCCAAAAACATAACACATGAAGTAACATGCTAATCCATTCAATCCAAATCAAAATCAATTAAAAGTGATAAGGTGTAGAGTACTTCCTCAATAGGCATTTGGTAAGGAAAGCATTTGCTCCAAGCTCCATTCGTGCTTCCAATACCCTTCATTCATACTCAAAACTCATACAACACCATTAGCTCAACAATTGCCTTAAAAATATGGATTCACATGCACTTCAACACCACTAATCATACCAAAATCCAACCAAACTCATGAGAAAATTTTAAAATTGAGTGAATTTTTACAAGAAGACCTATCATCATCAATATCATCATATCAAGCACACTCAAGTGGTGAGTCACACCACGCACTCTCCCCCCAAACTTAAATCGAACTTAGAAGTGAGAATTAAGTTTGCAAAAAGTGGTGGGACTTACCGTTGTAGTTTCCATTGATGATCTTCTTGTGGAGAAGTAAACGCATCCACACGACTCAAGTTATGTTCACCATGCACTTTCCCCCCAAACTTGACTCGATACAAGAGCCGAGAATTAAGTTTGCAACAAATGGTGACATTTTTACTCAAATCCATGAAGCACTTCTCTTTTCTTCAATGTGCATTTTTCTCACGAGCACAATCCACCTACAAGACCAAAATCAACAAAAAGCATCAAAATAACAAAAGAATGGGTTGCCTCCCATTTAGCGCTAAGTTTAACGTCTTCAAGCCGGACGGAATTTCATGATCATTGGACCAAAGAATGGTCCATCCCACTTTCTCCTCGCATCCTCACTTTGAATATTAGCTTGGCCTTCTTCTTGTCCACTAGCTCAACCTCACCATTATTGCTTACAAGCATTAAATCGTCATTGAGAAGTGATTCTAGTGGACTTCCTCTTTCTCCTTTGTCGAGTTTTCAATCGAACTCCGATGCTTTCATCCTATTAACATCACAAGAAGACAAATTAGCATTTGACAATTTCATATAATCATGAAGAAATAATTTAAATTGTCGAAGAGAAGAGAATCATGATCATCGAAATCATCCGGAGGCCTTGTATGATGAGGCTTGATCCCTTTATCTTTCTTGCACATGAACGTGACACTCTTTCCTTTTGAGCTCAAGGATAACTCTTCTCTACCAACATCAATTCTTGCTCTTCCCGTAGCTAGGAATGGTCTTCCCAAAATGAGTGGAACTTTAGGGTCCGCTTTCACTTCCAAAACCATGAAATCAACCGGAAATGCTAACCCCTTCACTTTGACCTCAACGTCTTCCACAATCCCAAGTGGCTTCACAACCTCGCCATTTACTACTTCAAGATGGATTGTTGTTGGTTTTAGCTCTCCAATTGCAAGGTCTTTAAACGTGGCATGAGACATCACGTTGACACTTGCCCCCAAGTCACACAATGCATCAAGGGTGCTTTTTTCTTCAAAATCACAAGGGATTATGAACTTTCCCGGATCACCAACCTTCGTAGGCCCCCCTTTTAGCATCGACTCACTTGTTTCGGGTTGCTCCTCTTTCTTTTTCTCCTCATACTTCTTCTTGAGCGACTTCACAAATTCCTCAAACTCCTTTTTCTTCTCCTCCTTTACAAATATTTGTGGATAGAGAATAGGGAATGGAGTGATCGGGATACCCCAATAGTCACGTTTGTACTCCTCTTCTTTACCCTTTTCTTCAACTTTCTTTTCCTCTTGCACCCTTTTCCACTTAGGTATCCATTTAGGCTTTTGCTCTTCTTTCATTTCTTCAACAACCTTGCTTTCCACCAACCCTTCTTCAACCTTTCGTTCCTCCTTCATATCAACCAACAAACATTGAGCTTTGGGATTCACTTCGGTTGTAGTCAGAAACTTTTCTTTTTGTTGAGCACTCAATGAACTTGCCATTTGTCCAACATTGTACTCCAAAGCTTTTAATCTTCTTTCATTATTTTCCTCAAAAGCTTTGAATCTTCTTTCATTAGCTTCATCTCTAGCTTTGTTTGAGGCAATCATTTGTTCAAGTAGCTCATCAATAGATGCTCTCCCCTCATTATTTGGTGCCTTATCCCCCGGTTGATATCCCGGAGGATACGCAACCGCATTGCTCGGGTTTGAGTAGGAGAAGTTCCCTTGCCTTTGTTGTTGTTGTGGATATGAGGTTCTGCTACTTTGACCATTGAAACTCCCTTGCCTTGGTGGATAGCTCCTTGACTTTGGTTGAAACTACCTTGGAAATTATTTTGGTAATTCCCTTGGTAATTTCTTCTTTGCATGTACGACACATCCTCAACACGTGGCATAGAGTTGGCCCATTGTTCACCATCCACAACATTCGGAGGTAGCACACCTTGCTCGACTTGTATCCCCTCAACCATATTCGCTCCATGATTGTTCACACTTTGATTCAAGCTCATTTGTTTCATGACCTCCGCCACTATCTTTTCCATGCTTGGTATACTTGGTTCAACACTTACACTCTTCACATTATATTGTTGCCCTTGATCAAAACTTTCAAATCCATAGCATCCACTTACCCTCTCCGATGGCCATTGGTACACATTTGTAGCAATCTCTTCAAAAATTTTTATGGCCCTTTCCGGAGTTACTCCAAGTACGGATCCACCCGCCGAAGCATCAACAAGCACTCTTTGCCCATTCACAAGTCCTTGATAGAAAAATCCAACTTGTTGATTCTCCGGGAAACCATGTTGTGGACACTTGCGTAGCATATCCTTAAACATTTCCCAAGCTTCATAAAAACTCTCTTGAGGCATTTGCTTGAATTGAGTGATCAAGCTCTTCATTTGAAGCGTCTTGGAAGGTGGGAAGTATTTGTTCAAAAACATTTGTGCTAGCTCATCCCAAGTGTTGCACGTACCGGGAGTAAGAGTGGAGAGCCATGTTCGAGCTCTATCCCTCAAAGAAAACGGAAATAACCTCATCTTGATACAATCCTCGCTCACCCCATTCATCTTCACGGTGTTAGCAATCTCAACGAATTGAGCTAGATGAGCATTAGGATCTTCATTCGGAGCTCCACCAAATTGTTGCTCTCTCACCAATGAAATTAAGCCCATTTTAAACTCAAAGTTGTTGGCATGAATTGGTGGTCCCATCATTTGTGGAATTGCCCTTGGCATGAAGAAATCCCGGATCACCCTTTGATTATTTTGAACTCCATGTTGAACCGGAGGTGGCGGTACATATGCTTGTTGTGGAGGAGCATTAGCTTGTTGAAAGCCTTGTTGCCTTAGGACTTGTTGAACCATTTGTTGAATCAAAGCTTGATTGTTCATAGCTCCATAATTTTGATAGGCTTGTTGGGGGGTATTGAATTGAGGTGCGTTGTCATGCACGTTCATGTTGTGTCCTCCTTCCCCATCATGCTCTATCTCCACACGATTATCTTCTTGAAAATTCTCCATAAAATCACTATTTTTGGTTTTGTTCTCTCTTCTCCTTCTCCTCAAAGTGTTTTCAAGCTCTAGATCAATTGGTTCGATTTGATTCCCTTTTGACCTCGTTTGCATAAACCTTCAAGATAAGAGAAATTAGAACAAATTTTCAACAAGCTAATACAAGTAAACAAATAAAATAAAAAATGTCTCTATTAAGATTACTCAAAACGATCCTTCTTCAAGCTACTAGCAACCATTGTCTCCCCGGCAACGGCGCCATTTGATTAGCCATAGTTTAGTGGGTAATGACCAATTCAAGAAATTATCGAACCCAAGGGAGGTAGGCACTAGTGCTTAAGCGATCTCACGTTTGTTGTAATTTTATAGAGACGAATCATCAATGGGATTGGTTGTAAACAAATAAATGACAAGTAATCAAATGCAAGCAATGATCAAACGAACAAGACGATGATGGAAAGTGGTTTACCAAATTGATTAAAAGTGAGATTAACAACAATTAAGAAGTGGAAATTCTAGGAATTATGTATCAAATTCATATGTACCATGGATTGTAGACTAAGGGCCAACACTAAAATTACCTACACTCCCTCTCGAGATGGATAGGATATGAATATCAAATAGCTCAATGGATTGGTTCTCACTTAAACAATTCCAACTAGGTACTAAGCTTAAATGAGAGTCCCTTCACACAATTAATCAATCTCTCGATCAAACCAATCACATGTCCTACCAAAGGGTTCTAAACTATGAAGGACTTCTCAATCTCTTCAAAATCGATAATGCACATGAAGTGTTTGATGAAATGATTCACTCAATTATCCTAAGCATATAATTGATTTCTCAATCTAATCACATATTTAGAACAACTAAACACACAAATCATCAATACAAATCAAGCAATTAATAATCAATGGTAGAAAATCATAGATCCAATCAACATATGAATTAAAATACACAAATCCCCAAAATTATCCAACAACTCTCATGTTGCTAATCTCACAAGGGAGATTAGCCTACCATATTAACAAGGAAATTAACATAGACATTAAGATCCTTCAAAAACATGATAAAACTATGAGGTTGAACTACAAAGTATGGATGAAACTCCCTTGATGTCAATTCAATGGTGATCTTCTTCCTTTCCTTGCAATCTTCCTCTCTTCATTGCTTCTTTTCTTCAATTTGATGAAGGTTTTAATGGTGGAATGATGGTAGATCTAATGGATGGTGAATGGATGAAGATGAAGGTGAGAAAGGGAGGAAATGGTGTGTGAGGTGTGTGGGGAAGGTGGAATTTCGGATCTCCTCATAAAATCTGAATGGAGGGGTATTTATACCCCTTGGGAGGCTTCTAGAAGGATTCTGATTTTTTTCCAGGAATTTACACAGCACGAGTCGTGCTCGGTAACACGGCCATAAGGTGGCCGTGTTGTGTCTTCTGATGTCTGCACCCGGCCTCTGCTTACAGGCCCGTGTTAGCTACACGGGTCGTGTGCTGCAACACGAGTCGAGCTCCGCAACACGGCCAAGTGGTGGTCGTGTTGGATGAATAGATGTCGCCGCACGGCCATTCTGGACAGGCCCGTGTTAGCTACACGAGTCGTGTACTGCGACACGGCTCGTGCCACCGACACGGCCAGTCATGTTGCTGCTGCCCTGATTCCTTCACTGTTTTGGCTCGTTCTCCTTCGTTTCAACTCCGAATTGAGATCCGCTTTTTCCTATGCGTTCCTTATCATATCTAGCATCAAATAAAAGTGAAAATCATAGGTTTAAGCTCATTCACACACATTTCAATAAAAACACAAAATACAACCAAATAGAACATAAAATACGGATAAAATAATACGAAAACACATATAAAAAGACACTAAAATCTAGGTGAAAATATCACTCATCAGGATGTAACAAAAAAAATCCATATAATGAAGAATTAATGAATTGTGACCATAAGATGTTTGATTTAATGTTTGATAGAAGTTTTATATATATATGATTTACTTGATCATAGAGATTAAAGATTAAGTGATTTGAATGAGAATTAATTAGACCACTACAAAAGATAATTACTTGAGATAATAAATATGAGTTGAAATAATGAGTATAGTGTGGAGGCTTTGAATGAAAACATCCTTACTTTCTATTTTATTCTTTCCTTTAATCATGAGCCTGCTACAAATTACATTTAAGGATAGATGAAAACTGATTTAAAGAATGAGAGATTTCAGAAAGGGGAAGGAAGATGAGAGAATAAACTGAACTGAAAGTTTGATATTGCTTTGCTTAATTGAATTGAAGAGTTTAACTCCATCATTCTTCAAGATGTGAAACAGATATACAATATAAATGCCCTTCTTCCCTTTGTTTTAAGGTTATGGATAACTTTAAAATCTGTAAAGTTCACTTTGATAAAACTTATGCATCTCTTTTGTAAGTTATTGGTGGAGTATTTGCTTTCTATTCATAAGAACTGATGACATCTGGTAGAGAATCGGAGTGAAGTGGGTAAAGAATATACATTTCTACAATATAAATTTACAATGCATATGATGTGTTCGATGTAATGCCTTGCTGAAATTTATTTCTTTTGAGGCATTTATGTGGATTAGCACTTTAGTCTAGCAGGTTGATAATTGAGCTCATGAGTGGAGATACTTGAGATCTCAAACTCTTAACATAGAGTGAATGAAATATTTGTCAATCTGATGTGGCTTGTATTTTCTTTGTTTTGTTTTAGCCTTTTTGCCTCTCTATGCTGAATATCACATCTGATTTGGTGTATAAATGGTTTGATAATTCCATCCTTTTCTTATAGATGGAGAAACTTTGAAACTGTGGAAGCAGATGAATTGAACTCCTTAAATCAACCATGCACTTCCTTTTTTGAATTATATGTGTAGATACACATATATATGATTTATGAAGCTGTTGGATATGCAATTAAAAAATTCATAAAATCAGAGAAGTGATTAATATGATTTATGTCCTTTTATATGATACAAGTTGTATCGGTTAAATACATATTTATTTCTTGCCGACTAGCCACATAGAAATGTTATGACAAGCAAGAATTCATAATGAAATTACTGATGAGAGAGACTTTCGAACTTGCTGTGATGTGATACTAGTTTCGTTAAAGG